>CM070689.1:10361698-13297730 GCA_036346265.1 Melocanna baccifera | reverse complement strand
GAGTCCCATAGGGCTCTAACCCGGCTCGCTACAACAAAACCCCCAGACGAGCGAAGGGGCGACCGTATGCGGGGTCACTTCGCCTTTGGGGAGTACGAAGGCGGCCCCGCCTCAGAAATCACTGCGGAAGGAGGTCCCACGGCCGTGGGCAACGGCTCCACCCCAACATCCTCCAGGAGTGATGGCTCCGTCTCAACACCGGCTGGAGGCGACGCAGCACTCGCCCTTGCCTCCAAGTCTGCAGGCTCCGCCGAGCCAGAACCCATGTCCGCTAGTACCCCCTCCCCTGTGGAGTCGCGGCGGGGTGGGCTGGGAACTGGAACAACGCGTGCTGGCACCCTAATACCCAAGGCTTCGCACACGCGGTTCAACTGCCCCAGACCTGCCTCCGCGGTTGCAGCCACGCGCAGTGTGTGCTCCCTGGCTATGTATGGTCCAAGGAACGCAACCACCGCATGGTCCGCGTCCCCCAGGGAAGTACCTGCGAAGGGCACAGGGGTACGTTGCAAAAACAACAGCCTCGACGAACACCGCGTGAAAGCCAACTCCAACACAACTTATGCGGATCGGAGGGCCTCGACAACAAAGACACGGAAGGGCGCGCGTTGTCACGCCGAAGGCTCCCAGGAGCAACGCGCCATCCCGCAGCAAGCGGCGCCACGCCGTACATGACGAACTCCTCAGCGAGGTCGCGCATGTTGAAGCGGGCGGTGATCCCCACAAACCTCCATGCTACCCACTCGCCATCAGCATCTAGGGGCGCGTCGGGCATGGCGCTAACCGCCATCGGCCGCCCCGAGCACTCAAGACTGCTACCGCTCGCCACGCGGTGGTAAAACCACCGCCTCGTCCAATCTGGCCCCCACTCTGCCCGACTCGACTTCGCGGAAAATATCTTCTTGCACTGCAGGCGCAGCGCGAGGTCGACGCCGCCGAAGGCGGGCAGTGCCCCATCCCCCTGCTCCTCCACCGCGCACCGGACATCATGGAGGAACACGAACAGTGACGCGGTCGGCCAGCACGCCTCCGTGCGTGCAGCCCAACTATACACGGCAAGCCGGGCTATCACATTCGGCGTTACCTGCGCCAGCTCAAGCCCAAAGGCCCGCAGGACGTCCCCGACAAGCCTGGCGGCCGGAATGCGTATCCCAGCCTCCAGATAGGCGACAAACACGATCGCCTCTGATGTTTCGGGGTGCGGTTCGGTCTCGTCGCCCGCGGGCAGTCGCACATCCCGGCGGTCTGACAACTTCCCCTCACGAAGAAGGCCACGGATTGTCTCCTCCGTCACCAGCGTTGAGCCCAGGATACGGGAGCACGGCCCCCCCTCTCTTCACCGCCATCCACCACTCGTCCACAGTCGCGGAGCAGCGCCCCTCGAGTGTGTACCTCACCTCGAGCGGCGATACCCGCCGGAGGACGGCGCTGTCGTCAGCCGCCCGCGCGCGCGCCCCGTCGTAGGCCATCATTCTTCTGGAGCTCTGGGACGCAGAAGGAAGCAAGGAGGCCAGGAGATTAGGACGCGTGATCGGGAGCTAGAAGACATGGTGCTGAAAAGGCAAGGGGCCGAATGCAAGGGGTACTTAATACCCCTGTGCCTCCCACGCCATCGATGAACATAACTGCTAGGAGGCGAACCGCCCACATCCCCACGATCGTCGCCGTACCAGCGCACCTACCCGTGCGCACCACGTCCGGTCAAGCGGCGGTCGCACTAAGGGCCCCGACAGAGCACGGCGCGCAAATAGCGCCTCGCCGCGTGTCTCCTCGGGAATTTATACAAGATAACCTGGCTCCACCTTCGGCGGCACCCTCGGCTTCGCGACGCAATACCAGGTCTGCCCTCGCCGTCAACACGCACCTGCGCAGGGAGCGCTCACGGAGCAGCCCGTCCAAGCGAAGTCTGCGCCGATCAACACGGGGGCGTGAAGCACCGCTCCACTGCTTGCAACGCAACGACCTCCCTCCCCTGCGTGCGCACGGCGGCCGGTGGTCGCCGCAATATTCCGCTCAAAAATAGGCCTCCATCTGCTCATCAACACGGCAACATTTCACTGCGTGTTCATGCATAGAAGAAGGCATATTTTGTAGATCAAAGATCATCTCAACTAGCTCGGACGACCCTACGGCCCTCTGGTATGTATTTATACAGACCTCTTCCGCGTCAAGAAGCACAATCGGCGAAAGTCGAAGCGTCGCCTACGCTTCAAGAAGCGCCATCGGCGGATGTCCAACCGCCACCCATGCGCGGAAAGGCGCACCCGGAGGAATCTGCTGCGGCACGGCCGCTCACGCGCGCGCGGCATCCCCGCGGGACTGCACGTGCGCACATGGCTGCGCCGGTAGGGTCTCTACCCTCGCAGGCCACATGCAACACCACCAAGGGCCCGCAAACCCGCCTTTCGCGAAGCCTTCGTCTCAGCAGAACGACTTCGACTCCACCCTCGCCGCGATCTTCGCCCCCGCGGCGCAGCCCGGAGTCCGCCCTCGGCCCAGGCACTTCAACATGCAGCCGCGCATCTGCAAGCGCGCCACAAGGGCGCCCCTTCTACCCCAGTAGCTCGGGACAACCCCGGCACTTGCCGCACATTATACCTCTTCACTCTTGCTACAACCGTTTTACTACTCTAATGCGTCCCATGCCTTTCCATGGATGCCAGGTTGCAAAGAGCACTGACGCAGCAGGTCACTCGGCGGGAGTCCGCACCAACCGGCGTGAAGCCAGCCGCCAGCAAGGCGCGTGCACTCGCGGCCGCCTGGCCGCGCACAGCGTCCTTACCACCGCCGGTGGATGCCCCAGACGCAACGCCCAGTACTTCTTCGTCAACGTGGGGCGCAAGCCTTCCTGCCAACTCAAGAACGTACCTTCTTCCTTCCACAAGCATGCACATGAGCACCTTGGCCGACGCCAAGCCTGTCGCATGCTTGTGAGAGGAAGAGCTATCTTCTTGAGACAGGCCGTCCCACCAGTCCTCCGTCACACCGCCAAGACCGCATATATAGCCACGCTCGGAAGCGCAGCCGACGGAGGCCCAATTGTCGCGACCGACCACACGTGTCCTACCAACGGGAGTTGGACCGACGCGTCTGCTCGGGAGAGGTCCTCACCTCCGTAGTACACCTGTCGCGGCCCTCGCCTTCACAGCGCAGACGCGACTCTGTTGCGACCGCCCAACGCAAGACTTCGACAACGGCTCCGTTGCGAGCCCCGGGCCCGACTCCGCTTCGCCTGCAATCACACAACGTCACAGGCCGCTGGGATGAAGGGGGCCAAAGGACTCGGCAACATGGCTTCGGCCTGTGAAGCCCTTCACCATGAGAGGCTCCTGTTTTAGGGGTGGCCTCCACCTAAACTCAGCTAGCCTGCTGAGAAGGTTGTAAATTATGTAAATGACGTAGCTGGCCCTCGTAGGTTGTCTTCGGTGAGGGGCTCCGGGTAAGGTTACGACGGTAATGTTCATTACCACAGGGAGTGCTTATGTATCGTGACTAGTCTTTGGGAAAGACAGAAGAGGTCATTTGTTCACCTAACTCCCCACTACCATACCCCTCTCTCTCTCTGTTTGGTCTGTAGCCACAACAGCAACAATACAAATTGTCTTTAAATTAAAACCGTCTGTGATGTTACATCTATTTACAGTGTTTGTATAGTAGTGCCACTCTAGTAGGGCATCTTCCTTGGAAGATTATGCCCGACACTTTCAAGAAAAATGTGGCTGTCATGTTTCGATATTTATGCAAGCAATTCATCTACTCAAATTGATAGCCAACAAGCCATGAGCGGCTACTTACTATGCGCGAAGTCGAACGTGGACAATACATCGTCAACCACAAGCTCAAGAGGAATTGCCATCTTAGATGTTGGGGCATATTATAAGCCTCAAGTTGCTGTCCATGCCAGGTCCTCCAATCCTATAGCTTTTCCTTGTCTCGAAGATTCTGCACACGTCGGTCGACGTTCGAGGCGCCATTGCCGCCATCATCATCAACATCTATTAATATTGTCAGCAAAGTCACCGAGGCCACCGCGACGGGCTTGCACTTATGACCTGCTATGGAGAATACGAGTTATACTAGTATATGTGTGCATGCATATACAACTAAAGGAATAATACCCATAAGCAGTGGTGTCGTGCATGCATGAGCCATGTACGTGCTTCTCTCTCCCTCCCATTCCTAGTATGGAGGTGCGGCAGTCTGCCTGGTTATTGTTGGAACACAACACCATAATCACACATATGATTTACCTGTGGACACACGCTTTTAAGGAGAAGACAATAAACAACAAAGAATACAAGAATTTACCGACGCGTAACACAACTTATATCTTTTTTCTTTTCTCTGTTATTCACTCCTCTTGCATTAATAGACTGATTACAAATAATATAAATAGACACTCTATGATCTGGTTCTACCAGCCACGACTCCACGACTTGCGCACATCTCATACCATGACTCCATGACTCTCGCACATCGTGCACTACTCGGAAGACCCGGTCTCGTTGAGACCATGTCCAGACTCCTAAGATTTACAACTGCTCCCTGCTACAATAACTTAAGATTGCTACAGTGATTTTTTATACTGCTACAGTACTTTCACGAGTGCTACAGTGATTTCAAACTGCTATAGTACATACGAGTGCTACAATGATTTCAGACTGCTATAGTACTCTCGACTGCTACAGTATGCTATGACTGTTTCGACCGTGCTCAACACAACTAGCATGAGTCAAGATTAGCTCTAACAATCTTCCTCCTAATCTTGACTTGTAAACTTCACAAGACGAAGTCCAATCTCCTAACACATCTCCAAGGAGTTTTGCCTTTTTTGCTTGCTGACCATGCCGCCGGTGACATATCTCTCTGGCACCTTTCACCTCTTCACCATCGGTGACACACCTTATCGATGACTTTAACCTCATCCTTATCTCTAATTGTCTTTCGCCGATGACACAACTTGATGAGAACTTGAACACAACTACAAGGACTCACACACACATTTATCATGCACTGACACACCTACGTGCACGATCATGACACAACTATGCGCACATATGTAACACACCTCCTATGTACACGACTAAATAAATGACATATGCAACACTCCTACTGTGTCATATACACAAACAACTCAAAAATGCCATCGTGCACTAATACTCGTATACGGACTCAACTACATGTAGAAGAGCAAAACAAATGATGAAGACTTCTTGTTGGCTTTAAAGCAGCGTTGGCTCGTCCTCTGCACCCATTGGAGCAAGAAGAGCCATCCCCTTCTTCAGCTCGCGGAACTCCTTTACAAAATATCCGTACTTCTAGTAATTATAGCAGCGTACCTTCGCCTTGTCAAAATCACTCTTCTTGCCGAAGCCATAGCTCTTCTTGGATCAGGCCTCCTTGTCAATAGCATGTGCTAATCCCCTGTGCCTATAGTATGAGATGCCCACCATTCTTCACGTGCCTTCAAGCGGCTGATCAACTCTTCGATCGTCATTGTCTTGAGGTCACCAAACTTCTCAATTGGGGAGACTACTGGTAGAAACTTGGTGGAGACTGCATGAAAAACTTTTCTTACCGTGTAGCTCTCCTCCATCTTGTCACCGAGCCCTCTAATTTTGTTGACAATTGTTATCAATTGAATGGCGAAATCGCCAATTGACTCCAACTCCGTCATGCGCAGCACTTCAAACTCGGACTTGAGGGTCTGTACCTTGGCTTCCCTCACACGCTCGGCTCCCACGTGCATGGTCTCCAACGCCTCCCACGCGGCTTTGGCCATCTCTTTTTCAGCCAGTAAGAAAGTATGTATTCAGGGACACCTTGGTAGATGGCCACCAATGCCATCTGGTCCTTGCATGTGTCAGCATCACCGAGCTCGATGGCATCCTATACGCCTTGAGCCTTCATGTACACCTTCATCTTTATCACCCACATCGCATAGTTGCTCCTTGTGAGCACATGATAGTGAAGCGCCATCGTGGAACTCTCCTTCGTCGGTGCGCTCGTCGATGCTAACACCGCTAGGTCGACGATCTCCATTCTTCTTGACATGATTTTGGGCATTCACTAAGCTCTGATACCAATTATTGGAATACAACACCAGGATCACACACGTGGTTTACTCGTGAACACACACTTTTACGGGAAAGACAATAAACAACAAATAATACAAGAATTTGCCAACGTATCACACAGCTTATGCATTTTTTCTTTTCTCTGTTATTCACTCCTCTTGCCTTAACAGACTGATTACAAAGAATATAAATAGACACTCTATAATCCGGTTCTACCGGCCACGACTCTACGATTTGCGCACACCTCGCACCATGACTCCACGACTTGTGCACATCGTGCACTACCCAGAAGACCTGATCTCGCTGAGACCACGTCCAGACTCCTACGACTTATGACTGCTCCCTGCTACAGTAACTTAAGACTGCTACAGTGATTCTCATACTGCTACAGTACTTTTACATGTGCTACAATGATTTTGGACTGCTACAGTATTTACGAGTGCTACAGTGATTTCAGACTGCTACGGTACTCTCAACTGCTACAGTATACTATGACTGCTTTGACCACGCTCAACACAATTAGCATGAGTTAAGATTAACTCCAACAGCCATTCATGCTGGAGATGCTGCCGACCGTGCATGTTGGAGACACCCCCAACACCTGCACCCTATTGTCGACGCCCTCACCAGAAGATCTATAGTTCCTCAGCTCGACGTCCTCAAGCTGTGTCATGTAGTCGGTAGCTATGTCGCTGGATTCACCGTGTCCACAATTGTCGCATCCGGCATCATCACCGCCGAGCTGTTGTGGACCTTGCCAAGGCAGCCATGAAGATCACTCACAGGAATAAACATGCATGCATGCCTGAGCCATGCAAGCACGTATAATACTAGTACGCATGTATATTACATGCGTACATATACCTACTATCCAGATAACAGGATGATGTCCAATCTACACAAGGATGAAGCCACCACGTATCTTGCACGGCGCTAGGGTTGCCACGCTCGAGTGTACTTCATGCCAGCTGCGAGCCGTCGCTCCGTTGGTGAACCACCCAAGGTGCCGCTGCCCGCCGCACGAAACATCGCCGGACCGTCTGAGTTGACTCCGTCGCAAGTTGCCGCGATGGACGTCTGCTGCTAAACCGCAATGGAGATGAAAAGTATACCAATATTATATGCAAACATACATGTGCAAATAAAGACACTACACACTTTAGCAATGGACTTGCATGGGATGCATGCTGTGGATGCCTGGCCAAGCACGTGGTTTTTGTCTCCTGCTCTCACATGGAGCCGGACCTCCCGCATGAGCGCTGCACTAGATGCCGACGAGATACTAGCTAGATCCTACCGCGTCAAAACATCGATCCATCCCGACACGCGCGCACATCTAGGTGTCAAGGCTGCTAGCAGCCATATCCTTGTCACGAAAGTAGTCGCGCTGGCCGCCAAGTGGCACCTTCGTGTCTCACTGTTCCTTGTTTATGACTAGAGCTGGGAGATGGACCGTGCCATGCTGGCACGACTCGGATCCATCGTACTTCGGATCGTTTCGTACTATGCCAACTCGATCTAATCATTCCACCGTGCTATGCCGTGCCAGCCTGTATCACCTCCACCAGGCTCAAGCACTGCCCAAAGCCCATTGTGACGACGTTCGTGATGTGCCAGCCCAAAGTAACTATACACGATGAAAGCGATGGCGACAATGGTGGCGACGACCGCCATCTTCCTTTCTCTTGTACCTGCCTCGTTAAATACTAGTTGAAATTGAATTAGTTGTATAAAAATATAGGCACGCAATGATGTAAATATTTTGGAAAAAAGTGAAATTTTCTTGATATTTTAAAATACAATGTTACTGCCTTGTTAAAAATCTTACGCCCTAGAGTAGGATTCTCTGAGTAAGGAAAAGAGTACAGTAACAATATATGTACATACTAAATATAACAACATGCGTATATAGTATCTATTCATCCATGTCTAGGTCGTTCATGTGTTCGAGGTCATCCTACACTTGCACAATTTCAGGATTCTCCAGTTGATGCTATTGTCGCTCTTTAACTAATTTCCAGTCTTTGGCACATGTGCTTGCCTCCACCATCCTGGGCGTGAGGAATGATCTCCTTTCTTCGATTATTCTTTCTACTATACTGAACATCGCTTCTGAAGAGATGGTGGACACCAGCACCAGGAGAACATCTCGTGTGAAATGTGACAACACAGAAAATATCCGCTTATTGTTCTTTCACCACTCGAGTAAGTCTATTTTGCCTCCACCAGTAAGATCGGGATCAATATTTACAAAATCATGCTTCAAGTAGTGGTTCAGCTTCAAGACAGAATTCCACTTGAAGAACGCCTGAGGTTGAGCCATCGGTCTCGAAGTTTAGTTGTGTTTGTACTCCTCCTCCTCCCTCGGCTTTGTGCCACCATTTTGCGTAAGCATACTTTGTAGTACCGGTTCAAGTGCCATATCTCTACAGCTGTAGTCTCCTATGGCTAGTGAGAGTCGACGAGCATCAACAAGAGCTAGAGTCAGAGCCAGATGAGGACAATGGGAGCGACGGCGAGAGATTACACTAAGTCGTCCTGCTGCCATTTTTGTGCTTTGACTCCTCTGCACACCGCTTGGGAAATCCTTGGTACTCTGACTCCTTGGTACCATAGTGGATGAATGATAAATAAATGGGGAGTGTAGTAGAGAGATGTTGAGGAAATAGGGTGTTGAGGGATGTTAAAGAAATGGGGATTGGAGAGTATAGAGGGATGTTGAAAAAAAATAGAGTGTGTAGAGGGATGTTGAAGAAATGAGAGATTGAATAGCTTATGAGTTGTGAAGGAATGAGAAATAAAGTTAATTTATAAGTATCACAAAAAGTCCAAATGTTATTCGGCCATTGCATATCCCGAATGTTAATATGAATGTTATTCGATCGTTGTCAATCATATCTCTCAACTCAGACATCACATTCACTTAGTCTCAAGTCCCAATGCATTTTTCTACCGACACCCCCTCTGGTCTCACTTGATTGCTCATAATCTTCTGATTCTTCTCCCTCCAGCCTCCCTCCTCCCTCCCTCAGCCTCACCTCCCTCGGTCGCTCACTCGCTCCGTTGCCTCCGCCCTCCCTACTCCCCAGCTTCTACTTCCTCAGTCCCTCCCGATCCCGGCCTCCCCTCCCCCAGCCTCCCCTCACTTGGTCCTTCCATCTGCCCTCCCCAACTCCCCTTCCCCTAACTCCTCTTGCTCCCCGACCGGCCTCCCTCTCTCCCATGATCCCCTCCCTCCCCCGACTTCCCTCCCTTCCCTCGGCGCCCCCTCCTTGCTCGGCCCCTCTCCCCTCCCCGGCTCTCCCGGGCGCCTCCCTCCCCTCCCCCTTCCCCCACCCCGACGCGACGGAGCCCTCCTCATTTCCTGGCCTCCATCCCCTCCCCCTCCCCTCACCCCGGTGTGGAGGTGCACCCTCCTCCCACGGCTGCCTCCCTCTCCTCTCTCAACCGCCACCTCCTCCCCCGGTGACCCCTCCTCCCGATCTGGGGCTCTAGGCAAATGGCGCTCCCTCCCCTCATGCCGTTGGTGCCCGGCACTAGAAGGCTTCCCGGTCCTCTTCTCGCTGCCCCATGTGCTATAGGCGGGAGGCGGAGCGGCGCCGAGGCGGGGCTGCGTGGGAGGGCGAGCAGCGTGGGAGGTAGAGTAGCGTTGAGGTGGGAGGGCGAGTGGCGTGGGAGGCAGAGCAGCGCTGAGGTGGGAGGGCGAGCGGCATGGGAGGTGGAGCGGCATCTAGGTGGCACCAACGCGGGAGGCGGTGCGGCTCCAAGGAGGGAGGTGGCGCTGAGGCTGAGGCGGGAGCTACAGGAAGTGACGAGCTAATGAGTGGTGATGTAGGACGCGGGACCGACAGCTTCCTCCCCTTGGCATGGGATACTCCTTCCCCTCTACTCCCTCTCTCTCTCTCTCTGCTCTGTAATGTGTGATGGCTTGTGGGGTTGAATGCATGGGATGTTGATGGGAGGAAGACGGGAGGCAGGTGGCCGACGCTGAGGCGACCGACGACACCGACGTGCCTGCTGTGCTGCCCGTGTCGTCGTGCTCCCTGTGCCGGTCCAGCCCAAGCACATCATGATTTGTCGGGCCGTGCCATACCGCCCGATGGGCCGGCTTTCTAGGCTCGACCCGGCCCATCGTTCGAACCATGCCAGCATAGCCCTTCATGTGGCGTGTCTGTGTCGTGCTTGGGCCATGCCGGGCCTCAGGCTGGCCCAGAAAAACATGGCCCGTCTCCCACCTCTATCTATGACATCCAAGGCCCTATGCCTAACGGATCCCTACCGACAAGGTTGTGCATTCGTAGCCGACTTAATTGAGCGAGATAACTAGTTTAAAGCTATCTTGTTTGGTCATCTTTTAATGAAAGTTGAGGATGGTCTGCCCTCAAAATACTGGAGTTCACCTGTGTGCGCCTCCACTGCATTGATTTCATCCCACCCATTGTTGCTAACTCAGTCAAACACCTAGCATTAATCTGCACTGACCTTACTCCTTTTTGAGTTGCACCCTCTACCTTGTAATGCCAGAGTCCACTCATGTGTGCTTTCATAGCACTAGAGTTAGCTCCTACAAAATATGTATCCTTATTTGTGTCGACCCTGACATAGCCATCAACCCTGCCATCATTGCCAACACCTTGGTGTCTATCCCCATCAATCTTACTCTTACTCAAATCCTGACACCACCCGCTATGTTGTCAGACCGGTCAAGATTGGTGTACACTATTCATGCTCTACAATCACCTATCTTTCTACTCGCCATTCGCGGATGACGAGGCCGAACGACATGGGTGGGTGTGGCTAGAACAAAGGCTAGTACCATAGGCTGAGGAGGCTATGGATCTTGCCCTACATCAATTATTCATCAACACTACATACATGGAGAACGTGAAGTGAAGAACAAAAACAACAAACCAACTCGCAACTTAATCAAAGGTATCTCATGGGTTCACCTCACAGATGTAATTAACCAGGAACTTTTTGAGGCCCCAGGAACTAGGAGACCACATTGCCTATGTCAGATCTCCTATGCTAAGCAGGCCATAGAGCGTAATCATGTAAAGGGAACTTGTAATTTTTTTATTCTTAAATAAATGAATAAAATACATGTTTCCCTCTCTTTTCTTTATATTTATTTATTTTTGTGTACTTTGTACACTGGCACACGTGCACACCTTTAATTCCCATGTATAGAAATCCTAGAGTGATTTCTTGCGTCAAATGTACTATGTCCAACTATTTCAACTACCTACATGTACACGGTACACCTACACCCATATGATTTCTTGCGTCAAACATATTAGGAAACCAGGGATAAGGGTTTCCATTTAAACGGATTCTTTCCGTTTAAACGAATCCCTATCCATATTGGGCACCTCACCCTCCCCTATAAATAGAGAGCCATATGGCTGATTTTGTACCCCATTGAATAGAAGCAATAAAGAAAGACCAGGAGTTCTCTCTACCTCTCTGTGTGTTCAATCTATTATTACATGTACATGGTTGATTCGTTCTTGTTCTTAGCGAGAAATCTCTTGGGTGGTCGTCGCGAGGGTTTCTCAACACGTTATCAAGCCGAATCGCTCCGGTGAGCGAAGGTAATCATCGAAGCACTTAATAGATTGGTTTTCTAGATCGCTTTGAATTTGCTTTTTCTTGGCGTTCTAGATTGGTTTTCTACGGTGCAAATCCCTAATCTACGCGGCGGACACGAAGTCGCCAGGCACAATGTCGTCGGTAGATGCGAAGCGGGTAGATGTTGATTGCCTTGTGAAAGCGATGCAAATCCGCCTAATCTACCACGGCGGACACGAAGTCACCGACACAATATCGATCGGTAGATTATGAAGCGGGGTAGATGTTGATTGCATCGTAGATGAAAACAAAATTTCTTTTGCATTGCCTTTTACGTTTGGTTGGCCTGGCCTCACGTGCGCACATACCAACGCCACCTCCCGCACGACGCGCCGCCATCGTCTCCACGCCGCGCGCCCGAGCAGCGCTGCCTCGCCGACCTCGGCTCCCGCGTCGCGCTGCTGCGCTCGCCTCCCGCCGGCCTCGGCTCCCAGCGTCGCGCTGCCGCGCGCTCGCCACCACCAGCCTCCCGCGCCCGCATGGTGCGCCGCCGGCCGCGCACATGCCCCGCATGCGCCGCCGGCCTCGGCGCCGCCGCCGCGGCGCGCCTCTCCACGCCCGAGCAGCCCGGCCGCGCCGCGGCCGGCCTCTCGCGCCCGACAGCCGCGCCGCCACTCCCCGCCTGGCGGCGCCGCTCCTGCGCTGCACGCCGGCCTCGGGCCACCGCCCCGCGTCGGCCCGCCGCGCCGCCGCCCGCATAACGCGCCGGCGGCCGCCCGCGCGGCCGCCGCCCGCATGGCGCCGCGCCCGCCCGAGCAGCCGCCCGCCCGCATGCCGCGCCGGCGGCCCGCATAACGCCGCCCGGCGGCCCGCATGGCCGCCCGCGCCGCCCGCCCGCCGCCGCCCGCATGCCCGCGCGCCGCCGGCCGCCCGCCGCCCAGC
This sequence comes from Melocanna baccifera, assembly GCA_036346265.1. Taxonomy (NCBI): domain Eukaryota; kingdom Viridiplantae; phylum Streptophyta; class Magnoliopsida; order Poales; family Poaceae; genus Melocanna; species Melocanna baccifera. The sequence continues at coordinate 13,285,143 of CM070689.1, read as the reverse complement.
GTCGGCCCGCCGCGGCTGCCGCGTCGTCTGACCTCCTCCCCCCTGCGCTCCATGGCGCCGCCGCCGCGACCATTACGGCCGTCGCCCGCGTTATGCCATTATTGTTTTATATATTTTACGCCTTTATTTACTGTTTTGATTAATTGTAATTATTTAATTGCTTTTAATCACTGAAAATTAGATAAATTATGGAAAATATATAGAAAATTATGAAACATTATGAGAACCTATTGTACCATTTATTTACTGCGATAAATAATTCCATGCATGTTTACAAGTAAACTTATATGTTCTATTCATCACATGTAGATGGCTGGCATCACGAACCGGGAGTTCGAGGAGCTTGCCCAGCATGGCAAGAACTATCTGACGTGGGCATCTGATGTTAAGATAGTACTTGGAGCCAGGAAGCTCCGCGCAGCTATTGGGATTAGCGGACGGCATGGCGCCAAACCTACACGAGGAAAATGATCGGGCACTTCATTTCCTCGAGCACCACCTCTGCATTACTCTCAAGAATGAGTATATGGCGGAGAAAAGCGCTAGCACTCTGGACCGCACTCAAGAAGCGGTTTGAGGCTAAAGTACACCATTCTTCCTCAAGCGGTAGGAGTGGATCGGACTGAGGTTTGCCGATTTCAAGACGGTCGGGGAGTACAATTCTGCCTTGCACAGAATTTGTACCAATCTTCAACTCTGTGGCAAGGAGATCACAGATGAGCAGAAAATTGAGAAGACCTTGTCCACCTTTCACCCCAATGCTGTGCAATCCGCCCGCAACTATCGTCAAGGCGGCTACAAGGAATCGCCGAATTGATTGATATGATGCAGTAGCGGAGGCTCGGGACGAACTTCTCCGCAAAATTACGTCACTCGGCCATTGGGAGCTCCGTTGGCCGTGAAGCCAATCTTTGGGAGCTACAAGGTGCGAAAGCCCTTGATGAAAAGAAGGGGAAGAAGAGTAAGGCCGTTGCCCGAAAGGCAAGTCGAGATACTCCAAATGACAAAAGGGCTAAGGAGAGTGGCAAAACCTATGGCGTGAGAACCAAAGTTGCTTCAAGTGTGGCAAATGGGGCATTGGTCGCGGATCATAAAGCGCGCAACATGTCATTGATACCCACCAAGCCCGGAAGAGGAATGGCAAAGGCGGCTGAAGCTCATTTTGCGGTGTTGAGGGGGAGCATCATGAGCATTTGCTGAAATGATGGAGGTTGAGTCCATCCGGCGTGACACCCCCTTACGACTTAGAGGCGACCACCTCCATGATTTTCTCGAAGAGAACATCACGCTGAAAAGATAGCGAAGAAGTTAACGATTTTCTAGTTGATTCCGTCGATGCACGAAATGCATGAGGCGTTAATTGTCATTTATTTTGCATTAAATGGACAAATTAGATCTTGCATGAATGGTACTCTAGTTTTAATTTTCTCATAATGGTTGGATGATTTTGGAATAATTCATTCATTTATTCAGTTTACAATGGCATGATATGTTCTAATATTTGTGTGTTTTATTTATGTGATGTATGTATTTTAATACATATTAATAAAATACCTTATATTAGAGCACGTGTGGCGCCCTATGGAGGAAGTATGCCTTGCAGCGGTGGTACCACGAATACCATCTTAAGAGAGACTAAGTATTTTGATCGATTCGTAAGAGCAATGGCGACCTTCGACAATCGCGGGCGATGCATGTATAATTGGTTCGGAAGAGCCACAATTATACTTCCCATGGGCACAACTTTGGTCATTGAAGGCGCATTATTGTACCCAGTTAGACTAGAACTCTCTTAAGCTTTAAAGATATTCGCGTAAATGGTTTCCACGTTAAGACTGAAAAAGAGTACGGTAAGGAATACCTACTCATCATGAAGCGCGAAGAGAATGGCAAAAGGGTATTAGAAAAACTTCCTTCACTAGAAACTGGGCTATATTATACCAACATTAAGGCGCTGCAGTATACTGCATCTGAAGACGGTATTGAAGTTCGAACTATTACGTCTCGGCATGGCAGATTAGGCCACCAGTCTTAGGATGATGAAAATATAATTAACAATTCTCACGGGCATAATATTAATGTGAAGAATTTCTCGAATCATGAAGATTTTGTGTGCCCTGCATGTGCCACCGGGAAATTAATTATTAGATCCTCCACTTTGAAAGTGAAGGATGAAGTCCCTGCATTCCTGGAACGCATCCAGGGAGACATTTGCGGTCCTATTCAGCCCATCTCAGGGCCATTTAGGTATTTCATGGTGCTCATTGATGCTTCCTCAAAGTGGTCATATGTGGGTTTATTATCCACAAGAAACCATGCTTTCGCCAAATTGATCTCGCAGATCATTCGCATCAGAAATGTGTTCCCTGATCATCGCATCAAGTCCATTAGAATGGACAATGCCGAAGAATTTACTTCAAAGGCATTTGATGATTATTGCATGGCGATAGGGATTGCAGTTGAGCATTCGGTACCGCATGTCCATACCCAGAATGGTTTGGCAGAGGCATTGATTAAGAGAATTAAATTTATTGCCCGACCACTTTTGCAGAATTGTAATTTGCCAGCTACATGTTGGGGACATGCAATCCTACATGCAGCGAATCTCATCAACTTTAGACCTTCGGCCTACAACATCCATTCACCTATATAACTAGCGCAAGGGTCACCACCGAAAATTTCTTATCTCAGGAGGTTTGGATGCAAGGTTTATATACCTATACCCCTCGCAATGACTGCAATGGGCCCTCTCCGTAAGGCGGGATATCGTTGGTTATAAGGCGCATCCATAATCGGTATTTGGAACCCATGTCGGAGATTTGCATCTTGCCAGCCATTGTTGCATTTTGATGAGGATAATTTCCGACATTAGGGAGAAATCAACCCATTGATGAAAAATATCGGAAATTACGTGGGAAGCCACGGGAATTTCTGCACATGACCCGCGCACTAGTGAAACAGAAAAAGAGGTCCAGAAGATCATCGATTTGCAAGCATTAGCAAATCAATCGCTGATCACTTTAGTGATTTGAAAAGCGTGACTAAGTCGCATGTGCACGCACGCAATGCACGGAGAGGTCGAAATACCAAAGAAAATTGATGGTATCCTAATCCCGTCAAAGGCCTCGAATAAAAGAACAAGAACTCCGGCCCATCGAATCCAAAGTAACCGGGGACGCCTGGCGAAAAAGGATAAGAAGGACTTATCACAGCTGATCACCGAAGTCCCCCAGAATGAGAAGGAGCCGGTTGAGACACGGCACAAGTATGACACTGTTGAAAAGGATATACGGATCTGAATATCCCCATCGGCATGGATGTGTGCGCACACATCGGGCCGAAAAACTAAAGGACTTGCCACGCAATGGAAAGAAGCGTCGCGCAAGATGAAGCTCGAAGAAGAAACTCATGAAGAAATAGCTATAAATTATGTACTGCAGGAGAGTCCACTGAACAAGACAACGACCAATGTCGATATCTACTTCGCAAAGAAAATTGCCACAATCATTGATCTTGATCCGAGCACATCGCTCATTGAATGTAAAAAAAGATCAGATTGGGAAGATTGGAAGAAGGCAATTGCAACCGAATGCTATCTCTGAACAAAGAGAAGTGTTTGGGCCCGTATGCGCACTCCTCCCCATGTGCACCTGTAGGGCACAAGTGGGTATTTGTTCGAAAGAGTAATGAAAGAAGCAGTAGTGAGATACAAAGCAAGGTTTGGTAGCACAAGGTTTCACTCAACGTCACGGAGTTGATTATGAAGAAACCTACTCCCAGTCATGAGTGGAATTACCTTTAGATACTTGATCTCAATGGCGGTGAACTTGAATTTAGAAATGAAATTGATGGATGTTGTATTGCATACCTTTATGGTAACTTGGATTCGGAGATTTATATGAAAGTCACTGAAGGAATTCCTCTCCAGAACCAAGGCAGAGCAAATAGAAATCATGCGATGTGAAGCTTAGAAAGTCCATGTATGGACTAAAGCAATCTGGCGGGAATTTGGTATAATCGCTTAAGCGACTTTCTGCAAGAAAGGCTACACGAACAATGAGGACTGTCCTTGTGTATTTATCACGGCGATCGAGAATGGATTCTGTATAATCTCAGTGTATGTAGATGATCTGAATATCATCGGGACAGTGGATGATATAAAAGAAGCAAGCTCCTACTTGGAGTCAGAGTTTGAAATGAAAGACTTGAGCAAGACCAAGTTACGCTTGGGCTGCGACTTGAGCATGTTCTGGAGGAGTCTTAGTACATCGATCGACCTACACCCGAAGGTGCTAGAAAGATTCGGCTTTGAAAAGCATTCCCATCAAAAGTACCTATGATCGGAGATCTTTACATCAAGAAAAGATCCTTTCCGACCTAGGGAAGAGGGGAGGAAGTCTGGGACCGGAATTCCCATACTTGAGTGCGGTTGGAGCACTCATGTACTTAACAAACTACACTAGACCGGATATTGCCTTTGCGTGAACCTATTAGCAAGGTATAGTGCAGAGCCCACCAAAGGCATTGGCGGGGCATAAAGGACATCTTCCGATATCTCCAAGGAAGCAAGGACCTTGGATTGTTTCTGAAAGAATCAAGATCTGAACTTGATTGGCTATGCGATCTTTGGGTACTGTCGACCCGCATACCGCAAAGTCACAAGCAGGCTATGTATTCTGTGTGGTGGAATTGCAATTTCTGAAATCGTCTAAGTAAAGCCTTGTAGCTACCTCGGCGAACCACTCGAAATAATAGCGTGTATGAAGCGACACGTGAATGCGCTTAGCTCGCCGAATGGTTCACCACATCCAGCGATCATGTGGAATGAACATTGTGCAAAACCCCACAATTATCTATGAAGATAATGCGCTTGCGTTGCACAAATACAAGCGGGCTATGTGAAGAGTCATCTCACAAAGCATATCAACCCCAAATTCTTCTATGCTCATGAATTGCAAAAGATGGACAAGATTAAAGTCTGCATACTAAGTCTTGTGAAAATCTAGCGATCTATTCACAAAGTCCCTCCCGCATCTAGTTTTGAAAGGTGCGTCTGAGGATCGGTATGATGAGACTTAGAGAAGTGCAGAATTCAGGGGGAGAATTCTCTCAAGTCCGTTAGTAAATCTTGATCCTAAAGATCAAGTACCCAAAGAATAAAAGTCCTGAAGACTAAATGAAGTTGGGTGAATTGTACTCTTTTTCTCTTGACGAGTTTTCCTGAAGTTTCTCGATCAAGGTTTTTAATGAGGCAATTCGTGCAATCGCAGCATAACATGCATCATGTACTCTTTCTCCAAATTTTTCCCACTAGGTTTTTATGAAGTTTTAACGAGGCATGAGTATGTCGGATGAGTGCCCAAGGGGGAGTATTAGGAAACCAGGGATAAGGGTTTCCGTTTAAACAGATTCTTTCCGTTTAAACGAATCCCTATCTATATTGGGCACCTCACCCTCCCCTATAAATAGAGAGCCATATGGCTGATTTTGTACCCCATTGAATTGAAACAATAAAGAAAGACCAGGAGTTCTCTCTACCTCTCTGTGTGTTCAATCTATTATTCTGTCTTCTGTGGTTGATTCGTTCTTGTTCTTAGCAGAGAAATCTCTTGAACTGGTCGCCAGCGAGGGGTTTCTCAACAAAACATACTATGTCCAACTATTCTATCTTCCTACATGTACACGGTACACCTGCACCCATATGGTTAATGAAGGCTCCATTCAAAATGGCTGAACCCGTTCTAAAAGAATTGGCTTTTTAACATAGTTTTTTCTTGTTTTTCTTTTTCTTTGTATTGTCCGTGGAGATATAACGGTTTGTTTATATTTTACCTCTTTTTTCTTTATTTTCTTTTAATTCAATGTCTCGACCAAACGCTAACAACCGCTACAGTACCTATTTCAGCTAAAACCAATAACTACAGTCAAAAGCTATCAACAAAAGTTACTTTGTACGGGACCTAAATTTGGATAATACTTATGGATGGCTACTGGCATGCATGGCAGGCAAACTAAATGGCACTGCAGGTTGAGAAGATGACATTTTTTTTTTGGTATGGTGTGATGTCCAGATCTTTCAGTCAGAATGCAGGGGCACTGCTTTGATTTGTGGGTTCCCAGCAGAATTCAGAAACTCACATGCGTGCCTGCCTGCCTTGGTTGGGCACGACTGCACACGGATGCCCCTCCAGGTCTTTCTCTGCCTTTGCGATCTGGTCTTCCATGTTAATGCACTGAAGTACTTTCTTTCTCTTCAACACATGATTAACACTTAATAAGAGGGTGACTAAAGACCAATTTGCTACATCGTCATTAATTAAATGGGGCCATATATATGTATGATTAACAAGTCCACCTCTTGACTGACCGGTGGTGTCAACTACAAATAACGTAGGTTACGAGATGAACATATATTAATGTTGCATCGATCTTTCTCCCCAACCAACCTGTGTACGAAAAGTTGTGTCCTTTACTTGGAACTTTGAATGAACTACTACTACATGTCATGTTGCTAGAGTACTACCTCACAACATATATGGAGTGAAAAACAAGGAAGAAAAGAAGGCACCATGCACCTACCACCACCACTCCCAAAATCTTCTGTTCTTCAAGTATCATCCATGTGTACGCCTTTAAGGCTTTAACTATGCACATCGGGATATAGATGGCGCCATGGCCGGCCCTACGTGCTGAACACTTCAGGAACACGGGGAGCTGTCCATACTTTAATGACTTGCTCTATACTTTAGTTCTTTCGATGCTTTATTTCCCTATCTTGTTGTCATGAATTTAGATGTTACACCGAGCAAAATTTTCAGCATGATGTAACATCAGTGATCGACAAATGCGTCGACCAAGCGTCTTGTTATTTAAATGCACCTCTCTTTAATGGATTATCTAAAACATTTCGAATCAATTGTATTATATCCTAGAGATTCAGTAATATAAACACATGACTAATTACAAAGGAAGATCGAGACTTTTATTTTCCATTCTATGCATAAACAAATGCAGAACAAAACTACGGAAAGTACGTAGTGCGTGTACTATATATATATATATATATATATATATATATAATCTAGAGAGTCAACACTACCAATTTCAATTGTGTTCGTAGTGCAACACTAGTTGAGCTTGAACCTATATTTGTTAGACCCAATTGTCAAATGTTCATATCAAGAAATATGTAATATGTAGCTCTTCTAATTATGTTCATGTGTAAATTAAACAGTTTGACCATGAGTGTATATATTGTCCAGTATATTGTTATAAGCCAACTGGTTAGCCATCAAAACATGAAGATTGATAACGCCTCAATTTGACATTAAGAAAACACCAATCAAGTTATGCTTTTCTTAAAAATTTGCTGTTTAGTTTCAAAAAAATTGGCTAATATTACCATTCAACATTAAACAGGCATTTACACTTCTTGCAAAGTTTCGCCAGTTTAAACTTCAGAAGTGCTTGAATATAATGCTCTCCCAGTGAGTGAAAAATATTGTTGTAAAGCAAATCAATCGATGGTCTGATTTTGCAACCATACATTGCTTTACTACTAAGCCTTGCTTTAAGATCTGTACATTTTAGTTTATTTTGTTACAAGATAGGAGAAGTACTCAATTAAAGTAATTTTTAAAACGAACTACACAAACTATCTTGAGTTGTTATAGATGTGAATCAAAATTTAAATGTTTTGCATACCTTGACATATATAGGCATCATTGAAAGCTTTGTTGAAGCTTGGGAAGATATGGTCTCTCTCGATGGTTGCAGGATCTTTCCTTAATTTAGCTGTCCCTAAACTACCACTGATCCAAGAGAGGCACGCATGGTTGTTGCAGATTCAAGGACTTCTCTCAACAAAAATGGACAAAAAAGTAAGGAAAGAAATATCACACTACAACAGAAATCATCATCACAGACAGGTTAAAAACGTCATCACAGACGGTTTTCTGAACCGTCTGAATTTATGAGTTAGTGATAATCGAAGATTATCATAGATGGTTTGTGAACCCACTACTACAGAAAGCCTAATACTAGACGCTAAATCACAGACGGTTTGACAAAATCGTCTGTGAACGACATTAACACAGACGGTTTTAATTTGGACACCGTCTGTGTTGATGGCGTCGGAGAAAACGAGTATCACAAACCGTTCTTACCAATAAACCGTTTGTGATATTTCCGTATCACAGACGGTTTCTATTACAAACCATCTGTGATAATCTGTCATTATCACAGACGGTTTTTTATTTAAAACCGTCTGTGATAAGCTGCTTATCATAGACGGTTTCTATTATAAACCGTCTGTGATAATCTTAGAATTATCACAGACGGTTTTTTATTTAAAACCGTCTGTGATAAGCTGCTTATCATAGACGGTTTCTATTATAAACCGTCTGTGATAATCTTAGAATTATCACAGACGGTTTGTAATACAAACCCGTCTGTGATGTTGTCTATCCGATGTTAATATATAACTACGTACATTAATGGCGTGTTTGCTTTTATAAGAGCTGCCGAGGAGGATATGTTGAATAAGGGGGTGGAATATATATATTGTCCATGCACGGACTGTGAGAATTTGAAGATGTTTAAGAATCGAGAGCAGATTGAAGCGCACTTGATTTGGAGGGGTTTCAAAAAGGGGTATACGTTTTGGACCAGTTATGGCGAAGTCAATGATATACCGCCGGATGACATCGCCAGCGAAGTCAATGATATGCCGCCAGATGACATCGTCGGTGAAGTCAATGATATGTTGCCGGATGATGATTGTGGTTCAAATTCGGATAGGCTGCACGATGACAATCTGGATCAAATGCTTCGTGATGTAGAAAAGAACTATGATGAGAGAGAGAGTATATTAAATTCCGAGGCTTGATGGAGGACTCAGAGAAACCTTTGTTCACGTGTTGTAGGTCAAAGTACACGAAGTTGTCAGCTGTGTTTGAACTGTTGAAATTGAAGGCAAGCAACGGTTAGTCCGACAAGAGTTTCACGGCGCTGCTATGTCTTTTAGCGGACATGCTTCCAGAGGGCAATGAGTTGCCTAAAATCACGTATAAAGCCAAGAAGGTTCTTTGTCCATTGGGAATGGAAGTAGAAATAATACATGCATGTCCGAACGACTGTATCTTCTACCGTAAAGAGTATGCAAACATGCATATCTGTCTGGTGTGCAACGCATCCCGATACAAACGTAACAATCAATCAGATGATGATGGTGAGGGAACAAAGGTGAAGAGAGGACCTCCTGCAAAGGTGGCATGGTATCTTCCTATAATTCCCCGTTTGAAGCGGTTTTTTGCGAATCCAAAGGAGGCAAAACTGCTGCGATGGCACTCGGAGGAGCGCAAGAAGGATGGAATGCTGAGATACCTTGCTGATTCCACCCAGTGGAGAAACATCGATAGGTGCTTTGCAGATTTCGGTGCAGAATCGAGGAATATAAGGTTTGGATTGAGTACAGATGGAATGAATCCTTTCAGTAGCATGAGTAGCCGACATAGCACTTGGCCTATGACTCTTTGCATCTATAACCTTCCTCCTTGGTTGTGTATGAAGCGAAAGTATATTTTGCTATCGATACTTATCCAAGGGCCAAAGCAACCTGGGAATGATATTGATGTGTACCTAGCGCCGTTGGTGGAAGATCTAAAAGTACTGTGGGACGAAGGGGTACAGGTATGGGATGCATACAAACGAGAGAACTTCACTTTGCGCTCCTTATTGTTCTGCACCATAAATGATTATCCTGCCATTGCTAACCTATCGGGCCAGAGTACAAAAGGTGCCAAAGCTTGTACTCACTGCTTAGATGGTACCGAGAGTGTGTGGCTGAAACACTCACGCAAAATCGTGTACATGCGTCACCGCCGATTCCTTCGGAGAGCTCACCCATACCGCAAGATTAAGAAACAATTTGACGGAGAGAAGGAGGATGGTTCAGCTCCAAGGTATTTAAGCGGAAAAGAGGCTTATAATATGGTTAAGGATTTAGATGTTGTCCTCGAAAAGGGACGTAAATTGAGGGATCGTGAGAAGAACATCTGGAAGAAGAGATCAATATTTTGGGACTTACCTTATTGGGAGTACCTAGATGTTCGACACTACATCGACGTCATGTACGTAGAAAAGAATGTGTGCGACAGCTTGATTGGTCTCTTACTGAACATTCGTGATAAAACAAAGGACGGCGTCAACGCACAGATAATGGACGAACGTACCTTCTCCTGCGTGTTACACTCTATCCAAGGCTGAGAAAACAGAACTGTGCCTGTGCTTGCATGGTGTCAAAGTTCCGTCTGGTTACTCCGTCAATGTGAAGAAACTTGTTTCGATGCAAGATTTGAAGTTAAATGGAATGAAGTCTCATGATTATCATGTGCTGATGACACAGATGCTCCCTATTGCAATTCGGAATATTTTACCGATCAAAGTCCGAGAGACAATCATGAGGCTATGTTATTTCTTTAACACAATTGCTCAGAAGGTCATCGATCCCGAAGGACTAGATGCTCTGCAGGACGAGGTGGTGATGACTCTATGTCATCTTGAGATGTATTTTCCTCCTTCATTTTTTGATATCATGGTCCATCTCATTGTTCACGTTGTGTGAGAGATAAAAATGTGCGGGCCCGTATTCCTATGTAGCATGTACCCGTTTAAGAGGTTCATGGGAATTCTCAAGTCATATGTACGGAATCGGTCTCGGCCGGAGGGCAGCATTGTCGAAGGTTATGCAAACGAAGAGGTCATTGAGTTTTGTGTCGATTATATGGCTCAGATTCAACCGATAGGTGTGCCTCAATCTCGTCATGAGGGGAGGCTCAAGGGTATCGGAACTATAGGAAGGAAAGCAATCACTCCAGATATGGACGCGTATGCATAAGCCCATTTTCCGGTCTTGCAACACATGACTGAAGTGACCCCTTATGTCGACCAGCACAAGGATGTGCTTCGGCAACAGAATCCGGAGCGACCGGATGTTTGGATCATGAGACAACACAACAGTCGGTTCAACCAATGGTTGAAGGAGCAAATCGCTAGAAGCTCGTCAAGTAAGATGATGACATGGTTGGCAAAAGGACCAACATTTACAGTTGTGACATGGTAAGGATATGACATAAATGGGTACACATTCTACACACGATCTCAGGATGTAAAGAGCACTAACCAGAACAGCGGTGTCCGCGTAGATGCGTTCAGTACTGATGGGGTAAGAAACTCGTACTATGGGTTCATAGAAGAGATTTGAGAGCTCGACTACGTGGTTTTCAAGATCCCCTTATTTCGCTGTCGTTGGGTGCATCTCCCACAGGTGAAGGTTGACAAGTACGATGTTACTACCGTGGACCTCCAACGTGTCGGGTACAAAGACAAACCATTCGTGCTCGCCAACCAAGTTGTTCAAATTTTCTATGTAACCGACCCGGCAAATAAGAAGCGCCATGTAGTTCTTCATGGAAAAAGGAGAATTGTCAGAGTAGAGAATATAGTGGACGAGGAAGAATACAATCAATTTGACGAGTTACCTCCTTTTGGAAATGGCATAGGGTCAACGACGAACAATGTGACGAAACTAGTTACGTACGCATTGATCATCATGAAGGGTTAATTTTTAAAGGAAATAAGCAAGTGGAATGAGAATGGCGACATATATGTATGTATGGGATGTATATGCATGTGAATTGGCATTTATGTATATAACAATTAATGCATGCATGTGTGTGATATGTAAGTGAATTTTGAGAATGAGTCATACAAATGTATCTCTATGTTCATTGGGCTGTTGTAAAGAAATATACCGGGTTGTTGTAAAGAAATAACTACAGCTGGGCAAAGGCTTATTGAATGCTGGTTGGTGCAGTTATATTAATTACAGCCGGGCAAAGGCTTATTATAGACGGTTGTAAGTTTAAAACCGTCTGTGATTATTATCACGAGCGGTTACGAGATAAATCTTATGCGTGATAATAACTATCACAGACGGTTCTTATTTCAGAACCGTCTGTGATATCATAGATATCACGAGCGGTTCTTAGTTCGAGCGTGCGTGATAGTTGATTATCACGAGCGGTTCTTATCTCAGAACCGTCTGTGATATTTATTATCACAGACGATTCTAATCTTAGAACCGTCTGTAATAAGCCTTTATATAAAACCCCCAGCTAGGGTTTTGCGTGTACACTGCCAGTTATTAGCAATACCAACGTAGACTTAGTCGCTCTTCCAATCCCCCGAGCCCGTCGCCACCGCCGTCCCCCGAGCCCGTCGCCGGCTTCCTCCGGTCTCCGAGCCCGTACCGGCCGCCTCTGTCCCTCCGAGGCCGTCGACGTCCTCGAGCCCGTCGCCAGCCGCCTCCGTCGAGCCCCCAAGCCCGTCGCCGCCGCCGTCCCCCGAGCCCGTCGCCGGCCTCCTCTGTCTCGAGCCGTCACCGGCCGCCTCCGTCCCAGAGGCATGCCACCGCCTCGAGCCCGTCGCCAGCCGCCTCCGTCGAGCCCCCGAGCCCATCGCCGTCCCCGAGCCCGTCGCCGGCCGCCTCCGTCCCCCCGAGTCTGTTAGTTTCTTTTAATAGAAAATATTGATTTAAGCTTAAGATCTAATATATAGTTGTCATATAACTGTTGCATAGCATTATGCTGATTTTAGATACATGATATTTATATTGGGCATAAATTTCTACTTAAATAACTTAAAATGTTTATATGTGCATATGTTGATTAAGTCATTTTTATGCCTCTGGTATCATGCATGTTATATATATAGGAAAGAATAGGCACTTACTTGAACATATATTATTGTTATTTCATAAATCTTATTGTTGTTAAATCTTACTGTTATGCATATGCATATGTATATGTATATATATGTTGCTAATGAACTTAGATATGTATATGTATACTTGAATATATGTATACATATATTGGAATTAAATTTAAGTATGTGCTTATACCGCACTATTTACGTATATATGAGAAGGCCAACATGTCATCCGCGCATTCTTCAACATCATCACCGGAAGCGTCCGCTCCAAAATCAACACGCAAAGCAAAAGGACTATCGAAAAAGCCCAAGGGCCGATTTACCATCACGCAGTCGATAGATCGGGACCCCTCTCCTTCGACAAAGCGGCAAGGGCATTTGAAGAACGATCGAATAGTTGCGAGCGAATTGAGATCACATTCGATTCGTGGAAGAGCGTGAGTGAGACTAAGAAACGTGAGTGGCGATGAGATTTTGCATCGTTCGAGATCGGAAGAACATCGCGACTCCGTGCAGCGACATGCGTTGGCGGGCGTGCAAAGCATGGAAGAACTTCAAGAGCGTGCTTGTCAAGGACTATGTGCAGAAGGATCTAACGCCCTTTGACAGGTATCCATTCCTGGAACCACAATGGGACAAGTTTAAGGCGATGAAGACGACTGAAGCTTTCAGAAGTGCAAGCGCGGAGCACAAGGCCCTCTAGGTAAAAAACACACATCCCCACAGATTCGGCACAGCTGGGTATGCGGGTAAAATCCCGCAGTGGAGGCGGGCGGACGAACAGGCAATCCTGCGGAACACCGCCCCACCATTTGCCACGATCCCGGATGAGCGCGCTCGAAATTGGATTAGAGCAAGATCATCTACCACGTCGTCGGGGGACATCTCCTTCTAGAACCCTGCAGACCAGGAAGTGTCCACCGCCTGGTAAGATATCGAACTACGTAGCTTGTAATTACTCCACTACTTCCCTGAAAACTAAATGACATGTCAGGCTCTTGCAGGATGCACTGAGTGTCGAATCTTCCCAGGGATCATTCCAATCAATTAGGGAGAAAGATATACTCTCCGCAGCACTGGGAAAAAGGAGCACCCGGGTCGTACGAGAGGCCTTGGGTTTTATGTTCCTTGGAATTAAGGTTTCTCAGATAACCCCGAATTGTATCGGAGTAGGAAGAGAAACAAAGCCGGCGTGACGCACGGCTACGAGAGGAGATCAAGGCATCTCTTAGAGAGGAGCTTGCTGATTACGTCAGAGATGAGGTGCGAAGACAAATAGAAGAAAATCAGTAGGCCGCCGCCGCTCCTGTGCTAGCCAGCCCCCCAACCATCGGAGTAGCTGCGCGTCCAATTCTACAACGGAATGTGAGGGTAGATTTCCTGTGGACGACATCTAGCAAGCTACGAAGTGCAAGCTCCAAGTGAGATATGCCTCTGTTGCCTTGTGCGCTGCTTGGGGCCTGGCATATCCGTCCAGTGAAGGGGCCATGGTGCACCGTGCACCTTTAGCTCCAGGCTTCGGAAAAGTGTCTGTGGATGGTGTGCATGCCAATTTCGATGTCGTCCCACTACCGAAGCCCTCCAACGACGAGATCGTGACTCTAGGGCAAGCCATTAGAACCTTCATCTAGTGGCCCAAAAGTGACATCTGCCTGGAGGCTTCTTCACCGGTGGTAGGTTCATAAGGGCAAGACGAACCAGAGCAACTTGCACTAGTGCCATCTCCACAAGGTCTACCTCCACCACCGCTACCTACACCGGTGATGAGTCCACGGGAGCTATTCCCAGTGCAACAACTTCCACCGGTGCTACCTTTACAGTCGACCTACAGCCGAGGTAGCAAGGACAGCCGAGGCAGCAAGGGCAAAGCAAAGAAGACCGATGATGATATCCCGTACTTGCCATTGGCCCGCAAATTCGTGCTTGACGAGCCGATGGTCGACCCAGTGATACGCCTCCCATTCCTATCAGTAAGTTGCAGGACATTACACAATTGGTATATGGAATAATCCAATAAGCCAAAGGATGAACGGTGCACAGGTCTCACTGTCAAATTCAGGCATCATCATTTCCAGCACGAATTTCAAGATGGTGTCTTCGTGGTCACCTTCGATGATTTATTTGATCTTTACACGCTCAACGCTCTCGACGCCTCACTCGTTCGATGCTGGACGCTGTAAGTGTGTACAATCACAGTCTCTGTTTATGTCATACCGATAAATGTCATATATAATTTGTTGCTTTCGTGTGTATATATGTAGATACATGGTGACTCAAGCTAGAGCATCCAAATCATCGGTTGGTTTCTTGGACCCACACTTGGTCACCAGTTATACCATCAACGAGGATGCTGGTGTCGTCGAGAGGTACATTGCAGCATCACTGCTGGCTTACCACGATAAGGATTATATACTGATGCCCTACAATCAGGAGTTTCATTGGATTTTAATAGTAATTGTACCAAAGTGGAACAGGGCAATATACCTTGATTCCCTAAGTAAGAATAAAACCGACTACACAGTTATCAGCCAATTAATCGATAGGTAAGTACATTTTTCTATCATAACTATATTGTACTCTTTCTTTCCTTCGAAATGACTAAGGTCAATTTTTTCGAATCACGTAGGGCATTCACGACGTACGTTAAAAAGGCAAAGCTCTCGACGCAAGGGGCCAAACCCCTAACACACAACCGAAACTTTAAGGTATTCGTTAGTACATATTAATTAATCCTATGCAACAGTTGGTAGTATTAATGCCTCTTGAATTAACACATTCTATTTTTTGCAGTGCCACCAGCAGTAGCTGGGCAACACGTGTAGATTCTACGTTTGCTACCATATGAAACTACTCCTCGATTCCTCGAGGATCACCAATGCCAATACTAAGGTTTGTCAATATTCCCATAGTTACTTCATACTTATCAAGTTATATATATATGCATATTGATATTCCTATCGACAGGCTGCGTCCATCCCGAAAACTGCATTGCAACAGCTCAACCTTGAACGAATTCTAGGAGAGTCTGCGTACTTTTTGGTGGCTCAAGTCCTAGCTCAAAAGGGAGAGTTCCACAACCCACAATGATTTTTTTATTGCTCTTATCACTCCGGAATCGAGGTCTCGCGAAAGAAATAGATCCATAATCAACAACTTGTCAGGCTGCATAAGCAATACTTGGATGGCAATCATGCACCATCTAAGTAATGCTTATACAGCCTGACAAGTTCGTTGATTATGGATCTGTTTCTTTCGCGAGACCTCGATTCCGGAGTGATAGAGCAATAAAAAATACAATGTTACCATCTAAGTGCAAATGCAATGTAGATCTTTTGCAATTGTGTATTGTTAGTGGATATTTTACTTCATTTCAATTAATTGATTTGCGAAATGGATGTTTTATGTTTGTGAAATGAATTGAGATATGAATTGGATGTTATATGCTTCTGAAATGAATTGAGATATGAATTGGATGTTATATGTTTCAAAATGAATTGAGATGTGAATTGTCTGTATGTGTACATGTTGATCTGCTTGTTTCAGAGGGCATGGCTAGCATTTCCTGAGACTAGCCAATAAACAGAAATAGATCCAGGGGTAGTAAAGAATATCACAGATGGTTTGTAACTACAAACCGTCTGTGATAGCTACAATCACAGACGGGTTGTAAGAAACAACCGCGTGATATAGAATATCACGACGGTTTTTGTTAAAAACCGTCTGTGAACAAAAAACCGTCTGTGATATTCCTATATCACAGACGGTTGTTTCTTACAACCCGTCTGTGATTGTAGCTATCACAGATGGTTTGTAGTTATAAACCATCTGTGATACATACTCCACAGACGGTTTAAAAACCGTCTGTGATAACCTTCGATTATCACCGATCCATAAAGTCAGACGATTCAGAAAACCGTCAGTGATGACGTTTTTGAACCGTCTGTGATAATGGTTTCTGTAGTAGTGACCATCTGTGATAAATACAATACAGACGGTTTGTAACTAGAACCGTTTATGAAAAACACTATCACAGACGATTCTAGTTTAAAACCATTTGTGATGTGTGAATATCACATACAGTTTTGTTTTGAGCCGTCTGTCATAGTGAATCATAGACGGTTTATACTACAAAATTGTCTATGATAGTTTATTCTAAATTTTTTTCTATTTTTCAGTTAGCCTCAGGAAATGTTAGCTATACCTTTTGAAAACAAGCATATACGATATCAAACATAGCAGAGAATATTTTATTTCCATTACAATTTACCATTACAGCATCACAAAATTACAATACACCATTACAATATCACAAGAAAACATAGCAAAGAATATTATATTTACTTTCCATTTACATTACAAACCGAGCAGTCCTAACCCCACAAAGTAGCTTGAGTATGCCTTCTTGGCGGCCACCTCACTATAACCTCCTGGGCAGCCCTAAACGCCACAGTCCCAGTAGTCAGAGACTAATTTATCACAGATGGTTTGAACCACAAACCGTCTGTGATATTGGCTATATATATACTGATACAATATAAACAACTAGTCTCAAAATATAAAATAACAAAGTTCTATATGGTTTATATATACTCATTTGAAAGGTTTTGATGAAATCTACAACTTTGCAGTTGAGATAACCTCAAATTTTGAAAGGAAGATCAAAAATTTTGGCAAAAACAGAAATCAAAAACTTGCGATACAAATTTAAGGCTAAAGATGGCCAATTTTGGGGGTCTTCGAGGGCAACTAACGCAAGCTAGTTGTTTTTTTGGATTAGGCTCGTCACTAGCTTTTCAATGAGTACAAAAACGTCGAAAACGGACATCGTATGCAAAAATTATGTCCATTTTACTGAAGGTGTGTCAAAATGAAATTCCACTCAAATTCAAGCGGGAAATTATGAAATTTTAGGGTTGTGCGAGACGGGAAACATATCACAGACGGTCTGTAATACAAACCGTTTGTGATAACACTGTCTATGAAGTTATCACAGACAGTTCTTATTAAGAACCATCTGTGATATTGCCAATATCACATACGGTTCCTAATAAGAACCGTCTGTGATAGTATCACAGACGGTTCTTGGTAAGAACCGCCTGTAATTGCATATAATACTGGCAGTTTTTATAAACGTTTGTGATGAAACGTCTAATATAAACTTTTTTGTAGTAGTGTCACCTGCTTTTATAGGCTGAGGATCAGAAATGAACTGCTACTTTTACTATGAAGTGAAGGGGCCTTGCAATAGCCAATGTGCATGAGAAGATGAAGCGACTTTACTCCGGGATTACAACACTCACTAGATTTACCTCAAAAAAATAACACTGACTAGAAAGTGGCTTGTCTTCAACTATGTTCATATCATGGAAGGGAAAGGTATTAGTTAAGACAGCCATCAACGCCTTCTAAGGGCCTGTTGACATATACATGAACTTTGCCGGAATTTCATAGTAACCATTTCAATTTTCACAGTAACAAGACATAATTCACGTGTTCCAAATGGGGCTTTAGTCTTGTTTAGTCGTAATGGAAGATGCTAGTATATAGTAGTTTATAAATCTTAGATTCTAGAATATGTACCACAAACTTCTAAATAGTACTCATTCAACAATTTTGATATTACTAATCTCATATTCTTCTTAAAAGATTCACATATTTAAATAGAAGAGAAGATAAAACATCCGTAGCAATGCATGGGGGTAAGTCCTAGTACATTGAAGAAAACACGAAACTAATAATGTACTGACGTTAAGATACTGATGTCACTGTATATTAGCTTGGACTACGTTCATCATGCTGCCCTGTCGGTGCATGGACCGATGCTACATTGCTACTAAGCACCTGGGTATCTAGACATCTACATGTATAATTGGTAATTTTTTTAGAGTTTAGATATGAAAATATTTTATACCATTGATATATTTATGGTAAGTAAGTTTTGAACTCAGTTCAAACTAGTTTAAACTACTTTTGAGTTTGATGTGACTATAGTGAGTATATACCATAAAGTAGCTCAAAATAATTAAATTGAAGTTGAATTTAATTTTTTCGGAGTTTTATATCTCAAATATACTTTCTTATGGATATATGAAGATACCTATATCAAACGTCACAAATCCAACGCACATCAACAGGTATTGATATGGGTATCTAGGCACCTAAGCGCATGAAACACTTGGTAATGATTTTCTTGTATGCTTGAACTTGGCTTTTTATTATGAGCTTGTGTTATCTTAATATGTTCACTACTATGTTTTTGTGATATCTATTCGACATCCATATTAATATATCATTCTCTTGATCCTTGTTAGCATAATTTAAGCATATTTTATTCTTTGACATGTTTTATACTTACATGGTGTTGATAATATAAGTGGTATTGCTAATCATGGATAGATGAGTTTTGCTATAGCATTTCTTGCACATTTTGTACTTGATTATGTGCTTGTCATACTATATGTCTTATTGCTCATGTGCTTCTTATCTACCATAGATATAAATAGAACTTGATTTATCTCTCGAGCATGTGGTGTTCATGTTTCACTCATTGCCATGCTATGTACATTCTTATTCACGTTCAAAATTGTTTACTTATACTTATGTGAGCATTGAATTGTTATTGCCTATCTCTCACCTTGAACTATAGTATTCTTATTCGTCATGTGTCTTGGAAGTAGATTTGTATGTAAATCTTCACTAACCCCAGTTCCAAGGCACAAATGACTTCTTTTCTGGTGATATTGGCTTTACATGAGAGATAGAAGATGAATTGTGCAATGTTGTAGTTGGGTACTAGAGGAGCAGTCTGACCCCCTGGTTCTAGAGCTTTCGAGCCTTCTTCTTCCTCGTTCTAGTATCTGGTGATGGCTATCAATCTTAGAATGCAACTTGGCTCAGGTTCTACTCCTTCGACTACATCTCACCGCCAAGCGGTGCGACGCAAGTTTGTGTCCTATGCTTTACTGTTGCCCTTAATTCATGCCTTGCATATCATCTGGGGGCATTTGTAGTTCGAGAGTTAGTTGAGCTGAGGATAGGATCACCTCTTATACGAGTCTCTCTTAGGCTCATTTTGGGTTGTCTAGGTTTTGCTTTTCTTCAGTCTAGGTCGTGCTTCTTCAATCACTAGTATCTAATAGTGGGATTTCTAGTGTTTTAAATTCACTCGTCAACTATGAGTCATCCCCCTCCTAGAGACCATGTTGAGTATAATGCCTAGCTTTCTTTCTTCCTTTAGCCATTCCAGTCATTCCTTGTGAGGAGAGAGTTTGGGGAGTGACTTTTGCAAGTTTGAATTTTCTTCGAGCTATTTCTTCCCTTGCAAGTGCTTATAGAAGTTTTTATCTTACAACTTGTTCTTATGGGGAGCTTGATTCTTTTTGTCTCTCAAGTGGTATATTGTATTTGTATCTTCTTGTAGTTAGGAAGTTTTATATTTTGCTTCCTTTTGTATCATGCATCCATAGCATTGCATCGTGAGATATGCATTTAGATATGAGTTTTGATTATTACTCAATTGTGATGTAATTCTAATTTGATATTGCTTATTACCATGTTAGATTACTTAGCTAGCTTTGTCATGCTTTTGTTTGTATGATTAAATCTTTGTCATGCTAGTTTAATTTGTAAATTTGAACTAAAATTCACAAGTAGTATCAATTATTGCAATTGGCATCTTTTAAATTTGCAAGGTTTGATCTTTTGACTAGTTTACTCTCTAGTGATCCTTATGATATCTGCCATATCAAAAATGTTTTTTTGAATCTAGAATCTAAATTAAGCTTTAGATTGAACTATGCTAGTTCTTTATTGAAGCATAAGTTAGTGTTAGCTCGTTGTTCTTGAACTAAGATAAGAAAAATAAAAATAATAAATGATCTCTTTTATGCGAAAAAACTCATCTCACCAATTCTCTTATGAGACGACTTGTCATTGCACTAGATATGAACTCAATGGAAGTTTTGTATGACCAAGACTAGTTCTTTAAGCCTCTTTCTTAGGATGGTCGCATAAGGCTTGAGATCTAGCACATGGCTAAGAAAATAAAAAATATGAAAACTGAATTTTCATAAAATACCAAATGTGTTAAATTTACTCAATTCCAAGTGCTTGAAATAATTGATTCAATATTGAACTTGTAGCACTCTAATTGATCCAATTTGAGCTTCTTAGTTTCATTTAGCCTTCGTTGCATGGTTTAGCTCATACTTGGGTAACTTTAGATAAATTTATCAATTTTGAAGCCTTTCTTATCTTAAAATTAATTTGAATGCTTTAAATTGTGCTATCTTGTCTATATTTGTTATATATGCCTTATCAAGATCTAGATAGCTTTGTATGCATTTTATGGCTTCAAGTAGTATCCTTTTAATTTAAACCTCACTTTGAATAATTTTTAAAGCTCGTTAGGTTTTATATTTCAGGCATGCATACATGCTCTTTCTTATGCTCTAAATAGTGTCATGCATATTTTGAGGAGGAGCTTTAACCCTTGATATCTATATTGCCAAAAGGGGGAGAATGATTGAGAAAAAGGCATTAAGAGGTGAAAATTGCATAAAGGGAGAGAATATACATTTTTAGTGATATAAGTAGTATTAGTTGCAAAACTTGCTAATTGAAACCTAAAAATGCCAAAATAAGATATATGAGTGAGGGGAAGCTTCATTACATATCATTTACTCTCTTTTGCATTTTTGGTTCTTCCTTTTGTTATGAAAATGATCATAGTGATCAATTGCTTTTTTTTCTTTGGACCATAAGCAAGATTGAGCATTTGTGAGGTTTAAGGTATGATTTGGAGTATTTGTGAAAAACTTGTTCTTTTTTAGTGTTGCTCTATTCCACACTTTGCCAACATGGTCATGTTTTCTTCTTTCTCTTTCAAATGGCCATGTATGGAATTTGCATTTTTTGCTTCTCTTCAAAAATAAACTCAATTTCTTGCTTTTTTGGTGTTTGTCAATATACTCATCAAGTGGGAGATTGTGAGACTATATGGAAGTCACCCTATGGTTGTGATGAGTAATTGACTTTTAGTTAAAATAATCTATGGAGTTTGAGTTTGATTTTCAAGAATTTGTAATTTTTCTGTTGCTTTGTGTTGCCAGCAGTCTGACTAGTCTAGGGTTGGTGGTCAAACTGGTTGTGGGAGGCAGCGGTCAAACTGGCCTTTGGTTGGCGATCTGATCACCTAATGAGTTGTTTGAATGTGCATTTATTTGAGTTGAGTTGTCTGAGTGTAGGCATGGTATTGGTGCCGTTGCATGTGTGCACATAGGTTTATTGTTTGATTCTAGGTTTAAGATCAGTATTTTGGTTGCATATATTTTGCATAGTGACTTTGTGTCTTGCATGATGCTATGTGACGATTTACTTATTGTTATTAGTTATAGGACTTCGGAACTAAGTTATGGTGAGATGTAGGAGAACCGAGGCTAGGCACAGGATGGTGTTGAGGCCTAGGATTATCAGGGAGATGCGAAAGATATCTGAGGCCTACAGGGTGGTTACAAGCTGAGATTACGAGGAACCAGAGCGGGAGTTACCGGTGGTGGACATGACAGGCAACGGTGACATGGACTAGGATTAGGCTCAGGAAGGAGTTAAGGTCCTATGCAGTCAAGGAAGCCAGGTGCTGTCATGTGTGAGGAGAAGTATGTAGTGTGCCAAGTAATTTAGGTCATTTGCAAGCAAGGACGATTCGATAGAATCCAGACACATGAGAGGCTTAGCGGCAAGTCATTGAGGCCACGTGGAAGATGGCAAAGAATGGGCAATACTTCGTGGCAATGGAAGCGGGAAACTTTGTGGAAGGTGATAGAGGGGCATTTTGGTAACTTGCCCAATACCAGAAAAGTGGTAGTGTGCAAAACTACGGTGTTAGTATAAGTGGTTTAGGTCATGTATATGCTAAAAATATGAAGTGGAACAAGTGTTGATTCACTAATGGGTTAAATGTTGTAAGCCGTTTTCAAAAGCGTATGTGAGAGAGTAAAACCCAGTGTTATGTGGGGTTAACGGATTATTCCCAGTTTGGTCTAATAGGTGGATCCATTAGCCTTTGGTTAAGCTTGTGAGGATATAAGGGGAAGAGAGGTAAGGGCTAGGCTAGCTTCTCCTTCCTCCCATGTGAGATTAGAGTTTCTTGAGTTGGAGCCTTATGTGTGTGTGCTCTAGGCTTAGAGCTTTGCTATCCTAAGATATTAGTTGTAAAACATACCTCTCTAAGCATGTAATACATCAATCTTTGATCAGCTTTGTGGATCCATTTTGTTTTATTTGATTTGCTCTTATTTGAGTTGGTTTTTGTAACGCCCAAGGATCCAAACTGGCTTAGGCCTAACCCCATTATGAATAAACCACACACACGTAATAACCTGCTTACGCTTTCGTCCTCGCTTCGCGTAAAACGGTTAACTGGATGTTATTACTAATGGTGCCTATAGGTTTATATGTTGGTGCTACTCATGCTAAGCTAGCAATATGGGACTAATCCACACCCTCATGTGCACACACATATGGGCCATAATGGGCCGGGGTGTCACATACATCCCCCTAAGAGAACCCGACGTCCTTGTCGGTCCAACATACCCACACTGGGGCAAATGACCCGGATCTCCCCCTCTTGGCACACGTCCGTGCGTCCAGTGCTGGTACATATACCATGCCGTGTGACCACTCCGGGCCTACACGCGCCATGCGTCATATGCCCACACCCCTGACCCGCACGCACCTGTGCAACCGCGAGGGTCGGCTCTGATACCATTTGTAACGCCCAAGGATCCAAACTGGCTTAGGCCTAACCCCATTATGGATAAGCCACGCACACGTAATAACCTGCTTACGCTTTCGTCCTCGCTTCGCGTAAAACGGTTAACCGGATGTTATTACTAATGGTGCCTATAGGTTTATATGTTGGTGCTACTCATACTAAGCTAGCAATATGGGGCCAATCCACACCCTCATGTGCACACACATATGGGCCATAATGGGCCGAGGTGTCACACATTTTATTTTATTTGATTTGCTCTTATTTGAGTTGGTTTTGACCTCTATCTTTTCTTTTTCTTGATCTTGCTATGCTAAAGATATGTAAGAGATGGAGACAACTTCTAGGAATCTATCTCCACCCATGTAGGCATTTTAATAGCAAGTTTATCAAGAAAACCCGATTTTATTTTATTTGGCCTCAAAGTGTGATTTCTTGATTTGAGGATTTTTGATATGATTTATTTCATGTTCTTACTTACTGGGATATGTAAGAATACATTTAGACCCATCGTAGTCATCGTCTACCCACGAGCAATTTGTATTCACCAATTTTGATTTTGGCTCGGTTTATGTGCGCCTTTTCTTCAAACTAAAAAAGGTCTCAATTTTGGCTATGATTTTCATGAATCATTTATTGAAATATGTTTTTGATAGCCTAGAGAAGATCTCTACAAAATTTCATATCATTTGGATCTACAGATCAAAAGTTCCATCGATTTTCGTATTTGAAATCGGGTTGAAAATACTATTCATTCCTGAAATTACTGTAGCAGCAGTCTGACCAGCACTGTAATAGCAGTCTATCAATGGTTACTTTAGTTTTCTTTGATTTTACTATTTATAGCGGTCAGACTGCTAGAATGGAGGTCAAACCGCCTACAGAGCGGTCAGACCGCCTCCTTTATGAAGATCAGATCATCGAGGGTTGTTTAAAACTATTTTGCTTAATTTTGATTGGATATTTTCCTTGTAATTATTTGTCTTTGATCTTCCTAGCTTCCATAGCTACTGGAGTGAAGAGTTTTGCTTCCGCTTAAAGGACAAGATTTTGGAAAGCCTCGAATTGAATTTGGGCTCCTATTCACCCCCTCTAGTCGCCATACTCGATCCTACAGTATGACTTTATCCACCATGTTCTAAAAACTGGCATAATCATTACCCACAACTTGAACTTTTAATCTTGGATTTAATCCTTTCTTGAACCTCTTCTGATGAGCATCATCCGTCGCAACATCCTCAGGTGCATATCGAGCTAATTGAGTGAATTTGTTGAGGTACTCACTCACTAACCTGTTCTTTTGTTGCAATTTATGAAATTCTTCCTTCTTTGTTTTGATCACCCCATCCAAGATATGGGTATGACAAAACGGTACTGTGAACTAAGCCCAAGCGATGCTATCTTGATCCTCATGAGCGGCACAGTAGTCTCGCACCACTCTTCGATGGCTCCTTCCAATTGGTAGGTGGCATAGAGCATTTTTTCTCGATCGGTGCACTGAGTGAGATTCAGTTTCTTCTCTATGGAACATAGCCAATCATCTGCTTTTAAGGTCTTAAAAGACCGTGAACAGGTGGGCAGCCTTGTCCTCATGAACTCTGCAAATTTTGACCACTGTTGAGCTGGCTGAGGTGTTACTACTTCCTGATTTGGTCGATTCATCGTGACGTTCATATTTTGCATCATGGTGTTCATTTGCTGGGTCTGAGCTGCCATGAATTGACTTAGAATTAGATTCAGTCCCATTGGGTTGCTAGCAATCCTTGAGTTGATGGATTTGCGTTACTGCTTTCTAGGCCTTAGTTCATCTGACTACGTCTAGCTAAGCTCCGAGTGTCAACCATCTTTTTACAACTCTAAAAAAGAAAGATAACTTGCTAAGAACTGATTTCACAGGGCTTTAAAAGGTGAGAGGGAAAAGCATAGGTAAGAGATAAATTCATCTAAGTGAATCTGTAATGGCAAACATATACTAAGCAAACACTTAGCCAAGAGGATAACAAAAGAACCATTTAAATTACTCAAATAAAGGTTTTGACATGACTGCAACGTAATGCTTTTGAAGAGAAAAATTGCAGCTCACATCACAAGTAATTGCAAATAAAACCAAAATGCTCTATTTGCACTTTCCAAACTATTCATGGGTCTAATCTAGGTTTTCCCACTTAGGTCCTGCCAAATAGGGCTCGCTTGACTCTACCTTTGAGTCGCTGTAGAACACCCATGAGTTGCGAACTTACGATGACTGCTCTTCTGCTGCAACTGGAATGATGTGTCATAGATACTCCTGACGGTTGCTCATTATATGTCGCCTCTCCTTCGGACTAAGTAGCGTAGGTGAAGGTAAAGATACTATCATCTACGGTGGTGGTCTCTCCATAGCTTCCTCTTGTTCTATTACACTGGAAGTAGCTGCATATTGCTCTTTGAACTTCCGAATGAGCTTTGACAAACTGATCTTGTACAACTTGCAAGGACATCGAATAGCATCGTGCACAGCTCCTTTCACGGACAATGCTCCGCAAGTGTTGGTGTACTTCAAACTATGGTGAAATGGCTGCCAATCCTTGTGGTGAAATACAATTTGGTGACGCATCCAATACATTGGCCCTTCATCTTCTTATCCTTGGTGAAATAAATAGGTTGCCTCTATAATCCAAAACTCTTTAGCAAAACTCAAAGAAGTTTACGCCAACCTCCACTCTAGTCGTGGGATGTATGGGACATCTAATGCATTACAAAGGGAGAAGGAGTTAAATTAGGGAATTAAAAACCAACTTTAGAATAAGGTAAAGAGCAAGAACCTTAAGAATGGGAAGAGAATAGAGAATTTACTAAATATCCAATTTGGTTGGTTTGATTTAGAAAACAACTTTTGAAATTTTTGCTAGGGTGACCATTCTAACTAGGGCTTCATCCTACAATCGATATGGCTCTGATACCACCTCTGTCGAGACCTAAATATTCAAATCCGAACTCTTTGTGCATATTACACTAGTCTAGGATTACGCTAGTGCACACAGTATAAACATAAATAAAATATCAACCATACACACAATTAACAAAAAAAGACTTAAATATCATTAATTATCAGAGTTGCGACCTTATAGCCAAGCTTACAAATAATAGACTGAAGGGTTTAAGAAACTAGCAACAAAAAATAGAAATAAACATAGTAACCATTCAACATGCCCATAGCCAATTGACTGAGAAGTGAAATATCCTCCTTTAGGTACCTACAATTGATATGGTTCCTCTTTTTCAACTGAGCAACAATAGGCATAAAGTCGTGAGTACATTAGGTACTCAGCAAGTCATTTGTAACAATGATGCAATATAGTATGCAAGACATACCAATTAATAGCGGAGTGGTTACTTTGCAGAAAGCAATAATTTAAAGTGAATACAATAAATAGATTGAAAGAAAATCTTTAAAGAAAATGTAAATAATCAAAGGAATTAAATAACGATAAGTGAACTGACCATTCACCCAATGAACCACTCGTAAACTAGCCATTCACAAATTGAACCACTAGTGAACTAACTATTTACTTCCCACACTTATCCTAACCAAGTTTTTATGAAAACTCTACTCCTTATATGAAATCACCGAACATTATTCATAACCAGGGACACGGTTATTTGAATAGTTTTACACTCTACAGAGGTTGCAAAATTTTACCCACATGATATGATTATCTCTACGTAAAAGAAAATCACAACAAGGTTTTTACAATGCTCAACCTCAAACTCAATTTCGCCCACTAAGGTTTCACCATCGAGTAGGTTGTCAGACCCTAGGTTAGTAGACCCAGATCCTCGGTGATTCCATTGCACTATTCCCTAAATTAGTAGATAGTGCGAAACATATTATGCGAAAACTTAGCTAATACAATAATAACTTACTCATGGGCCGATCAGGCCGAACTAAATAAAATGCAGTAGAGGAAATTTCACACAGGTGAGACCCTTAGGACTTACCCATAGACAGCCAACTGGGGTTCACGACCAAGTTCTTGACATCATCGATTTCCAGCTCTGTCAATTCCTTTAACACACAACAGTGCTTGTCCTTGCCTTACTGACCGAATGATAGTAATTAAGCAAGAGTGAGTATAACCATACTCAGGAAGCTACCATACAAGATACAATAATAATACATGCAAAGTTGTCAAGGGAGGCTTGAGGTTCTTTTAGTTGCTAAAAGTAGTATTTTAAAAGTACGATAACTAAGAAAAGTCCTGAGACTTAGCAGTTTTAACTAAACCAGATTTTTTGAAGTTGATTATGAGAATGCAGTAATAATAATAGCGTAGGTTATATCCACTTTTTACAGTACATGGTTACCCCTACCAATGCTAGTTTTCATCACCACTCGAGTACATCCCTCTAGAAAAAGTTAAAGTCAGAGTACTTCTCTCTGATAGGTTTTTATCCTACCCACAAAGGTTTTTGAAATAGAACTAACTCAAGGAAGTTCCCATGTCCACCCTTGACTGTAGGCATGGCTATTCGAACAGTTTATACTCTACAGAGATTGTACATATTTACCCACAAGAGATAACCCAATAGCTATATTCCGCATGTTTCCTTTGACATGCAGATCAAGAGGATTACAACATAGTCTTTACAAAGCATCTAGTGAAGGATTACCACCCGCTAAGGTTTTATCTGGGGGAAGACTATATTCGCCCCACCTAGACCCCCTCTTGCACCACACAGTAGCTTAAACCAGCAACACGACCCGTGTTCACAACGGCTTAAACCAACACCATGGCTCGTGGGTCACTCCAATGATGCTTTCCCCTATTTGCGATGCAAATTAGTTAGCCATGCTTACACTTTGCTAGCTTGTGGTTGTACTGTTTTACACAAAAATATCGTTATAGGATTAAGTCCTTAATTTATCCGGGCGGTGCATACCACAAACTACAAATTCTTATATTACATCCACACTAACCTCTCTTACCATCCGCCCAGTCAAGTAAAGCAAGTTTTTAGGGGGGATTTTGAGAAGCATAAACCAAGTTATATCAAATTATTGGTCACTTTCATCCAATGACTGTCACAAAAATAAGTTTTCATGTTTGAAGAGTAATGAGTAGACCAATTTAATGTCCTAGACTTGCATACGACTAGCATGGCATTATATTATGACCTATAGCTAGTAAAGTTATCATTAACATCTAGTGTGATAAGAATCAGGCATTCCAAGTTTCAAGGATGGCATATTAATATTATTACAATATCAAGTAGGCATGTAGCTACCTTGAACTTTGACATATGTTTGCATAATAAATTAAGAATGCAAGTTGATAATTTAAAGAAACATAATTTTTGCATATAATGTAGGATCAATATGATCAAAGTGATGACTTGCTTTGCTCAATTCACGATGACCTTGATTTAACTCAAAGTCTGCTCAATCAGTCACTAGTACTGAACCCTTGGTCTTCGTCTGCATCCAGTCTTGATCTCGCTCAAATTTTTTGTTTCGTCAAGTCTTTGGATTCTAATACGTGGCACTTGAATGAAAAACCAAATAAATCCAAATAACTTCAAAAGTTAAAGTAAATTTAGTCGGGCTTACTTATTTTTATTGTTCTTGAGGATACGAGAGAGAGGATTAGTGAGTGGCAAGATAGAGATTGTTGTGGTTACAGACCAAACAGAGAGAGAAAGTGTGTAGTGGGGAGTTAGGTGAGATGTCCCCCTCCCTATGACTTGTATCACATATATATCTCCTTGCAAGGAGTATCTTTACAAGAATACCCTTCAAGGGCATTCACGTTATTATACATACCTTACTCGATGCTTACGCCTTTCTAACAGGTCGGCTGGGTTTAGGTGGGGGCCACCCCTACAACAGGTTGGCTGGGTTTAGGTCAGCCTCTCATGGTAAAGAGCTTCACAGGCCGAAGCCATGTTGCCGAGTCCTTTGGCCCCCTCTGTCCCTACGGTCTGTGACCTACTGTAGATAAAAATGCAGGCGCTTAGTGCAGACGTGCTTCGTGCCGAAGACTCAGAGTCAAGTGAGGTGTCGAAGTCGTCCCCAGTCTTGGAGCCATCCCTCGTGGTGCCACAGTTATCGGCGGAGTCACCTTACGGAGCCAAAGGTGTCGAACATGCGAGGCGTAGCGCCGAGACTCCGCTGGCGTGGGGCGGACCAAGTGTTCATGCACAACGCTGAGTTGATCAGGTGAGTCTTCGCCTGGTCTGGAGTCTTCACGTCCCGACAGTTACGCAGTTCGGAGATGACGTCTTAATTGTTGGCATGAGTTACGCGGAGTGCTAAAAAGACAGGGACGGGCTGCTGCGGCCGTACGCACCGTCCCGAGGGAGAGTTACACGTGGTGCGGCGCTGTTGGCACATCGTGGGATCTCAGTGGTCGCACGACCACAAGCCCGCGTTCCTTCCCGAGAGAGGCGGGACACGTGGCAGGATGTTACTGGCGTCTCGTGCGTTGTCCGGCAGTCTTCGATGCGCGCCTCGGTCTATCCACGGCTGCCCTCCCCGATCGTGGGAAGCCGAATCGACGGGCTCCCGCCGGTTGCGTTCCCGATCGTGGGGATGTGAAGGGTCTTTATAAAGCATCATTGTCGGCATGCAGACGCATCTCTTGCCCATGCGCCGTTGCCTGCGTGCTCTTTCCTGCTGTGCAAAACCTGCGCATGCTCCTGTTTCTTTAGCCCTCCACTTGGGAAGTAGGATGGCATGCCATGGAGATCCTGGCCACCGGCTTAGCGGCAGCGCCTCGTCGAGCCAGCGCGGTCTGATGCCACCACCAGCGGAATTCCCCCTCGTGGCTCGCAAGCCGTCGTGGGCCGACAAGCAGTACGACGCCATGTGGAGCTCAGGAGGGCACTGCTCTTGGGTCCTAGGGCGGAGTCGTGCTACCAAGGAGACGATTGAGGCCCTCTTCCGGGAGAAGAAGATAGAGGAGCGCGTAGGAGCTCACCTACCCGCCCGCGACGAAGTGGAGCCTCACCCAGAGGAGTCGGAGGCGATTGTCTTCGCCGCATTTTTTGAGGCTAGACTCCGGATGCCCTCGACGCTCTTCGTCGGCAAGGTCTTGTGGGCTTACGGGTTGGAGTTGGCGCAGCTGACCCCGAACGCGATAGTTCGCTTGGCTGTCTTTGCCTGGGCGATCTGAGTAGAAGGTGTTCATCCCAGCGCAAACTTGTTTGCCCTTCTTCATGACGCGCGCTGTCAGCCAAAGAAGGTCGAGGGAGGGGCACTGTCCAATTTTGGCAGTGTCCACTTCGTGGTGAGGTCGCGCTGCACGAAGCTTTTTCCCGCTCTGGCGATGCGAGAGAAGTGGGAGTCCTGCTGGATGCGATGGTGGTTCTACTATCGCGTGACGAGTAGCAGCAACCTTCGGTGCCGAGATCAGCCAATAGCTTTCAACGGCTATCCGGGAGTGGAGCTGGAGGGCAACGATTGACAGCAGGCATGGAGGCTCGCCGGCGTCGCCCTCCGGTTTAACATGCGCGATCTCGCCGAGGAGTTTACAATGTACGGGGTGTCTCCTCTCTCCGCGCGGTGGAAGTATGAACGAGATCACTGCCGGCGAGATAGCGTCCACCCCACAGTGTCTTCTTTGCGGCAACCATCCGATCGTGGTAAGTACTTCGGTCGTATGCTGCCTATACATATGTAGCTACTTTGTGAACGAAGCACCACTTCGCATGCAGTGCTCTCAATGGAAGACGCGGAGCGTGCAGTAGAGGCCTTCCTCAGGCCGTACACGGTGAAGGAGCACGCGCTGCGCGAAGCCGCGACCGAGCCTGCGAAGCTGGGGCGAATAAATCAGGTGTGCGAGGTCCTAGGCCTCCTTGTACCAGCACGCGTGGTGTCGGTCCAGAGTCTGACTCGTCGCCGCGATGGCGCCGGCGAGGTGGGGGCGTCTCCCGGTCGGCGGAGGGCTCGGGCCAGAGCCGCCGTCTCCAACTCACCAACCGTATTTGCGGCGGCCATCACAGATCTGTCGCCTGCTCCAGCCCTTACAGCTACTAGAGCGGCCGAGGACGCGTTGCCCGAATCCCCGAGTGCGAAGCGCCTCCGGGTACGATTGCCCTTGCCCATGAGGCGATTCCATGTGGTAGGCACGGTCATCGGGGACCTAGGGTCCGACCAGGAAGCCACTCCGACCGAGGAGGGAATCATCGCTTCCCGGGCTGGTGAGGCGTCGGCAACCCAGCCAGAGGCTGAGCAGACACCTCCTCATGCCTTGGCGAAGGGTGCCAAAGGTAGGCGTAATTCCTTTTCCCCCCACGACTTCGCAAAGCTCTCTCCGATTTGCTCGCTCATGCCATCGTCGACATCAGGAGAGACGAGGTCTCCCGGACGCGGCCAAGGATCGAGCAGCGGAGGTGTTCGCGAAGCTGCCGGCCTCATTGCGCATGATGCGATGTGGACGCCTGGTGCTGTCGCAGGGGCCCTGAGGCTCGCCGTGTCTGACTTCATCCCTCGTTTGGAGACGCTTTGCGCCCTTGACGGGGCTGCGGAGTGCGCCGACAGCAGCCTAGATCGGCGGGCGTTGTCGTCGTGCGGGGGGATCTTCTGGCACTCGTGCTGGGCGCCTTGGAGACGAGGGTAAGTACCTGAGCCCGCGATTTACACCGCTTGATTAGCACATAATTAACACTTGTCTCCTCCCGCTGTTAGACGGTTGCCATCAGCCAGAGATGAGGGTAAGTACCATGAGCGGAGGGCGCTGGAGGACCAGCTTCGCACTGCCGACGAGGCTCACGCCGCCAAGGACAAGTGTAGTGTGTTGAAGGCAGAAATTACCATGGCTACGTCCGATGCGCGGGGTCTTGTGGCGAACGCGGAGAGCGCGGTGGCAGCGGTGCAACATGAGACGGAAGAGGCCCAGCGCGCCGCGGCATAGGAGCGCACCGGCTTGCTTGAGCAAATCAGCGTGCTGGAGGAAGAGAAGGCCCAGCTTACCATGGCCTTGGAAGAGAGGAACCGGACCCTGGGCGACGCGTCAGCGGTGGCGTGGAGGGCCATGGAGTCACTGGAGGGGGCCCTCTGGGACCTTTCCGTTGACATGACGGACCTTACGCACGATCCCACGAACGTGGCACAGTCTCTGGCATGGCCCGAGGAGGGCTTAAGCCTGGCACTCCGTGGTGCCAAAGCCTTCGGCGATCATTAGGACTTCGCCAGCGCCTGTCTCGCCCTTGCCATGCTCCATGCCCGGGGGTGTGAGCATGTGAACAAGCTGATCGATCCCCAGCTGGATCTACTGGCCGAAGCCGGGGTATTGTTCGGCGCTGCCCGCAGCGCTCTGCCTGCCGTCCAGTGTTTCTATGATCGGATCTAGGGCTACCTCGTGGAGGACGTGGCCAAAGTCCTATTGCGGCGAACATTACATTAGGAAGGTAATTTCCTCCATTGGTTGGAGGAGGTCCGTCAGCGCAACGAAGGCGGCGCGACCCCCTAGGTGTGCTGCCGGGACCCGGTGTATTATGCGATGTAATTTTTTGTGTTTTTTTAATGAAAGAAACAACCGTTGCTCCGAGTACTCTGTCATTGCGTACTACTTATGTAGTCGATTGCTGACACGACAGAGGCTAACGACTTCCAGCCATCTTCGCTTCTTTGAACGGTCGTAGCACCTTGTAAGCGAAGTAGACACACGAGCGTTCCGTCGAGGTGTCGAGCGCTCCACCTTCTTCCTTCCGAAGCAGTCCTTCGAAGTGGTGGCGGCAGAGCTGACGCCTAGTCATTGTAGACGCGCGAGCGGAGTAGGCATGATCGTGCTCCGTCCCCTACCCTTCAAAGTGGTGGCAGCGGAGCTGGCGCCTAGTCGAAGTAGACGTGCGAGCAGAGTAGGCACGATCGCGCTCTATCCCCTACCCTTCGAAGTGGTGACAGCGGAGTTGATGCCTAGTCAAAGTAGACACGCGAGCAGAGTAGGCTCGATCACGCTTCGTCCCCTACCCTTCGAAGTGGTGGTAGCGGAGCTGGCGTTTAGTCGAAGTAGACGCGCGAGCGGAGTAGGCGCAATCACGCTCCGTCCCCTACCCTTCGAAGTGGTGGCAGCGGAGCTGGCGCCTAGTCGAAGTAGACGCGCGAGCGCTCCGTCCCCTACCCCTTGAAGTGGTGGCAGCGGAGCTAGCGCCTAGTCGAAGTAAACACGCGAGCGAAGTAGACGCGATCGTGCTCCGTCCCCTACCCTTCGAAGTGGTAGCAGCGGAGCTAGCGCCTAGTCGAAGTAGACGCGTGAGCACTCCGCACCCCCGCAGAAATGCGCGGGGGCAAGCCTCTGGTGCGCTGTATCTGCGTCCTACCGAATGCGTGCGGAGGCGAGCCTCTACAGCGCTTTGTTTATGCTCTGCAGAGTGCGTAGGAATATCAACCACGTCTTAGTTATACTCAGAAAGAGTACGCATAGCGATGACGCTAACGCGTGCGCGGCACATCCGCGTCTTGTTTATACTCAGTAGAGTGTGCAGGGACAACATCCACGTCTTATTTGTACTCCGGAGAATGCGTGGGACTATCAACCACGACTTAGCTAGGCTCTAGAGGGTACACCAACACGCGTGTGAGACATCCGCGTCTTGTTTATACTCAGTAGAGTGTGTAGGGACCACATCCGTGTCTTATTTGTACTTCAAAGAATACGTGGGACTATCAACCACGACTTAGCTAGGCTCCAGAGGGTGCGCCAATGCGCGCACAGGACATCCGCGTCTTGTTTATACTCAGTAGAGTGCGTAGGGATAATATCCGTGTCTTATTTATACTCCGTAGAGTGCGTGCGGAGGCAGACCTCGACGCTACATCTTATTTATACTCCGTAGAGTGCGTGCGGAAGCGGACCTCGACGCTACGTTTTATTTCTACTCCGTAGAGTGCGTGCGGAGGCGGACCTCAACGCTACATCTTATTTAGACTCCGTAGAGTGCGTGCGGAGGGGGACCTCGATGCTACGTCTTACTTATACTCCGTAGAGTGTGTGCGGAGGTGAACCTCGACGCTACGTCTTATTTAGACTCTATAGAGTGCGTGCGGAGACGGACCTCGATGCTACGTCTGATTTATACTCCGTAGAGTGTGTGCGGAGGCGGACCTCGACGCTACGTCTTATTTAGACTTCGTAGAGTGTGTGCGGAGGGGGACCTCGATGCTATGTCTTATGTATACTCCGTAGAGTATGTGCGGAGGCAGACCTCGACGCTACGTCTTATTTAGACTCCGTAGAGTGCGTGCGGAGGCGGACCTCGATGCTACGTCTTATTTATACTCCGTAGAGTGCGTGTGGAGGCGGACCTCGATGAAAGTTTGGTGGACGATCGGCTTTATTGATCTCCTGCTTGCATGAGCAAGCATCTTATAATAGACAAGGTGCTGCTGCTGCCACATGTTGGCCTTTGCTGTCCTAAACATAATACCTCCGCAACCTATCTACATTCCATGTGTGGCGGAGCGTCTGCCCTTCGAGTGTGGCGAGGCGATAAGCTCCTCGCTATAAAGCTGCCACAACGATGTACGGGCCTTCCCACTTGGACTCCAGCTTGCCGACCGTGTCCGCGCGGAGTGCCATCTTGAGGACGAGGTCCCCCGGCTGGAATCCTCGCGGATACACGGAGCGGCCATGCATGCACACCATTTGCCGCGCGTACTTCGCGACGTGCTGGGTGGCGTTTACTCGCTCTCCTTCGAGGAGGTCCAGGGACAACTGGCGCTCTTCTTCTGGCGCCTGGGGAAGGACCCTTCGCGAGCCGGCCTTGATTTCCTCGGGCGTCATTGCCTCATCGCCGAAGAGAAGTTTGAACGACCTAAATCCCGTCGGGCGTGTCGTCGTTGTACGGAGAGACCAGAGGACGCTGTGGAGCTCGCTTGGCCACTTGCCCTTTGGCAACCTAACAAGACGCTTCTTGACCCTAGCGGAGATGGCGCCGTTCGCCCGCTCGACCGCTCTGTTAGACTGTGGGTGTCCGACCGAAGCGAACCGGAGCGTGATGCCCATGCTGTCGCAGAACTCCTTGAACGGGGCAGAGTTGAACTGCAGGCCATTATCGACGGTGATCTCC
Organism: Melocanna baccifera; assembly: GCA_036346265.1. Lineage (NCBI taxonomy): Eukaryota > Viridiplantae > Streptophyta > Magnoliopsida > Poales > Poaceae > Melocanna > Melocanna baccifera. The sequence continues at coordinate 13,249,550 of CM070689.1, read as the reverse complement.
TTAGGCACCCCGAAGCGGCATATGACGTTCTGCCAGAGGAAACGCTGCATGGCTGCCGAAGTTACCTTGGCTAGAGCCACAGCCTCTGGCCACCTGGAGAAATATTCCAAAGCGACCACGATGAACCGCAAGTCTCCTAGGGCCCGAGGGAGAGGTCCCACGACATCGATGCCCCAGCGTGCCAGCGGCCATACGGGGGAAATGGGGTTGAGGCCATTCAGGGGTCTGTGGATGACCCGCCCCATCCATTGGCAGCCTTGACATCGGCGCACGAGATCTTGGGCATCAGCAACGGCGGTTGGCCAGTAGAAACCTTGCCTGAACGCCTTGCCGACAGCGACCTCGGCGCCAGATGCGAGCCGCAGAGTCCCGTGTGGATTTCCGCGAGGAGGTGCTATCCTTCCTCGCACGAGAGGCACCGTAGAAGCGGTGCGCAGACCCCTTTTTTGTAGAGCACTCCGTCGAGCACCTGGAAGGACTTGGCCTGGTATGACATTGTAGGCGGCGGAGCTCGATGGGGTCATCAGGCTCGGTGATGCCCTGCAAGAAACCGTAAATAGGCTCTCGCTAGTCACCCAGCATCTGGTGGACGAGGGCCGCGTTGCGGTTGTCCTGCATGATGGTCGCCGTGGGCAGGACCTCGTAAAATGCTCCTTCAGGAGCGGGGAGCTGTTGGCTGGTGGCTTTTGCGAGAATGTCGGCCTGCTCATTTTCTGCCCGGGGAATGGCCTTGACCGTGACACCCAGAAAATGCCGCTCCTTTGCTTGCACGGCTGCTAGGTACTTGGCCAGTTCGAGATCCTTGGCCTGGTATGACTTGTCCACCTAGCTCACCACCAGCCGTGAATCTGTGCGGACGAGAACTCGTCGCGCGCCCAGAGCTTTAAGCTTCGCGAGGCCGAAGAGTAGCGCCTCGTATTCGACGGTGTTGTTGGTGGCGGGAAATGCAAGGCGCGCCGAGTATAACAGACGGTGTCATTCCGGCGTAGTGACCACTGCGCCCACTCCTGTGCTGAAAACACCGTATGCTCCATCAATGTCAAGCATCCACACTGGGTCCTTTGGCTGTTGGGTGTGCTGGGTCGAGGGAGTCCACTCCGTGAGGAAGTCCGCAAGAATTTGGGACTTGATCGCTGTTTGTGAGGCATATGTCAGAGAAAATGGTGCGAGCTCGGCTGCCCACTTACCAATGCGTCCCGTGGCCTCTTTATTGTGCAACATCTCCGGTAGGGGGACGAGGATAGCACGGTGATTGGATGAGCCAGGAAGTAGTGTCGGAGCTTTCTCGAGGCCATAACCAGTGTGTAAGCCAGCTTCTCAAGATCTGTGTACCGCATCTTGGCGCCTTGCAGGGCTTCGGAGACGAAGTACACGGGGCGCTGAAGAGCGCCCTCCTCGAGGACGAGGACGGCACTTACCGCCGTCGCTGAGGCAGCGAGGTAGAGCAAGAGGGGAGCCTCTGGCGCCGGGGCGACCAGAGTGGGGAGGCTTGCGAGATGCCTCCTGAGGTCGTCGAAGGTGCTGGTGCAATCGCCGTCCCAACGAAACCCGTCATAGTCGCGAAGGGTCTTGAAAAATGGCAGGCCCCGCTCCGCTGCCCTGGACAAAAAGCGGCTCAACGCGGCCATATGGCCAGTGAGTCTTTGGACTTCCCTTGTCGTCTTGGGCGGCTCCATAGCGAGGATTGCGTCGACCTTGTCGGGGTTGGCTTGGATGCCGCGTCCGGACACCAGAAAGCCCAAGAGCTTGCCCGCCCGCACACCGAATACACACTTGTCCGGGTTGAGCTTGATGCCCGCCTTCCTAAGGTTGTCAAAGGTCTCTTGGAGATCTTGGCTGTGGGAGGCCAGCTGTCTGGTTTTGACGACTACGTCGTTGATGTAAGCCTCCACATTCCTCCCAAGTTAGGAGGTCAGTGCTAACGCAATGAGGCGGGTGAAGGTTGCGCCCGCATTCTTCAAATCGAAGGGCATCCTGACAAAGCAGTATGTCCCTATCGGAGTGATAAAGCTGATCTTGTCTTCGTCATCCTTGGCCATGTAGATCCGGTGGTAGCCGGAGTAAGCATCCAAGAAGCTCATGAGTTCACAGCCGACGGTGGCATCAACCAGTTGATCTACACACGGTAAAGGGTAGTCATCCTTCAGGCATGCATTGTTGAGGGCAGTGAAGTCGATGCACATATGTCAAGCGCCGTTAGCTTTTTTCACTAACACCAGGTTGGCCAACCAATCCGGATGTTGGACCTCGCGGATGACTCCAGCCTGAAGGAGCTTCACTACTTCCACCTTGGCTGCTTGCTGCCGGTCGACGGACATACGCCGAAGCCTTTGCCTGACTGGCTTAGTATCCGGGGGGGACCGCTAGGTTGTGCTCGATGAGGGAGCGGTCCACGCCTTTGATGTCCTCCGGGGACCATGCGAAGACATCTGCGTTGCTCTGGAGAACCTAGAGCAAACCTTGCTCCACCTTCGGGGGGAAGCTTTCTCCGATGGAGACGACTTGACCATCGGCCTGGAGAGGTACCCTCTTGACTCCGCCCTCCGGTCGAGGCTTGGGGGTCCACCCCGGGGCGGACGGTGCGTCCGCCTTGAGCTTGTCTGTGAGGGCGTGCACCCTGCGGTGTGGGCTCCTAGTATGAATCTCCACGCGCCGAGCGAGATCCTGGTCGCCGAAGATAGTGATAACACCTCGTAGACCCGGGAGCTTCGTACACAAGAAGCCATGATGCGGGACCGCCCTGAAGGAGTTGAGGACGGGGCGGCCCAGTATGACGTTGTATGGGCTTGGGGTGTCCGCGACATCGAAGACGACGTTCTCGCTTCTGACGTAATCACACTGACAAAAGGAGACTCGGAGACATACCTGGGCCAATGTGCTCAGCGGTTGGCCCCCAAAACCGTGTAGTAGGATCATCGATGGCTTCAAACGACTTTAAGGAATCCCCATGCGGTTGAAGGCCTCCGCAAAAAGCATGTTCGCCGAACTACCCCCGTCGATAAGGACACGTCTGACATCACAGCCTGCAATATCAGTTCGGATGAGCAGAGGGTCTTAGTGGGGAAATCCACACCCCGGTCATCGGCCGGCGTGAAGGTAACTTCACCATGGGCTACTCCCGGCATTGGTCGCACCGAGGTTCCCAACGAAGAACCTCCGGAGATGACACTGATAATCTGAGCTTGTGCGGGGTTTCGCCGCGGTTGCTGCACGTGGGTCCCCGACGCGACCACCGGCAGGGTCTGCGGGCTCCAATCCTCTTGCATAGCCTGCACGGCCCTGCGGAGATCCGTTAGCTCCCACTGGAGCGTGTCGAGGGCCGTCAGCAGGGCGTTCTCCACTGTCGGCGTGGTCGAAGCGAGTGGCACACCTGGTAGCGCTAGCAGGACAGCAATGAGCACGGCTTGTGCTCCTGAGTTACCTGCCACGTCAGTGTGGTGGACTCCAGTGTCGCTGACTAGGCCCACATTACTGGTGGGACCGCTCGGCGCTCCTGCACTGGGTGTGAGGATGGTAGTCGTGCCTCCACGGGCGCCGACGTTACCACTCCCTGCCGCCCGGCTGGTGCCGTCAGAGTTGGCTGCTACGCCGGTAGCGGGGTGGGGTGTCACCCGGAGGGTGGGGTCGACCGTTGCGTCGGCGTTGACAGAGTCGGTCGCTACGTCGGTGGTGGTGGGGTCAACCGTTGCGTCGGCATTAGCGGAGTCGGTCGCTACGTCGGCGGTGGCAGGGTCGACCGTTGCGTCGACGTCGGCGGAGTCGGTCGCTACGTCGGCGGTGGCAGGGTCGACCGTTGCGTCGGCGTCGACGGAGTCGGTCGCTACATCGGTGGTGGCGGGGTCGACCGTTGCGTCGGCGTCGGCGGAGTCGGTTGCTACGTCGGCGGTGGCGGGGTCGACCATTGTGTCGGCGTCGGCGGAGTCGGTCGCTACATCGGTGGTGGAGGGGTCGACCGTTGCGTCGGCGTCGGCGGAGTCGGTCGCTACATCGGTGGTGGCGGGGACAACTGTTGCGTCGGCGTTGGCGGAACCGGTCGCTACGTCGGCAATGGTGGGGTCGATCGTTGCATTGGCGTCGGCGGAGTCGGTCGCTACATCGGCGGTGGTGTCAGCCCCGTCGTTCGCGCCCGCAACCGCCGATGCTGACGCCCTGGTGTCGACGCGGGACTTCGTCGCATCCCCTTCTTTCTTCTTCGCCGCCAATGACGAAGCTTTCTTCGGTGCTATCCTTCTCGAAATCTTGAGGCTTGCTCTTGTCCTCCCCACGGACGGCGTCAACTGTTGTGGTTATAGACCAAACAGAGAGAGAAAGTGTGTAGTGGGGAGTTAGGTGAGATGTCCCCCTCCCTATAGCTTATATCACATATATATCTCATTGTGAGGAGTATCTTTACAAGAATACCCTTCAAGGGCATTCACGTTATTATACATACCTTACTCGATACTTACGCCTTTCTAACAAGCCAGCTGGGTTTAGGTGGGGGCCACCCCTACAACAGAGATGGAGTTAAATGAATTGTGAGTAGAGACAAAGTGACAGAGGTAACTTCGTCAGGGAAGATTAAGAAGGATTGAAGTTAAAGAAATGTTTTTTGTGAGAGTACCCCGCTTTGGATTGGAGTATGGCTAGACATAGCCGGATACATGATATAAAGGCTCGATCCTTTAATATTTATAGCTTCTTTACTTATTTTATATTTATTAAGTAAGTTTCATAAGTCAGGCATGACCTATAGACAGATGGGAGAGATTATCCGGGTGATGGGTAGTATTGTTGAGTGGCATTACTTAGCGATTTAGGATACAGTTCCGTATGTGATATGTTAGTTACTAGATAGCTCAAGATGTAATGTTATCTAAGATCTAAAATTGTCCGATATATGGAATATTAATTCAATAATTAAGGTATGGGGTTGATCATCCTAATTCAATTATTGATATGAGCAAGGTTGATTATTTGCCCAATCAATAAAATTTTTACTAGTGACCATCGGTCCAGGTCTTGTTTAACGAGGAGTTAATATTTTAACTGGGTCCTCCATTCAGATTGAATAGAATTATAGGGGTATAAAATATTCTCGATTACTATTATTAGGTTTAAATCCTGAGATAAGGTAGGATGATTATTAGTTGGGGGAGATAATAGCTTGTTGTATGGAATGATGTTATTTTGTGTGTCTTTTGCAAGATTTGGATTTAAGAATAATTATTAGTAATTTACAATCATTTCTGAGAGCCAACTGATTAGTGATTGGGTCTGAGGTAAAGATTAATAGCTCTTTAATCATGTTTTAAGAATTCTTGTTCATAATCAAGCAAACTCTTAATTTAAATCTCAGCATATTGGATAATTGAATTTAAATGGTTTATCATAATTATTTTAAGCTTCATAATTAATCTTTTAGTCATGATATTCTTGTTATTGGAGTTATGATAATTACTGGTATTTTACAAATATTGCTTTAAAACAATTAATAGCATAATCTTGCTTTATTAACCTTATAAATCTTTCTTGGTATGCAAATAATCAAAAGTTATGTTTTTACATTTTAAATTGCCAAAGCCTTCATTGTGCTTTTACAATCAAATTCTTATCCCAATTATTAATTACAGTTAGCATCTTATCACATTGCTTTTTTGTATAATTTAGAAATAAAAAGAAAGGATACATGTGATATACCTCAGCTAGGTGCCAACTTCTAGTCGGGCCCACATGTCAAAGGGAGAGAGAGGGAGCCAAATAAAGAAGGGGGAGGCAAGGCCAAAGAAAGAAACAAAGGAGTAGGCACCGACTTGGCTGGCTAAAAATAGGGGAGGGGCACAGCGGCTTAGGTAGGCGGGCTCGTCAGTGCGGCCGTTGGCTGGAGGGCGATGGATAGAGCAAAATGGGTTGCCCTAAGGGTGAGGATGCCAAAGTGGGCAATGGCACGAGGAGGCTATCGTGAAGGGGGAGCTCGGGTGGTGTAGGACTCTGGCCGGTGGTTGGGGAAGCTCTGGTGCACCGTGGGGAAGGTCCTGGAGCGCCAAATCGAGAAGAGGGGCACTAGAGAAGGGGTGGCAATGGAAATGGCAATGTCTGGCTAGATTTGAGGACGACGGCCATTGCAGTGGAGTTTGGCAATGAGACTTCAATTAAATGGAGAGGGAGGTAGAAGATGCCCAGGGGCACATTGTGACGCGGGTGGCTTGTGAAATGCTCATTGAAGGCTGCTAAGACGAGGCGGTGGTCGGCACAAGGGCGCAGGCATGGCTCATGCTGAGCTCAGTCGAGGGAAGAAGAAGAGGGCAAGGTGAGCATGAGCCTTCTTATACGCAGGGAGGGTGGTTGGCCACTGGGCACACTGAAGACACGCACAACGAAGTGATGCTGGAGGCGTGTCATGCGAGGGTGGTGCCTCGGCCATAGGGCACAGGCGATGTGACGTGGTGTTAATGTCGGGCAAGTGGCATTGATGCATGACAAAGCTAGCGGAGGGGAGGAGCTAGGGAAGGGCGGAGCTATGCGTGCGGTGCAGGGGAAAAACCAGGGGCGAAACTAGGGGTGCGGCTGGCTCAACCATGGCGGGAAGAAAAGTGAGGCGACTCATGGTGGAGCTTGGTGAAGGTGAGGAGAATCTAGCGCTAGGGAAGGGGAGGAGCTAGCTTAGCGGTTGATGCGGGCGAGCATGGTACACAGATGCACAGGTTGGACTGACCGGCTCAACGAGCACCAAGGGCAGAGCAGAGGGAGGAAAGGAGGAGCACCGGGCAGGCCATAGGCCAGGGAGGAAGGTCAGCTATGGACTCGGGTGGTATGCTCACAGGAGTGCCAAAGTTGCTGGTAAGTAGCGCATAGGGCTGGGCTGTCGGCCATAAGCGGCAGGGGCAGAAGGGGGGAAATAGGGGGAAGGGGGAGAAGCCAATCGGGCTAGGAATGAAGGGCCGAGAGAAGAAAGAAAAATGGGCTGGGGCCTAGGAATTTTTGGAGAGTTTTGATGTTTGAGTGTAAATCTTAATTTCATAATTAGGTTTTGCATTTGAAACCTTCGTCTAAATTTTGGATTCAAAATTTGAATTTCAAAATTATCGAGTTCCGAGAGATATTTAATTACATGGCCGTACGAATGGCTGGCATGTGTCTTTGAGTAGATCGGACGGCTCGGACGTGGCGCATAGGTGAATGGCTGTGGATGGCCAAAATGTGTTAGGTGGGGGATTCGAGCAGCTGAGGCTTAATGGGCCGAAGAGAGAAAATGGGTTTTCAGCCCAATTGATTTTTTAGGATTTTTGAGGATTTTCTATTTTCAGAAATTGGAAGAACATAAAATAAGCTCTAAAAAATAGCAAATAAACCCAGAAAAACTCAAAAAATTCTAGAAAGTTTCTTGAAGCACAAGGAACCCAAATAATACTTCCAATAATTGTTAATGTTTAATTTAGTCACATTAAATATTTTTAATTAATAAAAAATTATTTTAAGCTTGAATTAATTCTAAAAAATCCAAATGGTGAATTTTAAATTTTAAATGTTTCAACTAACTCTGAAAAACAAGATGTTACATTCTGGTCTGATGACACCAAATGAAAACATAGTAATGTCTTGCTTAGTGTTCTATTGTATTGGCAAATTTGTTGGTTGTTGCTCCAGTAGTTGCGCTAGATCAAGTATCAGGGGAGCTCCTTGTGTACTAAGAAAATTAATTAAGCTTTTCTCTTCAATGTGTGAACTGGCCAGAATGGAAGAGGTTTGTTGGTTCTCATTCTTATTGTTTGGAGTAGTTTCATGCTTGTTGTTCCTTGCTGGACGTACCAGCGGTGCAAAGTGTTATTGAGGAGAAATTCCATGGAAATTTAGTTGCTGATGCAAATATAGGTCTAACCACAGGATGTGGGTTACCATCATGTGAAGGTGGTTCTTTATCTGGTGGGAACTGGTCTGGAAAATGTGAATCAAGGACTTTTTTATCCTAGTCGTAGTCTGTGAATCACAACTAGGTAGTAACAGACCGATATGTCACAATTGGAAAATTTTCCAACAACACATTTTCCAGACTAGTCGTAGATCTTGCAGACTGCTTTCAAAGTCATAGACTTTGTGATCTGTTATCAAAGTCGTAGACTTTGTGAACAGTTGTTGTAGTCTTAGACTTCACAATCGGTGGTCAAAGGCTTCTTGTGATCGGTTGCCGTAGGCTTCATAGTCAGTACTCATAGACTTCATTATCGGTACGAGTGCTTTAATTCTCATGATCTTCGAGTACCTCAAGTACTCGTGCTGGGTTAGTGGTTGACTGATCTGGTCGTATCAGTTGTTGGTGACACTCGGTACTCAATGAGCTTTGGTGAAGTGATTGGTTGATGATCGATAGTCGCAAACTTGGTGATTGGGTGTCTTATTCGTAGTGATCGGTAGTCAATATTTGGTGGATCTGGTCGGTAGCGAAGCTTGTTATTCGTGAGTATTTTGAGCAGAGCGATGGTAATTCCCGAGTACTTATTGTTTTCGAGTACTCGTTAAGATAGCAATCGTATTGAGTGATTCAAGGCTGATTTCTGGATGGCGATGAGTCGTGTGGTCGTGGATGACCTGTTTGATGATGATGGGTGACTAATGATGGGTTTTGATTTTGTGGATTAATGATGGTCAAGTTATGAAGAACTTGTGTAAGAAAAAATATTTCTTTAGTCTTTGCATGTGTAGGTGGGCGTGAAGACGATCATGGTTGGTGACAAGGAGTACCAGAACTACGATAGGGAGATCCAAGGTCCAGACGGTTGAGGATGTTATGCGAGATGGTCGGACTAACGCTGGAGCACATAGAGATGAAAGGTGGTGATGCATTGAGAAGCTACGGGCGGTGCGGTCCTAGAGGTTTCATCACATAATAAGATTGGAAACATTATAAAAGGAGTCCATAATGTGAAGGGTTAGAGATTGAGTAAAACCTGTACTTGGAAGGGTTTTGGATCCCATGATTTGAGGAAAAGATAGGATTTCGTGTTCATGTTTGAGTCGAATACAATTTAGGGCACTAGCATATAAAAGCAGGTAGAGGGTAAGGATTTTTGGCCGGGGCTTTGAGGAAGGTTTTTGTACTAGGGTTCTAGGGGTGCTTGTGAGGACGCTTTATAAATCTACTGAAATCCAGCAATAAAGAAGATTTTGAATCAATCTATTCGTGGTGTGTTGAAGAATTTTGGTCAATACCGGAGCAGTGGAAACATTCATCGGTCATTTTTGGTCTATTCGACTACGTGTAACGCTAAGCATTAGATTCTCGTTCAAGCGGTCAAAGAGATCAAGTGACTGAAGCTTACGAACGGAGAGCGTCTTCGATCACATGCAAAGACGATCATAGCAAGCAGTCGAACGAGCAGTCGTAATTGATATATGATAATCGAGATTGTTTTCTTCTAGTTTGATATTTGTTTTTCAGGTGTCAAAAAGTGAAGGCAATCATTCATCCCCCTCTGATTGCGCCATACGTTCCTACAGAGGAAGGTGAAGAGTCCTGGCTCTCGGCACACTTTTGCACCAGATCATATTTGTACATTGTTGTTTAATATGACCCTTAGCTAGGTATTGGGTGCAGTAGCTAGGTATTGGATGCAGTTCAACAGACTAGGCTGATAACTAAAGGAAACTTCCTTAAAATTCTGGGAGAATTTAAATTTGCTTGCATCAGAGAACAACTTGTAGCTGAATTACGTTTCAATGAATCTGGTGGCATATCCTTGATCGGTACGATTGGTTTCTTCAAATCTTTATTCAGACGAGAAAAAATATTCTTGATAGGAATAAATAGCTTCATGGTGAGATGACTTGATCTTGAATGGAGGCGAAGAAGGAGAAAAAGTGACCATCGTCGTAAGAGCCGTATTAAAAGAAGTTATTTTCTGAAACTTGCTCTTGCTTTGCGAAGAGTATGAAGAACTGCCCCTGTGACTCTTTTTCCTTGACGAAACAATTGCCAAGAATTCTCATGTTCATGAAACAAAAGAGAGTATTCTCAGCTCCAATTCGGAGCCCCATCACGCCATAGGTGGAAATAAGCACGGAATTGAGATGTGAAGCTGTGACGCAAAGAATAAACAAGAAATCCAACATGCTTAGAAACCACTGAAAACCATAATCATATAGACGGCGAATATGAATTCCTGAGGAATTGCCACCAAGGCAAGAAACCAGAGCAAAGCTCACTTATTCTTCCGTTGAACAGAAAGAGAATTGACCAAATGTGACAACCAAAACGAATTCTTTGGAACTGGGTGAACCATCAAAAATGAATTGTACATTCAAAGCGGGAACGTTACCTTCTTTTCAAAAAGCAAACCACGATAGAGATCCCAATCTTTTAGCGAAATGGAAGATGGAATCATAATGTCCATAAGGAGGAGAGATCAGTAGGGCGCAGGAGGATCGGTAGGGAGCAGGAGGAAAATCACCATCGCCGCCTTGTCCTCTTCTCCTTTGTCATCTCTCCCCCATAAAAAAAATGTTATGACTTCCCAAGTGTAGAATCCAGGTAAAAAAACTCCGCAAATTAAATTAGTAGGTGAGCTATAGGTTAGCAACATGACAGTCAATAGTTTCTTCTACCTAGTTAGTTTAGTCACCCCACATGATTACTTTTGTTAGAATCTAATATTCAGCTGCGATCTTCCGATTTTTATACTAACAAGTCAAATTCCACCTTGACCAGCCCACTTAGCCAGAACACTACATATCAAGCAATACTCAAATCAAACAATTAATGTACAATTCCCAACTCCTAAATAATGCTATATGGTACATTTATGGTCTATTTTCTAATGTGTGAACCCAGCTCAAATTTTGGTTTATTACTATTAATTATGGGGCTAAATGTCCAGTTACTTGATAATTCTCCCATCAGCTAACAAGGGACATGTTAACATGACCAAGTTTTCACGTTTCATTATATTGTTGATGCAACCATGTGTATAGCCCATTAATTTAGTATTGGGTGAATGAAAAAAACTGAGAGAGAGAGAGAGAGCGCGTAGAAAACGATGCTCAGACCACACAACAGACATAATATTTGCACCTTAAGTTTGGTGGATTTTCATTTTCCTTAAAGCCTTAAGAATAAGTACAATGCTAAATAAGCTCGAGTTAGTGCCTATTTTTGTGGACCTAAAACTTTGTTTTTCATAAAACTTATCGACAAAAGTCATGACCCATCCTCTTCAAGCACAATATGTGTTATAAAATATATGGCAAAAATAGATGATCAAAAGAATAGAAGACACAGTTTTAACATGAAAAACCCTTGTGAAAAAAGTTATGGACGCACGAAGAAGAAAATCACTATATAAGGAGAAATTACAAACATGAAAAACTTCAACATATCTCAACTGTACGACTACAGGGTACATATATAGATTAAGGAACAAGAATCCTAAAACATTACAAAACCAAAGTGAAACCATCATACATGTCCACTTGGACACTATATGAATTTGTGTCATACTTTAACAATCTCCAATTGAGGTGAATTCACTCTTGTAGCCAGAATTCGCTCATATAGCCAAAATAAATCAAATATCCTCAAATCATAATTCACTATCCACGATTCTTGTGTATTGAAAGTCCATAGGACTAATCAGTGAGTTAAACTAGATCAGTCTTCTCTATATGCTTCTCACGTGCATTGAATAACTATAGTAAAAAACTCATCTTATGGATTTTTTATATGCTCTACCTAAAACATACAACTCGGCAAATAATGCCCATTGAAGAGAAACTTCCGCGTGTGACCATCATATATATCAAACTTTCGACTGTAAAAATAATTGAATTCTACGACATGGTTGAAAATTTCTCCTATAGAATAACATCTAGTGAAAGTAACTTTTGAGCCATAATGGAGCAGAAATAATATCTATTGTAGACCCCTTATATTAAACTATAATAACTAGAACGTATTGCACCTATAATACCAAACGTTGTAGTATATATGTAGATAATTAACTTCTTTAGGTACTTTTAATCCTTCATCTCGAACTCATATTTGGAGTATAACCTTTACTAATTAATAAGAAACTTTAGAGAGTATTATATAACTGCCATTAGGATATCATCAAACTTTTGAAATTGAATATTGCCAAAGCCTCCATAATGATTGTGCAAGCGATCTAAATTGCAACATATCCAAATGGTGAATAAAACATCAAACTCAATTGTCATACAGCTGACATTTTTTTCAAAGTATCCTTAATCAAGTGTAGCTCAAATTGTGTTAAAAATTGCAACTCTACCTTAGACTCCTCATCAACAGATCTTGCTATAGTAACCCATAAAAGATGATGGATCATCAAAGAAATCGCTAATAATTAATCCCACATGGATACAGCCAATAATAGGCAGAAAGACCTGAATTGTAATGAACAACACCTCCGATAAAAACATATAGAACTGATGGCATAACTTCTTGATGGAAGATAACGATCGACTAAAGCAGAAGATCGTTGATGGATAATTTGTTTAACAATATGTTTAAGAGAGACAATTAGTTAAATCCCAAAGTCAGAGACAAGCCTAATGGATTCATGTGCTCTTTGCTCAGGGCCACATTGCCTGCCTCTTATCTCATCAGTGCTCTCTCTCTCTCTCTCTGTCTCTCGTATTCAAAGTCTCAAGCCCCACCCCCTGAATCTGGTACATCTCTCCTAGCTAGCTAGCAGCTCACGTTCCTCTCTCTAAAACTCCAAACTTTCTTTTGTACACAACTCTTTTTTGTCTCTCTCTAGATCTCTCTAAACTCCCAACTCTCTTTTGTCCAAACTAATCTCAAGAGAAGCCAAACAAACTACCTAGCCAAGGACGACGAGGATGCTCCCGAAGAGCTCGAGCCAGAAGACGCTCCGATCTGCCATGCAGGAGGAGAGGACGACCACCATGGCCAGCCGCCTCCTCTCCACGGACGCCTCCCTCTCCAACCCCTCCTTCCGCGTCTACTACGGCGTCGCCTCCGCTGGCTCGGTGCCGTTCCTCTGGGAGTCGACGCCGGGCACGCCCAAGAACGCCATCTCCGACACCGCCCTCCCGCCGCTCACTCCGCCGCCGTCCTACTACAACAAGGCCACCAAGCTCTCCAAGTCCAAGTCCTCCAAGAAGCTGCTCCCCTCCTCCAAGCCGGCCAACTTCGTGCACAGCATCCTCCCCAAGCTCCGCAGGAGCCACACCATGCCGTCCCCATCGGCGTCCAAGGAGAGCGTGCAGTGCAGCCGGAGGAACAGGCTGGTGGAGAGTCCACGGTCGTCGTTCTCGTCGAAGTCAAGGGGGGAGGACGAAGACGGGGACGGTGGGGTGGCGTCACCGACGTCGACTCTGTGCTTCCGGGCGAGGCACTCTGGCGGGCTCGCCGGGAGGCTGCATGGGCTGTTTGCGTCCGTGGTTGGAGGCCAAGGTACTGGTTCCTCTTAACTAGCGTTTGCATTTTCCGGTGCACGCCGGCGACGTTCCGTTGCCTCGTTCGGTAGAGTTACAATGTGGCGTCGTCTTCTTATTATACCAGGAGGACGGTATACGAGAGGAGGTTTGTACGGTTATATAATATGGATATGAACAATGTAGTACAAGTGTACGCGTGTCTAGTGTTCTAGTAGGGTGTGCTCAGAACAAGTGGCGATTTGTTCATGCTGAAACAATAAAGTGTTTGATACTGATCAGCTCGATCGTGTCATCGTATATGCAGTTTGTCCATGGTCTGTGGTAATTTGCTTCATATATATGCTTTCCCTGTCACCCATGCTTGGCATAAAGGTTCATCATATCTTCCGATAGCCATTCCAAATGACGTGGTACATGTTCAAGCCGGTCCGATCTGTTTTTATTAATTTCTTTGTCAGAACATATAGGGAATAAATCGAGACGTATGGAATTTCTTGGCTATCTCAAATCTCAAACGTTTAGGGTTTGGTCGCGCTTGGAGGAAGAAATTATTGCGACGTATTCTAGTTCTACAAAGGGAAGGTTCAATGCTGCTATGTGTGGAATGCCATGCTTTTGGGCTGTATTACTAACTGTGTTTTGTTTGAGATCCGCGGCAGATAGGGGTGAAAACGGATCGGATACGGACGGATAATGCCTCTACCATATTTGTTTTCATATTTTTTTCCAGATACGGATACGAATACGGATAACTCGAATACGAATACGAATACGAATAATATCGAATACAGATACGGATCGAATACGAATCGAAACGAATACGGTTACGAATATTTATCGGAACATAAAAACCCCTTGAATTATACATCCAAAATTAACGAAAATACGTAAATAGTTTGTAACATCCTGATTTTCTGAAGTTTATAAAGCCCTGTTTTTAAAAATAAATTTTCTGGAATTAAATCAAACTTAAAATAAATTTTTAGAATTTAAAAATAATTTAATATGATTAAATTAAACTTTAACATGAGCTAAAAATATTTTATTTGTGTTCCTCAGGTCTCAAGGATTTTTCTGGTATTTTTGGTGAATTTTTGGGATTTAATTGCTATTTTCTAGAGCCTTTTGGATTTTATTCGGATTTTGAAAATAAGAAAATAGGGAGATTCTAGAAAATCCGGATATCCGGTTTCATTTTATCCGGATTATCCGTATCCGTATTCGACGGATACTAGGCTTACCGTATTCGTATCCGTATCCGATAAAAAAAATCCGTATCCGTATCCGATCCGAGAATTATCCGAAAAAAATCCGATCCGACACAATCCGTATCCGTATTCGTCCGGATCGATCGGAAACTATCCGATCCGTTTTCACCCCTAGCGGCAGATCGACGGATAGGGAGAAACCTAATCTATGTTTTGAAAGAAATCGGATATATACAGAATTTTTTGTTTAGCCCATTCTATTATGCACTCTATACTATTCGACTGCTATAATGCATTCACATCTTGAAGATCAGCAAAAATTTTCCCTCGTGTGAGTACTTATCTTGTTCTATTGAAAAGGAAAACTCGATATTGCATCCACAAGATAAATTATCAATTGCTCATAAAATGTCTATATTTACTTTACACAGTTTGATTGCAGTCGTGAACTAACGCCCTTTTTCCCTCCGGGAAAGAGATATGTGCCCTGTGTAATGTGTCATATATTTTTGTGGTACGTACTTCTCCTGTTTGCTATTTATTTCACGTGTAAAGGTTACTGCTAAAAGGTGGCCTCTGTGCATGCTTAAATGGTTAGCTGCAGAAACTTCAATTCAAACTGAAGCACAGGGACTTTCTGGTACATGCATAGCTATTTTCCTGCAGAACCATTACTCGCCGAAACTACGTGAGAAACAAATCTTCTGAGAGGAGAAAAATACGTCAAACAAAAAGGCCAGAACCGGGCCGCAACCATGTGAATGCCTGTTGATATAATTATCTTGCAGGACAGGAAGAAGCAACATATATTGTCCTTGAACACAAATGTTCATCACCTTGTATGATGTGGTGAGTACATGTGTGGCCACTGGCAAATGGAGAGGTGCCTGATACTTAGTTGTTGCTTAATCAGATAGCTAGGTTGTTTGGTGGAATCTCCCTATTTATGTGCCCTCAAGGTACATGTGATGTGATGATATGACAGGAAAGGAAGGAGGGACGGCAGTGCAGTGCAAGTTAATGGATGGATGAAGATGGAAGGACCACAGCTACCATTTAATAACGGTGTGCATCTCTGCTTGCTTTGCTGCACTGTTTATTATTGGGAGGCCGGGTCTGCTCAGTGAAAAATTGTCCCCCGTTGACAAAAAGAGGAACGTTGAAAATACAAGATTCGCTTATTTTCCCAATATGTTTATCTAGGAACTGTCTATCACTGTATATATAACACTCCGTTGGTTTCAGTTAATCGGATATTTTAACTGCTCGGTCAAGGTGGACAACCCAGTTATCTATGGTGCTTCTGGTCGATCTCTCGCAACCCATTGGGCTTCTGGTGACATCAAAAACCCTTAATCGAAGGGGAAAAAAAAGAAAGAAAGACTGCATGCATCTGGATGAGGCAAGCCAAAAATATCTTCAAACACATCCAACGATGAGAAATTGGATTGATTTTAACAAAATCGTCAGTCAACTTATGTATACAAAGAAATTCCATATATTCTTACAGTTATTTACTAGACAAGCAAAATAGATATGTTTGGTTGAGTGCCAAGACAGAAATGTAAGCGCGAGTGAACCCTAGCGGCACTCAGCCGCGTCCTCTGGCACTCCCACGTCTGTCACCTACATGCTGTCACCTCGCCAGCACCGGCACCACTGCCTCAACAAAAGTTATTAACCAAACACCTAACTGGGATCATCCCATCCCATCCCATCCCATCCCATCTCACAACAGTACGATCATCCCGCCGGCTCATTTGGTTGCCCCAACCAAACACTACCTAAGAGCCCTAGCGACTTCCTACTCCACCACCTCCTGCATCCATAGGAAGAAATTGGGGGCTGAGCACCACTGCTGCTGATCGAAGAGGGAAGCTACAGTTACTGGAGCCACCTCTAGAGGCACCGTTATCAACCGTGGCCCTCTCCACCTCACCCCTTGCGGGAAATAGAAGCTAATAAATCATAATAGTGTGAAAGCCATTAAATTCGAGCTGAAACTTCGATAAATTTGATGTTAGTTCAATTTTCCTTTTCTTTTTTTAATTGCAAGGTTCAATTTCAAGCGGAAAAGTGTTGGTTTTTGTCCAGTTGAAAGTTTTCAACCTCCAATTGAAAATTCCCCCATTTGAGAGTTTTGAATTTAATTTGAAATTTCCCCAGTCGTAAGTTTTGAATTTTAGGGGGTTAAATGCTAAAAACTGGAAACTGTCTTATACTCTTATGAAAACATATGCACCAGAAACACCAAATGCATCTTCTTGTGCTCGCTCTTTTTTCCTCATTGGGTCTATACTCATCTATATCACAGCCCTAGTCATGTCTTACTATTAGCTATAAAAAAAATCGTTATTAAGCTCCCGCTACAATGCTATTTAAAACATTAATTGTTGTTAGGGGAGGGTCCTATGCTACCTCAAACCAATGAAAACTTCGGCAAGACAAGACATGACACATCGAGGATTCACCCTGGATGAGGTCACCAACTTCAGTGAGGCTTGATGCATCAGGGGATCCCCCCCGGACAAGGTCCACGATAGCAACATGCCGTGGCCCCGTCGACACCCTCGTGAAGGAAGGTCGACAACGTCGGAAATCTTTCACATGGTGGGACCTGCTTGACACGATGGACAAAAGTACCCCTAAATGTAAGCTAAGATCCGAGAACAAAAATATAATTTTTACCTATTTCCCCCTCCATTCCATAAATAGGACCCCTTATAAATAGGAAAGTGAAGGCCACTTTACTACTACAGAGAAGGTCAACGCAAACGGTTCATAACCCTCATCAGATATGGTTTCTGAATGGTCTGATTTATAGCGTCAGTGATAACAGGTGGTTATCATAGGCTGCTCCTAAATTGTCTGTGATAAGATACAATACAGATGGTTTATAACACAAAATCGTCTGTGACACGTAGACCATCATAGGCAGTTATTTTTACTAGTAAAAATCATATCACGGACGATTATTTTTAACAATTATCTGTGATATCCGATATATTATAGACAACTAGTAAAAACAATCATCTATGATAGCTTATATATCACAGGCGATATTGTGATAGAAACCGTCTGTGATAGTTCTTTGTATAGCTAAAAAATTAGTTGTTTTTGCTTAGCCTCAGGAAATGCTAGTCATGCCTTCTAAAAACAAATAAAGAAATTACAGATAAATGAAAGATAGGTGAATTACAAAAGTAATTTACAACTCAAAATCAATTGCAAAAGAATATTCATGTATTGTCGCTAGAGTTACAATTGAATAACAACTCAAAATGAATTACAATTGAATCAAATATTTGAACATGTATTAATCTTTGTTCTCGGAGTAAAACTCTCCTTTTGAGCCAATGACATCCGTCATCAAGAAGATGGAGAGCCATCCTCGAACGTCTCAGAGTG
The DNA here is from genome assembly GCA_036346265.1 of Melocanna baccifera. Classification (NCBI taxonomy): domain Eukaryota; kingdom Viridiplantae; phylum Streptophyta; class Magnoliopsida; order Poales; family Poaceae; genus Melocanna; species Melocanna baccifera. The sequence goes on along the minus strand of CM070689.1, from coordinate 13,231,542 downwards.
TGTTAAGATTGAATGTACTTAAATTGATTGTCATATCCTGTCGTTAGGAGGAGTAAAGTCGTAAGCATACATACATACATATATATATATATATATATATATATATATATATATATATATATGTGTGTGTGTGTGTGTGTGTGTGTGTGTGTGTGTGTGTGTGTGTATGTGAATTGATAATTAGGAAATAATTGTTGCTAGATTGACAAACCTCTGGATCATTCCTCTTAGCACCCATGATTTCCTGCATATGGAGGCAAATGTAGAATGCATATATGTTGCCCTGTAACTACTAGTGGCACTGCAAGAATAGAATTACATACATAAGTATAGTCAATTCTAGAGACATTATTACAAAGTGCGATATAGGATTATTGTGTTGTAGCAGGTACCGAAAATCATGTCCTATGTTGTAGTGTGGCACTAGATTCCTTGTGTCTCTCTCCCCTGGTAACGTAAGGATTGAATGACCTACGTGATTCCAAACTGTTAGCCTTGGCCATTGCAAATGACAATCAGAATCCACTTTGGTACAACCACAATCAGAATCCAAAGACACTTCTCAATATGTCACCATAGTCATTAAACATAAGTTCGTGTTGCGTATAAAATATAAATAAAATTTGTATAGTAACTAGTGAAGAACTTACCCCTGGTTTTAGGGTACCAGAATATAGTTCTTGTTGCTCTGAGCAAGCAATCCCGTCGTTATATAATTCTCAATGAAAAATAAGTTTTCGTTGATGCATTGCTTAGAGATCAAATGTGAGTCAAGAAAACCCACCTGTTGTTGCGATCATCGGGCTCCTTGCATCATGTATCTATACATAAACAATATTAAGTTATGATATTTATTAGTATTATGTGAATGTAGAACTTGATTGTATACACGTATAGTGTCCAGCATCGTAGAAGTGAGGTGTCGAGATTAAAATGATTGAATAACTCATCGAAGCCCATGAGAAAGTAGCCCGGCTCATGGAGGAAATGCCTTTCTGTATATTTGATGGTGATTCCAGTTTGCTGGTTTGTCCTCTGCTCGTTGGTCCTTCGCATGTATCAGGGATGCAAACCCCCGCAACTCATTCCAAGGTGCGGTAACAGTGTTTCGGGGATCAACGGCATTCCAAGGGAGAACTTCTAGGGCTTGTGAGGTGCCTTAATGTTCTTTGATTTAGTCTTAGCACCTCACTTGTGAAACATCTTTATGGGAGATGACTTGGCACACTTTTCTTGTTTTGTCGGCATCATCTTAACGAGAGCCAATACGACAGCCTTCTGAAGCGGAGGTGGAGGTGGAATCATGGAGGATTCTCTTGGAGAAGCATGGTGGTGTGGAGATCACAACACTGCAGAGTCCTTTTGTACTAAAGCCCGATAGGTTACCAAGGGCAAGAAAATCATTGATGGTACAAAACAACATAACATGAAGAGTGAAATTATCTCGTTTGTCTGTATCCCATACCTGCACCCCTTCCTTCTATAGTGTTACAAGATCTTTCAGCAATAGTGCTAGGTACATGTCAATATTATTCTCAGATTGTTTTGGCCCTTGGATAAGTAGTGGCATCAAAATGTACTTTTGCTTTATACATAACTAAGGAGGAAGATTGTAAATACATAGATTCACAGACCAAGTGCTATGTCGGTTGATCATGCTATGAAAGAATTCATTCCATCTGTAGTCAATCCAAACCTTATATTCCTTAGTTCCACACCGAAGTCTACAAATATCCTATCGAAGTTCCTCTACTGGGCAGAATCAGTTGGGTATCTTAGTTTTCCATCTTTCTTACACTCCTCTGAGTGCCAACACAGCAATGTTGCTTCTTTTGGTTCACAAATAAATGCTTCAAATGAGATATTATAGGCATATACAATAGCACCTTAGCAAGAGGAACTTACTTCACCTTGATGCCCTCACCGTCAATAGGTTGATTCTTACACTTGTATCGAGATGTTTTTGACATCAGACATACATGCATATTTATGTACTCTATATAGTACAGGATACAGTCTTTCAAACATGCATGTATTCTTTCTATTTTCATTACTAAGGGATAGAGAACCTTCTTAGCTTGGTATGTGATTTTAGGCAATACATTTTCCTTCGAAAGTGTCACTACTACAGAAAGCCTAATACTAGACGCAAAATCACAGACGGTTTGACAAAACCGTCTGTGAACGATATTAACACAGACGGTTTTAATTTGGACACCGTCTGTGTTGATGGCGTTGGAGAAAACGAGTATCACATACCGTTCTTACCAATAAACCGTCTGTGATATTTCCGTATCACAGACGGTTTCTATTACAAACCGTCTGTGATAATCTGGCATTATCACAGATAGCTTTTTATTTAAAATCGTCTGTGATAAGCTGCTTATCACCGACGGTTTGTATTACAAACCATCTGTGATAATCTTAGAATTATCACAGATGGTTTGTAATACAAACCCGTCTGTGATGTTGTCTGTCCGATGTTAATATATATATATATATAACTACAGATCGAATGGTTTGTATTACAAGTTGCTTCTAATAACTTATAATAACCTACATACAGAACTACTGAGACAAGATCATAAATTAAAGGGAAATTTATTACAAAAGTTGCACATAAAGAGATTCCCAGATTCTAATCTTCAGGGCTTCGTACGATTCTTCTTTGACTTTGTCCGTTGGATGAGCCGCTGAGTTCTCGAACGCCGTTAAGATTGACCTTGCCCTCAGCACTTCCTCCTCCAGTCTGGGCAAATGATCAGTAGCATAGTCCATAATCTCGAAGAGGATTGCATTGTAAGCTTTCTCAGACTCTGCCGTTTCTGCTTGATCGGCAATGCTATCCATTAGTCTGTGCAATGCCACAAGAGCTTCTTCCGCTCTGTGCACATTGTTGAGAAGAACTAGGGTGAGGGCGAATTCCCTTTCTTGAGCGGCAGCGAGACGCCTCCGTCGACGGCGGATGATCAGGTCGAGCTGACGGATGCAAGAAAGTTGGGGAAGGAGAGCAGGGCGTGTGCGGAGAAGCTGCTCCAGACGTAAATTGCTGGCCGCCTGTGCAAGATTCCGGCCAAACAACTCTTGATGAACAAATGAAAGGAAGGAGATGATCACTGAAGCCATATTGCATGTACTGCGCGTTGAGAATTAGGCCGGCGCGCATATTTAACCTTTAGTAGAGACGGTTCGTATACCAAATTAATGATCGAGACGGTTCGTATGCCGAGACGCTTCGTATAACGATAGTGCTACCGAGTCCCGATGGAGCTATCACAGATGGTTTTATTTTGGAGACCGTCTGTGATGAGTATCACAGACGGTTCTTCCTAACGAACCGTCTGTGATAGTCAAACATCACAGACGGTTCTTACCAATGAACAAATGCGTCTGTGATAATCGGAATATCACGAGCGGTTTTAATAAAAAGCGCCTGCGTAGTAAGTATCACGACGGGTTTGTTTAAAAATCGTGCGTGATAATCTTGCTATGTATTTATTGCGCCGCTCGCATCGCATCTGTCTTCATTTCGATCCGATCTTAGCCCTGCTGCACTGGAGGCGGCAAGGCTTTCAGGCCATTTTTTTTTGTGGAAGGAGGCTTATTTGGTAGGAGAGCTTTGAAGATTCGTTGAGATCTTGGTTGCCTAGATATAGTTAGTAATGAAATTTGTTTGATCTAGCTAATTAATTTTAGTGAATCATATATATATATATATATATATATATATATATATATATATATATATATATATATACTTTGAAGATCTAGCTAATATTTTAGATTTAGCTAGCCTCAATGCACATGTGGTATATATGTAGTAATAATTAATTAAATTAATTTTAATACTAAGTTGTTATATATGTACATTATATAGGACCGAAGCTGGATGTATACCGCAAACCGTGTGAGCGAAGAGTACATTAATGGCGTGTCTGCTTTTACAAGAGCTGCCGAGGAGGATATGTTGAATAAGAGGGTGAAATATATGTATTGTCCATGCAGTGACTGTGAGAATTTAAAGATGTTTAAGAATCGAGAGCAGATTGAAGCGCACTTGATTCGGAGGGGTTTCAAAAAGGGGTATACGTGTTGGACCAGTCATGGCGAAGTCAATGATATGCCGCCGGATGACATCGCCAGCGAAGTCAATGATATGCCGTCGGATGATATCGCCGATGAAGTCAATGATATGTTGCCGGATTGTCGAGACCCGAATAAGCAAATTCGGTCTCTCTGTGTAAACTGCACTAGTCCAGGATCACGCTAGTGCACACAGTCAAACATAGATGTCATCACAGTCATACACACGACAATAATAAAGGAAAACTCGAATATCGATAAAATATCAAAAGTACGACCTTATGGCCAAGCTTACAATATCTCTAGCCGGAAGGGCTTAACAAAATAGCAGCGAAAATCCAAAATAAAGCGTAGCGACCAATCGACAAGCCACAGGCTATCGAGTGGAGAACGAAGTCTAATCTGTGAAGTCGTCGTAGTACTCTCCTTCTAGAACCTCCTACTGGTAGTACTCCTCTCCCTCAACTGAGCAACATAGGCGTAAAGCCGTGAGTACATTGGTACTCAGCAAGTCGTTTGTAACAATGAATGCAATATAATATGCAAGGCTTACCAATGGAAGGCTGAAAGGTTAATTTGCATAAAGGCATTTATTGATGAAATATATTAAATAATCTTGAAAGCGAAAGTTAACTAAAAACAATAATAAGGAATAATCAAAGGAATAAACATAAACCACTTGTGAACACCAATCCACAAGTTAAACCAACAGTGAACTACCTGTCCACCACCAACATAAACCACCAAGTTATAAATGAAACACTAACCCTCGTGTGAAATCCCCGAGCAATGTCCAAGACCGAGGACGCGGCTATTCAAATAGTTTTACACTCTACAGAGGTTGCACAACTGTACCCACACGATGTGATTAGCCTCGATCTCAGGAAATCACAACTAGGCCTTTACAATGCTCTACCTCAACACAATCCTGCCCGCTAGGGTTTCGCATCACACCCCCTTGCGCCACATGGAAATCAGCAACCATGTCCATCACAATGGCAGAATTGAATTGAGATATTATAAATTAATCAGCCAGGTCCATCCCATAATAGACATGTGGTTTGCACGATTAAGCTCAGATCAATGGCGCACAAAATTAAGTCCTTAACACTACCCGGGCGAGGCTACCACATCCCCGAAGTGCAACTGCACCTCCCCCTTTACTGCACGATCACTCGCCCGAGTGAAACACCAATTTGTATAACCAAGCCAACGTCACACCAATGACGTGGCACAAATTTTAATACATGTGGCACCAACCGCAGTTCCATATGTCATTAAGTTAAATTAATAATTAACATGTGCTGATGAGATCAATCGTAAATATAAGCCAGCTAAGCAGTCTAATCGTACCAACCCAAGTGACAAATAATCTAGCATCACTAATAAATTACTCAACCTATGGTCACAATGGCATCATGGTATTCCAAAGTATCAAGGGGGTATAATCTCAATTGGGACGATAACTACCAGTGCCAAGGTTTAAATAAAAATAGCAATGCGATGTAATTTAAAACAAAATAATTAAATAATAGATTGCAAAACTGGGTTCAACATGATCAAAGGACACGACTTGCCTTCGTTATGCTTAGCGGGGTACTCCTGGTCTTCGGGCGCGAAACCTGCTCCTCCGGAATCCGAATCTAACGAGAGAGAAAACGACCGAAAACAAAGAAACACATAAAATTATAAGCAAAAGAAATCTAAAATTCACAAAACCAAAACCAACAGCTAGAGCTCGATTTTAGATGAATTTAGAAAAAAGAACGGGGTCAATCGGAGCTAGGACGGAGGAGAACGGGCTCCCGGAAAATTAATTCTAAAATTAATACGAAAAAATCAAAAAGTGCACTGTGCTGTGAACCCGGTCCACGGAATTACCGGTCCACCATGAACCCGGCGCACGGAACGATGCACGCGGGGCGGCGGTCTTGGCGGCGGCGCGGCGCGGCGGCGTGGCGGCGATGTGTCTTTCACGTGTCACCGGCCGTGCGTGGCGGTGACGTGGCGCCACGTGGCTCGGGGGCGGCTCGGTGCTGACGTGGCGGCGACATGTGGCATGTCACATCAGCTAGGGCTGGCGTGGCGCGGCCGACGCGCGCGGCGCGCGCGGCGGCGGCCGGATCCGGCGGTCGCGAGGGCGACCGCGGCGAGATCTGGATCTCGATCGGATCGAAGCGGCAACGAGGCATCTGCGGCGCGGCGCGGCAACGGTCGGATCACCGACGCGGCGGCTCGCCGCCGCAGCGTAGTGTGGCGCGCGCAAGCGCGCTGCGGCGAGATCGCGGTGACGGGCGACGCGCGTGGCGGCGCGGGCGGATGCGCGGCGCGTGGCGGCGCGCGCGCGCGAGGTGACGCGGCGCGGCGCAGACGCGATCGAGGCGAGGCGAGCGGAGGGGTCCGGCGGCGGGAGGCGGCAGGCGGCGACGGAGGCGGCGCGGCGAACGCGCGGAGGGCTCACCGGCGGGGAGGCGGCGGCGGCCGTACTCCGCGACCTCGAGACGGCGGAGACGCGGCACGGGCGCGGGCGAATCCGGCGGCGCGGCGCGAAGCGGGCGAGGCTAGGGTTCGGCGGCGGCGGAGATCGGACACGCGAACCGAGGCAGCCGATGGGTTGAATGCACGCGAACCGAGGGACCTCGAATCGGTTATAGCGCGGGATAAAAATCCGGATTGGTTTGGACGGTCCGGATCTCACGCGATGAGATCGGACGGTTGAGGCTCGGTGAGCGTTACGGTTAGGGTTCGACTGCGCGGGCGAGAGCGGACGGCGGTGATCGCGCGGGCGCGCGATCGGCGGTGGCGCGGCGGGCGTGGGCGGTGCGGCGCGCGGCTGGTGCCGCCAGCAGCGTCAGCCTAGCGATCGCGCGGCAGCGTGGCGCGGCGGGATCGGCGCGGAGAGGCGCGCGGGGAAAGAGATGCTGCGGCGCGGCGGCGCGGATGGGCGACGCGTGGCGGAGAGAGGGAGATCGGGCGGCGGGGTTTTAATTCTTTTCTTTTCTTTTTCCAGAAATTCAAATAAACTTCTAAAAGCTCTAGAAAATAGTAAATAAATCCCAAAAATTCACCAAAAAACCCAGAAAATTCCTTGAGACCTGAAGAACACAAATAAAATATTTCCAGCTTATGTTAGTGTTTATTTTATTCATATTAAATCTGTGAAAATTCTAAAAATTCATTTGAAGCTTGAATTAAATTCAGAAAATTCCAGAAAATTCATTTTTAAATTCCAGGCTTTAAAAATCTCAGAAAAACAGGATGTTACACGGATGATGATTGTGGTTCGAATTCGGATGGGCTGCACGATGACAATCTGGATCAGATGCTTCGTGATGTAGAAGAGAACTATGATGAGAGAGAGTATATTAAATTTTGAGTCTTGATGGAGGACTCAGAGAAACCTTTGTTCACGTGTTGTAGGTCAAAGTACACGTAGTTGTCAGCTGTGCTTGAACTGTTGAAATTGAAGGCAAGCAACGGTTGGTCCGACAAGAGTTTCACGGCGCTGCTATGTCTTTTAGCGGACATGCTTCTGGAGGGCAATGAGTTGCCTAAAACCACGTATAAAGCCAAGAAGGTTTTTTGTCCATTGGGAATGGATGTAGAAAGAATACATGCATGTCCGAACGACTGTATCCTCTACCGTAAAGAGTATGCAAACATGAATGTCTGTCCGGTGTGCAACGCATCCCGCTACAAACGTAACAATCAATCAGATGATGATGGCGAGGGAACAGAGGTGAAGAGAGGATCTCCTGGAAAGGTGGCATGGTATCTTCCTATAATTCCCCGTTTGAAGCGGTTTTTTGCGTATCCAAAGGAGGCAAAACTGCTGCGATGGCACTCGGAGGAGCGCAAGAAGGATGGAATGCTGAGACACCTTACTGATTCCACCCAGTGGAGAAACATCGATAGGTGCTTTGCAGATTTCGGTTGCAGATTTCGGTGCAGAACTGAGGAATATAATGTTTGAATTGAGTACAGATGGAATGAATCCTTTCAGTAGCATGAGTAGCCGACATAGCACTTGGCCTGTGACTCTTTGCATCTATAACCTTCCTCCTTGGTTGTGTATGAAGCAAAAGTATATTTTACTATCGATACTTATCCAAGGGCCAAAGCAACATGGGAATGATATTGATGTGTACCTAGCGCCGTTGGTGGAAGATCTAAAAGTACTGTGGGACGAAGGGGTACAGGTATGGGATGCATACAAACGAGAGAACTTCACTTTGCGCTCCTTATTGTTCTGCACCATAAATGATTATCCTGCACTTGCTAACCTATCAGGCCAGAGTACAAAAGGTGCCAAAGCTTGTACTCATTGCTTAGATGGTACCGAGAGTGTGTGGCTGAAACACTCACGCAAAACCGTGTACATGCGTCACCGCCGATTCCTTTGGAGGGCTCACCCATACCGCAAGATGAAGAAATAATTTGACGGAGAGAAGGAGAACGGTTCAGTTCCAAGGTATTTAAGCGGAAAAGAAGCTTATAATATGGTTAAAGATTTAAATGTTGTCCAAGGAAAGGGACGTAATATGGTCGTGAGAAGAACATCTGGAAGAAGAGATCAATGTTTTAGGACTTACCTTATTGGGAGTACCTAGATGTTCGACACTGCATCGACGTCATGCACGTAGAAAAGAATGTGTGTGATAGCTTGATTGGTCTCTTACTGAACATTCGTGATAAAACAAAGGATGGTGTCAACGCACGGCTTGACTTGGCTGATATAGACATCAGGCGTGAGTTAGCACAGAGAACAACAGATAATGGACGAACGTACCTTCCCCCCTGCGTGTTACACTCTGTCCAAGGCGAAAAAGCGAATCGCGTACTGTGCTTGCATGGTGTCAAAGTTCCGTCTGGTTACTCCGGCAATGTGAAGAACTTGTTTCGATGCAAGATTTGAAATTAAATGGAATGAAGTCTCATGATTGTCATGTGCTGATGACACAGATGCTCCCTATTGCAATTCGGAATATTTTGCCGATCAAAGTCCGAGAGACAATCATGAGGCTATGTTATTTCTTTAACACAATTGCTCAGAAGGTCATCGATCTCGAAGGACTAGATGCTCTGCAGGACGAGGTGGTGATGACTCTATGTCATCTTGAGATGTATTTTCCTCCTTCATTTTTTGATATCATGGTCCATCTCATTGTTCACGTTGTGTGGGAGATAAAAATATACGGGCCCGTATTCCTACGTAGCATGTACCCGTTTGAGAAGTTCATGGGAATTCTCAAGTCATATGTACGGAATCGGTCTCGGCCGGAGGGCAGCATCGTCGAAGGTTATGCAAGCGAAGAGGTCATTGAGTTTTGCATCGATTATATGGCTCAGATTCAACCGATAGGTGTGCCTCAATCTTGTCATGAGGGGAGGCTCAAGGGTATCGGAACTATAGGAAGGAAAGCAATCACTCCAGATATGGACGCGTATGCGCAAGCCCATTTCACGGTCTTGCAACACATGGCTGAAGTGGCCCCTTATGTCGACCAGCACAAGGATGTGCTTCGCAATGAATCGGGCGGCCGGATGTTTGGATCATGAGACAATACAACAGTCGGTTCAACCAATGGTTGAAGGAGCAAATCGCTAGGAGCTCGTCAAGTGAGATACTGACATGGTTGGCAAAAGGGCCAACATTTACAGTTGTGACATGGCAAGAATATGACATAAATGGGTACACATTCTACACACAGACTCAGGATGTAAAGGGCACTAACCAGAACAGCGGTGTCCGCATAGATGCGTTCAGTACTGATAGGGTGAGAAACTTGTACTATGGGTTCATAGAAGAGATTTGGGAGCTCGACTACGTGTTTTTCAAGATCCCCTTATTTCGCTGTCGTTTGGTGCATCTCCCACAGGTGAAGATTGACAAGTACGGTGTTACTACCGTGGACCTCCAACGTGTCGGGTACAAAGACGAACCATGCGTACTCGCCAACCAAGTTGTTCAAGTTTTCTATGTAACGGACCCAGCAAATAAGAAGCGTCATGTAATTCTTCATGGAAAAAGGAGAATTGTCGGAGTAGAGAATGTAGTGGATGAGGAAGAATACAATCAATTTGATGAGTTACCTCCTTTTGGAAATGGCATAAGGGTCAACGACGAACAATGTGACGAAACTAGTTACGTACGCATTGATCATCATGAAGGGTTAATTTTTAAAGGAAATAAGCAAGTGGAATTAGAATGGCGACATATATGTATGTATGGGATGTATATGCATGTGAATTGGCATTTATGTATATAACAATTAATGCATGCATGTGTGTGATATGTAGGTGAATTTTGAGAATGAGTCATACAAATGTATCTCTATGTTCATTAGGCTGTTGTAAAGAAATATACCGGGTTGTTGTAAAGAAATAACTACAGCTGGGCAAAGGCTTATTGAATGCTGGTTGATGCAGTTATATTAACTACAGCCGAGCAAAGCCTTATTACAGACGGTTGTAAATTTAAAACCGTCTGTGATTATTATCACAGACGGTTCTGAGATAAGAACCGTCTATGAGAATAACTACCACGAGCGGTTCTTATCTCGGCAACCGTGCGCGATAGTTGATATCACGAGCGGTTCTTATCTCCAAACCGTCTGTGATATTTATTATCCTGAGCGGTTCTAGTCTTACAACCGTCGTAATAAGTCTTCATATAAAACCCCGGCTAGGGTTTTGCGCGTGCTTGCCGATTATTTAGCAACACCAACCTAGACTTAGTCGCTCTCCGATCCCCGAGCCCGTCGCCGCCGTCCCCGAGCCGTCGCCGCCTCCTCGATCTCGAGCCCGTCACCGGCCGCCTCCGTCCCCGAGGCCGTCGCCGTCCTCGAGCCGTCGCCGCCGCTTCCGTTGAGCCCCCGAGCCCGTCACCGCCGCCGTCCCCCGAGCTCGTCACCGGCCTCCTCCAATCTCCGAGCCCGTCACCGGCCGCGCGCCTCCATCCCCCCGAGGCCGTCGTCGTCCTCAAGCCCGTCGCCAGCCGCCTCCGTCGAGTCCCCGAGCCCGTCGCCGTCCCAGAGCCCGTCGCCGGCCGCCTCCGTCCCCCCGAGTCTGTTAGTTTCTTTTAATAGAAAATGTTGATTTAAGCTTAAGATCTAATATATAGTTGTCATATAACTGTTGCATAGCATTATGCTGATTTTATATACATGCTATTTATGTTGGGCATAAATTTCTACTTGAATAACTTAAAATGTTTATATGTGTATATGTTGATTAAGTTATTTCTATGCCTGTTGTACAGTATCATGCATTATGCATATGTATATGTTTTCTATGTTGGACAATATCATGCATGTTGTATATATAGGAAAGAATAGGCACTTACTTGAACATATATTCTTGTTATTTCATAAATCTTATTGTTGTTAAATCTTATAGTTATGCATATGCATATGTATATGTATATATATGTTGCTAATGAACTTAGATATGTATATGTATACTTGAATATATGTATACATATATTGGAATTAAATTTAAGTATGTGCTTATACTGCACTATTTACGTATATATGAGAAGGCCAACATGCCATCCGCGCATTCTTCAACATCATCGCCGGAAGCGTCCGCTCCAAAATCAACACGCAAAGCAAGAGGACTATCGAAAAAGCCCGATGGTCGATTTACCATCACACAGGTCGATAGATCTGGGACCCCTCTTCTTCGACAAAGCGATGGGGCATTTGAAGAACGATCGAATAGTTGCGAGCAATTGAGATCACATTCGATTCGTGGAAGAGCGTGAGTGAGACTTCGAAGCGTGAGTGGCGGCGAGATTTTTGCATCATTCGAGATCGAGAAGAACACCACGACCGTTACAGCGACATGCGTTGGCAGCGGCGTGTAAAGCATGGAAGAACTTCAAAAGTGTGCTTGTCAAGGACTATGTGCAGAAGGATCTAACGCCCTTTGACAGGTATCCATTCCTGGAACCACAATGGGACGAGTTTAAGGCGATGAAGCCGACCGAAGCTTTCAGAAGTGCAAGCGCGGCGCACAAGGCCCTCCAGGCAAAAAAACACACATCCCCACAGACTCGGCACAGCTGGGTATGCGGGTAAAATCCCGCAGTGGAGGCGGGAGGACGAACAGGCAATCCTGCGGAACACCGCCCCACCATTTGCTACGATCCCGGATGAGCGCGCTCGAAATTGGATTAGAGCGAGGTCATCTACCACGTCGTCGGGGGACATCTCCTTCCGGAACCCTGCAGACCAGGAAGTGTCCCACCGCCTGGTAAGATATCGAACTACGTAGCTTGTAATTACTCCACTACTTTCCTGAAAAGTAAATGACATGTCGGGCTGTTGCAGGATGCACTAAGTGTCGAATCTTTCCAAGGATCATTCCAGTCAATTAGGGAGAAAGATATACTCTCCGCAGCACTGGGAAACAAGGAGCATCCGGGTCGTACGAGAGGCCTTGGGTTTTATGTTCCTTGGAATCAAGGTTTCTCAGATAACCCCGAATTGTATCGGAGTAGGAAGAGAAACAAAGCCGAGCGTGACGCACGGCTACGAGATAAGATCAAGGAATCTCTTAGAGAGGAGCTTTCTGATTACGTCAAAGATGAGGTGCGAAGACAAACAGAAGAAAATCAGCAGGCCGCCGCCGCCGCTCCTGTGCTAGCCAGCCCCCCAACCGTCGGAGTAGCTGGGCGTCCAATCCTACGACGGAATGCGACAGCAGATTTCCTGTGGACGACATCTTGCAAGCTACGAAGTGCAAGCTCCAAGTGAGATATGCCTCCGTTGCCTTGTGCGCTGCTTGGGGCCTGGCATATCCGTCCGGTGAAGGGGCCATGGTGCACCGTGCACCTTTAGTTCCAGGCTTTGGAAAAGTATCTGTGGATGGTGTCCATGCCAATTTCGATGTTGTCCCGCTACCGAAACCCTCCAACGACGAGATCGTGACTCTAGAGCAAGCCATTGGAACCTTCATCCAGTGGCCCAAAAGTGATATCTGCCTGGAGGCTTCTTCACCGGTGGTAGGTTCACAAGGGCAAGACGAACCAGAGCAACTTGCACTAGTGCCATCTCCACAAGGTCTACCTCCACCACCACTACCTGCACCGGTGATGAGTCCACGGGAGCTATTTCCAGTGCAACAACTTCCACCGGTGCTACCTTTACAGTCGACCTACAGCCGAGGTAGCAAGGACAGCCGAGGCAGCAAGGGCAAAGCAAAGAAATATCCCGTACCTGCCATTGGCCCGCAAATTCGTGCTTGACGAGCCGATGGTCGACCCGGTGATGCGCCTGCCATTCCTATCAGTAAGTTGCAGGACATTACACAATTAGTATATGGAACAATCCAATAAGCCAAAGGATGAACGGTGCACAGGTCTCTCTGTCAAATTCACGCATCATCATTTCCAACACGAATTTCAAGATGGTGTCTTCGTGGTGACCTTCGATGATTTATTTGATCTTTACACGCTCAACGCTCTCGATGCCTCACTCGTTCGATGCTGGACGCTGTAAGTGTGTACAATCACAGTCTCTGTTCATGTCATACCGATAAATGTCATATATAATTTGTTGCTTTCGTGTGTATATATGTAGACACATGGTGACTCAAGCTAGAGCATCCAAATCATCGATTGGTTTCTTGGACTCACACTTGGTCGCCAGTTATACCATCAACGAGGATGCTGGTGTCGTCGAGAGGTATATTGCAGCATCACTGCTGGCTTACCGCGATAAGGAATATATACTGATGCCCTACAATCAGGCGTTTCATTGGATTTTAATAGTAATTGTACCAAAGTGGAACAGGGTAATATACCTTGATTCCCTAAGTAAGAATAAAACCGACTACATAGTTATCAGCCAATTAATCGATAGGTAAGTACATTTTTCTATCATAACTATATTGTACTCTTTCTTTCCTTCCGAATGACTAAGGTCAACTTTTTCGAATCACGTAGGGCGTTCGCGACGTACGTTAAAAAGGCAAAGCTCTCGACGCAAGGAGCCAAACCCCTAACACATGACCGAAACTTTAAGGTATTCGTTAGTACATATTAATTAATCCTATGCAACAGTTGGTAGTATTAATGCCTCTTGAATTAACACATTCTATTTTTGCGGTGCCACCAAGAAAGAACCAGGGCAACACGTGTGGATTCTACGTTTGCCACCATATGAAACTACTCCTCGATTCCTCGAGGATCACCAATGCCAATACTAAGGTTTGTCAATATTCTCATAATTACTTCATACTTATCAAGTTATATATATACGCATATTGATATTCCTATCGACAGGCTGCGTCCATCCAGCGCATTGCAACGGCTCAACCTTGAGCGAATTCTAGGAGAGTCCGCGTACTTTTTGGTGGCTAAAGTCCTAGCTCAAAAGGGAGAGTTCCAAAACCCACAATGATTTTTTTATTGTTCTTATCACTCCGGAATCGAGGTCTCGTGAAAGAAATAGATTCATAATCAACGACTTGTCAGGCTGCACAAGCAATACTTGGATGGCAATCATGCACCATCCAAGTAATGCTTATGCAGCCTGACAAGTTCGTTGATTATGGATCTGTTTCTTTCGCAAGACCTCGATTCCGGAGTGATAAAGCAATAAAAAATACAATGTTACCATCTAAGTGCAAATGCAATGTAGATCTTTTGCAATTGTGTATTGTTAATGGATATTTTACTTCATTTCAATTAATTAATTTGCGAAATGAATGTTTTATGTTTGTGAAATGAATTGAGATATGAATTGGATGTTATATGTTTGTGAAATGAATTGAGATATGAATTGGATGTTATATGTTTGTGAAATGAATTGAGATGTTATATGTTTCTGAAATGAATTGAGATGTGAATTGTCTGTATGTGTGCATGTTGATCTGCTTGTTTCAGAGGGCATGGCTAGCATTTCTAAGGCTAGCCAATAAACGAAAATAGATCTAGGGTAGGAAAGAATATCACAGAGCGGTTTGTAACTACGGACCGTGCAGCGATAGCTAACATCACGAGGCGGGTTGTAAAACACAAATGCGTGATATAAACATATCACGATGGTTTTAACAAAAAATAAATGCGTGATATATCAATATCATGAGCGGTTTGTAACCACAAACCGCTGCGTGATATAAACGATTTGTGGTTACAAACCGTGCGTGATATTGATATATCACGAGCGGTTTTTGTTAAAAACCATGCGTGATATGCCTATATCACGAGCGGTTTGTTTCTTACAACCGTGCGTGATCCTAGCTATCGCAGAGCGGTGCAGTAGTTACAAACCATCGTGATACATACTCCACAGACGGTTTTAAAACCGTTTGTGATAACCTTCGATTATCACTGACCCATAAAGTCAGACGGTTCAGAAAACCGTCTGTGATGACGTTTTTGAAACGTCTGTGATAATGGTTTCTGTAGTAGTGTGTGTCTATTAAGAGACCTAACAACGCCGTCAAACTCTTGTCAGATCAACCATTACTTACCTTCAACTTTAGTAGTTCAAGCACGGATGATAACCTTGTGTATTTCGTCTTATAGCCTAGGAATAATGGTTTCTCTGAGTCCTCTATCAAGCCCTTGATTTTATCAAACCCTCTCTCACTATAGTTCCTTTTTGCATTGCACAATATTTTATCTAGATTATCATCATACAATCTATCCTCATCGAGAAAACAATCGATATCTAGTATTATCGTTGTCTCCCTCGATGATATTACTATTTTCCTATACAATCTGCTCTTCACTGTGACTGCTCCAACATGTATACCTCTTTTTAAAACCTCTTCGAATAAAGTGTGTTTCTATCTACGCTGAATTGATAAATATTTTAAGATTCTCGAAATCAATACATGGACACTATACAAATTCCACCCCCCCTCTTCAATATATCCTGCTCGACAATACTTCTAAAAGTAGACACGCCATCAATGTACTTTTCACTCACACGGTTCTCAATGTACATCTACTTTCGGTCCATCTATGCTACGTATATAATAAATTAATGTTAAATTATATTAATACTCTTTTAGGTAGCCATTACATGTACGTATACACTAGCTCTTACACATAATTGTCATTCACCATAATTTCTCTATCTAAAGTAGCTTGCTATGATTCATGAACCACTCCAACAAGAATTAAAGTACATAGATGTGAGACATATTCTTAAATTAGAGCAAAAACTACCAAGCTAGATCTCTCTTTCCTTGCAAATAAAAAATGCACAGATCTAACTAGAATATAATGCATTTCATTATATATATAGTACCTTAGATCACCAAGAACAAATGGATACAAAAGCATCCTTCCAAATCTCCAGTCTCCTTTCATGAAATCGCCTCAAAGTACTCTCGCCTAACAAATAGAATATATATCAGGATGAGGGTATTTAAAAATGCAATGAATATCACAGACACTTTCATTTAAAATCCATCTGTGATAAGTAGGTCATCACAAACGGTTTTTTAAACAAATCATCTGTGATGTATCATTGACAGCTTTACAAAAAAATTATCAGTAATAAGTCCATACTCTATAGATTGTTTTTATTACGAACTATCTGTGATGTATCACAGATGATTTGTGTAAAAATTGTCTATGATAAGTGGCTCATCATAAACGGTTCTTACCATCGGCTGCAACATTGACGGTTACACTAGTAAAATTATCTGAGATAACTATACTGCAACTTAACAGAGACATATTCTATAGAACCATCTGTGATAAGACGTCCAGTATAGCATTCGCTGTAGTATTGCTTATAATCTTTGCTACACTTGTGCAATACATCTGTATCACTTCTAGATCTAGCTTCTCTCTGAGTTCCCCATTCGCATCCTCGGTAGCCAATGCATCCGATCTGGGAAGCCTACAAATTTATTGTCCGATCTTGTATTGACGATAATTGTATTTATAACTTAGAAAGCTGAATTTTGTTTGGTCCTCCAATTGTACTACCTTGTTCTTCCTGTCCACTAAATATATGTAATCATCATAATAGTCTAAATTATTCGATTTGCTTTCTTTCTTTTCTTTTTTGGCGCCAAGAAGTTATGGCTTTTTATCTATCTAGCCAGCCATCAAGTATTATCTTGGACTGTCACGCATTGATCTGTCTCCAATTAAAGCTGATTACGATACTTCCCAATCAAATTACTTGCACCAATTAGCAGTGCTAGAGTGCATGTGGTTGTAGAGCTTCAAATTATGTATTGCGTTCCTGGTTGCAAAGTGAAAGTTCGTAGTTACTCGCATAGGTAGCACTCAAAGAATGACGGGATCGAGAATGACATCTAGCCATTCCCAGCTATGTTCGTAGTGTTTCCTCGGGAAAGATCGGATCGCAAGCATATGCATAGTATCATAGCTCACAGAGAGCCATGATTTGCCTTTCCCTTCAAGATGGCATTTTGTTTCCACAGAAGGTCGTGAGAAGCTAGCATGCATTAATTTGATCGATTTGGTCATGCGGATGTGGTTTCAACTTTGATGCGCCCACATCATGTAAAGCATAGGCATGATGCTTTGGATTAACTCCTAAAACATGACCTACAGAACACAACTTAACGCTCATCCGGAAGGGCTTGTTACAGCCAGTGGTCTGGAATTCCCTGCAATCCATGCATGTAAATTGCGATGCATACAAGCCTAATGATATATTAGGCCCATCTACGGCCCATGTGCACGTATATATATAACCTTCTAGAGAAGTACGGAAGGCCAGCGCGTCTCTTCCCAATCGTCCCCTTATGCGCGGTAGAAGCTACAGTGTTTTGGCTTTTCTGTCACGTCCGATCATGTCTCAATCTTGTTTCGACACTGTCACATATACAGGGTCATCAAAGACAATTCATAATCCTCATCAAAAATAATTTTTGAATTGTCCGATTTATTACATCAGTGATAACAAGTATTTATCACAGACAGCTTTCAACCCATATGTGATAAGTTATAACACACATGGTTTTTAAAAATAACTGTATATAATATCTAATATGTTAGGAATAATCCCACATTAGTTGTGGAAAAAGAGAAAGTATAACTTATAAGTGTGAGAGAGTCTTCACCCATTGGACTAGTATTTTGGGGAAGAAGACCCAATACCACTTATAAGTATGTTGCTCTGTGGGTTTAGTTGTGTTCAACCTATTTAGACTTGTGGCCTGGGAAGTAAACCCGGTTGGACCTAGGCATGCGGCCAAAGTCCAATATAACAAGTAGTATCAGAGCCCAAGCGCCTAACATCTTCTTAGACCTCATAGTTGCAGAAATGCTCAATCAATATGTGAGGGGAGATTGTTAGGAATAATCCCACATTAGTTGTGGGAGAGGAGAAAGCATAACTTATAAATGTGAGAGAGCCCCCACCCATTGGACTAGTCTATTGGGGGGAGAAGGCATAATACCACTTATAAGTATGTTGGTCCGTAGTCTTAATTGTGTTCAGCCCATTTAGACCTGTGGCCCGGGAAGTAAACCCGGTTGGACCTAAGTATACGACCAGGGTCCGATCTAACATAATATATCATAAACGGTTAATACAAAAAATCATCTGTGATGGTCTACGTATCACAGATCGTCTGTGATATGTCGGATATTATTATTCAATGAACTTTGCACAAAACCAGCAGACTTAAACACAGTTTTATAATGCTCACTTTTTATTTCAATTCGCCCACTTTCAATGACCATAACAATCTTAAGTGGATTATTCTTTGCATAATCAACAGTATAAAACTCTAGACTAGTGTTTTTGACTTGTCTAGGATCATATTCAGATTTTTCTTACCAAAAGAAAATCTCTCTACAATGTCCTTAAAGTATTTATTTTCTTTAACTAAAGTAGGACAAGTTATGCATTTAACAAGTTCACTCACAAGATTCTTAGAAGTACTAGACTAGGCTAATCTTTCTTTTTTTAGCAAAATCATTAAGTTGTTTAGTCAATACTTCTATTTTGTGCTAAGTTCAACTTAGTTAGAGCAAGAAGATATTTCATTATAAAGCATATGTTGAATTGATTTATAAGATGAATTAATTCTAATTTCTAGCAATTCACAATTAGAGCAAACTTATATTGGGCATTTGAAATATTTGACTCTAAATATGTAGAAGAACTAAACTTAAACTTTTCAATTTCATCATTTGTAAGTTTTAACTTTCTATTACAAGAGTCATGTGTTAATCTTAATTCATCAAGTTTAGCAGTTACATCACTAAGATGAATCAAGTTTGATGTATTAATTGTTCTAGCAGACTTCAATTTAGAATGCAAAACTCGACAATCTCGATTGATCCCTTTGCAATCTGCTCTCATACCATTTGAAGGATCCTAAATGGCAATTAGAGGGGGGATGAATGATTGTAATTCACACTAAAAGTTTTTTCACAACCCTACTGTCTTCTGCTCTTTCAACCTACCAATCACAGCAAGAACATAAAAAAGAAACAAAGCAAGAAAGAAAAAATATTAATTTTTTCTCTTCTGCTACTGTAGCAAACTATGCATTTATTGTAGCAAACTACACATCTTCTGGTTTGAAGATGACATTGAGAAGATGGTGAAGGAGGCTGAGTTACATTCTCAGAGGGATCAGGAAAAAACATTGATTGCTCTCAAGAACTCCGCAAATACCACAAATCTATAGCATCAAGAAGAGTGTTAGTGAGTACAAGGATAAGGTTCCTGCTGAAGTCACTAAGGAGATTGAGATCGCTATTTCTGATCTGAGAGCAGCAAGGCTTCTTCACGCAAAAGAGCAATGACGTGACATGCGAAGGACAATGTGACCCGATGCCTTGCCGTGTGTGAACGCCAAAGGAACAGCGCCTCTGCCCCTTTGCTCTTGACGAGATGGTCAGCATGTTATCTCCCTGCTCATTACATGATGAAGCAACTCACCATGTGATGCTTCCTGTTGGATAGAAAAACCACTAGACAAATCCAAGTTGTCGGGAGAGAGAACACGTGATGCTTTTTCCGAGAAGCACAAGCGCCGCCTTCTTATTAGATCAATTTTTTTTTATTAGATCATCATTTTTGTGGCTACAAAGTACCCTCCATCCACTCTTCAAACCCTAACACGGAAATTGCATCTCTCAAGCCTTGGGGTTAGCACCGAAACCCTTACGTAACATAGGTTTTCATCTTTTCTCGCGTATCATGGTCTCCAGATTGCACCTCTATAACTCCAACACGCATCATCTATTTTTGATCTCCACGTGCACCAACTCGAGCATAACCATCTACTCCAGCATCGTTGACTCTCTGGACTATGACTTTACACCAATCCATCTCTCGGTCCTCACCATAAACCACGGTCGCCTCTGAATTACCCTGCACATTCAAAGGCCAAATCAACATCTTTTTCTGATACAAGTTCTTTCCAACTTGACCGACATGAATCCACACATACCACATACCTTAAATAACATCAATAAATAATATTATCAATTATTCATCATCATAAATATTCTAGACCTAGTCATATAGTCTAATAGGAACTCATATGGATAGATATCAATTGCCAATTTTATTCACCAAC
The DNA here is from genome assembly GCA_036346265.1 of Melocanna baccifera. Lineage (NCBI taxonomy): Eukaryota > Viridiplantae > Streptophyta > Magnoliopsida > Poales > Poaceae > Melocanna > Melocanna baccifera. The sequence continues at coordinate 13,210,917 of CM070689.1, read as the reverse complement.
CATCATGATGCATGCTCGTCTCGTGGAAGTGCTACAGTGATGAGCTCACTATTTTCTTTGAGTGGTAGGCCTGGGGTAGGGTTGGTTGCAACTTGAAGGCTGAGACAAGCAAGCATCTAGAGCCCATGCACGCATCACCGCTGCGTGGTAGCTAGCTATGGTAGACTGGTCAGCCAAGTTGCGTCGGTGTCGACCACCCTACAGACAATCACAGAGATAATTATATCACTTCTATATTTACAATTTTTTTTAAAAATATTATTATATTTCTTGATTGAATTATTATTTATAAATGTTAGCAAGTACGTGACTTATTGGAAAGCCCTTTATTTGTTGCATGATGTCATTATAAAAATATCGTTGGTCAGATGTCACTGGTCAGGATACTAGTGACTTATAAACTAGCATATGTATTGATTGATGCTACATTTCACCGGTCATAGGTATGGAGATATCAAATCAATAATGTAAGCACATGTTAGAGAATATGGTGTTGGATTGACTCACCTTAAGACACTGTTGAGATTGTTATATTTTATGTGTCATCAGTTGAGATGATGTATAATTCTTGTACCTAAGATCAGCATAGTTTTCTAGATATGTAATAGTGCACTTTGAAGTTGCCAAACACTACTTTGTAATTAGGAAGTTATAAAGATAGTTTTCATGTATAATATGACATATGTGGAAGAATGTTATTGGTCGATATGATATTTCCCCTCCAACATAATAGGAGATATATCTCTAGACTTCTCGATGTGGTCGAATAAAAAAATGCACGGCCATGCAAAGAGTGGTCGAAGAGTTGATCGCATGAAGTTATCCATCACTAGAACGGGAAAAGATTGAACAGTCAATGGATTTCACATTTCTCACCTGAAGTTCGATTGGATATCGTGAGGTAAAAAGAGAATACAAAAACAGGTCGATAGGTTCGACCAGATGCAAACTAGTAGAATGTGTATATTGACTAGTCGTGACCTGATCGAACATATCACAGATTGGTCTGCAAACTGGTCATATGGGGATATAAACTGGTCGTGATCATATATGATCTGGTCATAATTAAGGAGTTATGTGCTGATCATGAGTGATTAAGACTTGACTGCATATCATATTGTATAAGATTCGTCTGGATTGATTTTGTGTGTCAATATGTCCTGCTGGAACCGCTACTGACCAGTGCTCGAAAAGGTGTTTCCATGTTACAACCAAGTATATTTGAACTTATGAAGTCACATACTTAATGGGTTAAAACAATAAGGGTCTAGACAATAAACTTCTAGTGGGATACGATTTCTACTCGTATTGTATAAGAATCCGGTTGGAGGGTCTCTGAGTTGATATGAGAGGCTCTCCGAGTTGAATATGATTTCTAATCGTATTAGATAAGAATCCGATAAGAGTCTATATATTGTTTATAGATGATCGACTATTTCTACTGTATGATACGCGCTAAGTTCAACCGGACTATTTCAATTATTCTTCCACTGCATATGAATTTTTAATTTATATGATAGATTTTTTAATTTATACTAGTGTATGCCATCTGTAACCCTACGGTCCCGACGACAGGAACTCGTCCCGAGGGGTCGAGAGCTCCCGGCAGCTTCTGACCTTAGCGACGGGGACACGGCGGCCTATGGGCGAGACCCCAGCCGGCGGTGTCGCTCTCGTTTCATTTATGTGCGGTGCAGTGGTGCGACACAGCGAAAGGACGGGCGTAGTGGGTGTCAGCGTACGCCCATCGTTGCTGCGTTCCGGTTCGCCTTAGCTTTCGGAGGTAGGCGGGAGCATCCAGTGAAACGACCAATCGATCATCGACGTGCCTTGCGACGTCGTAGGCGTCGTTGCATCTGCCTGCCTTGATTCCTACTTTAGGAGGTCAACCCTGAATTTCTTCTTGAGGTCGAAAATAAAATCTGGCATACGGCTATATGGATGTGAAGGTGTAAAAGTTGTTATATTGAAAGAACAAGCCTAGCTTGTCTGCATATTGTTTTTGTTGTCTTCACGTACGTACCGAAGGGAGTTGATCCAAATGTACGTGCTTTCCAACATCTTGCTGTCGTTCTACGACGCGTAGGATCTAGATTATTAATTAGGATTTCCCTGGTAGGCCATATTGCATTCGATTCTAAATATAAATCGTTTTAAAATCTGCGTGGATCAAATATTTTTAAGTTTGATCATTAACATGTAAATAATTACTAAGATTCACAACATAAAATTCGTATTACTTGATCATTCATGGAATATATTTCATAATGCATAGTTATTTTTATTTGAAACAACATATTTTTATAGAAATTGATGGTCAAACTATCGTATTAAAGACTGTGGCTACGTTTGATTTGTTGAGATATAGATAGACTATGCTAGCGTAAATTAATAATTTCTATAGCGTAAACCAGTTCATACAGAAGCTTGTAGTGAAATGTGGACGATCTAACTGATAACTGAACAAAGGTGAAATAGAATCGACCTTCTTGCGATACCGCATGTGATGGTTCCCGGACACATCGATGAGAGCAGTGCTGAGCCTGAAGTTGACGACGGGGAGTAGGTTCGTGGTGCGAAATACGTGGCGTCCCTTGCCGTCAATGACATACAGCTGCCGGTGGATCAGCCCGGGAACCCGTCTAGTCAGGGATGGCAATAGGGCGGAGGGTCGCGGGGAAGCTTCTGTGGTCCTGCTCTGCCCCGTTAAGCTTCGTAGGAGCAGAAGACCTTCTGTCCCTAGTCCCCGCGAAGATAAAAAAGATTAAATTTATTTTTTAAAAAATAATAATTTAATTTAATTTATTATTTTATAATTAGTTAAGCATATTTTTTAAAAATTATAGTTTCAAAATATATATTCTAACATATAAATTCAAATTTTAGTCTAAATATATAATAAAAGAATACAATCTCTTATATTAAATAACTATAATCCATTATTAGATATATTTATTTTTATTTTTATTGGGTCCCTGTGGGGCCTCGCGGGGCGAGGATGACATTCGTCTCTGCCCCGCTAGCATAGTGGGGCTCCGCCCCGTTCCCCCCGCGGGGGGATATTATCCCCCGCCTCGCCCCCCATGGGGATATTCCCCGCGGGGCCCTGCCCCCGTGGGGGGAATTGCCATCCCTACGTCTAGTTAGTATCACCTTGATAGGTTCAGAAGTTGTATAATAGTACGGTGACTAGAGGGAGGTGAATAGGAGTCTAAATTAATTTTAAGGCTTTTTAAAATATTTTTCTTTGAGTAAAAGCAAAACTCTTCACTCCAGTAGCTATAGAAGTTGTGAAGATCAGAGACAAATAATTACAAGGAAAACATCCGATCAAAATCGAGTAAAACACATTTAAACAAACCCCAACGGTCTGACCTTCATGAATGAGGCGGTATGACCTCTCTCCGGGCGGTCTGATCTCCGCTCTAGCGGTCTGACTGCTACAAATAGTAAAATCAAGCAAAGCTACAGTAACCCTGATCAGACTGCTGCTACAGTAATTTCAGGAATAAATATTGTTTTCAGCCCGATTTCAAATCCGAAAATCGATGGAACTTTTGATCCGTGTATCCAAATGACATGAGATTTTGTAGGAATTTTCTTTAGGTTATCAAAAACATATTCCAATAAACAATTATGAAAATCATGTCTAAAGTTGAGACCTTTTTAGTTTGATAGAAATGTGCACCGAAATCGAGCCAAAATCAACATCAGTGAATACAAATTACTCGTAGGTGGATGATGACCAAGATAGATCTAGATGTATTCCTACATATCTCAGCAAGCAAGAATACAAAAGAAGCCACGTCAAAAACCTTAAGATCAAGAAATCACACTTTAAGGCCAAATCAAGCAAAACCGGATTTTCTTGATAAACTTCCTATCAAAGTGACTAGATGGATGAAGATAGATTCCCGGAGATTGCCTCTATCTCTTACATATCCTTGGAACAACACAATCAAGAAAAGGGAAGAAGAGAGATCAAAATCAACCAAATCAAAGGCAAATCAATCAAAATATAATGGATCCATGGAACTTATCAAAGATTAATGTATTGTTTTCTTAGATAGATATGTTTTACAGCTAATCCCTCATAATAGCAGAGCTCTAAACCTAGAATGCACATACACAAGACTCCAACCTAAGGAACCCTAATCTCATATGGGAGGGACGAGGAGCTAGCCACCAAAAGGCTTAGCCAACCTTCTCAAACCCTAACCCTTACCTCTCCTCCCCTTATATAGCTTCACAACCTGAACCAAAACTTACTGGATCCACCTATTAGGTCAAACCGGGGATATCCCGTTAATCCCACCTAACACCTGGTTTTACTCTCACACACACGCTTCTCAAAGCGGCTTACAACCATTAACACATTAGTGAATCAACACTCGATACACTTCACATTTTTAGCACATACAAGATCTAAACAATTTAGACCAACGCCGCGTTTCACATATCGTCACTTTTTTGTATTAGGCAATTTACCAAAATACCCCTCTACCGCCTTCCGCACAGTTTCTAGTTTCCTTTGCCATGAAGCATCACTCATGCTTAGCCATTCTTCACGTTGCCCCAACGACTTGCCACCAAGCTTATGACGCATCTAGATCCCACCGAACTGTCCTCGCTTGCAAACGACCTAAATCACTTAGTGCACCATATACCTCTTATCACAATGAAAGCACCTGGCTTCCTTGTAACATCCCAAAAATGAAAACTAGTGTATTTACCTAAATTATAAAAACTTTCCATTGCTTTTCTAGTGAATTCCAAAAATTTGGCATTTATTCGAATTTTTGGTTGGGATCTTCACCAATAAATATAAATAGCAAAAACAAAATCAAAGACTAAGAATGGGAATGTGAAAAACAAATTGAGAAGAATTTCAAATTTTCTTCACAAGTCCAAAATTCAGTTTCAAAACTAGATTTGGGAAATTCAAAATATGAGAATAGAAACTGAAAGCACAATTAATATTAAAACTTCCCATCTAATCATTAAATTCAAATTCAAATAGTATCTCTCAAAACTCAACTACCTTAAAGTTTAAATTTTGAAACCAAAAATTTGAACTAAGTCTTCAAATTCAAAACCTATTTACAAAATTAACACTGGAATCCAAAAATTCAAGAATCCTAAAATTCTTTTGGGTCCCATCCCATTTTTCCTTGTCTTCCGGGCCTCATTTTCCTTCCCTCTCCTAGCCTCTTCCTCCTTCCCCTTGGCCTCTGGCCCACCCCAGTGCCCACCTCTCTTTTCCCCTCTCCCCTCTGCTCCTAGCGCTCGCCTGCCCATGGCCGAACCGGCCAAGCTGTGCCCGTGCACTAGCCACACCAAAGCCACCCCCGGTTTCACCCTTTGCGCCGTCATACGCACCAGCTCCGCCCTACAACCGGCCTATGCCTGTGCTCTACGCCTGCCGCCCACGAACGCTGCGTGCGTTCAATGCCCCAACGTTACTCCACCGTGACCTACCGTGAGCGCGCCTTCAATTTGCCGAACTGCCAACCACATTCGTTCGCCTTCAAAAGGGTTGGCCGAGCTCCCAATTGCATCTCCTCTACCCCTCCTCTTCCACCTAAGCCGAGTGTGGTCGAGCCGCCTCTGTGCCTGCACCGACCATCGTTGCCAGCCACCACCCCTTCCTGGCTGCCTCGGTGCGCCTCTCGTCTAGCCATCCACGTCACGATGTGCCCCACACCCTTGGGAGATCACCCCCTGACCAATCGAAAACCCTCGCGCTAAGCCTGACACGATGACCGTTCTTCTCCACCTCTAGCCAAAGCCGCCTCCACTGCCACCGTCGCTCCCTCAAGGATTCCCCCTCCTATTGCTTCGCAAGGCAGCACCACCTCGCTGCCCTCGACCCTTCCCTACCACCGGCCGAGCCTCTTGGTAACCCCAGCTCGCCACCCATGGGAGCCATCCAGTGCCGTCGCTCATGCTCATCACCAAACTCCCTTGTCACACCCCCGGCTCCTCCGACCCCCTAGGTGAGCTCTTTACACCTCTCTTATGCTCATGCATACCCTAATCCGCTCTCCCCTCTCTCCGGCCACCGGTGCCTCATTCAGCTCACACCACCGGCTGCTTCATGCCGTCATCGGCCACCTCTGGAGCCACCATGAGCCATGGCAACTCCTCCCCTGGCTCCCCTACTCCCCATGACTCCATTTTGCTGCTCGCCATCCTTCCCCAGGGCACCCTTCACTAGCAACAACTCTGGCTACTGTGCACCCTAGCCCTCCCCTGTTTCAGCCCCTGCTCCAACCACATAGCCTCTCCTCTATATTTTCCCCTTTAGTCCCTCTCTCTTTATTTCATTGATAGGTGGGCCACCCCAATTAGAAGCTACATTAAGATAAGGATGTGACAACATGAGAGCATGGGACATGTAACAACATCGGGACCATGCATGTGCAGTCTCCCGCTGTCAGGTTGACTCTATGGTTTCAGCCACCATAGCGTTCACCCCCTATCGATGTGCCCCCAGCTACCCTAACGGCGTATATATGCAAAGTGGGATTGTATTCCTTCGCTTCTTGATTGCATGCTGCTACCTCTGCTATAGCAAGCTGCTTGGCAGTAGCCGCACCTCAATGATGGCCAGCGTTGTACGCATCCCTCGCCAGGGTCCACCGATCCACAAAGTATGCGTTGGTTTTCCGAAATGAGTATTCCAAAAGAGCTGATACTAGTATAGCACGGACGCCCTTAATAACGTTGTTGAATACTTCCAAGATATTTGTTGTCATTATACCATACTGACAACCACCTTCATCGTATGCATGTGCCCACTTCGACTTGTGCTGCAAGACCTCGTCCAACCACTTATTACCCCATTTGTTGGTCAGTCCCCTAAGCTTCGTCAGCTTGACCTCGAAGTCCCTCTTCTCCAAACATCCCCGCAATACCTTGAACTTTTTTGTGAGATCTTCCTTACGCCATTGCTTAAAAAATTAGCAGCTAAGTAACGCATGCACCACCTATGCAGCACATCTGGGTGTCCATCAAGTATGCTCCTCACACTACAACACAACACCTTTGTAGAGACATCTTATTTGTAAACTAGAGACATTTTATTTCATCTTGAGGGGATCACAGAGTCATTTTTATAGAGCGTCTCCCCATGGACCATGTCAAGGAACATAGAGACGCTTTGTTAAGTGTGTGTACATGATATAAGACATTTTATAGAGATGTTAAATTGCGTGTCTTCGCATGTATAGATGTTTTAGTAGATACATTGACATCACATCTCTACTGATATAAACACGTGCTTTATTGCGTGCCAAAAGACATAGATATGCTTTTGCAAATATGTCTAGTTCATGTTTGCACAATTATAACTATTTTGTAGAGATGTTATGTAACACCTCTATAGCCGTAGAGACATCTTTTTGTATGCTCTAGCTATAAAAATATTTTATTTCGAATTTGGTTATTGCATTGTGCGAGGTACAGAGGCATATATTCATTTAAAGACATTAATGCATATATCTAATGTAGCCATTTCATATGTAGCATCATATTCTCACTGTCAACAAACTAGAAAATAGTGGAGCATGCAACGCACTCCATAGCAGCAATAGGTACTTTTATTAATGCAACAGGAGTTCATAAGGAAATCAAACATCTATATAAAAGGAAAAGAGTAAATCTATGAAAGGAAAAGGGAATCAAATATTCATCTAAATAGTTAGAATCTATCACATCTATATAAAAGGAAAAGAGTAAATCTATGAAACGAAAAGGGAAACAAACATCCATCTAAATAGTTGGAATCTATCTATAGGTTTCTTCAGGAAGAAACGAGTCGCCAGCTCCTCCATCTTCACTGCATTCTCTTTATTTTCCTCCACTATCCTACAAAATAAGTCAGTTGAAGAAGAATAAATCCATTGGATATAAGGCCTTTTGAAAAATATGACAGACCAAGTTCATTTGAATAAATTCATTCAATATACCTTTCGTGTTTGGGTTGAATTTGTGTTCTTAGCTCTTTTAACCTAAAACGCAGAAGGATTTTACATGAATAACAAAGTATGAGAATATATCATATATTGAAAAGTACTCAATGAGTTTATGAAAATGGACTTACATGTGACTGAGGCCAAGCAATAACAGAACCAATAGCATCGCTTACTGTATGGAATGTTTCATATGGTCTAGGTAGACTCTCATCTCCAATACTTGTAACAGTGTGAACAACAACTCCATAGTATTCTTCTCCAAGTATGTTTCCTCCAACCACACATATTTTATCTTTACTTACTAGACTTTCTTTGGCCACAATTTTATTTATGTTACGCGGATTCATCGAAAACAAGAAGACTTCACTCTTATCCTATCATTTTAAGAAACAAGACATTGTTATCCATGAGCATGAAATGGATTTTTTTTATGAAAAGAACTAGGCAAAACACATGCTAAATTTGGACTATGTTCTGGTCATTATATACTTATATTCTTTTAGGTCTATGTGGAAAACATAATTTAAATGATAACACATGTGCATGAGCAAATAAGATTGGTAATACTTCTTGTAAGAAATAGTACAACTGCAAAGTGATTTTGATTCATATATAGCTTGCATGTACTTTGTTCGTAACCTGCTCACATGGTAAAGTTGATTCTGCAGAATGCTGATTCGTTTTAGCATAGTTTTCAGTTCATGCTTGTTACAATTGAAGTCCAGTTTAATTCTAAACTTACACTAGAAATAGACATGCTTTGATAACTAAGTACAATTTTCTAACACACCTTAGTAATCATGTTTTCATGTGGTAAAGACGAATTGGCATAACTCTCTTTGGTTTTAGTACGTTTGTCAATACATAATTACTGCAAGTTATGATAAACGTTAGTTTTATGACATTATGAAGAATTTACATCAAATATTCATTGATGAAGAAAATGGTAAACAAACAAACTGTTGCATCACCTACACATTATTTTGTGGAGTGTGCACACTGTTATATGATTCTTCAACGTTGTGAACAGATTCATGTCGGATGTCATTATCAACAGCTCTTTCAAAAAGAACAACCTGCAATAAACACATGAGCTGTAGTATAATAGTGTTCACTAATTAATTGATTGTTGCACAAAGAGATGGAGTTTAGATGCTAACTTCATTATTTTCTGCTGCTACCATTGCATTTCTCCAATCTTCTCCTGGAAACTTGTGTGCTATGAAAGCACGCAATAGATTCATCTCTTCACTCATGTTTTGTACCTTATTTCTCATTTCTTCTAGTGCAACTTGAAGCACTCATTCTTGCTCAGATTGCCCAACAAAGGTTAGTCCTTGAGAAACCTTTACTTGGCTTCAATACTTGTCATCATAGTACCCTCGTAGTTTTAACTCTTTTCCAATGACATCGTCAAACACTTCGCTATAATTCTTACTTGAAAGATTTCCATTGTTCTTTATTTTCCTTATTACTAGTGCATCATAAGCTGTTTCCTATTGAAATAAACATGTGAGGTCACCATACAATGAACTGAATTGCATTTCTGTAATGTAAGTCATAAAAATAGAAATGTACCATTAGTGTCTTCATATTCTTGTTAGCATAGTTGCCATCTTTTTTCTTGTGACCTTCATCCCAAAGGTCAATCTTGTTGACCTTTGTTTTCCTTATGGTTTCCTGTACAACATAGTAAATTATAAGATTAATTAATTTTTTCAATAATATCTTTTAATTTGTCAAAGTAAAAAAATTAGTGATAGAACAATTATCACCAGTTCTTTTTTTTGTCTAGCATGGCCTTTTCTCTCAGTTGTGTGTGGGTTCTTCTATTACTTGGCACATTGAGAGTTTTTCTCACATAATTTCTGCAAATGCAACAGATTTAGTTAATACGGACATGAGCAAACTAATTTTGGCTTCAGTTTAAGCATGAGAAAATGAAGAGATGTAACTGTGTGTGTATCCTGACACCAAATTCCAAGCAGGGCAAATGGTCCCATCTCGGAATGTGAAATGGTGCAAATGTAGAACTAGTTACTAGTTCACCAAGATACTTGCCAAGAATGGAGCATGTCACCAAAATCCGGCTATATCATCCTATTCAAGTGAGCATATGTTCTCTGAATGAGCTGAAAATTTGACATAAGATTTTCACTTGCCCTGCAAACATGTCACAAAAATTCGTCGCTGAGTTCAACATGTACTGTGCAGAAAAAATCTTAGAAGGTGGAGTTGTGCTTTTGTGTACGCTGTCCGGCTATATCAATTTATACAAGTAAGTATTTATTCTCCGAATGACCTAAAAATTAAACACGAGACTTTCACTTGCACCGCAAATATACCGTAAAAATTCACCACTCGAGTGTAATATGTACTGCTCAAAAAAAAATCTTGGAAGGTGGACTTGTGCTTTTACATACATCATTCAGCTATATCATCCTATTCAAGTGAGCATATGTTCTCCGAATGAACTAAAAATTTGACATAAGATTTTCATTTGCCCCGCAAACATGTCACAAAAATTCGCTGCTGGAGTTCAACATGTACTGCACAGAAAAAATCTTGATAAGTGGAGTTGTGCTTTTGTGTACACCGTTCGGCTATATCAATTTATACAAGTAAGTATTTATTCTTCGAATGAACTAAAAATTAAACACGGGACTTTCACTTGCACCACAAGCATGCCGTAAAAATTCGCTACTGGAGTGTAATATGTACTGCTCACAAAAAATCTTGGAAGGCGAACATTTCTTTGTTAATGTATTATCTAGTACTATCATAAGCTAACTAAATGTGTCATCATGTAGGATCGGAAATGGTAACATAGGGGAGGTGAATGGTGCCTTTAAAAATCACCTCAAGTATTCATATCAATTTCTTCTCCAATAACTATAGAAGCTATGAAGTCAGAAGTGGTTCGCTCAAGGGTAGTTGAAAACAAGTTTGCCGATTTACCGAAGAAAGAAACAAGCAAGATCAACAGATACTTCCTGAAACACGCACTTGAAATCTAGACTTATCAACAAATAACTCAAGGAAATATCATACCCAAAAGACCACTGACAAGATGCAAGAACTGCAGCTCCAAACTTTCGGTTTCCCTGTGCAGTCGGTCTGCACACAGAAACTTGAAGATCTGCAGAAAAATGAAATCAAATGCAGCACAGCCTAAACCTCAAATTCCAGGCCATTTGCTAACCGCAGCAGTTAACTGAGGAATACTATATTCGGTTATTGCTTGCAGGCCGACAAAAGGTAAGAAGAAACGGCAGGGAAACCGATTGTAAACTGCAGCTGCAGTAAGGTCTGCGCACGATTGAAAATACACTGAATGCAATCGGTACAACCGACAGCTGCAGTAGAGATTTTGCCCAAAAGAATTCCTGCTGGCCGAAAGGAGTTTCAGACAGCAGAGAACTGGAAATGGTGCAGTTCGGCAAAATGGACAGCAGAACTTTGAACCGACAGAGCAACTAACAGCAGCCGAAAGTCTTGCCAATTGACTGAACTTTCCTGTTCACTAGATACTGCAGACTGAGCCGAAATAAGCAAACTTCAAAGAGAACCAAAGCAGCTGTAGCAGAGATCAACAACAAGGCCACATACCAAAGCAGACCGAAAATGAAATACTGCTGTCCAGAATTACTTGTTCCCTGTGCAGTCGGGTTGGCAAAGAAAGCAGAGAAGGAGCAGCAGAAAATTGAGCAGCAGTTCGGCAGGAAGGAAGAAACTGTAGACCAAAAATGACAGCCAAGAACAGTAATTATTTCAGCCAACCGAAACCTGAGAAATCCATGAGAAATTCCTTCCCTCCTCAGGCCAAAAGAGCAGGAGCTTCAACTAAATAATATTCAGACCTCTGGAAGAAGAAAATGCTGCCAAGGAACTCACAGAATAAAAAGAAAATAGAATTTTCAGAGAATGGGCAAAAAGAGAACAAACTCCAAATTGCTGTTGATTCCCAAAAGTCTTGAACATGAAATTTTTTGGTTTCAACAGGAGTGGATCTCACAACTGGTAAGCACAGGTCTGAAGGCCTCTTTTAAAAGAGAAATTTAGAGCACCAACCTTCCCCTGCCTCACAAACCCTAAATTTTTCAATAGCAAGAAATAGAGAGGCAGAGCACAAATAGATCCAGTAGCCAAAAGAGAATTTGTCATTTAGGAACAAAGATGAATGATTACATAGCAGTGGAATGATTACACAAGAGTTCCCTTCACCTCACTACATGGTTCAACTTCAGGAGAGAACACACACACACACAGCACTCTCCTGCACAGGACCAACAGAGAGCTCTCAACCGGAGGACACCACCAGAGCTACACACTACAACTAAATTAATCTCCCACCAACAACATGAAGCTCTAGAAAACAAAGAGGCAGGAAAATCATAATAGCACAACCTCAGAACTTCTCAAATGGATTATGAACGATGAATGTTTACATGGAGAAATATACATCCAGTTCATCTCATCCTCACACCTTGAGATCACATAACCAAAAAGCAAAAGCACACCCAAAAAGCAACAAGAACACTAGATATTTCTGCTGCTCTCTCCAAAAGCTTACATCCAATTCATCTCCTGCAATCTGCACTCCCCAGTCCCCACCGAGCATATCTTCCCCAAAAGTACAAACTACAGCCATTCCATACATGCGCAGTCAGTGAAGCTCATATCTCACCAGGGTTTTCTTCTCCAAAGAAATATATGGAACCTGCTGCTCCTCTCTCCCCTAACCGAGCCTCTCACTGAGCATGCGCAGCCACACCACTTTTTCTGCTGCACACCAAGAGGCAACCAAAATCCCAGATTTTTCTCTCCAACACAGATTACATGGCACCTTTTTCTCCCAAACCAAGGCAGACTTAAATGTTGCTGCTGCTCAAGGTTATATGCACAGACAAAGACAGTCTAAACACTGCAACCTTGCACATTTCACCGAAATACCATTCCTGCAGCTTCCTAGAAGCCTCTCATTTCTTGTCGTCCAAACCTCGCAACCACCTCGAGTCCTTGCCGTCTTCGGCACATCCCGACCGCTCTGACCTCGGCACCGCCTGTGCCTAATCCGGTCATCCCGTGCCTCGCCACGACTCCACCTTGAAGTCCTGCAGTCATCACAGACAAGAAACACGTCACATAGCACCGCACGAAACAGAGTAACAACAATAGCATAAGTAAAAGGTACTCAACCCTAGAATACCCAATACAAACTCAAACTCAATAAACCAACCGTCAATTACTCATCACAAACATGGGGATACCTCCACATGGTCTCTCACATCAAGCCCAAAGGACATCCCTGTCCAGCTTGCTACAGCTGTACCAGGGCAGGTAAATCACAAGTTCTTGTCTTCATGCTGCAGAAAGATCAATAGTTCAAGATTCACAAACAAAAGGCTTTTTACATGCTATGATGCACGGACACGGATATGTCGACACGACACGACACCGACACAGGAATTCGGCATTTTCCCAAAAATAACGATACGGCGACACGGCTATATATATTAAAATAATAAATAAATTACATATATATGTATTATTTTCTATGTTTCCCAATGCTTGCCAAATTAACATTATATAAACTTGTAATTTGTAAAGTGTATACTCGGAAATTATTGATGTGATCAATTGTTTTGTTAATCATGACGATAATTATTGATGTGAATACCATTTCCAGAAATAAGAATTCCATTAACCTGAGAATTAAGTAACATAATCAGATCAGCAAGACTATAAAGATAACATGTATATTTGATTCTTGAACAATCAAAGTAATAGACTAATAGAGCAACAACAATTGATAATGATAAGCGATAAATAATAAGAAGTAGCCAAGTTCAAACATATAGAGTTAAATGTAGAGTTCAACCAAAAGCAAGTGGGCACTAGCCAACATAGGAGTGGTTCAACTTAAGGTACATCACAAACTCAAATTCTAGTAGGAAGGCCAATTAAAAGATAGCATGAGACTCTTAGACTTCAACATATCATCTCAACTTAAAATCAATGTTATGTTTTTCTTCTCTCTAGCACTAGAATTAGCGGCTTTCATTTTTGTAGAATGATGAAAAAAAGCAATCAAGCACAAGTTACTATTACAAATCTATAATCACTAGCTTTGGAATTTATAAGCATATCATCACACAATTCAATTGTTCAATTCAACACATATCATCAAACAATGTAAATGGAGAACCTGATTGAAATGCTATCAGCACAATACTTCAATGAAATGCTATCAGCATAATTCAATTGTTCAGTGCTAATATATCTGCAAACAATATCAGCACAATACTTCAATGAAATGCTATAGTTCAATATGGTTGAGCACAATATATCTGCAAACAATACTTCAATGAAATGCTATTGTTCAATAACAGCACACTTCAACATTGATCAATCTGTAAACAATTTACACAATGGGATGAATATTGCAATGAGAGAGGAGGGAGCAGTTAGCACGGCAGTAGATGAATACCTTAGCACTTCAGCAGTTAGCACAGCAACAGCGGGAGGTGACGGGAGAGGCGGGAAGGCCGCGAGATGCAGGCGGCGACGGGAGGCAGCTAGAGGGAGGAGATGTGGGGAGGAGGCAGCGAGATGCAGGCAGTGATGCGGGAAGGCGGCGGAGGGAGGTGATGTAGGGAGGGAGGAGATGCAGGGAGGCGGCGACGAGAGAGGTGGGGAGGCGGCGAGATGCGGGCGGCAAAGGGAGGTGGCGAGATGCGGGGAGGCGGCTGGAGGAAGGAGAGGCGGCGAGGTGGCAAGATGTGGGTGGCGACAGGAGAGGTAGGGAAGTGGCAAGATCTGGGGGAGGCGGTGAGATGCGGGGAGGTGGCTGGAGGGAGAAGAGGCGGGAGGCGGTGACGGGAGAGGCGGAGAGATGTAACAGTCCAGCTGTTTTTCAAAATATATATATATATATATATATATATATATATATTTATTATTTGATTTAATGCTAAATTAAAACCATTTGCTTTGATTGCTTAAATCTATAAAAAAATTTAATTGCATAAACTCTGTTTTAAAAGAGGCTTGTGTTGTGAAAATAATTTTAAAAAAACATTATTAAATAAGGGATTAATTGAATTTCTGTGTAAAACCATTTTGTAATTGTTTTTACTGAAATTTTATTGGATTTTCCTGGATTTTATTCCAAGCCTTGAAATGAGAGAATTAAAATTTCCATTTTCTAAAAGCCAAAACAAAAATATTTTAGTTTATAAAGGTCAAAATAAATGCAATTCATTTTCCTAGTCAAACCTATAATTATAGGGATTTTCAGGAATTTATAAAGATTTAAAACTCTCCTTTTAAAGTCAATTTGTGTGTTTAGAAATCCTAAATATCAAAATGAGTTGAAAATATTTTTATTTAGTCAAAAATCATTCCAGATGATTCTCTAAATTTTTCTGGAATTTTTAAAATTTATTTGGTATTTTTCTGAGTATTTTAAAGCCTCCTAGCTTTTCTGGAAAATCAAAAAGAATTTTAATTCCCCAAAACCCCCCTGGGCGACATGTGTCAACATCGGGCTTAATCCCGCCCCCGCTCGATCTGATCCAAGACGTCCGCCCCCTCCCCGCTTTCCCTCTCCCCGCAAGCGACACTTGTCGCGCATCGCACCAGCTACCCTCCCACCTGCGCTAATCCTCACCGCCCACGCCCACTTACCCCTTTGGCCCCCTTGAACGGCCCTGATTTAATCCGCTAGCCGATTAAATCGTGACCGTCTCGTTCACTTAACCCTTCACCCAACATCCAACGGTCCAGGTTAAATACCCCTTCGCCAAATCAATCTCGGCCGTTAACCACCACTTACCCTCTGTTCGCATCTGATGGCCCCGATTTGGTCCCCGCTGCCGATTGAATCTCAGCTGTTGGGCTTCACTTACCGCTTCGCTCGCCCTTCTCTTCCCTCCGCCCGACGCGTGGCTCAATCCGAGCCCTCGCCTGTTGCCGTACTAAATCTCAGCCGCCCCCTCCCACTTATTGCACCGATCGGCCCAGATTTTACCTCTATTGTCAGATGGAATCTCGGCCGATGGCACTCACTTACCCCTTCACGTGTCATCTAACGGCCCTGGTTAGCCTCGTGCGCCGCGTGTCAAGGATCTGGCCACAGTCTTCTCCTTCTCACTCGTCCTCTCTCGCCGACACGCAGGCCCCACCCGTCAGTCGTCTCCCTCCCCACCTTCTTCCTCCCCGCGCCTCCGGCGCCGCCGCCATTAGTGTGCGTAACCGAAGATTTAAATCTTCCGTTACTGCTCGCCTTTCCTTCCGTGCATTTGCGCATTAACTTCCCCAATCACCGCCGCACCCACACCGACCGTTTTCCTCCTCATTACTACATTAATCGGCCCTATTGCGCGCGGAGCCGTTACACCTCCGGTGAGAAATTGCACCGCCGTTACTCCCCCTCCGCCTATATAAGGCCATCCCCGAGCATCCCCTCACCACACCGCCCACTTCCCCTCTCCCAATTTCCCTCTTCAGTGCCCGAGAGGCCTTCGCACCGTGCGATTTTCAACTTCTTCGGCGGCAAAGCTCTGACGAGCAATCGACAAGGTTTAAGACCTCCTCGGAGCATGCTACCGCCACCAGCAAGTTCACCCAAACCGTGCGCGTCTCCTCCGACCCTTGTCCGGGATCCAACCTCACCGGAACAGTCTGCCGCTAATCGGCTCCTTCCGACCGCCGCCCCTCGCCGTCGCCCGCCCTCTCTCTTGGCACCGTCGGCCGGCGCCGCCGCCCGCCGGAATGCCGACAAGCCTCAGGCCCCGCGCCCTCTCCACGGCCGGCCTGACCACGTCAGCAGGTGCGCGCACATGTGGCGCTTGGGTGGCAGCCACGTGCACGCCACCTCAGCCTCGGGCGAGCCGCGTCAGCGCCACCTGGCGTTCCGACCGCCCCCGTTCCAACCGCCCGCGCACCGGTCCGTGAACTCATTCCACCGTGCACCGACCCCACATATCAGCCTCACACCTAAAATTTTAATTATCAGGGCGGACGTCATGCTTGTGACACAATCCTGATTTTCCATTTAAAAATAATTCGACCGAAAACGATTTCCGGTGATGACGTCATAATCCCAGTTTTCCTTCAGAAAAATAATTTGGGAAAATTGCTTAATGACGTCATAAATGATTTTCGGTTTAAAAATAAATCCAGAAAATGAACTTTTTCTTTTTAATTGTATTTAAACTTTGGAAGGCTATAGCTTCTTCATTTTAACTCCAAATTGACCCATTCAAATTTCTAAATTTTTCTAAAATCATGAACTTTCCAATTCTGGCCTCCTTTTAAATTTTTGAACTTTATTTAAAATTTGTTTTGAATATTCTTTGCTAATCCCAAAGGTTTAAATTTTAAATTAAATTTCCCAGTTCTTTTTAAAGCCCCCATTCCCTTCTAAATTTTTAATCCACCTCCAAAATCCAAATTCTATCCTCCAGTATATATTTTATTAGTTTGGAGTTGATTTGGCTTTCATTTGAATTTTTGTTTGAATTTCTTTTGAATTGGCTCTTTACGTTAGATTTTGACGATTCTGAAGAGTTCGAGTTCGACGATTCTCAACAGAACTTCGATCAAGACAAGTTAAACCTTTAACCATATTGAACCTAATATTTCAAATTTACTTATGTTGTTTTACTGTATATGCATGCGTACTTCTATTCAAATTTAATTTAAATTCATTTTAAATGTTAGATATACCCATAATCCTTTGAATATGGCCAATTTAAATCTCGAATTCATATACCTTGTCACCCTAGCTAAAAACTAGTTAGTACCATAGTATTAACTAGAAATTTTATAGAAATGCTTAGCCGGGCTTAGTATGATTTTAGGTGAGACCAAATCTTTCACATGAAATGACGATTTGAAAATGAAACCTTGACTTCGGTGAGTCAAGGATGGTTGATGAAAATTGTTTAAAAGTGAAAATAGAAACTTATGATTTGGACTTAGGCTATTGGTTAGGTGGTCGGGTGCCGGCATGCCTTGTGTTTGGTGACACCTGGTTGATTGTCGTGCATGTGGGTATGTGGTTGAGCCTAAGTCAAATTAAGGACCGGTCTGTGAGCTACTATTGCAAAGCCACATCGTACTACCACAAGTCTGGTATGGGACGGACTTGGCTAAATAATTTGTGAAGTTCCAACTACGGTTTCGCTATAGGCTGAATGTGAGCGTGGCGTAGGCCGCGAGAAGTCTCACATAGCTCAAGAGGGGGCTCCAACTCGTAGATTCGAGTTGTAGTGAAACCTTAGTGGCGGCGTGACTGTTTTGGCTATGGATCATTGTAACGGCCTTGTCATGATCTTCTCGCCGCACATCAAAGGAAGTGTGTTAATCTAGTGGCAATATGGGATGATCGTGTCTTGTGGGTAAAACTGTACAATCTCTACAGAGTGTATAATCTATCTTGGATAGCCGTGCCCACAGTCACGGGCAAGCTGGGTAAAGTTTTTCATGGATTAGACTTTGGTTTTTAAAATAGTTTTTGCAAAAAGCTTATGGATGGATGGATGGAATCTATGATCAGGTGGGATACCTGTGAATAAGTTGGTGTTTGGTCGGAGCCTGCACTAACAAAATGAATCCATAAGAGATTTTGAAAAGCATATGGATAGATGGAATCCATGTGAAACCTTTTGAAAAGATGGACCAGGTGAGATACCTGTGACTAGGTTAGTGTTTGGTCGGAGCCTGCACTAACGATATTATTTTGTTAACTTGTTATTTCTATCTACTGTATAAAATTCAGCTTTTGCACTTATGTATTGTATTTAAATTCGGTATTGTTTTTCGCACAAATAACCTTATTAAACCTTTCTTGGTTATCCTTATGCATGCATCCACTCTGTTAAAAACTCCTGGTGTGACTTGCGTAAGTACTTTATGTGCTTACCTTGGGAGTACTTTATATACTCACCTTGCTAAAATCTGTTGCCAGAGGATGACGTCAACAACTTCGGTGAGGATGGTGATGACTAGGCCGCGACTTACAGTCATTCGCCTGTGGGCAGGCAGGATGGGCTGTACCTCTACGCTTTATTCTTCTGTTGCTTTATTTTTGTTGGCCTTGAGCCCTTTATTTGTAAAACTTGGCCTTCAGGCCGTATCTTTGCTATATTAATAAAGTGGGATTGTTTTGCATGATATGTATCCCTGTTGACCCTGTGTGCACTAGCTTTTCTTAGGATAGTGCGATTTACACAGAGAGACTTGGAGTTGTTGCCCTGGGTCCCGACAAGAGACGATGAGATGAGGGCAGCAACAGGACAGGTGGCGCGATCTAGGGGAAGGTGATGGAGATGAGGCGCACAGGACGACTGAAGGAGTGAAGGGAATGGATTGAGGAGTGAAGGCGCATGGGCACAGCTCGTGACATGATATGGCCTGGGCCGGGAATGGGGAATATGGCCTAGGCATGTAGAAAGATACTAGATTTGTCTTTCTTTAAATTTCTTATAACATTTCCCTGCAACTCTGTAAATTTATTTTCATTTCAGGCTACCTTATCATCAGTAGTGGTAAGCTTCACCATACCTCTTATCATCCTTATTCTTTTATTCGATTAGTATTACAGAAACTGACTTCTCCCATTATTCAGAACTTTTTCAACTCAAGTTAGTATTAGTTCCATACTAGCCTATAGTGATGAACCTAGGTGAACTACTCTCTTATGTTATTGATTGCTGTGTTCTGAATGTGCTGGATTTAATTGACATGGATAGGGAAGATGAACTTTGTTCTCATGTCCTGGATCTTACACAACAACAACCACTGCTAATATTGGGGGAGGGAGGGAGGGTAATCACCTTTGCCACAGCGGCGCAAGATAGTCTAACACACTAATCAATGAAATAGATTAACAGATCAAAGATTGTTTTCACAACTAGGCACACTGCTAACATTGGGGAAGGGAGGGAGGGGTAATCACCTTTGCCACAGTGGTAAGAGATAGTCTAACACAATAATTACTGAAAGGGATTAACAGATCAAAGATTTTTTCACAACTAGGCACACTGCTAACATTGGGGGAGGGAGGGAGGGGGAATCATCTTTGCCATAGCGGCGCGAGATAGTCTAACACACTAATCACTGAAAGAGATTAACAAATCAAAGATTTTTTCACAACTAGGCACACTGCTAATATTGGGGGAGGGAGGGAGGGAGGGGAATCACCTTTGTTAGCTCGCCGCCATGGCCCTGCGCCTGGCAACCGACGTCCGCGACTGCACCCTGTGTCTGGTAGCCGACGCCCCACGACCGTGCCCTGCGCCTGGCAGCCGACGCCCCGCGACTGCACCCCGCACCCAGCGGCCTTCCTCCTAGCCCTCCACCCTTGGGTGGTTGGAATTTTAGATCAGGGGCCGAGGTAGTAGGAAATGTTTTGATGTCTCTAATTTTCCTTTTATAGCCCTCTAATTTTCTATGGTTGGAATCGCAGTCACCATGGTTCTTTTTCTTTTATAGCCCTCTAATTTTCTATCACCATGGATGATATATGGACATTAGCATACTACACTGTAGGCAAACAAGTCACTTCTTGTAATCTAGCTAGCACAGTGCTGTAATTTTTAGCTGAAAGGAGATTGTGTGTTCGTTTTTTGCAGCCTGTACCTTTTTATTAGTATTTTAAATCTTTTGTACCATTTTATGATTAATTCTCCACCTTCCATATTAATTTAATGAAAATTCACCGGTCAATTACAAAAAAATCAAAATTATATTTTAGACATCCTACTTGTTTAGCCGTATTCTAAAACGTCCCAATGTTCATCTCGACGCAACTGTGAATTGACACAATCTTAAATGTAACTCATAGTTAAAGAGTAATTTTGTGACGACTTATAAAACATGTGAAGAAACGTCTTTATATGCTAAGTGGTTCTAGATGTAGAGTCAAATTTTAGAATGTCCAAAAAAAAGCGTCTCTAGATGGCTGTTTTGTTGTAGTGTCATAGCGTTCAGAATCCCACGGTACCTATCTGAGATGATGCAAACAACCCATCCAGGCCCAATGAGGCATAGACAAACTATATCCATGAATCATTCCCAATTCGCATTGTTCTCATCCTTTGTCAATGAGAATGCTAATGGAATCAGCTGGTTCTCGGTGTCAATACCTGTAGGGGCAGCAGGGCTGGAGGCAGGGGGCGCCGGGGCTGGTGTAACATCCTGTTTTTCTGAGATTTTTAAAGCCTGGAATTTAAAAAATGAATTTTCTGGAATTTTCTGAATTTAATTGAAGCTTCAAATGAATTTTTACAATTTTTAAAGATTTAATATGATTAAAATAAACATTAACATAAGCTGAAAATATTTTATTTGGATTCTTCAGGTCTCAAGGAATTTTCTGGTATTTTTGGTGAATTTTTGGGATTTATTTGCTATTTTCTAGAGCTTTTGGAAATTTATTTGGATTTTCTGGAAAAGGTTTAATCGGGGAAAAGCTCTCAGCCGCCCGATCTTCTTTCCTCCGCGTGGCGCCATCCCGGCCGCCCACGCGTCGGCCTCCCGCCCCTCTCCCTCGCGCCCGCTCGGCCCGGCCCGCTCCCGCGCCGACCTCGCATCCCCACCACCCAAACCGCCACGCGTGCCGCGCGATCGCGCCGACACACACGGCGGCACCAGCCGCGCCCTTGCGCGGCGCCTCGCCTCGCCGGCGCCGTCCGATCGAGCGCGTTGATCTCCGCCGTCCGCCTCGCGCCCGCGCCGCGAAACCCTAACCCTAACCCGCCGCCGCGCCCGCTCCCTCGCCCGTCGGATCCGTGCCACGCGGCACCCATTCGCGGCCCCCTCCGCGCGGCTCGCGCCCGGACTCCGCCCCAGCCATCCGATTTGCCACGCGTCGCCCTCTCCGCCTTCGTCTCCGATCGGAGGCCGTCGCCCGTGTTCCATCCGGCCATCCTCGGTACGCGTCCAGTATAAAAGTCGTCGTCTCGGTTCGCGTGCTCCGAACGCCGCCGCCGCCTCCTCCCTCGCTCCCGTGCGCCGCCGTTCCCCGCCGCACCTCGCCGTGCGCCGATCCTCATCGCCTCCGTCGGGATCCGCCGGACCGCGCCACCCCGTCCCTCGCCCGAGCCACCGACGACCCGCGCATCTCCGGTAAGTCGCCGCCACCTCCGCTACCTCACTCCTCCGCCGCCGATGACCCCGTCGCCCGAACCGCCACCGTCGCTGGACCCTCCGCCGTGCGAATGGTCGCCGGAGTCCGCCCCTCGCCGTCGCCCTCGCTGGACCCCGTCGCGCTCGCTCGCCGGACCCGCAGCGCCGCCGCCGCGCCCGCCCTCGCGCGCGCGCGCCTGCCTCGGTCCCGCTGCGCGTCGCGCGCCGCGGCGCCGGCGCGCAACGCGCCGCCACGCGTCGGTCATCGCCCGTCTCCCGCCTCCGCGCCACTCGATCCCGGCCGTCGATATCTCCCTCCGAACCGGCCGCCCAGATCGTGCCGCGTGGCTTGCCCTCAGCTGTCAGATCCCGCGCCGTCGCCGCACCCGAGCCGGAGCCACGTCAGCCCTAGCCGATGTGCACGTCAGCCCTACCGCCCACGTGGCATGCCACGTGGCATGCCACGCCGGAAAACCGGCGCCCGAGCCACGTGGCGCCGTCGGTACCGCCACGTCACCACCGTGCCACGTGGCGGCACATGCGCGCGCCACGTCAGCACGGTCCCGCCGCGTCAGCGTCCCCCTCCAGCGCACTGTTTGGTGAGCCGGGTCCACCGTGGACCGGACATCTCGTGGACCGGGTTCACAGCACAGTGTGTTTTCCGAATTATCCCGATTTATTTCCTGATTAATTTTTCGAGAGCCCGTTCTCCTCCGTCCTAGCTCCGATTGACCCCGTTCTTTTTTCTAAATTCATCTAAAATCGAGCTCTAGCTGTTGGTTCTGGTTTTGTGAATTTTGGAGTTCATTTTCTTATCATTTTATGTGTTTCTTTATTTTCGGTCGTTTTCTCTCTCGTTAGATTCGGATTCCGGAGGAGCAGGTTTCGCGCCCGAAGACCAGGAGCAGGTTTTTTCTAAAGTCATTGGTGTGACGTTGGCTTGGTTATACAAATTGGTTTTCACTCAGGCGAGTGATCGTGCAGTAAAGGGGGAGATGCAGTTGCACTTCAGGGATGTGGTAGCCTCGCCCGGGTCATGTTAAGGACTTAACTTTGTGCGCCATTGATCTGAGCTTAATCGTGTAAACCACATATCTATTATGGGATGGACCTGGCTGATTAATTTGTAATATTTCAATTCAATTCTGCCATTGTGATGGACATGGTTGCTGATTCCCATGTGGCGCAAGGGGGGGTGTGATGCGAAACCCTAGCGGGCAGGATTGGGTTGAGGTAGAGCATTGAAAAGGCCTTGTTGTGATTTCCTGAGATCGAGGCTAATCACATCGTGTGGGTACAGTTGTGCAATCTCTGCAGAGTGTAAAACTATTCGAATAGCCGCGTCCTCGGTCATGGACATTGCTCGGGGATTTCACACGAGGGTTAGTGTTTTCACTTATAACTTAGTGGTTTATGTTGGGGGTGGACAGGTAGTTCACTGTTGGTTTAACTTGTGAATTGGTGTTCACAAGTGGTTGATGTTTATTCCTTTAATTATTCATTATTACTGTTTTTAGTTAACTTTCGCTTTCAAATTATTTATTATATTTCATCGAGAAATACCTTTATGCAAATTAACCTTTCAGCCTTCCATTGGTAAACCTTGCATATTATATTGCATTCATTGTTACAAACGACTTGCTGAGTACCAATGTACTCACAGCTTTACGCCTATGTTGCTCAGTTGAGAGAGAGGAGTACTATCAGCAGGAGGTTCCAGAAGAAGAGTACTACGACGACTTCACGGATTAGGCTTCGTTCTCCACTCGATAGCCTGTGGGCTTGTCGATTGGCTGCTACGCTTTATTTTGGATTTCCACTGCTATTTTTGTTAAGCCCTTCCGGCTAGAGAGATTGTAAGCTTGGCCATAAGGTCGTACCTTTGATATTTTATCGATATTCGAGCTTTCCTTTATTATTACCGTGTGTATGACTATGATGACATCTATGTTTGACTGTGTGCACTAGCGTGATCATGGACTAGTGCAGTTTACACAGAGAGACCGAATTTGCATATTCGGGTCTCAACAGAGATGGTATCAGAGCCATATCGACTGTAGGACGAAGCCCTAGTTAGATTGGTCGATAGCCCAAAAAAATTTATTTTTAAATCAAACCAACTAAATTTGATATTTAGTAATATCTCTATCTTCTTACCTCATTCTTAAGGATTCTTGTCTCTCGCCCCAACTCTTGCAAAATTTGTTTTCCTAAAGTTTTAAACTGATCTTTCCTTTATAAATGCATTAGATGTCCCAAGCTTCTTACAGCCCGACAGGAGGATGGAGATCACTTCTACGCGTTCTGTTGCGGAGCCTCGGGATGAAGAGATTGCCTGTCTACCTCACCAAGGATGAGAAGCATAAAGGTCAACGCATTGGAAGCATCTCCAGAGTATACTTCACCACCCGAGTCGGCAAGCAGGTGCTACACCACAGCTTCAAGAATGCCGGTGCCAGTGGAGAGATATCAGCACAGGGAGTTGCGCACAAAGCCATTCGTCGCCTTTGCAAGTTATACAAGATCAACATGGCAGACTCGTCCGGAAGTTCAAGGAGCAGTACGGAGTCACCCCGAGACTACCGGAGCCAGTCTGGGAGGAGCCTCGACCGCAGTCGCCAGTACCTCTACCGTCGCCTACACCGTCGAGTCCGGAGCAGAGATGTCGTATCACCGGAGATTGTCGAGCCTACCTCAGTCGGTTCACCCCAGCCCCAGTCAGAGAGCAGTCGCCGCCGATCCGCAACTCGTGGGTTGTCTACAGCGATTCTGAGGACGATAGCAGTGTACCCTATTTGTCAGGACCCGAGTGGGAACCTTCAGAGTAGATAGTGCGAGTAGACACGTTGGGTTTTATTTGCAGTTGTGTGTGATGTGAGCTGCAAATATTGCCTTAAAAGCATTATATTGCGATCATGTCAATCTTTTAATGGAGTTTATTTGTGTTCAGTTCCTTTGTTAGCCTTTTTGGCTAAGTGTTTGTTTAGTTTAGGTTTCCATTAAGCAAAACCCCCTTAGACGCATTTACCTCTTATCTATGCTTTTCCCTCTCGTCTTTTACCTTTGGTCAGTCAGCAGTTGTTTTCTTTTCAAAGCAAGATGGTTGATACTAGGAACTCCTCCACCGCAATCAAAGAACCAGACCCAGAGAGCGATGTTCGCGCAGCGATGCCACCTACCTTGGATCCTGCCCTCAGTCAGTTTTTGGTGGCCCAAACTCAGATGATGCAGACCATGATGCAGAGTATGCAGACTATGATGCGGACAGCGGACACGAGAGCAGTACCACCACCAAGCACCTCATCGCAAGATCCAATGCGCGAGTTCATGAGAACGAGACCACCTGTTTTCTCCAGTTCATCAGAGCCTTTGGAGGCCGATGATTGGGTCCGTTCAATTGAGAAGAAACTGAACTTGACTCAGTGCACCGACAGAGAGAAGGTGTTATATGCAAAGACATCGCCTTGAGGGACCAAAGCAGCAGAATGGTGGGAGAACTCATGCCGCCCATGAGAACCAGAACAACATCACTTGGAAGGAGTTCGCCAAGGCCTTCCATACTGCCCATGTCATGGATGGAGTGGTCGAGATGAAGAAGGATGAGTTTCGGGAGTTCCAAAGAGGAACTCATCGGTGAGTGAATATCTCAATAAATTCACTCGGTTGGCTTCGCTTCGCGCTGCAGGATGTAGCGTCGGATGCAGCTCTCGTAAGAGGTTCAAGAAAGCCTTGAACCCGCTTTGAAGGTGCAAGTCGAGGCAACGACTATGCGATTTTCAGCGAGCTGGTGGATAAGGCCATTCTCATTGAGGAGAGTCACCGCGACCTCGAGGAGTCTCGCAAGAGGAGGTTGATCCAGCGAGGGTCACGGTCGCACCATCCCGAGGCCTCGTTTTGGTTCCTACCACTGCCACGAGTGCCACAAAGCAGCAGCGATCCTCGGCTTTTAGGACCCGGCTCGGACACCGCGCGCCAGCTTCGCCAGACCGCGTCTGGTGGTTCCAGTGGTCAGCATAGCGAAAGAGCAATAATTCAGCAAGCGTCCGTCACTTGCTTCAAGTGTCATGAGGTGGGACACTATGCTAGCAAGTGCCCTCGAGAGATGTGCCCCGACGCCATTCGCTTTGACTTGGGAGCCACACCGGTCGTACTCCTACCCTAGGAGCAGACGAGAGCACCCCGGCATCGGGGCGAGCCAGGGGCGCCGGTGGTGAGAGGTCGGGTGAACCACGTCACCGCAGAGGATGCCCAGCAGCACGCACGTTGTGATCGATGCGTTCCTAGTACATTCGATTCGCCACGCTTTATTTGATTCTCAGACCGCATTCGCTTGTTTCTGGAGTTTTGCTTTAAAGCAACAATTGAAAACTGTTGCTCTTGGATCGGTTCTTTTAATCCAATCCCCCGGATCCGAGTTAAGATCCAACCTAGGTTGTTCAGGAATTAGGATAACCATTCAGGGAGTTGAGTTCAGGGCCGACCTGATTTTGTTGGATATGCAGTCCCTAGATGTAATCTTGGGAATGGATTGGCTTCAAAAGCAGCAGACAGTGTTAGACTGTGGAAGCAGAGCAGTGACCTTAACCAATTCAGATGGGGTTAAGGTGCGATTCGCAGCCAGTGAGTGTCAGCCAAAGCCAGTCATGGTTTGCCAGAGCAAGGTGATCCAGTTGGAGGATGTACCAATTGTCGTGAGTACCGACGTGTTTCGAATGACCTTCCAGGTATGCCACCAGAGAGGGAGGTTGAGTTTCTGATTGAGCTTGTGCCAGGTACCGCTCCGATTTCCAAGAGACCCTATCGGATGCCAGCCAATGACTTAGCAGAGTTGAAGAAGCAAATTTAGGAGCTTTTGGATAAGGGGTACATCAGACCAAGTTCATCCCCGCGGGGAGCGGCAGTGTTGTTCGTCAAGAAGAAGGATGGTAGTCAGCGCATGTGTGTGGATTACAGAGCACTTAATGAGGTCACCGTCAAGAATAAGTACCCTCTGCCCAGGATCGATGACATGTTTGATCAGCTTAAGGGAGAAGGAGTGTTCTCCAAGATTGATTTGAGGTCAGGATATCATCAGATGAGGATTCGAAAGGAGGACATACCCAAGACAGCCTTCTCGACTCGTTATGGTCTATACGAGTTCACAATAATGTCATTTGGTTTGACCAATGCTCCAGCATATTTCATGTATTTGATGAATAAGGTGTTTATAGAATATTTGGACAAGTTTGTCGTTGTGTTCATTGACGACATTTTGATATATTCCAAGAATGAGGAGGAACATCAGGGGCACTTGAGATTAGCATTGCAGAAATTGAGGGATAATCAGTTGTATGCAAAGTTCAGCAAATGTGAGTTTTGGATGAAGAAAGTCGCCTTTCTAGGGCATGTGTTGACAGCAGAAGGAGTCGCAGTTGACCCAGGGAAGGTGAGTGACGTTTTGGATTGGCAGTCACCCACTTCAGTTACCCAGGTCAGGAGTTTTCTGGGTATGGCAGGATACTACCGTCTATTTATTGAGGGATTTTTCAGTGTGGCCAGACCCCTCACGCAGTTGCTCAAGAAGGAAAAGAAATTCACTTGGACGCCAGAGTGCGAGAAAAGTTTTCAGAGACTTAAGGAGAGTTTGACCACAGCCCCAGTGCTTGTGTTGCCTGATATTAATAAGGATTTTGAGATATTTTACGATGCCTCTCGCAAAGGTTTGGGTTGTGTCTTGATGCAAGACAAGAGAGTGGTAGCCTATGCCTCACGCCAGTTGAGACCGCATGAGGAGAACTACCCCACTCATGATTTGGAGCTAGCAGCCGTAGTGCATGCTTTAAAGATTTGGCGTCATTATCTGATGGGTAAAAGATGTGAGGTTTACACGGATCATAAGAGTCTGAAATACATCTTTACCCAGTCCGAGCTTAACCTCAGGCAGAGGAGGTGGTTAGAGCTGATAAAGGATTATAATGTTGGCATACATTATCATCCTGGGAAAGCTAATGTTGTTGCAGATGCCTTGAGCAGAAAGGTGTATTGCAATTCAGTGATGGTTCGAGAGAGTCAGCCAGCATTGCATGAGGAATTTCAGAAGCTTAGCCTTGAGTTGGTTGAGCCAGGATTTTTGGCAGCTATGGAGATGCAGCCTACTTTGGATGGTCAGATTCGTTAGGCTCAGTCAGATGATGAGGCATTTCAGCGGATCAGAAAGAACTTAAGCGAAGGTAAAGAGTCAGGATTTTCAGTGGATGACCAGGGAACCTTGTGGTTCAAGCAACGTTTGTGTGTGCCCAACAAGCAAGAACTAAAGGATGTGTTGTTAAAAGAGACTCATGAGTCGTTGTATTCGATTCATCCAGGCAGTACCAAGATGTACCAGGACATTAAGGATAAGTATTGGTGGCCAAGCATGAAGCGTGAGATCGCTGAGTATGTAGCCCTTTGTGATGTTTGTCAGAGAGTAAAGGCAGAGCATCAGAGACCTGCAGGTTTGCTACAGCCATTGAGAGTTTCCGAGTGGAAGTGGAAAGAAATTGGTATAGACTTCATAGTCGGTCTGCCTAAGACAAAAGAGGGCTATGATTCGATTTGGGTCATCGTGGACCGATTGACCAAGGTTGCTCATTTCATTCCAGTTAAGACGACCTACAGTGGTGACAGATTGGCAGAGCTATATATGTCCAGGATTGTCAGTTTGCATGGTGTACCCAAGAAGATTGTGTCAGATCGTGGATCGCAGTTCACCTCTCGTTTTTGGGGTAGTTTCCATAAGGCTATGGGAACCCACCTGAACTTCAGTACAGCATATCACCCCCAGACAGATGGTCAGACAGAGCGAGTAAATCAGATTTTGGAGGACATGTTGAGAGCCTGTGTGCTTGATCATGGTTCCAAGTGGGATAGTTGTTTGCCTTTTACAGAGTTCTCGTACAATAACAGTTATCAGGCCAGTTTGCAGATGTCACCATTTGAGGCATTGTATGGCAGGAAATGCAGGACCCCTCTTAATTGGAAAGAGACAGGGGAAGGACAGGTCTTTGGTCCAGACTGTTTAAAAGAAGCTGAGGATAAGGTCCGCTTGATACAGGAAAGGTTGAAAACTACCTGGCCGCACAGAAAAGCTATGCGATACGGGCGTCGAGCCGAGTTTTGAGCCAGATGATTTTGTGTATCTCAGGATCACACCATTCAAGGGTGTGAAGAGGTTTCAGTTAAAAGGGAAGCTTGTACCGAGGTATGTTGGTCCGTTCAGGATTCTGAAACACAGGGGAGAGGTTGCTTATCAGTTGGAGCTACCTGCGTCCTTCAGTGGGGTACATGACGTCTTTCATGTATCCCAGCTGAAGAAGTGCCTGCGTGTACCAGAGGAGGTTGTGCCAGTGGAGGCCGTTGACCTGCAGGAGGATCTGTCGTACAAAGAGCACCCAGTCAAAATCTTGGAAGTGTCAGAGCGAGTCACCCGGAATAAAGTGGTCCGTTTTTGCAAAGTCCAGTGGAGCAACCATTCCGAGGAGAAAGCTACCTGGGAGCGCGAGGAAGATCTCAGAGCGGAGTTCCCGAACCTATTCTCTTAGTTGGCCCAGATCTCGGGGTCGAGATCTCGTTTAAGGGGGTAAGGTTTGTAACATCCTATTTTTCTGAGATTTTTAAAGCCTCGAATTTAAAAAATGAATTTTCTAGAATTTTCTGAATTTAATTGAAGCTTCAAATGAATTTTTAGAATTTTTAAAGATTTAATATGATTAAAATAAACATTAACATAAGCTGGAAATATTTTATTTTGGATTCTTCAGGTCTCAAGGAATTTTTTGGTATTTTTGGTGAATTTTTGGGATTTATTTGCTATTTTCTAGAGCTTTTGGAAATTTATTTGGATTTTCTGGAAAAGGTTTAATCGGGGAAAAGCTCTCAGCCGCCCGATCTTCTTTCCTCCGCGTGAAGCCATCCCGGCCGCCCACGCGTCGGCCTCCCGCCTCTCTCCCTCGCGCCCGCTCGGCCCGGCCCGCTCCCGCGCCGACCTCGCATCCCCACCACCCAAACCACCACGCGTCACGCATCCGCACCGACACACGGCGGCACCAGCCGCGCCCTTGCGCCCGCGCCTCACCATCCGATCCCGCGCCGCGTTGATCTCCGCCGTCCGCCTCGCGCCCGCGCCGCGAAACCCTAACCCTAACCCACCGCCGCGCCCTCTCCCTCGCCCGTCGGATCCGTGCGACGCAGCACCCATCCGCGGCCCCCCTCCGCGCGGCTCGTGCCCGGACTCCGCCCCGGCCATCCGATTTGCCACGCGTCGCCCTCTCCGCCTTCGTCTCCGATCGGAGGCCGTCGCCCGTGTTCCATCCGGCCATCCTCGGTTCGCGTGCAGTATAAAAGTCGTCGTCTCGGTTCACGTGCTCCGAACGCCGCCGCCGCCTCCTCCCTCGCTCCCGTGCACCGCCGTTCCCAGCCGCACCTCGCCGTGCGCCGATCCTCGTCGCCTCCGTCGGGATCCGCCGGACCGCGCCACCCCGTCCCTCGCCCGAGCCACCGACGACCCGCGCATCTCCGGTAAGTCGCCGCCGCCTCCACTACCTCACTCCTCCACCGCCGATGACCCCGTCGCCCGAACCGCCGCCGCCGCTGGACCCTCCGCCGTGCGAATGGTCGCCGGAGTCCGCCCCTCGCCGTCGCCCTCGCTATACCCCGTCGCGCTTGCTCGCCGGACCCGCAGCGCCGCCCCTCGGTCCGCGTGCACGCGACCCCGCCCTCGCGCGCCGCCGCCCGCCTCGATCCGCTGCCGCGCGCGCGCGCGCGGCGCGCGCGCGCGCGCCGTGCAACGCGCCGCCACGTGTCGGTCATCGCCCGTCTCCCGCCTCCGCGCCACTCGATCCCGGCCGTCGATCTCTCCCTCCGAACCGACCGCCCAGATCGTGCCGCGTGGTTTGCCCTCAGCCGTCGGATCCCGCGCCGTCGCCGCACCCGAGCCGGAGCCACGTCAGCCCTAGCCGACGTGGCATCCACGTCAGCCCTACCGCCCACGTGGCATGCCACGTCAGCAAAACCGGCCGCCCCGAGCCACGTGGCAGCCACGTCAGCTGCCACGTCACCACCGTGCCACGTGGCGGCACATGCGCGCGCCACGTCAGCACGGTCCCGCCGCGTCAGCGTCCCCCTCCAGCGCACTGTTTGGTGAGCCAGGTCCACCGTGGACCGGACATCTCGTGGACCGGGTTCACAGCACAGTGTGTTTTCCGAATTATCCCGATTTATTTCCTGATTAATTATCCGAGAGCCCGTTCTCCTCCGTCCTAGCTCCGATTGACCCCGTTCTTTTTTCTAAATTCATCTAAAATCGAGCTCTAGCTGTTGGTTCTAGTTTTGTGAATTTTGGAGTTCATTTGCTTATCATTTTATGTGTTTCTTTATTTTTGGTCGTTTTCTCTCTCGTTAGATTCGGATTCCGGA
This sequence comes from Melocanna baccifera, assembly GCA_036346265.1. Classification (NCBI taxonomy): domain Eukaryota; kingdom Viridiplantae; phylum Streptophyta; class Magnoliopsida; order Poales; family Poaceae; genus Melocanna; species Melocanna baccifera. The sequence continues at coordinate 13,179,373 of CM070689.1, read as the reverse complement.
GGAGCAGGTTTCGCGCCCGAAGACCAGGAGTACCCCGCTGAGCATAACGAAGGCAAGTCGTTTCCTTTGATCATGTTGAACCCAGTTTTGCAATCTATTATTTAATTATTTTGTTTTAAATTACATCGCATTGCTATTTTTATTCAAACCTTTGCACTGGTAGTTATCGTCCCAATTGAGATTATACCTCCTTGATACTTTGGAATGCCATGATGCCATTGTCACCATAGGTTGGGTAATTTATTAGTGATGCTAAATTATTTGTCACATGGGTTGGTACGATTAGATTGCTTAGCTGGCTTATATTTACGATTGATCTCATCAGCACATGTTAAATTATTAATTTGACTTAATGACATATGAAACTGTGGTTGGTGCCACGTGTATTAAAATTTGTGCCACGTCATTGGTGTGATGTTGGCTTGGTTATACAAATTGGTTTTCACTCAGGCGAGTGATCGTGCAGTAAAGGGGGAGATGCAGTTGCACTTCGGGGATGTGGTAGCCTCGCCCGGGTCATGTTAAGGACTTAACTTTGTGCGCCATTGATCTGAGCTTAATCATGCAAACCACATGTCTATTATGGGATGGACCTGGCTGATTAATTTGTAATATTTCAATTCAATTCTGCCATTGTGATGGACATGGTTGCGATTCCCATGTGGCGCAAGGGGGGGTGTGATGCGAAACCCTAGCGGGTAGGATTGGGTTGAGGTAGAGCATTGTAAAGGTCTTGTTGTGATTTCCTGATATCGAGGCTAATCACATCGTGTGGGTACAGTTGTGCAACCTCTGCAGAGTGTAAAACTATTCGAATAGCTGCGTCCTTGGTCATGGACATTGCTCGGGGATTTCACACGAGGGTTAGTGTTTTCACTTATAACTTGGTGGTTTATGTTGGGGGTGGACAGGTAGTTCACTGTTGGTTTAACTTCTGAATTGGTATTCACAAGTGGTTCATGTTTATTCATTTGATTATTCATTATTACTATTTTTAGTTAACTTTCGCTTTCAAGTTATTTATTATATTTCATCGAGAAATGTCTTTTTGCAAATTAACCTTTCAGCCTTCCATTGGTAAGCCTTACATATTATATTGCATTCATTGTTACAAACGACTTGCTTAGTACCAATGTACTCACGGCTTTACGTCTATGTTGCTCAGTTGAGGGTGAGGAGTACTATCAGCAGGAGGTTCCAGAAGGAGAGTACTACGACGACTTCACGGATTAGGCTTCGTTCTCCACTCGATAGCCTGTGGGCTTGTCGATTGGCTGCTACGCTTTATTTTGGATTTCCGCTGCTATTTTTGTTAAGCCCTTCCGGCTAGAGAGATTGTAAGCTTGGCCATAAGGTCGTACCTTTGATATTTTATCGATATTCGAGCTTTCCTTTATTATTATCGTGTGTATGACTGTGATGACATCTATGTTTGACTGTGTACACTAGCGTGATCCTGGACTAGTGCAGTTTACACAGAGAGACCGAATTTGCATATTCGGGTCTCGACAGCTGGAGAGGGCAGCGAGGCCTACAGAAGCCGGCGGCGCTGGCGATGGATTTGGGGGAGGAGAGAAAGCACATCGAGACGAAGAGAATGTGGGGAAAAATGGCAATTGGAATGGCGGCCGCATTTAAGTCAACCCCAGTCACGCCAAGTATCGTGGCGTGACAATCTCCCCCTGTCACGCCAAGTCTCGTGGCATGACAATACGTTGTCACTTCATGAGTTACGGTGTGATAGATGCCACACAAGCCATCCATGCTGGCATGGCACGTGGCCGACGGATTGCATGGCAGCTTTGACCACGTCTCTATGGGTGGCGTGGCAGAATGTTTCGGTCATACCACGGGGATCAGAATTGAAAATAAAATTCACCAGGGATTAACTTTAAAATAATTTTAAAAATATTAAATAATTAAAAAATTCACTCATTTGTTGATGAGCAGCTCGGCTGCCATTTGATCCAAGCCAGCCGTGCTGCTCATCAAGTGGTTGTACAACGGCTGGGCAGTCCAGCGAGTTCTATCTCTGGGCCGTGGCGGATTGAGTCCCTGGCTCCCTGTGCAGTGTTGGCATTTTTCTGGGGCATGCGCGACTGCTCGACGTCTTCGCCATCCTCTCCGACTGCGCGCGCGCATGGTGTGTGGAATTGCACCTACAGCATCGTCGTCAAGTGCGTGCACTTGCGGTGACCACATCTGCGACAATACTCGAACTGTTGATTCCGCGTGCTGATTAGCCTGCATCGACTCAGGACTACGTCGAGCTCGTCCCTTGACTGGACTACATCTGGGCTGCATCCACTTAGCATGCTTCACGTTCATGCCACCGAGGAGAAGAGCTGTCAATGCACTCAATCTTGCTTACAACTTACATGCTTTTTCATTAGTTTTTGTCTTTCGGATTGTATTTAGTGCTTAGCATAATATGTTGAGACGAAGCCTCCCTAGTAGTAGAATACGACCATATGAGGCTCCGACCAGGTCTGCAGGATCTCTAACCGCTTCTCTCGAGTCTCCGACTTCTTCAATGCTTCAGCCCTTTCGGTACCTCTCGAACGCCGTTGATGATTCTTTAGACTACTCGTAGGCCATTAGATGTTCTTTAACTCCTCAGGTTCACTTGAACACCATAGATTCACCACTGCTTACTCGAACACCGTAGATTTTGTAACCACTCAATCATCTCGATCTCAGTGACTACTCGGATTCCGTCCAATCTTCTTTTCGACTTACTACTTGGACTCCGTCCGATCTTCTTTTCGAATTCGCACTCGAAGTCGATCTATCGACTTGCTGAGATAGTCGTAGCTCTCCACGATTACGAGCTCAGGTAGTTGTAGCTTTTCACGATCTTTTGAGTGCTTGTGTTTCCTTTGTTTGTTCTCGCAACTCTTCTGTTCTCGAATACGACAGCGGCGTTACGATATCGTATGAGAACTTTGATAAACAAGATCGTTTTGTGGTGCTTCCAATCGCCGCACCTTTTCTAGGGTAGGCTCCCCATTATTTATATTCAAGATTACAGAGAACATCTATAATTACACTATGGACTCGGACTCGACTTCTCATTGTCGTAAAACACCAAAATTGATTCTACTTGAACTCCTGGTTCGATTCTACTACTGATGAACTAATCAAGACAAGATTATTTTCAACATACTTCTCCTTAATCTAGGCTTGATTTTTCAACCAAGTCCCTAATGCCAACTAATGTCCTCATCTCTAAAAACTTCTGCTTAGCTAGAGACTTCGTGAGGATGTTTGCACGCTGTTCACTTCCTGGAACATGCTTGATTTCAATTTCTCCTCTTTCAACGCATTCACGAATGAAGTGAAATCTTATGTCGATGTGTTTACTCCACCCGTGAAACACTGGTTTTTTTATCAATGCAATTGCTGATTTGTTGTCAACATATAATGTAACTTTTCCTAAAAAATGTCCTGTGATCTCACCGAACAATCTTCTCAACCACATTGCTTGACATGTAGCTGCCGCTGCTGCCATGAACGTTGCTTCACACAACGATAGAGCAACACTCCTCTGCTTTTGTGACATCCACGAAATTGCAGAATTATTGAGATAAAACACCATACCACCGGTGCTTCTTCAATCTATTATGTCATCAGCCAGACTACTGTCTGTGAACCCTGTCAGCTTTTCCTTCTCCACCACTTGAGTACTCAAGACCAAATTCAATTGTACCCTTCAGATACCGCAATATTTGTTTTACTGCCTTCTGGTGAATTAGTGTTGATCTTTGCACGTATCTGCTCACTAATCTAACCGTATATGCAAGATCTGGTCGAGTGTGTAACAAGTACCTTAGACTTCCAATAATTTATCGATACTCGATCGGATTCACCGATTCTCCTTCAGGATCTTTACCCAGTCGTAGCTTCGATTCCATAAGGCTTTTGCATGGATTGCAGTCCTCCATACCAAACTATTAAAGAACTTTCTTTGCATAGCAAATTGTCTGAGAATGATTCGATCTTTCCTTTGCTCGACCTTTATGCGAAAGTAATAGGTGAGCAATCGAAGGTCTATTATCTCAAACTCCCTCATCATCTGTTGTTTGAAGTCTTGTATGCCTTCAGCCTTCGAACCGGTTATGATGAGATCATTGACATACACCCCAATGATCAAGATGTTGAATTCATCCTTTTTTACATAGACGGCATGTTCTTGAGGACATTTTGTGAAGCCAATTTGTTTTAGACTTTGGTCCAAACGCTGATACCATGCACGAGCACTGCTACAGACAGGTCTATCACAGACGGTTCGAAACCGTCATCACAGACGGTTTTTGAACCGTCTATTTTTATGTGTCAGTGATAATAGATGGTTATCACAGACGGCTCCTAAGCCGTCTGTGATAACTTACATTACAGACGGTTTTTGCAAAAAAAATTGTCTATGATAGTCGACTTTCACAGACGGTTAAAAACAACGACCGTCTGTGATACACACAATATCATAGACAGTTCTTGTTCCTAACCGTGTATCATACACACAATATCACAGACGGTTCGTGTTAATAACCGTCTATGACAGTATCACAGCCAGGTGGTAGTATGAACCGTTTGTGATAGTTTAAGCACAGACGGTTCCGTATGAACCGTCTGCGATTTACCCGTCCAGTATAGCCTATTTTGTAGTACTGGAGGAGCTTGTTGAAGCCCATATAGAGCTTTATGAAATCTTGTAGGATCGGAGATGGCAACAGAGGGGGGTGAATGGTGCCTCTTTAAAAAAAGAAATAATGCCCCCAAGGTATTCACAAAGGTTCACAACTCTCTCATAGCTATAACAACTACAAAGAAGTCGATTGACCTTTCTGGAAATTGCACATTAATCAACACTAGCAAAAAGGCAATAACTGCCACTCCTCAGAACAAACACAGACCACTTGAGCAACCACATCCACTAGCACACACACATACATGGAACCATCAGTACATTAGACTTCATGACTGAACAAGAAATCTAGGACTATTTCAAATCATTCAAACTTATTTGCTCCCTCTTAGCTCACAAACAAAAACAACTACTACTGCTACACTGCTGAAAACTAAGTCCCAAATCCTCTTGAAATCTGAAATCTGCAAAGTATTTGAAAACTCAAAGCTGCAGAGTATCTCAGCCGAACAGCAAGGAGAGCAATTGTGAACTGCAGTATCAAAATGCACTTTTCTCTACTACTGTTCGGCACAAAAGACTACAGTAATCAAGTATTATTTTTCTCTGCTGTAGTTCAGATTGCATAAGGAAACTGCATCTACTCGGCTAGCTACAAGCTGAAAAACAAAGAAAACAATAGTGCACAGCTACAGGAGTACCGAGATGCACTTACTGCGCACAAATTGTAGCTGACCGAACTCCTGCAGTCAGTACTAAACTTGAGATGATTTCTGCTGCTAGCTGAACAAAATGCGAACTTTGTACCAACAAAGAAGAATTAACAAAGCGACCAAGACTGAATTTCATTGTCCTTCAAATCTGCGGATCAAAACGGATTGGACAGCAAAAGGGGCAGCCAATATATGCAGTTCGACAAGATGGGAGGACCTCCAAACTGTGAACAAAATAATAACACTGCAGCAGTTCACAGCTAGCCGAAACCTGAGATAACAGCTCACTGACGGATAGCAGTATTTAATTCTTGCAACAAAAGAAGATCTTGCTAGAGGATACTGCACACATCCGAAGAGAAAAGGGAAGATGCTGATCGAGATAAATAGAGAGGAACTAAAGCTTGCTGAGAGAGAGAGATTCAGAGGCGGCGATGACTAAAATAGTACCGCAGGGAGAAACAAGAACTGTCACCCGAAAACTGCAAAGAACAGAGAATACTGCAGTCACCAGAAACCAAGAAAATCACAAGAGATTGCTTGAAGTTTTCGAGTCAAGGGATCTGGACTTTCAACTAAATAACATCAAGACTTGAGATAACACAAGATTTCAACAAATGAATAAGAATTCAAGAGTTTAGCTGAAATTTGAAAATGAGCAGAGAGAGTATAAATTTCAAATTACTCATCCTTCTCACAATATTTTCTCATGATCTTTAGCTGTTAGCTTAGCAAGGGTCTCACAACCGAAAATCATATCTCAAAAGCAACCACTCCTTAGTGAAACCAAGATTTTAAGCATCCCCTGTTATCAAACCCTAGAAATGCAAAATGGAGGCAACCTGCAAAAGAACAACCAGAAGAAATACTTTGATTCCAACATTTTCTCTCGGAATTATCTAGCCAAGTGTGCTATGAGGAGAATCGATTCAGAGAAAAGATTTGCAGCCACAAGCTCAAGAAATAAATTCACTGACCAAGAAATCATGGAGAAAACAGAACATAAATACATCAGGAAATAAATGCAGCTCAAAAACTTTCCTTCTCATAATGATTCAATACCATGAGTGCTTACATGAAGTGGAATGATTACCGAGGAGTCCCGATACACATGGACATTAAAGCAAGAGAAAAGATTACATTTAATGATTTTACTGCTCTCTCATCTCACTACCCTGGTTCACTACATGCTTGAGTGGATATTCCTCACTCACAGAGCACGCACAAGACACAAGGGAAAAACAACCTCTGCTCCTAGCTTAGTTCACACACCCGTAGAAGCACTGGCTCAAGCACACCCTTCACACACAGGAGCTTGCCCTACTTTTTTTTTTTCTGGCGCACAGGAGACAAAAAGAAGCAGCACCTTACCCCTCTCCTCCTGGGGCAAATCAAGAAATGTCAGCAAGTATCCACTCCATGCCTCCCATCCATTCTAGGCAAAAGTGAAACCCATTAGGAATATGGAGGGAAAATCACACTTTCACTCCAAACCCCAATATCTCTTATGCCATCCACTAATGGGTCTCAAACCCGTTATCTCCAGCTAAATTCGCTTCCATTTTGCCGCCTCGCGCATTTTACCAAAATACCCCTGCCGCACTTTCCTAGAAGCTTCCTGTCGACGCACGACCGCACCCGGCATCCTGACCGTCTGGACCCCGACTCCTCCCTGAGTCTAGTCCCGGTCCGCTCGTCATCGCCCGTCGTGTCCGTCACGGGCAGTTCCGGTTCCTCGTCTCCCGGCTCGCAACCACCTTAGCAGTCTCGATCATCTTCGGCATCTTTGACCGTCTGGACCTCGACACCTCCTGTGCCTAGTCCCGGTCCACCTCGCCTCACCATGACCTAGCTCCGAAGTCCTGCAGTCACATAGACAAGCAAACCGTCACATAGCACCGCACGAAATAGTATAATCAATAAAGGCACAAGTAAAGGTACTCTACCCTCGAATACCCGAGACAAACTCAAACTCACTAAACCGACCGTCAATTACTCATCACAAACAAGGGGACACCTCCACATGGTCTCTCAATCTCCCCCTTGATGAGTATATTGACAAACACAGAGAAAGCATAAGTTGAGTTTGTTTGAAAGTCATACATGGTTCAAGAGAAGAAATTGATGCTAATGACCATGTTGACGTAAGGAGCAAAAGAAAGAGCAAGTTTTCCTCAAACGCTCCCAAAACTCCCAAAATTAATGACTTTTGCTCCAAAATTCTCCCCCTTTTGGCAATATAATCATCAAGATACAAAAGAGAGAATATAGCATGGTGTGGTGAATGTTATGCAATGCTATGCAATTAGAGCCATGAAAATTATCCAAAATGACTATTTGAATATTACACCAAGCCATAACGTATATGAAGGCTATCAATATCATGACAAAATATGCATAATCAAGCCAAGCCACGTAAGTAACAATATGAAGATTAGATGAATTTCTTAGCATGTCAAGTCACTCAAGAGTATAGTCTAGCTAGAGGTATCCAAAGATAATGCAAGCTATGTCAATAATCTAAGTGGGACCAAGAAGCTAGAATTGAGTCAATTTAGAGTGCTATAAGTTCAAGAATGAATCATTTGCACAAGTACTTAGTTCTTTTGGGAATTAAGCAAATTTAGCACAAATCACATGTTTTCATTTGAAACTCATAATTTTGGTGATGTGCTAGATCTCAAGCCTTATGCGACCATTCCAAGCGAGAAGCTTAAGGAAATGATCTTGGTCATCCAAAACTCGCCTTGAGTTCATGCCTAGTGCAATGGCAAGCAGTCTCATGGGAAAGAATTGGTGAGATCAGTTCTTTCGCACATAAAAGAAATCTTTTGCTTTTCTTAAATAATTGTACTCACTCATGTTTCATCACGAAACTAGTATAGCTCAAACTAAAGCTCAATCAAAGATTCAAGACTCAACTTAGCCTATTTGACATGGCATGAATCATAAGAGGATAACTAAAGACAGACTAGTCTCAAAAGCTAACATGACATGTCTTAGTTCAAGTTATACAATTTTAATTAACTCAACAATGGCAAAGGCTTGACGACACATATGAAGCAATGATAAGTCTAGCGATTAAGCATAATCATGGCAAGATGTAATGCATTGTAATCATGTCAACTATGGATAATAGTCAAGGCTCCATGTAGTTATATTACAATGAAATGCAGAAAATCCAGCTCCCCCTCAACATGTGAAGCACCTTTTTAGTTCAAGTTGAGTTATGACAATATTAAGCTCCGAAGCTCCCAAATGAACTCCTTGAACCAAAGCTATAAAACGAAACGGCAAAGAAATCGTAAAAGGCGGTCCTTAAAGCATAGACAAGATGTAGATGATACTATGACTCGATCGACTCTCATCTACCCCATATGACACTAGGATTATCACCTGCCCAACCAACACACTAAGGAGCAAACACGTTCCTGTCTACCCAAGGGTGGCCCAACCTTGCTAGAACCTATAAGAAGTGAGTAAGCTCAACCTAGTGAGAAGAAAAACAGCTAACAAGCAAAGATCCTAGAATCACAAGATGAGAGGAAGAAGTCTGACCATCTAGATATGAGACACACTCTAATCTATGCTAGAAAGACTAACCAGAATGCACCCAAATGCAATGCAATAGAAAAGAGTAAGGGCATAATATACAAGATAAAGCAGTAAAGCACAAAGCTCCCTCTCACTACAGTCCATAAGGACAAACCACCCCAAGCTCTCCCGCAAGGTCAAAACCTAGAGCTATCCAAAGGCTTGGTAAAGATATCAGCCAACTGGCGGTCACTCTCCACAAACTGAAGCACTATATCACCCTTCTCCACATGGTCTCTAAGGAAGTGATATCGGATATCAATATGCTTGGTCCGAGAGTGCTGCACTGGGTTCTTAGCAATGTTAATAGCGTAGTGTTATCACAAAAGAGTGGAACACTTTCTATAACTAACCCAAAGTCCCGCAGGTTGAAGCCATCAGTATCTCGTCGCAAAGAATCGGCGGCAAGAACATATTCGACCTCTGCGATGGACTGCGCAACACCGGACTGCTTCCTAGAAGACCAAGAAACGAGAGAAGTACCAATGAATTGGCAGGTGCCAGAAGTGCTCTTCCTATCTATCCTACAGCCAGCAAAGTCTGCGTCCGAGTAGGCTCTGAGGAAAAGACAGGATGAGGAAGAGTACCAGATGCCATAGTCAATAGTAGCTCGAAGGTACCCAAGAATGCGCTTCACCGCCTGGCGGTGAGATACGCGAGGAGAAGCCTGAAATCGAGTACACAGACACACGGAGAAGTGTATGTCCGGTCTCGAGGCAGTGAGGTACAAGAGGGAGCCAATCATGCCGCGATACTCCTTACGATCAATCGCTCGCCGTCCTCATCTGGGTCGAGTGAAGCTGAAGAAGCCATCGGAGTGGACACTGGCTTGCCATCACTCATATCAAAGCGTTTCAGGAGATCACGAGTGTACTTGCCCTGATGCAAGAAGGTACCCTCCCGAGTCTGCTTGATCTGAAAGCCAAGGAAGAAACTCAACTCGCCCATCATACTCATCTCAAACTCTGAGCTCATGACATCGGAGAACTGAGAAACAAGAGTATGAGAAGAGCCACCAAAGATGATATCATCTACATAAATCTGGACGAGTAGAAGATCATTGCCATGCCTGCGAATGAACAAGGTCTTGTCCACCTTACCCATCTCAAATTCATGACTCAACAGATAAGACTTAAGCCTCTCATACCAAGCTCTAGGGGCCTGCTTAAGTCCATACAAGGCTTTGGAAAGCTTGTAGACATGGTTTGGATATTTAGGGTTCTCGAAACCTAGAGGCTGTCTAACATAGACTTCTTCCTCAATAAACCCATTGAGGAAGGCACTCTTGACATCCATCTGGTAAAGCTTGAAACCCTTAGAAGCCGCGAAAGCAAGCAGGATTCTAATGGCCTCAAGTCTAGCAACAGGGCAAAGGTCTCCTCAAAATCTAGACCTCAACACAGGAGAACCCACGAGCTACCAGTCTAGCCTTGTTTCAATGACTACCCCATCCTCACTCTGCTTGTTTTGAACACCCACTTAGTCCCAATAACATTGTGACCTCGAGGGGCTCAACAAGCGACTGCACCTTGTTTCTCTCAAAGTTCTCCAACTCCTCATGCATGGCATTGACCCAAGACTCGTCAGAAAGAGCATGATCAACATCCTTGGGCTCGAAAGAGGCAACGAAAGCAGAATGGAGACAGAAAAGAGAAGTGCCAGATTTTGAGCGTGTGACACGCTCAAAAAGATCTCCAATTATCTGCTCTGAAGGATGATGTTCTCGGACTCTACGAGGAGGTCCTTGATGAGAAGAAGGAGAAGTGGCCTCTACCTCATGAGCTGACGAGATAGGAACAGAGCCACTAGCTCCAGAAGAAGCGGAAGGCATGGGCTGATCTCCTTGAGGTGCGGTGGTAGAAGCAGGCACCTCAGGGGGAAGAGGAACTGGATCAGATAGACAACCCTCATCTCCATCCTCCTGATCATCCACAAATATGGTCTCGGACTGCTCTACAGAACCTGAGATATCGGGCCTAGTCCCCGGACTGGCCTCATCGAAGGTCACCTCACAGGTTTCTACCAATTTACTAGACTCGCATTCTGCACTTATAAGCAGAGAAGAAGTCGAGTAACCTAAAAGATCCCATCACAAGATCGTGACTCGAACTTATCTAGGTTTCGGACTTGAGAATAAAACACTTGCAACCAAACACGCGAAAATGAGATATACTGGGCTTTCGCCCATATCTCAACTCATAAGAGGTGCGATGCAAGTGTGCCCTGAGAAAAACTCGATTTAAAACATGGCACGCGGTGGCTATCGCCTCAGCCCAAAACTTCCTCGGTGTAGAGTACTCATCAAGCATCGTCCTGGCCATCTCGACCAAGGTACGGTTCTTCCTCTCCACAACGCCATTTTGCTGAGGAACGTATGGAGAAGAGAACTGGTGCTCTACACCTGTCTCATCACAGAAACTCTTAAAGTAGGAATTCTTGAACTCCGTGCCATTGTCACTGCGGATCGCTCGTAAGGCACCCGGGAGCTCAACAGAAATCCTACGAAAGAGACCTCGAAAATGTGTAAATGTCTCATCCTTCGAGGCTAAGAAAAACACCCAAGAGTACCTCGAGAAGTCATCGACCACAACAAGAACATACCACTTCCCTCCTGCCGATCGCACTCGAGCCGTCCAATCGTATCCATATGGAGCAGCTGTCCTGGTGCATCGGTCATAGTCACTGTGACTGGAGGATGAGAAGCGGCAACCATCTTGCCGTGCCGGCAAGGAGCGCAAACAAGATCTTTGACCATCTTGAGTTTTGGCAGACCACGAATAAGATCGTGGCCGCTAACTCGAGTCAAGTGGTCAATTCCAATATGACCAAGTCTCCTATGCCAAAAAGTAAGGTCACGGGACTCAGAAGCAACTAAACACCTGAGAGGATCACCAGAAGATTCAGCAAAATCGGCACGAAAGATCCTCCCATAACGAGAAATCCCGCAGACCAAACTCCCCGAAGAATCAAGAATTTTGCAATTGTTCTTCTTGAAGCTTACCTCGAAACCGTCATCGGTAAGCTGAGAAACTGAAAGCAAATTGTACTGAAGCTTACTCACTAAGGCAACATCCCTTAAAATGAATGAATCATTAACATGCACTGTACCTTTTGCGATGATGCGCCCAGACGAAGCGTCTCCAAAAGTGATCGTCTCATCACCTGGAGCACGGGCTAGGGAAGAGAACCAACGAGAGTCTCCGGTCATATGACGAGAACAACCGGAGTCCACAAGCCAAATCTCTCTCTTCCCAGCCCGACGAACCTGAGTCAAACAGAGAGTAAAGGCTCAGTACTGGGATAAATCAAAAGAGATTTTGGCACCCAATACTGAATCACACGCCGAGCAGAGGAAGTAGCCACACCCGACTGACCTCTAGCTACCCTATGCTCTCTGTCGCTCGAAGAGCCAGAAGGTCTACTAGCAGACCTGAAGCTGTTATTGGGTCCGACTGCTACGAGGGAGCGAGTCAGAGCACCAACAACACGCTGATCACGCCGCGGATAGCCATCTCGATGGGGGAAATGAGAACTACCCTCAGAACGGCGAAAGTCATAACCAGGAGCAGCATGAGGACGAAAAACAGAAAACTCAGAAAAACCAAGTCCTCGATGCTGCCCAAACCCATCAACAGCAGTAATCCTAGACCTCGTGCTGGTCCTAGGTGCACTCAGGGTCTGGGGCTGACCCTGAATACGCCTAAGTGCTACTGCACGGTCTCTACGCGCAATCTTGGCGCGCCTGAAGCATCGATCGATCAGTGTCCATCCTTCCGGCGAGAAGGTGCGGTGATACTTCACCTCATCGAGAGGTAGAAGTGACAGTGGAACCACCTTGCTGTCAGAGATCCCCTGGACATAGCCCGCTGACTTAAATTGAACTTTCTCGGTCCCGGCTCGATCTCGATCACACATGGTGCTATGGGTCTGAGCACGGCAGGTGGATGCTTCCTCATGTCCTCATAGAAATCATATCCTAGACCCTGATTAAATCTGCAGATCTTAGATTGAGCTTCTTCTTGCCTCCAACAAACCTCTCAAGAGTGTTCATAAGATACTGACACTCCCGAAAGAGAGAGATGCAAGAAGAACAGGGGGAAGAAAAGACAGCAGAAGGTAAGGGAGTAGAAGAAGAACCAATAGCAGAGAAACGAATGGCATGTGCACGTACAGCCGACTCAGAAGGGACAGTCCTACTGCTAGCAATTTGGTTCACGTCGCTAGTCGTCTCTACCTTACCCTTGGGCTTCTCCTCAACCCCAGCACACACATCACAAGCAGATGGTTGCTTCTCTAGAAGGTCCTTAGTTAGCTTCACACATTTTTCATCCAAAGCAACAAGTTCAAGTTTTAGTTTTTCACAACTATTGCATGGTGAGCTAACTAGGGCCTTAGTTGCATACTTAGCCAACTTGTTGTTATGGTCAATCATTTCTTGAAACTATTTTGAGACAGATTCAAGTTCAGCAGTTAATTTAGGACAGTTCAAACAAGAAGCAATTGGCTCAAGTAGTGAAGCTTGCTGTAACAGCCCAGCTGTTTATTCCAAAAATAAAAAAACACATTTATTTTATTTTAAAAAAATAATTTACTTTTGGTTGTTTAAGTTTATTTGCCTGATTTTCTGCTTTTAAAAAGGGTTTTACGTGAGAAAGGTGATTTAAGAAAAAAATAAAAATAATAAATAAATAAATAAATAAGGTATTAAATAAGTTAGTTTGAAATAAAAATCAAAGTTATTTGATTTCTTGAAATTTTAAAATTTTTAGCTAACCTGATTTTCTGCTAAAGAAAATAGCCTTTCTGTTAAACAAAAAAATATTTTATAAGGCAAAATATTCAAATTTGAGTTGGAAATTTTTTTATAAGTTCCAAATAGCCTAAGAAACTTCCATGAATTTTTCTAAGATTTTTAAGCTTTATTTGTTATTTATTGTATTATTTAAAGCTAGAAAAAGAAAAACATTTTTAAAAATTAAAATAAAAGTCAAACAAATTCCGAAAATATTTGTTTTATTCTTTTCAGGTTCTAAGGATTCTAAAAATATTTTTTTTTGAAATTTTTCCAAATTTCCTTTTTTTTTTCTTTTTTTTCTTCTTTTTTTCTTCTCTCTTTTTTTTCTCTTTCTCTCTCCTTGCTTTCTTCAACCTCCAGAGCACGTTCGTGCGCACGCGAGCGGCCATTAGAGCATTCTTGGAGCTTTGATATCTCGTGATTTACTCAACGGTTTTCAGTGAAATCAATTGCATTTACTTCCCCTCATCAAGCTCTTTCATTCCCCCACCGTTTCCCCTCCAATTGATGCCTATTTTTGCGGGATTTAAACCATGCCATTCAAAGATATACCCCGTTGATCTCCCTCCTCGGGCCTCCTCAACCCCTATAAAAGGGAGCCCCGTGAGCCTCTCCTCATCCTCACTCAACCCCGAAAATCTCAAGTCCCCACTCCCTCTCTATTGGCCGCAATCGAAGTTCTTGTTTTCTTGTACAAGCGGCGTTCTTCGGCATTTTGCGTCTTGTCCGGTGGAGCGCCGCCGCGTTTGACCACACCGTTGGCCGCCTCGCCGCGTTCTCGCGGTGCTCACCGCCTTCGCGAATTTCGCTGGAGCACCGCCGCCACCGTGGGCCAAAGCGGTCGCCGTTCTTGCCGCCACCGCCGACCGTGCATGCCCGACCAAAACCAAGGTGAGCATCACGATCCCCATGCTTTACTCTTCGATTCGCCGCAACTCTCGCATGTTAATTCCTCTCCGTTTGCCCGGAACGCCGATGTCAGCCTGTAAGCCGCATAAAGTCTTGTCCACCGTGTTTCGCTAGTCCGTTGGCCGAGCTGTCTGCAGCGTTGATTTTGTCTCGACGTGTTCTACGCCGTGCTCCCCTTCGTTCGTCCAAAAACCTTTCCTAACTTTTTGCGCCCGACACCTCGCCATGGCCGTAAATGGCACTGCGCGTCCCTGCCTGTCCGGGAATAATTTCAATGATCCGTCCGCGTCAAAACGTGCCAAACCATCCCAGGTGGCTACGTTTCAGATGGTTTTGGATTCGCCTGACTGAGCGCGAAGATATTGAAATTTTAGTGTTTCTGTACCGACGTCGTTCAAACGACGATTGCGTCGCCACCGGTGAGTGTTCGGCTTTGCCGATATTTTTTCTAGACTCGCCTCACCACGTTCTAGGCCATGCTCACCTTCCTTCTCCTTATCCCATTCCCGAAAATTATTCTTCTCTCCACGCCCTATGTCGTTGTCGCAGACACGTCGTCACCGTGCTCGTTTGACGTGCCGTCACTTCCTACATGTGCCTCGGGTCCCTAGCAAACCATTTTGCTAGTTGGCTTCACCCGTGCCTTTTCTCACCGGCGCGCGACCAACACAAAGGGAAGGGCTGTTCTCTGCGCAGGAATATTCCTTTGGAATATTCCTGATTTTTCTTTTTTCAGGATTTTCTAATCCGATAATCTTCCAATCGCGCGTTCTCCTTCGTCCGAATTCCGAATCAGGTGATTCAAGTTTCTAAATTCATCTAAATTCATAATCTACCTTTTAGTATATATTTCATAATTTTTGGATTTTCTCAACCACCCTTGGTTGAGTCTCTTCACCGCCGGAACACCGTCGCCACTGCCGCTCGAGTTGCGCCACCGCTTCACCTCGCTGCCGACCACCTTCCAACCACTTCTAGTATTGCACAAGAGCACGAATGCACTTCTTGCAATCCCCTCTCTCTTTTCTTTACCTCGCCACCCCTCCGCCGAGCAATCTCGCCGCCGAAGTATCTCTTCCGCCGACGCCAACGCCATCACCGTCAAATCTTCGATGGGACTGCACACACCTCCTTCACCCTTTTTCCCAAGCCAGAGCATGACCGGAGTACCCCACCGCCGGTAACCTTCCTCAGGCCCGCGTGAACCTTCGACGCCCCTTCTCTGAGCAAGCCGTCGTCGAAGAGTCTTCGTCGTCGATGATCGTGTCCCGCCTCCGCTACACCCTCACCGCCAGCCAACTTTGTGCAGCCCGAACTGTGCACCAAAGTAAATCAGGACTCATACTCTTCTCCCTCTTTTGTACATCTCACCGGTCTTCACTGCCATTGAATCACTCGGATCTTATCACGCGAAGCCGTCCGACTTCTCCCAACCATCCGATTCTAAGACTCCGATATCCGAAGGCTCTTAAGACTCCGACGTCCAGAGGTTCTTTAGACTCTAACCGTTCGGAGGTTCCTTAGACACCGACGGTTCAAAGACTTCCTTAGACTCCGCTGACTCGGAGGCTTTTTAGACTCCGACCGCCGGAGCCTTCGACTTCGACCTTCGAAGACTTCAATTTTGACTTTGATCTTCAGAGATTTCAACTCTAATCCTTTCGACCACAATTGTTTTTCCGACTACAGTCACTCTCGACCACAGTCGCTCCCAACCACTGCCGTCTCCATCTACCTCCGACCGTAGTCGCTTCCGACCACTGTCACTCTTCGCTCTAAGTCTCCGAGTACCTTCGCTTTTTCAGCGAGGAGTAGTTGGAAGAATACTCGGTAGTCAAAGTTGTAGCCGACTCTGAGTACCTTCGCCTTCCACCACCGGTGTTCATTGTCGTCCCGACCACTCGACTCCGACTACCATTTGTTCTCGACTGTTATAGTGTTTTTCGACCACTGTACAGTTTCGACCAAGTCTTCGACCGAATCTTAATCTTCGAATTCGACTACGCCTTCGATCATGGTTTCGACCATACACAAATATTGTAGCTCCCGACTACTTTTCCTTCACAAAGAAAAGAATTCAAAGAATTCCTTTTATTTATTTCTTTGGAATTCAAACTTCCAGAAGTCGTCCTCCTTCGCCCTAACTCCTTTTGGACCAATTCAAATTCCCAAATTCATATTCTATCTCCCGGCATTTATTTTGTAAAATTTGGATTTTATTTGGATTTTATTTGAGTTTAGTTTGTTCTTGCTTTCCGCGTGTAGACTACGACTATTTCGGAGAGTATAACTTCAACGAACCGCAGCAAACTTCGAAGCAAGGCAAGTTACACCTTTGACCATGTTGAACCTAATATTTTAAATTAGTTATATTGTTTTACTGTATATGCATGCGTATCTTTATTCAAATGTAATTCAAATTTGATTTAAATTTTAGATATACCCATGATCCTTTGTATATGGCCAATTTGAATTTTGAATTCATATACCTTGTCACCCTAGCTGAAAACTAGTTAGTACCATAGTATTGACTAGAAATTTTTATAGAAATGCTTAGCCTGACTTAGTGTGATTTTAGGTGGGATCAACTATTTCACATGATATGACAGTTCCTTTTGAAATCTTGACTTCGGTGAGTCAAGGATGGTTCATGAAAATGGTTTAAAAATAAAAATGAAAACTTATGATTTGGACTTAGGCTATTGGTTAGGTGGTGGGGTGTGGCATGCCTCGTGTTTGGTGACACCGTTGATTGTCGTGCATATGGGTATGTGGATTGAGCCTAAGTCAAATTAAGGACCGGTGCAGAGCTCTTTGTTGCAAAGCCACATCGTACTACCACAAGGCTGGTATGGGACAGTCCTGGCTGACTAATTTGTGAGGTCCCAACTTTGGTCTCGCTATAGGTTGAATGTGAGCGTGGCGTAGGCCATGGGAAGTCTCACACGGCACAAGAGGGGGCTCCAACTTGTGGATTCAAGTTGTGGTGAAACCTTAGCGGAGGCGTGACCAAGTTGAAGGCTTAGCATTGTAAAGGCCTTGTTATGATTTTCTCAGTCGCACGCCTACGGAAGCGTGTAATGGCCGACAATATGAGATAATCATATTTTGTGGGTAAAACTGTACAACCTCTGCAGAGTGTATAAACTATCCTGGATAGCCGTGCCCACGGTTATGGGCAAGCTAAGTAAAGTTTTTCATGGATTAGACTTTGGTTTTTAAAATGGTTTCTGAAAAAGCTTATGGATGGATGGATGGAATCCATGACCAGGTGGGATACCTATGCATAAGTTGGTGTATGGTCGGAGCCTGCACTAACAAAATGAATCCATAAGAGATTTTGAAAAGCATATGGATAGATGGAATCCATGTGAAAACTTTTGAAAAGATGGACCAGGTGGGATACCTGTGACTAGGTTAGTGTTTGGTCGGAGCCTGCACTAACGATATTATTTTGTTAAATTATTATTTCTATCTACTGTATTAACAATTCAGCTTTTGCACTTATGCTATTGTATTTAAATTCAATACTGTTTTCGCACAAATAACCTTATTAAGCCTTCCTTTGTTATCCCTATGCATGCATTCACTCTGTTAAAACTCCTGGTGTAACTTGCGTAAGTACTTTATGTGCTTACCTTGGGAGTACTTTATGTGCTCACCTTGCTAAAATCTGTTGCCAGAGGATGACGTCAACAACTTCGGTGAGGATGGTGACGACTAGGCGCGTCTTCGATCATTCGCTTTGTGGGCGTTGGATGGGTTCGCTTCATCGGTTTTCTTCCGCCGCTTATATTTAATTTTGGTTTATGAACCATTGATGTAAACTTTGGCCATCAGGCCCATATTTAGTTAATGAATAAATGTCATTGTGCATGATATGAATCTTTGTTATCCACTGTGTGCACTGGCTTGATCCTGGACTAGCGCGATTTACACAGAGGATCCAGGAGTCGTTGCTCCGGGGTCCGACACTTGCAGTTCAACAATTTTATGATCTGCCCGTTTTAGGTTCATCTTTAAATTATTGCAGGTTTCACATGACTCGGGCAAATCCAGAAGCATGGCATAAGGTCCTCTAGTAGCAATGTCCTTAACATCACATGAGGTGGGAGAAGTAGTCTCATCAGTAGTAAGTAGGGTAACAGCCATCCTACTCAATTCTAATTCGGCAAGCAGACTAGCATTCTCCACCTTAACAATATCAAGCTCAGAGGACAAACTATCATGCGAGGTCCTTAATTTCTCCATATCACCCAACAGAGCACAACGAGGTATCACACTCATCACAGGGGGGACCAGATGTAAGAGCAATAATCTCTAGTGACAATCTATCTACTTCCTTCTCTAACTCAGTACACCTAGCCCTAGCTCTAGCATGAAAGCCACCTAGCTTAAGAAAAGCATGATTGAGCTGGTCGTAGGTGGGGTATACCTCGTCGGAGTCGGAGTAAAGCTCGATGTCGCTCAGTTCGCCCTCGAGGGCCATGAAGCACATGCCGGAGAAGTCGTCACCGCCATCCTTGAGCTCTTGGTCACCCGTCCCGTCGTCGTCGCTCCATCCCTCCACCTCGCTGAGGTCGAGGTCGTCGAAGGCGGTGAGGACGCGGTGGAAGAGCTTCTTGGCTTTGCCAAAGTTGCGGAACTTCTTCTTGCCTTGTGCAGGAGCTGGAGGCTTCTTGTTGCGGTTCTTGTCGGTGTAGTCGTTCTTGCCCGAACCGCCGTAGTCGTTCTTGCCCTTCTCCAGCTTGGGGCAGTTTGCCCGAATGTGGTTGGGGCCACCACACTCGAAGCAAATCACAGGTCCTCCCCTCTTTCTGTCCCTCCTCCTCTTGTAAGCATGGGAAAACTTCCGAGCTAGGAGGGCCAGCTGCTCATCCTCGAGCTGCTCTAACTGATCATCAGTTATGTCACAGAGAGCAGCAAGGGAGAAACCACACAACAGATCAGCAGAAGAACCAGAAGCCAAACTGGGATCGGTGACTAGGGCCATCGACTGTGACTTCGACTTTCGAGAGACAATGTCAATCTCGTGAGTCTTGAGACGCGAGTACAGCGCATCAAGAGTCAAAGTCGAGAGGTCCGTGGTGTCCTTGATGGTAGTCACCTTCATTTCCCAAACACGAAGGTCAAGTGCAGCAAGCATCTGTCGAGCGTTATCCGAGTCGGGTATGTGAGACCGACCGCCGGAGATTGCTCGAATCTTGTGAAAACGCGCAGCACTCATCGAGGACTCTCCAATGAGCATTTCAAACTTGTTGTAATCTCGCTTGAACTGATCTGTCGAACCGTCTTAATTTGGGTCGTGCCCTCATGGTATGCATTAAGAGTCGTCCAAATATCGAAGGCCGATGAAAGATGCGAAATACGATCAAACTCGTTTCGGCTCAAACCTTGGATGATAATGTTCCTTGCCTTAGCATTCGCCTCAACATCAGTCATGTTATTCACATTGATGTCTTCATTGGCAGGAACGACAAATTGAGTTTTAACCTTTCGCCAAGCCGCATAGCCCTGAGCCTGAATGTAGGACTCCATCCGACTCTTCCAGAAGGGATAGTCGATCCCATCGAAGATCGGGGGCTTGGTAGAATACTTATCCGTTGCCATGGCTCACAGACCGGTTAAAGATCTATCGAGAAGAGCTAACCGGCTCTGATACCAATTGTAGGATCGGAGATGGCAACAGAGGGGGGTGAATGGTACCTCTTTAAAAAAAGAAATAATGCCCCCAAGGTATTCACAAAGGTTCACAACTCTCTCATAGCTATAACAACTACAAAGAAGTCGATTGACCTTTCTGGAAATTGCAAATTAATCAACACTAGCAAAAAGGCAATAACTGCCACTCCTCAGAACAAACACAGACCACTTGAGCAACCACATCCACTAGCACACACACATACATGGAACCATCAGTACATTAGACTTCATGACTGAACAAGAAATCTAGGACTATTTCAAATCATTCAAACTTATTTGCTCCCTCTTAGCTCACAAACAAAAACAACTACTACTGCTACACTGCTGAAAACTAAGTCCCAAATCCTCTTGAAATCTGAAATCTGCAAAGTATTTGAAAACTCAAAGCTGCAGAGTATCTCAGCCGAACAGCAAGGAGAGCAATTGTGAACTGCAGTATCAAAATGCACTTTTCTCTACTACTGTTCGGCACAAAAGACTACAGTAATCAAGTATTATTTTTCTCTGCTGTAGTTCAGATTGCATAAGGAAACTGCATCTACTCGGCTAGCTACAAGCTGAAAAACAAAGAAAACAATAGTGCACAGCTACAGGAGTACCGAGATGCACTTACTGCGCACAAATTGTAGCTGACCGAACTCCTGCAGGCTGTACCCGAAACTTGAGATGATTTCCTGCTGCTGCTAGCTGAACAAAATGCAGAACTTTGTACCAACAGCAGTAACTAACAGCAGCCAAGACTGAATTTCGCTGTCCTTCAAATACTGCAGACTGAAAACGGATTGGACAGCAAAAGGGGCAGCCAATATATGCAGTTCGGCAAGATGGGAGGACCTCCAAACTGTGAACAAAATAATAACACTGCAGCAGTTCACAGCTAGCCGAAACCTGAGATAACAGTTCACTGACGGATAGCAGTATTTAATTCTTGCAACAAAAGAAGATCTTGCTAGAGGATACTGCACACATCCGAAGAGAAAAGGGAAGATGCAGACTGGAGATAAATAGAGAGGAACTAAAGCTTGCTGAGAGAGAGAGAGATTCAGAGGGGCGACAGACTAAAATAGTACCGCAGGGAGAAACAAGAACTGTCACCCGAAAACTGCAAAGAACAGAGAATACTGCAGTCACCTGAAACCAAGAAAATCACAAGAGATTGCTTGAAGTTTTCGAGTCAAGGGATCTGGACTTTCAACTAAATAACATCAAGACTTCAGATAACACAAGATTTCAACAAATGAATAAGAATTCAAGAGTTTAGCTGAAATTTGAAAATGAGCAGAGAGAGAGTATAAATTTCAAATTACTCATCCTTCTCACAATATTTTCTCATGATCTTTAGCTGTTAGCTTAGCAAGGGTCTCACAACCGAAAATCATATCTCAAAAGCAACCACTCCTTAGTGAAACCAAGATTTTAAGCATCCCCTGTTATCAAACCCTAGAAATGCAAAATGGAGGCAACCTGCAAAAGAGCAACCAGGAGAAATACTTTGATTCCAACATTTTCTCTCGGGAATTATCTAGCCAAGTGTGCTATGAGGAGAATCCCAGTTCAGAGAAAAGATTTGCAGCCACAAGCTCAAGAAATAAATTCACTGACCAAGAAATCATGGAGAAAACAGAACATAAATACATCAGGAAATAAATGCAGCTCAAAAACTTTCCTTCTCATAATGATTCAATACCATGAGTGCTTACATGAAGTGGAATGATTACCGAGGAGTCCCGATACACATGGACATTAAAGCAAGAGAAAAGATTACATTTAATGATTTTACTGCTCTCTCATCTCACTACCCTGGTTCACTACATGCTTGAGTGGATATGCCTCACTCACAGAGCACGTACAAGACACAAGGGAAAAACAACCTCTACTCCTAGCTTAGTTCACACACCCGTAGAAGCACTGGCTCAAGCACACCCTTCACACACAGGAGCTTGCCCTACTTTTTTTTTTCTGGGCGCACAGGAGACAAAAAGAAGCAGCACCTTACCCCTCTCCTCCTGGGGCAAATCAAGAAATGTCAGCAAGTATCCACTCCATGCCTCCCATCCATTCTAGGCAAAAGTGAAACCCATTAGGAATATGGAGGGACAATCACACTTTCACTCCAAACCCCAATATCTCTTATGCCATCCACTAATGGGTCTCAAACCCGTTATCTCCAGCTAAATTCGCTTCCATTTTGCCGCCTCGCGCATTTTACCAAAATACCCCTGCCGCACTTTCCTAGAAGCTTCCTCGACGCGCACGACCGCACTCCAGATCATCGACTGTCGACCCGACTCCTCCACGAGTCTAGTCCCGGTCCGCTCGTCATCGCCCGTCGTGTCCGTCACGGGCAGTTCCGGTTCCTCGTCTCCCGGCTCGCAACCACCTCAGCAGTCTCGATCATCTTCGGCATCTTTGACCGTCTGGACCTCGACACCTCCTGTGCCTAGTCCCGGTCCACCTCGCCTCACCATGACCTAGCTCCGAAGTCCTGCAGTCACATAGATAAGCAAACCGTCACATAGCACCGCACGAAATAGTATAATCAATAAAGGCACAAGTAAAGGTACTCTACCCTCGAATACCCGAGACAAACTCAAACTCACTAAACCGACCGTCAATTACTCATCACAAACAAGGGGACACCTCCACATGGTCTCTCAAATCTATACACCTTGTATTCTTCATTCTTCACTTCATACCCTTCAGGCTGGGTGACATATACTTCCTCTTGCAATTCTCCATTCAAGAAAACCGTCTTGACATCCATATGGTGTACTTGCCACCCATTCTGAGCAGCTAGTGCCAGTAATAACCTCACAGTCTCAATTCTGGCTACCGGAGCAAAAACCTTTTTGAAATATATTCCTTACTTTTGTATGTAACCTTTTGCAACAAGTCTGGCTTTATATTTTATAATCTTCCCTTCTGAGTCCCTCTTCACCTTGTAGACCCATTTCAGACTGATGGGTCTTTGTCCTCCTGGTAATTCAGTTAACTCCCATGTCTTGTTGGTTTCAATTGAGTTGATTTCCAGATCCATCGCATCAACCCAATGCTTCTCTTTTACTGCTTCTGAGAAACTCCTTGGCTCTTCTATTTCAATCTGTAGCAATTCTCCTAATGGCAAACTCATAGGTTCTGTTGCTTCATATATTTCGAAAAGTGACCGGTACTTCAGAGGTTTCTCCTCTGGTGACTCTTCTGAACCAACTGGTTCTGAGTTGGATTCGTCACTTTCTTCTAGACCCTCCTGGTCGGCAAGAGTGGAAGGTTTGAGCTCCGTAGTAGTGACCAGGTCTTCTTCAACTTCTGCCAGTACTTCTATTGTTGATTTTGCTACAGTAAACACGCTCCAATTGTTACGATTTACTTTTGTGTCTTCCTTCTAATCCCAATAACTATTCTCCTCGAATATCGCATCCCGACTTACGTGGAGCTTGTTTCGACTTGGATCGAGAAGTCTACGTGCCTTGCTTCCTTCCTCGACACCAAGATAGACCACTGGCATACTTCTGTCATCTAGTTTTCAAGTGTAAACTGATGGAATCTTCATGTGAGCCTTACAACCGAACACTCTCAGATGATTCATCCTTGGTCTTCTTCCTGTCCAAATCTCATAAGGTGTAGTATTAGCTAGTGCTTTTGTAGTTATTCGATTTAGAATGTAAACCGCATGTCATACGGCTTCTCTCCAAAATCTTCTAAGCATCTTCGTACTCTTCAGTAGACTTCTTGCCATTGTAACTACAGTCCTATTCTGGCATTTGACAACACCGTTTTTGAGGTGTATATGGTGCAGTCAGATGCCTCTGAATTCCTTCATTCTCACAGAAAGTTTTGAACACATTTGAGAGAAATCCCTCCATCTGTCCTCAGGATCTTCAATTTACATCCGGTCTCTGTCTCTATGACAACTTTAAATTTTCTGAATTCCTTAAATGCGTTGCTCTTCTCCTTGAGCATTTGTACCCACATCATCCAACTATAGTCATGAACAATTAAAAGGAAATAGATGTTCTCGGCAATAGTCGATGGGGTGATCGGTCCGCATAGATCTGCATGAACGAGTTCTAACCGTTGTTTGGCTTGATACTCGACCATATTTGGGAACGAGAGCCGTGCTTGTTTTGCGAGCAAGGAACCTTCGCAGATTTGAGTGGGGTGACTTATCCTTAGCAATCTGATAACCATTGCCTTCTCTCCTATTGACCTGATGGACTGAAAGTTAATGTGTCCCAATCTTGCGTGCCATAGTTATGCCTTATCCTCTATACTTGCTAGCAAACATACCAGCTCACCAGTTTCCAATAAAACCTTATAAAGTCGATTTCGAGTGCGTTCGACCTTCATCAAGAGTTTGTTGCACCGATCATACAACCACAAAAAACGTGTCGTATATAACCACCTTGCTCTCTGTCTCCGTTAGCTAACCAATACTCAAGATGTTACTACATAGATCTGGTATGTAATATACTTCTGTCAACAGTCTTTGTTCACCTTCTTAAAATTTGAACAGAACTAAACCTTTTCCTTTGATCTGAATAATAGAGCCATCTCCAAACTTGACATTGCCTTGAACCCATTCGTCGAGTTCATAAAACTTTCCTTTGTTTCCGGTAGTCTGAGGTAGTCTGAAAATCCCTGCCATTCCATAATATCGATAAGACGTTCTCTTCATGCAGTAAGACTATCTTCTAAGGTCTTCAACTGTTGTCAGCATCAATACTGGCTCATCCTGAATCTCAGTAAGATGCACCTCCTCTCCTTGTTGCTTGCCTTTGAACTCTGAGGTATAGTGCCTATGTTGGCTACAGTTGAAACACTTGATATGAGTTTTGTCGTGGCCCGTCCTGGACCAATGGGTAACTCCCTCCCCTTGACGAGTCATGGTTGTGCCACCCTGGCCAACACTGCCTCGCCCACGGCCTCTCCACTGGCCTCTTCCTCGTCCTCAGAAGTCACTTCCTCATCCTCAAAAGCCGCTTCCTTGACCACGGGGTTTCCTCCTTCAAAGCTCTCTGCTCCTCCTCTGGAAGTGTAGGTTGACTGCTTGGAGTTGAAACCTTGTCGTGGTTTCCACTCGGTTTGGGAGAACAACAATTAACCTTCCGCGTTGTTGTTGTTTGGTCGCCGGTTAAGTCTTTCTTCATAAGCTTTGAGCCATCCAATTGCTTCCTCAAATTACATTGTCTCAAGATCCGAGTACTGCTTAATGGATGCTACTAATTGTAGATACTTATCCGGCACTGAGTCGAGAAGCTTCTTGACTAACACGGTGTCCTCCAATGTGGCCCCGAGAGCACTGTACTTAACTGCCATAGCACTCAATTTCCCCACGAATTCATCGATCAACTCTCTTTCTTGCATGCGAATCGAATTGAATTCGCTTTGGAGTGTTTGCAATCGGGCCTTCTTCACTCGATCAACATCGAGATATCGAGTCTTCAAACCATCCCATACCTCCTTGGCTAACTTCTTCTTCGCGATCTGTAGAAGGACGTCTTTTGGGATAGCTTGGAAGAGGAATGCGCATGCCGCTTTGTCCTTCCTCTCGTCTGCGACCACCCTGACTGTAGGTTCTATTGCCTCCTTGACTCCTTGTGCATCCATGATCGCCTCCATCTTGATTTCCCAAGTGGTATAATTAGTTGCTGTCAACATCGGGATCTAGTGCAGCACTCCCTTGCCATCCCTTGTAGCCTGATGGACGGTAAGCGCCATTGCAGAAGATCACGATTAGCTCAGATTAGCTCTGATACCACTGTTGGAACGAAGCCTCCCTAGTCATAGAATACGACCACGTGAGGCTCCGACTAGGTCCATAGGATCTCTAACTGCTTCTCTCGAGTCTCTCACTTCTTCAATGCTTCAGTCCTTTCGGTACCTATCGAACGCTATTGATGGTTCTTTAGACTACTCGTAGGCTGCTAGATATTCTTTAACTCCTCGGGTTCACTTGAACATCGTAGATTCACTACTGCTTACTCAAATACCGTAGATTTTTTAACCGCTCGATCATCCCGATCTCAGCAACTACTCGGACTCCGTTCGATCTTCTTTTCGACTTG
Source organism: Melocanna baccifera (assembly GCA_036346265.1). Classification (NCBI taxonomy): domain Eukaryota; kingdom Viridiplantae; phylum Streptophyta; class Magnoliopsida; order Poales; family Poaceae; genus Melocanna; species Melocanna baccifera. The sequence continues at coordinate 13,152,949 of CM070689.1, read as the reverse complement.
CTACTCGGACTTCGTCCGATCTTCTTTTCGACTTCACACTCGAAGTCAATCTATTGACTTACTGAGATAGTCATAGCTCTCCACGATTACGAGTTCAGGTAGTCGTAGATCTTCGTGATCTTTTGAGTGCCTTTGTTTCCTTTATTTGTGCTCGCAACTCTTCTGTTCTCGAATACGACGGCGGAGTTACGATGTCATATAAGAACTTCGATAAACAAGATCGTTTTGTGGTGCTTCCAATCGCCGCACCTTTTCTGAGGTAGGCTCCCCTCTATTTATATTAAAACATCTATAATTATAATATGGACTCGGACTCGATTTCTCATTGTCGTAAAACACCAAAACTGATTCTACTCAAACACCTGGTTCGATTCTACTACCGAGTTAATCCGACTCGAACTAATCATGATTAGATTAATTCCAACATAATAGAAGTACATAAGTTGGTTGATTAATTGCCGTCGAGTGAGGCTGCTTCTTCCAGTCTCGACGGGTCAAATTTGGCCACGATGCAACGAAGGATGACGATGTAAGCGGGGTGTGGTAGCAGGGCCGATAGTGCGATGTATGCCAAGCACAACAGCGGAGGTGCTCGGTGTGAAGATGGAGCCAAGGTATGGTGTAAGGCTGACCACGACGGCGGGGGTGGAGGTGTGATGTAGACTAGTACGGAGCCCTATAAGAACGGCTCGACATGCTAGGGTAATACAATCTTTGTAATCCGTAGCAAAGCATGAACATCTAACTAGTCTCTCTAAAAATTTACATACGGTTTGGAAAAGAAACGAACCCACCCATGTACGTGACAGGCTAGCGCTAAAGCACCAAGTTGTGGTGATTGAGGTCATGTTTAATTCTTCATCCTTTTAACATAAAGATATGCAATTGCTCCTACGTATTCGTGGTGGGGCGGCAAGGGCAGCGGTCAGCGAGCAGGCACGATGTCGAGGCAGCGGTGGTGGTCGAAGCTGCATGGAGTGGTGGGCCAGAGCCACCGGACCAACAACGGTGGCGGAGTTAGAGGCGGCCGAATGGGGCGGAGACGTCTCTGCACAGTGGTACCACCGGAAGCAATATGGGGAGGCAGGCCAGTGGTGGTGACGAGCGGCCCAATGGGGGTGGAGCAGCCAAATGTTGCATGGGGTGACAAGCGGTGGTGGCTGAGTTAACGGCATGAACAGAAAGAGCGAACGTACGAATAGGGTAGAAAACATGTATAAAACCAGATAATTGAAAAACACAGGAAAAATAGGGGATAGGGTGTTTGGTATACAGGAATGGGATAAACATAGAAATCTTGCTAACAAAACATAAAATAGAATACTCTTTCTTAAGTTGCGCTCAAATTATAGCCACTTGAAGCTGCATGGCTTCATTGATTTGCCTCGGTCTTCGCAGAGCAACCAAATTAAGAAATAGGTCTAGGTGGATGTTTAATTTTTTACGGTTTTCTTCCCTAGTAATCCTCCGTTCCAAAGGGCCAAATAGTACCAAATGCTATAGAAATTGGAATCCTCCACATTTTCTACAAGAGATTCTATGGTACTTGGGATACCTTCGCTTTAAAAATATCAACTGTTGATTAACAAAAGGGTAACTTAGTTATAGGATTTTTTATGTGTGTTTAGTTTGGTAAGAGAAGGGTCGCTATTAATTGGCCTATTATTACCATAGAAATTGTTACCATGTACCCATCCTTGTAACCTGCTCCTATGGACGATTGTTACCGTCTCGCTCTTAACTGTCTTGCTTATGGTTTTGGCCATTGTTTGAGACTGAAAGGATATATTACGATTTCGCAGTGTGCAACCTAAAGAGTAGGCACTGTTTCTATTTTATAGTTCTCTTACTAATCGGATGGTTGTATTAATTACCTATCTAACCCTCCACTCTCTTTTTAAGTTAATACATGGTCCACAATTTAAGTATTTGTAGGACCAATATAGCAACACAGAGGATAAATGATGCCTTCAATTTTTTTTCTCAAGTATTCATTAATCCTTCACTCCAATAGCTACAAAACTTTGAAGATCAAGATAGAAAGCCAATACAAAAACTAGCAAACCATGAAACCAAAATTCCTATAATTCCGTGCCTCAGGCGGTCACACCGGGGGCTAGGAGGGGTCAGGTTAGTCCCTAACAGTCAGACCACCAGCTAGATGCCAGTCTAAACGACCTTGGCAACATGACCAGAGGGGGACCGGTCTAACCGGCCTTCTCTATTGCAGAATAGGAAATTCAGCCCGAGTCGATGCAATTTTTAGTACAATTTCAAAAATACAAATCCAAATGATATCAAATTTTGCATACACTTTGCTTAAGGTCTCAGAAATCTATTCCAACCAAGAATTGCAAGAATCCATGTCAAGGTTTAGACCTTTCTCAAAATTAAGCAATATTGCATTAAAATATGGCAACAATTAAAAACTCAAAATATGATATGTTCGTGGGTGAAAGATAATCAAGATGGTTCTAAATGTATTCTCACATGTCATAGTAAGCAATAACACCTAACAATTTGAGTCAAAAAAAGCTTAGATGAAGAAAATACTCAGAGATGTCAAATCCAAGCAAAAATTGGGCAAATTTATGAACTTGCCAAACCTGATGACTAGATAGATGAGATTGATTTCCATGACACATCTCCACCACTTACTCATCGTTGGCATCTAGCAAGATCAAAAAGTGGGGAGAGAAGATCAAAACTAACCAAATCAAGAGTAAATCAACCAAATCAAGAGGGATTCATAAGAGATAAATAAAATTGATATATTGCTACTTGAATATTAATATTTTGCAACCACTCCACCTGAAAAATAAGAGGGTACACACAACACTCACACTTCTCTAGTCCTAACCCTAAAACTCTTGGCTTTAATAAGTAAAGTTAGGATGGTTAGATAGTTAACTAGCAAGTCTTCATCCAAACCTATTAAATAGACAAGACAATCAATCCCATCTTACCCTAATGGATACTATCCACCTAGTATAAATGAAGAAACTTGTTAACTCTGCACAACATGACTTTTACTCACACGATGCACTTATACATGCATTTCAAAATACATAAGCCTAAATTCATTAAATTCTTAGCCTTTGATCCAGATTGATTTTCTTAGCTTCTCGTTGATCTAAACCGCTCCCCCCAAGCATCGCTCAAGCACTGTGGTTTTGATCCAAGATAATTTTTAATATTTTGGTCAACTTACCAAAAAAACCCTTTTTGGCTCAGTCTTCATTTTTCCTTGCAAGCAATCAGCATGCTTGCTATGTGTAGATACACCACTAGTTTGCCATGTATTGGCAAGTCATGACATAATTTTCCAAATTTCCAAATCAAATACACTGACCTATGTTAAACCAAATCAACTCATGACACAATTTCCCAAATTTCCAAACACCAGCCGAAGCACCTCTCCTACCAGTCAGACCACTGCCTCTAGCTGGTTTGACCGCTAGTGGGGGCTAGTCAGACCGCTGTTGGTGGCAGTCTGGCTATCGGCTCCAGCCGGTCTGACCATCAGGTCTGCAAATAGTCCAAAAAATTTGCAAATTTACAAAATCCAAATTTTTTACTCCTTTAAAATGACAATAATTCATCGTAACATAAATCTAGACCTCTCATATGGTCCTTTAGTATCTTTGCAAAGATATCTTTGACTGTGGATCATCGGCTTGTAGCGAATGAACAGCTATCGTCACCTCCAAGCACAGGAGAAAGTCTCTTTCTACAAATCAAAGAGGCCTTGTGAGGCAGCCGAGTGGGGCGGTGCCGCGCCGCGGAGGTGGAGGTGGAGGTGCCGATGAGCGGCGTGACTATATAACGTGTTGCTCTGGTCAAAAGAAAATGCAAGCTATTCTCTCTAAAAGGAAAGCTAGCAGAACACCAGCATAAGTTCCACCGGTGGATATTTGGCACAAGACTTTCGAAACTTTGTCATCAAAGTTGATTCGACCATTGTGTGCTGCTTCAGTACATTAATTAGCTGAACTAGTTTCAGCAGCTAGTGAAAGGTTTTAAAGCTCTCGTATACTTAGCACAGGACCAGGAAAATAATTTTTCTAAAAGAAACAACACCCGAAGAAACTATAGTAACTCTGGATAGCTACCGTCCATCGTGGACGCCATCAACTAGACCTCCGGTGAGTGCCTTTCATCTATGAGAAAATTGCTCTCGTAGCACCTTTTCTTGCTACCTTGCAAACATATCACTCCCAATTAGTATTTTGCTAAAATAGCACTATGCCACTTTTTTTTTACCATTTTGCCTCTCCCACCTTCTTGTCCTCTCTGCAAGTCTAGCTGGCTCATCTTCCTCCATCCGACTGCCTTACCTTTTTTCTTTCCGTTGAACGACGAACTTGCAGCCACCTCCGACGACGACCTTGTAGTCGTCGTGCACGAGCCACTTACTAATGTTACGGCCGTGGCATGGAACGAGCGGCAAAAGGGAATGGGGAGGAAGAAGTCAGGGAGGAAGGAGTATAGCATCGTCGATAGCAATTAAAAAGTGATGAATAATTATAATTCACAGTAGAATTTTTTCACACAATCTACTATCTCTTCATTTTTCAATCTACCAAAATACCAAGAATACCGAAAACAAAACACAGCAAAACTGAAAAGAAAAGGAGAAATTTTTCTCTCTCAGGTACTGTAGTAGGTACTATTTAGCACTGTAGCAAACTACTATAGCAGCCGAAAATTGAAAACGTCGCTTTCGCTTGCTGCTCTGATCTCTTGTTGTTGCTTTCAATTTTCGCACTCATGTTCCACGGCTTGCTTTGGTCTAGAACCAATGTTTGCTCAACCCAATCAGTTTTTAGTCTTCCCACGTTACGCATGAGATGCGTTGATCGCCTGTACACCTCGGGCCACTCATTGGTGGCCAAATGGATGGCATGGCACGGCTTGAGCCCAACGAGGCACGGGACCGTTAGGCATGACCCGTTTGGCCTATCAGTTTAAATGGGTCGTGTTGTGTCAGTCTATGAGCCAAGCGTCTGGCCCAAGCACGACCCAAAAGGGTATTGTGCCATGTCGTGCCAGCCCGAGGCACGATTAGCTCATCGAGCTAGGCCGGCACAGCACGTCTATTTGTCCAGTGTAGCCCATTCGACTCGAAAAAAAATGAAAAAACTGATTTGTTAAGAAAAATATGTAGAATTCAAAAAAGGCACAATAAATTGTAGAAAGTAAACAAACACATTAAATTATAGAATACACACAATAAATTGTAGAAAATATAGAAAAGACATATTAAATTATAAAAAAAGATATATTAAATTACAAAAATTATAGAAATCAAGCCTACTGGCCTAATGGGCCATGTCATGCCGGACTGGGCTGGGCCCAACACTTCTCGTGTTGTGCTGTGTTGGCACGGTGGACCGAGGCGCCGGCCCAGGCACAGCCCATGGCCTCGTGCCATGGTGGGCCGGCCCACCAGCCTCTGTGTCCTGTCGGGCCATGGGCCATGTCAATAGTACCACGCTTTGGACTGGCCCATTAAGCATGACAACACGCTACGCCCTAGTTGACCCGTCATGGCTTCAGACGCAGTGACCAAGGGATTTGATGCTCAAAGTAATTTCCTGCCTCCACGATGATGATCAACAGCACCTTAGGTGCACCATAAATTTTTCTCAAATAGATCTATTTTATTGCTGGATCATGTTTTTTTGCTACAAAGTGCCCTTCTAGCACCCCTTAAACCCTAGCATGAAAATTGCATCCCTCCAACATTAGGGTTAGTCTCTAACCACATCTCTATTTATAGTTAGGGCCCAAAACCTGGGTTTATTCTAAGCCCACGAGTTCTAATCCAATTATAACAAAGAGACCCGAAACCCTAACATAACACAGGGTTTTCACTTTTGTTATATGTCGTAGCCTTCAGACCGCACCGCCATAACTTCAACACGCATTGTCCGTCTTTGATCTCCATGCGCCCCAATTCAAGCATAATCATCTCCTCCAGTATTCTTGACCCTCTGGACTATGGCTTTGCACCAAACCATCTCCCGATCCTTGCCATAGACAACGATCACCTTCGAGCTATCCTACACACGTAAAGACCAAACCAACATTTTATCCTAGTATAAGTTGTTCCCAGTTTGACCAACATTAGTTCACACACGTCACACACCTCAAATAACATCAATAAGTAATATTGTTAATTATTCATCATCACAAAAATCCTAAACTTAGCCACATGGTCTAACAATCTCCTCTATTGATGAATAAATTGACAACACCTCATGATACCATGACTTAAAATAGATTTAAGTCAAGAACTAAAATCGAAAAAATATTTTAAACAACAAATCTCAAATCTCTTCTAAAGCTCTCCCTCTCAACATAAGAGAAGCAATTTTAGCGCATTTCTCCAATCTCTCCAATATCTCTCCATTCTCTCCAATTTTTTCCCCTTTGGCAATGTAATTATCAAGAAACTTTAGAGAAAAAAATAATTGTAAGAAGGAGCACTGAGAATAAAAATTAAGAAGCTTTGTAGATCATCCAAGTCACGTTGCATTGATTTAATAATTTAACTAAACCATTCTTTTGAGTAGAGCCACCTAAATAATATAAATTCATATATCATATAGTAATATCATAACAAGTTTTTCAACATGATTAAACAATTTATATCAATGACAGGCATTTCAACACTGACCAAACCAATTATAAAGACCACAATGAGATATCGCAACAAAAAGTGAAAGCCTAGAAGTGAAGCAAACCTTAAATCTAGACGAACTAGCAATCTCATATAATAACCTATTGCTCCACACTCAATTTTTAAGCATGTAGCATACTTGTAACATACCTCTTTTCATGAGGCATGCTTGTAGCATACGTCTTTTAAATGGTGGCATATTTTAAGCATACTTCTTTCATTTATGCATTTCTTGTACCCTTTTTTATATATTTAATATACTTGAAGCATACATCTTTTCAAATGTTTCTTTCTAAATTTTTTTCATAACATGCCAAATTGAGTGAACATAAAAAGATTATAATATGAAATATACGAGTCTCATAACCAAGATTTAAAATAAGACTCACTATCAAACTAATCCTTTTAGATGAACATCGTAAGGTACTATATATAATCAATCTAGTTAAATTATTCTGCCATATCATATTTTAGTTCAAATGTAATAAATTAATTATAACCAGTCATGATCAAAACTACATAGCATATAAGTAAATATGATAAAGAGGGCTCCACTACTCATTTGATTTCAATGGTTCGGACTTGATAAGTCATTCGAAAAGTATAATAAACAAAGCTACCAAAATTTTTAAACAACAAGCTCTCTATCAGAATAGTCCTATAGGATGTAACACACCCAACTCACTCCACAAATGAACAAAACATGAAGAATCAAGCTGTTTTATGATAATATGAGCAATCTGAAAATGAAACTCAATAGGGTGTAGAACAACATCACCTTTTACATATGATCTCTCAGAAAGTGAAATCTCTTAGAAGCCATCAAAGGAAGTGAAGAACCATTAAGTGTTCCAACCAAATAATGACGTAAAAGATTAGAACCCAATCAAGCTCATGCTCTCCATTCCGCATTAGCTATTCTTACATCACAAAAAACATCGGTCTCATAGTACTGGGGTTAGTGAAATAATATCTAGGAATCCAGTACTGAGATACACGACGTGGAGAAATAACAATAAAACTAGAACCAAAATCACATACATGTGCACGATCATAATACAAAAAAAAATGTGAATTATTTGAATTATATCCTAATCCAACACGTGAAGCAAATTTAAAGCCATCGTAAAAGTTTTGTAAAAACCTAACTTTCACATTAGGTTGCATATTTTTATTTTAAAGCATTCAATCTTTCCTTCTTCTTTTTCTTAGCACGTCTAAAGCAAAATTCATGCAAGTGTCCATCTCTTCCACAGTAAGTGCAATAAAATTTAACATAATTAGAATTCTTTTGAGATGATGAGCTAGCACCTACAACATTATTCGATGAACTTTACATAAAATCAACAGATTTAAACATAATTTATTTTGATTCAGAATTTACTCCAGTTTTTCCTAGTTCAAGAAGCTTAACATCCTTCGGAGAATTATTCTTAATATGCTCAACAAAATTAAATCCTAGACCACGATTTTTCACACTCACTTTTGATTGATCAAGAATGATGTTTAAATTTTTCTTGCCAAAAGAAAATATCTCTAAAGTATCCTTAAGGTACTCATTTTATTTCGCCAATGTGGGACAAGTTATACACTTAACAAGTTTATTCATAAGATTTTTAGAAGCACTAGACTGAGTCAATCTCTCTTTTTTAGCAAAATCATTAAGTTGTCTATCAATACTTCTATTTCTGTGTTAAGCATAGCACAGTTGCTACAACAAAGTGTCTCATGGTAAAAACATTTATTGAATTTCATCATTTGCAAAGTTTTAACTTTTCATGACAAGAAATAGAATGTAAAATTTGCTACCAAGTTTGATGTATTAATTATCCTAGCAATCTCTAACTCAGAATGTAAAATTTGACAAGACTCATAAGATTCATTATCAAGAATATAAACTCTAAGTATATTGATTTCGGAATTTAAGCTCACGATAACAAAATCAAGATTGTTAACTTTCTTTTTATACTTTTTAAGCTCCTCTATCAATCTAAGCACAGCATGAGATAAATCTATATAAGAAGGTTTTACTTTATCAGAATCACTATAAAGATCATCATTATTGAGCTTCTCATTATTTGCCATAAAGCACATTCCTATAAATCAATCTCATCAAGTGCTAAAATTATTTTATTGATCGCCTTGCGATAATTGCGCTTCTTGTTTGGGTCAATATTGACTTGAAAATGACGAGTTGGTGCTTTATCTTCCTTGATCTCTTTGCTCCTCAGTTTAGGGCAATTAATCTTGATGTTGTTTGGCTCACCACATTCATAGCATCTGATTGGATACCATCTCCATCTTGATCTGTATTGCTAATCATCATAGTCACCCTATTGGAGAAAAGTACAAACTGCTCTTCCGGAATCTCCTCTAATTGTTCATCTAAGATAGCACACAAAAACAATAGACAAACTAAAAGAACTGTCAGCTTGGCTAGTCACTAAGCCCAAAGAATTAGTTTTGTTTATCCTAGCTAAAACATCAATCTCATATGTTTTCATCTTGGAATAAACATCGTTCAAAATGAGTGTTTCTATATTAACAGACTGATTAATAGTAGTGACGAACACATTCCAAACAGACATATCCAAAGTATTTAAAATTTGACGATCATTCTCAAAATCAGAATATATGATATCAACAGACTGTAAATCACTAACAATTTTATTAAAGCGATCAAAAAATGCACCTACTGATTCTCCTGGTTTCATCTCAAATTTAGAATACTCATTTTGAATTGGTTCTGATGAACACCTTTAACAGATTTAGAATCTTCATGATAATCAGCTAGAGTAGTCTAAATTTTATTTGCAGATTTAATATGAGCAATTCTGACAAACACGTTTTTACTTAGACCTTGTAAAAAAATATTTCTAGTCTTAGCATTAGCTTCAATATCAGTAGTATTTTCAGTAGTAACAACAGAATGCACTATATATGAATTTTTAACTTATTGCCAAATAGCATTACCTTGTGCTTGTAGAAAAACTTCCATGTGTGTTTTCTAATAGAGATAATCTGATCTATGGAAAAATAGTGACTTACACTGTAGCAATTTACTGTAGCAACCGAAAATTGAAAACGCCACTTTCGCTTGCTACTCTGATCTCTTGTTGTCGCTTTCAATTTTCGCTCTCCTGTTCCACGGCTTGCTTTGGTCTAGAACCAATGTTTGCTCAACACAATTAGTTTTTAGTCTTCCCACGTTACGCATGAGATGCACTGATCACCTGTTACCTCAGGCCACCTCCTTCGCCCACGCAAAGAAAAATCATGACGACGCGCTGCACCCTACGTGACCCGTCGTGGCTTCAGACGTAGAGACCATGGGATTTGACGCCCGAAGTAATTTCGTGCCTCCACCATGATGATTAATAGCACCTTGGGTGCGCAATGAATTTTTCTTGGAATAGTCTATTTTACTATTAGATCATGTTTTTAGATACAAAGTGATCTTCTGACACCCTTTAAACTCTAACACAAATATTATATCTCTCTAGCCTTGGAGTTAGCCTCTAACCCCATCTCTATTTATATGGTCCAAAATTTGGTCTTATCCTAAGCGTCTATTTGTTTTAGCTTCTGGCAGCTGCAGCTACTCTCAGAATCTGCAGTTCTCCCAAACAGTTCAGATTTTCATCCAGATTCTAAGTAGCCAGAAGCTATAGAATCTAGAAAATGAACTAGTAGCTAGAAGCTGGGGTTATCCAGCTTCTCCAGATTCTGACTAGCTAGATACTCACCAGCTGCTTCTCAGAATCTACAGCTGAAACAAACAGACCCTAAGCCTATGAGTTATAATCCAAGTCTAACAAATAAGGCACCTAAAACTCTAATGTAACACAGGTTTTTTACTTCTGTTGCATATCGTAGCCCCTGGACAACACCGTCATAGCTCCAACACTCATTGTCCGTCTTTGATCTCCATACACCCCAACTCGAGTGCGACCGTCTTCTCTAGCATTCTTGACCCTCTGGACCATGGCTTCGCATCAAGCCATCTCTCGGTCCTCACTGTAGACCACGATCACCTCCGAGTTATCCTACACAGCAAAGACTAAATCAACATTTTATATCGGTACAAGTTCTTCTCAACATAACTGACATTAGTCCACCCACACGTCACACACCTCAAATAACATTGATAATCAATATTATCAATTATTCATCATTAAAATCCTAAACCTAGCCATATGGTCTAACAAGAAGGTAGGGGCAAAAAGGTAGTGTGATTAAGGCAAGCTTTGTTCGTTATTGGATGCTATTTAAGCAAGGTGAAAAGAAAATATGGAAGAGAGCAAAATCGCAAAAAAGCAGGGTTGTCAAAGCAATTATCTCATCATCTATTTCCTTGCAGTGTGGCTCATTTCCAAGTTGGGAATTTCTTTGGCAACCAAATATAAGTTGAAATTGACTTATGCTTCCATTTCCCGAGTTATAAGTTTCTTAACAACCAAACACACAAATTCTAATGTTTGTAGAAATTGAACTGTGAGTCTAATTTCGCGATGTCAATTCAATTACAGTAGTGCTCATTCTAGCTTAAGCTTTTAGCTATTTGAGGCTTTTTTTTGTCACAATAGCTGCTGTTAGCTTTTTCTAGCATAATTAAATTTTAAAAAAATAAAAATGGATTATCTTATCATGGACAATGCAAAGAATATGGAAAATGAAAAGCTAGAAACCAGAAAAAGAAAGAAAAAAAGTAAAAAGTTAGAAGCTCAAAACTGAAGCCCAATTGAGTAGGGCGGTACATGTATCAAATGGACCCGTAAACATTTGTTCCTCCGCAAAGAGATAGAGAAGGAGGTTTGTGTAAATCTTATTCCACTTGAGTTTTAAGCGTATATAGCACTGTTGCACCACGTATTCACAGAAATAGCAGTATGTGTCACGTATTAGCAAAAATGGCACTTTTGTCGTCTAGTGGTCGGGCGGCAACACTGAAGAGGTGACACGTGTCCCTACTACCCAGCCACCAGACGATAGGCAGCCTACCATCCCATGGCTACACAACAGGAAATTAAGCCGGTTAATTAGCCGGCTTAATTACTTACCTTAGTTTTTTATATAATATTTGTTTGAATTTTTAGATATAGCAAATGAGCTTAAAACATTACAAAATTTTATGTACAGCCTTTTGACATAATGTACTTCATTGCATATTTTTTGATAATTTTATACACTCTGAATATTTCTAAAAAATTTGTAATATTGAGATATTTGCAAGAGTTGGTACATATAGAAAAAGAGCTTCAAAAATTAAAAAAATTTATGTGAAGCCTCCTGGCAATTTTTTGAAAATTTTATATGCGTCGAATTCATCATGTTAATTTATATTAATTTAATTATGAAATTACCGATACTCAGGCATCTTTTATAGTGCCTAACCTCTGTCGTTTGCACATATATCGGCACATTACTGCTATCTTTTCTTTTCTATTGCATTCTTTGCACAATTGACACTCTATCCATGTCATCCCAGTCACGTGCTCTCTTGTCCGTGCTAATGTCATTATGTCTGTGCTATCCCTCCTCACCGACTTCCTCGTCTGCACATTTGCCAGTGTTACCATACCGTCTCCCCTCACTAGCTCCATCGTCTGTACATTTATCAGTGTTACCATGTGTAAGATCAAGGATAACCGACTAGAGGGGGTGAATAGAAGGTTATAAAAATTCATGACTTCTAAAGCTAATTTACCATAAATTGAAACTAGGCAAAATTTTAGTTCAAATTAAACCTACATAATTTTAGTAAACCTAAGGCACTATAAGTACTAGTCTCTACAAGTATTTCTAGCACAAGCAAAATTAAGCAATCATAATTACCACAATATGCTACAAATACAAGTGCGGAAAGAGAAACAAAGAAATAACTAATTAACACATAATGTTTTATTGTGGTGTTCGAAAACTTACCGGTTTTCCCTGATCCACATTGAGGAAAGCCTAAGCGATTTGGACCAGCTCCACGAATTAAGTCTTAGCTCCTCAATCCACTAATGGTTGTCCTTCCTCCACTCTGGAGATGGTGGATACCAAACCACTCACAAATTAGCGCCGGGCATCTTCACAATCTTCTTGAAACTGTCACCTCACAATCTTCCACCTAGCCGTCTAAGTACCGACAAGCACCAAGAGTAACAAATTACAGCTTCGCTTGACGGTGATCAAGTGCCAAGGATCAATCTAGAGATGAAATATACTTGATATGACGCAACTATGTCAAATGAATACACAATGTGAAAATGAGGTGTGGAAAGAATCCGCAATGCACAAGAATATTCAATAAAGTCTCTTCTTATTGTCCTTGACCTGGTGGGGGAGTATTTATACTCGCACCATTCAAATATAGCCGCGTCATAAAATAATCCTAAAAAACCAGGGAAGTCGGTAGTACCACTGTGCAATTTGTGGAACTACCATATTGTACTATAGCAAGTAGTAACGGTTACGTCAGAGTGTCAAAACTAGCCGTTTGAAAGTCGACGCGGTACTACCGCCGATGAAATCACGGTAGTTCCGATGATCGGTAGTTCCGATTTATGGTGCAGTACTTCCGATTTCTTTGAGATCAAAAGTTAGTCTTCTCTAGAAAAATATACCGCCCAAAGTTTTGGTACTTCTGAGGTCCGATAGTTCAATTTAGAGTGTGGTCGTACCTCTTTGTGGTAGTTCCGCCGTTCATTTTTCGGTACAACCAATATAAAAGAGGCTAAGTGTTCAATTGAGTGCTCAAAATACTGGTGCTTCTGAGTTCTGGTAGTACCGTTGTGTACATGTTGGTACTTCCGGATTTCAGTAGTTCCACTAAACACACTCCGGTCTTTCGATTTTCCTGACAGAGCACAGTTGACTTTCAAATTTATCTTTAAGTGTATGCATGATCCTAAATTAATCCAAATGACACAAGAACATACTTTCAAGTTACTTTCTACAATCCCTCTTAATAGTACGGCAACAAACTTATAATCCAGTCTTCTAACCTTTCTCCCAAGACCGTTAAAAACAAAAGTGATCCTAGAGTACTTGTACCTTTGTCTTGAACCATTTTGATCCTCATGTTGACTTTTAGCATACATTTTTATTTTGTCATGTTCATCATTAGAGACTGAACATATGTGATACTCAGCGAACACATTAGTCCCATATTCACATATTATCATTAATTATCAAAATAATTTTTAGGGGCTTAAATACTTTCAATCTCCTCTTTTTGGTAATTGATGACAACACTAATATTATTTAAGAGGAATTTAGTTTTGAATATACCACTAGTTTGAGAACAAGTTGTATATTCTTTTGTGAGAAGAGGAGTGAGAACAAGTTGTATATACCCTGCTACTGGCTGCAAAGGAGTACCAAAGAAGACGAGGGAGAAGAGAAGGAAGAGAAGGGAGAAGGAGGGGAGGAAAGAGGAAGAAGAAGAGAGAAGAGGGGTGATTTCGAGGGATCCCCTAGGTAATGTTTCTCACCTCAAGTCTCCCTATTTTAGGTGTATTAGGGTTCATGGCACGGGATTAGTAGGGTTCGAGTGGGTTAATTAGCTGATTAGTGTTATTCTGATGTCTACGTGTAGGCTGATTTGTGCAGCGCGACTGGCCAACATGAAAGTTGAAGAGGACGTCGAAACATAGCTTCTCTAATTTTTTTAGGGTTTTTGGCCATGGGGTTTGGGTGCAACAGACTCAGAAACTTTACTATGTGATAGAAGAGTAGTCTAAAACTGGTTGCTATTCAAGTGTAGTTTCGGAGGAGTAGATGAATTTTATGATTTTGCTCGCAATAACAAAAGTTGTAGGAAATCATGTAGACTAGCTTCTATAACAAAATAATGAATTTTAGAGCATTATACAGAAGGTAGGATTCGTTAGAAGATTGCTGGCCATATCACTGAAGCAGAGTCTGTCCTCTATTTTGCGTGACATATTACACCATTTTAGTAGCAAATTAAAAATAAAATATCTACTTGAAAATTGTAGGTTTTTCTCTGTAGAGTCTAGAAATATCTCATTTGCTATGCTTGGCCTAGTAGTTTTAAAGATACAGAAAAACAAACAGCGCTGCTGCAGTGGGCTGAGCGTAGGATCGTCGAGCGGAGAGGGTATTGTCGGGTTTGAGGCTTAGCGGCAATTTTATTTTCTTAATATGTGGATACCTTGCTGTAGTCTTTTGCTGACAGATAATTTTGGACAGGTGGCTTCACTCCTGACCGTGCGTGAGCACTTCGCTTCATTAGTAGAGGCAAATAAACGTAGCGGATGTGCTACCGTTTAACTCGTTAATCATACTACATTCACATTGGATAATTCTCTTAATTTGATATGCTATGTCATTGTTACGTGCTTTCTTAATATGGTCTATGTGGTAGCAATTTAAGAATCAATTATTTATGCTCTTGATGGGTTAATTGTAGTTTATGCGGTATTATACCTAATGAAACAAATGTGGTTATGGGGTAGTATCATTTACAAAGATACTGTGGTCTAAGTGGTAATATTCTTAATAAATATATTGTGGTCTAAATGGTAGTATTCTTAGTGAATATATGGTAGTTTTAGTGGTAGTATTCTTAATGAATATATTGTGATCTATGTGGTAGTATTCCCTATGAATTGATTGATTATGATCATAGTGAATCGAATGTGGATTATGTGATGTTGTCCTTATTGAATCATATGTGGCTTATAAGGTAGTATTCTTGATGAATATATTACTGATCTTTGTGGTTAAATTTTTATGAATCATTGGTATCATATCATGCATAACATGTCATGATATTTGTATCATAGATGTCGCCACACATAGCCGCGACCGGTACATCGTATATTGCCATAGTACGATGCACACTCTTACCTTATTGGGTAAGGTTGAAGTGGATCATATGCATTCATATGAATTTTCATTGTGGTTGGATCATTTGCATACTTATGCAATGCGTTGTGGATGAGTGATTTGCAAACAAATGCAACTTCTTAGTTTTATATGTGGAATTGGCTCATGAGAATCCCTTGTGATATAAGGAATATGGCTGTGGTTGTGGAGTGGGGTTCACCCCCTTGTGGTATGGTAGTGATGTGGTTGTGATATGAGGTATTTTCTCTTATGGTAACTGTTGTTAGCGGTTGTGGTTGTGGGAAAGAATAAGGTTAGTGAGAAAAGTATGTTAATGCTTTATTGATGTTGGTAGTAGTGGTGGTTGCGGTTATGAAGTAGTCAATCAAAACCTAAATGCTAATATTTTGTTGTTGTTGGTAGTAATGGTGGTTAAGGCTATAATTGGGGTCAATGTGAAAAATAAATATTGATGCTTAAACTGTTGTAGTTTAATTAGCTTGTTAAAAAGTTTGCTTGCTGAGATTTTTATCTCACGCTTGTTTCCCCCCCCTTCTAGGTGATCGTTGAGCATACATGGGAAGAGTAGAGCGGTACAACACAATTGCACACCATCTTATGATTTGTGTTGTAATAAATATGTGAAGTCTTAGTCATGGATTTATTTCCCTCATTGGTGTTTGCTCAAATTAATAATGCTAGACTATGGTTCGTTTTATTTGGTTAAAATTATTAGTGGTTGTTCCTTAATCAATATTTTCCATTATTTTGTTTATGCTTCCGCTTAGCTTATTATGTTTTAAAAGATATTGTCATTTTATTTTTATCTTATAACCTGGCTAGTTTTGAAGAGGTTTAGTGGTATCCTAAGGTAATGTGGGTCCTAGGGTGTTACATTTATTCTTTTCTTCTTCCCCTTTGGCATCACAGTACCAAAATGTTTAGTCTTCTGGCCCTCGAGGAGATGAATGACGACAACGATAGCATCCAAAGCGAATAGGAGAGGGAGGACGAGTGATTGTCTGCTCAAGGGAGGACACTCGGTCACTGATGGTGGAAACTATGGCAGCTAAGGAGGTGACTTGTCTTTCAATCCTGAGGACTGCGGAGTAGACTTGAGAAAAAGTGACCTCTTCCTCTCCTTGACATTCTAATGTAGCCTCTTCTAGTTGAGCTCTGGGACGAGAGGGTGCAGGAATAGGAGGACCTTCTCTGGGTTTGTATGGCTTGTGAATTAAGTCTAGACCACCTCGGTACCCAAGCTTCCTAATGATTAGAGCCATAATGTAAGGGGCATAATTTATCCTTTTGACTGTCATTTTTGGAGGAGGCTATTTCCCTAATAATAAAATCAACTACATCAAACCTTCGACGAGTCATTACGTAATTGATCGAGTTCCATGCATGGCCTTAAATAGCATCAAAATTCCCACTTTTAGGGAGAATAGTGTGGTTGATGATCCTGTTTACAAGACTTGGAATAGGAAGGAGGCCTGAAAACTTGTCTAGCACATATCTGGCATTTTGATCATAGTATTCAGTGTATGTGGCAAGCTGAAGAGCAGGTCTGTCATAGAGCTTCTCCAAAGCACTAGACTCAGTGTGAAGAGCTTGCTCAAATTCTCACCTATTTGAGTCCAAGTACTGATGTCCAGTCATCGAAGATATATGCTCATAATTTGGATAAATGTATAGCGTAACATAGAATTGTCTAATGATCTCCTCATTATAATCATATTTTAATGCTACAATGTGATGGATACCTACTGCTTGGAAGGACTATATATTTCTCAATTTGAGCCAGGTGATCCCAAACCACATACCTGTGATCAGCAAACTGCTTGGAAGGACAATATATTTGCTCATACACTTGCTCCTAAAATTTTGTGTGGAATATGGGATTTTGGTTGTTTCTAGAAAGTACAAACTGATTTATTTGTCTTAAAATAGCATAATCATCACTGGAGATGGTTCTAAGATCAATCTGCTGCTCCTCTAGCTCAGGCATCTCTTCATCTGAAGACTCATGAGATGGACTTTCCCACTACTCAGTCTCAGTTTCAAAATCAGAGGCTATTGCCTTTTCTCTATCCTCTCTTGTCTTCTATGTAGACTATTCTTTAGCAACTGGTGGCAATTGGACTGAGGGTGAAGCCGGAACGACGTGAGACCCTTGTTGAGATGAGGCTTGTCCAGATGGGTTGTCGTTCCTAGCATACACCTTTCATGCAGCATTTCTAGTCCTCGGCATCTTCAAAAGAGGAAGAAATGATATCAAGGATAAGGTATGGATCAAGAAATTTTGGTTTGAAATAAATGAAATGACACTACTATTTTATTAGGCAAATCATAAGTACCAACGTTCAAAGTACAGTAGTATCGGGATGTGATAGTACTGGCATGTAAACTCTGGTATGATCATTCTGTGGTAGTACCGCATTTCTCGAGCGATAGTTTTGTTTTCCCTAATATTTTCTAGGGTAGACATTGTATGAATTTAATTGATGTTTTTCTTGGATTGAATCCATAAAATAGATAAGTAGACATCATACACCACCAAATATAGTCATTTGTTCAAAAACAACTCTAAATCGTTTGCATTTCATATCAAAACCTAACTTGACCTAGGGTTCTTAGAAACAAGATGAAATGATAGTTTTGATCCCATTTACCTTGTAGATTGAAGGAGTTGAGCCCTTTTGATGTGTAAGGTCACCAAGAAGTGAAGAAATCCCCACAGGATTTTGAGATCAAGGAGTGAATTTTTCGTTGTTTCTTGAGGGAGAGAGAGGAAAAAGAGGGAGCCGTTCAGTTGAGTGGAGGCATTGGAGAGAGAAAGATAGAGAAGGAGATAAGAAGGCTCAAGAACCAAAGTTAATGCATAAACCAACCAAAATTGGTAGTTTCGCAGTTAACACTCTAGTAGTTTCGAAAATTGGAAGTGTCGTAATTATAACGTCTGTAGTATCACACAATACACAGCGGTAGTTCTGATTTTTTGAAAACTTTTCAAAACAGAACAAGATCTGAGAGAATACGCAAATGATCCCTAGTTTTGCACTCAAAAGATAATAATTCAGGATTATTATGCATTATTATTACTAGGAGAAGCCTATAAACATAGCTTTTATGAACATAGAGGATTTTAGCAAAAGATTTAAAAATAACCTTCAAAAATACCTCAAATAATACCAAATGGACATGGAAACATGAGGTAAAGATTCAAGCAACATTTGAGTAGTCTATGACATTTAATTTATTCCTCAATTTGCAAAAACGGTTTTCATCTAATGGTTTGGTGAAACTATCCACTAATTGGTCTTCGGTCCGGATATAGCTAATTACAACATCTCCCTTGTTTACATGAACTCTCAAGACATGGTGGCGTATATCTATTTGTTTGGTTCTTGAGTGTTGCACCGGATTATTTGCTATTTTCATCGCATTATCATTATCATACAAAAGAGTGTTTTGTCAAATTTTATACCATAATCTATCAAAATTTGCCTCATCCATAGCAACTGAGCATAACAACTACCCGCAAAAATTGTTTGGCTTCAGCAGTGGAAAGTGCTACACAATTTTGTTTCTTGGAAGACTATGACACTAAGGACCTTTCTAGCAATTGACAACTACCCAAGGTGCTTTTTCTGTCCACTATGCAACCCGCATAATTCGAATCCAAATATCCAATTAAATCAAAATTTACACCATTGGGATACCATAAGCCTATGTTAGATGAATGCTTTAAATATCTTAGAATTCTCTTTATGGCCGTTAAATGGTATTCTTTTGGAGATGCTTGAAACCGTGAACACATGCAAACACTAAACATGGTATCGGGTCTAGACGCGGTAAGGTAAAGTAAACTACCTATTATGAATCTATAAATCTTTAAATCTATAAGTTTATCTCATTCATTGAGATCAAGATGGTCGTTCATTGCCATAGGAGTCTTGATGGGTTTTGTATCCTTCATGCCAAATTTCTTAAGGGAATCTCTCACATACATTGTCTGGTTTATGAAAGTCCCATCCTTGTGTTACTTAATTTTAAGTCCACGAAAATAGCTCAATTCTTCAATCATGGACATCTCAAACTCTCTAGACATCATATCACCAAATTTCTTACAAAGATCTTGATTAGTAGAATCAAATATAGTATTATCAACATATATTTGACATACGAAGAAATCACTATCAATAATTTTAGTAAATAATGTTATATCAATCTTCTCAATTTTGAATCATTTAGATAGTAAAAAATCTTGAAGACGCCCATACCATGTTTTAGAAGCTTGTTTTAAACTAAATAGCGTCTAAGAGAGTTTATACACATGATTTGAATTTTTAGGATCTTCAAACCCGAGAGGATGTTCAACATACACAAGTTTTGTGATTTTTTCATTTAAGAATACACTTTTTACATCTATTTGATATGACTTAATATCAAAGCTTAAAGCAAAGGCAAGTAAAATTTTAATTGTCTTTAGTTTAGCTACGAGTGCAAATGTTTTATCATAGTCTAAACCCTCTACTTGAGTATAACTTTGAACAACTAACCTTACTTTCTTTCTTACCACAATTCCATTCTCATCTTTGTTTGTTTTGGAAGATCCATTTTGTACCAATTACATTATGGTCCTTGGGTCTATCTATCAAAGTCCAAACATCATTTCGGACAAAGTTGTTGAATTCTTCATGCATTGTATTCACTCATTCCAGATCATCTAAAACATCATCTATAATTTTTGACTCAAGAGTAGACACAAACAAGTAATGTTCACAAAATAAAAGCTACTCTAGAATGAGTTTGAACACCCTTACTCACATCACTTATGTTTGATCTATTGGATGATCTTTGATGATAGCATTGTGGATCTTTAGTGGCAGACATTGTTCTTTCTTTTCCTCCATGTCTATGGCTTGAATATTGCTTGTTGTAGAGGAGGTTGGAGGTTTAATTTGTTTTGATGAAGGCGAGACGCCTGTGTCTGAAGAACCATGTGAGAAGGTCCTATTTAATGTTGTGATGAACCATTACAATATTTGTGGAGTGGTTATTTGACTTTGCAAAGATCGCTCGTTGGACGGATAGTATTTGGCAGAAATTGAGGATTTTGGGATTTGAGTCATAAATTAAGATGGGATGACCTAGTTCATTATATTAAGGTTGAATGATGCATGTCTCAGCTAACGTGGGTCAGGTTGTGAAGAACTTATGCCTGAAAATGATTTTTTTATTTTTGGATGTGTAGGGTCGCTTGGAGTCAACCGTAGTCAACGGCGAGGATCGAGGTTAGACTCATGGAGGAGTTGAGGCCCAGAACAATCGAGGACGCCGGGTGAGATGGTGAGCTCAAGCATGGCACGAGAAAGGCGAGAAATGTTGAGGGCGAGTTCGAACGGCGGGATTGCACCATAAGGCTTGGCCGGTCCAAGTGAGCCGTGACGGAACCATGATAGGAGAGACTTGGCGGCGCATGACGAGCTAATGGTGCACCTACACGTGGCGAGCATGGCGATTGCGTGCTATGGATAGTGATGATCGGATCAACGAGGGGTATTTTGGTAGTTTGACCAAAATACCAGAAACCACCTTGGATTAAAACCGCGGCGCGTGGGCGATGGGTTGGAGAGCGGTTTAGGTCAAAGTGGAGCTAGTTGGATCAAGTGGAAAAGGTTTAACGGATTCAGGCTTATGCGCTTTGAAAAGCGTGCATAAGTATCTTGTGTGAGTTAAAACCCGTGTGGTTGGGGTTAACGGGTTTCCCCATTGTGCTAAGTAGATTATATCTATTAGGGCTAGGAATGGCTAGTTGGGCCTCCTATATAAAGGATTGGGATGGAGACTTGTGTTGACCACCTAATTCATCTTTCATGTGCTCTCAAGTCTAAGGTTAGGGTTAGAGAGTGAGTGCATTATGTGCTCTTTATCCTCCTAGGTGGAGTGGCTATAAAACCTACCTCTTCAAGTAATCATTCATCGATCTTTGACGATCTCTTTGTCTATTATGCGTTTTTGTTTGATTTGCCCTTAATTTGGTTGGTTTTGATCTTTTTTTTCTTTTCTTGTGATCTTGTTGTGCCAAGAATATGTAAGAGGTGGAGATAAACCTCAGAAATCTATCTCCATCCATCTAGACACTTTGATGGCAAGATTCATGAGAAAACCTGATTTTTGTTGATTTTGATCTCATCAAGTGACCTCTTGTTTTAAGGGTTTTTGGATAGTTATCCTTAATGTTCTAGCTCGCTGTGACATGGGAAAATACATCTAGAATCATCTCAGGCATCATCTACCCACGACCAAATTGTTTTCACAAATTGGGGTTTTGGTTCGGTTTTAGTGCAACATTCCAACAAACTGAAAAAGGTCATATCTTTGACCATGTTTTTCATGATCATTTGTTGGAATAGGTTCACAATAACCTAGAGAACATCCATACAAAATTCATATCATTTGGATCTGCGGATCAAAAGTTCTCTTGGATTTCGGATTTGAAATTGGGCTGAAAATACTATTCATCCCCTGATTTTACTGTAGCATCGGTCAGACCGCCGTTGTAAGGCTGGTCAGACCGCCCGGAGCGGTCAGACCGCCTCTTGAACACCGGTCAGTCCGTCAGGAAGGGTTTGGTTTCAAGTTTTGTTGATTTGAGTCAATTGGAGTGATTTTTAGGTGGAGATTCTATGTTCTACACTTCTGTAGGTGTTTGAGTATACAACCTTGAATACTTGGAGGAAAATCAAAGTTGGCACCATTCACCACCGATGTTCGTATTTTCCACTGCACGCCTTAGTTCTTCACCACTTACATCATCTAAGTTTTCTTACTCTTCTTGAGAGCCATTAGTTTTATATAATTGAACATTATAAGATTCTTTAACTAAACTAGAGTTTTTGTTGAATATTCTATATGCTTTACAATTAGAAGAATAACCTATTAAGAAATTTTCATCACATCGACTTTAAAACTTAGAGAGCCAAACATCTTTTCTTAAGATGTAACATTTGCATCCAAAATCTCTAAAGTAGAAAATATTCAGTCTTCTTTCAATGTAGCATTTGCACCATGCGTATGTGTTGTTTTTTTCGTTTACTACACCTTCAGAAGTTCATGATGAGATAACCTAAAGAAGTGTTGATGACAAATATATATACTATGCATACACATTGTATTCTTTGTTTAGTACAATTTTTGGCCATCAAAAGCCGAGGACAAGTTTTCTTGAAGAAGGGGAGGATGATATGGATACGCACGTGCCTGGTACTTTTCAATTAAATATATTATTCAACTAGAAAGAATTATTAAGTCGCTTGAAATATGGCCAGGTGAACTCATTCCAAACTAAACTTAATGTTTTTATTCATAAGTATGGAATACTGCCTTATGTTATCACATGGTGTATTTTCAGGTTTATCAAACGGAAGATATTGGAACTGAGATAGAGGAACTGGAGGCCGGGGCCAAAGTAATAGAGAGGCACAAGGAAGAGGATAACCATATTAGGTACCAAAAGACATGAAGCAACAAAGCTCATGTACATGGAGCCAACAAGAACAAAACCCGCATGGTTGGTTGGAGCACACAAGAGAAAGACCCATGTAGATAGAGGAAAAAAAGCCCATATGGTGGGAGAGCAAAAGGGAGAGCCTAAGAACTTAAAGTACAAGTTTTGGATAAAATGTTCAAGCCCAATTCGGACCTCTCACAAGCCCAAACGAATTCAACTCAGAACTCAATTCGGATTTGGTTCGGGACAGCCTGACAGGCAGTTAGTAAAAAGGTCATAACTTTCACAAACAAAGTCCGATTCGGGTGTTCTTGTACTCGTTCAAAAGCTTATTTTAAGGGCTACATAATGGATAAGGCCTCATCTTCAAATTCATCATGAATCATCTGCTATAACAAAAAAAATATGATGGATGTAAAATCTAGTTTCCTTTTTTGTGAGAGTTCGAGTCTAAAACAATATAGGGTTGAGTTGTACTCGGTTTGAGGACCATATGGACGTCCCAATGGACTATATTGATAGCCTTTAGGGCTTTGACCACTTCTGGAAAAATCAACCAACTAAAGTTTGTTCGAGTTCATCATTACTGCCAAATTTCCATAGGGAATTAGGAGTGTTCAATCAAGATTGTTCAGCCTTTCCGCTGGGAATTGGGTGCACGATAGATCTTCACTTGGTAGTCGACGAAATCGACACGAGTGTGTTTTGGCGGATTAAAAAGTGTTCATCACATGCACTAGCATTAGAAGATCTCTACGATTCATCAAGACTCCCGTGAGTATCCATCCTACGTCGAGAAGATCGGACGATCACGTATCATAATAACTAAATAATAGCTATTGCCCCGATACTTTTATAGGTTGTTGTCCCAAATAAATCTATATGTAAGAGTTCTAATGATCTAGAAGTTGACATAATACTTTTAGAATGATGAGAATTGCCACTTGCTTCTCGGCTTGGCAAGCGCTACATAATTTATTTTTCTCAAACTTCACATCTTTCAACCCAACAACTAAATCATGTTTGAAAAGCTTTTTAAGTTGAATCATACCTACATGACCCAACCTTCTATGCCATAACCAATCCAAATAAGTTTTTGCCCTTAAACAAGTTTTTAAACAAGAATCACAGGAAGAGAAATCTATTAAATAAATATTTTCAAACCTAAAGCCTTTAAAAACAAGTTCGTTTTCCTTTTCTTTTGAAATGATAACATCATTTTTAGAGAAAGAGCATGTTAATCCTAGATCACACAATTCAGCAACGAATAGCAAGTTAAAATTTAATATTTCTACTAAAGATACATTAAAAATAGAAAGGTCATTGGGGATAGTGATTTTACCTAATTCTAATACCTTTCCTTTGCTATTGTCCCCAAATGTGATCTTCTCAAGCATGTAGCAATAATGCTATCATTCTTGGATTTCTTAAGCATGTAGCAAGAGTCAAATAATCCAATAGAAGAAGTCTTACTCATAAGATAATTTTATTGCATATGTCCTATTTCCTAGCACTTTTGGCAATACTTACCATCTTGAAGAATCTTATGAGCTTCTGAGTTCCAGTAGTATCGCTGTATACGCGTCGGTACTTCTGGATTCCAGTAATTCCATTAAACACACTTT
Source organism: Melocanna baccifera (assembly GCA_036346265.1). Classification (NCBI taxonomy): domain Eukaryota; kingdom Viridiplantae; phylum Streptophyta; class Magnoliopsida; order Poales; family Poaceae; genus Melocanna; species Melocanna baccifera. The sequence continues at coordinate 13,128,282 of CM070689.1, read as the reverse complement.
GGTACTTCCGATTTTCTTGACAGAGCATAGTTGGATTTCAAATTTATCTTTAAGTGCATGCATGATCCTGAATTGATTCCAATGGCACAAGAACATGTTTTCAAGTTACTTTCTATGATTCTTCTTAATAGTACAGCAATTAACTTATAATCAAGTCTTCCAACCTTTCTCTTAAAACCGATAAAAACAAAAGGGATTCTAAACTACTTGTGCCTTTATCTTGAACCATCTTAATCCTCATGTTGACCTTTAGCATACATTTCCATTTTGTTACGTTCATCATTAGGAACTGAACCTATGTGTAACTCAGCAAACACATTAGTCCCATATTCACATATTGTCATTAATTACCAAAATAATTTTTAGGGGCCTAGATGCTTTCACCATATTGCCCCATCTCCCGAAGTGCTACGCATCGACAAGGACTTCTTAATTTGTGAGGTGAGCGCACTGGGTTCCCTTTCACTCAGCCATAAATACGAACCTCTTGCAATTCATCATCGCTCATCTTAGTCGCTCATCGCAAAAACTCAGTCTCGCGGTCTTCACTCAAAATTAATAGTGCGTAGCTCATTATTTTGAGAAGCTAGTGCGCAGCTCATTAAGGATGCGACAGTGCTAATTTTTTATCGCATGCTTTCGACGTTATTCCTGTAGTTCTAGTTAATTAGTGTTATTTAGTTAGGGTTAAGTAATGAGTTAGTTCTAAGTAATTAAGTGCTAAAGATGACTATAATGAATTACTCGTAATTTTTTTGGATTGGTAATCAAATTATAGGTAATTAATGAATTATTTGTATTAAAAATTCTAAAAAATAGTACAAAAAAATTAAATCAGGTAATCAAGCCGGACCGCCTATGGTACCCAACGAGACATGCACAACGAAAGCCAAGGTCAGGCCATGGAGGCGAACTTGGCGAGGAGATAGTAGTGCCTCAGATGAGTGAGCCATATTGCATCTTGTGCGATGCGTTTATTGTAAGGCTTCAATCCTATTTTTAAAAACTAAGAAAACCATGATAAAATATAGCTTATTACTTTCTTCACTTATCATTCTTATATCTTTATTTATCCACACTTTATTTGTATTTGACCTATTCTGACCTCTTCTTGTTGAAAATTGTAGATGGCCGGATCTTCCTCAGATGGTTCGTGGGACTACCTGTCTTATGCATAGATAGAGAGCGAGTTCATAGGCTTGCTGTGTTATTTTCTTTAGTATCTCCGCTACCGTCAGCTACCTATCTTCAGGGGGCGGAGGACGAGGGTTCTACACCGCGATGTCTGAACCATGTAGGCTTTTGTATACGCTAGAGAGGGAGGAATCGATCCCCTAACCGTCCGTATCACACACCCATGCAATCACCGTTCAGATGCCATGTAGGATGCGGCTCAGTTTGCATTGGCTCATCTATGCCGACTACACAAGAGTGAGTTGCTGCAATCCCCCTACTGCTTCATCCCTATCATGGAGTCCGGAGACTCCTACCCTAACCCCATGGAGGTTCTAGTGGATGACCCGAGACTCTCCCATCAGAAGCAGCTTACTCAGTCTATGGCAGATCGTACTCCCGTGCCCTCCAGGAGATAGGGCAGCTTTGGATGCTATTGACATCTAGTTACCAGCATTCAGACACCCCTCGAGCTCAGCTGGCTTGGTTGTACACCACTCTCACTTTCTCTGAGTGAGAGTGGATTGCAGTAGAGACCGAATTAGAGCATCGCTGATCTACACCCCATCGTCATCCGTGCGAGTCGTATCTCCAGTCCCACCAACACCACATGCAACTGCAGTCCTAGCAGCATCACTAGTACAAGTACCAACACCAGCAGCACTGGTGCTCGCTACCCGTCTCCTACCCCTGCCTGCTCCCGTCACCCGTGGAGCAGCACCGACACGTTACCCGGGACCCAGCACCCAGCTTACCGCTCATAAGAGCGTGCGCCCGCCACCCGCAACAGATGACGGGGGATCTAGCAGAGGCTATTGCCATTCTTGTTCTCCTTGTTTCAGCTCGAGTTCTTCATACGTCAACCGCAGCCGCTCCCGCTCCCCAGGGTATTGCTCCACTTGTGGAGGGGACCATCCCGAGAGGGAGTAGTTACTGTAACATAGGTTAGTCGGCAGTGCTTGCCAGACAGTCTTTCGGTTCACAAACACTCCTTCTCTACCCCTTTTGCACCCTCTTAGTAGATGATGTGTATAGGTAATGTCATGTAACATCTTTTGTAATGAACTAGTTTATGCTTTATACTTTTATTGCATTACTTCTTTGATTTAGTTCATTTTTCTCCTGTGTCAGTAGAGGCTAGATGTAATCCTTGTGTGGTTCAATAAAAATTTATATCATCAGGTTCACTGTGTATGAATTCTAAAAAATTAATAATTTTTCAGCTCATTTCCAATATTAAAATATCGTACAAATAGTTTACATAAATGAATTTTGCTAATCGCATTTTAGCACTAATTTTTTAGTATCATTCATAGCAGATAAAATTATTAAAAAAAGTACACAATGAAGTAGGTTGTGTCGGAAGGATGCATATAAAATTTTGTAATTTATGGAACTCGTTTACTATGCGTAACAACTTCTATAAATATCATAATCATACGAATTTTTTAGCAACATTTATAGCAGATAAAATTATCAGAAAATTGTACAATAAATTACATTGTATCAAGAGGCTACATATAAAATTTAGTAATTTTTAATATCATTTACTATATTTAAAATTTTAAATAAATAGTAAATAAAAAATACTATAGTCACGCTTAATTACCTACCGTCTGGCAACAGAACGGCAGGCCCCTATCATTTGGGGGCAGGGCGGCAGGCCGAGAGCCGTCCAGTGGCCAGACAGCAGAAGTGTAATTTCTACTATTTTTATTATGTATAGTTATTTTTATAAATATGAAATAAAATAGTTTTATATGTGTCAAAAATTTGTTCCGCTCGAGGAAGAATAATACAGTGTTGCCGTCGGGGTCAGCTGGTCGGCTCGGCCGAGCAGCAGAACCCAAATGCTACCTTGCGAGCACCCGCCACCAAATCCTTCTTCCTCTTTCCTTCCTACCCCGACCACCACCACCTCCTCCTCCTCTCTCACACGTGTCCGCACACCTCGCGCTCCCGTACCTTTCCTCCAAGAAACGCCTCTCCCTCGCTTGTTTGCTTCTTGTAATCCTGCCTTGTTGCCTTCTTCTTGCTTCTTGGTTCTTGATTCTTGCCATGGACCGACCAGACGAAGCGGGTGCCACGGCCGTCGGCGCTTACGCCGTCCCGCCTCCAGCATCGGTGCCCGTGGCGGGGGCCGTTGTGCCGGTAGATTTCACGGTTGTCAAGAAGCGCCTCGGTGGAAGCGGCGGCGACATGGCGGTGCACGACGCGTCCGGGGGCCTCGCGTTCCGCGCAGCGGCGGCGGCGGGCGGCGGCGCTGGAGGGAGGGTGCTTCTCGACACCTCGGGGTGTGCTCTGGTCACCGTTAGGAGCAGCGAGGTGATGATGAGTTAGTTTCCTAAATGAATGTTTGGTTTGTTCCAAGATCGCATCACGGGCAAATTAATTCGGTTTCTAGTCTAAAAAATCGGTTTCTTGGACCTATTTTGTTCTTAAGTAATAAAATACGCTAGACCGGGAATTTGGATTACACAGAAGTAGAAATTAGGAAATCGTTAGCAATACTACTAAACTGCCACTGCTATAGTTTGCAATCTGCTTCTCCCTTCTTGATTATCCTTAATGGGCTGACTGCGAAAATGTTGCTGTTGGTGGAGAGTTTAGGATCAACAGCGTGAGTTTAGAATCAATGGAGTGCTGCAACACAGCACAATGGAATATTTATATGAAATCATATCCTATCCATATGAATGACAGATTGAGAAAAATCAAACCTCAGGTTTGCAGTTTGCAAAGTCATATGAGAAGGGCTATGCACACTGCTGAAGAGAAGAGGAAGAACCAACCAAGCTTGCAATGTGGATAAAAACTTTGCAGATCCTGGAGCACCTGATCTAGTTCGTAAAAGCCTAATAGGCACAAATCGGGCCCTAAAATTGCAACCTGATTGGTTTGAACCCCTGAAGTTTTCTTCCTAGGAGAGCATAGAAGAAATGCATGTCAAATATCATACCTAGTGTTTGTTTATTATTACCACATCAGAATTTTTAGTACAGAATTGCACTGAAATAACAGATATACTATAGTGTTCCTGTAACATGTGGTGATCCTTGTAGTTGATGTGGTGATGCATGCCATATTTTAAAAATGGTACTTTTCTTTGACCTTTCTGATGATGATGTAAATTTGTAATGCTTGCATTCATAACTCGCTGTATATCTTTTGTTGCATAAATGTGTATCATGTAGCATGTTACTAAGTGCCATTTTGTCTTCTAGGGTGAGTGGCTAGCATTTAAAGGAAATAGTTTGGAACCAAAAGACATCATATTCACAACAAAAGTAATATCTGCTTCTACAAATCGAAAGGAGTTACATGTATTCTTCCCACCAAGAAGCACTTTTGAAGATCCAAAACCAAGCTACAGGCTCATAGGAAATCCATTCCGAAGAGCATGCACGATTATAAAGGGGAATTCCATTGTTGCTCAGGTAATATGGAGATATTGGATTGGCATGATTCGATGATGATTATAAAGGGGAAATCCATTTGTTGTCTATTGTATTGTATTAGTCACCTAGTTTGAACTTAGAACACATTTTTTTTCTATCAAACTATCACTACAACCATAAATCATTTCTTTGTGCAGACACATCTCCTGTATAAACTCAAGAAGGTCGTCTATTCAAGGCGCAAGTTTAGAGCGACCATTTACCCAGGAAACGATCACATTCTCGTCATGGCAATGATTATGACCTTCTTTGTAGATAAATGACAGAAGGGATGAGTGCCCACCACAGCATCAGAAAATTGATGACTAATTGTGCGCCCCTAAATCTTGTATATTTCCTCATTCTGGATGCTTTATTTCATTCTTCTGTCACTCACCAATTGCTCGTACTGAACTCACTGGTGCTGTAAATATTTGAATCTTGTGTGGGTTTTGTTTTTGATTGGCTAGATAACTATACACGTGCAAGTTACAAAGTTGCAGGCTTGCAGCACTACTTAGTTTCACACCTTCATCAGCATTAAGGGACGGACATACTAACCCAGCTTTACCTTCTGAGTAGAATAGTTCTCTCTGACTCTGTTATACAGCATTCGTTGCATAATTGTATACTATAGCCGTTTTCCCTGTCCAATTTGCATAGGTTATATTCCTACTTAAGTTATGATGATTATTCTTGGAACAAATGTTTTCTGCTCTAGTTATTATGAAGGGCGCAGCCATGGAGCAAGCATGTCCTAAGCTCAGCTGTTGTACTGAACTAGTGAACGTTTGCAGCTCCTAATGAAGTTGACATCTTCAGAAGAAAGATATTTACATCTCATACATCAGGAAACTATTATCCCCCCTCCCACCGGTTCTTAAAAAGGCCTTGAGCACATACATGAGAAACATTGCTTGATAAAAGGAATTTATATCTCTGGTACCTTCTGAGAATTTGTGTATGATATTCAATAAAATTCTGTAGCAGGATAAAAGAAGTTCAGTACATGTATCCAGAGTTCCAGACAACACCTCAATTTTTTGTCCAGTTATCTCTATGATCAAATGTATGATTTTGATCAGAAATGTGTGTTTTTTCTTACTAATTTGATGGCATCAATCAACATCACTGCATAGAATTAGCTCGTGGAGCTCTTTTTCAGGCTTACAGAAGTAAGTGCGATCCGTGCGGTTTCAGACTTCCAGGTGAATAAATCAATAATCTACTTAGCATCTTGATGTATGTATGGGATGAAATGGAATGATCAGAGCAATCTGTTCATACCATGTCTTACTATATTTGCCTGGACGTTGTACTTTTCAACAGTATGTGCAATCATTTGAAAGCACAGATTTACTGGAACCTTTGATTACTTCGGCGTTCACTGTCCTGTTGATCTGTCTCAGATAAAGATGTACATGTAAGTTTAGATAAAGATAATGTCCTATTTTCAGACTTCAAGGTGAATAAATCAATAATCTACTTAACATCTTGATGTATGCATGGGATGAAATGGATTAATCAGAGCAATATGTTCATACCATGTGTCTTATCCTGGACAGTGCTGTACTTTTCAACATTATGTGCAATCATTTGAAAGCACAGATTACCAGAACATTTGATTACTTCGGCGTTGTCACTGTCCTGTTGATCTGTCTCAGATAGAGGTCTACATGTAAGTTTAGATAAAGATAATGTCCTATTTCTCTTGAAATTGCTAATGGAAGCGACGATAACTACAGTGCCGTGATTACTCGTTTGGAACCTTGTGTTCTCAGCAGACCTAATAGTATTGGGGAAACGCTTCATGCATACAAAAGAGTGAACTGCGCAATTTTTAAAGCATATTAAGGATGTGCTTTGCAACTAGCTACTACTACACTACTAACTGTATTGCTTGAATTTTATGGAATTTGATTCAGCTTTTACATTTTACATCTTGAAGACTTGACTGGACAGTGTGATTGGAATATTTTGGCCAGGCAAACTTTTTGATCCAATGATAAGGGGTCTGGTTATTGTCCTCAGTCTACAAAGTATCGTACGCTTGTGCTGCTGATGATGATGGATGGGAACTGTCAACTATGCATGCGTGGAACAGATAAAAACAACGTCGTGTTCTGAAATTAATATTGTACTGCCATTTTTGCTCTATTCTTGGCTGAAACAAGGGGGAAAATGCCGAATGATGATCATCAAATTTAATGATTGATTTTATTGAATTTTGACAAAATTTGCAGCCTTTTCATTAAACCCAGAAAACATAAAAGAAACTTCGAATAAACAAAAGGAAAAATGAGAAAAGAGAAAATGGGTGTTGCAATCCGTCTGCAGGAGATCTGGAAGCAGCAGGCAAAGCTGGCAAAGTAACTTGGATAACGATTGCAGATACAAATGTAGCTCTCAGATTAGCAACCAAATGTAAGCAGCTATTACAAGTTATAGTACGATAGAGAAGGCGCTGAATTAGATCCAACCAATCCAAACGTCAAAGGGCTAGTCCCTCTGTAGCTTTTCTGGCAATCCGGTAACGAAGAAGCCAAAATATCAAATGATTGAGCATGCTCGCGCGTGGGTGGACCGAAGGAGGCAACTAGAGGGGGAGTAGGAGTTCACTCTTCTTCGATATCAAATCAAACTCAAGGTTATCCACGGCTTCGAAACACGCAGTGAAAGATTAAGTACACAAAGTCTACAAATCAACCCTACAAAAACCAAACCAAACCAAACCACTTGGTCATTATGACCGTAGATCACTGGCGGTCTGACCGATGCCTTGGGCCGGTCGACCGGAGCTCGGGCAAAGGCAAGAACAGCCTGGATTCAAACCTCCAAAAGATCCAATACAAGAACCACTACTTCAAATCTTATGAAACTTGGAACAAATCTTCATAAGGATGTCAGGAATCTATTCCAAGCAAATCATATGCTTGAAACGGTTCAAGTCCAATAGCACATCATATGCATTCACTTGTTTCATCACGATCCTTGTATTTCTCATGTGTTTCTCTGCTTGAGATGTAGTCTCATATGGACTTACACGACCCTCCATATCTTTGGGCTCCTCCTCTAGCCTCGGTCTTACTATGGATTGCCAATAATCACCAAGTACCCTACACATCAAAGATAAACAGTCATCTAGAGAACAAGTGGCATGCGCTTGACTCTGGTTAGCAAACAACACATAGCACTTCCAGTCATGATTAACATAATGCATGGGCTCCTGTCATGACTAACACTGCATGGATTTTTGCCATGATTAATACTTGTATGGACTCCTGTCTTGACTAACACCTTGCAGGGACTCCCAAAAAGCTTCTAGAGCAATAATACAACTAAGACACAACTTAGCTCACTCAACTCAACAAAGGCTAGTCTGACCGTCCTAGTCAACTCTAGTCAAACCTAGATAACAGGGGACCGGTCAACCATGACATCCATACTAGTCAGACCACCCCAGTCAACCCTGGTCAAACCTAGATAACAGGGGACCAGTCTAACTATGACATCCATGCCGGTCAGACCGCTCGATACAGTTCTGATTGGATTGCCATCATTTGGCCGGTCGCACCGCTATCAAATCCTTCACACAACAAATGAAGATATCTTTGGAAAACACATACCACCAACTATGGGCCGATACCACCGCTCTCCAGTCATACATCTACGGTTAGCCAGACCGTTGATTACATAACAATGAAACAAGAGAGTGCAAGTGACACAAAATCAAACTCAAACATTGATAACGAAGAATAAGTGAAGCCAAATACTCATCACACAATATGAAGTAATCTCCACATGGTCTCTCACACATAGTTTTCGCTGCCGAACTTTGCCAATTGACATTGACATTGATCCTATCCTGAGTGGAACTGAACTGAGCAGAGCAGGAGATGTGTCCTGGGAACCAAGGACTTGATCCCTGAATTCCTGGCACAGTCCTGCTCCTAGGTTTATCCATGTTGAGACAGGTACATGTTCCTTTCGCGCAACGCGAACCGGCGCACGCGCATCACATTGGGTGCTCTCAGAATCTCTGAGAGTTTCGCCGGATGACTTTTGTCATCAGTCTATTATTCACCAGAACTGAAAGTCAAGTTCAATTCTTCCATGTCGACTTCCACAACATCAAGAATCTTTGGGATTGTAGGGGGTGAGCTATTCTCCACACAATGGAAAGGAAATCTCCAAATCAGCCGTGTCCCCATTCTTTCGCCCACAAGGATTGTCAAAAAAAAAAAAAAAAAGGCTGCAGATATTACAGCCCTAAAGGAAGATCACAAGAAGATTTGGTGAGGTTTGCCTGGTCCAATTCAGCACAAGCAGATGTGCGCAAAGCACTGCACTCTTCAAGTCTGCATCATTTTCCTTTTCTAGATCCGGAAGCAACTAATCAAGCTTGCTGGAAATGGACTCACAGCATCAGGTACATGATGCAGCTGTGTAGACATTGTTTGCTACAGTTGAATGATGCGGAAGGGTTAAGACCACACAGTAAATTGACAGACATGCAGGAGGACCACTTTGTCTAAAGTCTATAGCAATCCACTTCTCCTACATCATGTAGAGAGGACCACTGGGGCATTAGGCGTTAGATCCAATGTAATTAGCACGTCACCAAACATCGGGTACCAGTGACACCCATTATTTCATAGCAGCCTACCATCCTGGTCCAGGCTATCAGCACATGCAATTCAGCGGGAAAGGCACCAGGAGATCCTAGGTTGATGGTATGATTAGCTCACCAATAGTTTTTGAAGTCAATTGTACAGCATCTATACAAAGGAGTGCTTTTATGCTCTATAAAAGAAGACTAACAAGTCCATCCTAAGAACTTACTGTTAGTAGTAGCAATGCTCGAAAGCCTAACTATGCATATCATAAGGTACATACGATCACTGAATGCACAACAGGCATACAACTCCGTGTTTACTTTAGGAGTTGTACGGTTTTGTTTTAAGAGAGCATGGTGGAAACGCTTCTGGATATAGGTTTCTAGTGCTTCTGTGTCCCGGTCGAACTGAGCAGTTTATCATGGCCTCATCTTGTACAGTTGAAATCCGGATGGCTAGTGCCCATGGCTCTGCGCCTCCGATCCGCCTTAGCCTTGCGCCCTGCGCATGATCTCAAGGCCAAAACTGTAGCAAATCAACAATGTTGTGATCGAGCCCATTTCTTTAACGAAGATAAAATTAAGGCATCATCTCAAGATCAATACTCTTTTTCTTCTCCACCGTTATTTTTCATGGAGGAGTGGAGGACCAGGGTTATCAATTTTGGTTGGGAAAAATTTCGGAGGGTGGCGAAATTACTGAAATCACCGAAATTTCGGTAATTCCGGTTTGGATTTCGTTCAAATTTCTGTAATATGAATTTTGATGAAACTGTAGAATTTTGAGAAAAAATTTATCAAAGATGGTAGAGATGAACTAGATATTAGATATAGATAAATAGAGATAAAAATATAGATGAAACTTGCTCCAATATTTAAAATTCATCTTAAGATTTGAATTTAAACCCAAATTTTGGTCTTACAAAATAATTTCGGAGCGGACCAAACTGTCCGAAATTTTGGCGAAAATTCACCGAAATTCGTAACCATGCGGAGGACAGCAACAACGCTAGGATTGTTCCTCTCATAGACTGCTCTTGTTTGTACGACAGAAATGCATAGGATATGTATAGTGTATTGCTGTCAGCGGGCTGATGCTGACAGGGATGACGAGACTCCCAAAATGAGGCAGTTGAACAGAAGAGCACGGTGGCATGTCGATCACAAGCTCGAGGATAATTGCGTGCGAGAACCATCATTCCAACCGACAATACTACATCGATCACACAGTAAAACAGTGTGCTTACCAATTGCTGCTTAGTGCTTACCAGTGTATTCCGGTCAGTGCCCGTGTTCTCGCTGCGAAAACGATGTTACAGCATTCAAGAGCTGCTCGACGAATCAGAAATTAGTCTCATCAAGAACAACCTAAGCTGATCCTTCCCAAACACTTTCCTGAATTCTACCCGGCAACTTCTCTTAAAATAATTGATGAATTCGTGAGGTACGAAGCTACATAGAAATCAGAATACCTTAAGAACTAGCACGAACGCAGAGATGCGAGAGACCTAATTAAACAAACCTCCTCCTGGCTATGAGCATGGATCTCTGCAAGATGAACACCACTGGTAAGAGCAGAAGCCGGCTCAATCGCCATGCGACGCCGACCGCGCGTCGCCTGAGGTTTCAGACGGTTTGTGCTCGGTGGAGAAGACGGGCACATGAAGAACCATCCAACCAGGTGTGAGCTGGCTCATCAAAGGAGGAGCATGGCGACGCCATTGGATGGTAATGCACGTGCCCTGCTTCTCCACCATGCACAGCCACCATCTCTCTGTCTCCCTGTCTCCATTGCCAGGAGGAGCCGAGAAAGGTAGTTGGACATATGCACTGCGTACCTTCTGAACTCGTCAGATTCCATCCTCCCGCTGCTCGTATTTATAGAGCAGGGGCTCTACTCCGCTGGGTGCTACTATAGGGAGGTTCTGTCTACAGGCAGCCGCTTTGTACAGTAGTAGGTGTATACATACACATGGCCAGTTGGGGCAGTATAGCTACAAGAGCTGCTATGCACTAACCAGGGTTTAAAAAACTGGTTGTAAATTTTAACCGGGAGGGGCCGGTTGGGCCGGTACGATGGAAAATCTGAAAATTCGGAGGGTTTTGGGTCAAAATTTTTAAATCAAAATTTGAATTTTTAAAACATCGGCTGAAAATCATTTGAAAATATCGGCTGAAAATTTTGAAATGAATTTTGGCAAAAATTTCTTCTAAATACAAAAATCATGTGAAACAAATTTTTCAGAGCTTATTTAAAATTTTACCTAGGGTAACAGGTAAAACCGGTTTTTGGCCGGTAATCGGCCTATAAAATAATTTCGCTGGCACTAACTCATTGGCAAGCATGCTGTAGACGGTGGATCAATTTGTGATGGCAGTGAGTGCTCTTGCACAAGCCTGCAATTTCAAACAACAGCCACCTTGCAGGGCTTCCAGATGACAGTGTAGTCAAACTTTATAAAGTTTAACCTATCAATATTTTTAGAACTATATGGCTTAGACATTTGTACTAATATAAAAAGTTTAAAAAGAACATTTATACTATTAATGGTCAATTTCATATCTTAAAGACTGTGACAAATCAATAACATCGTTTTAGCATTGTAAATACCGGTCAGTGTTGTAAATTGTAACTACTGTTTGCTAGACATGTTTTTTTGCGTGTTTTGTCCATATCTGTGCAACTACAAGTAGATTGTATATTTTTACCTACACCGCTGTAAGTGAGTTGGTTGGTGAATAAACCTAACATTGTATTAGAGGTTAAATGTATTGAATTCAATATATGTCTGGTGAATTTAAGATAAATTAGAAATTTTGCACGATGGTCCAGTGGTCACACTGTGGCATTTGAATGCTAGGGATTCCAAAGGTAGATTAGGATGGAACCGCGTTAAACAGTAGATTGCTTCTTCCTCACAACTAAACATTCTCGGTGAACTAGGCGAATTGCCCATGTAATTATGCAGCTAAATTTGAAAATATAGCTGCACTCGCTGTACAAGTCTAATGCCTACGGTTAGAAACAAAGTTCAATTTTTTTTATAAAATTGTAATAGTATAATGTCTATATATAATTAATCTACATTGTTATAATCTGACCTCATCAAAATAATGGTGTAGACCATTCTCTTTTTCCCTCAATTAACAAGAGAATTTGTTGGATTTTTTCTTTCTTACATATTACTATGAGAATTTCTAGTTCTCCAATCTAAAGACATGCCTTTTTATATTACAAAGAAGACGCACACAAAACACACACGGAATTACGCCCCACAAGCACATTCCTAAAAATATGAAGACTTAGCGACCTACCAATTTTTGGTTCTCCAAGCTAAAGGCATGCCTTTTTATATTACAAGGAAAACGCACACACACAGAATATGCCCCTCAAGCATATGCCTAAAAAATACGAAGACTTAGCGACGTACCTCTAATATCACCGGCCATGTGTTCATATCTATATAAATTGGTCCATGCGTCAAACTCGTGTAACACTGGGATTGCATTCCTAGTGTCCCGCCTGTTTGGACATCAGCTTTTTAGCTTTTTTTAATGTGTTGTGGCTTTTGTCTTTTTGCCTTTTAGCTAGAATGATATTGTAGCTATTGTTAGATTTATATATATATATATTTAATTAAAGAAAAATAAAAAACACACACCGTTATATCTCCACGAATAACATAAAGGAAAAAAAACTATGTTAAAAAAATCAACACGTTTAAAACGGGTTTTGACTTCTGGAACAAGGAGCTAGGAGCTGCTGTTTGGAACAGAGCCTTTATGGACTGTGTTTTCAGGCGTTGGCATCAATCAGTGCTTGGTTACACGGAAAGCTTGCATCCCATCATTCCCACGAGGATTTCCTCATTTAGTGCTAGTGGCGTGCGTGGTCCTCAAGGGGGACCGGGTGGGAATGGTGGTGAGGAGTGATGTGGGTGGGTCGCTGGTGCTGTTGGTCTGGGGGACACCAACCTAAGCAGGGGAAACCGGTTGGGTCCAAGACAGCAAAATCGATCCACCCGTTTCCTCGCTGTTCACTGCCTTACCCGATCGTGCGGTGCATGGCAAGAAAATTACAGCGGGGGAGGCCTGTTGGAATCGAACTGTTTGCTGTAAGGTTCTTGTAAAATTCCTGCGTTCAAACGGGCCAATACCAACCTCCTTATTCATCTAAAGATTCGAGATCGGTTTCAAGGAATGAGATATTTCGAGCTGGAAAATTAAGTGGAGTCAGTGTTTCTCTGCGAACAGCAGTTCTTCTTTTCTTTTGAAAACTAAATTGCAATAATCTCTGAGCAATGCAGTGAGTAGTGGAGTGGAGTCCAGTTCATAAAAGCATGTTGTTTTGGGATACGCGTGTCAAACTTTTAAAACTTTAGCTGACAGTATATTTTTAGATACTTAGCCTGAATACATTAAAATCATATATATATATATATATATATATATATATATATATATATATATTCATCTCGAAAAAGTCCCGATAATAATATTGATTAGTTGCAATAAACTAAAGAAACTAAAGATAAAACCACAGACAAAAGTTGATCAGCATTAGTAAAATACATTATTCGACCTCAATGACATGTTAAAAGAGAACAAAATTACTTAAAGTTTTCAAATAAAAATAGTAGAATGATCAAATATAAGTTAATGTATTACCTTTTAGTATTCACGTTCTTTCAAGTTCATAAAACGACGAACCATAACATTATTAGTAATTTTTATCAATTCTTATTTCTCCACACAGTAAAAAAATATATCATTCATGATATTATCACCAATTAATTGAAAAGTTAGTTAAATATTTGTATGCGCAATAGTTTAAAAATAATAAATAAAAAATACGTTCAGTGGTTTACTTACTTGACATTGCGGTTAAATACTACAATCTTGTCTCCGATTTACAGCGAGCTAGGTTGTATTCCAAAAATTAAAATTAAAATCATAAGTCTTAACCATACAATTTAACAAAAACCAATCAATAATCATCATATTGAAATTCTAACTCATAAATTGAAATAATTGAGAGAAATTTATAGCAAATTACATACTGATCGGGTGAACCTAAGCTTCCTTCAGCCGACAAGGGTGTGAGACAATAGGGATCAAGCGAAGCTACAGTGAGATGGTAGGCAAGGGCAGCCAGTGGCGACAATTTCTCCCATTCTCCAGCGACCGGTCGCTACCTAGCTAAGTGCAATTGTGCCGTGGACATGGTGCACATCTTCTAGCCAACCATACAAGATGAATAAGCGTCGAGGGTTGCTACGAGGTGATAAGCTTCGGGATCATCAAATGAACGTTGTAGTCTATTGCGGTCCTCCCTCTTACGCTAGCTCAAGGGCTACATTGGCCTACTATAGTTGCCTCAAGGACTGATGGAAGCGGAAGCTTCTCATGAACTGCTACTAACTTCTGAAAATTTAGGCTGTTGTACTAACTTCATTGGGTTTCACAGAAAGAATCGGATGTACTGAGTTTAGTCTAAGGAGTTCACATATAGACTAAAAGTGTTAATCTCTGCTAAAAAAAATTTTGGTGTCTTGCAACATCAAGTCCCACTAAGTAGTTCTGCCCTTGGCTATATGAAACTTTGAAGATTATTTTACCCCCTAACTTCTGGATCCACCACTATTTCCAACCATGCATGCTTGGCTTAATATGAACCTAAAAAATGGGCAAGGGAATTCAACGCCGCAAATATTTGGTCTCTCACACGACAATTAACCGTTCAGCTATCACATTAGCATATACGGTGTGTGAAACACTGGATTTGCTACTCTGGCTTGTCCGGCAGCTAAAAGAGGCTTTCGACAATATAGTCCCTTTTCTTTTAGACTACAAGTCTCTTCTTTTTAATTTTTAAAAACTACTTTTTAATTTTCTATAGTAACAAACTTTTAAATGAAATATCATTTCAAGATGAGGTCTACAAGTTTAGCGACTTTATTTATATAGAGCAAAGCTACATATGAGTTTCTGTTATTCTATACTCTCTCTCACGAATAACCCAAAAATTATAAACTATTACCATAAGCCGAAGCCAAAAAGAACGAGCCCATAGGCTTATAGCTTTTAGCTATACCTTATAGTTTTTGTGTGTGTTTTTTTAGATAGCAACAGACGGCGAAGACATTAGCATGAACGGCACACATGGTTTTAAACTAGATATACTGTTTAGATAATCTACTTTAAGAAACCGTCTCGTTTATTTTAACTTATAGAAAAATTGAAAATCAAAAGTCAAAAAAGATACAGCTATAATTTGGCCTTTTGCAAACCGACACTTTGGGTGTTTGTTTGTGACCATATAAAGCTTTCTTTAATCGGCAAACAAGCCCATACGCCTAATTGACAATTTTTTGTACGATCCCTTCATTCGCTACAGGACGCGTCCACACGTGGAAGGTATAAAACCAGTATCTACCATCACTAGCTTGACTAATCTATGCACAAGCGTGCTCTCGTCCTGATCTTGGCTCGTTCAAAAAATAATAACAGTGCATGATGGGACTAACGTGAGGTACTCGCTCTATTCACATAAGAATAATATTTTTGACTTTTTAAAATTAATAAGATGCTATTTTGACTAGTAAACTTTATTATCACATATTCGATATAAATAAAGTTATAGAAACGCTATACCACATTCCAATGTTTTTTTTGAGTAAAATCAATTAAATTTCTGACCTTTCGATCTTTGTCGAGATTCATGTGTTGTCTTCACTGCCGTCGTCTTTAGGGCTGTAAACAAGCCGAGCTCGAGCGAGCTTGACCTGGCTCGGCTCGAGTTCGGTAGGAACTCGAGCCGAGCTCGAGCGAGCTTGAGATTGCCGTCGAGCTTCAAGCTGGGCTTGAGCTCGGCTCGGACAAGCTCGACAGGCTCGTGTAGGCTCGGCGAGGGGGAGAGGAGGGGGAGTTGGCGACGGACCCGGGGGGAGTACCTGCTGGCAGAGGTGCGAGGGAGCCGTGGCTGAGCCGGATCTAGGTCGAGGAGGGGCGTCGGCGGCGGGGGAGAGGCGCTGGTGTGCCGCGGTCGAGGAGGGGCACCAGCGGCGGGGGAGAGGCGATCTGGTCGGATCCGGGTCGAGAGGCGGCGGGGTGGGGGCGGGGTGGAGGCGGGAGAGGAGGGGGGCGGGGAGGAGGCGGCGGCGGGGAGAGGAGGGGCGCGGGGGCGAGGAGAGGCGGCGAGGAGAGGAGGGGGACGGGGAGGAGGCGGCGGCGGGGAGAGGAGGGGACGGGGAGGAGGGGCGGCGAGGTGGGGGCGGGGTGGAGGCGGGGGAGAGGAGGGGGACGGGGGAAGGAGGGGCGGCGGGTGGGGCGAGGAGGGGGACGGGGTGGAGGGGCGGCGGGGAAGAAGAGGAGCGGCGGGGGGCCCGAGCCGCCGAGGAGGGGGACGGGAGTGGGGGGCGGCGGGGGGGGATTTGGGTGTGGGGGCGTGGGGACCTGGGGGGCGCGGGATTTGGGCGTGGGGGCGCGGGGGGGGGGGCGGACGGGTGGGGGCTGGGGAGAGAGTGGCAGGATTTGAGAGAGAGAGGCAGGAGGTCGGGAGGAGGTAAAAAATATCTCAAGTTCGCGAGCTATTCGAGCTCGGCTCATTAAAGTTCGCGAGCTTGAGATTAGGCTCGAGTTCAGCTCATTTGGAGCTCGAGCCGAGCTCGAATCGAGTTGAAAGCGAGCCGAATCTGAATAGTTTGCGAGCCTCGAGCTTTTTTACAGCCCTAGTCGTCTTCCTCATCTCCGACGATGCCGTCATCTTCACGTGTCGCTGCCCCCTAGGATTAGAGCTCGGGTTCCTCGTTAATATTAGGGTTCACTTGAGCCCCTCGAGCTTAGAGAGAGACCGGGACGGCAGCGGACCGGCAGTGCGAGGTGGAGGTGGCAGGGCGGCGAGGCAGCAGTGGCGCAGCCTCAATCGCGGGCGGGAGAGGGCGGTGGGCAAGGTAGGTGGCGGACATGTCGTAGAGTTATTAGGTAGTGGAGGGCAAATATGGCGGTGTTAGCCGCTGGAGATGGGAAAGAAGGGCAGGGTGGGGGCGTTGGAGGCTAGCGGCGGGGAAAGACAAGGGCGCAGCGGGGGAGGTGAAGGCGGCAGGAGGGAAGGAGTAGGAGGAGGGAGGTAGTTGTTGGTGGATCTCGTTGGCGTCAGGGGCGATGCCGGCGAGGAGGTGGGTGGTGGCGCGGGGGAGGTGTGGAGGCGGCGAACTGGGGTGGGGTAGAAGTAAGGGTAGGGTTTGGGTTTGGGTTGAGGAGATTTTATATATGAGTGGATAGAATGATTTAGGCTTTTGATTTTTTATCTGTTTGTTAAAAAAATGACTGATTTTAGAGAAAAATTAGTCAAAAGTTGTATAGACACTTCCCTAAAGTTATGAAGTTCAGTAGTATGAAGGTTTTTCTATGATGAATTTATTCATACCGTTTTATATATTTCAGATAATATCTTTGACCAAAATCAATATGTTTTTATTGCACGTATTTTATGACATCACTTCTTTTTATGACCTAAGGAGTACCTCGAAATAGTATCATTGTGCGCGCGCACGGCCATTAATTTGCACAAATCGATGTCAGCAACCTCTAATCTTCCATGGCTAACCTAACAAGTACTTTTAACTAGTAGGTTTGCGATGCGCTTGTAAACATATATCCAAGGAAAATTTGCACAAATCGATGTCAGCAACATCTAATTATCTACCCCCAAATTGATGCCGTTTATCCAAGGTAAATGTGCAAATTAAGCAGTGAAAGGCAACTCAAATCAAATGCACTTAGTTCGCCTTGTTGAGAAATAATGAGTGCTCCTCTCTATATGGGGCGTGAGCGGTAGAGAAAATGAGAAAGAGATAATGGGAGCGAGAGAAATGAGGTACGTGAATAATCTATGACCCTCTGTCTTATTCCAGGAGTAAGACGGTAACGAGAATAGTGGAGAAACCACTTCGAAAAGCCGTGTGTTTATATTAATTTTTGGTTTTTTTAAATAAAAGTTAATACAAATAGTGACATAATGTGATACTCCTGCTTTTGAAAAGCAATGTCGACCCTTGTTAGATCTTCATCATTACATGAGATCCGGAGATTAGGTTGCTTTTGGAATACTTCAAAGGAAAGAATTGGCCTTCTGTGCTAGGAAAAGAAAGGGAGCCGAGACTAAGCGTGCCGAAAGCATATATTTACGCCTTTGCGCATGACAAAACAAAATGAGATGGGAGGGCCTGACATGCAAATCCTTCAATGATTCCATGGACGTGATGCAGTGGTGTAGTCGTGCTCGTCTCATTTGGCGGCCTAGCTAGGCTCTGCAGGGATGCATGCAGTGGCGATTCGAAATAGCGAATTACATTTTTACCTGTTTTGCCACCCAAAAAAATGGACTTTTTCGTTTTTGCCACCAGCCCATTAGGGTACTGTGTTCTGTGACCCCCCCCCCCCCCCTTATGACTTGTCACATTTTACAAATAAAGACCAGAGTCCAAAGTATCTGTTTGATGGTGGGCCTCACGTGTCAGTGCTCGCCGTCCTGATAGACCTGTTTGTTGACACTAATGACCTAATGGGGTCACTCTGGAGTTAGCATCATAAGTACCATTAACATTATATAAAGGCTGAGTTAAAGAAAAACATCTATGTATCAATTATCTTATTAAATTAAAATAAAAAATATCACGTTCATTTTTAAAGGTAGAAATTATCACATTAATTAATAAAAAAATTACACTGTCAATTATGGTAGGATTAGATTATACGGCGTAGATCAAACATATATAAGATTGAAGTATGTATAAAAAAACTACATGACAAATACAGCTCTATTTAGATACAAGGATCCATACGACCATATACCACCTGCGCAATCGCGTTACAACTAGCCGGAAACAATACCGTGCACCTGGCACCGAGAAGAACACGGTACCTCAATGGCCACACACGACAAAAGATTGTTCACGGAAAAGCACCACGACACACTAACGACAGCGGCTCACCACTGCATGCGTCCTAGCTAGTGGCAACGTGTTGGAATACAATAAATTATATTAGCATAAATTAAGATGTTTTATCATGTAAACTGAGAAATCATATGAGTAAGATATCATAACATCAGATTAAACTTAAGATGAGAAGTGTACCATCCTATGATAGCTTGATCCTTCACTCGAACTTGTAGTGGATTATTCAGCTGTGATTGACACCTCAACCACATTCGGTATAACCATGCACTTCCTTAATCCAACCACATCGAAAGGCCTAGAGATATTTCTCATGTTATATAGGAAAGGCAAATTCTATCTTAATCACTCGTATTCTTTTGCATATTTCATAGTAAACCTGAAAGTTATCTTTATGATCACCTAGTCACGGATTAGTATTTGATAATCTCTAAGTAAACTATTACACGTATAGAAAATAATATCGATCTCAGATCTAAGGATTCTACATACACTATATTGAGACCAACTGATGACACTTAAGAATATAATAATTCCCACAGTGTCTCATGGTGAGTCAATTCAACATCATGTTCTCTAACATATGTCCACATTATTGATTTGATACTCTATATACATGATCCATGAAACATGATCATCAATCAATACATTTGCTGATCTGTAAATTATAATTGTCCTACATAATGATATAAAATTAGGAATAATTTAGAATAACATCAAAACATAAATATAGAGTTTTACGAACAAGTCACATACTTATTGATCAATATGAAAGATATTTATTTAAAAAATAAAATAATATATTATTTAAAAGATTAAAAATATAGGAGTGACACGGTCATCTACACAAAGGGTCGGCAGCTTTTTTGCGCGTATGCCAATCGGAGACGACACGTCCGCCTGCGCCTCTCACACGTAGAGGCGGCGGCAGCAAAATCACATGTATTCACACATCGCCACAGCCACTGGACGGACTGATGGATTGTGCCTGTCGAGATGACCCAGCCACGAGACAGAGAAGCTGGTGACGGTCAGTAGGATCGGTTTGGACGCATGTATGTATCATTCCTGAGCGAATTTACTTAACATGTATGTATCATTCCTGAGCGAATTTACTTAATGTTCTCATGTGTGATCTTAGGTTGAATTTTATGTCCAAATTAATCTAAGCGCCATAATGTAAAAATCGCATAACCCAACATTGCTGCAGCGAGGGAGAAGTTGCAGTGGATGAGAAGGAGAAGCAGGAACAGTAAAGACAATCTAAGGTTAAGGTTTTGCATGCCAAATACTGTGTACCTCGATGCCACGGGTCTTGGTGCCTAATCGCCTATTGAGATTAAAGGACAGATCAGGCAAAGGGCAATAAGACACGTGATCAGATAAGGCTAAAACGATGGGAGTCATGCATTAAAAAATGCTTCTAACTAAAGGTATATTTAAACAATATACATTTCTAATTCCCTAAGAACTACCCTGACTGAAAAATTGTACCAAAAGTTTGATGAAGTTTTCTTAAGATGTATTCTGGCTACATGCTTTTTTACAACTTCAAATCTCTATCTAATGGCATACAAACGTCTCAATGCTAATCCAATTGTCAGGATTATAATTACAGAAAAATAATCAAACAACTGATATCGATAAATACTAATATTTATGTAAATAATACTTACCAAATTTAGCTGTGTAAATGTGCAGGCCTTATAGAAAAGGCCAAATTAAAGTACCACGCGTCTGCATGCTGTAGCTAGCTGCTCATATTTTTCATAAAAAAAATTTGTGTGAAGCTAGCTGTCATGACTTATGATGCATTTATACGCGCGCATATGCCAGAAACCTAGAATTTTAGTTAGTGGAAACAAAGCGGTCAGGGTAGTCATGAGATGCATATCGACTAGAATGATTCGATAAGGTGATAAGGTGGAAAACCAAAGACCATTAACTCCTTAAAATGATTCTTGTCTAGGTAATGTGGGTTAGTGACGAGAGGAGGAGAGCAATCCAACATAAGCAAATCACATAAACATTACGTATAATGGTAATGTGGGTTAGTAGTTGAGCATCATTGCCAGATCTTCCCCTCACAAATCATTTACTCCCTCCATCATTAAATACGGGGAAAAAAGCCTAACTTATGACTCCGAAGTTTGGTGGTTCGTTTACTTAGACTGTGAATTATAAAATCAGATATTTTACCCTCTAAACTTATGAAACTGAGCAAATAGCCCCAAAGGCAGTTTTGAAACTGGTTTTGCCGCTGAGCAGTTGAGGGGCTCATGACGTGGCAACTGTTTACGAAGTCAAATATAAAAAACCTAAACCCAACAGTCCCAGATGTCAAGCAAATACTAGCCCCAGTTCAAACGGTTTCAATTTATGACTCTTTTTAGCTTTCGACTTATTTAACCTAGAAGCTACTTGAAACACATCGACTTCTAATTTGGATTTATTTTTGCCTTTTCTCGGCTTTTTTACTTCTCTTTTTTCTCTTTATTTCTTTGCATTGTTTATAACGATATAACGGTTTTTTCAATTTTTCTTGTAAAATAATAATAGCCGCTACAGTGTAATTTTAGTCAAAATATAAAACCACAACTAGATGTTTAAGCCAAAAACTAGTTGAAGCACCACCAGACTGTCTTCTTCTTCCCTCCTCTCACTCCATTCTCCACCCAAGAAGCTTAAGCAGATGCAACATTGGCATGTTTGATCTCGTCGTTGAGTTCATGGAAGCGGATGTCGAGGCAGCTGAAGGGACCAGCACTCCCACGTCACCTGCGCCTTCATGCTGTCCTCCTACCAATGACCAGGACACCCAAGAGCACCCAGATCAGAGACGCACACATAAACAATAACATATCGAAATGCATAATTAGGCCATGGTGAGAAACAGCCAAGAACACCCAAATCTACACTCGCCACATCTTGATTCTTTTTGAGGACAGGTTCTGGTTAAGATTGAAACCTTTGTAATTACAGCTGGATTTGGGGCTCTTCGGCAGAAGGGGCATCCAAGCGGAAGTCACAGCCAGCCGCTGCCCCATCGGCCATCGCCCATATGCAGCGCCCGAGCTATTCTCTCCCGCACCACACCGTGACCCATGATGTCGATCCATCAATTCCGTGAACGCCTCGCAAATTCTTTCGCGTCACCTTGTGTTCCACCCATTTCTCAATCCTTTACCCAAATTAATTTGATTTTCGTGCTCGCAGCATACAGAATCATTTGTTGTTCTTCTCCGCCTCCGTTCTAGTTCGCCGCTATCATTCGTCTCCTCCCGTGAGTCTCCGTCCAAGTACATGAGCATGCTCCCAACCTCCTCTACATTTTGACGCGCATGGTTTGACCTTCAGAGCACCGTATCACCAGCACCACACCTACACCCACCGCCTGTAGCCACCGCCAGTGCAACTCCAATGCCCCTCTCTCTAAACCACCACCACGATTAACTTCCTTACGTTGTGTGCACCCGTTTTGTCCATCCCCAAGCCTAGCCACCACTCCTGTCACCAGCCGGTTACCATGCTCGAGCCTCCTCTGCCACCATTGATCCGTTCCTATGTACCTGAGGAAGAAGGCATCCTATTTTAAAAATAAGAGTAAAAGAATACATCTCGGCCTTAGGGACAAAGTTTGCAGGCCAATACACTTGGGGGTCTCTTGGACCTCGAGCGTTTTGCTAGGGCTCTTAGGCTCAGATGGCTATGGCATTCAATGATGGACGACTCTAAATAGGCCTTGGCAGGGTATAAAAACACCATGTGATGATCAAGATCGAGAGCTCTTTGCAACGACGACCACTATTCTCATCGGTAATGGGAAAGGCATCCTTCTGGAACTCATCTTGCGCACACGGAATTGACTGCGTGACATCACGCCAACCATCTTCAATGCCTCCAAAAGGAAAAACATCACCCTGCAAATAGCATTGACGGATAACAAATGACTGCAGGAGCTAGATCCGTCGGTTGGCCTGACGGCACAACACATACATGAGCTTGTAGTTATTGGGGGGTGGGGGTTATCTCCAGGACGCCCCTGCAGGCTGACCATGACGACTCCATATCTTGGAACCTACATCTGAATGGAATTTACAGTGTTGCCTCAGCAAACAAAGCGCAGTTCCTAGACGCAATACACACCACCAAGAACGCCCTCATTTGGAAGACATGGGCACATATGTGACAGAGATATCGATTCACCTTTTGGTTGAATGCCATTACACCATAAGAATTTGGGCAGCCACTGCGCAATGGACCCACAGCGACTCCCTCAACTCGGAAACCTGGGAGACCCCGTCATCCATCCGTCAATGATAGGAGTCCGTCACCCTTTCACTTAGAGCTCCATGGAAAGCGATGGCCACGTTTGTCATACTTGTTACATGAGAAATTTGGAATGAAAGGAATGCCCGGATTTTTCACTCAATGGGAACGATGCTGACGTCCTCGATTGCATGCATAAAAGAGGAAGCTGGAATCTAGGTTCTTGCAGGAGACAACAAGCTCACGGAGCTAACGTTTTTCTCTGTAACATCTTAGTATAGCTAACCTTTGATCTGCGTAGAGTCTTCCAGGCCCTTCTATGCTCACTATTCTCTTCTTAATTAATTAGTGCAGTGCTCCTGCCCCTTTTAAAAAAACATATGGGTCTTGGTGTACAAGACTTTTTATATTTTTTATTTGTAGAGTCGTCGTCATATGTCATCTACGTCATCACAATGGTGGCAAAATCACCTTCAGTTGACGAACCATTAAACTTCAGTGTGTAAACTAGATTTTTTTCTATTAAATAAAGTCACCCCAAGGTTATACAGTGAAACTTTTGAATCTTGACCACTAATATATATATATATATATATATATGAAAAATATCTTTTACACCCGAGTGTAATATACCACATAAACGAACTTGAAATACTCTTTTATCACCTTAAATATACTCGTGTACTAATTATAAGATACTCCAATATGAACTATATGAAAAAATTACAAGTGAGTCTATAGTTTTTAGCATATTTTATAAATACCTTTATATATGCACATAAAAAGGAGTATGTCAAAAAAAAATATACATACTACCTCTGAAAAATTGTTCATACCACCTAGATAGTCTTAAATACTCATATACTACACGTGCATACCCTCTGTTTCGCGAGATACTCTCTACATTGTGAGATATGATATAGGGTGTAATTATACTCGGATGTAGAAAAGAGGCTATATATATATATATATATATATATATATATATATATATATATGTTGTAGGGGTGACCCCTACCTAAACCCAGTCGGCCTGCTAGAAAAGCGCAAGCATCGAACGAGGCATGTATAATGATGTGAATGCCCTCTAAGGGTATTCTTGTAACGATAATCCTCGCAAGGAGATATATGTGTGATACAAGCCATAGAAGAGAGCATTGCTCACCTAACTCTCCACTACCATACACCCTCTCTCTCTGTTTGGTCTGTAACCACAACAGTTGGCGCCGTCCGTGGGTACGACAAGAGCAAGCTTCAAGATCTCAGGAAGGATGGCACCGAAAAAAGCATCGTCATCGACGGCGAGGTCCCGCGTCAACACCAGGGCTTCGACATCAGCGGTTGCGGGCGTGAACGACGGCGCAGGCGTGGCAAACCCGACCGTCGACATTCATCGCGTGACGACCACCCCCGCCAGTGCCGATGTGACAGTCGACCCCGCTACCGCCGATGCAACACCCAACCCTGCCGCTGGTGCGACAGTCAACCTCGGCAGCACCGGTCGGGTGGTAGGGGCGGTAGCGTCGACGCCCAAGGGGGCACGACCGCCGTCCCTACACCCGGTGGAGCGCAGAGTAGTCTTGGCCGCGATATGGGCCCCGTCATTGACGCTGGGGTCCATCACACCGGTGCGACGGGCAACCCAACGGTACGAGCTGTGGTCGCGACTACCCCGGCAGCGCGACCAGGCGCGCTAGTCGCCGTAGACACGCCGGCAGTAGAGGACGCCATGCTAGCGGCCCTCGACGAGCTCCAGCAGGAGTTGGCGGATCTCCGCGGAGCTGTGCAGAGCATGCAAGAGGCTCGGAGTCAGCACACCCCATCGGTGGTCGCGTCGAGACCCACACCAGAGCGGGCGGATAGTCGCCGCGCCAGGAAGAACTACGCCAGACCGGAAGGAAAAGCGCCGGGGTGTCAAGGCAGGCGCGCCGATGCCAAAGACGAGACCCAGCATCGCACCATCAGCGTCATCTTCGGAGGCTCCGCGCTGGAGACTTCGGTGCAGCTACTTCCAGGAGGCTTGCACGGCGAGGTCACCTTCACGCCGGCTGATGCCCGAGGCGTGGAGTTTCCCCACCAGGACCCTTTGGTCATCCAAGCTGACATCGCCGGCTGCGATGTCAGGCACGTCCTCATCGACGGAGGCAGTTCCGCAAACATTATATTCGCGGAGGCCTTCGACCGCATGGGGATCCCTCGGTGTCGCTTGAGGCCGTCAGGGACCCCGCTCCAAGGTCTTGGGGGCAAACGGCTGACGGCATTGGGCCAGGCAGGTCTCCGACTCTCCTTTCGTCAGGGCAATAACGCTAGGAGCGAGGACGTAGTCTTCGACGTCGTTGACATTCCGAGCCCATACAACGCAATACTGGGTCGCCCTACCCTCAACTCGTTCGGGGCGGTCCCGCATCATGGCTTCCTGTGTATGAAACTCCCAGGCCCGCGAGGTGTCATCACCATCTTCGACGATCAGGACCTTGCCCAGCGCATCGAGGCTCATGCCGGACGCCTGTACTGCAAGGTGCACACTCTCATCGATCCGCTCAGGGCGGCTATCCCCTCCGCTCCAGGATGGACGCCCAAGCCCCGACCGAAGGGTAGGGTTAAAAGGGTCCTTCTCCAACTCGAAGGCCAATTCGTGTCCATTGGTGAAGGCCTTCCCCTGGAGGCGGAGCAGGACTTGCTCCGGGTCCTCCGGAGCAATGTGGATGTCTTCGCATGGTCCCCGAAGGAGATCAAGGGTGTGGACCACCTGCTTATCGAGCATAACCTAGCGGTTCACCCCGATACTAAGCCGGTCAGGCAAAAGCTTCACCGTATGTCTATCGACCGACAGCAAGCGGCCAAGGTGGAAGTAGCGAGGCTTCTCCAGGCTGGTGTCATTCACGAAGTCCAACATCCAGACTGGTTGGCCAACCCGGTCCTGGTCAAAAAAGCCAACGGCGCTTGGCGTATGTGCATCAACTTCACCGCCCTCAACAAGGCATGCCCGAAGGATGACTACCCCTTGCCCTGCATAGATCAGCTGATTGATGCCACCGCGGGCTGTGAACTCATGAGCTTCTTGGATGCTTACTCTGGCTACCACCAGATCTATATGGCCAAGGATGCCGAGACCAAGACCAGCTTCATCACGCCGATAGGGACATACTGCTTTGTCAGGATGCCCTTCAGTTTGAAGAATGCGGGGGCAACCTTCACCCGCCTCATTGCGCTAGCGCTGGCTTCCCAACTCGAGAAGAATGTGGAGGCTTACGTCGATGACGTAGTCGTCAAAACCAGGCAGCTAGCCTCCCACAACCAAGACCTCCAAGAGACCTTCGACAACCTCAAGAATGCGGGCATCAAGCTCAACCCGGACAAGTATGTATTCGGTGTGCAGGTAGGCAAACTCTTAGGCTTTCTCGTGTCCGGACGCGGCATCCAAGCCAACCCCGACAAAGTCGATGCGATCCTCACCATAGAGCCGCCCAAGAACACAAGGGAAGTTCAAAGACTCGCTAGCCGCATGGCCGCACTGAGCCGTTTCCTGTCTAGGGCAGTGGAGCGGGGCTTGCCATTTTTCAAGACCCTCCGCGGCTGTGATGGGTTCCACTGGGGCGACGATTGCGCACAGGCTTTCGACGAACTCAAGAGGCACCTTGCAAGTCTCCCCACTCTGGTCGCCCCAGCACCAGAGGCTCCCCTCCTGCTCTACCTCGCTGCCTCGGCGACAGCGGTCAGTGCCGTCCTTGTCCTCGAGGCAGGCGCTCTTCAGCACCCCGTGTACTTTGTATTTGAAGCTCTTCAGGGTGCCAAGACGCGCTATACGGAGCTCGAGAAGTTGGCTTACGTGCTGGTCATGGCCTCGAGGAAGCTCCGACATTATTTTCTGGCTCACCCAATCACCGTGCCGTCTTCGTTCCCCCCTGGCGGAGATGCTGCACAATAAGGAGTCCACATGGCGCATTGGCAAGTGGGCAGCTGAGCTCGTGCCGTTCTCCTTGACGTATGCCTCGAGAGCAGCGATCAAATCCCAAGTCCTCACGGACTTCCTTGTGGAATGGACCCCCTCGGCCCAGCCCGCCCAGCTGCTTGACGACCCGGTGTGGCTGCTTCACACCGATGGAGCCTATAGTGTTTCCGGCGCTAGTGTGGGCGTCATGGTCACCACACCAAAGGGGCACCGCCTCTCGTACTCGGCGCGCCTTGCATTCCCCGCCACCAACAACACGGCCGAATACAAGGCGTTACTCTTCGGCCTCGCGAAGCTCAAAGCCCTGGGCGCGCAACGAGTTCTCGTCTGCACCAACTCACGGCTGGTGGTGGGCCACGTCGACAAGTCATACCAAGCCAAGGACCCCGACCTGGCCAAGTACCTGGCAGCCGTAATAGCAAAGGAGCAGCGCTTCCTCGGTGTTACCGTCAAGGCCATCCCTCGGGCAGAAAATGAGCAAGCCGACGTGCTCGCAAAAGCCACTAGTCAGCAGCTCCCCACTCCCGAGGGAGCATTCCATGAGGTTCTGCCCATGGCAGCCATCGCACAGGACAACCGTGATGCAGCCCTCGTTCACCAGATTACCCGGTAGGACGACTGGTGAGAGCCCATCCACGGTTTCTTGCAGGGCATAGCGGAGCCTAACGACCCTGTCGAGCTTTGGCGCCTGCAGTGCCTTGCCAGGTCCTTCCAAGTGCATGACGGAGTGCTCTACAAAAAAGGAGTTTGTGCACCGCTTCTACGGTGCCTCTCACGCAAGGAGGGGCAGCACCTCCTCACGGACATTCACGTGGGCCTCTGCGGTTCGCATCTGGCACCGAGATCGCTCGTTGGTAAGGCGTTCAGGCAAGGCTTCTACTGGTCGACCGCCGTTGCTGATGCTCAGGACTTCGTGCGCCAGTGTCAAGGTTGCCAATGGATGGGGTGGGTCATTCACAGACCCTCGACAAACCTCAACCCCATTCCCCCAGTATGGCCGCTGGCACGGTGGGGCATCGATGTCGTGGGGCCGCTTCCCCGGGCCCCAAGAAACCTGCGATTCATAGTGGTCGCCCTGGAATACTTTTCTAGGTGGCCAGAGGTTGTGGCTCTAGCTAAGATAACCTCGGCGACCATGCAACGCTTTCTCTAGCAGAACATCATATGTCGCTTCAGGATGCCCAGGGAGATCACCACCGACAACGGTTTGTAGTTTGACTCCGCCCCGTTTAAGGAGTTCTGCGACAGCATGGGCATCACGCTCCGATTTGCTTCGGTGAGGCACCCACAGTCTAATGGAGCAGTTGAGCGGGCGAACGGCGCCATCTCCGCTGGAGTCAAGAAGCATCTTGTTGGGCTGCCTAAGGGCAGGTGGCCAAGCAAGCTTCACAGCGTTCTCTGGTCCCTCCGCACAACGACTACACGTTCGATAGGATTTACGTCGTTCAAGCTTCTCTTCGGCGATGAGGCCATGACGCCCGAAGAAATCAAGGCTGGCTCCAGAAGGGTCCTCGCCCAAGCACCAGAAGAAGAGCGTCAACTGTCTCTGGACCTCCTCGATGGAGATCGAGTAAGCGCGACCCAGCACGTCACAAAGTATGCACGGCAAATGGCACGCATGCGCGACCGCTCCATATACACGCGTGGATTCCAGCCGGGGGATCTCGTTCTCAAGATGGCACTCAGCGCGGAAACGGTCGGCAAGCTCGAGTCCAAGTGGGAAGGCCCGTACATCGTCGCGGCAACCCTGCAGTTGGGGGCCTATTGCCTCGCCACGCTGGAAGGGCAGACGCTCCGCCACACATGGAATGCAGACAGGTTGCGGCGATATTATGTCTAGAACAAAAGGAAGCAGTAGAGGCCCTTATCTCGCCGCCATGACAACGACAGCCGAGCAGTTAGTCTCCGACCTTTTGTACTCGCTCACCCGCGCAAATGGGAATTCAGTAAAATTTACTGTTTGCGAGGCTACTCGTGTTTCCCACAACAACGTGCGGAGGCTTGCCTCCGCACGCACTCTCTGGAGTCTAAATAAGACGCGGAAGTCCCACGCACGCGTCTGTGATATCACTACGCGTACTCTCTGGAGTATAAATAAGGCGTGGTCGATGTTCGCATGCACTCTCCGGAGTCTAAATAAGACGCGGATGTTTTCCCTGCGCACTCTACTAAGTATAAACAAGACACGGAAGTCCCGCACACACGTCTATGATATCACTGCGTGTACTCTCCGGAGTATAAATAAGACGTGGTCGATTTTCCCACGCACGCTGCGCCTTACAAGACGTAGCGTCGAGGTCCGCCTTTGCACGCACTCTACTGAGTATAAATAAGACGTAGCGTCGAGGTCCGCCTCCGCACGCATTCTACGGAGTATAAATAAGACGTAGCGTCGAGGTCCGTCTCCGCACGCACTCTATGGAGTATAAATAAGACGTAGCGTCGAGGTCCGCCTCCGCACGCACTCTATGGAGTATAAATAAGACGCAGTGGGGGGACGCCTCCGCGCGCACTCTACGGAGTATAAATAAGACGTAGCATCGAGGTCCGCCTCCGCACGCACTCTACGAAGTATAAATAAGACGCGGATGTTGTCCCTGTGCACTCTACTGAGTATAAACAAGACACGGTTGTCCCGCGTGCGCGTTGGCGTACCCTCTGGAGCATAAGCTAAGTTGTGGTTGATAGTCCCTCGTATTCTTTGGAGTACAAACAAGACACGGATGTTGTCCCTGCGCACTCTACTGAGTATAAACAAGACGCGAATGTCCCGCGCGCATGTTAGCGTACCCTCCGTAGCATAAGCTAAGTCGTGGTTGATAGTCCCACGCATTCTCCAGAGTACAAACAAGACGCGGATATTGTCCCTACGCACTCTACTGAGTCTAAACAAGACGCGGATGTCCCGCACACGCCTTGACTTTGCCGCCATGCGTACTCTCCGGAGTATAAATATGACGTGGTTGATATTCCCACGCACTCTCACGAGTATAAATAGAACGAAGCACAGGCACCACGGGCTCCCCACGCTTTGAAGCTTCCTCCCGGTGCCATAGTCCGACAGCAGCGTCATGCAAGACGAGCTGGCCCGTGACACCGTGGAGGAGGGGCGGCGCTAGAGCTTAATGGCCTGCGCTTCTGCAGAAGAGACAAAAAGACGACAGCGCTCATTGAAGGCGCCCCCGGGGGCGTGCGGCCCAGAGATAGGGGAGTCGAAGCCTGCCTCCGGAGCTGCTACACTCCCTGTTGCTGTACAAGCAAAAAGCCTCGCCCACCTCCCCCACCAGGAGCATCCTCGAGCTAGGGAAGGAGACGAGGGGGAGGTAAGGGGCCTACCAAAGACACCCCAGCCACGGTCCTTAGGCGAGCTGACGAAGGGGGCCCTCGTCGCCACCGGCGTTGGCCAAGTAGCACTGGGCGAAGTTGGGGCACGGTAGGGACTGCGAGTTTAAGAGGGGAAGTGGCAAGGGCACAAATGTTAGGGAAAGCGAGTGATTCTTCACTCTCCCGCTCCCCCTTTTATAGAGTCCCAGACGTGCGACCCTACCAATTGCGCCCCAAGCGTCTCATCGACCGTTCCAGGACCGTTCCAGGCGCATGTGCTGCAACAGTACCATCCCACTTTAACTATAGGATTCCGCCAATTGCGCTCCACGCGTTCCCCCTCTCTTGGGGGGGCCCTGAAGGAACAGAGGGCAGGCAATCCTTATCCTATCAGGCGGTCGGTGATGGTGCGCGCCTACTGCCGGCTGGCGCCGCTGCGCGCCACCGCCGATGGGTAGGGGCGGAGCGCGCGCGTCTGCCGGCTAGGCGCCCGGCTCGCCGCCACCACTTCGACGGGTAGGGGACGGAGTGCGCACGCGTCTACTTTGGCTAGGCGCCAGCTCCGCTGCCACCACTTCGAGGGGTATGGGATGGAGTGCACGTGCGTCTACTTTGGTTAGACGCCAGTTCCGCTGCCACCACTCCGAGGGCAACCACTTCGACTTGGCGTCTCCCTCGACGGAGTTCTCTTGTGCCTATCTCACTTGCAAAATCCTGCGGCCCTCATAAGCAGCGGAGTTGGGTACAAGAGGCCAGCCTGCGTGATGCTAGGACACGATTACACGATAAATAATACGCAACAACATACCACCCTGGACAATTGTTTTCGTTCATGACAAAAGGTCCCAGGGTGCGGGTACAACAAGGCATACAGTACAGGACGCCCATGCCCGACGTCACACCTATGGCTTCGCGCCGTCCCTGTTGCGCCGAGGGACCTCCTCGAGCCACTGGAGGAAATCCCCTTCCCGGTGTAACGTCCGCCGAAGCATGACCTTGGTGGCATCCTCCCCGATATAGCGCCAGATCCGGTCATAAAAAATCTTGAGGGCAGGTTGAATGGCGCAGGTGGCACTAGACAACACCCCGACGGCGGCTGGCAGATCCAGCTGGGAGTCAACCAGTTCATCGGCATGCTCACATCCCTGGGCGCGGAGCATGGCAAAAGCAAGACACGCACCGGCAAAGCTGCAGTGATCGCCGAATGCTCTGGCACCGTCTAGTGCCAGGCTTGAGCCTTCTTCGACCCGTCTCAGGGTCTGCATCACATCCGCGGGGTCACGCGTAAGGTCCGGCACGTCAACAGACAGGCCCCAGAGGGCCCCCTCCAGGGACTCCATTGCCCTCCACGCCACCACCGATGCGTCGCCCAGGGTCCGGTTCTTCTCCTCCAAGGCCATGGCAAGCCGGGCCTTCTCCTCCTCTAGCACGGCGATTTGCTCAAGCAAGCCGGTACGCTCCTCCGTGGCGCGTTGCGCCTCCGCTACCGCGCTCTCTGCATTTTCAGTGAGTCTCTGCGCGTCAGAGGTTGCACTGTTGAGTTTCGCCTCCAACACCCGGATATGCTCGTCTTTGACGGCGTGAGCCTCGTCGGCACCACGCAGCTCGTCTTCCAGCACCTCCGCTCACGGGTGCGAGCCTCCTCCAGGACCCGGCTAATGGCAAGCATCTAAAAAATGGAGGGGGCCAATATTAGCAACATGGTCGACAAGCGGCGTCGACTACGAACTCCGGAGCACTTACTCTCATCTCCGAGGCACCCGGGCGAGTGCGGGAGATCCTCCTCACGCGGCGACAAGGCGTCGATCCAGTGCCGTCGGCGGCGCGCTCCACGATCCTGTTAAGGACATGAAGTGTCTCCGGTCGAGCAATAAAATCGGACACGCTGAGCCACCGGACCTCCGAGCCAGGCCCAGCTGCCCACGCAGCGTCCGCTGCCACCAGGCCCGCCACTTCGCGGACACCTCCGCTGCTCGATCCTTGGCCGCGTCCGGGAGACCTTGTCTCTCCTGAGGTCGACGACGGAATGAGCGAGCAAAGCGGAGAGAGTTTCGCGAAGTCGCGGGAGGAAAAAGAAGTATGCCTACCTTCCGCACCCTCCACCGGGGCGCGGGGAAGCGTCAGCACATTCTCCACCTCCATCGCCGGGGCATCATCGGCTGGGGGTGCGCTGACTCTCCCGGCCGGAGCGGCGTCCCCATCGGACCCTAGGTCCCCGCCACCATGCTGCTGCAACTGCCCCCTCGCGCGGGGCGGTGGATCGGCGCCGCCCTGGGGCGTGGCGGCGTGTCCTCGGTGCGTCCCGATGGCCGTCTGGTGGGGACGGCGGCGAGTCCTCACCGGCTGCTACGGCGGAGGACGGCGCAGGCGGCAGGTCTTCGATTGCCGGCACCGGCGACGAGACCTCGTCCTCGAGGACGTCGCTACTGACACTAGCCCCACCACTGCCTAAGACATCCTCGCTGGAGGCGGTGTCCCACCCGAACCGACGACCGAATGCACCGGTATAGGCGATAAGGCCTCGTCCCCGATGGTATCGCTACCGAGGCCCGCCTCGCCACCGCTTAAGCCCTCCTCGCTCGGAGCAGTGCAATTCCTTGAACCGGCGTGCCCGGACCTAGCGCCCGACATGCCCTCCGATCCGGCGCTGCCTGCCAGAGATATGGCTGGCGAAGCGGACACAGTGGCGCTGGACCGACCTCTCCGCTGCTTGGGAGGTGCACTCACCTCGCCGTCGTCATCGCGGCGACGCAGCACCTCGCGTGCTGGTACAGGGAGGCCTAGGGCCTCGTACACCTGATTTATCCGCCCCAGCTTCACAGGACCGGTAACGGCTTCGCGCAGCGAGTGCTCCTTCGCCGTGTATGGCCCAAGGAACGCGACTACGGCACTCTCTGTGTCCTCCATCGAGAGCACTGCACGTGAAACGAGGCCCCGCTCAACAAATCAGTTACATATATCTAGGTAACATATGGCCGACGTACATACCAGGACCGGTGGGTCTCGGCACGCAGGATATTGTAGGACGGACGCCGTCTTCCCGGGCGCCACCTCGCTCGTACTTCCACCGCACGGACAGAGGGGACACCCCGCACATGGTAAACTCTTCGGCGAGGTCGTGCATGTTGAACCGAAGGGCAACTCCGACAAGCCTCTAGGCTTGTTCCTCGTCGCGGCCCTGCGGCGTCACCCCCGGACGGCTGTTGAAGCATGTTGGCTGACCTGAGCACTGGAGGCCACAGCTACTCATCACGCGGTACTAAAACCACCGTCGCATTCACCCAGAACCCCACTTCCCTGGCGTCGCCAGCGCGGGGAAAAGCTTCGCGCAGCTCAACCTCAGAATGAAGTTGACACTACCGAAGTTCGACACCGCCCCTCCTTCGACCTTCTTCGGCTGGCAACGTGCATCATGAAGCAGGGCAAACAGGTTCGCGCTAGGACGGGCACCTTCGATGCGGGCCACCCAAGCAAAAACAGCCAAGCGCACTATCGCATTTGGGGTCAGCTGCGCCAGCTCCAGCTCATAAGCCCGTAGGACCTCACCGACAAAGAGCATCGAGGGCATTCGGAGCCCAGCTTCAAAGAACGCGACAAAGACAATAGCATCCGACTCCTGGGGGTGCGACTCCACCTCATCGTGGGCAGGCAGGCGAGCCCCTGCTTTCTCCACTATCTTCCTCTCTTCGACAAGAGTCTCGATTGTCCTGTCCGTAACCTGGCTCCGCCCTAGGAACCGAGAGCACTGACCTCTCTGGCTCTTCATGGTGTACGACTGCTTCTCAACCCGCGGCGGCTTACGAGCCACCAGGGGGAATTCCACCGGTGGCGGCATCAACCCGCGCTGGCTCCGCGAGGCGCCGCCGCTAAGCTGGCGACCGGGATCTCTACGGCTTGCCATCCTACTTCCCAAACGGAGGGCTGAAGGAACAGGAACACGTGCAGCTTTCTCACAGCAAGAAAGAGCAAGCAGGCAACGGCGCACGGGCAAGAGGTGCGTCCGCACGTCGGCAAGGACGCCTTATAAAGACCCTCCATATCCCCATGATCAGGAGCGCAACCGGCGGGAGCCCATCGATTCGGCTCCCCACGGTCGGGGAGGCAGCTGTGGACAGACTGAGGCACGCATCTGAGACTACTAGGCAGCACACGACACGCCAGTAACGTCCTGCCACGTGTCCCACCTCTCTCGGGAAGGGACGTGGGCTCGCGGTCATGCGACCGCTGACATCCCACGACGCGCCAACCGTGCCACACCACGTGTAACTCTCCCTCGGGACGATGCGTACGGCTGCACCAGCCCGCCCCTGTCTTTTCAGCACTCCGCGTGGCTCACGCCAACAATTAAGCCGTCAACTCCGAACCGCATAGCTGTCGGGACGTGACGTCTCCAACCCAGGCGAAGACCCACTTGATCAACTCAGTGTTGCGCACCAAGCCCTGGGCCGCCCCGCGCCAGGCGGAGTCTCGGTGCGGCGCCCCGCATGTACGACGCCCTCGGCTGCGCTGGGCAACCACGGCGATAACTGTCGCGCCGCAAGGAATGGCTCCAAGACCGGGAACAACTTCGACACCACGCCTGACTCCGACTCTTCACTATGAAGCACGCCCACACGCAGCACCTGCACTTTTATCTATAGCAGGTCACAGGCCGTAGGGACGGAGGGGACCAAAGGACTCGGCAACATGGCTTCGGCCTATGAATCCCTTCACCATAAGAGGCTCCTGTTGTAGGGGTGGCCCCCACCTAAACCCAGCCGGCCTGCTAGAAAGGCGCAAGCATCGAGCGAGGCATGTATAATTATGTGAATGCCCTCTAAGGGTATTCTTGTAATGATACTCCTCGTAAAGAGATATATGTGTGATACAAGCCGTAGAAGAGAGTATTGCTCACCTATCCAACATTGACAGACTATGACATCCGATTCTACATCTATGAACTTCTTAAGGTAGCACTTGTTTTTTTATTTTTGTCATTGGTTGAAGAGTTGGAACTTTTACCTCTTTCTGTGAGTAGAGTTGTGACTTGTCAGTACTTTGTTGTGATTGTACCCATCTAACACTTCTTTGAGGTAAACTTTGCCCATAGTGCATTTTGCTGCAATGACTTTGTAGTCACCAAGCAATGCTTGTGCTTTTAGTCCAACAATGATAGTTTCAGGTGTTTTGGTATGTACATGCTCAGTCAGAGGTTGACCAATGGACTAAGAACGGGCTTTGTGGTAAGCCCATGAATTGTCCTTATCAGTTGTTACAAGTGGTTTTAACTCAACATCATTGCATGATGGCAGACTATGTGGATAGATCATGCATATGATTCTGGCTGAATCGTTGTGGGTTGTGGTGTAAAATCTATCTTCATTTCATTCTAACAAGAAATAAGCAAACCCTGTGAATTGTATTTAGCCATAAATTTTTTGCTGTTGTGGCGTTGTATGTGTGATAATTTTGTCTCCTCTTGCAGGTTGCATTCAAAACTGGTGATTTTATGATCAAGTGGAAGTGGATAATTTGAGATGGCTGCTGCAAGTGGAAGTGCGAGCATTTGTGCAAGTATAGGAGAATCCCTTGCTGGTACTTCCATAGTAGTTGGTACGAGCCACTCGGCACCAACACCGAATGTTGGTGCATTGACAATCATAGCCACGGGAGGTAAAGGAAATGTGGTTGTTGATGTGGATGAAGCGACTTGCACCGAAGAAGTTGAGCCTGTTGAGCAGAACCAGAAGAAGTGTACCTCGAAGGTTTGAGACCACTATGTTAAATACACAGTGACTGTTGATACAAAAAATGGTGGGAAGGAGAAACAACTTTGGGCACGGTGCAATAAATGTCCTCACAAAGCTCGATGTGAGGCCTCAAGGGGCACGAAGGCCTTATGGAATCATTTGCTAAGGCACGCTGTAAAGCAAGGTCAGCAACAACTCCAATGTGAGACGGGTGAAGATAGTGCAACTGCTCAGATTTTCAAGTATGATGCTGAAGCTAGCCTCAGGAAGTTCTATGTGGCAATGGTTATGCACGAATATCCATTTTGTATGGTAGAGCATGAATACTTCATTGATTTCATCAAGTCTCTACGTCCTGATTTTTCATTCAAGTCTCGCACAATCACAAGGAAAGAGGTATTAGAAATGTTTGAAGATGAAAAGAAAATGTTATATGACCAACTAAAATCTCTTTCTTGTCAGTTTTTTGCAACTATGGACATGTGGACATCTAATCAAAATAAAGGCTATATGTGCATCACTGTGCATTGGATTGATGATAATTGGCAAATGCGAAAAAGAATAGTTAAATTTATTCATGTCAAAGGGAACCATATAGGAAGTAATCTAGCAACTGAGTTTATCAAGGGTGTCATGTCTTGGAACATTGAGAAGAAGTTATTTGCTCTCACTCTAGATAATGCATCATCCAATGATAAATGTGTTAGAGAAGTTGTGATAGAGCTGCATAAGCGTTCTCCCTTGATTTGTGATGGTGCTTTTTTCATGTGAGATGTTTATGTCACATACTAAACCTTGTTGCCCAACATGGCTTGAAAGTAATTGCATCTTCAGTCCAAAATATTAGAGCCACTGTTGTTATTGTGAAGAATTCTCCATTGCAATAGGATGAATTTCAAAAGTGTGCAATAGAATGTGAATTAGATAATACATCTGGTCTTCCATTGGATATGCCTACAAGGTGGAACTCAACATATGAAATGTTGTCACAAGCTATTTACTACAGGAGGGCTTTTGATAGGTTATTGTACTTGAATGAGGGTAAGTATGATAAGTGTGCTCCGACAAATGAAGAATGGGATATGGCTGCATCATTATGCAAGTGTTTGCAGAAATTTTATGATGCTACCAAGCTATTTTCTGAAAACCAATATCCAACAGCAAACTTGTTTTGGTGGAAATTTTGTGAAATTAAGTTAGCACTTGAAGATTGGTGTAAAAGTGCTGATGTTACTATTTCTTCTATGGCAGAGGCTATGAAAGCTAAATATGATACGTATTGGGACAAGTCCAACTTAGCTCTTGCTATGGCATGCTTTCTTGATCCTAGATACAAGAAAAAACTTGTGGAATATTTCATGAAGAGGATTTATCATGAGAGGGTTGTCCATGAAGTTAATCGCTTCATGGATGTGGTGACCAAATTATTCCAAGCTTACATGTCCAACACATCTGAAGCTCAGCACAATCCTCAAGGACCTTCTCAGCCACTTGGTGATCCTAACTTGGGTCTTGATGATATTGAACAGTTCTTGTATGAGGATGTCGCTACAACACATGGTGGTATAAATGAACTTGAGGTATACATGCAAGAAAAACCAATTCGGTGGGTTGATCCTAAGGGTAAGGATACACAATTTGATATATTGTCATGGTGGAACACACACCAAGGGACGTTTCCTGTTCTCTCTCGACTAGCTCATGATGTGCTAGCTATTCAAGTATCAACTGTTGCTTCAGAGTTGGTTTTTAGTGCTGGTGGCCGTGTTGTTGATCCATTTCGTAGTCGATTAGAGCCTGAGATGGTTGAGGCTTTAATTTGTACAAAAGATTGGATCTCTTCATCTAGGAAAGGTAAATAATAAGTCATTTAATTCACCAATTGCATAACTTTTGATTATTAACCTCATGTTATTTTTGAATTTTAGATTCTAAGGAGAAGATAGCATCACTTGTTGATGAGTTGGCTTTGGAGCTGGATGATAAAGATGTGCTACTACAAACATAAATGAGGAGGTTTGATAATTCTACAAATAAAAATAGTTCTTTTTCTTGTTGTCATCTACTCATCCAGGAGAACAGTTGTCACTAGATATTTTATTGTAGGATGAGATAATGACGGAGGCTGAGCTCCACTGAAACATGGTTAGAGATGACTCTCTACTGTCTTTTGCTAGACAAGATCTTGTTGTGAATTTATCATCTGATGTAAATGTAATGAAGTTAAATGAACTAGTTTTTGGTCCAACAACCTGCAGCAGGTCTATGGACAATTCTTACTTTTGAACGTGTGGCATGTAACTAGTTAGTTACTACTTGTTTAACTAGTCACTATCATTTAGTTGCTACTTTGCTAACTAGAATTTACTAATTGCTTAACTTGTCTATTTCATCATGTGAAATTTGCTTTTTAAGTTACTAATATAGTTCCATTATGGACATGTACTATGGTGATTTATCCTTACCCATGCGATATATGGTTTTTGTTTTCATGCATTATCTGACTAAATATTCGTAACCGAGACTAACCATATTCGAAGCGTTCTGTATTCGCTCTGTATTCGTGACCGAGAATATCCGTACTCGTATTCGCATCCGGCACTATCCGTATCCGATTTCGACTCCGACAAAAAATATGGAAACGGATACGGGATGAGCAGTATCCGTCCGTATCCGATCCGTTTGCACCCCTAATAGTAAGCTTTTCAAAAGCGATGGCATGCATTTTTGCTGTGGCATTTTAGGGATCTGAGAATTTTGTAATGGCATATAAAAATATTTTCTCATATAATACTCAGAGTTTTGATAATGAATTAGGCACCGTGTGTTAGCCATTGGCTTTTAGGTCCTGCTCATTTCAGTTTTTTTTTAACTTTTACTTCTGGCTTCTGCTTTTTTTTCACTGTTCAGTAATTTTGTCTTTTTGTGATTTTTTTGGGCTTTTTTGCATATTCTTTTTTCCGGTACTCCTTTGTATTGTCCGTAATGGGCTAAAATGTTTTTCCTATTTTTAAATTTTTTTAAATTTAATTATGCCAAATAAATTAACTCAACTACAGTAAAAAAATAAATCAACTACGGTAAAAAAACAAAAGTCAACGTCATTCTAAATGCCCCTTTAGGGTTGAATTCCCTGTGTTACTTATTAAGAGTTCTCCGTATAGGGTGTGTGTTTCCTTCGTGGATCAAGAATCATTGTTCTTAGTCCACGCTTAGCGATTCCCATCGCAGCATTGGGCGATTGCTTCTAGCTTTTTGTGTACTGTTCGGTTTTTTGTTGTTTTGTTTTTTTTAATTTTTTGGTATTTTATTTTTTTTTCTCGTATTCATTTGCATTGTTCGTGATAGGTTAGCATGTCGTTTTTATTTTTATATTTTTTAAAATTTAATTATGCCCAATAAACCAACTCAGCTACAGTAAAAAAATCAGCCAGCTACAGTAAAATTTCATCCAGAAACTATTGCTATTCCGAATGCCCTACTTAGACTACGCGCAGAATTCTTATAGTTCAACTCTTCGTGCCTAAATCATTGGCACAGTTTAATTGTGCTTGTTGCGCAACATTGCTTCTCTCTTATAGATTGATTCAACGACGTCGTCTACTTATCGTTACTATTGTTCCACCATGAAAGATTGTGCAACCTAAAGGATTTAATCTTTATCTCAAGGTTCAATCCACATCAGAGAGGA
The DNA here is from genome assembly GCA_036346265.1 of Melocanna baccifera. Classification (NCBI taxonomy): domain Eukaryota; kingdom Viridiplantae; phylum Streptophyta; class Magnoliopsida; order Poales; family Poaceae; genus Melocanna; species Melocanna baccifera. The sequence goes on along the minus strand of CM070689.1, from coordinate 13,088,133 downwards.
AACTATAATCTTCGTCTGTAGTCGGAGAAGAGATAATGAAGTGGTAGGATACGAAAGAATGTCGCCTCTAAGAGAAGGAAAAAAAAGAAAAGAAGGGCATAACGGGCGTTCACAGCCTTCAACGGAAAAAATGAACGTCAATGACATTTTGCGGAATTCTGATCCTTTGCAATGGCACCGCAAAGTAACATCCTATGCGATGGCATTTTCCAACTCCGCGATGATTGCGATGGTACGGAATAAATTTATTCTTTAAAATAACACAAAAAGAACACCCAGTAACCTTTTTTCCCAAGTTTGGTACATACAAGTCATGAACTTCATCTCTGCTTATTGAATCGTGACCAAACAGTCATATTTAACAATAATTGGATGTATTGAATTTAGTATTTACACAACCTAAAAAGATCAACCAAGATACACTTACATTTGACAATAATTTGATGTACTGAATTTAGTATTTCCTGCCCCCAGAAGTTCCAATACTGCAATACAGAGTTGACGTATGATGTTCCTTAATAGATCATATGCAGGTTTCCACAACGTTATTCCTGAGAGATTTGCATTGGAACGTCACTATGAGCAGCACTTTGGTGGAGGTTCCTTCTCAAGTTCGTCGTCGATGATCAAAATGCCCTTCTTTGGATGAGCTGGCGACAAGCCATCAGCACTGTTTTTTCTTTTCTCTAATAACCCTGCGCACCAATGGCGGTAAAGTAAGTGGAAATTTGCCAAAACGCAACTTGAGAGCTTTAAAGCAAACCATCAATCAAGGACAGTTATATGATTTTCCAACCCCCAAAAGAAAGGAATGATTCCAACATGTCGGAAAATTTTGTGTGATTCCAAAGCCTAACACAGAAAAAGTCGGCAAGGTCCAGAAGATCAGTCGGATCAAGCAAGACATACATCATAATCCACAGAAAAAGTATGTAACTGCAAAAAAAAAAATCCCCGGATATGGCTACGCAGTGTACAATGGCAAAAATGTGGAGGTCAATAATAAGAAAAGGCAAATATAAAACAAAACTTACGTTTTGCTATATCACTGAAGGCATCATTAATTCCAGTCCCTGCTTTGGCAGATGTAACAAAGAGAGTTGCTCCGATACTTTCTGCATAGCTGCAGATGCAATAATAACAATTACTTACATGTAATAACTCTAAAACAGAAAATATTAGAACTAAAGAAGGCCATCTACAAAATTAGCATTAAAAATTCAAGAGCAGTGAAATGTTTTATTGCCAATTGTCATATGTTGCAACTATGCTGACATCTGAATTGGTTAACCAATACTTAAGGGAAAATCCTTGAGTGTTCATTGTGTTTCAGAAAATCAAACTGAATAGCAACATTGCTAACGTACTGGGACTGTTTTGTTTTTCATGAAAAAAAAAACATAAAGCATTTCTGCAGTGTTCATTTTCTTTCTTTCTTTCTTTTTACTCGCATACCAAGAACTTATATTCCAGACAAGCAAATTAAAAGATGGACAAACTCTAAAATGTTAGCCTCAAAACCTGAATCCCAAAATTTTAATACAAGAGAACCTATTTGCAGAGTTCCAAGGAAAAGAAATAGCAACTCGCCAACTCCACAAATAGATATTTATATTGTCTATGGCTCGTGATGACATAATTAGCTCAGAGTTAGGCTGCAATCAGGCAAAACGAAATTACAAATATTAGTCACATGCTTAATTATAATAAAGAGGAACACCTTGTCGCATCTTGGGTATCTATGTTCTTCAATCTAACAAGATCACATTTATTTGCCGTAATAGCCAAAACAATATCCTTATTTGCCATCTGTTTAAGCTCTTTCGCCCACTTTGTGACACGACGAAAAGTATCACTATCTGTGATGTCATAAACTAATAAAGCAGCTGCAATGATGAAAAGAAGATGGTGAGGGGGGGAAAGATCAGCATTGATCCGCATATTTATATTTGCTGATCAAAATGAGTAACAAGAGGGACGTACCATCTGCATCACGATAGTATATAGGACCTAGCGCATGAAACTTCTCTTGACCAGCTGTGTCCTGCAAACCAAGAAATGTTAATTACTGAAAAAAAATTGCTGATGAGACTCAAGGTAAATAGTAGCACAGAATACAAGTGCCAACAGTAACATGGCAATGACTTATTATTCTATAGAAAAGGCAGGAACTGGTAGCTATAATATTTTTGTTGATGGCACAAATAAACTGACAATGGTTTCTGACTATTCTGACAAACATTTCAGACATCTGTGCAAGAGATACCCTGGAGCTATGACTAGAATTTTGCCTGTAAAAATCTCAGTCAGAACTACTATGTAGCATACTAGCATTCTTGCTAAATTTTCTAAACAAATCATATGTAGTGTACATAAAAATAAAGGCCAAATCAATTAATTGCGTAAAAGTAAAAGATCAATGTATTTAATTTGTATATGTAAAAAATAGATCAGGAATCATTCCCTCTGCCATGAAACTTGTGGTTCAAATGGTTTTCCCTGCTAACACTAAAAGTTTTTGCATGACAAAAAATAGCCATGCTTACTAACTTTCCAATAAAGCATTATTTCATTGGTTTCATCATTCGGAATGACATAGAACTAATAGTTGGTGAAACAATATTCACATAAAAAAGTAGAAGCTTTATTTAGTCATGAACCATATCTAAATCCAATATGATATTGAACTCACATTCCTCATAAACTAAATAAAAAGTAGCCAAATCAGGCTTCAGTCGCCTAGAGGAGTCAGTGAGTCACAAAAATATGGTAGAAATTCATCCCCCAACAACGAAATTAAGAAATATTTTTCTTCACAAAAATGTGCAACTGAAATTAATGCATATATAAGAGATGACAACGCACCCATATAGAGAGCGTAATAGGCACACCTTCAACAACAAGGCGCTTTGTCAAATAAGAAGCCTGAACCGTTGCTTCCTGTTTGTCTGAGAAGACATTATTCACATACCGCAGCACAAGAGATGTTTTCCCTACTCGCCCTGTAACAAGGGGAAAGTGATAGCATAACATTATTAAATGTTGTTGATTTGTGTGGAAAAAATGGAAATGTATTCAATTGTACAGGTATAGATAAAATTGCATATAATTGAGTAAGGGCCAAATGGTCAGCCAATATATTATCAGACAGCTTAAACACCTCTTCCATAAAAAAAAAAAGTAGAAACCAACGAGAGTAGCTTACAGGGCTTATGGATTTGCTAGGGCTCAACAGGCTATGCCTAATAAGCCAGTATATAGCATAAACCCAATAAGGAAAACATGCCCACAATACAATCACTGTTTGTTTATCTAGAAATGCCAATCCATAGCTCCATGCTCCCATCATTTGTTAGGCCAAAAATACTGACCATCTTGATAATACCATATTATCATGCTAACTTGCTAGTTTCAGCCCGATTTCTTCTTACAATCACACCAAAACGAAGCTTGTACTGCTCTTCCTTCGAAACCCCTTTACAAAGTAGTGCAAAACCTTTTCACCAAATTACCCACATGCTTTCATCGTTTAATCATACAAGTCCATGTCCTAACGCTATTCCTCTTTCTATTACATAAGAACAACACATCCGTCCGTCCCCCAAACTGCGCCACACCTTCAGGTAAATGATCCGCTAAACTCGTAGCTACCAACATACGAGGCGCACAGTATCAAATCGACAAATCAAACCATCCACCAGTTCGGCCTAAGATACACACCGACACGCCTAGAACTGCACGACGTAACCCTAGACTAATAATAGCATGCACTAAAAGGGGGGAAACATAAGGAGAACAAGAGCGATTTGCCCGAATCTCGCAGCAGCGAGCTAAACGCAAGTGGAGGATCGTAATCCGGCGCGAATGCTCGCGTTTCTGCCGAGTGGGAGAATGATTGGGGATCGGAAGGGGGGGCGTACCGTCGCCGAGGAGGACGATCTTGAAGGAGAAGCTGGGCGGCCTCGAACCCATCGGCGGCGAGAGGCGGAGGCCTAAGGAGCCTCCGGAAGCTTCCAGAAACCCCCAGATCAGCTGCCTTGTTTGGGGAAGGTGCTTGCTTTGCTTCGCTTTGCGTGTGCTCCCCCGAGTCTGGAGAGGCGAGAAATGGGCAACGAACGTCAGGGAGAGATGGAATCGTGGGAGATGCAATGCAACCTGCACGCATGCGGGCCGGGCGGCCCAAACAAGGCATGGCTAATTCTAGCCCAGCCCGTCTCAAACTTATCGTGGTCAGGCCGTTGGGTACTCTTCGGCTTTAGACTTTGACTTTTCACTTGCTATTACAGTAATTAGTTTTTAAATAAAATATTTTTTTAAAATAAAATCTATAAGTAAATTATAATAGATATTGTACAGAGTTTAGATATACCAGCTAAAATCGCATACGACTTTTCTCTCTTTGTATTGTCTCACGAACAATCAGAATTCAAAAGTCATAAACTAAAAGCCAAAGTCACAGCCTCCAAAGAAAAAGTAGAGTTTGCCTTCTTTTCAACTATAGCCTATAACTTTTGGCCCTAGTGAATAATGAACAAAAAGTCGATAAGCTGATAAGTCGTCTCTAAAAGGCTATACTGATAAGCTGCTTCGAAACGATATTAGAGAATCGTCTCGTTTATTTGTTCGAGGGGAAGCTATAGTTGAAAAGAATGAGGTTGGACGCACAGAGGATCCTTGCTTTTTTTTAATCTGCTCTAGCTATGTGGGAAAAATATTTTTTTACATAAAATGAGAAATAAATTAGAACAAGTTTAAGCTAACAATAGTGTTCAAGAGGTGCGCACTAAAATTTCAACATCTACTCCCTCCATTTTACTATATTTGTCCACAGTATATTGTACTTACATACCATTGAACACACTAAATTTAAGAAAATGTTAATGAGAAATGACTACGGATACCTCTATTAAATTACATACCACAATCACTTAACCTCCTCTTTCAAAGCATTTAAGTAGAAGTAGAGAGTGAAAATATTACAATAAATATGTTCTTGATTCTCTTGATAGATAAATATTTTGAAATAGATACTTCCGAGGCTATATACAGATACAGTGAGACAGAGGGAGCAAGTGTATAACTAAAATTTCAACATGTACTCCCTCCGTTTAACTATAAATAATGGCACCGCTCAATTTAGCTTATAACTTCTACTTTTTTACTATTCATTAATTTCATTAATTTCTATTTTTTTATTTTTTTGGGTTTTTTGACTTTTCTTTTTTTCTATATTCCTTTGCATTGTTTATGTTGGACTAACATATTTTTTCTATTTTTAATTTTTTTGAATTTAATTATACTAAATAAGCCACCTCAACTATAGTAAAAAAATAAACCGATACAATAAAAAAAACCATAAGCCAACACTATTTTGAACACCCCTATTTGTCCATAGCGCATTGTATGTACATACCAAGGAACACACTAAGTTTAAGAAAACGTTAATGAGAAATGACTATTTATACCTCTATTAAATTACATACCACAATCATTTAACCTGCTCTTTCAAAGTATTTAAGTAGGGATAGACAGTGAAAATATTACAATAAATATGTTCTTGGTTCTCTCAACAGATAAATATTTTGAAACAAATACTTGAGAGGCTATAGACAGATACAGTGAAACAGAGGAAGTAAGGCTATAGACTGATACAGTAAAGACGGAGGAAGCAAGATGTATAACCTAAAAACATATGTTTGTATGTTTGCCTATTTGTTCCGCAACAATTTCAGCAATCATTTTAACTAGCGATATCTCTCCCTCTCTGATGCTTTGATCGCTGAGGCCCTCGCATGCCGCGACGGTGTGCTGCTGACGCCGGACAGGCAATCATCCAGTGTCATCGTGGAGACGGACTCACTGAACCTCTTCGCCGTGTGGAGTTCCTTGCATGGTGGCAGGTTTGATTCTTCAGAATTGTTCATGCGAGGCGGAATACGAATTTGACTGCTCATTTGTGTGGCCAAGAACCTTCCCCATGCTTAGAAATGTGCACGGACTTTTTATTACCGTGCTTATGGGTGGGTCATTTTTAGTTGCGATTTACGATTTTTGATCTTAATATGAGTATTTATATGAACGAATCGAATGTCAATAAGTTGATCAGATGCTTTAAAAAAATCTATCCTGATGAACTGTTTCAAAACGATAGCGGAAAAGCTGTCTTGTTATTTGCTTGTTTGAGAAGCTATAAGCCGAAAAGAGATTGGCCTCAGCTTAATTGTACTCTGCTGAGTAATCAAAGTTAAACCTATCCGTCTAAAAAAACTTGCGGAGATAATTTCATTGTTAAGTCAATATAAATGGGTCACATATTAAGTAGATCGAGTCAAGAAAGGCGCAAAGCCGTCAGTTCTTTAGTATTTCCCTAGTCAACTTTTATGGGCACTTTGCACTTGGTCCAATCAACCTGTTCTTCTAATCTTCCATGGTGTCAGTGTCGGTGTCCTCTTGCTCAGTCAGCTCTGAGCCTCTGAGCACCACTACAGCCATCCGCTTGCGAACCACCAGGAAGGACGACTCCCTAATCAAAGGAGACCTTAAACGTTCTTGTTTTTGTTGTTTATGCCCTTTTCTTCATCAATACTTTCTCGCTGATAGTGTATGGGCTCCTAATTTGACCACTGTTTTCCAAGAACATTTTTCAAATTTTCCTCATTAACTTTTATATTACCCCACTTAGATCTCGTTCTTTTCAGTTTATAACTTACAGCTACCTCGAACAAATAAATAGAACGATTTATCCGTCGTCATTTTAAAGAGGTTTATCAGGACAGTTTTTTCAAAGTGACTTATTGGTATTTAGTTTGTTCACACAAATACTCGTACTAAGAGCCAAAAGCTATCAACCGTAGCCATAAGCCATAAACCGTAACAAAAAATAACTCTAGTATACTTGATCTTGCTCATTTCGATTTTTTATGGCTTATGACTTATTTTCCACTGTGTGGCGCTGTAGTTGGTTTATTTTACACTGTGTGGCGCTGTAGCTGGTTTATTTTATACTGTAACTGCTGGTGGTTTTTTGGTGTAATTAAATTTTTAAAAAATTTAAAAATAATAAAATAGGTTAGTCTATCACAGATAATACAAAGGAATACAGGGAAAAAAAGAAAAAGCAAAAAAGCCCAAAAACTAAAAAAACAGAAAAAACAAAATTAAGAAATTATAAGCTAAAAGCTCAGTGGAGAAGCCGAAATGAGTAGGACGTTAAGCAATGCTCAATTTAGCTTCTGGTTTCTACTTTTTTCACTATTCATTAATTTCGTATTTTTCTATTTTTTTTATTTTTAGGCTTTTTTGCCTTTTCTTTTTTCGTATTTCTTTATATTGTCTGTGATAGGTTAATATGTTTTTTCTATTTTTAATTTTTTTAAATTTAATTATACCAAATAAGCTAATTTAGTTATAGTAAAAAAATAAATCAGTTATAGTATAAAAAATATAAGCCAATACTATTCTAAACATCCTTTGGTACACTGCTGTTGAAAAAAACAAATACCGTTATGATTGTGTACTTTTCTTGACCAAGATACCGCGTCGTGTGAGGTTCTTCTATGGCCTTCTTGCCTATTTCCATTGATCTCTGTACTGGGTTATTTCTTCACTCTATAGTTAGCTGTTACTAATTGCGCCAAGTTGCTCCTACTCCATCGATTTTTCCCACCGGCTGATTCTATTAGTGAACATGGAGACCATGGATTCACGACAAGATCACCACGCAGCAGCTACCAACAATGGCGAGCTAGTGGTGGAGCTGGAGCTCGGAAAGTGCAACTATGCCGCCTCCGCATCTCACGCCGTTGACCAAGAAGCGCCTGGTGCAAGGACCGACGGCCGGCGGCCGCCTGGGCGCGCCCGCCGTCTCATCCGGAGGCTCAGCCCGGCGTCCGTCGCGCGCGCGTGCATGCGGTGGCTGAAGCATCCGGCGAACCTCGCCCTGCTCGCGTGGGCGCTCTGCGTTGCGGCGTCCGGCTCCATGCTCGGCCTCCTCCTCCTCGGCGTCCTCGACGGCGCCTTCCCGCGCAGGTCCCTCCGCAACCGCTGGATCGAGATCAACAACCAGGTCCTCAACGCGCTGTTCACGCTCATGAGCATCTACCAGCACCCCGCGCTCTTCCACCACGCCGTCCTGCTGCTCCGGTGGTGGCCGGGGGACGGCAAGGAGCTCAGAAGGGCCTACTGCCGGAAGGGGGCGGGGGACGGCGGCGCGCGCACCCGCCACCAAGAGCGGCTGCACATGTCCGTGGTGGTCGCGCTCCTCCATCTCACCTGCTTCGCGCAGTACGCCATGTGTGGGCTCTACTGGGGGTACTCCCGCAAGGCCCGCCCGGACGCCGCCGAGACCTCGCTCACCGTGGTCGGCACCGCGACACCGGTGCTCGCCGGCCTGTACATGTACTTCAGCCCGCTGGGGAGGAAGCGCGAACCGAGCGTGCATCAAGAACCCGATGACCATGAACCGTCCGACGACGGCGGCACGACTGAGGTGGTGGCCACCGGCGACGAGGAGAGGGCCTCGCCGGAGTGGGCCGGCGGGCTGCTCGATGTCGGCGACGACCCAACGGCGTGCTGGCTCTCGTGCCTCTGCACGTTCTGCGTGTTCGGGTGGAACATGGAGCGGCTGGGACTCGGCAACATGCACGTGCACGCCGTCATGTTCGCGCTCCTCTGCTTCGCGCCGCTGTGGGTGCTCAACGTCGCTGCGATGAACATCCGGGACGAGGCCGTCGGCGACATGGTCGGCGCGGCGGGGGTCACGCTCTGCGCGCTCGGCCTGCTCTACGGCGGGTTCTGGCGAGCGCGGATGCGGCGGAGGTTCGGGCTAGTCCCCGGCAGCAACAACTCGTGCTGCGGCTCGCCGTCGCTCGCGGACTACCTGCGGTGGATGTTCTGCTGGGGCTGCGCGCTGGCGCAGGAGGTCCGCACCGGGAACCTCCTCCTCGACGTCGAGGCCGGCAGCGTCAGCCGGAGAGGCTCCGGTAGTGGGCAAGGCGTTGATACCACCCTACAGCCTTTGCCGAGAGAGAATGGAGTGAGGTCACCTTCTGAAGCATGCTCTAGTTTTGCGATTGCAGCGGTCACTGACACCCAACCTGTTCCATCGGAAAATTTTTCGCCGTGTCGAGGCGGGGAGTCGCCATTGCTGCAGCTGAAGCGGGAGGACAGTTCTTCTGGCGAAATGAGGCCACCTGTGCCGCCATCGATGCCGGAAGGAGAACGTCGACGAGTTCAATAATCACAGGGTAGTTGACTAGTACTATCATTGCACCCTGCAGCACCCCTACAAGTGCAAACTACAGAGTTCAGAATTTCCTTTTGCATTTTCATGGCCTGCATTAAACTTGAAACTTGTGAGCTGAGACTTTTTGAGATTTGAATTGATGAACAAAGAGACTTTCAAGAGTAAATTAAGTTGCACATTTCATTTTCTTTTCTTTCAGACACACACATTAGACTGTGAGTTGTGATCGATAGATAGCTCTGCCAAACCACTTCAAGTCTTCAACCCTGAGTTTCATATCACACAATTATCACATGATACATACATGGAGGTGTCTATCGGGCACTGAGTGTTTTTTATGCTTCAAAACACTTAGATTTTTTGAAGGTGTCTAGAGGAGATTCGAGTGTATACCACATATATGACAGCACCGAAAACATGCAAATGCAATCTCTATAAGCCATAAGCCAATTCACTTCAGCAGTGATCTTATCAAAATCAGATGGCAAACACAAGGGCAGGGAGGTTCTTGTGAGGCCAGTCCGGTAGCTAGCTCTACCACACCTGCTGTGAGCATGAGGCCGCTGCCGCCTCCTCCTCCGCACAGCAGCCGCCGTCGCTGAGCCTGGTCACGATGAGCGCGATGTTGCAGTACTGGCGCACCTCGGTCACACGTGTTGGATAAAATCCACCCAGGGCTTTAGCGACTAGGAAACTAGAACTTTGAGATCATGCATGCAAACACAAGTAAAACACAGATTGATCTTTGGTAACGCGATACGCCTGCACCCTTTTCATTTTTCTCATATAGAGAAGCAACAAACAAGACTTCGTAACCAACGCGGCATCCCATGTTAAGAGTCCTACACAAATACACCTTAACTTTTACAACTGCTCTGAATCCTAGTTACATGCGGATTTTGATTTCTAACCTTTTACGACTACGACTGCTACAATACTTTCCTTCTTCGACCACCACTGCTATAGTACTCGAAACTACAGTACTCGAAGCTACAGTAGACTGCGTACTGGCTGTAAGACTTCCATGGTCATAGGACTGGTCATGGACTTGATCAGACCTAAAGACAACTAGATTAACTCTATCAATCTCCTTTTTCAGCTTGTTGTCTTCCGTCAATGTTCCGCATGCCGATTTCTCCTTTATCTCCATGAACTTCAATCTTCCAAGCAACTTTGTTAAGGATGCCAACAAGCTAGTCTTTTGTGCAAACATCCAGCACCTCTATTACCCCTGATTTCACACATTCTCTAACGTAATAGAAGCGGGTATTGATGTGTTTGCTTCTCTCATGGTAGATTAGATTCTTGCTCAACGCAATTGCAGACTGATTATTGATCTTCAAAGTTACTCTCTTAACCTTCATATCTAGCATATCAGTCAATAATCATCCCAGCCACACCCCTTGACATGCTGTCGCACAAGCTACAATGTACTCCACTTCATACGAGGATAAAGCAACTACCTTCTACTTCTGTGAACATTAATGTTTGTACACCGCATACTCTAACAGGCATCTTTCAAAGCCTAGTGCCATCAAAAACTTGTTTAGCTTTGAATTCCAAACTCTTGGGGCTTGACACAGACCATATAGGGTTTTGTGCAATCTTAACACCTTGTTTTCTTCTCCTTTGTTCTCAAATCTTGAAGGTTGCACAACATAAACTTCTTCTTCTAAATCGCCATTGAGGAAAGTTGATTTGACATCCATTTGAAAAACCGCCCATCCTTCATGAGTCACGATCGCAATGAACAGGTGCACTATCTCTAGCCTCGCAACAGAGGCAAAAACTTCGTTGAAATCAATGCCTTATCATTGAACGTACCTCTTTGGAACTAGCCTTGCCCTGTACTTTATGATCATCTTTTGAGTGACCTTCTTTAACTTATACACCCACTTCAAACCAATCAACTTGTGGCTGTCTGGCAATGGAACAAGCTACCATGTTCTATTCTCATGAATAGAGGACATTTCCTCCTCCATATCTCTTCTCCAAGTTGGATTTGCTTTGGCCTCTTCGAAGTTCGCAGGCTCCTCTCCGAGAAAGCATATCAGCCCTATTCACAGCGGAACTCCTAGTGAGACCGATGCTTCTAGCGTCGCTATAGGAGTGCGTGGTGTAGATGAGCCGGGCGTCTCGGATCCTGTGCTCGTCCTGTCGTAGTTGTGCCTGGAGTTTCCGCTTCGTGGGCCCTTCATGGTCGGAGTGCTGAATGCCTCTACGTGATCATCAAGACATTCGATCGTGTCGTGGTCGGGTCCTTCGACTACTCCCTCTGTGATCGGCATGTCGGATGCATCCATGTGATCATCAGGACCTACATCAGTGTTAGGAGAGTAATATACCATGAAGATGTCTCTAATCCGTCGTACCTCTGCTCCACTCCCACTTTTTCTCCTCCTCAAAACTGCATCACGAGTCACCACAACTCGTCGTGCCACTAGATCAAACATCTAATAACCTTTTGTCTTTGAGTCATACCCAATGAGCACCATTGATTTACTTTGATCTGCTAGCTTGGGCAGGTGTGGCATGGTCATCTTCACATATGCGGTGCACCCGAAAGTGTGGAGGTGAGCAACACTTGACTTGCGGTTGTAGTAGGCTTCGTAAGGAGATTTGCCGATGACGCTTTTCGTTGGTGCCCGATTTAGGAGATAAACGACAGTCAATACTGCTTCTCCCTAAAATTCTCCTAGGACTCCCATGCTCTTTAACAGATTGTCACCATACCGACCACCATCTGATTTCTTCTTTCGACCACACCGTTTTGTTGGAGAGAATAAGTTACTGTTAGGTAACGCTTAATTCCCGATAGCTCACCGTAGTCCGTGAACTCGTTCGAGGTAAACTTGTCACCATGATCGGTATGCCGAGCTTTCAACCCTAGATTTATATCCATCTCGGCTGCTACCGTGATCCTCTTAAATTCCTCGAATGCTTGATCTTTGCTTCGGAATAAAGCCACCCTCATAAACCTTACGTAGCCATCCACCAACAGCAAAAAGTAACGATTTCCTTCATTCGTGATTGGAGTGATTGGCCCGCACAAGTCACCATGCCACAGCTTGAAGAGAACGTCTACTCGGTATGGAGACGTGGTTGGAAACGGGTTCCAATGTTGCTTCCCGTTCAGACAACCGTTGCAGATGTGGTCCAAATGCTCAATCATGGGCATACCATGCACCAACTTCTTATGAGCCAAATCCTTCAGAGCATAAAAGTTCACATGTCTGTACCTAACGTGCCATTGCCATGCCTTTCTGTGCTTCTTGCTAGAAGACACTTCGGAAGAGCTGGATTGATGTGTAACATATACATCTGGTTTCTTGATCTGCTTACTTTGGCCAACAACCTGCGAGTTTTGCCTAAGATCGACATCACTCCCCCTTCAACCACAATCTTACAACAATTCTCATCCACCTGACTGAGGCTAATTATATTGCTTCTTAACTTTGGGATGTAGTAAACATTCGTGAGGATACGATGTTCATTCGTAGAACACTCCAATAGCACAGATCCATTTCCTTGTATCTCCACAACCGAACGATCTCCAAATTTGATTGAATCTTTTATAGTCATGTCAATCTCAGCAAACTTTTTCATGCAACTGATCATGTGGTTGCTTGCGTTGGTTTCAAGGTACCAAGCCTTGTTTTGGCTGCCGCTCAACTTTGGCACCATCTTGTCTTCGTGTAGGAATACCCCCTCATCTGGTATCAGGACTGTATGGATGAGTTCACATACTTTGACCGTTAACAGTTGAGGATCTTCATCATTTTACTTTGCTACGAGGTTGGCCTTTTGTAGGATCAAGGATAACCGACTAGAGGGGGTGAATAGGAGGTTCTAAAAATTCTTGCCTTTTTAGAATTAAACTATAACAAGTAATCATGAGGCAAGAATACTAATTGGTTTCAACCTACTTAATTTTAGTAATCCTAAGGCACCACAAGAAATTATGATTGCAATTTAAATTACAAGTACAAGAATATATGTCAATTGCAAAGCTATAGATGTAAGTACTAAAAGAAGATGAAAAATAACCACAAGTAGACACACGATATTTTCCCGTGGTATTGAAGACTTGCCAGTCTTTATTAGTCCACGTTGAGAAAATCCCAAGCGCTCTTGGACCGGCTCCACGAATTAAGTCTCAACTCCTCGATCACTATTGGTTGCTCTTGCTCCTTTCCAGAGATGGCGAACACCAAGCCACTCACAATCTTGCTTAGGCCTCTTCACAAGATTCTTGAAGAGATCACATCGCGATCAACCACCCGGTCATCTAGGTGCCGACAAGCATCAAGAGTAAAAGATCATACTTCGCTTCACGGCTATCAAGTGCTAAGGATCAATCTAAAAGATTAGCACTTGACTTTGGCTCAAAACACCTCAAATGAATGCACTCAAAAACTAATCGTTACAAAAATCAATTCTGAAAAATCAGAAAAATCGAAACTACTGATGTGCAAAGTGTGGTACTACCAATTTGCATATTCTCCATTACACGCCTTAGTCCTTCATCACCTACATCATCCAAATTTTCTCCATTGCACGCCAAAGTCGGTGCGGTACTATTGCCATTATAAGTGCGGTACTACCACACTACGGTAGTTCTACTTGTCGGTGCAGTACTACCGTACTACAGTTGAAAACGTACCGCACCTCAACCGGGTTGCTCTTTGGAAAAAACGTACCGCTGAAAAATCCGAAACTACCGGGGTTCGGTAATTCCGCAGTTTACATGGCGGTACTACCGAACTCTGGTAGTTTCACAGTTTCAATCACGGTACTTCCGATTTTTCTGAAAGAGCACAGTTGATTTTTAAACTTAATTTTATGTGCATGCATGATCCTAGATTGATCCATATGACATAAGAATACACTATCAAGCTACTTTCTATGATCCCTCTTAGTAGTACGGTGACTATCCTATAATCTGGTCTTTCACCTTCTCTCCTAAGACCGGTAAAATATGAAAAAAGGGATCCTATATTTCTTGTATCTTTATTTTTGATCTATCTTGATTTTCTCTTTGTCCTTTCACATGCAACTTGCTATTTTCATACACACACTTATGAGACTTAACCTATGCAATCCTCAACAATCATATTAGTCCTATATTCATAAATTATCATTAATTACCAAAACCAATTTTTAGGGGGCCTAAATGCTTTCACCTTTTCTCTTCGGTTTGGTTTTGAACACTCTTTCACAAAGTGCCTATACTCGTTGCAGTTGAAGCACTTGACCCAGGTTTTGTCGGAATTACGTGGCATTCATTCATCGATGATGCCATCACCTTGACCTCCACCTTGTCCACGACCGTGTTCCCGACCTCTTCCGTTATGACCTCCTTTCTTGGCACTAGCAATGATCTCATGCTTCTTTGTTTTTGAGCTCTTCTCTTCCCACTCGTTCTGGGTAAAGAGAAGTTTGTCACTCCCAACCTTTGAGTACCGTTGACCCTTGAGTCCTTCCTCATAGTTTCTGAGGCGACCAATCTCCTTCGAGAGTGACATTAATGTGACATCGCTGAACTATTCGATTATTCCGATAATCTGGAGGAACCGAGCTAAACAGTTTTTTTGACAATATCGCTCTCTTCTAGCTAAACAGTTTCATGGAGTACTTGGTGATCATCTCTGAGTTCCCCATCTGCAAGTTACTCAGTTTCCATTTCAACACTTTAGTGTATGCCTTTTTGACACGATCTTCACCTACTCGCATCCATTTGAGTACGTTCCAGGCTTCTTTCGTTGTCTTCTTCTCTGCGATCGACATCATCACATCGTCTGGCACCACATGTAAGATGACCACCATCATGCCTTGATCATTGTCATTGCCATCGTCTCCATCATCGATCATTGACCATACCCCTAGTGGACGCAAGAATAACTTCATCTTGAGCCTATATTCCGTAGTTCGTTTCGCTCAACATCGGGAATCGGATAGTGATCAAGGCACTTCTTATCATCGGCTTGATGAACACATCTGACTTTGATGGATCGAGCTCGTTGCCCATAGTCTTGACGAGCACTCCTGACTTTGACAGATCACCAACATTGCCGGCCATCGATTCGTCCCCCTTAGGCTTTGATACCAATTATTAGATAAAATCTACCCAAAGCCTTAGTAACCGGTAAACTAGAACTTTGAGATCACGCACGCGAACACAAGTAAAATACAGATCGCTCTTGGTGATGCGATACACCTGCATCCTTTTCCTTTTTCTTATATAGAGAAGCAACATACAAAACTACGTAACCAACGCGGCATCCCATGTTAAGAGTCCTACACGAACACACCTTGACTTTTACGACTACTCTGAATCCTAGTTACATACGGACTCTGATTCCTGACCTTTTATGACTATGACTGCTATAGTATTTTCCTTCTTCGACTACGACTGCTACAGTACTCAAAACTACAGTACTCCTCTACAGTAGACTATGTACTGGTCGTAAGACTTCCGTGGTCGTAGGACTGGTCGTGGACTCGACCAGACCTAAAGACAACTATAGTAACTGTATCAACATGTATGCTGAGGCCCACTGTCCACGTGTGTACCCAGTATAGTGCCCCCGTCGCGTCGGTGCCCTCTGGTAGGATGGTCGGCCCGAAGGCGTCGACGGCACTGATCTTGAATGGGAGGCGCGACGGGTCGGCACCGGCCCTACTTGCGCCAGTGAACAGGCGCATGAGCACCAAGTGTTGGTAGGCACACGGGCTATGGAGCCACCAGTCCACATCTGGGTTTAGCGGCTGGCACATGACATCCATGTCACCGTGCTCTAGCATGCAGTACAGCTCCTCTACCACCACCTTGCTGCTGCTGATCACCGTTGCCACCACTATCATTGTAGGTAGCTCTGTGAAGCAAGCAAACAAGGTTCGGAGGAAGAGAGGGAGGTGGCTATTGGTAGTAGTTTCTATGTGAGTGTGTGTGTGGGGGGGAGAATTGGAGGGAGAAGAGGTTGCCGACTCCTTACATAGAGGAGATTGGGTTGTGTTTATTTTGCTACTTGCTAGTCATCATGTGAGTAGGATTATGAAAGCATGGAATTTTTGTCTAGCTTAAGCAATTTGTAATGGGATTCAGTTGCATCTACATATTTTGTTGGTACAAGTTACTTTAGTTATTCACCCACATTTTTGTAAAGAAACCTTCCTTTTGCACTATTTGCCAAAGGAACTTTTGCAACTATTTGGCAAAAGGCAAAGTTTTTGTGTTTTTAGTTTTATAGTACTTGAAAATTGGAACATATTAGTCGAATACTCATGCATTGCAACGGATAAGAAAAAAGCAAGACAAGTACAAGTCGGAGATGGGAATAATTGGTTTCAGGGGGAAATGGATCGAGGAGGAGCTCAAGAGATAAGGTTCTGCATGTTTTAGATGGAGACATGGCTTGCTTAAGAGTGTTAGGGGAAGCGATTTTATCTGGTTTTTCCTCTAGCCCTTTTGTAGAGTTTATTAAGGTGGAATATAGAGGTGGATGAACGCATCACTCATTCACAGGGTTATTAAAATGGTCAAAATTGCCAAAAAAAATTGGTCCTACTAGGCACCCATGGATAGAGTACAAATTGGTCTCAAATATTTCATTTTACTCCGAGTTCATCTGATTTACTCCAATTTGTCTCCGATATACATCGATTTTTGCTTATTTTTATTTGAAATTTTTGGTAAGAAAACTATCAAAATTTTCCAAAAATCACTGCTATCGGTCCTACTGGACCCCTGGTAAAAATTCAAAACCAATTTTGATAACCTATCTCATTCACCAACTGCGTATTATAAATAATATATATAAGTATAATTTGTTAGGTATTCCCATACCTAGTAGTAGGGGTGGATGCACGTTAGCAATAGGAGGGCACATGCCTCTGAGCCGGTTTTAATTTTTATTGCTTAAAATCTAAGTTTACACAGTGCGTGTCTCCACATACCAAACAATAGTGCTTCCATATGTCAAAGACTACATCTATCTAAAAGAAAGAAGACTTAAACATGTTGACTAATAGGGGGAGAAAAGAAAAGCATGCAAGGTGTTGACAAAGCAAGACACTTCCAAAAAAATACATATAAATTGAAGTTGGTACAATACAGCATATCAACAAACCATGAAAAAAGTACAAAATAACAGGGGCTATTAGAACCGATCGAGCATGGGCTATTAGTCGATCCAACCCCAAGCCAACACAAGCCCAAGGCCCAAGCCAGCACCAACCCCAAGCCAACCAAGTAGCCAACGCCAGGTCCAGACGACGCTTAACCTACCTTCCCCTGATCCCCGCGTGGCATGCCATGCACGCAACCTTTCGTCTGCAGCGGTGATGTGCCTGGTGCTGGAGCTACCGTCATCTGGGAGAACTCTAGCTGCTTCTTGCCTACACCTGCGTGCGTCCGATGGTATGGTTAGATTTCTCATTGTGTTAATCTCACTGTGTGTGCATTCAAATGGAGTATATATCGGTATATGTATGATGTATGCAGTATGGCCAACGGTCGGCAATAGTGAGGTCGTCCACTCGTCGTCTCATCCTGACTCCTTGCTTTCAAAGTACAAATGTTCAATGAACTTCATAGCTAACGAAGTAACGATCAACCAACCAAAATAAGTACTAAAGTTTGCGATTTAGATTTTAGGGTTTTAATTTTATGATCTTTGAAATATTTCTGGGTCAGGGCTTTATTATTAGAATGCCATGTTTCAATTTTTGCAACAATTAAATTAGAAAATTTTTCAATGTGTTTCAATATCTAATTCAGTGTGTTTTATCTTTCAATAATTATCATCTCCCCATGACAGGTAGTCTGTAGTCATGGAGCTATTTCTAAAAAGAAAGGCACTAGGTTCAAGTGCAAATGCTACAAATATAGAAAGTCTAGAAATCACTTGGGAAGAGGAGATTCAATTTGATCTAGAGAAAAGGGAAAGAATAGACGGCTATCTCTCCAATCAAAAAGATGTAGCAAGAAGAAAGTATTTGAATAATGGGTTTTGCTAACATCACACATATGATTTTCTATATACAGTGTTTGGGAAGAAAAAGGGAAGATTTAACCTTGCATAGTTTGATCAGTATGACAGTTGACTTGATTATATCAAGTTTAAATATATAAAATTTAGAACACATTACTATCTACTACATTATTGATAAATGTGTCAATAAATACACGATAAAGCATGAGGCCCCCGCGTCATTTTTGTTCTAGATCCGCCATTGCCCAGTAGATTGCAAATGCGGTATCTAATATATGGCTCACAAAACTAGCGGTGAATAAATATTGGGTCTATTCTTTTTTGCTGTGGCTTATGACTTTTGACTGCGGCTTATTAGTCTAATGAATAGTGATTGCTGAAAGAAACCGAAACTAAAAGCCGACCGAAAAGCCGAAAAGAACGAGACTATTGAAAAGACCATCAATGCAAGAATATGCCAAATCCAACACATTTTCTACTGATTCCCGGCACATTCAAAGCTGAGCTTCCATTTGTCCTCAGGCTAGACTTTGGCTCCAAACGGTTTCCACTAGCAACCGGCCAGAAACCAGTACATTAAACATAAATTTCTCTGTCTTGTATTTGTCTATAATCTGCCAAAGAGTAAGGCATTACTGTCCAAAAATACCAACAAGAGCTCCATCCAACTTGCCTTTTAGCAGAACTTTAGGAGTGTATTACCCGGTGCTGCATCAATTGGTGAAGGCTCTGTTTGGAGATCTAAACTGATACGAAAAGCTAATCTTGAGTGTCATCTAGCCTGTAACACACTACTGCTCCTGCATCCTCGCTGCATTGGTCAGTTTCTGCGTGCGGCAACTAGGGGAGGAAAGGAAAAGGAAAGCTCAGCAGCATACGTGCACGGCCCAAACAAACAAATTCAGGGTTAATGTCTGGTCTATTTGCTTGGACTAAACAAATTAAAGGTTAGTCGATTGATCTTGCTGCATGCATGGATTGATTAAAGAAAGAAGTCTAAGTGATTAAAGAAAGAAGAAAATCGACCTCACCAATGACAATTAAATCAACCAAGCCAATTTGATTACTTGTTCTAGATATGGTCATTATATTCTGATCATCAAACGATAAGCACCCAATACTTTTCGATAAGGGAATCCCAAGGGAATAAGCAAGAAAATTAATGTTGGTAAAGGGCTAGCTAGCTTTACAGAATCATATATCGCATCAAGAATGTGTTCCCCCAAATTGGTAGCGACAAGCCAACAATAGCCTACAGGGCAAACAAGCCTCCTAGTTGAGAACCTACCTATCTGTTTAAGGGCAAAAGGGTTATTATGGGAAAAGTCTAACAGGTCAATAAATCCTAAACCAAACGGCGCGCTTAGAACCATGGCATAAAGGGGCGTTTATATTGATTTTTTCTGATGTTTTTTTTAATCTTTGGCTTATGAAAAGTACTAACTTGTAGACACTACTATAAAAAACTGTATTACAGACGGTTGAAAAACGTCATCACAGATGGTTTTATAAGTCGTCTGAATTGATAGGTCAGTAATGATACGAGGTTATTACAAACGGTTTTCGAACTATCTGTAGTGTACATATCACAGACAGTTTTTAACTAAAAACTGTCTGTGATATTTTTTTCTACCCCTAAATCTATTTCTGTTTATTGGCTAGCCTCAGAAAATGCTAGTCATACCCTCTAAAACAAGCAGATCAACATGTACATGTATACATCCAATTCATATATCAATTTATTTCACAAACATAAAACATCTATTTCGCAAATCAATTAATTGAAATGAAATAAAATATCCATTAACAAATACACAATCACAATTATGTCAATCTTATCCCAAACACGCCTTTTCTTCCAACATAAACAAACAATCTCTGACGTTATCAGCCAGCTCCTCTCTAAGAGATGCCTTGATCTCCTCTCGTAGCTGTGCGTCACGCTCGGCTTTGGTTCTCTTCCTACTCTGATACAATTCGAAGTCATCCAAGAAACCATGTTTCCAAGAAACATAAAGCCTAAGGCCTCTCGTACAGCCCGGGTGCTCCTTGTTTCCTAGGGCTGCGAAGAGTATATCTTTCTCACTACTTGCCTAGAATGATCCCTGGAAAGATTCTATACTCAGCACTTCCTGCAAGAGCCCGACATGTTATTTCACTTCCTACGAAGTTGTGGAGTAATTATAAACTATGTAGTTCGATATCTTACTAGGCGGTGAGACATTTCTTGGTCTACAGGGTTTCGAAAGGAGATGTCCCCTAATAACGTGGTAGATGACCTCGCTCTAATCCAATTTTGAGCACGCTCATCCGGGATCGTGGCAAATGACGGGGCGGTGTCCCACAGGATTGCCTGTTCGTTATCATTCCTCCACTGTGGGATTTTACGCGCATACCTAGCTGTGCCGAGTCTGTAGGGGTGTGTGTGAATACGAGTCCGCATATTTTTATCTCCCACACAACGTGAATAATGAGATGGACCATGATATCGAAAAACGAAGGAGGAAAATACATCTCAAGATGACATAAATCATCACCACCTCGTCCTACAGAGCATCTAGTCCTTCGGGATCGATGACCTTCTGAGCAATTGTGTTAAAGAAATAACATAGCCTCATAATTGTCTCTCAAAGTTTGATCGGTAAAATATTTCTAATTGCCACAGGGAACATCTGTATCATCAGCACATGACAATCATAAGACTTCATGCCATTTAACTTCAAATCTTGCATCGAAATAAGTTGCTTCACGTTGCCAGAGTAACCAGACGGAACTTTGACACCATGCAAGTACTAGCACAGTTCTATTTTTATCGGCGTTGGATAGAGTGCGACACGCGGGGGGAATATACGTTCATCCATTATCTATTTTTGTCAGTGCTAACTTAGGTCTGATGTCCATATCAGCCAAGTTAAGCTGTGCGTTGACGTCGTCCTTTGTTTTATCACGAATATTCAGTAAGAGACCAATCAAGCTGTCACATACATTTTTTTCTACGTACATGACGTCGATGCAGTGTCGAATATTTAGGTACTCCCAATAAGGTAAATCCCAAAATATTGATCTCTTCTTCTAAATATTTTTCTCACGAGACCTCAATTTACGTCCCTTTCCAAAGACAATATCTAAATCCTTAATTATATTATAAACCTCTTTTCCGCTTAAATACCTTGGAGCTGAATCGTTCTCCTTCTCTCTGTCAAATTGTTTCTTCATCTCGCGGTATGGGTGAGACCTCCGAAGGAACTGACGGTGACGCATATACACGATTTTGTGTGAGTGTTTCAGCCACACACTCTCGGTACCATCTAAGTAGTGAGCACAAGCTTTGGCACCTTTTGTACTCTAGCCCAACAGGTTAGTAAGGGTAGGATAATCATTTATGGTGCAGAATAATAAAGGAGCGTAAAGTGAAGTTATCTCGTTTGTATGCATCTCATACCTGTACCCCTTCGTTCCACAGTACTTTTAGATCTTCCACCAACGGTGCTAGGTACACATCAATATCATTCCCAGGTTGCTTTGACCCTTGGATAAGTATCGACAGTAAAATATACTTTCACTTCATACACAACCAAGGAGGAAGGTTATAGATGCAGAGAGTCACAAGACAAGTGCTATGTCGGCTGCTCATGCTACTGAAAGAATTCATTCCATCTGCACTTAATGCAAACCTTATATTCCTCGTTTCTGCATCGAAATCTGCAAATCTTTTATCGATGTTTCTCTACTGAACGGAATCAACAAGGTGTCTCAGTATTCCATCCTTCTTGCGCTCCTCTGAGTGCCAACACAGCAGTTTTGTCTCCTTTGAATTCGTAAAAAACCGCTTCAAATGAGGAATTTTAGGAAGATACCATGCCACCTTTGCGGGAGGTCCTTTCTTCACCTCTGTTCCCTCGCCATCATCATCTGATTGATTGTTACGTTTGTATCAGGATGCGTTGCACACCGAACAGACATGCATGTTTGCATACTCTTTACGGTAGAGGATATAATCGTTCGGACATGCATGTATTCTTTCTACTTCTATTCCCAATGGACAAAGAACCTTCTTGGCTTTATACGTGATTTTAGGCAACTCATTTTCCTCTAGAAGTATGTTCGCTAAAAGACCTAGCAGCCCCGTGAAACTCTTGTCTTACCAACCGTTGCTTGCCTTCTATTTCAACAGTTTAAGCACAGCTGACAACCTCGTATACTTTGACCTGCAGCATGTGAACAAAGGTTTCTCCGAATCCTCCATCAAGCCCTGGAATTTAAGATACTCTCTCTTATTATAGTTCTCTTCTACATCACGAAGCATCTAATCTAGATTGTCATCATGCAATTAATCCGAATCCGAACCACAATCAACATCTTCCGGCGGCATATCATTGACTCATCGGCAATGTCATCCGGTGGTATATCATTGATTTCGCCATGACTGGTCCAACACGTATACCCCTTTTTGAAACCCCTCCGAATCAAGTGCGCTTCAATCTACTCTCGATTCTTAAAATTTTTTTAAATTCTTGTAGTCAGTGCATGGACAATACATATATTTCACCCCCTTATTCAACATATTCTCCTCGGCAGCTCTTGTAAAAACAGACACGCCATTAATGTACTCTTCACTCACACGGTTTACGGTATACATCCAATTTTGGTCCGATGTTATGTATATATATAACAACTTAATATTAAAAATTAAATTAATTAATTAATACTACATATATACCATATGCATTGAGGCTTTGCTAGCTTAATTAATTCATATTAACATGTACAACAGCTATTTCCACAACATATATATAATAGTCACCGAAAATTAGCTAGATCTACATTTTAATACAACGAAAAATAAATTTCATTACTAACCATATCTAGGGCAGTCAAAAAATTAATGAATCTTCGAAACTAATCTCCTACAAAATAGCTAGTCTCCTTCTACCAAAATAACTGGCCTGAAAGCCTTGCCTTCTCCACATGCAACACCGGCTAGATTTGGATCGAAATGAAAATAGATGCGGTTCTGAGCGGAATAATAAATATATAGTCAGATTATCATAGACGGATTTTTAATAAAAATCGTTTGTGATAATTAGTTTATCACAGATAATGCACAGATTATCACAGATAGTTTTTTATTAAAAACTGACTGTGATAATGCTAGTATCACAGACGGTTCGTGGCAAGAACCGTCTGTGATAATTCACAGACAGTTTTGCCTGTGATATTAATCCTACACAGACGGTTTTTACCGACAGCAACACACAGACGGTCTCGAACTGAAAACCGTCTGTGATAGTATTCCTCACAAACGGTTTTATCAAACCGTCTGTGATTTGTTGTCTAGTAAACGTGTTTCTATAGTAGTGAGAGAGATACTTTGCGTGCGATTTTAGTTGATATAAATAAAATCAATACAATATGTATTATAATCAACTAGGAGACCTCCGCTTTAAAAAGATATTTTATTTAAAAACTAGATATTATAGAAAAGCTATTTACGATAAAAAAAATAGTTTTTAGAAATCAAAACAAACAGCGCGCGATGTTTTGAAAAGTAATGGTGCATAACTGTAGACGAGCTCATTATCCGATGGCAGATCATGGAACCAGGGCGCTCAAGGAATTCTCTAAATAAATTACTATTTGCGTCGTAAATTAAATCGGAAGATCTGAAGCTATTGTTTTCTCAAGATATTTGGACAAATAGTATTCTATATGTCTAATGTGTTAGACATTTACTTCTTCTGTCCCACAATATATGTCTATCACACATACCTAATAAACATATTGTTTAAGTAATATTTAATAAAATTAGATTATAGTTACTCCTATTAAATAGACATAATATTACTTTTTATTGTAGACAAATAAAATCTAATTTTATTAAATATTATTTAAATAATATATCTTCTAAGTATGTATATTGAATTTACAGGACGGGTGGTGTAATTAGCTGGTCTTGTTACATTGATTTGGCCCCGCTCGTTTCAGTTTTTTTTTCAGCTTCAGCTTTTTTTCACTATTCAGTAATTCATTTTTTTTCTGAATTTTTAAAGATTTTTTAGACTTTTTTGCATTTTTATTTTTTTCCTGTGTTCCTTTGCATTGTCCGTGATGGACTAACATATTTTTTCTATTTTTCTATTTTTTTAAATTTAATTATGTCCAAAAAGTTAAATTAGATACAATAAAATTTCAATCAAAAATCATCATTAAAACGAACACAAGATATGTGGCGACATAGTTTCCAAATGCCTAACGTAACCAAAACATCACATCATCAAATCAAGGTATATATCAAGCATGTATGCATGATTGCTTGTCCTCGGAATCTCCCAAGAGTCCCAACCTACCATGTTCAGTTAAGCCAGTATTAATTTCTGCTGGCTAGTGCATTCGCGCGTGCCACTTCCAGCCACAAATGTTGAGAAGGAAACCAGTTGGCAACTTGGCATGTCTTTGACGAACATAGCTTTTCTGTTCTCTTGTGGGTGTTCTTCTCCGTGTTCTCTCGATCTGGATCGTTCGCTGATCACAGCGAGCGGTCCAGATCGAGAGGACATGGAGAACAACACCCACAAAGGGACAGACAAACCATTTTCGTCATTGACCTTTCTCTAGTCACTACGTAGTACTACTAGGCTACTACTACTGATCCACGATAGTTAAGGGTGTTTAATCAGGTTTAATAAGCTATAATTTATAATTAAATTTTATTATTGCTAATTTATTTTTTACTATAGATGATGGTGGTTTATTTAGCATAATTAAATTAAAAAATTAAAATTAAAACATATTAGCCCATCACGTATAATGCAAACAAATTAGGAAAAAAGAACCGGCAAAAAAGCTAAAAAATGAAAATTAAAAAAAGGATGAAATTTAAAAATAGTGAAAAATAAGTCAAAAATTCAATCCAAAATGAACAGATTCTTATTGACTCTTCTATTTTTTGTAAAAAAAAAAGGTTGTTGGTTCGCAACAAAATGACGAGCCGGGAAACGTGTGTAATATCCAGCAAATGTAGCCGTGAAAATCCTCTCTGCACGTGTATCGAGACAAAGAAAACAAATCCTTTCAAACGTCGTCTCCAATTCAGTCGTACGCCGTCATCGATGAACTGAGATACAACCAACATTAGAGGCTTATCTGCATTTGATAAATGGTCCAGATTGCTTTAATTTACACACACATGTTTCAAGGCACTCTTTATGAAATGGCTCGGAAGTGGACGCCTGCATAATCCCTATCCAGCGGATGCAAACGGGCACACCATGGGAGATTTCACCCAAATCCATGAAGAATTCCAACTGTCGAGATAAGGGCATCTCCAATGGTCCTAGCTAGCAACTAACTAGGAGACTTCCACATCATCAACCAAATAGCTAGCATACAAAGGACTGTCTATAAGGATAGCTATTTGATACTTACATGCACACACAGTCATTTATAGAGATTGCCTCGTTTTCTGTTATAGCCTAGTGCTTAAGGAAGAGTCGGCTCGATTTTTTTTGCATACTCTCTTTCCTCCACAAAGGATTTATGCTGATGTGTACATGCAAATAGCCAGCTGACTCAGACCATTGGAGATACCCTAAGGGGAAGTCGGGGAGGCGATAAGAGTTTTTCGAGATTCGATTGGGATTAGGAGCATTTGCATGACTGCCATAGTTTTCACAACTACCGGGTACAACAGAGGGACGCTCTTGAAAGGTTGCGTGAAGCTGAAGTGGAACCATGCGACAATCTCGTTAACATGCATAGTTAGCAACCTTGTACATGCCTCGCAAAAATAAAAGAAAAACATCCTTGTACGAGCACAGACGTGCACTCCGTTCACAAATGTAGATCGTTTTAGCCTTTTAATTTTGTCTCTAAATGTAGGTCGTTTTGTAGATTTCTATACACTTTTTTCCTCTATGTTTCCTATTGTACTCTTAGACCATTACTCACATGAATAAATGAGTTATTCCCAGTGCTACTCCTTCTCAACAAACCTAATCACCTAATTATACGTAAAGTCTTAAATACATTTAGACTTTTCCAACCACTAGCTCTTTATATAGAGTACACTTCATTTGTGCATTATAGCTATATTGAGTACTAGCAGTACAGGTCAAACAGGGAGAAGAACGAGCCAAACAATCCCAATCTTTCCAAGTGCTCTGCCATTGTCAAGGAAGAGGTTCGTGTTGAGAAGACTAGAGCAGTGAAAGAGGAGAACAATGAAGCCAATATCCAAGTTCCGAAAGTAGACAAGGCCAAAGTGGAAGGTACTCTAGCCAATCACAACAACAACTTGGATGATGATATCTACAGGTTTGATTTGAACAAATCATGGCACGACAAAGGTGAACTCCATCCGGATGAAGCGACCGAGCAAGTAATCTTGAAGATGTTGAAGATTAATCATCCTACATTCTTTTAGTGAGTTTGTAGTGCTAGATTAAACTTTATTTGGTGTCGCTTCCACCTTTCATGCTACTACTATGTTAGGTTCATTTCTCTCTCTCTCTATTATGGGATTAAACTTTGGCGGCAACTAGTTTGTCCATTTGTTCAGAGTTTATGGCTATCATTGTTTGTCCTTTTATTTTTTCTCATAGTGGAGTAGAAGTAAGAGGGGAAAAGTAAACTCAGAAAATAGTTCTTAGTCGGCATCACATAACTTGAAAAAATGTAAACACAAAAAAAAGGGAAAATGCAGTACTAGCATGCCTTAGACGTCATCATATAACAAATCTTACAAGACTTATGCTATAGCATCTAAATCTAAATAATCTTGAACACTTTGTAATAAAGCAGCATCATAAGGAAGATGACCCTGTCTTTCCTGTGCTTCTTTATTTATATGTGGGATCTTGTACCCGTTGCCTCCTCTGCATTTCATGATTTCTACCATGTATGATTGCCGAGTAAAAAAAACTCTATTCACATTTGATGAAGAATATTCATCAAATTCCTTTTCAACCACTTGAATTAGATCATCTATCATCTTTAGGCAGTGTTTATATTGCAAAGCTTGAATGAAGCTAAAGAAACCAAGGTCTAAAATATTTAAGTCTGGTGAATTAGGTGGCTGACACATTAACCGAATGTCAAACCAATTTTGCAAAGCTGCTATGAAAAATTTCTCATCTGTTGGATGAACATGGGTCCTTGTATTGTCCTGCTGGATAAAAATGGTATTTCTGGCATCTTCTATGAGCCACTTAGCTTGAATGGCTAGCATGACCTTTTTCAATAAAAAATGATCTCATGATTTCTCTATTTACCATAAACGCTTTTGTCTCCAATGTCCCAGCATCTCTGTTTCTACTTCGCCTTTGAGCTGGTACCTGTTAATGTAAAAAAGAACAAGATGTTATAAAACGATAAGCAAGTAACTAGCCATTACAACAATGTTAAACTTTATGATTAGGAGAAAATGAAGAACATGACCTTTGTAACAAATGGACAAACTCCTATTTTTCCTGAAAATGTTTCATCTCCTTGGTCATCAAATCTGGGACGAGCCAAAGCCACTAGGAACATCACTTTTCCAGTGTAATTTTTATTTTGGTATGTACACATGGGATCTTATTCTTCTGGAAGCATGTAGAAGGTCTTGGATTTTTTTGTCAAGTTAAACCACTTTTCACCTATATGCACAATATTGTACATATTGACAAATTTTGGTTTATGAGGTAAAGTGTTCTGGTCTAGCATTGATACATAGAACCGTAGCGGTGTTCTTTTGTTCTCTTCCCTCATATACAGTTTAAGAGCACTTTTATGGCACCGAAGAAGGCCTTGCTTGAGCAGCTTGTGCAATGAACTATGACTGACATGAAGGCCTTCAGCTAGTGACCTTAAGTTTGTTCTTTTGTTCAAGGAATATCACGAACTGCAGTAAGATCAACTTGGACTCTCTTGCGACCACAATTCTTTGCTCTTCTATGCGACACATCTATAGCCGCATCATTGGTAGGGGGAGTATCCTTTGCTCACTTCTAAATCCTTTGCACTGTTCTCAAAGACAAGGAAAATAAAGATGAAACTTCATTAGTCGAGTTTCTCCGTAATTTTCCATTTACACTTCTTTCAAGTAAAGCATTATAAACTGCCTCTCTCAACTTATTTGATGTGAATTTCTTTATATCTTGTTCTTGTAGTGTGTCAAAAATGTCTGCATAATGACCATGAAAATGAATCAATTAAAAAGAATATAAACATTACGGAGAAATTTTACAAAGAAAAAAATCATTTTTAAAGGCTAGGATCCCAATTTTTACAAACAAAAAACTAGAACAAC
Source organism: Melocanna baccifera (assembly GCA_036346265.1). NCBI lineage: Eukaryota > Viridiplantae > Streptophyta > Magnoliopsida > Poales > Poaceae > Melocanna > Melocanna baccifera. The sequence goes on along the minus strand of CM070689.1, from coordinate 13,059,608 downwards.
CTAAACTCAATAAAAGGGAGTCTTGCAGAAAGAATACCCCAAAATAAACATAAAAAATAAGCAACTAAGTACAACAAGAATATCTAAGAAAACACCCATGTCAAACACATCACAACTAAATAGCGAAGTGCCATTGTAATACCTGAATTCGAAATAGCAAAGCCCTCTTGATCACCTTCTAAAAGGTCCTCATCTTCCTCAAGCAATGGCTAGTGAACATCTTCTTGAATTTGCTCCATGTAAATATCAGACCTCATAGTATTACTTGTTGTTGAGTTGTCATTGTCAATGTCTTGAGGAGTATTAAATGGCAATCTTTCCCTAATGCTGCTAGTAGGACTGAGATTAAGGTCAAAATTTGGTCTTGTAGAAGCCATAGTACTAGTGGCAGTAGAAGCCATGAGTATGCTTAGGTAAACACTTTATGGGGGTGTTCAGAATGGCGTTAGTTTATGACTTTTTTTACTATAGCTAGCTTATTTTTTACTGTAACTAAGTTAGTTTATTTAGCATAATTAAATTTAAAAAAAAAATAAAAATAGAAAAAATATGTTAGCTCATCACGGACAATGCAAAGAAATACGGGAAAAAGGGAAAAAAGCACAAAAAAAAGAAAAATTAATGAATAGTGAAAAAAGCAGAAACAAGGAGCCAGAAGCTAAATTAAATAGTGCCTATTACTCCACAGCTCATACCCCAACTAATGGAAGTTTTGGCTCCAAAACTAAATTTCATTTTAGTTTTCAGCTATTCTTTTGGACTCCAAACTCATTTTTTTTGAAGAGGCATTGCTAATGGCGCTCAAATACTCTAAATTGATTTACTTGGCTCCAAAATTTTTTGCTAGTGCAATGAGTAGAACAATTAATTGGAGTTGCATGCTGCTGTGATCTTCGTATTTGTTGTGATTAATTGGAGAGACAGAAATTGTGTGCCTAAGTTGCTCAAGTTGGCTTAAAGTCAATTTCTATTTCTGACTTCTGCTTTTTTTACTATTCAATAATTTTATTTTTTCTTTCTTTTTTTATTTTTTTGGGCTTTTTTATCTTTTCTTTTTTTCTCATATTCCTTTGTATTGTCTGTGATAGGCTAACATATTTTTTTATTTTTTTAAATTTAATTATACCAAATAAGCCAACTCAGCTACATAAAAAAACCACAAGTCAATGCCAAATTGAGCGCTACCTTAACTAGAGAGAGATTAGAACAAGAGAAATGTATAGTGGTCACGTCACACCATGCCTTAATTCTTGTGCTCATATATAAAGGAGGTATATAACCGAGGAGGGGCAAAGGAGGTGCTCACAAGGTATACTGACAGTGATTTAGCTGGTGATCTTTATAATAGGAAAAGCACGGGTGGAATAGCTTTCTACATCAATGATAGCTTGGTGTCTTGGTGCTCACAAAAACAAAAAACTGTGGCACTTTCATCTTGCGAAGCTGAATTCGTGGTAGCTACGGCTGCAGCTGCACAAGCACTTTGGCTGAGAAGTTTGCTTGGAGAGATCACTGGAGAAGAGCCAAAAGCAGTGAGGATATTTGTTGATAACAATTCAGCTATCGCGCTTATGAAGAATCCGGTTTTCCATGGACGAAGTAAGCATATTGACACTAAATATCACTTTATTCGAGAGTGTATTGAAGGAGGACGGATTGAGGCTCAGCGGGTTTGCACTGAAGAACAAAGAGCTGACGCTTTGACAAAGGCATTGCCGGCAGTGAAGTTGGCAACAATGCAATATTTGCTTGGTGTTCACGATCTTGGCACACACCAGGATTAGGGAGGAGTATGTTGGACTTAATCCTAGTTGTATGCCTTTGGAAGTTTTATTGTGTTGCCGCGTCAGGTCTTGGAATTGGTTTCATCAAGATGCGAGTGCGCAGACAGCGGACGAGCATGTGGGTCAATAACGTGCAGTTTGCACGAAGTTAGTTTTGCGTTTTTCTTGGATCTGTGATCCGATTAAGTAGCTAGACTAAATAGCATTCAGTTAGAGTCTTTTGAAGTATTCTGACAACTTTTAGAAGTTACTAGTTGAGACATTTTTGCAATACATTCAGAGAATTCTGTTCTGAACTTACACACACATTTTCATTACTTTGCCGTATCTCCATCAGAGTTTTTCCTCTATGTTTTTCAGTCTGGGCATTGCGATCTTGATTTTTTTTATTTCTATATTTGGTATCAGAGCCTTAGGTTTGAATGCCCAAACAACTTCGCTTCAACCCAATGTCGATCATCACAGGAGAGACCTCGCGGGAGAACGGCGGAGGGTCGTTCGTGTACCCGCAGTTGACGGCGATGAACTACACTAGCCGGGTGATCCGGGTGCAAGCGATGATGGAGGACCAAGGTGTATGGGAGGTAATCGAGCCGGCAGCCGGGACGGCCGTCGACACGAGGAAGGACAAGAAGGTGCGGTCACACCTTCTTCAAGCACTCCCAGAGGACCTCCTCATGCAGGTGGCAAACAAGAAGACGGCGAAGGAGGTGTGGGAATGTCTCAAGACGAGGTTCGTCGGCGCGGAACGCGTTAGGGAGGCGCGGCTGCAGACGTTGAAAGGCGATTTCGACGCGCTGCGCATGAAGGAGGACGAGACTCTGGATCAGTATGCTGGCAAGCTCACGGCAATGTCCATCAAGTACGGCAACCTGGGTGGCACGCTCGACGACGCCGCTTTGGTGAAGAAACTTTTCGACACTATGCCGGCTCAGTTCATTGGTGTCATTGCAGGGATTGAGCAATTCTACGACCTTCGTACACTGGCGTTCGAAGAAGCACTAGGGCGGCTGAAGGCTTTCGATGAACGCACGCGACAAGCGATCGAAGGCGCGAGAGCCGATGGGCAGCTCCTCCTCACTCAGGCGGAGTGGGAGGCGCGCCAGAAGAAGACGGCGGGTGAATCCTCGGTGAGGGGTAGAACACCTGAGACCGGCGGCCGTGGCAGAGGGCGTGGTCGCAAAAGATGGCGAGGTTGTGGCGGACGTGGGACGGCACCAGGCAAAGATAGTTATACCAGTCCAGTGCGTGGTGGCTTTTCTAGTCCTGTGCGTGGGAGAGATAAAATCCACATCAAGTGTTTCACTTGTGGTAAAATGGGACACTACTCCAGCCAATGCAAAGAGCCCACAAGGGGGGAGGAAGCACACCATACCCGAGCGGACGACAGTGAGTCGGCACTGCTGCTCACGGTGTCGGAGGAGCTGACGCCGTTCTAGCAGGAGCAGCAAGGGGGCTCGGAGCAGGCGCAGCGGGGTGGCTCCGAAAAGGCCAAGCAGGCGCGGGAGGAGCGCCTCGAGCAGGCGCAGCAAGGGGACTCCGAGCAGGCACAGCGGGGTGGCTCCGAGCAGGCGCGCCTCGAGCAGGCGCGGGAGGAGTGCCTCGAGCAGGCGCAGAAGGGGAGCCTTGAGGAGCAGACGCAGGAGGTTCCTCACGGCGCTATTTTCCTCAACCCCGAGCAAGCACAGGCGGAATACCAAGGCGTCGCCTTCCTCAATGAAGACAAGATCCGGCCGGATCTGTACCTGGTCAGAAGAGGAGCGAGTGCCGGTGGAGCGAGCGCAGGAGATGTCTGGTACCTCGACAATGGCGCCAGCAACCATATGACCGGAGATCAACGGAAGTTTCGAGATCTAGATGAAGTTGTCACCGGAAAAGTGAGATTTGGGGATGGCTCGACAGTGGAGATTTTTGGTAAGGGCTCCATCCAGTTTGATTGCAAGAATGGAGATAGTTGGTTGCTCCAGGAGGTATATTTCATCCCAAAACTGCGCAGCAATCTCGTGAGTCTCGGTCAACTCACTGAAATTGGCTACCAGGTCGTGCTTGAAAATGATGAACTCAAGGTGTTCGACAAAATGTCTCAGCGGCTGATCATGAGTATGAAGCTCTCATTCAACAGACTTTACCGCATTGAGTTGAAACAAGCCAGCCCGGTGTGTCTGTTGACGAGCATGGAAGATCCGGTGTGGCTTTGGCACGCACGTCTGGGACACGCAAACTTCCAGGCGTTGAAGAAGCTAGCTGACAAGGGGATGGCAGTGCGTGTGCCGGCGATAGCACACCCAAATCAGTTGTGCCAAGCCTGCATGGTGGCTAAACAGGCCAGGCACCCATTCCCGGTGACGTCAAGCTACCGAGCGCGGGAGGCGCTCGAACTTCTCCACATCGACCTTTGCGGTCCAATCACTCCCACGACGGTTGCCGGTAACAACTACTTTATGTTGATCGTTGATGATTTCTCAAGATGGATGTGGGTGTATGTCTTGAAGACCAAGAATCAGGCAAGCACTGAATTCATCAAGTTCAAAGCGGAAGCTGAAAACACTTGTGGACGCCACATCAAAACACTTCGATCAGACCGTGGTGGCGAGTTCCTCTCTGGGCTGTTTGCCAAGGTGTGTCAAGAGGCCGGCATCCGGAGGCATTTCACTGTGCCCTACACGCCACAACAGAATGGCGTGGTGGAGCGCAGAAATAGGACTGTCATGGCGATGGCGCGGTCCCTGCTCAAGAGTATGAGTGTCCCAGGAAGGTACTGGGGTGAGGCGGTGCGGCATGCAGTCTACCTCTTGAACCGGCTGCCGACCAAGGCAATGGGAGAGTGCACTCCGTTTGACGCTTGGAATAGGAGGAAGCCGCACTTGGCGCACTTGCGGGTGTTCGGGTGCACAGCGCATGTCAAGACGTCAGCACCACATATGAAGAAACTCGATGACCGAAGCCAACAAATGGTGTACTTTGGCGTTGAGGATGGGTGCAAGGCGCATTGCTTGTTTGACCCACGTCGCGACAAAATCGTTGTAAGCTGAGATGTGTTCTTTGAAGAAAATCAGAAGTGGAAGTGGACTGCAGGTGAGAACACAGAAGAGTTGGTAGACTTCCAGGTTGAAGAGGAGGCACACACCAATCCCTCCGTGTGGACTTCTGTTGGGGGACAAGGTTCTGTGCCAGGAGCCTCTGAAGTGGTTCAGCCTGTTGAGCCAACAAACGTGGTGTTAGGTGCAGGTCAACACAAAGCGAGAGCACGTTTGGTGCGATCAACACGCAGCGAGTTCGATTCAAGTGCGTTCAAAGACAGCAAGAGCCGGTGGCGGGTCAACGAGCGCGGCATCTGGGGTGCGCCAATCGCAGCGTCACCTCCAGGTGCAATGACGAGGGCACGGGCTACTACACGCATGGGACAAGCGGCAGGGACATCATCAATACTGCCAGCTGATCCCATGCACACGACACCAACTGAGATAGAGCCGGCTGTGGAACAAGTGACGCCTAGCTCGGCAGAAATCAGCAGTTCGGATGAAGGCCCACTCCGATATCGCAGTCTGCATGATATTTATCAAAATACATCTGAGGTTGCACTCAACTATGACTCAGATGGAGAGGCATTGCTTGCACAAACAGAAGAGCCAACCTGCTACAGAGAAGCAGTAGGGAACCCAGACTGGGAGGAGGCAATGAACAGGGAGATGGAATCAATTGAAAGGAATGCAAGTTGGACATTGACCCCACTGCCTGTAGGACACAGACCCATTGGACTTAAGTGGGTTTATAAATTGAAGAAGAGCTCAAAAGGAGAAGTGATCAAGCACAAGGCAAGATTAGTGGCAAAAGGGTATGTGTAGCGGCAGGGAATAGATTTTGAAGAAGTGTTTGCGCCAGTTGCCAGATTGGATACTGTGAGTATGATTCTTGCAATTGTTGCAAATTGTGGTTGGGAAGTTCATCACCTTGACGTCAAGACCGCCTTTCTGAACGGTGATCTTGAAGAGGAGATGTATGTGTCACAGCCGGAAGGATTTGTTGTGAAAAACAAAGAGCATTTGGTGCTCAGATTGAGTAAAGCCCTTTATGGTCTACGTCAAGCGCCGCGGGCGTGGAACATTAAGCTGGATAAAAGCTTAAAGAAGATCGGTTTCAAGAGGTGTGTACAAGAACAGGCAATATACACAAGGGGAGAAGGAAGAGTTGCAGTTGTAATTGGGGTATATGTTGACGACCTTATTGTCACAGGAGGGGATCCAAAGGAGATTGAGGTTTTCAAGAAACAAATGACAACCGAGTTTGAGATGAGTGATTTGGGGTTGCTGTCATACTATCTCGGAATTGAGGTGTCACAGCAAGAAAGTTGCTTCATACTCAAACAGACAGGTTATGCAAAGAAGGTTTTGGTGCAGTTCGGGATGATGGACTGTAATCCCACAAAATATCCCATGGAACAGAGGGCACAACTACACAAAGATGCTGATGGCTAGCCGATGGATGCAACTGAGTCTAGGTGGATGATTGGTTGCCTCGGATACCTGCTACATACTCGCCCAGATCTCTCTTTTGCTGTTGGAGTAGCTAGCAGGTATATGGAGAGGCCAACAGTGATGCACTATAAAGTTGTGAAGCAGATTTTTCGGTATCTAAAAGGTACCACAAACTTTGAGCTGGTATATAACTGAGGAGGGGCAAAGGAGGTGCTCACAAGGTATACTGACAGTGATTTAGCTGGTGATCTTTATGATAGGAAAAGCACAGGTGGAATGGCTTTCTACATCAATGATAGCTTGGTGTCTTGGTGCTCACAAAAACAAAAAACTGTGGCACTTTCATCTTGCGAAGCTGAATTCGTGGCAGCTACGGCTGCAGCTGCACAAGCACTTTGGCTGAGAAGTTTGCTTGGAGAGATCACTGGAGAAGAGCCAAAAGCAGTGAGGATATTTGTTGATAACAATTCAGCTATCGCGCTTATGAAGAATCCAGTTTTCCATGGACGAAGTAAGCATATTGACACTAAATATCACTTTATTCGAGAGTGTATTGAAGGAGGACGGATTGAGGCTCAGCGGGTTTGCACTGAAGAACAAAGAGCTGACGCTTTGACAAAGGCATTACCGGCAGTGAAGTTGGCAACAATGCAATATTTGCTTGGTGTTCGCGATCTTGGCACGCACCAGGATTAGGGAGGAGTATGTTGGACTTAATCCTAGTTGTATGCCTTTGGAAGTTTTATTGTGTTGCAGCGTCAGGTCTTGGAATTGGTTTCATCGGCATGCGAGAGTACGCAGCAAGCGGACAGAGCATGTGGGTCAATAACGTGCAGTTTGCACGAAGTTAGTTTTGCGTTTTTCTTGGATCTGTGATCCGATTAAGTAGCTAGACTAAATAGCATTCAATTAGAGTCTTTTGAAGTATTCTGACGACTTTTAGAAGTTACTAGTTGAGACATTTTTGCAATACATTCAGAGAATTCTGTTCTGAACTTACACACACATTTTCATTACTTTGCCGTATCTCCATCAGAGTTTTTCCTCTGTGTTTTTCAGTCTGGGCATTGCGATCTTGATTTTTTTGATTTCTACACCCACCTGCCTACAATGTGGGCTAGGGCGAGGGTGATCCATCAGATGGCGAGCATGAGGCCGGGCAGCGACCTCTCCACGTTCCCGCTGCATCCCTATTGGCTCGCCAAGACACTGCAATGCCGCCCCCGCCGCCGAACTGTCCACCACCGCCTCACGACGGTGATGAGGCGTGTTGAAGTACTCCCGGAAGCGCGTGATGTAGCTGCCCTCAACGGCCCAGGCGTGGACCTAGTACGCGCGGGGGCTCACTCACCCCTCCGCCACCCGCACCGCCCGTCACGGCCCACGGCCGTCACCCGCCGCGGCATGAACATGAAGCCGCCGCCCGCGCCGGTGCCAACTTCCCCGGTCAGGAGCCAATGCATGTGCTCGCACTACCGTGGCCCGTGGAACCACCAGTCCACGTCCTTCGCCAGTAGGCCCGCCGCCGCCGCGCTGTCGCTGGCCGCCAGTGCAGCATACAACACCTCCACCATCCGCTCGTTCGCCTCCCTCACTACCTCCAGCATGTCCATGGCCAAGATCGTGTAGAAATACATACACCACAACACATACGAGTGCGTATGTCGCTGTGCAATATGTACCATAGGCTGGCTAGCTCGATCAATCACTCACTCGAGCTATGATGTGTGCATGGAGAAGGGAGGGCTCATTTACAAGGGGTTTGGGGGAGGGGAGGTGGGGCCCACATGTCCATGGGTGTCAGGGGCGGATCTAGAATTTTTTCACGCATCAGGCTTTGAAGGGTCCACTATTACTTGAGCTAGAAGTGAAAGTTATGCACTTAATTTACTTAGATTTATCTGGGCTTTGCACTGATAAATTCGCACACCCTGAGCTGGAGCCTAGGCTGCCTGAGGTATAGATCCGCCCCTAATGGGTGGAGTAGGTCCAGTGATCCATAGCAGAAAACTGGGATGATGGGGCCTGTGAATTAGGGTTTGGAGGAGGGAGGTTGGGAACCGAGGGAGGGAGGCTTCCTAGTTTGGATCACTGCTTGTGGTGGTGTGTCAGAGGGCGCGAGGCGAGGCTCACCTGGGAGAGTATGGACTTGGAATGACCACTATACCCTTTCCCTTTGGAATGATCCGCTTATATGCGCAAACAAGCATCACAATTTTAAGTTGCATGGTAATTTTCCTAGGAAAACACTTTGGCACGCTTACGCAGTCGCTACGCTGGATCCTCTCTGGCGTCAGTGTGGCAGTTGGCGGCAAAGGTTAGGGTTCATGACTCTGCGACCAATGGCAGAAGGGAAGGGGTGGCTGCATAAAAATTCAGCATGTAACATATGTGGTGACAGATTTTCAATTGCCCCTGGTGTCATATCCTGATTTCCAAAGCATTTTAAAAGCTTTTAAAATAAAAATAACTATTTAGATTTTTTGAATTAATTAAAGCTTAATCAGAATTTTCAAAATTAAAAAGATTTAATATGAATAAAATAAACTTTAATTAATTAAAAAATTATTTTTATTTAGGTTTCTTGTGTCACAAGGAATTTTTTTATATTTTCTTGGATTTTGTAGAGTTTGTTCAAGTTTAATTTAAGATTTCAACATAAAAGAGAGAAATTTTTCGTTTGTCACCCAACCTAGGAGTACTCCTAGGACAGCACGCTTAACCCTAGAATTTTTATCACCCTATTTACCAAGTCATCTTTTCTTCTTTTATGAATGGGAGTTTATCTTTCCTTCACTTTATTCCTTAGCCTTGTTTTCATCTTCCCCAAAGCCAAAATCCATCGATGCAAACAAAGAGGTTACAAACTCTTTTCTATATCTTCCTTCCATGGCTCCCATGCCAACTCTCAATCCGGGCATTATTTCAATGTCTATCCAAAAAAAAAGTTGTGTCAAATCACGCAAGAAATCCATACCATCTGGTCTCTTTGCGTTTTGTTCATTTGTTTGCCTTTTATCTCTTTTTTTTAAACGGACTCTAAACCAAAATATATGAATTAGAGTTGGTTTCTATCTCTTTCAAGCCTATAAATGCAACTCCTTGACCCCTCTAAACTTGTCCTAAGTTGTGCCAAGTCCCCCCAAAGGCTAGAACGCCATCGACACCAAGGCCCTTCTGTCCCAAAATTTCTCATTGCGTCCTAAGCTATCCGGTGAGATTTTTCATGATTCTTTCACGTCACATGTGTTACCATATACCATCTACCTTCATGCCAAATTAATTTATTTTTGGTGTGGCCAATCTCCTGGAATCGAGTTTTCCCCAATCTATACCGAGATGTGAGACCCGGAAGTAGAAACTCCCAGACCTCCCTGTGTATTGCAGTACTAGTCCCGGATCAACGCTAGTACACACAGATAATCAGACAAAATGATACATTGCCAACACCGCTTTATTACAATAATAACGGAAATACATATGTCCTGGCCCGAGGCCTTACAATCTGCAGTTCACCAACCTCTTACACAAAATAAAACCAGCGAAGCGAAATATTCAGATAAACGCCCATCAATCGCCACGTGCAATTGACTTGAGCAACGAGACCTAGTCCTCCGGAAAGAATCCATCACAACATAAGCGGAACAAAGAGTCGTAATCTCCTTCCTGAGCTTCAACCTCCTCTGGGAATTATTTTGAAGTGTAGTATGTGAGTACAAGAATGTACTCCGCAAGTCTTGGGAAAAATGCATTAGATGCAGGGTTGAACAAAGGAAGGCTATATGGCTCTTTTGCACAAATCAGCATTTTATTTTAAATTTATATACTCCTTCTAAAAGCATTTTATTAAACATTTAATTTTTATAATCTGAAGTTTAATAAATACTTTAGTGAAAGTTACAACCACCAACACTAATAAATAGGCTATATCCGCCAAGAGTCAAAATAGAGGTTAAAACCACCTGAACTGGTTACATCCACCAGACCAAAATTTCGAGAGTTCTATCCACTCTCTAATGTTTTCCAAAACCTTTTTTTTAATTCAAAGTCAAATCTCTACTATGTGAATGCATTCCTTGTCCGCCCTTGACCGTGGGCACGGCTATTCGAATAGTTTTATTACTCTGCAGAGTGTATACAACTTTACCCACAAGAGATATATTATCCTAACAGTCAACATGCTTCCTTTGGCATAAGACCCAGATAAAATATCACAAAGCTTTTCACCTACTCTAGTATAGTTTTATATCACCCACTGAGGTTTCACCGCTGAAGGGTTAAATCCATCACATTCAGAAGCCCCCTCTTGCGCCATGTGAGTGCAGTAAATCCCTGCCCCTCACTTTGAGTAATCAGTAAATCCCTGATACCCATTTTCCAATAGTGACACAAAACTAAACTATTATAGGTTAATTAGCTAGGTTGTACCCATTTTAACTTGTGGTTGTACTGTTTTACTCAGATTGGACAAACACAAGAATCGGTCCTTAGACGACCAGGGTGGATCATTCACAAACCCATTTTTCGTGCTAAACCGCACCAGCCAAACATTCCATCCACCCTCGTCAAATTTTACCTTGAACTTTATTTTTATTTTAAATTTACAGTGGTAACATCTATTACCACTTTTCAAACAAAACATTAAATCACAAATCACTCATTAACCATTTTTCTCATATGAGCATTTTTACATTTATCAGCTAGACTAAGCATTTGCTAATAATTTAAATTCAACAAAAATAATACTAACTCATTATTGAGCCAAAGATAATCCTAAGTTGACAAGGGTACATGGTACATAATTTCCAAAAGAGGGCATAACAAATTGGGTGCTTATCTAAATTTTAGAATTTAAATTATCGATTTACTAAACATAGCAATGCAAATAATTTAAAATAATTGCAAAAACTATTTATAAAACATAGGAGCAAAATGGTCAAGGAGACTTGCCTTCTGGAATTATGTTGGAATCTTCCCGAAGTTGCTCTTGAAAATCGTCGGACAGATCGGATTCTACACGAGAAACGAGAAGAACCAAATAAATAAAATAAAATAAAAACTCAAAAATTAAAAATAAATATACCAAATAAAAGTTTGGAATTTTAGATGAATTTAGAAATTTGAATGGGTCAATTTGGAGTTAAAATGCAAAAGTTATAGCCTTCCAAAGTTTAAATACAAAATAAAAGAAAAAGGCTATTTTCTGGATTAAAATTTAAACCGAAAATCATTTATGACGTCAGCAGGCCATTTTCCCGAATTAATTTTCTAAAGAAAAACTGAGATTATGACGTTAGCACCATAATCGATTTTCGGCCGAATTATTTTTGTAATGGAAAATCAAGATTATGACGCAAGCATGATGTCAGCCCTGATTTTAAATTATCCTACGAGGAATGACATGTGGAGCCCGCTCTGGAGTGAGGTGGCAGTGGGGCCGATTGGTGGCGTGGCGTCGAGGTGACGGGCGCAAGGTGGCGCGGCGTGGCTGCCCGAGGTGAGGTGGCGTCGCGCGTGGCGGCCGTCGGTGCCACCTCGGCCGATCTTGGCGTGGCGAGGCGATGGCGGCGGGCTCGAGACCAACGGTCGCGGAGCTCCAGCGACCGGCGGTGCTGGCCGATGCGCGCAACAGCAAGAGGAGAGCAAGGAGAGTCGGGTGGTACCTCGCCGCGGGGCCGAGGTGACCGAAGGGGATCGGCGGCGACGACGGCGGCGGCGGAGGAGGCGATCGGCGCGAGGGTCTTCAAAGCGCAACCGCTCGGGAAGGGGCCAGGAAGGTGCACTCAACCTCAGTGAAGCTCGGAGTGGTGGCGGTGCGGCACGAAGTGGCTCGAGGCGGTGGGGATTGCTCGTCGGAGCTTCACCGGCGAAAAAGAGGGGAGGCACACGGTGCGAAGATTTTACAGCCGAGAAGAGGGGCAATCGAGTGAGGTGAAGTGACCGGTGAAGCGAGGGGGGTCCTCGGGGAGGGTTTAAATAGGCGGGGAGAGGAGTAACGGCCGAGCAATTGCTCACCGGAGTTGAATCGGCCCCGAGCACCAATTGGCTTAATTGCGAGATAAAAGAGGGGGTAACGGGCGGCGCGGGTGCGGTAGAACACAGGGAGGCATATGCGCACTCGCTCGGGTGTTAACGGCGAAGGAAACCGAAGTCTTAAATTTTCGGTTTCGGGCGCTAATGGCGGTAACGGTGGCGTTGATCGCGCGGAGAAGAAGGAGGGGAGCGGGGACGATGGGTCTCACCGAGGGGGCCCGCGCGTCAGCGAGAGAAGGAAGGAGAGGAAGGGAGGGGCGACGGCTCGGATTGGCGACGGGTGGCGCAAGAGGAAAGATCGGGCGTCGGATGCGGGCGGCGGTAAGTGAAGCTCAACGGCTGAGATCTAATCCGACAACGGAGGTTTAATCGGGGCGGATCGAGCGTTTAAGTGGGAGGGAATGGCTGCGATCAAGTCCGGCAACGGGCAAGGACTCGGATCGAGCCACGTGGCGGCGGAGGAAGGATCGAAGCGGGCGAAGCGGTAAGTGAAGGTGGGCGGCGGGGATTAGCTCGGCGGGAGAGGGGCGGCCCGATGAACGCCACGCGCGTCGGCACGAGCGAAGGAAAAGCGGGAGAGGGAGCGGGACGGAGATTGAAGCGGCGGAGGAAGGTTCCGATGGGTGACACGTGTCAACCCGAGAGGAGATTTTGAAATTAAATCTTTTAAGATTTCAAAAATGTTTAGAAGGCTTTAAAATACTCAGAAAAATACCAAATAAATTTTAAAAATCCCAGAAAAATTCAGAGAAATTCCTGGAGAGGTTTTAGACTTAATAAAAATATTTTCAACTTATATTGATATTAATATTTAGTTTTAAACAGAAACTTTTAACTCTGGAAAATCCAAATAATTTGAATTAATTAATTTAAAATTATTCTTTCAAATAAAAATAAAATTTGGGATGTTACATGAGATCACTTCCCGACATTTATTCGTCGCCTTCGGTAAGCTTTAGCTCATGCCGTCACCTCTTTTAGACTTGCCACATCGTGTTATATGCCGTGCTTCCCTCCTTTGTCCCAAAAAGCATCCACAAAATTTTGCCTCCGACACCTAACCATGGCCGCCTAGGGCATCTCTCGTCCCCATCTATCTAGTGATGCTTTCTCCAATCCTTTCACCATGGCCGCCAAACCATCTCAGGTAACTATCTTTCAAGTGGTTTTAGATTTTGTTCACTGAGCACTAAGATATTAAGTTTTTCCTTTTTCCTACCGTCGTCATTCAAACATTGATTGTGTTGTCTCCGGTGAGTTTTCAGCTGAGCCGATAATTTTTTCTAGCTTCGCAATGTCATGTTCTAGCCCATGCTCATCCTACTTCTTCGCGTTCCATGCCCAGATATTATTCCTCTCTCTTACCTATATTGTTGTCGCCGTCCACACCGTCATCGTGCTCCGTTTAGCGTACTATCACTTCCTGTGTGTTCCTCAGGTTCCCAGCGATCTATTTTACTAGTTGCCAACACCTCCCATGCTTCCTTTCACTGGCGCCAAGCCATCTACCAAACTTAGCACTCTCTGTTAATTCCCTCGTTTTTCTTTTTTAACAATTTATTGTCCAGCAAACTTCAAATGAGTCGTTCTCCTCTTTCCGACAAACCACATTAGGATAGAAGGGAAGAATCAGCAAAGACGCAATTGAGCAATCTAGCCACATCGATGGGATAGGAAAAAGCAAAGAATTAGTACAGGAGAGAACAGGCACAGGCACAATAGAGCAAACTGGCCGCACTGCCATGCAAAATTGAAATAAAGCAGATAAAGAACCCAAAGCCGAACACACAGGTTGAGACCACAAATGAAGAACCCGGGGGAAAAGCAAGAATCTAATAGGGCCAAAAACACAACCGAAGAACCCAACAAAGAAAGGAAGAACCCGATAGGAAGCATGGGATGCAGAAATAGCAAGTTTCGTGAGAAGGAACCCAAATCCAGAGAACGGCGATGGGTGCATACGCGAGGGGGGAGCGCCGAAGGGAAGAACACTACGAGGCTGAGCGCTGTAGGAGCTGGCTAGAACGGTGTAGGCACTGGCAGCTCCATCGTCTGGTCGCAACAAGTAGAACTGGAGGTCACCCAAGTAAGTGCAAGCAAGCATGGCTCAAGCGTGAGAGGTAGTGGGTGGCTAACCAGATGTGCATCTCCTAGTGGCCGGTCGTAGGAGGCGAGGTGTGGGGTGGGGCGAGCGAGAGGCCGCACGTCAGTGGCGGGCAGGGTGGAGGGGCAACGACAGAGCGGAGGAGGCAACACGCGGAGGCACTGACTCTACCAGCAGCGGCAGGCGCCGAGGCTAGTGTAGGGCTCTCTGGCTTCCCCACCCCGAAGACAGAGCAAGCGACGGCAACAGAGAGCGGAAGGAGCAGATCTAGGGGAGGGAGGTGGGCCGTGCAAGTCGGGTGGAACCATAGTGTCCCTAGGGCCGTGTGGCGACCGAAAGGCACGCGAAGGAGGAAGGGGGAGTAGCTCGACCAGCGGAGGCGGAGCAAGCGACACCAGTGGAGAGCGGGAGGTGTAGATCTAGGAGGGACTGAGGCGGTGGCAGCTGCGAGGGAATCAGGAGAAGAGGTAGGGCAAGGGCTTGGGGCACTCGGATGGACGGTTGGATCTAGTCATTGGTGTGATCGGACAGGAGTTGTTCGCGCGGGGTGTTGGCGTGAATTCGTGAAATCGGAGGGCCTTTCTGCAAAAACAGCAACATGACGGGCTGCCTGGCCTCCAATCCTCTGAGCTGTAAGGAATGTTATTATTAACAAAAAAAAAAACAGCTCAATTAGTCTCCACTACTCGTCATCACATCAGACATTTTATTTCATCTCATCTCATGTTGCGTGCATGGAACCATCTAGTTCAGACTAGCTTTTGAATGATGAATTGATTTTTAGATGCTTTCGGTTGCAATCATGCATCGTGTGTAGTACATGTGATGTGAGCTCAATCAAGAAAGGTTACTGATAAATTAAGGTTAACATATTAATAAGAAGCGCTAGTTAATATAACAAAAAAGAACTCAAGCATCATGTACATGTACTGATATTTTGCTATTAATTGACGCTAGTTTTGTTCCTAGGTGACGCGTAATAGAACTATTTTAGAGGGTAGAAATCGCGGTAGCAGCAGCGTTTCCAGCGTATTTTAGGCCAATGGCAGCTCGACGGGTGCCGTCCTGGTGGAGTCGTCGGCGGCACTCCAGGCTTGCGTATGGCATGTGGCCCGAGTTGTGCGCTATGCAACGCATGGGTGGGTATGGTTTTTGGTGGAAGCTGCCTCGCCCGTGGCCGGATGCGTACGGTCGTGTGGCTGGGTTTGTTCTTCGGTTACCGCAGATGGCCTGTGTCATGGTTATTGTCTCTAAAACGAGTGTTATGTAAATGAGATAAAATATATAAGTTATTTTAAAAGTATTATTCTAATAAATTATTTAAAAAAATGACAGAGAAATTATTTTATTTATTTATCTAAAAGAAGCCACAGGTTATCCTCATATCAAATCTTCTTGTGGTTTTGACTCTGCCCTTCTATTTTATCCTTTTGCGAGATGATCTCCTTCTGGTTTGCATGCTCATGGTTCTTACTTCTTTATGCTATTTACAGGTGTTGGTGTCATTGGTACTGTTTGGTAGAGGTTTGGTGGCGCATCGATGCCGTCTTGTGTCATTGGTAAAGTGTTCTTTTCTATTCCATTCCATCTCCCTTGCTCCATTCTATAGGATTGCCAGCTCTGCTTTTATTTTTGTTGTGAAGTGATGTACATGGGGGTGAATTGGGACTGGCAAGCATATCGGACTCTTAACTTGATAGATATGTTTATAGTGGGTATTTTGCCATATTTTTATATGAATCTATGAATGCAATAGAATTTTAGAAATTTACCGTTTCTTTGTTGGCTTTCAGCTTAAGCTAAAATTTTATATCTTAACTGATGTTATGACTTAATAGGTTGGTGCTTTGCATATGACTTAATAGGTTGGTGCTTTGCAAGGGCAATACAAAAAAACATGACATGTTTTGGAAATTTGACAAATGAAACAGTCAATATTTTGTATTGTTATTAGCAGGCATTAGCTACTCTTATTGTGAGATCATGTGGAGGTTAATCTATGTTGTGTGATGAGTATTTGATTTTACTTGTACTTCATTATTGAATCATTATTGAAGTTTGATTTTGATTTTTTTTATCATGCTCCCTGGTTGTTGCTGTTAGGTGGGAGCGGTCTGACCAGTCTATAGAGGTGGTCTAACCGTTGTGTTTGTGCAGTCTGATCAGCCATGTAATGGCAATTTGACCGATGGTCTGGTGTGATCGGCCATGGGTAGTAGTCCAACCGAAAATACGATGAGACCGATTTCTAGTTGGCGGTACATTTATTCTAAAGAGGTGCTCATCGAGTTGTGAGGAGTTTTTGAGAGCAGTATGACTGGCTATATAATGGTGGTCCAACCGAAGGTTTTCGAGTGGTTTGACCGGAATGGGTGCCACAGTCAGACCAATCCCTACTACCGAGAGGTTTTTCAGTCGGTTGTGGTGGTCTGACTGACTATTGATTGGTAGTCTGACCAGCTTGTGCTAAGTTAGTGAGTTGAGTTGGTTTCAATTATGTTAGTCATAGCAAGAGTCCATGCATGTATTAGTCATGCGTGAGTCCATACTAGTGTTACTCATGGTGAGAGTCTATGCATTGTGAGAATCTTAATGTGGGTGTTAAGTGGTGCATGTTTGCATCAGTTTTATTGATAAGAGTCAAGTGCATGTCACTTATGCTCAGGACGATTGCCTATTTTTTGATGTGCTGGGCGCTTTGTGATTGTTGCAGTCAACGGCAAGGTTGAGGCTACAGGGGGTTCTACAGGGGTCAAGCCGATGGAGCCGGGTGAGTGACCCAGTATACCGGTGGAAAATAGATGGGCTAGAGATTTGAGCAACGTAACTTGGGAAACGTTCTGTACTTTGAACTTAACCCCACACCAAAAGAAATGTGAAAAACCTAGTTAAGATGGTTCAGAGTAGCTATAGGTACAGTGGCATAAGCCTGTGTAGTGTTTGATAAAATCATAAATTCATGCCTGTCTTTTAGATTAGGGACTATGGTGATCATTAGAAATCTTTCTTCACCCGAGAGAAAAGTAGAATTTTCATAAACTACAAGTTGCCAGTTAATTTGATAAGACTCTTTTCTAGAAGCAATGACTAGAAATTGTAATAAATAAGAAGAGAGACATATAGTGTATTTTACTATTATAATGCTTGCTGAGTACGTTAGTTCTCTCCCTTGCTATTATTTTCCTTATTAGACCCTACTCTGATTAGGAAGTACTCTGAGCTGGATGAATGGGTAGCAGGCACAGTCGAGTTCACTAGAGAGAAGGGTGACGGTTACGAGGAGCCGGGAGAGGTGGACCCCCTGTACTACAGCTAGGACAAGTAGGTATCTTGTTGAGCCAAGGAGAGCCATAGGGTATCTGTCTTGTATCTTTTGCTATTTATGTACCTGTATTAAAGACCATAGCCCTCATAGCAAATGTTGTAATAAAAGTAAAGTTTTTACATTACTGTTCTGCTACGCGAATCTGGTGAAGGCTTATTATTTGTTGGAACAGTGTTTTACTGATTAGATAAATAATAATCCTTTGCTTAAGTGTGATTATCCTTAGAATAATTACATGGGGAGTGACACATCCTCAAATAGTAAATCTTGCCTATGGTTTTTTTCCGTCGTCTCTTCCTTCATTCTTTTTCCTGCCAAGTCCATTTGGTGGGGAACTCTGCATACGTCAAACTACGAGCTTCCTCATGTAATTGGTTTGCTTCCATTCACTCAGTGAACATTGTCTTTTCTGTGCCAAGTCGAGAAACAATCTGATCTAGTTCCATTTTATCAGGAAAATCAACAATCTGTTCATCTTTAAGGTGAAACTGTAACCTTTCAACTGCAGGTTCTCTATGCTGAAGTGGAAATTGAAATATGCGCCAGGCGGCTTCAGATATGTACCGTGCATCGAGGTACCTCTTGATCTCATCTTCATTGTTTTTTGATTTTTAGTTCTTTTTGTTGTGTGTTGTTCTTTAGCTTCATATAATAATATGGATGTCCGGTCTTCTCCTTTGTGAATGTATTTAAATAAATACTTTATAGACCTCGATCTACTGCACCATTCAACATTGATATGCTCTTGGTACTTGACTAATAAATTCCTATTGTATGGCACGACAAATCTGTTGTAAAACTTCACTCCATTTTTTGTCTACAGTATGTCCGTTGTCTCTCCATTTGTATACAGGATAGTTATCTTCATCTATGGTAGTCTGAATGCAAAAAGACTTAGGGAAATGCTTTGCACAACATTTATCCATCATGAATGATGATTTTGGGTTTGCTTCTCTACATGGACCATGCATCATGTAGTTTTGAACGGCAGCATACACATTCGTGTCATTATTCTTGTCTGTGATTTCCGCTGATATGATTTTGTCGATCCGGGAAAGACTGGGGTCTTTGTCATCGGGATGTAGAAAGATCAGTATGTGTGCATGAGGGAGGCCTCTTTTCTGGAACTCTATAGTGTAGACAATTGCTCAAAAGTGGCAAATTGAAACAGTTATGAATTTATGATTAGCATTTAAAGTATGTAGAAGTTTGAAAGTTTAACAATGAATGGTGTGTCTAAGAAAACCATAACCCAGAGTTAATATTAAATACAAAACAATGGGTAGATACTTACTTCCAATTGTTCGTCCGAACCATTTTTTGTTCTTCATGTCATTCATAAGTTCCTTAAGTTTTAGCATGAAAACTCTATCGACAATGTTAGGGTGATCTGTTTTTTTGCCTAGTATATGATCCAACATATGTTGTATATCCGGCCATTTCGGGTTGCATGTAAAAGTTGTGAAGAGATCAGGATATCCAGCCCAACGGCAAATCGCCATCGCATCTTGATAGTTCTGCTGCTTATTTCTAGGACTGCCAGTATATGATGAAGGCAGTAGGATGATTCTTCTTTTACAAGAGCTGTTGAGGAAGATATGTGTAACATCCCAAATTTTGAATTCTTGAAAAGAATAATTTTAAGTTAATTATTTCAAATTATTTGGATTTTTTAGAAATTAATGTTTCTGTTTAAAACTAAAAATTAATACCAATATAGGTTGGAAATATTTTTCCTAGGTCTAAAACATTACCAGGGATTTCTGTGAATATTTCTGGAATTGTTAGACTAAATTAGCTATTTTCAAAGTATTTTTAAAAGCTTTCTGGTTCTCTGGTAATTTAAAAAGAAAATTAATTTCCGATTTTCCCTCCGGGCGACGCGTGTCGTCCATTCGCGCCATCTGCCCGCATCCGCTCCAATCCGAGCCATCTGCAGTCACTTGTTGCACCGGACGGCTCAGATTGAACCTTCCCCCGCTCGATTCCATCCCGGCCGTTATCCGTCACTTACCCCTTCGTTCGCATCCAACGGCCGCCATTTCTTCTCTTTGCCACCCGTCGCTAATCCAAGCCATCACCCTCTCCGTCTCTCCTCTCTCTCTCGCCGACAGGTGGGCCCCACCTGTCAGCCCGTCTTCCCCGGCCGTTTCTTCCTCCGCGCGCCGTCGCCATTAACGTCGCCGCCGAGCTTCCGTTTCTTCGGTTTCTGTCCGTCTCGCTTCGCCATTAATGGCCGCGGAGCATTTGCTCGTTGTGCGCATTCATTTGCCGGCGGTTGAAGTACCAGTAACCGTCGCCATTAGCTCCGGCGAGTTCGTGCGTCCGTTACTCCTCTGCGGCGTATAAAAACGTTCCCCCGAGAACCCTCTCGCCCTTCGCTCACTCCCTCCACTCCAACCTCAGTCGCGCTCGTCGTCGCCGCACGTCCTTGCCACCGCCGGTGAGTCGCCGTTGGACCTCCGCCGCGCCAGTCGATCCCCGCTCCGTCCCTCGGTCCCCGCGCCAGCACCGCGCCTCCGCACGCCCGCTCCCTTGGTCACGCCGCCCGCGCTCGCGCTCGCGTCCGCGCGACGCTTCGCGCGACACGCTAGGCACGCGTCGACCATCGCACGGTTCCCGCCTCCGCGCCGCCCCATATCATCCGTTCAATCCTCGACAGCTCGGATGCGCCCACGCGTCCCCATCTCGGCCGCCCGAGTCTGCGCCTGTCTGAGCGCGCTCGCGTCCACGCGTCGCTTCGCGCAGCGAGCCGAGCCACGCGGCGGCCATCCGTCGTCTCCCGCCTCTGAACCGCGCGTTTTCGGCCGCTCATCCGGATCTGGATTGACGACCCTGATGCAACCACGTGGGTGACTCTCCACCATCCGATTTGCAGCCGAGCGACCGCCGCGTCAGCCCTACCCAGTCAGCTCGCCATGTCAGCGCTAAGCCTACGTGGCAGCCATGTATCATGCCACGTCAGCCGAAATCGCCCCTGTGTGCCACGTGGCAGCCACGTCAGCAACCACGTCAGCTGACACATGGCAGCATCAGCGCGTGCCACGTCAGCCCTAGCCGTCGCCCCGCTTGCACTGTTCGGTGGACCGAGTCCACCGTGGACCGGTCCACCTGTCAGTGAGATATTTCCGATTTTTCCGAAGAAAAATAATTCGGCCAAAAATCATTTCTGTTGATGACATCATAATTAGGATTTCCTTCAGTAAAATAATTCCCAGATAATCTTTATGACGTCATAAATTCTTTTTCAATAGAAATTTAATTCCAGAAATTATCCTTTTTCCTTTTTCTTTGTTTTGAAACTTCCAAAAGCCATATCTTCCTCATTTTAACTCCAAATTGATCCATTCAAATTTCTAAATTCATCTAAAATTCTAAACTTTCAATTGGTATATTTATTATTAATTTTTGAGTTTTTATTTTATTTTATTTATTTATTTCTTCTCGTTTCTCGTGTAGCGACCGAATTCTCGGAAGATTTTCAAAAGCAACTTCGGGAAGATTCCAACCTAATTCAAGAAGGCAAGTCTCCTTAACCATTTTGCTCCTAAATTTTTATAAATGTTTTTGTGATTATTTTAAAATAATTGCATGGCTATGTTGTATAAGTGATAATTTAATTTTGGAAAACTAAGATAAATGCCAAGCTTGTTATATCCTGCTTTGGAAATTGCTTACCATGTACACTTGTCAACATAGGATATTCTTTGACTCATAAATGAGTTAGTATTATCTGTTGTTGAATTTAGATTATTATAGCATGCTTAGTTTAGCTGATCAGTATAAAAATGCTCATATGCGAAAAATTGTTGATGAATGTTTTGTATTTAAAAATTTGTTTAAACTAGTGGTAATGGATGTTACCATTGTAATTTTAATTTAAAAAGGAAATTTAAAATGAAAACGAGACCAGCGTGGATGGAATGATTGGCTGGTGCGGTTTTAGCACGAGAATTAGGATTGTGAATGATCCACCCTAGTCGTCTAAGAACTGACTCTTGTGTTTGTCCAAACTAAGCAAAATAGTACAACCACAAATTAACATAGGTACAACCTAGCTAATTAACCTATAATAGTTTAGTTTTTGTGTCACCATTGGAAAATGAGTACCAGGGATTTACTGGTTGCTTAAAGTGAGGGGCAGGGATTTACTGCACTCACATGGCGCAAGAGGGGGCTTCTGAATGTGGTAGATTTAACCCTTCAGCGGTGAAACCTCAGCGGGTGATGTAAAACTATACTAGAGTAGGTAAAAAGCTTTGTGATATTTTATCTAGGTCTCATGCCAAAGGAAGCATGTTGACTGTTAAGATAATTTATCTCTTGTGGGTAAAGTTGTACACACTCTGCAGAGTAACAAACTATTCGAATAGCCGTGCCCACGGTCAAGGGTGAGTAAGGAATGCATTCACATGGTAGAGTTTTGGTTTTGAATTTAAAAATAAAATATTTTGAAAAACTCGGGAGTAGATGGAACTCTCGTGATTTTGGTCTGGTGGATGGAACCAGTTCAGGTGGATTTAATCTTCATTTTGAAATTTGGCGGATATAGCCTATGTGGTTAGTGTTGGTGGATGAAATCTTCACTACGTTATTTATCTGGTTTCAATTATTGAAAATAAATTGTTTAACGAGTTGCTTTTGAAATAAGTATGTAAATTTGAAATAAAACGCTAATTTATGCAAAAGAACCATATAACCTTCCTTTGAGAAATCTTACATCTAATGCATCTTTCCCAAGACTTGCGGAGTATATTTTTGTACTCACCTGTTGCTCTACAAATCAAATAGCAGAAGACTATGAAGCTCAAGAGGAGGATTACCGCTACTTCGAGGAAGCCGGTGACGAAGGTTTTGCCGAGGACTAGGCTTCGTTTTTTCCAGTCAATTGCCTGTGGCAGATTGTTGGGCCGTCTTTTTGAGATATTCTGCTTCCGCTGTTATCTTTAATTTTGTAAGAGGTTTTGAGTACCATGGTTGTAAGGCCTTGGGCCAAGAAGTGTGAACTTCAGTTATTATTGAAATAAAGCATGTTTGGAAATGTATCATTTTCTGGTTAACTGTGTGTACTAGCGTTGATCTGGGACTAGTACTGTAATACACAGGGGATCTAAGAGTTTCTACTCTGGGGTCTCACAATATGTTGAATAAGGGGTGGAATATATGTATTGTTCATACACTGACTGCGAGAATTTGAAGATGTTTAAAAATCGAAAGCAGATTGAAGGACACTTTTTGGAGGGGTTTTAAAAAGGGGCATACGTGTTGGACCAGTCATGGCGAAGTTAATAATATGCCGTCGGATGACATCGCCGGTGAAGTCAATGATATGCCACCGGATGACATCACCGGTGAAGTCAATGATATGCTGTCGGATGATGATTGTGGTTCAAATTCGGATAGGCTGCACGATGACAATCTGGATCAGATGCTTCATGATGTAGAAGAGAACTATGATGAGAGAGAGTATATTAAATTTCAAGGCTTGATGAAGGACTCGGAGAAACCTTTGTTCATATGCTGCAGGTCAAAGTATACGAGGTCCACGGCGCTGCTAGGTCTTTTAGCGGACATGCTTCCGGAGGGAAATGAGTTGCCTAAAATCGTATATAAAGCCAAGAATGTTCTTTATTCATTGGGAATGGAAGTAGAAAAAATACATACATGTCCGAACGACTGTATCGTCTACCGTAAAGAGTATGCAAACATGCATGTCTGTCTGGTGTGCAACGCATCCCGATACAAACGTAACAATCAATCAGATGTTGATGGCGAGGGAACAGAGGTAAAGAAAGGACCTCCTGTAAATGTGACATGGTATCTTTATGAAAAAAGGAGAATTATCGGAGTAAAGAATGTAGTAGATGAAGAAAAATACAATCAATTTGACGAGTTACCTCCATTTGAAAATGGCATAAGGGTCGACGACGGACAACGTGATGAAACTAGTTACGTACGCATTGATCATCATGAAGGGCTAATTTTTAAAGAAAATAAGCAAGTGGAATGAAAATGTACGACATATATGTGGGCATTTGCATTTATGTATATAACAATGCTTGTATGTGATGTATATGTGAATTGGCATTTATGTATACAACAATGCATGTGTGTGATATATTTATGAATTTGTATTTATGTATATGTGAAAATGTGTAATATATAGGTGAATTTTGAGAATGAGTCATACAAATGTATCTCTTTGTTCATTGGGCTGTTGTAAAGAAATACACCCAGCTGTTGTAAAGAAATACACTCTGTGAGGTCTTATTGAATGCTGGTTGGTGTGATATAGTTATATGAATAACTACTGCTGGGGGGCTGCTTATTACAGATGGTTCTATTTAGAACCGTATGTGATAATCAATACCACAAACAGTTCTAAACTTAGAACCATATGTGATAGTATAATTATCCCAGATGGTTCTCCGTTTAGAACCGTCTATGATATTGATTATCACATACTGTTCTCAGTTTAGAACCGTCTGTGATAGTGATTATCACAGACGGTTCTTAAATAGAACCGTCTGTAATAATCCTTTATATATAACCCCCAGCTAGGGTTTTGTGCGTACACCGTTGTTTTTGTTTCTATTAAACAACCTGGACCCTAGGACTAAAAACAGCCTTGGTTGTTAACGTGCAACAGAATTAGAATCGGCTTTGCATCTAATTAGGACTAATAATGTAGTGCTAATGAAGCATGCACGATAATTTATTGCACTCGCAATTAATTAGTACTAATCGCATGTCCTATCTTCCATGTTTTTTTGTTGCGGAGTACATATTGAATTCCAACGGCGAATTTCTACGGCACATTAATGGTGCAAGTGACCGCATAGCCGTCGCATTGCGTCGACTCGCCGCCTCGCGCTAGCCCGCTGCTGCGCGCCGCCCACGCCTGATCGAGCCAGCCGCCGCTGCACGCCGTCCAGCCCACGCTGCCGCCCGCATGCGACCGCCTCTCAGCCGCCTCCACTTGCGTGCGCCGCCGCCCACATGCGGCTGCCCGCCGCCGCCACTTGGGTGTTGGGGGTAAGGGAAACCCTACCCGCCCCTTGGAGCACGCCCGGGTGGGCCGGCCGGGAGTTGGGCCGGTGGCAGGCCGAAAGAAGTAGGCCAAGTAGATAAGAAAAAAAAGAAGGGGGCGGTAATTTGCAAAAAACTCCTCGAAAAATCTGAAAATTACACAAAATTTTCTCTGAACTGAAAATTTGCGTATAGCCCCCCAAAAAATACAAAATTCACTGAAAATTTATATTCTAGCCTAAAAGGGACTCGAGAATCCAAATTTTACATTATTTTCAGCATTTTAAGTTTATTTATGCCATTATTATTTTCTGTATTTATTTACTGTTTTGGTTAATTATAATTATTTAAATTATTTTTAATCACTAAAATTCGTATAAAATTATGAAAAATGCATAGAAAATTATGAAACTTTGCGAGAACCTATTATACCATTTATTTACTTGTAGTAAATTATCTCATGCATGTTTACCTGAAGTAAACTTATTTATTCCATTCATTACATGTAGATGACTAGCATTACGAACCGGAAGTTCGAGGAGCTTGCCCAGCTTGGCAAGAACTATCTGACGTGGGCATCTGATATCGAGATAGTTCTTGGAGCCAGGAAGCTCCGCGCGGCCAAACCCACACCTGAGGAGAATGATCTGGCACTTCATTTCCTCAGGCACCATCTCTGCATTACTTTCAAGAATGAGTATATGGCGGAGAAAAGCGCGTTGGCACTCTGGACCGCACTTAAGAAGCGTTTTGAGAGGCTAAAGTACACCATTCTTCCTCAGGCAGAGCAGGAGTGGATCGGACTAAGGTTTGCTGACTTCAAGATGGTCGGGGAGTACAATTCTGCTTTGCACAGGATTTGTATCAATTTTCAACTCTGTGGCAAGCAGATCACAGATGAGTAGAAGATTGAGAAGACCCTGTCCACCTTTCACCCCAATGCTGTACAATCCGCCCGCAACTATCATCAAGACGGCTACAAGGAGTACGCCGAATTACTTCTCCGCAAGAATTACGTCACTCAGCCACCAGGCAGCTCCGCTGGCCGTGAAGCCAATGCTGGGAGTTACAAGGTGCGAAAGCCCTTGATGAAAAGAAGGGAGAAGAAGGGAAAGGTCGTTGCCCAGAAAGGCAAGTCAGATGCTCCAAGCAACAAAAAGGCTAAGGAGAGTGGTAAAACCTATGGTCAGCAGAACTAAGGTTGCTACAAGTGTGTCAAGTGGGGGCATTGGTCGTGGATCTGTAAAGCACCGCAGCATGTTATTGATGCCCACCAAACCCAGACGAAGAATAACAAAGGGCAGCCTGAAGCTCACTTTGCAGCGGTTGAGAGGGAGCATCATGAGCCGCTGCCTGATTTGATGGAGGTTGAGTCCATCCCGGCAGTAGCACCCCCTTACGACCTAGAGGCAGCCACCTCCACGATTTCTTTGGAAGAGAACATCACTTCTGAAAAGATAGCCGAAGAAGTCAATGATTTTCTAGTTTATTCCGTCTGATGCACAGAATGCATTAGACGTTAATTGTCATTTATTTTGCATTAAATGGACAAGTTAGAACTTACATGGATGGTACTTTAGTTTTGTTTTCTCGTGATGGTTAGATGATTTTGGAATAATTCATTCATTTATTCAGTTTACAATGGCATGATATATTCTAATATTTGTGTGTTTTATTTATGTGCTGTATGTTTTCTAATACATATTAATAAAATATCTTATATTAGAGCACGTGTGACGCTCTATGGAGGAAGTATGCCTTGCCGATAGTGGTACCACGAATACCATTTTAAGAGAGACTAAATATTTTCAGTCGATCCGTAAGAGCACTGGCAGCCTTACGACAATCGCCGGAAGCGATACATGTATAATTGGTTCCGGAAGAGCCACAATTATACTTCCCATGGGTACAACTTTGATCATTGAAGACACATTATTGTACCCAGAATCGACTAGAACTCTCCTAAGTTTCAAAGATATTCGCGCCAATGATTTCCACGTTGAGACTGAAAAAGAGTACGGTAAGTAATACCTGCTCATCACGAAGCGCGAAGAGAATGGCAAAAGGGTATTAGAAAAACTTCCTTCACTAGAAACTGGGCTATATTATACCAACATTAAGGCGCTGCGTGCATAATCGCTCAAGACGGATTTAGAAGCTCTGAACTATTCTGTCTCTGGC
Organism: Melocanna baccifera; assembly: GCA_036346265.1. Lineage (NCBI taxonomy): Eukaryota > Viridiplantae > Streptophyta > Magnoliopsida > Poales > Poaceae > Melocanna > Melocanna baccifera. Next base: position 13,032,677 of record CM070689.1, on the reverse strand, counting down.
ATGACAGATTAGGCCACCCAGGTCTTAAGATGATGAGAAATATAATTAACAATTCTCACGGGCATAATATTAATGTGAAGAATTTTCCGAATCACAACGATTTTGTTTGCCCTGCATGTGCCACCGGGAAATTAATTATTAGACCCTCCACTCTGAAAGTGAAGGATGAAGTCCCTGCATTCCTGGAATGCATCTAGGGAGATATTTGCGGTCCCATTTAGCTCATTTCAGGTCCATTTAGGTATTTCATGGTGCTCATTGATGCTTCCTCAAAGTGGTCATATGTGGATTTATTATCCACAAGAAACCATGCTTTCGCCAAATTGATCTCATAGATCATTCGCATCAAAAATGTGTTCCCTGATCATCACATCAAGTCCATCAGAATGGACAATGCCGGCGAATTTACTTCAAAAGCATTTGATGATTAATGCATGGCGATGGGGATTGCAGTTAAGCATTCGGTACCGCATGTCCATACGCAGAATGTTTTAGCAGAGGCATTGATCAAGAGAATTAAATTTATTGCCCGACCCCTTTGCAGAATTGTAATTTTCCAGCTACATGTTTGGATGCAAGGTTTATGTACATATACCCCCTCCGCAACGAATTGCAATGGGCCCTCTCCGTAAGACTGGGATATACGTTGGTTATGAGACTTCATCCATAATCAGGTATTTGGAACCTATGTCGGGAGATTTGCATACCACCCGCTTCGCTGACTGCATTTTTGATGAGGATAATTTCCCGACATAGGGGGAGGAAATCAACCCCTTGATGAAAAATATTGGGAAATTACGTGGGAAGCCACGGGAATTCCTGCACATGACCTACGCACTAGTGAAGTCGAACAAGAGGTCCAGAAGATCATCGATTTGCAAGCATTAGCAAATCAACTGTCTGATCACTTTAGTGATTTGAAGAGCGTGACTAAGTCGCATGTGCCTGCACGCAATGCACCGGAGAGGATTGAAATACCAAAGAGAATTGAAGATATCCCTAATCCCGTCCAAAGGCCTCAGAATAAAAGGACGAGAACTCCAGCTCCTCGAATCCAAAGTAACCGGGGACACCTAGCGAAAAAGGATAAGAAGGACTTATCACAGCCGATCACCGAAATTCCCTAGAATGAGAAGGGGAGCCAGTTGAGACCTGGCATGAGTATGACACCTTCAGAAAAGGACATACCGAATCTGAATATCCCCATCGGCATGGATATGTGCGCACACATCGGAACCGAAAAATTAAAGGAACTTGCCATCGTAATTGAAAGAAGAGATACGCAAGGTGAAGCTCCAGAAAAAGTAACTCATGAAGAAATAGCTATAAATTATGTGCACACGGGAGAGTCCCTGAACAGGACAACAGCCAATGTTGATATCTACTTCGCAAAAAAAATTTCCACAATCATTAATCTTGATCCCGAGCCTGTATCGCTCGTCAAATGTAAGAAAAGATCAGATTGAAAAGATTGAAAGAAGGCAATAGCAACTGAATTACTATCTCTGAACAAAAGAGAGGTGTTTTGGCCTGTATGCCGCACACCTCCCCATGTGGACCCTGTAGGGCACAAGTGGGTATTTGTTCAAAAGAGGAATGAAAGAAACGAAGTAGTAAGATACAAAGTAAGGCTGGTAGCATAAGGTTTCACTCAACGTCCTAGAGGTGATTATGAAGAAACCTACTCCCCAGTCATGAGTGGAATTACCTTTAGATACTTGATCTCAATGGCAGTGAATTTGAATTTAGAAATGAAATTGATGGATGTTGTGACTGTATACCTTTATGGTAACTTGGATTCGGAGATTTATATAAGAGTCCCTGAAGGAATACCTCTTCCGAACTAAGACAGAACAAATAGAAATCTGTATAGTGTGAAGCTTAGAAAGTCCCTGTATGGACTAAAGAAATCTGGCAGAATGTGGTATAATCACTTAAGCGACTTTCTCTACAAGAAAGGCTACACGAACAATAAAGACTGTCCTTGTGTGTTTATACGGCGATCCTAAGATGGATTCTGTATAACCTCAGTGCATGTAGATGATCTGAATATCATAGGAACAGTGAAAGATATAAAAGAAGCGAACTCCTACTTGAAGTCAGAGTTTGAAATGAAAAATTTAGGCAAGATCAAGTTCTGCTTAGGCCTGTAGCTTGAGCATGTCCCTGGAGGAGTCTTGGTACATCAGTCGACCTACACCCAGAAGGTGCTAGAAAGGTTTGGCTTTGAGAAAGCATTCCCATCAAAAGTACTGATGATCGGGAGATCTTTAAAACAAGAAAAAGATCATTTTCGACCTAGGGAAGAGGGGGAGGAAGTCCTGGAACCGGAATTCCCATACTTGAGTGCAGTTGAAGCACTCGTGTACTTAGCAAATTGCACTAGACCAGATATTGTATTTGCTGTGAACCTGTTCCCATACTAAGTCTTGTGAAAATCTAGTAGATTTATTCACAAAGTCACTCCCCGTATCTAGTTTTGAAAGGTGCGTGCGAGGGATTGGTATGATCAGACTTAGAGAAGTGCAGAATTCAGGAGGAGAATTCTCTCAAACCCGCTAGTAAATCTTGATCCTAAAGATCAAGTACCCAAAAGAATAAATGTCATGAAGACTGAATTAAGTTAGATGAATTGTACTATTTTTCTCTTGACGAGTTTTCTTGAAATTTCTCGATCAAGGTTTTTAATAAGGTAATTCGTGCGTCACAACATAATATATATCATGTACTTTTTCTCCAAATTTTTCCAACTAGGTTTTTATGGAGTTTTAACGAGGTATGAACATGATGGATGAGTGCCCAAGGGGGAGTATTTGGAAACCAGGACTCTTGATTTAAATATCCTTATTCTAATAGACACCTCACCACCCCCTATAAATAGAGAGCCATATGACTAGATTTGTACCACAATACAATTAAAGCAATAAAAAAGATCAGAAATTCTCTTTATCTCTCTGTGTGTTCAATCTATTATTCTGTCGCTTTATGATTGATTCGTTTTTATTCTAAATAGAAGAATCACTTGATCTGATCACCAACGAGAGTTTCTCAACACTTCCACCGGACTGATGAGACGAGAAAACGACCGAACCGCGTGGTGTCCGGCTACGCACGGCAGGGCAAACCAGACCCCCTAAAACCGCGTGCGCCCAACCTCGGCGCTTGCAGAGAAGGGCAACATGACCCACAATTTACACAAAAGCCCCTCGTCCGCCGCCGATTTGTATTTCCCCTCCCCTCGCGCGTCCTCCTCTCCCCTTCCCTTCCTCTGCTCCCCTCCCCTTCGCCCACGCGGCGGCGGCTCCCCCGAAGAAAACCTCCAAACCCTCACCACCGCCGCCGATTCGGGAGGAGGAAGCGGCCACATGGAGGGTGTCAGCGGCGCGGGGGTGGAGGACGAGAGGAAGCCGCTGTCGGAGGTGGTGGGCGACTGCGTGCAGCGCTGGTTCCAGGACGCGCTCAAGGAGGCGCGGCGCGGCGATACCGCCATGCAGGTGCTCGTCGCGCAGATGTACCACTCCGGCTATGGCATCCCCAAGAACGAACACAAGGTATCTCTTACACAGCGCGGGCGGCGCTCCCCCCCCTCTCTCTCCGTCTCCGCCCTCGCGGAGCGGAAGCTTTCTTGATTTGTAGTGTATTGGGGTTGATCTGCTGGTTACGCGTGCGCGCAAAGAGGAGAGGACTGAGCTCTCCCCGTCAGAACGATCTCTAGATCATGGGGCTTTTGGGCGGCTTGTACTTGGTTTGCTGTTTTGCTGGATTGAATCGAGAGATTCAAGGGCACGCGGGCAGGGTGAAACAGGATGTGATTCCTTTCCTGAGCAACATTGTTACTTCATTAGTGTGTGGTTACTGAATTTCTTAGATTTTTAGAGGTTTAATCAGTTTGGACACGAAGAAGGTGGGAGCCTGATTAGTTTCTTATAGAGAGGAGGCAAGAGGGCCCTGCTTCCTACGCGAGTGCTGGGGATGTTGTGTCCATGCCTCGATGGTCTAATCTAGTGCTTTGGATCCGGTTGCATGTTGCTTCTTTGCTGGTAGTGGTAGGATGTTTGTATGTGGATCCGCAAGCAGGGGCGGAACTAGAACAAAAATGACCGGATTTACCACTTCACCCTATATATAACAATATATATAGTTTTCAAGTAATATTATGATAAATAGTAATATGTTCAGTAATATTTAGTATCAATACTTTAATGTAACCGATGATAATGTATGATTATAAAGAAGTAGTAATCAAAATACTTACCAAAATAACTGATGACAGTGTATTATGATAAAGAAGTGGTGATCGAAATAATTACCAAAATAAAAAACCTGATAATAATATTGATTAGTTGTAGCAAATTGATGAAACTAAAGATGAAGCTACAGACAAAAATTGCTCAGTATTTAGTAAAATATATCATTTCATTCGATCTCAATGGCTTGTTAAAAGAGAACAAAATTACTTAAAGTTTTTAAGTAAAAAACAGTAGAATGATCAAATGTAACTTAATGCATTATCTTGTACTATTTACTTTCTTTTAAGTTCATAAAACGATGAACCATAATATCATTAGTAATTTTCATTAATTCTTATTTTTCCACATAGCAAATAAATATATTATTCATGGAATTATCACCAATTAATTGAAAAGTCAGTTAGATATTTGTATGCTCAACAGTTTAAAAACAATATAATTGAAAAATACGTTCAGTAGTTTACTTACTTGACATTGTGGTCAAATACTATAATTTTGCCTCCGATTTGTAGTGAGCTAGGCTAGTATTCCAAAAATCAAAAGTGAAACTCTAAGTCGTTAACCCTACAATTCAATAAAAATCAATCAACAATCATCACATTGAAATCCTAACTTACAAATTAGAATAATTGAGAGAAATTTAGAGCAAAGTACATACTGATCGGGTGAACTTAAACTTCCTTCGGTCAGCGAGGGTATGAGGCAATAGGGATCAGGCGACGCCACAGTGAGATGGTAAGCGAGGGCAGCCAGTGGCATCGATTTCTCCCATTCTCCAGCGACTGGTCGCTACCTAACTGAGTGCGGTTGTGTGGCGGATATGGTGCACATCTTCTAGCCAACCATACAAGATGAACAAGCGTCGAGGGCTGCTGTGAGGTGATATGCTTTGGGATCATCAAATGAACGTCGTAGCCTGTTGCGGTCCTCCATCTTACACTGGCTCAAGGGCTGGCTTTTCTACTATAGTTGCTTTATAGACTGAGGGAAGCGGAGGCTTTTTGTGAACTGCTACTAACTACTGGGAATTTGGGCTGCTGTACTCCCTTCATTGGGTTTCAAGGAAATAATCGGGTGCACTGAGTTTAGTCTGGGGGGTTCACACATGGACTGAAAGTGCTAATCCCTGCTAAAAAAAATTTTGGATCTGGTGTCCTGTGACACCGGGTCCCACTAAGTAGTTCTGCCCTTGTCCACAAGCTTGCCCTGTTCTTTTGGGCTCCACAACCTAAAAGGTTATATGGTAGAGTTTTTTTGCTTGCATATTCAGCAATATTTCTTCTGAGATGTCCAATGGTGGAGGAAATGCAGCTGAACAAATCGATAAGTTTTGTGTGTGGGCTGGCAGTATGGCTTGTTTATTTGTATGTATTCTGAATGAACATTTATTCATTTTTGCAAAATTAAATCAAAGTGTCAGGGATGTGGGCCTTGAGCCCAAGGCCCAGTCGATTTATTATTAGAAACTAGAGATTAGATTCTATTTGAGTTAAAGATTAGATTCCTTTTGTTAGAGATATAATTAGAGATATGTATGAGTTTCTATATTTGTTAGAGATAGGATTGGAATTAGACTCTATCTGTTAGGGGGGCTCATCTATATAAAGAGGGCCACCGCGTGCTATTGGAAATCAATCAAGAGAAATATTCTAGTCTTCCTCGTCTAGTCTCTCCCTCTCCCTTCTACGCCGACGCCACCCGGCCATCTTCTTGGTGGTGTTTACCCCGGGTCATGACACAAAGTGCTTCAGCACTTTTGGGACACCACTGGTGGAAAGTGCTTAGCTGCCAATGCTGTTGGCTTACTTTTTGAAAGTGCTGAGGCACCCATGTTTCTCCACTTGAACAGCCAATATCTTTGGGTTATCTGTAACCTTTAAATATTAACATGTCTGTTTGTGATTCATTCTCTTGCATTTGCAAACAATGCATCACTGTTTGTGCTTTTTGGGGAACTTGACGCATGTATGTAGAGATGGAGATTGGACTGTGCTGTGGAGGTTTTATTATTATTATTATTATGAAGTTTTGATTTGGCTTGCAAGAACTGCACTTCTGCCCTTCTAATAAGTCAAAGTTGGAGCTGTGTGTGATCGTTTAAGATTTTCTCTCTTTGGAGCTGTGTGTAATCGTTTAAGATTTTATCTCTCTTTTGTTCTCTTTCTACATATGGTGTTGTTATGATCCTAATAATAACCGGTTGGGTTAGGCCCATTGGCGTTCCTACACCCATGACAGGTTTACTTCTCAAAATTTTCATTGGCTTACGCTGTGAACTCACATCTAGTACTGAATTATATGTTCTTATTGTTCTTTGTCCATTTTTTTTCTTTTTTCCTTTCATTTTAAGGGAAGAGCATGGATTGAGAAGGCATCAAGATACAGGTCTTCAGTCTGGAAGGTTGGCACAAAACGTCCAGGTATTCTTCAATAAAATCTGTATTCTTTTTTAATATCATTTAAAGGCTGCTTGTGCTATGTTGTGATTGTTTGTTTAATATTTTATCTGCCTTTTCAGGATATAATGCTAGTGACTCTGATTCCGATGAAGCAAATGATAATTCCAAGCAATATCACTCAATTACGAGTTAGTTAGAGGAATGACAGGGTAAGAAAGTTTGATTAGTGTTGTTTCTCTTTGTAATACGAAATAGGTGAAGTTGCCCGAGAATATGTTTTCCTGGAGATGGACTTGGGAGTTTCATTACTAGAGGCCACATAGGTTTTCTAATTGGTGGTGGAATTGCCACTGAGCTTGTATTGACTGGACTTCCTGAAGTCGATTGCCAATAGCAAGAACTCTTTGAATTGAATCATTCCGAACTTGATCTACCATTCGAAGTCTGTATGATCTCACAAAAGACTTTGTTAATTCTGGACCGCTTTTGGTATTAGCCGCATCAGTTTGGTTTGTCTTTTGATGAAGAACATAGGCATTCTACACCTATGATATTTATTATATATTACAAACTGTTGATATAATGCATCTGAGATTCTGACGTGGTTGATAACTGGATGTCTAATTTCAGGTAATGATGAAACTGGTTCTTAAACCAGTGTCGATCCTAGCAACCTGCGTGAGCTAGGGAGTAGGGACTGCTTTCGATTGGAGTCTGCTGCGTGAGCTAGGGACTGCTTTCGATTGGAGTCTGCTGCGTGAGCTATCAAGTAAATTTTGTAAACTCCTTTGGATACTTCAAACATACAATGTACTCAGCGTCTGCTTGAAAAACAGGGATTATTCAAATTTAGCAATGGTTCCAGCACAAGTTAACTCTTCATTTCGTTTCCTAATAAAAACAAAAATAGCAAGTTCAAGTATCCATTTTATGGGTTCTTGATTGGAGTGTGGGTCAGATTCGACGTGTAAACAGTCCTGTATTGGATTAGATGCCGTTCATAGGCTTTTTGTTTGTGGTAATGAAACTGGCCAAAAACTGAAAGTTTATTACCGGTTTACAGCTGAAATTCATATGTTTGCTCTTTCTTCCAACGAACACAACCCAGCTGTAGACGGGCTTGCGGACCATATCATTTCGGGCCCAAGGCCCAACTCAAAGCAACGACCTCCTCTCCTTCCCCTTGCTTCGTCTTCTTCCTCAACTCAATCACACCACCCACGGCCCTTCTTCCCCATGCATTTTCTTTCGGCGACATCCCTCGTCGCCTCCTCTTCGGCGAGCGCCGCCCCCGCCCTCGCCCTCGTCCTCGCCCCTGCTTCTTCTTCTTCCTCCTCCGACGCCCCTCTTGCTCCTCCTCTGTCGCCTTTTTCTTCTCCGGTGAGCTCCGTGTGCCTCCACCACCCACAGCCGGGCCAGCGCCCTCGCCGCCTTGCCGCGCCGCCATATCTTCCCTGCCCCTGACACCCCCACCCCGCCCACCCTAACTCGTCTGGCCCGTTGCCGTGCCGCCACTGCCGACCGTCCCGCGGTCCTGGTGAACCCCTTCCTAACCCTAACGCCTCACCGCCAGTCGCTCGTCGTTGTCGGAGATCACGCCGCCGTCGTTGGAGAAGGTAAGTGATTTGTCCTTTCGTTGTCTAATTCTTTGATTTTTTTTTCTGAATTTGTTCCATAACTATGGAACTCTTATTCAATAGATAGCAAACAGTCAAACACCAAAAAAAAAAAAAAAAAGAAGCCCTGGAGGCTTGGGCTGATCTCGCTTTGTCAGAAGAGCATGCATTTTTCCGAGGCTGTATTACTTTGTGCAGTTCAGCCTCTCTACCGTGTTGATGTCAGATGCATCATATAGCAATGGTTGCGAAGAGATCCAAATGCATGCTCTACTTGACCAGTGACCACGAAGTTACCTATTGCCAAGGGTAAACGTGATGTAGCCTTGTCGAATGTTGAGAGCTAATTGGATCGTTGTCACTTGTCACTGCATTATACTTGTCAATATATTGCCTGTAAAAGACTTTAGGATAGACTGAGCAAGGGACAACTAGGGGCAGCCATGTCACGTCCTCACAATAATGTCAAAGATTCTTCAGCAAATTCTTAAGGTAGCATTCAGTTTAACGTTAGTTTATAATTTTTTTTACTGTAACTGCTTTATTTTTTTACTATAGTTGACTTAACTTATTTGATATAATTAAATTTAAAAAATATAAAAATATAAAAACATGTTAACTCATCACGGATAATATAAAAGAATACGGGAAAAAAGAAAAACCAAAAAACTTAAAAAATTAGAAAAGGATAAATTACTGAATAGTAAAAAAAAAACAGAAGTTAGAAGTAGAAACTGGCTTAAAAGCCAAAATGAGCACTGCCTCGAGTGATCAAAGTGAGATGGGGTTACTTATATCGATATCTACTCCAGTTGAGCTCTTTCAGTGAAAAATCTAATACTCGGTCAAAATCCTCAGACAGGTATGCTAAATTAACTAGGACGTGTAGTTCTGTCAGGCCAACTTCCGAGTTGTATAGAGCAAAATGTGCTCCAAGATTGTAACTCCATTCTGATATTTTGAGGCAGAAGACCTCCGACAGGTATGATTATATAATGAGTAAACTCTTTGCATAGAGTAACTTGTTGCTTGTTTTACTTTGCACCAAGGTCCCATTCTTATACTTTGCACCAGAGTGAACCAAATAAAATTTCACTTTGCATTAGCCAATCAATTCTAATCCCGAACAAGGCAATCAAATTGAAAGAATAGAGCAATTAAAATTATGTAACAGAATAATTAAAATTATGTATACCAACTTATCATCATGTAGAATCAGTTTGAGCTAAATAAGGTTAGGCTAGTGCAGAGTTAAATTTTATTTAGTCCATTCTGGTGTAAAGTAAAAATATATGTTAACCTGGTGTACGTATGTCAAGGGTAAATGTGAGTTCCAGATTCAGCACATCACACAACACATTGTTTTCTCTATCGTCCCGCATATACAAGTGACCATGAAGTTACGTATGTCAAGGGTAAATGTGATGTAGCCTTGTAGCCTATGGATAGCCTAATTTATCAATACACTTTCTTTCAAAGGGTCACTGCCACCTCCATGACCCTGCTTGTTTGATTGATCAGCTGCATTAATTTTTGAGAGTCAGCAAGATAACTTTGAAAATTCCTGGTTGTACACATGCATCAATAGCACTCAACTATCTGCTGATGTGCTTATAAACTATTGGGGGTGACCAAGAGAACAAGAAATCTAGAAACTTGGTAAGCAAGAGATGTTAAGTCGGACTTCTAGAACTGCAACTCAAAACTCACAAAGTGCTTTCTTTGCACTGTGGCATTGGACAGATATATAGATCTTTCAGATATAGGAGATGTGGTTGACCCCCGCCCCAAAAAAAGGTCATGTGATCAAATCCCAGAATTTTTTATTTATAACAAATTAGAAATAGGAAGTCACAAATATAAGAATGGTGTCCTTGAATTTGCAAACCTGGGAAGGACGTTCTTATGAACAGCGTCCAACCCTGTACGCCCTGATGAACCACGTCCAACCCTGGACGCCGTGCTGAACCACGTCCAAACAATGCGGTGGCACTCTTGCAGCCTTGCTATGAAGCACCATCGTCCTGATACAAGAAGTCTTGCCCTTCAACAGATCTTGCTACTTTTATACGTTCCAAATACTAATGGAGGAGAATGGAGCTTTTGTATGCCCAGCATTCTAGCATAATCACATTTGCCTCATTGGTTTAATGGAGCAGTGCATGTGTGCTTGTGAACCAATATAAACTGACCATTGAATGTATGTACACTTACACAACTCATTTTGTAAAACTGATACATATTGCAGCCAGAAAAAATTGACATACATATATGGAATCTGGGGTACAAACTAAAAGGACACTCACTGGCATTTTCTGAAATCGTGGAAACTGCCATCAATATACGCTACTACAGAAATCATCATCACAGACGGTTCAAAAATATCATCACAGATAGTTTTTTGAACCGTCTGAATTTATAGGTCAGTGATAATCGAAGGTTATCACAAACGGTTTGTGAGCCATCTATGATAAATACAATACAAATGGTTTGTAACTAGAACCGTCTGTGAAAAACACTATCACAGACAGTTCTATATATAAAACCGTTTGTGATATGTGACGTCTGTGATACTCACATATCACAAACGGTTTTATATAAAGAACCGTCTGTGATGGGAAAGTATCACAGACGGTTCTATATATAGAACTGTCTGTGATGTGTGAGTATCACAAACGGTTTTTTTTCGAGTTATCTATGATGTTCTTCATAAATGGTTTATACTACAAAACCGTCTATGATAATTCATTCTATACCTAAAATTTTTCTATTTTTGAATTATCCTCAGGAAATATTAGCTATGCTATTTGAAAACAAGTAAATACGATAGCAAATATAGCAGAAAATATTCTATTTATATTACAATCCACCATTACAACATCACAGGATTGCAATCCACCATTACAATATCACAAGATTACAATCCACCATTACAATATCACAAGCTATGCCTCTCGTCCCTGATGCAGCTCGGGTAGGCCTTCTTAGTGGCCGCCTCACTGTAAGTAGAAGAAACAATGGAGGAGAGAAACTTACGACGTATTTGATCAAACACAAAGAAGTGCTGGCTGGTTGATCTGGTATGCGACCTTCAAATCGTCTGCACTCGCTTCCATCAGATCCCCACTTGTAAGTAGCCCTAACTACAAAGAGGTCGAGGAGGACAGTGAGCCTGGAGAGATTTTGAGTGCATGAAGGATAGGGGGATGGGTTCAAATAAGTATTTATAGAGGAAGAGGTGGGAGCTATGATCCGTAGGGTGTGAGTTGGTCGATTTCTATTGGCTGAAATTGGGTTGAGGAGGATTGACGGGCCCAGCGGTCAGAAGTCAAATTATCACAGACGGTTTAAACCACAAATCGTTTGTATAATTATCACAGACGGTTTGAACTACAAATCGTCTGTGATAAAGATTTTACATATACCGATACAATAGAAACAACTGGTCTCAAAATATGAAATAGCAAAGTTTTATATGGCTTATATATATACTCATTTGAAAGGCTTCGACGAGATCTGCAACTTTGCAGTTGAGACGAGCCCCAAATTTTGAAAGGAAGATTGAAAAGTTTGGTAAAAACAAAAATCAAAAACTTGCGATGCAAATTTGAGGCTAACGATGATCGATTTTGGGGGTCTTAGAGGGCAACTGGCACAAGCCGGTCATTTGTTTTGGATCGGGCTTATCATTAGCTTTCTAACAAGTATAAAAACACCAAAAACGGACACCGTATGCAAAAATTATGTCCATTTTACTAAAGGTGTGTGAAAACGGAATCATACTCGAACTCAGGCGGAAAATTATAAAATTTTAGAAATATACGAGACGAGAAACATATCACAGACGGTTTGTAATACAAACCATTTGTGATAACCTTATTATCATAGACGGTTTGTATTAGTCTGTGAAGTATCACAGACAATTTGTCTGTGATATTTCACAAATATTACAAACGGTTCTTACCAAAAATCGTCTGTGATTGCATTTAACATTGACGGTTTTTGTGAGCTATCTGTGATGAGACGTCTAATATAAGTTTTTTTCGTAGTAGTGATAGCAAAGTACTGTAGGGCGTAGCGCTTGGTTGTAGCATCAACAGTAGTTTACAGATCAATGAGCAAGTGAAAAGTAGTAGCCCACACTAGTTCATCCCCCCAGTTCACCGTTGAAACCAAAATAGATTCAACACTAAGGGTGCAAGTGGATCGGATATGATCGAATTGTCTCAAATACAAATATGAATTTATATTTTTAAAATGAATATGAATTCGAACATTCTCAAGTACGAATCGAATGCTGTAACGAATACGAATTCGAATCGGATATGTATTTAATTCAGTCGAATACGAATATCCTGCTACGAATGTCATAACTGGCCGGTTTTTCCGGTTATTGGTTTCAAATTCAAATTTTGATACTTGAAATTTGATCAGTTTTTTCTAGTTACTGGCCGATACGCATAAAAAATGGATCGAATATGAATCGAATGTTCTCGAATATGAATATTCTCAAATATAGATACGAATATTATCGAATACAAATGCAAACATTTTCGAATACGCATTTTGCTTATCATATTCACGTTTTCTCGAATACGAATATTGGATAAAACGGATTATCCGTTATCCGGGAGCTCCCTACAACAAATGAAGCGTGTATAGAAGAAACCATACACCAGCAATGACGACGCTACTCGATCAGTGCCTAGTCTTGGCGAATAGCCGAATACCCATTTTTTTTTATCTGTTAAACTGACACTGCAAACCGGATCCAACTACTAGATAAAACTGACACTGCAAACCGGATCCAACTACTAGAGCGCTTGCCTTGTGAGACTTCACTTTCGTGTCGATTCTAAAACTGTCGTGAGTCTATGACACATGGTCTACGTAAAGAATAGTAATCGTGATGTGATCATGCGTGCGTGCGAGCTTGATCTGTGGCCAAATGCTTGGACTTCAACCATGTTTGAAACAAAGTGTTGAATTCAAGCCCAGCAAACACAAACAGATGGAAAAAGTCCATGCTTGGCCTTTTCCTGTCAATAATTAACATGGATTCTACTGGCTGAGCTACTGATGCCTCAGTTGAGCACGAGTAGAACTGCTGAAGTAAGCAGAGACTGAAGTGAAAGCCAAACAAATCAAGTGATGTAGCCACACCAAGTTCGTACCAACAAGAACCTGCTGCTGATCTTGCTCATCGTAAACAGCTGCGCAATCTTTTTTTTTTTAAACAATACACCTGCTCGATCTGTACCACAAAAACAAACTGCACGGTAGTCGGAAAAAGAAAGAAAGAAAGAAAGAAACTAGCTGAAACGCATCAGGCTTTGCACTCTCGAACAAAATTACGACAGCCGTGCTCTGATGTATCGTTGTGTGTATGTGAAACTAAAGTCTGGGGATTGGAAAGCGCCATCTGAGAAAATAAAAACATCGTAGTTGGATGTATCTGTCTCAAGTCTGAAACGAAGAGGGGGAAAGAGATGCGGATGCCCACCGATGCATACGGGAGCTTGCCGACCCAGGGCCGGTGCGGAGCAGCTGTCGCAGCAGTGGAGGCTTACCTATCCGGGCACGCCAGCTCATGGCACAGGCCACTTGTTTGACGAATTAATATTAAAACGAACGTGCCTCAGAAATACCTGTTAATTCGCTCCCTCAGCCTTGAGAAAAAGAAAAAAGGTATTAATAAACATCATATGGATATAATTTTTTAAACTATTATCTAGATTTGTGGCTGTTGGATTAAAGATCTAATGACCATAAATTCTCCCACCGCTAAAAAAATAAGCTGTTAATGATTGTTCAGAAGAAATTATCGGGATAATATCTATACACATCCCAAAGAAAAAGTCTGGTTTTGTTTGTTAAGGTCATGACGTGGAAGTTTTATGCTTCCTTTGGGAACACGAAAACCTTCTACTGTTTCAATGAAAAATAAAATAATTTCTGTGAGATTATTGCGTACCGAACATGTCCTTAGCCAGTAGAGGGCCTAACCTTCCCACTACAACACGAGAGCCGAAGCGACGCCGCCGCCGCCTTGGATCCATCTGATGTCATGTGCGACGTCGCACGTTTATTAGCTTATGGAAGCTGAGAGGTCTTCCCCTGCTGGGGCTTGCTGCCCAAGGAGGACATCCTTTGTTATTCTTAGAGACCTAGAGGGAAAAAGAAAAGAGGATATTGGATTTTTTTTTTTGCCTACGGCTTATAATTTTTAGCTAAAATTTTTGAATTTTAGCTGTTTACGACAGAGATTACGGAGAGAGATACTCGCTTGCAATTTTGAATGGTACAGATGTTGGGTTTTTAACGTGTACTATAATTAACTTGTAGACTTTATTTTAAAAAAATACTCCGTTTGAAAGTTAGGTACTGTAACAAAAACCAAAAACCGTTTTTGAGAAGCTGAAAAGAACATGCCTATTATTATTGATCACTCCCTTAGGAAAAAGGTAAGACAAAAATAGCGCAGGTAGTTGAGTAATCGACATCAAGCGGATGGAGCTCATTAAGCATGCATGGATATAATATCCGACATGTAAATGCTACCACTCCCCGTGGAATTCGTTTCCAAATTATCCACTCTCACTTCTCTGATCCAAACCGCCATCAGTCGCGCATGCATGCACGCACCTTTCCATCCTTTTGGTTTTTATGCTTCTGGACCTGTCCAGATGGTCCCGAGAGCTGCCTCTGCTCCCTAGCTTCTTTGCCCAAGCTCAAGTGATCTGTGGGCGCATGCCACATTATAACAGTATAGTAATATAATTAAGGTGTCCTTCAGTTGGATTTATTTTTGTGGCTTATGACTAAATTTGTATTGTACCTAATAGTGGTTTATTTGATATAATTAAATTTAAAAAAAATCTAAAAATAAAAAAGATTATCTCATCACGTATAATACAAACGAAAAGAAAATATGCACCTCCATGTTTTGACTCCAAAATCTCATCACGTATAATGCTAAAATGAGTAAGACCTAAGATCAAGGCTTGATGTTGTGTCCGTAGACATGTGGATGATGGTCACATGGGCTGCTGCGTTTTCAAGGAAAAGGAAATGTGGGACTCTTTTCACTCTTTGCCTATTGAGTGAAATATTTTATCCACTTAAGCCTAACTTTCTATCTCACAACCTTATAATCGCCGCCGCGCAAGAGTAGATTAAATTATCAGTGGACAAAGGTTGCCTCATGACGTACTTTTTAGTACTTAGATGCACAGGTGCGTCTTCAAAGCTTAAAAAATGGTGTGTATTCAAATAGAGGAGTTCATTTTGGGATTTTTTTTCAAATAAAGGCACTACATGTCAACATTTGAGTTCCCTCACAAACAGTTCTAGAGCCAACACCGGGCCAAGCCAGGGCAGCTGCAACGGGTCGATGGAGGTACATATCGTTGAGAAATCGATATAGAATGGATGAACAGTAACATAAATCACGCACGTAATCAATCACTAAAAACGCAATAAATCAATCATAAGAGATATCAAATGATAGAGAACACCAGAAAAGGTAGTCTTTATTATTTCAGATCTATTTGCATGGTACAATGGCATCTTTATTTATAGTCTAAATCCAATTAGGATAATTCTGGTATTTGCCCACACCGCAACCTTTTAGGTTTTGTAACACTCCCCCTTAGGCGAATACCACGGTATGCACACGCCTCATTAAAAACTTCTCTCAAAAACCTAGTGGGAAAGAAGGGTTAGAGAAAAGAGTACATTACATCCATTCCTTGTGATACACTTGTTGTCTTATTAAAAATCTTTACGTAAGAAAATTTTAGGAAAAACTCACTAAAAGAAAAAAAAGAGTGCAATATTAAATTTTTAGGATCATGTAAGTCTTCTAGTCTTACATAAGGGCTACAGTTCAGAGATTTATTCCCCCTGAAACTTGTAACTTTTTAAGTTGTCTCATCCCTATGTCTCGAACACATTTGTGAAAACTAGAGGATGAGAAAGATTTTGTGAATAAATCTGCTAGATTATCACAAAACCTAGCCTTTAACACATTTATCTCTTCATTTTTCTGAAGCTTATGAGGATAGAAAAATTTTAAAGCAATATACTTCGTGATATTACTCTTAACATATCCCATTTGTATCTGTGCAACATAAACTACACTATCTTCATAGGTAATAGTGGGGTCATTGACGGTTGATACGGGGTCGTCCGATCTTCTCAACGTAGGATTGGATACTCACGGAAGTCTTGATGAATAATAGTGATCCTCCAATACCAGTGCAAGAGATGAACACTCTTTAATCCGTCAAAACACACTTGCGCCGATTTCACCAACCGCCAAGCGAAGATCTATCGTGCATCTAATTCCCAACAGAAAGGCTAAACAATCTTGATTGGGGAACACACCTAATTCTCCATAAAATTTTGGCACCCACAAAGAACACGAATAATAATTTTAGTAGATTAATTTTTATAAAAAGATAATATGCCCCTCACAAGAGAGGTGGTGGCTATATATAGGGGTTCCAACATCACGTGTGGACCTAAGGATCAATTCATATTCTATTCGGTCAAGCAAATAGAGACAAGTCGAACACCTGTATTCGGTCAATATTAGGTACGCAGGCCTTATCTCCTAATCTAGAATGGTGTTTCCTTTTTATTTGGATCCTACTTTATTTTCTTTCCAAAGGCAGCAGCAACCAATTCCCTCCTTCCCTATTTTCCTCAACCTTCCACGCACGACATCTTAGGTAGTATCTGGATGCATTTCTTCAACTATTGATGCCTATTGGCTCGGCCGAAAGGGGTGGTGTCATCTCGTGCACCTCCATGTTTTGACTCCAAAATCTTCAATGTGTTTAAACATGAGAATACACAATATAGGAACATAGGGTAATATCCAATTATCACAAATAACAATATTAAGTTCAGCTAAGAATGAGTTCACATAATTATATTTAATACAGGTCAGCATTTCTTTCCAGTCAAATAATATATTTAACTGAAAAGCATAAGGCATGAGCGTATCCGCATCATTCTCCCATTCTTCAAGAAAAGCGATCCTCAGCTTTTAATAACCTGAAATTATACTAAATAGATAATACAACGTGTATGCATGGTATATGTATTTGTCATCCACACTTCTCCTGTTTAGCACATCATGAATATATGAAGGCGTAGTAAATAAAAAGAATAACACAAATGCATAGTATATGTATGAATCAATTATTGTGTTATTCTCGTTGGTTTGCACAAGCAGATTAGTATAATAGCAACCCTAAGATGTATACATTGCAATATTGCCTTTCACATCATTCTCCCACCCATAAGAAACAGTAATTCTTGATTTTTTTTTTGAAAATATAGACAGATCATTAATGAGCAAAATCAGATTTAGTTGTTCAATTATAGGAGAGAAAATCTTTAGTACCTTCCATTCTTTAACTGTGCTACTCTAATTACTTGTACATGATTGCACATCAAAGGGTAAATAAGTAAGCTTAAGAAATTTTTTATAACAGCAAGCATTATTATTGACACTCTTATCATTGTGATCATGACATAGTAAAAAGATTATTTATCTATAATATACAATTTCAATTCAGCAAGATTATCACATGCAATGCATATTCGATGAACATAAAACTTGTCATCTCCATCATAATCTCCAATCAATTTAAATTTATATGTATGGGCATAAGTACTAACTAGTGATTTTAAACATGAAATTTCAGCAAGATTCTCAATCACACTAGATAGCTTTCTAGGATCATCAAATATGATACAGTACAAAAAATCTTTAGTAAGAACTTTCTTATGAGTAATCAATTCTACATTATATAAATTGAGCAAAGAAATTTCAGAACAGGAAATTTTCGATTGAACACATAAGTTCTCACAATTACTCACTTTTTCACAATTAAATTCAGCACTAACATTGTTACATTTGTCGTTCTCCTCAGATGATGTAGGTACTGGAGGTATAAATTATTATGATGTTTCTACAGGGCAGCAAGTACCTCATCCCCACCTGTTATCTCCTCACATTTTGTCTTCAATGGTGTCGATTGTTGAACGTTCAATTTCTTATCTTCAATATTAACCTGCACAATGTGATAAATTATATTAGAAGTAGACATTCATGTATTAGTTTGAAAATCAACCCCACTTTGTCTATTATCTATGTCTCTCTTTTTCTTTTGGTGTATCTCTCTCACACTCAATTTGGATGCCCTCAACGTCACATATAGTGAATCACACAACTCACTTTTTTATCACTTTCACTCAATTTGGCTATATGACTCTCATCCTCACATGGGTTTTGATGCATCTCAAGTGTTATGTGTAGCTTTAGGACAGCACCACACATCTTCTTGACCCAAAGAAAAGTCCTATACTCGGTCATCTTCTTATGTGTCACACTAGTAGAGGTATAAAAACTAAAATATGGACATGGATGGATCCATGGTGTATGTCTCTCTATAAGTCTCTTCTCCTCCTTAATAGCACAATTCACAAGATCATGCACACTACTAAAATATTTATGTTGAAGTGCAGCGATGATCTTAGAATTCAAACCTCCTTTCAAGTATGCCTTCTATTTTAATGCACTAGTAACACCGACATGACATAATGTACTTTACAGCTCAAAACAGTAATCTTGAATAGTATTACTCACTTGTATGATACTCTCTACATGGTGAAGTAATTCCCACGCATAATAGGATGGCACAAAGTTGCTCCTCATGAACACCTTCAAATCTGACCAACATTTAATGACTTCTTTTTCAAATAGTTGTTACCATCAACTATAAGCATAATTTTCAAACTCTCTAGTGACACGCATCATCTCTTAGGGTTTGGGAAGTTTTTGAAATCTAAACACTTTCTACATTCGCCATTCTCACTCAAGATACTCCTCTGGATCATAACTTCATAGAAAGAAATAAAACTATCTTTTTCTTGTTTGTGGACAAAGTGCCTACACAATATCTTTCACGATGTTCGTATGTAACACTTTCATTTGTTGATTTAGCTCAATGCACTAATTTTGCATATCCGCCATGAGTTGTCCCTCCATTATAGCGGTGTCAACTATAAATTCTTTTTGCCATTCTCATTGCCTGATGTTGGGAACGCCACCATAGTTATCTTGTCTACTTGACATGGTAAAATTGTGCAAAGAAAAGACAAGCAATAACAACGTATATGGATTATTAGTATACATCACTAAATCTCGCTATTTCCTCTCCCAAGTAAAGTTCTTAGCTTTTCGAAGTGAATTGAGAATAAAAGGAACTTACATTGGTGGTGACTACAACAGTAAGTAATTATCAAGTGGATTTAAAAGTAGTTTACAATTGCACAACAAAGGATATTTAGTGGAGCTGGGTATGGTAGTGTTTATCCTACACAATCTTAATTTCAAGATATTGTAAAATTAAGTAATAATCCCAGCTAAAAAATTCTTGTCTATATGCTGATCCAAAGGATATATGTAAAGTGTATGAATGCACACGCAATGATTAATGTGACTCAATGCAAACAAATAAATGAGCTAAATAGAAGAAATATGCAATTGATGATTGAATAGCTCGTTTTGCACCAAGTGCTAAGAGAGACACTAGCTAATTGTAATAATATGAATTTAAGGGCACAAGTTGCTCAAAGAAATTAAATATTCAAACTGAATTTATAGCTAAAGGTACTCACCTAAGTCGGCCTTTCCCCTCCTTTTTTTAAATCTCATTTTTTTTCGCAACCCTACAATTGTCTCAAATCTCTTCCAAAACCTTTCCAAGTCTAGGGAGGTATATAAGTCACAAATCTCTCTCTCTCTAAACTTTGATTTGTTTAATTAGTTGGATGAGTAATGCATGAGCCAACAATATTCAGCTGAAAATAATTAATTCAAGAGTAGCCCAATATGCAATATCAAAGACTAGTCTCAACTATTTAAAGGATTTAAGAGAAAATTTCAAATAGACATTCGCAATGAAGTCTTCAGCTAGCTTCAGATGGTCCGAAAGTCTCACAGAACTCTTCGGATAGTTTGATCACCAATTGATCCCTATAAATGGTCCAATCGCCAGCCGCTCCATTCGAATAGTCTAAACAGCACCTGCTCCCTTTGAATGATCTGGACTATACCCACGCCCTTCGGACGGTCCGAATAGATCCCGCCCCCTTCGGTCGGTCCGAATATCACCGAGCACCTTTGGACGGTCTGAAAGTCTATGTGACCCTTTGGACGGTAAGAAAGTCTCCCGATCACTTCGCATGGTCTGATCATCACTCGATCTATTTGGATAGTCGAAACGTCACCCGATAGACTTCAAACGGTCTGATTGTTCAGCAGATGAACTTCGGTCGGTCCGAACGGCCTCCAATTAGGATGTTTTTGCTTGCGCACAGGTTATGTGGTGGCTAGGGTTTCTCTCAGCCGAAATGAACAAAGAAGGAAATCAAAATACGTTTTCAGCTATGATATTCCAATGTGCGCAATAATTTGTAGTGGCAGCAAGAACATGATTTCGAAAAGGGCGTGGAGTTTTTTCTTAATACCAATTGAGGATTTCAATCAGCATATTTTCTAATTTTATGTGGACACAAGATCAAGCTATGCGAAAGACACGATGATCATCATGTAAACAGAATTTCTAATGGATCAAAACTTAATAAAACTTACAAAAGTAATATATGCGAAACTAGGGTTCAGATTTTCTATATTTTTGTGAGGCAATTTTTGGCTATATAGACTATAGAACAGCAAGTAATGATCTGAAATTAAAATGGATAAAATCCTACTGAGTAGACCGCGCTCTGATACTAAGATGATATAGGGTCGCCTGATCTTATTGACGTAGGATTGAATACTCATAGGAGTCTTGATGAATCGTGGTGATCATCCAATACTAGTGCAACAGATGAACACTTTTTAATCTGCCAAAACACATTTGCGCTGATTTCGCCAACCATCAAACGAAAATCTATCATGCATTCAATTCCTAGCGGAAAGGCTGAACGATCCTGATTGAAGAATACATCTAATTCTCCATAAAATTTCAACAACTAGGAAGAATACGAATAATAACTTTAGTAGTGGTCTGCCCCTCACAAGAGAGGTGACAACTATATATAGGGGTTCCAACATCACATGTGGGCCTAAGGGCCAATTCCTATTCTATTCGGTCAAGCTAATAGATACAAACCGAACACCTGTGTTTAGTCAATATTAGGTATGCATGCCTTATATTCTAATCTAAAACGGTGTTTCCTTTTTATTCGGATCCTACTTTGTTTTCTTTCCAAAGGCAGCATCAACCAATTCCCTCCTTCCCTATTTTCCTCAACCTTCCTTGCACGACGTCTTGGGTAGATCCAGATGGATTTTTTGAACTATTGATGCCCATTGGCTCGGTCGAAAGGGGTAGCATCATCTCGTGCACCTACATGCTTTGGCTCAAAAATCTTCAATGTGTTTAAACCTGAGAATACACAATATAGGAACATAGGGTAATATCCAATTCTTACGAATAATGATATTAAGCTTGGCTAAGAATAAGTTCACCTGATAATATTTAATGTGGGTTAGTATTTCTTCCCAGTCAAATAATATATTTAACTAAAAAACATAAGACGTGAGCTTATCCGCATCAACGGTGTTCATGCCACTTGACTTCTTGATATGGCTAATCATCCACCTAAGCCAAACATATTCTCGCACATGAGGCTTCATACAATGCGATTATCTCAGAGTGGTTAGTGATGTAGCTACCAAGGTCTGTTTAAATGACCACCAAGAAATAGCTGTACCACCGTAGAGAAATACAGGGATTACGTATTATGTAGATCAGACAGATATCTTGCATCTGTAGATCTAATCATAGTCTAGTCTTGGTTCTTTCGGTAAAATAATCCAAGATCTTGTATATCATGAATATACCTAAGAAGGGTTTTAATGCCAACCCAATGTCTTAGGGTTAGAGCTGCGCTGTGTCTAGCTAGCAAATTTGCTGCAAAGCAATATCCGGCCTCGTGCAGTTAGTTAGATACATTAGTGCCCCCATGGCACCTAAGTATGGAAATTCTGATCCAAAAATTTCCTCATTTTCTATTTTTGTTCTAAAAGGATCTTTATCCCCTTTTAGAGATCGAACCACCATCGGGATTTTCACTAGATATGATTTATTCATATTAAATTTCTATAAAACCTTCTAGATATAAGAGGATTGGTATACTAAAATTCCTTCAAGGAAATGCTCTAGCTGCAAGCCTAGGGAAAATTTTATTCGGCCTAAATCCTTTATTTCAAACTTTTTAACAATATAGGAACTTGCCTCCTTTATGTCCTCTGTTATTTTGATGATATTCAGATCATCGACATATACTGAAATAATACAAAATCCATTCTGGAATTTCTTTATGAACACACAGAGACAATCTTCACTATTAGTATATCTTTTATTAGGAGGAATTCAGTAAGTCGGTTGTACCATATTCTTCCGGACTGTTTTAATTCGTACAACGACCTTTCTAATTTGACGTTGTACAAATTTCAATTAAATTTATTTTGATCCAGAATTTTTACTCCTTCTGGAACTTTTATATAAATATCAAAATCCAATGACCCATTCAGATATGTAATCACTACATCCATTAACTACATACTTAAATTCATACCTGCTACTATTGATATTAAATATCAGAACGTTATCCCACTCATGATGGGAAAATAAGTTTCATCATAATCAATGCTGAGTCTGTATGTGCACCCTTGTGCTACAAGTTTCGCTTTGTACCTCACCATCTCGTTATTTTTTCTCTCTTCCGAACGAAAACCCATTTGTATACTATAGAGAATACCTTCAATAGTGTTTAAGCTATCAAGCCAAACACTTTTTTTATTTAGCAAGAGTAATTCTGCCTCAATTGCTTCCTTCCACTCACCACCTTGCATCTTGAGTTAAGAAATAGTTCTCAATGGAGCTACAAACTTCAAATGTTATCATGGACTCAAGTTCTCGATTTCAAATTATCAGTGCGATTAGTCTGTTTGAGTTTGACGTTGGTCCCACAAATTTCTAGCTCTTAAACTACTCGCGAAAGTCAGGGCCTGTTTGGAGGGAGCTTTAAGCTAGCTTCAAATTCAAAAAAGCCAAAAGCTCTACCAAACGGGCTAGTTTTGTAGCAAATTATCGAGTAAGCCAAAGCAACTCAGAAGGAGGCCTATTTTTTGAGTTCTGGATTATGATTTTTGGTTACAGCTTATTGGTGTAATGAATAGTGATCACTAAAAGAAGCTAAAAATAAAAGTCTGCTGAAAAGCTAAAAAGAACAAGCCCACTTTTTGGGCTTATTTCTGGTTTGATTTAGCTATTTGCCCTTGGAAGTTGGAGTTATTTACCTCCCTAATGCCATTGAATAAAAGGCCCAGGGAACCCTAACCCAAATGAATTGATCCTCTACACTCATGCCTGCCGTGTCTCTAGACGAGGCGACGTCGCGCTGACCCACCTTCTCAGACCCGCCACCAGCTCCTTTGTCGAGACTCGAATATACAAATCTGGACTTTCTATGTATACTACACTAGTCAAGGATCACGCTAGTACACATAGTAAAAATATAGATGGAATATCGACCACATTCATGATTAACCAAGAAAAGACTCAAATATTATTAATTATCAGAGTTGCGACCTTATGACCAAGTTACACTTTAACAGCCGAAAGGGGTTAACAGAACTAATAGTGAAAATACAACGAAAATAAAGTGGCCATTCAACATGCTCATAGGCAATCGACTGAGAAGCGAGATCCTAATCCGAGAAGTTGTCGAAGTATTTTCTTTCAAGCAGCTCTGGTTGATATGGTTTTTCTTCTTTAACTAAGTAAATGTGGATATAGTCGTGAGTATATAGAGTACTCAACAAGTTATTTGTGACAAAAAAATACAATATAATTATGCAAGGTTTATCAAATGATGACTGAGTAGTTATTTTTACATAAAACAACAATTTAGAGTAAATATAATAAATAGATTGAAAGTGAACTTTGAAAAATGATTAATAAGTAAATAATTAAAAAAATGAATAAACCACAAGTGAATAACCATTCACCTAATGAACCACCCGTGAACTAACTATTCACATAATTAAAGATGGCAACGGGTAGATACCCGCTGGGTATAGCCAATCCATACCCGTACCCGATACCCGTACCCGCACCCGCTACAATACCCGTACCCACATATGGGTATAGAAACTTACTCATACCCGCACCCGCGCGGGTATTTGTACTCGACGGGTAACCCATACCCGAATTGATAAGGGTATATACGGGGCACAGGTATATACGGGCGCGGGTATTTCCATTGGCTTCGTTTTGAATATATATATATGGGCCACAGGTATTATGTATATGAGTCGTCGGGTATACTTTACCTGTGGGTATGCGGGTACAAGTAGTATACACCCGCACCCGCTCTACCCGATGGGTAGAGGTTTTTACCCATTAGCATTCCCACGGGTGAAGATATCTTTCCATACCCGCTTCCTTATCGGGTAAAACCCATCGAGTACTCGGGTTTCGGGTACCTGTTGCCATCTCTACACATAATGAACCACCAGTAAACTAACTATTCACTTTCCAAACTTAACCCAACAAGTTTTAATGAAATATCCACCCCTCATGTAAAATCATTGAGCATTGTCCATAACCAGAAATACGAATATTCAAATAGTTTTACACTCTACAGAGATTACACAACTTTACCCATATGATATGATCATTTTATAGTGACACTAGAGCAAAACGCTTCCTTGGGCATGCTAACCAAGAAGATTATAACAAGGCTATTACAAAGTTCCATCTCAATTCAGTTTCATCCACTAAGATTTCATTATCGAGTAGGCTAACTACCTAGTAGAACATATCTCTCTTATTCCTCATAAAAATGTCTAACCGACACCCACTGATATACCGATGGTGAAAATGCAATTGAAACATCACAAATTAATTAGCCAGGTCCATTCCATTCTGAACATATGGTTGTATGATAAGGCTCAGGTCAATGGTACACAAAGTTAAGTCTTTAGACATTACCTAGGTGAGACATCCACTTTCAGAACTGCTAACGACACCTCGCCTTTACTGCACGATCACTCACCCAAGTGAAAACTATTTTAGTATAACTAGTAGTAATGACACTACCCATGTTATGATACTCAAATTTTATAACTGTGACTAACCATCACGATTTAATATCTCAATAAGTCCAAATTAATTAATTAATCAACATATGATGATAAGCCCCGTACTACAGCATGGCTAAGCATTTTAAATGTACAACCTATGTGATAACGAGTATTATATCACTAGACAAATATCCATTATATGATGACAATGAAATTGTACCATACAAATTATCATAGTAAAATTAATTAAGTTGGACAATAACTACCATATACAAATGTTTATATTAAAATAACAATGTATCATAATTTAAAATAAAATAATAAATAAATAGATTTGAAAACTAAGTTTAATATGAGCAAATATCACGACTTGCCTTGGTATTGCTCAGTTACCAACTCTTGGTCTTCAAATTTTGCTTCATTTCCTTCGAAGACGTTATCTAATAAGAGAGAAAATGAATAAAACATAAATAGAATAAAATAAAATTCAAATAAACTTTAAAAACTTCAAAACTAGAACCAAAAGATAGAGCTGAATTTTAGATAAATTTATGAAAAAGAATCGAATTAATCGGAGTTACGATGGAGAAGAACATATTCTTGGAAGATTTAAATCTAAAGAAAAAGGAAAATTAGATTTACTGGAATTATTTTTCTAAAGAAAATTCCTAATTATGGTGTTAGCATCTATTTTCTTTTTGGCTGAATTATTTTTTAAGGGAAAATAGGATTTATGATGTCATTGCTGACATGGCGGCTGACTAGGCTGCTAGAGCTAACATGGCATGACATGTGGCATCTAGGTTTGAGGTGGTAGGGTGATGTGGCAGCTGACATGGCATAGACACATGGCTCTGTTGGCTAACATGACCAACACATGGACTACCACTTAGATCTAGGGCCAAGGTGGCTCTGACGTGGCTGTTGAATCGATTGCTTGCATGGCAGGCTCACGGGTCTACAGCACAGTGCTACTGACAAGTGGGCTCGGGATGTCAGAGAGATGGTGCACGTTAGGTTCAGTCCATGGAGAAGATGAACTAACGGCTAGGCATAGAGCAATCTGGCGTCAAGTGAGCACATCGACCGGGGGGCAGAGTGGCGGTCGAGGCACGGTCAGGCCACGCAGGCAAGATGACTGGAGCCGACGGAGGCGATGGGCAGCTAATCGGATGGAGATGACGGTGAGGCACAACAACTCACCAGCGGAGATGGACAGAGATAAGGGAACGATCGATGTCAAAGATAATGATGGTAGTGACAACGACGAAGGCGACATCGAGCTCGAGCAACAGCGCTTCGGCTCGACAACACGGACGGAGAGGTGAGGCAACTCGAGATGGGAAGAAAACCAAGGGGCGGCCAAGGGTTTTATGGCGCGGATGCCAAGAGTCCACGGCGGGTGGCGCTCGGATACTGAGGCAGATGCAGACATGGACACAGTGTAACATCCTGTTGTTCTGAAGATTTTAAAGCCTTTATTTTAAAAATAAATTATTAGGATTTTTCTGGAATTTAATCAAGCTTAAATTGAATTTTTAGAAATTAAAATGATTTAATCTGATTAAAATAAACTTCAACATAAGCTGAAAATATTTTATCTGAGTTTCTCAGGTCTCAAGGAATTTTTTGGTATTTTTGGTGAATTTTTTAGATTTATCTGCTATTTTCTGGAGCTATTTTGATTTTAATCGGATTTATTAAAAAGAAAAGGCGGGAAAAATCAGCAAAAACCCTAGCGGGCCAGCCCATCCTTCCCCCGGCCCATCTCCCCGCATGCCACGCGTCGACCACCGCACCCGCGTGCCCATGCGCCCGCACACGCCCGCCCTCGGCCCAGCCCACACCCCCGCACCTAGGTCACAGCGCCAAACCCTAGGTTACCCATATTCATCATAATTACCCAAATTAAACCCTAAAAATGAATCTACACACAGCAAACAGCTTAGATAACGCATATTTAATGCTAATCCAACCTAAAACTGACCCAAATCCAACTAATTTTATCTAGGGTTTCAAATCTTGCCCCACGAAATGTACCTCACATAAATCATATCTATTGAAAAAAATTAAGGGAGGGGAGGGAGTTCACCTTGCTTGGTTGATTTTGAAGCAAAATCGCGAGAAAAACCAACAGATTCGAGTGGATTTGGAGGGGGGAGCAGGGGCGGCGGGCGGCTGTGTGTGTGTTCGCAGGGGAGTGAGGGGGTAGAGGGCCGGGGGCTATGCTCGGGTTTAAGTCCCAAAGCACGGTGCCACAGCCGTTAGCGCTGTGGTTACATAACACGGCGCCAAAGCACATAGCGTCGTCCTATACCACCGTAGATCCTATGTGTCCACATATGATGCTAAAGCATATGGCGCCGTGCTATGTATCATGAGCGTCATATCCTTAGGCGCTGTGCTAAGAGTCTATTTCTGCAAATCTTTTCTCTAAAGATCTATATATAAAAAATTTCTAACTTTTAGGATAAAAAACAAAAAAATTACGAGGAGAGCTCAGGTGGCCACCCGACCTCGCCTCATGGCCGGTCCGCCCATGATTGGCTTTTAGTTTGGTAATGGCTGTCAATATGATATTACCTTTCTCTTGTGTACAGCATGTAAGTTGTTCCAGTCCAGTCCAATTTCTTTACACTTTGCACTATACTTTCAGTTAGATTGTCTATTTTTAGAATGGCTGATGGCTTTCTTGTTTTATTTTTGCAGCATTCAATATATGTGCCCAACAAACATGAACCAGTTCTAGTTCTTCTGTAAATTGATGTGCCCAACAATCTCGTGCAATATAAAAAATTCTTGTGGAAGAAGCTTGTGAAAATTCTTGTATTCCCTGATTTTTTTTTAGGTGCTCTCTGATGTCTGAACAGATAGAAGGTGATTACGCGATTGTTACTGAATTGTGTTGGCTCATTGTAATTTTTTTGACTCTTGTGACATTGGTGCACTAGTGTATAAGTTGAATCAGCTCTGCCATTTTCGTGCGTTGCCGATTCTTGATGGCTAATAGGCCTTAGGAAGCAAATGTACAGTTTATCTTTTACATGTGATTTTGAATGTTGCAGAATGTTGCTTCATTATTCATAACATAATACAATTTAGTCATTTACTTCATATTTTTGCATAATCAGCACACAAAGTAGCCTTCATAACTCTCAAGGATATTTCAATCATTTCAACCTTCATCCACAGTTGAAGTAATCAGCTAGCCCAACAGAAAACCAAGCTACCAAATGGTTTTTCAGAAAAAAGCTACAACCATCAACTACAACTGTTTTTTAGCTCAGAAAGCGAAAAGCAGCCTTCACTAATACAAAAAAGTTTATATTAGACACCTCATCACAGACGGTTCATAAAAACCGCCAGTGTTAAATGTAATCACAAACGGTTCTTAAGAACCGTCTGTGATATATTTTCCATCTCATATATCCCTAAAATTTTATAATTTCCCGCTTGAGTTCGAGTAGGATTCCGTTCCGACACACCTTCAGTAAAACGGGCATAATTTTTGCATACGGTATCCATTTTCGACATTCTTATACTCGTTAAAAAGCTAATGACAAGCCTAATAAAAAACAAACGACCAGCTTATGCCTGTCGCCCTCTAAGACCCCTAAAATCGGTCATCTTTAGTCTCAAATTTGCATAACAAGTTTTTTATTTCTGTTTTTGCCAAAATTTTCGATCTTCCTTTCGAAATTTAGGATTTGTCTCAATTGCAAAGTTATAGATCTCGTCAAAACCTTTCAAATAAGTATATAAGCCATACAAAACTTTGTTATTTCATATTTTGAGACTAGTTGTTTATATTGTATTGGTATATATATAGCCAATCTTAATAAGAACCGTCTGTGATACGTCTGTGATAAATTGGTCTCTAACCGCTGGGCCTATCAATCCTCCTCAATCCAATTCCAGCCAATAGAAACCAACCAACCTACACCCCACAGATCGTCCCACCTCTCCCTTCCCTATAAATACTCACCTAAACATATCTCCTACCTTTTATGCGCTCAAAATCTCTCTAGACTCCTCACTATCTTCTTCCTCGATCGAAGTCTTTGTGGTTAGGGCTTCCTCCATTATTTGTTCTAGTATTTGATTTTGTAACTTTGTGTTACTACTTTGTGGTGTTTAGGACTGCTGGGAGCTTACAGTGAGGTGGCCGTCAAGAAGGCCTACTTAAGCAACTTTGTGGGGTTTAAGACTGCTCGGTTTCTAATGTAAATGGAATGTTCTCTTCTATGTTTTCTTGTGATATTGTAATAGTGGATTGTTATCTTCTGATGTTGTAATGGTGGATTGTAATCTTATAATGTTATAACAGTGGATTGTAATGGAAATAGAATATTATCTGCTATATTTGATATCGTATTTGCTTGTTTTCGCTTTTTTTCATAAGGCATAGCTAATATTTGCTGAGACTAA
This sequence comes from Melocanna baccifera, assembly GCA_036346265.1. NCBI lineage: Eukaryota > Viridiplantae > Streptophyta > Magnoliopsida > Poales > Poaceae > Melocanna > Melocanna baccifera. Next base: position 13,002,805 of record CM070689.1, on the reverse strand, counting down.
CTGAAAAATAGGAAAAATTTTAGATATATAATGAACTATCATAGACGATTTTTTAGTATAAACCATCTATAATTCTAAAACAGTCTGTGATGTGTGAATATCACAGACGATTTTTGTTTAGAATCGTCTGTAATATGTATCACAGACGGTTTTTATTTAGAACCGTCTGTGATAGTATTTTTCACAGACGATTATAGTTACAAACCGTCTGAATTGTATTTATCACAAACGGTTCATAAGCCGTTTGTGATAATATTCGTTTATCACTGACCCATAAATTTAGACAGTTCAGAAAACTGTCTGTGATGATATTATCATATTTTTAGTTTCTAAAAACTACTTTTCGATTTTTCTACAGTAACTAATTTTCAAACTAAGTGTCTTTTCAAAGTGGGGTCTACAAGTGGATTGTAGTATATACTATAATAACTTCATTTATATCGGTCATAACCGTACGTGAGTTTCTGTTACTTTATACTCTCTCACAAATAGCCTAAAAACTATAAATCGTAGTTAAAAGACATAAGCCGAAATAAAAAAAACATACTATATAGTTGCAACTCTTCTAAAACAGGTCCTCTGTTTCATTGTACTTAGGCTAAGCGTCTGTTCTTTTCATCTTCTCAAAACGGCTTTTGGTTTTTTGCTACAGTATCTAACTTTTAAACGGGGTATTTTTTTAAGATGGAGTCTACAAGTTAATTATAGTACACGTTAAAAACCCAACATCTGTACCATCCAAAATCGTAAGCGAGTATCTCTCTCTCCGTAATATCTATCGCAAATAGCTAAAATTCAAAAATTTCAGCCAAAATCCATAAACCACAGTCAAAAAGAACATGCACTGAGTTTGGTTCAGCTTATATGCGGTTTATGCTTGTACTGTCTACAGTAACTAGCTTTTAAACGGTACATTTTTTAAGACGGGGTCAATAGAAAAATTATAGTAAAAAGTGTACTGAGTTCAGCTGCACCAGCCAAAATCACATACGACTATTTCTCTCTGCGTATTGCCTCTCGCGAACCACCAGAATTCAAATATTTAAGCCACAAGCCATAGCCATCAGCCTAAAAAAAACCACCCTTAACCTAACACGTGGTTGTTGAACATGCCATGCATGATTAATAACGAGCGAAAATCTATTGGCCACTTCAAAGCTCGATGTTGTCCTAATACTAAGAGAGAATCTAAAAATGCCTCTAGCTAGCTACTACTACTGGTGATTGTTAATTAAATGTATTGGATAAAACAATGCACGTACTAATTAAGCCCAAATGAGGGATCGGTACTGGTGAGCAGCATGCACTTCATCTGGACACAGTTTGATTAACGTATTTAATTAATCAGAACCAGACTTCATCATTTTATTCCAGCTTGCCCGAATCAAGCGTACGACAGTATAGTTTACGGTTAGCCGGCTATCAACTCTACAATAAGGCAATATATATGTCAGGTGCAATGCACAAAAGGGGGGGGGGGGGGGGGGCGGCAATGGAAACAGTGAGATGCTTCCAAATCGCTTGATCGGACTCGCCAGTCACCCGCCAAACAGCAATACAAATTCACTCAACTACCTAAAACCTGTAACAAGAGTAGAAAAACAAACAAATACCAGTAATTATACACGTAGAAAACAAATACCAGTAATAGTATCGTTGAAGGAGTTATAATGTAGAGAAAATCCAAAGAACCGCGTACCGTTCACACATCCCACCTTCTCTACATGCACATCTCCTCTCCAACTATCCTCATCTCTCTCTCCATCCAGTTCCGCTGCTGCTCCTCCCTTCCTGTAACATCTTGATTTCCAGAGCTTTTTAAAACCTTGAATTTAAAAATAAATTTCTGGAATTTTCTGAAATTAATTCAAGCTTCAAATGAATTTTTAGAAATTAACTTGATTTAACATGAGTAAAATAAACATTAACATAAGTTAAAAATATTTTATTTGTATTCTTCAGGTCTTAAGGAATTTTCTGGTATTTTTGGTGAATTTTTGGAATTTATTTGCTATTTTCTAGAGCTTTAGATGTTTATTTAGATTTCTGGAAAAAGAAAAAGAAAATAAAATCCCCCGCCGCCGTTCAGCCGTCGGATCCCGCCGCCGGCCACGCATCGGCCATCCAGCCCGTCCCCGCGCCGCCGCCGTACTTCCTTTTCCCACCCGCTCCCGCACCGCCCGATCCTCCCCGCCTGCCACACGGCACCATCTCGCGCGTCCGCGCCCCGCCCCGCTCCCCGCTGTGTTCCTCGCGTCCCCGCTGTTGGATCACGCCGCTGCCACGCGTCGCGCTGCTAGTGCCCGCCCGCGCGATAACCCTAACCCTAACCCTCGCCCGCTCCGCGCCGTCCGATCTCTCCCGCGCGTCATCTGGGCCGTCCAAACCGGATCAGAGCCATATTAATTGCAGGCACATCTTCCTTTTGTGAAATTCTCCCAACTCGCGGCGGGAATTCTCAATTAATATGGCCTTATCTACCAACTGCTGAAAACTGGTATAGTCGTTTTCCCGCGTCACCTCCCCCATCGCCCCGCGCCCCGTCTCGGTCCGCGAGCCGCACCACCGAACCCGCGTCCGCGCCGCGCCCGTGCCGCGACGCTTCGCCCGCCGTGCCGCCACGCGTCAGTCATCCGACGGCCGCCGCGCGCCATCACCATCGCCAGCGCCCGCATCCGCGACGCTTCGCGCGACAAGTCGCCACGCGTCGGCAATCCCCGCCGCCCCGCTTCCGCGCCACCGCATCTCCGCCGTTCGTTCAGATCTGAGACGAAGGCTTAGTCCCACCGCGTGGTCGTCCCCGAGCCGTCGGATCTCGTCGCCGCCGCCCGCGCCCGAGCCCAGCAACGTCAGCCCTAGCTGACGCGGCGGCCACGTCAGCCCTACCACCACGTCAACACCATGTGGCCATGCCACGTCAGCGCCACGTCAGCAAAAACCCGCCGCCCCGAGCCACGTGGCAGCCACATCACCCGTGCCACGTGGCAGCACCGGCGCGTGCCACATCAGCCCTAGCCGTGCCGCGTCAGCGCCGCTCCCCGTGCGCACTGTTCTGTGCGCCGGGTCTACCGTGGACCGAGCCTCCCATGGATCGGGTTCATAGCACATTGCATTTTTTGAATTTCCCGATTTATCTTTAGGGTTTATTTTTCGAGAGCCCGTTCTCCTCCGTCCTAGCTCTGATTGACCCCGTTCTTTTTTCTAAATTCGTCTAAAATCGAGATCAAACTTTTGGTTCTGGTTTCATGATTTTTAGAATTCTTTTGCTTATTATGTTATGTGTTTTTCTTGTTTTGATCGTTTTCTCTCTCGTTAGATTCGGATTCCGGAGGAGTAGGATCTACGCCCGAAGACCAAGAGTACCTCGCTGAGTATAACCAAGGCAAGTCGTGTCCTTTGATCATGTTGAACCCAGTTTGTAATCTATTATTTGATTATTTTATTTTAAATTACATTGCATCGCTATTTTTATTCAAACCCTTGTATTGATAGTTATCGTCCCAATAGAATTCATCCCTCCTTGATAATTTGGAATACCATGATACCATTATCACCATAGGTTGGGAAACATACAAGTGATACTAGGTTATTTATCACACAGGTTGGTACGATAGAATGCTTAGCTTTGCTTATAGTTACGATTGGGTTTATCATCACACGTCAATAATTAATTTGACATTATGAGATATTAAACCGTGGTTGAAGCCACAGTAAATCGTGGTTGGTGCCACAGTATTAAAATTTCTGCCATGACGTTGGTGCGTCATCGGCGGTGGTTATACAAATTGGTTTTCACTCGGGCGAGTGATCGTACAGTAAAGGGGGAAGTGTTGGAGCACTTCGATGGATGAGATTGTCTCGCCCGGGTATACTTAAGGACTTAACTTTGTGCGCATTGATCTGAGTCTTACCGTGCAAACCACATGTCTGGTATGGGACGGACCTGGCTGACTAATTTGGGATGTTTCAACTTTAATCTTGCCATTGAGATGAATATGGTTGCTGATTTCCATGTGGCGCAAGGGGGGTGTGATGCGAAACCCTAGCGGGCGGATTGAGTTGTAACTGAACTTTGTAAAGGCCTTGTTGTGATTACCTTAAGCTGAGGCTAATCACATCGTGTGGGCACAGTTGTGCGACCTTTGCAGAGTGTAAAACTATTCGAATAACCGCGTCCTCGGTCATGAACAATGCTCGGTGATTTCACACGAGGGGTAGTTATTTCTGAAAACTTGTGTATTGTGGTTGGACAGTGGATGGTTAATCCACTGTTGGTTTAGCTTATGGATGGGAGGTCCATAAGCGGTTGGTTTAGCTTGTGGATGGGAGGTTCACAAGCGGTTGGTTTAGCTTGTGGTTATGTCAATTCTTTTGATTATTTATCTACTATTGTTTTACTTAAAGTTCGCTTTCAATCTAATTACTGTATTTACCTTTAAATATTGTTTTATGCAAATTAACCTTTCAGTCTTCTATTGGTAAGCCTTACATACTATATTGCATTAATTTATTACAAACGACTTGCTGAGTACCAATGTACTCACGGCTTTATGCCCAATATTACTCAGTTAAGGAAGAGGAGTATCACCAGCAGGAGGTTCCAGAAGGAGAATACTTCGACGACTTCACGGATTAGGCTTCGTTCTCCACTCGATAGCCTGTGGGCTTATCGATTGGCCACTATACTTTATTTTGGATTTCCGCTGGTAGTTTTGTTAAGCCCTTCAAGCTAGTCTATTGTAAGCTTGGTCATAAGATCGTACCTTTGAGATTTATCAATATTTGAGTTTTCCCTTTATTATATTGTGTGTATGGTTGTGATTATATCTATGTTTGACTATGTGCACTAGCGTAATCCTGGACTAGTGCAGTTTACACAGAGAGTCCGAATTTGCATTTTCGGGTCTCGACAGAGATGGTATCAGAGCTATATCGACTGTAGGATAAAGACTTAGTTAGAGTTGTCGTGTTAGCCAATTTCAAAATCTATTTTCTAAATCAAATCAACAAATGAATATTTAGTGATTATCTATTCTTACCTTATTCTTAGGATTCTTAATCCTCGCCTTCTCTGCGAATTTATTTTTCAAATTTAATTTGACTTCTTATCTCAATAATATCCTTAGATGTTTGGGGTGTCCAGTAATTAAAGAAAAGGTCGACCCGGAATTCTTCGAGCTTTGCGATGAAGAATAGATCAAGCAAGCAGCCAAGTTGTTCCAAGACAAGATTGAAGACCATCGTGAAGATTAAGAGCCTTCAGATTAAAGCCCGGTTATAGTTTAGCATAGAGTAGACCATTTTGCTTTTTCTTGCCGTGGTGTGTGATGTGAGCTACAAATATTGCCCTTAAAAGCATTATATTGCAATCATGTCAACTTTTTATTGGAGCTTATTTTTCCTGATTTTATTGTTAGCCTATTTGGCTAAGTGTTTGTTTAGTTTAGGGTACCATTAGAAAATCCCCTTTAACGAATTTACCTCTCCTCTATGCTTTTCCCTCTCATCTTTAAACCCGGCAAAAGTCAGTCAGCAGTTGTTTCCTTTTTCAGAGCAGCAGCAAAGATGGTTTGATACCAGGACCACAGCAGGCCGCAACCAGGCAAACCAGGATGCAGAGAGCAGTGCCGCTCAGCCAGTTCCACCGAGCTTGGATCCCGCCCTCAGTCAGTTCTTGGTGGTTTAGACACAGATGATGCAGACAATGATGCAGAACATGCAGGCTTTGATGCAGCGCCAACACCAGGAGCCAGTACCACCTCAGGCACCACAACACCAGTCCAGCTATGCAGAGTTCATAAGGACGAGACCGCCCACCTACTCCAGTTCTTTAGAGCCTTTGGAGGCCATTGATTGGGTCCGGTCGATTGAAAAGAAGCTGAACTTGGCCCAGTGTTCAGACAGGGAGAAAGTGCTATATGCAACACACCAGCTAGAGGGAGCAGCAGTAGAGTGGTGGGAGAACTACTGTGCTGCCCATGAGGACCATAACAGCATCACATGGGCAGAGTTCGCCAAAGCCTTCCATAACGCCCACGTCTTGGATGGAGTGGTCGAGATGAAGAAGGACGAGTTTCGTGAATTGCAGCAAGGGAACATGGCAGTGAGTGAATACCTCAATAGATTCACTCAGCTAGCTCGCTACGTGCCAGAGGACGTAGCCACAGATTCAGCTCGCCAGAAGAAGTTCAAGAAGATCCAGGATTGAAAGTACAGGTCGTGGGCAACGACTATACCAGTTTTCAGCAGTTGGTAGATAAGGCCATATTAATTGAGGATTCCCGCCGCGAGTTGGGAGAATTTCACAAAAGGAAGATGAGCTTGTATTGTGGTTGGACAGTGAATGGTTAATCCACTATTCCTTTGATTATTTATCTACTATTGTTTTATTTAAAGTCCGGTTTCAATCTAATTACTCTATTTACCTTTAAATATCGTTTTATGCAAACTTACCTTTCAGCCTTCCATTAGTAAGCCTTGCATACTATATTGCATTTATTTGTTACAAACGACTTGCTGAGTACCAATGTACTCACGGCTTTATGCCCAATGTTGCTCAGTTGAGGAAGAGGAGTATCATCAGCAGGAGGTTCCAAAAGGAGAGTATTTCGATGGCTTCACGGATTAGGCTTCGTTCTCCACTCGATAGCCTGTGAGCTTGTCGATTGGCCACTACGCTTTATTTTGGATTTCCGCTGCTAGTTTTGTTAAGCCCTTCGGGCTAGTCTATTGTAAGCTTGGCCATAAGGTCGTACCTTTGAGATTTATCGATATTTGAGTTTCCCTTTATTATATCGTGTGTATGGTTGTGATTACATCTATATTTGACTGTGTGCACTAGCGTGATCCTGGACTAGTGCAGTTTACACAGAGAGTCCGAATTTGCATATTCGGGTCTCGACACTTCCCCAATCTCCTCATCTCTCTATCCAAATCCCGCTGTCCCTCCCTTTCCCCAACCTCCTCATCTCTCTCTCCCTCTCTTCTCACGTTGATATCTGGAGATGGTGATAAGGGCAGGGCCACGGTAGGGCATAATGAGTGGTGAGTCGTTCGGATCCAATGGCGGCACGGCTCGGCGGTGCAGAGCTCGGGCCAGAGCAGGGAAAGAGAGAGAGATAGATAGACGCTTGATGTGAAGCTCGAGAATGAATTCGGCAGCATGCAATGTCGGTTCACTCCAAGGCCACAGCGGTAGTTGGGGCCAGAGCTAGAGAAGAGGGTATGTTGACAATGAATGGTGTCAAGCAGCCCTCGGCGGCATGGTAGTACTATTGTAGCTAGGTAACCTCATCGGAATTAGCTGAAACTTCTTGAAACTTGTTTGAAACACACTAAAACTTGTTGAGAGTTCTTAAAACTTTTGGTTGCAACTTGCTATAACTTATTGAAATTTGTTGAAACTCATCAATTGAAAATTGGTGAAACTTAAGTAACTTGGTGAAACTTAAGTTTAAAAGTCTGAAACCCGTTGAAACTTTGGGTTAGAATATTCTAAAAATTTCTAGAAATATGCGGCAACGTGTTAGCACCATTGTAGCCAGGTGAGTATTGAAACTTGTTGAAAATTCTTTAAATTTTTTGTTGAAACTACTAAAACTTATTGAAAATTCTAGAGATTTTTTGTTGAAACTTACCGAAACTTATTAAAATTGTTGGTTGATATTTGCTAAAACTTATTGAAACTTCGTGAAACTTGAGTTTTAAAATCTCAAACTCGTTAAAACTTTAATTCAGAATCTTCTAAAAACTTATAAAAATATATAAAACTTACTGAAACATGAAACTTTTCAAACGTTATCTTGAATTGCTATATCGTTGCAATAATTTACCATTCTTTAGTCGCTCTAAATAGATATTGTTCCACGCTAAAATGAGGGTTCGAAGTTTCAAACCTGTCATGAAAAAGTGTGTGCTTGTTGGGCGAAGAAGGGGTACCTACAGGTGATTAGTCTGTCGTCGCTATACAACCAATTAATTGGTATTTAATATAGAATTGCATGCTCTTTACTGTATCAAAAAGTTAGAAAAAAATAAAATTTAGAAATAATAAAGTAGAAACCAGAAGTTAAAACTAAAATGAGCGGACCGAAAGCTCCAGACGATTGTTTTTAACTTCGCACAACGGGAAATGCCAAATATGTTTGTTGATAACTTAATCTCAATGCCAACAGGACAGTATTACAACCCCTAAAAAAGAGTATATATAAAATTATAAGAATTGTCTGATAGGTCAACATTTATATACAGAAAAAACCATAATAAATTGGATTTATGCACTATTAAAATTACATGGATCATGACATAACATAATTAGCGAGTAATATTTTACCTACATGGTATATCCTATTTACATCATTTGAAGGGGCTGTAATCAAATACTTTGTAGCTGGGTGAAAAATAGGATATTGCGGCAAATAAACATAAAAATTTTCTACTATTTTTCTTTTGCGAGAAAACTTTTCTACTGCTTTAGTATAATTCCTCACGGACCTCATCTCACTAGCATGATACAACGCCCAATGGCTAAATAATTATTTTATAATTTTATAGGTCTACTAATTATTTGAGACCGTTCAATGCCCTCTATGCACGCTATTATACCAGACGACGACTTATCCACGTACAACAATTAGGGTGGATTCTTTTAGATAGATTTATAACTGTAGTTTTTAAATTTTAGTTTGTTTGTAAAAGATAGTATACAGAGAGAAATAGTCACATGTGATTTTAATCAGTACAACTAAATTCGGTATAGTTTATACTACAATTTACCTATAGACTTCGTCTTGAAAAACACACTGTTTAACGGCGCATTACTGTCCATCCATACAAAAAAAACTATAAGAACACTTTAGAACCCGGCCTTAATCCAGATAGGGCTGTAAAAAAAGCTCGAGGCTCGCGAACTACTCAAATTCGGCTCGCTTTAGACTCAATTCGAGCTCGACTCGAACTCCAAACGAGCCGAACTCGAGCCTATTCTCATATTCGCGAGCTTTCATCGAGCCTAACAAATTATTCGCGAGCTTGAAAAATTTTTTATCCCACACCTCCCCCCGCCCTCATTCCACAGATCCCGCGCCCCCTCCCTCCCCACGCGCTCGTTCCCAAATCCCAATCCCGCCCGCTCCTCTCTCCTGCGCCCCGCTCCTCGTGCCCCCCGCCCATTTACCTCGCGCCCCACGCCACCCCGTCCCTCTCCCCAGTCCCCACGGCCCCTCCCCATCACCTACTCGCGACGCCGCCCTCCTCGCCCCTGTCGCCGCCTTCCTCTCCCCCCGTCCCCCTCCTCGCCCCCGGCCCCCCGCGCGCGGGCCCTCCTCTCCTCGCGGCTCGCCCCGCCGCCGCCCTCCTCGCTCATCGCCCCGTCCCCCTCCTCTCCCTCGCTCGCTCGCCCCTTCTTCTTTCTCGGCTCATCGCCTCGTCCCTCTCTCTCTCGCGCCGCTCGCCCCACGCGCGCCCCTCCTCGGCTCATCGCCGGCCGAGGCCACCTCTGCGCCGGCCGCCTGATCTGCCACCGCCGCAGCGCCCTCTCGACCGGATCCGGCGGATCCGCCAGATCTGCTCTCCCGCGGCGCCCTCTCGCCGCCCGCCCCGGCCAGTACGCCCTCGACACCGAGCCTACACGAGCCGTCCGAGCCGAGCTCGAGCCCGGCTTGAAGCTCGACGGATTTTTCAAGCTCGCTCGAGCTCGGCTCGAGTTTCTACCGAGCCCGAGCCGAGCCAGGGCAAGCTCGCTCGGGCTCGGCTCATTTACAGCCCTAAATCCAGACATCGAAAAATATCATTTCTTTGCTGTGCGTACTGTTTGCACTGGGTGTGGCTTAGAAAGAACAAAAAAAGCAAAATCCTATTTAGGGCTTGAACTGTTTGCAGTGTTTCTATAAGACCCTAAAAGACTCTTGGGTGCTCAATTTAACTTTTAAGTCAGCTTCTATTTTTTTACTATTCAGTATTTCATTCTTTTCTAAATTTTTTTTAGATTTTTTGGCTTGTCTTTTTTTTCCGTATTCCTTTGCATTGTCCGTGATGGACTAACATATTTTTTTTCTATTTTTATATTTTTTTAAAATTTAATTATGCCAAATAAGTCAACTCAGCTACAATAAAAAAAATAAAGTCGGCTACAGTAAAAAAAATCCATAAGCCATCGCTATTCTAAACGCCCCCTTAAAGCCCTAAAACTTTACTTCCTCTATCTCACAATATAAATCATAATTCTTGAAAAACATTGCCCTACAATATAAATCCATTATGGGGATTAAAATATAGTTATTACAATATTTTCACCATAAAATTTTATTTTAATACTAAAAAATAAAAATATGTGAATAGTTATAATATGTCATTTGATAGAAGTATGGTCCATTGATATTAACTTTTTAGTTAAATTTAATGTTTTCTTGTTATATACATATGATGGGTTTTGGACTCGTATTACGGGACGAAGGGAGTATCTGATATCGACAAAAAAGAAAGCACAATTTTGTCCCATCCCCAACAACATACAGGTAGAGGTGAAAACAGAGCCTAGATTTGGTCAGATTATCCAGATACTTAGTACCCGAATCCAAATAGAAAACGGATCAGAATTCGAATGTTGAATTGGCAAAGTCTAGATGTCGGATGCGAATCCGGTATGGCATAACACGGATCCAGAGTTGGATATCCATATAAGATCTAGAGTCGGATATCCAGATAATATCTGGATTCAACAAATATAATAACAGCAGATAGCTAATACGTATCTTTTGCATTTGACCTTCAAATTGAGCATATCATATATGCACTTGATGAGCCTGTCGTCATGGTAGACTCTAATTCAGCATTTTATGTTTTTTTTATTTTGGCATATCCCCTATAAAAGCTTTTTGTAAGCTCTTTTTAGCTAAATTTGATATGTTTATAACCGATTTATTTGCAATATATTTAGACTTAATTAGGATAGTGGTAAAATTACACCAATGATTAATAATTATATGATAAGCTAGAGAAAAAAGAGGTATAAATATACTATAAAATCGGTATCAATTTGCTAAACTTTATTGTACCATAAGATATGAAGCTGTCATTAAAATCTGCTTTATACAAATACATGAGTTGAATGATTTATTTGTTACTGTCAATATTTAATGCGCAGTTACATATTAGAGTTAGCTATTTACCAATTTAAAATATTAAAATAATTTGGTGTCCTATTTTGAATAAGAGAGGCCATAAATAATTATTGGAATCTAAAAAATAGTAGAATTTGATATAATTTTGAGTATAATTTAATTCAAATTCGTATCTAATATTTATTTGATCCATGGTCGTATCCAATATTTATCTGATTTATATTTAAATTCAAAAAATATAAATACAAATATAACTTAAGCGTTATCTGATCCGCTTTCACCCTACGTACCGGCGCACGCGCACCTCCGCCCCCAAGGCGCGCAAGCTTGCTCGAACAAAACCGTGCGGACACGCCACGCTATCACCCGGTGGGCCCCACACGGCCTCCCCTTCGCGGAACCCGCACGTCGCTTCCCCCACCCGAGCCGCCTCGGCTGACCGGTCAAACCGCACGAGCTTTTGACCCGAACACCCTCTCGGCCTCGCGTCAAATCCTCTCCCCCTTCGCGGAAGCACCCCAAACCCACACGTTCACATTTGGACTCCACCTCCCCTGACACACCTACCCACTACACGTCCTACTCCACACGTCAGTGACCACCAATTTAACCTCGAAGGTACTGACGTCGCAGCAAGCGAGCTTGTTCGTTTTAATTTTTAAAAATTATTTTTCTACGATAAATAATTTTTTATAATATATAATTTTTAAATAGAGAGTCGTTTTAAAATAAAATTTACTATTTGATTATGATATACACTGTAATGATTTTATTTATATCGATTAAAATTTTATATGAGTTTCTTTCTCCGTACAACTCTCTAAAAATATATTATTGTTTAAAAGGTAAAGCCAAAAGTCATTAGTAAAAACTAATATAAACAGGTCGAAAGTTTTTAATTTTAGCTTTTTTGATATTTTGTTTACATTATCTGTAAAGATATAATTATTTTTTTAGTTTTTAGTTTTCTTTAATTAAATAATTTAAAAAAAATAACAGCCTACAGTTTCAGCGAAAATCCCGACAGGCGAAAGCCATACCCGCTAAAAAAACCGGATGGAACTCCCGGCGCCGGTTACCGCGACCACTGCCGGCCGCTACTTAAGGCGCCACCAAGCAACCACTCCTGTCCTCTCTTCACACATCCCTCTCTCTCTCTCTCTCTCCCCTTCCGTTCTCTGCTTCCATCGGCCATGGCGTCCTCGACGGGGAGCTTGGACCACGGGGGGTCGTTCTCGTTCACGCCGCCGCCGTTCATCACGTCCTTCACCGAGCTGCTCTCCGGCGGAAGCGGCGACATTCTCGCCGGGGCTGGTGGCGAGGAGCGGTCGCCGAGGGGGTTCCCCCGGGGGAACAGGGGCGCCGGGGTGCCCAAGTTCAAGTCCGCGCAGCCGCCCAGCCTGCCCATCTCGCCGACGCCCGCGTCGCCGTCCTCCTACTTCGCCATCCCGGCCGGCCTCAGCCCCGCCGAGCTGCTCGACTCTCCCGTCCTCCTCACTTCCTCTAACGTGCGTATCCCTCCCTTCTCCCTCCTATGGTCGCTGCCGTGTAATTCTGCATTTCTGCTTGCTTGGTTGCTGATTTGAGCTGCGTATGCTTGTAACAGATCCTGGCGTCTCCGACCACCGGCGCGATCCCGGCGCAGAGGTACGACTGGAAGGCGAGCGCCGATTTCATCACATCTCAGCAAGAGGAGGGCCGAGGCGGCGGCGGCTTCTCCGACTTCTCCTTCCACACGATCGACTCCAACGCCACCGCCACACAAACTACATCTTTCCCTTCCTTCAAGGTAAGCACAAATACACACACCTCGATCCATTAATTTAGCTCAAGCTAGATGTTACAGTACTAGTAGCTCACCACAAGAGTGGTACATGAATGCTTGTGCAGGAGCAGCAGGTAGTGGAAGTGAGCAAGAGCGTCTCCGTGAGCAACAAGAGCAGCGGCAACAAGCTGGAGGACGGGTACAACTGGAGGAAGTACGGGCAGAAGCAGGTGAAGGGGAGCGAGAACCCGCGGAGCTACTACAAGTGCACCTACAACAGCTGCTCCATGAAGAAGAAGGTTGAGCGCTCCCTGGCCGACGGCCACATCACGCAGATCGTCTACAAGGGCGCGCACAACCACCCCAAGCCGCTCTCCACGCGCCGCAACTCCTCCGCCGGATGCGGAGCGGCCGCCGCGGAGGATCATCCCAACGGCCAGCTCTCGGCCGGCCCGGAGTACTCCTCCGCGACGCCCGAGAATTCCTCCGTCACGTTCGGCGACGACGACGCCGACAACGGGACGCAGCGGAGCGACGCCGACGAGCCCGAAGCCAAGCGCTGGTAGGTGATTGATTGATCAGCGATTGAACAGGATGATTGTGCGCGCGCGATTCAATCGTGTTCTTGTGATCCTGGTGTACTGATGGATGGCTGTGTTTGTGATTGGTTTCAGGAAGGAAGATGCTGACAACGAGGGCAGCTCCGGCGGCGCCGGCGCCGGCGGCAAGCCGGTGCGCGAGCCGAGGCTGGTGGTGCAAACGCTGAGCGACATCGACATACTCGACGACGGCTTCCGGTGGAGGAAGTACGGGCAGAAGGTCGTCAAGGGCAATCCCAACCCGAGGTAAGAACCAGCTTCCATTGCTCGATCGATCAAGAACTCTTGCAATTAATCACGCCCTTAATTCGATCCTTTCTGAGTGATCGTGAATCTGCTCGATCTTGTGTTCTTAACTTGAATTGTGATGTTTCAGGAGCTACTACAAGTGCACGACGGTGGGTTGCCCGGTGCGGAAGCACGTGGAGCGGGCGTCGCACGACCCGCGCGCGGTGATCACCACCTACGAGGGCAAGCACAGCCACGACGTCCCCGTCGGCCGCGGCGGCGGCGGAAACCGCGCGCTGCCGACGACGACGTCCTCCTCCAACGCCACGGCGGCCATCCTGCCGTCGGCCATCGGCGCAGGCCAGGGCCCCTACACCCTGGGGATGCTCTCCAACCCCGGCGGCTACGCGGCGGCCGGCGGCGCGTTCCAGCGCACCAAGGACGAGCCCCGGGACGACCTGTTCGTGGAGTCGCTCCTGTGCTAGCCAGCCAAGCTAAGCGAGGGCCAGCTCCTGCTCCACACGTGGCGTACGTATATGTGTACGGCCGTAGCGTATACGTGCACGCTTGCCTTGTCTGATACTTATACGGGCTTTTGTTAATTGGGTATGTACGTATATACATGCAGCAGTAGGTGTCAGTTAGGAGGTGAGATCGATTTGTTGATTCGTTACATGCCACTGCCACGAGGCCCACACGATGTACACGTATACGTAGCTTGTGGCGTTGTAGTGAGATACTAGCTGTGAGAGAAGGGAGGTCAGTAAGACTGATGAATTTCTGCATCTTCGTTTCTTAGTTCTACCGGTGTGAATTATATACAGAAATACACAATCTTTTGCTTCCATCACAACCATCTCTAGCTGGCTGTAATGACGGATGAGTTTGTTGATATTATATTGGAGCCTTTTTTTTACATGTGCCTAACATTTATTATGTGATGTGATGCTGTCCTTTTTGTTTTTCTGGGCAAGCTGCTAATCCTTATCACATCCAACAGTGCAACTAGTTCTGAGGTTTATTTGCCGTGGCTAATGTGTTTTGACTGTGGCCGTCGATGTCTTTGCTGAAAATAAATAGCATCGATAGAAAAAAACACCTTTTAGAAAAGAGATCATGGGCGATGAAAAGCTCATGAAAAAAAGTAAAAATAAGATATATATATATATATATATATATATATATATGTATATGTATATGTATATGTATATGTATATGTATATGTATGTGTGTGTGATAGAAGTGAGGTTAGTAGATATATGATGCATCTGGCACTTTATTTTTTGAAGTGGGATGAGAGTAAGAAAAGCAAAAAATTATTTTAAAGAATCAGATGTTTATATTAGTTTATGAACATCGATAGTACAACTCTCTCCGCCTCCCATGATCTATCTGCTTGACGTGTTGAGCCCATGTTCTTTTGGTTTGCATTGCACCCCATTCAGATGCAGATGATGATGCATGCTGATCTCTTGATGGTTCAGTTCTCTCTACATGCACAAGTATGATGATTAAGGCAGTCATCATTCTGGCTTTTTTTTCCAGCGTTGGACGTCCAATTCACTGTAGCAATAAGGATGGTACTGTAGCAATTTTGTCCTTATTCAAAAAAATTTTTGTATTTTTTTAGTATTTTTGTGTTTTGTTTTTTTCCCGTATTCCTTAATATCGTCCGCTTTAGATTAGTGTGCCGTTTTTATTTTTACATTTTTTTAGATTAATTATGCCCAATAAGTTAACTCAGCTACAGTATTTTTTCAGCAAACTACAGTGTTTTTTCAGCAAAAATCAAAAGCCATCGTTATTCCGATCACCCCCAAAGCCAGGCCAAACTTGCCGACCTAGCTCGCTAGCATACTCTACTAGACAAAAATAACCTCAATCCACAGTGTGCTCACTGATCAATTAGCTGTGCAGCTTGTGCTCACTGGTTATTCCTCGGGTAGTCTAGTTATAGCGATAGTTTTTTACTTTTAGCTTTTTTTACTGTAGCTAGCTTTTTTTTACTATAACTGAGTTAATAGATAGTGTAGTGAATAGTGAAAAAAAAAGTTAAAACTAGAAGCTGAAGCCGAAACCATCACCACCATAGTGTGGCAATTCGATATTCTCGACGACGGCCAGAGTTGGGATTCCCACAAGGCCAGAGTTGGATTTCCCATGACTCATGTGCTAAGTAGATTATTTCCAATAATTCTTTTACACGATTTTCAGGATTGTCATAATTGCAACGGCCAATTGTTATTGTTTTTATCGATACTTTTCAAGATGATAACAGATAATGAAGATGTCGATGTGGATGACGCATATGATCTTGGTCTCGAGAAATCGTTTGAGAATTTGCTTCAAGAAGTTGTCTAATTTATTTCAACTTTTAAAAAACCAAAAGACAAAAAACAGAGGATACAAAAGAACAAAACTATTATTATATAGAACAAAGGATAAAAAGAACGAAGCCATTATTATATAGATCATACTCAGAGCGCTCTTATTAGTTAGTTCGTTTAGATGTCGCCAGTAATACGCAGTGACGTCATGGATGAACAACGACCCGAGCTGCCCCGTTAGTTGAATACGTTATCTTGACCAATGAACTGACTGGTTCGTTGGCTCAGTGAGATATTGGATCTGCCATTGCTTCACCTGCAAGATCCATTGCTTCACCTGCAAGACTGTGCGGCAAGTCAATACGTCTTTATTATTATTAGTCAGACCTCCTTTTTTTATCATGTAATGTAATGGAACAATAGAAGCTTCTTTTCTTCCCATTGTGCAGAGGTAAAAAAGAGGTAAAAAAAGATGCTAGTACAGTAGTACTCTAGTGGGCTCGTTAAGCCCTTCTAGAAAATGAAATGGAACCGAAGAGCAATCGAGTCAAAATTTTCCACGCGATGGGACGAGAGGTGCTCTGCTTTCCCGGCCATTTCGCCTTGTTAATTCAGCCTTACATATGGGACGAGAGATGTGATTTATAACTTTTAGTTGTAGTTTATTAGTTTAATAAATAGTAATTATTAAAAAATTAAAATTAAAAGTTGATAAAAAAATCGAAAAGAACATGTTCGGAATCACTTGGATGCCTTGAGATGCTAGAATTTAGCAGTGATCCAGGAAGCAGTTCAGCGGTTCAGTCTGGAGCTTGGTTAATCTCAGGATGGGAATTTTTTCTGATTATTCAGATGCACATGGATCTTGTGTTTCATTTCATTGCACTCGAAACAAATTGTTATATATTTTCTGCCATTGGTGGTCTCGAAAATTAACCCACTAGTATTCTCCTAGCTAGCTGACTAATTTTCGAGCTTCCCCTTTTTTTCCCCCTAAATAGTATAAATCAGGTTGAGTTGCTTGGTCATATTTTCTTTTGGAGGAACCAAACGTTTCTTCGGCAAAAACTAGATGTCTTTGTTGGGTTGATCTCGGCTAACAGAACCCGAGATTTCAGGGAGGTCATGCCTCCACTCGCGCACCTTGATCGGAGGAGCTACCAGCACATTTTGGTTTTGGTCCCGGTCACCTAGTGTTGAAAATGTAGGCAATATTTTAATTCCAAATTTTAGTAGGAAACAAAAATAATATACTAGTGATGCACAACTAACTACTAACAGTAGGCTACTCATCATATTTCGAAATAAACACAAGAAAAATATAGTATCAAAGTCGTACGATCACACGAACGACTTACTGTTGGGCTTGATGAAGAATAGGAAGCAGCGCAAGCGTGATGCAGTGAAGACTCGACGCAGTGCAGGATGTAGTAGGAGCGGTCGCGCAGATGCGCTGCCTAGAAACCTTATTGCTGCCCCGTGCAGGTTCTCTCTGCGACAATGGTTCGGAGATCCCGCTCTCCTCTCTTCCCGGTGCACACCGAGAAGAAAGGTCGACGAGGTTCGACAGCTCAACACTTCGTACAAGAGTGGAAGAAGACAATGGGAGAAAGGAATGAAGGAGATCAGTTCAAACCTGGACGTCTTCAGGCCTTTTATAGACGTCTCAATTGCTCTCTAGTAACTGACGCTATTATTCACCGGTAACTGACGCTATTATTCACCGAATGGCGACTCCATTATTCACCGTAATCGCCGTATTCAAACCGAAAAATAAACAGTCTCATGACCAGTCAAAAAGAGAGAGACGGTACAAGGTTTAGCAAAAACAAGGTGGACATGGTATGTCAAGTGGTGCACCACGTCACGGCGCACGCGATTTTCACACGAAAATACGCGAATACGCGCACGCGCGTGCGTGCGCGCGTGTGTGTTTAGCCAAAGCCACCATCCACTTCTATAATTCAAGGAGTGGCATGGACTCCACCTTATAAATTGGTCTCCCCCACTTTGCCTAAGCAATATGGTACTAAACCTTGCGTGCTTTGGAATTATAGAAAATGAGCCTTGGGCCTAATTTCAACAATCCCCCACCAATTCCAAAGCAGGAAGCACAAAGATGTCGAAAAAATTGTACTGAAGTGTTGTTTAATATACCAGTCTTATAATGTAAGTCCCGTATGGGTTGAACTTACACCTAGATTAGCAAGATTCATCTTCTCACAGCTAATGAATGGACTATACCTTGAATTCACAGCTTTTCATAATCAGACTTCACTTGAAACCTCAACTGATACTAAGCTATCAATGAACCACGTCTAAATGGAGCGTTATATGGTCATGCTCCCTTATCTGCTCATGAGCTTTCTAGAGAATACCATGTTCTCGTGAACTGCGACCAAACAGTTAAGCTCAAGTAGGTGTATTCTTTCTAGGTATCCTGCAGGCTAATACCTTTCCCTCATGAATACATTAAGGTTTTATACCAACCTTTCATACAATTGAGAGTACTTTATTTATTAGGATATAGGTACAATTAATATGTACTCTCTTGTTACAATATCAACTTGTTTTTCTCATTACCTAAGTCATGGGTTACAATTGTGATGTAACTTAAATGGGCCTCATTCCCATATCCATAGAAGCAACGGAAATCGCTTTCCGTGCTAATCCCTTGGTAAAAGGGTCTGCCAAATTTTTATTAGTGTTAATATAATTCACAGTTATCACTCCGGAGTTTCTCAATTTTCTGACAGATTTAAGCCTACGCTTCATATGTCTAGAGGACTTCATATTATCCTTTGTACTTGTGACTTTGGCCAACACAGTTTGATTATCACAGTACATCAGGATTGCCGGTATTGGTTTCTCAACCAACGGCAAGTCCATCAGAAGCTCTCTTAGCCATTCAGCCTCAACAGTGGCTGTGTCAAGTGCTACAAGTTCCGCTTCCATGGTTGACCTCGTCAATGTAGTCTGTTTACAAGACCTCCATGAAACTGCAGCACCAGCTAAAGTAAACACATAACCACTTGTAGCTTTGATCTCATCAGCATCAGAGATCCAATTGGAGTCACTGTACCCTTCTAACATAGAAGGATATCCAGTATAATGAATTCCAAAAGATGTTGTGCCTCTCAAGTAGCGCAACACTCTTTCAAGTGTCTCCCAGTGATCATCTCCTGGGTTAGAAGTAAACCGACTTAATTTGCTCACAGCAAATGAGATGTCAGGTCTTGTGGCACCAGCTAAATACATGAGTGACCCAATAATTTGTGAATATTTCAATTGATCTCTTCCTAACCCTTGATTCTTTCGAAGCTTAATACTCGCATCATAGGGTGTTGGAGAAATTTTACAATTTTCAAAGCCGAAACGGCTCAATATTTTCTCAACATAATGAGATTGGTTCAAAGTAATCCCATTTTCATTCTTGAGCAATTTAATATTCAAAACAACATCTACCTCTCCTAAATCTTTCATATCAAAACATCGGGATAGGAAGGATTTGATTTCGTCAATTACGGCAGTGTTTGTTCCAAATATAAGTATATCATCTACATACAAACACAAAATCACTCCTTGACCCCCACCATAGCGGTAATATACACATTTATCAGCTTCATTCACAATAAAGCCAGCGGTTGTCAAAATCTTATCAAACTTCTCGCGCTATTGTTTAGGTGCTTGCTTTAAACCATACAAGGATTTTAATAGTTTGCATACCTTATTTTTCTATCCAGAAATCACAAAACCATCGGGTTGATCCATATAAATTTCTTCCTCCAACTCTCCATTAAGGAAAGCTGTCTTCACGTCCATTTGATGAACATGCAGACCATAGGAAGATGCTAACGCAAGGAGCACTCTGATGGTGGTTAATCTGGTGACAGGAGAATAGGTATCGAAGAAATCTTCTCCCTCTTTCTGGGTGTAACCCTTAGCTACAAGTCTTGCTTTGTACTTCTCATTGGTATCATTGGGTCTCAATTTCTTTTTAAAAATTCACTTACATTCTACAGGTTTGCACCCAATAGGAAGATCGGTGATCTCCCAAGTCTCATTAGCCATGATAGAGTCCATCTCGCTACGGACTGTCTCTTTCCAAAACTCAGCATCAAGAGATGCATAAGCTTCTGAAAGAGTCTTTGGCACATCATCCACGAGGTATACAATAAAGTCATCACCAAAGGTTTTCTCAACTCTTTGTCTTTTGCTCCTTCAAGGAGCTTCTTCGACTAAATTGTTGTCATCCTCAGGGATATCATAAATTGGTTCAGCAATGGTGGAAAGTTCAGAAGTTTGATTATTCTCATTTTCGATATTATCGTTTTGAACATTTTCAGTTCGTGTTGAAGTCGCCTCTTTGTTCTCATAGGAAAGATATTCTCAAAAAATGAAGTATCTCTAGACTCCATTATTGTGTTAGCAATAATCTCAGGAGTTTCTGATTTAACTACTAAAAATCTATAGGCCGTGCTATTTTAAGCATACCCTAGAAAAATACAATCGACTGTTTTTAGTACAAGTTTTCTCTTTTTCTGCAATGGTATATTGACTTTTTCCAAACACCCCCAAGTTCGCAGAAAATTAACATTAGGTTTTCTTCCCTTCCATCCCTCATATGGAGTAATTTCACTTCTTTTAGTGATAACTCTGTTTAGGACAAAGGTTGCTGTCAATATAGCTTCCCCCCACCATGCCTTAGGCATACCGGAACTCTCTAACATGGTATTGACCAAGTCCGTTAGTGTCCGATTTTTCCTCTCAGCTATCCCATTTGATTGGGGTGAATATGGTGGTGTGAACTTGTGGATTATTCCATGCTCAGAACAGAATTTGGAGAACTCATGAGAGACATATTCTCATCCACGATCAGATCTCAACCTTTTTATTTTCTTTTCTAGTTGGTTCTCAACCTCGGCCTTATAAGTTTTAAAGTAGTTTAAAGCTTCATCCTTAGTTTTTAGCAAATACACATAGTAGTAGCGTGTTGCATCATCAATAAAAGTTAGAAAATATCTTTTGCCTCCTTTTGTCAATAGTTCATTCATTTCACACAAATCTGAATGAATAAGATCTAATAGTGCCAGATTCTTTTCATCCTCTAATCCTTTAAAAGGTTTTCGAGACTGTTTTGCTTGCACACATGACTGGCATTTTGATCCTTTGACAATTTCACATTTTGGAATTAAATCTAATTTGGACATTCTCACAATACTATCAAAACCAATATGATAGAAACGGGAATGCCAAACATTTGCCTCACATTTATTTAGATTTGTTGCAACATTCAGATTATAACAATACTCTAAAGTACTTAGGCGGAACAAGCCTCCGCTCTCATAGCCTTTACCAATAAATTTTCAAACTTAGACAATACAATTTTATTTGACTCAAAAACTAGCTTATAACCATCCCTACATAGAAGAGAACCACTAATGAGGTTCTTGTTTATTGTAGAAGCATGCTGCACAGCTTCAGATCCACCGTGCCAACACAAGAACAGAAGCATGCGAGCCGTTTCCCATTAGAACGGAGGAAGCCCCTGCTGCCTGGTAAGAAGAAAACAAGAAAATATCAGAACATATGTGAACATTAGCACCAGTATCCACCCACCAATCAGTGGATTGATATGCTGAAAAAACAACAGGTAGATTACCATACCCTCCTGAAGTTGAGGCCTCGCCTACGATCACGTTGACAGCCTTCTTCTTTGGCTGTTCATCATCTCTGATTTTGCGGAATCGACTGTCCTTCGCCATATGACCATCTTTTCCGCACACAAAGCAGGTGATGTCCTTGAAATCCTTTTTCTCAGTTTTCTTCTTCTTAAAGCTAGTTATCTTGTTCGGTTTGTTGGATTTGTACTTCTTTACTATAGTCTTTTTCTCAATGAAGATTGCATTGTTTTGACCAGATGTGCTTGGTGCATCCTTTGCTCTAGCTTTTTCTTCCACATCGAGGGCAGTAATGAGATCCTCAACAGAAATCTCTTCGCTCTTGTGTTTTAGGTTTGTGGCAAAATCCCACCAAGAAGGTGGGAGTTTAGCAACAATGCCCGCAGCCACAAACTTATGAGGTAACACACAGCCCAGGTGCGCAATCTCACCGACTAGTAGCTGGAGGTCATGAGCTTATCCAACTATAGACTTAGCCTCATCCATGCTAAAGTCGAAAAATTGCTCACACATATAGAGCCAGCAACCAGCCTCTGCCTCTGCATATTTGTGCTCTAGTGCATTCCACAACTCTGTGGCAGACTTATAGTCCATGTACACATCGTAGAGCTGATCTGCCAGAACAATCAGGATGCAACCAAGAGCAGTATTGTTTGCACTATCAAATTGCATGTACTGCTCAATCGTAAATGGATACTGCGGATGGACAACCCACCATAGCCCTAAAGACATGAGCCAAAACTTGACTCTAGTCTGCCATCTACGAAAGTTCTGACCACAAAACCTCTCAGGTTTCATCACATCAGAAGCGCTAACCATTTCTTTATTGCAACAAATTTCACAATAAGGTTTCTGGATTGTTGAAAATGTAGGCAATATTTTAATTCCAAGTTTTAGTAGGAGACAAAAATAATATACTAGTGATGTACAACTAACTACTAACAGTAGACTACTCATCATACTTCGAAATAAACACAAGAAAAATATAGTATCAAAGTCGTACGATCACACGAACGACTTACTATTGGGCTTGATGAAGAACAGGAAGCAGCGCAGGCGTGATGCAGTGAAGACTCGACGCAGTGCAGGATGTAGTAGGAGCGGTCGCGCAGATGCGCTGCCTAGAAACCTTATTGCTGCCCCGTGCAGGTTCTCTCTGCGACAATGGTTCGGAGATCCCGCTCTCCTCTCTTCCCGGTGCACACCGAGAAGAAAGGTCGACGAGGTTCGACAGCTCAACACTTCGTACAAGAGTGGAAGAAGACAATGGGAGAAAGGAATGAAGGAGATCAGTTCAAATCTGGACGTCTCCAGGCCTTTTATAGACGTCTCAATTGCTCTCTAGTAACTGACGCTATTATTCACCGGTAATTAGCGCTATTATTCGCCGGTAACTGACTCCATTATTCACTGGTAATTGACTCCATTATTCACTGGTAACTGCTCGTATTCAAACCAAAAAATAAACAGTCTCATGACCAGTCAAAAAGAGAGAGACGGACAAGGTTTAGCAAAAACAAGGTGGACATGGTATGCCAAGTGGCGCACCACGTCACGGCGCGGTCGCGCGTCGCAAGTCACAAGTCACGCGATTTTCACGCGAAAATACGCGAATACGTGCGCGCGTGTGCGTGCGTGCGTGTGTGTTTAGCCAAAGCCACCATCCACTTCCATAATTCAAGGAGTGGCATGGACTCCACCTTATAAATTAGTCTCCCCCACTTTGTCTAAACAATATGGTACTAAACCTTGCATACTTTGGAATTATAGAAAATGGGCCTTGGGCCTAATTTCAACACCTAGCGCTATAAATAAAATGGGGATTCGGCAGGGCTGATACACGAAGTTGTTCTAAGCCACAAAATCCCCAACAAATCCGATCTGTTGCGAGCGCTAAGGTAGACGAAGACCGAAGCCCTCCTTCGTCCCCATCCACTGCATCACCGACGCCGTCGTCCACCTCTACACCGTCGCCGAGCACCGATCGCTTCATGGCCTCTCTGAGTTCGGGTATATTTTTCGCACTAAGGTTTATGCTTGTGTTCATGAATGTTATAGGGTTAATGTCCACAGTTCATGCTTAGACTTATATCCATGCAATATTTGGTATCAGAGCCTACCCTAGACTCTCTTGAACCCAAATTAGTCCAACCGAACTTGGATTTAGGTCTAGAGGTTCGGATCTAAAGTTTAATGGTTCAGATTAGCATTAAGGAGGGGATCTGAGAAACCTTTTTTAAAATCTTGATGAAATTCCCAAATCCGAGCTCTCAAACCCAGATCAAGACTCAAATCGGCAGCGGATACTTACTTTTGTTGGAGCTCCGGTCCCGGGCGCCGCTGTACCCCGCGCGCCAGCGGGGAGGGCCGTCGCCGCCCTGCGCGCCTTGGGGCCGCCGCTGCACCTTAGGCCGCCACTGCGCCTACGCACTTTCGGCCGCTGTCGCCCTGCGCGCTCCCCGCCAATGCCCTGCGCCGCGTATTCCGCCGTCGCCATACATGCTGCGCCTCCGAACCCCCCTCCATTGTCGGCTGCATTTTTTAGGAGGAGAGGAGCAAATGGACTTAAGGCTAGGGTTTTTCACCCTTTTATATTGGCTTCGGCGCGATCTTGGCCGCTCGATCCGATCGGACGGCGCACGCGCTTTTCTGAGTTTGGGCCGCGCGCATGTGCGTGGGGTGTTGTGGGCCACGGGCGTGCGCGTTTTGACGCAGGCCGCGTCGGTGTGCCTCGTGCGCGTGGTGAAGTGGGCCGCGCCTGCGCGCACGTGTGTTGGGCTGTGGCCGGCACCCACACGAGTGATGTTTGCTGTGCCTGCATTTTTTTGGGCCCCGCGCGCGAAATATGTTTCTGGGCCGTGATCATTTTGTTTGGGCCGACTGAAGTAATGTTTTTCTTTTCTTTTCCAATGTCTTTTGTTTTATTTAGTCTATTCTTTTGGTGTACTATTTTAATTAATTTTCAGTTGACTAATTACAATGTATCATTAGTTTATCTTTTGTGCACTGTTTTAAATTATTTCTCGGATGATTAATTACAATGTATCATTACCCTATTGTTATGACTTATTTCTGATTAAAATTGAACCAACGAGACATTTTAATCTGAGATTTTAAGTTTTACTTTGGCATCATGTATGCATATGACTCGATCTGACCAATGTTGATCGTAATCATGTGTCGCCACATAAATTGTTAAGTTCTTTTTCATTTTCTACCCAACGGTGATATGAATTAGAACTGTAGTTTTGCATGTTATTAATCAGACCAACGTAGGGTTAATTGCATGCAATATATATTGTTATGTTATTTCTAATTTTGCCCTGTATTTTTATTCAGCAATAAATGCTTCCAATGTTGCTGCCACAATTGACAATATTGAGCAGCTCACGGGGAGCAATTTTTCCACATGGAAAGAAAGAATCCATGTTGTCCTTGGAGTTTTGGACTTTGATTACGCTTTAAGGGTAACCGCTCCCGTTCCTCTCACTGAAGGTGAGGAAAATTATGATAAGAAAAAAGAAAACTTATGAAGATAATGCTAAAAAATGGGAGCGGTCCAACTGTCTATCACTAATGATTATGAAGACCTCTATCTCAGTTGGGATCAGGGGAGCAATCCCCGATTAAGAAAATGCTAAAGCGTATTTGGCTTCAATAGAGGAGAAATTTAAAAGCTCCACTAAAGTTTATGCTAGTACTTTGATTCAGAGGCTCTTAACCACTAAGTATGATGGGTCCGGCAGCATAAGAGAACATATCATGATGATGACCGATGTGACAGAAAAACTTAAGGGCATAGACATGGAGATATCTGATAGTTTTCTAGTCCATTTTATCATGACTTCTCTTCCTTCTGAGTACACAGTATTTAAAATTAATTACAATACTCAGAAAGAATAAGGACGGAAAAGAGGGATTTTGCACTTCAAGTTGGTGGCTCTAACAAAAGGAAGTTCCAAGGGGACTTCAAGTCCAAGAGAATGCTAGATTGATTATTATGATCTTAATTGATGTCTAGTAAGTGATATTCATGATCAGTTTGTTTCTTTAATAGCAAAGCTTGATTTAAGCTCAATATCAAATCTACAAGTTGTCATATATAATTGTGATTACATTTTGTCATGGCAGAAACAACCAAGTGTAAATCTTATGCAACTAACCTTCTAAGAGCAATATATAACATTCAAAATCTTAATAACACGTTGAATTTGGTCATACATGTTATATTCATATTGTTATCAGCATTCAGTTGGTATGACTTAATTTATTTACATGTGTATATATTGATTTTATACTCTTACATGATATATATATGTTGTTCATGTGTTACTATTTCAATGGCTTAAAGAGTTCATATGTTGATTAAGTCATTTATATGCTCTTTATATCATGCTTGTGTCGTTATTAAATATATTAGAATTAAAACTAAATATATTATTATATCGTATTATTTATAACAATTTAGAAAACCAACTATTAAAGAAATGGCTTTCTTGTCTGATGTCGTTAAGCCGAAAGTGTTTGACGGTGCCAATTTTAAGTATTGGCAAGCTAAAACAAAACCTTGGCTGACTGATCTCAAATTATTTTAGATAATTTTGAACCCTCCATTGTTCCTATTGGAAACCGCTGAAATGACGCGATGGGAGGATGTGAACAATTCAGTCTTAGCCCGTTTGTTAATGATCTTATCCAACCGGCTGTTCGACATCTATGTTAACTTCACAAATTTCAAGAAACTCTAGTATGAACTTGAGGAGAAGTATTCCAAAGGGGATAATGAAAATGAGTCATTTGTAACTGTTAATTACTTGAACTATAAGATGGTTGAGGGACGGTCGGTGATGGAGCAGCTCTGTGAGCTACAACTCCATGTACGTGACTTAAGACACTACGATTGTATCCTACTGGAGAAGTTCTAAGTAAACATCATCCTGGCAAAGTTACCACCCTCGTGGCATGACTTTGTGACCTCTTGTAGATATATGAAAGAGCGCTTAACTCTCAATGAGTTGTCAGCTGCTACTATAAATGTCAAAGAGTATGTTAGTGCCGATGACAGTGTAGGAAAGGCTCAAGTCTAGGCTCATCAAGTAGAAGTCAAGAGTGCTTCAGGCAATAGGAAACCAAAGTTCAAGAACTAGCCCTAGAATAAGCTCAAAGTCAAGAAAATAAAGAAGAAGAAAAAGATTGTCTGCTTTGTCTGTGGCGCGGCTGGCCATAAGGCCAACCATTATTGCAATCGCAAAGGCAGGGGTCCTTCTCCTGGTCTGCATAAGAGCCATAAAGCTAAAGTGAATGTCGCACTAGCCAGCTCCAGTTCGGAAGAGTATGTACCTCAGGCCTTTATGGCAAGTTTATCAATTGACTAGTGGATTGATGCAGGTGCTACTAGACATATATATACTGATCGATCTTGTTTCTCTTCATTTTAGTGTGAAAGTGGTGGATCCGCCCTAATAGGGAATGGAGCTGTTGTGATAGTATGTGGGATTGGACAAGTTTGCCTGAAGCTTACCTCGAGCAAAACACTCTTCTTCAAAGACGTAT
This sequence comes from Melocanna baccifera, assembly GCA_036346265.1. Classification (NCBI taxonomy): domain Eukaryota; kingdom Viridiplantae; phylum Streptophyta; class Magnoliopsida; order Poales; family Poaceae; genus Melocanna; species Melocanna baccifera. The sequence continues at coordinate 12,975,532 of CM070689.1, read as the reverse complement.
TGTACGTGTCTACGATGACTTGCAACCTCCTGAGCAGGTCGCTGCTATGTAGGCAATGAATAAAGCTTGTTTTTGAGTCCAATAAAGTTGTGTTGACTAAATTTGGTAATTTTGTAGGCAAAGGCTATGATAGTGGAGGTATGTTCCGCTTGTCTATTCTTGACTCTAATAATGTAAACATTTACAATAATTCTCATTACAATAAAATTCATGATATTTGGCATTTACGTTTGTGTTATGTTAACTTTGAAACTATTATACAGTTGAGCAAATTGAGTTTAATTCCAAGCTACAATTATGAAAATGGTTAAAAGTGTGAAGTGTGTGCATAAGCAAAGCAACTCCGAAAACCTTTTCATAGTATTTAAGGGCAAAGCACCTCTCTAGTGAACTAATCCCTTTTGATCTTTGCGATATGAATGAAATATTAACAAAAGGTGGCAAACATTATTTTACGACTCTCATAGATGGTGTGACTAAGTTTTGCTAACTTCATTTACTTAAGTTGAAAGATGAAATACTTGAATATTTTAAAGTCTATAAAGCCAAAGTTGAAAATCAGTTAGAAAAGAAAATCAAACGGTTAAGGTTAGATCGAGGCGAAGAATACATCTCAAATGAATTGTCTCAATTCTGTGAAGAAAAGTGGAATAATTCATAAAATTACTCTACCATGCTCACCCCGATCGAATGGAATAGCCAAAAGGAAGAACGGAATTCTTTGTGACTTGGCTAATGCCATACTCCAGAGTTCAGGTATGTCAGATCATTGGTGGGGTGAAGTAATTCTCACAACTAATTATATTCTAAATAGGGTTTCACCTCGCAATCAGGAGGAGACACTCTATGAAGGATGGAAGGAGAGAAAAATCTAATTTATCATTTCTTTAGACGTGGGGATACCTTGTAAAAGTGCATGTGTTGTTACCGAAGAAAAGAAAGTTTGATCCTAAAACTGTTGATTGTGTTTTTCTATGATATGCTATAAATAGCATGGCTTATAGATTTCTAGTGATCAAATCCGAGATGAGTAATATTGATACAAATATAGTGATGGAGTCTCGCGATGTGACATTCTTTGAGCATGTGTTTCATATAAGACCAAATGAAGTCATTGACCATACTGGTTCTAATGAACACTCTATTCTTCCTAGTGCAGATAACACCATTTCAAAGTTTGAGTTGAGGACGAGTAAGAGGCAGGTGACTGAAAAATCACTCGACGAGGACTATGTCACCTATGTCGTGGATGATGAACCCCAACCCTTTTAGAGACATACATATCCCTAGATGTGGATTACTGGAAGGAGGCAGTCTGTAGCAAGATGGATTCCATCATAGCTAACAGAGCATGGGAGATTATAGATCTTCCAAGCCAATAGGCTGCAAATGGATCTTTAAAAGAAAGTGTAGACATGATAGTACTATTGAAAAGTACAAAGCCCGCTTAGTGGCTAAAGGTTATACGTAAAAAAGAGAAGATTATTTTGATATATACTCTCATGTAGCTTGTTTACCCACAATTCATGTGCTTCTAGCACTAGCTGCCGCATACAAGTTATACATGTTATATTCATATTGTTATAAGCATTCAGCTGGTATGATTTAATTTGTTTACATATGTATATGCTAATTTTATACTCTTACATAATATATATTAGATATATGTTACTATTTCAATAACTAGTTCATATGTTAATTAAGTCATTTATATATTTTTTATATTATACTTATGTCGTTATTAAATATATTAAAATTAAAATTAAATATATACTTATACCGTATTATTTTCAACAACACCCTCGTGACATCAGGTCAGATCAAAGAAGGACCTGATAATAACAAAAAAAATCAAACCAGTAGGTTATGTTCTTCAATTTTCAAACAGACGATGCAGGTAACAAACTAAATCATCTGCGCAGCAAATCTCATTCCAAACAGAAGCGTTCATCGTTTTCAAGAGGAGTTTCAAAGTGCGGCGATTGCAAAGTCTCACCGCATGTTATTATTACAGTATTTACACAGGGATGTTGCATACGCAGCACAGTGGATCTCTCGGATCGATCTCGAGCTGAAACCCAAACCAGAAACTTAACGACACGACAAATTAACAGCTCACAAAGCCAACTGATCTGATTTATTTTTTTTCTAGTTTTCTAAGCCAACTGATCTGATTTATTTTTTTTCTAGTTTTCTTCTTGTATGTGTCAGATGGATGAGTGAGGAGGGTTGTTGGCTTGTTGCTCAGCGCGGCTGCTGGATGGTCCGGGGGCTAACCCTGGCGCCGCCGGCGACCCTCCTGGGCGCCTTCTCCGCGTACCTCGGGCCCTCCGGCGTCGAGCAGTGCGCCCGCCACCACTTGTCGATGCCCCACGGCGCCACCTCGCCTCCGCCTTTCTTGACGGCCGCCTCTTCCTTCCTCTCCTCTCCTCCATCTGCTGCGCGCAACACCGAATAAGCAGACGAGACGTCAGAAACGCGAGAAAAAAGAAGTGAGGTACAAATCAAGAGCTTGAAGCCGGCAACGTACGGTGGTGCGGCGGTGGCGGCGGGGAGAAGACGAGGTCGTCGGGGGGGAAGCCGTCGCCCTCCCCGAGGTCGAGGAGGCCGAGGGCGCCGTAGTCGCGGAGCCAGCGGTCGCGGAAGGCCGGGGAGGAGGCGACGAGGCGCCACCACTCGGGGGAGAAGTCCTCCACCTCCGCTGCGCGGTACCAGCTCCCCGGCACGAACGGCTCCGCCCACGGGTTCAGCCTCCCGCCATTATTGCCGCTGCCTCTCGCCACCTCCATGCCTTTCTTGATTCGCGCTGTCTCGGCTACCAGAACACTGGCCAGTCACCGCCGCGGTGCGGATAGGGGTGCACGGCTCCGGGTGCTGGGATGACGATATAAACATGATGCGTTCGCTGGATCTTTTCGGCCGGCCTTATCCTGTTGCGATGGACATGGCATGGTCCCGCGGACGTGGACGCCCACGGTATTTCAAACTTGTATGCACCACTGCCACAGGGTGACGTGTTTATCTCTAAGATATCTTGATCCATATAAAATTAAATTTATAATGACTCGTATGTGTATATAATAATGTGGAATAGTTCTACCTTACTACTTTAACATTAAAAATACCGACATATAAACTCATAGACATCATAAAAAGTACCTTGCTAATTTTATATGGACCAAGATGTCACAGAGATAGACACATCACCCTGTGACAGTAGTACCTTCAGTTAACCGTTTTGCATAAAGTGAGAACGAAAACATAAACAAATCATTATATATGTATGACTTATCCATGATAGAATTAGATTTAAACTCTTTTGAATTCTAGAATATTACAATCTCCTTGCCGACGTCATGTGCTCACGCCGTCGCCTCGGCAAGCGGCACAAATGTCTCGTGTCGATCTCCTGGACCATGTGGTGTGACTCGTAATAAGGAAATGCAGTAATGGCACCTTCAAAAGTATACTTTTAGCGTATCTAAGCTATATTAAGTAAAGAAAATTCTATATGGGGAGAGAGGAGGTGAGAATAGTGCTGTTTTTTTTTTAATACCAGAGATGGCATGAGCTCACACGTGATGCTTCATGCAACGCTCTGCACTGTCCTCGGTACGGTGTGCAATGCCGTGGGCATTTCCTTTCTTTCCCCTCCCTCTCTTGAGCCAGCAACACTGTGGGCTTAGAAAACCGTGGGCCAAATCTGATGCAACAGTGCCACGGAGAAAGGTCTAGAACGTGGGCCCCACCTGCAGTCATTTAGGCTGGGCCATTTCATTGGGTGGGCCCAAAAAAGGGACAGACGCGTGGAGGAGAAGGCACGTCACCGATCCAAATCGCCTCGTCTCATCCCTGATAACCATCTTTTACCATCACCTTGGCGCCAGTCTTTGTTAACTTGTCGCGGCCATCGAGCTCGAGCAACCCTGACTTTTCAGATTTGAGTTCAATAGAAGTTTAAGTTAAGCTTAAATCGAGTTTAAATTGGGATCTAAGTTTGAATCTAGGATCGAGCTCGACTCAGTCGAAGTTCGAGTAGATTTGAGCTTAACTCGTTGAAACTCGATAATAATTAAAATAATTTATTATGCACTAATTTTCAATAATAAAAAAATTCGAGTTCGAGCTCGGCTCAAGTAAACTCGATAACGGTCAAAATAATTCAAATATGCACTAATTTTCAATAATAAAAAAAGCTCGAGTTCGACTCAAGTAAGGTTGGTAAGAGTTAATATGTATCACTATTTAAGCTCGAATCAAGACTCATAAACTATTTGAGCTCGGCTCGGCGAAACTCGTGAGCTCGAGATCAATCTCAAGTTCGGCTCATTTAAAGCTCGAGTCGAACTCAAATCGAGCCTAAAACGAGTCGAGCTTGAGTAGCTCGCGAGTCTCGAGTTTTTTTACAGCCTTACAATGACCTGTCCCTATCTCCTTCTACACCTGCACACAATGCTCTTGAAACATCTCAACTTTGTTCTACTGTTATGCTGTTACGCGTAGGTGTAGAAACGGTAACGGATAATCTGTTTTATTCGATCTTCATATCTGAGAAAACGTGAATGTGGTAAACAAAATTCGTATTTAAAAATATTCGTATTCAATAATATTCATATCCGTATTTGAGTATGTTCATATTCATATTCAAGAGCATTCATATCGTATTCGAGACTATTCGATTCGTATTCGATCCGTTTTCTATGCTGGCCAATCGGTCCAGCGGCCAAACTCAACAGTTAGTTACATAAATTTGTTCTACTAAGATTTGTTACATAAGTTGTAGGAGAATATTCGTATTTAACCGAATTAAATACATATTCGATTCGATTCGAATTCGTATTTATTTTAAAAATATGGATTCGTATTTGTGTTTAAGACTATTCGATCGTATTCTATCCGTTTCTATCCCTAGTTACACGGTCTGAATTTGGTTTGTTGCTACCGACTTTGGTGGCATAATGGTCTGACATTCTGATCTAATATGGTCATGCATTGTTCGATTATTGCCAGGCTTGGTCGTGTACTGATTGATTAAATCCTACGAAGTACAACTGTGTCAGACCTCCAGTTCCGTAGTGTTAAGATGCAATCAGTAAGCCTTTCCAGGTAAAAATAAAATAAAAAGGCCTTTTCATGTTAAAAAGAATTGTGAAGTAGTGAGAAATCTGTATTGTAATCATGTACATTATCACTAAGATGGGCTAGTGTGTCACGGCGCCTGTGCCTGTTCATGGTCCGACAAGGGGGCTAATTGACGGCCCGGCCGGCAAGAGAGCTAGACGGCCCAACTGCAAGTTCTCAAGAGAAGAATGGGCCGTATGAGTGCGCTTGGTCTGTGTGTGACGCTGGTGTGGGGGCCACCTGTCATGCCGCACAGCGGAAGCCTTACTTAGGGGGTAGCGAGTGAATGTCCCAGGCATCGATGTTTTAATGACTTGTTCGGCTCTGAACTTCCCCCAATCTTGTTCTTCCTGACTTCTCAGTCCTGTTCTTCCCTTCCCAGCCTCCAATTTCTTCCTGGTTTGCTGAATCCTGTACTAGCTACTGGAAATCTGAAGGGGAACGTAACATAATGATACTACTTTCCCTAGTATGATCAACTGCGAATTGCATCCAGATGCTTACACACTATCAGATAGGAACTTCCTTCTCAGAACACGCTTTAATTTGCAAGATGCAAGGGAACACACTTTCATCCGTTTCCTGTGAAGACAGACAGACAGACAGAACTTCCTTCTCAGAACACGCTTTAATTTGCAAGATGCAAGGGAACACACTTTCGTACGTACGTACGTACGTACGTACGTACATACATACATACATACATACATACATTTAAACACACAAAAGAAGCAATCTTTAATTTCTCTAAGCACGCAATCTCGGTCCCAATCGGGTGCACAATTGAAAGAAATAAACTTAATTATGTACCACCATCAGGTAGAAATAGTGGACTATACAATGGTCAATGGGATAGCTCACACTGCACACAACGAGATCATGCAGGCTCGTGTAGTCGTGTTTGTAGTCTGTACTCGTCATATGTATGTCTGTTTGGCCAGCTTGAAACCTGAGATGAGGGCAGATAGCGCGAGGCAGACGAACGCAAAGAATGCCATGCTGATGGAAGCAGCGGACGAATCGGTGAATATGTTGTCCGCGCCTTCTCGCATGCGGTTGGTGATTGGGATTGCAGCAGACAGTGCAGACATCAGAAGGTAAGCTGTCACCTGGAAGGGCAAAGGAACTGTATATTTTCAGGTCAAATTAAAGAAGCACCGGATAATGTTCTAATGTCCTACTTGATCAATTTCAGAGTTTTACACACGAATTTCATAAAACATGAGAAATTGCTCATGAAAATAACATGACAATAGCATAGCATCCAATAACTCTTGCATATATGTAATTTTTTTAAGAACTGACTACCGGTTGTATTCTCATATTCCAATTTTATGGTTTATATGCCTTACATTCTTCAGTGGCAAAAGAGGAGAACAAAGAAGCCTAACTTCTGAGCTCCATAAACATTGAAAGTTCAAACCGTCATGAAGCCTTTGTGCATAAGTCATTAATTAGCATTACAGTCAATTCCTCCGAGTCTCTTTTCCCCAGCCCATATGCCAGCCTTCAGGTTCATATATAAAATTCCATGCGGTTTTTCTTCGACTTGGAGAAACTTGCACATGAAGTTTATGTTTTGTGGCATATATGTCGCTATCATTTATCTGATCTACAATGTAACGAATGATGATCACTAGCAAATCACTAACAAAAGCAGATAATATGAATGAATTTGGTATCTTCAAAGGGCTGATGTATTCATACAGATCCAGATGTTTAACATATGAACTGAATCAACAAGACTCGCGAACCTACACGTCAAGAACATACGTACTTCTGACAAATGACAACAACTAGGAAGAAAACAATACTTCTATTCCAGAGGCAGAAATGTATGATATGAATGTAAGTACTGAAAGAAATGTATGATATGAATGCAAGTACTGAAAGTGCCCTGCATGTGGACTCATAAGTCTTTCTCAAGTACAACTACTTAATTAGCCGAAGAAATGCATTAAAATGACAGCACATAACAGCTTGCCCAATAATTCACCACCCAATTGTAAGTTTGTGACCCCTAACAGTTGTCCTTAAATTTATATCGTTTCTCCTAACACCAAACCACCACCCTGAAGGTCAATGAGCCATGTACTCTGCTACTGATGCGGAATTTAGAAACCAAAATTCCACTGCGATGTGTAAGCATCTTTCCCTTTCCCTATTGTGCAAGTAATTGTGCTTCTGTTTTAATCTCCTACGAGTCGAGGCGACCAATGTTCGATGCAAGATCACGGACACATATCCAGGACAAATGCCAAATGTCACAGCAAGAAGAGCAACGAGAATTGCAGAGCCAAAATTCAGAACAGAGATGAATGCCGAGGTGGCAGACAGGAAGAATTGCTACGCTGACCTGATCTCCGGCAAAGTCAACGAGGAGGGCGACCTTGCCCTGTAGGTCCTGGCCGCCGGTGAGCCGGACGCCGTGCCGCACCAGCTGCAGCGTGGTGTAGATGAACGCGAGCAGCGCGATCGCCACGACGTACCTAATCAGCCACCAACGCCAAAACGTTTACACGTCACACAGCCACCGGTATACACCACGCACGCCGTATGGATCAAAAACTGTACGGACAAGGCGATGGCCGGAAGAGTACCTACCTGTACTCCTCGTAGTGGTCGAACTGCCTCCAGTCGCCGTGCTCGTTGGCGGCCATGACGAGGAAGGCGAGCAGGGAGAGCGCCCACGCGGCGGCCCGCAGCGCCGACCCGGACTTGTCCAGAAGGTCCTGGCGCCGCCAGCGCCGCACCACCGCGCCCACCACGCCCGCGCCGGGGGGGTCGTCCCCTCCTCGAGCGGAGGCCCCGGCCGCGCCGTCGGTGCCGTCGCCGGCGGCCTTCTCAAGGTCAGCGGCAGGGGCGTCCGGTGCGGCGCCGGAGGAGGCTGCGACGGCGGCGGTCATGTCGCTCGGCTGGAGGAGAGCGCTCGCGGGAAGTTGAGGTTCTTGGAGATTTGGAGTGGAGGTGGGAATGAATTAGTTCGGTGGTAGCGTGGGCGCGTGGGCGTGGTGTCTTCGTCGCAGCTCACGAGTAAGCCAACGAAGCGAGCGAGCAGTGCGCTTTGTTTTTGGCCGGCAAAGGATCTTCTGCGCCAGCGTGCGTGCCAGGCTACACTCACAAGTTTCAAATGATCTAAGAAACGTTGCCTTGGTTGAAGAAACAAAAAAAGGTCGAATGTATTGGATAGAATTTGAAATTATGTAATTTTTTTAAAATATTGGAATCAAGATTAGGTTCATCTTTCTCCTTAAGCCTGAATCTGTTTTCTTTTTGAAATTATGTCGAGGAATCTTGCTGAAACCCATATTGGTTTGCTTTGAAACTTGAAACATACTCAGTTTTGCTTGAAATCCGAAACATGCACCGAGGTTTGGTTGAAACTTGATACCTGATTTTGAAACATAGAAGTTGAAGTCTGAAATATGCTGAAACTTCAAACATGGAATCTGAAACTATGGATCTATAATCCAGATAGAACTCAGACTTCCCTATCTTATTACGGCGACATCCCTTCCTCTAGTAGCTTCCTATCATAAAACAGATACATTTAGGAGTTGGGACTAACTTGCAACAATTATAACCAATATGTTTGGAATGGAAATTAGGAGTAGTTGACCTTACACAATCCTAGCATGTAGAATCTACTAATCGATACAAAATGTAAGACTTTTATATGGCCGAGTTGGCACAGGGAATGTCATGACTCATGGCCAGTTCGAGGCTGAGCACCTTGGAGGGAATCTCAGTGTCTAAGGGGGTGATCGTTTTAACGATAGCTTTTGACTTTTGGTTGAAATTTTACTGTAGCTGGTTTTTTTACTGTAGTTGAGTTAGTGGATAGTATAGTGAATAGTAAAAAAACTAAAACTAAAAATTAAAGCTTTTAAAAATCAAAACGATCACTGCCTAAACCCGATTGCCAATCTACCCAAATCTAGGTTTTGCCGGGTCGTGAGCCTAAACTCCTCCAATCAGGGCTGTAGTGAGCACAGAAGATCCCTTTCCAGTCACCACCGGTTGGTGCGCGTTCGCGTGCACCCGCATCCAACGGCCGCCGGCACTAGCAGCTAATCCAAATTAAGACCGTTTCTGTGGCTTTGTTTTTGTCATTTAATTTTTGGTTAAAATACTTTTTCTGAGATATTCAATTAAAAAAATAACTTTATATCTTTGCAGATAATAAAAAAAAAGTCACGTTAAAAAGCTAATTCATTCTGAATAGGTTTTGAGCCAAAAAATTATCGTTGTTTGAAACGGAGTCTAAGCCCTTCCAGTTCTGGGGAATCGACGTTCCAATCTGTCATCCAGGCAGCTCTCCGCCGATAACAATTTCTGGTGCAAGTCCAAACGTACAAGCAAGGACAGCACACGAGAAGCCGCCGTAAAACTGGCTTTATTCCGGTCCAAAGCCGACCACGCAAGACAACTCTTACTTATCCTGTTCCAATCGAAGAAACCAAGCACCTTCCAATAACACACAGATATAATCTATTATTACCCGTGATGCGCCGTGCAAACATGCAGGCTTTGGACCGGAGTAACATGTCGTGAGATTTTGTTGTGCTGTGGAACGTACCGGCCAGCAGAAACGCAAGCCAAATGAAGAAGTGGCATGATCAGGTGTTCGATGTGGTGTCGCGTTGGCATGGCATGTTGAGAGGAAAGCGTGTGTAGCTTGCAATACATAATGCAATTCTCCGGAAGCCTTTTTTGAAACGTAGGTATCTAAGGTCGTAAGAACACGAAAAACCGAATGCCACAGCCAGCCAATTCAGACGACCGCCTTGGAATTTGGTGCTTACCAGAGCACAACCTATGTCTCGTAATATAAGTCCATAGTCTATCGTACCTACAGATAAAAAAAACACTAAATCTAAACAAAACTTAACATTATTGGACCATGCATGCACCTGTTAAATTGTACACTAAAACTACCAATCCACTTTTTCAGCATTAAAATAGATGTATATGATAGAAATATTACAATAACTATATATTTGATTTTCGTAATAGACTTATATTGTGAGACATCGTTTTCTAAGAATGAGAACTGTAGGATCAAGAATAACCGACTAGATAGGGTGAATATGTTAGAATGAGCCCATAAATGAGGTACATTTTTCTTAATTTCAAAGCATACAAGGTTTAGTACTTTATTGTTAAGATAAAGTGGAGGAGACCAAATTATAAGGTGGAGTCCATATCACTCCTTGAATTATAGAAGTGGATGGCATGAGGATGGTTTCTGCTAAACACACACACGCACATGCGTGCGTATTCGCGTATTTTCGCGTGAAAATCGTGTGACTTGTGACACGTCACTTGGCAGACCATGTCCATCTTGTTTTTGCTGAACCTTGTACTATCTCTCTCCTTTTAACTGATCATGAGACTGCTTAATTACCATTATTTGGTTTTGAATTTTATCAGTTACCAGTGAATAATTGATCAGTTACCAGTGAATAATTGATCAGTTACTAGTGAATAATTGAGAAGTTACCAGTGAATTATTTCAGTTCAATGAGGGCAGTTACTAGAGAGTAATTTGCACGTCTATAAAAGACCTGGAGACGTCTAGGCTTGAAAGGTTGAACTTTTCATTTCCCTTCTCCTACTGTCTTCTTCTTCTCTGGTGATCTTGTGCTGTGGTACTGGGCCGTCCGAACTTTGCCGGCCTTTTTTCCCGGCGTGCACCTGGAAGGAGGGTGAGCGGTATCTCCAAGCCGTTGCTGCCGTGAAGACCTGCACGAGGGCGGCAATAAGGTTTTTGGGCAGCGCATTTGCGCGACCGCTCTTACTGTACTTCATTTACAGCCTATACTACATCACGCCTACTCTGCTTTCTATTCTTCATCAAGCCCAACAGTAAGTCGTTCATGTGCTCATACGACTTTGATACTATATTTTTTTGCGTATATTCTGAAGTATGTTGAGTAGCATACTGTTAGTAGTTAGTTTTGCATCACTAGTATATTGTATTTGTTTCCTACTAAAACTTGAAATTAAAATATTGCCTACATTTCCAACAGAATAGGAGGTTATAAAACTTGTTGCTCTAAATTTAACAATTTTAACAACAATGAGCAATTCAAAGATTCTAACACAAGTCAAGAGTTAAATGACTAAGTTTTCTAAGGCACCACAAACAATGTCTCTACCGAATACAATTCTAACTACACAAGATAATTAATTCAATAATTAGGAATGTAAATGCAAAAGAGTAAAATCAAGAGATAACCACAATATAGACAAAAGATGTTTTTTCTGTGATATCGAAGACTTACCGGTCTTCACTAGTTTACGCTCAGGTAAACCCAAATGAATTAGACCGGCTCTATAAATTAAGCCTAATGACCTCAAATCCACTAAGGTTCCTCTTTCTCTACTCTGGAGATGGCAAGCACCACATGATGAGGACATCCTTGCTATGGATACAACCGTGCCGACTCCACAACAAGCTCAACAAACTGAAACTATGATACAAAGACCAATGAATCGAGCGCGAGCACGTCAACTTAACCATCAGGTGATTGCGTTCCTAAGTTTGCACATAAATATTTCAAAGAATGAAATACTACTTAATTCTTGTGATGATTTAATTATCCTTAGGAACTATAGGGAAAAACCACGCGAGCTCAAGTGTAGAAGTGGAACCGTCAAGCACAATTCAATTCCTGTTTGTAAGTTCAACTTAGATTCGGCCTTCCTGACAGCGTCTACTTCAAATGACCATAACTTTTGATCCAGAAAGTTTCTCAGGGCCTATGAGTACTCTTTGGAAAGCTCCTGGAGTCTACTTTCAGATGGATCTAGTCCCCACCTCCAAACTCCATCCGAGCTGATCAGAAACTGCCAAACAAATTGCGTCACTTTTTCAGTCTGAGTCAAAGTGGGCCTTGGACCTTGTAATCGAGTTCTGTTCGGCTTCCAAGTGTTTTGGTCGACCCTCTACCTCCTGTGTCTCATAAATAGGCAGTCGTACCCTCTTCTAGGGTTCGGGTTTTGATAGACTAAGTTAGCCTTTGCTATTTCGTCTTGTGTTCGCGCGTGTCAGCAAGATAGTCCGAATACTTGTCTTCGGAACCCCATCATTTTTCTGTTTTCAGATTGAAACCTATATCTTTTATTCGCAATTGAGTTGCTGTTCATCTTTTTCTTGCCTGTTCTTCAATTGCTTGCAGAAACAAGTACCCTCGTGGTTAGGTTGATTGTGCTCCGACAAGGTCACGAACAACCTCTGGAGTTGGTGTATCGATCGCTAAGGCACAACGTCCTTGGAGTGGTTGTAGTCAGGTCGTCAACATTTTCTCCTTCCCCAATCGAATCTATTACCTTTATCGAAAGATCGGGACCGTTAGTGCTATCATCACATTACTTAAAATAATGTCAGCCTCTTCATACCCTTCTTGAAAAGATCACCGCGCAACCTTCTTTCAATATGTCTAGGTGTCGGCCAACACCAAAAGTAACAAATCATAACTCTTGCTTGAGGAAGTACTAAGTGCCAAAGAGATCAACAAATAATACAAATGCACTTCAATGCTCTCAATTACCCCAAATGATGAAATATGAGCAAAGTGAGTAATAGAGAATGCACAAATGGCTCTAATGTATTCAATGAGGTCAAGAGTTGGTGTCATGGTACTGGTGAGGGAGTATTTATAGCCCCCAATAAAAAATTTGACCGTTTGGAGCAAAATCCCACAAAATTCAGTTGGTGTGGTACTACGGCCAATATTACTATACCTACTATTCAATGACTATTTTGTATGCAATTAATACGTCTTAACTAGCTGTTAAACTTTAAGTGCGGTATTACCATCCTCACAAGGGCCGGTATAGGTTGACACAATCAGCACCATTGATTTCCAGGGTTTCAAAAAGTGTCCAAAAATATGTCCTCTGGAAATTACATACCGCCATGATCAAGGTGACACAAATTAAATCCTCAATGTACCCCCCTTTATAGTACGACATCTAGGCTACAAATCTGGTATTTTCTCTAAACAATGAGACCAGTAAAACTATAAAATGGATCCTTAAGCTATATTTCATCTTTATCTTGAGTCATGTCGAACTTTCATAGTCTTTGCAAGCCATTATTGTATTGCCATCTATAATCCGAGACTAAATCTTGAAAACAATCTTAGCACACATGTTAGTATCATAATTTAATATTGTCATTAATTACCAAAATCAATTTTTAGGGACTACGTTTTTAATCTCCCACTTTTTGATAATTTATGACAACCTAAACAATGCGAAGGAAGTGAAGGATTTTGAAAATACCCCAAGTTTGAAAATGAGTTGTATTTTCTTGTTTTGACTTTGATTTGCAATTAATTTTTGAGATAAGCTAAAAGAGATGAAGAATTAGTTGCCTTTAAAAATCTATCAACAAATAGAGAAAACTCCTTCTAAATATGTGCATGTGAGATTTTAAAGTGATTTTTATGCACGAGTGGATTTTTATAAAATTTTGGCGAAGTTTTCTTTATTTGTTGAAATTTGAGGAATCATTTTAAATATGATAAGCATGAGAAACAATACATGAATATGATGAACACAATAATTAGCATAGCCATTAACAAAGGTCCAAAGATAACCATAACATTATAGCAACAAGCTAACAAGTATAAATAGCTCTACCTATTACAAGTTCACACACAAGATAAACATGCAAACAACTATGAATAAGTTCAAACGATATGGTTCTTTCATATAACTAATAGATAATAGATAACTAAGATGACTTCTTCTTCTTCTTCTCTTCTTCTCCCATTTTTACTCTTCGTCTTCCCCCCTTTGGCATCAAGTACCAAAAAGAGTTACTCTTGAGAAGAGAGGTCACGATGGTGATAACAAAGTGGAGAAAGAGGCACCACTGAGGAGGAGGTATGCTTAAGCACACCCACACGCTGAGCTAAGGAAGCCAACTGATAATTTGCCTCATGTTGGGCGTCATGAATCTCCATGACCGTAGAAAAGATTTGAGACAAAGTGACTGGGTCAGCTGCATGAGGAGCATCCTCGTGCCCTTGATATGTTCTTCTTGTTCTTGAGTGTGAGGAAGGGCAACTTCTTCTTCGTCATGAACTTTCATTCAGGTCTATCTATCATTGACTTTGCTGATTTGCTGGAAAATCGACTATCACATCGTATATGCTGCTAAAGAGCACCATCCGTAGAAACATGGTGCTGCATGAATTTCTCAATGGCGACATCGTGGAATAGAACGCAATGATTCTGATCACGCCGCCGATGGGCATGTTCTTTTTTTGCTTCGGTTTATAGCTTTTAGCTGTAACTTATGCCTTTTAGGGCCTGTTTGTTTCAGCTGCTAGATTCTGAGAAGCAGCTGGTGAGTATCTAGCTAGTCAGAATCTGGAGAAGCTGGATAACCCCACTTACGCTACTAGTTCATTTTCTGAATTCTGTAGCTTCTGACTACTTAGAATCTGGATGAAAATCTGGACTGTTTGGGGGAGCTGCAGATTCTGGGAGTAGCTGCAGCTGCCAGAAGCTAAAACAAACAGGCCCTTAGACTGTTTGTGTTAGAGATAACGGAGCAATAGAAACTTATGTGCAGTTTTGATCGATATAAATAAACTTACTACAGTGTATACTATAGTTAACATGTAGATCCTGTATTAAAAGATATACTATTTAAAGGTTAGTTATTATAGAAAAATCAAAAAATAATTTTAAAAAGCTAAAAAGAAGAGGCGCGATGGCGCCAACGTCTGGTGGCTCGCGCGCGTTTCATCCGGTCTCCAATCTGGTGATGCAAGACGAACAAACGCTAAGCGAGGCCCATTTTATTTTCATGCCACTCGCCCACCGACCAGATTCGGTCAAGTTCCAGAGCACCAGTGCTTTGCTTTCGGCCCATACGGCCATGGATCGCATGTCATCTAGTGAGCAGTACTCTCTCAGTTTTTTTTTTGTGGTCATAGAACGTGTGCAGTCAATGTTTTAAATCTTTAACCACTGATACACATAAAAGTATTTAGATTTGTTACAAGACAGTGATATTAACATATTTGCTATCAAAGGTGTTTTCATTGTATCTTTAATTTCTTTTCCCAGTGTATAATTTGAAAAAAAAACTACTGTCATGCAAAAAGAAAAGCAAAACGGATGGAGTATTATTCAACTGCCTAGCTAAGGAGAGAACCTCTAAAGAAGAGCTCAGGAAACCATTCCACCCTGTTTCGCCTCACGGTTTTGGGTCGGCTGTTGCAGTGCCATTGCTACAATTCTTGAGCTGTTGAGCCGTACTCAGCAACACCACTTGTGCTACCACAATACCGTGCACAGCTGTGCCATCCATTTCAGATCTCACGGTATATATCGCTGTCCAACTGCTTAAGATGCAGTTTATACTGTAACGTAGCTGTGCCATCCACCTGCTTAGCTGTGCCATCCACCGGAACCGTAGTTCTCACGATGATTTCTTGGACAGACCAGACCCTGGAATGGTTAGCAAACTTTTGTTTTCCCATGCAACATCAGCCCAAAGATTAAGAAAAGGTCTTGAGTATATTCTTTTGTGCTACGGTTTATATTTTTTGACTATTTGTGAGAGAAAGTATATAGAGATAGAGATTTCTGTGCAATTTTAACGATATAAATAAAATTATTATAGCATGTATAAAAAATACAGTCTATTTAAAAATTAGTTATTATAGAAAAATAATTTTTAGAATTTGAAAGGTAGAGGTCACTAATGAGAGAGAGGGCCGTTGCTTGGTCACAGAAGTCCAAACATGTTTCCCTGCGTCTTTTTGGACATCCGTTCGCTCAGCTTCACTCGCCCACGGCTGCAGTACCTCCGTTTGACCAGCTAGGCTCCTCTGCTGCTGCGAGTATATTTTTTTTCTCCTGTGTGGCCGTGCACTCGGCGCTCGAGAATGGGAACGGATTGGACGGGGAACGGGGAGCAGGGGAACTGCTGTGTGTTCTGACACGGGGTACCCGATTTTTTCAACATAGGATAACTGATAACTTGTGCAACCAAATGAGAACGCTGTGGCCAAAACTGCCAATACAACAACCTGCGATGAACAACGCGCTAAATCACACATTTAATTAATTTTCACATGATTACACGGAAGTAGAAGCAATGCTCCTGCAAATCACAAAGGAAAAGCAAGAACAAAGGCAAAGAGAGTGCACATCTCTAGGCAAGTACTTAGCCGGCGGCTAAAACCTTAGAACAATGCACAAAGCAATGTGTTTTTTTTTAATAAATGTGGTCTCGCCAAAAGACACGAATACACAGGTTTCTATAGCCACTAGGGGTCACAAATTATATAAACCGACTTATCCCTACATATATTGCACTCAAACTCGTACAAAAAGAAAATCTAATTTTACAGCAGTCAAATTGTTTCGATCATAGTAGCGTGAGCATAAGATTTCTAAGGTTGACATCTTATCCACTGCGTGGGTATTGGAATAAGCTTTCCAACAAACATAAGAACACCTGAATCGGACTCTATTTGGTGAAAGTTATGATCTTTTTACTACGGGCCCGATGGGCTATCCGAACGAATCTGAATTGATTTATGGGTTGATTCTGAATTTGAATTCGGATGGGCTTGAGGAAAATTCGAATTGGGTTTAGAGATTTTATCCAAAATTTCGGCTTTGGATTATTAGGCTTCTCCCCTCATTTTCTCCTTTTCTTCATTCTTTTCCAAGCATGCTTCCTTTCTTCTCCTCTCGGTTACACAACTCTTCTTGCTTCCATGCACTTGGACGGGTTCTCTCCTTCATGCTTAATGCTTAGTAGCTTTTCTTGAGTTATTAGCACCTGAACTCCATACCTTTCCTCACTTGCATTGGCCCCGGCCTCCCCCTCGGTTTCCTAATGCTTTTATCTTGTCAAACCTGAAAACATACAAAGTATTTGTATTAGGTAGTAACTAATTCTCATGAAAATAACAAGTAAACTCATTAAGAAATAAATTCACCTATAGGTAAGTAATTTGGCTATAGTTCTTGTCATTAGACCCTTATGCAAACCATGCTTGTTATCTTGCACACTTGAAGAGATAGATGATGCACTAGTGCCGAGGATATTCTCGTCACCCTCTCACTTTTCAAGAAAAATTGTCCTCAGCTTTTAATAACCTAAAAGTGTATTAAACAAACAGAACAACATATATGCATGATATATGTATTTATTATCCACACTCCTTCCGTTTAGCACATTATGATTACGTGTAGGCGTACGAATGAAAAAACAACACATATGTATGGCATATATATATGAATCAATTTTTGTGTCATTCTCGTTGTTTTGTACAATGCATTTAACACAATAGTAGCCATAGGATGTATTTGGCATATAAATTTCAGCACTATTCATTCACATCATTCTTCCTCTCATGAGAAAAAGTTATCCTCAACTTTTGTAAGCATGTGGGCATGATATATATAGGTAAAACCAAATCAAGTTGTTCAAATATGGGGGAAAAGTTTTTAGCACTTTCCATACTTCAATTGTGCTACTATGATTACTTGTTCTTGATTATGCAGCAAAAGATGAATAATTAGGCTTAAAAATCTTTCTAAATAGCAAACACATTATTGAAACTCATCTCATTGGGTTCATAGCATTGCACAAAAGATTATTTACACAAAACATGCAATTTTAATTCAGCAAGCTTATCTAATACACATTTGATAAACATAAAACTTGTCATCTACATTATAATCTCTAATCAAATTGAACCTATATGTGTAGGCATAAGAACTAACTAGTAAGTTTAAATATGAAATTTTAGCAACATTCTCAATCACACTATATGCTCTTTAGCATCATCAAATATAATATAGTATAAAGAATCATCAGATGATATTATAGCAAGAACTTATTTATGAGTAATCAACTTCACATTACGTAAATTAGGCATAGATAATTTAGAACGTGGGATGTTCGATCGAATACAAGAGTTCTCGCAAGTACTCACCTTTTCACAATGAAATTCAGTACCAATATTGTTACCTTTATCGTCCTTATCAATGAATATCGATGTTGTAGGTATAAAATTATCATGATATAACCATGGAGCAGCAAGTATTTCATCCATAACCAACCATGGTTATTTCCTCGTCTTTCACTTTCAATAGTGCCAGTTGTAGATCATTCAACTCTTCATTTTCAATATCAATCTGCATAATGTGAGAAACATCACTAGAAGTAGAGAGTAAATCGTTAATTTAAACAATAACCTCACTTTTACTATAATCTACTTCACACATTTCATTTGGTGTATTACTCACACTCTCAAATTGGATGCTCTCAACCTTACATTTGGTAGAATCACACAAATCACTCTTTTTAACACTCTCACTCAAGTTGGCTATGTGGCACTCATTCTCATATGGGCTTTGATGCATCTTATTCTCCATGGATTGTGGGCTAGCAATGGTACATTCACCATCAACCACAACCTGAAGTTCCTTCTAACTTTGAACCAA
Organism: Melocanna baccifera; assembly: GCA_036346265.1. Classification (NCBI taxonomy): domain Eukaryota; kingdom Viridiplantae; phylum Streptophyta; class Magnoliopsida; order Poales; family Poaceae; genus Melocanna; species Melocanna baccifera. The sequence continues at coordinate 12,956,917 of CM070689.1, read as the reverse complement.
ATTAAGGTTAGGCAGGTACCGGATTAACAAGAAGCTTACCAAGCATGATTGCTGCCTTCAGAGCACCTTTCGTGGTGTGTGGTTAACTTGTCCTCTTCCTTGCGATTGTGGGGTTCCCAGAGTTTTTCTTGGGGTCAGAGATACTCCCCATCCTTGTCCTAGAGCTGGAGCACGCGCTGGTGTGGTCCCTAAGTTGAAAGGAGCTAGAGTGATAGCCTGAGGCATCTGTGGGTTCTTGCTAGCATAATGCCCCATCTCATGACATCGAAAACATTGCACTCCTACTGTTGATGTGTTGCTTTTATGAGGTCGGACTTCGGTATAAATGTGAGGTTCTTGCATCATTGAATGGGGCGCTGAACCTGGAGTTCTAGGTGCATCTGTTGCTACTAGAGCTTTGTTGAACTAGAGTGGATTCATTCAGGGTCTAGAACTGTTTGCATTATACTACGTCTAAAAGGCCATCTTTCTCTTACGAGATTCCTGCTGAAGGATCGGAAATGGCAACAGAGGGGGGGGGGTGAATGGTGCCTTTTAAAAAAAATTCCGCCTCAAGTATTCACTCACTTTTCAGCCAAAAGCAAACTAAAGACAGCAAAGAAATCTTGTCAAAACAGTAGTGAACTGCACCCTAAAACAGCACTAAAAACTGCAGAAATCTGCTCTACAAAACAACACTACTGGCTGAGAATAGAGCAGAAAAACAATAAATAAATTGCTGTCCAAAGCAGCCTGAAAAGCACAAAGTAAAAGCTGAAAAACACAAAGTAAAAGTAACTTAAACTAAAAGCAGAAAAGCACAAAGTAAAAGTTAAAAAGCACAAAGTAAAAGCAGCTCAAAGTAAAAGCTGAAAAGCAAAAAGCAAAAGCTGAAAAGTATAAAGAAATCAGCAAAAAGAACTAGAGATTGCAGCAAAGAAATTCATGGATACTGCTATTTTGCTCTCGGGAATGTGCTAGTCATGGGACTTTGAGAAAATTCCCAGTTCAAAGCAAACTCATGTCCGCAGTTCCTCAAAAAAGAATACACCTCAAAATAAAATAGATGAAGAATTGGAGAGGAGATTTTTGCTCTTAGGAATATGCTAGCCAACTGGCTTTGAGATGAAATCCGAAATAGAGCAAAAGAATCTGCAGCAAATAGAGCACAAGTATAACAAGGAGATTTTTAGATTCTTGCTCTCGGGATATGCTAGCCAACTGGCTTTGGAGTAGATCCCAGTTCAAAGCAAATATAGCAGCAACTAGAGCATAAGTATAACAAGGAAATTTTCAGATTTTTGCTCTTGGGAATATGCTAGCCAACTGGCTTTGAGAAAGTACCCAAATCATAGCAACGATTCACCAAGCTAAACTCCAAAAAGAAAGAAACACCGGAATCAAACAATTTGCTTATGGAAAATAACCGACCAAATGGTCTTGAGACATATTTCCACCATAAGCACGAGAAAAGATTGCTCTCACAATATTTCAAAAAGAGGAAGAGAGATACCCCGGATTATATAAAGAAAATGTTTACAACCATCTCTCCCATCTCTCAACACACACACATGGAGAGAACAAGTAAAACACTACTTCTCATGGAGCACAAGCATTAGGAAACCTAACACTCACACCCCTCTCACATGCACACCTCTCCTTATGAGAGCACCTCTATTTATAGCCTCCACTAATGGGTTTACAAGCCTACTTTACCCATTAGGTCACACCAACTCTCCACTAATGGGTTTACACACAATTTTACCCATTAGGTTACAATACCGCTCCACTAATGGATCATTTCCTAACAAAGTCCACTTTGCCCATTCTTTCTTAACCCAATCCGCTTCCTTTTGTGCAGCCTTGCGTATTTACCAAAATACCCCTCTTGCACCTTTCTGGAAGCTTCCTCATTTCTTGCCGCGCATGCCTCGCAACCACTTCGAGTCCTCGCCGTCTTCGACACATCCCGACCGCTCTGACCTTAACACCGCCTGTGCCTAGTCCGGTCACCCGTGTCTCGCCACGACTCCATCTCAAAGTCCTGCAGTCATCACCGACAAGAAAACAAATTACATAGCACCGCATAAAATATTATAATTAAATATACGTATCAGTAATTAACACAAAAATGCCTGGAACAAACTCAGACTTTTTAGAACACGAGTCAATTACTCATCACACAATTGGGATTACCTCCACATGGTCTCTCAATCTCCCCCTTGATGAGTATATTGACAAACACAGAAAAAGCATATAGTTGAGTTTGTGAGTCAAAAATGGTCTAAGACCATATCGACAGAAGAGAAAACTGGAGCAGAAAACTTGAAAGAGCAAATTTTTCTGCAAAGCTTCAGAAGGTTTTTTCTCCAAAATTCTCCCCCTTTTTGGCAATAAAATCATCAAGATGCTCGAGTGAGAATGAAATGATTTCATTTTATTTATTTTAAGCATTCGGAGCCATGAATATTATCCTTAATGATTTTTCGAGTATTACACCCAACCATAATTCATAAGAATGCTATCAAGATCATGACGATTCATGTATAGACTAGCTAAAGCAAAGAAATCATAATCTGAAAATTGGTCTAATTTCTTAGCATGTCAAGTCAAACAAGATTTTAGTCTAGCTAAAGGTATCCAAGGATGACACAAGCCATGTCAAATAATTTAAGTGGAACCATGAAGCTAGTATTGAAACGGTTTAGAGTGCTACTAGTTCAAGTATGATTCAATTGTTCATGTATTAGGTCTTTTTGGAAATAAGCAAATTTAGCACAATTGACTTTGTCCGAAGAGCATTTTTGGTTTTATTTTAGCAAAGCAAGTCCTGGACTAGAAGCCATCCACAACTGCCTCCTAAACTTCAACCATTTTCACAAATTTTAATTTCTTAACCATATGCTAGATCTCAAGCCTTATGCGACCACACCAAGCGAGAAGCTTAAGAAGGTGATCTTGGTCAACCAAAACTCCCCCTGAGTTCATGCCTAATGCAATGGCAAGCAGTCTCATAAAAAAGAATTGGTGAGATCAGTTTTTTCGCACAAAAGAGATCTTTTTGCTTTTGCTAATTTTAGTTGAAGTACAAGAATTAACTCATGTTTCACAGAAGAACTAGCATAGCTCAATCTAAAACTCAATAAAGATTCAAGACTCAACTCAGCCTATTTGACATGGCGTGAATCATAAAAGGATAACTAAAGACAGACTAGTCTCAAAAGCTACCATGACATGAATTAATTCAAGTTGTGCAGTTTTTAATCAACTTATCATGGCAAAGATTAGACTACACATATAAAGTCATGATAAATCTAGCCATTAAGCACAGATCATGGCAAGATGTAATGCATTGTAAACAGATCATAATTGGATAATAATTAAGGCTTCATGTAGTTATATTACAATGCAGCATGAAGAAATGCAAGAAAATCCAGCTCCCTCTCGACATGAGATGCATTTTTAGTTCAAGTTAAGTTATGTCAAAATTAAGATCTAGAAGCTCCCAAATGAACTCCCCCTGAACCAAAGCAATAGAACGAGAAGCTGGCAAAAAAAATCAGAAAGACAGTCATTAAAGCATAGACAAGATATAGAGGATATTATAACTCAGACTTACTCTCATATACCCCATGAGACTCTAGAACTATCAGTTGGTCTTCTAACACACTAGAGAGTAAACACGTTCCCTGTCTACCCAAGGGTGGCCTGACCCTCGCTAGACCTACAAGAAGTGAGTGAACTCAACCTAGTGAGAAGAGAGACAGATAATAAGTAGTATCCTAGCATTACAAGATGAGAGGAAGAAGACTGAGCAACTAGACGAGAGAATCACTCTAATCTATGCTGGAAGGACTAAACCAAATGCACCCTTATGCAATGCAATGAAGAAGAACAGAAGCAGTAAATATGATAATGCATAAAGCAGAAAGCTCCCCCTCATAACAGTCAATAAGGACAAACCACCCCAAGCTCTCCCCGCAAGGCTGAAAACCTAGAGCTATCCAAAGGCTTGGTAAAGATATCAGCCAACTGGTGGTCACTCTACACAAACTGGAGCACTATGTCACCCTTCTCCATATGGTCTATAAGAAAATGATATCTGATATCGATGTGCTTGGTCCGAGAGTGCTGCACTGGGTTCTTGGCAATGTTAATAGCAGAAGTGTTATCACAAAAGAGTGGAACACTGTCTATCACTAACCCAAAGTCCCGTAGGGTCGAAGCCATCCAAAGTACCTGGCTGCAGCAACGTACTCGGCCTCTGCGGTGGACTGTGCAACACCGGACTGCTTCCTAGAAGACCAAGAAACAAGAGAAGTGCCAATGAATTGGCAGGTGCCGGAAGTGCTCTTCCTGTCTATCCTACGACCAGCAAAATCTGCATCAGAGTAGGCTCTGAGGGAAACACAAGAAGATGAAGAGTACCAGATACCATAATCAATGATAGCTCGAAGGTACCGAAAGATGCGCTTCACCACTTGACGGTGAGATATGCGAGGAGAAGCCTGAAATCGAGCACACAGACACACAGAGATGTGTATGTCCGGTCTCGAGGCAGTGAGGTACAAGAGGGAACCGATCATGCTTCTGAACTCCTTCTGATCAACTAGGTCGCCATCCTCATCTGGATCAAGTGAAGTTGTTGTCGCCATAGGAGTAGATACTGGCTTGCCATCACTCATGTCAAAGCGCTTCAGGAGGTCTCGAGTGTACTTGCCCTGATGCAAGAAGGTACCCTCCCGAGTCTGCTTGATCTGGAAGTCAAGAAAGAAGCTCAACTCGCCCATCATGCTCATCTCAAACTCCGAGCTCATGACATCGGAAAACTGAGAAACAAGAGTATGAGAGGAGCCACCAAAGATGATGTCATCCACATAAATCTGAACGAGTAGAAGGTCATTGCCATGCCTACGAATGAATAAGGTCTTGTCTACCTTACCCATATCAAAACCATGACTTAACAAGTAGAACTTAAGCCTCTCATACCAAGCTCTAGTAGTTTGCTTAAGTCCATACAAAGCTTTGGAAAGCTTGAAGACATCGTTTGAGTATTTGGGATTTTCGAAACCAGGGGGCTGTCGGACGTAGACCTCTTCCTCAATAAAGTAATTGAGAAAAGCACTCTTGGCGTCCATCTGGTAAAGCTTGAAACTCTTAGAAGCTGCAAAGGCAAGCAGGATTCTAATAGCTTCAAGTCTGGCTACAAGGGCAAAGGTCTCCTCAAAATCTAGACCCTCAACTTGGGAGAACCCCTGAGCTACCAGTCTAGCCTTGTTCCGAATAACCACTCTATCCTCGCTCTGCTTGTTCTTGAACACCCACTTTGTCCCAATAACATTGTGACCTCGCGGGGGCTCAATAAGCGACCAGACCTTGTTTCTCTCGAAATTTTTCAACTCCTTATACATGCAATTGACCCAAGACTCATCAGAAAGAGCATGACAAACATCCTTGGGCTCAAAAGAGACAACAAATGCAGAGTGTAAGCAGAAAAGAGATAAGCCAGATTTTGAGCGCGTGACCCGCTCATGAAGATCTCCTATCATCTGCTCAGAAGGATGACGACGCTGAATGTGTCGGGGAGGTCCTGGATGAGAAGAAGAAGTGGCCTCTACCTCATGAGCTGATGAGGCAGGAACAGAGCCACTAGCTCCTAAGCATGCGGAAGGAATGGGCTGATCACCTTGAGGTGCGATGGAAGAAGTAGGCACCTCAAGGGGAGGAGAAACTGGATCGGGTAGACAACCCTCATATTCGTCCTCCTCATCCACAAAGATGGGCTTGGACCGCTCTATTGAACCTGAGATATCGGGTCTAGTCCCCGGACTGGCCTCATCGAAAGTCACCTCGCAGGTCTCACCATTTTGCTAGACTCGCAGTTCCAGACCCTATACTTCTGCGAAGAAGTCGAGTAACCCAGAAAAATTCCATAACAGGAACGTGACTCGAACTTATGTAGGTTCCCGGACTTCAGAATAAAGCACTTGCAACCAAACACACGAAAATGAGAGACACTAGGCTTTCGCCCGTACCTCAACTCATAAGAAGTGCGATGCAAGTGTGCCCTCAGAAAAACTCTGTTTGAAACATGGCACGCGGTGGCTATTGCCTTAGCTCAAAACTTCCTAGGTGTAGAGTATTCATTGAGCATCGTCCTGGCCATCTCAACCAAGGTACGGTTATTCCTCTCCACAACGCCATTTTGCTGGGGGACGTATGGAGAAGAGAACTGGTGCTCTACACCTGTCTCATCGCAAAACCTCTCAAAGTAGGAATTCTTGAACTCCGTGCCATTGTCACTGCGGATCGCTCGTAAGGCACCCGGGAGCTCAACAGAAAGCCTACTAAAAAGACCCCGAAAGTGAGTAAATGTCTTATCTTTCGAGGCAAAGAAAAACACCCAAGAATACCTCGAGAAATCATCGACTACGACAAGAACATACCACTTCCCTCCTGTTGACTGCACTCTAGCTGGTCCAACTGTGTCCATGTGGAGCAGCTGTCCTGGTGCATCGGTCATCGTGGATCGTGACCGGAGGTCGAGGCGGCGACCATCTTCTTTAGAACGGCAAGGAGCGCAAACAAGATCTTTGACCATCTTGAGCTTCGGCAGACCACGAATGAGGTCGTGGCAGCTAACTTGGGACAAATGATCAAATCCAATATGACCAAGTCTTCTATGCCAGAAAGAAAGGTCGCGCGAATCAAAAGCAACAAAACAAGGATCACCAGAAGACTCAGAAAAATAAGCACGAAAGATCATCCCAAAACGAAAAATCCCGCAAACCAGACTACCCGAAGAGTCAAGAATTTTGCAATTGTTTTTCTTAAAGCTCACCTCAAAGTCGTCATCGGTAAGTTGAGAAACGGAAAGCAAATTATACTGCAGCTTACTGACCAAGGCCACGTCTTTTAAAATAAAAGAATCATTAATGCGAACAGTACCTTTAGCGATGACACGCCCGAATGAAGCATCTTCAAAGGTGATCGTCTCATCACCTGGAGCACGGGCAAGGGAAGAAAACCAACGGGAATCTCCGGTCATGTGTCGTGAACACCCGGAGTCTACGAGCCAAACCTTTCCTTTCCCTGCCCGGCGAACCTGAGTCAAACAGAGAGTAAAGTCTCAATATTGGGGTAAATCAACAGTGATTTTGGCACCTAATACTGAAGAACACGTCGAGCAGATGAAGTAGTCAAACACGACTGACCTCTATCTACCTTACGCTCTCTGTCACTCAAAGAAGCAGATGGTCTCAGTGTAGACCTGAAGCTGTTATTGGGTCCGACTGCTACGGGAGAGCGAGTCGGAGTACCAACAACATGTTGATCTCGCCGCGGGTGGCTATCTCGATGGAAACGAGATCTACCCTCAGGACGTCAGATATCATGACCCAGGGTAAATCGAGGACGAAAATCAGAAGAACCAGAAAAACCAAGTCCTCGATGCTGCCCAAAAGCATCAACAGCAGCAAATCTAGACCTTGTGTTGGTCTTAGGTACACTCAAGGTCTGGGGCTGACCCTGAATACACCTAAGAGCTGCAACACGGTCTCTCTGCGCGATCCTGACGCGCCTGAAGCATCGATCGATCGTATGTCCATCCTTCTGACAGAAGGCGCAATGATACTTCGCCTTCTAAGAGGCCAAAGTTGCAGGTGGAATCACCTTGCTGTCAGAAATCCCTTGGACAAAGCCTGCAGACTTAAATTGGACTTTCTCAGTCCTGGGCTCAGTCTCGATCACACCTGGTGCTATGGGTCTGAGCACGGCAGGTGGATGCTTCCTCATGTCCTCCTAGAAATCATATCCTAGACCCTGATTAAATCTGCAGATATTAGATTGGTCTAGAATAAGATTGAGATTTTTCTTGCCTCCTACAAATTTCTCGAGAGTGTTCATAAGGTACTGACACTCCCGAAAGAGAGATGTGCAAGAAGAGCAGGGAGAAGAAAAGACTGCAGAAGGTAAGGGAGCAGAAGAAGAACCAGTAGCAGAAGAGTGAATGGCTTGTGCATGCACAGCTAACTCAGAATGGGTAGTCCTACTGCTAGCCATTTGGTTCACGTTGCTAAGCGTCTTCACCTTATCCTTGGACTTCTCCCCCACACCGGCACACACATCACAACAAGATTGTGACTTCTCTAGTAAATCCTTAGTTAGCTTCACACATTTTTCTTCCAAAACAATTAAGTCAAATTTTAGTTTATCACAATTTTTGCGTGGTGAGCTAACAGGGTCCTTAGAAGCATACTTAGCCATTTTCTTGTTGTGATCAACCATTTCTTGAAACTGTTTTGAGACAGATTCAAGTTCAGCAGTTAATTTGGGATAATTCAAGTAAGAGACAATAGGCTCAAGCAAAGAGACATGCAATTCAGCAATTTTATGATCTGCTCTTTTTAAGTTCATTTTCAAATTATTACAATTTTCACAAGTTTCAGGCAGATCAATAAGCATAGTGTAAAGACCTCTAAAAGCATTGTCCTTATCCTCACATGAGGCGCAAGAAGTAGTCTGAACAGTAGAGGAAATAGAAACAGCCCTACTCATCTCTAGTTCAGCCAAGAGACTAAGATTCTCCACATTAACAATATCAAGCTCGGAGGACAAACTATCATGCGAGTTCCTTAACTTCTCCATATCACCCAACAAAGTAGAGCATGTATCACAATCATCACTAGAGGGAGCAGATGTAAGAGCAATAATCTCTAGTGACAATTTATCTACTTCCTTCTCTAACTCAGTAGACCTAGCCCTAGCTCTAGCATGAAATCCACCTAGCTTAAGAAAAGCATGATTGAGCTGGTCGTAGGTGGGCATACCTCGTCCGAGTCGGAGTACAGCTCGTTGTCACTCAGTTCGCCCTCGAGGGCCATGAAGCACATGCCGGAGAAGTCATCGCCGCTCTTGGGGTCTTGGTCACCCGTTCCGTCGTCGTCGCTCCATCCCTCCACCTCACTGAGGTCGAGGTCGTCGAACGCGGTGAGGACGCGGTGGAAGAGCTTTTTGGCCTTCCCGAAGTCGCGGAACTTCTTCTTGCCTTGTGGATGCGCTGGAGGCTTCTTGTTGCGGTTCTTGTCGGTGTAGTCGTTCTTGCTCGAACCGCCGAAGTCAGCTTTGCCCTTCTCCAGCTTGGGGCAATTTGCCCGAATGTGGTTGGGGCCACCACACTCGAAGCAAATGACAGGGATCGGTGACTAGGGCCATCGACTGTGACTTTGACTTGCGAGAGACAATGTCAATCTCGTGAGTCTTGAGACGCGAGTACAGCGCATCAAGAGTCAAAGTCGAGAGGTCCGTGGTGTCCTTGATGGTAGTCACTTTCATCTCCCAAACACGCAGATCGAGTCTCGTGAGCATCTGTCGGCGTTATCCGAGTCGGAGTATGTGAGACCGACCGCCGAGGTTGCTCGTAATCTTGTGAAAACGCGCAAAACACTCATGAAGGGACTCGCCAATGAGCATTTCAAACTTGTTATACTCGCTTGAATCGGTCCTCGTTGCATCGTCTTTATTTGGGTGGTGCCCTCATGGTAAGCATCGAGGGTCTCCCAAATATCGAAGGCGGACGAAAGATGAGATATGCGATCAAACTCACTACGACTCAGGCCCTGGATGATGATATTCCTTGCCTTTGCATTCGCCTCAACATCAGCCATATTCCCGGCATTGATGTTCTCATTGGCAGGAACAACATACCGGACCTTGACCTTGCGCCAGATGGCGTACCCCTGGGCCTGGATGTACGTTTCCATTTGGCTCTTTCAGAAGGGGTAATCAATGCCATCGAAAACGGGTGGCTTGGTCAAATACCTGTCTGTTGCCATGGCTCGCAGACCGGTTAAGATCTATAGACGAGAGTTAACCGGCTCTGATGATGATGCACTAGTGCCGAGGATTTCTCACTTTAACCCAGAAAAATCCCATCACAGGAACGTGACTCAAACTTATCTAGGTTCCCGGACTTCAAAATAAAGCACTTGCAACCAAACACACGAAAATGAGAGACACTAGGCTTTCGCCCGTACCTCAACTCATAAGAAGTGCGATGCAAGTGTGCCCTCAGAAAAACACGGTTTGAAAAATGGCACGCGGTGGCTATCACCCAAGTATTCACTCACTTTTCAGCCAAGAGCAAACTAAAGACAGCAAAGAAATCTTGTCAAAACAGTAGTGAACTGCACCCTAAAACAGCACTAAAATCGCGAAACTCGCTCTACAAACAAAGATCACTTGCCGAGAATAGAGCAGAAAAACAGTAAATAAATTGCTGTCCAAAACAGCCTGAAAAGCACAAAGTAAAAGCAGCTTAAAGTAAAAGCAGAAAATCACAAAGTAAAAGCTAAAAAGCACAAAGTAAAAGCAGCTCAAAGTAAAAGCTGAAAAGCAAAAAGCAAAAACTGAAAAGTATAAAGAAATCAGCAAAAAGAACTAGAGATTGCAGCAAAGAAATTCATGGATACTGCTATTTTGCTCTCGGGAATGTGCTAGTCATGGGACTTTGAGAAAATTCCCAGTTCAAAGCAAACTCATGTCCGCAGTTCATCAAAAAAGAACACACCTCAAAATAAAATAGATGAAGAACTGGAGAGGAGATTTTTGCTCTTAGGAATATTCTAGCCAACTAGCTTTGAGATGAAATCCGAAATAAAGTAAAAGAATCTGCAGCAAATAGAGCACAAGTATAACAAGGAGATTTTCAGATTCTTGCTCTCGGGATATGCTAGCCAACTGGCTTTGGAGTAGATCCCAGTTCAAAGCAAATATAGCAGCAACTAGAGCATAAGTATAACAAGAAAGTTTTCAGATTTTTGCTCTTGGGAATATGCTAGCCAACTGGCTTTGAAAAAGTACCCAAATCATAGCAACGATTCACCTAGCTAAACTTCAAAAAGAAAGAAACACCGGAATCAAACAATTTGCTTATGGAAAATAACCGACCAAATGGTCTTGAGACATATTTCCACCATAAGCACGAGAAAAGATTGCTCTCATAATATTTCAAAAAGAGGAAGAGAGATACCCCGGATTATATAAAGAAAATGTTTACAACCATCTCTCCCATCTCTCAACACACACACATGGAGAGAACAAGTAAAACACTACTTCTCATGGAGCACAAGCATTAGGAAACCTAACACTCACACCCCTCTCACATGCACACCTCTCCTCATGAGAGCACCTTTATTTATAGTTTCCACTAATAGGTTTACAAGCTTATTTTACCCATTAGGTCACACCAACTCTCCACTAATGGATTTACAAACCTACTTTACCCATTAGGTCACACCAATTCTCCACTAATGGGTTTACACACAATTTTACCCATTAGGTTACAATACCTCTCCACTAATGGATCATTTCCTAACAAAGTCCACTTTGCCCATTCTTTCTTAACCCAATCCGCTTCCTTTTGTGCAGCCTTGCGTATTTACCTAAATACCGCTCCTGCACCTTCCTGGAAGCTTCCTCATTTCTTGCCGCGCACGCCTCGCAACCACTTCAAGTCCTTGTCGTCTTCGACGCATTCCGACCGCTCTGACCTCAGCACCGCCTGTGCCTAGTCCGGTCACCCGTGTCTCGCCACGACTCCATCTCAAAGTCCTGCAGTCATCACCGACAGGAAAACACATTACATAGCACCGCACAAAATATTATAATTAAATATCCGCATCAGTAATTAGCACAAAAATGCCCGGAATAAACTCAGACTTTTTAGAATACGAGTCAATTACTCATCACACAACTGGGGTTACCTCCACATGGTCTCTCACCTGCAGTTGATGTTAAGCATCTTCCTAAACAAGAGCCTTCTTGACCATACTCTGGAATGTCGAGAAGTCATTTGACACCAATAGCACTTTGCGGTTAGGGTTCATACCTTGTCAGTTGTGTGAATTGGTTAAGATACCTAGACACATTGAGATTGCCTTGCTACAGCTTATGAGATTCTCTTTTCTTCATCTCCATAATTTCCATTGGAATGTGTGCAATGTGGAGATGGTTAGGGACTTGAGCTGGAGATGGTGGCGGAATTGGGGTATTGCTTTTTGGCTGGGCATTGGCACCACGGTTTTGCCAATGTTACTCCTTGTGTTCATCGTCTGTAGTGGTAACCGAGGTCAGCACAAGGTAAGAGGGAAAAACACATATAATAGGTTGGAGAAAAACTAAACAAACATACCAAACAAACATACAAGAGAAGAGGAAACCACAACTAGGAGAAACTTAGCTCAAAACCAACAAAAGCTTGGTACAGTCTATCTAGCAAACCAACAAGTAATATATAAGTGTTCTAACATTGTAGGACTTTACTTGGGTATTACGAATTGAATAACTATTCCTTATCTTCCAAGATGACGTGCTTCTTCAACTGCTCCTTAGACTCGTTCTCACTGAGGCCATTTATAGAAATTATAAAGAAAAGATGACCCAATTACTATTCCAAAATGTAAATAAGTAGATAGATAAGAAAGAATGTCATGACGAAGGTAAGGATATGTCGAGACCCGAATATGCAAATCCGGACTCCTTGTGTATTCTGCACTAGTCCTAGGATCATGCTAGTGCACACAGTTAAACATAGATGTCATCACAACCGTATGCACGATAAAATAAAAGAAAAGCTCAAATATCGATAAATCTCAAAAGGTACGACCTTATGATCAAGCTTACAATAAACTGGCCCGAAGGCTTAACAAAAGTAGCAGCAGAAATCCAAAATAAAGCGTAGTGGCCAATCGACAAGCCCACAGGCTATCGAGTGGAGAACGAAGCCTAAACCGCGAAGTCGTCGAAGTACTCTCCTTCTGGAACCTCCTGCTGGTGATACTCCTCTTCCTCAACTGAGCAACATTAGGCATAAAGCCGTGAGTACATTGGTACTCAGCAAGTCGTTTGTAACAAAAGAATACAATATAGTATGCAAGGCTTACCAAAGGATGGCTGAAAGGTTAATTTGCATAAAAGACAGTTGAAATACAAGTAATATATTGAAGGCGAACTTTAAGTAAAACAATAATTAAGTAAATAATCAAAGGAATTGACATACCACTTGCGGACCTCCCATCCACAAGCTAACCAACCGCTTATGGACCTCCCATCTATAAGCTAAATCAACAGTGAACATCTGTCCACTTCCATTCACAGTTTTCAGAAATAACTACCCCTCGTGTGAAATCACCGAGCATTGTCCATGACCGAGGACGCGGCTATTCGAATAGTTTTACACTCTGCAGAGGTTGCACAACTGTATCCACACGATGTGATTAGCCTCAGCTTAAGGTAATCACAACAAGGCCTTTACAAAGTTCAGTTACAACTCAATCCGCCCGCTAGGGTTTCGCATCACACCCCCCTTGCGTCACATGGAAATCAGCAACCATGTTCATCTCAATGGCAAGATTAAAGTTGAAACCTCCCAAATTAGTCAACCAGGTCCGTCCCATACCAGACATGTGGTTTGCACGGTAAAGCTCAGATCAATGGCGCACAAAGTTAAGTCCTTAACAATATCCGGACGAGACTACCTCATCCCTCGAAGTGCTCCAACACTTCCCCCTTTACTGCACGATCACTCGCCCGAGTGCAAAACTAGTTTGTATAACCACCGCCGATGACGCACCAACGTCATGGCACAAATTTTAATATAAGTGGCACCAACCACAGTTCCATATCTCATTAAGTCAAATTGATAAATTACATGTGATGATAACCCAATCGTAAACTTAAGCAAGTCTAAGCAATTCTATCGTACCAACCCATGTGACAATAATCTAATATCACTAGCAAATTTTCCAACCTATGGTGACAATGGCATCATGGCATTCCAAAATATCAAGGAGGGATAAACTCAATTGGGACGGTAACTACCAGTACAAGTGTTTGAATAAAAAATAGCGATGCAATGTAATTTAAAATAAATTAATTAAATAATAGATTACAAACTGGGTTCAACATGATCAAAGGACACGACTTGCCTTGGTTATGCTCAGCGAGGTACTCCTGGTCTTCGGGCGCGAAACCTGCTCCTCCGGAATCCAAATCTAGCGAAAGAGAAAACGATCGAAACCAAAAAACACATAAAATAACAAGCAAATAAACTCTAAAATTCATGAAACCAGAACCAAAAGTTAGAGCTCGATTTTAGATAAATTTAGAAAAAAGAACGGGGTCAATTGGACCTAGGACGGAGGAGAACTGGCTCTTGGAAAATTAAACCTAAAATTAAATCGAGAAAATCAGAAAATGCACTGTGCTGTGAACCCGGTCCATGAAATTACCGGTCCACGGTGGACCCGGTCCACGCAACAGTACACGCGGGGCGGCGGCGCTGACGCGGTGGGCTAGGGCTGACGTGGCAGCAGCTGGTGCTGCCACGTGTCACGGGGGTGACGTGGCGCTGACGTGGCACCCCGGGGCGGTTGTTTGCTGACGTGGCGGTGACACGTGGCTGCCACATGCCAACGGTGCTGACGGGGCTCGCCACGTCGGCTAAGGCTAACGTGGGCGGCTCGGGCGCGGGCGGCGGTGGCGGCATCCGACGGTCGCGGAGGGGTCCACGCGGCGAGATCTGGGGCGTCGGCCCAGATCCGGATGGGCGGCGGCGATGGAGCGGCGCGGGCGCGGGGACGGTGACGATGAGCGACGCTTTTCAGCCTTGCGCGGCGCCGCGCGGACGTGGGCGCGAGGCGAGGCGGGGGCGGGTCGGTGGGATCCGACGGCGAAGGCGGCGACGCGTGGCGCGCGCTGGTGCCTTGCGGCTCCGATCTTGGACGGACGGCGGGGATGCGCGGGCGCGGAGGCGGGAAGGCAGCGATGTGCGACGCGTGGCTTGGAACGCCGCGTGAGGCGTCGCGGGCGCGGGCGCGCGGGCGCGAGCGCAGCCGAGGCGAGGGAGCGAACGCGAGTCCGGCGACGGGGAGGCGACAGCGGCGACTGGGGGCGACGCGGGCGAGAGAGTGCGGTGCGGAGGCTCACCGGCGGGGACGGCGACGGTTGCGACTCCGGCGACTCCAGGCGACTGCGGGGGAGGCACGAGCGATGGCGGCGTGGCCTGGGAACGGCGGCGTGAGCATGCGGAGGAGAGAGGCTAGGGTTCGGCGGCGACGACGAACGGGCACGCGAACCGAGGACGGGCGGCGGTTAAAAACACGTAAACCGAGAAGTTCGATTCGAGGACGGCTCGGGGCGAACGCGGGAGCGGTTTGGACGGCCGGGATTGAGACGCGTGGGCGCATCCGACGGCGGGGATCGGACGTGGGCGCGAGGCGGTCAGGGTTAGGGTTCGCGGGCGCGGCGCGAGGCGGACGGTCGGGATCAAGCCACGACGCGGGATCGGGCGGCTGAGGGATGCACGGGGCGCGGGCGCTGGCGGGGCATTAGCAGCGCGACGCGTGGCGGGCGCGTCGCGATCCAACGGCGGGGAGCGGGTGAGGGCGGGAAGTGCGCGGCGGCGGCGGGGACGCGGGCCGGATGGCCGACGCGTGGCGGGGAGGGAAGATCGGGCGGCGGGGAATTTTCTTGATTTCTTTTCTTTTCCAGAAAATCCAATAAAATACTAGGAGCTCTAGAAAAATAGCAAATAAATCCCAAAAATTCACCAAAAATACCAGAAAATTCCATGAGACCTGAAGAACCCAAATAAAATATTTTTAGCTTATGTTGATGTTTATTTTAATCAGATTAAATTATTTTAAAATTCTAAAATTCATTTAAAGCTTAATTTAATTCCAGAAAATTCTAGAAAATTTCTTGTGACACAAGAAACTCAATTAAAATATATTCAGCTAATGTTGAGGTTTAATTTAATCATATTAAATTATTTAAAACTTTTGAAAATTCAATTTAAGCTTTATTTAAATTCAGATAAATTTCAGGAATTTATTTTTAAATTCAAGGTTTTAAAAATTCCCAAAAATCTGGATGTTACAGGATAGAAAGACAAGAAAAATATAAGGATAGCACATTAGTAAAATTTTATTTTATAAAATAAATTTTGAAAATTTTCTAGTAATGATCATTCTACTAGGTCAATCCTACAGTTAAATTGGTTCTGATACCATCTCTATCGAGATCGAATTTTTAAATCTGAACCTTCTGTGTATTACCGCACTAGTTCTAGATCAAAACTAGTGTGCACAGTCAAACAGTTATGATTACATAATGAACAACACTTTATTACAATAAGAGAAAGTACATGCCTTGTGGCCACTTTACTACAATTGAGGTTATAATACCTCTCAAACTTATAAAACACAGCGGAAGTAAAATAAAACTCTGATGATGGCCCATCAATACACCACAAGCAATTGATTGGGGAAGCGCAATCTAGTACTCCGGGAAGCCTTCATCGAATCCACATACCAAGTAGTCATAGTCTCATTCTTGATCTTCAAAATCCTTTGAGATTTGTTTGAGTGTAGCATGTAAGTACATAAAGTAAACTGCAAGTCTTGAAATAAATGCAATTATATGCAAGGCTTATGAAGGATGGATAATATGGTTCTTTTGTACAAAGCATCATTTTATTTCAATAACCAATATATATTTTTGAAAGCATCAATTTAACAAAGTAATTGTAGTAACTGAAACTAGATAAATTTTCTAATGAAGGTTCCAACCACCAACACTATTAGACAGGTTCTAACCACTAAGGTTCAAGACTATGGGTTCCATCCACCCGCATTGGCTCTATCTACCAAGACACACTCCTGAGAGTTCCATTCACTCCTAAGTTCCTAAAACTTTTACTTTGAAACCAAAATTAAAGATCTACCATGTAAAAGCACATCTTGCCCATCTTTGACTGTGGGCACATCTATTCGAATAGTTTTACACTATGTAGAGATTGTATAGGTTTACCCACAAAATATGATCATATCATATTGCCATGCGATTAACACACTTTCTTATGTGTGTGGCGGAGAGAGCATGACAAAGCCTTTATAATGCGCCTACTCAACTAGACTCCGCCTGCCAAGATTTCACCATTGAAGGGTTAAATCCACCCTGTCAGAAGCCTACTCTGGCACCATGTGGGATAACTGTCTACTCGACACCCACTTATACCACTAGGCCCATATACTTGTGGTTGTATGGTAATGCTCAATTTGGAGAATCACAAGTATTGGTCCTTAATTGACTAGGGCGGTACTTCACCATACAAGTTCACGTGCTCCATCCGCACCAACCCAATCTTACCTCTGTCCAAGTCTAAAATAATTTTTCATCATTTTATTTTATTTTTAAAATAGAAGTAATATCTATTGCTACTAAGTTAATTGAATAAAATGATTAAAGCATACAATATCAATTTTTCACCCCAAGGGTTATTGAGGTGGTCAAGAGTGTGAATGCTATATTGATTTGTGCTTCATCCATGCAATCCGAAGTTACAAGGCTTAGTTCTGAATTGAGCAAGGAGAAAGAAGCAACCGGTTATGGGAGAGATAAGAAAATCCTAGTTCATGCAAATGCTTATGTGATTCCTCCTTTGCGTAATACAAACAAGATATCAACACATGGAATTGGAGGTGTGGGTAGTGAAGAAAGAAAGCTAGTTTGGCTCAAGCGGAAAACACAAGAACAATCAAATTTTTGTGCTTGCAGTTTTGTGCACAAGGTTTATAAAGTTTTGAACGCCAATTCTGAGGTTTTCAATGACACAAAATATATATTTCGAAAGTTAATGAAATCTATTTTCCAATGAATCAAATGACACTTGATTTGGAATATTCTACACAAAGATATGGCAACTTCATTAGACGCTGCACAAACTGTCCGGAGAGACACGCGAGAGATGCCAAACATAATGAGTCCATGCATTGCAAGGCAAGTGTGGATAGTATTGGGCTGCAACATGACTTTCCTAAGGTTGAGAAGGTTTTCTTTCCATCTAACAATCGGATTTGGAAGCCTCTTAAACCGAGAAAGGAAAGGTAGGAAGATTTGAATGCAACTCGAATTTGGTTCGAAATAGCCAGCTGTCGGACCCGGATTTACAATCCAGAATCCTCTGTGATTCCACCACACTATTCCCTGGATCATTAGATAGTGCTCATAATACAATGCTATTATCATTTTATACATCGCACGATGATCATACAGTCAAAGTATAATTTACATCAGAGTTTTAAAAATACGCTATGTCGGGTGATTGTTTTACATAATAGGCCTCTCAGGCCAAATACTTACAACCAAAAGTTTAGCAGCGGAAACGGAAACATCAGCGGGACCAACAAGCCACAAGCAGGCGACTAGGAGTAAATGTGTGCATCCATCTTGCCTAACCCTAGGTAATATGGGCGCACACCCTTATGGCAAGTCTAAATGCCTAGGACTAGGCATTTTAAAAATTCGCCCTAGTTGCAGTCGTCAACTCCCTAGCTTGGTACATCCTTGTAGGCGTAGTGATCTTGCCCTCCTGCTTCTGGATATGATTATGTGAGTGTGAGCATACTAACCACCGTGCTCAGCAAGCCAACACACATAATGCAATTATATAACATGCATAGCTTAACAAAGGGTAGGTTGGGGTTATTTTATTTTGCCAAAAATTGCATTTTAAAATACTTAAGATACATGTTTAAAAATTTCCTAGACCTAGCAATTTGGACTAAAACCATAATGTCTTTGAATAAATGATTTGTGATGATAATATGATATAGTTTACATCCATCGTTACATGTCACCTGCACCATATATCCATTTTTCAGCGTTATAGCCGCTTAACTTATCTCTGGGACGACACCCAGGACAACACAAACCAGGACAGTCCATCGCCCTTCATTTTTCCATTCCACGACCCAACTTTTAAAAATTGTTTTTGAAATAGAACTATATCAGAGTTAAGTTCCCATGTCCGTTCTTGACCGTGGGTACGGTTATTCGAATAGTTTTGACTCTGTAGAGCTTGTACACTTTCACCATAAGAGACAATCTGGTTGTTGCCCTGCATGATTCCTTAGTCATGCAGTTGAGTAGGCCGTCACAGTAACTTTGCAAAACTACATAGACTCGGGGTCTCATCTCACCCTATGGGCCGTTTCCACTTACAGTGGGTCCCATACATTGCGCGGGATGTTAATCACTATTACTAGCACATCTAGGCTCCCCTCCCCATAGTGCTAGTAAGACAAAGAAACAAATCACCCTTCCTGTTGGTGTCCCTTTAGTCACAACAGGCCCTGGCATTCCGGCACTTCTTTCCCCCAACTTGTGAGATGAGTCCGAGGTTCGATAGGTTTACTCGGCCAAGTTGCACTTGGCAGACTTGTAGTTGTACTGTTTTACAATGGGAGGTCATGACCCGATTAAGTCCTTGGGTTATCTAGGTGGTTTTACCATAATTCACACACTCGTGCACTCCAATGCACCAGGCTCCCGAACCAGCCGCCCAGACGTAAAAGCAATTTGGGGATTTTGGGGCTTTAAAAAAATGATCCTATTTAAAATACGTGATCATTTCCAACTACAACTTTCCCCAAAGTTTGCCTTTTTGCATTTGCATAAGAGGTTGGGGTATTTTAACACCCCTGATAACTACGTAGTGCTAAGCTTATTGTATATATATACGTATTTTATTTTTGAAAGGTTATCATAATTATATTTTTCCTAGGGAGATGAATTGTTTAATGTGTCGGAAAGGTATACAAGTAGCACTTTACAAAAAAAGGGTAGCTAGCTAAGTATTTAAACAACATAAGTAGTACATAAAATAATAGCATGCATTTGATAATTTGAATCTAATTAATTTGCAAAGTGGGTATTCAAAATGATCAAAGTATTGACTCAC
The DNA here is from genome assembly GCA_036346265.1 of Melocanna baccifera. Taxonomy (NCBI): domain Eukaryota; kingdom Viridiplantae; phylum Streptophyta; class Magnoliopsida; order Poales; family Poaceae; genus Melocanna; species Melocanna baccifera. Next base: position 12,937,137 of record CM070689.1, on the reverse strand, counting down.
TTGTGTCACAAAGGGCTTGGTCTTGCTGATCTTGGCCTGCGTCTACATTAGATTCTTCCTCTTGAGTCTTGTAAGCTAATTTTACGTCGATCGTACATTTAAAAAGAAATAAAAATAATCAACATAACCAAATAAATCTCCAACAAAAATTCAAACAAGATCAAAAATTCATAATTTTGGTTCCATTAGAAAGAGGGTGAATTTAGACGAATTTAGCAAATTTTTCCACTTAATTTGGAGTTAAAATGAATTAGTTATAAATTTTTGAAGTTTTCGCCGAATTATATTCAAAAATTAAATTCAGAAATCATTTAAATATCCTGAGGAGAGAGAGCATGTGAGACTGACAGGTGGGGTCCACTGAATTTAATATTTTTCTTTTACTTACACTGACAGGTGGGACCCACTGGTCGGTATTAATTCTTTAAATCTTCAGAGACTGACACATGGGGCCCACTAGGGTTTTAAATTCCTTACCGTGCCAGTGACTGACACGTGGATCCCACTACGATTAATACTCCTTTTCTCGGTGTCACTCACAGGTGGGGCCGCGTGCCAGTTTAATTTAATTTGGGCCCACACGTCAGTGAGTACTTAACTAATGAATGCCATTACCGTTAATTAATTTTCGTGCTTAATCGAACAGCCTGAGCTACAATAGCTTCTTCCTCCTCACGATGGCGACGAGGCTGGTCGCTGGCGGTAGGGGCGACGGCTGAACGTTAACGTTTGAAAAATGGATTTCTTGACCTAGCACCCACCTCTGTGCAGTGGCAGTGCCAATTTGGTCGGAGCAGTGGCCGACGGTGAGCGCAGGCGGTGGTGGAACATGGCGACGGTGGCTATGGCGATCTACAGTACTAGAACTCAATTTCTTGCTCAGAGAGTACCTAGGGATGGTCACGGTGAGGAATTTGAGGTCGGCGTAGCTCAGGGAAGGTTGAGGAAGGCTGTCGGCGTGCGGCGGTGGAGCTCTGAGGAGTGTGCACGACGAAGGAGCTTCTCGGGCACGGGGAGCTTCCAAGGAGGGTCGGGATGGCGTCGCCATGCACTGTAGATGCTCCTGGCCGAGGGAATTGGATGGAGGCAGGCTCGATCGTCGACGATCACGAAGGCCGGAGTTGAAGAAGAAATGAGCTCCGGTGAGTTATAGCGCACGGGAGTGCAATTGCGTGCTGTGAGAGTGAGAGGGAGGTGTGGGAAGTCTGCTGAGAGCCTCGGTGGGCTTTATAGGCGACAGGAATGAGCTGTCCACATGGAGGGGGTATGGCAGCCACGATGGCTGACAACGGAGGTGGCGAGGCCACAGTGCAACGGAGGGAGACTGGGTGCTGGCAATGGAATAGTGCCTGAAGATCGTGCGATTGCTGGTGGAGACACGATGTCATTGGCAACGTGGGCGCGGTTGGGCTGACGGGGGAGTGGCGCGGCGGCGTGGGCTTTCCCGCCGGGTCGCGCTCGGAGGGAACGGGAGCGGGTGGCGTACCATGGGGAAGTATGGGGGAGGCATGGGTGGAGGAGGCGCGCGAGTGCCTATCGGTCCGAAGAGGGAATGGGGTGGGGGCGGCCGTAGCGTGGAACCAGGGAGAGGACGGCTCTAGTGCACGCTAGCGAGAGAGTGGGCAGAGGGAGGAATAGAGCGGGCGGGAGAGAAGGGAAGGGGAAATCCAAGGTGGGGCCATGCTTGCGGAAAACCGGGGAGAGGACGAGGTCATGCTTGCGCGTGCTCGGGGGCATGGCAGAGAGCGGGCACAGGGGCAGCGGGCAGAGGGAGGAGAGCGAAGGAGAGACAGGGAGAGAGGAGGGGGCTGTGATGCCTGGTTAGCCGTGCCTCCTTATCTTTATATATATATATATATATATATATATATATATATATATATATATATATATATATATATATATATATATATATATATATATATATATATGTTTAAGTTCCTTTTGATTTCATTTCTCCATGACATGTTATGAGCATATGTGTGTGTGTGTGTGTATATATTTCATACATATAATCTCAAAATTCTCTTTTATAAATATCTTACTTCTTTGTAAGTGTTCCTTTTTCAATCCTTATTTTTTTAAATACCAGAAATTAGCTGTTGCAAGGTAAGAACATGAGGTTCTTGAGATTGCCCATCGAATCTAAAAATTTCATATCATCTAATTCATGTCTTCTTTGCTGAATTCATGGTTTGGAGAGTTCGATAGATTGCTTCTAGTGTGTGCATTGCATACTAGTGCAAATCACCCTTATCAAGGTTGTTGGCGATGTCAAGACAAGGAGAAGACTCCATCCGTAAGAACCAAAGGAGAAGGAATCTAGCTAAACGTACCAGAAAAAATCGTGCCATCCCTACGCATCAACTATTAGTTGGTCCGTATCAGTTATACTTACCGACTAGTATGTCTAAGCAATTCTACCGTTCTAAAATTATTAAATAACATTATAATCTCAATACTGAGACAAGGGAAGTGTAGGGAGACAAAGGTACATAGTTTTTAACATCAAATGAGGGTATAACTATTATTGGATTAACTTATATCCTTAAAATACAAATTATCATTTTATGTAACATATCAATGCATTTAAATTTGAAATAATAAAATAATTTTAGTAAACATAGGTACAAGATTATCGAAGAAGACTTGCCTTCCTGAACATTGACAGGATCTTCTTGCTGTGGATTGAGAATTTCTTCGGCAACGTCGGGTTCTACGCGCAAAATGAGAAACATAAATAAATAAATACAATAAAATCACAAAAAATAAAATATATACTGAAAGGAAGGTTATGATTTTAGATGAATTTATAAACCTGAATCACTAGATTCGGAGTTCAGATGACAGAGAACGGGCTTTCAGGAGATCGAATGGAATGGAAATTCCAGAAAAAATGCAAAATGTGGAAATATTCCTTGGAATCTTCTTTTTTTGCTGGAATTTTGGGAATTTTATGAATATCATGGGTGGGTCCCACATGTCACTGGCCCAAAAGCCTGGTTCGCCCCTTCCGTGCAGGACTCGAGTGATGACGGTTTCGAAGATACTACTCTTCCCACATAGGTTCACGCCAACGCAAGAATATAGAAACCAGAAGCAATTAAGTGCAAGAACAGTGAGAATGAGAGAGCAAAAGATGAAGCAATTTCCTGGTCACCTCCTCCCTTTTAACTATGAATTAGTAACTGATACATTAAACACAATTTACTGCGTTGTAATGTCCACATTAATGCACACGTCATCAGTGCAAAAACCTGATTCGCCCCTTCCTGTGCAGGACTCGAGTGATGACAGTTTCGGAGACACTGCTCTTCCCAGCAGGTGCACACCGATGCAGGAACGGAGAAGCCAGAAGCAACTAAGTGCAAGAACAGGGGAAATGGGAGGGAGAGAGCATAAGATGAAGCAATTTCCTGGTCATCTCCTCCCTTTTAACCATAAACTAGTAACTGATATATTAAACACAATTTACTATGTTGTAATGTTCGCATTAATACACAAGTCATCAGTGCAAAAGGTAAGTTACAGGTGCAAGTTAAAAACTTATGCAAGGTGTAAAGGAAGTAGCACCTCCGCAAGCAATCGGGGCCGGAATCACATCACCATTTACGCGCACACTGCAGGTGGGCGATGGTGTGGTGAGTAAGCAAACGTGTGTAGTCTTCCTTTGCTTTCTTTCACCGAAGCAATACTCACTCTTTCTTATAAATGGATGTGACACTTTTTCGATGAGTAATATGGAACTATTAGTCCTACTATTTACCATTCATGATCGGATCTTTGTGATTTATAGGAATTATTGTTTGGATTGCAAGCCCAAATACTCTAACAATAATAACGACAGAGCGCGCGAGCATGGTTGGGTTTTATTTGTCCCTTCCTCCTCAGCGTGACCACAAACCGATCGGATTCGAATTTGCCGCCGTTGCTCACGTTGTGTTCGATCGTAGATCCCGGGCGGAAAAAAGGGAACCCGACGCTAGCGGCGGATGGAAATAAAAAGAGATCGGGAGGAAGACGGAGGAGACGACCGTGGCAGTGGAAGGCAGCGGCGCCTTGCTCTGCCGTCTCCGGATCCGAGGCCGCCGCTAGCTAGCTTTGTGTGTTTGTGTTTTGTTTGGGCCCAGAAAAGACGGGGCGTCGTCACTCGTGCTTGATGAACGAGATGACATGTTCAAAGTAAAAGTGAATTCTCGTTTTTTCTCATCAGTTTAACACTTAACTGACATAAATTTTTATTTCATATCTTAGGTCAGACAGTCTACATATAAAAGAGATGTTAAAATATAAGTGAATTATTTTTTTCATCAATTTAATTTTTTTAATAAATTAATTAGTACATACAACTCGTTAAGATGGACGGTACCATCTCTTTGCCTTTTCACCTTTGTTTCCGTCTCCATCGATCTCGGGCTCTCGGCCGGTTTGGAATGGAACTTTGGATCCACGCATGTTTAACCGTTTGCTCCTCCTCTCTAGCTAGCTCTTTTTTGCTAATGGCAATGTGAGTTTGGATATGCATGTATGTCCCTTCTGGGCTGCACATATCACATACGACAATACGTCATACACACGGTGCTTTCGTCGGCTCCATTGTCTCGATTCTTGGGTGTAGGTTCTCTTTTCCGTCCCGTGAAATCCCCGCAGACCACGAGCTTGCGAGCCGTCTGATCAAGAGTCCACGATCCAGATCGCAAGGGGCCGCGCCACTGGACGTACCAATAACTCAACCGGATATTATTTCCGCTACACGGGAGATAGATTTCTCATATATATATATATATATATATATATATATATATATATATATATATATATATATATATATATATATATATATATATATATATATATATATGCCTTATTGTTAGTTTTTATGAGTAAAGAAAAGAAATAATAGTAACAAGAAAAAACTGAAAAAACCGCTATATCTTTTAGGACAGTGTAAAAAAATAAGGAGGAAAAAGAAGAACAAAAAAGGCCAAAAACCAAAAAATATCAAAATTAAAAGATAGATGCGTTCAAAATGTCATAAACCAAAGTCGTTTGAAATGAAACCTTAGCCAACTAGGTGACCCACCCGCGTGTTGCTTTGGGACTTAATGGACACATGATTTACCATGTCTACGTCCATGTGGCACTTGAAATGCACAAACCCTAATTTGGCGTACCTTCATCGGTTGTAGATCGATTTGATTTTTCCAAATATTTAATACATAGGAACGCCCAAAAACATTTAAAGATCTTATTTGCCTGATATACCTATACAACAATATTAGCATCCAAATCCTTCTTTTTTTTGTTCTGGAATAGTACAAAATGGGCAAACCGATTCCCATGTGTATTAAGATTGACCAATGCCGTAATTTTGAATCGCCAGTTACTGGGTAATTGAAGGAAGAAAAACAATAGAAAACAACAAACTATGAGAGGAGCAAAGCTATGTTTCAACTACTTGTCGTACTCTTACATCGGAAATTAGTAACGATTTTTTTCCTTGAACAATAAAAAATGTCAGTTTCTTTTAAAAAACTAAAAAACCTGCCAGTCTCTCACAGAAATACACAGAGAAGAATGCATTTATGGACATGGTTCTAAATTTTTACTGATTCTATTTGAGAATCATAAGAATGTTTAGATGTTAAAGGTGAAAAGTTACATTGAACAAAGCGAATTACATTAAAATCCATCTCATTATCCAACCGAAGAAACAATTAACTTGGTTTGATTTGGGCAGTAACTCCTAACTTCCAAATTTCATAGTTGGCCTCCATCCGATGGAGGCCGACACCATGCATGGCAGCGCCACCGCACCAATTCCAAACAAATGATGGACCACATATTATTGAATTGTTTTGAAAACTCATCCGATATAGAAAGCAAAAATGACCACCCGATGCATCAGAGCACAGACGTTAATGCCATTCTGTAGTTGTGGCCGGAAATGGAAACAGTCTGCGAGGATAGAGAGAGTCGGACGTCCTGTGGATTTTAGGTCAGGTTCTTCTGCTTCAGATTTTTGTTTGAAGAAACTAAAACATAATACGAACCTCTAGCTTCTCAAAGCGGTTTCTCTACTTCTCTCACTCCGGGATAAGATAGGAGGTCACATGTGCATTACGTATCACACTCTTCTCGCTCTCGTCACACGCGTACACATCTCTTCCTTTTCCCACTGTTCATGTCCTCTCTCTTAGAGTCATTTCTTTCGGTCACTACTATTTATTTTTAATTAAAAACCATTAATTACAGACAAAAATCATCAGTCATAGTCAATACAAACAGCCTTAGCTCGTTGCTAATTGCCTGTTCGAGTGGGTGCACATTTTGAGGCGTCTATATATTCAGGTTTCCAACTGCATGAAAGAAAGAAAAAACTGCATGAAAACTTAACTGAGGAACCAACTGGCTGTGCTTTCGAGATGTAACGATCGGATGGTTAAGAATTTTACGATGATGTGGCGCAACCAGAGATTTTGTTTTGTAGTCAAAAATAAAAAGAAGTAATTAATTAAGATGTGGCATGGCCGCATGCATGTTCTAGTAAGCACGTACGTACCCGTGCACTAGCTCTCGCTCGCTCACGAGCATTGATGGACCCGTGCGTGCGTACGTACGTGATGACAAGTTCACTTCACGGCCCTAGCTATCGTTCAGGCCGGTGCATGGACAGCAATCACGTGACGCTAGCTAGCTGCTACCTACAATTCGTAGTATATATGTGCGTTGCTGTGTATGTTAATTTATTGGATTCCAAACTCTAGCTCACGTGTCAAGGAATTTTCTACCTGCATATATAGTCGCTTTGCTTGCACTGCCATGCATGCGCGCATATGTATCCATGATCCACCAACGCCGTGGATTAATGAGAATATCCAAACAGAGAATCACCTCCTCCTAATCTGCCACGGGCACTTTGTCGATTTGTCTCGTAGGAAGGATCTTTTTGGAACACAGGATCAATACGAAAATACCGAAACAGAAAAAAAAACAAAAATTGAGGTGACATGTCTAGTTGAATCCTTTGAAATTCTAAAACACAACAATCGCTCAATTGTGCTGTTCAGATGTTTCACAAGAAACAAAAAGTACAGAATTTCAGAAAGAGATGGACAGAGAATAAAATTTCCGCGAGGTCTAACCTCACGTTAGATTTCCTCCAAAATTCCTAGGGATTGAGCTATTCCATAGGGATTCTTGGGACTTAGGCCCTCTTTGATTCACAGGATTTTCAAAGGAAAATTGTGGGAATTAGGATTCCGTAGGAATGGCTATTGTTGATGCATTTGATTTGCAGGAAACAATGGAATGCAATCCATAGCAACTGTTGAATTCCTGCGATTTCGAAGGAAAGAAAACTCCGAGAGTGGATGGAAATTTTCCTTTGAAATCTTGTGAATCAAAGAGGATCAAATTCCTGTATTTTTTTTTAATTCTCTACTTCGCGCATGCATTTTTATTCTATTCCTATATTTTTTCCATTCCTAGGTGATCTTTAGAATCTTGCGAATAAAAAGAACCCCTCAATCCTTTGTTCCAAAGAGACATATAGGGTTATATAAAAAAAAAGACATATAGGGAAAATTGTTCACAGGATTTCAATCCTCCAAAACTCCTTCACTTTTTCTCCGTTTCAAAGAAGCCATGCATAAAATTAACCACCTTTTGTCATGGCTAAGCTAGAGATTTTATTACCAGATAATTTACTTCACCAACGTTCCCAGGGATTATTGTTCGCTTAATTAATTGAAGGCACCACGCGCACGTCAGATCAGAGGTCGCCGGAGCTTTAATTTATTCCGAGAATCCTATGCATGCGAAAGGCTGCCAATCGCCATCACACGATTCACGCCCCCATGGAGGGAAAGGAAAACAGCGAAGGGAAGCGACTGCCGGCCGGCGACGCAATTTTTGATCCAACCCGGCGGCTTTTGCGTCATGTCCACATGTGTCGTGTGGAATGCTGTACAACCCACATGGTATCCAAAGCTTGTTCCTTTTTAGGAAGATACAGTAAATCTCACTCCATGAGAAATACTCCTGGTAGTACTAGTTATGATCTGTATATATCATTCTATTAGCATCGCCACATGTAGGGTATGGCCAAAGGGGCTAGGGAGGTGGACTCCACACTGAATTTAGGTATTTTGGCCGATATTGCTTGGTACCATTGTAAACATCATCTAGGCTTACATATCATACCGATGTTAATGGTATTTTTCAATTTATACATTCATGCGATGGTGCTAATTAAGCTAATTTTACCATTTTAGATATGATACATTGTGTATTTTGAACTACATAATTTCGTTGCACAACCAATAGTGTGTTTGCGATAGTACGCTACACCCTAGTTCCTCCTCCCGCCTTCTCAACTCCTTCACCTTTGCCTGCATCTTCCTTGTCACCACCACTATCCATGAACCTAACTTACTTGTCAGGGGCGGAGTCTTGTTGAGGCCAAACAGGACTCTAACCCCCCTTTCAAAAACAAAATTATTTAGGACCTAGGTATACACATCACATAGGTCCCATCTAGCTGGCTTCTTCTCCATCATCCCTCACAAACTCACTCTCCTTAACTCTTCTTCCCCTTTTCCCCAATGTGCATCTTCTCTCCATAGCAAGCCGAACTCCAAAATTCCCCCCATGCTCCTCCTGTGGTCCTATCGGTGGTTATGGCTAGCAAGCAGTAGCTTCTTGTCGTCTTGCCATCTCAGATCTTCCAATAAAGCAACAAGAAAGGGGCTCTACAAAGTTTTCTCGTCTTGCTTGATTTCTTCGTCTCTTACTGCCATAGTATCATGTAAGAGCTAAGGTTGATTGGGGCTTATGCTAATTAGGTCTTAATTTGGGTAGGCATATTCAGTCATTGGGTATATTCTAGATATTGATGGTTCATGGTTAAAATGGTTTGGATTCTAGAGGAGAGCTTCTGTTAGAAAATTGGCACCGATTGAGAAAGTATATATTTTTGTAAAGTATCATATCTTAGCCCTTATCTTAGTTGATATACTTTGCTAAGTGCTAAGTGCTAACTATTTGTTTGTATTTAGGTAACAATGATTTAGGAGAAAACCGTTTATTCATTTTCAAAAGGAAAGGAGATTAAGCAGCAACGGAAGATCCTCCTAGGTTGAATTGAAACACCAAAGCCAAGATGAACAACAGTGAACTAATGGACCTATCATATTTCAAGGCATTGAATTTTTGGAACGAAATCCTGCATTACGCCCATAAGTTTGGCAATACCCACATAACCAAAGAGATGAAGTAACAAGAGCATACTTGCAATTAGGTCCCATGCAAACCTTATTGAAGAAGTATAAACTTTTCGGATCACAAAGACATCAACATCGTTTCCAATATAGTTGGTTTGGTCTTTTTCCATCGTGGTTGGAGTACTCAGAGAGTAGTGGTCGTGCAAATTTTTTTCCTTGCTCTACAACAAAAATATAAAGAAACGAGGTGGTTTTGATGCCTTCACAGCACAACCAGGGTTTCGAAAGCTAGAAGAAAGTCAATGATGGAAAAAAGTTGTGCATTATTAAGTCATATAGGATTTGAACCTTGTTCACAGCACAACAATGTGGTGAGAGAATGCCAAGCTTTACTGAATCAACCAAATCATGTAGCAAATATTTGTAGACGTGAAGAGCAAGCAGGAAAAAGAAATAAATTGTTTACAGCTAAAAACATCAGTTGCATCAGTTAAGTGGCTCACATCTCAATCTTGTGCTTTTAGAGGTCATGATGAGACACCTCTGTCAAAGAACAAGGAAACTTTCTTGAAATGTTAAAACTTCTTGTAGAATTCAACTCTAAAATTGCAAGTGTAGTTTTAGATAATGCTCCACAATGTTCTAAGTACACATCGCCTGGCATTCAATACGAGATCTTGAGTATTTTTGCAACTAAAGTTAGGAAGCATATCTATGATGAAATTGGGGATTCAACATTCTCTATACTGTGTGGATGAAACATGTGATGTGGCAAAAAGAGAGCAAATGGAACTAGTTTTCATATTTGTAGACAAAGATGGTCTTCTATAAGAATAGTTCTTTGACTTGATACATGTAAGAAACACCAAAGCATTAACACTGAAAGAGGAATTGTGCTCTATTTTATCTAACCATTCCTTTGATATTCAGGATGGTACTGGATCTAGAACTTGATTGATATTGCTTCATTTGCTTGTTACACTCCTAGTTTCCAAAGCTAGTGCTGAGTGTGCATTTTCTAGCTCGAAGATAATTAAGACAAGGCTATGTAACATGATGTAAGATGAATTTCTTGCCAATAGCTTGCTCGTGCACATAGAAGGTGAAATTGCAGCAAATTATAGTTATGAAAATTGCAGCAAATTATAGTTATGACGATATAATTATAGATTTCAAGAACCTAAAGAAAAGAAGAGCTGACCTTTAGATATGGTATCTAACTCTCTATGATTCTATGGTTCACTTATGTTTTAGTATAGTTCTTTTTGCTTTACATTATTACATAGTTGCTCTGATATGATATTTTGTGACCTAAATATGAACAAGATCATTCTCTAATTAATACTTGATTATAAATTTCTCTATGAGCCCATGACTTCTTTGTTAATTTAGCACTTGTATAATTGTTATTGTTGAATGTCAGTGGACAATTGGCCTCCTCTTGTTTTCGCCTCACGCTCCACCGTTGTTGCTTGTCATCCCTATTGTTGACCAGCGCAACCCTGCCCATTGCCCATCCATGTCCGACAGCGCCCTCACCACCTAGCCATTATGTACATTTGTTGGAATTAATATTGTCACGTTATGTGTGTTGAATTTGAGTATGTACATATGCATGTATATGTGCCGAAGTTTGAGTTAGTTGGCTTGCATGTAGCTGTATGTGTTAGTGTTGATTAGTGGTGAGAAGAGTGCACGATGCAAGTCTATTGCATGTTGTGCAAGTGCATAGGGAGGTGCCCAACTAGTTCCTGAAGAAGCAGTCAGTGTGCATGCATGTAGGAGACGGGGAGTTAGTCAATGAGGTAGTGGAATTTGTTACTAGTTGATTAGTTAGTACGTGCATCACTTGTATGAGTAGCATGCCTCTAAATGAAACATTTGAGCCATGTTGAGAAGACTACTCTCGTGCATTTATGTGTGTTTATCATATGCATGTATGTGTATTTCTATAAGAGAAAACACAAGAGAGAGATAGCGATATAAGTAGAGAGAGGAAATCAGCGATTGATTTTCAACAACATCATGATTAGAGGGTTTGGTGCAACCAAAAACCTAGCCCTAAGTCAATGATTCATCATGGGTTGCTTCTCCCATCAACTCATTAGAGTAGAAGAAGTTGCATCGGACGTGTGGTACCACAGCTAGTCTCCTGTTAAGACTATTGCACTAGCGCACACTACTTAGCTTTTTCGTGTAGATTGACTACAATTCTTATAATTTTTCCTAGTGACATAAAATCCAAATAACTCAAACTACAAGTTGATCAAAGGTCGTCGAATCATGTAACCCGGCTCTCCATGGTAAATACACTCATGACCATACGATCTACGATCTACCAAGATACTATAGTTGGTAGCCTGATAGGAGTATATGATATACTTGATACGTGCAACAGATACAAACCCCTATGATGCACGCTCCAAATGCAATTGGCACTTGGGAAATTTGAACTTGCCTTCGTTGTGGTGCGGGAGTCCAGTGACTCCGACCGAAGAGCCAACGCATGGGGCCCTTATCTGAGAGACAGTGGAAAAGATGGGGTTTTATAGCAAAAGGGCCATTAGTCTCACTATGGGGTAGGGCCCACACCTGCCTCATAGTTGAAGTAGCCTTGCACTTGCATTTGTAGAGGCTTGCACCACTAGCTCATTAGTCATCGCTGTCAGTGCTAGTGCTAGGTACATGCCTGGCATAGTGTCTTCTTCTCACTTGCTATGTTTGCAATGCTCCTTGGCCAGGTTCAATTCGGCTTAGGCTTTTGGCTTATGTACGACACTACAGTAACTCGTTTTTAAACAATGTGTCTTTTTAAAGAGGGTCTACAAGTCAATTGCAGTACACACTATACCAACTTTAGTTATATCGGCCAAAATCGCATGCGGTTGTTCCCTCTTTGTAATCTCTCTTGCGAAGAGCCAGAATTCAAAATCCATAAGTAAAAAGTCATAAGCCACACCTAAAAGAACCCACCCCTTAACTAATCACTTGGTTACACACTGTTCCCTTCCTTACATGCCTGGCACTATGTCTTCTCCTCCCTTGATAGTATTTATCTATTGCTTGTGGATTTTCGAGCAGTGGTTACTGTTCGAGTCTAACTAACAATATATTAGATAGATCTATCATAGATTTTTAGAATTTGATATCATGATTTATTGGTTACTATTTTAGATTTGTTGTCAAGATCTCTAAAGAAATGCAATAGAAATGTAGTGTTCATGCCAAAAAGCCTTACCTAGTAAAGTGAAATGTGACCGTAGTACCACCTCATTGTAACTTGTTAACTACTCCTTTTGTTCATAAATATATGGAGTTTTAGAACATGTGTAGTCATTCTTTTTTAACTTTAACAATTTATATATAAAAAATAGATTGATCAAATGAAAATGGTATCATTAGATTAGTTAAGAAAAATATTTCCAGAATATAATAATTTTATATTTTTAATAAACATATTCATATAAAAAGTAGTCGTCAAAGTTACATGTTAAAGACCGTGTCATATCCAAAACGTTATACATTCTTGAATGGAGGGTGTATTCTATTAGAATTGGGCTCATGAGAAGTAAGGACCAATCAGTCCCAAAATTCCAAAGCATGGCATGATTTAGTCCCACATTCCTGGGCAACTGGGAGGAGAGCAATTTAAAGGGTGGAGTCCTTGGCCTCCCTGCCACTCCCTAAAACAAGTGACATATAGCATATGATAGTATGAGGAGGACTATAGCTAAACTCATACACATGCTTGTACGAGTGCGCATATTTGAGTATTTTTGCGTGGAAATCTTGCGGCATAGCAAGACTCCTAACACAACATACGTACCTTTTATTTTGTTGAATCATGTCTTTTCTCTCCTTAATTCAGTTTGAATGCAATTGAAATGTTTTAATTTGATTTAACTGAGTTAATGGAGCCATTTACTAGTGAGTAATTGCCTCGTGTCCATAAAAGGACATGGAGATGTCCATGCTAGGTTGTTGAGCCACCGAATCTTATCGGCCTTTTTTCTCAATCGACGTGCACCAAGAAGGAGGGAGAGTAGATATCTCCAAACTAAAGTCGAAGAGAGCACCTATAGAGGGCGGCAACTAAGGTTTCTGGGCAGTGTGACCACTCAGCTTCCTCCTCAATGTTGACTACTGCAGCGACAACACGTCTCTACATTGCTTCCATGTTCTCCACCAACCCAATTGTAAGTTGTTCGTACGACCGGTTGATGTTCTTTTCATTTATGTTCCTAAGTTGAAGTATAATATGTTGCTTTTGTTGTTACTTATGAGTATTGCATTTTTAGTCTTTTGCGATATTTGCCTTTGTTGATGATCAAATCATTGATCTTATAAAACGTAGGAAAATCTGACCCTCACAAAATGATTTGATAGGAAAAAAGGGGTTTATATTTATTGCTATGTCGATATTATAACCTGCTCTTGATGAGCAATTACGAAGGGAATGCTACTAGCCCTAGCTTTGCTATTTTCTTGCCTCCCTGTCTACTGTTTGATCGAGAGATCATGTCTTCATCTTCTTCCATAAGGCTTAAATAGCATCGAAAGGGTGTCGGTTATCTGCTGGAACAGGAGCCTTGTCAATTATTATGTCTAATCAAGGAATCAGTTGCTATTACAGAGAGAAAGACCTAACAGGTGGAGTGGGAGAAAAGTGTAGAGATAATCGTGATGAGGTTTTCGTTAGAGGTATAGGGCCAAATCATGGTGCGGTTAGAAGACACAGAGCCGCACATGTTCAATTTCACTACATGAGGGGCTGCCTGAAGACAAGCCCATGTATTGGGCTATAGAATCTCCGAGTGGTGGCTGATCGGGTAAGTGGAAAAAGAGCAACATAATAGGTGGAGTCCTTGGCTCCTTACCATTCCCTAAAACAAGTGACAAATAGCATATGATAGTATGATGTGGGGATATTCGAATTTACCAGGAATCTTCGTATTCATGCAACTGTCTAGGATTTTAGTTGCAGATAGATTGATAAATAGCCTACTTATTATTACAATACCATAACAAGTTCTTACATAAAGTATGACATAGCAGTCGATTGCAGAGTTTTGAGGCTTCCAAGCCAAATTGACTTATATTACAGACGAAAGACGACAAAAACAACCACACCACAAGCAATGCTTGAGTCTAGGTTTGACCTAGAATGTATGATCTTCACCACCATAGTACTTGTCATCTGCTGGTATTTCTTCATATTGATCATTGTCTGAACAAAAATATGCCAGAATGAGAACATTCGTACTCAACAAGTCACGATGGTAAAAATCTTATAACACAATTGAGGATTTCAAGGGAAATGTCTATCAAGGAGGGTTGTTTTTGGACCAATCATCACTAATACCCATATAATTTTATTTGTAAACATTTTTCTTTAATCAAAACAGGTTTATAAAGAAGGTTTTTGTTAAGGAGGTTGTGTATCAACAAGTTATCTCACTTTCAATTTACCATAATTTTAAGTAATAATGTTCCATATGCATTGATTTAGGAATCACTCCTTTTGACACAGCTCCAATAATCAAAAGCATGGTATATTCGAATGATTGATTTAATCTCTGCAAAGAGTGCCCAGTTTTACCCACCCAATATCCACAACTTGTATAGAGCCAAGATAACATAATCGTTCGAGAGTCCCACAACACTAGTTTCTACCCAATAGACATCAGGGCCATCCTAGCAGCCAGGGTCATACTAGGCCTATGGTATGCCATCTGCCGACTGCTTACATGGGTTCTAGTGTTGTGTAGCTCAACAACTGGCACTCAAAAGTCCACTTCGACTCACCCTTAGCTGCTAATATTAAGCCTTCTCTAGTAGGCTTAATGAAGTGGGACAATGTACTAGGCTACGTCCTTTTTCTCGATCCCGTGGATGGGCGATAATCATGTCAATTTCATGGCACAAGGTTTGAGTCCTTATATGCTTCAGGCGAGACATCCAGACAACCATTGTGTAGACCAACTGGAGCATAACACATAACCAACCACTTACCCAATCCTCGCCGTTAGCCATCATTTTCAAAATATCACTCTTAGTGAGAGATCCACCACTATTATTTATCATACCAAAATGGTCATAAATTCTGATGCATCAACTCGTGATGGCAAACCATAATATAATGAGATTATTGTTGTCCAGATTCACTACTATGTTAATCTGAAGTATGATATACTAACTCTAAGTTCATCAAGGAAAACCATATCAGATTATTATTAAGGATGGCAAGTAAACAATGTAATTAAGGTATTAACTACTTAAACATGATAATTCAAAAGTAACTGATAACAAATAGCATTGATAATTAAATAATATAGAAATTAACCCAACTAATATAATTTAACATAATCAAGGATTGTGGCTTGCCTTGCGACTCATAGTTGGTGCTCACTCCTTCGTAGGCTTCAGGGTCGTTACTTCTAGTTCTATTTATCTCGAGGGCTCCTTCTCCACAATCTAGCGCGTGCACACACATGAACAAAGTCAAATAAGCCTACTGTAGAGCTACAACACTTGTAAATAAAATATTATTAAAAGAAAAGGGAAAACAGAGCCGAAAAGTTATTGGGAGGAGAAACCGATGAAGAATTAGCTTTAGAAAGCTTTGAATTTAGAGATGGAGGGTGAACAGTGACAACTGAGTGGTCTATATGGGTGTAGGGTTATTCTACTATGCAAAACCAGTGCTAACTCATTGAGAAATGGTTTAGAAATGTGTGAATCGGTCACAAATCGATTCTAAATCAGGCTAAATCGGTGGGAATCATGATTAACTCTAATTAAACGAGTTTGAGTCGATTTGGACTTGGTCTGAAACTGGATCAAGTCTAGTTTGGCTCAGTGCAAGCTGGTATTGCTAGATCATGTGCGCATTACTGCGCTCTGGCTCAGTCGGATGCAAACGCTTAGGTCAAGTGCGATAGCTGGCTTGGTCGAATCATGGGAGCATATTGCCGATTGGCACTATTCTTCTTCTTAGTCAAGTAGAGGAAAATAGAGATAGAGAAAGAGATGGTGATGGCATTGCGATGGTGGGATGACAATGACGATGTGTGCACAGGATGTTCCTAGATGCCGCGAGGAAAATAGAGATAGAGGAAGAGATGGTAATGGCATTGCAACGGCGGGATGGCAATGATGATGTGTGCATAGGGTGTTCCTAGGTGCCGCGAACCCATTTTGAGTGGTTTGGGAGAACGACGAGGACCATGGTGGTCAAAAAAGGTAGTGCAAGGGCGACAGCCGCAGAAAGAGGAAAACTCACTAGTGATGAGCTCTAGCAGTCTCCGGTGAAAATAACTGGTGCATGAGTACGGTGTGGATATGGGGAGTACTTCGGTGAGAATGGCTTGGATTGGGGTGCAGCGTGGAAGGCTAGCAGCGGTGGCGAGTATGGCAGTAAGAGAGAGGATGGTAACGGCGAGTCACAAAGGGGCAACGACAGGAGAAGCAGGGGCTTGGCACTACGGCAATGAGGCACACCTCGTGACATGGATGGCAAAGGACAGTGACAATAGATATGATGGATCGATGGTGACGGCAATGAGGCCGATGGCACGACGAACGACGATAGTGGCTCCATCAATGACTCAGCGTGGGAAAGGTCCCGTTAGAATCGCAAGGATGTGAGGAAGATGATGGTACAACCAATTTGGGGAGAGAAACAAAGATTATAGCGCATTCGGGTAAATTACACAGGCAGCCGAAGAAGGGGCATCGCTCTCGCTAAATTTGTTGACAACAGCACAGCTCAGTAGCGGTACGGTCGGCTTCAGGGAGTGGAGTGGAAAGGAAGAGAGATAGCTGCTATGGTTGCATTGGCTTTATAAGCACTCGAAGGTGGTCACGCATAGGATGCAATGAAGGGCAGAGGTGGCGCGTGGGCATCGACACGGACGAGCGCGCATGTTTGGCGAGCGAGCTGGCATGCAGTGGTACAGAAATCATCATGTGGAGTTATGGCAGCACTGGAGCAAGAATGATGGTGCAATGGCCGTGGCACATGGCTAGCGAGGTGGCAAAGGCGGCGAAGCTTCAGCGTTGGCATTTGACCAGGCAAGCGGGATGGCGTCGTGCGGCTGTTGGGCCAAGGTGTGGGCTAGCACGGCACTAGGCCAGGAGAAAATGGGTCGACCAAAGAAAGAAAAGAAGGAGAAAAGAGTTAAAGAAATGGGTTGAGGCCTAGAAAAGAGAAGGAAAAGGGGAAAGATGGCTGTGGGTCAGGCAAGAAACGGCCCACGAGAAAAAGGATTTGAGGAAAATAGATGATTTTTCAAGATTGTTAGAGAAAGATATTACATTTTTAGCGCACGGAAAACATAAGGAACCCACGAACAATAATAAATAACTTGAGAGATTTTGCAAAACATTTATGCAATTTTGGAATTTTTTGGGCTATCACATATGAGGACTATAGCTAAACTCATACACATGCTTGTATGAGTGCGCATATTTGCATATTTTTTGTGTGGGAATCTTGTGGCATACCAAGACACTTGATATGTCATACCTACCATTTATTTTGTTGAATCATGTCTTTTCTCTCTCCTTAATTCAATTTGAATGCAATTTGAAATGTTTTAATTTGATTTAACTGAGTTAATGGAGCCATTTACTAGCAAGTAATTGCCTCATGTCCATAAAAGGGCATGGAGATGTCTAGGGTGGGGTGTTGAGCCATCGAACTTCGTCAATCTTTCTTCTCGATCGGCATGCACCAAGAAAGCAGGAGAGCCGATGTCTCCAATTTGTTGCCAGAGAGAGCACCTGCAGAGGGCGGCAAATAAGATTTCTAGGCAGCGTGACCACTCAGCATCCTCATCAACGTAGACTACTACGGCGACCATACGTCGTAGACTACTACAGCGAACATACGTCTCTGTGTTGTTTCCATTTTCTCCATTAACCTAATTGTAAGTTGTTCGTACGACTGATCGATATTCTTTTCATTTACGTTCTTGTGTATATTTGAAGTATAATATGTTGTGCATGTTGTTACTTACGAGTATTGCATTTTTAGTCCTTTGTTATATTTGCTTTCTAGTAAAAACTGAAATTAACATTTCACTTGTATTTCCAACGTGTTCTCTTTTGGGATCAACATGTAGACATGCAGTATATATGTCTCCATTCTTGTGAAGTGTCATCCCATAATATAAGGTTATTGCAGAGACTAAATGTGCAGTTATTGCAATATGTACACCATATACCCCTACTTTAATGCTTAAAAATGCATGGGTAGCTGTACTATATCATTTAAAAAGGGAATGCATGGTCAATACCATTTAACTTTTTTAAATTTAATATCTATTTGATCTATGTGAATGATAGGCTTTAGGTGGTGTTCAATTGGACTTAAAAAGCTCTAGCTTAGGACTTATTTTGCATTGTAGTGGCTAAAAATGCATTGTAACTGCTGGTAGCTTTTTAGGGTAATTAAATTAAAAAAATAAAAATGTTATACCATCGTGGACAATGAAAAGAAATAAGGAAAAAAGAAAAGGCAAAAATGCCCAAAAAATCCATATCACCAGAAAAAACAAAATTAAGAAGCCAGAAGGTAGAAACAGAAGCTCTAATGAGTAGGGCATTGGACTTATTGTGGGACGGAGCTATTGAAGGTAGGGGAGTCCTCAGCAACGGTTACATCATATTATCCTTGTCCCACCGGCCTTAGCTACATTTTAGTCACTGATCTGAAGACAATTGTATGCAAGGAAATGGAGTTTTTGGGGTCGTATTTGCAAGATTGGCACCCATCACGTGGAAATGATAAAAATGATGCCTTCACCGCACAACCACTGTGCGGTGAAGCTCGAGAGGCCGACACATCAAGGTATCGTATGCTCGCCGTGCAGCTAGAGGCTGCCACACCGCCACCGTGCGGTGGAGCTCGATGCTGCACGGTGGTCGTGTGATTGAGCTCGATGCCGCACAGGCACTGTGTGGTGCGCAATTAGCATGCTCCGTTAATACTAATTATGAAATTTATTTTTACATACTGCTTGAAAGAATTTTTTTGATATAACAAATGAGCTCAAAAATTTACAAAATTTTTTGTTGAGCCTTCTGACATAGCGTAGTTGATTGTTTACTTTTTCATAATTTTATGTGTTGTGAATTTTACTAAAAAATTCATTGAATTATGCTATTATTTTGTGGAGCTCAAAAAACATGTAGCAAACGAACTCAAAAAATTACAAATTCCTTTGTGGAGCCTCCCAATGAGTGGATCTAATTGTGTAATATTTCAAGAATTTTATGTACTCTGAATTTGCCACATTAATTTATGTTAATTTAATCGTACTTAGCGACGTGCGGACCATTTGTTTCAGTGCCTAGTCTCTCTCCTCCGCACATATGTCACTCCCTCGCTGTTATCCCCCCTTGCCCCCTCTTTCCTCTGCACATATGTCATTTCATCCATGTCGTCCCCCCTTGCCCCTTCCCTCCTCCGCACATATATCACCCTATCCATGCCATCCCCCTTGCCCACGATGGTGCGTGTCGACAACAACTCCTGAATTCTCGTCGGCAACGTTGTAGGTTCCCTTTTCACTCGCCTATAAATACCAAGCTCTCGCAGTCGCTCATCGCTTATCTCAACTATGTTTCACTTCTCATTCTCGCGCTCATCGTTAAGAATTAAGAAAGCATAACATAAGTTTTTTGGAGAGTAAATATCGAAGCAGTCGTCACGATCATAGCACTGCTGATTGCTTCCCCCGAAGGGCAGGTAATATTTTCTCTCATACTTTTGTCGTTATTCCCATAGTCACTGTTAATTAATGTTAGTCAGTTAATCATAATTAATGCAGCTTGTATTATGAAGTAAGTAGGTCATAGTAATTTAGTCATAGTTTTGTACTGTTTATAATATAGACGTAGGTGCGGTATCCATAATTTTTTAGTGCATGGTACTTTGTGGGGATTAATTAGTCATAATTAATTTAGTGGTAATTAATCAGTCATAATTAGTTTAGTACCAATTACTTAGGCTAAAATAATGAGTTAGTAGTAAGTAATTAAGTGGTAATGAAGTTGTGGTTTAACAGTGGTAAGGATGACGGTAATGAATTACTCATAATTAATTTTTGGAGGAGTAATTAAATTGTTGGTAATTAATGAATTATTCGTATGTAATTATGCATATGTAATCAATCACTTGCACATAATTTGTCATCATAATTTGTTTTAACGCATACCATCGATTAGGTTATTGTAGCTTTAGGTAATCTCAAACATGCAAGATTGTTAGTATTCTACGACACTGGTCTTGTATAGGCAAGACCCGATGGGTTGGATCTGTTGAGATACCACTACAAGGTAGTTCGGGCGGAGGGGCTCGACGCGATGAATATTCACAAGCTTCGAAGCAGCATCCGGAGGGAGTTCTCCATGGAGGCAATGACGATGAAACTTGCGATCAAGGGGATCACCTGTAAGAATGGCATGTGGGAGCTTGTCAAGGTGAATGGAACCGTAGCATGGAGCCATTACATGCATATTGCCTTCTAGCCCAAGGCGGCCATTTACGGGAGGTTGATGGTGTACCTGAATTTCATATACGGGGCACCGGAAAACCTTGATTAGCCTGGGGCCTCCACAATTGGGCAACCGTAGGGTGAGGTTGAGACGGTAGCATGGAATGTGTTGTCTTGGTCGGGACAGAATTGTGGTGGTCGGGCCGCATTGACTATCACGTGTATCTTCCGAATAAGGCTCTCGGGTTGAAGCCTGATGAGGACACCGACCTAGGCTTCGATGGTAGCAACGATGACACACACCAGATGGGTGGTCCAACTAGGGAGAATTGTGTCATCGGAGATGCTCTATGTGGCCTCCAGAATCGATGATATTGCGGTGCGTTCCTTTGTACTATCGCAAGAAAAAGGGTCTTAGTGGGGGTTTTATGCTAACACCCTCTTAGTTGGGCAACACTTTCTTAGCAAGACGACTGTGCAATAAGCTATACCACGGTAAGCCTTATCCATTAGCCATGTGTACCGAGTGCACCAGTTCAACCTGGGACATTACGCCATAAAGTGCATAGTGAAAGGCTACCCTGCAAAGGTCAACGCTCAACGAGCAACTATTTTTGGCTCGGTCTTCACAGTCAAGGCATTGACCGATTACACTTGTGAGCTTAGTGAGCCCCTACAGCAACATTAGAACGCAATTTCCGCATAAAGCCTCATCAACCACCTAGTTGTGGCGGATGTATCCATCTCCCTCAAGATGCTAATGTCGGAAGTTGCCAATCTGGTTGGTTATCCCGTCAGCTACAGCAAGGTCCAACGAGCTAAGCAAAAGGTTATCGAGTCTATGTACATGACATACGAAGAGGCATACAACCTTGTGCCCGGGTTGCTACACCGGATTGTTGAATCAAACCATAGCATGTGCATAAACAATCTTAAGAGTGAAGATGCTGACAGATGGCCCAACTGCTTCATACTAGACTAGGTGTTCTAGGCTTTCGCTTAGGCCATTGGGGCCTTCAAGTTCTACCATCCTATGCTCACGATGGATGGCACTTTCCTCACAGGGAGGTACAAGGGCACCATTATCGCTATGGTGGTGGCCGACGCAAATGACCAGCTTCTTTCGGTGGCATTTGCCATTGTGGAGAGCATGAACACGTCTAGTTAGCTCTAGTTCCTAGAAAATGTGAAGCAGATGGTGATCGGAGACCGGTGCAACATATGCCTTATCATAAATCGCAATGCTTGCACATCATTATACATCTTGAACATGTTTGTCATCATAATCCTATATCTCTCACCATTAGTGTCGTGAAGCAACAACTATTTCTCCAGCTCAGGGTATGGAAGTTGATTCATTGAGTGAACTTGACGACTATGGCTAAAGTGCCCTGAGCTACAGTTGGTTCCGTTACCTACGACGCCCTCACATTCCCTGAGGTCTTCTTATCGAGCTCTCTCCATATTGCATTGAACTTGCACCTTAGGTTCTGCATCCAAAGCTTTTTGAACTTCTTCATCAACTCTTTGTTATGGAAACAGGTGTGAAAGTTTGCTGCAACATGCCTCATATGCCAATAATTCCTCACATCACTCTATTGAAACAGTGGTTGCATCCCTTGCTGCATGGTGCTCAACGCCGACAGCAGCCCAACATTGTGGTCCATGATAAGGTAGACGTTGGGTCGATCTTGGACTACTTCTTGCTTCACATTGGCCAGAAACCATAGTTAGCTATCAGTGTTCTCATTCTTCACAATTATAAAGGCCACTAGGAATAGCTAGTCATTCACGTCTATGACCACTATTGTCAATACAGTGCCCTTATACTTGCTAGAGAGGAACGTGCCATCCATCATGAGCATTAAATGGTAGTACTTGAACCCCTCAATTGCCGATTGAAATGCCCAGAATACTCTGTAAAGGATGAAACAATTGGGCCTCTTCGAATGATGCATCCTCTCCATCTTATTTATGTATATCTCAAGATTGGCTTTGGTAATCTGATGCAGCATTCTTGGCATAAAGTCATAGGCGCCCTTGTATGTGCATATATTCTATGTATAGCCTTTCTCCTTGCCTGTCGGACCTTATCGTAGCTCACCGAGAAACCAATCAGATTCACAGCACCGGCCATCAACAGCTTTAGCCAAACCGTGACGTCCACAGTGATGAGATGATTGATCAGGCTGGCAATGATTGACAAGGTTATATTTCTGTGCTTGTGTAGTGATTATGCAAGATCATAAGTGTGATCCTTCACCACAGTTATCTAGAAGTCTGTTGCACCGCCTCTAAATCTCTACACACAGACCATTTCGGGACATGAATCGTCCGCACACTTCTCCACATACGTGATGGGGTTCAACCGGTGCACTCAATACGTATGGCTTATATTCATAGCATATCAGGCAATGGCTTGCTATGCAACACCCTTGTTGGGAAATCGTTGCTCTTCCACCAGAGTATCTTCGTCGAACGACCATTCGAACCTATCTTCGAGCGTCAAAACAAGGGAGATCAAAGTAACAACATCCAATCTGGAGGAGACATACTCAACGTCTGTACACATAATGCCACTGGATACACCACCCCTACCAGTATCTACACCATCATCATCTCCACTGCTAGCTATATCGACATCCTCCTCATCATCAGATTACATTCCATTCGACAGATCATCCAAATATTTATGATAGTCAATATGCACTATCTCACCGTCTCTTTGCACCTTCGCTTTGTTCAAAATTCTGAGCACGTCTTGTCAACCCTCCATCATCCCGATCGACACTATGTTCTGCCGCACCACCACCATGCGTACCCACAGCAGGTTCCACTTTGCCACCACCATTCCCACCAACAGTAGGTTTCATAACGCCACCACCAACCAACAGTGGTATTTCCACGTTACCACTCCCACCGGCCTCCACCCCTACTCAATGGTTCCCCCTCTTCACAAATTGTACATACACTATCGGCCTCCCATATATCGCTGCACCTGGATTGCTTACAATCTCTCACCCACAAGGTTGTCACCACAAGGTACAATAAGGTTCAGATTAGTCGATCCGAGAGCCCAAAACCCTACAAGTCCTACCTAACACCGCATAATTTCGATGAAAAACAATAAGGGTGAAAATACAGCAGAACTACGACGCTAAGGTTGCTATGTTCATTATTGGATTAGTTTGGATTTCCGCAGGAACGTGGGAAATCCCCACATTCGAAACGATCCTCGTAACCTATGACCTATGCAGGGTTTTACCCTAGACTACGTGGCCCCGCTCGTTTCGGCTTTTTTTCGGTTTCTTCTTCTAGCTTCTGCTTTTTTTCACTATTCAGTATTTCGTCTTTTTCTGAATTTTTTTAGATATTTGAGGCTTTTTTGTATTTTCTTTTTTTCCTGTGTTCCTTTGTATTGTTCCTAATGGGTTAATATGTTTTTTCTATTTTTATATTTTTTTTAAATTAATTATACCTAAAAAGTCAAATCAGCTATAATAA
Organism: Melocanna baccifera; assembly: GCA_036346265.1. NCBI lineage: Eukaryota > Viridiplantae > Streptophyta > Magnoliopsida > Poales > Poaceae > Melocanna > Melocanna baccifera. The sequence continues at coordinate 12,912,908 of CM070689.1, read as the reverse complement.
AAAAATCAATTACAGTGAAATTTCAACCAAAAATCAGAAGCCATCGCTAAAACGAGCGCCCCCTTAGGCCATGTTTAGGAATCAAGGTTTTTTTCTCCCCAGTTGCTATGGGAAATAAACTGTGTCACATAAAATTCATGCGAATGTCTCGTGAAATTTAAACAGGGGCCATAGATTTCTAGCAATTTTTTAAAAAAACCACTACACATTTGACAAAAACAAATTCCACGGACAAAACAGGAGAATTTATTATTAACCTCCCTCAGCAGCGGCCGGGTCATACTTTTGGCTCCTCCTCTCTTTAAACACCCCCCAAAAAGAGAGTGAGCGAGCGGAGTGCGAGCGGACGGACACCCATCCCACGCCACCATCATAACGCCACGCTCCACTCCACTCCACTCCAATTTCCTTCCTTCCCTCCCCTTCCCTTCCCATTTCAAATACGCCACCTTTTCCTCCTCTCTCGCTCGCATTTCCGCGAACACCTCAATGTCTCCGACCACCACCCCGTCCCCAGCACCGGCGGCGGCAAAACCGAATTCCGGCGGGGGCGGGGGCGCCAAGCGCAGCCTGATGGCGTCGCTCATGGACGCCACCGCGCTGCTCCGGTCCGGCTCCTTCAAGGAGGACTCGTACGTGGCCGCGGCGCTCCCGGCCTCCGACCTCCGCGCGCTCGCCGACCTCAGGGCGCTCCTCGCCACCCACCCGGACCCCATCTCCATCTGGGGCGTGCCCCTCAACCCTCTCGCCCCGTCCGGTGGCGACGGCCCCCCCGCCGACGAGCGCGCCGACGTCGTGCTCCTCAAGTTCCTCCGCGCGCGGGATTTCCGCGTCCGCGACGCGCACGCCATGCTGCTCCGCTGCGCCGCCTGGCGGGCCGAGTTCCGCGCCGACGCCGTCCTCGACGAGGACCTCGGCTTCAAGGACCTCGAGGGCGTCGTCGCCTACATGCACGGCTGGGACCGCGACGGTCACCCCGTCTGCTACAACGCCTACGGCGTCTTCAAGGACAGGGACATGTACGACCGCGTCTTCGGCGACGGCGACCGCCTCAGCCGCTTCCTCCGCTGGCGCGTCCAGGTCATGGAGCGCGGCGTGCGCGCGCTCCAGCTCAGTCCCGGCGGCGTCAACGCCATCATCCAGGTCACCGACCTCAAGGACATGCCCAAGCGCGAGCTCCGCGCCGCCTCCAACCAGATCCTCTCCCTCTTCCAGGACAACTACCCCGAGATGGTCGCGCGCAAGGTAACCAACCTTCCTACTACCCTCTCTCCTCCCTCGGTTGTTGCCCTGTGCGCATTTCGTCGAGCACCTTCCATTTCTTCTCGTACCGCTGGTACTTGCAGGTGTTCGTGAACGTGCCGTGGTACTTCTCCGTGCTGTTCGCGATGATCTCGCCATTCCTGACGGAGCGCACCAAGAGCAAGTTCGTCATCGCGCGCGAGGGCAACGTCGCCGAGACGCTCTTCAAGTAAGCACGGCTCGGCTCCAGTGGCTGCGAAAGATTTCTGTTTTGGTTCCCGCTCTGGCCTTGCCGTGACACTGACACGGCGGTTCTTGCTTCCTTCCTTTCTTTCTCTGGGCAGGTTCATCCGGCCGGAGCTGGTGCCGGTGCAGTACGGCGGGCTCAGCCGCGCCGTCGAGCTCGAGAACGGGCCGCCCAAGCCGGCGTCCGAGTTCACCATCAAGGGCGGCGAGAAGGTCTTCCTAGAGATCGACGGCATTGAGGTATATACTACACCACATGCCATTATGGCAATGCCACTCTCATCACAGTTCCGCATTGCACTTCTTTACATTGGGAGCTCAAATTTTTTTACTAATCTTTTTGGGTTTAGTGATTTACTCCATATAGTTGCATAGTTATATCCCTAACTTGAGCATACAGTGTACACAAGAAAGATCTTTAGGCCAGTACTCCCAACTTCTACTTTGGCCTATCATCACTCTCTTCTCCCTGTCTCTCTGGGTTGCCAAATTGGGGCTAAATAATTGCATCACTCGCATGCTTTGTGAGTTGTGTGCTCGAGATCAGACAAGAACACAAACAATGGCTTTGTTTCTTGCTTTTGCTGTGTCCTAGGTTGGCTGGCTCCAGTGCTTTGTGTCAGTTTTTTTTTATCTTTTGACCTCACAGGTGTGAAACTGACTGGTTCTCGCTGCGGATTTATTTTTTACTATTATTATTTTTTTATATATTCATTCGCATTATATGTAATAGATTAATCTATTTTTATTTTAACTTTTTTAAATTTAATTATGTTAAACAAATTACTATGTCAATTACAGTTTAAATTCAATGATAAACTACTATTTTTCGGTCTACCTGAACGTCCCCTCTGGGTTTCGAAATTTGTGGTGTGGGGCTAGAGTATCGACGACTTGCTAGGCACCACTGCAAAAGTGGTAGAAAAAAACCTTTGAGCTGTGTATATATGTGTGTTGATGCAATGGTACCAGTAAACACTGCGTCGAGCAGTAGCCGCAGCTGCTGCATCATGCAACGCGTCCCTGTGAAACTGACACGGGCATGGCGCGCTGCCCGTTCCGGAGAATCACTTCCCATAACAATCGCTTCCGCCCGTTCCCTCGGTTGTTCATTTCCACTTTACCCGGCTTATGTGTATACGAACTTCAGTAGCTAACTTTTAATAGTGTATTTTTAAAGTTAGATTAACTAAAAAATTATAGTAAAAAAATATACTGAATTCAGCTATACTGATTAAAATTATATTTAATTATTTTTTTATATATACCATATTTCACAAACAGTTAGAATTCAAGTATTTAGCCCAACACCATTTAAGTTCACATGGGGACACGGAGAGAGAAATCTAGAGAGAGAGAGAGAGCAGCTCACACGCTGCAAAAGCTGGATATAGAAACGGCGCAGCTAAGCTATGGCTGTTCTTCACCCGCTTTTGATTTCCTTTCCATCACACAGCTCACACACACATCTACGGATCTAGTACCTGCTCGCAATGCAACTTCTTGTGAACAAAAAAGAAGAGTGACCGGTCTGCATGTGAGTTTCATGGCCAGGTTTGAATTATACAACGCCTGCGCTGCGCTGCGCCTTTGTCCTGACCTCGTATGCAACGCAGATGATGCCAGAATTTTTACGAGATTACACTTTTTTTTCTAATTTTAACAATTACTTTTTTAAATTTTATTTATATCGATTAAAATCAAACCCAAATTTCGAAGGCGAAATAGCAGGCCCAAAGTTAGCGGGCGCAGCGCAACACAACAGACGCAGCGGCTGTGCTCTTTTTGTAGCTTTAACAATTACTTTTGTTTACAGTTCACGGCACGGTGCGAGTTTCCACGCACTGTCACCTCCTCAGTCCCTACCTCATGCTACTGGCTGCAGTCAAGTGAAAGTGAAAAAAGAGGATGATGCACTCGAAACACAAAGGGCCTTGTGTTTGTGGCGTGTTCTTTTTTTTTTTTGGTGTGGCTGACAGCTGGTTTTATGTTTGTGTGAACGATGATAAGCTACGTTAAAAAGTCTTCTTTTTATTTGTTGAAGAAAGTTATAAGCTGAAAAAAAACCCACACCGCTACTAGTAGAAGTACACATTAGCAGGGTAAATTAGTAAAGCCTTTGCTAATCTTTGCGTCTAGAAGCTTTTGCCTTCCCTAATTGAGGTGTAAACCGGTGGCGAAAAAAGGGGGGTTAATTTTGTTTGCTATTGTTGTCAGTGCCAAACCTTTTCTTTAACCACTGTAAAAAATTGAGTACTGCACTGTTTTGGATTCTGGCATGGCCAATGCTCATGGTAGCACCCTTGTTAAGAATCAAACTATGGCTTGTATTGCCAAGAGCTCTCAAGGTAATCCTTTGTTGTTGTTGTTAATCTGGTTTCTCTGGAGATTAATCAACACCACCTTTAATTGCAATTCCAGGCCGGTGCAACGATAACGTGGGACCTGGTCGTCGGCGGCTGGGACCTAGAGTACGGCGCGGAGTACGTACCGGCGGCGGAGGACAGCTACACGCTGTGCGTGGAGAAGACGAGGAAGGTGCCGGCCATCGCCGACGAGCCCGTGCACAACGCGTTCACGGCGAGGGAGGCCGGCAAGATGGTGCTCTCCATCGACAACTCGGGCTCCCGGAAGCGGAAGGTCGCCGCGTACCGGTACTTCGTGCGCAAGCCGTCAGTGTAGGCTGCTACTCTACTGCGGTGGCCGGCGGCTGGCGGCTAGCCGACTGGCCGAGGTGTTTGCTATGGATGGTGATGTGCTCTGCTTGCTTTGCTTTTTTAGTCTTGGAGATGAGCGGTTAATTTAGGGGCTATTTAATTAGTGCTATAATAACATGCATGTATTATGCCATATGTAAGAATATAATGTAAGAGCTGTGAGATCATACCTGTCATCATCGTTATAAAGCTAGTGAGTTCAATCTTTTTGGGCAATTTAATTACCTTTGTTAATTCACAAAAACAATGCTTTAGATTCCTGTCATCATTGTTATAAAGCATCGCTATATGCCTGTGATCGGATGTCTCCCAGAGACATACATATATGCTTGTTATGGGAGGACCATTTCCAGGTAAGTCATGAGCAAGTTCACACAAGGAAAATAGAAACGAGAGACACGGTGGATAGACAGTGAAGAACTTATTTCGTAGATAGCAAAGGATCCTGTACCCTTGGCTCTGATACTATTTGATACAAATAATGCACAAAAAAATAGAAACGAGAGACATATTTTTTACGTAGAAAATATTTATAGGAAAAAACTATGAACGTTCAAAGGTAAATCATTATAATAAAGAGATATTACAATGTAGCGATTTTAATAGAGTACACTTCTTTCTATGGACTACTGAGGTATATATATATAGGACGAGGAAAAAGGGTCTCACATAGAAAGAAAACCGATTCAGAATCGGTTGCTACAAATTGACGCTACATCTGATATAACTTGTGTATGACCCAGACACCTGTCATGCTACATTTAGCATGAGATGATGCATTGTTCTGCACGAATACGATATAAATTCGGATTAACTTTAATAATTATAGTGTCCTAGTAGAATTTGAAAGACACAAAATACAAATTTACTCATCTCGATTTGATTAGGCTAATCTATGCCCTCTTTTTTTATAGAAAAAAGTCAAAAAATATATACCACAGCAAAAGAAGTACTGGACTACTCCATCTCTGTTACTACTAGTCTCAAATTACCTTTTTTGTGGTTTATAACTTTTTCACAGTAGCTAACTTATTTTACGTTGTAGTTACTGGTAGCTTTTTTTGATACAATTAATTTTTTTTAAAAAATAAAAATACAAAAAATAGACTATTCTATCGTAGATAATACAAAGAAACACAGAAAAAAAGAAAAGCAAAAGGCTGAAAAAACAAAATTAAAAAAAAACAAAATTAAAAAATAATAAATTAGAAGTTATAAATTGAAACCAAAAGCCATCTGTGCCAGGCCCATGGGATGTCATATGAAGCCTTGATACTGTGTGTGTGCATAGACATACATTTCTGACAGGGTAGAGCAAGACAAGTAATAGTGGCTTAGTACAAGCTTTTGTACGTACTTCAATGGCCTTGATCACTTTCTGCCGCAAAGCTAGGGTTTAGATTAGATTAGCGTCAAGAGAGTTCCAGGGGTGCTTACTGCTTAGCCGAGGAGAGAGCATGTGATGGGTGGTCCTGGAAACTGTCCTGTAGCTGGTCCTACTTTGGACACAGGTTATCGCAGGCCGGCAGGTGTGCTTGCATCTTTGTCGCCGGTCAGATGGTCAGTGTGCACATACTTTTTCTTTTTCTTTTCGGGAAACACTGCCAACGCTACAAATAAAGCTGCCCCTGTTGTTTTAAGCCTTGCCCTGTGGCGTAGGATGTGGTTAATTAAGAGGTTAAAAGAGGCTGTAATGTGATGTAATTTATGCTTTTGCTTGGGATCATGCTTATGAGTACTTTGGAGCAAATATGTTAATTTCGGTACCGATTAGTACGTATCGTACATCACATGAACCAGCACAAAATAGGTCTACGTACTTACCGGCCTAAATATAAGTTATATTAGCTCGATACTAGTCAATACTGATTATACTAGCTTTGATACCATTAATACCGGTCGGTTCGGTAGAATTGATAATACTATCTATTGAAATATATTTTATATTTGATAGTACTACTATGTATTTAAAATAATATTATAAGCGATATTTGATGTGCATATAATTAAATAAATATATACTTATAAATATATATACTTATATTATTATATTAAATCTGAAATGGTATGTCGGTATGGATCGGTGCCAGAATGTACCGTTCTAAGAACCAAATCGATATAGCTTTCGGTACAATATTGACAACTATGCTTTGGAGTGTCTAATGGGCATAGGTCGTATTTGAAATCTATAAGAAAGACAACTTTGAGGTATTTTGTGGAGCTCTATGTGACTAGACTACGGGGGTGATCGTTTTAGCGATGACTTTTGATTTTTGACTGAAATTTCACTGTAGCTGATTTTTTTACTGTAACTGAGTTAATAGATAGTGTAGTGAATAGTGAAAAAAAAAGCTGAAACTTTTAAAAGCTAAAACGATCACTGCCGTAGGACATTACAAACATAGGACATATCTATAGATGAGATTGCATGTTAATTGCACGTAGAGATGGGATTGTACTCATACATGTGTTCTACCCATACCATTCACGCCAAGCATTACAAATATTAAAAAGATTTGTACACGTGAGTGTTTGATTAATCATGTGTGCTTAGAAAGTAACCAAAAGATTACCATGACAATTCACAGGCATGCAGGCATGCAATGGGATCAATGATATCACCAGCCAATTAAAGTAGAATGATTCCTACCAATTACAATCATTACATGTTTGCATCATTGCAGCTGCAATGCCCCATAGTTGATTGGCTACATCGAAGCTGGGGAAATAGCCTTGTTCTACGCTCTTTTGGGGGGTTCAAACTCTAGTTAGGTGCAGACTGGAGTGGCTGCGGGCCAGACTCTTAACCCTATTCTTTTTATCTTTTAATTTTTTTTTAGTTTTTGATTTCTCTCTAAATCAAAAAAGTCAAACGTTTAAATAGAGCAATCATTTAAAGTGAATTCTTCGAACGACTTTTCGGGCTCAAAATTATATGCGCTATCAGCGTCAGTGTTTTCGCTGCCTACTGCTGTGTCAAAATACTCAGATAAAAACTATTAATCGTAACTAAAAGTCATCAGCTATAGCATAAAAGAACACCCCATTGACAGCCTAAAATCTTGCTTAATTTTCTGTGCAAAAACTCGAAGCATTTGATGCCTTGATCTTTTGCTTCAAAAGATGTGTCCACTTAGTCAATTACTACCTGTGAAGTATAATAGTGAAGGCATGATAGCCCTCGTAAATCAGCAATCGTGAAAAATCATGAACTCTTTTTTTTGTTTAAGAAATATCATGTGCACTACATTTGTTAACAAAATGACACTCCATTATTTCCAAATATATATCAGTTGGTGTGAGTGTGATGTGTTGAGTATGTGTGTCTGCTTTGTGGCCTCTCAAAAAAAAGTTTAGACAACAGTACGGTTTTCAATAATTAAGCACATGAAACAATTACTTTATCCTTAAATGACACGTTAGAAAAAATATATTAACATGAAAGTATTTTTTGAAAGGTGAACTAATATCATTTCCATGTCCCATTTGGAACAAAAGGAAAAACGAAGGGATCTTGTTGGATAATAGGATTGGGGCTCCTATAAGAAAATTTTCTATATGTCCCTTGGAAAAAGGAATAACTCTAAAATTCTAGAGGAATATCCTCTTCCCTACACATTTTGGAGAGAAGAAAATATTTGCTCAAACCTTACGAAAATTTTCTTTTCATAATTCTAAAGGCACAACCCCCCCCCCCTCCCCCCATTGAAGATTTCCTCCAGAATTTCTATACTTTTTCTAACAAAGTAGGTGTCTCTACTCAGTCCTAAATTTTCAGTTCCTCTAGGATTCGACTAAGCTTGACATACATCCCTGCGTTGTAAATGGGCCCTAAATATTTTCGTTTATATTAATTGTCAAAGCTTTATAATTTCGATTTTATGTACTTTAAAACGACATCTTTAGAAAGAGAAGGAGATTCAAGAAGCAATACATCCGTGAACCAATTAAGCGGAGGTGAAGGTCGGTGAGTAGCCGACGGAAGGGGGTCACGGGTGCCGTTTGCTATTATTGATTGTTGTCATGGGTAGCGTATCTAGAATTTTGTTACGTCTTGAGTTAGAAAGAGTCAAGGTTTATTTGAGTTAGAGAAAAAAAAGTTGTATATTTAATTTACTTAGATTTATATAAGATTTGCACTAATAAATATTATATGTTTTAGACTGAAGCTTAGGCTGTTCGGGTGCGGATCCGTCCTGTTTGTTACGTTGCGCTGCATGTACATGAAGCACACCACAGCAGCATTATTACGGAGTGCCCAAGTGGTGCTACTTTTTTAGCCATGGCAACGTGAATTTTCGGGTGGGTGATGGCGTGCACGGCCTGACAAAATTGATTGATGACCTCTGGCCTTCTTTTCTTTCCATCTGAGTTGTTTTGTTTGCACCTACCTACTATGGAAATATAGTAAAATTATTTATAATAAAATTACTGTACTTTTCTAAATACGAATAGATAATTTGATAGTGTAATTATTTACGATTAACAATAAAAATACTTAATATTGATAGTAAAAATATTTATGATGTACAGTAAAATTACTTACAACTGACAGTAAAATTACTTGTAATTGAGAGTAAATTTACCTGTGACTGACAATAAACTTAGGCTAAGAGTGTCTGGGTCAACCTGGCATGATTCGATCCATCTCTGAAGCCGCTCGGTTAGGCTGAAATTTAGTGACTTATGGCTGAAATTACACTGTAGCTATCTAAAATTATGTTATAGCTGACGGTGGCTTATTTGATGTAATTAATTTTTTTTAAAAATAAAATATATATAAAAAACAAGTTAGCTCATCGCGTATAATACAAATAAATACAGAAAAAAGGATAAAAAAAGCTTTAAAATGATGAAAATATAGAAAAAGCAAAAATTATAAATAGTAAAATAAATCAAAAATTTAAATCTAAATAAGCCGAGCCTCTTTCCTGTCTAGACAGATCAGAGGTGTATGATATCTTATTATGATTAGTCATGTCAGATTTAATGGAATCATGCCCTATTCGAGTCCGTGGAGCGCCGTGCCGTGACGTGCGACCCATTTTAGGCAGGTACTGCATCACTCTCCCCCTTGACCCTGTCACTCGCGCTCCGTCTTTCGCGTTCATCGGAGGAGGGCAGGGAAGCCCCACCACTCCACCGTTGCCCTCTCAATCCAATAAGTGCCTTGGACTTGAGAGATTTCTTGGGAGAGATGTCCAACAAGCAACCAAGGGAAAAAAAAAAGGTTGCGACAGCGCCAATCACGCCTCGCTTTGGACGAGAGAGAAATGAAGACGACGTGTTGCGGTATTGCTTACTCCGAATAAAATAGGTGGCTCGCGCTGCATCTTTGTTCTTTGCATGAGCATGACTGCTTGACTCACTCATGTCGTGTGTTGATGTACTAGTGGTATACTAGCACAGTGAGTGCATACGGTAAGACAGTAAACGATGGCAGGCCCTTCTCGCTGGGCGCTGGCTTCTCTTCTGCTCCCGCCTGCTTATTGCGTGCAGCCTGCGCACCTGACATGGCGAAGGCCCCATGACCTGACCCCAGCCATGACTCCATGACCACGAGAGAGGGATGTGACGCATCTCACTCATCTCTTCATCCTTTTCGCCGTCGCCTTGTACCTTTCTGCTCGGCTCTTGCGGTTTTTGAGCCAGGCATCCATAGATTTCACTGAGAAAATGGAGTGTGAGGCCTTTCGTTCCTTTTCGTTGATTGCACCAGTAGCCAACCTCCCTGGAATACCTAGGATGACACATCCCGGTAGAGGTGGGAGTTGGACCGTACCGTACCGGCACGGTTCAGATCCACCGTGCCTCGGGCCGATTCGTGCCGTGTCGGCTCGACCCAGTCATTTCACTGTGTCGTGCCGTGCCGGCCCGCCTCACCTCCGACCAAGCCCAAGTACGGCCTAAAGCCCACCGTACCGACGTTCGTGCCGTGCCAGCCCAAGCCCAGCCGAAGTAACTATGCATGACGAAAACGGTGACGACGATGATGGCGGCGGTCGCCATCTTCCTTTCTCTCACACCCACCTCGTTAAAACTGACGTATAGAGAATTTGTGAGATCTTTCACTCTTCGACACCGAAAAGCCTTGAGGACGTCAGCGATGTGTTATAGAGACGTCTTGTTCGTGAGGCAAGATCGCAAGCATTCTTTTTAAGCGTATGATCAGAGTATCTTTAATAAAATAAAGATAAGGAGGAGGATAAGAAAGAGATTGAGAATATGAATGAATATTCTTAGAGATGTAGAAGAGCATCCAGTAGATTAAAAAGATATTTTGATCATCCTCAATCTTTTGCTCATCCTCGATCTGTATAACTTTCTGTATGTTGATTGTTGAGTGGAGAAAGAACACTTTTATAATATTATAGCTAATAAACAATAATATTATGAGCTCATATGCCACACGAATGGAAAGGCTATATTCCCAAAGCTACAAAACACTGGGAATGCAGCGTGAGCTCATTGGTGCGTTCAGTTGTTTTGAACCCATTGGTTCTGAGTTATCCTCTCATGCTAGGTTTCAACAAATAAGAGAGTGTGCGTATGGGTGTATTCAATAATTAAAATGTGTATCTATGTTTTATAAGAAGTATATGTTCGCTTTAATTAGATATATGTTCGCTTTAAATTATAAATTAATCTTGAGTTCCGCGATCAGAGCTAAATCGAGCAACGACATGAATCTAGTGAAGACTACATGAATGAATTGAAGTACTACCTGGGTGAAATACTATAGACTCGTAATAAGAAGAGTAGGAGGTGGAGGCGACGACCGGAATAGTTCCTAGAAAATCCAATTGTAATAAGGTGTAGTTATATTAGAACCTTTTAATCTACTAATTTAGATGATAATACATTATTTAATCGGTACGCATTACGTTTTAATCTACTAATCATCAAAGTGAGTATTTCAATAAGCATCTGAAAAATCTAGTAGTAATATATCTACTTCAATCAGTGGTCGCTAACTTGTGTTTTATTTTTTATTTTATTTTTTCCTTCTTATTTTTCTCTCTCCTTCCTTTCTTTATTTTTCCTTTCCTCTTTCCCATCTCCCCCTTGATCCATTTGGCATTTCGGCCGAACAGCTTCCCCAAAATTCTTCTCCTCCTCCATGTTGTGAGCTCCTCCCCTACTGGTCTCCCCCGCCACCCCACTCCTCCCCATCCCCCCCGCCCCGCTGCCCCCTCCTCTCCCTCCCCCGCGCCGCCCCTACTCCTCCCCCGCTACCCCCTCCTCCCCCTTCCCCCGCGCCGCCCCTACTCCTCCCCCACGTCGCCCCTACTCCTTCCCCACTACCCCCTCCTCCCCCTCCCCCGTGCCGCCCCTACTCCTCCCCTATCCCTCCCCGCCGCCCCCTCCCCTCCTCCCCCTCCCGGCCTCCCCCTCCCCGTCCCCTGCCGCCCCCCTCTCCCGCCGCCACCTCCTCCCGGCCTCCCCTGTCCCCTCCGCCGCCCACGCCCCTCCTCCTCCGGCCTCCTCCCGGCCCCGCCACCCCCTCCTCCCCCGCCGCGGCCTCCTCCCGGCCTCCCCTCTCCTCCCGGCCTCCCCTCCCCGTCGCCCCCTCCCCCCCTCGCTGCTGCCTCCTCCCCTCCCCTCCCGGCCTCCCCCTCGGCCTCCCCTCTCGGCCTCCCCCTCCTCCCCCTTCCTCCCCCTCATGAGCTGCCGATGTGGGTGGACTGGGCGGCCGTGGCGGTGCAGGCGAGGGCTCTTGTCGCTGGCGATGACGGTGAAGGTGCTCATGTGCCTCGCAGTGAAGGTTCTTCAGCTGAAGCCCGAGCGACGATACCGGTGGACCGGCCGACGGCTCCTCCCTTGGAAGTTGGTACGGCCGCACAGCCACGGGTACTTGTCTCCTTCCCTAATCCCCTCTATTCCCTCTGTCTCTTTGCTCTGTGATGTGTGAATGTGTGATGGGCTATGGGTTGGCGCCGGAAGGGCAACGAGAGGCGGGAGGGTGGGGCCGGGGGGGGGGGGTGGGGACGCAGGAGGGAGAGCCAGGGAGGCCGCGGGTGCTGGCGTGCCGGCCGTGCCCCCCGTGCCGGCCGTGCTCCATCGGGCCAGGCCGGCCCAAGCACGGCACGATATGCCGTGTCGTGCCGCCCAACGGGCCAGATTTCGGCCCAGCCCAGCCCGCAATTCGTGCTGTGCCACCACGGCCCGCCACGTGGCGTGCCCATGCCGTGCTTGGGCCGTGCTGGGTTGGCCGGGCCTCAGGTTGGCCCAGAATAGTCCAGCCCAACTCCCACCTCTACATCCCGGTTTGAGCATATGCACATCATCTGCTTGCTGCATACCTGTAACATCCTGATTTTCATAGCCTTTTTAAATCTTCTAAGATAAAATTCATTATTTGAATTTTTTTAAAATTAATATAAGCTTAAAATAAATTTTTACCGATTAAAAATTTTAATATAAATAAAATAAATATTAACATATGCTGAAAATATTTTATTTAGGTTTCTTGTGTCTCAAGAAATTTTCTGGAATTTTTCTTGATTTTTCTGGATTTATTTACTATTTTCTAGAGCTTATTTTTATTTTCTTCCAATTCCTAAAATTGGAAAACTCCCTAAAGAGTCCTCGCACCGTCCGAACGTTCGCCTCTATCCGAATCGTCTGATCATTTTTGAAATGTTCGATCAGCCGCACCGTTCGCCCGATCCGAACCCGCCGCGTCAGTCGTGGCACCTCAGCTGCCACGTAAGCCCTAGAAGCCATATCTCGCCACGTCTCATGACACGTGTGTACCACGCCAGCACCAAAGCCATCCCAGATGCTACATTAGTATGCCATGTGTCAGAGTCATGTCAGCCGTCACGTCAACCCTAGTGCACATGTGTCTTGCCACATTACCGACACGTCAGCCCTAAATGCTTAGTCAGCAGCCACGTCAGCCAGCCTAGTCACGTGCATACTGTTCCATGAGCCAAGTCCACTGTAGACCAATCTTCCCGTGCATTGAGTCCGCAATACAGTAGAATTTTTGAATTTTCAGTATTTTCCTTTAGAGTTAATTTTCCAAGAGTCTGTTCTTCTTCGTCCTAACTCTGATTAATTCTGTTATTTTTTTAAATTCATCTAAAATTGAGCTCTATCTATTGATTCTAGTTTTAAAGCTTTTATAGTTCATTTGAATTTTATTTGATTTTATTTTATGCCTCATTTGTTTTCTCTCTCGTTAGATCGGGTCTTCAATGAAGCGGAAGAACAACCAGAAGATCAAGAATTCATAACTGGGCAAGGCCAAGGTAAGTCATGTTCTTTGATTATGTTGAACCTGGTTTTTAATCTATAATTTATTTATTTATTAAATTATCATGCATTGTTATTTTATTACAAACCCTTGTACTTCGTAGTTACCGTTCCAATTTCTTAATTCCTCCCTTGATAATTTGAATGTCATGATACCATTATCATCTTGAGATAAAAAAATTTATTTAGTGATGCAATACTAGTTGTCACATGAGTTGTACAATTAATTTACTTAGCCATGCTTATAGTTTCGTTAGGCTCATTATCACATGTGATCAATTAATTAATTTTGACTTAATGAGATATTGAATCGTAGTTGGTGCCACGGTTATAAAAATTTATGTACCATGATATTAGTGTGTCATTGATGATGGTTATACAAAATTGATTCTCACTTGGACGAGTGATCGTGCAGTAAAGGAGAAAAGTATGGTTAGCACTTCGAGGGATGTGGAAGTCTCACCTTGGAAGGTTTGAGGTGGTTTTTCCAGCTGAGGCCGTGGCAGCGTACTATGTCTTCCCGGTGCGACAGAGGCATGGCTCGCCCCTGCAATGGCTTTAACAGTTTTAGGTACGTATGCTATGTATTTTTCATGTTTAGCGATGCACTATCCTTGCCATATGACGGGCTTACTAATTTTTTATTTGTGCACAGATCGAGCGGATAGATGAGGCTATGGTTGTTCGAGCGCTTCCTCCTTGGACGGCCGATGCTGGTCAACACCAGTCCATACCGTGAGGACATGTACCACAGGGGCACAGTGGACCAGCCGATCGCAGTGTCCCTTTGGTGCCGTAGGCGGGTACATACTCTCCTAGATTTTTACTATACTTATATTATGGGTCATCTTTTGTAACCACTATTCTAGCTCGTAGGCACAGTTTGCACACCTGTAGTTCACACGTGTGTACAAGCACTTTCTCGAGCGGCTCAATCACCTCACTAGTGACAACGTGCACTGAGAGTCGTACTCTGCTTAGAAGATGATGGACTGCGCCCCCACCGAGTTGTCCTCATTGTGCTGGCACGACCAGGCATACTAGTTGACGCGAAAGAAGCTCATCTTTGACATGTTTGTTGAGGACTACATAATACACAGGGTAAGAATTTAAGTTAAATTGTAATACTAATCTGAAAAGACGATCCATCAAGTAAGGCAAGAGAATATACAACATATATCTAAATTAAACTTCAAATTGTGAATATGAAAAGATGATGTAGCAAGTTGCAGCCAGAAAATTTACCGCTTGTGATTCTATCGTAAAATACCAACTAAAGATAATGATAGAATAAAATGTTAGCAAGGTAAAAGTGCAATTTGAGTCTCTTTTCCAAAAGAAATAAGAGATGGGAAATTCAAGAAAAGAAATAAAGGTTAACCATAAATTAAATACAAATTAAAATGGTAGGGGAAATAAAAATAATCATGTGAATATATGCGTACGTACGTGTACGTATGTATGTAGGTATGTGTGTGTGTGTGTGTGTGCTCATAAATTTTAAAAAATGGCTATATGTGTATATAAATAAGTATGCATATGCATTCATAAATAAAGTTGACATAAAACAGGGAAAGACCCTAAAAGTAAGTATAAATTCCAACCAAAAGAATAAATTAGCGTGTGGATGAAAAAGAAAATATATTCTAAGAAATGATTAATAAATTCAAACCCCAAATTGAGTTGAATCAAATTAGTAACTTGGAACAATAATTTGAATTGGAAAATATAATGGAAAAACCCTAGAAAACTAGAAAAAATATTTTTGGCCAACCAATTTTCTTCCCTGGCCCACTGGCCCATTTCCTCCCCTCCCCATCTCTGGCCCGCTTTGCCTACGCTGGAGAGCGCCCTGGCCGCACTCCCGCCACTCTGTTGCGTCACCGCCTAAGCCCGGTCGCCATCTGGCCATGCCCGATCCTAGCTGACGTGCGCCTCATCCTCGCCGTCCAATCCTCGCGCCCACCTGTGCCTACGTCGGCCTCCCCGTGTGACGCACTAAATAATAGCCACCGCAATTTCTGACCAGGCTGCGCCACCCCCATTCACACCAGCGTACGCTGAGTCACCCCCGCCATGACTCCCGCTCAGACAGTCCTGCCACGTTGGCGTCGCCTCAGCACCACGTCCTCTCGACAACCGCCCGAGAGATCCTGCCCACGTCTCGCGCTGCCGAGCTCCACATGCTCACCTAACCCCCTGCATGCCATCCTCTCCTTTCTCATGTGGCCATCCCCTCCACTGAAGCTGGTGAGTAAAAGCCCAAAAACACCTCACAGCCGCCATAGTAGCCAGCCCATGCGGCCCCAACCCTTCAGGGCCTGTAAATACTCAGGCATGACATGAACAAGATCGCCACACCCCACTGCCCGTCACTGCTCGCCGAATTGCTCTCGGGTGGCCCGAGGCTCACCAAAGCAAGTTGTCTTCCCCAACTCCCACCATCTTTGCCCGTGCCACCTCAGTAAAGTAAAAGCTAATTTGTTTGGCATGGAGCATCCTCCATAGTTCCCCAAGAGACCCCTGTATATCATCGACGCCGAAACCACCCATTCGCCGCCCTAGGCCTTCAATGGTAGACTTCCTCGATCATCCCCGAGACTCACCGTCATCTCAGGTAGCCTCAGGATAGTCCCTAGACGCTCCCCATCCATTTGATTGACTTAGAATGCCGTGTAATGCCAAATCACTTGATGCCCTGTTCCGCCGCCGACAATTGGCCAGTGGGACTTCGCCCAGAGGTGCGCACGGATGTGAGCAATCCATTTTGCAAATGTTCATGCCCAGCCGCTGCTTCCATCGCATGTGGCATTCTTCTCTCTCGCCGGCGGGAAGAAGGCATTGTAGAGCAGTTGTTAAGTTTAAACTCTTGATTAATTAATGCTAATGGCAGTTGTTCACCCTAAACCGTCATTGACATGTGGGCCATGTGTTTAATTAAAGTAGAGTCTATGACAGGTAGGCCATCCGATTTAAGAATTCTTTTAAAACAGGATTAAATGGTTTAAGTCTTTGACATACGGGCCCCGGTACACTATTTATACAGTAACCGACCCCACATGTCAGTCACAGAGAGCCTTGGTAATTAGAAAAATAATTCGAAACTAAATTAAAAAGCCATGGTTCCCGCTTATCATACACAGTAAATAATTCTAGAAAATAAATGAAAAATAAAAAGAAAAATATTTTGGGTCCCACCTGTCAATGAGAGAGTTCTTTGTCTTCTTTTTATTTTTGGAATTAAATTGAAACCTAAACTTTGAAATAGCATAACTTCTTCATTTTTAAGTCCAAATTTGATGAAACAAATTTCTAAATTTATCTAAAATTAAGATCTATCTGATGGAACCAGAATCACAAATTTTTTAGTTCATTTGAATTTTGTTGAAATTATTTCCAACTTACTTATAGTTTATCCAAATTTTTGCAGAAATAATCGAATAGCCTACGATGCACAAGAAGAGTAAGCTAAAGTGAATCAAGATCTGCAAGACCAAGTGACGAGTGAACAAGGTGAGTTAACACTTTGATCATGTTGATTCTATCTTTCTGCGCAATTTATTTTATTTTAAATTATTTAATCACACACTGTTAATTCATATGCAAAGTATGTTTGCTTTAAAATTTTAGTTACATACCCATTGTTATTATGTGATTATAGTTTCCATTCCTTGAAATAATTGTACCATTAACCATTATCGCTCTAGTAATTACTGATAATCATAATAATTATTTAATGTGTTTAAAACGCCATGCTTAGTCTGTTTTGCTGCTTTGGGTCGCTAAGTCAGCCTCGTCATCACTTCAACATGAAAACTAGTTTTTGGGAGGTTATGGATGTAAATGGTTGGTATGTTGTAATGTAGTTATTTTATGCTCCCAAAAACCTCAACTTGTTTAAATTGCATAGACGGATGGTATGGAGGTGTGGTGCAGTAAAGGCACGAGAAAATATGGTTTGTGGTAGAACCGCCCAGACAACCCTAATAACTGAATCTGACTTTGATCTCTCAGTGTAAAATAGTACAATTACAAGCTAACAAAGTGTAGACATGGCTAGCTAATTTACATAATCCTAGCGAGGTTACATGAAGGTATGCACACGTGCAAAGGAAAAGATGGTTTTATCCCCGCCTTTGCCGTTATGGCTCAAGTGGCAACTTCTCGAGGGGTGGTTACATCCTACAGAAAAAAAACCTTAGCAGACATAACCACACTAGGAGGATGCATTGTAATAGTCATGTTATGATTACTCAATCGCATGCCTTAGAAAGCATGTAATAACAGATATTATGAGATAATCTTATTTTATGGGTAAAATGTACAACCTCTACATAGTACAAACTGTTCGAACAGTTGTACCCACGGGTAAGGGTGGACTTTGGAAACTTACTTAGATATAGTTCTATTTCTAAAACTTGAGGGTGGAATGGGAAAAAGGAGGGCAACGATTGCCCTGATTTGTGTTGCCCTGAGATGTCAATCTCAGTGTTGGTATTAAGCGGTTATTAATGCTAAAAAAATATCAAATGGTACTTATATATCAATCAATACCATTTTACAAACTTGATTTGGTTAAAAATCTGCTAGGTCCTAGAAATTTCTGCTTATGATAATTTAAAAAGGCCTTTAGCAAAATAGAAATAACCCAAGCCGCTCCTTGGAAAGCCATGCATATTATACATAACTACATTTTATGTGTAGACTCGCAGAGCATGATGGTTTGTGCTCATACTCATCATTTAATTAATTCAAAAACTGGAGAACACGATCATTATGCCTATGAGGATGCGCCGAACTAGGATGGAGGCGAGGGCGATGGAAATTAGGGTGTATTTTAAATAAGCTTAAATCTTAGTTAGGTAGACTTTGATAGAGATTGTGTACACATATATTATCCTGTCTTGGGTAATATCTGTAATTCATAATTTACCCCCAGTCGCTTGCATGTGGATTCTTAGGGTTCTACTTTTGAGTTTCTGTTGCTAATGTTTTTGCTTTTGGGTAATGTAGGTATTTGGCTTGGCCAGCCCCTTATGTAGACTGACTCCCTTATGTAGACTGACTTTAGTTATGATGTATGTGAACTCTATAATATTAATGTATGGTTGGATCTGTAATATTAATGTATGGTTGGTTTATACGATGTATGAAATAAATCAGCAATGTATCTATGAGCACTATCACTGATCTAGGGAATAGTGCAGTTGAATCACTTAGGATTCTTGATTGTTAAATTCGAGTTTGACATCTTGATAGCAATTGGTGTCGATGGCAACAATCAGATTTTGCCCTTTGGCCATCACATTCATCGAAAGTGAGAATTTCAATAGCTAGCTATGGTTCTTTTGACATCTGAAGGAGGGAGTAGTTGGGGCATATTCTCATGTCTGTATAATCGATGATCGCCACCCTAAGATGATGAAGGCCGTAAGAAAACTTCAGCAAGACCCCGAGGAGTCATTCTCTTGGCTAGATATGAGGAACAAATGGTGCATTCACCATCTAGGGGCCGACTTCTTCAAGCAGTTCCCGCAGCAACCATTGATGAAGCTATTCAAGCAGTTTGCTATGCAGAACCAGTAGTGTAAATTTGATACATTGTGAAAGATATTGGAGCACACCAAGAAGCATGTCGTCGAGAGGAACAAGCGTCTGCCTATTTCTGGGGCGGCACAACCCAAACGCCTCGCACCATTGCGAAGCTTGACCCTCCCATTGTGACGTGGAAGATCTCGAGAAACATCAAGTGCTTTTTCCAATAGATTGAGGCTGATCCATTGGAGAAATGGTCCTTGTTGCATAACACGAATGGTGCGAGCTACGGTATAATAACCACTTACTTTGCGGTGTTGCACACTAGATTCTTAGAGGCCTTCATGCTCATCCTCTTGTTGCCATGAATGTATTAGTCCGGTGGTTTTTTATTTAATTCAAATTTAAAATTTTCAATGTTAGATTTTTCTAATGATGTTTATATTGTTTAACACTAATAGAATGTATTAGGAAGATGCATGCACCTCCCATGCTTGACTTCATATTTTTTTTCTATGAATGTATTAGGAATTTTCAATTTTAAGTTTGAAAAACCAGTTTTTAGCGATTTTTCTTTGGTTTTTTTTGGGCGGTAACCAGCCGATTTTTTCGATTACCGATTTCAAATTCAAATTTTGAAAATTGAAATTTGACCATTTTTCTCAGTTTTTTCAGTTACCGGTACCGGCCCCTGGCACGGGATTGTGTCTAGTTCCGGTATTTAGAACCTTGGTCATGACATTAGGAACAATATGGATGAAGGAGAAGCTGCAGCGGTGGGTAGACGTAGCAACCGCTGTGGCTAGGAAGGCCACACTGCCAAAAGTTGCAAGGCGCCTGCCAACGAGTAGGAACATCGGCGTGAAGTGCAATACCACTTCTTGTTATGTGTGTAGTGGTACCACGTGTACAAATGCTATCATATTGTAACTTGTACTTCATTTAGTACTTTTCTTGTTGTATATAGTGTGAAACTAATTGCATCATAATTGCAAGCTTTAACTTCATTTGCAGTGCCAATCCATCATCGTTATCTATCTCTGCAAAGCAGGATATGACATCGCTCTGCAAAGTATGACATGACCTCGCTTCGTAAAGTAGGACATGACCACTTTGTACACAACAGGACATGACTTCTCTCTACAAAGTAGGAAATGACCACTCTCTGGAAAGCAGGACATGACCTCTCTTTGCAAAGCACAAAGAGACCACTCGATTGCAGCAAGTTTCCTCCTCGAAGGGCGCGGCGCACGGACGCAAAACACATCCATGCATAATCACAATGGAGCCACTACAGGTGCATCTACTCCCACTATAAATACAACGCTACTCGATCAGGAATTCCTCACCAACAACACTACTAGATAACATGGACAAAGAGAATAGATGGAAGCACATCCATGAGCTCTTGAAGGACTGGGAGGCTCCCCAATAGACCACCATTGGCTACAGGGCGTTTAATCAACGACCTTACACACACCACTCACCTCCTCAATAGCCACCTCCTGAGCTCGTCGATCTAAGGAGGTTGCCTCGCAGTACACCCAGCGAATCTAGGTTGAGCCATGCCCCCCCTCCTATGCCTGCTGAACGCCCTCCAGAAGGGTCCCCAACGGGGGTGGCGCTACCCCTTTGCTAGTGTCGAGACGCCTGTAAATGCATCAAAGCAACCGACGAGTGGACCATTAGGCAACGCTATTGGTGCTACCCAAACTATTGTGCGGATTACCCTAACCGTAGGTTCGACACGCCGAGCCACAGGCAGCCGATAATGAAATTGCATTTCAGTGCACATCACTATTTTGCTTCTCATTACGCTGTGATCATGTCTCTCTTCCCACTGTAGTCTTTGTCACGCCTATGCGACTTCAACCAATAGATCAACCCCTACAACATATGTCGCTCCACAATTATCTATAAAAATTATCATTTGCTAAATATATTATCGACAAAAAAGATCGACCCCTACAACATATGTCACTTCCCACTGTAGTCTTCATCACACCTATGTGACTTCAAAAAAAATAACAACCTACAAACAAAATTTGCTAAATATATTATCTACAAAAAATTATCATTTACTCCACAATTATTTCCATCATATTAATAAAATATTATTATTATTATTTTAAATCACCCAACTGATATACAACTTGTTGATGTGTCGCTCTACCGTTAAGCAACCAGAGCCAAGTCGTTCAACGGTTGAGTGACTTGTCGATCGGCTTGGCCACATATGGCTCAACCGTCAGACAACTAGTCCAAGTCGCTCAATGATGAAGCAATAAACAGATATTACTAAAAAAATAAAAAAACACAGATATATTACTGTAATTTAAAATAAAAAATAGATTATTTAAAAAATTCTACAGGCCAGGCTAGGGGCATGCAGGCAACCAACCACACTGATACTGAAGTAGGGGCCAATCAAAAGTATAACAGTACTTATAGACCGCATTCCTGCAGCAACATAAGATTGGATTCCATCAGTAGGGCCCTCACCATTATCAGTTCACATTTCGGTAATTCAACATTCACTTCCAAAACAATGTCAGGGGGATGTCACTCAGTAAAATCGCATAGAAACAAAGGTAAAGAATGGATGGCGTACAGCCAATCCGTTACACTGTTACAACATATAATGGAAAGCCACAACAAGAATAGAACAAAAATCACGCGCAAAATTTTTTCGACTCTAGTGTAACATCGAAGATAGAGAAGCCGATTCCAACACGAGCAGCTTTAGTTTTGAGTCGCATATCTTCTTCAACTCAGCTAGCAACTCATGCTCTGCTCCCACAATTCTTCTTACTATACCAGTAGAACTCCATGTTTCCAAAGATTGAGCAATCCGATCACCAAGTTCAGAGTTATGCGCAGCTGAATTCTCTTCCAAGACACGGAATATGTGTCCTGGCCCTTCATCGCTAGTTCCTTGCAAATATGACAACAAGATATCCAAGGCTTGCTCCTCTGGCCTCATCTGATCAGACAACCATGTTTGGACGCTTCGGAGTGTGTCAATCATGCATTGAACAGATCTTTGAATTGCCCGCAACTGAGGTATGTTTGGTCGCCCAGTTGGACCGCCTTTCTTTTTCTTCTTTCCTTGTGGAGCTATCGCTCTCATACAGGATTGGATTAAGACAAGATGCCAAGAAATGGGTTCTGTAACCATCTGCACCAAAACTGGAATGTTATTTCCAGGGGAAGTGAGGATTCGATTGGCATCAGTCAGCTGCTCCTCAATGCAAATTTTCACTAAGCTATCTACAATCTGCCAACAACTTGGGCTGCTCTGGTCAGGTCTGGGGATCACCGACTCACTAGAACACAAGTTCCACGCGTTAATAAATACGGCAAAGCTCATCCAGCTGACTATATCAGGAGCAAAATCCTGCAGATGTACAGTTCGAATCAGCAAGATAGAGCTAGATTAATAATTCTACTGCAGAAAAAAGAGTAAATCCCTCACTATGACCAATAGATAAGTCAGAAGTCCTATTTCAAATATAATTAAGGTGGAGTCCTTGTTTCAATCCATACAAAAAAGAAATAGTCCATCCCAAAGAAAGTGTAGCTAAATTGGAGAACCAATCGAGGTTAGCATGAAAATTTTTTTGGGACTATAACATCACCGCATAATGTTAAATTGAACGAATCACTCTATTAAGATGTACTAGAGCAACACATTACATAATAAACAGGTAGGAGGGTACTTTAGATTTTCTGGCATTTTCATTCCGAAAACTGCAGTCAATATGAATTCTTACTGTAAAATGCAGCACTTATTCTTGAGATAGTAGGAAAGGTACAAACAGGATAGAAGCCAGGAAAGTTTAATGTGAAAATCACATATATATTCAGTTGAATTGTACCTTGACAGACTTCTTGCCTGACGACATACCCAAAATCACGCTTAGAGCATCGTCAATGGAATAACCAATGCTCCTAGAGTATTTCTCAAGCAAGGTTTTCATTTCGCCAGCAGCAGTAATATCAGAACCAGCACCGTTCGGCTGAGTCTCCCTGAGGGAAGATACACAACTGTTCATGGAAAGATAAACAAGCCGAGGAACAAGACATTTTCTTTCAACATCTCTCATCTTAGGGCCATCCTTCTCAGTTGATTTGTGCTTGCACTGCAAAATAAACAATTCTTTAATGCAATATATTAATAAAACATAATAAAATTATAATCTTATGAAAGTACTTTTCGAGATAAACCTACAAATATAATTTTCATATGTACAATCCAAATATTTATAAAGATATAGATAGCCAAAGTTTATAAAAGCTGATAGAACGTATCCCAAAACATCACTTGTGACTGGAGAGAGTAACTTGCAGTTGTATCTTGTATGCAACATTGCAATCCTAGACCTAGGTCCCGACTGACCAATTCAAACAGCATGTTTAAGTCATATTATGACATTGCAGGAATATGAATCTGATACAATGCTTGCGAAGGTCAAGATGACAAAACAAAAATAGGTCAAGATGAGAAACCAAAAATATACAGGACAAATGTGTTCAATAAGAAAAGAGTATGGTTTTCTATTAAGTAAAATTTACCAACATATCCTCCAGATATTAAAAATATCAATACAAAGAATGAAGACAAAACCCAGTACTTCTGGTATTAACATAAGAATATTATGATAACTAAACACTGCGAGAGCTTGCGTAAAATGTTCTAGGAAAATGGCATACCACTTTGGCCCTAAAGCGGGCAGGTGTTGAACCTTCATCGAATGGTTCTGCAAAAAAGTAACGGTAGTAAGTACTTTCAAGCTTGCAAGGTCAAAACTCAAAAGTGACTCCAACAATGCCACACAAATGAATAACATAGTGCAAGCATTTCAACAAGATGCTATTGTTAAACACAAAAGGATAAAATCACAGTTTCAGAAGCCAATACCTGACAGAAAATTTACACTGGTTGTTGGTGTCCACCAAGGCCGTGCTTCAAGATCTTCATTGAAAGTCAAGTGTTTCATGTTGTCCTCATTTGATAGCTCAACCAACCTTCCTCCATGGTTCGCATTTTCAAGTACAGACTGCAATCAGAGAGACAATGAAACCACAATCATCAGTACTGGTATGGGTTACATACCAAAAATCCAAGGCATTAATTTATCCTTGTATGAGAAATTAATCACCATCAAAGAAATGATATGCTGACAGCATATCCGGTCCAATTTATAACATAATTAAATGTTCCAAAAATGGTAAATTTAAAATGGTTACAAGCTGAAGAAAAAAAATATTTCTTTCAAGCATCAAAGCATGCATCAGTAATTTTAGTAAAACTACTAATAAATCCCAAATTTTTGTTTGAATTTGACAAGAGATAACTAACCACCACTTCCTCAAGAGACTCAGCATTCTGCTTTAGACTCAGTATTAAGGAATCAGATCTGACAGAAAGATACTGCATGGAGTGTTGCAAGCGATCTTTGAACTGAACAAATTCAATTACCTGAGCAAAAATAGCACAAAATAATGAGAAAATGTCAGCAAAAAGATTTATGGGGAGAATGTGAACACCATTATTTCGGGGGGCGGGGGGGGGGGGGGATCTGGCTATATGACGCAACCAGTGACATGGCAAGGCGAAGGCACATTACTAAAAAAACTCCTTTTATATCAGAATAACCACACCATGGAACTTTGCCCAATACTAGAGACCGCTAAGCATGGAGAACAAGCGACATGTGTAAGCTCCATACAGGCATACACAGGCAACTTAATTATTTAACAAATAATGCAATAATTTAAATAATTAAACGTAGCATCAGTTTGGCAATTATGTATTGCAGAGAACTTGAATTCCTAAATATTGTGCTACCCTATCCAATAATGGCACATTGAGAAGAGTTATAAAACCAGTATGTGACTTGTTATTGTTAGGTTGTCATTGGTCAATACCCGTTTTCGCCTGGTTCCTGGATGCAGATAATGTAAATATCACATGAACTTCATACAAAGTGCAGATTATGACCGTGGTTACCAACCGGCCTTTTTTTTAATAGTTTCCGTAAAATCCATACCACAATTTTGCTTTCTATGTTTTAGAATTTTCAAACAGCATAGTTCAATAATGTATTTATACTTTTTTTTGAAAGAATAATGTGGAAGTTAGAGCTGTAAAAAGACAAATCAGAATAGTTAAGCAAGAACACCATAGAACAAATTCACTAGATTGTCCGGTTTACAAAGGACCTATTCTACTGGTAACTGGTAGTTTTCTAAACATTGAATATGGACAATGGCAGTGGGCACGGTGGAAATTGTGTAATGGAACTCATCATCAGTCAGCACACACAGAGATTACAACACTCTTATATGTTTACACATGCAAAATTAATGAAAAGGTTGTTCTTTACCTTCGAGTAAGTGCGGTGCCTATAAGCAAGACATGTAAGATCAGCAGATTCTTTCAAATGATCATCCATGAATTTCAGATAATCCTTAACAAGATCAGCAGTTTGTTGCAAGAAAGGAGAACTCAATATTTGTGGCAATATGTGGTGTGAGAGAGACTCTAGAAGGATGTTTTTCACCTCCAAGGTTACATACCTGTATACAAGAACATCATTCCGGGTAGGAAGGAGAAAAATTGATCTTATTAAATAAACTCAAAGAAATAAACTGGAAACACCAATCCAAAGAAGTAATTAGCAGAGCAAGCATTCTACACGAAAACAAGCTTTCTCTGTAAGGGAAACACATTGGATGGAACAAATGAATGGGATTTCTTTGTGGAAGCATCCTATATCCAAATAGCGAGAGCATAAACAAAAAGACATTTGAGGAAAAAATTATTACCATCGATGCGCTAATGGAAGAGCTCCCAGATAAGAGTACAGATGCACCAGAATAATCTTGTATTGCCAGACATACCTGGGCACAACCAAAATACATATTATCATTCAGCATCTAGTATATAAACACGAATAATCAGGTCTCATTATAATTTCTTGAGATTTTCCTTTCACAAAAAAAACTTGATTGAATATGGTGTAACAATGTCTGTTTAAGACTATCTCGTCTTATCGAAGTGGCACCAGCCAATTGATTTATTAAGCTTTTCTTACCTTAACAAACTATACATTGTATTACCACAGGGCATGGGAAAATTTTAAATAGCTAATCGCAGTGACATTATTGAAATTAAAAGAGGGCAAATGACATAACAGAATTTGTGGCTTCTAGAATAAATTCAACCTAGGATCTACTTCTGTACGTGTGCAGCAATAACAATCTCGTCTTATCGAAATAGCACCAGCCAATTGATTTATTAAGACTATCTCGTCTTATCGAAGTGGCACCAGCCAATTGATTTATTAAGACCATCTTGTCTTATCGAAGTGGCACCAGCCAACTTATTTATTAAGCTTTTCTTACCTTTACGATATATATTATATTATCACAGGGCATGGGAAAATTTAAAATAGCTAATTGCAGTGCCATTATTGAAATTAAAAGAGGGCAAATGACATAACAGAATTTGTGGCTTCTAGAATAAATTCAACCTGGGATCTACTTCTGACAAGTGCAGCAATAATGATTGTACAACTAGTACTCTGATGATTCAAATTTATTCTATTTTTAGTCAACTTAAAAGCATAATTCAATAATACTTCCTACAAACTATTTGACTGGCACTTAATAAACTAATCATACAGAATTCAAGGATAAAAGATAGTCATAGATGATGAAACTTTTGTTCCCAAATTCCAACAGAAGATAGGTGCATATCACAATAGACTTACTTGCGAACAGTCAATCCAAACTCTAGTACCAAAATCGCTTCAAGTAAGTATCCTAGGTTCCTTGTACGCCAGAATAGCTGTTCCAAGATATTACCATTTTAATTAATTGTAATATTAAATGGAAAAGGACACTGAGAATATTAATTTAAAGTAACTGAAAAATATATAGGAATTTTCTGGCAGTTTTTGTGATAAGAAAAAACAATATAACACAATTTACTGACCAGGAGGAATGCACTTTTCAAGCAGGTAATAAATAATAGATTATGGTGACATCGATACATGGTATTGGAAGAACCAGAGGAAGATTAACCTGAACAGATATTTAGCTTCAAATTCTCTTGCATAATAGCATACTAAATTGCTGACAATAGCAAATGGACTTGAAATCGCTTTTTCTCTTTTTGCAGTAAGGGAAAAATGTCAGATATCACCTTCATACAACTTATTAATAAGTTAAACTTTACTACATTAGTTCATCCAGATTATCTATGAAGAAGAACCGTGTCCCGATCATAAATTAGACAACTTTTCCCAGAGATTTGCCGAAAGCTTAAATTGTCCCATTTTTCTCTCGTACTAGTAATAATCAGCTACAGCTACATACCTGCACAAGTATACTGCTGGCCATTGACAGCAAATCTTCACCGTGCATGCTTTCCTGAGGATCCAGGTCACTTGAGAGGGGCAAGTTTTTATAAAATGTCACAACCATTCCTTTTGCAATACGCTGAAGTTCTGGATTGGCATATGGAACTTAAGGTATAAGAACAAATGACTGAGAAAAATCAAATAGCGCAATAAAGCTTTTAAAAAAACAAACATATAGAAACACAATAATGTGACATTTTAACAAAGGTGCACCTGTAGTTGATTTTGAGAATAAAGTTCCCAAAAGTTCTTGAACCTTAAAGGTAGTTATTGTCAAACCCAGTGCTTTTACTGAAACTGATGATGCATCAAAAGATCTGGAAATTGTATCTAGCAACTCAGATATTTCATCGCCTGATAGCATGTGAAGGTATATTTCAACATCCGATGCTGAGCAAGACAAGTGACCAAATCTGCAAGTGCCGAAAAGTATTGTAACTCTAGATTAGATATGAATGTGAAAACCTCTAAGAAATATATTTCTATCTTCAAGAATGCAGATACAAGTGGCTCTGCTATAGTGCTATGTACTGGTAACTATAATATTGGACATCCACTACAAAGGATTGCACAGATATAGACACAAATGGGTTGGTTTGGGCACAAACCAAACACACCCATAGACACTAGCAAAACCTAAGAGCAAAGAACACAACTTTTAATGAATCAGCAGGCACAAGACTTTTAATGAATCAGCAGGCACAAGACAAGGAAAAAAATTAATATCATTTGAAAAATATTTGATCAAGTTTTTTAAAAGAATCAAAGTGATGCAGCCCAATCCATCAAAACAGTACATGAGGGGCAGCCACGCGTGGAGCGCATGGTACAGCAGTGCGACGAGTGTGTGCAGGTGCATGCGCACATTGCACATGGATGCATCAAGATGGGAGACGGACCAGGTCAGGCGGCGTGAGGGGAATGCGAATGACCAGCATGTGGCGACCGTGTGATCTTGTGCATGTGGAACCAGAGCAGCACATGTGTATGCGGTTGTGCATGGAACCTGTACATGTGCATGGTTTTGTTATTGATCCAGGAGAAGTCCAACATGTGTGTGTTGCATGCATGGAATTGGATCCAAGCCTTGTGCACATCAAAACTAAGGAGCAGTGTGTGGGCTTGTCAGGGAAATGAGCTAGTTAAAGAAAGAAAGCTAAGCCAGTTAGGAAAAGGAGAACGCATGGAAAAGGAATATGGATTTAACTCCATGCGTTTGACAGCCAAGTCCGAACTGGATTTATTCCTTGAGCACCAATTAATTTCCAAAGTGTCCTGCTCAGAGTTCTTTGGCATGTGGATAAATTAAAGGGGGTTTAGATCATATACCCTCCCCTTAGTTGGGAAATTGAGGATTTACCCTCCCCACTCAATAACATGTGAGGTCATCATAGGTCACTGACACGTGGGTCAGGAGGGTAAATCCTCAATTTCCATCTAAGTGGAGGGTATATGACCAATAATTCCTAAATTAAATGGATATGACGCTACCATCAGTTGGCGATTATCTTAAAGATAGAAAGAGGAGGTGGCAGTTTAAAAGGAAAGAAATCAGGAAGGCAGAGTCAATGCATGTGCATGGATTACATAAAGGACGGTGCATGTTTTCCTTCTGTGTGTGTGTTTATTTCTTCCCTTATGCGACTTAGGTTGGGGGCCACCATCATGAAGTACATACCAGGTCGAGATGCCGCACCGTAGAGCTAATTGAATCCGTTTAAATTAGTTCGGTACAATTTAGTTGGTTTTGTTAAGTAAAACTAGGTCATATGATGGGCACTCCAAAGAAAAAATTCTCAACAAAATATGTTACCCTAATCAAGAATATGTACGAAGATATTATAACTAACGTTAGAACATGTGGTGGTGATACTAATAACTTCCCTCTTAAGATAAGACTGCACTAAGCGTCAGCGTTGAGCTTATACATTTTTACCCTAATGATGGACGAGGTCACACAGGATATACAAGAAGATATCCTTTAGTATACGCTTTTCCTTGATAATGTAGTGCTAGTTGATGAGAGTAGGATAGGTGTCGATAGGAATTTGGAATTGTGGAGAAAGGCCTTAGAATTGAAGGGTTTTAGACTGAGTAGAACTAAAACTGAATATATGAGGTATCTGTGATGCATGGACACACCTGGGAGGCATCGTGTTCGTGTCGAACACGAACACGGCACGGACAGTATTAGCGTGTCCATAAATAAACGATTAAAGAAAAATAATTTTAATTTTGGACACGTATTGGCCCATTTAGATGATATGGCCCATGTAAAAGCCGGCCCATTTGGTTGAGCCCATTAGTATTCACCCTAATGACCTAATCCCATCTCCCTTCCGAATCCACCCCTCACTTCTGCTCCTCGCCTGCTCTCTCTTCCAGGCGGCAGCCGGTAGCCAAATCCATCTACTCCTCGCCTACTCTCTCTTCTAGGCGGCGGCTAACGGCCAAATCCATCTACCCCTCGCCTGCTCTCTTCTAGGCGGCAGCCGGCTCCTCGCCTCCTCTCTTCTCCAAGCGGTAGGCTCCCCACTCCCCATATCCCAACAGGCGGTGACCAACCTCCTCTCTCCTCCAGGCGGCAGGCTCCCCAGTCCCCAGATCTCAGCCCAGGAATCCCACCGCCTCCTCCACCCTCTGGGCGGCGCGGTCGATGCACGCGCAGGGTGCACGCCGCCACGGCCTGGGACTAGAGGTTGGAGAAAGAATGGTGTCATTACTTTCAAATAGCACTTAAACTGATCCTGCTTGGGTTCTTCACCTCTAATCTGCATTTCAATTTCACATGCAGGAGTTCTTGTCCAGTTATGATGTAGAGAGTAAAATTTCATCTCAACCTATCTATTGTTACAATCAGCACTTTGGTGAACCACCACTAGTCCACTACATGTTCAGGTTGAGCCTCCGGAAAACAGTTTATTCTCACAAGTTGGAGTACTATGAGGTTTGTCAATGCTATTTACTTAGTGCTCCGTTCTGAATTCAATTTGCATTGGTAAGTCAATAGTTGATACATATGCATTTGCTTCTATGTTGTCACGGCGACAAGGCGAGGCGAGGCGCTCCGGAGGTGCCAGGACGCCTAGGCGCCTAGGCGGGCGTCTAGGCGATGATTAGACGATGCTTAAACTGTGATTATGGCCTTCGGTTTTGGCATAATAGTATTGTAATACCCAAAGAGAAAAAAGAAGAGAGGAGAGATTTCTGGGCCGCCTTCGACCCAGCTCAGCCCATGCCAACCACTCATAAGGGAAAAGCCAGGGAGGCAACCATATCCCCCCACCCCCGCCGCTCCCTGCTGCCACCACCTTCACCTCGTCTGCCTCCTCCCGACATCGCGCGGCTGCCTCCTCCCGACGCTGCCGCCAGACGCCGCCTCCTCCGCGCGCCGCCCTCCCGACGCGAGGACCGGAGGCGGAGGTGCGGCCGCGGAGTCGGGGCGGAGGGCCAGGGCCGAGGCGGAGGCGGGGACGAGTGCAGATGCCGGATCCGGAGGCGGCGGTGCGGAGGCGCAGAGTCGCGGGCGGAGGACCGGAGGCGCGGAGTCGGGGCGGAGGGCCGAGGCGGAGGCGGCGGGGAGCCGAGGACGAGCGAAGACGCCGGATCCGGAGGCGGGGACGAGTGTAGATGCCGGATCCGGAGGCGGCGGGCGGAGGACCGGAGGCGGAGGCGACGGGGAGCCGAGGACGAGCGAAGAGCCGAAGACGCCGGATATCCTCGAGGCAAGCTTCTCTTTCACTCCCTTCCATATTCCCACCCCTTTAACAGCCCGATATCCTCTAGGCGAGCGCCTGGACTCCACGCCTGGACGCCTGGACGTCACGCCGGGACGCCTGGACACTCTAGTCGGCCGCCTAACTCGGAAAAACTAGGCGATAGCCCCTGTCGTCCACCTTGCGGCGCCAGGACACCTAGGCGTCGCCTAGGCGACGCCTAGATAACATAGATTTGCTTATTCGGGGTGACTTTTTTATCTCACTGGAAAATGTACTGTATTTCTCTGTATTCTCGTTGTTGTTAAGTGTTAACTAGGTGATATTTTGATGATTTGATCCTGATGTAGAACTTCTCAACATACAACCACCAAAATGATATCGAACAACAAACATCAATATGTGAAAGCTTTACAGTCTAAAACACCCTACAAAAGATCAACGCCACACTATGCTAAATAGCAATACAAAGAACACGATCATTTTCATGTCAGATTTTGAGAACTTAAAGAAAAGTTTGAGAAAGATAGTTGATAAGTTCACAAGACAATCATTAAACATTAGTACGTAGGGTAAACATTTACAATAGCACAACATAACCAGCAACCGGTAAGACTAAATGAAGAGCATGATAGACTATGTTGCACAAATATGACATGAAAACAGCAAGAGAGTGAAGAGACTCCTAGTTTTCTTCTCCAGCCTCATCAACTTCACTCTGAAGCTGTTGAATGATAGCTGTTGTCACCTTTAGGCACATTTTGATCCTGGCATTCGATATTTTAAGCAAGTATTCTTCAATTCTGTAGTAGCTTCCACAGTATTCCTGAGCACAATACTTGCATCTAAATCACACATTTCCTCCACCACCTGTATATCTCTCCAGAATATTAACATGCTTCCACAATAGCTTGGTACAGTTTAAATCAATTGGATCCATCTCCTAAAATAGAAAGAGGTATAGTTTCAGCGAGGAAGGAGAGGCTATGGATGAAGGAAAGAATCTGGGAGAATGCTACAGTGAGACGATGAGACTGACAAAAACATGAGCCACATGATAAGGGCAGGGTGTGTGAAATGGTACCAAGCATTAGATGTCTCGTGTGATAAAAGTCCCCTAAAAGTTAAAGGGTAAATTCTATAGGACAGCGATCAGACCTGCAATGCTATATGGAGCAGAACGATGGACAACTAAAAGATAATATATACAGAAAATGAGTGTAGCGGAGATAAAGATGCTGTGGTGGACATATGATCACACAAGGCGAAATCGAATCCGCAATGATATACGTGATAGGGTGGGGGTAGCACCAATTGAAGAGAAGCTTGTCCAACATCACTTGAGATGGTTTGGACATCCCCAACGGATGTCTGCAGAGGCACTGATATATAGTGGAATTTTAAGACGTACCAAAACGCAAGAGACAGAGGTCGACCAAAACTGATGTGTGAGGAACCAGTTAAAAAAAGACTTGAGGGATTGGATTGTATCTAAAGAATTAGTTTTTGATAATAGCGCATAGAAATTAGCGATCTACGTACCGAAACTATAACATAAGAAGAAAGTTTAGAGGCTGTGTTTTAGGCGCTCTGCTCAGATAGCAGGATACAGGCTTAGGGTTTTTACCTTGTAGGTTTTATTACAAGGCTCTCATTTCTTTGATTCTGAGAATGTTTCATTCATAGTTTACTCCAACTTGTTTAAGACAAAAAGCTTAGTTGTTATTGTTAAGTAAAACTAACGGGTTCCATATAACTAGTATGTTTAACAAAAACCAAACTGGTAAAGTTAGGGAGTCTATATACAATTGTGTACCTATGTTTGGGAGAGTTGTGTTGGTTATGGAAGCTAGTCCGAGTAGGAATTAGCCCATTTGTGCGTGTGTTGTGTCTGCCTATAAAAGGCTTGGGTGTGCACCATTGTAAGGTAGAGTTGAATTATGAATTATGTCATGATCATGGTTATCATGGCGTTGTCAAGTCGTCGCCTTGGCGACACCTAGGCATCATGGCAGTCCAAAGGGGGGACGCCATGGAGCTTCGCCATGATTGGCCTGTGGGAACGGCCGGATCTGGATTCGACGAAGACGTGGGAGGCGACAAAGAGGGGAGGCGACGGGGAGAGGAGGTCTCGAGCGGTGGCGGGGGTGGACGCCGGGGGTGGGAAGGCACCAGGGAGAGGAGGCGCCAAGGAGGGGAGGAGGCAGCGGGGAGAGGAGTTGCCGAGAATCGAGAGAGAGTTCAGGAGTCGAGTGAGAGTTCAAGAGTCAAGAGAGAGATATATGAGGGAGCCAGCTACGACTTGTACGTGAATGACCAGCTAGTATGCAGTATGTGTATGCATGTAGAGTGTACCTGCCTCGCCGTGGCGTTCTAGCACCGTGGTTGCCAATTACGTTGTGACAACCATCGTCGTGATGGCCTTAAGGTTTATCCTTGTGTTTTGTGTGGTGTGTGATCCACGTTCCAGTTGATACTGTGAGGGTGTTAGTGTGCGTCAAAGTTGAAGAACAGATCATTCTTGAGTTTTGACCAAAGCTATATTGTATCACCTTGCTATTCAATCCAATTAGATCGGGTTGCGAGTTCCTTGTGCAAGTTTGCACCATTGTAAACTTGAGCTAGTTATCAAAGTGAGGATTGCCTCTTGTAATTTGTGCTCCACTTATACCTACGTTGTTCTACCACCGTAAAAGATTGGGCAACCTACAGATTAAATCTCATCTCGAGGTTTGATCCACATAACAAAGTCAAAGGCACAAGCAACAAGTTTATTGCAAGCTAAAAGGATGTTTTCCATCATGCTTGCACATGGTATAAACTATAAATAGATTCCAAAATGGACACAGAAATAGGAAGAAGATGCACTCAGACAAACCTGTGGAAGTAGTTTACCAAAGCTTCAATAAACTTTCTATCAGTTGTGTTTCCATTGAGGCGGTGTTGCCGTTCAATTTCAATATTGGCTAAGTGAGGTCCTCTGACACAGCCACTGGAGTCATTTTCTTGTAGCTTTTGCACAAATGATAATGCACTTGTAAGGCGAGATTCGACCTACATACATATACTTTCCGTAAATCACAAGCACATCACCAACACAAGGTAAAAGAAAGTTGCTTTATGTGGTGGAAGTACCAGCTCCCCACTAAGCGAAGTCTTGTTGGACAAAGTTGAATCTACAGAGCAAGAAGAACAAGTGTGTTTGCCAGTGCTTGGTTTAGGCAAGTTCACGTCATTCTCCAGCAAACAGCCTAAATAATGGAGAAAGGACTCCCAGTCATCAGGACTGCCCAGTCAAAACAAGAGAGGACAATCATCAAAAACTACACGGAAGTAAAAGGAAATTTCCAAAGGCTGAATATACAGGTAAAATATGCTGCAACAAATCGAGGAAGGAGGAAGAACACATGAAAACAAAACAAACTGATTGAGAAGCTAATGTTAAAAAGCAAGCTTAAAATTTACATAAAAACTGCAGTAGATCCAAGGAGTCTGGTTATATAACTGAAATAGAGCAAATCGATCCATAAGTTTCCAGAAAGCAAACAAAGCGTTCAACTTCAAATGGCAGGCCTGCCACCTGCCAGATGGGCTTGCGGCATATCTATGGCATTATGAACATGGTTATCAAGTCGACACTACCTTCCTAAGGACCGACTAGTCGACTAGTACCGTTTATATAAATATGTATATATAGAGAAGGATTTTATTGCAGTTTCAGAAATTATGAGGGTTAAAATGCAAAATCACCCGTATAAGTTAACCCCCACCCCGTTCATTCGGTCTCTTCATTCGGCTCCTCGCCCACTCCGCCCCTGCCTCGCCCGCTCCGACGCCTCCGCCCCGCCTCGCCGACTCCGCCCCTCCCCCCCCCCCGCCGCCCCCTTCCTCCCCCGTCGCCCCCGACGCCTCTCCTCCTCCCTCCCGACGCCTCCCTCCCTGTGCCGGATCCGCCGCCGGGCCGCCTCTCTCCCCGCGTTCCTCCTCCCGCCCCTCCCCCCTCCTCCCCGACACCCCTCCTCCCCGCCCCCTCCTCCCGACACCCTCCTCCCCCGCCGCCTACTCTCTTCCCACTGCGAGACCGAGCCGACGGCGGCGGATCTGGTGGCGGCGGCGGCGGATCCGGCGGCGGCGGCGGCAGATCCGGCAGCGGCGGCGGCGGAAACAGTGGATCCGACGGCGGCGACGGCGGAGACGGTGGATCCGGCGGCGGAGACGGCAGATCTGGTGGCGGCGGCGGCGCAAGTCGAGTCGACCGCTCCAGTCGTTCGCGCGCCACCGACTTGTCGCCTAGTCGACGACTAGGCGACGACTTGATAACCATGATTATGAATATCATGGCATGGAGTATGCTTGTGAACAGAGCAGTTGGTACTTGCTATAGTGCTTCCTACAAGCTGTTGCAGGTAGAAATTTGTATATGCATAGAATACTACAATCTTGGAACAACTTGATAAAACATGATTAAGCAGCAATTGGTCAATGACCAACTTTGTGGAACAATTGAGAATTGTATAAAGTCAGTGATGGTAAACATTACCAAGACTCAAGGACCTTCTGATATATCTCGGAAGCAGCAACATAATTATATGCTTGAGCAAGAAGCCGTCCCTGTCAGCTTGAAGTCAGACAATAATGTAAGTGAATGTCACTTTCAGTGACTTAGAAGTTAAAGGAGCCTTATCTACACAGGTGTATAAAGAGTAATTGTGCTGGAGGTGCAACAGACATTGCTAAATAGTACTTTTCTACAAGTCCACAATATAAAACAGTAAGGGAGATAATGACTTCACTAAAGGCACGTTTCCAATTAACGACTTTAACTTCACGTTCATTATAGCTTTCAGACATTTACCAAGCTTTGAATCATCAGATAATCCCCTAGAAATTTAATGCAGACAGAACAGTAAGCTGGGTGAGTTATCAATTCAGAAGTTCCTATGATATACATGCAGTCATGCACTTCAACAAATTGCTATTTCTATATAATTCTGATATACATTTATATAGGAAAAATTGGAATGTGGAAAGGTAAATGTCTATATAATTCTGATATATATTTATATAGGAAAAATTGGAATGTGGAAAGGTAAATGTAGTTGATCGTAACTTGTAGTCCAGATAGACAAAAATTACCATAACAAGATATTGTCAAAGAAAACTGAAATTGAAATTACCTGCAGACGAAGCTTGTCCTCCTCCCTTCCCATAAGAGACCCCAAGTTTCCAGAAAGAACTTCCAAAGCAGCATCATACTTTGCCTGTTGTTCCAGAATTGAAATATAGAGAGCAAGTGCTGCATGTAGAACAAATATGTTAGAAAAGGACAGCACTTATGCAAGAGAAGGCAGCTTGGTAAAGGGCAGATTTTAGATAAGCAGATATACCTTCTGGCTCATGTAAACTATGCGAATTTATGTGCTTTTTAAGCAATGCTTCAGCTAGTGCTAATAATTTCTCACCTCCACTGCTAAAATGTACCTGCCATAGGCAAAAGTATAAGTCACATGAAACATAATAGCAAAACAGAACAAATTGAAGATAATCCGGGCTAATAATACTGCATGCGCATCTCAATGGACTTGTTCTAGCTAGTAGCTACAGCATAGCAAGTATTGTTATTAGATATTTAATTTAGTGCTTGTGAGATGAATAACCAGGATCAGGGAAGGACAAGTTAGAGCAACAAGTACAACACAATGAACACTTTCAAAAATTGTGTTGCTAGTTCTATACTTCCGGTAATGTAATATTTGCATTGCATCATAAGTCATATTTATTTATTCCATAATCAAAGGAGTACTAAAACAGTGTCCAACACTATAACATGTTATTGCATTGTATCAAAAGGGTAAATAAATCCCATCTTACAAAACTGGAACTTCTATGTGGAGTGTGCTCCCTGCTAAGAAACAAACATATGGTTGCTTACAATTAACTTTGTGAAGCTTTCTCAGAAATAGTTCAAATAATACTTATTGGTTTGTAAAGCTTTCTCTACCCTAAGAATTGATAGGTCAACCCTAGTTGGAGCCCATGAGACCGGTAACGGTTTTATGTTTTTATTCCCCCATCTCATCATTCTTTCTCGTTTTTGTCTTGCATGAACATCCATATCACTCCCTCTCATTGTTTTTTCCTCCCCACTCTTCTCCAACCCCTCCACTCCCTCTCAACTGTCCCGTAGCATCTCCTCACCGCACATGCACCTAGAATACCCATACATCCATGACAATGCATTGTTTCTAACTAGAGCTTTTTTAAAGTTTTTTTATGAGCAAAAAAATGGCAATGTGCCATTACAGTACTTAATCTAAAAATACAAATACAGATCTTACAATCATGGATATAAGATAAATTATAACATCCCACCTGCAGTTGAATACTGCAAACTGCCCAAAGCAAAAACCTTTCTTCTCCTACAGTTTTGTACATTTTAATTGCTGTCTGCAAAACATACACAGCGGGGAAGTCAACATTGAACAAGAAAGCACAACAAAATTATGTCTAGCAACAAACAAAATACCATCACACCTGCTGTTGTTTCACATATGCGTACTCTCTGACGTAGCAATTGAAAAGGCCCATCATTAATTCCAAGTTATTGGGGTACTTTGTACAAGCGTATTCATAGCATGAAGTTGCAAGATCCACTGGTATAAGCATAGGCACAAGATAATTTAGAAAAAAAAGAATAATAAGGTGATAAAGCAAACAGCCAAGGATAAACATACATCGCTCAAGCCTTTGAAATACTATCTGTAGTGTGCTAAGAGTGAGGTCATCAAAATGAAAAATGTTATCGGAATACAACAGCTCCTTGGCATTCAAACACACACTCAGTGCTTCATCAGGCTTTCCCATCCTTTCCAAAATAAGAGCCTTGAGAGCCTGAAATGAGATAATTTAACAGTATGGTTTAATTGAATTCTCAACACAGCCAACATAAAACCTGTGGTTTCCTAAGAAACTGAGTTAATCCCTTTGACTAAAAAGATAGCAACATGAAAAGGGGGTTTTTGTTATCGGATCTTTAAACAGAAATGAAAGGAACAAATCAAGGACATTTTACCAGTCACATGCAACAAATACAGATCATATCCAATTTTCAAGCTTCAAATTGATTTGAGAAACAGTTCCATAATATTGTGGACCATACAGACCTAGATTTCTAAGGAAGAGCTTAGTACAAGCATAAACTCTAACAGCCTCAGATCATAAAGTACAAAAAGTCCTAATCATAAGCTTCTGAACTATCAAATTGATGAATTGATATGCTGCCACAACTAAAAAGCCATTGGCTTTGCTGCTGGGCCTTGGCTTGAAAACAGCGAAACAGGCCATGTTCAAAAAAAATTCCCCGCTGATTGATAATTGTGACTTAAGCCAAGTAAAACCCCGTTCATCTGGGATAGGGTATCTCAGTCTTATTAGAAAGAACATGTTCCTCCCAAAAATATATAGCGCTGCTTCTCCTAAGAGCACTGTCTTGTTCCCTACCTTTCTAGCTTTCATGTCAGTTCCATCTCATTTTCCTTTCAGTGCCCATCAATCCACCATCCCCGTTTAATTTCTACCACTATAATCTAATTCAATCATCACCTCACTCCCTCCTTACCCTCTCCTCCTCCCATCCAACTTGGTATGCAGCAGCCAAATAAAAATTCAATAGCAAGCTTCTACCAAGGAGAGATTTGAAGGCCTTCCGCCTTCGAAGCAATCCAATCTGGAATAGGTAGCTCAGTTTAATGTGTGTGGCTTACTGGTTCCTCGAGCCAATCCGAGCTGTTTGTTTTCTAGGACTTCTCCCATGCCCTTACTACCACACCCCTTAATAGGAAGCCTCCTAATGAATTTTTGCCCCCAAGCAAGCTAGGGTGCGAGCGCATACTGCAGCAACTCCTAACATAAGTAAGAAACTAAGATGAGAGTATGAGATGATCTAAACCCCTTAAAAATCAGTCTCAATAGCTCAAGCGTATAGAATAAGCTAGAACTAGCAACAAATTAGGTACAATACAAAACTAATCATCTAGCTACCATCGACGCAACTAGTGCGGCCATCCATTTAATCAAACATTTCACACAAACACTCCAAAAAAGAAAAGTATCGAATCAAATCGGGCACCGCAAGGGGCACCTGATTGAACACCCACCAGACCCAATTATACGCCAGATTCATAAAGCCATGACCAAAACTAGCCAAAAAATGGGGATAAAGCCGAGCGAGGGAGCTCACGAGGGCGTAGGGGGAGGTGGGGTGCTTGGCGAGGAGCGCGGTGCAGAGCTTGAGCGCGGTCTTGTACTGGCGCGAGTCGACGGCGTCCCAGATCGGCCGCACCCGCCGCTCCGGGATGCCGCCGGCGAGCCCGAACTTGCTGGCCATCTCGACCCAGCCCCCGCGATCTAGGGTTAGGGTTTTGGTAGGGTGGCGCGGGTGAGGAGTGGGGGGGGAAGAAGAATGGGAGACGCGGAGGCGGAGGGCAGAAGGGTTTATCGAGTCCGGATGTGACGCACGCCGGCATGCGGGGTGCGCCTCGAGTTGGCACGGTCCGAAGAAGGGACGTGGGTGCATCTCCACCGTTTATCACACGATGGACGGGGTAGATTCGTCCGCCGTGCGAGATGGGGGAGGCCAACGCCGTAACCCTATCGTTCGGGCGCGGAGACATCAGGACCGTTGAGTTTCGGATGGGCGGCTTGGATCGAGGAATGGGCGGTCCACTCGACGGGCGAAGCCAAAAGCCTGAACTGGATGAGGCGACGAGGTGGCGGTGGGACTTTTGGTGGCGCGGGGGTCACCTGGCAGTGAAACCGAAAGTGATTAGCCTGAAAGCATAGTATGGCTTTGTTCTTTTACGATTTTTAAAAATTGTTTTTGATTTTTATTATAATAACTAACTTTTAAACATAGTATTTTTTAAGATAGAGTCTACAAATTAATTATAGTACATGTTAAAAAACTAATATCTGTACCATCAAAAATCGCAAGCGAGTATCTCTCTTTCCGCAATCTTTATCGCAAATGTACCAAAAGCCATCACCACAACAAAGCCATCACCATGATCAAAAAAAGAACAGGCCCTATGTTCGGCTTGTTTTTTTGGCTACTTAAATTAGCTTTTTACTATAGTATTTAACTTTTAAACAGTGTATTTTTAGATGGGATCTATAAATTAATTATAGTACACATTAAAAGTCCAACATCTGTATTATCTAAAATCGTAAACGAGTATCTCTCCGAAATCTCTATCGTAAATAGCTAAATTTTAAAAATTTCAGTTAAAAATTATAAACCATAACTATATCAAAGACCCGATAACAGCATAGGTACTGAGTACTGACTTTTCCCTTCATATCTTCATATTGATAGACACGCAGAGGCAACACCAGCAAGCTTCGAAAAAGAGGACTATATATCCAACCTTTTCCTTTTTTCTGAAATTGTTGTGCAGACTTCTTTTGTGGCAACCTGTTGTCTTTTCGTAATACCGACAAGGTAATTTAGATGTACCATCAACACATCAACTACTACTTTACTGACAGCATTGTTTTAGAACTATTACTACAGATTAGTTCCTCTTCCAAAGTGAAACTTGCATGTGCCTCGTATCCCCACGTTTCATAGTTTCACGTTCGAAATTATGCCCAAGTACATATATGTTCTTGGATCGAAATGATAGGGTAGAGTGGAGACTAAGTGGACCCTCAGGGATTGAAATTACTCGATGGCTCAATGTTACACACTTACACTGGGAGAACTATCGATGTTATATGGAAGATCATGAGGTATTTTGAATTTTTTTTCTCACTAGCTTGGCAGGTGCCTAAACTTGTTTTTGTTAGTCAAATTTACCCTTTGTTGATGACCAATGGTGACGTGGTCGATGGATTCTGTACTCATGACATCGCATATTCATAGAGTTGTGTTGAGCACATGTGACGACCTGTTCTATCACTATCTTAGGTAATTGTACTAATCTGTAGTTATTATTTGATAAAACATAATAAATCCATATTTTATCGAATAATATGCCACATCAGATTGTTGCAAAAGAACAATAGTTATAAACGGTACAATATTATTACAATACCATTGCCAATAGGGCTACAGTCTTCTATAGTGCTACACAATTCTGCCCTAAATATTACAGCACTTAAAAATAGAAGTGGTACCAACTAATAATTATACAAATACTGGAACTAATTGGCAGCGACACGATATTATACTCGGGATCACGTAAACGGCTATCGGCCACCGCCTACTCATTTCAACCTCCATTAGGGCATCCATCTCATACGCGTCGTATTCCAGGCCAATCTCGTTTCCTTTAGCATAAATGTCCTCCGTGTAAACCTCATCATAACCGAGTAAATAATCATATCGACTCACCTTTAAACAAGAAGTATTAATAGCAAGGATGAGTATAAAAGTACTTAGTAAACGTTAATAGCAAAAATGCAATTCCATAAACAACATCCATCAAATCAAAAACCATATCTGTTCTCATCATCATTCTTAAAATAAGTTTTTAAGTTGCGAAATTGTCAGGTTTATCTTTACAATTTACTAGTCAATCGTACTCAGAGAAAAGATCCCTTGTAGCTTCCATAGCCTCCGGTCTAGAAGACAAGAATGAATCCATGGTTTATTTAGCACTGCGCAAGCTTGTATCGCTTTACCCATAGCAGCCCTAACTTTGATTGCAACAGGTTCATTCACATTTCCTTATATGCGATGCTCAAGTTGGAGTTCAAAACCTTTTCTCTACTTCAGTATATTATAACTCCACCTGGTTACACTATGCCAACCACTGTCAGGGAAGCGTATCAATCACCCGACACGTGCTAGAGAGGCATATCTATCATCCAACACCCACTGTGGTCTATATAGTCATGATTAAGGGCATGCTTGCTTGGAATCTAGTGGCGGTACCTAGTTTCAGATGAGTTTAGGTGAAGTTTCTCTTCCTGACTCGGGTTGTTTCCTACATTTAGTGTGCATGCTATGATTTAGCTTGCATAACTTTAATGAGTTACGTCATCACGTCTGGATGGTTAAGCCCACAGTCAAATAAAACCCACCGTTTTATTTACCATTTAAATCTAGCACCCACTAATTATTTTCTAGTATTCTTAATGAGATTAGATTACATTGCCTTGCTTATTTGCCTTAGTTGATCCTATATTGAAAATGTGCCATGTCGTTGTATAGTGTGGTGAGTCCTACATTCAAATAAAATTCTTGCCATATTAGCATTTTCCTTAATTATTAGCTAACACATTGCATTCTAACAAGTTTAAATGTTTTCCTCACTTATTTGAATTAATTTGAGTAAATACCTTGTATAAGCTACACACATGAATTACAATTTGGATGCTCTCTAAAAATATATTTATTCAGTTTGTCCCGTCATTGCCCTCCTCTTTTCTTTCTCATTCTCTTTTTTCTTTTTCTTTTTCTTTTCTTTTTCCTTTTATTTTCTCTCTCTTGGCCCCTTTTCCCCACCTGACTCCCTATCTACCCCATCTCCCTCTGTCTCTCGTGACCTCGGTTCTACCCTGCCACCAAATGCCACTGCCTCCGTCACCAACTCCCGAGCAATGAGTTGTTGACCTTCCGATGGAACATCGTCGTACCTCCGTGCACTCCCCCTCCTCTTGTGCCTCCGCCACGCCGTCCCTCGGTTCGCCCCTACCTTATCGCCCGCGGGGCAGCCAGTCTGTATCGGCCACCGCCCCAACCCTTCAATGGCTAAATCCGCCCCACTCGATGGTGGACTTCATTGCCAGCTACAGGATTCGAATACTCCCATACTATGTCTTCCTCAAAATTTTCCTGGTCTATCACTTGTTTTTAATTCGTGGATTTGATTCTTTGATTTGATGGTGATTTGAGGAAATACTTTTGTGCTTAAAGTCAGCATGCCATGATGGGGCTTGGGACCTCCTATTGCGCCGAGGAGTAGGGTGGAGGTCACCGGGTGGACGTGGGTGGTCAATGGTGGGCACACTCGATGCCATGGTTAGCTCTTATTATGGTATATTCTACTCCATCTAGTCCTTTTCTCCTATAAATATCCTAGTTGTGGATCCTACTTGGTTCTATGGTATGCATGTGCATTTGGAACTACATGTGTGTGTGGTCCTGCTCTATGATACCGAAGTGGTGAGGATAAACATGGGATACCTTGGTTGATCTTAGCAGGGTTGATTTGAGTAGAGTTGGTGTTCCCCTCCTTCTCTTGCATGCGTGTGGTTCTACTTCCCCCCTTTTAGCTTCTTCTGGTCCAACTCCCTTGTCCTTTAGCATGGCATTCTCCTCATGGCTCAGCTCTTCCTCTTCAGTGCCACCTCCCTCTTCTCATTCGGCCGCCTTCCTTTGGTCCAGTCACCAGGGCTCACTTCATCTTCCCTTCTCCTTGCATCGATGGGTTGGATTTGGGGGAAATGTGGATGGATTTGGCGATGGGTTTCTTACCTTGGTTGCACTATGGTTCGGGGTGGCTAATGCTCTCTCTCTCTCTCTCTCTCTCTCTCTCGGATCCTCGCTGGTCCTTATCCCTTTGTACTTGTGCGTCGTATGGGATGGGCTGTGAAAACTCATAGTTGTCGGTGGATTATTGTGTACTTCAGTAAACAGCAGGTCATG
Organism: Melocanna baccifera; assembly: GCA_036346265.1. Taxonomy (NCBI): domain Eukaryota; kingdom Viridiplantae; phylum Streptophyta; class Magnoliopsida; order Poales; family Poaceae; genus Melocanna; species Melocanna baccifera. Next base: position 12,869,110 of record CM070689.1, on the reverse strand, counting down.
TCAATGCTACTAGTTTCAAAGAAATTTGTCAGTTGCAATTGTACTAGGTTGTATTTATTCATATGTATGAATACTTACATGTAGTCTTTTGTATGCACTTATGTGTATGGAGTCATATAGTTTGTGAGTTGCAATGTATTATTTCACTGGGATGAGACTTTTGAATGTATTTTATTTATTCAAGTTTCTTATACTGTAACTTGGTCTTGTGTATGTTTGTAGAACTTACTCGCTTCATAATTTAGTCATTAGATATTAAATAAAATTTTTTCTAACCCTCTAACTTATCGGTTAGGGTTAATTAAAAATGTGGGTCGTTTCGGCACAAGAGCTTGATGGATAGGTCTTTAGGTTTGAATTTTGACACCCAAGCCAGGCAAATGCCCCTAATTTTTTGGGTTGAATTGAGATTTTTTTTGGGCTGAATTGAGATTTCACATAGTCATTGGTAAGATAGTTTCCAGCCCAAACTGTATCGGTATCATGGTATGCCCCTCTTTCCACCTATACAGCCATGTGCCTAATGACTTAATGAGATCTTACTAAATAGCTCAATGTCACTTTCGTGTTAAGTAACAGTTAGCAGATGTTATTTTTCATGAGAATTGAGGGACTGATTACTAAGTAGTAAAATGTTTACACGCGTTTAGTTGAGAGCTTCCTAACCTAAATTTATTCCAAAGCAAATTAAGGGCATGCTTGAGTGAGTCAACGTCGAAGGGGATCCTAACCCATCTATGTGTAAGTTAGGCTATATTCTTTTGAGCTACGGCTAATGACTATTGGTTGTGACTGATGACTTTTGATTGTGTTTTTGAGACAGTGGCGAATGGCAGAGACGATGACTTAGATGACGCACGCGTGAGCAGGCTCGAGAAGCCGTTTGAAAAAACGGTTTAGAGAAGCCACTCCATTTATTTTGGTTTATGGAGAAACCAAAGCCAAAAATCGAACCCAAAAGCCAAAATGAGCAACCTTGGGACACTCAAACTGGACCAAAGATGGAAGATTTACAAAAAGTAGTGAGTAGACGGGTTCACAAAGGTTACATTTGATGACCATTATCAAACCTGAAACGAGAGGGCATCATCGTCTTTACAATAGGTACAGTATGGAGTGACCTGAGAGAGAGAGAGAGAGAGCAGATTTTCTGTAGTAGAATTGTGGTGTGTGCGCCGAACGTATTGCAAAATGCAACGGTATCGATGAAAACAATGTCCTAACAAAGGATTTTCCACAGTACAATTTTGGCATGTGTGCGGAACGTATTCCAAATGCAACATGGGGATGAAGAATAGGTAGTGGGAATTTAGGGTGTGTTTGGTTGGTGCTCAGATTTTTCTTACCAAAATTTGATTAGCTCTAATAATTTGGCACTTGTTTCGATGGTTGCCAATTTTTGGCAAGCCTATAGCTCCATAGTGATTCCCCATGTATTTTTTGCCAATCTTGGCCAAATTGTGGGCAACCAAAACCCTAACTAAAATTTTGGATAGCCAAAGGCTAGTTTAGGTGCCAACCAAACATACCCTTAGATGTTAGCATCTATCACATATATGTCTTCATCCAACATGTGAAAAACTTTAGAGGTCAGCCTTTGTGTGTGGTTGGTCATGTTTGATGTGGATATATAACGTGTGAAAGAAGATTTTCATATGATATCACTTTGAATTAAAAAACACGGAAAAAGAAACTTGCTAGGTAGTAGCAACATGTCATTTTTGATTTAATTTTTCTATACTAGTCATGTGTCCGTACATTGCAACGAAAAACAAATACAATGCAAGTCATTAGTATACAACAAATCAATTCAACATGCAAGCGTGCTAACCAACCATCATCTGTTGAGACCGATGAAGGCTCTTGGTGATACTTTCGACAACAAATGTTATCCCAGCCTTTGTCCTACATCATTTTAGTAGGTTAGTGTTCACTATACGCACAGAAATAATATGTTGATTAGACAATAAATACAAAAGGTGGTTCTTTCATTAATGCAATGCAATTTGATTTTGAGGGGATGGACCAATATCCAAATAATACAAAAGGTTACATCAACACAATAATTTCTAATTAGTTGACCACAACTCATAGTTTAGATTATAGCAAGAACAAAATTATGGCGCCGTGGCAAAGGTTGCTACGCTGGTGCAATTACAACTTCAAAACTAGGCAGTAAGGTTTAAATCATGGCTAGCAGATAAAAAAGCCTTATGACAAGGCAAAAAGTTTTCTAAGCCAAGGTTTCTGATACATACGAAATGCCAACATGATGCTTCCAATCATGTGTTAGAAATAAACTCAATCTTCGGTTCAGAGCCGATCTCCTATATATGGAAACTAATCTGAGAGATAGACTCAAACCTCTTATGTATAGTATGTAAATCAAACCGTGATGAAAGATTGGCAAGTCAGGTCTAAGGATAGAAGGTGTAGATAGGCTTGATGTAATAGATAGAAACCTGACCTGACCTTGCCATCCTTCAGCCTACACGGTCAAAGGAGATTTCTTCACATGGTATCATAGCCTGGTTCAGCCATGGCGAACTCCTCTAGTTCTTCCTCAAATTCTTCCTCTGTGTTTCCCTTTGCCGTCCCAATAACTAAGAAGCTCACCAGATCCAATCACATGCTGTGGAAGGCGCAAGTCCTTCCCACGGTGCGTGGCGCTCGGATGATGGGGTTCCTTGATGGAACTGCTAGAGCTCCGCCTGAAGAAATCGAAGCAAAACAAGATGAGAAGACAGTCAAGATCCCAAATCAGGAGTACCTCCAGTGGCTGGCCAAGGATCAGCAGATTCTCGGCTATCTGCTGGCATCCCTGTCCAGAGAGATCCTTGTTCATGTTGCAGATAAGGAGACGGCTGCTCAGGTATGGCAGACAATTGAAGCAATGTTCTCCTCACAAACGTGTGCGCGGTCAATAAACACGCGCATAGCGCTAGCCACAACTCAGAAAGGCAATATGAGTGTGGCTGAATACATTGGCAAGATGAAGACACTAGCAGATGAGATGGCATCTGCTGGAAAACCTCTAGAAGAAGAAGAACTGGTTTCCTACATTCTCAGTGGCCTCGACATGGAATACAATCCAATTGTGTCGACTCTGGTGGGGCGAATTGAACTAGCTTCGGTTGGAGAAGTCTAGTCCCAACTCCTCAGCTTTGAGCAAAGGATGCAGCTCCTACAAGGTAGACAGTCACAGTCCTCTGCAAACCTTGCTATGTGGCCCTCTGCGAACTCTGCTATGCGTGGACGTGGAGGCTTTCAGCGAGGTTTGCAGAGGGGACGCGGGCGTGGTCATGGCATTGGTGGCCGCGGAAACTACAGCTATCCTCATAATCGCTCAAACAATGGCGAAGACACCCGTCCTAAGTGCCAACTCTGCAAGAAGAGAGGACACACGGCTGAAAGCTGCTGGCACAGATTTGATGCAGATTACACTCCTCCAAGTGATAAGATGGCTGCAGCAGCCACTGCATCTCATGGTGTCGACACAAACTGGTACATCGACACGGGCGCCACTGACCACATCACCAGCGAGCTCAACAAGCTGACTGTTCGTGACAAGTATGGAGAAGGTGATCAAATCCATGCGGCAAATGGATCAGGTATGGACATTATGCATATTGGTCACTCTCATATTCATACCCCTAGTCGTGATCTTCATCTTAAAAATATCCTTCATGTTCCTCAAACTACAAAAAGCCGTGTCTCTGTCCATCGCTTTGCTGTTGATAATCAAGCTTACTTTGAAATCCATCCTGATTTTTTCTTGGTTAAGGATCAGGTAACGAGGAAAACTCTGCTGCAAGGCAAGAGTGAAGGGGGCCTTTACCCCTCTCACTCATTAGTTCAAGAAAACAAGTCTTTGGTGTCTCAAAGCCGTCCCTGTCACAATGGCATAGTCGGCTAGGTCATGCCTCTCCATATGTCGTTCAGCGTGTTATTAGCTCCAATAATCTGCCATGTTCCTTAGAATCAAATAAAGACTCAGTTTGTAATGCCTGTCAACAGGCAAAGAGTCATCAGCTTCCCTTTTCAAGGTCTCCTAATGAGTCTAGTTCTCCTTTAGAACTTGTTTTCTCTGATGTGTGGGGACCTGCCTCAGAATCTGTGGGCAGAAACAAATATTATGTCAGTTTTATTGATGACTTTAGTAAGTTCACTTAGATATACTTGCTAAAGAACAAGTCTGAAGTGTTTCAGAAGTTTCATGAATTTCAGAATCTTGTTGAAAGGCTGTTTAGTAGAAAAATCATCTCTGTTCAAACAGATTGGGGTGGTGAATATGAGAAACTTAATTCCTTCTTTAAAACAATAGGAATCTCTCATCGGGTTTCCTGTCCTCACACTCATCAACAAAATGGTGCAGCAGAACGTAAACACCGGCATATAGTTGAAGTTGGTCTTGCTCTCCTTGCTCATGCCTCCATGCCCCTTAAATTCTGGGATGAAGCTTTCATTGCTGCGACCTACTTGATAAACCGCACACCTAGTAAGGTTATAAATTGGTCCACTCCCTTGGAGCGCCTCCACAACACTTCTCCTGATTATTCTTCTCTTCGTATCTTTGGGTGTGCGTGTTGGCCTAATCTTCGCCCCTATAATAGTCACAAGCTTCAATTCCACTCAAAGCAATGTGCTTTTCTTGGCTATAGCAATCTACATAAGGGGTTCAAGTGTCTAGATATCTCAACTGGAAGAATCTACATTTCCAGAGATGTTGTTTTTGATGAGCAAGTCTTTCCTTTTGCCAAACTTCACCCCAATGCAGGAGCCAGACTTCGGTCTGAACTTCTTCTTCTTCCCAATACCTTGTCATATTCTGTTGATCAAGGGGGTGAGAATGTGATTGATCAATCTGCTGCTTGTCCTGATAATTGTCCTGATAATTCTCATTCTCATTTGGCTAATCCTATTGAACTAGATGAGTTTCCAGGAATGATCGATGGAGAACAGGAACATACAGAACTGGCTAATACTGCTGTGTTACCCGTAGTCACCCCTGCACCATCGGGAACCATGCTGTCACAAAAGCCTCCTATTACTCAAGTCTACAGTAGGCGTTTTCAAGCCGCAGCACCTACATATGAACCTGTGCTGATGACTTCTGTGTAGGAAGAAACTGCCGAGAATACTGAGCCCTATTCGAGCAGCACAGCATCACCCTCATCTGATAACAGCGCATCTCCACAAGTCTCACACGTTGGCCCTCAAAGATCGCCAAAGAATAAGACTACAAAAAGGTATTGTTCAACCTGCAGTCTTTACTGATGGTAGAGTCAAATATACTGATGGCCGAGTTAGGTATAGCTTTCTCATCTCCAATGGAGAACCAAGTACTGTAGAAGAAGCCTTAAAAGACAAAAATTGGAAAGAGGCTATGGATGTGGAGTACATGGCACTAAAAAATAACAACACATGGCATTTGGTTCCTCCCAAGGATGGAATGAACTTAATTGATTGCAAATGGGTCTATAAAATTAAGAGGAAAGCTGATGGCAGTATAGATAGGTATAAAGCTCGCTTAGTTGCAAAAGTTTTTAAACAAAGATATGGGATTGATTATGAAGATACTTTTAGTCCTGTTGTTAAGGCCGCATCTATCAGAATTGTTCTGTCCATTGCTGTTTCACAAGGCTGGAGTCTTCGCCAACTTGATGTACAGAATGCGTTTCTTCATGGCATACTTGAGGAAGATGTGTATATGAAGCAACCTCCTGGGTATGAAGAAAGGACATCTAAAAACTATGTTTGTAAACTGAACAAATCCCTGTATGGTCTTAAACAGGCACCAAGAGCATGGTATTCCAGACTTAGTGAAAAACTGCAGAAACTTGGTTTCACTCCCTCCAAAGCTGACACATCTTTGTTCTTCTTTAGGAGAGGAAGTACTACTATTTTCATGCTTATCTATGTTGATGATATAATTGTTGCCAGTTCAAATCCTGATGCTACAGCAGCACTACTTAAAGATTTGAGATCTGAGTTTCTTCTAAAGGACTTGGGTGAGCTACATTATTTTCTGGGTATTGAGGTCAAGAAAGTACATGATGGTATCCTCCTAACCCAAGAAAAATATACTGCAGACTTACTAAAGAAAGTACAGATGTATAACTGCAAGCCAGCAAATACTCCTATGTCGGTAAATGATAAGTTGACAGCACAAGGAGAAACACTTGGGACAGAAGACAGTACCAGGTACAGAAGTATTGTTGGAGCATTACAATATTTGACATTAACAAGGCCTGATATCTCTTTTTCAGTGAACAAAGTCTGTCAATACTTGCATGCTCCAACTGTTCTACACTGGATGGCAGTCAAAAGAATATTAAGATACTTGAAGAATACTTTAGGTGTTGGGCTAAAGATAAGTGCTTCATCATCTATGCTTGTCTCAGCTTTTTCAGATGTAGATTGGGCTGGATGTTCTGATGATCGAAGATCAACTGGAGGCTTTGCTACATTTCTAGGAAAGAATCTTGTTTCATGGAGTGCAAGAAAGTAAGCAACAATATCAAGATCTAGTACAGAAGCTGAATATAAGGCAGTAGCTAACGCTACAGCTGAAATCATGTGGGTACAAACTCTTCTCAAGGAACTTGGCATAAACAGTCCACCGGTGGCAAAATTGTGGTGTGATAACATTGGTGCAATGTATCTCTCAACTAATCCTATTTTTCATGCCCGAACAAAACACATTGAGGTGGACTATCATTTTGTTCGAGAAAGGGTCAAGAACAAGCTATTGGAAATTGAATTTGTATCTTCAAGTGATCAAGTAGCAGATGGATTCACTAAACCACTTCCAGTAAAACAGCTTGAACAATTCAGATACAATCTCAACTTAGATAAGTTGTGATTGAGGGGGAATGTTAGAAATAAACTCAATCTTCGGTTCAGAGCTGATCTCCTATATATGGAAACTAATCTGAGAGATAGACTCAAACCTCTTATGTATAATATGTAAATCAAACCGTGATGAAAGATTGGCAGGTCAGGTCTAAGGATAGAAGGTGTAGATAGGCTTGATGTAATAGATAGAAACCTGACCTGACCTTGCCATCCTTCAGCCTACACGGTCAAAGGAGATTTCTTCACATCATGCACACACGTTGTCTTATGATCATGGCCAGGTTAGCTGCATATTTTGTTTTAGCTATAAAAATTTAATATGTTGATTGATGTATAACTCTTTTAGGGGATATATATACTCCAGTGTATTAATAGTTTCCAAGTATTTCCGACACTTAGGAAACTCCATTTCCAGGCAACGAAGTATTTAAGTTGTGTAAGTAGGCACCTATCGACATGGTAGCATAGGTAAACAGGGGTATGTGAAGCCTATGGATCGGCATATTCATATATGGCTATACTCTCCTAATCTAATTATCAGACCACACACATTAGCTAATCATCAATAAATTAGCCCATATATATATATATATATATATATATATATATATATATATATATATATATATATATATATATATATATATATATATATATATATATATATATATATATACACACACACACACATTGGTTTATATAGGAAGCCTCTTTTCTACACTGGATAATTACACCCTATATCGTATCTCACAATATAGGGAGTATCTCGCGCAACGAAGAGTATGTATGTATAGTATACAAGTATTTAAGACTATCTAGGTGGTATGAATAATTTTTAGAGGTAGTATGTAGATTTTTTTTGACATACTCTTTTTATATGCGTATATGAAGGTATTTACAAAATACACTAAAAACTATGGACTTTCTTGCAATTTTTTCATGTGGTTCACATTGAAGTATCTTATAATTAGTATACAAGTATACCCAAAGTGATAAAGGAATATGTCAAGTTCATTTAGGTGGTATATTAGAGGTGGGTGTAATTACACCCTGTGTAGAAAGTATTTTTCCTATATATATATATATATATATATATATATATATATATATATATATATATAATTAGTATACAAGTATACCCAAAGTGATAAAGGAGTATGTCAAGTTCATTTAGGTGGTATATTAGAGGTGGGTGTAATTACACCCGGTGTAGAAAGTATTTTTCCTATATATATATATATATATATATATATATATATATATATATATATATATATATATATATATATATATATATCCTTGAGTGAGGCACCGAGGAATACAATATTTACTCCATTATGATTTAAGGATCATAACAACTTCAAACAAACAATGGGACATTACTTAGTTAATAGGACATAAACCAATGTACTTGTTGTTTTCATCTTCATAGTGGATATGTTCCATGAGGTTGCTCAAAGCTCTTTCTCTTATCTTGTTAATTGGCCACCGATTTAACATTGGTTCCACAAAATTATTCAAACAAGCCATAGCAATATTTTGCACCCACGAACGGGGGTGGATAAGATCTTTCACCTGAGCAAAAATGATCTTCTGTACAAAGAGGAGCACTTTGGACTTTGCAACTACACCAACTTTAATTAGGAATAGATTTCGCTATTGCTTTTTTCCTCTATCTTTTCTCTATTTTGTTACCTTTCAACTCAGTAAAAACAACTGACCAAACAATTCTTGGTCATCTAGGCATGCGACGTGTAAATGATATAGTGCCACTTTACTCTCTTCTCATACACATGTTTCTCAGAGGTAACATGAGTGACAAACATTCATGTAAACATTGATGATCCCACTTGCCTTCTCTTCCACATGATTGGAGCAATCAGCATCCATACTGCAAGTGCAAGCAATGGTCCATCAGTAAATATAGTGCATATATAGTTTTTTTCAACACAACAAGATACAATGCAAATTTTCTGACAATGTGTGCTCAGCTTAGTGGGGTTCATGGATTAGTTCACTTACTATACACGATTGCTGCTAGTCATTCGTTAGCAACACGTACCCATGTACTCGCCATCCAACATCTATTTTCCACCTGAGGCAATGGCTCATAATGTTTTTAAAATTTAGACAACATAATATTAGTCTATATATGCACTTGTGTTTGGAGTAAATTAACTACGTTGCCAAACAGATCAATTTTTTTAGTAGTTTATCACTGCGTTAATGTCTTTCTAAAATTAGAGAGAGTAGCTAGATTTTGTCAAAACTTACTTTTCTATGGTTTGATACGCATTCCAACCAACAAAGATCATGGCAAAGTATATGGCGCCCATGGCAAACATGAAATGTAAGAAGCCAAACCCGTAGGGGATATCATCTTCAGACTCAACTTCAGTCTTCTTGAACTACAAATGCTTGAGGCAGTTCAATTTGAATGGTATGCTTTACCCAGTTGGTGATCAGTTCAATACAGTTGATAACATACCTAGAAGCATTTAGAATCTATTCCCGTCGAGAAAGTAGCCATGACGATGTCAATAACCATGACAACAAAACTCGGCCAAAGTCAGACATTTCATTTTTCAGTTAGAAATAGAATGCCAGTTCATCAGAATAATACACAATAAGTAGATGTAATTTTTTCCTTTGGTAAATTTCTACTGAGTTTTTAGTCAAAAAAATTCTACTGAGCTATCCCTGAAGATACGAACCATCACTAAAGAGGGTTCTAAGAATGTGCGTACCGCGATGTTGAGCCAATCTGCACTTGTTGCAGCTTTTGTTTTCTTGTTGCAAATCTCTGTGTGTAGCTTACTATTTGTGGGGAAAATTCACTGTTCAAAGAAAGGAAGAAACTTGTGTCATGGAATGAACTAATTTGATATTCAGTGACAACAATTAGAATTCAGATCTGAATCTTTACCTTCAAATTGTTGTCTAGCACAGGAACACAACGTACACTCCCATCAGCCCTGGTGCCAAATAGCCTGCCTTGACCTGATTTTGACAAAATAACAATGCAATTTAACCATAGAACTTGGTCCACATCTCAATTGGCAAAACCATTTGATTTGAGAGTGCTTACCTTGAAGTTCAATGAGATGCAGGTCATAAGCTGTACAAGCACCGGCGTGATGGTGATGAACAGAATATTCAGCTTGCAGGTTGGCCTCGGCACCTAGCAGACATACATCAGAACAATCCCTAGGATAGATCCAACATACGCTACAATGGAGACCACAAGAACCTACATGTGGCTATAATTCAACCATATATTGCCACTGTTAGATTTCAGTGTCAAATGGCAACCATGCACAACAACTTGGTCAGGAAAAACCTACCATCTCTTGAAGTTTATATCTGACCGACAATAGTCGTTCAGCCATGTGATGAAGCTGGCCACATTGATGAGTTGAATCATAAGAAATGCCCTGTTTAATTCTAAGACAAGTAAAGACATATTTTTTGAAACCTGAACTGAGGAACAATCAACGTCTGAAAAGGTTAGGCATGCATGTACCCTACCCTGCTCCAAAATGTGCAACCTTCCCTGATAAACATTCAGACAAACACCGTCATCAGCAATAGCCAGAGGCAGTTATAAGAGCATGAGGTGACCAGAGGCGAACTGACTGTAGAGCTGGATAAAGGGCAACGATGAGAAGAAGGGGATCACTGTGAAGCCCATCCATAGGACAATCTTGGCCGACCACCACTCAGAGTGCCACAAGTTTTAGCAGTCCTACACCTTCCTCGTGTTCACAGTCAACAAGAACATGACGAAGAAGAAGAGCTGATCAAGAACATCTTGTCATGGACAACAACCCTACTGATCCAATAACATGAAAATTTCTTGAAATTTTGAATCATTTCCATGGATACAAAGCAGCCAAGGCTGATCCGTAGCACGCCCTCCGGTCCGAGGCAATACCACGTGCCCTAGCAAACCTTGAGGCGTTGGAGCTCGAAGAGGGTGGAGTTGCCGTAGTCGCGGATGGTCCAGGCAAGGAGGTTGGTGAGGAGGAAGATGAGCGCGTAGACATAGCGCAACCATCATAGGGTTGGGGCCCAGGCACAGGTGCGCGCAACACGAGTCCTCCATAAACCGGATGTATCGCTCCTTGGACTCACTCCACTAGTCGCCGCTGCCTCCACTATCTCTCTCCCCCGGCGGCACATCGGCACTGCCAAAAAACATCACGAACCTCCCCATCGTTCAGCCCACCACCAAAAAAACATCACAAACCTGTATGAGACAAGGCGGTGCGAATCGGGATGGGGGAAGGGGAGAGGACTCGAAAAGGAGAGATGGTGAGGGTGGGCGAGAGGAGATGCGAGAGAACTAGGTGAGATTGGGGTGGACGACTCAAGCGGGGGCGGTGGCCAGGACGACAAGGAGGAGTATGAAGATGGTGGTGGCATGGATTGGGACGTGGGGAGGACTCGGGGAGGAGAGATGGTGAGGGTGGGTGAGGTGAGGGAAGATCCGAGAGGGAAGGGGGAGCCCGACTGTTGTGAATAGGACGGAGGGGAGGCGGCCCGTGGGGAGGGAAGGGGGAGGAGGAGGTGGGGTAGGGAAGGAAGGGGAGGAGAGGAGATCTCATTGAACGAATGGGATTGACGAGGTGCATCAATGGTTTTTTTAAAAAAGAGAGGGAGGAGAAAGATAGATACAACGTAGTAATCACTAACTAGTTCTTTTAAGTAGTAAAGATTACAAACACCCCACTAGATCAACTAATGGATCTCTTTTTTGAGGGGATCAACTAGTGGATTTACAAATAGATTCATCTCCCTGGAACAGCGGAACTGTAGAACACATGAGGCCACGAACTACCTAGGCTAGATTAGGGGATGTAATTGAGTCGGATTCGGACAGATATTACTTATACTGTAGCTTAACCCATATTTTTCTCATATTCAGAGTTAGATATGGTAAGGTTAGGTACGAATATGAATTGTACATATTGCTAGAGCATGTACTGTACCTGTGCGCAGTGAGCTCCTGTGGAGTCTAGATGCTTCCCCTCCATGCCACAACATGTGCAGCACTGCACGACACAACAATACTCTATTGCATGCTGCGATGAACCCACATCCACGTCTACAAGTGGTGTACCATGCGTAGTAAAGAGTGTATTGGGCTCCATTCTGTTACGAAACCAATTAGGTTTATATGTGGGCAAATACCCAAACTGCCCCTAGTGGTTTCTGTTATAAATAGAGAGATAAATACCCCATGTAAAAGAGACTCAATCATTAATGAAAACTACATTGTGGTATTCTATTCTTCGTGTGCTCGATGTTCATCATTGATCGTCTCCGCTGATTATATTCGTTGATTGCATTGCCGCGCATCTACCCTACATCGTTTTTCAACACATTCAATTTGCCCCACAAAGACAAAGACACCATGGTGGGTCAGGCACTATGCGACAATGCCGTGGGTCGTGCGATGGGTCGGTGCTCTACATCGCCGATCGATCGCTTTCGCTTGTCGCCCGACAGATATTTGCTCGGATAAAATCCAAAGTATTGTATACCAGAGCTATTCCGTTGAATAACAGCTATATCAATTTTCCTACTGAATTCGATTAAAAATATCCAGATACCATACCAAATCCGATCAGATACCTACCCACATCCTGAATTCGATACCAGGTTGCTCAGGAAATATTGGCTCCATGAATTAAGCCTTGCTCCTTAATTCCACTAGTGGTTGTTCTTTCTCCACTTTGGAGATGGCGAACATCGAGCCACTCACATTTGGCACTGGGCCTCTTCATAATCTTCTTGAAGAGATCACCGTGTGAACTCTCTCCAAGCCGTCTAGGTGCCGGCAAACACGAAGAGTAATAAATCATAATCTTTGCTTCACGGAATTCATGTGCTAAGGATCAATCTAGAATGAATGCACTTAAATTGGACTCAACTACCTCAAATGATGCAAATAGAATAAATGGGTGTTTAAGGTGCTCTACTTTCTTAAGAATGTTCAATAGAGTAAATTCTTACTGTCCTTGAGCTGGCGGGAGTGAATTTATACCCCCACCAACCAATTCAACTTTTAGGGGCAAATTCCTAAATTTTTTAGCAAATACGGTAGTACTGTCATTCATTGGCTGGCACTACTACACCTGCATAGTAACGGCTATAACAAATGAATTTAATGCCTCTGAACTAGCCGTTAAATTTTTGATGCGGTACTACCGTCGTTGTAAGGGCGGTATTTCCGATGTGCAGTAGAACCATTTTCTCCAGGTGATACCACTGTTTGTCTTGAGAACCAAAATTTTGATCCTCTCTGAAAATAATGTATCTCTTACTAAAATTCAGTCCTTCTGGTGTGCAGTAGTACAGCTCAAGATTTGCGGGCATACCGCAATGCGGTAGTATCGCCAAATGAACTCTGGTACTACCATTTTTTAGAGGGCAAACATGCTCCAAAAGTGTCTCTCTAGAAAATACATACGGCCAACTAAAATTTGGTTCGACCGGGGTGTGGTAGTACTGCACTACTTCCCAGTCATACTGCAGTGCGGTGATAGCGCCATGTAACTTCTGGTACTATCGATTTTTCTAAGAATTACATAATTGGCTTCCAAATTAAATTCTAAATGCATGCATGATCCTAAATTGATTCAAATTGCACAAGAACATGCTGTCAAGCTACTAGTAATGATCGCTCTTAATAGTATGTTATCTAACCTAAAATCCAGTCTTCCAGTCTTTTCTCCTAAGACCGTTAAAAGATAACAGATCCTAGGCTATTGACACATTTGTCTTAGACCATATTGATCTTCATGTTAAACCATAACATGCATCTCCATATTGTCAGATTTATCACCGGGACTAAACCTTTGAACACTCGATAAATATGTTAGTCCCATATTCATATTTTGTCATAGATTACCAAAATGATTTTTAAGGGCCTAGATGCTTTCAACCACCTGATGGACCATGGGGACAGAGGACGGTGGGCATTGTCGAATCCACTGGCCCCACAAATTGTAAGCCTGTCATGAACCAGCCATGCACCAAACCTGTCACAACCATCTATTCTGAGCATCATGCAGAAGTAGAGGCAACGAGAGCCAACTAGTCCCATAGATGAGGTGTACCTAGGTTGCAGGCCTATAAGTTCTGACGAGGATTAAATAATCCTTAATAAATAGACTTAACATCTACAATAACCATTGAAATAAAAGTTGTTGTGATAGTGTAACATTCCAGTTTTTCAAAGTATGGATATTGTGTAATTTGGGGCATCTTGAATTTTTTTGGCATTTTCTGACATTTTAAATCTCTAGATTTTTGTTGGATTTTGGTTGAGGTTCCAATCAATAAAAGAAAAATGTGTGTGTGTATATATATACACATTGTAAAGCGTAAAATAAAGGGGAACACTCAAAAGAAAGAATATACTTGATAGCAGAAAATTTCAAATTGATATGCGAATATGAAAAGATGATCCACATCTTTTCCCCAAAAATTCACAAAAACAAGTTAGTGAATATATGTGAAAATCCTCCACACTTCTAGAATTCCAAAATCATTTAAATTCAAAAAGAGACATGAAAAATATATCAAGAAAAGTGAGAATACTAGAATGGATGTTTTGAAAATTTTATGCATACATGTTATGCAAAAATATATACGCATAAGTGCCAAAAATAAATAAGGGAAATCAAAACAAAAATAGAAGTTAAAAAGAAAACAAAGAAAAAGAAAAAGAGGAGGGAGCCCAGCCGACCGCCCGGCCCACGGCTTTGCCTCCCCCGTTCTCCCTTTCTCCCCTTCCCCTGCGCCCATTCTCCCTCTGCTCCCCTTCTTTCTCACGCGCGCCCGCATGGCCCCATCCTCTCCCCGGAAATGCGCTACCACTAACCCCGCCCCTGTAGTACCACTGCCTACTCCCTCATTCCCTCCTAGCACAACCTAATGGGAGAGCCCACGTCACCGCGGCACTCCCCCATCAGCACATCCACGCCCACGTCGCTGTGATGCCTTACCCGTGCAAATGCCATCCCCTGTGCGCTCCTAACGCTGTCTCTTCGCGGCATGCAACCTCAAATCGAATGCACTGTGGCCACACTGCCCCGCCATCACCCGCCATGGCTGCCGCACCCCCTCCGTGTGGACAGCCCATCCCCGTCGCCTATAAAGACCTCTGAGGCCTCCGATCGTTTCCCCACACTCCTCTATCTCTCTCCCACCGAAAGTAATTGAACTCTTGTGCACTATAGCTCGCTGGAGCTCCCTTCTTCTCCAACTCCGGCCGAGGAGCTCGCCGCCGATTGAGTCCACTCTAGGCCAATTCCTTCCACTAGAAGCATCACTGAAGCATGGCGACACCAACCCAAGCATCAGCCGAAGCTCATCGTGGCCGAGCTACCCCCTCACCGAGCACCCTCCTCGAAGCACCGCCGCCGCACGCTGACAGTTCTCCTCAGCCACGCCCGACCTTCGCCGACCTCAAATTCGGCCCCGTGACCATCCAGAGGTACTCTCATAGCCCCCGATCGGATGCTAACACTCCCTACCGCCGTCGCTATTAGTGTCCTGTTCTGCCGCCGGCCGATGCTCCGGCCAAATTGGCCGGTGAAACTTCACCCAGAAGTGGGCGCAGGTACTTAGATTCCATTTTGCTTATGCTACCGACCGGCCACCGTCTCCTCCGCTGATGACGAGCCTCGCCGTTGTCGGGAGGAAGGAGAAGCTACTGTTCATCTGAAACGTTTAATTATTCCTATGCTTAATTAGCATTAATGACAGTAGTTAATTTAATCAGCCGCTGACTTGTGGGCCCGATTTAATTAAATTGTTACTCGATCCCCACTTGTCAGCGTTAAAGAGAATAATTAATCCTCGTGGCCCCACCTATCAGTGACACCGAGGGGAGGAGTATTAAATCTCGGTGGACCTCACATGTCAGTCTCTGTGAATTAAAAGATTAATAAAATCAGCGGGTCCCACCTATCAGTGAAAGGAAAAGAAAAATAAAATAACCAGTGGACCCCACTTGTCAGTCACACACATCCTCTCTCCTCAGATTATTTAATGATTTTCTAATTTTTATTTTTGAAGTAATTCAGCTGAAAACTTTAAAAATTCATAACTAATTCATCTTAACTCCAAATAAAGTGAGAAAAAAATTCTAAATTCACCCTCTTTCCAATGGAACCAAAATCATGAATTGTTGAGCTTGTTTTAATTTTTGATGAGAATTTATGTGGTTATGTTGATTCTTTCTATTTGTTTTTAAATTTTCATTCAACGTGAAATTAGCATACGAAGCTCAAGAGGAGGAATCCAAGGCAGACGCAAACCAAGACCAGCAAGATCCAGGCAACAGTGACCTAGGCGAGTTAATACTTTGATCATTTTGAATTTCCACTTTAGCAAATTATTTAAATTTAAATTATAAAATGCATGCTGTTATTTTATGTGTAACCTTATGTCTGTTTTTAATATTTTAGTTAGCTGCCCCTTCTATGTAAGTGCCAATATTATACCCTCCCGGCACATTAAATATTGAACCATGTTTATCCCTAGGAAAAATTATAAGCGTAATTGTTTCACAAATCAGTTACGTTTATATTTATGGCCTAGCCCTATTTAGTTACCAGAGGTGTTAAAACGCCCAACATCACATGCAAATATAAAGAGCAAATTTTGGGAAAAATTGTAGATGGAAATAGTCATGTATTTCTATAATGATCAATATTTTATGCCCCAAAATCCTCAACTGCTTATATATCTAGCCGGATGGTTCAGGGGTATGGTGCATGAGTGTGTGGGTTTTGGTAGAACCGCCCAGATAACACAAGGACCGAATCGGATCATGACATCCCATTGTAAAACCGTACAGCCACAAGTCTGAAAAGTGCAACTTGGTTGAGTAAATCTATCAAACCTTGAACTCATCTCACAGGTAGAGAGGGGAGAAGTGTGGTAATGCAAGGGCCTGTTGTGGGGAGGGTGATTTGTTTCTCTGTCTTACTGGCGCTATGGGGAGTGCAGCCTAGAGGCGCTAATAATAGTGAGTAACATCCCGTGCAATGTATGGGACCCACCGCAAGCAGGAGCAGCCCATAGGGTGAGATGAGAACAAGATGCCAGTAGTTTGAAAGGTTACTGTGACGGTCTACTCAACCACATGACTAAAGAATCATGCGGGGTAGCGAGCGGATTGTCTCTTGTGGTGAAAGTGTACATACTCTGCAGAGTTAAAACTATTCGAATAGCCGTGCTCACGGTCAAGGGCGGACATGGGAACCTAACCTGGATATAGTTCTGTTTCAAAAATTATTTTTAAAAGGGAAGGGACTTGGAAGAAAAATGAAGGACAATGGATTGTCCTGGTTTGCGTTGCCCTGGGTGTCGTCCCAGTGATAAGATAAGCGGCTATAACGCTGAAGAAGTGAATATATGGTGCAGGTGACATGTAAAGGTGGATGTAATCTGTACCAATGCTACCATCACATGTCTTTTTCAAACACTATGATTTTAGTCCAAATCGCTAAGTCTTAGGAAGTTTTTATGGATCTTAAGTCTTTTAAAAGTGGATTTCTGGTAACTAAAATAACCTGAGCATATCCTTTGTTATGCCAAGCATGTTAAATTATTGCATACTGTGTATTGACTCGCGGAGCACGGTGGTTAATGTGCTCACCCTCGCATCATCATATCCAGAAGCAGGAAGTCAAGACCATTACGTCTACGAGAATGGACCAAGCCAGGGAGCCGACGACTACAACTAGGGCAAATTTGAAAATGCTTAGTCCTGGGCAAGTAGCCTGCTGGAAGGGTGTGCACCTATATTACCTATGATCAAGCAATATAGTCTGCACATATTTACCCCTCAATCGCTTGCCTGTGGCTTTTGGTTCTGCTGATGTTCTCGCTTTCCGCTGCTATACTTTTGATCTATAAGTATTTGGCCTAGGAGGCCCGTTATGTAAAACTGTCGCCCAACATGGCGTATTTCTAAAACTCTGATGTAAATATATTATGGTGCTATGAATATTATGCGATATATGAGATGATAACAACAATGTACTATAAGCACTATCTACTGATCTAGAAAATAGTACGGTGGAATCACAGAGGATTATTGATTTCAAATCCGGGTCCAACAGATAGTTCTCTTGAGTACCCCTAGTCGAAAAGAAAGTGCTCAACCTAACCTAGGTATCAACCACCTCTTGGTCAAAGGGATCTATGACCGGACATATGGACCCTGTTTCTCTGACTAGGTAATATGTACACCACAATTAATTGTATGCGATAGATTAAAAGGAAATATGGCCCTTTTATCTCTCTGACATAACCACACATATCCAACCTCTGTCTCTAATAATAACCATTCGATGATCACACCTGGATGATGATGGAGATCCAGGAAAGGAAATGTTCCCGATCTTTCGATGAGAGTGGGGATAATTCGATTTGGTGGAGGATTGACGTTAGGCTGCCCGACTACAATGGCCAACCAGTGCTACGCCTTAGCAACAGTTACACCGATTCCTATGTGTTGCTGTTCTTACCGTGTCAAGAACAACCTTGAACCTGCTAGCAATTGAAGAACAAAGCAAGAACAACATGACAGTCATAAACTCATGGATTCTACCCAAAGGGTGAATCTGAATCACAAAAGTGGGGTTCTGAACAAGTAAATCAGGTGGTCTAGCTGACACACACGTTTACAAAGAAATAGCAAAAGCTAAACTTGCATCTAAACAAAACCTGCCCTCCCTGGTGGCTGCTGCTAGTGTATATATGGGAAAAACATCCAGAGGAGTGGAAACCCTAACTTGGACACTCCCAAGGGCCCTTTGGATATAAGGCCCAAAACTCAGGTTGGAGGTCCGAACATTCAGGTTGGAGGTCCGAACGTTTTTCTGCAGTTTCTTGGTAGCTCCAATGGAATCTGACGGTGATTTTGGATCTATTTGAAAGTAGACATCGAGATCTTTCCAACAAGTACTCATGAGCCTCCAACACACTCCGGAGTCAAAAGTTATGGCTCAAACAAAATGGTGCTTCCAAGGGGTCCGAACGTTTGGTCCGAACTTTCTCTTGTTCTCACCAACATCCATTTGATTGTTATCTTGGTTGCTTCTCCTAGCCGGTTCAACTCCCAAGTTCTTAAGCCTAAGAAAATCATCACAAGTCGTTAGTAGCACCCAATTCAGAGAACTTGTTTGAACAGTAAGGAACGACTTTACCTGATAATTAAGTTGGAATGCTCGAGCTCACGTCATTGGTCCTGGCTGTGTACTAGGCATGGCTATATTGTAACATCCTGATTTTCAGAGAGTTTTAAAACCCTGAATTTAAAAATCAATTTTTGGAATTTTTCTGAATTTTAAACAAGCTTGAAATGAATTTTCAAAATTTGGAATGATTTAATCTAATTAAATTAAACTTCAACATAAGCTAAAACTATTTTATTTGAGTTCCTCAGGTCTCAAGGAATTTACTGGTATTTTTGGTGAATTTTTGGGATTTATTTGCTATTTTTGCGGAGCTCTTTTGGTTTTATTTGAATTCGTGATAAAAGAAAAGGTAAATAAAAACCTAATTTCCCCCCTAACCCTAGTGGGCCGAGCCCACTCGGCCCACCGTCGCCACTGCCGCCGCCCCAACCCGCCTCCGGCCCCGCCCACCATTTCCCTCCCGCACCCCGTCGCTCTCTCAGCTGCCCGATGACCCCTCCTTCTACATGGCATCCATTCCCCGACCCACTCGCCTCCTCACGCGCGCCGCAGGTGCCTAGCCGCCCGCGCGCGCGCCGCCATCGCCTCCTCGCGCTGCCGGCACCCATCCTGCCCGCGCCACGCGTCCGCCTCGCCCCGCTTCCTTGCGCTCCGCGACCGTCCGATCGGACGCGCGTCGCGCCCTCGCGTCTTCGTCTCCGATCGGGACTCGTCCCCGCGCCGCACCGTGTTCATCCGGAGTACTCGGTTCGCGTGCAAAAAAACCCGTCGACCCTCGGTTCTTGCGCACGCCTCACGCTTCCGCCTCATTGTCCGTCGGAGACCTCGTGTCACCGTCCCCGCTGTGCGCCACCGCCTTCGCCATCCAGCCGCCGCCGTCCGCGCCGTCTCTCCGAGCGCCGCCGCCCTCTTGGACCCCGCCGTCGTTCAAACCCGCCGCCGTCATCATCTCCGGTGAGAACCCCCATCGCCGACTTCTCTCGCCGCTGCTGCCGCTGTCTCCAGCGAGTCCCGCGCTGCGCGCTTCGCTTCTCCTCTCGCCGCTAACGCTGCCGCACTCGCGCCGCCGCCCGCGTGCCTCGACCCGCACTCGCGCGCCCCGCGCCGCCTCCACGCGTCGGCTATCGGCCATCTCCCACCTCCACGCCGCTCGACCTCCGCCGCACGATCCAAATCCGAGCCAACGGCTCCGATGCGCCCACGCGGCCAATTCTCAGCCGCTCGATTCCGCGCCGCCGCCCTCACCCGCACCCGAGCCATGTCAACCCTACCCACGTGACAAGCCACGTCAGCCCTAGCCTACGTGGCAGCCACGTGTCATGCCACGTCAGTTGCCACATCAGCCAAAACCGACCCCGTGTGCCACGTGGCAGTCACGTCCTAGCTCCGATTGACCCTATTCTTTTTTCTAAATTCATCTAAAATCAAGCTCTAGCTTTTGGTTTTAGTTTCATGATTTTTGGAGTTCATTTGCTTATCATTTTATGTGTTTTTCTTATTTCGGTCGTTTTCTCTCTCGTTAGATTCAGATTCCGGAGGAGCAGGATCTACGCCCGAAGACCAAGAGTACCTCGCTGAGCATAACCAAGGCAAGTCGTGCCCTTTGATCATGTTGAACCCAGTTTGTAATCTATTATTTAATTATATTATTTTAAATTATGTGTATCGCTATTTTTATTCAAACCCTTGTGTGGGTAGTTAACGTCCCAATTGATTAATCCCTTCTTGATATTTTAAGATGCCATGATACCATGTCACCATAGGTTGGTAAATATACTAGTGATGCTAGGTTATTTGTCACATGGCTTGGTACGATAGAATGTTTAGCTTTGCTTATAGTTACGATTGGGTTTATCATCACACGTGAATAATTAATTTGACCTAATGAGATATTGAATCGTGGTTGGAGCCACAATAGATCGTGGTTGGTGCCATAGTATTAAAATTTGTGCCATGACGTTGGTGCATCATCGGCGGTGGTTATACAAATTGGTTTTCACTCGGGCGAGTGATCGTGTAGTAAAGGGGAAAGTGTTCGAGCACTTCGAGGGATGAGGTAGTCTCGCCCGGGTAGACTTAAGAACTTAACTTTGTGCGCTATTGATCTGAGTCTTACCGTGCAAACCACATGTCTAGTATGGAATGAATCTGGCTGATTAATTTGGGATGTTTCAACTTTAATCTTGCCATTGAGATGAACATGGTTGCTGATTTCTATGTGGCGCAAGGGGGTGTGATGCGAAACCCTAGCGGGCGGATTGAGTTGTAACTGAACTTTGTAAATGCCTTGTTGTGATTTTCCTTAACGTGAGGATTATCACATCGTGTGGGTACAGTTGTGCAACCTCTGTGGAGTGTAAAACTATTCGAATAGCCGCGTCCTCGGTCATGGACAATGCTCGGTGATTTCACACGAGGTATAGTTATTTCCGAAAACTTGTGGAGTGTGGTTAGACAGTGAATGGTTAATTCACTGTTGGTTTAGCTTATGGATGGGAGGTCCATAAGTGGTTGGTTTAGCTTATGGATGGGAGGTCCATAAGTGATTTATTTCAATTCCTTTGATTATTTATTTATTATTGTTTTACCTAAAGTTCGCTTCTAATCTATTTACTGTATTTACCTTTAAATGTCTTTTATGCAAATTAACCTTTCAGCCTTCTATTAGTAAGCCTTGCATAATATATTGCATTCATTTGTTACAAACAACTTGCTGAGTACCAATGTACTCACGGTTTTATGCCCAATGTTGCTCAGTTGAGGAAGAGGAGTATCACCAGCAGGAGGTTCCAAAAGGAGAGTACTTCGACGACTTCACGGATTAGGCTTCGTTCTCCACACGATAGCCTGTGGGCTTGTCGATTGGCTGCTACGCTTTATTTTAGATTTTCACTGCTAGTTTTTAAGCCCTTCGGGCTAGTTCATTGTAAGCTTGACCATAAGGTCGTACCTTTCGAGTTTTATTAATATTTGAGCTTTTCCTTTATTTTATCGTGTATATAGTTATGATGACATCTATGTTTGACTGTGTGCACTAGCGTGATCCTAGGACTAGTGCAGTATACACAGAGTGTCCGGATTTGCATATTCGGGTCTCGACATATATCAATGGAAGGGACGTGCTCACCCGATGATGTCTCGCTAATAGCAATTGCTCCAAATGTGCGAAATTGGGAAACCGATGTGATAGCCCAAAAATGCATGAATTTTTTTTTACAAACTCTCTCAAATTATTTGTTGTGTCTTTCTGAGTTCCTTGTGCGCTGGAAATCCTATCTCATTTCCCTAAAAGTCCTTAAAAAGTTATTTAAATTCCTTAAAATCTTTTCTCTCTTTGGGATCATTTCTAGCCTAGCCCATGACCATCTTTCCTTTTTTTTTTGTCTTTTTTCTACCTTTCTTTTCTGGCCGCACATTTGCCTTTTCTTTCCCAATCTTTCGGCTGGCCTGCATGCTCTCCCGACCCATCTTTCTCCTAGCCTAACTCCTACACCGCCTTGGCTCCTCTCGAACCCAGCCACTCAGCTCACCTAGTCAGCGCCAACACCAATACTTCACTGCCTCTGCCAACTCACTAGCCACGCACCTCCACTGCTGCACTCTCGCTCACCTCTGCCAACTCACTAGCCACACACCTCCACCGTTTCACCCTTGCTCCTATTCCAGTGCTGCTACAACTCCGCACAACAACTTTTGTGCCACTTCATGCCAGCTCACCCGCAAGATGTGCGTGCTTGTCCACGCCGACACCCACATGCCTTATGCACCACTGCCATCGAGTGCCACTAAAACCACCAGTAACAGCTAGTTTCTTCTTCTTTTTTGCAACCACCCTAGACCCTCTCATCGCTACTGCTAGCATTGGACCGTCTCCAAATCTGACAAGAGCGTAGCCCTCTTTCTTTGAGCATCTAGGTAATCTGCCCAAATTCATTTCCATATTCATTCTTCTTCCCAAATTGGTTGTGCTATCATCCCCTTACTTCCTTGTGGTTCTAACGACACCCTTCCCATGCCAAGACATTGTCGAAGCCACCATCGCCATTCATCGTGCCGTTGACCACATTGCCATTACCATCGATCCACCACCTCCATCATTCCATTCCCTCACCATCCACATCACAAGGTGTGCCTCAACACGCTATTGCCGAATCCCACCTATGTCAACCACCATGTCCGCCATGCATAGCCACCACTGAGCTTCGTCTTACTATCATGGATGCCACCATCGCCAGCCTTACTCATTGTGTTCTAGACGAAGCCATCACCATCGGAAGACTTCCCATGCCCACACCAAGCTCATGAGCCCTTTGTTTACACAAAGACTGTTGGAGCTCACTACCGGTAAGTTTTCTCCTTTTCGTAGCCACCGCCCTTGCTCTACCTTTTCCGACCACCATGGTACTCCCCATCATCCCAAACTGCCCAAAATGGGTTCGTGATGACCTGGAACACACTATGCATGCGTCATCATCACCATTCCGCAACTGTAGTCACTATCACCATTCCACAATTGAGAAGAAGAACAATGCTAGCCGGCACTGCGCTCTTGTGATTTGACCAAGCTAGCTAGACACACTTGACATGAGCCGTTCAAACCCAACCAAGCCCATGCGCATCATTGTTGGCATGTGGCCAAGCCAGACCATCTTGTGTTGAGCCAAACTGGACCCGAACTGATTTCAGACTGTCTCCAATCCAAGTCAAATCCATTTAGCCTAAGTCAAACTCAATTCCCATCAATTCAGTCTAGTTTAGAACCGACTTGTGACTGATTCGCAGAGTTCCCAACTTTTTCTCACCGAGTTAGCACCAGTTCTATATAGTAGACTAACTCTAGACCCTTGTAGACCACTCAATTGCCACTTTTCACTCTCTATCTCTAAATTCAAGTTTTCTGAAGTTGATTCTTCATCAAAATTTTCTATCGACAGCTTTTTGGCTCCATTTCCCCCTTTTCTTTTGTAGTATTTTATTTGCAAGTGTTGTAGCTCTACGGTAGGCTTATTTAGCTTTGTTCATGTGTGTGTATGCTAGATTACGGACAAGAACTACCAGGATAACTAGAACTAGACATGATGATCCTGAAGCCAACGAAGGAATGCGTGCCTACTATGAGTCGCAGGGCAAGCCAAAAGTCCTTGATCATGTTGAATTCCTATTAGTTGGATTATATTATGTATGGTATAATTTTTGCATTATTTATTTATTGATGCTATTTTTTATCAATTACTTTCGAATAATCCTACTTAAGTAGTTACTACTTTTAATTATATCATTTACGTGCCGTCCATGATAATAATATGATCTGGTTTTCCTTGATAAACTTAAAGCTACTCTATCATACTTTATATTAGCATAGTAGTGCAGGAATAAGAACTGCAATCACTTATCATTTGCTGTCCGCTATCATGAGTTGATGTGTCGGGACTTACACGTGAAATGAATCATGATGTTTATGTTGGGTCATTTGCCTAGAATGACAACTTGGACATGTTGGCCAAAGGTGTGGTGTGGTTTATCAAGCCAATTATGAAATTGTGGCGATTCATGTCGTGACTGTCAATGATTCTCACCTCGCTCGATGGTGTATATGAAATTAACTTGTGCTATGAGAAAAGACATAATTACCGCCCATCTACCTGATCGGTTACTTGAACTTGATTCATATACTGTATTAGTTTCATTAGTATTACCTTTGATAGGTTCAATATTGGCATGGACCATGGACTGGCCTATAACACAGTATGACCCTTGGGAGCAGCGAAGCAATCACCTATACCTAGGCCTGATAAGGGACCTACTGTTGAGAGGGCCCTTCTCTGTACTGGGTAGTACTAACATTGTAAATTAGTGATGAATTTTGTTATCCCATTTTTGATCAAGTTGTGGATATCATGTGGGTAAAGCTAGAAGTTCTATGCAGAGATTAAACCAGATCATTCAAATATACCATGCTTCCGGTTAATAGAACTGTGTTAAAAGGGTGATTCCCAAATCAAGGCATAAGGAACATTATTGGTTAAAATTATGGTAACTTGGAAATGAGATAACTTGTTAATAGACAACCCCTTTAACAAAACATTCCTTATGGACTTGTTTTGATTTAATTCAAATGCTTATAAATAAAATTGCATGGGTACAAGTGATGATAGATCCAAAATAAGCCCTCCCTGATAGACATTTCCCTTCAAATCCTCAATTGTATTATAAGACTTTACCACCGTGGCTTGTTGAGTACGAATATACTCATTCTTGCATATTTTGGTTCAGATAATGAACAATATGTAGAGGACAAACTAACAAATGATGAGTACTACGATGGTGAATATTACATATTCTAGGTCGACCCTACACCGAAGTGTAGCATGTGGTGTGTTCGTCTTTTATTGTTTTTTTATTTGTAATATAAGTTTGGCTTAGAAGTCTTAAAACTCTATATCTAACAGCTATGTCATATATTTATGTAAGACCCATGTTATAGTATTGTAATCATAAGCATGCTATTTATAATCTGTGTGCAACTGAAATCCTTAACAATTGCATGAATACAGAGATTTCTGGTAAAATCCGGGTGTCCCCACAACCTATGAGTCATCGTCCCTGTGGGCTGCAACTGCCACCCCTTCAAAACTTTATAAGGAGTAATGCTAGGAGATGAAGGATATACAACGCAAGATTGTCTTATACTCTTTGTAACCATTGTCGCACCTTGTGCACCCTATTGTAATCTCAAGCAATACAAGAACACAAGAAGTGGGGTTATTATTCTCTCTAGAGAAGACTTGAATCTATCTAAAACATCCTGTCTCTTCGCACGTAATCTCGAGTTTTGTGTTCCTCACATTTACTTCATAAGATCGGTAGTAATTCATCAATAAGTTCCAAAACCATTATCCACACACCAAGTGGGCTTACTGCTCATGGACTGCCTACCTGTAGGCATGTGCAACAGCCTAGGTTTTCATTTAAAATAACAATGATAAAAAATAATTTAATTAAATTAAAAATACAAATAAGTGTCATTTGGTTTTCCTGAGTTTCAAATTTATTTGCCCTATTTTTCTGCTTTTAAAAAGGCTTTTCTCTTTTCCTAAAATTAAAAAGTAATTTATGAGTAAAAATAATAAAAATAATTATTAATTTGGTTTTCTATAAAAATAAATTTCAAGTTAGTTATTTTAAAGCATCTAGTCTTTATTTGGATTTTTAAAGCATCTGGTCTTTCTTTTGATTTTCCATGAATGAATCAAGCCTTGAGAAGCTTGTCGACCTCTGACTGGATTGCCTCCTTCCGGTTGGTGCAAAGCAACTTAGCTTTTGCTTGACTGGTTTTTTGTTAGGACGAAGCGCTAGCCTATGCTCAATCACCTCCCTGGGGACTACGGGTATGTCAAATGTCTGCCAAGTGAATACATCCAAACTTGCTTAGAGGAATGAGACGAACTACACTTTCTATTTGGGGGTCAAGTTCTTCCTTGACCAGTATCTTTTGGAAGGTGGCACTAGTATTTTCGAGTCCAAATGACGCTTTAACATTTTTCAAAGAATTGTCCTTGTCGAGTGGAACCTCCTTGATCTGATTGAAGGGTTTTGGGGGCCACCTTTTGTCCTGAGTGGTTGGCCTACACAGAAGATGGGTTAGCATTTCTGGTCAAAAGTTCAACGACCAGTTCTAAGAATTTATTGTCGCATGTATATGCCATCTTTCTATCCTCTCATACCATTATGACCACTCTTGGTCCTAGCATCTTAAGACTCTAATAGCCGTAATGCATGGCTACTAGGAATTTAGCCAACGCCGATCAACCAAGAATCCCGTTCTATGAGATTTCAAAGTCTACCACATCAAATGAGATTATTTCTATTTGAAAGTTACCTGAACTTCCAAATGTAACCGGTAGGGAAACGTGCCATATCGGTTTAGCAGTAGATCCTAGAACTATGTCATGAATGGCATACTTCACAGGCTTTACTTTTGACTTGGGAACTTACATTTCTTTTAAAGCTCTCATAAATAAAATATTGAGAAAACTGCCACCATCTACAAAAACTCAATTGACTTTGTAATTATTTATGGTAGGTTCTACGACAATAGGAAACCAACATGGTCGAGTTAAAAGAACGGGGGCAGCCTTCCCAGTCAAAGGAGATAGTTATCTCCAACCACCTAGAGGTCCTGACGGCGATAAAAAATTTTGGTGAGGTTCATTTCTCGCTCCACGATCTTCAAATGGCTCTGGACTTGTAGGAGGAGGACCTATCGAAGATCATGTCGACAGTGTGTTGTAGCTTCTAATAGTCTATCTCTTCGTCACCATCCTTGTCCTTTTTGGAACTCTGTTCCTTGACCTCTTGAATAGAAGAGAAAGGCCCCTTACCCGAATAATAGTCTTCCAATTTATTTGGCCAGGCACGACAGTTGCATAGGTCATGCCCTGTCGCTTGATGAAGTAGACATCACTTCTTATTCTTCTTGGATTCATCAGTCAAAGGTTTTGCCTTGTTTCAACTATAATAATCCTTCTTGCCACTAATGAATTTCTTTGGAATTGCGACAACCTCCTTAGCGTTAGGTTTGTGATTCTTCTTACATTTAGGAGACTTCTTGGGATTCTTCTCTTTCTTATCCAGGCTGGGTTGAGGAATTTTCTCTATTCAGTCAATGGCCTTGTTCCATTCAACCACCTTGCTAGCGGCTGCGTACCTATCAGCCATGTCAAATAACTCGGTGATCATTCTCAGAGGGTTCATTGCATTATCCTCTGTAAACAATCTGTTCCTCAACCCCAGTTTGAAAGCTTGAATAATAGAGAAATCTACATTTTCTGGAATAGAATTATAAAGCTAGCTGAACCTCTTGATGTACTGTTGAAGAGTCTTATTGGGTTCGTGTTGGATTCGATGGAGATTGTCTTTTTTACTAGGGCGATCGTATGTCCCCTAAAAGTTTATGATCAACAGCTCATAGACTTGTTCTCAGGTGTAAATTGATCCAACTAGTTAGTTAAGCAATCAAGACCGAGCAGATTCTTTAAGGACTATTGGTAGGTAGTTTACCATCATATTATCATCACCACCACTAGCCCTGATGGTAGTAATGTAGATCTAGAGAAATTTCTAATGGATTTTGAGTTCTATCAAATTTCTCTAGATTTGCTGGTCAGAACATGTCTACCAACGTACTGCTTGAAGCCAACCAAGAAAGCCTAATAGCCTATGATCAAGTCATGGTGCATTCTTTGGAAGGGTGCTAGATTGTAGTCGGTTGGAGACTGATTCCTTCGGTAGTCGTACTGAGGAACTGGTGCTTTGACCAGGTTGTGGACACTTACATGGTGCCTTAAGCGGCGGTGAGGCGAACGAAGGTTTCCCCCGTGACGACGCTTTACAAGACAAGCTCGATTAGGGTTTTGGTTTGTACTTTGACGCTTAATTACGGTTGTGCCACTGATGGGTCTATGATGGGAGATGGTTGGGTTGGACTAAGCCATGATCAATCCAGAAAAATCCAAGCCCAACAAAAATTCACGGTTATCTTTTTTTTTGTGTGGAAAAGTCATCCCTCAACACTTATCAAAGTCTAATTTTCATCCCTTATCTAAAGCTATTTACTTTATGCCCCTCGATGTCAAACCGACACAAATATTGTCCTAAGATTGATTTCATAGGTTTGTAGGTGATGTGACATCCTAGTTGGCATCTAGTCTAATGTGGCATCTACATATCCAATTTCAGTCACATGGTGTCCACGTATAGCCGAGTCAGCAACAAAGGGACCTAAAAGTCATTGTTCTCTTTCTCCCTCTCGGGCTCCTATGCTCCCCTCCACCCGGTTGTCACCTTGCCCCTTCCCATTCGCCTCCACCATTCCTAGACGCGCGATAGCGCAACAACACTTGGCCCCTAGTCCTTCCTTCCACAATTCTACATATCCTACTCACTCTGCTCAGGACAAGAGAATATGACAGCGGTGGCAGGGTTGTCGTCGAGGAGGCATGGTGAACTTGTTCGCAGCATCTAGCTGGATGGGGGTGATCAGTGGAGAGCTGTCAAGTGCATCCACCATGGTGTAGTGGAGGGCCAGTAGAGAGGCTTTTCTAGCAGTTCCTGTTCAACGATGGTGGCTCCCATGGAATCACAATCCACAAGCAAGTCTTAACTATAATTCTGATTAGACCACTGCGTCTCCTCAAGCTGTTACTCAGGATCGTGCGGTGCCGATCGAATTAAATCCAAATACTTAACTAATTCAGATCAGAATCAAATCCAAATACTTTTAACTAAATTAGATCGATTAACACATTCGTATTGGAAGACAAGAAAACTCAAATACTCGGTGATTAAATCCGATCTGCATAATTAGATCTGGATGGGTGCTCTTGAAGGATTGATGGCTTGAATGTTGGCCTTCGGTGAGCTTGCTGGTGAGTTTTTGACGGGTGTGATGGCTGGGATTGGCAGCTGATGAGCCCGAGTGTAGCCTACTTGGGCGCTAGTAGAGGAGAGAATGAGAGAGGAAGAAGAAAGATACAATATTTTTTATTCTTATTTTCATTGAGTCATCAATTGAGTCAACATGATGTTCTATGGTGGATTTGCTACTAAACCATTCATAGCTGATTAGGATGTCATATTATGAAAATCATCCGTAATACCTGCTCAGGGACATGATTCGCATGATTTTAACATTTGAGGGATAGAAAATAAATGGTATTAAAGATGAGAGAGAAAAATAAGACTCGAGAATACTTGGGCCCACTCATTTCGAATTAAACTTCTAGTTTCTAGTTTATTTTTTACTATTTATAAATTTTGTTTTTTTTAGCTTTTTTACCGGTTCTTTTTTTCGTATTCGTTTGCATTGTCCAGGATAGGCTAATATATTTTTTATTTTTATTTTTTTAAAAAAAATTAATTATATCAAATAAATCACTATTAATTATAATGTAATTTCAGTCAATTACAATACAATTTTAGTTATAAATCACTAAAATTTAGACTAACCAAACGGTCTCTCATGGACCCAAAATATTTTTTTCTTTTTTTTTTTAAAAAGTCCGGTGGTTAAGATGGAGCGTCTGTTAGATACCACGTCACTTTCGTGGCCTCCTCCTCCGGCGTGACGTGTTACGGCCGCAATCATTTGCTTACCTCGCGAGGAAGCTGTTCCGCGGTGAACCAAGTCGTAGACAGAGAGACCCGGTCCACAGGCCACCGACGGCCACACGAATCACAACACGCTATCCAACGCTCGCAATCGTTCCTAGCCCATGCACCGAACGCGCGCAGCGGACATGAAGGCGACACCGCCGCACGATTTTCTTCTACTCATCACTAAGAAGCGTAGATAATCCGGTAGGGAGTAGGAGATCCCCAATTTGATTCGATTCGAGCATAGCTTGAGGCGAGTTGGGGATTTGGGTTTGGGGGAAGAGGAGAGGAGAGGAGGGAGATGGACCAGGTGCTGAACAAGGTGGGGAGCTACTGGTTCAGCAAGAGGGCCAGCAAGGAGATCGATTCCATCGGCGACGACCTCAACGTACGTGCGGCCTCTCGGATCCTTTTCCCTGCGTGTTCCCCTCGAATTCGTGGCCTTCATTGTTGCGTTTTTACGCGGCCTGTTGGTTCCGCATCTGAGGCCTCATCTGCGTCGCGGTGATTAGGGATTTTCTTTTTTTTTGGTTGATTTGTTGAGAGAGGATAGGAGTTCTTCTCTTGGCACCGACGCTTAGCGTCTACAGCGAGAAGGGATTACTTTTAGGATCAGCTTATTCGCTTGGGTTTGCCATGGGGTTTGGAATTGGGTTTGTATTTCCCAGATTTGTTGTTGAAAGAGTAAAATTTTGAAGGGCCTGTCCTCAAGATAGCCACTGTGGATTCATCAATCGTGTTGGGGCTTTAGTTTGAATAGATTTAGGGAAAGGCATGCAAAGGAAATCAAGCAGCGATTCATTGGCTACCGGCATGCAGATTGTGCTGCCAGTGCCACAGGGTGGATGGTTGATGGTTACACCGTTGCTACTCGTGGTATTTCTTGAATATCCAGTAAACTGCTCATGTTCTAGGGAAAGTTTCAGGGAACTTGTGTTGCCGTGTTGTATTAATTCATTGATCTCCTAATGAGTAATTAGTCTGCCGCCATAAGATTCTGTTTTTATCTTGTGGATAGTTGTTAGCTGGAACATTACTCGAGTCAAAAGCCGGTAATATATTTATCGTGTCACAATCTTCCAACCAGCTGTTAAGTTCCTTGGTAAATGACGTCGAATAGATGAGTTTTACAAGGAAAGATGTACTGTAGTATGAATCATCTATGACATATTTACATCAAATTTAGCTGTAACTTTGCGTCGGTAGTTGATTTGAGTCGGTTGTACAAGTTTTATGAACATGTATGCAGTCCAACTCGTGTAATTAATTTAAGCTTTCGACCTTCACATTTTGAATGCCCATGTAGAGAAGATAGTTTGTGCTATAGTTCTATACTCTCATGTATCTTGTTTCTAGCCACACTAATGGGAAGCAAAGGAACAGAGTAGAAACAAGAAACAGAAGATTTGCAACTTGATGCTTGTTCACTACATTTGTATTCAAACTTCTGATAATATATGTAGGGTCCCTGAGGTTTTCTTTTTTGGAGCTGCAAACAGATCTTGCTGCTTGATTCACATAAAAATGGAAAATATTAACTACTTCCTTACAGCACAAGTAG
This sequence comes from Melocanna baccifera, assembly GCA_036346265.1. Classification (NCBI taxonomy): domain Eukaryota; kingdom Viridiplantae; phylum Streptophyta; class Magnoliopsida; order Poales; family Poaceae; genus Melocanna; species Melocanna baccifera. The sequence continues at coordinate 12,837,313 of CM070689.1, read as the reverse complement.
AACTAAGGACATAGTATATTTTTTTTTTCCTTTGCAGCTTATGCTACAGCTCAAGATAACTTCATGTGTCTGAAACTTTGACATGGTTCACCTGCTTTTGACTCAAAGAGTAATCCAGCAGAAGACATGCAAAGCCCATACTAGATACTTTCTTATGCCACCAACTAAACTAATTACTCATCAGAAAATGAATTAATAGAACTGTACAAACATTACATATGAAGTTATTCCAGGCTGTTGAGGTGATGATGCTTCCTATCAAATACACCTCCAGTTGAAAATGGATGCCTTCCTTTTTTACTTTGCATGGTCTAAAAATACATCTTTTACATTCGATTCGTGAATCTATTAGACATTATGTAATTTACAGAAGTATGATATTGTGACAGCATTTTTATTACGAATGTACTTGTGTCATTCTCATGTGGCCAATCTAAAAATATATGTTAATTGTTTAAAATACAAAAGTATTGGTTGCTTCTTCGATGGTCCTTCTGCTGGCAAGTAGTGGTAAGTGGTAACAATCTATGGGCTATTTCTTGCATAATTCCTGGTTTACCGTGTCAAGAAGGTGTAGTGGTAAGTGGTAACAATCTATGGGCTATTACTTGAATAATTCCTGGTTTACTGAGTACAAAATTTGAAACTGTAGTATGTACCCTACCCGTAACCCTACACAACTATTCAGTGCTGAATGATATCTACCGATAAAAGGAGAAGCTGCAGTGATGAGAGGGACACTTGCTAGTCCATCTTAGAGGCATAAAGTGGATATGATGGCCTGGTTATATCCACTGGAAGGTGCAATGCAGTAGCTGCAGAGTAAGTTGGTTGGTCATTGCTTGTGGGGGTGCTAGACAGGTAGAGAGGGTGAGGGAGATTTTTTTGTAGGCTATATATCCTTAGGGGAAGACTATGTTGGTCTATTTCTATGTGGATCTTCCTGGAACATGCAAAATTTCTGATCAGTAAAGCATTTGTTGAAGTATATTACCTATGTTTCCTCATTAGCTTAGACTTTTAAGTGAATTGGTACATGTAACTCAATATGGTATCAGAGTCAAGATGTTCTGAGTTCAAAACCCAGCTAACTCAATATTTTAAAAAAATTGCGATCCACTGCTAGTCCATGTCTCAAGCTTGGTGGAACCTAGACATAAGATGAGTGTTGAAGTATATTGCCTACCTTTCCTCATCAGTTTAGGTTTTCGGCTGAATTGTTTGGTACATGCAACTCAATAGCATTACTAACTAAGATTTTTGTTGTTAATATACATTTTCTCAATTATGGCATGATGTAGCTCTTCAGCATTATAGGATCGTATTTTTCTGTTATTAATATTCTTGTTCTCAATTATGGCATGCTGTGTCATAGTAATATTGACTTATCTATTATGGCATGCTGCTAGCTTTGCAGCATTGTAGGGTCCTATTTTTCTAATACTGTGTTTCTAATGGTTTTTTTTTAATATGTTTTGTTCTCATCAACATAAATATACTATATGAAACATTCGTTGTTTACGATGTTTTTCTATCTTGTTGCAGATTCGGCTTATGATAAGCCAAAGTTCCATTATGTAGTTCTAACTTCTAACATTACATTATTTACATGTTGAACACAGTCGATCTCTAGCAGCATTGGAGAGGGAGCTAAATGGATGGTGAACAAAATCAAAGGTATCTCATGTCTATTCTGTATTTTTCCTAATAGCGAAACTATGTTGTAGCAAATATCTGTAGTTCTGTACCACCCAATATACCACCGATACTGTATGGTATACTGCCGGTACAACATGTCAGCACTCGGCAGTATTTAAAACTTCACTATTATAAGAATGACACTATATATTGCACAGGATATGAAATCTGATGAAGGACATCAATTAATACACATCGAAATCTAGTTTGTAGAGCTATGCAAAAAAATACAATGTTTACACTTTCTTCTCCATAACAAAATGTGACTTCTCAAATGCGGTTTGTTAAACTGCAAAGAAGGAAGCCAATCTTCACATTTCTGATATTTCTAAAAGCTGTGCCTTAGCAATATTGACCATCTAGTCCCTCTGTTACACTATATTTGGTTTCGCTATACTTGTTCATAGCCCAACATGCACAGAGCAATGAAGCACTAAATCTAAGAAAAAGTTAGTGAGAAATGACTATACATATCCCTATTAAATAACATGACAACCATGTAACCTCTTCTAATGCATTTAAGTAGGGGTAGTGTGTGGAAAATTTGCAATAATTACACATACACACAGATCAATGAAGCACTAAATCTAAGAAATAGTTAGTGAGAAATGACTATACATATCCCTATTAAATAACATGACACGACCATGTAACCTATTCTAAAGCATTTAAGTAGGGGTAGTGTGTAGAAAAATTGCAATAATTACATTTTAGATTCCCTCAATGGACAAATATGTTGAAATGGATACTCCCGAGGCTATAGACAAATATTGCGAAACTGAGGGAGTATATTTTAAGGTGCTAATAAGTGTTAAGGGTATTTAGGTCTTTTCCCATTGTACTAGAGTTTGTGTCTTGTACTATATATATGCTCTATGGGCTATTACAATAGACATGTTTCTTTCATATTTACATGGTATCAGAGCTTTGGTTCTAAACCTAACTCCGTACGTATTCCGCTGCTTTAGCCCCCGGGAGGAGTGATCTTCGCTTCCCAGGGTGGCCATCACCGCTGGCCACTGGATCCGGCCGTCCTCCCCTGTTCTCTTCGGCTTGACCACACCACGCCACCTCCTCCCAGTGTGCCAGCCCGAGCCTGCACTCGCCCAAGCCTTTGCGCCGCGCCGCTGTTGGGCGTCCTCTCGGCCGCCGCCAAGCCCGGATCCGGCCATATGCGGGCTGGATCCGGCTGTCTCCACCGCTGCTGTCGACGTGCTAGGCTGTCGCCGCCCGAATCTAGCCGTGCATCCTTTGCGCCATTACGAATCCAACCGCCCCTACTCTAGATCCGTCTGCCCTCGTAGTCTCGGGCTCGCCGCCGACCGCACTCGCCTCGCCACCTTCTCGCTCGCCGTGCATCGCCGCTTTGTCGGATCCAGCTCCCATCGCCGGATTCGGCCCTCACCGCGCCACCCCAGCCCGGATCCGGCTTTGCCTTGTCGCCCCGCCCGGATCTAAGCACTGGATTTGGCTGGTCGAGCTCGCCGTGCTGCCGTTGGCCTTCCACAGCTGAGCCATCGCCTTAGTCCTTTCCTTGGACCGCCGCCGCCGCTCGGCCCTCTTGGCCCTGCCGTGCGCTTCGTCCTCCGCATGTCCATGTCACGCTCTTCAGGCCATCGCCACCTTGCTGGCCACATGTGCTCTCAGCCGGCTCAGTCTTCCTGCGTGCCCGCTTGCTCCCATCGTCGGCGGCTGCCCTCCACCACGCGCGCGAAATTTTCCATGGCTGGAGCATGGAGGGGGAGGCCGGTGTCTTAGGGCTTGGGGATGAGGAGGCAGGAGTGGATAAGTGGAGTGGGTGGGAGTAGAGTTTTTGTGGAGTGGAGGGGATGTGGCTGTATGGGAGGAGATTGCGAGGCCATGGCTGGTTCTTTAGTCTGTTGAGCTGCTGAAAAATGTTGCAGTTAGAATCCGCTGACTCTGAGTCTTTTTTCTTTTTAGTTTCTGCCGCGTTGATCTAAGTCTGTTGCCATATCTCTATTAATTTGTCAAAGCTGTGCAAGTCCACAAAATCCTTGTCAGTCAGGCGATTACTTTGCTAGCCATCTTTCATCCTTTTGGATGAGTGTGGTCCTCTCATTCCTTTTGCATAGCCGCTACTCTTCTCCTTGAGTCACTGCAGATCGTAGAAGCCTTTATGATGCCGCCGCCTCTCTTTGAGCTGTCGCTCCGCGCTTCTAAGGCCGTCGTGCTTTTTCTGCACGACGTCTCCGTTGTGCTTTTTGTGCACTGTGTCGCTGCCATCTTAGGCTTTGATCTGCACCGCTATACTTCTACTTCTCTTTGGATTGATTTGACAATTATCTCTATTTGTGTCGCCTTCCTCATCCTCTTCATCGTGTTGCCGCGGTCGACTTTACTCCCTATTGCCTCTACTTTCTTAGTCTTTGCACTTTGTACTTTTTGGGCTCTTACATGATTTCGGATGATTGGTACTCGACACAATTTTTCAAAAGTTGCATGTCATAAACAACTTCAAGGCTTGGACTTGGGATTTTTCCTATTTTAGTGTTAAGCTTTCTCAAATGTAATGTTATTGTATACATCTTACATTTGAGGGGGGTATTAAAGGTATTTAGGCCTTTTTCTATTGTACTAGGATTTGTATCTTGTACTATATATATGCCCTATAGGCTATTGTAATAGACAAGCTTCTTTCATATTTACAATAAGTAACTAGAAAATGATCACTTACCACTAATGCACCATTTTTTTAAAGAAAAAAAATAGCAGCTTCTTCAATTTTTGAATGTGTAGATCTGGAAGGGACAGCATTTGTTAGTATTGGACCTGCACAATGTTTTGACGTAGTGATGCCTTGCAGGAAAAATGTAGACTCATATTTCCTACATGTGTACCTAGTTCATGCCTGTTCCCTTTTGTCATAACCTGAAATGTGGGGGTATAAATCTAGAAAATCATTTATTTTGATGAAATAAGGGATTTATTTGGATTGACCATGAAACAAAGAAGCACTGTCGTGATGACTGACCAGTTATTCTTGAAGATCAAAGGCATACGAAAATCATTCTGAAACTATGTGAACTTGTGCCCTTATTGGCAACCCTAGTTGTTTGCATTATTTTCTTTTCTCAAATGGTCATTACACTTCAATTTGAGGTGACATATTTTGATCGCTCAAGTGGCAATTTCATTAATGTTCAAGGTGACATATGTCATATCCATGCAAACTAATGCTTGATAAGGATTCCAAGTTGAAGGCCTGCAGGCCAACTTTTCTTATGTTTACTGATATTTTTCCTTTGAGAACGCTTATGTTTACTGATCTGAGTAAAACACATCTTGGTCTCAGGGAAGATGCAGAAAGCATTGCCAGACCTTCTCAAGGACTATGACATGCCGGCAGGCCTCTTCCCACGGGATGCAACTAATTACGAGTTCAATGAAGTGACGAAGAAGCTGACAGTGTACATCCCATCAGCTTGTGACGTCGGCTACAAGGACTCATCAGTTCTGCGGTTCTTCACCTGTGTGACCGGCTACCTCGAGAAGGGAAAGCTTTCCGATATCGAGGGCTTGAAGACCAAAGTGCTTGTATGGACCAAGGTGACAACCATCAAGACCGAGGGCTCGAAGGTCCATTTCACTGCCGGCGTGAACAAGACCCGCAGCCGCGACGCGTATGAGGTCGTCAGAGATGGTATCACCATAGACAAGTTCTAGAGCGTACCTGACATGACAAATGCGGTGCAATTAATTAGATGATGCTTTCTCCTCCATTGGATTATACCGAAATCTATTGTGCTATCGACCTATTTAATCAACGGTGTTGCCGAAAATTTCGATGTCATGACTGTTCCTCTCTACCTTCAAAATTTGGTGCTTATTTCGTCGTCATGCTTATTCTTCAATCAAACCGGCAGGGGTCCGGATACCATATTCTAGCCGGCTCTTAATTCTAAGTGAGTTGAAATTAGGGTTATTTGAGATATATGTCACCGTAAAGTCACGGCAACGTTCATTTTTCGAAATATACCACTCCTAAGCGACCGAAATAAGAGAGATACCATTTTGGATGAGAATACGCATGTAGTTCTTCCATCCCTCCCATCCCCCACCTCCATCCCATTCCCTTTCATGGCAGACACCACCGTACCTCATCTCTCTCCTCGACGTCGACTCCATGGACCTCACTGATGCGGCGCTCCTCCCTTCGTTCCGCGCTCTCTTGGCCAAGGCCCTGCTGCCCATGCAGCGGAGGCGGAGACCCAACAAGCAGCGCCGGAGCTCCTCCTCACCAGCGCCCCCAATGGCATCCCCAACGTTGCAGCGAAGACCACCTCCTTCCTCCACCGCGCTGGCCTGATCCGGCTCGACCTCGCCTTCGCCTGTTTCGAGATGGCCACACCGTTGGTCTCCATGGCGAGCAGTAGATAGGGAGGAGGACATTGCCGACCACCGGCGGGCGAGCTCCTCCGGCTGCGTGAGGAGGATGTCATCTACCATAGGCGGGCATGCTCCTCTGCTGGATCTGGCAAGAAGATGGCTTAAGGACTATCGTGGCGAGCCGGCGCCGGAGTTGTCCATGCAGAGGGGTCGGGCGGAAGAATAGAAATGATCGGAGTTTATCATACATATATATGTCTGTTCTTTTCGCTTTTTAGCTTATACTTTTAGGAGTTAAAAAGATAAATGTCAAAATGGGCTGGCCTCCTAAAGCGGATTCTTTAAATAACTTCCCAAGCACAAAATCGTGTGTATCATCCATGTTGGCGTCCCCATCGTCCGTTGTCGTGTCGAAAAATATAGACAAAAACTATTAGCCGCAGTCCAAAAGAACAACCTATAATTATATGTATAATTTTGCTTCCTATTACAACGAAATAAGTGGGTATTTCAATTTTCAAAAACTCAAATTGAAACCCTAATTTCAAACCCTACAATTTGACAAAAAACTAACCAACAATCATAACATTCAAACCATAAGTCATAAATTCAGTCCAGTTGTTTAAAGAAATTGAAAGAATCGAGAAAAATTTAGAAATACCTTATATCAATTCAGGACTCAATCCATGTCACCAAATGCTCGGCAAGACGATTGACGGGTGATGATGACTAGGAGACGTGGTGGTTGGTGGGATGCAGCCTAGGCCTTCAGGCTTCGACAACTATTGCTGTGAGTCTGCGATCAAGCAAGAGGGTGGATTTTGCTTTCACGCGAGGCGGAATAGAGGAAGGGATGGAACAAGACGCGAGTGACTGGGGCAATAAGATGTGCGTGTGGTGTAGCCTTTGTTTGCTATCTTCCCTTCATAGAGTAGCTTGGCTAGCTAAGTGCTTTGGGCTATACTTGTGTCAATTGAGTTGCACTTGCATATGTTAGGTTGTATGTTTTAGACCTTGATTAGTGTCGTCTTGAGCCTAGCTATGGGAACGCCAAGTCGATCAATGGGAGTTAGGAGGGTGAGAGCTTCAATCTTTATGTTGGTCAGGTATCCTTCGATTTAGGTTAGAGGTTCACACCTAAATTTACATGAGCTATATAGTAGAAAAATAAAATTAGACCCGGTGTCCTGTGCACTCCCATGCGTCTCTTTGGATCTGCCCGTGGAGAGGGCCATGGTAGGTGGTGGAGGGAGCAGAGAGAAGGGGAGTCGGGAGGAGGGAGGGGCATTACATTTTTAAATTGTTTGTAATGGTATATTTTAAAGAATTTGCACTCTACAGTGGCATATTTCGAATAATAAACTTTGCAATGGCATATTTCAAAAATGATAACTTTGCAGTGGCATATATCTATGAAACTAACCTGATTCTTGCTACTTCCAACTGATTCCCTTCGTATCATGGGTTTCTAGAAACCAATATATCGTGTGATCTTTTTCAGTTGTGACTGATAACTTTTAACCCTAACATAAGTGTTTGTGTAAATGAACTAAATACTGATAAACCACTTTCAAAAGGCTATGTTGATAAGCCGCTTCGAAATAGTGACGGAAAAGTTATTTTATTTATTTGTTCAGAGGAATTATAAGCTATAAACTAAAAAAAATAGGGCCTTTCACAAGCCTGATTGACTTAACATACATCACTAGCTGCGAGCATGCCATTGCAAGATAATTTGTAGAGTTTAAAGGGAAAAAAAAATATGCAACGAAAGCACATATTTGGGTGGAAACTACCATCCGATTTGAGATCTACGTGCGAGATGGATCTCTCTCTCCCCTCCGCTCCCTTCCCCCTCTCTATGTTCGTCTTCGCGGTCGGTGCTGCAAGGCACGCCCGCCTCCTCTACCGCGAGCCATGTGTTGTCGTCCACGCGAATCACGCCACCTCCATCTGTGCGAACCACGTCACTGCCTCTATCCATGCCGCCTGCCACCGTGTTGTCCACTGCTCTGTCTGGTATTAGTTAATCTATTTAATTTGGATGTCAGTTACTATTTTTTGTCTGCATGTCTTCCGCCCTGCGCGTGCATGCATGTTAGCGTTTTAGTATTCAGTTACTTCTTGATGCAATGCATGGGTCAGTTTTATTGCTAATTAGTGGGTCAGTTTTCACAGCTATTAGTGCTAATAAGTGAGCAGTTTTCTCAGGCAATTAGTAGCTCACTGCATGTAACGCTTGCATGGTTGAATGGCTGGATGTATGTTCCTGTATTTGTTATAAAAGAGAGCAAGTAAAACTCAAAAGTTGCAACGTTCCGCAGCACTAAAAGCATTTGTTGTTCTTGTGTGTTTGTGTTGTTTGCTCGTTAAACAACAGAGCCATCACCGGCACTAGCGGGCGTTCTGCCGACAATTGGTATCAGAGCTCCGTTCAGGATCCTGGTAGCCATGTCAGCCTCGGTAGGAGGCAGGTCGGTTACTCCTCCGCGGTTGGATCGCCGTCAGTCGCCACCACGTGGTCCTCGTCATCCACGACAACAGCATGGTCGGGAGCGCGAGGTCGTCATCGAGCGCGTGGTCAAACAAACGTCGGCATCGGTACAATATCCGATGCTGACCAAGACCAACTACCCGGAGTGGGCGATGCTCATGCTCATCAACCTGCAGGCGCAAGGCTTGTGGGGAGCCATCGAACCCGGCGACGCGGAGTACAGTGAGGATCGGCTTGCACTGGCAGCGATCGCTCGCGCAGTCCCGCCGGAGGTGCTGGGCTCACTCGCAAACAAGGAAACCGCGCAGGAGGCGTGGGAGGTGGTCAAGGTGATGCGCATGGGCGTCGAACGTGTGCGTGAGGCCAACACGCAGAAGCTGTGGCGAGACTTCAACAACATCTCGTTCAAGGACGGCGAGGCGGTTGACGACTTCGCCATGCGGATCGGCTCTCTCGCCAACAATCTACAGATTCTCGGCGACCAAATCTCTGACGCTGAGGTAGTTCGCAAGATGTTACAAGTGGTCCCTGATCGTCTGATGCAGGTAGCCATATCCATCGAGACCTTGCTCGACATTGACGAGCTCTCTGTCGAAGAGGTCACCGGACGGCTGCGAGCCGTCGAGCAGCGTCTCGAAGCGCGAGCGGTGTCCGCTGAACTAGGCTCACGCTTGCTCCTCTCCTCCAAAGAGGAGGAGATGATCCGCCGTATGCGTCGGCGGGAGAGCGAGGCTGCATGAGGCGGTGGCAACTTCACGGGCGGCGGTTTAAACACCCCGCGCCGTGACACGTTGTAGTTCAACTGCGGTCGAGACGCACTGCGTGAAGACGGAGGTGGGCAAGCCTCCAACAAGGACCGCTGCAAGTACTGCAAGAAGAAGGGTCATTGGGCCCGTGAATGCAGAAAGAAAAAAAGAGACGAGGCGCAGGCGCATCTAGTCCAGGAAGGTGATGACGAAGACGAACCGGCCCTGCATATGGCCCAGGTGGGGGCGTTGGCTCTCGGGCCGGTGTCTTCCCGGGTTCATGTCGATCCGGAACGTGTGGGCGCTCGCGTTCATCTGAACGAGGAGCGCGCCATGGTGCAGCTTGGCGACACCGACACCGACGAGCAAAAGCGGCGTGTGGTACCTTGACACGGGCGCATCGAACCACATGACGGGCGTCGTTGCTGCCTTCTCCGAGTTGGACCGAAATGTCTCCGAAACGGTCAAATTCGGTGATGGCTCGATCGTGGACATCATCGGGCGCGGCTCGATTGTGTTCGCGGCGCGTGATGGGCAACACCACGTTCTCTCCGACGTGTACTACATCCCCAGGCTGCGCAGCAACATTGTGAGCCTAGGTCAACTCGACGAGTTCGGCTGCGAGGTCCTGATCAAGCACGACGTACTGCAGGTACGCGATCCACAGCATGAGCTACTCGTCAAGGTACACAGATCGGCTAACCGTCTGTATAAGATCACACTCACCGTCGCACGTCCAGTCGCTCTCCTCGCACGTTCGGGCGATAAGGCCTGGCGCTGGCATGACCGTTTCGGCCACCTCAGCTTTGACACACTGAGAAAGATGGCGCGTGGCAACATGGCACGTGGACTTCCTCAACTGGATCACGTCGACCAGCTCTGCGACGCGTGCCTCATCGGCAAGCAGCGGCGCGCGCCGTTCCCAGTCGAGGCCAACTACCGCGCTAAGGGACGTTTGGACCTCGTACATGGAGATTTGTGCGGGCCCATCACGCCAGCGACACACGGAGGGAAGCGCTACTTCCTTCTCCTCGTCGACGATGCTAGCCGCTACATGTGGCTGATACTGTTGTCAAGCAAGGACGAGGCGGCCGGCGCGATCAAGAAATTCCAAACCGACGTCGAGGTCGAGATCGGGCGAAGCCGCACACGCCACGAATCGATAGTGGTGGCGAGTTCACGTCCCGTGACTTTCGCGTAGCATCGCGCGGAGAAGGGCGTGCACCGGCAGCTCATGGCGCCGCACTCCCGCAATGAACGGCGTTGTGGGCGCCGAACCAAACAGTGATGGCTATGGCGCGATGCCTGCTTAAGGCAAAAAAGGTGCCCAGTACATTCTGGGGGGAGGCGGTGAGTACGGCTGTGTTCATTTTGAACAGGTCTCCAACGAAAAAGCGTCACCGGCATGACTCCCTATGAAGCTTGGCACGGTGAGAAGCCGGCGGTGAACTTCTTGCGCACATTCGGATGCATTGCGCATGTGAAGGTCACGCGTCCCCACCTCGCCAAGCTCGACGATCGCAGTGTGAAGATGGTGTTTCTGGGCTACGAGCCGGGCTCAAAGGCGTACCGTGTGTATGACCCGGCGAGCGGTCGTCTGCACATCACCCGCGACGCTGTGTTCGACGAGGGTAGCGGCTGGAATTGGGAGGAGGGCGGTAGCAACGCAGTCCCTGAGACCTTCACCGTGGAATACACGATCAGTGCTCTCACGGGCGGCAATGAGCCGGCTTCTCCTGTATCCCCGCCGACCTCACCAGAACAAGAGCAAAGAGAGCAGACGCCACGTACTCCCTCAGACACCAGGAGCAGCGCGGGCGGTGCGCGCGTCACGTACGCCACGCCACCGTCGAACATCCCGTCCGGCAATGAGCTGGACGATGAAGGAGCACCCCGGCGGTTCCGCACCGTCGAGGACTGCATCAACAACTCCGAGCCAGTCGAGCTGGATCCGGAGGAGCTGCTCTTGGCGGCATCTGAGGAACCCACATCATTCGCTGAGGCCAATGCCGATCCAGCTTGGCGCGTGGCGATGGAGGAGGAGATGGCCGCGATCGTGGACAACGGCACCTGGGAGGCTGTCGAACTCCCGGCAGGACACCGGCCCATTGGTCTCAAATGGGTGTACAAACTCAAGAAGGACGCACAGGGCTTGGTGGTCAGGCACAAAGCACGACTTGTCGCGAAGGGCTACGTGCAGCGTGCTGGTGTGGACTTTGACGAGGTATTCGCGCCGGTGGCACGGCTCGATTCTGTGCGGGTTTTGGTGGCCATTGCTGCGCATGAAGGGTGGACAGTCCATCACCTTGATGTCAAGTCTGCATTCCTCAATGGGGACCTCACGGAGGAAGTTTATGTCGCTCAGCCGTCAGGATTTGTGATTGCCAGGCAAGAGCAGCGAGTTCTCAAACTACGCAAGGCATTGTATGGCCTACGTCAGGCTCCGCGAGCCTGGAACGTCAAGCTCGACCGCACGTTGGTAGCACTAGGATTCACTCGGTGCGCAGAGGAGCATGGTATGTACACTCGTGGTACAGGGAACAGGCGTCTACTATTGGGCGTGTACGTTGACGACTTGATTCTCACTGGTGCCGACCCGGGTGAAATCGATCAATTCAAGAAGGAGATGAAGCGCTCATTCAAGATGAGCGACCTCGGGCACTTGAGCTACTACCTCGGGATCGAGGTCAAGCAGCTGCCCGGGAAAATCACATTGTGCCAAGCGGCGTACGCGACGAAGCTGCTAGACAAAGCGGGCATGGCTGGCTGCAATGCTATTCAAGTCCCCATGGAATCGTGCTTGAAGCTGAGTAAGAAGAGCTCTAACCCTCCTGTTGATTCTACACTTTACCGCAGTATCGTTGGAGGTCTTCGTTACTTGGTCCACACCCGACTGGACATTAGCTTCGCTGTCGGGTACGTCAGCCGGTTCATGGAGAAACCGACAACGGAGCACTTGAGCGCCGTCAAGCACCTACTACGCTATGTTGCGGGTACAATTCACTTCGGCCTCAGCTACTCCAGCGGCTCCGGGACATCAAGCTCCAGGGGTACAGCGACGCGGACATGGCGGGAGATTTAGACGATCGCAAGAGCACTTCCGCGGCCTTTCGCTCGCATCGGTCAGGCTCCCGTGACATGGCAATCCCAGAAGCAATCGGTGGTCGCGCTGTCCAGTTGTGAGGCTGAGTACATCGCGGTGTCATCGGCGGCATGCCAAGGGCTTTGGCTTGGTCGCCTGCTCGGTAGCTTCTACGGACGAGCTCCGGGCATCGTCACCATCCACGTCGACAACCAGTCGGCGATACAACTTTGCAAGAATCCGGTCTTCCATGGCCAGAGCAAGCACATTGAGACGCGCTTTCACTTCATCCGGGAGTGCGTTGAGAGTGGCCAAGTTGCCATTCAGAAGATCCACACCGACGATCAGCTGGCAGATATATTGACAAAATCACTTGGCAGGGTGAGATTTCTGCACCTGCGCTCGAAGCTCGGCGTCGTCGACATCAACATCAACTAGATTAGGGGGAGTAATATTAGTTAATCTATTTAATTTGGATGTCAGTTACTATTTTCTGTCTGCATGTCTTCCTCTGCACTGCATGTCTTCCGCCCTGCGTGTGCATGCATGTTAGCGTTTTAGTATTCAGTTACTTCTTGATGCAATGCATGGGTCAGTTTTATTGCTAATTAGTGGGTCAGTTTTCACAGCTATTAGTGCTAATAAGTGAGCGCTTTCTCGAGCAATTAGTAGCTCACTGCATGTAACGCTTGCATGGTTGAATGGCTGGATGTATGTTCCTGTATTTGTTGTAAAAGAGAGCAAGTAAAACTCAAAAGCTGCAACGTTCCGCAGCACTAAAAGCATTTGTTGTTCTTGTGTGTTTGTGTTGTTTGCTCGTTAAACAACAGAGCCATCACCGGCCCTAGCGGGCGTTCTGCCGACATCTGGTAGCGACGCTCCATCTGTGCAAACCACACTGCTACCGCACCAAGCTCCGCCGCTTCGTCTGTCCCAAGCCACGCTGCCTCCATCTGCCTTGCCGTGTGACCGCACTGTCCGGCTGCGCCGCCTCTGTCCACCCGCCATTGCTAGTGGATCGCGACTAGCGGAGGACAACGATGGTGCGACTCACGGCCAATGAGGAGGCGGAGCGGTAGCTCACAGCGTCAAAGCTCACTGATGAGCTAGAGCTGGGAGAAATGGCAGAGAGAGGATAGAGGGTAGGGAGGAAGAGAGGAGAGAGAGTGCTTAGGTCTTAGTCGAGGGATTTGAATCGGAAATGGTTTCTAGGTTGTTGGATTGTAATGGTCTTTTTATATGTAAAAACTAAGTTATGAAGTGAGAGACTCTCCTACTTTTATATTAGGTTTATTTGCCTTCTACAATCATTGTGGTACTATTTTAACAACCTTCCTCTTCGCATATTCATGTCTCTCAATCATTCATCATCCCTTAACCATACACCGGTAGTCCTTTTAGGTTACAATCCATTGGGCTTTATATACTAGTATCTATTAGGCCAAAAATGTTAGAAACTGAGCTTTGATACCACTTGTTGGCTCTTACGATCCAATACAGGTTTCCACCTAAAACCTAGTTTCCACTGCATATTTTCCCTAGTTAAAATGCATATCGAGTAGCTCTCCATTTTGTAAAGTAAAAAAGTTTGTAGGATTCCCAGAAATCCCTAAGTAATCATATGAGATTACATTGCTTAGTAAAACAACCAGTAATCTGAATCAGGAACCTAAGATTTTCTTGGGAACCAGATTATCATCATTTTTAGGAATCACTTTCACGTAGAAAATGGTACATATCTTAGATTACCAAAGGAAAGAAATCTTTGCTATTGTAATTTTATCAGTTGCATTAATTGTCATAGTCAAGTTTGGATTTTGAAACTCCTTTTTTTTTTTTGAAATTTTGAATTCTATATTGCAAAAATTCAAGTTTCGAACATGTAAATTTTATAAATTCAAAAATTTGAAGTTTCAATGTTTGAATTTTAGACTTTCAAATTCTTAGAATTTAAATTCCAAAACTCAAAGTCCACGCTTATCCCTGCACACGGCCGCCTTGCCCTTTCCCTTATCTTCTCCCACGTCCACGCTTGCTTTCCGCTTTCTCCACACCCACCTTCCCCTTATCCCCTCCCCGCACCAGCCACCACCTACCTTAAAGTCCGGCGAGCCGTTAGGCTGTCGTTGTGCTGCCTCCTCCCATAAATACCCGTCCATCGGCAACCCCTCACCTCACTCCACCACCCTTTGCACTCCATTACTTCTCCCATGCCCCGAGGAGCTTCCACGCTATCTCCCTCCCTTCCTAGAACTGGTGAGCATCTCTGGTGAGTTATTCCCATTGAGCCGGCACTGCTTGAGCGCCGTCGTCCTTGCCTTCGGCATCATCGAGTCCTCGCCGACCTCTTCTCGCCCTCCGCTAAGCTCTTCTACCACCGGAGCCACTGATTCGCTGGAGACCCAAGCATTAACATCACCTTGCTGTTTCCCGACTGCCTCTGCTTGCCCCTGAACTCCGCAGTAGGTAGCTTTGGACTCCCCTCATTCCCCTCTTCCTTTTGCGCCCTTTGCCGGCCGTCACTGCTCGCCGTAGCACTGGTGACCATAGGGCCCCATGCGCCACCACCGTTGGCGATGCCACCTCAGCACCCACACCTACATGGATGCTAGATGGCACCACATGGTGTGCCACCTAATGGCATAGCTGCCACATAAGCACCACAATAGCCTGCCTAGCACAGCCAGCAACCACGTTGGCATTTTGCACATGTGGCAGTGATGTGGTCGGCCATCTAATGACACGAGTCCACGTGGATGCCACATGGCACCATGTGGCACGCCATGTCAGCGCAAGGCCACCCCCAAGCCACGTTAGCACCATGTGTCAGCTAGCTGGTAGCCACGTCAACAAAAATTGCCTTGTCAGCAGCTACGTGTTGGGTTGACGTTAGCATGACATCACAAATCAGATTTTTCTTTAGAAATTTAATTAGGCTGGAAGTGAAAATTCTCTGCTGACATCATAACCCCCTTTTTCTTTAGAAAAATAATACCAGAAATTTAATTTATTCATTTATTTAGAATTCAAATTTCCAGAAGCCCGTTCTTCTTCATCCTAACTTCGATTGCACTCATTCAAATATCTAAATTCATCTAAAATCATGATCTATCTAGATCTACAATATTTTTAATTTTTTGGACTTTATTTGAATTTGGTGGGTTATTTTTATGTGTAAAATATGACGATTCAGAAGAATTCTACGTCGAATACACCTTAACCATGTTGATCTCAGTTTGTAAATAAATTATCTTATTTTAAATTATATTATATTGCTTAATTTTATTCATAGTATTTCAATTCCTGCTTTACTTTAGCTAATACTCAGTTGTTATGATACCTTTGGCATTGCAAATTCCTACACCTTCTCGCCCTATCATAAAATTCTAGTTAGTACACTAGTATGGCTAGAGAATTTTGTAGAAAAATCTTAGATCTGTGTAGATATAACTTTAGGCTGGGGATAATCTTTTTCAAATAAAATGATAAACTTTCAAAATGTATTCTTAATTTTGGTGTGTCAAGAAAGTCTATAGAATATTTTAAAACAAAATATAAAACGTGTTTTAGACATAAGCAAATAGTTAGGTGGTGGATGCTTACTAGTATACGTTGATGCTAGGCATGAGGGGTATGTGGGAAGTGCTTAAGTCAGTTAAGGACCGATCTGTAAGCTACTGCTATAAAATCTTATCATACTACCACAAGGTTGGTATGGGAAAGCCCTGGCTGATTAATTAGCAGGTCCCAACCCGAGTCTCACTATAAGTTAAATATGAGCGTGGCATAGACCATGAGAAGCCTCAAATGGTGTAAGAGGGGACTCTGATCTGGTGGATTCTTTATTGGTGTGAAATCTTAGTGGAGATATGGTCAGGTTGATGGCTTATCTTTGTATATGCCTTGTATGATTACTCAGTTGCACGCTTATGGAAGCGTATAGTGGCCGATAATATGAGTTAATTATATCTTATGGGTAAAATTGTATAACCTTTACAGAGTGTATAAATTATCCTAAATAACCATGCCCACAGTTATAGGTATGCTGAGAAAAGTTTTTTATGGATTAGACTTGATTTTTTCTAAAATGATTTTAGACGGAATTGAGGAATCTTTTTAGAGAAAGATAGTCTAGGTGGGTGTTAGTCTAGGTTTTTTAAAAAAACAATAGTAAAATAAACGAAATAAAATAATAATTAATTTAGTTTACAATAAAATTATGGTTATTTGGCTACTTGAATTTTTAATTTTAGCTAACCTAATTTTCTGCTATTAAAAAGGCATTACTTTTAAAAATATTTTACAAAAATGTTTAACTTTTTGTTGAAAATATTTTTCTAAGTCCAAAATAGCTTCAAAATCCTATGTGATTTTTGTAAAATTTTTAGGCTTTATTTGAAATTTACTGGATTAATTTAAAGATTAGAAAAATAAGGCATTTTAAATAATTACAATAAACTTTAATTAAATCTAAAATTATTTTATTTGATATATTCAAGTTCCAAGGTTTTTTATGGATTTGTTTTGAGTTTTTTGGGTTTTCTTTTCCTTTTCTTTTTCCCTCTTTTCTCTCATCTCTTTCTTCTACCAGCCAAGCATAGTCGTCATTTGAGCTCATTTGAACTTTTGAAGACACATGATTTCCTTCATGATTCTTCGTGTAATCATGTGCATTCAATTTCTCTCATCAAGACTCCTCCATTCCTGGCCGTTTCTCCCCTCCTTCATGTGCATTTATGCGGGAATGAACTGTCGCCCCGAATTGACACTGTCGCTTGATCTCTCTCCCCTGACCTCCTCAGCACCTATAAAATAGCGCCCCGTGTGTCTCTATTCTCCCTTATCCATCCTCAAAAATCTCAAGTCCTCCCTCCCTCCTCACTACAATCGGCATTTTTCTCTCACCGTCCGGACACAGTTCCTTGGCCGTTTGCGCCGCCTATAGTGGAGTCCCACCACCATTGAACATATCATCAGTTTAGCCTTCGTGCGTTCTATGCGGTGCTCCGCTCACCTTCACCAGAGCTTCATCAGAGCATCAATGCCACTTTGGGCCAAATCGCACCACCACCGCCACCCTTGCCGTCGGTCGACCGTGCGTGTTCCATCACCACCGAGGTGAGCATTGAGTTCCCCACATTGCCCTCTTCGTTTTGCCGCAAACCCTACCCACTATCTCCTCTTCATTTGCCTGGAACACCGACGTCAACCCACCGGCCACCAAAGGTCTTCTGCACCATGCTTCTCCACCATCCGATACACTCTGGCTGAGCTGTCTACACCATTGAGTTCGCCTCAACGCGTTCTACGTCGTGCTTCCATCGCCATCACCTGAAGATCCTCGAGTCCTCACTGACTTTGTCATGCCATGACACTAAAATTGTTTCTTTGCGTACCCTGCTTTTTCAGTGAGTTTCTTGATTTTTGTTCACGTCATATCATGTTCTAGCCTCTAAGCAACTTATCCATTATTTTTATTTGATTTTTCATGGAGCCAATTAACAGAAATTGAGCTTTTCGTGGAAACAGTCATTTTTGGCTTCTCGTTGTCGATTCTTCACCTCCGATAAATTTTACCCTATGCCATTACCTCTGTAAGACTTGCCTCATCACGTTCTATGCCAAGCTTCCCTTCTTTTCTCCAAAAACTTTCCATAAATTTTTACCTCCGACACCTAGCCATGACTATCCATGGCACTTCGCATGCCATCTATCCGGTGTTTTTTCTTCGATCCTTTCACATCAAAACGTGTGAAACCATCCCAGGTAGCTATCTTCCCAATGGTTTTGATTCGCTTCACCGAGCATCAAGATATCAAGTTTTCTTTTTTTTTCTACCGTTGTCGTTTAAACATCAATTGCATCATCACTAGTGAGTTTCTAGCTTAGCCGATAATTTTTCTAGCTTCACCATGTCGCATTCTAACCCATGCTCACCCTACTTCTATGCGTTCCGTGCCCAGACATCATTCCTCTCTCCTACCCATGTCGTTATTGCTGCTCACACCATCACTGTGCTCCGTTTCATGCGTCATCACCTCCTACGTGTTCCTTAGGTCCCTAGCAACCTATTTTACTGGTTGGTTTCATCTCCAATGTCTTCCCTCATTGACGCCATGGCCATAACAGTAGAGCTGCTGCTCTGTACATTTTGCTCTCCACGAAGGAATATTCTAAAGAATATTTCTGATTTTTTCTTTTTCAGCATTTTCTTATCTAGGAATTTTCCAATCGCTCGTTCTCCATTGTTTGAATTTCGATTCAAGTGATTCAAATTTCTAAATTCATCTAAATTCATAATCTATCTCCCAATATATATTTTATAATTTTAGACTTTATTTGGATTTCATTTAAATTTAGTTTGCTCCGGCTTTTCACGTGTAGACTGCGACTTTTCCGAAGGGTGCGACTTCGTCGACAATTCTCACTAATTCACGAAGTAAGGCAAGTTACACATTTGATCATGTTGCTTTCAGTAATTTAAATTATTTATGTTGTTTTTAAATTATTGTACACGCGCACTTTTATTCAAATTAATTCAATTCTGGTTTAAACTTTAGTTAATCCAAATCCTTTGTATATGGCCAAATTTGACATTGAATTTCCTTATACCTTGACATCATAGAGAAAAATCTAGTTGATATATTAGTATTAACTAGATATTTTATAGTAAAGCTTAGCCATGCTTAGAATAATCATAGGTTAGAATACTTTTTTGACATAACATGATAAACTTTTGAAATATATTCTTGATTTCGATGAGTCATGAAGGTATATAAAATATTTCAAAATAAAATACAAAATCTGACTTGGACCTAGACTAATGGTTAGGTGGTGGGTGCTGGCATGCATTGTTGTTCAGTAACACAATGTTGATTGTCAGGCACAAGGGGTATGTGGTTTTAGACTAAGTCAAATTAAGGATTGGTCTGTAAGTCACTACTACAAAGCCACATTGTACTATCACAAGGCTGATATGGGACAGTCCTGAATGTGAGCGTGGCGTAGACCATGAGAAATCTCACTCGGCTCAAGTGGGGGTCCCAGTCTGGTGGATTCCTTGTTGGATTGCAACCTTAGTGTTGGCTTGGCCAGGTTGAAGACTTTGCTTTGTGAAGGCCTTGTCATGATCTCTCCACTGCATACCAAAGGAAGTGCTTATTCGGTGGCAATATGGGATGATCATGTATTGTGGGTAAAACTGTACAACCTCTGTAGAGTGTAACTATTCTGGATAGTCGTGTCCACTGTCATGGGAAAGCTGAGTAATATTTTTCACATATTAGACTTTCTATTTTCAAAAACTGGTTTTGATAGAAATTGTGGGAATCTTTTTGGAGAAATGTGGACTAGGTGGGATACCTGTGGATAGATTAGTGTTTGGTCGGAGCCTTCCCTAATGATATAATTTTGTTGAAATACTATTTCTATCTTTTATATCAAATTCAACTTTTGAATATGTTTACAGTATTTATTTCAAATCTGCTTTATGCTCAAACAAACAAAATATGCCTTCTATTGTCAATCCTTATGCATGCATTAACTCTGTTAAACCTCCTGGTGTAACTTGTGGAGTATTTTATTTACTCATGTTACTTAATTCACTATTTTTAGAGGACGACTTCACCAGCTTCGGTGAGGATAACGACAAGTAGGCCACGTCTTATAATCATTCGCCTATGGGCAGGCTCGAATGGGCTGCTGCTTTATTGTTCTTCTTCCGCTACTTACATTTAATTTTGGTTTATGAACTATTGATGTAAATTTTGGCCATCAAGCCCATATTGAATAAATATCATTGTGCATGATATGTATTTTGTTACCCATTATGTGCACTAGCTGATCGTAGACTAGTATGATTTACAAAGAGAATTCAGGATTTGTTGCTTCGGGGTCTAACAGTGGGATATCTAATATTAGGTTAGTGTTAGGTCGGTGTCTACGCTAATGGTGTTACTTTTTTTAAATTATTGTGTTTAATTTTTGTATTGAATTATGCAATTTCACATCTACTTATTGTATTTTCTTAAATACCGTTTTACGCTCAAATAACCATATATGCCTTCCTTTGTTAGCCTTGCATTATTATTACATTTTTTCTGTGTAACTTGTAGAGTATAACTTTGTACTCACTTTTGCTATCTCTATTCAAAGGAGAACTGCATCGACTGTGGTGAGGATCAAGACAAGTAGACCATATCTTACTGTCGTTTGTCTGTGGGCAAGTTCTTGGGCTTCGCTGTTTATTTATTTGTTTCTGCTATTGTTTTCCTTTATTATTATTGCCAACGAGCATTGATGTAAACTTTGGCAATAAGGCCATACTCTTTTATTTAATAAAGTTTATCATGGTGCCTGATATATGTTCCTATTACCTGTCGAGACCCGAATATGTAAATTCGGTCTCTCTGTGTAATCTGCACTAGTCCAGGATCACGCTAGTGCACACAGTCAAACATAGATGTAATGACAGTCATACACACGATATTAATAAAGGAAAACTCGAATATCGATAAATCTCAAAGATACGACCTTATGACTAAGCTTACAATATCTCTAGCCGGAAGGGCTTAACAAAATAGCAGCGAAAATCCAAAACAAAGCGTAGCAGCCAATCGACAAGCCCACAGGCTATCGAGTGGAGAACGAAGCCTAATCCGTGAAGTCGTCGTAGTACTCTCCTTCCGGAACCTCCTGCTGATAATACTCTTCGCCCTCAACTGAGCAACATAGGCGTAAAGCCGTGAGTACATTGGTACTCAGCAAGTCGTTTGTAACAAATGAATGCAATATAATATGCAAGGCTTACCAATGGAAGGCTGAAAGGTTAATTTGCATAAAAGGCATTTCAAAGTAAACATAATAAATAGATTGGAAGCGAAATTTGACTGAAAATAATAATAATAAATAATCAAAGAAATGAACATGAACCACTTGTGAACACCAATTCACAAGCTAAACCAACAGTGAACTACCTGTCTACCTCCAACATAAACCACCAAGTTATAAACGAAAACACTACCCCTCGTGTGAAATCACCGAGCATTGTCCATGACCGAGGACGCGGCTATTCGAATAGTTTTACGCTCTCCAGAGGTTGCACAACTGTACCCACACGATGTGATTAGCCTCGATATCAGGAAATCACAACAAGGCCTTTACAATGCTCTACCTCAACCCAATCCTGCCCGCTAGGGTTTCGCATCACACCCCCCTTGCGCCACATGGAAATCAGCAATCATGTTCATCACAATGGCAGGATTGAATTGAAATATTACAAATTAATCAGCCAAGTCTATCCCATACTAGACATGTGGTTTGCACGATTAAGCTCAGATCAATGGCGCACAAAGTTAAATCCTTAACATTACCCGGGCGAGCCTACCACATCCCCCGAAGTGAACCTGCACTTCCCCCTTTACTGCACGATCACTCGCCCGAGTGCAAAACCAGGTTTGTATAACCAAGCCAACGACACACCAATGACGTGGCACAAATTTTAATAATCGTGGCACCAACCACAGTTCCATATATCATTAAGTCAAATTAATAATTAACATGTGATGATGAAACCCTTCGTAAAGTATAAGCCAGCTAAGCAGTCTAATCGTACCAACCCATGTGACAGGTATCATGACAATCCAAATTATCAAGGAAGGATAAATTCAATTGGGATGATAGCTACCAATACAAGGGTTTGAATAAAAGTAGCGATGCAATGTAATTTAAAACAAAAGAATTAAATAATAGATTGCAAACTGGGTTCAACATGATCAAAGGACACGACTTGCCTTGGTTATGCTCAGCGAGGTACTCCTGGTCTTCAGACACCAATCCTGCTCTTCCGGAATCCGAATCTAACGAGAGAGAAAACGATCGAAATAAGAAAAACACATAAAATAATAAGCAAATGAACTCCAAAAATCACAAAACTCGAACCAAAAGCTAGAGCTCGATTTTAGATGAATTTAGAAAAAAGAACGGGATCAATCGGAGCTAGGACGGAGGAGAACGGGCTCTTGAAAAATTTAATCTAAAGAAAATCGGAAAACAAATCAGAAAAGTTACTGTGCTGTGGACCGGGCTCACGGGGGACTCGGTCCACGGTGGACGCGCGCCGACGGAATAAGCTGCCACGCGGCGCGCGCGGCGTGGTCGATGTGGCACGTCTTTGGTGCGCCCACGCGTCACCGACGTGGCATGCTGACGTGGCGTTGACGTGGCACCGGGGCTCGGGTTTTGCTGACGTGGCGCTAACGTGGCAGACACGTGGCGGGTAGGGTTGACGTGGACGGCCACGTGGTAGGGCTGACATGGCCGGGCTCGGGTGCGGGCGACGGCGGCTCAATCCGACGACTACGGGCGCGACACGCGGCGTGATCTGAGCCGAAGGCTCAGATCTGGCGGATGGCGGAGATGCAGGGGCGCGGAGGCGGGACGGCGACCGATCGACATCGCGCGCGGGCGCGGGCCCCGTGCGGGTGCGCGGGTCTGGCGCGAGGACCGAGGGGCGGTGCGAGGCGCGGGGTCCAGCGACGCGGAGGGCGACGCTGGCAACGGGGCTCACCGGCGGCGGAGACGACGGCGAGGAGAGAGCTCCGGCGGCGATGGGCACGCGAACCGAGGCGGGCGGCGGGGTTTTAACACGCGAACTGAGGCTATCCCGATCGGATACGGCGACGGTTGCAACGCGGACGAGGTTTGGACAGCCGGATGCGAGCGGGCGATCCAACGGCCGCGATGCGCGGGGGGTTAGGGTTAGGTTTGCGTCGGCGCGGCACGGCAGATCGCGACGCGTGGCTCGGGGCGGATCGGGCGCGATGGCTGAGCGCGGGCGGACGCGCAGGCGCGCGCGCGTTGTCGCCACGTGGCAAGGCGGGCGAGGGTGCGGGCGCGGCCGATGCTGACGCGTGGAGGGGCGGGGCATCGGACGGGCGAGCGCGGGGAGGGGAGGTACGGCGGTGGCGCGGGGAGCGGGCGGATGGCGACGCGTGTCCGGCGGCGGAATTCGACAGCTGCGCAGCGGCGGGGTTTTATTTCTTTTCTTTTTCTTTTCCAGAAAATCAAATAAAATGCTAGGAGCTCTAGAAAATAGCAAATAAATCCCAAAAATTCACCAAAAATACCGGAAAATTCCTTGAGACCTGAAGAATCCAAATAAAATATTTTCAACTTACGTTAGTGTTTATTTTAATCATATTAAAATATTTAAAATTCTGAAAATTCATTTGAAGCTTGAATTAATTTCAGAAAATTCCAGAAAATTCATTTTGAAATTCCTGGCTTTAAAAATAGCAGAAAAACAGGATGTTACATTACCGCTGTGTGCAGTAACTGATCCTGGACTAGTGCGATTTACATAGAGGATTCGGAGTCATGTCTCTGGGGTCCGATAAATAACTCTCTCTGGAATATTGCAACCACCAACAAAACAACAGTCATACCACTCGGCGATTTGGACACTCGCCCTGTGCGGTCTGACCAACAACATCCTATTGTTCTGACCACACCCTCGGTCGGTCTGACCGGTAGCCTCTAGCAGTCTGACCGCACTACCTGGTCGGTCAACCGATTTCCTCCTGAAGAAGTGCAAACTCTGTAAAATTCAAACACTAGTATAAAAAGGCTTATATTAGCCGTCTCATTACAGACGGTTCATAAAACCATTAGTGTTAAATGTAATCACAGACAGTTAATGGTGAGAAGCGTCTATGAAACATCACAAACGATTCCTACCAAAAACCGTCTGTGATATGTTTCACGCTTCGTAATCCTCTAAAATTTTATAATCTCCCACCTAAGTTTGAGTTGGATTTTATTCCGACACAGCTTTAGTAAAACGAGCATAACTTTTGCATACAGTGTCTGTTTTCGATGTTCTTGTACTCGTTGGAAAGTTAACGATGAGTCCAATCAAAAGCAAACAACCAGTTTGTGCCAGTTGCTCTCTAAGACTCCCAAAATCGGCCATCTTTAGCTTTAAATTTGCATCGTAAGTTTTTTATTTTGTTTTTGCCAAAAGTTTCAATCTTCCCTTCGAAATTTGGTGTTCGTCTTAACTGTAAAGTTGTAGATCTCATCGAAACCTTTCAAATGAGTATATATATGCTGTGTAGAACTTTGCTATTTTGTATTTTAAGACTAATTATTTATATTATATCGATATATATAGTCTTTATCATAGACGGTTCGTGATTCAAACCGTCTATGATAATTATGTTTCACAGATGGTTTGTGATTCAAACCATCTATGATAATTTGGTCTTTGACTGCTGGACCCGTCGATCCTCCCCAACCTAATTCCAGCCAATAGAAACTGACCAATCTCCACCCCACAGATCTAACTCCCACTTCTCCCCTATAAATACTCATCCGAACTCATCCCCTACCTACTTCATGAGCTTAAAATCTCTCTAGCCTCCTCACCGTCCTCCTCGACCCCGACATCCAGCTTGCACGCTGCATCAGGGGCGAGAGGGCCTAGCATAGAGGCCTCATCGGCGTAGTTGAGCTTCAATTGGGATCTCTATTTCTTTTATGTTCTTTCTTCTCTGTTGCTCGATTTGTAATGGAAATGCAATGTTCTCTGCTATGTTTGCTTGTGATATTGTAACGGTAGACTGTAATCTTGTGATGTTGTAATGGTAGATTGTAATGAAAATAGAATATTCTCTGCTATATTTGTTGATGTTATCTGCTGTGTTTGCTATTGTATTTGCTTGTTTTCAAAATGCATGGCTAACATTTCCTGAGGCTAACTAAAAAACAGAAAAAATTTTTAAGTATAGAATGAACTATCATAGATGGTTTTATGGTATAAACCGTCTGTGAAGAATACTATCACAGATGGCTCGAAACAAAAACCGTCTATAATACTCAAGTATCACAGACGGTTCTATTTACTAATCGTCTGTGATGAGAAAGTATCACATGTGATTCTGTATAACAACCGTCTGTGATACACGTCCATCACAGATGGCTGATAGCTAGAACCATCTATGATGTGTGAGTATCATAGACAGTTTTTGGTTAGTTTCGTCTGTGATTGTGTTCTTCACAAACGGTTCTAGTTGCAAACTATTTGTATTGTATTTATCACAGATGGCTCATAAACCGTCTATGATAACCTTCGATTATCACTGACCCATAAATTCATATGGTTCAAAAAACTGTCCGAGATGACGTTTTTGAACCATCTTCGATGATTATTTCTGTAGTAGTGAAATATCAACTCTACAAACTTGGTAATGATTCATCACACAACATCCTAGACCCTTTCATATTGTCTCTCAATTAGATTACAGAGGAATGTGAAATTGTGCATATCAAATGCACCTAGGCTAAAGTAACTCGATCCGGTGGGTCAAGGAAATTGAAGAGCTAGATTTCCCCCATTAGCTTGTTTGAGAGCAAACATTCTCTATCAATGCATGTAGATGCCTCACTCAAACATACTTACGGTCTAAATTAACTTGGTGATCTCACCTAATGAAAAGTGCATGCAAAGTTGCACTACCAGATTCTGCAAGTTCCCCTAATGGCTGAAACACAAGGGATTGGCTACCCCAACGGCCAGCACACAGGAAAGGGCACTAGGGAACATTGACTAGTGTAACATCCTATTTTCCTGAGATTTTTAAAGCCTGAATTTCAAAAATGAATTTTCTGGAATTTTCTGAAATTAATTGAAGCTTCAAATGAATTTTCAAAGTTTTAAATGATTTAATATGATTAAAATAAACATTAACATAAGTTGGAAATATTTTATTTGTGTTCCTCAGGTCTCAAGGAATTTTCTGGTATTTTTGATGAATTTTTGGGAGTTATTTGCGATTTTCTAGAGCTTTTAGAAGTTTATTTGAATTTCTGGAAAAAGAAAAGAAAAAGAAATAAACCTCAGCCGCCCGATCCCGCCCACGCCACGCGTCGCGCATCCGCGCTAACGCGCGGTGGCACCAGCGCGCCCTCGCCCTCGCCGCGCCCTCGGCCGCCCGATCGCGCGCCCGCGCGATCACAGCCGTCCGCTCCCCCGCGCCCGCGCGAACCCTAACCCTAACCCTAATCAATCCCCGCCGTCCGATCTTGCCGCGTGGCCGCATCCTAGCCGTCTAACCCGTCCGCGTCCGCGCTGCCGCCAGAATCGGATCGAACTCCTCGGTTCGCGTGTTAAAACCAATGCCGTCCTCGGTTCGCGTGCGCCGCCAAACCCTCGCCGCGCCTCGCTGCCGCCCTCGCGCGCCGCCGCCGCGGAGCGCTCCGCCGCCGCCGTCTTGCGTCTCCGCCGTCGCCGAGGTCGCCGGAGCAGCAGCCGCCGCCGTGCCGCCGCCGGTGAGCTCCGTGCCGTTCGCCCGCCGCCCCGCCGCCTCGCGCGCGCACCCGCCACGCGCCGCCGATCCGCCCTCGCGCCAGCCATGCGTCGCCCGCCGCTGCGATCTCGCGCCGCTCGCTTCGCTTGCGCGCGCGCCGCGACGCCAAGCGCGACGAGCCGCCACGCAATCCGCCGCTCGCTCGCCGATCCGAGCCGAGGGCCCAGATCTGGCCACGTGCCCGCGTCCCCGCCGTCGGATCCCGCCGACGCCGCCCGCGCCCGAGCCGCCAGCTCAGCCTAGCCACGTGGCAGCACCAGCCACGTGCCACGCCGGCCCTAGCCGCCCCGAGCCACATGGCGGCACGCCGGTGCCACGTCAGCATGTGCCACGTGGCGGCATATATGCCGCCGCCACGCCAAGACGCCCGCCGGCCGCCGCCGCCCCATGCAGCATTTATTACGTGGACGCGCCCACGGTGGACTCGAATCTCGTGGATCGGGTTCACAAAGACAAGAACTTTTCCGATTTTCCTGAATTAATTTTAGAATTAATTTTGCGGGAGCCCGTTCTCCTCCGTCCTAGCTCCGATTGACCCCGTTCTTTTTTCTAAATTCATCTAAAATCGAGCTCTAGCTGTTGGTTCTGGTTTTGTGAATTTTGGAGTTCATTTTCTTGTCATTTTATGTGTTTCTTTGTTTTCGGTCGTTTTCTCTCTCGTTAGATTCGGATTCCGGAGGAGCAGGTTTCGCGCCAGAAGACCAGGAGTACCCCGCTGAGCATAACGAAGGCAAGTCGTGTCCCTTGATCATGTTGAACCCAATTTTGCAATCTATTATTTAATTATTTTGTTTTAAATTACATTGCATTGCTATTTTTATTCAAACCTTTGCACAGGTAGTTATCGTCCCAATTGAAATTATACCTCCTTGATACTTTGGAATACCATGATGCCATTGTCACCATAGGTTGGGAAATTTATTAGTGATGCTAGTTTATTTATCACATGGGTTGGTACGATTAGATTGCTTAGCCGGTTTATATTCACGATTGACCTCATCGCACATGTAAATTATTAATTTGAATTAATGACATATGGAACTGTGGTTGGTGCCACGTGTATTAAAATTTGTGCCACGTCATTGGTGTGACGTTGGCTTGGTTATACAAATTGGTTTTGCACTCGCGCAGTGATCGTGCGAAGAAAGGGGAAGTACGCTTGTACTTTGGGGGATGTGGTAGTCTCGCCCGGGTAATGTTAAGGACTTAACTTTGTGCGCCATTGATCTGAGCTTAATCGTGCAAACCACATGTCTATTATGGGATGGACCTGGCTGATTAATTTGTAATATTTTAATTCAATTCTGCCATTGTGATGGACATGGTTGCTGATTTCCATGTGGCGCAAGGGGGGGTGTGATGCGAAACCCTAGCGGGCAGGATTGGATTGAGGTAGAGCATTGTAAAGGCCTTGTTGTGATTTCCTTAGGCCTAGGCTAATCACATCGTGTGGGTACAGTTGTGCAACCTCTGCAGAGTGTAAAACTATTCGAATAGCCGCGTCCTCGGTCATGGACAGTGCTCGGGAATTTCACACGAGGGTTAGTGTTTCATTTATAACTTGGTGGTTTATGTTGGGAGTGGGCAGTAGTTCATCGTTGGTTTAAACTTGTGAATTAGTGTTCACAAGTGGTTCATGTTTATTCCTTTGATTATCTATTATTACTGTTTTCAGTTAACTTTCGCTTTCAAGTTATTTAATATATTTCATCAACAAATGCCTTTATGCAAATTAACCTTTCAGCTTTCCTTTGGTAAGCCCTGCATGTTATATTGCATTTATTGTTACAAACGACTTGCTGAGTACCAATGTACTCACGGCTTTACGCCTATGTTGCTCAGTTAAGGGAGAGGAGTACTATCAGCAGGAGGTTCCAGAAGGAGAGTTCTACGACGACTTCACGGATTAGGCTTCGTTCTCCACTCGATAGCCTGTGGCTTGTCGATTGGTCGCTACGCTTTATTTTGGATTTCCGCTGCTATTTTGTTAAGCCCTTCCGGCTAGAGATATTGTAAGCTTGGCCATAAGGTCGCACTTTGATATTTTATCGATATTTTAGTTTTCCCTTATTATTGTCGTGTGTATGACTGTGATGACATCTATGTTTGACTGTGTGCACTAGCGTGATCATGGACTAGTGTAGTTTACACAGAGAGACCGAGTTTGCATATTCGGGTCTCGACAGAGATGGTATCAGAGCCATATCGACTGTAGGACGAAGCCCTAGTTAAATTGGTCGATAGCCCAAAAATTTATTTTCTAAATCAAACCAACTAAACTTGAAATTTAGTAATATCTCTATCTTCTTACCTCATTCTTAAGGATTCTTGTCTCTCGCCCCAACTCTTGCAAAATTCGTTTTTCCTAAAGTTATAAACTGATCTTCCCTTTATAAATGCATTAGATGTCCCAAGCTTCCTACAGCCCGACAGGAGGATGGAGGTCACTTCTACGCGTTACTCACATGCGGCCTCGGATTTAAGAGATCGCCTGCCTACCTCACCAAGGATGAGAAGCAAAAGGTCAACGATCGGAGCATCTCCAGCTATACTTCACCACCCGAGTCGGCAAGGTGTGCTACATCACGCTTTCAAGAACACCGGTCCGGTGGGAGATGTCAAGACAAGGAGTTGCGCACAAAGCCATCCGTCGACTTTGCAAGCTATACAAGATCAACATGGCGAGACTCGTCCGGAAGTTCAAGGAGCAGTACGGAGCCACCCCGAGACTACGAGCGATGCCCGAGGAGCCTCGCCGCGATCGCGAGTACCTCTACCGTCGCCTACACCGCCGAGCCCAGAGGAAAGACGTCAGATCACGGAGATCGTCGCGCCTACCTCACCGGTTCACTCCACCCCGATCGAGAGAGATGCGCCGATCCGCAACTCGTGGGTTGTCTACAACGATTCGAGGACGATAGCGATGTACCCTATTTGTCGACCCGAGGGAGCCTTGAGTAGATAGTGCGAGTAGACACGTTGGATTTTATTTGCGCTTGAGTGTGATGTGAGCTGCAAATATTACCTTAAAAGCATTATATTGCAATCATGTCAAATCTTTTATTGGAGTTTATTTTTGTTCAGTTTCTTTGTTAGCCTTTTGGCTAAGTGTTTGTTTAGTTAGGTCTCCATTAAGCAAAACCCCTTAGACGCATTACCTCTTATCTATGCTTTTCCTCTCGTCTTTTACCTTTGGTCGATCGCCAGCTTGTTTTCTTTTGAGCAAGATGGTTGATACCAGAACTCCTCCACCGCAATCGGGGAACCAGACCAGAGAACGATCTTTGCACGGCGGTGCCACCTACCTTGATCCCGCCCTCGCCGATTCTTGATGGCCTGCACGGATGATGCAGACTATGATGCGAGGTATGCACGAACTATGATGCAATGACAAAGACCAGAGCCATACCACCGCCAAGACCTCGCCAGCAGACCAGCTATGCAGAGTTTATGAGGACGAGACCGCCTGTTTTCTCCAGTTCATCAGAGCCCTTGGAGGCCGACGACTGGGTCCGTTCAGTTGAGAAGAAACTGAACTTGGCTCAGTGCACCGATAGGGAGAAGGTTTTGTATGCAGCACATCAGCTGGAGGGACCAGCAGCAGAGTGGTGGGAGAACTACTGTGCCGCCCATGAGAACCAGCACAACATCACCTGGAAGGAATTCGCAAAGGCTTTCCACACCGCTCATGTCATGGATGGAGTGGTCGAGATGAAGAAGGATGAGTTTCGGGAGTTCCAGCAGAGGAACCTATCAGTGAGTGAATATCTCAATAAATTCACTCAGCTTGGCTTCGCTTCGCGCAGAGGATGTAGCGGCGGATGCAGCTTCGCGAAGAGGTTCAAGAAAGGCTTGAACCCGGCTTTGAAGGTGCAAGTCGAGGCAACGACTATGCCGCCAGCAGCTTGGTGGATAAGGCCATTCTCATCGAGGAGAGTCGCCGCGAGCTCGAGGAGTCTAGCAAGAGGAGGTTGATCCAGCAGGGATCACAGTCACACCAGTCTCAGAGGCCTCGTTTTAGTTCCTACCATGCGCACGAGTGCCACAGAAAGAAGCAGCAGCCTTCTTGAGATTCGGACCCTAGCTCGGACACGCGCGCCGCCAGGATCAAAGTCGGCGTCCGGTGGTTCCATGGATAGCAGCAGCAGAAGAGCAATAATTCAGCAGCATCCATCACTTGCTTCAAGTGTCATGAGGTGGGACACTATGCTAGCAAGTGCCCTCGAGGCGAGCCCCGACGCCGATTCGCTTTGACTTGGGAGCCACACCTGTCCGCACCCCTACCCCGGGAGCGGACGAGGAGCACCCCGGCCTCGTGTCGCCAGCGGGGCGCGGTGGTGAGAGGTCGGGTGAACCACGTCACCGCAGAGGATGCCCAGCAGCACGGACGTTGTGATCGATGCGCTTCGCATATCTGGCCTTCCTGCCACCGCTTTATTTGATTACGAGCTTCGCATTCGCTTGTTTCTCGGAGTTTTGCTTTAAAGCAACAATTGAAAACTGTTGCTCTTGGATCTGTTCTTTTAATCCAATCCCACGGATCCGAGTTGAGATCCAACCTAGGTTGTCCAGGAGTTAGGATAACCATTCAGGGAGTTGAGTTCAGGGCCGACCTGATTTTATTGGATATGCAGTCCCTAGATGTAATCTTGGGAATGGATTGGCTTCGTAAGCGCAGCGATGTTAGACTGTGGAGCGAGCGATGACCTTATCCAATTCAGATGGAGTTAAGGTGCGATTCGCAGCTAGTGAGTGTCAGCCAGAGCCAGTCATGATTTGCCAGAGCAAGGTAATCCAGTTGGAGGGTGTACCAGTTGTCAGAGAATACCCCGACGTGTTTCCAGAGGATCTTCCAGGTATGCCACCAGAGAGGGAGGTTGAGTTTCTGATTGAGCTTGTGCCAGGTACCGCTCCGATTTCCAAGAGACCCTACCGGATGCCAGCCAATGACTTAGCAGAGTTGAAGAAGCAAATTCAGGAGCTTTTGGATAAGGGTTACATCAGACCAAGTTCATCCCCGTGGGGAGCGCTAGTGTTGTTTGTCAAGAAGAAGGATGGTAGTCAGCGCATGTGTGTGGACTACAGAGCACTTAATGAGGTCACCGTCAAAAATAAGTACCCTCTGCCCAGGATCGATGATCTGTTTGACCAACTTAAGGGAGCAGGAGTGTTCTCCAAGATTGATTTGAGATCAGGATATCATCAGATGAGGATACGTAAGGAGGACATACCCAAGACAGCCTTCTCGACTCGTTATGGTCTATACGAGTTCACAGTGATGTCATTTGGTTTGACTAATGCTCCAGCATATTTCATGTATTTGATGAATAAGGTGTTTATGGAATATTTGGACAAGTTTGTCGTTGTATTCATTGACGACATTTTGATATATTCCAAGGATGAGGAGGAACATCAAGAGCACTTAAGGTTAGCTTTGCAGAAATTGAGAGATAATCAGTTGTATGCAAAGTTCAGCAAATGTGAGTTTTGGATGAAGAAAGTCGCCTTTCTAGGGCATGTGTTGACAGCAGAAGGAGTCGCAGTTGACCCAGGGAAAGTAAGTGATGTTTTGGATTGGCAACACCCACTTGATTACCAGTCAAGAGTTTTCTGGTATGGCAGATACTACCGCCGCTTTATTGAGGATTTTCCAAAGTGGCTGCACCCTCACGCAGTTGCTCAAAAAGGAAAAGAAATTCACTTGGACGCCAGAGTGCGAGAAGAGTTTTCAGAAACTTAAGGAGAGTTTGACCACTGCTCCAGTGCTTGTGTTGCCTGATATTAACAAGGATTTTGAGATATTTTGCGATGCTTCGCGCAAAGGTTTGGGTTGTGTCTTGATGCAAGACAAGAGAGTGGTAGCCTATGCCTCACGCCGCTTGAGACCGCATGAGGAGAACTACCCCACCCATGATTTAGAGTTGGCACCGTAGTGCATGCTTTAAAGATTTGGCGACACTATCGATGGGTAACAGATGTGAGGTTTACACGGATCATAAGAGTCTCAAATACATCTTTACCAGTCCCGAGCTTAACCTCGAGCGAGAGGAGGTGGTTAGAGCTGATAAAGGATTATAATGTGGGCATACATTATCATCCCGGCAAAGCTAATGTTGTTGCGCGATGCCTTGAGCGAAAAGGTATATTGCAATTCGGTGATGGTTCGAGAGAGTCACCACTTTGCATGAGGAATTTGAAGCTTAGCCTTGAGTTGGTTGAGCTGTGATTTTGGCACTATGGAGATGCAACCTACTTTGGATGGTCGATTCGCGAGCTCGGTCGGATGATGAGGCATTTCAATGGATCGAAAAGAATTTAAGTGAAGGTAAAGAGTCGATTTTCGGTGGATGACCAGGAACCTTGTGGTTCAAGCGGCGTTTGTGTGTGCCCAACAAGCAAGAACTAAAGGATGTGTTGTTAAAAGAGGCTCATGAGTCGTCAGATTCAATTCATCCAGCAGTACCAAGATGTACCAGACATTAAGGATAAGTATTGGTGGCCAAGCATGAAGCGTGAGATCGCCGAGTACGTAGCCCTTTGTGATGTTTGTCGAGAGTAAAGGCAGAGCACCGAGAGACTGCGCAGTTTGCTACACCCATTAAAAGTCCACGAATGGAAGTGGGAAGAAATTGGTATGGACTTTATAGTCGGTTTGCCTAAAACCAAAGAGGGTCATGATTCGATTTGGGTCATTGTGGACCGATTGACCAAGGTTGCTCATTTCATTCCAGCTTAAGACGACTTACGGTGGTGACAGATTGGCGAGCTATATATGTCGAGATTGTCGCTTGCATGGTGTGCCCAAGAAGATTGTGTCGATCGTGGATCGCAGTTCACCTCTCGGTTTTGGGGTAGTTTCCATAAGGCTATGGGAACTCACCGAATTTCAAGATGACATATCACCCCATGCAGGGTCGACAGAGCGAGTTAATCAGTTACGGAGGACATGTTGAGAGCCCGTGTGCTTGATCATGGGTCTAAGTGGGGCGATTGTTTACCTTGCGAATTCTCATACAACAACGATTATCGTGCCGGTTTGCGAGATGTCACCGTTTGAGGCATTGTATGGCAGAAATGCGAGACCCCTCTCAATTGGAAAGAGACGGGGAAGGTCGTGTTTTGGCCGGATTGTTTGAAAGAAGCCGAGGATAAAGTCCGCTTGATACAGAAAGGTTGAAAGCTGCCGTGCCGCATGAAAAGCTATGCAGATACCAGACGCCGAGAGCTGAGTTTTGAGCCAGATGATTTTGTGTACCTTAGGATCACACCATTCAAGGGTGTGAAGAGGTTTCAGCTAAAAGGGAAGCTTGCACCGAGATATGTTGGTCCGTTCAGGATTCTGAAACGCAGGGGAGAGGTTGCTTATCAGTTGGAGCTACCTGCGTCTTTCAGTGGGGTACATGACGTCTTTCATGTGTCCTAGCTGAAGAAGTGCCTGCGCGTACCAGAGGAGGTTGTGCCAGTTGAGGCCGTTGACCTGCAGGAGGATCTGTCGTACAAAGAGCACCCAGTCAAAATCTTGGAAGTGTCAGAGCGAGTCACCCGGAATAAAGCGGTCCGTTTTTGCAAAGTTCAGTGGAGCAACCATTCCGAGGAGGAAGCCACCTAGGAGCGCGAGGAGGATCTCAGAGCGGAGTTTCCGAACCTATTCTCTTAGTTGGCCCAGATCTCGGGGTCGAGATCTCGTTTAAGGGGGTAAGGTTTGTAACATCCTGTTTTCCTGAGATTTTTAAAGCCTAGATTTCAAAAATGAATTTTCTGGAATTTTCTGAAATTAATTGAAGCTTCAAATGAATTTTCAAAGTTTTAAATGATTTAATATGATTAAAATAAACATTAACATAAGTTGGAAATATTTTATTTGTGTTCCTCAGGTCTCAAGGAATTTTCTGGTATTTTTGGTGAATTTTTGGGAGTTATTTGCGATTTTCTAGAGCTTTTAGAAGTTTATTTGAATTTCTGGAAAAAGAAAAGAAAAAGAAATAAATCTCAGCCGCCCGATCCGCTCACAAGAACGCTGTCACAAGATTCGCGCGGCACGCTGGCGGCACCAGCCCTCGCCGCTCGCGCCCTCGGCCGCCGTCGATCGCGCGCGCGATCACGCCCGCCCGCTCCCGCGCCGCGCGAACCCTAACCCTAACCCTAATCAATCCCCGCCGTCCGATCTTGCCGCGTGGCCGCATCCTAGCCGTCTAACCCGTCCGCGTCCGCGCCGTCGCCGTAACCGGATCGAACTCCTCGGTTCGCGTGTTAAAACCAGCCGGCCGTCCTCGGTTCGCATGCACGCCGCCGAAACCCTCGCCGCCTCCTCTCGCTCGCCTCCCGCCGCCGCTGCCGCCGGAGCGCTCCGCGCCGCCGTGCTGCGTCTCGCCGTCGCCGAGGTCGCCGGAGCAGCGGCCGCCGCCGCCCGCCGCCGGTGAGCTCCCGCGCCGTTCGCCGCGTCGCCGCCGTCGCCTCGCGCGCGCACCCGCCACGCGCCGCCGATCCGCCTCCGCGCCGCCCACGCTGCCGCCCGCCGCTGCGATCCGCTGCTTCGCCGCTTCGCCCCGCGTAGCCCGCGCGCGCCAGCAGCGCGCGAGCCGCCACGCGCCGCCGATCGTTGCCGCGCGCGCGCGCGCGCGCAATCCCGCCGCCGCTCGATCGGCCGAGGCGGTCCGCCACGCGCCGCGTCCCGCCATCGGATCCGCCGACGCCGCCGCGCCGAGCCGCCAGCTCAGCCTAGCCACGTGGCAGCACCAGCGCGTGCCACGTCAGCCCTAGGCCACGTGGCATGACACGTGGCATGCCACGTCAGCGCCACGTCAGCCCTAGCCGCCCCCCCGAGCCACGTGGCAGCCACGTCAGCTGCCACGTCAGCATGTGCCACGTGGCAGCATATGCTGCTGCCACGTCAGCACGCCCCGCCGCGTCAGCCGCCGCCCCCCCGTGCACTGTTACGTGGACCGCGTCCACGGTGGACTCGGAATCTCGTGGACCGGGTTCACAGCATAGTAACTTTTCCGATTTTTCCGAATTAATTTTAGAATTAATATTCCGGGAGCCCGTTCTCCTCCGTCCTAGCTCCGATTGACCCCGTTCTTTTTTCTAAATTCATCTAAAATCGAGCTCTAGCTGTTGGTTCTGGTTTTGTGAATTTTGGAGTTCATTTTCTTGTCATTTTATGTGTTTCTTTGTTTTCGGTCGTTTTCTCTCTCGTTAGATTCGGATTCCGGAGGAGCAGGTTTCGCGCCAGAAGACCAGGAGTACCCCGCTGAGCATAACGAAGGCAAGTCGTGTCCCTTGATCATGTTGAACCCAATTTTGCAATCTATTATTTAATTATTTTGTTTTAAATTACATTGCATTGCTATTTTTATTCAAACCTTTGCACAGATAGTTATCGTCCCAATTGAAATTATACCTCCTTGATACTTTGGAATACCATGATGCCATTGTCACCATAGGTTGGGAAATTTATTAGTGATGCTAGTTTATTTATCACATGGGTTGGTACGATTAGATTGCTTAGCCGGTTTATATTCACGATTGACCTCATCGCACATGTAAATTATTAATTTGAATTAATGACATATGGAACTGTGGTTGGTGCCACGTGTATTAAAATTTGTGCCACGTCATTGGTGTGACGTTGGCTTGGTTATACAAATTGGTTTTGCACTCGGCGAGTGATCGTGCGAAAGGGGAATACAGTTGTACTTTGGGGATGTGGTAGTCTCGCCGGGTAATGTTAAGGACTTCACTTTGTGCGCCATTGATCTGAGCTTAATCGTGCAAACCACATGTCTATTATGGGATGGACCTGGCTGATTAATTTGTAATATTTCAATTCAATTCTGCCATTGTGATGGACATGGTTGCTGATTTCCATGTGGTGCAAGGGGGGGGTGTGATGCGAAACCCTAGCGGGCAGGATTGGATTGAGGTAGAGCATTGTAAAGGCCTTGTTGTGATTTCCTTAGGCCTGGGCTAATCACATCGTGTGGGTACAGTTGTGCAACCTCTGCAGAGTGTAAAACTATTCGAATAGCCGCGTCCTCGGTCATGGACAGTGCTCGAGGATTTCACACGAGGGTTAGTGTTTCATTTATAACTTGGTGGTTTATGTTGGGAGTGGACAGGTAGTTCACTGTTGGTTTAAACTTGTGAATTGGTGTTCACAAGTGGTTCATGTTTATTCCTTTGATTATCTATTATTACTGTTTTCAGTTAACTTTCGCTTTCAAGTTATTTAATATATTTCATCAACAAATGCCTTTATGCAAATTAACCTTTCAGCTTTCCTTTGGTAAGCCCTGCATGTTATATTGCATTTATTGTTACAAACGACTTGCTGAGTACCAATGTACTCACGGCTTTACGCCTATGTTGCTCAGTTGAGGGAGAGGAGTACTATCAGCAGGAGGTTCCAGAAGGAGAGTTCTACGACGACTTCACGGATTAGGCTTCGTTCTCCACTCGATAGCCTATGGCTTGTCGATTGGTCGCTACGCTTTATTTTGGATTTCCGCTGCTATTTTGTTAAGCCCTTCCGGCTAGAGATATTGTAAGCTTGGCCATAAGGTCGTACCTTTGATATTTTATCGATATTTTAGTTTTCCCTTATTATTGTCGTGTGTATGACTGTGATGACATCTATGTTTGACTGTGTGCACTAGCGTGATCATGGACTAGTGCAGTTTACACAGAGAGACCGAGTTTGCATATTCGGGTCTCGACAACTAGGGGAACTTTAGCATTCCCGTGCGAAAGGCAAAACGAATGGAGAAATGGAGATTTTTTAAATAATCTACGTTTATTTTGAATTACAGTAATATACCTATTTATTTTATTTTACACTAATAACCCTCTGTCGCTCCACGTTGAGCGACTTAGGCTAGTCATCTATCGGTTGAGTGACTAGTCCTAGTCACCCAACTATTGAGCGACTAGTCCTAGTTGCTTAACAGTGGAGTGATAGGAAGGTAAGTCACGCACCAGTTGGATGATTTATAATATTATTATTATTGTATTAATCTAATGGAAATAATTATAAGGAATAAATGGCAATTTTTGTAAGTAATACATTTAGCAAATCTTGTTTATAGATTGTTATTTTTTTGGAAATAAAAAGGCAGACAAGGTAGGTTGATCCATTTATGATTTTTGTAGATTCTCAACGGTACAAAAATCTGTTAGACTCGCAATAATATTTTGTGATCATCGTATGTTGTTATAATGTGCTAAATTTCTGAAGAATTTTGTGAAGATGTTGAGGTAGCAATGATCTAGACCCTCCTAGCTGAGCTACAGGATGTGCTGGCCTCATCATAAGTGTCGACGTGGCTACCTCGGGGAGCGTCCTGCACGACATCAAGGTCACGGCATGCATTTCCCCATTGTAGGCCTAATAGAGAGCCTGCAACAGCTCGTCGTGCATCACCTCCAAACCGTGGCTAACCCTGCCCAGGATAGACCCGGTGTCCCTTGCAATCTCGACAGCGATATCCATCTGCAAGGTGTGCATGAAATCATCAAACTTGTAATTGTTGTAACCGTACTTAGACATTTTGAAACACGAGAGTACCTACCATGATGTGCAAGTTCCTCGCATTGTGTATAGGGTACACATCGGTCCGTGCTGATATGTGAGCGGGGGGAGGGTCAATGACATGCACCAGCCTGGTGCATGTCTGTGGAGCGAACCAGCATAGGTACTCGTCATACACGCTAGGGTCATATGGTCTGCCCTCCTGCATGTAATCCTTGAGGGCGTCCGCTCACTCCTCCAGCCACTACACCATCTTCCCGGCCTAGCTCGTCCTGCTAGCCCCCTCCTACTATGCCTGCAAAATGTACCACTACAACTAGAAGGCATCATAACACACTACTATAAAACAAGCTATACTAGACGTTTTATCACAGACGGTTCATGGGGAACTGTCTGTGCTATAATTATCATAGATGATTTTACAAGTATGACCATATATCATATATGATATGCAACTATCACAGATGGTTCTTACTAATAATTGTCTGTTATAATCGTAGACATCACAAACGGTTTTTAATTAGAACTGTATGTGATAGTTCAAAGATGGTTATTAATATAAACCGTCACTGATAGTTGTGTATCACAGATGGCTTGTGGTTAAAACTGTCTGTGATATATATTTGTACAGACGAATGATGCTTTGTCTCCCCGATGCATGCCTCTTCAATCAATTCAGCTCCCCGATGCCTTTCTTCGTCTCACGCACCGAATGTATTTCTTGTTGTATAAAAATAATTATCCACCACTAGAGATTAATCCCCACATCGCTGATCTTGTATGAGCACCTCTCCAGCCAAACTATCTTCCTTGTCTCTTGAGCACAAATAAATGGCTCCCTACTCTTTCTTGTCACCAGCATTGATGGCTAGCCTAGCCATCCTGGACAAGCACCTCATTGATCATACGCTGGCAGATACTGCGGAAGGATACTGTGCCAACAGTGCCCTCCCTCATATGTCTGAGGATTTTCCAAAGCAATTGAAGGGCATCTTCCGTTGTCCTGACATCCTCTTCCGCCACATCTTTCAGTTGGTCTCTCACTTTCGGTCAGCTAACCTCGCCATCGACGTGGTCCTCCACAATGATGTTGTATGTCTCCAGGAGGCTTGCCGTTGCTTGGAGTGCTTAGTTGATGCGGTGGGTGATCAAGTCAACCTTGCCAAGACCCCTCAAAAAAGGGAAGAGAGCCTATGGGCTCAATTCAACTTGATTGTTCAGTTGGGAGTGTTCGAGGGACACTCGAATGAGCGCATCAACGGGTATGCGCATTTCCGGCTTCGTTCACTGAGGATCCCAAACTGTCTAATGCCGACCACATCGCTACAAAGTTTTAAAGACGGAGATAGCATGCTACCTCCACCACTAGAAAAAACATCGGAGTAGTTAGGTTTGTACTCTTTTTGTTATCTTTTGTAAGAACCGGCTGGCCACTCGGTTTGGCCATATGTAAAATTAAGCAGTTGAATTTATATTTACTATCTTCTATATATATAAACGGTCTCGATATAACGACATGACAACATTACTAACTAGTAAAAAAATAAATAAGACATATTTACTCTCATGGTGGCCCAAAGGTTATTTTACACCTAAGACAACATCTAAGCCCACCAGTAGCATGATGAGGAGGAAGAGACTGTGGCGCTTCATACTAGACTGTTGCAAAGAAATCTTGTAGCAATAATATACATCACTGAATGCTCTTGTTTTTTAATAGTGGTCCTTTGTGATTCGCTTTATTTACGCTCACAACTCACTGTAATTAGTTTTTTCTTGTAAGAAAGATGACATCTACACAGTCATCATCATCACTATCGACGTCGCCGAATGGGTCTGATGCTCTAAAGACCAGGCT
Organism: Melocanna baccifera; assembly: GCA_036346265.1. NCBI lineage: Eukaryota > Viridiplantae > Streptophyta > Magnoliopsida > Poales > Poaceae > Melocanna > Melocanna baccifera. The sequence goes on along the minus strand of CM070689.1, from coordinate 12,797,195 downwards.
AACTAAGCGTGGCAGAGGAGTATCGAAAAGGCCAGAGTGCAAAATGACCATCATGGAGGTCTCCCTGGATAGGGTCCCTTCTACAACTGAAGAAAGCAACAACAATATTTTGGACTACATGTGGGATACTTGAAAGGCAACAGGACCCCATCACTGTAGGAAATTGGAAAGCTTTGACAAAGGGAGTGAGAAAGCAGCTGTGGGTGAAAATTTCAATCTCGTTTGAGATGCCAGAAGAAGTCCATGGACTCGTGCGATGGTAGGCACTCCTTGCAATGGGAAAAGTATGAAAGACCTTCAAGAGCATGCTTGTTATGCAGTACGTGACCAAGAATTGCATGCCTTTCACGAGGTATTCTTTCTTATCATCGAAAACAAGGGGGTTTTTGTGCAGATAAAGACGATGACCAAATTTTAACAGTAAAGTGTGATGCACATGGCTCTCTAGGCACAAAATACTGACCCCATAGAATCGACACCACTGGGTACACAGGTAAAATCTTGTAATGAAGGATGCAAGATGAGGTCGCAATCCTAAAGGAGGCCACCCCGCCATTTGTCGGAATTACAAATGAGCACACCTGAAACTGGTTAAGAGAGAGGTTATTAACCATGTCTTCGAGCGTCACCTCTTTCAAAAACCCCACGGATGAGGAAGCATCCCAATGCATGGTAAGACATGTTAAACTACCTAGTTGTTAATAGGTCCATAAGTTCATAGGGTTTAAAATAATATGATTGCCTCTTGCAGCAAGCATTGACTACTGAATCCTTCCAAGGCTCCTTTGAAGCATACTAGAAGAGGGATATACTATCCACAGCCCTAGGAAACAAGGAGCACCTAGGTCACATGTTAGGCCTGGTAGTTTACTTACCTTGGAGGCATGGATTTTCAAACGACTGCGAGGGTATAAGAGTAGGAAGAGATTCAAGGCTGAGTGCAAGGAACAAATGAAACAGAAGCTTCATGCACAACTTGAAGAAGAGCTATCTGCTTTATTTCAAAAGAAGATAACTGCCTCACTTTGAGGAGAGATAGATTCATTTAGGAAAAAACTAGGAGAAGTCTGCAAGCACACGCAAGCTACCCCCGTTATTGCGGCACCCAGTCCCCTTCAACATCGGAGTAGCGGCGCGTCCACGCCACTTTCTAAACATAGTGACATCCACTTACCTATCACCGATATCCAGGTAATGTAACTTTCTAGAATACTATATAGATAGACCTAGTGGATGTGTTAACTCATCGTGTATCGTTATGTAGAAGCCCACGCCATGCATCCTTAGAGTAAGACTTGTTGCTCCATTCCCATTGATGCTGGATAGAGGATGGCGTTTTCGTGCTTTCTAGGGGCGTAGGTGCACAATGCCCAGCTACGGACCTGTTTTGTGAAGATCCAGGTAGATATAATTAATGATGTTTTCAGGGTCATCCCACTTGAGAAGTCCCCAAATGAAAAGGTCATGACACAAGGAAATGACATCCACACATTCATTCAGTTGCCCAAGAGGGACATCGCCCAGGACCCTTCCGTGCCGCGATCTCCACATGATCATGCCTATCAAACAGAACCCTCTACGACTCCATCTCAAGCTCCACTATAGAAGGCCAACGCATTGTGTAACATCCTGATTTTTGCGGATTTTTAAAACCTTGAATTTAAAAATAAATTTCTAAAATTTTTCTGAATTTTAATCAAGCTTAAATTGAATTTTCAAAATTTTAAAGAATTTAATATGATTAAATTAAACCTCAACATTAGCTGAATATATTTTAATAGAGTTCCTTATGTCACAAGAAATTTTCTGGGATTAAATTAAGCTTCAAATTAATTTTAGAATTTTAAAATGATTTAATCTGAGGAAAATAAATATTAACATAAGTTGAAAATATTTTATTTGGATTTTTCAGGTCTCAAGGAATGTTTTGGTATTTTTGGTGAATTTTTGGGATTTATTTGATATTTTCTAGAGCATGTAGAAGTTTATTTGAATTTCTGGTTTAAAAAGAAAAGGGGAAAACAATCTCGACCGCCCGGTCTTCTCTCTCCTCCACGCGTCGGCCATCCGGCCCATCTCCCGCACGCGCCCGCCTTCCCCGCCTAGCCTCGCTCCCCGCCGCCCGATCCTCCTTCCCTCCACGCGTCGCCGTCGCAGCCGCTCCCGCCCGCACAGCTCTCCCCCGTCGCCCGATCGCGTCGCCCCGCCACCCGGCGTGCATCCGTGCCACCCAGCCCCCGCGCAAACCCTAGCGCACGCCCGCCCGCTCTCCGCCGTCTGATCCCTCCCCACTGCCACGCGGTGGGACCAGCCCGGCTCGCTCGCACCGCCTCGCCCCGCTCGCTCCCCGCCGTCGATCCGGCCACGCGGCATCCATCCCCACGTCCTGCTCACACCGCCTCGCCCTGGACTCCGCCCGCGCCGTCCGATCCGCCATCGTCCGATCCGGGCCGTTCGTGCTCGCGCCCGCGCGTGTAACCCTAACCCTACCCAAGCCGTGCCCGCAGCCATTGGATCCGCCGCGACGCATCTCAGCCGTCCGTGCGCCCGACCGCGTCCGCGTCCGCCGCGCCCCACCTCCGGATCGAAGTCCCTCGGTTCGCGAGCTTTATAACCCCGTCGCCCCTCGGTTCGCGTGCCAACCAGCGTCGCCTCCGCTCCTCGCCGCCACCGTCCCTCACCACCGCCGTCCCGCGCCGCCTCCGCCGTCGCGTCCTTGAAGCCGCCAGAGCTGTCGCCGACGTCGTCTCCGCCGGTGAGTCCCCGCACCGTCCCCTCGCCGCCGCCTCCGCCGCCGCGTCGCCTCCCCACGCCGCCGCTCGCCTCGCGGGCGTGACGCGCACCGCCCTCGGTCCCGCTCCGCACTTCGGACGCGCCGCGCCGCGCTGCGTCTGCGCGCAACGCCGCGCGCGCGCCCCACGCTGCGTCGGCCATCGGCCGACTCCCGCCTCCGCGCCGCGCGATCGTGACCGTCCTTCCAGATCCGATCCGGCCGCCCGCATTTAGCCGCGTGGCCGTTCCCGAACCGTTCGATCCTGCCGCCGTCGCCGCGCCCGAGCCGTGCCACGCCAGCCCTAGTTCACGTGGCCTGCCACGTGGCATGCCACATCAGCAAAAACCCGCCGCCCCGAGCCACGTGGCAGCCACGTCAACTGCCACATCACCCCCGTGCCACGTGGCAGCACCAGCTGCTGCCACGTCACCGCCACCCCGCCGCGTCAGCCCGCCGCCCCCGCGTGTACTGTTTGGTGCGCCGGGTTCACCATGAACTCGTTCTCCCGTGAGCCGGGTCCACAACACAGTAACTTTTCTGATTTTCCCGATTTAATTTCTGATAAATTTTCCGAGAGCCCATTCTCCTCCGTCCTAGCTCCGATTGACCCCCGTTCTTTTTTCTAAATTCATCTAAAATCGAGCTCTAGCTTTTAGTTCTAATTTCATGAATTTTGGAGTTTATTCGCTTGTTATTTTATGTGTTTTCTTTGTTTCAGTCGTTTTCTCTCTCGTTAGATTCGGATTCCGGAGGAGCAGGTTCTACGCCCGAAGACCAGGAATACCTCACTGAGCATAACCAAGGCAAGTCATCTCTTTTGATCATGTTGAACCCAGTTTGCAATCTATTATTTAATTATTTTGTTTTAAAGTAGATTGCATCGCTATTTTTATGCAAATCCTTGTAAAGGTAGTTATCGTCCCAATTGAGTTTATTCCTCCTTGATAACTTGGAATGCCATGATACCATTGTCACCATAGGTTGGGAAATATACTAGTAATATTAGGTATTTGTCACATGGGTTGTACGATTAGATGCTTAGCCTTGCTTAAAGTTACGATGGGGTTTATCATCACATGTGAATTATTAATTTGACTTAATGAGATATGGAACTGTGGTTGGTGCCACGCATATTAAAATTTGTGCCATGACGTTGGTGCGTCATTGGCGGTGGTTATACAAACCTGGTTTTGCACTCGGGTGAGTGATCGTGCAGTAAAGGGGGAAGTGTTAGAGCACTTCGAGAGATGAGGTAGTCTCGCCCGGGGATTGTTAAGGACTTAACTTTGTGCGCCATTGATCTGAGCTTTACCGTACAAACCGCATGTCTGGTATGGGACGGACCTGGCTGACTAATTTGGGATGTTTCAACTTTAATCTTGCCAATGAGATGAACATGGTTGCTGATTTCCATGTGGCGCAAGGGGGGGTGTGATGCGAAACCCTAGCGGGCGGATTAAGTTATAACTAAACTTTGTAAAGGCCTTGTTGTGATTTTCTTTAACGTGAGGATTATCACATCATGTGGGTACAGTTGTGCAACCTCTGCAGAGTGTAAAACTATTCGAATAGCTGCGTCCTTGGTCATGGACAATGCTCGGTGATTTCACACGAGGGGTAGTTATTTCTGAACACTTGTGGATTGTGGTTAGGCAGTGAATGGTTTATTCACTGTTGGTTTAGCTTATGGATGGGTGGTCCATGAGCGGTTGGTTTAGCTTGTGAATAGGTGTTCGCATTTCCTCCACAGCTCGGGCTACTTCGTTGTGATCTTCAAAAACTTATTCTTACTATTTAACCTCGACGAACTCGATGCTTCACTTCTATGGTACTGGACACTGTAAATATACTGTACAATCAAGTTCTACATTCACATAATACTAATAAATATCAAAACTCATTGCTTATATATAGATCCATGATCCAACAAGTTCGGCGATGGTGAGAACCGGTGAGTTTCTTCGACCCACACTTGGTCTCTGAGCAATCCATTAAGGAAAAATGCATCTTTCATTGAATAGTACATAATGACATAATTTCTTGCTTAGAGTGACAAGGACTACATCCTAGTACCCTTCAACCAGGGGTAAGTACTGCACTAGTTGCCATACAAATTTTATTTGTATTTTATACACAATATGAACTTTGGATTAATCAGTATGCTGAAATACATAACTAGGTCTCATTGGATTATGATTGTGATTGTACCAAAGTGGAGCAAAATAATAATCGAGGCATGAATCAGCAAATCCGGACTCTTTATGTATTCTACACTAGTCCAGAATTACGCTAGTGCACACAGTAGCCATTCGACTTGCCTATAGGCAATCGACTAGGGAGTGAGACCGTAATATGAGAAGTCATCAAAATATCCTCCTTCAAGTATCTCTAGTTAATATGATTCCTCTTCTTTAACTGAACAAATGTAGATATAGCCGTGAGTACATAGAGTACTCAGCAAATCACCTGTAACAAGAATGCAATATAATATACAAGGCTTACTAAATGATAGCTGAGTGGTTATTTTGTAGAAAACAACAATTTGAAATAAATACAATAAATAGATTGAAAGCGGACTTTAAGGAGAATAATTATTAAGTAAATAACCAAGGGAATTGAATAAACCACAAGTCAACTGACCATTCACCCAATGAATCGCATATAAACTAACCATTCACTTAATAAATTACCAGTGAACTAACCATTCACTTCCCACACTTAACCCGACCAAGTTTTTATAAAATATTTACCCTTCATGTAAAATCACCGATCATTGTCCATAATCGGAGACATGGCTATTCGAATAGTTTTAAACTCTGTAGAGGTTACATAACTTTACCCACATGATATGACCACCTTGTAATGTCACCGTTATAACATGCTTCCTTTGGCATGTCGACCGAGAAGATCATAATAAGGCTTTTACAATGTTCAACATTAACTCACTTTCGCCCGTTAATGTTTCATCGTTGAGTAGGTTAATCACCTTGTCAATAATTGCACTCTCTTATGCTTCATGAAAATCAGCATCCATGTTAATCACAATGATGAAATTAAAATTAAAATATCACAAATTAATCAGCCAGATCTATCCCATACTATATATGTGGTTGCAAGGTAAGGCTCAGATCAATGGCACATAAAGTTAAGTCCTAAATCATTACGTAGGCGAGACATCTACATCCCTCCAAGTGCTAACCACACTTCCCCCTTTACTGCACGATCACTCGCCCAAATAAAAACTCATTTTGTATAACCAACACTAATAACACACCAATGTCATGTCACATAAATTTTATAACTATGGCTACAACCATGGTTTAATATCTCATTAAGAAAAAATTAATTAATTAATCACATGTGATGATAAGGCCAACGTAACTGTAAGCACGGCTAGGCATATGTCGGACCCCGGAGCGACGACTCCTGGATCCTCTTTGTAAATCGCACTAGCCCAGCATTAAACTAGTGCACACAGTGGATAACAAAGATTTATATCATGCACAATGACATTTATTCAATAGCTAAATATGGGCCTAATGGCCAAAGTTTACATTAATGGTTCATAAACCAAAAATAAATACAAGCAGCGGAAAAAGAACCATAAAGCAGCAGCTCATCCTGCCTGCCCACAGGCGAATGACTGTGAGACGTGGCCTACTCATCGTTATTCTCACCAAAGTTGATGAAGTCCTTCTATGAAAATAGTGAATGAAGCAACATGAGTACATAAAGTACTCCACAAGCTACACCAGGAGGTTTAACAGAGTTCATGCATGCATAAGGGTTGACAATAGACGGCATAGTATGTTATTTGTGCGTAAAGCAGAATTGAGATAAATACAGTAAATAGATTCAAAGGCTGAATTTGATACAATAGATAGAAAGAGTAATTTAACCAAATAATATCGTTAGTGCAGGCTCCGACCAAACACTAACCTATTCACAGGTATCCCACCTAGTCCATCTTTTCCAAAAGATCTCATACGGATTCCATCCGTCTAAATGCTTTTTCATCTCCCATGGATTCCATCCATCCATAGGCCTTTTCAGAAATCATTTTAAAAACTAAAGTCTAATCCATAAAAACTTTACTCAGTTTGCCCATAACCGTGGGTACGGCTATCCAGGATCGATTATACACTCTGCAGAGGTTGTACAGTTTTACCCACAAGATATGATTATCTCATATTGTCGGCCATTACACGCTTCCATAGGCGTGCGATTGATAAATCATAACAAGGCCTTTACAATGCTAAGCCTTCAACCTGGTCACGCCGCCACTAAGGTTTCACCACAACTTAAATCCACAAGTTGGAGCTCCCTCTTGTGCCATGTGAGACTTCTCATGACCTACGCCACGCTCACATTCAACCTATAGCAAAACCAAAGTTGGGACATCACAAATTACTTAGCCAGGACTGTCTCATACCAGTCTTATGGTAGTACGATATGGCTTTGCAACAGTAGCTCACAGACCGGTCCTTAACTTGACTTAGGCTCAAACCACATACCCCTTGTGCCTGACAATCAACATTGTGTCACCGAACAACAATGCATGCCAGCACCCACCACCTAACCATTAGCCTAGGTCCAAACCAAGTTGTATATTTTATTTTGAAATATTTCATACACCTTCTTGACTCACCGAAATCAAGAATACATTTTGAAAAATCATTGTTCTGAAGTAAAACAAGTATTCCCACTTAAATCATTTTAAGTATGGCTAAGCAATTCTATAAAATTTTTAGTCAATACTATTGTACTAACTAGATTTTCATCTAAGGTGACGAGGCATAAGTAAGATCAATATCAAATTTGGCTATACACAAAGGATTTGGGTATAACTAGAATTTAAATCGAATTTAAACTAGATTTGAATAAAAGTACGCATGCATAATAATTTTAAAAACAATATAAATAATTTAAATTACTGGGAGTAATATGATCAAAGGTGTAACTTGCCTTGCTTCGAAGTTTGCTGAGGTTCATCGAAGTTATACTCTCCGGATTAGTCGTAGTCTACACGCGAAAAGTAAGAACAAACTGAACTCAAATAAAATCCAAATAAAATCCAAAAATTAGGAAATATATGCTGGGAGATAGAATATGACTTTAGATGAATTTAGGAATTTAAATGGGTCCAATCGGAGTTAGGGCGAAAAAGAAGGACTTCTGGTAGTTTGAATTCCAAAGAAATGAATAAAAAGAATTATTGGAATTCTTTTCTTTGTGAAGGAAAAGTGGTCGGAAACTACAATATTTTTGTGCGGTCGAAGCCATGGTCGAAGCAACGATTAAAGTTGTGGAGGTTGAAGTCGAAGGCCGAAGGCTGGAATCGAAGTCTCCGAAGGTCAAAGTCAAAATCAGAGTCTTCGAAGGTCGAAGTCTCTGGGTTTAAAGGTCGAAGTTGAAGTTGAAGGCTTCGAGAAGTCGGAGTCTAAGAAGCCTCCAAATAGCGTAGACTAAAGAGTCTCCAGACGTCGGAGTCTTATGAGCCTCCGAACATCGGAGTCTAAGAATTGGATGGTTGGGAGAAGTCGGACGGCTTCACGTGACGAGATCCGAGTGATCCAACGGCAGCGAAGAACGGCGAGGTGTACAAAAGAGGGAGAAGAGTATGAGTCTGATTTTACCTTGGTGCAAGGTTCGGGCTGCACAGAGTTGGCTGGCGGCGAGGGCGTAGCGAAGGCGGGACACGATTATCGACGGCGGAGACTCTCCGACGACGACTTGCTCGGAGAAGGGGCGTCGAAGGTTCACGCGGGCCTGAGGAAGATTACCGGCGACGGGGTACGCTGGTCATGCTCTGGCTCAGGAAAAGGGTGAAGGAGGTGCGCGCGGTCCTGTCAAAGTTTTGGCAGTGGTGGCGTCGGCGTCGGTGGAAGAGACACTCCGGCGGGGGTATTGCTTGGTGGAGGGGTGGCAAGGTGAAGAAAAGAGAGAGGGGATTGCGAGGAGTGCATTGGTGCTCTCTTGCAATACCAGAAGTGGTTGGAAGGTGGTCGGCGGCGAGGTGAAGCAGTGGCGTAACTCGGACGGCGGTGTCGACGGTGTTTCGACGGTGAGGAGACTCAACCAGTGGCCAGTCGAAAAAGAAAAAAAATCTAAAAATTATAAAATATATACTAAAAGATAGATTATGAATTTATATGAATTTAGAAACTGGAATCATTTGATTCGGAGTTCGGATGGAGGAGAACGAGCGATTGGAAAATTGGCAGATCAGAAAATCCTGAAAAAAAAATCAGGAATATTCCGAGGGAATATTCCTGCGCAGAGAGCAGCCCTTTCACTGTTTTGGTCGCGGCGCTGGTGAGAAAAGGCACGGAGGTGAAGCCAACTAGAAAAATGGGTTGCTTAGGACCCGAGGCACAAGTAGGAAGTGACGGCATATCAAACGGAGCACGGTGACGACGTATACGGTGACAACGACATAGAGTGTGGAGGGAAGAAAAATTTTCGGGCATAGAACATGGAGAAGTAAGGTGAGCATAACCTAGAACATGGCGAGGCGAGTCTAGGAAAAATATCGGCTAAGCCGAAAACTCACCGGAGGCGACGCAATCGTCGTTTGAACGACGACAGTACTGAAAAACGAAAAATTCAATATCTTTTTGCTCGGTGAGGCGAATCCAAAACCGTCTAACAGGTAACCACCTGGGATGGTTTGGCACGTTTTGACGTGAACGGATTTTTGAAAGCATTCCCGGACAGACTGGGACGCGAAGTGCCATTTGCGGCCATGGCGAGATGTCGGGTGCAAAAATTTGATGAAGGTTTTTGGACAAACGGAGGAGAGCACGGCGTACAACGCGACGAGACAAACTCAACAGCGCAGACGGCTCGGCCAACGGACTAGCGAAACAAGGTGGATTAGACTTTATGCAGCCTACAGGCTGACATCGACGTTCCAGGCAAACGGAGAGGAGTTAACATACGAGAGTTGCGGCGAATCGAAGAGAAGAGTGTGGGGAACGTGATGCTCACGTTGGTTTTGGTTGGCCGGTGGCGACGCGAGGAACGGCGACCCGATTTGGCCTACGGTGGCGACGATGATCCGGCAAAGTTTCGGCAAAGGCGAGGTGAGCACCGTATAGAACGCGGCGAGACGAAGCCGGGGATGTGCTCAAAAGTGGCGGGGCTGCACCAGACGAGGCGCAATAAGCCGAAGAATGGCGCTTGAACAACGAAATCAAAACTTCGATTGCGGCCAATAGAGAGAGAGTGGGGATTTGAGATTTTCGGGGTTGAGTGAGGATGAGGAGGGGCTCACGGTGCTCCCTTTTATAGGGGTTAAGGAGGTCCGAGGAGGGAGATCAAAGGGCCATATCTTTGAATGGTATGGATCAAATTCTCGCGAAACGGCTCATGAATGAGGGGGAAAACGGTGGGAATGAAGGAGTCTTGATGAGAGGAATTGATTGCAATTTATTTCGCTAAAAACCGTTAATAGAATAAAAAGATATGAGAGATTGAAGAAAAGCTCAAAAACGCGTTCATGGAGTTGCTCTCTGGACTGCTCGCACGCACGGTTGGAGAAGAAAGCCAAAAAAAAGAGGAGAGAGAAAAGAGAGAAAAGAAAAAGAAAATTTAGAAAATTTTCAAGAAAATTTTCTGAAGATCTTTGGAACTTGAAAAGATTAAATAAAATAATTTTGGAATTGTTTGAACTTTATTTTAATTTTTAAAAAAGTTTTTCTTTTTTTAGCTTTAAATAATACAATAAATAACAAATAAAGCCTAAAAATCTTAGAAAAAATCATAGAAGTTTCTAAAACTATTTTGAACTTATAAAAATATTTTCAACTAAAATTTGGGTATTTTTATTTATAAAAAAATTTTTACAGAAATGTTCTCTCTTTTTTTTAAAGCAGAAAATCAGGTTAGCGAAAAATTTTAAAATTTCAAGCAATCAAATAACTTTGATTTTTATTTTAAACTAAGTTTATTATTTTGTTTTATTTATTTTATTATTATCGCTTTCTTTTTTTAAAAAACTCGAGCTGTTACAGCATAAGAAACATACAAACCGTGTGACAACTAACATTGCATCACTAAATAAGTCCCCAACATATGGTGATAATAAAATCATGGCACTCAAATTATCAAGGTAGATTAATCAAGTTAGACAACAACTACCATATATAAAGATTTGTACCAAATTAGCAATGCATAATAATTTAAAATAAAATAATAGATAAATGGATTTAAAAAATAGGTTTAACTTGTTCAAAGAACATAACTTGTGTTGGTCTTGCTCAGTTAATGGCTCTTGATCTTCGGATCTTGCTTCAGTTCCTTCGAAGTCGTTATCTATCATGTGAACGAACACAAATAAATTCAAATAAAATCCAAAAATTATAAAACTAAAACTAAAAGATATAGTTCAATTTTAGATGAATTTAGTAAAAAGAATTGGTTCAATCAGACTTCGGCGGTGGAGAACGAGTCTTCTAAAATTTGCCAGATGAGAAAATGCTGAAAATAGAAAAGGATGGAATATTCTAAGGAACATTCCACTCGGCTACTAATAGAGACAACAGTGCTATTGTTTTGGCCATGGCACCAGTGAGGGAAGACATGGGAGGTGAAGCCAACTGGCAAAATGTGTTACTAGGGACCCGAGGAACATATAGAAGGTGACGACATGTCAAACAAAGCACAGTGATGGTGTGGGCCACGACAACGGTATAGGCAGGAGAGAGGAATATTACCCAGGCATGGAACGCGAAGAAGTGGGGTGAGCGTAGGCTAGAACGTGGTATGGTGAAGTTAGAAAAATTGTTGTCTTAGCCGAAAACTCACCGGAGATGACACAATTGACGTTTGAATGACATCGTTAGAAAAAAAAAAACTTGATATCTTGGTGCTCGGTGAACAAAACCCAAAACTACTTGCAAAATAGCTACCTAGGATGGTTTGGTAGATTTTAACATAAAAGTATTAGACAAAATATCACTGGATTGATGGGAACATGAAGTCCCCCTAGCGGCCATGGCTAAGTGTTGGAGGCAAAAATTTGTGGAGAGTTTTTAGAGAAAAGGAAGGAAGCATAGCGTAGAATGCGAATAGGCAAGTCTAAGAGAGGTGACGGCATACGCTAAAGCTTACTGGAGGTGACAAATCGATGACAGGAAGTGATCTCAACCTAGATTGGGGAAAACTCGATCTTGGGAGATTGGCTGAACCAAAACCAAATTGATTTAGCAAGAAGGTAGATGGTACATGAGAACACGATGTGACACAAAAGGATCACGAAAAATCTCCCGGATAGCTTGGGGCGCGATGAGCAATTTAAGGGCCAGAGAGCCTCGGTGCCGATGGCGTTCTGGCTTTTGGAGAGACTTGGCAAAGCTTGGGATAGGTTTAGAGGGGTCTAGGGGTTGTATTTATAGATTTAGAAGGGATAGAAGCTGGCCGTTTTGGAAAATAGGTGATAGAAGACAAACGGATGAACGAAACACAAAGTGGCTAGATGGAATGGATTTCTTACGTGATTTGGCATAACTTTACTTTTGGGAGGAAATTGAGATAATATTCGGATTGAGAGTTGCAATAGGAGGTAAGAGACAAAAGGAAACATCTCCTGTCTGTTGATCGATCAGGTGGGAAGATGAACAGTAACACTAGTTTTTAAGGAATAAAAGAAAGAGGTGGAAAGAGAGAGAGAAAGAGAAAGCAAGAAAGCCAAATGTGGCTAGTTTAGTTGGAAATTTGGTGGTTAAGTGAGGATGGCTCTAGGGCATTAGAGGATGGGTGATTATATGGGAAGTTTTTTATTTTGGAATTTCAACTTGAGCTCAAATGAACTCTAAAAAATACAAAAACATTTCTTGTGACACAAAGAACCCAACTAAAATAAAATTTTAATTAATTAAAGATTATTTTATTCATATTAAATCTTTTTAATTTCTAAAATTTTGGTTAAGCTTTAATTAATTTGAGAAAAATCCAAATGATTATTTTTATTTTAGCAGCTTCAAAAAGGTTTTAAAAATTAGGATGTTACAAACCTCTCTCCTTAAATAGAATCTTGACCCTGAGATTCGGTGTAACTAAAAGAATAGGTTACCGGGTACGACATTGAAGATGACGTTATTCAGGCTTCCTCTTGCAATGCTATGAGATCTAGTTTCCTTGAGCTAACGGTGCTCCACAGCTTGCTCCTGGGGAAAAGGTCTTGGCAGGGGCACTTTCAAGGTTGAATAGAATCGGTGTGATTGCTTGGCGCTTTTGCGGATACTTGTGAGCAAAATAGCCTGGTTCTTGGCACTTGAAACAATTATATGAAGCTATAGGGCTTGTGTCCCTCTGAGGCTAATTGCTGATGTTGATAGGGCGTGGTCCCTAAATACCATAATGAGGCATGGAGCTGGAGTCTAGAAATCTTCCTGCTGAAGTGTAGGAGCTGGCTAGTGTAGGATCGGAAATGGCAACAGAGGGGGGGGTGAATGGTGCCTCTTTAAAATTTGCCCCCAAGTATCCACAAAAACTCAACTCTCCGATAGCTACAAAAGCTATGAAGAAGATGATTTAAGTTCTTTGAAAACTCCAACAACCCTCAGAGAGAATGCATATCAAATAGTACTAGCAAAAACACAACCACCATCCAATGCCTACAGCCACTGCTCAAATACAAAAGTAAAGCTCCAAAACTGCTCTCTTGGCCAACCCACACACACACATAACCAGAGAAAGGTAAAAACTGCACTACCCACTTATCTCTGCTTGCTGACCGAAAGCAAGGAGAACATGCAGCTGCTACTTCTCAATTCCTTCCTCTACTCACCCAAACTGAACATCCATTCATCTGCACCTTCACATCCCCAAAACAAAATAAAAACATTCGGCAGATTTGAGAGGCTGCATTTATACTTCTCCCACACACACAGCTGAGCAGCACAACTTTATTTTCTGCACCTCCATACTTCACTGCTCACAGGCCTCACGGTTCCCTTCTACTCACCCCAACCAGAAAATTACTAACACAAATGTCTCATCGCCTCTCTTTTGTCTGCGGCGAATAACAAATACAAGAATAAAGAAATTAAAGCAATCACAAAGAAGAAGAAATGAAAGCAATTACAGAAAGAAGACAAGAATTACAGCGAAGCGAAGAATAAATGAGAGCAATTACTACAAAGAAGAATAAAAAACTCACGAAACAAGACAGATTTGAGGCAGCCGAACAGCAGAACTAACAGGGAACACTGAAGTCAGCCGAAGGGTACTGCTGTCTCTCGGTTTTCAGGCAGCAGAAAGTTGCACCTCCTGCTGAAAATTACTGCTGGCCGAACACAGCAGCAGCTGCAGAAATTTGCTGGCAAGAATTACAGCAGAGAGCAGGCAGTTCGGCAGGGAGAGGAATAATGCAACCAAACTTCAATTAACAAAAGTAAGTGCTGCAGCAACCAAAAACAGAAGAATTGAGGAAACATTCATTTCCTTTTTCAGACCTAAAGAACAAGAACCAAATAGTAAGGAGTGCTTGGAAATCAAATGATTTTATCAAAAGATCAATAATCCAGGATTTTAGCTAGAATATGAAAATGAGCAGAGAGAGGATATAATTCCAAATTTTTCTTCATTCTCTAAACCTTTGCTCAAGAAATTTTGGATTACAGCTGAGAAGCAACTTGACACACAGAAACCTAAGTCAGACCAAATCCTAAACAAAGAAATCAAGAATCCCACAATTGCTCTGCCTCCAAACCCTAAAAAGGGGTGAGCAAGTAAAATGCATAGCTAGGGATTTCCAAGAAGGATCATGGCAAGAAGAGATTTCTCTCAGGGACAAGTTAGCCAATTAGCTTTTGATAACAATTTCCCAGTTCAGAGAAATCCATTTTACGGCTCCTTGCTCAAGGATTCATCTCAAACAACAAATGAGAAAGAGAGGCATAAAAAGCAAACACAGGCAAGGAAACTCAAACACAGGACTTCTCATATTGAAACATGGAGAGGAATGAATATAAAGGAGTCCCGATACACATGGACATTAAAACAAGAGAAAAGATTACATGGATTCTCAATTCATTCTCTTCCTCTCCCAAACACAAGAACACACCCTGGAGGCACACACGCAGGGAACTCACACTAGCACAGACCACTACCTGAGCTCAAGCACACACACGCACTAAGCTCTCTTCATACTAAAATGTGCAGCTCTCTACTACCCTTGCATACACACTGGAAGCACACACTACGTACAGACCAAGAGGGATGAGCACACTTCTCCTCTCCTGCACATGAGACCAAAAGGAGAAGCCACACCCTCTATTAGAAATTCAAGAAGTGGCATACTATACACTTCCAACCCTCTCATCCATTTTTGGCAAAAGTCAAACCACCAGAATTCTTTGGAGGGAAACCACCCATGCTCTCATTTGCTTGAGTCAAATCACTAAATTGCCCTCAAGCACCTTCTCGGAAGCTTCCGCATCCGATACCTTGACCGTCTGGACCTCGACTCCTCCCTGAGTCTAGTCCTGGTCCGCTTGACATCACCCGTCGTGTCCGTCACGGGCAGTTTCGGTTCCTCGTCTCCCGGCTCGCAACCACCTCAGCAACCTCGATCATCTTTGCCATCTTTGACCGTCTGGACCTCGACACCTCCTGTGCTTAGTCCCGGTCATCCTCGCCTCACCATGACCTAGCTCTGAAGTCCTGCAGTCACACACACAAGCAAACCATCACATAGCACCGCACGAAATAGTATAATCAACATTCGTACAAATAAAAGTACTCAACCCTCGAAAACACAAAACAAACTCAAACTCACTAAACCACCGTCAATTACTCATCACAAACATGGGGATACCTCCACATGGTCTCTCAGCTAGTATGTGTTGAATATGGCTCTAATTTATGACTGTTGCAACTGAACTCCTTAGTGAATCATCTTCCTCTTATGAGATTCTTCAATCTCATGGTGAGACTCTTCAATAAGTATGGTCTTATCCACTTTGTTTTGGAAACTAGTATAATTATTGCCCACAACTTGAATCTTCAATCCGGGGTTAAGTCCCCTTTTGAAGCGCTTTTGACGTGTAACATCTGTGGAAACATCCTCTGGAGTGTAGCGAGCTAATTAAGTGAACTTATTGAGATATTCACTCATTGATATGTTCCCTTGTTGAAGCTCACAAAATTCTTCCTTTTTCATTTCAATCACTCCATCTAGGATATGGGCATGGCAAAAAGCTATGGTGAACTCTGCCCAATTAATGTTCTCTTGATTCTCATGAGCAGCACAATAGTCCTCCTACCAATCGGCTATAACTCCTAGCTAATGAGCGGCATAGAGAACTTTTTCTCGATCGGTGCACTGAGCGAGGTTTAGCTTCTTTTCCACTAAATAAATCAAATCATCTGCTTTGAAAGTCTTAGAAGTCCTCATAAATTCTATAAATCTGGATGGCTGACGATCTGACTGAGCAGCAACAGCTACCTGATGCCGTTGATTCATCATATTGGTCAGATTTTCCATCATTGTATTCATGAGTTGGGTCTAAGCTGTCATGAATTGACTCAAAGTTGGATCCAATCTTGTTGGAACTAGCTGTTGATCCTGTGCCAAAGGATTTAGGTATTGTTGCTAGGTTCTGAGGCCATCTGATTGCCACCAGCTATTCTTAGAGTATCAACTATTCGATAGGATGACACCAAGGTTACCAAGGAAAGAAGGAATAGTAAAGGTAATAGGAAAACTCATCTAAGGGGGATACTCTAATGGCAATACTAAACTAAAACATTCACTTAGCCGAAAAGGTTAACAAAAGAAGCAATAAACTCCACACATAAAGATTTTTGACATGACTGCAACGTAATGCCAAAAGTAAAACTGCAGCTCACATCACACACAACTGCAAAAAAAGCAAAATGATCTATACGATGCTAAAACTATAGCAGGGTTCTATTTTGATGGCCCCCAATCTTCACGGTAGTCTTTAATCTTATCTTAGAACATATTGAGTGCTTTCTTGATCCAAACTTCAGAGTAGAGTTTAAAGAATTCTAGGCCAACCTCTGATTTGAGAATGAAACACTTGAGACATCTATAGATATTATGTGGATAAGAAGTTAATTTAAGTTTTGAAAACAATATTCCAGAGAAGGTGAAGAGTAAGAATCCCAAGAATGAGGTAAGAATAGATAATTACTAGATATTCATTTTATCAATTTGATTTAGAAAATAGCTTTTGAAAACTTTGCTAAATCAACCATTCTAACTAGGGCTTTGTCCTACAGTCGATATGGTTCTAATACCACCTCTGTCGAGACCCGAATCAGCAAATCCGGACTCTCTGTGTGTTTTGCACTAGTCCAGGATCATGCTAGTGCACATAGTATAAACATTGATGGAATATCGACCATATTCACAATTAACCAAGAAAAAGACTCAAATATTATTAATTTTCAGAGTTACGACTTTATGGCCAAGCTTATAAATAATAGCCTGAAGGGCTTTAACAAAAGTTTGCAGTGAAAAATGGAAATAAGCAGATGATTGGATTCGTTCATCTGAGTACTAGACCGCCTACCTATTCCAGTTCTTCTGAGCCTTTAGAAGTAGATGATTGGATTTGTTCAGTGGAAAAGAAGATAAACCTTGTTTAGTGCACCAATCGAGAAAAAGTTCTCTATGCCACTCATCAGCTAGAAGGTGCTACAGCCGATTGGTAGGAGGACTATTGTGCCGCTTATGAGAATCAGGAGAACATTATATGGGCAGAGTTCACCATAGCTTTTTGCAATGCCCATATCAATGGAGTGATTGAAATGAAGAAGGAAGAATTTCATGAGCTTCAACAAGGGAACATATCAGTGAGTGAATATCTCAATAAGTTCACTCAATTAGCTCGTTACGCTCTAGAGAATGTTACCACAGATGATGCACATCAAAATCACTTCAAAAGGGACCTTAACCCTGGATTGAAGGTTCAAGTTTTGAACCGTCTTTGATGATCTTTTTTGTGGTAACGACAGAACTCGAAAAAAATATAGGGACATATGTTGTGTATAACTCACGCGTGGACCGAGTCGGGCACCTGACACCTGATAGAGACTAGAACAACTTGGCGGAGACCGAATTGACGCATCACCCTATGCACCATATAGTCCTCGATAAACATGTCAAAGACAAGCTTTTTTCATGTCAGCCAATATGCTTGGTCATGCTAGCATAGTGAAGATGGCCCAGTGGGAGCACGGTCCAACATCTCTTGAGCAGAGTATAGCTCCCAGCGCACGTCATCAACGGTGAGGTGGCAGAGCTGCTCGACGAAGTGCTTATACACGTGTGATTTGCAAGTGTGAAAACTGTGCGTGAAAGCCAGAACAGTGGTTACAAAGGATGGCCTGTAATACACGTATAGTAAAGATATAGGAGAGTACATACCCGTTTATGGCACCAAAGGGACCCTACGATCGACCGGTCCACCGTGCCCCTGTGGTACACATTTGCACGATACAGACTGCAATAATATACCTCTATTTTTTATTTTGCACTAATAACCCTCTATCACTCCACCAGTGAGCGACTTGGGCTAGTCTCCCACCATTGGGCGCCAAGTGTGCAAGTTACCCACTGGTTGAGTGACTAGACCGTTCAACTCCTAGTTGTCCAATGATTGAGTGACTTAGCCCCTAGTCACCCAACTGTTGGGTGACTATATCCTAGTCGCTCGACCGTTTGGCGACTAGGGGCCTTTATCCGCTGCACGCGCACTAACCAAGTGCCATTTCGCCAAAGGGAGAAGTTGGAGAGAAAGAGAGGTGAGGAGAGAAGAGAGGAGAGGGGGAGAAAGAGAGGAGAGGAGAGAAGAGAGGAGAGGAGAGGGAGAAGAGGGGGAGAGAAAGAGAGGAGAGGGAGGGAAAGAGAGGAGAGGTCCACGTATCATCGATGGTAAGTCCCTTGGACTTCTTTGAAGATTTATTTTTGAAACCATGGTAGGTTAGCAACTAAAATCATTAGATGTGTTATTGTGTCGGGTTTTCCTTGTAGATTTACTTTTGAAACCAAGGAAGGTTAGCAACTAAAATTACTATATATGTAGTTATGTCTGGTACATCGCATATTGTTAATAGTTGCAAATACTGTAGTCCTAGAACTATTGTTAATTTAGTTGTTAATAGTTGTACTTTTGAAACTATGGTAGGTTAGCAACTCAAATCTTTATACGTGTTGTTGTGTCAGGTACGTCACATATTGTTAATAATTATAAATAGTGTAGTCTTAGAACTAACGCTAATTTAGTTGTTAATAATTGTAATGCCTCTATGGCTATACGCTAACCTCTTAATCTCATACCCTAACCTCTAAACCCTGAAACCCTAAACCCTAAAACCATAATACCGAAATATGGCTATGGCTATATATGTTGAGGAATATATGGTTTATGCAAGAAGGTGAAGGCTCAATACAACAGAGAAGAAGAACAGTGAACTTAATTAATCAATCAAGTACTACTATAGTAATTATTAAGTTGATCCGCGTGAGAAGCACCGACCCATTTGGAGAATTGGAGGAGGGGGGCAGTTGTTTGTCTGAGAAGGAAGACTTAGTCACTGTTCTAATTTAATCACTCCATGTGATGATCTCTTAGTCACATGCATGCATGCTACTGCCTAATCCTAATTTACTAATTAGAGCATATTTATTTATTTATCTAACAATCAGTCCCGCATTATCTCTCTCCATTAATTTTCTATGTTTTTTCTAGGATAATAGGCAAATACATGTACTTCCTTTGTTCCCGAATAGATGTCATTTTAAAATAATGCAAGCAGTCAAATTTTCATACTTGGACTACTAACTAATATACACAAAACTAATTAGATTTTTCACATAGAAATGGTATTATTAGACTTATCATAAAAAATAGCCCATCATTTTATGTGTTTTATAATATTTTTATTAAATTATAATTATTAAAAACTTTTGCTGGTTGATTTGCTTGCTATTGTCAACTTTAAATTCATTACTAGTTGAAGGACCACACGCCATGCTGCGAGTTACATTTCAAAACCATTCCGTTCTTCAAAAAGTTCCTGCTTTTAGGACATTATTCTGAGAAGTTCCTTACTCTTCCAAGTGACTGTACTTAGTTGGAAAAACAACAGACTTGATTGCGTGAACCTAGCCAATTGCGATTGATGAAAATGGGGATAAACTTAATGGAGGGCTTATATTGAATCTTATAGGAGAGAGATGAGTGAGGTCCAAAAAGTCATCTAAAGTGTGAAAACAGTATGTTTATTTTAAGGAGTATAGACAGTGATCAAGCTCTCACGAATTTTTGAAGTAGCCCTCGATTGATCGCTCCACACACACATCAATTGTGCAGTAGTACACTCGAAAATACTTAGGGGCCGGGCAGGAGAAAAGAAATTAAAGGTAGAAAATTATTAAGAAGAACATGATGATGATCACAAAAGGCATTAGCAGCAAGGATCTCCTACTAGTTCTGGATCACAAGTACAACACAAGAACAAGAAATGGGGTAAGAAAGAGAGTGAGAGAGAGAGAACAAAGAGAACAGAGTCATCACAATGAACCTAAAGCTAGCTAGCCCTACAGGTACGGCTACATGCATGGCAAGCGACACGGTAAGTCCTACACAAGCTAAGCCGAGTTGACTAATAACTAGCTACGTCCAGAGGGATTCCCTCTTGAGGTGCTCCTGCGCCGCGTAGTGCACGCCGCCGGCCGAGGCGCCGTAGCTCACCAGCTGTGGCGGGAGCCCGCCGCCGTTCTGCATGAGGAACGCCTCCGCCGCGGCGTCGGCATCGACGTCGACCATCTGCTGCTGATGATGGTGCTGCATCGTCATGTCGTGGTCGCCGCCTCCGGCGAGCTGGTCGGCCGCGCCCTGCTGGCCGTCGCGCTGCTGCATCTGGATGCATAGGATCTCGGCCTGCGCGACGGCGAGCTGCATCTGCAGCTGCGAAACCTGGTTCTGCAGGAAGGAGATGGCCCCCACGCAGCCATACACCGGGTCCCGCATCCGCGCGTTTGCCTCGTACACCAGGCTGCTCACCGCGTCCCCGCGCTGCTGCACCGGCAGCTCCTGATATGCCAATCCATGGACTTCCATGTGAGGTGCATGGTACGTGTGTGTGTGTGTGTGCATGCATGCATGAACAATGCATGTATGTGTCTACCTACCTGGAGCATCTTGCTGACGTTGCTTGCGCCGAAGACCTTGTGGACGATGGCGAACTTGTGGGGGTCGTCGGCCGGGAAGAAGGGCGCGAAGATGCAGTCCTTGGTGCACCGCCGCCGCAGCAGCTTGCACGACGCGCACGGCGAGCAGCCGCCCATGTAAACGTGATCTATGTGTCGCCGCGCCGGCTGCCGGCCTGAGATCTCTATCGATCGATCGATCCAACAGAGCAAACAGCTACGCAAGCACGCAGTGGAACACTAGCCCCGCAGCTAGCTCGCGAAGCTTAACTAGCTAGCTGCCTAGCTACGGCAAAGAGAACGAAGCAAAGCAAGATGGCGACCAGAGGGTGCGAAACGAGCGGTATTTATAAGCAACATCCATCCGTGTTAAGTAGCAAGATGAAGACGAAGACGACGACGACGCATGTGTGGTGGTTCAGATTCAGAATCGAGACAAGGGTAATTACTTGCTGTTGGTTAGTTTCTCAAGAGATGCCCTGGCTGCACGCCCCTGCCTGACCAGGAGAGGTTAATTAAGAAAATCAGAACAAGGTAAAAGTAAACACAACTTAATCTAGACCTGCTAGATAGATAATTTATTGTCACTGACCGCTGCAGGACAAGGGGGGTCGATTAGATTAACAGAGGTGACACTGGTGATGCTTCCATTGGACACAAGGGCATCAAAGTCACTGTTAATTAGCTAGCTAGGAATCTTAGGGTCTGTTCTTTGCGGCTTCTAAAAATCGTTTTTGGATTTTGCTATAGTAACTAACTTTTAAACGGAGTATTTTTTTAAGATAGGGTCTACAAGTTAATTGTAGTACACGTTAAAAAACTAATATCTATACCATCAAAAATCGCAAAGGAGTATCTCTCTTTCCACAATCTCTGTCGTAAATAGCCAAAAAACCATCAACCGTAGTTAAAAATCATCAACCACAATCAGAAAGAACAGACCCTTAGTAAATCAACCAGTACAACTGAACCAATTAATTCCTGTCAGATTGGGTGCCTGCAGTATGCCAGCACCATCAACATATACTACGTGCATGTGATCGCCGGATTGACCCGTGCTATGGCATATGAATACGTGTAAGAAATACGGCAAGATAAAAGCAAAACATACTACTAGCTAGATCGACCATATGTAGTACATATTGTAGGTGTTCATACGTATGTACACGGGTTAATTGGTTAGATTAGAGCTCCGCTCAGCGATGGGCTTCTGCTGTCAACACTAGTGTTCGGTTTTTATTTTCACTATTTATTTATTTTTTATCATTTTCTATTTTTTTCTTGTATTCCTTTATATTATTTGTGATAGGCTAACATGTTTTTATTTTTAATTTTTTTTAAATTTAATTATACCAAATAAGCTAACTCAGTTATAGTAAAAAATAAATCAACTATAGTAAAAAAAATTATAAGTTATCGTCATTCTGAACATCTTAGATTAGGGGTGCATAGAACGTGATCAAGAGCAGACGAGATCGTGTACTCGAAGCAAAGAATCGATGCAGTGTAGAGTTTACTCCTCCCGTCGCGTAAAACCAAAGGTTTAGCAACACTGCAGCAGTGCTAACTAGTTGTAGATAGTTGCTACTACTTTATTCAGTTGCTGCTGTGGCAAGAATCCTCCAGAATTCCCTTCTCCCGAGACCATGTTTGTCCAGATCTTTTGTGGCTTAAATCCATAACCCCTTTAGTTAAGCTCCCCCTTCGGTGTTCTTTTTCCGGAGACCCGAGTTTGCAAAACCTAAGCTGATCAGCTTAAAAGACTAAGGTCGATGATTTAACATCAACCGGAAAATGATTAGCATCGAGATTCGTGGTCCAATTATGGATTTGGCGAGATTTGGCTATACTTAGGTTTCGAGCTTCACTGGGTAATAATCAAAAGGGTAAGAAGTGGAGAGTTATGTTTTTGCAGCGGCATACTGCAATAGACGGTAGCAATTACGCTGGTGGTGGCATCATCATGGAACTGTTGATATAAATAGCACTGTAGCTACTTTTTTTTTTTCAAAATTTCCTTCGAACACTTATTTTTGCCAAGCTAGCCCTCTCCATAGACCTACCATGTCTGACAGGTATCTGCCGATCTAAGGAGCTACCGAGCTACAGTAGTTCAACGGGCTCCTGCCAAGCCTCCCGTCCACGGTAGCACACTGACCGGCGCTAATCCTTAGTTAAGTAACACTAATTAGCGCTAATCATTACTTAATTAATGCTAATCCCTACACTGTGCATTGCTCTTTCTTGCTACCGTGGACGGGAGGCTCGACAGGTCATCTGGCTTGGTAGGTACCTACCAAGAGTGGTAGGTTCACGGAAAGGGCTAGATTTGCAAAAACAAACGTTCGGGAGCTAAATTTTTTTAAAAAAGTGGGCACAATGCCATTTATATCAACAGTTCTCATCGATGTTCAAGAGTTGGTTAGGTGGCGACTCAATCTGGGGTAAGGGTGATGGCACATGGGTGCAAGAGACATATGAGGTGTTGCTAGACAATTTGGGAATTTTTCATTTGGATTTTGGATTAAAAAAAGAGAAAGAGAGGGGTCAACTTGTTATTGAGAGAGAGGAATAGGATAAGAAGCCTCTTGTTCCTTCTATTTGCTAGATTGAGAGGGAGATGGGGATCGATTCGATCCCCACCTCCCCTACTCCAGCGGACTCAGCGTTGGCCGTTAGTGTCACAATCCTCCTCTCTCCCTCTTTTTATACTGGTTTAATTTGGGCTCTCCTCCCAGTAGGTCTTCGAGATCCAATAGAGTTTCCTCACCTCTCTTCTTCCTCTTCCACCTCCAGAGTGAAAGCCCTAAGTCTTTGAGCTTTGGCGACAGTAGTGCAATTCGACACTCCATCTGCAGCAACCCGAAGCCTCATCCTCAGCATAGCCATTGGTGAGCTGTGCTTTGGTGAGAGTAGAGCATGGGAGTCGGATCGAGGCTGTAGTGACTCCGGCTTTGGGCTGGGTTAATGCTACGATGGCACCGGCGGTGCATGACATCCAGGTAGTGGTGTAGGTGAGCCATAGCGACGCTTGTCTTGGTTGCGGTTTTGTGGTGGTGGTTTTGTGGCTCGATCATGACAGAGAAGGTTTTGGCCATGTTTTGTGTGTTGTTTTTGCTTGCCTAGCACTTGGCTGGTGCTAGGTTCTTGGTCTTGTGTGGCATTTTTCGACCATCGACCTCATGACCGTGGTGTTTGTTGGTTCGTGTGGGTGGCTTCTTATGTCTAAGAACCATGCCATGGTGGAAAAAATGATAATAGGTTTTTTGTGATAGCGTCAACTTCGATATGCCTTGTCTTGCTACCTTCTGAACAGCTTTGAGTGCTGCACCTCATGAGTTGTTTTCGGTTTTTGTTGTTATTGTGTGATTGTGAGCCATTCTAGTGTACTTTAGTATTTGATAATATTATCACTAGTTGCTGCAGGCAATTGTAAGATAATATGTGGAATTAATTATTTCTCGGTGACGATTCATGTTCTCTTTGAGATTGCAATGAAAATTTTGGAATATTTTGCTAGTATATGAGTTGTTCGCAACCTAATTATTTGGTGTCGTAATCTTGTCATTTGCCTTCGGTCAGTATTGTTGTCAACTCCTTTTGAGCCGTACTTAGTGCTGTTATATTATTGTTATTATCCTCGAAGTGCAATTGATTAATGTGGTAAGTAATAGAGCTTAAACTAGTAGGATATCTAGAGGTTATTATTATGATGATTAATTAAATATAGACCATTGTGTCGAGAATGTCTTGTGCTAAATAAGTGTAAACCAACATCTAAGACCAATAATTAGGAAATCATAATGATTAATGTGGTAAGTAATAAATTAAAAATCAAAAGTAAACTCTCTAATGAGCAGCATCTAATTGTGCAATTTTTATGTGGTGCTCCTTTTCCTAGCTGATTGACTCAGACAAAGTACGTACTGTGGTTCAGTGGCAAGAGAGCACCAATCCCGTACACTGATCTCAGCTAGCAGACAGAGCGCATTCATGAGTGAAATAATTTTCAGAGATTGCAAGTTGTGGCAAACACTTGGCGCAACTAGATTCTTCTGCTGAATTAGTTAATTTACAGAGCCCATCATGTGCACCGCACGAGATGAAGCATCCCTGGGTAGAAATAAAAACATCAATTTGCTGGGACCTAATCAGAGCCAACGTGGTTGACACAGTACGTACTACCGCACTACTACTGCACTAGCTTTGTCTCTAGTACGTGCCATTAATTACAATTTGGAAGGGTCTAACACGCCGAAGTCAGTTGTTGGAGTGAGTTAATTAAGACTAAACGTAGGGAGTAGAGTAACATTTTTCTTGCATGCCTTGGCGCAAGCCAGTGTTGTTGACATGTAGTGGTATTTGTTTTTCAATTTGGCTTTTCCTTAATGTGGTCGATTGCACCGTGCTTTGTTACTTCTTGCCATTCAATAAGCCCTCCTGGCTAGTCCTAGATCAGGTGATTTTTTTGTGACAATTTCATAAAAGCTACATTCTTAAGAACACGATTTGTCACTTGTAACATCAACAAACATGCAAACATAAACATGATTTGATGTCTCGGTAAAAACACTTAGAGTACTAGTGTCTCTTTTAGTTTCAACTTTCAATGGCATGAAGGCCTGAGCATATTTAACCTCTGCATGCATGGGAGTTGTAGTAATATTCCTATCCTAGCTTGACATTGTGTGCTGCTCACGTCGCTATTTTGACCATGGACTGACACGATTCCATGGCGTGGTTTGTTTACGCAGTTTTCGAGCACATAGTGAGAGAAAGTGTCCAAACATAATAATGGAACATGAGGATCGAGAGTGTTGGAAAAATTGACAGTGCCGATCGAGAAACCCTAGCCAACCCTAGCGAGGGTGGTAGAGAGAGAGATCGAGGAGGGATCGACGTGAATGTTTGTTTGGGAAACATTCACGTGGGCACTACGTCTCCTCTCTTCCCAATTAGCCTTTTGTTGGTCAAGTTCCAATAGTAACCATTAGCCATACGCGTGTCTATATTTGAGTGGACTATATATACCCGCAAAAATATTTAATTTGTAGCTTGTTACAGACATGATTTGTCTTTTACCTGCAAGTCCAATTCAATCTTTTTTCTGATCTTTTTTAATGCCTGTGGACGGTCTTTAAGATTCAATTTTGACATTAACAATACCAAATTATGTGAGTAAAAAGATATAAATTATAGCATGAAACTACTTGCGAAAAATATGCTTGTGTAATTTTCTTATGGGAAACTAGGTATATCTATAGTGTATATATTACTGGTAAAGTTTAAAAAAGTTTGATCGATATACATATATGCAACCATTTGTATACAAAAATAATTTCTGTCGTAGTCAATTTAGTAAAGAGATAAAAGAAATTTTTATGTACAAAATCAAATTCTGTCATAGTCAGGCCTTTCTTTTTTTACTTTCCGCCTTCTCCTGATTTGGTTTTATCTTCTGGTATTTTTCATCTAGTTATCAAGCATATACATTTTTGTTATTCCATTACTACACTGAAGTTGACTAAATTGTAATTAATTATTGAGTCTGATATGACATCTCCATTGACAAAGTAAAATAAACGAGGCAGAAGTACTATTCCTATTCCTATATAATAAATGAGGACTATCTAGTGTCTAGTAAAATTTGGCCCAAATTAAAGCACCAAATTGTTTGATTTTGTTTGAACAATTCCAGAAGCTACTTAAAATTAACTTTAATCTCCATTGCAAACTAGTCACAGGTCACTTAAATGCCCCTTTTCTGCCATATTTTTTTTTTGTCGATCTCTTGTTTCTCTCACCTTTCCCATAAAGGGAGAGTGCATGATCGATGTTGTTTTAATCCTCATCACAGTATGCTTGAACATAAAATATCAGCAACTTTGAAATAGAATATAGTTTGGACAGATTGCAAGCTAGCTAAGCTGTTGCGCATAGGGTTCGATGACCAACTCATCCACCGAAGAACAGACAGAATCAAATGGTCGGAGCCCTCTTAATTGCACTCTGACACCACCCAAACACTGTCATGGATTCCATAAAAAACAAAAACATGTTTTAAGTTGCTAATAACACATGTAGAGATCGATCCCTGCACGAACTGCAATGCCTCGCTTGCTGCGCGACTGTGAGCTGGGCTGCTCAGAGCCGTCCGATCTCCTGTGCGATTTAGATCAAATGGACATGAACCTGAAGTGTCTCTCTCTAAGACTCCCTGTCTCTCGCACGCATGCATGTGCTGCGTTGAAAAGATCTCGAACTTCCATTCGAATCATCGAATCCATGGGTGGCCATTGAAACACGCAGGGGAGAGACATTACTGTAGAAAACATCAAGTTAAACTAGAGGTTATTGCCTTGTTGGTGTCGTCGATAGCAAGTGATGGAGGTATTCACGAAGCGAGAACAGATGTTTCACTCGTTGAGTTCATTCTCCAATGCTGAATTTAATGATCATCTCTTTATAAAATTGAGGACTTGAGATTCCCTTCCTGTTCTCGGAGAGGCTGTCCATAACGACCAGGGCTTTTACAGGGCGCAAGGTCGGTCTCCAACATGTAGATCTGGGAGTCGGGTTGGGTTTTTTCGGGCAAACCTGAGGCCTGACCGACACAGCATGGGTATGTATATGGCAGGCTAGGCTGGTCTAGAAAACTGGCCCATTGAGTAGCATGGTTCGGCTTGGCCTATCTATCGTGTTTGAGCCGGCTCGGCACAAGAGAGGCACAGCGGGCACAGTGGGCCTAGTGGCGTGGAGCCACGGTGGACGGTGGTGGTGCAAGCGTAGCGGTGGGGAGCGGCCACTACTACAGAAAGGGTTATCATAGATGATTCAAAACCGTTATCACAGACAGTTTCTGAATTGTCTGAATTTATGTGTCAGTGATAACAGGTGGTTATCACAGACGGCTCTCAAATCGTCTGCGATAAACTACAACATAGACGGTTTTTCAAAACAACTGTCTGTGATATGTCCGCTATCACAGACTATTCTTGGTATTACCCATTTGTGATATCTTACATATCATAAACGATTATTAGTATTAGCCTTCTATGATCTATGATATATAAGATATCACAGATGGGTAATATCAAAACTCATATGTGATAGTAAAATATTACAGACGATTGGTTTTAAAAACCGTCTGTGATATCTACATATCCCAGATGGTTTGGTATTACAAACTATCTGTGATAGTTATTTGAAAAGATATATTATTTTTTATTTTTCAGCTAGCCTCAAGAAATCCTAGCCATGTCCTCTAAAAACAAGTAAGTCGATCACACATATATAGCTCATGATAATCATTACACAGATATCACAAAATAAATTAAACAATACAATCACATCACATATATAACATATGACAATCGTTACACATATTTCACAAATGAATTAAACAATTGAATCAAGTATAATTGAATTAATTATTTGATTAAGCACAACTGAGTGAATTACAATTGAATCAAATGTTTGAACAACTAATTATCATCGCCGCTGGGGTTGAATACTCCATTCTGGTGAATGACCTCCGCCATCAAAAATTCGGAAAGCTATTCTCAAACTTCGGCGAGGTTGTCAAGATCATATGCACTTAAGTCGAATTCTACACCCTATCGTTAGGAGTGTTAAAGTCATTAGCATATATATTCATATATAGAAATTGGTAATCACGAAATAAATATTGGTAGGTTGACATATGTAACATCCTATTTTTTAGAGTTTATTTGAAGTTTTTAAAAGAAAATTCACCATTTGGATTTTTCTGCATTTAATACAAACTTAAATTAAAATTTTAATAATTATAAGAATTTAATATGACTAATATAAATATTAACATTTACTAAAAATATTTTATTTGGGTTCCTTATCTCTCACGAAATTTTTTGGAATTTTCTATGAATTTTTAGATTTATTTGTTATTTTCTAAAACTCTTTTAATTTTATCTAAATTACTCAAAATATAAAAGCCCCCAAAATCCTAAGCACTGTAATGGGTGGCCCACTACTGCTCTACCAGCCCATCCAATCTCAGCCGTCCGATCCCCCTTTTGCCACGTGTCAATCATCCGGCCCTAGCTTCCGCACCAGCCGCTAGATCTTGTCCATAGACACGTGTACAACATCTCAGCTAGGAGGTACTATTCATCTATGTCTTCTGCTGTCGTTGCCCAATCTGCTACCCTGCCATGTGTCAACAATCCAACGGTGCACGCACGGTTAACAATCCAATCTCCAATCTAGAGATCTCGACGTCCGTGCCGTCATCACCATAGACTCGGAGTCCTAGTCCGATCCACCGCTTCAACCTCCGCATATAAAAGCCGTGCCACCACCTCATTCTTGCAACCCTACAACCGTCGTCGTTCGTCAAGCTCCGTCATCATCGCCACCGTCCCGGTCCACGCCTTCAGCCGACGCCACCATCCCCACTGAGACGCCGTCTGGTGAGATGTCGCTCCGCCCCGCCGTTTGGTTTTGTATAACATCCTGATTTTTCGGATTTTTAAAACCTTGAATTTAAAAATAAATTTTTGGGAATTTTCTGGAATTAATAAAGCTTAATTTGAATTTTTAGAAATTTAAAAAGATTTAATATGATTAAAATAAACTTTAACATAAGCTGAAAATATTTTATTTGAGTTCCTTGTGTCTCAAGGATTTTTCTGGTATTTTTGGTGAATTTTTGGGATTTATTTGCTATTTTCTAGAGCTTTTGGAAGTTATTTGGATTTTCTAAAAAAGAAAAAGAAATTAAAAAGCCCCCGAGCCACCTCAGCCGCCCGATTCCCACTCCCGGCACGCGTCGGCCATCAGGCCCGCTTCCCCACCACCACCGCCGTACCCTTTCCCGTCCACGCGCCGCACCGCCCGATCCCCCGCCCCGGATGCGCGTCGCGCATTTGCGCCGCCACGTGGTAGCACCAGCCGCTCGCGCCCGCGTCCTCGCTCGCCCGTCTGATTGGTGCTCCGCGTCTCGGCTCCATCCCCGCCGCCCATTCCCCGCGCCCGCACGAAACCCTAACCCTAATCGCGCCCATGCCCTCAGTTGTCCGATCATCTCCCGCGTCATCCAGACCGTCCATACTGGATCTGAGCCGCGCCCCGCGCCGTGTCCGATCGGGACTGCCTCGGTTCGCGTGTTAAAACCCGCGTGACCACCTCGGTTCGCGTGCCCGCTCGTCGCCACCGCCGAACCCTCACCTCCGCTCCCTCGCGCTCGCGCCGCCGTTCCCGGGCCGTCCCACCGTCGCCCGTGCGTCGCCGCCCTCGCCCGTCGCCGCCGACGCCGTCGCTGTCGCCGGAGACCCTCGCTTCCCCGCCGGTGAGCCCTCCGCCGTATCCCTTCGCCCGTCGCGCCGGTCGCCTCCTCCGTTGCCCCCGCTCCGCCCCTCGGTCCTCGCGCGGGACCCGCGCCGCGCCGCGCCCGCGTGACGCTTCGTGCGACGCGCCCCAAGCCACAGGTCGCCCATCGCCGCCGTCCTGCCACCCGGCCGTGCGATCCCCGCCATCGCCTCAGATCTGGATCGATGATCCAGATCATGCCGCGCGTCAGCCCTACCCACATGGCATGCCACGCCGCCTAAACCCGCCCCGAGCCACGTGGCGATCACGCCGCGACCACGTCGGTACCGAGTGCCACGTGCCGGCACCAAAGAATGCCACGCGGCCCTACCTGCTGCGTTAAGCGTCGCGCCCGCGTGTACTATTGCGTAGACCGGGTCCACCGTGGACTGGCTTTTCCGTGGACCGGGTTCACAGCATAGTGCCTTTTTTAATTTTCCCGATTAAATTTAGGATTTATTTTCCGAGAGTCCGTTCTCCTCCGTCCTAGCTCCGATTGACCCCGTTCTTTTTTCTAAATTAATCTAAAATCGAGCTCTAGCTTTTGGTTCTAGTTTGATGGTTTTTGGAGTTCATTTGCTTGTCATTTTATGTATTTTTCTTGTTTCAATCGTTTTCTCTCTCATTAGATTTGGATTCCGGAGGAGCAGGATCTACGCCCGAAGACCAGGAGTACCTCACTGAGCATAACCAAGGCAAGTCGTGTCCTTTGATCATGTTGAACCCAGTTTGCAATCTATTATTTAATTATTTTGTTTTAAATTACATTGCATCGCTATTTTTATTCAAACCCTCGTATTGGTAGTTATCGTCCCAATTGAATTCATCCCTCCTTGATAATTTGGAATGCCATAATATCATTGTCACCATAGGTTGGGAAACATACTAGTGATGCTAGGTTATTTGTCACATGGGTTGGTACGGTAGAATTGCTTTGCCTTGCTTAAGCTTACGATTGGGTTATCATTACATGTGAATTATCAATTTGACTCAATGAGATATGAAACTGTCGTTGGTGCCACGTTTATTAAAATTTGGGCCATGACGTTGGTGCGTCATCGGCGGTGGTTATACAAATTGGTTTTCACTCGGGCAAGTGATCGTGCAGTAAAGGGAGAAGTGTTGGAGCACTTCGAGGGATGAGGTAGTTTCGCCCGAGTAAACTTAAGGACTTAACTTTGTGCGCCATTGATCTGAGTCTTACTGTGCAAACCACATGTCTGGCATGGGACGGACCTGGCTGATTAATTTGGGATGTTTCAACTTTAATCTTTCCATTGAGATGAACATGGTTGCTGATTTTCATGTGGCGCAAGGGGGGTGTGATGCGAAACCCTAGCGGGCGGATTAAGTTAGAATTGAACTTTGTAAAGGATTTGTTGTAATTTTCTTTAACGTGAGGATCATCACATCGTGTGGGTACAGTTGTGCAACCTCTGCAGAGTGTAGAACTATTCGAATAGCCACGTCCTCGGTCATGGACAATGCTCGGTGATTTCACATGAGGGGTAGTTATTTCTGAAAACTTGTGTATTGTGGTTGGATAGTGGATGGTTAATCCGCTGTTGGTTTAGCTTATGGATAGGAGGTCCATAAGCGGTTGGTTTAGCTTATGGATGGGAGGTCCATAAGCGGTTGGTTTAGCTTGTGGATGGGAGGTCTGCAAGTAGTTATGTCAATTCCTTTGGTTATTATTTATTATTGTTTTACTTAAAGTTCGCTTTCAATCTATTTACTGTATTTACCTTCAACTGTCATTTATGCAAATTAACCTTTCAGCCATCCTTTGGTAAGCCTTACATACTATATTGCATTCATTTGTTACAAACGACTTGCTGAGTACCAATGTACTTACGGCTTTATGCCCAATGTTGCTCAGTTGAGGAAGAGGAGTATCACCAGTAGGAGGTTCCAGAAGGAGCATACTTCGACGACTTCACGGATTAGGCTTCGTTCTCCACTCGATAGCCTGTGGGCTTGTCGATTGGCCACTGCGCTTTATTTTGGATTTCCGCTTCTAGTTTTGTTAAGCCCTTCAGGCTAATCTGTTGTAAGCTTGACCATAAGGTCGTACCTTTTGAGATTTATTGATATTTGAGCTTTTCCTTTATTTTATCGTGTATATGGTTGTGATGACATCTATATTTGACTGTGTGCACTAGCATGATCCTGGGACTAGTCCAGAATACACAGGGAGTCCGGATTTGCATATTCGGGTCTGACATTTCACCCACCGGTCAATCCGCCGCACCCTTGCTCCAGCCTCCGTAGCACCCCGCCTTGCTGCCCTTCGGGCTGCATGCGCGTCACACCGCTCGGGAGCCCAAACAGCCACCGACACTTTGCTGCCATCCACTAAGAGTCAAGCTGACGCCACACCTCAGACATCTGCTGGTAGAAGTCAACAATGGTGGCATCAAGCTGCTGAAGGGAATACGTCCGATGCACGATTGAGAGATACACAGCATCACTTATCGGTTGATAGCGAGTTCAGAGGCGCTCCCACATTCTTACAAGTTTAACTTCTGCAATTCAGATATCATGATTCAAAAGGTGAATAAACCAACATTTACTATGGATGAAAATAGTACAGGTTAATCCGAGCTGATCTGGTATCGAATGGTATCGAATCTGGTCAGTACCAAATACGGGAAGGTAATTTAACATTCGGTATCGAATCCGATCAGTACCCAATAGTTGTTAATGGATACGGTAAAAATTCAACTAATTAGCATCGATAAACAGTAAACTAAATACTATCCGACTGGATATCTGACAAGCAAGTTAATACCCCAACCGGCCTAGTCCATCAACCATCATTGACATCAACCGGTCTAGATTTTACCCAAGTCCTAATCCAACTCCAAAGTCCAACCACTCTTGCCAGTCACCACCAATTCTCCTCGCTTATGTTGAACTTGTGTATGAATTTATCAGATTTCGAATTAATGTATGAATTTATTGGTTTTTAAACTTATATAGGAATTTATCACTTACGTTGAACTTATGCTGTGTCGGCTATCATATTTAAGTAATCTAGATGAATTTATTGCTATTTGAAGGCTTCAAGTGATGGTGATATGATTCAATATATATTCCTTTATGTATGTACATACTATCCATTTTCGATTTGAAACTGTCGTGTCTCCGTCCCGATGATACTATATCTGAAACTCCAAATACTCTGAATTTGTATCCATATCCGGCCTTATCGTATCCGACTCTAAAAAATATAGGTTATGATACGGTATGAACAATATCCATCCAAATCCAACCCAATTGCACCCCTAACATTTACTCATCTAGTGTGTAAGACTAAAAACATGAAAAGTTCAAAACCTGAACCGTTTGTAAAAGTTCAGACAAATGTAGCACAAGCTGTACATATTTAAAAATCCTCCTGACTGCATATTTTCTGAACATCCAAATTCCCGAACAAGATGATACTTTACAAACATTACCTGGATCCAACAATTTATTAAACTTAATTGTTATTCCCAAAGCATGACATGGCAAATATTCAATAAACATTACATACTTACATGTTCTGATTCAGAAAAAATACTAGATCAAGTCTAGGCATCCAATCAAGTCTTCTGTAAACGCTCTAAATCGTATGCATAGAAAATGTGTTTTATTGGTATAATTTTTCAATAATTACAGAAAGGAGAAACATACTAATGGAAAAAAACTGTCCATCTCTGTGAAGCATTGTAACATACACATGGTGGGCAGGTTAAAATTTTTCCAGCTCTGCAAAGCATTTCAACAAATAGCAAATGATTGTGCACCATGCACTACTACAGAAAGCCTAATACTAGACGTCAAATCCCAGACGGTTTGACAAAACCGTCTGTGACTGACATTAACACAGACAGTTTTAATTTGAACACCGTCTGTGTTGATGACGTCAGAGAAAACGAGTATCACAGACCGTTCTTACCAATGAATCGTCTGTGATATTTCAGTATCACAGACGGTTTTTATTAAAAATTGTCTGTGATAATTCCAAATTATCACAAGATGATAAGCTGATTATCACAAATGGTTTGTATTATAAACCGTCTGTGATAATCTTAGAATTATCACAGATGGTTTGTAATACAAAACCATCTGTGATATTTTCTGTCAGATGTTAATATATAAGTACGTACACATTGCTTCTAATAACTTAC
This sequence comes from Melocanna baccifera, assembly GCA_036346265.1. Classification (NCBI taxonomy): domain Eukaryota; kingdom Viridiplantae; phylum Streptophyta; class Magnoliopsida; order Poales; family Poaceae; genus Melocanna; species Melocanna baccifera. Next base: position 12,762,709 of record CM070689.1, on the reverse strand, counting down.
CTACAGAACTACTGAGACAAGAGATCATAAATTAAAGGCAAATTTATTACAAAAGTCACACAGATAAAGAGATTCCCAGATTCTAATCTTCGGGCCTTCGTACGCTTCTTCTTCGACTTTGGGAGTTGGAGGATCAGCCGCTGAGTTCTCGAATGCCGTTAAGATTGTCCTTGCCCTCAGCACTTCCTCCTCCAGCCTGGGCAAATGATTAGTAGCATAGCCCATAATCTCGTAGAGGATAGCATTGTAAGATTCCTCAGAATTTGCCGTTTCTGCTTGATCGGCAATGCTATCCATCAGTCTTTCCAATGCCACAAGAGTTTCTTCCGCTCTGTGCACATTGTTGACAAGAACTAGGGTGAGGGCTGTTTCCCTTTCTTGAGCGGCAGCGAGACGCCTCCGTCGATGGCGGATGATCAGGTCGAGCTGACGTATGCAAGAAAGTTGGGGAAGGAGAGCACAGCGTGTGCGGAGAAGCTGCTCCAGATGTAAATTGCTGGCCGCCTGTGTAAGGTTTCGGCCAAACAACTCTTGATGAACAAATGAGAGGAAGGAGATGATCACAAGAATAGTAGAAGCCATATTGTATGTACGTTGCGTTGAGATTAGGCGCGCATATTTAACCTTTAGCAGAGATGGTTCGTATTCCAAACAGTAATGATATAGACGGTTCATATGCCAAACATTAATGATATAGACGTTTCGTATAACAATAGTCGCTCTCCCAAGTCCTGATCGAGCTATCACAAACAGTTTTATTTTGGAGACTGTCTGTGCTGAGTATCACAGACAGTTTTGACCAACGAACTGTCTGTGATAGTCAACCATCACAGACGGTTCTTACCAATGAACCGTCTGTGATAATCGGGAATATCACAGACAATTTTTAACTAAAAACCATCTGTGATGGTTGATATCACAGACAGTTTTTAGTAAAAACCGTCTGTGATATCACAAACGGTTTTTAACTAAAAATCGTCTGTGATAGTCAAGTATCACAGACGGTTTTTGTTAAAAAAACCATATGTGATAATGCTGCTATGTATTTATTGCGCCGCTCAGACCGCATCAATCTTCATTTTGATCCAGATCTAGCCGGTGCTGCAGCTGGAGGCAGCAAGGCTTTCAAACCATTTTTTTTTGGTGGAAGGAGGCTTATTTGGCAGGAGATTCATTGAGTTCTTGGTTACGCTATATATGGTTAGTAATGAAATTTGTTTTTGGTTGTAATATCCAAATAAGTTTGATCTAGCTAATTAATTTTCAGTGAACTGTTATATATATACTTTGAAGATCTAGCTCATTTGGATTTAGCTAGCCTCAATGCATGTGGTATATGTAGTTATAATTAATTAAATTAATTTTAATACTAAGTTATTATATATGTGCATAATATAGGACCGAAGCTGGATGTATACCGCAAACCGTGTGAGTGAAGAGTACATTAATGGCGTGTCTGCTTTTGCAAGAGCTACCGAGGAGGATATGTTGAATAAGGGGGTGGAATATATGTATTGTCCATCCACTGACTGCGAGAATTTAAAGATGTTTAAGAATCGAGAGCAAATTGAAGCGCACTTGATTCGGAGGGGTTTCATAAAGGGGTATACGTGTTGGACCAGTCATGACGAAGTCAATGATATGCCGTCGGATGACATCGCCGGTGAAGTCAATGATATGCCGCCAAATGACATCGCCGGTGAAGTCAATGATATGCTGCTGGATGATGATTGTGGTTCGGATTCGGATAGACTGCACGATGACAATTTGGATCAGATGCTTCGTGATGTAGAAGAGAACTATAATGAGAGAGAGTATATTAAATTCTGAGGCTTGATGGAGGACTCAGAGAAACCTTTGTTCACGTGCTGCAGGTCAAAGTACACAAAGTTGTCAGCTGTGCTTGAACTGTTGAAATTGAAGGCAAGCAACGGTTGGTCCAACAAGAGTTTTATGGCGCTGCTAGGTCTTTTAGCGGACATGCTTCTGGAGGGAAATGAGTTGCCTAAAACCACGTATAAAGCCAAGAAGGTTCTTTGTCCATTGGGAATGCAAGTAGAAAGAATACATGCGTGTCCGAACGACTATATTCTCTACCGTAAAGAGTATGCAAACATGCATGTCTGTCCGGTGTGCAACGCGTCCTCATACAAACGTAACAATCAATCAGATGATGATGGCGAGGGAACAGAGGTGAAGAGAGGACCTCCTGGAAGCTGGCATGGTATCTTTTTATAATTCCCCGTTTGAAGCGGTTTTTTACGAATCCAAAGGAGGCAAAACTGCTGCGATGGCACTCGGAGGAGCACAAGAAGGATGGAATGCTGAGACACCTTACTGATTCCACACAGTGGAGAAACATCGATAGGTGCTTTGCAGATTTCGATGCAGAACCGAGGAATATAAGGTTTGGTTTAAATACAAATGGAATGAATCCTTTCAGTAGCATGAGCAGCCGACATAGCACTTGGCCTGTGACTCTTTGTATTTATAACCTTTCTCCTTGGTTGTGTATGAAGCGAAAGTATATTTTGCTATCGATACTTATTCAAGGGCCAAAGCAACTTGGGAATGATATTGATGTGTACCTAACGCCGTTGGTGGAAGATCTAAAAATACTGTGGGACGAAGGGGTACAGGTATGGGATGCATACAAATGAGAGAAGTTCACTTTGCTCTCCTTATTATTCTGCACCATAAATGATTATCCTGCCCTTGCTAACCTGTCGGGCCAGAGTACAAAAGGTGCCAAAGCTTGTACTCACTACTTAGATGGTACCGAGAGTGTGTGGTTGAAACACTCACGTAAAACCGTGTACATGCGTCACCGCCGATTCCATCGGGGGGGCTCACCCATACCGCAAGATGGAGAGAAGGAGGACGGTTCAGCTCTAAGGCATTTAAGGGGAAAAGAGGCTTATAATATGGTTAAGGATTTAGATGTTGTCCTCGGAAAGGGACATAAATTGAGGGGTCATGAGAAGAACATCTAGAAGAAGAGATCAATATTTTCGGACTTACCTTATTGGGAGTACCTAGATGTTCGACACTGCATCGACGTCATGCACGTAGAAAAGAATGTATGTGACAGCTTGATTGGTCTCATACTGAATATTTGTGATAAAACAAAGGACGACGTCAATGCACGACTTGACTTGGCTGATATGGACATCAGGCGTGAGTTAGCACCGAGAACAACAGATAATGGACGAACGTACTTTCCCCCTGCGTGTTACACTCAGTCTAAGGTCGAGAAAACAGAACTGTGCCTGTGCTTGCATGGTGTCAAAGTTCCGTCTGGTTACTCCAACAATGTGAAGAAACTTGTTTCGATGCAAGATTTAAAGTTAAATGGAATGAAGTCTTATGATTGTCATGTGCTGATGACATAGATGCTCCCTATTGCAATTCAGAATATTTTGCCAATCAAAGTCCAAGAGACAATCATGAGGCTATGTTATTTCTTTAACACAATTGCTCAGAAGGTCATCGATCCCAAAGGACTAGATGCTCTGCAGGATGAAGTGGTGATGACTCTATGTCATCTTAAGATGTATTTTCCTCCTTCATTTTTTGATATCATGGTCCATCTCATTGTTCACGTTGTGTGGGAGATAAAAAATATGCGGGCCGTATTCCTACGTAGCATGTACCCATTTGAGAGGTTTATGGGAATTCTCAAGTCCTATGTACAGAATCGATCTCGGCCGGAGGGCAGCATCGTCGAAGGTTATGCAAGTGAAGAGGTCATTGAGTTTTGTGTCGATTATATGGCTCAGATTCAACCGATAGGTGTGACTCAATCTTATCATGAGGGGAGGCTCAAGGGTATCGGAACTATAAGAAGAAAAGCAATCACTCCAGATATGGACGTGTATGCGCAAGCCCATTTCACGGTCTTACAACACATAACTGAAGCACAAGGATGCGCTTCGGCAACAGAATCCGGAGCGGCCGAATGTTTGGATCATGAGACAACACAACAGTCGGTTCAACCAATGGTTGAAGGAGCAAATCGTAGGAGCTCGTCAAGTGAGATGCTGATATAGTTGGCAAAAGGGCCAATATTTACAGTTGTGATATGGCAAGGATATGACATAAATGGGTACACATTCTACACACAGGCTCAGGATGTAAAGAGCACTAACTAGAACAGCGGTGTCCGTATAGATGCGTTCAGTACTGATGGGGTGAGAAACTCGTACTATGGGTTCATAGAAGAGATTTGGGAGCTCAACTACGTGGTTTTCAAGATCCAATTACTTCGCTGTCGTTGGGTGTATCTCCCACAGGTGAAGGTTGACAAGTACGATGTTACTACTATAGACCTCCAACGTGTCGGGTACAAAGAGGAACCATTCGTACTCGGCAATCAAGTTGTTCAAGTTTTCTATATAACCGACCCGGCAAATAAGAAGCGCCATGTAATTCTTCATGGAAAAAGGAGAATTATCGGAGTAGAGAATGTAATGGACGAGGAAGAATACAATCAATTTAACGAGTTACCTCCTTTTGAAAATGGCATAAGGGTCGACGACGAACAACGTGACGAAACTAGTTACGTACGCATATATCACAGACGATTTTTGGTTACAAACCGTCTGTGATATTTACTTATCACAGATGGTTTTTGTTTAAAAACCGTCTGTGGTATGCCTATATCACAGACGGTTTTTTCATATAAACCGTCTGCGATGATAGCTATCACAGACGGTTTTTAGTTACAAACCGTCTATGATATTTACTTCACATACGGTTTGAAAACTGTCTGTGATAACCTTCGATTATCACTGACCCATAAATTCAGACGGTTCAGAAAACCGTCTGTGATGACGTTTTTGAACCGTCTGTGATACGATTTTCTGTAGTAGTGATGCTAGCAGTACCAAAAGGGAATTGAGATAGTGGTGCTATGCTACAATAAATCACACTGGTTAGAACAATCCTGTGTCAAATCAGTGACAGCAAATAGTCAGGTTAGCTATTCACCAGTCAAGTTATAATGCAAATAATCCTCTTACCACTCTAATTCTGAACGCAATTTTCCAAACCATAGTGAAAACCTTTAATTGCAAGCAAAACAAATCTGGAGTAAATTGTCTATGACAACCAGCACAAAAATAGAATCTGTGTCTCACTTCAAATATCTCAAAAATCACATGAGGAGTGCTCCCAACCATGGAGATTAACCTGATCAAGTAGGATTTCCCATGATTGCACATGCCCACAATCATAGTAGCTAATACAGTAATACCGTTGGGCAGTGGGCTTGCGTACAGTTCTTGAAGTAAGCAAGTAAAAGAAATTTTACCTCTTACATATCCTGGTCCAATAGTACAACTGATTAAAAATCACTCTACCATGCACATGGTATCATTGGAAAAAAGGTACTCAAATGTGAAATAAATCCTCTAAGCTCTTTCTCAAGCATTTTAACAGACATGGTGTGCCTCTCTTTCACTCCCTCTCTCTGAAACAATTTAAGAAACACTAGAACATCGGGCGCGCTTCGCGCGCCTTGCCATGATTTCAATTATAGAAATTATTTCAAATACTCAGATTGCATCACACTTTAACAAATCTAGCTCATTGGCAGCAAAATGGGTGGTTGTGTCACATAATATGCTGGTTATTTCTGCATACTTGCGGAAAAGTCTTACGTACAACAACTTAATAGAATGTTCAGAAGATAATGGTAATGGTAATATAGAACTGTAACAAATAGATCAACAGATCAAACAATTTCATTTCTTACCAACATTAGCCATTGTCAGAATGGGTATTTGGGTAATGGAGCCTGTTCTTCCTTCAATACGCCCAGCACGCTCATATATGGTTGCCAAATCAGTATACATATATCCAGGATAACCACACCTACCTAGCACCTCTTCTCGAGCAGCTGATACCTACATACACACAAGCACAACTCCCATGAAGTGTTATTGTATATCATAAAAATACCCGACAACCATTTACCAATTTTTTGCAGCTGAACAGTAAGTACAAAAAATGGGATATGCGAGACTAACATGCTAGAAATCTTCTGAATTGTTATTTCATAGATAGAGAAAAGTACAAAACACTGTCAGTAGATATATCAAGATATAAATCCAACATTGATTTGCCCATTTTGGGCAGTGGCGACATGATCAAATGAAATCTCATGAGCTTTTCCAAGCAGATCATGACCAAACTCATGCCATTTCTGATAAGTCGTCATATGATATAGTATATACTTTGTACAAGTATCATGCATGCTAACTGAAAATGTGGCTTTTCATGTTTTAGTTCATTCAAACAGAAAACTTTGCAATCACAAGGATGGCATTTTAGTGTACAATAAGGACATAAAATTTGTTAATCCTTTCCTTCAAAAAAATCATTGATCCTTCAAGTCATCAACAAAATATCTCAGAAGTTTTTCCAAGAAGGGATTATGATTGGATAATGTGCTTCTACGGAATTAAGTTCTAAGAGTAATTGGTAAAACGAACATCAACCAAGAATATGAAAAATAATACAAGATATCAAACACAGTACCTCACGAAGTGCATCTGCGTATGAACTCATATCTGTCAAGATGATGAGTACATGCTTCCCACATTCATATGCCAAATATTCTGCGGTTGTTAGCGTAATTCGAGGGGTAATAATACGAACTGACAGAAGGGGGAAAAGAGGAGTGAAACCATTCGACGGAGTTGGAAAGGACTTAGCGTTCAATAGCGGGATCATTTGCCTATAAGACAAAAAGGAGCAGAGTGTTAAAAATATGCTTTGATTGGTATTGATGGTCAAATTCTATTCGGGATACACCTAAAACCACACAGAATCAACTATGGCAATTTTAGCAGAAACAATTGCCTCTGAATAATAAATGAATATGCACTTATCCATGAGATTCTTACACAACAGTGTGCTTGCATTGAAAATTGAGAAAGAACTTACCAAAGATATCCAAGTAGGCCTCAGGCAAAATCGGGGGACCATTATCAATAGGCTTTCCAGAACCATTAAAAATGTGCCCAAGCATATCAAGTGAGATAGGAGTTTTCAAGACCTGCAAGAGAAAAGCAGTGTACCATACATAAAAATAAACAAGTGAGCAAATATACAAACAAGGCAATTTCATTTTAAATTTCAGTCTGAAAGTTTAAGATGAGCCTGTCCACTTTATTCAGTTCCAGTGGTACGCAATTGTCATGATTTAGTCAACAACCAACATATATCAAGAACCTTATGATTGAAACTACATGTACTTATCAAGATTCTTGTAAATCTTGTTTATCAGCTACATCCCGAAAGTGAAACCATTCTTCATGCTTACACTTTCCAGTTCAAAGCATTTAGCCTATTGGAGAATACTTAACCAGTATGTAACCAGGAAATAAAGTGAAAAGAAGAGACATGTGAATAAGAGGCAAGGTAAATTGTGAGATGTGCATTCGATGAGTTATCAACTCGGTCATTTATTGTAATACTGAATATGTTATAATGTGAATGATTTTATTGTTTTCTATTTGACTGTTTCAATGATTTTAACCAACATGCTTGTGTAAATGCACTTTGTTTCATCTCAAGAAAACCCAAACAATGTCTCCTCTTCTTTCGGTACACAATGATGGGAATGCCAGATTATAGAAGTTGTACACAGGCGTGTGGATACAAGGTTGGGACATGAGTAAACTGGGAATCCTTTATAGCATAAAACTAACTAATTTGAACATGGTAAATACCAGGCTGGGGTTCTCCTCTTTTTCTTTGATGTTGCAGTCTCTCTGGCATAAGAATTCTGGCATAAGAATCTGAGTTACAAGAGTACTTGTATGTGGGAGCAAAATAAATCTTCTCCTCACTCCAACCTTTGAACACCCTTCCAGAGTTCCGCTCGATGTTAAGCTGAAAAAATATATCATAAAATGTTGTCCAAATTATAGCATGATATATTTAGAACATAAAAAAAACACAGGGAAAGTTCTCAAAAGTTTGTCTTTTCTCATTCCATTAATTTAGTTCCTTCTAGGGAACAATTCAGTTGGCCTTGACTAAATAGCAAAAAAGCAGTGCCATCTTCTGAGGAGTTAACCTGATCCTTTTCAAAAAGGGCATCCCAGTTATTTTCGGTCAGAAGTTTCTTGGTGTCTTCATAGCTCAAGGAAATACGGTAGTTCAGATCCCCCAACCATATCACCCGACTAAAATAAGCAGCACAAGAATCAGAGAATAGCAATTGACAATAAATAAAAACTTAAAAATAAGTGTAGCACGACTTTCTTACTCATGGTCAAGAATTTTCTCAGGGATTCTTCGCCCAGCTCTTCTGCACAACCATATCACCACCTCCTTGGCGACCTCACGCCACGACCGGCAGACGGCGGCGCACGCCATGACCTGGCGCTACGCCGGCCACGTCTTCTCGTTGGCCTCTACCCTTTGTATCACGTCCAGCAGCAGCTCCGGCGGTAGGTTCGCCCACCGCCCCTGCTGCTGCGACTCCTGGACCTGCCGCTGCGACTCCTGGACCTGCCGCTGCCTCCCCCTCCGCCTCCACGTCGACCACCTCGGTGCCTCCTTCGAGGAAGCATAACGGCATCATCGTTGGAGCAGAATGGTCTTATCCATCCACCCTCGCGAGCATCCCATCCTGCGGCGGCAGCGGGGGAGGAAGGTAGAGGTAGCGGGGGATGGGGAGGCGACGAGGGAGCGGGGGAGGAGGGGGTTGGGGGGAGGCAGCGGGGGAGCGGGAAGGAGGGGGCAGCGGGGGAGGGGTGGAGGAGGAGGGAGGAGGAGGCGGGGGGAAGGGGAGGGGGGAAGCGGCGGCCGGCGGGTGAGCGGGGGAGACGGCGGGGGAGCGGGGGAGGAGGGGGCGGCGGGGGAGGGGGAGGGGGGGAGGCGGAGGCGGCGGGGGACGAGGAGGCGGCGGGGGAGGGGGAGGGGGAGGAGGGGGATCGGGCGGACAGGGTGATGCGAGCGAGCGACGGGGGAGTCTTAGCGCGCGCGAATCCCGGACGGCATGGTGCGAGTAGGCGCACGCACGGCGGTATGGCGTGAGCAGGCGCACGCAGGCGTGCCAGCACGGGGAGAGGCGGAGCTCGGACGCCACGCGTCGCCGTGCGAAGCCTCTGGGCTCACGTGGAGCGCTCTCGCTGCAGCAAAACGGAGCAGGTTTTAATACTTTAGATATGACGTGCCTCTCTATCGCTCCATCTCTCTGAAGCAATTTAACAAACTACTGGAGTGCACAAATCCTTACGGAGTTCTTGTCCATAACCATGAATCACAGGCAATTTAACAAACTACTAGATTACCATTAATCCACATCACCATGAGCTCACCATATCAACTCAACCACAACATTACTGATTTAACAACCATATAATTTTCACCCAACATCTTAGATAACAAAGAGATTTATTTACCGCAATTGTTCCGTCCAGAATCACCAGTTGGCACTGGGGTTGTCAAGCACGGGCAATGGTCGCAGATTTGGATTTTTCACCGGGGCCGCATATAAATTGACTGCGAGGATCCATAGTTACCTTTAGAAGAAATAGAAATGAGAGAAATTAACGAATGAATCAAACTAATGGATTAGTGATTTGAGAATTAAGGCAAATTGGGGATTAGGGAAGTTACGGAAGTAGGTCACGTTGAGGTGTAGGGTAGCGCAGATCGGTGCACAAGTGACCGACAGCAGCGCTGCGGTCTTTGGGGTGACCAGTCTTTGGACTAGTGGGTACGATGACTGCCATGGACCTTGTAGAGCATGATATTGAGGTTGCCGGAGTTAGGACGGAGCCATGGAGGCTTGGCTCAGATCGAACTGGATCTGGACTTGTGGTGTTGAGATGGGAAGAACAAATTGATATGATGGGGGAGGCAGATGCTGCAGAGATACAAGACTCGGCGGTGACTAGTTCTACGGTAGATGAGGCTTCCACGGCTGTGGAGGTAGTGGCGGAGGCGGCGGCAGAGCGTGGTCGAGTGGAGTGAAAACGGCGGTGGATGTAGGGCAATACTTGAGGAATAAACCAGAGGAAGCAAAAGTTACGGAGACCACGTCGAGATGGAGAGATTCAACGCTAGCTCGGTCTGCAACGCTTTTATTTGTTGTGCTACGTATGCGTTGCCGAATATTAGTTCCGAATATTAGTTCTCATTGTAGTGTAAGCACCCTTATTTCAGTGTTATTACTGATAGAAGTGATCTTTATTTCCTAAATCTTCATATCAAATACATTCAACACCTGACGTGCAATCTCAATATCAAAAAAAGTCAAATCAATAGCATAAAGATCATGAATAATTTTGTTAAACCTTTCCACAACTCATTCATGGATTTACCATGCTTTTACTCGATTTTTGAGTATTCTTTCTTCAGTTAATTCTATCTCATTTTCTTGATCATGATAGAGCCCTTATGGTAGTTATCGAGGGTTTTTTAAGTCTCATGAGCCAATCTCAAATGAGCAACTTGCTCAAACTCAGATCAACTCAGCTCTTGAATCAGAAAATTGTGAGCCTTACTATTTACCTCTACATCTTATTTAACCTGATCATCGGTCAGTACAATAAAAGGATTCTTAACTTTAATCCAAATTATTTACCCTTAAGCATTGATGTAGTATTGCATACGAGTCTTCCAATAAGAGAAATCATATATATCAAAAATAGATGGCTTGATTGAATACTTATCTAATAGCATGACTCCTAATATCGGTTAAGATTTATAAGAAGAACTAATATGGCTTTGATACCACTTGTAGGACCGATATGATAACAGAGAATGAGTGGATGGTGCCTTCAAATTTTTCTCCTAATATTCGTCAATCGTTCACTCTGATAGTTACAAAGATATGAAGATCAGAATATGAAGCGAACACCAAAGCTATCAAAAAAACCAAAAATTCTGAGACAATTAGTGCTCAGGTGGTCAGACAGGCTGCCAGGGGTGGTCTGGCTGATGCTTAGCGGTTGGACCACTGGCTAGGTTCTGATCTGACCGGCCCCAGGTGGTATGATTGGAGGGAGTGCGTATGACTGCTCCTTTGTTCCAAAAACTAAGAATTTTAGCCTGAGCTAATGCGACTTTTTGTGCAACTCCAAAATTTCAAGTCCAAAAGATATGCAATTTTGAATATACCTTGCTTAAGGTCTTATAAACCTATTCTAACAAAGGATCATAAGAATCTATATTAAAGTTTAGATATTTTTCAAGAACAAACAAGATTGCACTAAAATCAGGCAAAAACCAATAACAAGGAATATGACTTGCTCATGGGTGGATAATGGCTCTAGATGTATTCCCACATACCACAATAAATAAGAACACCAAGTGAATTGAGACAAAACAACTTAATCAAGAAAATTCTCGGAGAGGTCAAATCCAAAGAAACCTGGGCAACTTCATGAATTTGTCAAACCTGATATCTGAATAGATGAGGATTGATTTTCATGAAACATCTCTATCACTTACTTATCCCTGGTATCCAGTAAGATCAAGAAGAGGAGGGAGAAGATCAAAACCATCTAAATCAAGAGCAAATCAACCAAAACAAGAATGATCCATAATAGATGAACAAAGTTGATATGTTACTACTTGAGAATGAAGGATTTATAGCCACTCCACATAAAGGACAAGAAAGCACACAACAGCACTCACACTTCTCAAAATCTAACCCATTAACACTTGGGTTCCACGAGTAATACTGGGATGGTTGGATGATTAATTAGTAAGTCTCCATCCCAACCCATTAAATAGACAAGGCAACTAAACACATCTAACTCTAGTGGATAGTATTCACTTAGCACAAAATAGAAAAACTCGTTAACCGCACACAACAAGAATTTTACTCACATACTATACTTATATACGTTTTTCAAAGCATATAAGCCCAAATCCACTAATTCCTTAGCCTTTGATCCATCTTGGTCTTCTCGGTTTCTCCTTAACCTAAACCGCTTTTTCAAACACCATGGTTTTGATCCAGGGCAGTTTTCGATATTTTTATCAACTTACCAAAATACCCTTTTGTTTGGTCTTCATCTCTCCTTGCAAGCAAGCATCATACTTGTCACATGTAGGTGCACCACTAGCTTACCTATTTTGGTTCTACTGAACCACGCCTTACTAAGACCAACCAAGCCACATGGTACAACCCGTTGCTTGAACTTTCCTTCAACATTTTTCACTTTTCTTGTGTAATGCTTGAGCTCTTCCCTCTTACCCAGTATCATTGATTATTCTAGGCCTTAGTTTTTCTATGAGCATAGCCTTGATCCTTGTTATTGACCATAGTTGACTCCATGCCTCCCTGCACATCCAAAGACAAAAAAAAAATCATTTCTAGGCATAAGTTATTCATAACTTGAGCAACGTTAGCTGAAACATACATTATGCAAAATATGTGCACTGACCTAGGTCAAACCAAATCAAACCATGGCCAAAATTCCCAAAATCTCAAACTTCACCTGAAGGAACCTCTCTTGCCGATTAGACCATGGCCCCAGCGGTTTGACGCGGCCGGTCAAACCGCTGGAGGTGGCTAGTCTAACCATTGCCTCTGGCCGTTCAGACCACTAGAATTACAGTCTATCCAGTAAAACTGAAAAAAATGTAAATTTGTAAATTTCAAATCTCTACTCCTCTAAAATGGCAATGGTTCATCGCAATAAAACCCTGGACCTTCCCACATGGTTCCTCAACAATGATGAGTGCAGGGAGGATTTTCTCACTGAAATGCATCACCTTGCTACCCTCTGTGTGTTAAGAATTTCATATTGAATCAACCTGTATATGATCTACATATCAGCCGTAGAGATAGGATTGGCTAAATCCTCTATTTCTATGTTTTTCTGTTTTTGATTTGTTTACTATAGCGTGCCCAGCAAGCGTGTGCGTTGCGAGGTATAACTGAATGTATCATGTTTTCTTAACTATAAATAGAACCTAAACTCATCTGAGTTCATTGTATGGCAATAGCTTAAGTCTTTCATGGTATCAGAGCCAACATCAATCCAAACACCATGACTACTCTCACTTTTCTTCTTCCACCTCTGGTTCTACCTCCTCCACATCTTCAGACCTGCTTCTGACACCAAGCTTCATCACTTCATCAATGTGAAGCTGAACCAGGATAATCATCTGCTATGGAAAGCTTAGATTATTCCTTATCTTTGTAGCCAAAAATTTTGGGGCTATGTTGATGGATCTACTAAAGCACCGTCAGCCACCATTGCTCAGACATTAACTAAAGGAGAAGTTGGTTAGGTTCTAATTCCTGATTATGTCATGTGGTATCAACAAGACCAATTAGTGCTGAGTGCATTGTTCTCATCCATGACGGAAGAGATCCTTGCTCAAGTCCTATTTCTTCCCACCTCCGTAGAAGTTTGGCAGGCCCTTAAGCAGGTTTTCACATCTAAATCATGGGCAAGGATCATGCAAGTTCGAATGCAGCTGGCAAACCTGAAGTAGAAAGACATGTCAATTCTACAGTATTTGCGTAAGGTGAAAAGCCTAGCCAATGTGATGACATCGATTAGGCGTCCTCTCCATAAAGAAGAAATCATCTCCTATGCGATGGTTGGATTGGGCTCAGACTATGACTCTCTAGTCATGTCTTTGTCCACTCATACAAATCCCATCTCCATTAATGATCTGTAAGCCCATCTTGTCAGCTTTGAGCTTTGGCAAGAACACAACAACAGTAACTATCAAGTCACGATGTCTGCAAACAATGTTGTCATAAGCAACCAGAAGGGAAGGTGGCCTTGAAATCACAAGCAAGGACAAGGCCACAGCAACGGCGGAGGCCGTGGTCATGGACAGTGGTGTAAGAACAACAACGCTCAAACAACAATAATCCAAATAGACTAACTTGTCAGGTGTGCAGCAAGTATGGCCATGGTGCCTTGCGGTGCTAGCATCGCTTCAGTCACTCCTACCAGAAGGAGGATCCCCAAGTTGTTATGGTAGCATCAACAATTACTCAATTGATACAAACTGGTACTCAGATACCAGTGCGACAGACCACTTGACAAGTGATCTAGATCGCTTGACCTTCAAGGAAAGGTACAAGGGCTCAAATCAAGTCCAAGTAGCAAGTGGTGTAGGTTTGTTGATTTCTCACATTGGTCATTCAAAAGTTACTGGCTTATCTTGTCCTTTACATCTTAAAAACATCTTACATGTTCCCAGTGTGAGCAAGCATCTTTTATAAGTTCATAAATTTGCATTACATAATAATGTATATTTTGAATTTCACCCCCATTCCTTTCTTGTCAAGGATTGAACCACAAAGAAGGTCCTACTTCAAGTTCCATGTAAAGGGAGTCTGTTCCTCTTTCCAAGGCGCAACTCACACTACAACACCATTTGCTTGTTGCTAAGAAGCTCTAGACTAAGTAGTGGCACAAAGGACTTGAGCATCCGTCTTCATCTACTATTTTAGTCATCTTTCAGTCCAATAAAGAGTCAATTTTTCCAAATAAAACCTCCCATGTATGTGATTCTTGCCAACAAGCAAAAACTTCATCAATTGTAAATCTGGACTCTTTGTGTATACCGCATTAGTCCAGGAACACGCTAGTGCACACAGTATAACATAGATCAACTATCGATCATATGCACGATAAAATAAAGAAAAAGATTTAAATATTAATAATTATTAGAGTACGACTTTATGACCAAACATACAATAAATAGCCTGTAGGGCTTAAGAAGCTAGCTACGGAAAATAGAATTAAGCACGATAGCCATTCGACGTGCCCACAAGCAATCGACTGGGAAGTGAAGTTCTAATCCGTGAAGTCATTGAAGTATCCTCCTTCTGGTACCTTCTGCTGATATGGCTCTTCCTCTTCAATTGAGCAACAATGGGCATAAAGCCATGAGTACATTGGTACTCAGCAAGTCATTTGTAACAAAAGTGCAATATAATATGCAAGGCTTACCAATGGATGGCTAAAAGGTTATTTTACAAATAATAATAATTTAAAGTAAATATAATAAATCGATTGACAGCGAACTTTAAATAAAATGATACTAAATAAATAATCAAAGAAATTGATTAAACCATATGTGAACTACCCATTCACTTGGTAAACCAATAGTAAATTAACCATTCACTTTTCACAGCTTTCCCAACCATATTTTTAGAAAATATCTATCCCTTATGTAAAATTACCGAGCATTGTTCATAACCGGGGATACGACTATTCAAATAGTTTTACACTCTGCAGATGTTGCACAACTGTACCCATACGATGTGATCATCCCCGTGCTAAAGGAAATCACAACAAGGCCTTTACAATGCTTGATCTCAACTCAATTCCGTCCGCTAAGATTTTAAATCACAGCCCCTTTGCACCTCATGAAAATCAGCAACCATATTCATCACAATGGCGAAATTAAAATTAAAATATCATAAATTAATCAGTTAGGTCTATCCCACACTGATGAGGCAATGGGGTCTCGATTTTTCGATAGGATGATAACTTCGATTTGGAGGAGAACGACTTTGACAATATAGGCTTCTACCGGTCACGACCAGAACACCAAGCAATCGCTAAACCATACTCTGAGTCGTTATCAACCGTGTCAAGAACGCGGTTGACCTGACCACGAAGGTCTATTCCTGCATACAACCGAAGATCACGCAAGAACAAGATAACGAGCAATCTCAAATTGCAAATAGAATTGAAATACTCAATATGGTGGAATTTCGAATAAGAATCTTGGTAGGTAGTCGTCTGACACAACTGAAGATACAAGTTGCAACGAAGGCAAACTAAACATAAATGAAATTCGAGAAAATTAGATGGGTGTGGCCTCCTTAAATAGGAGAGTGAAAACCATACAAAATTAAGAAACAGGAGAGTGGTACTATTATTACTGTTCATATAAACAGTAGTATGGCTGTGAATAATGGGAGTAGCACCTTTCTCTTAAACCCACACATTATAAGGCCCGATTTGGCTCAAACAGATGGTATAACAACTTCTTTTGATGATTGCGACGTGTACAAAAGTAATTTGTAGGCAAGACTAGATCCGTTGGAAAGAGAACGAGAAAAACTTTCCATCAAGTACTCATGGACCTCAAACGGACTCCGTATGTGAAAGTTATGCTCGTTTGAAGTTGGACCTGTTAAGGTGAATCCAAATTGATCTAGAGGCCGAATTAGATTCCAAAATGTGTCCCACTTGAACTTTTGCTTGAATTGGTCCAAAAGTGATGTGGTGACCATCATGAAGAGTTGAGGGAGATGTCAACATGGTCTTGATATGTTGGTTGACTTCCCTTTTGGTAGACCCCAACTACGAGCTCGTAGTGTTAATTCAATCCTCTATGTATAGCTAATAATTTAAGTGATACGTAAGAACTTTTATAATTAGAACAACAAGAATTTCTAATATGGTTGTATTCACCGGGGCCATGTCCTCATCACATACTAGACATGTGGTTTACACGGTAGGGCTCAAATCAATAGCACACAAAGTTAAGTCCTTAAATATTACCCAAGCGAGACTTCCACATCCCTCGAAGTATTAACCACACTTCCCCCTTTACTGCACGATCACTCACCCAAGTGAAAACTAATTTTTGTATAACCAACACTAATAACACACCAATGCCATGGTGATGCGGATACGCACATGTCTTGTACTTTTCAGTTAAATATTTTGTTCAACTGAAAAGAATTATTGAGCCGCATGAAATATGGCCAGGTGAACTCATTTCAAACTAAACATAATGTTGTTATTCGTAAGGATAGAATACTACCTCATATTATTACATGATGCATTCTTATGTTTGTCAAAGGAAAAGCAATGGAGAGGCAAACGGAAGAAGATAACCACATTAGGTGCCAAAGACATGAAGGAACAAAGCCCATACGGAAGGAGCACACAAGAGAAAAGCCCATGTGGATGGGGGAAGAAAGCCCATGCAGTAGGAGAGCAAAAGGGAGGAGCCCAAGAACTTAAACTACAAGTTTTGGATAAGATTTTCAAGCCGAATTCGTACCTCCCACAAGTCCAACTGGATTCAAACTCGGATTCAACTCAAAATTCAATTCGAATTCGGTTCGGAATAGCTTGACAGGCAGTTACTAAAAGGCCATAACTTTCACAAACGGAATCCGATTCAAGTGTTCTTATACTCGTTGGAAAGCTTATTTTAAGAGCTACATAATAGATCTAGTCTCACCTTCAAATTTGTCATCAAACATTATGACTGAAACAATGTGACGGATGTAAAATCTAGTTTTTTTGTGAGAGTTCAAATCTAAAACAATATAGAGTTAAGTTGTACTCGATTTGGGGACTATATGGACATCCCAAGTGGATATATAAACCATGTATTCATAGCCTTTAGGCCTCAGACCACCTTTGAGAAAAATCAATCTACTAAAATTTATTTAAGTTTATTATTGCTGCTGAAATTCTATAGGGAATTTAGAGTGTTCTTGAATCAAGATTATTCAGCCTTTCCGCTGGGAATTGGATGCACAGTAGATCTTCGCTTGGTAGTCGACGAAATCGACGCGAGTGTGTTTTGGCAGATTAAACAGTATTCGTCCCTTCTACTGGCATTGGAGGATCACTACGATTCATCAAGACTCCCGCGAATATCCAATCCTACATCTAGAAGATTGTGCGACCCCGTATCACATGGTATACAAATTTTATAACTGTGGCACCAACGATGATTCCATATCTCAGAAATTCTACTGTGCTGTAGACTTGGCGCACGGAAAGGCTAATCTACGATGGACTCGGCTCATGGAATAGTGTGCACGCGACTGGGTATGCTGACGTGGTAGACACATGGTTAACAGGTGGCAGGGAGGGCTGACGTGGTTGATGATGTGGTAGACACATGGCATCTGGGACAGTTCTGGTGCTGACGTGGCACTGACACATAGCGACACGTTGGATCGAGGGCCAAGGTAGCGATGACTCAGCTAGGGCTGACACGGTAGGGGTTGGCATAGCAATCGAATCGTTCGATAAATGATCGGACGGTCTAGACAGCGTGGAGAGGTTCGAACTACCCAAACATGACGATTATCGGACGGCTAAGAAGTGATGAAGTTTAGACTATCCGATGATTGAACAGCTGGGGGCGGAGAGGTTCAGACTGTTCGAACGATCACGTCGATCAAACGGTCCAACGACGATCGGACGACTGAGGAGGAGGAGATGTTCAGACTGTCCGAACAATGACGTGGATCGGACGATCCAACGACGATCGGACGGCCAGGAGGCATGGAGAGGTTCAGACTATCCGAAGATCGATGACACGCGTCACTTAGTAGTTGGCTGCGAGTAGTGAAAGGACATGTCTCTTTAGTAGCCGAAGGGGCACGATGCGTCAGTGAGGTTTGGCCAGCGAGATGGTACGGTGGGGCACGGCGGCGAGGAGACTCACTGGTGGCGGCAGTGAAGTTTGGCTGGGCAACGAAGAAGTCGACTGCTTGATGAAGGCGAAGATGATGACGCTTGGGTGAACGTAGCGGCTAGAGATGAGGACAATGGTGGCGGCGTACAATGCGATGAAGGCTGGGGCGACAACACGGCAGGGCATGAGTGAGCTTAGCGGTGGGGTGTGAAGCACGAGAGGCGACGACGCTTAAATAGGCGCAAACGTTGAGTCCATCTCGGAGAGG
Organism: Melocanna baccifera; assembly: GCA_036346265.1. NCBI lineage: Eukaryota > Viridiplantae > Streptophyta > Magnoliopsida > Poales > Poaceae > Melocanna > Melocanna baccifera. Next base: position 12,744,036 of record CM070689.1, on the reverse strand, counting down.
TGGCGGTGGAGTCCATGTTGGGCATGGATGCTGAGGTGGAATGAATGCGGATGGTGGCTACGAGAGTCTGCCTCGAACACGAAGAACAATGCTCAATATTGTGGTGGCCGACATGTGGCTAAGCTTCGAGATCGGATCGTCAGCGGAGAGACCGGGAGAAGGACGAAGATGAAAAGTGCATGTCCCGGTGGATGCATGACATGTGGCACGACTTGGGACCGGATGGTTGTGAGACGGCACCGATGAATAGTGTTGGAGGCTTCAGATGGCTGACATGTGGCACTGGAAAGGATCTAGTGGCTGAAGCGGGACTTGGCCGGATGTCCGACACGTGTCAATATGAGATTGGTCAGATAGGCTTACTGGACCAGAGTGAATAGTAATAGGCTTAGCCCATTATTGTGCTAAGGATTTTTGGATTTTCTTATTTCAAAAATTCAAATAAAATAAAATGAGCTCTTTAAAATAGCAAATAAATCCAAAAAAATCTGAGAAATTACAAACAAATTCCTTGTAGCTTTAATTAATTCCAAAAAATTCAAATAATGAATTTTATTTTAAAAGCTTTAAAAAAGCTCTAAAAATCAGGATGTTATACTGCTTCTACTTGTGTCACTAATGGTCCTTTAGAACTAGTGCATTTCGATGTTTGGGGGCTAGCAATCGCCTCTATAAGGGGGTATAAATATTATGTCAATTTTCTAGATGATTACAGTAGACTTACATGGATCTACTTGTTGAAATGCAAATTAGAAGTTGAGCATGTTTTCTTTATATTTCAGAAGCATGTTGAACTCTTGTGTGGGACTAAAATTAAAGCAGTTCAATCTAATTAGGATGGTGAATATCATTCTTTACATAGATACTTTAATGAGCATGGTATATATCATCGTGTCTCTTCCCCCTCACACTCATCAACAAAATGTTGTTGCTGAGACAAAACATTGTCACATTGTAGAAACCGGTCTTGCTCTCCTTGCTCAAGCGTCCATCCCAATTAAGTTTTGGGATGAGGCTTTTCTCACTACATGCTATCTTATTAATAGACTTTCAACTTGTGTTCTTGATAATGCCACTCCTCTTACTCGCACGTTAAAAACCTCACCAAATTACTCCATACTCCTTGTTGGCCTAATTTAAGGCCGTACAACACTAGGAATCTTTCTTTTCATTCTCAACAAGTGCTTGCATTGGTAGACATGGTGTGTCTACATCTCTAGAGATATGATTTTTGATGAGGTTGTGTTCCCTTTCGAAATTAAAGCCAGAGATCCTCCACAGCACACCAAGCCAAATCCATTAAATGTTCTCCCTCCTTTGCTTGTTCAATCTTCGGATGTCTTGCAATCTGTTCATAAGCCAGCAGTAGAGATTGATCAAGTGGGGAATCGATCATGAACTTGTTATCATTAACTATGCTACTACTGCTTCTATAGAACTTGATGCTCCTACTGGTTCTAGAACTGAAGTTGAAAATAATATAAGCATTGTTCCAAGTTCGGCAATGTGCAGTCCTGTACATGTCCGTACACAGCTTCAGAACAATGTAAGGGTACACAGAAAGTATACGGATGGGACAGTGCGGTATCCATTGAATAATAGGGCTTTTCTTACTGAACCAGTGTCATTTAAACAAGCTCTTGAGCAGCCAAAGTGCAAGGAGGCAATGGATGCCGAATACAATGCCTTGCTACAGAACAAGACTTGGCATCTAGTTCCACCAAGATCTGGAAGAAATATAATTAATAGCAAACGGATTTTTAAATTGAAGTACAAGTCTGATGGGTTTGTGGATAGATATAAAGCTCGGCTTATTGCCAAGAGGTTCAAACAACAATATGGAATTGATTATCTTGACACCTTCAGTCTGGTTGCGAAGCCAACTACAGTTCATGTTATTCTTCCTCATGCTTGTCTCAAAGCTGGAGTCTTCGACAAATAGACATGCAAAATTTCCTCCATAGGGATCTACATTAAGATGTGTACATGTGTCAACCACCTGAATATAAAGATCATCGTTTTCCTTAAACAAGCACCACGTGGTATATGAAGCTAAGAACAAGATTGCTGGAGCTAGGATTTGTTGCATCTAAGATGGGCACTTCACTGTTCATTCTCCATAATTTAGAAGTTATCATGTACATATTGATATATATGTTGACGATATTATAATTGCTAGTTCTAGTACTAAGGTGACAGCAGGGTTAAGATTATCGATTTTAATATTTTACCGGAGGGGTCCGGTAAGGCCGATATGACCGATTTTCGGCTTTTTTCGGAGAAATTCGGACCGAAAAATTCAAATAAAATTTGAAATTCAAATGTAAACCGGTCGATTATCATCGAAAATCGGCCGAAAATCGGTTAAAAATATCGGCCGAAAATTCTGAAAGTAATTTCAATAAAAATTCATTCCTAATTTGCAAGCTTTACAGAGCAAATACATAGAATCATCCATACCAAGCTACAATAGTCCATACCTCCCGTGGCTACAGATGCCAATGCCGATGCTCTTGAAATAGCTGGACGGCTCGGAGCGCCGGTACTACCGCCGCCTTTGCCCCTCCCTCCGCTGCCCGAGCTGTCATCCTAGGCTCTCCCCCCTCAGCCCAAGCTCTCATCATGTCTCCCTATCCCACCGCCATCTTGGCCCCTAGCGCCAGCCACTACTATTCCGTCGCCTTCCTCCATGCGCCAACCACCGATCCAGCCGACCGGCCATCCCAGATTTGCACACAGCTAAGGGGAGGGACTAACCGCACGATGCAGAGGGGTGCGAAGCAGATTAGCAGACACAGAGGCGTAGAATAGACCGGAGGGGAGCACGCGATGCAGAGGGGGCGAACTGGGGGAGCGCCGCCGCCACTAAGCCGCGACGGGGGGACTGCGAGTCTAGGGAGGGACCGTGACCTAGGTCACACATATACGGTAGCTGAATGGGCCGGTCTGGGCCATGCTACCATTTAAACTGGGCCGACTTGTTTCAATCCGGTTTGTAAAGCAACCGGCCTATCCCGGTAAAACCGAAAATCACCGATAATCGGTCCAAATCGGCCGGTAAAAAAATCCCTGGGTGACAGACATACTTATTGTTCAGCTCATGGAAAATTTTTCTATAAAGGATCTTGGAGATCTCAATTATTTCTTGGGAATAGAGGCTGCTTTTCAGAAGAATGAACTGTTGCTAACTTAGAAGAAGTATGTTTTAGACTTACTTCACAAGGTGAACATGCACATTGTAAGCCCTTGGATACACCAATGACAAGTTCAAAGAAACTCTCCAAAGATCAGGGAATAGTACTTACAGAGAATGATACTTTCCTGTATAGAAGCATGGTTGGTGCTCTTCAATACCTCACATTGACATGGCCTGACATTTCATTTGCCATTAACATAGCCTACCAGTTCTTACAGACACTAATTGACATCCATTGGGGGCAGTAATATGCATTCTGCATTATCTGAAGGCTATGCTTAGCACTGGTCTCCTCATTCGAAGATCTTCCTCACAACTACCGAGTGTCTTCTCTAATGCTGATTGTACTAGCTGCCCCGATGATTGTCGGTTTATAGGAGGCTTTGCAATGTTTCTTGGATCGAATCTTGTCTCCTGGAGTTCACAAAAATAGTCGACCATGTCAAGATCGAGCACTGAAGCTGAGTACAAAGCAATTCCAAATGCTATAGCTGAATTGGTTTGGGTTCAGTCTCTGCTCAAAGAGTTAGGTGTGTTTCAAGCAAAGGCACCAGTGTTATGGTGTAACAATTTCGGTGCAACATACTTGATAGCCAGTCCTGTTTTCCATGCCCGTACCAAGCACATTGAAGTAGATTTTCATTTTAGAGAACAGGTTGCATCGCAAGCTCTAGAAGTTCATTTCATTACATCTGTAGATCAGGTAGTAGACATTTTACAAAGGCTTTAGAACGACGACCATTTGAACGAATTCAATGCAATCTCAATGTGACATTTCCCAGTAGAGATTGAGGGGAGCTATTAAGAAATTCAGTTTCAAATGACTTGTATATGATCTGTATATCAGCCGTAGAGATAGGATTGGCTAAATCCTTTGTTTCCATTTACTATAGCATGTCCGACAAGTATGTGCATTGCCAGGATATCATCTATTGTAACTGAATGTATCATCTTTTCTTGACTATAAATAGAACCAGAACTCATCTAAGTTCATTGTGCATCAACAGCTAAAGTCTTTCACTGTGATCTGCCTTGGATGCTCATTGGTGATTTCAACATGGTCTGCTCGCCCCAAGAAAAAAACAATGGTAATTTCAATGGATCTGAGCCGAGGCCTTCTCTGATGTTACTAATGACTTGCTCCTACAGGACTTACCTCTTTTGGATTGATAGTTTAACTGGTCCAATCATAGACTTAATCCAACCTTGGTGAGATTGGATCATGCTCTTATCAACAACTCTTGGGCCCAGAAGCTATTCAACACCACACTACACTCCTCGATCAAAACCACCACAAATCATGTTCCTCTTTTGGCGACAACTTCCTCCTTTGTCTCTACATCTCCAGTATTTCGGTTTGGAAGGTCCTGGGTGTGCTCCCCAGATTACAGAGAGTCCATGATTTAGGTCTATAATTGACCACGAAATCAATTCCCTGGGGCGGTACCTAGGATAGTCTGCAAGCTCAAATGGGTTATAGCAGATCAAAGAAGTGGGCGAAACAAAAACATCGGCCCAAAGAGATCATTCACAACTATCGGAGGGTAATTGAGCTTCTAGACTTGATTGAGGAGCTTTGCACATAGGCACCACTTGGGTGCCTGCTCAGGGATCTTGTCACTCAATAATTCTCTCTTTAGAATAAAGCAGTTACACTTTACTGGAAACAAAGCTATCACTTCAATGTTAATTCTATGTCAAGTAATCCTGCGCACACCTCTTTCCTTCCGTTCTTCACTTTTGATTTCGGTTAGATTGATTAAGTTCTTTCCTATTTTGTGGAGACTGGCCTAGTGCCCTGTATGGTAGCAAAGCTGGCTTGTGTGTGATTGCCAAGATGTGTGGGATGGCACAGATCATTGTGCAATCTTTGCACTTTCCTTTTTTCTGTAAACTTGCAGTTTATAAATAAAGGAAGAAAATGCCGAGATGATTGGCCGGCACCAAACCTGTTTCTTATCACTTTTGAGTTTGTGTACGTGATTGTGTTTGAGTCTTATCAGGTGGAAGCTAACAATTGGTATCAGAGCAAATGTCAGCGCCGGATGGCCGTGTCTCCAAAACGCCTGCACGGATGCGGTGTGGACGATCACCGTCGCGACAATGGCGACACCGCGATGGTGATGGCTTCGGTCGTGAAGTCATCGTGCAGCGCGTGGTGAAGGAGGTCAGAGGATCGGCGTCTTACCCGATGCTCACGAAGACGAACTACAACGATTGGGCGCTCCTCATGCGCGTCATGCTCCAGGCGAGGGGTCTCTAGGAGGCCGTCGATGTTGGTGACGTCGGGGTCCAGGAGGATCAAACGACGCTTGAAGCGATACTTCGTGCCGTGCCGCCGGAGATGATTTCGAACCTTGTTGTCAAGGAGACAGTGAAGGAGGCCTGGGATGCCATCAAAACGATGCGCGTCGGAGTCGACCGTGTGTGCAAGGCCAACACGTAGCGGGTTTGCACGGAATACGAGGCCATCAAGTTCCGTGACGGCGAGTCCGTGGATGATTTGGCGCTAAGGCTGAACACCATCGTGAATCAACTTGCATTCCTCGGTGATCCCGAACTGGAAGAAAAGGTGGTGGAAAAATTTCTCCGGGCTGCACCAGAAAGGTACTCCCAATTGGTTCTTTCCATCGAAACTCTCCTCGATTTGTCTACTCTCTTGATTGAGGAAGTTACCGGGAGATTGAGGACGGTGGAGGGCCGAGCACCGCCGAAGGGAGGTGAATCCAACGGGAGACTCTTACTCACTGAGCAGGAGTGGGTTGCATGGATGAAGGAATGCCATGGGGAAAGCTCCACTAGCGGCGTCAAATCCGGGAATCGTCGGCGTCGACCACCACGTCGACGGACGAACACCTCTGGCGCCGCCAACGGCAAGGAGGCAAGTACGCGGGATGTCTCCAAGGACAAGTGCCGCAACTGCAGCAGAGTTGGCCATTGGGCCAAGGACTGCCAAAGCAAGCTGAAACGGGGCGAGGTCCATCTGGTGCAAGGCGACGATGACGAGCCCACGTTGCTTTTGTCCGTCGGATCGGTCGACGCGGGTAATTCAAACCGGAAGCCATTGACATCCGCACCAGAGCCACTGGAGATGATAGTGGCTGAGGAGGTGACGCCTACACCAGAGCTCACTGCCCTCCATCTTGTGGAGGAGAAGGTACTGGCGCAGCTTGACGGCGACTCCGGGCGAGACGACCGCCTATGGTACGTGGACACCGGCGCCACTAACCACATGACAGGATCTCGTAGCGTCTTCTCTGAGGTCGACACCGGCATCTGGGGCACAGTGAAGTTCGGCGACGACTCGCTGGTGGAGATTGAAGGCCATGGATCGATTATGTTCGCCTACAAGAATGGTGAGCACCGTGCCCTTACGTGGGTGTACTTCATTCCTTGGCTCACCTCCAACATCATCAGCGTCAGGCAACTTGATGAGAACGGCTGCGAAGTGTTGATCCAGGAAGGTGTCATGAGAATTCGCGATCAACAGAAACGACTGCTTGCCAAGGTAAACCGCTCGCCGCGCCGCCTCTACACTTTGATACTCAATGTTGCACAGGCGGTGTGCCTCTCTGTGCGCAGCTCAGAGGAGGCTTGGCGCTGGCATGCGCGGTTTGGTCACCTAAATTTTCAGGCTCTACGGAAGCTAGCCCAGCTTGATATGGTGCACGGGCTCCCATCGGTGGAACATGTCAAGCAGGTGTTCGATGCATGTCTCATTGGAAAGCAGAGGCGCACTTCCTTCCCCGAGCACACCGACTACCACACCGACGAAGTGCTCGAACTTGTCCACAAGGACATTTGTGGGCCAATTGCGCTGACCATGCCGAGCAGGAACTGCTACTTCCTGCTGCTGGTCAATGACAAGAGCCGCTTCATGTGACTGTGTCTCTTGTCTAGCAAAGATCAAGCGTCTCAAGCCATCAAGCAATTCCAGGCGGCGGTGGAAGTGGAATCCAGGCGCAGGCTGCGAACGCTGTGCATGGATTGCGGTGACGAGTTCACATCAGTGGAATTTGGCGAGTACTGCGCTGAACAGGGGGTGCGATGCCAACTGACTGCCCCCTACTCCCCGCAGCAGAATGGCGTCGTCGAATGGCGCAGCCAGGCCGTCGTGGCGATGGTGCGGAGCATGATGAAGGCCAAGAATTTGCCCGGGAAGTTTTGGGGGGAAGCAGTGTCCACGACCGTGTTCATCCTTAACCGATCACTGACCAAGAGTGTCGACGGCATGACTCCATATGAAGCGTGGTCTGGAAGGAAGCCGGCGATGAGCTATCTCTGCACGTTTGGCTGTGTGGTTCACGTGAAAAACGTGAAGCCACATCTCCAGAAGCTTGAAGACCGTAGCACTCCGATGGTGTTTGTCGGCTACGAAGCCGGCTCGAAGGCTTACCGGGTGTTCAATCCGGCCACCAACCGTGTGCACGTGATGAGAGATGTCATCTTCAATGAGCAAGCCCAGTGGGACTGGAAGTCGGAGCATCCTGAACAAGGGACACCACCAGGTACCGATCCATTCACGGTGGAATACTCCACGGTTGTTACCACAGGAACGCAGGCGGCGGAGGCCGATACGGGGGTGCGTGGAGTTGCACAATCTGCACCCCCAATCACGCGAACCACTCCATCAACCTCAGTTGGAGCCTCGCCACGCACTCCAGAGGGCGTGACTTCTGGCGACACGGCACCGGCGGCGGTAGACATCGAGTTTGCCACGCCACTGACGGATGCAGGGGAGGCCCTTGACGCCGACCATGATGACGACAGACCAATTCGCTTCCACACGCTCGACAACATCATCGGACCAGCGCCCGTGCCTACCCTGGCACAACGGGAACTTCTCTCCCAACTTGGGGATCTACTGCTCACTTCTGCCGAGGAACCGGCCTCTTTCGAAGAAGCTGAGCAGAGTCATTCCTAAAGACGGGCGATGCTTGATGAAATGGAGTTGATCAAAGGAAATCAGATGTGGGAGCTGGTTGATCCTCCTGCCAGCTGTCGCCTAATCGGCCTTAAGTGGGTGTACAAGGTGAAGCGGGATGAGCACGGGAACATTGTCCGGCATAAGGCGCGCCTCGTTGCAAAAGGATACGTGCAGCGGCTGCGCATTGACTTTGAGGAGGTGTTCGCACCAGTCGCTGCATGGACTCGGTGCGGCTGCTGCTTGCAGTGGCAGCGGCGGAGAACTGGGAAGTCCACCACATGGACGTGAAGACGGCGTTCCTCAACGATGAGCTGTCCGAGCTAGTCTACGTTGCGCAACCGCCAGGTTTTGTGCGTGACAGTGAGGAGCATAAGGTGCTTCGGTTGAAGAAGGCCCTATATGGGCTGCGACAGGCACCTCGTGCCTGGAACTCCAAGCTGGATGAGAGTCTCCATCAACTCGGGTTCCAGCGGAGCTCCTCGGATCACGCAATGTATGCGCGTGGCCACAATGACTCCCGACTGCTTGTGGGAGTGTACATGGATGATTTGGTCATCACTGGTGCGGGCACAAAGGAGATACACAAGTTCAAGGAAGAGATGAATACCTTGTTCAAGATGAGCGACCTCGGTCTCCTAAGTTATTATCTTGGGATTGAAGTCAAGCAAAGTGCGGACGGCATCACCATCGACCAAGCGGCATATGCACAAAAAATTTTGGAGAGCAGCGGCATGGCTGGCTGCAACCCAAGCCAAGTGCCGATGGAGACCGGCTCAAACTGAGCAAGCAAAGCAACAACCCACCGGTGGATGCGACGATGTACCGAAGCATCGTCAGCAGCTTGAGGTACTTGACACACACGCGCCCCGACATCACTTATGCAGTTGGATATGTGAGTCATTTCATGGAAGATCCGAGGGAAGAGCACTATGCAGCGGTGAAGCAGTTGTTGCACTACATCGCCAGGACACTCAATTTTGGGTGCAAACTTGGGAGGCAAACCAAGGAATAGACATACCTTCATGGTTACAGTGACAGTGACATGGCGGGCGACGTCGATGACCGCAAGAGCACCTCTGGGGTGCTGTTCTTCCTTGGTTCGAGCTCGATTACTTGGCAGTCACAAAAACAGAGAGTGGTTGCTCTCTCTTCATCTGAGGCTAAGTACATGGCCGTAGCCACAGCGGCATGCCAGGGGATTTGGCTTGCACGTCTACTGAGCGACATCATCGGCGGCAAGCCAAAGCCCGTGGAATTAAAGGTTGAGAACAAATCTGCGATTTTTCTGTGCAAGAATCTCGTCTATCATGATCGAAGTAAGCACATCGATACACGCTATCATTATATTCAGGAGTGCATTGAGAACGGGAAAATCGCCATTGAGTTCACTAGCTCGGTTGAGCAGCTAGCAGATCTACTCACGAAGCCGCTTGCACGTGTCAAGTTCCTGGAGCTTGGCGCGAGGATCGGTGTCGTGCAGATTTAGTAAGTGCAGCAGGATTAGGGGGTGATTTGTTGATTCTATGTCAGGTAATCATGCGCACACCTCTTTCCTTCCGTTCTTCACTTTTGATTTCGGTTAGATTGATTAAGTTCTTTCCTATTTTGTGGAGACTACTGGCCGAGCGCCTTGTATGGTAGCAAAGCTGGCTCGTGCGTGATTGTCAAGATGTGTGGGATGGCACAGATCATTGCGCAATCTTTGCACTTTCCTTTTTTTCTGTAAACTTGCAGTTTATAAATAAAGGAAGAAAATGCCGAGATGATTGGCCGGCACCAAACCTGTTTCTTATCACTTTTGAGTTTGTGTACGTGATTGTGTTTGAGTCTTATCAGGTGGAAGCTGACATTCAAGCTTTGCAGGTTGGGTGATGACAACATGTCAACATTGCCTTCTTCCATGCCAGTGCATCGGCCTACTTTAGGAAAAGCAGAATAAAAATCCTGCACAATCAAGGGTTACTAGTGTACAGCCATCAGGACAAAGAAAAGCTTCTCTCCAACTTTTACTCACAACTTCTAGGGACAGTCACCCCGATGGCTTGACACTTTGATCTTCAATCCCTATACCCATGTGGCCCTAACATCCAAGCATTAGAAGACCCTTTGACCTTGGAGGAGATTAAGCAAACTCTCTGGGCTATGAGACTTAACAACAGCCCTGGTCCAGACGGGTTCAGACCTGCCTTCTTCCGAATGATCTGGCAACATGCTAGAGTGGACCTTCAGCACCTCATGCAGGAATTCTACGAAGGTATTACAAAGCTTGAATGCATTAATCAAGCCTACATTGCCTTGCTACCTCGAAAGGAAGATGTTTTTACACTAGATGGCTTTCGCCAATCTCACTACAAAACTTCATCATGAAGATCATCACAACAAGATTACAAAAATTCATCACGGAGCTAGTTTCCTTCAATCAATCTGGTTTTATTAAAGGGAGGAACATCTCAGATAGTTTCCTTTATGCTATTGAACTAGTTCAATGTAGCCACAAACGAGAAGTGCCAACCATTGCTCTTAAAGTGGACTTCAGGAAAGCCTTCGATTCTATTAGCTGGATTGCACTTGATCAGATTCTGCAAACCAGAGGATTTGGAACTCGCTGGATAAATTGGATGTAGGACATTCTCCTCATGGGATGTATTGCTGTCCTACTCAACAATGTACCGGGTTGATGGATTCAGTGCAAACAAAGACAACGACAGGGAGACCCTCTCTCTCCCTACCTCTTCCTCATTGTCGCTATTGTGCTACAGCAGCTCATCCTGTAAGATGATGTTCTCGTGCACCCCTTGCTTCATGATCAAACATGTCCAATGATCTGATAGGCAGATGGTACTCTTATGGGGAATGATACAAGACATACGAACAATGATACCAAAAGCATCGGGCACTTTGGTCATATTCTTCTTTGTACGTACAATTTTATTCAGCCCACTGGAGCCCACTCAAAACACCCTACCAGACTCTCACACATAGCAGAAGCCAAATGCAAAATATCAAAGGCCTTGCTCATAGCTCACACACCCAATCCACTCCCATCCCCATTCTAGGCAACATCCTCCATTTCTTCTCCCTCTCAGGTGGCTTGTTAGTCGCTGGCGCCCGAAGCCAACCACCACTGTAGCCACACTTCACCGCCAACCTCTCTCTAGACTAGCCGGCTAGGATAATGCATCTGGTGGAGGTATCTTCATCCAAAGGTGGATGGATCTCACTAGATCTATCACGCGGCGGCCAGAACTCACCGGATCTAGCGATGCTGAGGTAGGAGGAGTTTGTGTTGATGAAGAGTAGAGGACAACATAGCCAGTGGGGGCAACGAGGCAGTGGTGCCAGGTCGGCCTTGCCCTTGCTAGATTTAGGTTGGCCAGCGATAAGGTGGTGATGTCAGCATCTACCTCCTTCCTCCTCTTGCAAGCTTAGCTCCAGTAAGGTTGCTGCATATATTTTCTTTTTCTCAACTTTGTTGCAGTCCTTTTCTGTAATTGTTGTAGGATATGTCCCAATGTGTTGTGGCATTTCTTCGGCTATTGCAGATTTATTTCTACTTATTGCATTCTTAGTTGCAAAATGTTGCAACTAGTATTTTTGAAAGTTGGATAGTTGTAACATTACAAATGTGTTTGTTGAGGACTATGTATTTTTTTAGTTTGTGGCCATTATTGTTTCAAAATGTTGCAATATTTTGACGGTGTAAATTTATTCATTTGGGATTTTTGAGTTAGTTTTCCCATGAAAATAAATTGTATACCCATGGTTTCATTCAATTTTGGTAAGAAGATTTTATTATTTTTTATCTCAGCATTTCTACTGTTGTTTTACAAAATTGTTACACATACTGATTATAAATATTGTACATGTTATTCACCCATGTTACAACCGGCATACAATGTGAAGCCTCCCATCGGACGAAACTAGCTCCCCCTACTCGTATACTCCTCCGTGCCGACAGTTCTCATGTCACCACACTTGCCTGTTATAGCTCTTCTTTGATGCCACATGTCTCACTGAATTACCACAAAATCATCTCTGTGCCCATCCACGTCCCTGCTGATAAAGCACACGGCCTGGCGCAAATCCTAGGATGTCCCCTTGCCTCCTTCCTGTAGTCCTATCTCGGTCTACCTCTATCAAAAAAGAAGTTGCCAGCAAGTGCATTGGATTTTGTCCACGGAAGGTCCTCTCACTCTCTCCAACTGTGTCCTCACTGCACAAGCCATCTACGCCATGCAAGTCATGGAACCAGGGAAATCATTTTCGGTCAAAATTTGATTTTCATGGCTCACCCTAAAAAAAGCTCAATTCGGCCAAAAATTTTAACCCGTTTTGAATTTTTCAGCCCATCCATAGAACAGCCATCTGATCCTCATTGTCCCATGCCCACCGTGTCCCCGTCAGCCCATATCTCTCTCTTGAATCATCTCTTTCTCGTGATCTCCATCTCTTTCGATCTCTCTCTCTCCCTCTCTCTCTCTCTCTCTCTCTCTCGCTCTCTCAATCTCCATCTACGCTCATTCCCCATCATCACCAGCATGGGAGGGGGGAGGCGGTGTTGGCAAGGGAGGGGGAGGCGGCGCTGGTAGGGGACAAGAAGGTGCCAGTGTGACGCCGTCAATATGTTTGTATTTCTTGAATTTGAATCATATGTTTGAATATTTTGACCAAAATATTTTAGAAATATTCCAAACTTTATTATTTTTGCCTTTCTCGGATGGTTCTAATAATTTTTCTTCACAAAATTTTTTTCCCTGCATGGAACTCCCCAAAGGCACAATTGAGAAAATTGACAAATCCCACTAAACTATGATCTGGAAGGGTGTGCAAGAATACAGTGGTGGAAACTGCCAGGTTGCATGGAAACTTGTTTGTTGATCCAAAGAGCATGGTTGACTCGGTGTGATAGATCTTCACACCAAAAACCAATGCTTGCTAATGAAATTCCTTCACAAGTTGTTCTATGGAGTCGACACACCTTGGACCCATTGGATCAAGCGCTGGTATCAACCTTTGGCTCCACTGAAGAATCTAGTCCTTCCATTACCTGTTAATGGTGTGTTTTGGTAATTAGTGACAACCAAATATGTGGGACAAATATTTTTTATGAGATGATGAAATATGTTAAGTCCCAAGATGATAAAGACTTTGAATGGTATCCTATTTTGATGGCAAGGTTGTTAGAATCATGATTCTGAATCGGATTAGAGACACTCTAGTAGGATCACATTCTAGGATCAAATGGTAGAATTTAATATCCCACCTAATTCTACCAAAAACATGTTTTTTTTCCAATTTATCATGTATTCCAAGAGTGATACGAGTGTTTATTTGGTCGTTTGGTATACAATTTGATTAATAAATATATCTTATTTATAACTAGAATCATGGTTTAAATTCTATGTCATTGAGAGCTACGACTAGAAGAATGATGTTATCAATATTACCATAATATGATCATTTTACATAAAAAAATTAAAATAAATAGATAATCAAATTAATTTTTATTATTTCAAACTTCTGAATCTCAATGTCTGAACTATTAACTACTTAATATTTAACATACAACTTGAATTGAGAGATAAGACACAACCAAATACCTAAGTCTTTCACAATCTTAGATGGTGCATGATTCTATATGATTCTATCATGATTTTTCCACAATTCTACTGTAATTGTACACAATTCTATGACTAGGATCATGATTCTACCATGATTCTGTCAGGTACGACTCAATATATGATTTGAGTTAGATTAGTTTCGTGGGATCATAAAATCATGATTTTAACAACACTGGTTGATGGCCATCAAGTTAAGATTCAAGATGAAGGATGATATTATGTATTGATGAGCATCGAGATAAGATCCTGAAGTGAAGAGAGTTCATCATGTGTTGATGAATAAAACAAGGACCCAGACCTCGAGGGAAGATGATCATCATCAAGCAAAAGCTCTAAGTCAATACTCAAGGTAAAGGTATAACAAGTATAGATTAAGGATGTGTTCCTAGTCTTTTACCGATCTTGGTATTTGGTTGGAAGACCGTATTGCGAGTGTAGGTTGTCATACTATTAAGAAAAGTCTTGTCTAGTAGTTGGAGTTTCATCATGTATTGATATCTCAATCCTGCTTGCTCTACCTCTCTATGGTATGATGCTATTATTTACAAATGTGTTTTGCATATAGTTAAGCTCATACATTTACTCTTTGTAGCATATGTCTATAATTTACAAATGTGATGTACAAATAGTTGAAGTTCATGCACCTACTCCTTGTGGTATAATACTAAAGTTTGCAAATGTATTTTATTAATTATTGGAGTTCATGCATCATCATTTCTAGACTCTTGCTAGCTTGTAGTTATGCTCTTGATCAAGTCTATGTTAGAGATTTTGAGAAAAATAGATTTGTCTTGTGTGGCTATATTGGAGTTTTAGTGTTCTATGGAATTATCTATGGTGTTTTATATCTTGAAAATTGACGGAAGTTGTAGCCCTCTAGATAAACTTTCCATAGAGACCAAGGTCACCTAAATCAGATTTTGGAGTAAAAGTTATGATCCTTTTTAGGTTGTGTTGTGAATTTGTTTGAATTTTATAATTAGGAATGTCTGAATTTGATTTTAGGACATCTCAATAGAACATATGTTTTGAAGTTAATTTGGATTATAGTATTCAGAATGTTCGAATTTTAGACATTAGGAATATCTGAATTAGTGAATTTAGAATGTCCTAATTTGCCTTCAACAACGGCTATTTGCCATGTGGATTTGTGACTGTTGAAATTGTCTAAAATTTTAATTAGGAATGTCTGAATTTGCATTTTTGTAGGTTTTGTTCCCAATGGCTAGTTTTTCTTGATGAGGCTATAAATACCCATTATGACCGGTTGAGAGTCACAGCTTAGCATCCCGTTTCACTCTTATAAGCTAGTGTGAATTTTTCCTCTTAATTGTGCACATGTTGTACCTTGTGAGCAAGAAGGAGGATCTCTAGTTGCATGTGTTGTTTCTAGAAGTAGATTGAGCATCCACTTGTTCTTATATAGCACTTGGTGTGAGTCAAGTAAGAGACTTGGCTTATTACTCTTAGTGTTTGCTGACATTTAAATAGCGTGAAAGCATCGTGGTTCAGTGATCTTCTTAAAAAACTTGTAAGAAGACCTAACGTGTTGTGAATATTGAAGCTCACAAACCCGAAGAGGGAAAAAGCTACCACTAATGGAATCGATGTGTTTGGCTTAATTCGTGAAACCGGTCTAGTTCGTTTGGGCTTACTTCAATATAGACTAGAGAAGACTGGTAAGTCTTCGAACACCACGGTAAAAAGATCATATGCTCATTACATTCGTGGAATCGAATTGATTGCTTGTCATCTTAGAATTGCAAAGACATAGACTTACGTTGTTATTGCACTTTTTCGAGACTAGTTGATTTATACTTTAATTGTTCAAAACTATTTTGATTTACACTTTCATATATAAAATTGGTTTTGACCTAAGAGAATTTTAAATCCCGCTATTCACCCCCTCTAGTCGGTCTCCTCCACCTTACATCCATTAGCCACTTTTGAACCATAGCTGACCGATAGATGGAACTACTTTCTCAAGCTCCTCCCCTTTACCGATCGATGACCTTAGTGGCCGTCGGTGAAGGTGCAACCGCATCATTTTGGATCGATAACTAGACCAACCGTGGACCTCTCTCCATTGTTTTCCCTACCATCCACTGGCATTGCACTAGGGAAAATTCTTTTATTTTGGAAAAAATTCACCTGGTAGCGAAAAGGGATGAAATGAACAAAATTTTGTTATTTTGTTCAAAAATTCGGACGAAATTTTCAAACGCATTTGAATTCTTAACTGAAATTTGGTCAAAATTTGGCCAAAATTTGTAGCCAAGTCAAAACTCAAATGAAAATGAATTTATTTGACCAAATTAGTTTTATTTTGGAGGGTACTGAATTGGACAAAAAAAGCAAAATTTTGCTAAAATTTTGAACCCTACATTGCACTCGGTCGACAATAACGATAGCTGAGACCCTTACCACTAAAGCCCTCTCTCTGCCGCTGCAACCCCCCTTCTCTCAAGTTGCTAGGGATGAACTATAGTTGTTACAAATGTAGGGAATATTTTAATTCCAAGTTTTAGTAGGAGACAAAAACAATATACTAGTAATGCACAATTAACAAGTAACAGTAGGCTACTCATTATACTTCAGAATATACGCAAGAAAAATATTGTATCAAAGTCGTACGAACACACGAACGATTCACTGTTGGGCTTGATGAAGGGTAGGAAGCAGCGCAGGCTTGATGCAGTGTAGGCTTGACACAGTACAGGACGTAGATGAAGCAGAGCAGGAGCGGTCGCGTAGATGTGCGCTGCCCAGAAACCTTTTTGCTGCCTTCATGCAGGTCTTCATGGCAGCAATAGCTCGGAGATACCGCTCACCCTCCTTCCAGGTGCACGCAGGGAACAAAGGCCGGCGTAGTTCAAACAGCACAGTACAACAGCACAATATCACCAAAGAAGAAGAGGACAATAGGAGAAGGAAAATGAAAAGTTCGCGTCTACAAGCCTGGACGTCTCCAGATCTTTTATAGACGTGCAAATTACTTTCTAATAACTGCCATCATTGAACGAAAATAATTCACTGGTAACTGCTTAATTATTCACAGGTAACTGATCAATTATTCACTGGTAACTAATAAAATTCAAAACCAAATAATGGTAATTAAGTAGTCTCATGACCAGTTAAAAGGAGAGAGATGATGCGAGGTTCAGCAAAAATAAGGCGGACACGGTCTGCCAAGTGGCGCGCCACGTCACGGCGCGGTCGCGCGTCACAAGTCACAAGTCACGCGATTTTCACGCAAAAATACGCGAATACGCGCGCGCGTGTGATTAGCCAAAGCCATCCTTATGACATTCACTTCCATAATTCAAGGAATGGAGTGGACTCCACCTTATAAATCGGGTACTAAACCTTGCATGCTTTAAAATTTAAGAAAATAGGCCATAAATAATGGGTCTATTTCTAACAATAGTTGCTAAAGGAGCAAATTACTTAACAGATGCTATCTTCTGATGTTTATCTTCGGATAGTTGCTGTTGGTGATTCAAAAGAAATCAAAGTCGGATCCCTCTACAAGGCTATACAAAGTTCGGGGTGTAGATACCCATTGGAGCACCTCAACTGGGACAATTTTGTGCCTAAAAAAGTTCAGATATTCTTCTGGATCCTCGTGCATGGAAAAACTAGGACCAAAGCCTTCCTTTCTCGGTTAGGGTGGGTAGCAAGCTGCGTCCTTCCCACCCTGGTGTTGAATAAGATATCTATCATCTCTTCACTGCTTGCCCTATGGCTACGAGTTCTGGTAGGAAATTGGAGTCCCACAGTTGGGACAATCAGGCATCGAGGAGTGGTGTGATCATAGCCACCATGCCAGATTTTCCCCTACCTTGGATTAATACCATCCTACTCCTATCGCTATGGATCATTTGGAAGAGGACCAACCAAAAAATCCTTCTGTGATGAACATCTTAGCCTTCAAGCCACTTGCAAGACGTTTATTGAACATCTCAAGTGTTGGACATCACGGGCTTGCTGCGACTGCCTCACGAGCCTATCATGACGTGGTATGCTAGCGTTGTAGAAGTCACTTAATGTTTGCTTCTTCCTTTTCTTCTTTGAGTTCTCTCCTTATGAGAGGAACCTGTTATGCAGGAGAACCCCTCTCCATGTAAATGTCTCTGTAACCTTCTTCTTTACCGTTAATGAAGTGTTCACGAGGGCCTAACCCCTCCACTGTCTCTCAAAAACGGTTGCTTTAATATATCTACCCTAATCACCATTATTTTACCCGATAAATGGGCGCCGTAATAGTATTCCATATTCATGGTACCATTGCCAGTAATGCTATAGCTACATTTTTACACAAAACTTATAAGCTGACAAGGATGAACCAATCAAAGAGGCCCACGTGCATAGGGGAGATTCACTCACTATCCCAGATTTGCATCGTTTTACACTATGATAACCCTTCTTTTATGCAGCAGCCTATAGATTGATCAGAGTTTGTAAGATATGGTATGAGTGTGTGTAGTATCAAGAACAAAAAAGATGAATTTCATATAGAACCAAAATTAAGACGTTGAAGCAACCACGATGAGAGAGAAAAGATCTGCAAAGCTGACCACAAATTCTTTAAACATAACCTTAAAAGAGTACAAGGGATTATTTCTAACTCACAACGCTCTCGAATCTTTTAGAACCCTCAGATCCTTGTCCTATAAAAGAATCTATTACTAAAGCATATCTTAATCTCTAATCATCTTATGTGCCCTCTACATTGGATGAGTAGATTTGATTGCTTTGTTACTTGGTTGCCTGTCCATGGTCACCCCCATGATTTATATAGCTCCTCCTACCCCTTCTCCAAATTAGAGTAGGAATCCTAATCCAAATAGAAGTAGAAGTCTTAATCCTAGTAGGATTCATAAATGACTCAATATAGCACACCTTTCTAAATCCTAAAACACTAGATATGAATCACCCTAAATAATCTCCACATTAAACTCTTATCCATTAAAATCATTGTGCTATCTAAGAATTCGCTCTAAATTGGCTCCACTTTTTTTTTTATTTTCCCTCCCACCTTTGAAAGTGCCCCCACCACATAGGACTCATGTGCATCACCACAATATGCATGTCAGTGTCTGCATCCATATCCGGGCTAGCCTACTCAGACCCTCCACTTGAGATCTACTTCATTGTATAGTTCGGTTAACCACACCTCATATTCCTACAACCTTCTATACTATAGGTTTGTACTACCTGTGAGCTCCATCTGCTCCCCAATACAACATGGTTGGTCCCCACTACATCTTCATTCTTCCAACAACTCGCACCTTTGTCTTTGTGTCTGTTAGATTTTTTAGCCATCTTTACAGTTTCACACATAACTACAGATGAGATCTATGTACCTACTATTGACGATACAGTTTCCTCCCACTGACCAGGATTTTTATCAGACCCCCATTAGTTGCTCCACCTTTAAGCTTACCCTTAATCAATATCCTCTATTGCTCCAAATATTTTTCATGATTACTTACCATTTACAAGTAACTCACATGACACCACCTTGAAGTGATACCCCACAACCTCTGAGGTCAAGCGACTTCACAGATATTGGATTCCTTCTTAAGCCGGGAACATACCGAACTTCCGTCAATGTGCGATATGCTCCATCATACATTTTCAATCTAACCATTCCCATCTCAATAATTACATACTCCTTGTAATCCATTAAGTGGATGTTTCTATATGCCAAGCGTAGAGATCTTTCATCAAACACCTCCCTCACCAAACATATATATGAGCAACAACCTGAATCTAGTATCCATCCATGAGAAGTATCAGATTCATTGACAACTAGTACATCTGAATTATTCTTTGCTCCGCCACTGAGTATGCACACTCCATTTGCTTTAAACTCAGACAGTCTTTTATCATGTGACCTTCTTCGTCTCATAGAAAGCATACAAGACTATGAAATTATCCGTGTTAAGTGTGTACCCCCATTAACAATTTTATAGCTTTACCACTACCAAGACCATGTTGAGTACGTCCTGAGCACAAGCTCTGGTTCAGCCTCTCACCCAAGGGCAACCTGTTGTGCATGTTCAGCCTCGCCGCCAGCACATCGGTGCTATGCAACGTGTGAAAGGACCTAGAGCCACCATAGGAGTGGTTCCCGATGAATTCCTACCTTGTGCCTCTAGGCTGCGCCAAGTTTTGCGTCGCCAAGTTCTTCGTGATGGGATGGACTTCCAACTTTGACTATGGCGACAGCTTTGCGGTGTTCACCAGTGTGGAGGTGGAGCGCTAGGGCAACGATAGCAAAGGAGGGCTCCGAATGGTCAAGCACAGGTCCAAACACTACACCTTAGTCGACCACTAGACTTACTCACAGGATAATTGGTTGATAAATAAATAATCTTATCCTTGGTCTGAGTTATTAGTTTAAGTACTTTGATTGATCATGTAATGCTATTCTACTCTCGCATGTACTCCTCTAGTCACAAGTGCATATCAAACTTTTGAAACTTTTACTATTAATATATTTTTAAATATTTAAATTGGATAATAAAAGTCATACGTGTATATTTATCTCAAAAAATACTTTCATAATATTATAATTTTATTGGGTTTTATAAATATATTACAATAAAAATTAGTAAACCAAGTTGTATTTTAAAGATCATGTTGATGTCTAAAATGAAATGTATTTGTGATTGTAGGGAGTATATCAGCTCGTGACTCGCAAACGAGTCATTGTGAGAGCATTGATATCATATACCTGTGATGTCCAAATCAATTTATTAAGGACAATGCTATACCTCCGACGTCTAGAGCCATCCCTCCGCATCAGATGCTTCACTCAATATCTGCACGTACTCAATAACTGCATGCACGCTCTCTCTCTCTCGCCATAGCTTCTCCTATCCTCGTTCCCCAAGCTCTTCGCTCCAATCCTATTTCTTCCCCCAAATACTCCAATCAAGTACTAAAATTAGCTTCTACATGTATGATTTTTGGATTCTCTATCCTTCCATCTACCCAAGCATCCACTCAATTTAGACATGCATGGGCATATGATAAGTTATGAATTGGGTAAGAGAGTTATGACTAGGGATGACAATTGTACCCATTTACCTGCGTATCCATAGGTAAATACCCTAATAGAGCTGGATATATGATGTATTTTTACCCATAGGTATGAAAACGGGGGAAATGTTTTACCCATTGGGTAAACGGGTACAGGTATGGGTGAGCTCCACCTGTACCCGTCTCGCCCGTTTACCCGTGGGTCCACGATTTGACAGGTCGAATACTATGTATGTGTGAAAATTACTTTCTTAAGGACATATATATTTGATGTGAATGTGATGTTTATATGTATGTGTGAATTTGAATGTAATGCTTTTATATTTCCTAATAATAACGGTTGCTTTTATGTATCTATCATTAATTCAATTCTCATACGCTGACTCTCAATTTGTGGGTAAACGGGTATGCCCGTGGGCGACGGGTACCCGCGGCGTTCGTGGGTAAACAGGCATGCCTGCGGGCAACGGGTATGAGTGAGATTCTTCGCCCGTTGTCCTTCGCAGGTATCCTCGTGGGCGTAAATCGGAGTC
This sequence comes from Melocanna baccifera, assembly GCA_036346265.1. Lineage (NCBI taxonomy): Eukaryota > Viridiplantae > Streptophyta > Magnoliopsida > Poales > Poaceae > Melocanna > Melocanna baccifera. The sequence continues at coordinate 12,722,709 of CM070689.1, read as the reverse complement.
GCAGGTATGGATATGGGCGAACACTACCCGTACATGTTACGCCCGATTGCCATCCCTAATTATGACAAGTGATGAAGTGGAGTGGTCAGGACCCATGCTTCTCCCTATGCTCCGCCGCATAGCAAGGCTTGCTGGTGATGTACTCCACACCAAGGAGCAGCGCATGGGCTGCTGCCAAAGTGAGAGCAACTGTGGCGACGGAGTTGGAGACCTTGCACAGTTGCAAGCTTATGCCTACAAACTACACAACCGCCATCAGCCAACTGCTTCTCTTCTCTCTCTCTTCCTTCTCCAGCAGTCATGAGGAAATGATGTCACAATGGAGGTTAGAATAGGATTTGGCTGGCCTTTGCACCGCCAGGCCTAGTCCCTTCCATCGACATAGCTGCCACCCCCGAGCTCGGCTCCCTACCACTCTCCACGCCTAATCATCATTTCTTCCTCATGTAGGTTGATGAAAGCATTTTCTCAATTTTGTTGAAGCATGTTTGTCAATTGTTGTGTGAAGGTTTCTCTTTGTTGCAGTGTGTCTTCTCTTTCAATGTTGTAGTAAGTTGTTTTTTGTTGCAATTAAATTGTTAATTTGTTGCATCCGAGTTTTTTTTTTGCAATAGGAGTTACAGTTTGTTGCAGGAATAACTTGTTCAAAATGTTGCATTTGGTATTCCAAAATATTGTAACCATTATTTTTAATGTTGCAATAACATTTTTGGGGGAAATTTATTTACTTCTTTTGGTTTTGTTGCGAAAGTGTCATTGATTTGTTCTATCTGCATGTTTAGGATGTTGCACTATTGTGACATAAATTCTAGAACATATCTGTTGTTTTGGAATTCTCGTGCACTAGTTTTCGATCAAATTTAAGGATTGGCATCCAATAAATAGTAATAGTATATTGTAATGGTAAGAGCTACTCCCTCCATTCCACGTAATATTTGTCCATGTCCTAGAGTCTCCATCTCAAAATATTTATCCTTGATATTTGTCCATCGAGGGAACCAAAATTATAGTTATTGCGACCTCTATACTTAAATACTTTGAAAGATGTTAAATGAGGTCATTTCTCATTTAACTTTTTATTAGACTTGGTACTTTCATTAGGTCATGTACAATGGTATGATGTCAGCTGTCTATAAATCTTATTACATTAGTTATGAAGTGATGTGGAGGAGAGAGAGCACAGAGATTTATGCTGTCTCTCATGCAGTAATTAACTATAACACGATAAAGAAGACATATTATGTCATAGAGAAGCTATCTATAGATATATGCAAAAAGACAACCTATTGTATGAGCTATATTTAATACCGTCTATAGATAACATGGTGGATATTATAGACATCAGTTGTCTATATCATTATACATGCTCTTAGGCCATGTTTGACACTGTAGCGACTATTAGTTTTGTCTGAGGTATTCAATTAAAGGAAAAAAATAGAAAAAATGAAAATGCTATTATATCTTCACGGATAATACAAAAAAAAAGAAAAAAATTATATTAAAAAGTCAACACGTTCTAAACTGCTTTCAGCTTTTGAAAACCAGAAAACCAAAAACTATCGAAGTTTAGAACGAGACCTTAGTCCATGCATATAGTGGGCTACACTTACTTAAATGCTTGCTTTAGAAGAGGTTAAGTAACTATATAATCATTTCGTACTAATTTTTTTAGACTTAGCATTTTTTGTAGTAATTTTTAGTCCGTGTGCATAATGAGCTGTAACAAAAAATAGTGAAACGGAGGGAGTACTAGATAAAAAGAATCAAAATTCAGGTTATTTTATCTGATAGTGGGCTGTGAACAAATATAACATGTATGGTAGGCTGTGAAATTTATACGCCACTGCAATATTTTGCTAGAGTATCAAAAGTTTGCTATATCAACCCTAGCCATCGTTATTTTACCCGATAAACCGATAAATGGGAGTCGTGATAGTATTCCGTATTCATGGTACCATTGCACGGTAGAAGTTACGAAGCCGCATTTACTATTTATCAAGTACTTTCTCTGTTTAAGAAGAATAGATGACCAGATGTGCCTTCTAATCATAATAACCAAAAAGTACACATATCAAATGTACTGTGGCCATCGCATTTTGCCTCTACACTGTATGAGATGAGATAATTAGCAATAATTGTGATTCGTGTGACTAATTTCCCCATTTTTCAGGAAGGGATCAATTGCAAACAATTTTAAAGGGAAAAAAAGAGGAATTCAATCGAAAGGAAAAAATTTCTATGATGGGTGTTTGATTTATAGGATTGCTTTAAATAAATTTTATATGATAGGAAAATTTTCTACATGTTTTAGGAATTCTAGCATGAGGTCTAACCTCATGCTACAAATTCATCTGAGAGTTCTAATGCACATTCTCTCTCTCTATCAATTAACATTTATCTTAAAATTCCTGTATTTTTTCTGTGTTGCAATCAAATACCCTTTGTTACAAATTCCTACTGTTTTCTCTATTCCTGCATTTTTAGAATACTGTCAATCAAAGCGGCCCCAAGTAGCATTGAGCTCAACATTCACGGCGGAAAGCCCAAACGCAGCGTGCCTACCCCGGCCTGTTCAGAAGATATGTCGCAGCTTCGTCTTTAAAAAAAAACCGATCTGTCGCAATTGCTTCCGAGGCTACGACCCAACTCGGTCCGGCTTTCTCCCAGCCTACACTCTCTCGGCCTAGTTTCCGATTCTTCTACGGCCCATCTCGCCGTCGAAATGAGCCATTCAGTGTGTCCAGCCGATGACAACCGAGAGAGAGAGAGATGTTGGATTTAACAATATATATACACACACACGGATGAATATCATTTATTTTATATTTTATTTTATATTTTTTTCTTTAGAGTCAGTTAGATACGAATAGTGCCGGATACCTATTTACCTCTTCTATATCCACTCTGTAAACCTTTGGTCGATCGGTCAGATAAAAACTATCCACTCTATTTACACCTGTAGTGTCCAGCCGATGACAACCGAGAGAGAGTTGTTGGATTTAACAATCTCGGTGAAAGATGCAGGCATAGTCCAATGCAGTGTAGAAACGGCGTGAATAGCATCAAAAATTGGTCAACAATGCAGAATAGCAATCACGTATAAAGCATCAAGAATAATTGATCAAACCCAAGCCATGCTGACTGTTGAACAATGGTCTCCTTTTTAGCTTTCAGTCGTCCGCCGCCGTTTAAGACGGAGCGACTTCGGAATAGCAATGATTTTTTATTTTTGGTTGGAATTTTACTGTAGTTAATTGATTTTTTACTATAAATAAATTAGTTTATTGAACATAATTAAATTTTTTAAAAATATAAAAATAAAAACAGCATACTAACCTATCACGGACAATACAAAAGAATACAGAAAAAAACAAAATACAAAAAAACCAAAATAGAAAAATAGAAAAACAACAAAAACTCTAAAGTGATTTAAAAGCTATCGCTACAGTAAAAGCCACTGCCCAACGCGAAGTTGAGCGGGGCCTAAAAGAACAAAATCAATATAGTGTGTTGCACCATCACAAGCTGCAGCCCAAAAAAATCAAAACAAATATAGTGCGCTGCACTGCCCAAAAATAGAAGAGGAAAAGACACACGACGCCGACCGTGGGGTCGAAACCCACGGCCACAAGAGCTGCTCTCTACGGACCGAGCTAGACGGGCGCTTATGCCAGCCATCATAACAGAAATGAATGCTTTAGCAATTAAATATCCCAGGTACGCAAAAAAAATTGCGAGGAAGGAGAAACGCTAATACGATTGTCTTCTCCCCTGCGAAGGAGAAAACATGCCACTGGCGGCCGCGATCGATGCACACGCCTTCATCTAGCCATTAATTTACGCAAACTTACTCCATGCTGCTCCGTCTTCAAAAACAGATTGTTTTTCTCGTAGTGTTACCTTTGGGTTGTATGTATATATTTGATTTTTTTTCTTTTCAGTTTATAGCTTATGATTTCTCTTGAATTAACATGTAGGACGTCTTCTTTGTCGTATTTTCAAAGCGATTTATCGAGACAGTCTTTTCAAAACAGCTTATCAGCATTCGATTCGTTTGTATAAATGCTTACGTTAAAATTAAAAATCATCTACTACAATCATAAACTATCGGTCACAATAAAAAGAAATCCACATAATTGTAGTGGGTGTATAACTGCCTAAAGCCAAGGGAAGATATAATGATGTCTCATTTGTAAGGTACGGAACGGGCATGTGGCATCGAATTCTTTCGTGTCTTGTACATCAAGATTATTCATGCCACCACCAATAAAAGCATATATGTCAAAAGATAGCACCTGTGCATGATCCATCTCGTACAAATTCTAGCATGCTTGCACGTTTTGTGTGCGCACTTTGTCATGACCAGCTACATACCTCCAGCCCGTTCATATGGTGTTTTTAGTTTTAACCTCTAGCTTTGACTTATAAATAGTAATAATTTATAGAGAAATCTATAGAAAGATATTTATATATAATTTTAATTGATATAAATAAAATCGCTATAGTATATATTATAATTAACTAGTAGATTCTATCAAAAAAATATTTATTTAAAAACTAAATATTATAAAAAATAACTTTTAGAATCAATATAATCAGGGCAAAGACTTGTAGGCTTCACCATGGACAACGCATCAGACCAATGCGTTCCAAGGAAACTGAAAAGTTCTTAGAAGAGAGAACAACTCTGTTTATTGCCAATCCATCAATCATATCAGATGTACCTAAAAGTTCTAGCACTCATTCGTGTCATGTCAGTCGTCTTTGGCCTTCTGTTTCCGTGACCTGAAAGAAAGCTGAAAACTAACTTTTTTTTAAAGGCAAATGGCCCAAAGGGCCTAGAACTGTGGTATTATCTGGCGAGAGCTAGCACAACAGTTGAATACACTTCATCATAATTTATAGAATGGACGGAATTTTTGGCACATATAATATATTTTAAATCTATATTTATAAAAAAATAGTCTTATATACACGAGTATAACAAAATAACACTTCTATGGTACTTGCCACCTAGCCACCATGCGGCCACGCATTTGTGGCCAGACCACCATGCGGCAGGTGGCCTACCGTCCCTCTACCATATGATAGATAATTAAGTTGGCTAATTAGATGTCTTCATTTTAGTCAACTTAATTACCTACCTAAATTAGTATTTTCACATGTAATAATTGTTTAAATTTTTAAATATAGCAAATAAACTCAAAAAATTATAAAATTTTATGTGTAGTCTCCTGACATACAATTATGATATTTGTATGTGTAGCCTCTCGACACAACTGACCTAATTGTATAATTTTTTAAAAATTTTATATACTCCAAATTTATCGTGTTAATTTATATTAATTTAATCATAGTTAGCGATATGTGATGCTCATTTCATGATTAAATTAATATGAATTAACATGACAAACTCAAAGCACATAAAATTCTTAAAAAATTACAAAACTAGCTCAACTATATCGGAATGTTGTACATAAAATTTTATAATTTTTAAACCTCATTTGCTATATGTAATAACTCGTACAAATATTATAATTGTATACAAATTGTTGAGCAACATTTAGAGTGGATGCAATTGTCAAACAAATTAAACAATGAAGCAAGTTTTATCAGAAGACTGTATATAAAATTTTATAATTTTTGAGCTTCTTTACTATATTTAAAAATTCAAACAAATATGACATATAAAATGCTAATTTAGGTAGGTAATTAATAAGTTTAATTAGCCGGCTTAATTACCTACCGTGTGGTGGAGGAGCAATAGGCCACCTGCTACATGGTGGTTGGGCAATAGGCACACGGCCGCACGGTGGTGATATAGTGGCAACGGGGCAGGGGTCTCGGGGAGGCCCTGGTCCCTGCTAGTCCACTCCCGTCCTAGCCTTGTTAGGCTAAATAGGAGGAAATTACCCCTTGTTCTAGGTCCCTACGGGGACCCAACCCTCACGGGGATCCCCACGGGGATTAAAAAATACTAAACTTTTTTGATCCCACATCAGCTTTTGGATCATCTTCTGATGGTGTCTCTAATTTTTCTTTAGCTGCTTGTGTGAGATAAGTGATGACTAGTTTGATTAGTCTCCAGAGAGTGACTTAGCCCACTTAACCACAAAGTTCTCACATACATACAAGGGGGTTAGAGAGTGAAAGAGAGGAGGTCCAGTGATTTGCTTTGAGTGTGGTGGCCCCAACAACATTCGAGCAAACTGCTCCAAGCTGGAGAAGGGCAAGAATGACTACGACGATATGAGCAAGAATGACTAAATCAGCAAGAACCGCAACAAGAAGTTTTCAGCTCATGATCAAGGCAAAAGAAAGAAGTTTTGCAATCTCGACAAGGCAAAGAAACTCTTCCACCGTGTTCTCACCGTCTTCAACAGCTTTAACTTCAGCAACATGGAGGGCTAAGTGACGACAATGGCGAGGATGATCTGAAAAAGAACACCATGGATGGCGATGACTTCATCGGGATGTGCTTTATGGCTGACGAGAATGGCATTAGCGATAACGCGATCTCTACAGCAACTTTGATGAGGTAGACCCCTCTTACGACCAGCTCAATGGTGCTTTTCTAAAATTAAAAAATTCTATGCTAGGTTTAGGGCTAAGTGTGTTGAGTTAGAGAAGGAGGTAGAGAGTTTATCATAGGAGTTTGCTTCACTTAGATCTATTTTCTCCTATGATGATTGTGATGCTTATTCTTCCTTCCTTAGAGATATGAAGAAACTAAGGACCTCGTATGATAGTATAATTTCTGAGCTTGATTTACTTAAAATGCAGAATTTTAGTTTGTTAGTTGAATTAGAGATGGCTAGAGTTACTCCTTTTCAGTCTGATCTACTGAGACTACAATTTGCATCTCATGTGAGGATAAGGACAATGTTCTAGAGATCTGCATTCTTTTCTCCTTGGTCTACCTGAAACTTGTGATAGCTGTGTCAGCTTGAAAAATAATTTAAAGAAGGCAGATCATAAAATTGTTGAAATACATGCTGCTTTAATTGAGTCTGTTGCTTCTTGTGCCAACTATTCTATATTAACTACTAAATTTGATTCCATATCTAAGCAATTTCAGGGTATATGTGATCATAATAAGAATATAGTTCAATATGCTTCTAAGTCTTCTGTTAGCTCACTATGCAATAATTGTAAAAAAAATTAAAATATGAATTGATTGCTTTAGATAAAAAAAATATGTGAAACTAACTAAGGATCTACTAGAGAAGCCACAATCTACTTATTTTTTATACTGAAGTGGAGGAGAAAATGAAGAAAATAGAAGAGACCTTTAGGAAGGGATTCGAAACCCAGATGGCTAGGATTAGAACTACCCTATATGTGTCTTGCGAAGAACTTAAGCTTGAAGTGGCCGTGCATAGGAAGAGATATGTACATACTATTTGATTTTCTCCTAGTTCTTCATCTTCATCTTCCCGTGTTCTTCCTGTGCTTCCTTTTTTAGATGTGTGTGTACCTCACGAACATTCTTGAAAAATTTATAAGAGATAAGAAAAAACTCAATCTTATCCTTAACAAATCTAAAATTTGCAAGTTTAATCAAGGTTTAGGGTATGATTTTCTAGAGGATGTGAGAAAACATCTATTTGCAGTGGTTAGGGCTATAGTCGGAGGTGTGATCGAGGTTGTGCGTAAGACTAAGAAGGCTTGGAGGTGTAGCACATCGACAGATCCAAAACTCCAAATTTGCGATTAACGCCAGTACCACAATGGGAACAGACTTTATTTAGGGGAGGGGAGTCTCTAGGGCACAGGAGCCGAGAGGGGGAACCTCTGCCGCCACCATGACTGGCTGAGGACAGAATTGGGCAAGAGAGCTGACAACGGAAGGAAAAGAAGAGAAAGCTTCTAAAGAAATACTAGTACTACCTAAGAGGGGCTGGAGGGGGTGGATCTCCCCCTCCTCTCATCGCTGGCGAAGCCGGCGGACTATGGAGTAAGGAAGGGTACAAGAGAAGAAAAGGAACTGGGAGGAAGATAGGGAATGGCAGGCACAAAGGAAGAGGTGGAGGAGCTCAAACTAACTTTTAATTGGTATGGCCGGGCAAATATGCATCTTTTCTCTCGTCTTGATTAATTTTGGATATTAGAAAATGTTATTCGCTCAACCAGAAATTATGCATGACAGACGCTAGTTAAAGATGCACTATTGGGTGCCTGCCCATTTTTTTGTGACTACAAGAAAAACGTACATGCACACGCACACACCACAACATACCACATTTACACACACAAGTGCAGCGGGGTTAGGAATAAATTTGTAACCTCATAAAATTTTCACTGAAGTGCATTCACATATGCATAATAGGTACACATCAGGATTTAAATCCTGGTGGCGGAGTCGTACACCTATAATTCTACCATCCACAAAGACATGGTTCTCAATTTTTTTGTATGCACTAGTACTGCATGATAAAAACATGTCTCCTCAAGGATTAGTACTAATAAACGAAAACTCAATTTTGACCAGCAAAATAATTAAATCAGTACCTCAAACAAAGTTGTTCCTCATATGTACTAGCCATATCTGAAGTTATATTTTCATATGAAAGTAGTAAACCTAGGGAACTTTCTTTTAGAACTTCCACACAACTCTTCTGATTGATTTGCCTGAACTAACAGGATGTGTATGAACTTCCACGGAATGAACCATTTCTGCAGGATTCATATCACTTCCATGCATGTATCATATCTGATCTGAGTTCCCCACAATACAAAAAGGAGCTGTCTAGGCATAGTTGACTGTTTCTTTGGAAGAAATCAGTCGAATTTCAAGACCGTCGGATCTTGATTCAGCGACCAGATGTTGACAAACCATCCAACTACAAGCCCATCAAGATGCAGCCTCCCAAACCATAAAATGTAGCCGCCACCTCCTCAATACTCAAGATGCAGCCCGGGCGGCGCGTCGCCTGCACCGGTGAGGGCCACCAGAGCTCTGCTTTGTCCTCCTCCACAGCGCCGCCTCGCCTCGTCGCGGCGTCCTCCTCTTGCTCCCCGCACCGCTGCCTCGCCAGCGTTCTCCTCATCATAAGTAGTGGGGGAGAGGGCACGAATCTTGAGCCACTATCATCCATAGGTCAGAAAATTAAGATTTTGCGAAACTTTATATGTATAGCAAAATCCGTAAAAAAAATATCGCTATAATTATATGATAATATGATATATATATACACACACACACATACCCCGAGTACTTTTCAAGTGAGTAACAATTCAGCCACGCATGATGACCATGCATACATCTTGAGCTACCATATGCCAATGCCACGCCATCACACAATACGCATACTACGGTGCAATCATGTTGACCTACCAGCAACTTTCGGCTAAATTCGTGTGTAAATGGTCTCATCAGTTCAGATCGGACTGGAGCAAGAATCCGGCAAGTTGGCCTGGACAATGCTATAGATGTGCCATCATTTTCATCATGTCGGAGCTTTCCTGTTGTCACCAAATTATCCCAGGTGGCCATTGTATTGTTGTACTATGTTGATAGCAGTATATATAGCACATGAAGGGAAGCCCTGTGTGATCTTTTGGGAGCATGCATCTCAACAGTTGGTTTTAAGTCGAACAACACAAATTGCATTTTCATTAGAGAATGTCCAACAGTCCATCTCAGCCGTTGCTTCGACCCTACCATGTCGGAGCGCAATTGAGGTGGAGGGGAGAGAGTAGGGGTGCAATCGGAGCAGATATGGACGGATATCACTCATCATGTATCCTATTCCGTATTTTTTCTCGGAATCGGAGTCCGACACGACTAATACCAGATACCCATTTTTCCATTCCATATTCGTTCTGTAAGGCTTCGGACGGTCGGCAGACGGAAATTATCCACTTCTTTACACAGGATATTAGACAGTAGGGTGCGATCTGAGTGAACACAGAAAGATTAATCACCAAGATATCAAAGTAAGAGTACTCAGTATTCTCTGCATATTTAGATGTGACAAACTACCTATATGTTATCTTACTCCTAAGTTAAGTGAAGTCACAACAGATTTCCTCATATCACTTGACATACGGATATATACGGATGGATATCATTCATCTCATATCCTATTCTATATTTTTTTTCCTCGGAGTCGGATACGGATAGTGTCGGATACCTATTTACCTTTTCCATATTTGCTCTGCGAGCCTTCGTTCGGTTGGTCGGACAGAAATTATTCGCTCCATTTGCACCCCTAGGAGAGAGTGCTAAAGACGGCTTGTGTCGTCCATTTTGCAAGCGACGAGCCAACCCTGCGAACCGAGGAGGAAAAGGACAACTCAACGTGCTATTGGAGTAGAATATGTCCGCTTGCAACATGTTTTGTGGGCCTAGCCTTGCTCATGAGTCATGCCGACAGAGCAAACAACGAGGACCGCGACGAGGGTAAAGCAGGAGGACAAGGACCATGGCGGAAACAGGCACAATAACTTGGATGATGACCTCAAGGCATGGCGGGTCGATTGGCCTCCCACAAAAGCAAGGCAGGTCCGACTAGATCCGACCAAATCTGTGCTCCGGCGAGCTAGATCTGGTCAGATTTAGTCTTTGATGAGTTGGATCCACCTTGTTTGATGGAGAACGATAGGTTGGTAGAGTCCGCGCGAGACTGGTGCCATGACAAGGGAGGGGGGCTTGGGATGCCGAGAGGCTCTAGGGAGGTGGAGGTTGTTTGGTGAGAGAGAGGAAGGTAGGGCGGCACGCGAAGCTAATTTTGGCGACGGATGGAGGAAGAAGACTCCAGTGACTGAGGGAGAGAATGGTGTCTATGGGAGACTAGGAGGTGAGGGATGGCATAAAAAAATGATAGGTGGGCCCTACTAGAAAGAGAAATTATTATAAAAATGGTATTGTGAAGTGTGCTAGAGACAATGTGTTTAAGAGATTGTCTCTTTTGCTGTTTCAAGATGATATCCACATGATGCAGCAAAAATTAGAGATAACACCGTTGTACATGCCCTTAGATTGCATGAGTATATATCTTGAAATACAAATGTGTTAGTTTTTTTTATTAATAGGTGATTCTTTGAAGATGAGGATAAAAATACCATCCAAGGCAAGTTTTTAATTTACCGAGACAGCCATGCATGATTGAGGTGCATGTTAGAGTTGCGTACTTGCATGCAATTAAGGACAATTAAAACACATCATGCCAAGGGGTGCAATCGAGTCGAATTCGGACAGATATTATTCATTCTGTATTCTAACCCATATTTTTTCCTAGATCCGAAGTCGAACCCGATAAGGCTGGATACAAATACGAAGATCAGGGTATTTGGAGTTTCGGATATGGTACCATCAGAATAGATACATGATGGTTTCAGATCGAAAATGGATAGTATAGGCGATAGTATATATGTGCATACGTAAAAGAATATGTATTGAACCATACCACTATCACTTTAAGCTTTAACTAGCAATTCATCTAGATTACTTAAGTATAATAGCCAACACAACACAAATTCAACATAAATAATAAATTCATACATAAGTTCAAAAACTGATAAATTCATACATTAGCTCAAAAATCAATAAATTTATACGCAAGTTCAACATAAATGGGAAGGATTGGTGGCGACTAGCTAGAGTGGCTGGACTTTAGAGTTAGGTTAAGACTTGGCTAAAATCTAGATCGGTTGGTGTCAATGATGGTTGATGGGTCGGACCGGTTAGGGTACTAATTTGCTTGTCGGATATCTGGTCGGATGGTATTCGGTTTATTGTTTGCTAACGCTATTTGGTCAGATTTTAGCTCTTCCATTTTTACTACTTATCCAGTACTGATCGGGATTCGGTACCAAATACGAAATTAACTCTCCGTATTTTATATCGAATCCATTAGGATTAATTCGTACTGTTTGCATCCCTAATCATGCCAAACGCACAGACACTGATGCAAAAGACGAAAGATCATGAAGGGACACGTTCCAATAAAGAAGATGTTAGAGGTGATGGTCCAAGATTTGGATGGATTAATTTATTTGGAGGTTGCTGTAGAGTATGGACGATTATGTTCAAAAGAAACTGTTATCTAACTTGGACTAAACAAAGTGGTGGATAGGTCATTTTCTGCCAGATTACCTGGACATCAAGCCATCTAAAAAGATGTATAAACTATCCAAAATTCTTTACTTTATGGCATCGTAATCCCAACGCCGTTACATCAAACTGTCAAGTTAATTTCGTGCCAAACGAATTCACATGATCACTCGTGTATTACTGGCCAACAGTATAGTATTTATTCCAAATTTGTTTTATACTAACATGTAGAGTATTTCTCGAACTTTGAGACAAGGTACCAAAATAACTTTTGTACCATATGTGTGTATGTAGCACAGGTGCCAGATGTGGTGCGGACATCACTTTCTTAGATACACATAATACTCATCTACAAGATGATACGTAATGAATTATGATGAGGGCACGCATATGACAGTTGAATTATCATGTGAGTTTATTCCTAGGATTGTATAATTCAGCTTCTGAGAATGAGTTGCTGCCTAATGTATGTGATGTGATTGTACTTAGGAATATGGGCAAGGACCAAATAAAGAGAGGAACATGGATGCATTTGGGATGAACATTAGAGATCACCACGTCACTTGAGGCTATTCTAGAATCCAGTTCGGCCTCTGGAGACAACGTTGACTTCAAACGAGTATAGAAGATATATACGGAGTCCAAATGAGGTGATCTTAAGCTTGTTAGAAAGCTTTTGATGTCCTCTTTCCAATGATGTGATCCCACCTCAAAACTCCATCTGAGATCATAATCTATAAAATAAATTTAAATCGGTTCCAAAACTGGGCCTTGGACCTTGTATTAGTTTGAGCTCAATCGAAGAGTTGCAGTGGGATGTCCCCCAACTCTCACAGACGTGCCCCCCATGTCCATAGCATCATAAAAACTACCAGGGACACCACTTTTAGGGCTTATGCTTGTTTAGATTGATTTTCATTTAGAAAATATCAGCTATGTACTTGTATTAACTAGACCAACTACGGTGACTTCAGACCTCTCGATTGTTCAATGAAACTTCATATTTCATTTGCAAATTTAGATTGTGCTTATTTCTTTGTTAATTGATTTTCGATTGCTTACAGGAAAGATCATCCGTGTTGGGCATGGTTAGTAACGACAAGGGTGTAGTGTAGCGATTGCAAGATGTACTTGATCATTTCGGTCAAGTAGCATCGTCATTAATATTATATCAAACAATCGTAGTTATCATTCTCATTGAAAGATCGGGCCAAATTTCCTCCTCAAGATGAGTTTAAACGAGGACTGTTACAGTGAGAGAATGCCCGTTTGTATTGTGTCTACACCATCAAAATTTGTGGGGGAACATCTCCATTTTTGATCGAACAAATATTTTGGTAAGATCTCATTCGTTTTAGCATGATATTGATATACAAAATACTCATCATTATAATTTTTTAGATAGTTTATCCACCAAATATTGTTATTAAGTTGATGAATTAATGAAGCAGTAGTGTTAGATAGATGCACATACGATCACAAGGTGTAAATTTGGTCCAAAGTAGCATTATCATCTCTTGTTCTATATTTCCATATTGCCTAAAGCTAAAATGATTTCTATTTTTTTGGATCGGGAAGGCCAAAATGCAGCGTTTCTAAAAGTACACAAGAGGCAACGTACTACACCATGACAATATTGCCATCAGACGGCTATCGGCAAAAACTTACCTTCACCGACAAATTAATTATCTGTCGGTTGAAGAATGTGTGGATCTTTTTTTTACAAATGCATAGGGTTTGATCTTGCTTGTGAGTAACAGTATCAAAGGTCATTTCTCCCTGAAAGAACTCTATTTTATTCTCATGCTTTTATTTTACGGTCTCTTAATTTGTGCCCAAAAAAAAAAAAACAAAACGGGCCATTGTATTCTTCTGGACTGCTGCAAGTAGGAAATATCCATGTACTCAATCCGGTCCTAATTACACGCCGTTTTGAGTATTGACACAATCTTCAAAACACAACATTGACTATTAATTTTTATTATAATATATTTATAAAACTTAATAAAATATAATATTATAAAAATACTGTTTGAAATAAATATACACATTAGATTTTTATTTATCCAATCTAGATATTTAAAAAGGCATTGATGGTTAAAGTTTTAAAAATATAATGTGTAAGTGTGAAGGTCTGAAGGATACTGTAGCTATGTGAAACAGTTTGTTGTGTTGTGCGGATGCTATGTGGTGACGGAGGAAGCCCTGCGCGTTTGTACCACACATGGCCGAAGAGGAAACACGGAAAGGTTGGTATGGTACAGATTTAAGCACGAAGCCGCAGCAAGTGGTAGTACATACCAGTGGAGCTAATACGCTTTTTCTCACGTTCAAGCTAAGGCCGCAGAAGATCAAAGGCCAAAAATTCAGAATATATAACAATGTCAAAAATAGAAACACAGGAGTTACTTCAAATATAGGATATTATTCCCTCCATTGATTTTTATAAATTAAGCGCGGTACAACGTAGCGTGGTCTCCAAAAAATAAGCTTTTGTTGTTAGTATCCTTTCTATCACTGTTGTTTATAAGTCATAACTATAAAATCATGATCATAAGAAAGTGTTTTCAAATATGAATCCAACGATATGAATTTTACGTCACAACATATGCATTGTTGTTGAAATCTGCAAAGTCTTGATCTAGAAATGCGTGGACGCTTTATAAAAATCAACTGAGTGGGTGGGTAGTATGTAGGGCTCATCCGGTCAGTAAAAACAGTCCATGTATATATTTTCTAAGTAGTATGACTACCAGACTTCATATGTTTCTTGACGGCTGTGATTTCCTTTGTTAAGCCGATTTTGGATAGGTCTGTAAACCTGAGGACAATTTTTAAACCCATCAGAAACTAGACCGTACGACCTTGGCTCTGCTAGATTTGCTACTATCTTAACTATTCTTGAGAGCTTCGCCAGTGCAGTCTCCCCTCCCCTCCCCTCTCACTCGCCGAAGATGGAGCAACCATGAGGTGATGACGGCGGAGGTCTGATGACGACTGACGAGAGTGCCACCGCCATCGACGGTAGCTAAAGAAGGCTATACCGTCAGAAGCTCCTCTGATAATATATCGTTGGATGCTTTTATAATAGTGAAACATGATAATACCATATCTTTCGTTCCGAATAGAGCCTAATTAAATCTAAAATATGGCCATACAGGAGGTTAGTCAAAATTTACCGCTTCCTGGATGGTAACAGACTCACAACACCTGCCGCCTGCGTTACCCATATTTCGCCGGGCATGCCACGGTAGAGTGGCCTAGATCAGCCGTGATTACAGCAAGTGGTAGTCCCTTTTGAGTCGAACCCTCGTGGAATCCATCCAAAGGGCAAGAGAACCCACATGCATGTGCGAGTCAGCGTGTATGTTAGCTTTCCCGATGAAATGAGCTGCATGCAGGATGCAGCCGCAGCACGGAAGCACTACACGGCCGGCCGGAGCAGCGGATTCACCAGTGACTCCTCGCTGACGGCGTGGGGCCGCCGTGTCCACGGTGTGACGTCAGTTCAAGAGAGGGAGGCGAGAGGCGCGGAGGTGGTGGGGGCGGGGTGGAATAAAAAAAGAGGCCGCGCGCGGGGCCGACAAAAGGAACGTTCACACAAATAACATCTAGCTATTTTTTTAATTTTAACCCTTCAAAAATCCATTTTTTATAAATCTAACTTACTCTTCTTGAACTCAACACCCACGACAGACGATATGTGTCATCGACTGCACTACAACAGCTTGCAGGTGCTGCCGAGTCCCCAAAATCGTCAGGTCATTAAATTTCTTGATTAGCACTTAATTTTTATTATTAGTACTAATTAAATGTGCGGCAAGTTAGCGTCCTATCGAGCTCCATGAGAGGATTAGATTTATAAAAAATGAATGTCTAGATACTAAATTTGAAAAAATAGCCACAATACTATTTGTGTGAACAGTCCAAAATCAAACATATATACAAGTATAAAGAGGTGAGAGAACACAAACAAAGGGGGTGATCGTTTCGGCTTTTTTCGGCTTCAGCTTTTAGCTTCAGCTTTTTTTTCACTATTCACTACACTATCCACTAACTCAGCTACGGTGTTTTTTCAGCCAAAAGTCATCGTTATTCCGATCACCCCTTTCTCTCTCTTCTTTAACAGGGTCATGATCAAGGATAATGAATATTAAGCACGTGTACGGACTACGCACTCAAAAGAAAATAATTGTGCTTCGATCTGTGGGTCTTTTGAGGGAGAGAGGAAAGGAGGGACAGAAGGGGGAGCGAGAGAAGAGGGAATACTGTTTACCTGACCTTATTCAAGGAGAGTTTTCAATTTTGAAACCATTGATCCATGTGCAATATTTGGTTCTGACTGACTGTCGGGCAAACTCTGCCCCCTTCTGTATTTTCAAATACAGAATTATTACAGCTTGGGTAACTCTACAATTCTAGTAGTACTACTAATAGTTTCGTGGCATGTTTGTTGTAGTGGAGTAGTATTATACATGCCCGTAATTTCATGCAAATGTATATATACAGTATAGAAAAAGAACAAGGGGACGTGATGAAATTGAAAGAAAGGCCTTTTGCAGAGGTAAATGTTTGCATGCATACGACCTAGCTGCATGCCAAAATCTCCCATGAACAACGTACTATTTTGCTTAGATCATTTTGGAGCGCATGAAACAAAAACACACCTCAAGATCGATCGACGTTCTATTCATTGCGGGTACCCTACAAATCCTTGCAGGCAATATAGAACTCAGAGGTAATATATTCGAGTGGTGGAGTGTCACATAGACGAAAGACTAGTGAAGTGTCACAGAGACGAAAGAGCTAGCAAATCTAGGCCCGGTTTATATTAGTCAATCCCTGAGTTACAGAACATCCAAATTAACACACTACCTTTTCCAGTCAGTTATGTCAATTTCATCAATAATTATTAAGACATGTATAAGGGCATCTCCAATGGTTCTAACTAAGTACTATCTATAAGGATTCCACATCATCTATAGAGTATACACTAAAAGCTAGCATTCCAAAGGACTATCTATAAGGATAGCTATTTAATGTTACATGTACACACAGTCATTTATAGAACCTGCCTCGTTTTACGTTATAGACTAGAGACGAAATAGTAGCTAGCTGTTTGTGTTTTGCATACTCTCTTTCCTCCACATAGGATATGTGCTGATGTGTACATGTAAATAACCAGCTGACTCAGTATCATTGGAGATGCCCTAAGAGTTTTGAATATAAAAGGAATATATCTCTTGGTTGGGAAATATCCGAATGCACAAACTTTTTAAAGAACAATTTAAGCGCCCGTCTTTCAGGGGAAAAAGGTATATGTTATGTAAATACTCATAAATTTAAATATCTGGCAGAAAATTTCCATTACACGCACTTCTTTACTTTTACGTATGCCAAACCTCATTTATATACAGCCAGTTCTACTTTAATTTTTTATATTTACGTAAGCTCTAGAAAAACACCTATATATTCATAAGATTTAAGAATGCATCCGTGTAGATTTATTACAATAAATACTTCAAATATAAGTACAAAATTGATCAAGACAACAAGACTTATCATACCGGCAACCAGGACGAAAAACAAGACGATGAGATCACCAGAAAACAAAAACTGAACGAAACCGAAAGAAAAAGACGAGAGGGACGGCGTTGCACTTGGAAAAGAAGTAAGGTGACAACAGAAGCAATTATATGGATTCGGGAAGCTTATGTTACACTGATAAATTGTATCGATACCGAACGTTTGATGTGCAACTTTTCGTGTATGCTTATCTCTCTTTCTGTTCATACATATATACACACACACGGCACACCGGTACACCACATCAAAATTGTTAAATCATAAACAATGCATGACAGTACTGCTCATTCTGTGTGAAGTCAAAGCAGAAACTCTTAATTTTTTCCTTTTGCAAGGACATCACAACTAATGCTCTATAAAACTCACTCTCTATATAAATGAAGCCTGAACAACCACTGTTCAAAATATATATGTATGTCCCTTTTTCAAGAGATAGTGCCATTTGAGATTGAAATGGTGATGAATGTGAACAAGAAAATGGAGGGGAAAACTAAGGGAATATAATAATGGATAAACCTATAGGAGACACTAAGACTACCATGATCAATTGCTAATCGGGATCCATTAGACTAGAAATTCATATCAATGTGGACATTTGCATTTTGCACTCAAATCAGCAAACGGTAAAGCTTGAGCAGCCCAGATATGAACAAAAATATAGTATCAGAGATGGAGCAAAGAAAATTCTCTCTTGTTTCTGCAAATTAATTTTTTTTCTTCAAGTTAATTGACAGCATTTTTATGTACTCGATCCTAATTAACATGATCCTACGAACCGCTTAGATCTTTCTCTCTTATACCTACAAATAATAACAACAGTAATAATAATAGTAAACAGCTAAAAATTAAGATGATCGATGTAGGATTAGAACTTGGATGCGATGGAATAATGAAAAGGGTAAATGGTCATCTACACTTATCACGAACTCGGCGCTGATCCTTCTGCCGCTTCCTTCCCTCTTGTCGTCGACGTCGTCGCCGCGGCCGCCGCCGCAGTACTAGCGCCGGCGCTACTACTTCTAGTTGGAGGAGTAGGAGGAGACACAGGCGTTGTCTGCTGTTGCTCACTAGACTGCGACGGTTCGTCCTCCTCCTCCCCGCCACCCCCCGACGTTCCTGCCGCCTCCGCGGTGACGACGGGAGGCGGCGCCACGGGGGGCGCGGCCGTGCTCCCGCTGCGCTTGCGTTTCTTCTTCTCGTAGGGGATCCCGCGCGCCTTGGCCTGCGCCTCGCGAACCTCGCGCAGATAGATGCGCACGGCGCGCGCGGCGAAAGGGTTGGACTCGGGGCGGCCGCCGGACTCCTCGTAGGCGGCTCGGAGGCGGCCGATGAGCGCGTCGAGGCTGCCCCAGGCCTGCCGGAGCGGGCAGGCGCACGGCGCCGGCGGGTTGGGCTGGCCGAAATAGGCGCAGCCGTCGGCGTGCACCTTGGTCTTGCCGAACTGGTCGAGATACTTGAGGAACTCGATGACGTGCGCGCCGCTGCACCGCGGCAGCGTCAGCGGCGGCTTGTGGTTGCCCAGGTACTGCAGGAACGTGTTCCAGTCCCGCCGCTTCTGCGACTCGTACCGGCTCAGACCCGCCGGCACGGCTGCCGGCGGCGGCTGCTGCGACAGCGGCTGTGGCTGCTCCTGCGCTGCTTCTTGCCCTCCTCCTCCTGGCTGCTGAGGCTGCCGCTGTCCTCCTCCTTGCTCTGCCTGGCTCGAGGACGACGACGGTCCAGCCTCCGCCGGCGCGCTCGTTGCCCCGCCGCGAGGCGCTTCAGGGCCAGGGGCAGGCTCCATGGTCGTCTAGGCTTCGCCCTCCTCTCGGCCCTTATGTGGTCTCTCTCCGGCCGCTTGACCTGCCCGCTTGCGCGTGTACGCGTGTAGTATAGGGGAGGGGAGAAGAGGGGAGAGAGAGAGTAGCTAGTAGCTAGAGAGAGAAGGGAAGACAGGGAGTGCGTTCAGGGGGAGGGAGAAGGAGACTTGTTGGAGTGTGGCATTCTTTGCTGCTTTTGTTTCTGCTGGTTGGGTTAACAGCGTCTCCACTACACACTGTCGCGCTATTATGACATGATTTCTTATTGTTCGGCATAAGTACCCGTCCTTGTTCTTCTTATTTTGTGTTTTCTTTTTCTTGTGTATATATATACATATATAATATATATTGTGTTTTCCTTTAATTTGATGCTTTTCTTGATTTCGTGGTAGCTTTTGTTCCTTTTGTACATGATTTTTTTTGGATTTATCGTTGAGGCTGTGGAAGAGTGATGTGGCAGGGGATAGGGTGAGGTGGACGTCGTCCCACGTCGAGGATACTAATTTGCAGTATTAGTTAGTTTTTTTATTGTGTTGTTCCTATGGAGCACTATTTGATGACGTAGGTAGTAATGCTATATATGTTTCTGTGAATGATACTTTAGTGCTGTGGTATTTTTCATAAGAATGGATAAATTATTCGTGTTCCATGGTGATGAGGTTGTGCATGATGGCCATTTGGACTTGATCTGTCTAGCTATGAGCGCGCCATACTAACTATTCCCAACCTAGTGCACGTGACTTTGGTTGAGCTACGCCAGTGCATTCGGCAATTGTTCGATAAGGACGTGGCAAGGAATAAGACAATAGTAGAGACAGTGGCCACCACCATGGTGACACCCTAGGGGCAAATCATGTGGAACATGGTGAAACTTACTAGCAGTGCCATGTGAGAGCATTACATAGAGATGGCTAGCAATCCTTCATATCCGACCTTTCGGTGGCCCATGGTGTATGTCCATTTTGTTAACCGTAGTGATTCCTCCAAGGTGGCCAACACACAAGCGGGTGGGAATAAACTTGTTCCCTTCTTCCGTTCATTGTCAACAGAAGAGTTGCCCCAAGAGGCGCAGGTCACCAAGGAGGAAACTCTAGTTGATAGAGATTCTACAGGCATCCAGCCGAACAAAGGTGTCGGTAAATGGTGGGGCACTCGCATTGGCTGCCATGAGATAATTCATGGTATGTTTGAGGGGACAAATATAGCAGACGAGGAGTACTTTGAGTCACAATCTAGCGAGGATGAAGCAAGCAGTGAGGGTGGCGCCGTGGGTGGCATTGTTTCCACCAATATGGACTATGTGGCCAGTTGGTTGGATTTGCAAGCAGTCTCTTCCCTAGTTCTGCCACAGGTCCATGACTCTTCGTGGGCCTTTGATGTGGACACCCTGCTTGTGGGGCAGCGCTTCCCTGATAAGAGTGCTGCAAAGCAAGCTATTGCAAGCTTTGCAGTCAAGATCAGTAGAACTTACCAAGTTTTCAGGTGAGTTGGACTGTGAATATATCATGTTTTTTTTTGTAAATATAGTCGTAGTCACCAATATGTGTATGCCATTCTTTTGCAAGTTGAACCTTGACACTTATATGTGACCTTGAGGAGCCATTGCATCGCCACCCAAATGTGACCTCGGGCTACATCACAACCATCATTAGTCATTTAGTTGTATCAGATGTAACCATTTCCCCAAATATTTTGATGGCAGATGTAGTGAATGCAGTAGGCTATGACGTGAGCTACAACAAGGTGTGGTAGGCAAAGCGAAAGGTGCTTGAAGAGATGTACGGTACATATGAGGAGGCGTATGATTGTAACATCCTGATTTTTGGGAATTTTTAAAACTTTGAATTTGAAAATAAATTTCTGAAATTTTTTTGAATTTAAATAAAGCTTAAATGGAATTTTCAAAAGTTTTAAATAATTTAATATGATTAAATTATACTTCAACATTAGCTGAAAATAGTTTAATTGAGTTCCTTGTGTCACAAGAAATTTACTAGAATTTTCTGGAATTAAATTAAGCCTCAAATGAATTTTAGAATTTTAAAATAATTTTATCTGAGTAAAATAAACATCAACATAAGTTAAAAATATTTTATTTGGATTCTTCAGATCTCAAGGAATTTTCTAGTATTTTTGGTGAATTTTT
This sequence comes from Melocanna baccifera, assembly GCA_036346265.1. Classification (NCBI taxonomy): domain Eukaryota; kingdom Viridiplantae; phylum Streptophyta; class Magnoliopsida; order Poales; family Poaceae; genus Melocanna; species Melocanna baccifera. Next base: position 12,701,120 of record CM070689.1, on the reverse strand, counting down.
GGGATTTATTTGCTATTTTCTAGAGCTATTTGTATTTTATTCAGATTTCTGGGAAAAAGAAAAATAAAAATAAAAACCCCGGGTCGCTCCCCGCCGCCCGATCCTCTTCGCTCCGCGTGTCAGCCATCCCGGCTGCCCACGCGTCGGCCTCCCGCGCCTGTCCCTCACGCCCGCTCGGCCCGGCCCAGCTCCCGCGCTCGCCGCCGCCCTCGCATCCCCACCGCCCAACCCGCCACACGGCAGCCATCCAGCGTGCCCGCGCTCGCCGCCACCCTCGCTAACCCTACCGCTCGCGCCGCTCACTCTCCGCCGCCCGATAGCGCCGCCCTGCCACGCGGCAGCATATGCTCGCCCGCGCCCCGCTCCGCTCCGCGCCGTCGGATTGCCCCGCGCCCACCTCCGCACCATCCGATCTCGCACCACGTCGCGTGCGCACCCTAAACCTAACCCTAACCCTAACCCGCCGCCGAACCTCGCCCGTCCGATGTGCCACGCGTCGCCCATCACCCGTGCGCCTGCGCGGCTCGCGCCCGGACTCCTCCCCGGCCGTCCGACCGCCACGTGGCGCCTCCCGCCGCCGCCTCCGATCCAGCCCGCGCCGCGCTGCTCGATCCGGACGTCCTCCACGTGCGTGCCATAAAGCCGCCGCCCCTCGGTTCGCGTGCTTCCACCACCGCCGCCGCCGGTCCTCGCCTCGTCCTTGCCCCGCCGTCACCGGAGCCCCGTCGTCGGCATCGTGCTCGCGCCCGCACCTCTGCCAAACACGTTCCTTGCCGGCGTCTCGCCTCGCTGCCGTCGCCGCCGTCCCAGAGTTCCTCCGCCCCGTTCCTCGCCGGTGTAGCCGCTACTGTCTCGCCGCCGGTAAGCCCCGCCGGACCCCTCCCCGTTCTCTCCTCGCCGTCGCCCGAACCCGCCGCTGCCCGCTGGACCCTCCGCCATGCTCAAAGGTCGCCAGAGACCACCCCGCCGCCGTACCTCCTCCGTCTCCGCCGCACGCCACACTCGCCGGACCCGCTGCGCCGCCCCTCGGTCCGTGTGCCCACGCCCCCGCACCCCGCGCCCGCGCCGGACGCGTCCCGCCCTCGGTCCCCGCGTCCGCGACGCTTCGCGCAACGCGCCGCCACGCGTCGGCCATCGGTGGCTTCCCACCCCCGCGCCGCGCGATCGTAGCCGCCCGCTCAGATCCAAAACCGACGGTTTGGATGTGCCCACGTGGCCTACCTCCAGCCGTCCGATCCGCGCCGCCGCCACGCATCCAAGCAGCGCCAGCTCAGCCCTACCCACGTGGATTGCCACGTCAGCCCTAGTCCACGTGGCCTCCGACGTGGCATGCCACGTCAGTGAAAATATGCCTCCCCGAGCCACGTGGCGCCACGCCGGCGTGCACGCCAAGACGCGCCACGTGGCGGCGACGAGCACCGCCACGCCAACCCTAGCCCGCCGCGTCGCCAGCCCTCCCGCGCACACATCGCTTTCGTGCGTCGGGTTCACCGTAGACTCGCCTTTCCGTGGACCGGGTTCACAGCACAGTGTAATTTCCGTTTTCCCCGAATTATCATTAGGGTTTATTTTTCGAGAGCCCGATCTCCTCCGTCTTAGCTCCGATTGACCCCGTTCTTTTTTCTAAATTCATCTAAAATCGAGCTCTAGCTGTTGGTTCTAGTTTTGTGAATTTTGGAGTTCATTTGGTTGTCATTTTATGTGTTTCTTTGGTTTCGGTCGCTTTCTCTCTCGCTAGATTCGGATTCCGGAGGAGTAGGTTTCGTGCCTGAAGACCAGGAGTACCTCGCTGAGCATAACCAAGGCAAGTCGTGTCCTTTGATCATGTTGAACCCAGTTTACAATCTATTATTTAATTATTTTATTTTAAATTACATTTGCATCGCTATTTTTATTCAAACACTTGTACTGGTAGTTATCGTCCCAATTGAGTTTATCCTTCCTTGATATTTTGGAACACCATGATACCCTTGTCGCCATAGGTTGGGAAACATACTAGTGATGTTATGATATTTGTCACAAGGGTTGGTACGATTAGATGCTTAGCCTTGCTTACAGTTACGAAAGGGGTTTATCATCATATGTGAAATACAAATTTGACTTAATGAGATATGGAACTGTGGTTGGTGCCACGTGTACTAAAATTTGTGCCATGACGTTGGTGCGTCATCGGTGGTGGTTATACAAACTTGGTTTTGCACTCGGGCGAGTGATCGTGCAGTAAATGGGGAAGTACAGGTGCACTTTGGGGGATGTGGTAGTCTCGCTCGGGTAATGCTAAGGACTTCACTTTGTGCGCCATTGATCTGAGCTTCACCGTGCAAACCACATGTCTGGTATGGGACGGACCTGGCTGACTAATTTGGGAAGGTTCCAACTTTAATCTTGCCATTGAAGCTAGTGCAGCAACTCCAGGATCTTTCGTGTATTACCGCACTAGTCCCAGATCAAAGCTAGTGCACACAGTTAAACAGATATGATACATAACCAACAACGCTTTATTACAATACTCGAGAATACAGACCTCGAAGTCTTTTATTACATATGATGGTTTAAGTCCTCACACAAACAGAACACAGCGGAAGCAAAAGATAAACCGGCGAAGTCCCATCAATACGCCACAGGCAATTGACTGGGGAAGAGCGACCTAATTCCCCGGAAAGAATCCATCATAGCCGCAAGCGAAACAGTAGTCGTAATCTCCTTCTTAAGCTTCGACCTCCTCTGAGAGTTATTTTGAAGTGTAGTATGTGAGTACATAAAGTACTCCGCAAGTCTTGGAAAAATGCAATAAATGCAGTGTTTCTCAAAGGAAGGTTATATGGTTCTTTTGCAGAAATCAGCATTTTATTTCAAATTTACATACTTATCTTAAAAGCAATTTGTTAAACAGTTTATTTTCAATAATTGAAATTAGATAAATAATTTAGTGAAGGTTTCATCCACCTACACTAATAACAAAAGCTATCTCCGCCAAGATTTAAAATGAAGGTTAAATCCACAGAATCAAGTTACATCCACTGGACAAAAATCACGAGAGTTCCTTCCACTCCCGAGTTTTACAAAACATTTTTATTTTAAATTCAAAACCAAAACTCTACCATGTGAATGCATTCCTTGCTCGCCCTTAACTGTGGGCACGGCTATTCGAATAGATTATTACTCTGCAGAGTGTGTACAACTTTACCCATAAGAGATAAATTATCTTAATAGTCAACATGCTTCCTTTGACATGAGACCCAGATAAAATATCACAAAGCCTTTACCTCACTCTAGTCTAGTTAGATACCACCCGCTGAGGTTTCACCGCTGAAGGGTTAAATCCACCACAGTCAGAAGCCCCCTCTTGCGCCATGTGAGTACAGTAAATCCCTGTCTCTCACTGTGAGTAAACCAGTAAATCCCTAGCACTCACTAACCACTGGTGGTTCCAAAACTAAACTATCGTAAGTTAGTAAGCTAGGTTGTACCCATTTTAACTTGTGGTTGTACGAGTTTGCTTAGTTTGGACAAACACAAGCGTCGGTCCTTAAACGACTAGGGTGGATCATTCACAATCCCGTTTTTCGTGCTAAACCGCACCAGCCAATCATTCCATCAACCCTGGTCTAATTTTCATTTTTAAATTTCCTTTTTAAGTTAAAATTACAATGGTAACATCTATTACTACTTTTCAAACAAACCATTAAATCCAAAACATTCATTAACCATTTTTCTCATATGAGCATTTTTACATTTATCAGCTAAACTAAGCATTTGCTAATACTCTAAATTCAACAACAAATAATACTTACTCATTTATGAGTCTAAGAATATCCTATGCTGACAAGGTATATGGTAAGAAATTTCCAAATGAGGGTATAACAAGTTTAGGTATTTATCTAAATTTTCTACAATTAAATTATCACTTTATACAACATAGCCATGCAATTAATTTAAAATATTCATGAAATCATTTGCAAAAATTAGGATCAAAATGGTCAAGGAGACTTGCCTTCTTGAATTAGGTTAGAATCTTCCCAAGGTTGCTCTTGAAAATCTTCCGAGAATACAGACTCTACACGAGAAACGAGAAGAATCAAAATAAATAAATTAAAATAAAACTCAAAAATTAAAAATAAATATACCAAATGAAAGTTTGGAATTTTAGATGAATTTACAAATTTGAATGGGTCAATTTGGAGTTAAAATGCAAAAGTTATAGCCTTCCAAAGTTTAAATACAAAATAAAAGAAAAAGGCTATTTTCTAGATTTATTTTTAAACCGAAAAGGATTTATGACGTCTTCAAGAATTATTTTCCCAAAGGAAAAATCTGAGTTATGACGTCAGCCTGAGAATTTAATTTCGGTCGAATTATTTTTATATGAGAAAATTAGGTTTATGACGCAAGCATGACGTCAGCGCTGATATTAAATCATTCGGTCGAGAGAATGACATGCGGGGCCCGCTCTCGGGAGTGAGGCTGACAGGTGGGCCCGGGTGGTGAGGTGGCGTGCGTGGTGCATCAGCGCACACGTGGCGCGGGCGGGAGCGGGTGGCGCTGGCGTGGCTTGTCCGACGCGGACGTGGCGCCCACCGGCCGCTACGTGGCGCCACGAGGCTTGGCGCTGCCAGGCTTCGCCGGCCGGCGGGGGCGCGGGACCGAGGTCACCGGCGCTCGGCGGCGCGCGCGCCAACCAAGAGGTGCACGAGCAAGAGGACCGAGGGGAGTACTCAAGACTGCACGGACCTCGATGATGGCCGGAGAGGGCTGGCGACGGAGAGAGGCAGCGGTCGGAGGAGTCTTGACGGCGGCGGAGAGATCCGGTGAGACGATCGCTCGGGAAGATGGTGGAGAAGGTGCGCGCAGCCTCAGTGAAGCTCGGAGTGGTGGCGGTGCGGCACGAGGACGTCCAAGGCTCCCGCAATTGCTCACCGGAGCTTTGCCGGCGCAGCAAGGGGAAGGCGCACGATGCGATGAGCCCACGGGCGCAGAGAGAGGAAATTGGGCGGAGGAAAATGTAAGGTTCGGGGAGGGGGTCCTCGGGGAGTGCTTAAATAGGAGGGGAAAGGAGTAACGGCCGAGCGATTGCTCGCCGGACTTAAATCGGCCCCGAGCACCAATTGGCTTAATTGCGGGGTAAAGGAGGGGGTAACGGGCGGCTCGGGTGCGGTAGAACACAGGGAAACCGAAGTCTTCAATTTTCGGTTTCGGGTGATAATGGCGGTAATGGCGGCGTCGATCGTGCGGGGAAGAAGGCGACGGCGGGAACGAAGGACCTGACAGGCCGGTCCCGCACGTCGGTGAGAGAGGAAAAGAGAGAAAGGGGAAGGCGGTGTGTCAGATTCGCGACAGGTGGCAAGGGAAGAGAAACGGGGCCGCTGGATCTAGTGAACCGGTAAGTGAACATGGGCGGGTGTGATTCAATCCGGCAACTGTGGGTGAATCCGAGCCGATCGGTGCGTTAAGTGAGAGGGAGCGGCTGAGATTAGGTACGGCAACAGGGAATGGTGCCGATTGTGCCACGCGTCACGCGGAGAGGAGAAGGAAGCGGTGAAGCGGTAAGTGGCTGGGAGCGGCTGGGATTGAATCGGGCGGGGAAGAAGACCGGTCCGATGCACGCCACGTGTCAGCACGAGGGAAGGTAAAGGCGAGGAGGAGGTAAGTTGGAACGGACGGACGAGATTAGATCGGCGAGTAGTCAGCCGATCCGATGCTTGACACTTGGCGCCTGGGGAGGGTTTTGGGATTTTATTTTCTTTTAAAGATTTCCAGAAATGACTAGGAGGCTTTAAAATACTCAGAAAAATACCAAATAAATTTTAAAAATTCCAAAAAAATTCACAGAAATTCCTGGAGAGGTTTTAGACTTAAGAAAAATATTTTCAATTTATATTGATATTAATTTTTAGTTTTAAATAGAAACTTTTAACTCTGTAAAATCCAAATAATTTGAATTAATTAATTTAAAATTATTCTTTCAACTAAAAACAAAATTTGGGATGTTACAGCCTTGCATACTATATTGCATTCATTTGTTACAAATGACTTGCTGAGTACCAATGTACTCACAACTTTATGCCCAATGTTGCTCAGTTGAGGATGAGGAGTATCACCAGCAGGAGGTTCCAGAAGGAGAGTACTTCGATGACTTCGCGGTTTAGGCTTCGTTCTCCACTCGATAGCCTGTGGGCTTGTCGATTGGCCGCTACGCTTTATTTTGGATTTCCGCTGCTATTCTGTTAAGCCCTTCGGGCTAGTCTATTGTAAGCTTGGCCATAAGGTCGTACCTTTTGAGATTTAATGATATTTGAGTTTTCCTTTATTATATCGTGTATATGGTTGTGATTTCATGTATGTTTGACTGTGTGCACTAGCATGATCCTGGGACTAGTGCAGAATACACAGAGAGACCAGATTTGCATATTCGGGTCTCGACAATGATGTAGTCTCCAGAATGTTGCACTAGATAGCCGAGGCTAAACTGGGCACATGCCTTAACAAGATGGACTGGCCTCACCCCTCTAACAACCAAAATTCCCTAATCCTAAATCGTGTATTCTGGGCATTTAGCCTAATAGTGAAGGGATTCAAGCACTGTCAGCCCGTCCTCACTATGGACGGGACCTTCCTATGCGGAAAGTACAAGGGCACCATCTTGATCACTGTTGCCACTGATGCCAACAACCAGTTGCTCCTAGTTGCCTTTGCAATTATGGAGAATAAAATCACTGATAGCTAGCTATGGTTCCTGACCAACATAAAGCAACATGTTGTGCAAGACCGGCCAGATGTGTGCATCATCAATAGACCGTCACGTCGGGTTGTTGTCCACACTAAACACTATGTAGCACGGCACAAGGCCACCGTTCCAATGGAACGACATACGCACACGTTGGTGCATGCGACATCTTGCAGCCAACTTCCACACCCATTTCTCGAGCAATAACCTTATGAAGAAGTTCTAGAAGCTATGCCTATAGAACCAGAAGTGAAAGTTCAACACTCTATGGCGAGAGCTTGAGGTGGAAATCGCTCGTAGGACCAGAGGTTCTGGGGTTGGCACACCACAAAGCGAGTTTGCTGAGTGGATGAGCGTGCATTGCCCAAACTTGGAGAAGTGGTCCCTTCCCCACGACACGCATAGTGTGTGATACGGCTTTATGATGACCAATATGTCTGAGGTATACAATGGTGTGTTGAAAGGGGTCCATGCCCTGCCCATCACCGCCATTTTGGACGAGACTTAGAATTGCATTGTCGGTTACTTCGTGAACCGGGCTATGATGGCCAAGAAGCACTTGGACGAGCAAAAGTAGTACTCGGAGGTTACCCTTGCGTACATGGAGAAGAAAATAATGACAACCTGAACCCATGCAGCTCGCTACATGGATGGCCTGAGGAAGAAGTTTGAAATACGTCTCCAAGACAAGTATGTTATGGACCACTTGAGAGGTGACTGGAAGCACGTTTGCACCATAAGGGATGTGGTTGTTTGCACCTATAACAAGCCTTAACTATGCACAAGCCTTGTTCCTATGTACATGCTGCATGCGCCCTACTACGCCAATCTTCCACAATGTACGTATTGGAGTTCTATGACATACATCACTTGTATGATACTTGAAAATTGGAGTTTAACTCGTACGGTGTGGAAGGGCACTACAGGGACTTATGGTAGGGGGATATCAAGTGGTTGCCTAATAGCGCACTATGGCATCCTGGGCGGGGCAGGCGCTGGTCAAGGCGCATTGGAACAACATGGATGCTAACCAACGTGGAGACAAGCTTAGACCTAGGAGGTGCAAGCTATGCAAGAGTGCTAGGCACTCTTTAAGGGACTACCTAAACAAGCCTTCTTCCTCCGATGTGTGCCATATCAGATACTCTATCAGTTGATTTAGGTACGGCCCTCAAATGTTGTGTGCTGTGCAATGTGTATGAGTAATAATAATTTTTTTAATGAGCCATGGGTGAAAACATTTTCTTATATTTGTTATATTTATGAAACAGAGCAGTCCACTTGACAACGCGAATCACAATAACAGTCACAACACTGCACCTTCAAGATAGAGACAAACACAAGAAAAAAATAGCACACAACATCAAGTTGATCTTACTCTCCAGTCTATCAAAATGATGTCTCATTTCCACTATTTCTGGATCCCCCATGACAACTTTCTCCTCTGCAATAATGCCATACCTAGTGCTTATTTCATCTTTCCACACCTAGAATTGGTAACTGTCTAGCCCATCCTGTAATTCAATAAACACAAAAAGGCTCCCTAACATTTGCAGAACGATTAAAATCAAACCAAACCAAACTGCCTCATCGAGTGAAAGGGACACTAGTAGTAATGGTGTCCAGGATTCATGGCCGTCCGTGAGGTCTTACATTTGACGAGTGTGTTGCATTTCAGACAAATAACTATGGATGCCAATGAAGTGGCACTCACTTGGCTCATCTTGATGTCTGCGGGAGGGAGAAGAAACGCTAAGGTACAAGGGAAGTGCTTGAGGAATGGCTCCCTTTTATAGCCTGAACTCTCTATTTGTTTGCCGTGAGGGATAGCCTTGCGCAGCAACAGGACTAAGTGGGGTAGTTTTGCACAGTGACAAGATCAAAGGAGATAACCTTGCATAGTAAGATCAAAGGAGACAGTTTTGCGTAGTGATTGGATCAAACGGGGCAACTTTGTGTAGTGATAAGACCAAAAAGGGCAGCTTTACGCTGTGATAAGACTAGATGAGACAACCTTGGGTAGTGACAGGACCAAAAGGGACATCTTTATGCAGTGATAAGACTACATGGGGCCTCGCGGATGTGAATTTGCCCAAATCGAATTGGATTTGCAAAGTGTACACTGCGTCAGCTAAGCCTATAAGTAATGCTCCTTCCGCCACATGTTTTTCTACACCACGTCTGCAACACTACATCGTTAGTATGGAGAAGCAATGGGAGGATATCATCTAACTCACAAGGGTTGCAGCAGCCTAGGAGAAACAAGCGCAGTAGCCAGGAGGCCACCTTCCCAAAGCTAAGCCCTCCACTTCCAACCCCAACCCATACCTCAACGTTTCCACTGAGCGTTCGCTGTAAGACTCGCCTGTGGAGGAGACGCCCCCTCTACTGGTGCAGGGACATATGCAAGTTCTTCAATTCCAAAGAGTAGTTGAGCTTGGGAATGTGTTATTGAGGTTGTGGTAACTATGCCTAGGATTATCCCGATCGGCGTTAGGACATGGCCCGCTACCGGCATCTGGTAAGGATAGGTTCTAGTATATTCCCCTACTAGTTCTCTTCTATGGCACACACTAACAAGCACTCCCCTCTTTTTGTAGTCTCCAAATCTACTATGTGTATATCACAAATGGATCGACCGGGAGATTCACCCACATGACCAGTGGATTCTGGACTGCGAGGAATGGGACACCCATACGGCACGCGAGAGAATGGAGGAGCAACGACGTAATGAAGATAGAAGCAAGTGTATCTCGTGGGAGGCACAAACTCACCTAGAGACGTGTAGGCATAGGGAGCGCGAGACTCACAAGGAGGAGTGCAAGAGAAAGTGCAAACTGGTGGCTAAGGCCAGGGCCGCCGGCAAGGACTACAACGTCGATCTCACAAGGAAGGGCATTACCTTAAAAAATTTCATAATGTTTTGACCTCTTTTTTTGTATTAAAAATTTCGTATAATCAGTACACAAAAAAGTTTTTTTTACAAAAATTCAGAACGGTTACAATTACGAATAAATTACACAAGCAATTACACTATATCAGAAGGCTACACAAAAAACATTCTTTTTTGAGCCAATTTGTTATATTTAAAAATTGTTATGTAAAATACATTTCAATGGATTTTCCTAAAACATTGGTACTGTAGGGCCAAAATCCCACACACGGGCCAAGGGTCTTGACAATGCGCCCTTGTCCTTGCTTGGACACCACCGAAAAATAAAAAAATTCTAAAGTTTGCATAATCAATGCAGGCTGTGCGGGCAAAAGGTGGTGAGCTGACAGCAAGGTGTGCCTTGACACAACGTAAAGTTTAAATCATCATAAAACGACTGATGACTGAGCGTTTGCACTCGCCGCACGCCGACAACATAGCGCACTCCCCACTTATGCTTGGCTCCTGGTGCGCTCCCTGGTTGCGTGCCTGGAGGCTACTTTCGCAAAAAAAAAGACACTGGGGCCATTTTTGCAAATAAATTCTTCCAAGGGGCCAATTTTTTTATTTATGGCATCATCAAAGTTTGCAACTGTAAATGTGATAAAGCAGTTACATTGTAATCATGAATTTTTTAAAATAATATAATTTTGATTAATATTACATAAATATATCATAGCTAAAAATTACATAAACAAACTACAGTCGCCATTCCAAATGGCAACAACACTCTTCGCCACTTGGAATGATGATATTCCTACATGGAGTCATGCGTGACAGTCTGCATGTCTTTGTCATCAAATAAATTGATGACAGAGGCCCTATCATCAATTCAGCTGGCGACATCCTTAATTGTATTGGCAACAGAGGCTCTGTCACCAATTGAAATGGATGAACTCCCCTACGATGAAATGGAACACCGTAGGGCACCTACATGGAGTTGCGGTCGTTAAGGGATGTGGACGTGGCTGGTTGTCACGGTAGTGGCAGGCGCAATTGCATCTCTAGTTGGCATAGCAGTAGTATAGGTGGTAGTCACTGCCGAGGTGGACCACCTTCTCGTTGTTTATCCCTGATCCTCTACTTATAAAGCTTGTCATTATTGATTCTCTTAGTGTGGAGCTCCTCCCACAACTCTTCTAGGTAGATTTAGAGAGTGTGGATGTAAAATTGGGCATGTATTGGATAATGTTGATCTACCTACTTGATGAACTTACAATATGTAGTCCGTAAGGAAGACGAGGTGATTACAAGTGATGCATACATGGAAGTATATATAGAAAATGAACTACTTACCATGAACAGAGGGTAGCAAAAGAATCGACGTCCTAAGTTCTCCACATCGTTGAAAATCTAGACCACCACATCAAATTTGTGCTTGCATTATGACCAAGGCTCAAGGATGTGTGGGTAGTCGTAGAGGGGATTTCTAAGGGTGTAAGACTTCTAGGTTTCAAATGGTAGATCGGGGCTTGGGGGTTAGAGTCCACGGGATAGTAGATGTGCGTATCTTCCAAGTAAGGGTCATAGCCTCGAAACCCAGTCCGTGCCTATTGTCCTCACCCATGCCTTGAGCTACCTGCCATGTCCGCCATGTTGTGATTATTGGAGTGTGTTCGAGATACGTGGGTTCTTTGCGTAGAACAATTTTTAGGCCCTCTCGAATGTGGGCGATGGACTCGAGGCACGTAAAGTGTGTGTGTGGGGAAGGTGCGATCATTTCGGTCTAAAAAGCAGGTGACAGTGTGTTGTCACCTTGGTTTGCAAAAGGGCTGATTAGAGGTTGTCACTTCGGGCTGAAAAAGGAGGTGCATGGTGTTGTCATTTCTAACAGAAAGGCTATGGACTCGCCTTGTCACAATGCGTGGTGTTACCATTATCCCTTCATCACGCTACTGAGAAGGAGAGAGGCTATTTCGTGGTCATAGCACAAATCATGTAACATAATAACTTTACAAAGCAACCAAAACAAAGAAGAGCATGACACCATGAATATCATAGTACGTGACAAACACATAGCAACTTATTATAAAGGACCAACTAATTGTAAGCAACCTACATGTGGTTCCTCCTAGGCACTACCCCACGAGTGGCGCTAGCCTTGGGCCAGCGCTGTGCATGACCTGATGGGTAGGTTGAGTGGTCTGGTGCGTGTAGTGACCTAGCCAAGCGAGCAGGAGTTGCGGGAGTCACAATGTCTTGCTGTGTTGGTTTGCTCGGTCCAAGCACATCAGAGAGCTGCAAACCCTGTAGGACATGGGCAACCTCGTCCTTTGGGGCTCGGCCAACTAGGCATCCACTAGGACATAATCATTATCCAACTGTGCCTCGTGGAATATCATGTCATCATCTGCCTATGTCCTGTGGGAGGACATGTTCTCTACGTAGTCCTTAGGATGTGCATGCTACCCTGCAAGACAGATAGGATATAATTGAAATGTGTTCCCAAAGTCAAGCACATGCAACGAGAAGAGAATAGTATACCTAGGTACATCCTAGTGTACTAAGCTGTCTCCTAGAACTGTGGTCATGTTCAAAAAAGCAGTTGTTAGTATGAAACTTCATGAGGAAGAATGCATAAACATGTTTAACAAAATGCTACCTGAGACCAAATAGGGGTAGTATGGTGCCAGGAAGAGACCCCCGCCATGTTCGGAGGAGGTGTAGTAGGAGCGTGCGATGTGCACGGTGTGCTGTGACTGACCCCTCGAGCGTGTACCGCTGCCACACGTGGCGATGCCTTCACCATATCATTCTTCAATCTCCTGCACGACGTCAGTGAGATGATGTGCTTGGCCTTGTCCCTGATCTGGCCAAGCATGGCTCTGAGCCTACCATCCCTGATTCCAGACATAACAGAGGTAAAGTCGTCGTGAATCTCCCTAGGGAGATCACTCTATGCGGCAAGAAAAATATGTTAGAATCAATGTGACCATAAGGAATTGAATATAATTAATTGTGTATTAGAATGGAATAGAATTAATTGTGTATTACTAACTAAGTGATGGAAGGCAAAGTCTGGCTGGGTGGCTACATGTCTATCGTATTAATGATGTGCCTCGGTGGATCCCCCATGACACACATGACCTGAATCCTGATGTGTGTGCTGTACCACTCGACATAGTTATCGTACATCGAATGGTCGTATAGGGCAGATTCCAGATAGACATCCTGCAATGCAAGTGCCCACTATTGGACATATAGCTCCATGCCCCGAGCCCATCTTGTATGTCCTATGACACCCTTCCTCATGTTCCTGTAAATACCTGAAACATACGAGGTTAGCAATTACGTACTTAATCCATGCTACCGAGTAGGAAGCTCTTCCGCATGTGTGGTGGGCTACTTCATTGCCTCTTTCATATGTCTCATTGTCAGGTCATCCAAGTTCTTCCACAGTGCATCGAACTTTCTTTGTTGATTCTAATCACAAAGTCTCTTGAAAAGATTCATCAGCCCATTATTCATGAATTGCTTGTAGAAATTAGCACCTATGTGCCTCTTGCACCACCTAGTCTGCAAATCAAGCCATGGATACGGCATGTCTTCCCTTTGTTGTTGCTACATAATTGCCTTTCATAAGCTGGCATGTCGATCATATATGATGCAAAAACTGTGGGTGGTCACCCATGACACTAGCTTTCATTTTCTTCAGAAACTACAACCAATTATCGGTGTTCTCACTCTCAATGAATGCAAGTGCAACTGGAAGAACCTGGTTATTACCATCCACTGCGATTGTAGTCAATATCTATCCCTTATACTTCCTAGTCAAGAAAGTGACATCCATGCAAAGCAACGAACGACAGTGTCTAAATGCATTGATACACGCACCAAAAGTGAAGAATGCTTGCTTAATTATATCTTCCTATGAACTGCTTCAAGGCTTATTCCAAAATATCAAACATGAGTTCCAGGATTCCTTTGTCATATGACTTGAAGCAGACTAAGCATGTTGTGGTAAGAGTCTTTGAACATACCAAACCTTGCTTCATGTGTCTTCTGCTTTGCTCTCCAAGCCATAGCATAGCTTATTGTATATTGGAACATTTGCTTTACCGTAAGAATAATGGAACACGGCCCAAAATCTAGGTTTTCATAGTCTCTCCGTACATGACATTTGCAACAAAGACTGAAGACATGTTTCTATGGGATTGTATGGATTATGTCGCCACGCAAGTGTATGGAAAGACTATGGAGAACTTCCAATAGATGTCCCACATAGGTTGGTATGGACTCACCAAGAGCATCCCTCTATCTCATATTTCACATTATACATGTGCGGGCTAGACCTCACTACCTTGAATTTCCTCCTCAACAACACTGCCTGGAACTTGACTGCTTCCTGCACCTCCTCCTTACGTTTGTAAACGCTCTTTGTCTAACCTCATTTTGTTGGTACTTCCAGGCCACCCTCTTACCTTCACTCACTACTAGTTTATCAAATTGGTGTGCATTCCATGCATTTTGACATAAATGGCCTGATCACCTCCACCTTGCTCGTCATCAGAACCTTCATCATCTGACATTGCCTCATAGTCACGATCTTCAAGTTCTATCCATTCCACCAAGGCTTTGATCTCCTCACCTTCATCTATTATCCCTATGTGTTCCTATGCCTCAGCCATAGAAAAGTCTACAGTCTCAGCTTCAGCTGAATCGGTACCACCTCCCCTTCTTGGCTCAAACAATATAGTGCGCTTTGCCTGGACTCCTCAACTTCTTCAGCATTACCACCTATAGCATCTTCCTACATCACGTAATCAAGAGAGACTTCCTCATAGGTTTGGGCCAGCAAGACTAGTGGCCATTCATGCTCCTTCGCCAATCTTATGTATGAGCTCTACGAATTTCGCCCCATGAGTTTCACTAATTCCTAGTTAGAGGTGCAAATAGAGTGGATAATTTTCATCCAACTGAAGGCTCATAGAATGAATATAGAAGGGGAAGACGGGTGTGTCATCTTAAAATTTTAATTTAATTGAATAGGATTTAATTGGCATTTTCTGGACTTTATTTCCTCCCTTTTATTTTAGCCTAATTAAAGATCTATGGAAACTTGTATTTAATTGTGGTCAAATTGAGTTGATTTTATTTTTGTTGAGTTTCTTGTGAATTCTAGAATTTTTAGGATTTATTTAGAATTTTTTGCTATTTTCTAAGACTTTATTACATTTTTGGGTGTTTTTGAAAATTCAAAATAATTTAAATATTTCAAACCCTCCTGAGCTGACACGTGGATAACAGCAAACAACACCCTGACCTACCGGATAGCAACAGAAAAAAGAAGTTGACAGCCCTCCTGTGCCGTCCTCGACACAATTCAGCCGCTACACAGTTGGGCTTTTTTATGTGGTTTTTGAATTTTTTTACTATATCTTACTTATTTTGTACTATAACAGTCGATAACTTTTTGATATAATTAAATTTAAAAAAACTTAAAATAAAAAATAGGTTATTCTATTAAGGATAATACAAAGAAATATGGAAAAAAGAAAAGTCAAAAAAACTAGAAAAAAAATTAAGAAATAGTTAACTAGAAATCGAAAGTTAGAAGCTGAAAATTGAAACGAACAGAGGCACAGTCCACACAACAGCAATGCAGCCATTGATTCTTCAGCGTATTATCTCCTCGCCCAAACAACAGCAGTGGGAACTAAAGAGATCGATGGCCTGACCGCAGCAAACAAGATAAACTTGGTTGGACAGCTTGATCTAAGGCCCCGCTCATTTCAGTTTTTTTTCAGCTTCTAGTTTCAGCTTTTTTTTTCACTATTTAGTAATTTATCTTTTTCTGAATTTTTTTAGATTTTTTGAGATTTTTTGTATTTTTTTCCTATGTTCCTTTGTATTGTTCGTGATGGGCTAACATATTTTTTTATTTTTATATTTTTTAAAATTTAATTATGCTCAAAAAGATAAATCAGCTACAGTAAAAAAAATCAGTTACAGTAAAATTTCAACTAAAAACCAGAAGTCATCGCTAAAACGATCACCCCTAAAGCGCCAACCCTGGACACTCCTCCACCCGCGAGCACAGCAGCACACGAACGAAGAAGTTGATCACCGATCGTGAGAACCAGCCCGTGAGCGTGATCTTAACACAAGAGCAACCAACGCAGCAATCAGAGACGACTCTCACAAGATCACGCACACAACGCCGCCGCCAAATACCATGGCGTTTTTTTTTCTAGGGTTTATTCCAATAAAAAATGTTCTGAGATTACATGGCCATCAGCCAGCCCTTACTATGACACGTACACATGCACAAACCTAAACTGACTCCAAGCTGACTAGAACACTATACGAGCTCGTATGCACGTGTATGCATACGTATACACGGACTCGGAGTTGACCATGCATGCAAACACGTCTAACACCACACACACACAACTGCATGCATGTGACCGACTAGAAACAGTACTAACCACGCACGTATGCATGTGACTAGAAAACTCCACAACCATGCGCGCATATGTGACTTGTATATATACGGACACTAGTAGATAAAGAATTAACTAATTAACAACTCAAACTAGCTTTTAGCCAACTAAAAATCTTGAATTCGGATTAGTATGGAACCAATCCAAATATACATGTAGTTCTGACTTCTCCTTGCCATGGCCACTTCCCAAACACTGCACCTTTTCTTTCTAAATCAATACACGTGATGGCTCTTTCCTTCTATGTGCTGATTCTGGTACGATTCTCTTTTCTTGTGAAACATGATCAGCACTAGCACCATTACCTAATGGAGAATTTGATCCAGAAACTTGCTCTGATCTATTAAGTGATACCAGTGCCGTATCAGATAGAAATTAAGCATGCCAAAATAAACTTTTGAATTAACAGAAGGTAGGATTTTGTATTGACCTTTCTTTTGACTCGCAAACTATAGGGGAAGCCCATACGGTGTATAAGAAAAAAAAGAAGGGAAGGAAATTACATTCTTCTTAGAAGTTAAAATCAATTGATACTATCTAGCCAGCTTAAAATTAATGGTTTGATATGGTCCTTCACTCTGAGCATATGCAGAGTGAGCTCCTGCTTGAATAAGTGCTTCTATGTAGAAATCGTTGGTTGCTTTTGCTCAAAAACCTTCCCATTTCGTTGCTTCCAAATATGCCAAGCACCAATGATGAATACTTCCATGAAGAAAGGGTAATTGAAAGAAATTTTAGCTTCTTAAATCATAGAGGAAATATTCTGATGTAAGTTCCAATTGATCCCTAAAATGGCCCAACATTCTCTGCTGAAATTGCAGGAAAAAATGCTTATAGGTTTCTTTTTCATTTGTAGAGCCAAGGGCTTATGCAACATTGTTACCGAAATTAAAGCGCCTTCTCTTTCTTATGTCATTTTTATTGAGCCGATCCATGAGCAATAACCAAGCAAAGGCTTTCAACATCATGACACACTTGCTTTTCCAAATCCATGCCAGTGGAGCCAATGTGATAGCACCTTGAAATGTGACAGTATAGAATTGATTTGTTTGACTAAGATGATTTTATCAAATCATGATATTCCTGAAATGCTTGTGTGGATAGAGGGATGTGGAACTGAAATTGAATAAATTGATCTTGAGTGCTTATATTCTCCAAAAGCTCATTCACTAAAATATCTTTTTGCTTAGCATATCTAGGATAATGCTATGAAAAAATATGTCCATTCCATAAATCTGTCCAAAACAGCATCGAAACCCCATCCCCTATTCAACATGAAGCAATGCCAACATAATAGTTGTGTAGGCGAAGAATGTCATGCCACTAGAATGAACCTTTTTCCTTTGCAGCATGTGGTACTTGAGAACAACAGTATTTGTTCCAAATTAATTTCACCCAGGGCAGGGCTAGGCGATTATAGAGTTTATGGAGGTTCTTCATGGGCGGTGCTTTATTTTGTAACAGTAGATTGATAATGCCTAAGCCTCCTTTTGACTTAGGTCGATAGACTCGACTCCATGCTGCTAGGGCTTTGCCCCTAATATTGAGATCATTGCCTCTCCACAGGCAATGCTTCCGTGCTCGATCAATAGTTTCTATAACAGCCATAAGAAGTTTTAGAGAGCACATGTAAAAGGTCGGTAATTGAGATAATGTAGAGTTCACCATTATTAACCAACCTTCGTAAGACAAGTGAGCCGAACAAGCTGAAAGACAACTTTCAATCTGATTGTTAATAGTGCAAAATCCTAGATTCTCGGTTTTGTAATACCCAAGGGTAGTCCCAAATATGTAAATGGCAAGGTCCCAACTTGAGATCCAAACACTCCGGTTAGCAACGATACTTTCCCCTCTGACACATTAATTGGTATTAGGCATGATTTATTATAGCATACATTCAGCCCCGTAGATTGCTCATAAGTTTGTAACAGATCTTTTAAACAGAAGAGTTGCGGGGCTGAGGCCTGCATCATGAGCAAAGCAATGTATCATCGGCATATTGAGTTATTGGAAAGTCTAATTCCCTTGAAAGTTGAGTCAGTAGATGTAAAAGGCCTCGACGATGAGTATCATTCACAATTAAATGAAGGAGATCTGCAGCTAAAATAAAGAGGAGATGGGAGAGAGGATCCCCCTAATGAACACCACGCTTGCAATGAAATGACTTGCCTGGAACTCCATTTAAAAGAATAGAAGAAGTCCTGGAATGAAGGATTTGCTTGATCCAAGAAATCCACTTGTCATCAAAACCTTTTTGCTTTAAGACCTTTAAGATAGTGGCATGTTCCACAGTGTCGCAAGCCTTCTCAAAGTCCAATTTTAAAATGATGATCTCCTCTTTGGATTGGTGGCATAGATATTCAAATGCCTATGTTAGGCAGTCCTGTATTGTATGAGACTTAATGAAGCCATACTGATTATTATGAATGAGAGACATAATGACCTTTTGGATCTTGTCAGCAAAAATCTTTGCAAGAAATTTTAAACAATAATTCATCGGCCTATAGTCATTAACATTTTCCAGAGAATTATTCTCTGGCACCAAAGTGATATGAGAATTATTAATACATTGTAGATTGATGTGTCCCTCGTGAAAATCTTGACAGAGCTTATAAAAGTCATGTCTGATGATGGACCAACATTTGTTAAGAAACATTCCATTGAAACCATCTAGGCCAGGTGCTTGATCACAATGTCTATTTCTATTTCCTCCGAAGTAAAAGGTGCTGAGAGTGATTAAAGTCTGTCTACTCTTTTGTTGAGCTCACCTAGATTAAAATACATTTGATGTTTGGTGGTAACCCCTATTCTATTCTTGTAAGAGGACCAAAGAATTGAAGCCTTTTCAAAATGATTAACCACTGTTCTACCATCAGGAGTTATAATGTGAATAATGGTATTTTGTGTGTGGCTCTCAGTGGCCATTGCATGGAAAAATTTTGTATTTTCATCTCCAAACTTCATCGATCTGATTGTACAACGCTTTTCCAGTATAGTTGCTTGTAGTACAATAAACGCAGAACATGCTTCTTTACGATATCTCTGAAATTCCATTCTTGCCTCAACAATGTTCTGTGCTCTTCTATTTGATCAAAGAGAGAGATCACCTGATTGCAATTTGCAATGAGCCAGCTAAGCTGAGAAATGTCCTTACTCCAGATTTTAAGGTACTTTTTTAGAAATTTAAATTTTGCTGTCAAACGGCAAGCGTTGTCTTCTTCCCTGCAAGTGGAGTTCCATGCAAATTGGACAACCTGCTGAAAACCTGGATGCTCAATCCAAAAATTTTCAAATCGGAAAATATGAGCTCTTGGAATCTTGGTCTGGATAGTCATTACACATGGGATATGGTCAGATATGTATTTAGCTGGAGGTTGTACTAATGCGTGTGGATACATTGTTGTCCAATTATTGGAGGTGAAAAGCCAATCCAACTTTTCTAGAAGGGGTGTTTCCTGCATATTACTCCATGTGTAAGCTCTATCCCTGATTGGAAGTTCAATGAGACCCAAATGACTGATAATTTCATTGAAGATAAAAATGTCATTCACATTTGAGTAGCTGTATATATCCAAGTAGCTGTACATATTTGAGTAGCTGTAGAGCAAGACAGTTCTAAATTTGAGTAGCTGTACATATCTAAATTGCAATTAAAGTAATGTCTTGCATAGAGCGGAATACGTGCAGATTTTTTCTGATTCCTTGGCATTTTGTCAACCCGATTATGCCCATTTAGATCCCAAGGAAGTTTTAGCTTAAATTACAAGGATAAAGGATTGACCAGTGATCCTCAAGCTATTGGGTCATTTTAAGCGGGGAGATATAGTCTAAAAGCAGTCCCAAAAACGTTTGCAGTACTGCATAAATGCCAAACAGCAAAGGATGCTAGTAAAACACCATTTTGTAGGTGTGGCATACCCCATATGCCAATTTCCTGATTATATATGTATAGCTCTAAAACTATGGAGGCTAAGATCACAATATTTAGCACCTTTCATGCGACATGCCTTCTCAGGTATGATGCTATGAAACCTGAACTTGGAGGTCCAAGTTCAAATCCATAGCACAAAAATAATGTGAAATTTGGTAGTATTTTTCTAGGAAAAACATTGGAGCATGAACAACGACTTGAAGCTATAAACAACAGAACTAATACCGAACCCACAATCTTTGAAAGAAAGCACTGTGTCTAGAAAATTTTCCAACAAGTGGTGCACCCGCTGGCTGATAGCATGGACTGTCCCGTGCAACCCATCTCACCCTCTTTCCCTTACAATTTTATAGAAGCATAGTACTGAGATGAACCGGAGTGAATAAATGAAAGATTGGTTGTTCCTTCTTCGGCTGCCACATCTATAAAAAAATGAGGCATGAACAGCAAACGGACGCCATGACCAGTGCCACCTTGGGCACCATGGCGTGCATCACTGCTTCTCCTTGGTCTTCTTCTCGTGCTCCTCCTCGTTGTCCCCACACCATAATGAGATTGTTGATGAGCCACTACTGGTTGGATTTAGCCAGATCCAAGCCGTCACCGCCGAGATCTAGCTAGACCCAAGTCACCGCCTCTAGATAGAGCCAAATCTGTTACCGACATTGGTTGCCACACCATTATTAAGGTAAGGATCTGACCACACGAGGAGCTGATCGCCTGATCTTCCTTCCGGTGCCATGGAGGAGGGAAAAGGTGATGGAGAGAGAAGGCCGAGGGGAAAGAGGCGAGCAACGGAGCGAGGGGAGGTGGCCACGCTCGTGGTGAGGGTTTGGGGGTGTGGGCTTATGGGGAACGAGTGCACCTAAGCAAGAAGTGAGCGGGCCCACCTATCGACACAAAACTAAGGATCTGTTCTATACCACTTCTAAAATCGCCCAAAACTAAGGATCTGTTCTATGCGACTTCTAAAATCGCTTTTAACTTTTACTACAGTAACTAACTTTTAAACGAAGTATTTTTTTAAGATAGAGTCTACAAGTTAATTGTAGTATACGTTAAAAAACTAATATCTGTACTATCAAAAATCGCAAGCGAGTATCTCTCTTTCCGCAATCTCTGTCACAAACAGCCAAAAAACCATCAGCCGCAGCTAAAAACCATCAGCCGTAGCCAAAAAGAACAGACCCTAATATGAGGGGAGGTGGAGAGATAGACGAATCACCACCATCAACTTTTTTTTAAGTAGTGTATGTATGTATGCCGATCCATTTGGCTAGGAAATAAAGGATGGCTATCACAAATTTTTTTAAATGGAATAGAATAAATGGTCCACATATTCATAACATTGTCCTAGTTATGTATTTAACTGGAGAAGCAACGCGAAATAAACATTACCCTATGGTTTGCAACGTACGTTCAATATACTGCCATGTATATATGTATGTTCTTTTAGAGTCAGTGCATCAAAGGTAGCACTGAAATAGATTTTATGATTTGTGAATTATTATTCACACAAATAATCCTTAAGTTTCATTGCCAAAAAAATATTTGAATGTTCTAGGATTTTCAACTCTACAATATTATTCTGAAATGCTTCCTTTTCAGAGGAAACTGACATGTTTTCTGTGCTCCTCCTGAAATGCGCCAATAAGAAATGATGGCCTAGTTTAAACACAATCAACACAGAATGGCCCACACTTCTGATTCCCTAGCATGTCGACGCCAATAGTAATCAACAAGAAGTTGTTGCAAAATATGGGAACGAAAGAAGACTGACAAGGGGAAATGAACTATCCTTAATTAAATGTTTCAAAACTGAGAAAGTGTTCCGTATGGTTGGTAAATTCCTGAGACCGAGAGGGGAAAATATGGCGAACACCAATAAATTTACACCATTAATTTTATTAAATTTTACAATAAGAATAAATAATTATATGCTTTAATTTTGCAGTGTAAGGGAGGACGTCGATCTTACCGGAGATACATAGTTCTTTATAGAGGACGTTGCAATCGACAAGTAATATACACTACTAAATGTCGTTTCCAAATAATATACTCCATTTTAGAATTTTCAATTAGTATACTTAGAATAATTCGAATCATGAATCAATGGTTTGCTATCCATAGGCTATATATATATATATATATATATATATATATATATATATATATACTAGTAAGGTGCCCGTGCGTTGCAACGGAAAACCAAATAAAAGTGATACATACTATCAAATATGATCTCAAACTGAATACAAAGAACTTAAGTAAGCTAAAATTGCCTAACCAATTTTCCCTCCTAAAGTCAAAGAAAACAAAAATTTGAGAAAAGGATTACTGATACAATTCACCTTGATTATTTTAGTCTGTTACCCCTAAACACTAAAACTCTGAATTATTTTAGTCTGTTACCCCCAACAGATACAATTCATCTTGATGTTTTCACAAAGGTAAAGAAAAACAAGATGCTAGGCAATACAAGATTTGTAAACATTATTTCACAATGCAAAAGTGAAGGACACATTTGACCTGCATCGGCCCCTGTACATTAGGTTCATTTAATACAAACAATATATCCATCCTTGGATACTACTGTCCACTGCGGTGGAAAACACTGCCTTAGAGACGCACATGCATGAGCAGAACTGCAGATGTGCTTGAGCAAACACACAAAAACAAAAGAAAAAACACATGAAAGTTCCAGGACATCAAGAGCTAACCTGGTTTTTGAGTTCTGCATGATGAGATTCCTCACCAAATCCTTCTGCACTCAGCTAACAGCTGCAACAATCAAGAAAGTATTACTGATGAAGAGAAATGGTATAACAGTGAACTACAGGTGGTAAATGAAATGTCAATGCTGCAAGCTAACCTTCTGACGTCTAGCCCTCATCTCATGATCTAGCTTTGATCAGGGACATTTTGATGCCATCTTTCCAATCCCTTGCAGAGGACTATCTCATGTCTTAGGGAATGTGCACTGCACAAAAAGTTTTCTAATGATGTAGAGAGTGCAAGCAATAATATTCTAGGGAAGGAATAAGCATGTATAGATGAGCACGAAGAAAAATAAATGCACCAAGAATAGTATTTCAAGGATAATTTTGTACATGGCATAAGACAACATACCGTTACAGCAAATAGATACAGCGTAAAACCCATAAAAAAAACCTGACCTCTTGATTGGGTTAGGCCGACTTGGTAAAGTAGTATCTATTCTGCAAGCGTACATTCTTCTAGGTTGGCGAAATCATAAACAATTCTATTCAGAAAGCCAACATGGTTATTTTTTATGTAATGTGAATTGGTGAGACAATAATCAAGTACTCATGGATAACCAAAGTCTAGTAGTAGTTGTAGAACATCAGAAACAAGATCTAAGGGTAATTCTACTTTGACAATTTAGATGCTAAAGTTGTATTTCTGTGCTTGTAAGGCCAACCACATTTGACAGTGCGAAAACATCTTAGGATTTGCATAAAGAAAATAGAAAACGAATTCGATCTTAGCTGTGCAACATGTCATTTGATAAGCAAGCATCAAAACAGTATTTAGGGACAGTTTCCTGTTACCAAAACTGGAAAGATCCTCAAGGCATGGTCCTAGTAAGAGTATTATCAAGACACCGTAATCAGCCTGTACACCAAACCATTTAGCATTTGGAATCACAATGGCACAACCAAAGGAGCAGTAGTTGATTCATCTATCGAAAAACAAGCGAATGGATAAAGTAAAATCAAGCAAACAACATGAAAGTACATATATCACTTCCTCTCTGAAGTATCATGTATAACTTTGTGTCATACAACAACTTAGGATACTTTGTCTTCCCATTCTGCTGCACAGAACAATAGGATCAACAAGGCCGCTATCAGTGCCCACAGATAGAGGACCGATGTAACCTGTAAAAAGATTTCTAAAAAATTGTCACACAAATTACGCAGATTATGTCAGACAAAATTCATAGCCGTGAAGCAAGCACAGTTTTACAGATAGAGATGAAACAAATGATTTATACAAGACACGCGACGCATACCCCAATACTCAGCGCAACTTAGTGCATCAGGGAAATAAACCGACAAGTGGAGCAAATATCATAATGCCCCAAATCGAGCACACAGTTCAACCTCCACATCGTAAATTCCCAAATCTGAAGCAATCGTGACCAAAATCAAAAAATAGATAAACACAGAGAAAAAATGACCTTAATAGCGGCCTCTTTGTTGGTCTGCACATTTGTACCTGTGCAGACTGATGCAGCCCACCCGAGAGAGGGGGAAAACCTTTCCAAAAGGCAGGGGGTGTTGGCGTTGGCGCCTTGCGCAGGGCTACGGTGGCAGCGATCGGTTTGGGAGGATGTACCTGCGCGGGGAGGAGGCGGCGCTGGAGAGAAGGGGTGGGGGGAGGAGGCGGCGGCGCGCTGGGTGGGAGGAGGCGGCGGCGGAGTGGGGTGGGGGGAGGAGGAAGTGGGTGGGGAGGAGAAGGAGGTGGCTGCGGCACGGGGTGGGGAGGAGGAGGCGGTGCGGGGTGGGGAGGCGGAGCGGAGTGGGAGAGGAGGTGCCGTAGCGGGGTGGGGAGGAGGCTGTGCGGCGACGTGGGGTGGGGAGGAGGAGTCAGTGCGGCGGCGCGGGGTGGGGAGGCGGAGCGGAGTGGGAGGGAGGAAGGAGGCGGCGCGTGGTGGGGAGGCGGCGCGCGGAGGTGGGGAGGCGGAGCGGATGGAGGGGAGGCGGCGTATGAGGAGGCGGCGTATGGGGTGGGAGGGGAGGCGGCGTATGGGGTGGGAGGGGAGGATCCGGAGTGGGATCGGATTTTAGGGTTTAGGCGGCGTCGTGCGGGGTGGGAGGGAGGGGTGAAAGACGGTTCAGATTTTATCCTTTGATTAGATCGAATGGCTGAGAAGAGAGAAGTGACGACGGACCAACCACCAATTGCTTCTTTTATAATAGTAAAGATATAATATAATTAACTAGGACACCGTGGTGTCTAGACATCATGATCTGAAATAAGTATTTCTCCTATATATCATGTGGGGAAAATTTTAAAATTTTTTGGATAACGAGCTTAACTAGTTTACTAACCAGTTCAAATAAGTTTGAACTGAAATTTGAATTATAATTGCCTTTTTTATGATAGTTTGATTGCAGGTATGTATTGATTATATATATAAATCAGCAAATCATGTGATCTAAATTCATTCAAAATTTTAAAATCGACTATATTTTTTCAACGGTGTATGTTTTATTTGAATTGCTATAGATGAGTATACACCCTAAAACTAATATTTCAAAAAATATACCCGAATATGGGTTGAATTCACGTATTTGAAATCATGGTGTCCAGGCACCATGGTGCCCCATTTCAGTATATGTATGTATGTATATATGTGTGTGTGTGTGTATATATATATATATGTGTGTGTGTGTGTGTGTGTGTGTGTAAAAGTAGCTAGGTTTATTAGTTGTAACCAGATTATAATAGAAAGTGGTACTGGCTATGTTTCAATAAAAGAAAGAATGAAACAAAGTGGTACAACTTAGGGCCTGTTTGGAACTACCAGCGCATGGAGCTCGGTCGACCTGGCCTAGCCTGAGCTGTGCTCGGGCCCAGAATTTTGCCCGTAGGTCCGGACTGAAGCCCGATAGAAAAATAAAGCAATAAAATATTTTTATTCACAAGATATTCAAACAAAAATTTTAATTATTAAAAATGAATAAAAATTTTCCAGACTTTTAAGGATTTGGCCCTAGCACCGTCGAGCTTGGTTGGTTGGGCCATGATATATCGAGGCCTAGCCTTTCACGGCCGTGCTTTCCTCCGGCCAGGCCTAGCCTGAAGCTCGGACCGTCCTGGCCTTTGAAAATGTCTATTTGAAATGTAGGAATTTTATGGGACTTTCGTACGAAATT
This sequence comes from Melocanna baccifera, assembly GCA_036346265.1. Classification (NCBI taxonomy): domain Eukaryota; kingdom Viridiplantae; phylum Streptophyta; class Magnoliopsida; order Poales; family Poaceae; genus Melocanna; species Melocanna baccifera. The sequence continues at coordinate 12,675,184 of CM070689.1, read as the reverse complement.
TACAAAAATGATTTAATTTTCATATGTGTGTGTGAAAATTCTCCCAAATTAAGTGGAAGGCCCTTTTGCTTGCACACCAGAGCACCAGACTACAGTTGTGCATGTGGCCAGCTATTAGGGGACATTCGGAATAGCGATGCTTATGACTTTTTACTGTAGCTGGCTTATTTTTTACTGTAGCTGAATTAACTTATTTGACATAATTAAATTTAAAAGTAGAAAAAACATGTTAGCTCATCACGGACAATGCAAAGGAATACGAGAAAAAAAGAAAAAAGGCAAAAAAGCTCAAAAAATCTAAAAAACCCAGAAAAAGACAAAATTACTGAATAGTGAAAAAAAACTAAAGCCAGGAGTAGAAACTGGATTTAAGCCAGAAGCAGAAACCGTCAGTGTATTTCCAAATACAGCTATCTACATACTATTGTAGGATCTTGTGTTTGACTTCTTTAGGAAATTATGCTCCTTTAGTTAAAAAAAACACTTTATATTATTTCACTTGGTGTAGTCTCCTGTCTACAACTTTGCTCGTTAAGTTTTGTTGTTATATAAATAAAAAAATATGATATTGTAAGGGAAAAAATATATATATGCCTACGTAATTTTCTCAGGCCATCTTACAAATAAATTGCTAGACACAATTAGTTTACAAATATTTATTACCTACGTACACACATAAAAAAATGGCATCGTATATAGACTATACACATCAATGGATATACATACTTAACATAGAGCCCACATCGTGTTGTAAAAAAAGTGATTAGCTGCTGGCTAGGTTAATTTAGGAGGCGAGATTCCACTTTTCTTTCTGCCAAAAACGCAAAAAGGAGGGAAAAGATTCGCGTAGAAGAGGATTTCCGAACGTACTCCCTGGCTGGATAGCTCTTTTGGTAGACGACACGTTAGTACACATAAATGGCACTGTAATTTTTTTTAATTTATCGTTTAGATATTTATTTTACAAATATAGTCTCTTTTTTTGTACTTAGCAGATACCTAACGAACTCCTCTAGCTCAGCAGAACAGTATAGTAATTAAATACTGTTTAATTATGCTTAATTAGTGATAATGATGCAATATAATGATTAATTTGTGCTAATTATACCCCTAATCACCTGTCGCTATGTGGTTGCTCGGCAGAAGTCATACCGGGCTATAGTTGATCGGTAGGTCGATTAGGACCTATCAAACTACTGTAGTGTAGCACGTCATATCTGTCTTTTCTCGTGACGTCAAGGTCACCAAGGAAACTAGATTTTACAAAAAAAAAAGTCTAATGATTAAATTAAAAAAAATTAACTACAACCCCATTTGTATGAACAATTCCCTCTAGCATTTCTCTTCCTCTTTATTATCTTCGGACAACCGCTATCAGGATGAGCTCCTCTCTCTAACAGGCGACTCATAAAATGCAGAGCAGCCTGATCATTATGAGCTTGCTGGACAGTACACCTGCCTGTAATGTTTGCACTGCAAGGATTCTCAAGAAAACCTGTAGTTTTTCGACAGTGAATTTTTCCTACTGCTAGTAGAAGTGCAGTAGAATATTTTTACTCCATGGAACAATCATCATCATTAAATTTTCGAAGTTATGTCTCCTAGCCGTACAAGATGCGATTTACTGCAGCTAGCAAAGTGGACCATGCCCGGATCCAACCTAATACCATTGGCTGTGTGGTGCGATGGTTCAACAGGCAACATATGACTGAAGGTTGCTCGTCACTCCTTTTTTTTCTTTCCACGGTGTTTTTAGTTTTAATTAAATATCTTACCAAAACTAATAGCTATTATAGTGCTATTTCAACTAAAATCTGCAGCACTTTTGAAAAGGCTTTGATCATCTAATATGCGTGGGAGACTGACTTCAAAACCCTTGTATGATGATGCTGCACATCTCAGCGTCTAATGAGAAGCTGCGGGTAAGCCAATGCATCACATCTTCGATTCGAGCATTCTCGCCATCCAAGTGTACTAGAGTGGCTTACGCAAAACTGCTCAAGCCAACACCGTTCGGACCTTCATGAACGGTGCCGACACCATAATGCACTTTCAATGTAGTAGCTATCGGTATTGTTAAAGTCTGCTTGCAAATATTTTCAATGTTGCAACTAGTCAAATCACATCACACATTATGGAACTATTGTTGTACTGTTATATACATTTCTACGACTGTTCGCCTATCGTGAACAACTATATTACCCTCGTAGCGTAACCCCTCTTCATTTACACTGACACCGCTCCCTTTCCTCCATCCCAATATGCATCAACTCCCTTTCTACTCCCACGCACACCGACGCCGTTCTTTTCTCGCTGCTTGAGCTCTCTTCTACTGTAAATAATTCCTAATGGGTTTTGAGAATTTATATGACACACTGATTTAATACCAATATATCAGTTCTAGCGGTACATATGAATTTTCAATGTATTAACAACATTACATTCATGCCTAATTAATCATGAATGTTATCTAATAATATTTTGCATAAAGCAAACTATTTGTTCATACAAAAATATTGACTACATTTTCTACAATTATAATTTTCTACATAATATTGAATAATTTTTTTTACAACTATAATTTTCTACGGATGCTAATTTTCTACAACTATATTGACTAAATTTTTTACAACTATAATTTTCTACGGATGCTAATTTTCTATAACTATATTGATTAAATTTTCTACAACTATTTACTTTATACCAAATTTATACTATTCTTTTCTACAACTATATCTTTCTACGGATCCTAATTTTACACTAAATAAACTATTTACTTCATACAAAAATATTGACTAAAACATAAAAAATTATCTTATAGAAGTAGTGAAACATCTCATCTCCTTCTCCCTCTCCTCTCCTTTCTTCTCCTTTTCTCTCTTCCTCTTTCTTTCCTCTTCTCTTCCTTTTTCTTTCGGTCAGCATTGGTGGATGGAATGGGGGGCTCAGCCGAGCGCCCGGTTATACAAGCCGTGCAGTCACCAAACGGTCAGGCGACTGGACCTCTAGTCGCCTAATGGTTGGGTGATAGGGGTCCATTATGAATTTAGGCAACTACAATTATATGCCCCATCAATCTACCCACTACCTGCGTGTCGCACGGCCGTTGAATGATAGAGTCTAGTCGCTTAATGGTTGGACGACTGAAGGCATTTTCTTAAAAAATTTAGGCGTCGGTATATTTTTGTTATTTTGAATAAAAAATAGATTATTTATAAAAAAAATCAGTTTTATTGAGCCTGATATTATATTTATCACTTTTTAATGATATTTGTGACTTTGAAGTATCATAATTTGTCACAGCGTTAATTTTGATATGTTGCATACCAATCCCATAGAGTAGCTAGGCCTCTACGTAATTTTCATATGAATCTTCTTTCCAAACTGGACCTAAAACTGTAGGATCGAGTTAGTCGTGCCAGTTGTTTGCCTATATGAAAACGTTGTCCTTTGCTCAGAAACATGAACTATAAACTTTTTGTTTTTTGAAACTGAAAGGACGAACTATAATCTTAATTGGCACAATTAATTTTTGGTAGTTACTCTAATGTTTTCCTAACACAATTGGCCATAGACCTTAGGAAAAAAATAACTCTACATAGATTATCCCACGTACAGATTTATTCTTGTACCTATATAAGCTAGTTATTAGCTACATGCATAGCTTCCACCAGACCACCACACCAAACAGATCCACATTAAAAAAATCATAAGTGGTTAAGGGCATAAGCTTAAAAAAAAGTTTGTTAATTGGGTGCATGCACTGTACACACACTAGTGAGCCACAGATGGGACAAACCCTAATCATGATCACACACTAAGCCTAATTTAAAATCAATGCTAACCCAAGATTAATTAAAAATGTAGTGTGCTTGACAATCAGAGGCACTAAAAAACTCGTAGGTACCTTGCTGGCATCACGACCAACACTATGCGTATGCCGGATGCGTAATTGCGTCCCCGATCATAATGTATATAATCTTTAAGAGGGGCCAGAATGATTAATCCCCCACTAATTAAAGATTTGCTTAAAGGTAGCCTAACGATGGCTACATCGTTCGGATCCATGCATCATCTTGTTTATTTTTATTGTAAATAAATAAAAAGTAGATCAACGAATCGACCAGCGTATCGTCGTACTTTTTTTGATTTTTTTAGTGATTTTTAACTTTGTTTTAGCTATCACTATTCATTAGACCAAAATGCGTGCACATAGCCCATATATATATATATATATATATATATATATATATATATATATATATATATATATATATATATATATTATGTACTCATGAGTTCAAAAAAACATGAGGATTCTACTGATCAGTCTGGTCGATTTGCACGCTCACTCCTCATGTGCACCACAACACACTTTCAGCTGAGGATTCTGCTGATGAAGGACGACGTGGAGGTTTTTGTATTGTAAAGTAAGACATAATTGCCCCCATAAGTAATGACGTAGCGAATCTAGTTGGGTGATTTATTCTCCTAATTAACTCGCCGGCCGTGTAGTCTGCACTTGAGATCCAACTCCTGACATTTTCTCCTTTTTTTTCTTTTTGCAAAGAATAATCTTAAGTATTTCCTTCACATGAATGATGGGAAAATCGGTTGGGAACAAAACAATCAATGTAATAAGTTCAAATTTCACGTGGACCTAATTAATGTTTCTGAGTAAATTATATGCAATTACTGGAGTATTAGTAATCATTATGTAAGATTCATAGGCTAATAGTATGAAAAAGAAAATGAGACAGAAAACAAGTGCATTATTGATACTATCCTGTGACTAAATTTGTCCATTTTCGAAGTATTCGGGGACGTCCTAATCAAATTAAGTACGCAGCAAATTCGGCCAGAGGCCAAGAATCACTCCCATCTGCTGTTTGCTCATTAATGGAGTCCATTTATGATATGTACTAATCTACTATTGGTTATCGAAATGAGACAACAATGCCTTGATGAATGTAGCATTTTAAAGAAAATTTTATCGATATAACCAAAAGTAGTTTTCCCCAGCCTATGTACTAAAGAAATGAAAAGTACCTATGGCACCAACTTGCTGATTGCCAAGAGACTGTCATGTATATATACGTTCAGTTCAGTCAGATAATGTTTCGCTATCACCACAATATTATCATTTCATTTTAATATAATGTACTAGATTGGAGCAAACTTTATCTAGTATATGCACAGTGGTTGGAACTACATTCTGGTGCATGCCATCGATCCACCAATTAGACTAAGTAATAGCCTAATATACCAACCTATTCGAAAATAACATTGATTATGCTCTATTACAGTACGAGTCCAACGATCATATACCGACCTGCTATTAAAAAAAGGGAGTGTCTATTTAACAGCTAACTAAAAATTTGAGGATTTTCTGTCGAATTTTAGGCCGTTGGATCAAATCCCACACCAATTGTGATGGCTGCCCTGTGTACCACCTCTCTTATCTCCTCGCAAACCCTATCCCATTCGTTTGATCCTCAATTCCGCCAGAAATCACACCATCTGTCCTCCTCATTGCCTTCCTCACGCAGCCTTTTCGGTGCCTCCGTCACATCAGCCGTAGCTATCATTCCTATCTCCGGTGTCATCCGCACACCTCCTCCTCTTCCTTGTCGTCGACTCCAACGAAGAGGATCCAAAGGTTAGAAATTCACTGAAATCATCAAAAAAAATTTAGTTAAGTGTTGTATAGTAATTTCTAAAAAAAAGAGCTCATATTTTCTCAAAATTTATATAAAAAGTATTACACAATCAGAAGTGTACATTGTATTTTGGGACGGCAATATAATTTAATTTTTTCATATCCCTTATTTAAAATTTTGTACTTGTGGTTCTTGTATCATGACGAATTATCCAATAAGGTCCCTATACCATAAAAAATAGGCTCTACTTAAGTTTGTGTTTTATTCACTTAGATCCTTGTAGTTCTCACAACAATTTGTATAATTGTACATATCGTTGTAATATTACTTTGGAATTTGATGGTATTTTAGATTTCTTAATATTTGAAGTGATTACACGTACTATATAATCCTCTGTCCTCAAGAGGGAAATGCTCCATCAAGTTGCAAAAATATGTCATTTTGGACATCGATACGGTCATTAAAATGTAACTTTGGTCACTACTTCTATTGTAATATATTTATAAAATCTAATAAATTATAATATTATAAAAGTACATTTCGAGACAAATCTATATGTATAATTTTCGTGTATCCAATCTAAATATTGGAAAGGATATCTATAGCCAAAGTTTTAAAAATTTAATTGCACGTAACCCAAAATGACGTATCTATGTGATCGGAGGGAGTACCAATTACCGTAGTTGTATTATTCTCAATGCACTGGCAAGCAAAATTGTCAGAATCACGATCTTGAATTGAATCGGAGGTTTTGTGGCAGGATCACAAATCATAGGATCGATGTAGAATATAAGATTATACCAAAGAACGATTTTTAAAAATATGCCACATGTAGTTTAGCACTACTACAATTTTTAAATTATACCTATTGAACTCTTGTTTACAAAAATGTAGTGCAAAGGAAAGACCATGTTTTATGTATGAAAATTATAGTGGATATGAAGAGATTAAAGTAAAATTTTACAATTAAAAGGACATATATAAGTAATTATTTATAATAAAACACTAGAATCGAGTGGAATCATATGAAAATTTTGATCATGGTTCTACAAAAGTTTTGATAGAATCATAATAATATTAAGATTCTACCTAGGATTAGATCGGTCGCCAATCTAAAAGGCTGTAGAGTCGTAGGATTGTATGACGATTGAGATTCTAACAAGTTTGCTGGCAAGTAGTTATGGTAAAGACTTCGGAAGTAGAGGGGTCTAGAATAATTATTTATAAATTACAAGGATTTAGAGGTATATATATGAATGAACAATTTCTCATAGCACAACGACTTGGGCTGTATTGTTTTCAAACTAATGAATACCTATCTTTATATTACTCTATTGGTGAAGTGTCTACTAGTTCGATATTACTAATAGTATTTCATAACGAGAATTTTCTATGGTTGTTGAAGCAATTCAGTGAGGGGTACGCACTGAATTATTGATTAGCACCCCCCTTGGAAAATCGAATCTCTATATTTGAATTATTCAGTATGAGAAATGAGGTTCGAATTTCTCGTACGATAAATTTTAGTATGACATATTGCCTGAGGTCAATCTTAAGCATTGGTTCTTGATGTTATAAGCAGTCGGGTGTCGAATTTTGATGTGATCGGCCACACAAACACAAACATTTGATCTTATAAGCAGCGGATGGTCGACAACACATAATTACTGGCTATTTATATATACAAACAAAAAAAATACACAGGAGTAAGTCACTTTCAGGAACATTGTTCTTCAAAAAAAGAGGAAAGTATTCTCAGAAAATGAAATTATAGTTAATTGCACCTGGTCGTTGCTACGCTCTCCTGTAGGTCCTTTGCACAGTAGGCACCCATCACCTCGAGATAGCCCAGACCCAGACGCAATGCAAACCAAAAACTAATACACCGATTAGGCCTAAAAATATATTGCAGTACTTATGTAACCATCATGATGTAATGACGATGTAACGCCCAATTAAACATTCTCATCCCCCGGCGACACCACGCTGACGCAGCAAGTAGTGGTCGTGTAGCGGCAAAACGCACACCCACACTTCAAAGAAAAGATTACTAACTCGCTTGTTTTAGCTTCAGTTTCTAGCTTTTGATTTCTAATTCATTATTTTTTTAAAATTTTTTTGACTTTTTATCTTTCCCCCCCCCCCTCTTTTTCCCTATATTCATTTGCATTGCTGGTAATAAGCTAACATTTTTCTATTTTTAATTTTTTTAAATTTAAGTATACCAAAAAAAACCACCATGACCTACAGTGTAAACTAAGCCATAAGCCACTAAAAAAATCCCAAATGAGCAGCCTCTTAAATAGAATTTTTTTAAATAATCCAATTTTTATTCGAAATTACAGAAATATACCGACAAATATTTTTTTACAGGAATGGCTTCCAATCGCCCATAGTTGGGAGACTGGATCCTGTCGCCCAACGGGCGAGTGACACATATGCAGTCGGTGGGATGTTTGGCAAAAGACTCCAATCACTGAACGATCGGGCGACTGGGACCTGTTGCCCAACTGTTGGGCAACTTCAGGTCCAGTTGCCCGACCGTTCGGCGACTGCTACCTCAGCACATTTTTTGCGCAATTGCCCCCCCCACAGCGCATGGGGGTAATGACAATTGTTGTAGCTATGTGACATTTACCAAATTTTGTCTGTGAGTTGTTTCTAAAAAAAGGCAGACAATGTCAGTTGATCCATTTGTGATTTTTGTAGATTATGAATGGTACAAAATCTGTTAGATTCACAATAACATTTTTCTGATCATCGTATGTTATTGTAGCGTAAGAAATTTTCAAAAAAAATTTTGTGAGGAAGATTGAGATAGCACCGATTGGAAAGTAAGAAGGTAAGTGATATTATGATGCAACCGGGAATTCACATATGGAGAACTTATTTTTTCATGTTGTTGGAAACCTTGCTACATGAAAAATGTAATGCGAAAAGACAATAAGATGTGATGTTGCGAATTAAAATAGACTTCATAATAAGTTGGGAATAACGCGGCACACAGGATTTGTTTATGTGCATAAGAAACAACATCCTACACGATGCAACCAACCGAAGTACTCCTATGATACATATGCGCCTTTTTGAAATAGAAATAAATTTAACCTTCGAGGGACTAGCGCGGAACGAGTCGACATACTGCGTGGATCAAGGATATTTTCTCTTCCTTGCGAGGTCGGCGTTGAACTCCTCGACAGCCTCTTTAGCCTTGGTCACCATTTTCCTCTTTTTCTTGTGCTCCCTCTCGCGAGCCTCGCGCTCCCTACATATGCACGCCTTGAGATGAGCTTTTGTCTCATGACATATATGCTCGGTTTGCTCATTGTTGCGGCGCTCCTTCTCCTAGATCTCATAGGCCCTTTTGACATCCTACTCCTCGTAGTCGAGAGTTCACTGGTCATGTGGGTGGATCTCTAGGTCGATTCACTTGCGGTAGCCACATAGCGGTTCCGGGGACTGCGGGTAGATGATAGAAGTTGTTAGTGCGTACTTTTAAAGAGAAATAGTATGGAAAACACACTGTAACTGGTCCTTACTGGCTGCCAATGGCTACTCGTGTCTCGATGGCTATCAGGATAGTCATAGGAGTAGTTCACACAACCTGGTAACACATGCTTAGGTTGAGCCATTGCTTAAACTAGAAGAATTTGCATGGGTCCCTGCACCAACAGAGGGGCGACGTCTCCTCCTCAGGTGGTCATTCAGTTGGAACATTCAGGATTGGGTTGCCGCTATGGAGAGCGTCATTATAGGGAGGTGACCTCTTGGCATGCTCTGCTTGTTTGCCCCAGGCCACAACAGCCCTTGCTTGTTCGTCGCAGGCCATAGTAGACCTTGCTAGTCCGTAGGTTTCCTCGCATAGCTTCATTGTCTTGTCCCATTGCTTCTTTTATCTCTTGTCTATCCCACTATGGTTAAGCAAGCTCTGGTGTTATGTTGGGTTTGGTTGTGTAGTGTTCTCTCCTAGATCTTTTTCACCTCCTTTTATAAGCCAAAGGTTGGCACGTTGTGGTTAATTTCATATGGTAGCTAGTGAGGCAGAGTGTTGCCTTGTCTTTCTGAAAAGTTGCTGGTGAGGTGAGTGTTGTCACATCTTATATTGTAGGGAGTGTCATGTCCTGCTTTGCAGAGTCCTATCTTTTTTGTCTCAAAAGCTCATAAGGTATAGTGTTATCATGTTGATCTAAAAAGCTGGCGAGACAGAGTGTTGTCACTACATAAAACTGTCCCTTTGGTCTTGTCATTGCACAAAGCTGCCCTATCTAGTCTTGTCACTGTGAAAAGCTACACCCTTTTGTCTTGTCACTGCGCAAAGTTGCCCCGTCTGGTATTGTCATTGTACAAAGCTACCCCGTCTGGTCTTGTCAGTGCATAAAGCTGCACCCTTTGGTCTTGTCACTGTGCAAAGCTGGCTCGTCTGGTTTTATTACTGTGCAAAGCTATTCTGTCTTGTCTTATCACTGTGCAAAGCTACCTCGTCTGATCTTGGCACTGCGCAAAGCTACAACCTTTGGTCTTGTCACACCATGCTTTGCAGAGTCCTGTCTTTTCGGTCTGAAAAGTTGAGGAGGTATAGTATTGCCAGTTCTCTCTAGGGTAAAGCTGCACAAAGCTATCACATGACTTGATTTGTCATAAAGCATGCTGCCTCCCCCCATAGGCTATAAAATGCACGCCCCACCCCCTTGAGAGTAGGAGCACTCGATGCAGTGAACTGTAGGAAGAACTAGCTTGCCCGTCCTAAAGTAACCTACCATGGCGGACACCGAGGCGTTAGTCGAACATGGGTCACCAAAGGAAGACCTTTCCCTGAAAAGGAGGGAGGATTTCGGCGCTATCTACCGCTTGATGCCAAATAGACGTGCTCAACCTGTGTGGCCGAAATGCAGACAAAGGGAGGACACGGTCATGCAGGTTGTAGAAGGGCATTTCAATGACGGGTGATATTTCGTTCGATGCCCACACTCTGGGGTACAATTAGGTAATTATTTATTTTGTATTACTGTTAATAGAGTTTGGATGTTAACCATCCTTTACAATAGATGGTGAAATGTGACTTTGTCCACTGGATCAATCCTCCCCATGAACGCTATATTGTGAGGTACGTGGATACATTGTGAGAGCTAATTTTTGACTTGGAGGCATGGATTGAAAGTCTCAAAGAGGAGAACGATGTCCTCCATCAGCAGATGCAGTGTGAGAGGGGCAAAGAGGAGATTGTCAACATAGGAAGTTCATACGATCCGACATGTTGCTGTGTGAACCCTAGCTGCATATGTGTATGCCACTACGACAATGGCCAGCCATGTCCGAGGAGCCCCCCTCTGCAACACTCCATGTGGGTAGCGCGAGGAGCCTTCTACCAGTAGGCACACATGAATAAGGTTGTACCATATTTCTCTCCCCTGTTGTTCGCGGTAATGTTCAATATCCTAAAGCATGTAATCAAACAGTTTACACATTGTTACGGTTGTCATTTGTTGAGTAGACTGTTACAGCGGTGGGTCACGTTCATTGAACTAGAGGCATCAACATGGATCGAATAAACGAACATCATAAAAAGGAGTATAAATAGGAATGCAACAATATTGCAAACATCACATAGTAAGTAAGAAATATAAGTATTACAGGAACAACAAAAGTACAGTCAGCACAGGTGGAAGGCCCATACTAAACCTCCCAGTAGCACCCCTAGCATCCTCTCCATCGCCACCCTAGCCTACTTCTGCTATGCATTCTCCCGTACAGCTTCGCTTGGTCTTCCTCTGTGCTGGGTGTCTAGGTCTCGGCCTCAAGAGGGAAAACAGTTAGGAGGCCTGATCTAACAAAGTCCGAGAGCCAAAGGGGTGGACAGCATTATCGCTTGTGTGGGTACTAGCGTACCAATGGGCTATGACCCGGAGAGAACCTCAGGGGGTGTGGGCTGAGGTGTTGGATTCGGGTCCACAAGTAAGTCGTGCATGTCTAGGTCGCCTGGGGAGGCCCTTAATATGTCGAAGGGCACAAGACCTGCAGTGCAATGCTTGTTAGTTAATCAAACAACGCGATGCGATCCAACAAACATTGAAGGGACGTACCCTACGCTAGCGCCATGGTGCGTGAAAAGCCATCTAGAGGGAAGTACGACAGGTCGTACATGCCCTGCGTGTGCTGCATGTGGAAGGCAAAGGAGTCTAGAGGACTTACATACTGCGACGCTAGTATGGTATGGGGTTGTGCCCAGTGTAACATCATAATTTTTGGGGATTTTAAAACCTGTAATTTAAAATTTTATTTTTGGAATTTTTCTGAATTTAAATCAAGCTTAAATGAATTTTTAGAAATTTAAACAGATTTAATATGATTAAATTAAACTTCAACATTTGCTGAAAAAATTTTATTTGAGTTCCTTGAGTCACAAGGAATTTTCTGGTATTTTTGGTGAATTTTTGGGATTTATTTGCTATTTTCTAGAGCTTTTTGAAATTTATTTGGATTTCTGGATTAAAGAAATTCGGGGAAAATATTTTTCTAAAATCCCCGCCGCTCCCCGCTGTCCGATCCACTCTCTCTCCCCACGCGTCGCTCATCTGACCACCTCCCGCCTCCGCTCGGCCCGGCCTAGCTCCCGCGCCTCACCGCCTCGCTCCTCGCCGCCCATCTCCCGCGCCTGCCACGCGGCACGCATCCGTCGTCCTCGCCCCGCGCTGCCCTAATCCTCCCGCGCGCTCTCCCGTCCGCACTCGCCCTCACCGCTCGATCCCCTCCCGTGCCCACGTGGCAACCATCCCGCACACCCGCATTCCGCGCCCGCGCGCTCCCGCCTTGCCTCCCTCTCGGCCGTCTGATCTCCCTCCTTGCCACGCGGCGGCACAAGCCGTTCCCTCGCCCGCTCTCTGCTCGCCTGTCTGATCTCGCCCCAATGCCACGCGTCGCCATCCGTGCGCTCGCGCCCACGTCTGCCCTAACCCGCCGCCGCACCCGTGCCGTCCGATGCACCGCGACGCATCCCAGCCGCACGTGTGTCCCGACCGCGTCCGACCCGCGTTCGCGTCGACTCCGGATCGCCCACACCTCGGTTCGCATGTTTTATACACCGTCGTCCCCTCGGTTCGCGTGCACCCACATCGCCGCCGCCCTCGCCTCCCGTTCCAGCCTCATGCCGCCGTCGCCGGAGCCGCCCCGTGCACCCCCGCTGCTCCGCGCGTCATCCCCGTCCTCGCCCGTCGTCGCCATCGCCGAAGACCTGCCGGTGAGCCATTGTCGCTCCCCATCGCCCGCGTTGCCTCCTTGCCGCCAGCGTCGCGCGTCGGCCGACGACCCGCTCCGCCTCGGTCCCGAAGTCGCGCCGCGCACTTCGCCTGACAACGCTTAGCGCGGCGTGCCGCCACGCGCCGCCACCGCCGCGCTCCGCCCCGCGCCCGCGCGACGCGCCGCGCCACGCGTTGCCCATCGCCGCCGTCCCGTCTCCCGGTCGTGCGTCGCCTCAGATCTGGATCAATGATCCAGATGTCGCCGCGCGTTTCCCTCCGCGCTGTCGGATCAAGCCACGCCGCCGCGCGCTCGAACCGCCCACGTCAGCCCTAGCCACGTGGCATGCCACGTCAGACCTAGCGCCACGTGGCAGGCCACGTGTCCTGCCACGTCAGCAAATCCCCGCCCCAAGTGCCATGTTGCAGCCACGTCAGCAGGTGACACGTGGCGATGACGGCACCGCCACGTCAAGACCGCCCGCCGCGTCGGCGCCCCTCCCCGCGCACTCGCCTCCGTGCGCGGGTCTCTGGTGGACTCGGTATACCGTGCGCCGGGTTCACAGCACACTGCCCTTTTCCAATTTTCCCGATTAAATTTTGGATTTATTTTCCGAGAGCCCGTTCTCCTCCGTCCTAGCTCTGATTGACCCCGTTCTTTTTTCTAAATTCATCTAAAATTGAGCTCTAGCTTTTGGTTCTAGTTTCATGAATTTTGGAGTTCATTTGCTTATCATTTTATGTGTTTTTCTTGTTTCGGTCGTTTTCTCTCTCGTTAGATTCGGATTCCGGAGGAGCAGGATCTACACCCGAAGACCAGGAGTACCTCGCTGAGTATAACCAAGGCAAGTCGTGTCCTTTGATCATGTTGAACCCAGTTTATAATCTATTATTTAATTATTTTATTTTAAATTACATTGCATTGCTATTTTGTACAAACCCTTGTATCGGTAGTTATCGTCCCAATTGATTTATCCCTCCTTGATAACTTGGAATACCCTGATGCCGTTGTCACCATAGGTTGGGAAACATACTAGTGATGCTAGGTTATTCGTCACATGGGTTGGTACGATAGAATGCTTAGCTTTGCTTACATTTACGATCGGGTTTATCATCGCATGTGAATTATTAATTTGACTTAATGAAATATAGAACAGTGGTTGGTGCCACGTTTATTAAAATTTGTGCCATGACGTTGGTGCGTCATCGGCGGTGGTTATACAATACTAGTTTTGCACTCGGGCGAGTGATCGTGCAGTAAAGGGGAAGTGTTGGAACACTTCGGGGGATGTGGTAGCCTCGCCCGGGTAGAATTAAGGACTTAACTTTGTGCGCCGTTGTTCTGAGTTTTACCGTGCAAACCACATGTCTGGTATGGGATGGACCTGGCTGACTAATTTGGGATGTTTCAACCTTAATCTTGCCATTGAGATGAACATGGTTGCTGATTTTCATGTGGCGCAAGGGGGGTGCCATGCGAAACCCTAGCGGGCGGATTAAGTTGTAACTAAATTTTGTAAAGGCCTTGTTGTGATTACCTTAGGCCGAGGCTAATCACATCGTGTGGGTACAGTTGTGCAACATCTGTAGAGTGTAAAACTATTCGAATAGCTGCGTCCTCTGTCATGGACACTGCTCGGGGATTTCACACGAGGGGTAGTTTTTTCTGAAAACTTGTGGTTGGAAGTGGACATGTGTTCACTGTTGGTTTAGCTTATGGATGGGAGGTCCATAAGTGGTTGGTTTAGCTTATGGATGGGAGGTCCATAAGTGGTTTATTGTCAATTCCTTTAATTATTTATTTACTATTGTTTTATTTAAAATTCGCTTTCAATCTATTTACTGTATTTACTTTCAATTATCATTTTATGCAAATTAACCTTTCAGCCTTTCTTTGGTAAGCCTTGCATACTATATTGCATTCATTTGTTACAAACGACTTGCTGAGTACCAATATACTCACGGCTTTATGCCCAATGTTGCTCAGTTGAGGAAGAGGAGTATCACCAGCAAGAGGTTCCAGAGGGAGAGTACTTCGACGACTTCACGGATTAGGCTTCGTTCTCCACTCGATAGCCTGTGGGCTTGTCGATTGACCGCTACGCTTTATTTTGGATTTCCGCTGCTAGTTTTTGTTAAAGCCCTTCGGGCTAGTCTATTGTAAGCTTGGCCATAAGGTCGTACTTTTTTTTTGAGATTTAATGATATTTGAGCGTTTCCTTTATTTTATCGTGAATATGGTTGTGATGACATTTATATTTGACTGTGTGCACTAGCATGATCCTGGGACTAGTGCAGAATACACAGGGAGTCTAGATTTGCATATTCGGGTCTCGACACCCAGGCAGACCCTCCGGCCTCGTCAAGCCACGGTGGTGTCCATCGTGCCATGGACAAGCCTTCGGCCTCGTCGAGGTGTGCTGCACGTGGCCACGCTGACCCTCTTGCCTACTATGTTGCCGGACTGGACGGCCAGACATACCGACTGTGGACCATGCATTGGCAGGTCAACCTCTGTGAGCTTGGTGGACGACAACAGGGCAATAATATGTGCGGTTTGAGCTGCGAAGCGATGGAAAGCCTGGGCCGCCTCCTCGCGTGTGACCTCTGCACCGTCGGTCATCCTCTGAAACACAGAGCAGGAGTCCCTCTCAATCTCAGTACCGATGGCCACCTGCAATGAATACACAGTAGGGTGAAACTTGTAAGTGGGGTTCTAAAAAGCAAAGTTTTCAAAATACGATATAACGTACTGCGTGGTGCATGTTCTACGCGATGTGCATAGGGTATACGTCGGTCGGTGCTGGGATGAATGGTGTGGGTGGGTCGGTAGCAAGTACTAGGGATGGTATGCTCCTCGGACACGGTCCTATTCATCCCAGTGATGGTAATCCTTCTACTCACTGCGGTTGTAGAGGGTATCCTCGTGCACACGGTCCTATAGCACGCCCTCCCACTGTTATACCCATGTGTTCATCCTCCTCCCCTAGTCCATGCTACGGTGGATTCCCTTCCTACTGTGCTTATAAGACATAACATGTAGTTATAAGTTATACATAGGAGACACAAGAAAAAAGTGGGACATCTGTGCTGATTACTTACCAATGCATGTTGTCGGGCAAAGGCCACCTAACTGGTACTAGAACCACATGGTGTAGGCCAAATTGGCGCATGACACGATGCGCCACGTAGTCTTTGATGAAGACGTTGAACACAAGCGCGCTATGGGTTAGACAATAGTTTTGGTCACACAAGCACAGCGAGGACATGCCATGAGGAACACGGGCCTCTAACTCCTGATGGGAGTACGGCTCCGAGCGCATGTCATCCGCTGTGAGGTGGTCAAACTGCTCGACGAACAGCTCGTACGCCCGTGTCACCTGCATGTGCTCGCACTGTACCCGCAAGCAACATAAGCTATTACATAGAATGATCAGTTGTACAAAAAATTATTCGCAAGATATACTACGCACCCATCGCTGGTACCATAGAGACCCCATAGTTGGCCGGTCCACCTTGTCCCTATGGTACATCTCCTGCCAGTAGGGAGCACTGTCATCCAATAGGGGCTGTCTGAGGCTAAAGCACTCGAATGACCACAATTGCAATAGGAGCGGACACTCCATGAGGATGGAGTTCAGCCTCAGCCTGCAGCACGCATCACACAAGCCATGATAGGTGGCGACAAGTGAAGCTGAATCCCAGCTGATCTGGAGGGGCCTCACCGTCGGTGATGGCCCTAGCGTACATGACGAGCCGCGCGTCAACGGTGTCCCCGTGGCTGCTGGTGAATAGCACCTAACCAAATAGCCACAATAAGTACGCCTCGAGGTGGCATGACACCTGCTGCTCGTTGGCGATCGGGTCCATGCGCTTGACCTAAATACAAGCAAAAAGTTAGTAAGACCGTAGTACAAAAATAAGAGTGTAGCGCTCCTAACAGGGAGGTCATCAAACACATACCCGAAACTTTGGGAAATGTAAGTGTTGGACCTGGATTTTGTAATTCAGAATTCTCTATGATTTCACCACACTATTCGCTAGATCAGTAGATAGTGCTCACAGATACATTATAGAATACCAAAGTACATATCATTCAAAGGCGTAAATATAATAGTAGACTTTCATTTTTGCTGCTGTATTTTATTGATCAAGCCGAAATCAATAAAATACAGCAGTGGAAATGGAACACACAGGTGGGACCCTCAGGACGTGCCCACAGACAGACAACAGGGGTTCGTGACCTAGTTCTTGGTCTCTTCATCTTCTTTACCACCACGACTAGGAGTATTGCTGGAGCGTTGTAATCTGACTCCTAATTCTAGATTAATTGAGTAAGCGAGGGTGAGCATAAACTATCGTGCTTCATAAGCCAACACACAATATACAATTATATAGATACATGGCTTGTCAAAGGAAGGCTCGGGTTATTTTTGTTTGCCAAAGGCCTTAAAATTTTACAATAATTAGAAATTCCTTAGACTTAGCAGGTTTAACTAAAATAGATTTTATAAATATGTGAAATAATACAATAATAATAGCAATTTAGATTCCATCCACTATTACATGGTTTCTTCACCTCATGCTAATCTTTTGTTGTCATATCCGTCTAACTTTAATTATCTAGTCATGTCAAGATTCAGTCCTTAGAGTTATCTCGGCGATTCTACCACAATCCACATGTTCTTGTGCATCCACTGTACTGGCCCCTCTTACCATCAGCCTAGATAAATAAGCATGTTGCGGATTTTGGAAACATAAAATACCATGTGAAAACTAGCCATTCTCCCAAATCAGTTCTCATGATTAAAATTGATGCTTGGGGCATTTTGGTGCCCCCGAGTTTGTAAGCAGTACTAAGCATGCTGTAATTATAGTCTTATTTTCAAGAGGTTACCATTATAGTTTTTCTAGGGTGACAATGCTCATAACTCAAATATTCCAAGGGAATGTAATGCTCACAAGGTAAATAATTGGCATGTAGCTAGAATCTTAAAGCAATAATAGATTTGCATATGAAATAACGGCATGCAATTTGATAATTTAAATAGAAATAGATTGCATAAAATGTAGATTCAACATTATCAAAGTATTGACTCACCTTGCGCAGTTTACAACAGTCTTTGGCTCACTCAAAGCTTTCTCATTTGATAGTCTTGAGCTTCTGGTCTTCATTTAGATATTGGTATTGCTTGATTCATTCATTCTTTAGGACTCCAATTTCTAATTTCGCGCTAAACAATTGAATTCAAATAAATATAAATAATTTAAAAGTCCAAATAAATCCAATTGAACTTGATCAGGTTTTATTATGATAAAGTTGGTGATCTTAGGAAGAGTTTATTGGGGTACAGAATATGGACAAAGTCAAGGAGCTTTGAGCGAAGTGGGGACGACAGAGGAATAGTCTACCAAGAAGGATATCAAGGATGGTTTAATGACAAAGGAATATTCACAGAAATATTCTGCTTTGGGTTCAAGGATGGTGAGGCATAGTTGACTGTGGAATAGCACGGCTTGAACTGTTAATTTAATAATTTGTTTTATTATTTTATATTTATTAAGGATGTTCTATTTACTGATTATTCAAATTATTCCCCGAATGATTAGTTCAATAATCCATTGAAGCACAGGAGTATTTAATTATCTAATTTCTATTTAATAGTTAATTTTAGTATATTCTTATTTACTACTGATCTGCATCTATCGGTCATAATATTACATTGTTCTTCAGATTGTATATTGGTGAGATTATTCCAATGTCCGATGATCCAAGGCCATTATATTTTAATACCTAAATATGATATTTTAATTGAAGACGCTTTTGTAATTAAATGCCATTCATATTTTATGTACTCTTAGTTATCACTTGGTATAGTTTAATTTTGATTAGGATCTATTTATGTGGGTCCTAGCTTTATGTCCCTATATCATTATATATTTCAAATATCATTATCAATTAAATCTACCTTTAAGATTTAATCAACAATGGCATGGTAACAATAGGGTTTATATCTTTAATAGGGCCTACGGCAAACATAAGCATTTCCTAAAATATTTGCTAGTGGGCTATGTATATATCGTTCGCCTTTATCTACTATTTTTCAGAAAAGTCTCTAATTTAGGTGGACACTCCAACTCAGATACTATTATATTTTACTTCATTCATGCGCCCTAACTGGCTACCATTTATCCTAAGCTCCTTTGGTTATTATTCATAGCCACAAAACTACACTTTAACATCCTTCACGTTAAACACGTATTTTAATTCACATGCAGTGACACATCTGCTATTTACCTTAATCCTAAACCCAACCGTCATCCCTAAGCAGAATTCTTGTGATATTCGCACATTTAAATCATTCTACATATCAGTGGTGTCTTTTATTAGTATTTGAGTTTAAAATACTTTTTTAATAACAACTATTTATGTTTGGGTCTTATTTAATTATATGCAGGGCGAACTTTAATTTAAATTGTGCATTCACAATCTAAATATTAGTGGCTTAATACTCGGAACATTTAATCATTATAAAGTAATCAACTAGTTAATCATGATTAATATGTAATTTAGACAAGATTAAATCTCTAATATTTTCATCTTACATAAACTTGTAATATAACTACTTGATTCCAATTTTATTCTTACTTTTACTTACGAGTTACATTTTATTAAATTCCTGTTGAACTTTTCTTAAACAGTGAGCTTAAATTTTAATCACATGTGAAATATCACTAATGACATGCTGCCCCCATTCAACTTCCTATTGAGTTGGGCCCACATGGTAGTCAAGGAAAGACATGGCCGTGACGTGGCTCAGTCATGGCGACGGCACGCAGCGTAGGGCAAGGGGGCGTGCGCGGCATGGGACGGCCGTGCGGCGCAACGGGAAAGGTGGCATGGCGTTGTGCAGGGGCACTGACGCCATGTAGACTTGAGCACAGAGCATGGCAGGGGCGCTGGCGATGGGATAGAAGCGGCAGCGTGTGGCAGGGGATGGGCATTGCGCGGATGCGGTGATGGCTAATGCGACATTGCACAGAAGTCATGGCGTTCAACTATTGCCACGGTCGGTGTCAATGTTGGTGGCGAGGTTGTTGGACGCGTGACTGTTGGCCAGGTTGTGGGCATGCATGGCACAGCTTGAGGGCATATGGCTTAGTGCGAGCGAGAGGCCGAGCCAGGGCGCAGCCTGGCATAGCGTTGGACGCAGCTCGGCTCGGGGTGCAACATAGCCGAGCCTAGGTGTGGTGCAGTGCAGGCATGGTTGGCGTGGCCAGGCCTAGGCGAGCTTGCGCTGGCGTATGTTGGCTGAGGAAATAGGAAGAAGGGAAGAGAGGTGCTGGCTGGTGGCCATACGAAAAAAATGAGCACAAGGGAAAAAAAAGTGACAAGAATAGGCCCGGTCAACATGAGGAAATAGGAATTGGATGATCCTTTCTATTTAATTCTGGAGTTTTATGGTTTATGATTTGATTGTAAAATTTTAAACTGTAAAGTTGATTTCTGAACTCAAGGTTTGGTTTTGCCGCTGAACTTAAATTCTACATTTTAAATTTGCATTTTAGATTAATTTCCTTATTCCTTTCGTCCAGATGTTTAGTTAAATTTTATGTTTTGCTTTACTGTCTTAAATTTAAATTGAAGTTCTCAGATTTCGAACTCATCTTACTACTACAAAAGAGGTTATACTGGACGGCTACATCACAGACAGTTCATATGGAATCATTTATACTGTAATTATCATAGACGGTTCATACAAATAACTGTCTGTGATATTTTCATAGACGGTTATTTATACGAACCGTCTGTGATAATGTAAACCATCACAGACGGTTCCTATTAATAACCGTATGTGATAATTTACAAATGGTTATTTATATAAATCGTCTGATAATGGCAGGCATCACAGACAATTTATATAAATAACCATCTATAATAGTTCATAGACGATTATTAATACAAACCATCTGTGATAGTTTCATATTATAGACGGTTAGTGGTTAAAACCGTCTGAGATACACCATGTTATTATTATATATCCAGCGTAGTCTCGACAAATCTATTTTTATTGCGTTGCATTGATTGGGGAGTTTGGTGAAAACATACCGCTTGTAGATCAATTTGTTCTTAGTGATTAGAGGTTAATACTTTCTTCTAATAACTTATATGCCTTTTACGTAATAGAGAGAGATGATAGCTAGGTTTTTAGATCTAGCTACGTACCTAGCTAGGTTTAGAGAGAGTTAGTAGTTTGATCTAATTTAAATATGAGTCAGTACTTCTAGTTTACTTCAATATATTCTTACTTGATATATATATATATATATATATATATATATATATATATATATATATATATTGTTTTATGAATATGTGGCTAGCTACTTAATTTACATATGGATAATTTATTATAAGGTGAATGACAATTATGTGTGCAAATAGCTAGGCTGGTTAGCTATAGTAGCATTAATAATCTAATTTAACACTAGATAATTTGTTATATGTGTAGCGTAGATGAACCAAAACTGGATGTACGTTGAGAACTATGTGAGTGAGGATTACATTAATGGTGTGTTGGCTTTTAGAAGAATGGCCAAGCAGGATATATTGAAGAAAATAATAGAATATATGTATTGTCTAATGTTCAAGTAGGCGCTAGGCGCTAGGCAGGCGGCAAGCAGGGGCCAGTGCCTAGGCCGCCTAGGCGGGGCCTATGCGGCCAACCTTACACTACTACAGAAAACCATATCACAAACGGTTCAAAAACGTCATCACAGACGCTGAACCGTCTGAATTTATGGATCAGTGATAATCAAAGGTTATAATAGACAATTTTCAAACCGTCTGTGGAGTAAATATCACAGACGGTTTGTAACTAAAAACCGTCTGTGATAGCTATCATCACAGACGGTTTGTAAGGAAAAATCGTCTGTGATATAGGCATATCACGCATGCGATTTTAACAAAAATCGTCATGATATATCCATATCACAGACGGTTTGGAACCAAAAACCATCTGTGATATATCAACTGTTGCATAGGATTAATTAATATGTACTAGCGAATACTTTAAAGTTTCGATCATGTGTCAGGGCTTTGGCCCGTTGCGTCGAGAGCTTTGCCATTTGAACGTATGTCGTGAACGCCCTACGTGATTCGAAAAAGTTGACCTTAGTCATTCGGAAGGAAAGAAAGAGTATAATATAGGTATGTATGGAGAAAATGTACTTACCTATCGATTACTTTACCGACAACTGTGTAGTCGATTTTGTTCTTACTTAGGGAATCAAGGTATATTGCATTGTTTCATTTTGGTATAATTACTATTAAAATCTAATGAAACTCCTGATTGTAGGGCATAAGTACATATTCCTTATCGTGGTAAGCCAACAGTGCTGCTGCAATATACCTCTCGACGAATCCAGCATCCTCATTGATGGTATAACTGGCGACCAAGTGTGGGTCTAAGAAACCAATCGATGATCTGGATAATCTAGCTTTAGTCACCATGTATCTATATATACAGACACGAAAGCAACAAATTATATATGACATTTATCGATATGACATGAACGGAGACTGTGATTGTACACACTTACAGCGTCCAGCATCGAACGAGTGAGGCGTCGAGAGTGTTGAGCGTGGAAAGATCAAATAAATCCTCGAAGGTCACCACGAAGACACCATCTTGAAATTCGTCCTGGAAATGATGCAACCTGAATTTGACAGTGATACCTAAACGCCGTTCTCCCTCTGGCTTATTGGATTATTCCATATACCAAATGTGTAATTGGTTGCAACTAACTGGTAGGAATGGGAGATACTTCACCGGGTCGATCATCGGCTCATCAAGCACGAATTTGCGGGTCAATGGCAGGTACGAGATATCATCATCGGTCTTCTTTGCTTTGCCCTTGCTGCCTCGGCTGTCCTTACTACCTCGGCTGTAGGTCGCTTGTAAAGGTAGCACCGGTGGAAGTTGTTACACTGGGAATAGCTCCCATGGACTCATCACCAGTGCAGGTAGCGGTGGTAGAAATAGACCTTGTGGAGATGGCACCAGTGCAAGTTGCTCTGGTTCATGTTGCCCTTGTGGACCTGTCACCGGTGAAGAAACCTCCAGGTAGATGTATCTTTTGGGCCACTGGATGAAGGTTCCAATGGTTTACCCTAGAGTCACAATCTCGTTGTTGGGGGGCTTCGGTAGCGGGACGACATCAAAATTGGCATGCACACCATCCACAGTCACTTTTCCGAAGCCTAGAGCTAAAGGTGCACGGTGCACCATGGCCTCTTCACCGGACGGATATTTCAGGCCCCAAACAGCGCACAAGGCAACGGAGGCATATCTCACTTGGAGCTTGCACTTTGTAGCTTGCAGGATGTCATCCACAGGAAATATGCCCTCGCTTTCCGTCGTAGGATTGGACGCACAGCTACTTCGACCGTTGGGGGGTTGGCTAGCACAGGAGCGGCGGCAGCCTACTGATTTTCTTCTGTTTGTCTTCGCACCTCATCTCTAACGTAATCAGCAAGCTCCTCTCGAAGAGATGCCTTGATCTCCTCTCGTAGTCGTGCGTCACGCTCGGCTTTGTTTCTCTTCCTACTCCGATACAATTCGGAGTTACCTGACAAACCTTGTTTCCACGGAACATAAAACCCAAGGTCTCTTTGTAATATCCTGATTTTCAGAGCTTTTTAAAACCTAGAATTTAAAAATAAATTTTTGAAATTTTCTAGAATTAATAAAGCTTAATTTGAATTTTTCAGAATTTAAAAGGATTTAATATGATTAAACTAAACGTCAACTTGTGCTGAAAATATTTTATTTGGATTCCTTGTGTTGCAAGGAATTTTTTGGTATTTTTGGTGAATTTTTGGGATTTATTTGCTATTTTCTAGAGATTTTGAAAATTTATTTGAATTTCTGAAATAAAAGTAAAGGGGGAAATCTCCTCAGCCGCCCGATTCCTCCCTTGCCACGCGGCGGCCATCCGCCCGCTCCCCGCGCCGCCGCCATACCCCCCTTCCCGCGCATCACCCGCGCCCCGCTCGCCCATCCGATGCCCCGACCCTCCACGCGTCAGCATCGGTCGCGCCCGCGCCCTCGCCCGCCTCGCCACGCGGCAGCACCAGCCGGCCCACGCCCGCACGCGCCCTGCTTGCTCCCGCCCGCGTTGTGCCCCGTTTGATCCCCGCGCCGAGCCTCCCTAGCCGTCGGATCCGCCCTCGCCCGCGCGTAACCCTAACCCTAGCGTCCGCCCGCGCCCACGTGTCTCCGCCGTCGAATGCGCCCACGTGTCTCGATCACAGCCGTCCAACCTGCGCCCCCTGTCGCTCCGCGCCGCAACCGATCTGGACGCCTCGGTTCGTGTGCTTTTATTCGCGTTTGTCCCTCGGTTCGCGTGCCTGTCGCCCGAACTCGCCGCCGCCGGAGTCGCTCCGCCGCCGCCCGTGCCGCGCCTCTGCCGTCCGCGTCGTCGCCGGAGCCATCCCACCGCCGGAGTTCCGTCCTCGCCGCCATCCTCGCCGCCGGTGAGCCCCGTCGAGCCGCGCCTTCCGCGTCGCCTTCCCCGTCGCCGCCTCACCCGCGCCACGCGCGACGCTTCGCGCGGAGCACCGGCCACGCGTCGCCCATCGACCGTCGCCGCCTCCCGTGCCGCCCAATCCGAGCCGCTGATCCAGATCTGAGCCGAGGGCTCAGATCGTGCCGCGCGTCACGCCCGCAGTCGTTGGATCCCGCCACCGCCGCCCACTCCCGCGCGCGCACTGTGCCATGCGCCGCGTCCACCGTGGACCGAGTTCCCCGTGCGCCGGTCCACAGCACAATAACTTTTCTGATTTTTCCGATTTAAGTTTAGGGTTTATTTTCTAAGAGCCCATTCTCCTCCGTCCTAGCTCCGATTGACCCCGTTCTTTTTTCTAAATTCATCTAAAATCGAGCTCTAGCTTTTGGTTCTAGTTTCATGATTTTTGGAGTTCATTTGCTTATCATTTTATATATTTTTCTTGTTTTGATCGTTTTCTCTCTCGTTAGATTCGGATTCCTGAGGAGCAGGATCTACGCCCGAAGACCGAGAGTACCCCACTGAGCATAACCAAGGCAAGTCGTGTCCTTTGATCATGTTGAACCCAGTTTGCAATCTATTATTTAATTATTTTATTTTAAATTACATTGCATCGCTACTTTTATTCAAACCCTTGTATTGGTAGTTATCGTCCCAATTGAATTCATGCCTCCTTGATAATTTGGAATGCCGTGATACCATTGTCACCATAGGCTGGGAAATATACTAGTAATGCTAGATTATTTTATCAAATGGGTTGGTGCGATAGAATGCTTAACTTTGCTTATAGTTACGATTGGGTTTATCATCACACGTGAATAATTAATTTGACTTAATGAGATATTGAACCGTGGTTGGAGCCACAGCAGATCGTGGTTGGTGCCACAGTATTAAAATTTATGCCATGACGTTGGTGCGTCATCGGCGGTGGTTATACAAATTGGTTTTCACTCGGGCGAGTGATTGTGCAGTAAAGGGGGAAGTGTTGGAGCACTTCGAGGGATGAGGTAGTCTCGCCTGGGTAGAATTAAGAACTTAACTTTGTGCGCCATTGATCTGAGCTTTACCGTGCAAACCACATGTCTGGTGTGGGACGGACCTAGCTGACTAATTTAGGATGTTTCAACTTTAATCTTGCCATTGAGGTGAACATGGTTGCTGATTTCCTTGTGGCGCAAGGGGGGTGTGATGCGAAATCTTAGCGGGCTGATTGAGTTGTAACTGAACTTTGTAAAGGCCTTGTTGTGGTTACCTTCAGCCGGGGCTAATCACATCGTGTGGGTACAGTTGTGCAACCTCTACAGAGTGTAAAACTATTCGAATAGCCGCGTCCTCGGTCATGGACAATGCTCGGTGATTTCACACGAGGGGTAGTTATTTCTGAAAACTTGTGAATGGAAGTGGACAGGTGTTCACTGTTGGTTTAGCTTATAGATGGGAGGTCCATAAGCGGTTGGTTTAGTTTATGGATGGGAGGTCCATAAGTGGTTAGTTTAGCTTGTGGATGGGAGGTCCGCAAGTGGTTATTTCAATTTCTTTGACTATTTATTTATTATTGTTTTACTTAAAATTCGCCTTTCATCTATTTATTGTATTTCAAATGTCATTTTATACAAACTAACCTTTCAGCCCTCCTTTGGTAAGCCTTGCATACTATATTGCATTCATTTGTTACAAACGACTTGCTGAGTACCAATGTACTCACGGCTTTATACCCAATGTTGCTCAGTTGAGGAGGAGGAGTATCACCAGCAGGAGGTTCCAGAAGGAGAGTACTTCGACGACTTCACAGATTAGGCTTCGTTCTCCACTCGATAGCCTGTGGGCTTGTCGATTGGCCACTACGCTTTATTTTGGATTTCCGCTGCTAGTTTTTGTTAAACCTTTGGGTTAGTCTATTGTAAGCTTGACCTTAAGGTCGTACCTTTTGAGATTTATTGATATTTGAACTTTTCCTTTATTTAAACGTGCATATGGTTGTGGTGACATCTATGTTCTTGGGACTAGTGCAGAATACACAGAGAGTCTGGATTTGCATATTCGGGTCTCGACACTCTTGTACGACCCGGGTGCTTCTTGTTTCCCAGTGTTGCGGAGAGTATATCTTTCTCCCTAATTGACTGGAATGATCCCTGGGAAGTTTCGACACTCAGTGTATCCTACAAGAGCCCGACATGTCATTTAGTTTTCAGGGAAGTTGTGGAGTAATTATAAGCTACGTAGTTCGATATCTTACCAGGCGGTGGAACACTTCCTAGTTTGCAGAGTTCTGGAAGGAGATGTCCCTTGACGACGTGGTAGATGACCTCGCTCTAATCCAATTTCGAGCGCGCTCATCCGGGATCGTGGAAAATGGCGGGGCGGTGTTCCGCAGGATTGCTTGTTCGTCCTCCTGCCTCCACTGCAGGATTTTACTCGCATACCCAGCTGTGCCGAGTCTATGGGGATGTGTGTTTTTTTCCTAGAGGGCCTTGTGTGTCGCGCTTGCACTTCTGAAAGCTTCGATCGTCTTCATCGCCTTAAACTCGTCCCATTGTTGTTCCAGGAATGGGTACTTGTCAAAGGGCGTTAGATCCTTCTCCACATAGTCCTTGACAAGCATGCTCTTGAAGTTCTTCCATGCTTTGCACGCTACGGCCAACGTATGTCATTGCACGGAGTCGTGGTGTTCTTCTGAGATCTCGAACGAAGCAAAAATCTCGGTCAGTAGCTCACGTTTCTGAGTCTCACTCACGGCCTTCCACGAATCGAATGTTATCTCAATTCGTTGTCGTGCAACTATTCTGATCGTTCTTCGAAATGCGGACGCTGCTCGGCGAGGAAGGAGAGGGGTCCCAGATCTATCGACCTCTGTGATGGTAAATCGGCCCTCAGGCTTTTTCGATAGTGCTCTTCCTTTGCGTGTTGATTTTGAAGCGGACGCATCCGACGATGATGTTGAAGAATGCGCGGATGACATGTTGGCCTTCTCATATATGAAAAGTAAGCACAATGTAGCATATACGTAAATAGTGCGGTATAAGCACATACATTCAAGTATATATGTTCATTAGCAACATATATATACATATACATAACAATATATGAAACAATATATGTAACAATATACATTTATATATTCATTTATAAATATACATATATATTCACAATGTATACATATACATTTATATGTTCATTAGCAGCATACATATATATATATATTCACAATGTATACATATACATTTATATGTTCATTAGCAGCATACATATACATATATATTCACAATGTATACATATTACATATTCATAATGTATACATATACATATTCACAATGTATACATGAGGTAAAGGAATGAGTGCAATGTTGGCTTGGCTTCCTTGTATTTGGTAGTAAGATACTACTGTGATCTATTGGGTAGAACAATTTTTCACATTTAGATTTTAGATAGACTTATCTGCAATTTATAGTTTATAAGAAAGAACTCCTGCTTGTTCACAATTTATAGTACACAATGTATAGATCTATCTTCTTTATCCTTCAAGAAAAAAACTCCTGCTTGTTTCTAATATACAGAATACAGCTCGAGAGAGATACATGCACATTCTGGCTTCTAACCTTAAAAAAAATCAATTGCAACAATGGAGGAAAAGTTTACCTTTGGTGGAGACGGGGGACGGCGGCGGCGACGGTCTTGATCGGGAGAGCGACTATAACTCTGTGCTTGGTTGGTGCAACTGCAGTAATGTAAGCGCAAAACCCTAGCTGGGGTTTATATAGAAAGGCTTATTACAGACGGTTCTAAACTTACAACCGTCTGTGATAATAAATATCACAGATGGTTCTAAAATCAGAACCGTCTGTGATATCTATGATATCACAGACTGTTATTAGTTAAGAATTGTCTGTGGTAAGCTTATTACAGACGGTTCTAAACTTACAACCATCTGTGATAATAAATATCACAGAAGGTTCTAAACTCAGAACCGTCTGTGATATCATAGATATCATAGACGGTTATCAGTTAAGAACCGTCTATGGTAATAACTATCACAGACGGTTCTTAACGGATAACCGTCTGTGATAATATCACAGACGGTTCGCAGTTTAGAACCGTCGTGATAATAATCACAGACGGTTCTAAACGTACAACCATCTGTAATAAGCTTTTGCCCGGCTGTAGTCATAACTACACCAACAAGCATTCAATAAGCCTTTGCCCGGCTGTAGTAATAACTACACCAACAAGCATTCAATAAGCCTTTGCCCAGCTGTAGTTATTTCTTTACAACAACCCAGTATATTTCTTTACAACAGCCCAATGAACATATAGATACATTTGTATGACTTATTCTCAATATTCACCTATATATCACACATTTTCACTTATACATAAATGCAAATTCATAAATACATCACACACATGCATTGTTATATAATTCACATATACATCACATCTGTGCATTGTTATATACATAAATGCAAATACCGACATATATGTCGCACATTCTCATTCCACTTGCTTATTTCCTTTAAAAATTAGCCCTTCATGATGATCAATGCATACGTAACTAGTTTCGTCATGTTGTTCCTTATCGACCCTTATGCCATTTTCAAAAGGCTTATTCGCCTACTACATTTTCTACTCCGATAATTCTCCATTTTCCATGAAGAACTACATGACGCTTCTTATTTGCCGGATCGGTTACATAGAAAACTTGAACAACTTGGTTAGCGAGTACAAATGGTTCGTCTTTGTACCCGACACGTTGGAGGTCCACGGTAGTGACACCGTACTTGTCAACCTTCACCTGTGGGAGATGCATCCAACTGCAGCGAAATAAGGGGATCTTGAAAACCACGTAGTCGAGCTCCCAAATCTCTTCTATGAACCTATAGTACGAGTTTCTCAACCCATTGGTACTGAACGCATCTACGCGGACACCGCTATTTTGGTTAGTGCTCTTTACATTCTGAGCCTATGTATAGATTGTGTACCCATTTATATCATATCCTTGCCATATCACAATTGTAAATGTTAGCCCTTTTGCCAGCCATGTCAGCACCTCACTTGACGAACTCCTAGCGATTTGCTCCTTCAACTATTGGTTGAACTGACTTTCGTGTTGTCTCATGATCCAAACATCCGGCCACTCCGGGTTCTGTTGCCGAAGCACATCCTTGTGCTGGTCGACATAATGGGCCACTTCAATCATGTGTTGCAAGACCATGAAATAGGCTTGAGCATACGCGTCCATATCTGGAGTGATTGCTTTCCTTCCGATAATTCCGATATCGTTGAGCCTCCCCTCATGAAGAGATTGAGTCACACCTATCGGTTGAATTTGAGTCATATAATCGATATAGAACTCAATGACCTCTTCGCTTACATAACCTTCGATGATACTACCCTCCGGCCGAGATCGATTCCGTACATACGACTTGAGAATTCCCATGAACCTCTCAAACGGGTACATGCTACGTAGGAATATGGGCCCGCATATTTTTATCTCCCACACAACGTGAACAATGAGATGGACCACGATATCCAAAAATGAAGGAGGGAAATACATCTCAAGATGACATAGAGTCATCACCACCTCGTCCTGCAGAGCATCTAGTCCTTCGGGATCGATGACCTTCTGAGCAATTGTATTAAAGAAATAACATAGTCTCATGATTGTCTCTCGGATTTTGATCGGTAAAATATTTCTAATTGTAATAGGGAGCATCTGTGTCATCAACACATGACAATAATGAGACTTTATGCCATTTAACTTCAAATCTTGCATCAAAACAAGTTTCTTCACGTTGCCGGAGTAACCAGACAGAACTTTGACACCATGCAAGCACTAGTACAGTTCTGTTTTCTCGGCCTTGGACAGAGTGTAACACACAGAGGGAAGGTACGTTCGTCCATTATATGTTTTTCTCGGTGCTAACTCAGGCCTAATATCCATATTAGCCAAGTCAAGCCGTGCGTTAACGTTATCCTTTGTTTTGTCACGAATGTTCAGTAAGAGACCAATCAAGCTGTCACATACATTCTTTTCTACGTGCATGACATCGATGCAGTGTCGAACATCTAAATACTCTCAATAAGGTAGGTCCCAAAATATTGATCTCTTTTTCCATATGTTCTTCTCATGAGCCCTCAATTTACGTCCCTTTCCGAGGACAACATCTAAATCCTTAACCATATTATAAGCCTCTTTTCCGCTTAAATGCCTTGGAGCTGAACCGTCTTGCGATATGGGTGATCCCTCCGAAGGAACCGGTGGTGACGCATGTACATGGTTTTGCGTGAGTGTTTCAGCCACACACTCTCGGTACCATCTACGCATTGAGTACAAGCTTTGGCACTTTTTGTACTCTGGCCCGACAGGTTGGCAATGGCAGAATAATCATTTATGGTGCAGAACAATAAGGAGCGCAAAGTGAAGTTTTCTCGTTTGTATGCATCCTATACCAGTACCCCTTCGTCCCACAGTACTTTTAGATCTTCCACCAACGGCGCTAGGTACACATCAATATCATTCCCAGGTTGTTTTGGCCCCTGGATTAGTATTGACAGTAAAATATACTTTCGCTTCATAGACAACCAAGGAGAAAGGTTATAGATGCACAGAGTCACGGACCAAGTGCTATGTCGGCTGCTCATGCTACTGAAAGGATTCATTCCATCTGTACTCAATCCAAACCTTATATTTCTTGGTTCTGCACCGAAATATGCAAAACGCTTATCGATGTTTCTCCACTGGGTGGAATCAGCAAGGTGTCTCAGCATTCCATCCTTCCTGCGCTCCTCCGAGTGCCATCGCAGTAGTTTTGCCTCCTTTGGATTCGCAAATAACCGCTTCAAACGGGGAATTATAGGAAGATACCATACCACCTTTGCAGTAGGTCCTTTCTTCACCTCTGTTCCCTCGCCATCATCATCTGATTGATTGTTACATTTGTATCGGGATGCGTTGCACACCGGACAGACATACATGTTGGCATACTCTTTACGGTAGAGGATACAGTCGTTCGGACATGCATGTGTTCTTTCTACTTCCATTCCCAATGGACAGAGTACCTTCTTGGCTTTATACATGGTTTTAGCCGACTCATTTCCCTCCGGAAGCATGTCCGCTAAAAGACCTTGTAGCGCCGTAAAACTCTTATCAGACCAACCATTGCTTGCCTTCAATTTAAACAGTTCAAGCACAGCTGACAACTTTGTATACTTTAACCTGCAGCACGTGAATAAAGGTTTCTCCGAGTCCTCCATCAAGCCTCGGAATTTAATATACTCTCTCTCATCATAGTTCTCTTCTACATCATGAAGTATCTGATCCAGATTGTCATCGTGCAGCCTATCCGAATCCGAACCACAATCATCATCCAGCGGCATATCATTGATTTCACCAGCGATGTCGTTCGGCGGCATATAATTGACTTTACCAGCGATGTCCTCCGGCAGTATATCATTGACTTCACCGGCAATGTCATCCGGCGGTATATGATTGACTTTGTCATGACTGGTCCAACACGTATACCCATTTTTGAAACTCCTCCAAATCAAGTGCACTTCAATCTGCTCTCGATTCTTAAATATCCTTAAATTCTCGCAGTCAGTGCATGAACAATACATATATTCCACCTCCTTATTCAACATATCCTCCTCGGCAGCTCTTGTAAAAGCAAACACGCCATTAATGTACTCTTCACTCACACGGTTTGCAGTATACATCCAGCTTCGGTCCTATATTATGCACATATATAACAACTTAGTATTAAAATTAATTTAATTAATTATTACTACATATATACCACATGCATTGAGGCTAGCTAAATCTAAATTAGCTAGATCTTCAAAGTATGTATATAACAGTCACTGAAAAATAATTAGCTAGCTAGATCTAAATTTTGATATTGCAACCAAAAACAAATTTTATTACCACATCTAGGGCAACCAAGAACTCAATGAACCTTCAAAGCACTCCTGCCAAATAAGCCTCCTTCCACCATGCAAATAATATGGCCTGAAAGCCTTGCCGCCCCCAGTTGCAGCACCGGCTAAATCTGGATCGAAATGAAGACAGATGCATATGTGGTCTGAGCGGCACAATAAATACATAGCAGGATTATCACAAACGGTTTTTACTGAAACACTGTCTATGATAGTCCACTATCACAAACGGGTTTTAGTCAAAAACCGTCTGTCATAGTCCAGATTATCACAGACGGTTTTTGACTAAAACCCATCTGTGATAGTGGACTATCATAGACGATTTTTAAGTAAAAACCGTGCAGCGAATCCTGACGGTTTTTTTGAAAAACCATCCGTGAATCATGAGCGGTTTCTATCGAAAAACCGCCTGCGTGATAGTCCACTATCACAGACGGTGTATTTGTAAGAACCGTCTGTGATAATCCTTAAGCAGCACAGACGGTCAGACGGTTTTCAAATTAAAACCGTCTGTGATAGTGTACATCACAGATGATTTCATAAAACCGTATTTGATTTGCTGTCTAGTATTAGGCTTTCTGCAGTAGTGTTAGCATGATGTCCTATTAGCGATGTCAAGACATATGACTTTAGCATGATTTATCAATTTTTATTTTATTTTTTACTAACTTATATTTATACGTATAGCCAGTCCACCAATCTATTTATCCCCCTCTTCCTCTTTTTATTCACTTTTCACTGCATACATCTTATCTCCTCTCTCTGTCTCGTATGCCTCACCAAGTCTCCCCTTCTCCGACTGAATCCCCTTCTCCTCTCCTCCCTCTACTCCGATAGTCGCCGCCTCCCCCGCAGATCGCTGCCTCCCCCGCAGATCTCCTCCACCTCCATCCTCCTCCCTAGCCGCCGCCTCCCCCGCAAATCTCCTCCATCTCCAGCCGCCTCCCCCATAGATCTCGGCCCCTTAGTTCTCTCCTCCACCGTCGCTCTCCTCCTCTGCTTGCCACCCCTTGCCTACCTCCGACCTTCCCCCCATATCTATCAAGCGGAGGGGAGTGGGGACGTGAAGCCAGCGGAGTTGTCGGTGGAGGACACAGCGGTGGGGAGGCAGAGGAGACGGTGGAGGGGAGACGACGAAGGGGATATGAGGCATAGGCAGAAGGAAACTTTGGTGGTAGAGTGGCTGATTCCGGTGAGGCAAAGGGAAACTCTTTGTAAGCCCTCAGTTCCTCTTCCTCTTCCCTTGCTCTTGGTTGCTATCTTCCCCTGCTCTTGGTGACGCACGGCCGCCGCTCTCTCTTGGTAGATCGCCACGCCGAGGCCGCCTTACCCCGCCTTGGTCCCGCCTTGGACCACCTCGTCGCCTCGTCGCCCAGCCACCCGACTAGGTGCCAAGGTGCGGCGGGACCCTGCCGCCCAGCGCCTACGCGGCCGCCCAGGCTGCCTTCTTGAACACTGGTATTGTCCATGCATTGATTACGATAATTTGAAGATGTTTACCAACTTAGTACAGATCAAAGCTCACTTGATTTGAAGGGGTTTCAAAAAGGGTTATACATGTTGGATCAGTCACGGTGAAGAGAAGATTATATAGGATATGCTAGTTGTGGACTGTGCTTTGCTAGTTGTGGACTGTGCTTTCGATGAGGATAGGTCTAGGATGATAATCTAGATTAGATGTTATGCGATGCAGAAGGCAACTATAGTGGGAGAGAGTTTGGTAAATTCGAGAGCTTGATGGAGGACTCAAAGAAACTTTTGTTCCTAGGCTGCAAGCTATAATACACAAGGTTATCATCCATTCTTGGACCGCTGAAATTGAAGGTAAGCAATGGTTGGTCCAACAAGAATTTCACAGCATTGTTAGGTCTCCTAGCGAATATACTTTCAGAGGAAAATGTGTTGTCGACAACCACCTACCAAGCCAAGAAGGTTCTTTGTTCATTGAGAATGGAAGTAGAAAAAATACATGTATGTCTAAATGATTGTATCCTCTACCGTAAAGAGTATGTAAGCTTACATATTTGTCCGGTGTGCAAAGTATCCCGACATAAGTGTAAAAATGACTCCAATGATGGGGAGGGCATCGAGGTGAACCAAGGACCTCCTACTAAAATATTGTGGTATCTACCTATAATTCCTCGTTTGAAGCATTTATATGCAAATTGAAAGGATGTAAGATTGCTGCGTTGGCACTCGGAGCAGTATAAGAAAGATAGAATGACAAGACACGCTATTGATTTTATCTAGTGGAGGAACATCGATAGGATATTTGTGGACTTTGGTGTGGAACCAAGGAATATAAGGTTTGAGTTCAGTACAGATGGAATGAATACTTTTGGTAACATGAGCAGCCGACATAGCACCTAGCCCATGGCTGTATGCATGTACAACCTTCTTCCTTAGCTGTGTACGAAGCAACCTAAGAACGATATTGATGTGTACCTAGCACCACTGGTGCAAGATTTTGTGATACTGTGGAATGGAGGGGTATAGGTATGGGATGCAGACAGACGAGGGAACTTCACTCTACGTACCACGTTGTTCTGCACCATCAAAGATTTTTCTACCCTTAGTAATCTGTCAGGGTTGAGTACAAAAGGAACCAAAGCCTGTTCGCACCGCTTAGATGAATAGTGCATGACCTCCCCGATGGTTGACACGTGTTCAATGGATGGCGGATGGAGATGGTGGGGTGGGCGGCTCGGATGTGGACGGTGGGCGACCGATTGCCGACACTTGGCAAGGCAGGAGGGGTACGACTGGGTCTGATGAATAGTAATGAGCTCGGTTCATTACTGTTTCTAGGATCTTTTGGTGTTTTCTATTTTTAGAAATTTAAATAAAATCAAAAGAGTTCTAGAAAATTGCAAATAAATCCAGAAAAATCACAGAAAATTTTAGAAAATTCTTTGAGACACGAGGTACCCTAATAAAATATTTTTAGCAATTGTTCATGTTTACTTTAATCATATTAAATCTCTTTTAATTAATAAAAATTTTGTTTTAATCTTGTATTAAATCTAGAAAAATTCAAATAATGAATTTTCTTTTTAAAAGCTTCAGATAAACGTTGAAAATCAGGATGTTATAAGCTTCCCCCTTAAATGGAATCTCGAACCCGAGATTCTGGATTACTAAGAGAATAGGTTTGGGAACTCCGTTCTAAAATCCTCTTCGCACTCCGTGGTGGCTTCCTCCTCGGAATAGTTGCTCCATTGACTTTGTAAAAGCGAGCGACTTTGCTCCGGTTTAGACACTTGAACACTTTCAAGATTTTGACAGGATGCTCATTGTAAGACAAATCCTCTTGAAGATCAATAGTGTCAATTGGCACTGCCTCCTCTGGTATTTGCAAACACTTCTTCAGTTGAGACACATGGAAGATGTCATATGTTCCACTGAAGGTTGCAGATAGCTCCAACTGGTAAGCAACCTCTTTCCTGTGCTTCAATATCTTGAACGGTCTCACATACCTTGGTACAAACTTTTATTTCATTTGGAACCACTTAACACCCTTGAATAGTATAATTCTAAGATACATATAATCATCTGGCTCAAAACTCAACTCTTAACAACGAGTATCCACATAGTTTTTCTGTCTAGCCGAAGAAGTTTTTAATCTCTCCTGGGTTAAACGAACCTTTTCCTCCACTTCTTTTAAATAATCTGATCCAAAAACTTGGTCTTCCCCTATCTCTTTCCAATTGACATGGGTTCTGCACTTTCTGCCATACAGAGTTTCAAACGGTGATATTTGCAAACTAGTTTGGTAACTGTTATTGTAAGAGAACTCTACAAAAGGCAAACAACTATCTGACTTGGCTCCATGGTTCAACACACAAGCTTTTAGCATATTCTCAAGAGTATGATTCACACACTCAATCAGACCATCGGTCTAGAGATGGTATGCTTTACAAAAATTTAAATGAGTACCCATTACTTCATGGAAACTTTTTCAAAACTGTGAAGTGGACTATGATCCATAATCTGATACTATCTTTTTATAGACTCAATGGGGAATCATAATCCTCGACATGTATAGCTTTGCTAATTTGTCACCTGCATAAGTTGTCTTGACCGGAATAAAATGAACAACCTTTATCAAATGATTCACAATTACCTAGATTAAATCAAAACCATCCTTAGTCTTAGGCAATCTTGTGATAAAATTCATGCCAATTTATTTCCACTTCCAATCGAGAACCTCAGCGGTTGTAGCAACAACTCCTTTAACTCCTTTATCTTGCATCAACACACACCCCAAACCTTGGCGAGAAGCATTGCAAAATATCTCAAAATCCTTGTTAATATCTAGCAAACTAGGACTGGGGCTGTAATCAAACACTCCCTCAATTTTTGAAATCTCTTCTCACATTCTAACGTCCAAGCAAACTTCATTTCTTTCTTTAACAATTGTGTAAGTGGCCTTGCTACACTGGAAAAACCTTCGATGAAGCAACGGTAGTAACTTGAAATTCCAAGAAAACTCCTGACTTGCGTCACTGACGACGGTGACTTCTAATCAAGCATATCCTACACTTTTCTAGGGTCAACTGCAACTCCCCTGCTGACATGACATGGCCTAGGAAAGCAACCTCTTTCATTTAAAACTCACACTTGCTAAACTTAACATATAGCTTATGCTTCCTGAGCTTCTGCAAAACCATCTTCAAATGTTCTTCACGCTTTATTTCATTCTTGGAGTAAATCAAAATGTTATCAATAAACACGACAAAAAACTTGTCGAAATACTCTATGTAAAGGAATACGCGTAGACTACGGAAGCAGAAAACAAAACTTTTCTACCGCGCACCTAAGAACATCATGCTAAGGAAGGATCATGGATTGTTACCACTTAGACGCGCAGCGCAGCGGAAGAAGAATTGGAAACCGATCCAATCACGCGCGTCGAGGTAGTAGTGGAAGTAGCCGATCGTCCCGAACAGATCGTCTCCTCCACGCACGCCGATCAACACTGCAACGAGCAGCGCCTCCACCGGTATCCACACGTCCGGGGCTGGAACGCCGATCGCGAGTGTACTAGCACTCGTGAGCAGCTACGGTTTGGCTCGGGAGGTGGCGGCTAGGGTTTTGGTAGATGTTAACAGGGACGAATCCCCTCTGCCCCTCGCCTCCATATATATAGACCTCCTCACGTGGGCCTCGTGGACCGAGGCCCAATAGGAGTCTATTCGGATCTCTATCCGAATTGAGCCCATATCCGAATCATATTCAAATTAGTGTTCCAACCCGTTAAGCGTGCGACCCTGTAGGTTCACGTATACTTGGTCGTGACCCAGAAACACCTTTCCGGTCACCATGTTAATAGCAGCCTCTAGTAAGATATATTAACCCCAAAGTATATGTAAAGATCATATCGGCTGAACCTGTAATGTTCTCTCATGTACGAATCCCTTTGCCTCACGATATAGATTGAGCTCAAGGCGAGACCTGTGTCATCCTCTTAATAGCTCAATCACTCTCTCGATTCCGTGATGGATTATAAACTCGTGATTGACTCCTCAATCACCTTGGCATGGCCATGCACTTTCATAATCCATTACATCGAGGGGCCCAGAGATATCTCTCCCATAAGGAGGGGCAAATTCTATCTTGATCATTCACATCCCACTACATGTTTCATGGCAAACCCAAGACTACTTTTATGACTACCGATTCACGGAGTAGTGTTTAGTAGTCCCAAAATAAGCTACTACTCATGTTGGGAACCATGATGATCTCAAGTCTAAGGATTCTACATAAACACTACTTGAGACCAACGATGACACATGGAATCTCTGCGGTGTCTCATGGCGAGTCTATCAACATATGTTCACTAACACATGTCCATATTATTGATTTGGTATCACCATACCATGATCCATGAGACATGATCATCAATCAATACATATGCTGATCTTTGTCTTTGAATCATATTTGTTCCTCATATGATATACGATCAGGGATCATTTAGAAATAGCAACATCTTAGTATTTAAGAGTCTCATGAATAAGTCACATACTCATTGATCAATAATGATGATGTCTATTCCAAGGAACAAAGTAATGTATCATAAACATAGTATATGATATATACAACATCTCCATGTTGCCTCTAGGGCATATCACTAACACTATGAACACATTGTTCATAAATACATAAAATAAGCTGGGACACTGGTTAAATCAAAGGACATCATTGTGAACTCGTACAGACCATAACGAGTCTAGAAAGCTATCTTAGGTATATCCTCTTAACGAATCCCCATATAATAATATCCTGACCTCAAGTCAATCTTGAAGAACACTCCAACTCTTTTAAGCTGATCAAACAAGTCATCGATTCTAGATAAAGGATACTTATTCTTGATAGTAACCTCATTGAATGCTCAACAATCCACACACATATGCTTACTACCATCCTTTTTCTTGACAAACAACACTGACGCTCCCTATAGGGGTGAACTAGGTCTGATATAACCTTTGTCCAATAGCTCTTAAATTTGTTTCTTCAATTATGCTAATTCGTTAGTAGGCATCCGGTATGACCTCTTGAAAATCGACGAAGTACAAGGTACTAGCTCAATCGTAAACTCAACCTCTCGGTCAGGTGGTATTTCGAGATCATCTAAAAACGTATTGGGATACTCCCTAGCAACTGGCACATCCTTTAACATGATCTATTTGCCCTGGCAAACCATAACCTTTTTTAGCTGACACATGCTAACTTCAAATTTTCACTTTTCTTTCATCTGAACTAGTCAAGATAATAGCTCTGCTTTCACAATCTAATACTGCTTGATGCTTCTTAAGCTAATCCATTTCGAAGATCACATCTAAAGATTGGATATCCAATACGACAAGATCTGTGAAAAACTCCACTCCTTGAATGGTTATCTTGATTCCAGGACAACCTAAGTTTGCACTCAACTTGGAGCCCAGGGATTGAATCAAAAGAATAGATCCAAGAACAATAATTTTCAAATGTTACTTTAAGGCAAAACCCTAAGAAATAAACAAATGTGAAGCTCTAGAATCAAACAAAATTGTAGCAAGAACTTACCAATCACAACCTTTGACGTTGCTTGGGCCTCCTCTACGGTAACATGGTTCACTTATCCTCGCATGACAGATGGCGATGCTCGACTGGCCTGGCTTGACACTTTGGGCACTCCACGTCCTCATCCTGATGTAGAGGTCTGATCTATTGTGGCTCCCAAATTGCAACAGACTGGTGTCGATACTTGCCTCTGCGGGCACTTGCTGGTATAGTGTCCTTACTCATGACACTTGTAATAGGTGATTGATGCTGCAGAGTTGGCATTCTTGTACTACTAATTACTTGTACCAACAAGGCGTGGTCTTGACTGAAATTGACGGGGTGCTGGTGCAGGAGTTCTAAATCCTGGCTACTGTGGCACACGAGCTGGCTGATAAGTACTGAAACAAGGCTTCTAGGACTGATGTAGCTGAGACCCTTGTTGCATCCTCCTCCTCTTTCAAGACTCTTCTAGCTCATGGTGACTATCTTCATGAGCATTGCTTTGTCCACTATATTCTGAAAACTAGCATAATCATTGCCCACAACTTGAACTTTCAATCTTGGGTATAATCCGTTCTTGAACATCTTCTAACAAGCATCATTTATGACAATGTCCTCATGTGCATAGTAAGCTAGCTGAGTAAATTTATTGAGATATTCACTCATAGACATGTTCTTTGGCTGCAATTTACGAAATTCCTTCTTTATTTCAATCACCCCATCCAAGATATGGGCAAGACAAAATGGTAAAGTGAACTCTGCCCCAAGTGATGCTTCATTTCAATCCTCATGAGCGACGCAGTAGTTCTTCCACCACTCTACGGTGACTCCCTCCAACTGATGGGTAGCATAAAGCACTTTCTCTCGACTAGTGCACTGAGGAAGGTTCATCTTCTTCTCGATTGAACGAATCCAATCATCCGCCTCTGAAGGCTTGAAAGACCATGAATAGGTGGGTAGTCATGGCTGGCTGAGGTGCAACCATCCAATAGAAAGTTCAGATCGTGCAAACTCACACAGAAGAGTTTGGACCATCCGATGGAAAGTTCGGACCGTCCAAACTCGCATCCGAAGGGATAAGAGGACCAGTCTCCTCCCGAGCGGCACCTCACCCAGATCTGGACTTCATCTCAATGTGCGATTTGGGTGACGAATGGGTAGGCGGTGACTAGAGAGGCGGCGGCAGATGCGCGAGCTGACTTGGGCTCCTCGGAGTCGGCCGCTCGCAGCCACCATGCCGCAGCCCCCTTCCTCCTCTATTTAAAGGTGCCATCTCCTCCTCCGTGAGCATCTCATCTTCAGATCTTGTATTTTCTTCTCTTTAGCTTTCTTCCTTGTTGTTCTTGAGTGCACTCGGCCAGGTGTACTCTAGTAGTCCTATGCAGCATCTCCGACTCTCGACTTCACCTTCGGATTGCTGTGGTTGAAGACTGGCATTGTATCTCTGTAAACCTTAGTCTTCTTTATAGATATCTATTCTGAAGAAAGTGCAAAGTGATTTTGTGGGCTACTTATAATTGCTCTGTGATGAAATAACATATTTATGAGATTATGTATGAATATAAGGGTAGATTGATCTTGAGCTTGTGGCTAGCTTTACTATTATGTTTGCTCTGATCATTGAATCGCTATACTTGATATTATATCAGTTCAGGAATTAGCTTTCAGTTGATTCAGCTATAGTCGAGTTCTGTTGCTTTGTTATAATCAATAATTTTTAGTCTATTTGAAGGTTAGATTGATTATAGTATTCAGGTGTACTATTCAGCAGCATTTGTTCTTGATCCAGTAATCTCCTTTAATAGAAAGCTTGACTTAGAGTTCAAGATATAATCTGCAACTATCATATATAATCAAGATTAGTATTTGTTATAGTGGAGATGGCCAAGAATAAATCTTGTACAACTAGCCTTCTGAGAGCATAATATAACTTTCAAAATATTAATAACATGTTAAATTTGGTCACACATGTTATATTCATTTTGTTATCAGCATTTTGTTGGTATGGCTTAATTTGTCTACATGTTTATATGTTGATTTTAGACTCTTACATGATATATTTGTTGGGCATATGTTTCAATTTGGATGGCTTAGCAAATTCATATGCTTATATGGTAGTTAAGTCATTTATATATCTTTTATATCAAGATTATGTCTTTAATGAATATGCTGGAATTAAATCTAAATATATGCTTATACCGAAATATTTACAACAAACTAGAAAACCAAGTTTTAAAGAAATGGCTTCCTCATCTAATGTTGTTAAGCCAGAAGTATTTGACGGTGCCAACTTCAAATGTCAGCAGGCTAAAACAAAACATTGGCTGACTGATCTCAAATTATTTTGGATAATTTCGAATCCTCCAGTGTTCCCTTTGGAAACCGCTAAAAAGACGTGGTAGGAGGATGCAAACAATTCAGTCTTAGCCTATTTGTTAGCCATCCTATCCAACTGGATGTTCGCCGTCTACGTTAACTTCACAATTACTAAGCAACTCTGGGATGAACTTGAGGAGAAGTATTCTAAAGGGGATAACAAGAATGAGCCCTTTGTAACTGCTAATTACTTGAACTATAAGATGGTTGAGGGACGGTCTTTTATGGAGCAGCTCTATGAGCTACAACTCCATGTATGTGACTTGAGTCAATACGACTGTATCCTACCAAAGAAGTTCCATGTAAATGTTATTTTAGCTAAGTTACCGTCCTTATGGCATGACTTTGTTACCGCTCGTCGATATATATAGGAGCGCTTGACTCTCAATGAGTTATCAACAACTATACATGTTGAAGAGAGTGCTAGAGTTTGTGACGGTGCAGGAAAGGCTCAAGTCCAAGATCATCAAGTGGAGGTCAAGAGTGCTCCAGGCAGTGGGAAAACAAGGTTCAAGAACCAGCCCTAGAACAAGCTTAAAGTCAAGAAAATGAAGAAGAAGAAAAAGAAGGAAGAGATCGTCTGCTTTGTTTGTGGTGTGACTGGCCACAAGGCCAACCATTGCCGCAACCGCAAAGGTAGGGGTCCCTCTCCTGGTCCACACAAGAGCAGTAAGGCTAAAATAAATATCACACTAGCCAACTCCAGTTCAAAGGAGTATGTACCTCTGGTCTTTATGGCAAGTCCATCAATTAATTGGTGGATTGATACAAATGTTACAGACATATATGTGCTAATCGATCTTGTTTCTCTTTATTTCATGTGAAGGTGGTGGATCCGACCTATTGGGGAATGAAGCCACTACGACATTACGTGAGATTGGACAGGTTTGCCTGAAGCATACCTCGGGCAAAACACTCATCCTGAAAGATGTACTGTATGTGCCTACCATGACTCGCAATCTTCTGAGTGGGTCAATGCTTTGTAGGCCAAGAATAAAGCTTATTTTTTAGTCCAATAAGGTCATGTTGACCAAATTTGGTAATTTTGTGAGCAAAGATTATGATAGCGGAGGCATATTCCGCTTATCTATTCTTGATTCGAATAATATAAACGTCTTTAATGTTTCCCATTGCAACAAAATTCATGATATTTGGTATTCACGTTTGTGTCATATTAATTTTGAAGCCATTGTGCGGTTAAGAAAAATGAGTATAATTCCAATCTATAATTAATGGTTCAAAGTGTGAAGTGTGTTCAAGCAAAGCAGCCCTAAAAAACCTTTCTATAGTGTTGATGGGCGAAGCACTTCTCCCCTTGAGCTAATCCATTCTAATCTTTCTGAGATGAATGGAATATTAACCGAAGGTGGCAAACGTTATTTTTTGACTCTCATAGATGATGCGACTGAGTATTGCTACATTTATTTACTTAAATAGAAATATGAAGCACTCGAACACTTAAGTCTATAAAGCCGAAGTTAAAAATTAGCTAGAAAAGAAAATCAAACAGTTAAGATCGGCAGTCTTTGTGACTTGGAATAATTCAACAAATTACTCCACCGTACTCACCCCAATCAAATGGAATAGATAAAAGAAAGAACTGAACTTTTTGTGACTTGGTTAACGCCATGCTATGGAGTTCAAGTATGTTGGACTATTGGTAGGGTGAAGTAGTTCTCACAGCTAATTATGTCCTAAATAGGGTTCCACCTCGCAATCAGGAGGAAATAACTTATGAAGGATGGAAGGGGAGAAAACCTAACTTGTCATTTCTTCGGACGTGGAGATGCCTTACAAAAGTGCATGTGCTGTTGCCGAACAAAAGAAAGCTTCGTTCCTAGACCATTGGTTATGTCTTTCTAAAGTATGTTATAAATAGCACGGCTTATATATTTCTAGTGGTCAAATCTGAGGTGAATGATATTGGTACAAATACAGTGATGGAGTCTCGTGATGCGATATTCTTTGAGCACATGTTTCCTATAAAACCAAATGAAGTCATTGAGGACATTAGTTCAAACGAATACTCTATTCTTTCTAGTGTGGATAACGCCGCTCCAGAGTTGGAGTTGAGGAGGAGTAAGAGACAAAGGACTAAAAGTCACTTGGCGATGATTATGTCACCTATATCATGGATGAGGAACCACGAACCCTTTCAGAGGTATATACATGCCTGGATGTGGATTACTAGAAGGAGACAGTCCGTAGCAAGATGAATTCCATCATAACTAACGGAATATGGGAGATCACAGATCTTTTGTCTAGATGCAAGCCAGTAGACTGTAAATGGATCTTTAAAAGAAAGCGTAGACCTGATGGTACTATTAAAAATATAAGGCCTGCTTAGTGACTAAAGGTTTTATGCAAAATAAAATAGAAGACTATTTTGATACATACTCTCATGTGGCTCGTTTACCCACAATTTGGGTGCTTTTAGCACTAACTGCCACATACAAACTCTAAGTACATCAAATGGATGCAAAGATCACTTTCCTAAATGGAGAGTTGGATGAGGAGATATACATGCAATAGCCCGACGATTTTGTGGTTCAAGGGTAAGAAAAGAAAGTATATCGACTGATTAAATCCTTATATAGCTTAAAGCAAACTCCCAAGCAATGGCACGAGAAATTTGATAGTACAATGACCTCAGTCGGCTTTTGTGTAAATGAAGCCGACAAATGTATCTACTATCGGTTCAGTGGGGGTGAAGGAGTCATTCTAGGTCTATATCAGATGACATATTGCTTTTTGGGACTAACATGGATGTAATTAATACAACAAAGTCTTTTCTCTCCCAGAATTTTGACATGAAAGATCTGGGTGAAGCGGATGTTATCTTAAACATCAAGCTTATAAAGGGTAAGAATGTAATTACTCTTTCACAATCTCAGTATTTGGACAAGGTTCTAACTAGATTTAGATCCAAATGCTAAGCTTCATACAAATACTGAACATGGAAAGGACCAGCTTAAGTATTTTCAAATAATCAGATCTCTGATGTACCTAACTAGTGCAACAAGGCCAGATATCTTATATGTTGTTAGCAGATTGAGTCATTATACATCCAATCCAAAAGATGATCATTGGATAGCACTAGTAAGAATACTCA
Organism: Melocanna baccifera; assembly: GCA_036346265.1. NCBI lineage: Eukaryota > Viridiplantae > Streptophyta > Magnoliopsida > Poales > Poaceae > Melocanna > Melocanna baccifera. The sequence continues at coordinate 12,630,257 of CM070689.1, read as the reverse complement.
GATACCTAAAGGGGACCTCAAATTTGGTAATACATTACTCTGGTCATCCATTAGTCTTGGAGGGATTCAGTGACTCTAACTAGATCAGTGACTTAGATGACATGAAGGCTACAAGTGGCTATGTATTCACTCCAGTAGGTGGAGATATTTGAGTAATAACACTTAATGAATTCGATGTCTGTAAGACTTCGAAATCGTCCTATAGGACTCCAAGAAGAATTCACCTACTTGAGTATGATCATGAGGTCATGATCAAAGAAAGATAAGGGTATACTTTCTTAAAATACTCATGAGCTAGATACGGGGACATGACCGTAACGTGCCAACCCAAGAGGGAAAGGGCAAGCCGCCTAGTATAGAAAGTAACTTGGACAAAAATTCTGACACCTAGGCATTGAATCAAGGCGAAGTTCTCATTTATTTGTGCAGAGTGATAGTCCTTGTTGCTATGCTTTGAGTTGAAACTCACAAGGTACCCATCATCAAACAACTGTATATTAAACAGAACATATAAACATCTTTATCAAATTGATAAATTGGTAGGGACTATTAGACTCCTGAGGGCAAATTAGTAATTTTTTAATTAGAGAGTGGAACTCCGATGAGGAGTACACAGACTCTGACTCCGATGAGTAGGAGTCTCCCAAGAAGAAGGGACTAGTCGGAATCGTAATCAATGAAGCTCCATGCCTCTTCTCATCTCCAACATGCCTAATGACAAAAGGAGAGAAGGTAAATTCTTTAGATGATAATGAACATTCTTATGATGAGCTAATGGATATGCTAATTGAATTAAATGAATTTCTTGGGAAAAAAATCAAAATTCAAAAGTTTAAAGAAGGAGCATATCTCTCTTAAGAATTCTTATGAAAAATTAAAAGAATCTTTTGATTTACTTATTCATAAGGATTCTAGAAAAACTAGCACTAGCATTGAAATTACTTGTGATATTCATGATGCCATGCCTAGTGTAAAAATATCTAAAACTAGCATATCTACTTCATGGGATGATTTGATTAATATGCCATATTCTAAAATTTATTCTAATACTAATTCTTGCAATGATAAACTCCTTGTTGAAAATAATATATCGAAAGAGCAAGTAACCAAGCAAAACGAGAGCTTGGAAAGGTGCTACAAGGGTAAGGACACCCTTGACAAGTTATTAAGTGAGCAAAGGTGCTCATTTAATAAAGAAGGTCTTGGGTATGTACCCATGAAGGGTAAGAAACTGGCAAAAAAGTCTATAAGATTTGTTAAGCAAAATGGTAAGTATTGTAAAAAAATACCAGGAAATAGGACATGAGCAACAAAATATCCATTAGGTAAGACTCGCTCTATTGGATTATATGATTCTTATTACATGCTTAAGAAATCCAAAAATGGTAGCATTATTGCAAAATTTATTGGAACTTCAACTCTAGGTGTTAAGAGTAAAGCTATTTGGGTGCCCAAATGTCGGAACCGGAATTAGCTATTTTGAATAATCTGTGATTTCACCGTACTATTCCCAGGAACAATAGATTGTGCTCACAGATACATCATTGTATATCAAGATCATATCATGCAGAAGCATAGATTATACAGTAATAACTTACACATGGGCCAATTAAGCCAAAAACAAAGAGTGCAGCAGCGGAAACTTCAAACAAGTGGAACCCTTAGGACTTGCCCACAGGCAGCCAACTGGGGTTTCGCAACCTAGTTCCTGGCCTTCTTGGATACCAGATCTGTCAACCCTTTTGGAGCATTGCAGAGCCTTTTCTCCTTTTTCCTGACTGACTGGATGACAGTAATTAAGCAAGAGTGAGTATATTCATACTCAACAAGCCACCACACAGAGTGCAATAATAATAGATGCAAGGCTATGAAAGGAAGGCTTGAGGTTCTTGTAGTTGCTAAAGCATTGTTTTGCAAATACAGTACATAAGAAATCCCTGAGACTTAGCAGTTTTACCCAAAGCGAATTTTATAAAGCTGATTATGAGGATGCAATATTAATAGTAGCGCAGGTTACATCCACCTTTTACAGTGCATAGTTACCTCCACCGATACTAGATTTTATCACCGCTGGAGTACGTCCCTCTAGGAAAATTTAAAGTCAGAGTACCTCCCTCTGATAGATTTTTATCCTGCACGAAAAGGTTTTTGGAAATAGAACTAACTCAAGGAAGTTCCCATGTCCGTCCTTGACCGTGAGGACGGCTATTCGAATAGTTTAGACTCTGCAGAGTTTGTACATCTTTACCCATAAGAGATAACCCGATTGCTATATTCCACATGTTTCCTTAGACATACGGATCAAAAGGATTACAACATGACCTTTAAAATGCACCTAGTAAAGGATTACACTCCCTAAGATTTTGTCTGCGGGAAGGCTTATTGTTGGCCTCACCCAGACCCCCTCTTGCACCACACGGCTTCTATCCAGCAACATGACCCGCATCCAAGACGGCTTCCGTCCAGCGACACGACTCGTGGGTCTCTCCAAAGTGCTTTCCTTTACTGGCGATGCAAATTAGTTAGTCATACCTACACTTTGTCAGCTTGTGGTTTGTACTGTTTTACATGGAGAGGTCAACACATGATTAAGTCTTTAATTCGTCCAGGCGGTGCATACCGCAACCACAAGTTCTCGTGTTACATCCACACTAACCACTCTTACCAACCGCCGAGATAGGTAAAGCAAGTTTTAGGATTTTGAGAAGCATAAGATAAGCTATACCAAATTATCGGTCATGTACATCCCATGACTGCCTAAGTAAATTTTCACATGTTTGGAGAGTAATGAGTAGGGCAGTTTAATGCCCTGGACTTAAACTTCCTTGGCATTTTAAGTATGACATAGCTAGTAAAGCTATTAGTAATATCTAGAGTGACAAGGGATTAGCTAATATGAGCGGTGAAGAGTGCCATGGTAATATTGCTAATATTAAATGGGTGGTAATTTCCTTATATTTTGACATACGTTTGTATAATAAATTAAGCATGCATTTTTGTGTAATTTAAAATAACATAATTTTCGTGAAATGTAGGATCAATATGGTCAAAGTGATGGCTTTCCTTGCTAGTTTACCATGGCCTAGATTTATCTCAAAGCCTGTTTGATCAGTCAGTCGTATTGGATCTTGAATTCTTCCATTACTTGAAATTGGATCCGCTCGGGCTTGTTGCCTCCAGACGGCAGCTTCTAATACGCGGCAATGAATGAAAAACCGAATAAATTTAAATAGCGGCAAAGTATGGTTCAATAAATTGAGCTTATTTAATTTTGTTGAAATTGGAGAGTAAAGAGGGACTGTTGGAGCCGGTGTGATGTAGACATCGAATCGATGGATTTGAGCAAAGGAAGGAGGTAGCTGGGTAACTTTTACTGTGAGGAAAAATTTTAGAATTTAAGATGGTCTAGAATTAAAGGATTACCCATAGGTTCCTTCTGTTGACCAGGTAAGATTGGCAAGCACAACCAAGTGAGGAATGATAAGGCTCGATTTCTTTTAAATTTATAACTGCTTCTTTAGTACTTTATTTTTATCAAGGAAATTTTATGAGTTAAGCGAAACTTAAAGATGGATGGGAGAACATAGTCGGGATTACTGGGGTGTTATAAAATTGACCGAATTAGCTGCCTAATTCGAGGCACAATAATATTTAGGATTTGCCATCACCAGATTAATTTAACCACTAATGATTTAATTAAGACATAAGATGATTAGCGGTCCGTGCTTTGTTGTATGAGAGGTTTAATTCTTAGATCGATCCTTCTTCTGGGATTGCGTAGATTTATTGGCGTGCCAAATATTCTCATGTATCTTTGCTAGATTTCTAAATTCCAAAATAAGGTGATATGGTTATTCGTTTGGCGGGATCCAACTTTGCACTAGAGGAGTTGTCAATGTTGAGAAACCCCTCGCTGGCGACCAGTCCAAGAGATTTCTCTGCTAAGTACAAGAACGAATCAATCACAAAGCGACAGAATAATAGATTGAACACAGAGAGAGGTAGAGAGAACTCCTGGTCTTTCTTTATTGCTTCAATTCAATGGGGTACAAAATCAACCATATGGCTCTCTATTTATAGGGGAGGGTGAGGTGCCCAATATGGATAGTGTGAGACCCGGAGTAGAAACTCCTAGACCCCCTGTGTATTACTGTACTAGTCCCAGAGATCAATGCTAGTACACACAGTTCAAACAGAAAAGATGATACCTTGCCAACAACGCTTTATTACAATAGTAACTGAAGTTTTACAAAGGCCATTGCCTTACTAAGGTTCACAGAACCTCAAGCAAAAATAAACACAGCGGAAGCAAAAGATAACTTGATCGACCCATCAATCTGCCACAGGCAATTGACTGGGGAAACGAATCCTAGGCATCCGAGAAGAGTCCACCGCATCCACATTCGGCGCAGAAGTCATACTCTCCAGCTTGATCTTCTCCATTCTCTGCTTTTATATTTATAGAGCAACAGGTGAGTACAAAAATGTACTCCGCAAGTCTTGGGAAAAATGCATAGATGTAAGGTTTCACAAAGGAAGGCTATATGGTTTATTTGCAAAAATCAGCATTTTATTTCAAATCTACATAATTACTTTAAAAGCCCTTTTGTAAACAACTTGTTTTTAATAATCGAAATTGGATAAGTACTTTAGTGAAGGTTAAACTACCAACACTAATATCTCAGGCCATCACAGCCAAATTTTCAACACCTCAAAGTTATACCCGATTCAACATCACGAGAGTTATTCTACTCCCGAGTTTTTCTCCAATTCATTTTGTTTTGAAATCAAAACCAAAACTTCTACCATGTGAATGCATTCTTTGCCCGCCCTTGACCGTGGGCACGGCTATTCGAATAGTTTTACTCTGCAGAGGTTGTACACTTTACCCACAAGAGATAAATTATCTTAATAGTCAACACGCTTCCTTTGGCATGAGACCCAGATAAATTATCACAAAGCCTTTCGCCTACTCCAAAGATAGTTTAAATACCACCCGCTAGGTTTCACCACAACTCGAATCCACGAGTTGGAGCCCCTCTTGCGCCATATGAGTACAATGAAACCCCGTCCCTCACTATGAGTAACCAAGACACCCGGCACTCAATACACCACCGGTGATATCTAAACTACACTATTATAGGGTAGTTAGTTAGGTCGTACCCATATAGACTTGTGGTTGTACTGTTTTGCTCAGTTTGGACAAACACAAGCGTCGGTCCTTAATCGACCAGGGTGGCTCATTCACAAACCCAACAATTCTCGTGCTAATCGCACTCACCAAACCTTCCATCCACCCTTGTCAACTTTTCCCTTTGAATTTCATTTTTATTTTCAAATTAACAGTGGTAACATCCATTACCACTTTCCAAACAAAATATTTAACAATGGTAACATCCATTACCAATGTTCAAACAAAATATTTAACAATGGTAACATCCATTACCAATGTTCAAACAAATCATTCATCAAAACATTTGATAAACATGCTACTCATTTGAACATTATTATATTTATTTGCTACGCTAAGCATTTGCTAGTATTTAAACATTCAATAATTGTAACACTAACTCATTATTGAGTCAAAGGGATATCCTAAGTTGACAATGGTTACAAGATAAACAATTTTCAATGGAAGGTATAGCAAATTGGGTATTTAACTAAATTTTCTAAATCAAATTATCACTTGATATAACATAAGCATGCAATAATTTTAAAATAACTACCTAATCCTTTTATAAATCATTGGAGCAAGTTGATCAAAGGAAACTTGCAAAACATAGGAGCAAAATGGTCAAAGGAGACTTGCCTTCCTGTGTCTGGTTGAAATCTTCCACAACTTGCTCTTGAGGTTGCTCGGACAAATCGGTCTCTACACGTAAATCGAGAAATCCAAATAAATAAAATAAAATAAAAATTCAAAAATTGAAAATAATTATACCAATTGAAAGATTGAAATTTTAGATGAATTTAGAAATTTGAATGGACCAAATTGGAGCTAAAATGAAAAAGATATGGCTATTTGAAAATCTCAGATTTAAATAAATCCAGAAATTCGGAAATCTCTGACATGTGGGGTCCACTGGTCAGCAATTTCATTTACAATGAGTCTCTGACGCATGGGACCCACTGGACTCGGGACCCACTTGTCAGTGAATAGCGCAGAGGGGTGGTCGCTGACGGGTGGGACCCAGGTGTCAGCGCGGATAAAAACGGAGAAACTCAACCTCGCGCGCGGAGCGGGGCTCGAACGCGCGCCGAGGGAGTGGGAGGGGGAAGAGAGCGGCGCTAGCCAAGTGAGCGGGGAGGCACTGCCTACCCCATAAGGGTAGGTAATCCTCTTAAGGATTATCAGCGGGGAGGTCGGCGGAGCAACGTGGCATACACGTGGCTGCCACCGGTGCGCCACGTGTGTACGGGCAGCCGACGTGGCCGAGGCGAGTGTGTGTGGAATGCTGGCGTGGCGGGTTTTGTGCTGACACGGCATCCCGGTGGCATCCACGTCTGTTGCCACCCGGACGCAGCCAGCTGACGTGGCACGCCGGCCGACGGAGGCGCGCAGGACCCGAGGGTCACCGGCATTCCGGCGGGCGGCGGCGCCGGCCGATGTGCGCAAAAGCAAGAGGGAGAGACGAGGAATGTTCTGGTACCTTGCGCAGTTACCGAGGATGGTCGGATCGACGAGACGGCAAAAAGGGGCGGCGGTCGGAGAGAGCTTCACGGCGGCGGAGGGGTTCCGGGGTCGCAATAACTCAGAAAAGTGGTCGCCTGAGATCGCCTGGGCACCAAAGAACGCCGAGGATGCACCAGTGAATCTCGGAAGGCTTGAGGCGGCGCGATTGCTCGCCGGAGTTGAAGGTGGCGGCGGAGGAAATCAAGCGCAGGAGGGCTCTCGCCGACAAAGGGCAATTGGAGGTGGAGACAGCGAAAGGGAACTGAGACACAGCTCGGGCGTCGGGTTTTATAGAGGAATGAGGCCGGTAACGGCAGCGCGAAGCTCGCCGGACTTGGAACTGCCCGGAGAGTGAAGGCGACGGCGCACAGTGCATAATTAGATGAAATAATGCCAGAAACGGTTGCGGGAAGGCTGCTATTTGAATGTGCATTAGTGCGGGGAAATAATTGGCCAAGAAACTGAAGCTTTTAAAGCTTCAGTTTTTCTGTTTAATGGCGGCAGCGGCGAGACGCGGGGAGGAAGAAGGTGGCGGGGAAGACGACTGGCCGATGGGCCCCGCATGTCAGTGAGAGAGGAAAGGAGAGAAGGCGACGGCTACGGCTCGGATGCACGACGCGCGGCAGAGGAAAGTAATCAAGGCCGTAGGATGATGAGTGAAGGGGTAAGTGAAAAGATGCGGTTGAGATTCAATCCGGCAATCGGATTTAAATCTGAGCCGATGAGGTGTACTAAGTGGCAACGGGCGGCTGCGATCTAATACGGCAATCATGAACGGTCAAGATGACGACACGCGTCGGGGACGACGGCTCGACAGTGGGACCACCGGCGGTGAGTCCACTCGCACCGATCTATGACAGTGGGGCCGCTTGTCGCGCAAATCCAAAAAGAAACTCAACTCGCGCGCGAGCGGGCTCGAACGCGCCGAGGAGCGGGGAGGAAGAGAGCGGGCGGCGGTAACTGGGCGGGCGGGAGGCTCACCTACCCAATAAGGGCGATTAACCCTTTGAGTATTAGTCGGGATGGCCGGTCGTTGGTTTGACGGATCTGCGACACTTGGCGCCGCGAGAGAGAGGGGAGGCGGATGAGGCGAGACGGCCGGGATCGTTCGGGCCGGGAGGAAGGGCTCGGATGCTTGACAAGTGTCACCCAGGGAGATTTTGATATTTAAATCTTTTATATATTTTAAATCAGAGGAGACTTTAAAATACTCGAAAAATACCAAATAAATTCCAAAATTCCAGAATAATTCACATAATTCATCGATAATGTTTTAAACATATTAAAAATATTTCCAACTTATTTTGATATTAAATTTTCTTTTCAACAGAAACTTTAAGTTCTGAAAATTCCAGATAATTGGAAATAATTAATTTAAAATTATTTCTTCAAAATAAAAGCAAAAAAAATTGGGATGTTACAAACAAGGTTTGGCTGGTGCGATTAGCACGAGAATTGTTGGGTTTGTGAATGAGCCACCCAGTCGATTAAGGACCGACGCTTGTGTTTGTCCAAACCGAGCAAAACAAGACAACCACAAGTCTATATGGGTACGACCTAGCTAACTACCCTATAATAGTGTAGTTTAGATATCACCAGGTGTATTGAGTGCCGTGGTGTAATGGTTACTCATAGTGAGGGACGGGGTTTCATCAGACTCATATGGCGCAAGAGGGGCTCCAACTCGTGGATTCGAGTTGTGGTGAAACCTTAGCGGGTGGTATTTAAACTATACCGAGTAGGCGAAAGGCTTTGTGATAATTTATCCGGGTCTCATGCCAAAGGAAGCGTGTTGACTATTAAGATAATTTATCTCTTGTGGGTAAAGTGTACAACCTCTGCAGAGTAAAACTATTCGAATAGCCGTGCCCACGGTCAAGGGCGGCAAAGAATGCATTCACATGGTAGAAGTTTTGGTTTTGATTTCAAAACAAAATGAATTGGAGAAAACTCGGAGTAGAATAACTCGTGATGTTCAGATCGGGGTATAACCTGAGGTGTTGAAAATTTGGTCGTGATGGCACGAGATATTAGTGTTGGTAGTTTAACCTTCACTAAAGTACTTATCCAATTTCGATTATTAAAACAAGTTGTTTACAAAAGGGCTTTTAAAGTAATTATGTAGATTTGAAATAAAATGCTGATTTTTGCAAATAAACCATATAGCCTTCCTTTGTGAAACCTTACATCTATGCATTTTTCCCAAGACTTGCGGAGTACATTTTTGTACTCACCGTTGCTCTATAAATATAAAAGCAGAGAATGGAGAAGATCAAGTCGAGAGTATAACTTCGCGCCAATGTGGATGCGGTGGACTCTTCTCTGATGCCTAGGATTCGCTTTCCCACCAATTGCCCGTGGCGCATTGATGGGTCGATCAAGTTATCTTTTGCTTCCGCTGTGTTTATTTTTGCTTGAGGTTCTGTGAACCTTAGTAAGGCAATGGCCTTTGTAAAACTTCAGTTACTATTGTAATAAAGCGTTGTTGGCAATGTATCATCTTTTCTGCTTGAACTGTGTACTAGCATTGATCTCTCGACTAGTACAAGAATACACAGGGTCTAGGAGTTTCTACTCCGGTCTCACGTATGGTATCGAGCCATCTTGACTGTAGGACGAGCCCTAGGTTTTGGGAAGCTTTAAGGATTTATATTTAATAAAGAAAAATTATGTACAAAAATATAAGTTTCTTTTGCTTTTACTCTTTTCTTACTTAGTATCTTGTTCTTGTCCTACTTCCACTATTTAAAAATCTTTACTGATCTTCCCTTATTTTCAAACTTATAGATGGCAGGTTCTTCGTCGTCTTCAGCCCCATGGGATCACCATTCTCATGGCGAGAGTGAGGGAGCTTTTGCGACTCTTCTACGACGCTTAATGCAGATCTCAAATATAATCAACAGCCCATTTTCAGAGGGCGGAACACTAGAGTGATGACTATGGATTCATGGACCATGGAAGTATTCGTCTATGCTCCAGATGGGCAGCTTGACCCCGTCCACTGCAGGATTGAGCACCCTCGGACCCACTGTACGGACGCTATCCAGGATGCAGCCAAGATGGCGATAGCGGAGTTGTGCAGGAGGCACAAGGAGGAGTTACGATCGCCTCTTCGCTTCTTTCCGACTACCGAGCGGGACGCACCCACCCCGAGGCTTTCGGATCGTGGTGGACGACCCACGCCGTCTCATCAGTGCGATTCACCCAAGCATCGACCGCGACTTACGCCAGAGCTCAGCAGGAGATAGGACTTCTCCGGATGCTTCTAACGTCGAGCTACGACCACTCCGACACTCTCCGAGCACAGCTGCTGCAGAGTCAGGCCGCCCACGCCGACGCTGTACAGGCGAGGACAGCTGCTGAGGCAGAGGTGGAGCGTCTTCGAGCTGCCACCACTACACCGACTCCACCAGCTCTGTTGTCTTTGCTCGGTCCGACTCTCAGACCTCGCACTAGGCTCACCGCAAGGAAGAGTGTGCGACGCCCACCGCTACCCGATCTCGACATTGACGGATCCACCGAGGACGCCGCTTCCTGCTCGGATCACCTACTTTCAGCCAGAGCCGATCACGGTCGCGTTCACGAACAACTACCGTGGTTGTGGACAGAGTCACTCGTCGGACTCAGAGGAGGATCCCGAGGAGGAGCCAGAGGAGCGTATCATCGTTGAGGACAATTAGATGTTAGATAGACTACCCTTTTTCAGTTGTTTATCGATACTAGAACGCTTTTATAATGATATGATGTAATAAAATGGATTGTACCGAGCCTTGTGCATTTGTGGTACAGCCATTTCAAAAGTTAATTTGAATTTCAAAAGTTGAGTTTTCTCAATCTGTTGTGTTAATCTTGTGTGTTGTTTTGGGATGATAAATTGCCCGCCTCTCATCTATGCTTTTCCTCTTTTCAGATACTTTTCTTGATGGAGCTTCAGATGGTGAACACGAGAAGCAACATCAACAACAACCCAGCGCCCAACAACAATGAGGCCCCAATTCCACCTCCGCCAGCCCAAGCTCCCAACATGGAACAAATGATGGCCATGCAACTTCAACTTCTTCAGGCTTTGGCCCAAAATCAAGTTAATCGAGCTCAGCAAGTACCTATTCACCCACCGCAGTCTAAGCTCGGGGAATTCATGAGGACCCGACCTCCGACCTTCGCAGGATCTGCCGATCCTTTGGAGGCGGATGATTGGATCAAGGAAGTGGAAAGGAAGCTGAATCTAGCTCAATGTGCTGAACATGAGAAGGTTATATACGCTGCTCATCAACTCCAAGGAGTTGCTGCCAATTGGTGGGACAATTCTCGCACAGCACACCGTGATGCCCGTAACATTGGTTGGGCGAATTTTTGGAAGCCTTCCGTAATGCTCATATTCCTATGAGTATTATGGAAATGAAGAGGAAGGAGTTCCATCATCTGCAGCAGGGAAACCTGAGCGTTTCCGCTTATTTAAGCAAATTCGTTCAGCTATCTAGATATGCCCCAGAAGATGTGGCGATTGATGCCGCAAAGATTTGGAGGTTCATGGGAGGGATAGACCCCAACCTCAAGGTTCAATTAGTCTCCAATGACTACCCTACTTTTCAGCATCTAGTGAATAAAGCTTTATTGCAAGAAGATGCTCAACGCCAACTCTTCGACTCCTAAGAGGAAGTTCCAGCTCGGCGATCATGAGCGATTCACGATTCACGCCACCGCAAAGACAACCGACCTCCAATACATAGTCATACAAGGATACCGATTTACGCACCTCGCCCTTTACCTCAAGCTCCTAGAACTGGAAATGCAGCCCAATCTGCAAAGAAAGTAAATGTAGCCGCAGGAGTGCAATGCTACAATTGCAAGAATATGGGACACTATGCCAAGAATCGCCCACGTAAACGCAGCGGTAACCCTGGTTCGTTTCAATCTTGACCCTACACCAAAGAAGAGCTCCAACCAATGGTCAAGGTCGTGAAGCCCTCAAACTCCCAAGACTCCACAAAACATTAATCGAGGGCGATCAACCATGTTACCGCAGAGGCAATGGAATATGCACCGATGTAGTTCGGTAAGTTTCTAGTGAACTCGATCAAGAATTATATTATTTGATTCTCGAGCTACACATTCTTTCGTAACAAAGGCTTTTGTTGAAAAGAATAATTGGAAAATTTGTTTGCTAAAGGACCTTATGATAGTCCAATCCTCGAAAAGAATTGAGGACTAATTTGGTTAGCCCTAGTGCAACCATAATTATAAATGGAGTAAAGTTCCTAGCTAACCTTATTATAATAGACTCGATGGCATAGATATAATACTTGGTATGGATTGGTTGATCAAGTATAAAGGATGATAGATTGTGCCAATCGTGCCATTATCCTTACCAATTCGATGGAATTCAGATAAGACATGAGGCGCTTATGCACTCAAAGAAAGACAATATGTTAACCAAATAAAAGGGAAAAGTTTGGAAGATGTGACGATAGTTCATGAGTACCCGATGTTTTTCCCGAAGATTTGCCAGATTACCACCGATCGAGAAGTTGAATTTGTTATAACCGTGCCCGTGCACTCAATATCAAAGAGACCTTATCGGATGTCACCGATGATTTAGCGTAAGTCAAGAGGCGATCCAAGAATTGTATGAGAAAGGATTCATCGCACCAAGTTCTTCGCCTTGGGGAGCCCCAGTGCTTCTAGTAAAGAAGAAGGATGGTAGTCAACGGATGTGCGTTGATTATCGAGCTTTAAATGAAGTCACTATAAAGAATAAGTATCCTTTACCCCGGATCGATGATTTGTTTGACCAACTCATAGGATCAAGTGTCTTTTCCAAGATTGATCTTCGGTCGATATCATCGCTGAAGATTAGATCGAAGATATACCAAAGACACCTTCGCCACAAGATATGGATTATATGAGTATACGGTGATGTCTTTTGGTCCGACAAATGCACCGCATACTTCATGAACTTGATGAATAAAGTCTTCATGGATTATTTAGATAAGTTTGTTGTTGTTTTCATAGATGACATTCTTATCTATTCAAGAATAATAAAGAACATGAAGGTCATCTAAGGATAGTGTTGCAAAGACTCGTGAACACCAGCTTATATGCCAAATTTAGCAAATGTGCATTTTGGTTAAAAGAAATTGAGTTTTGGGACATGTGATATCAGCAGAAGGAGTATCCAGAGATCCCGGAAAAGTTAAGGATGTATTAAATTGACTCCACCCAAGACAAGAACCGAGATCCAAGTTTTCTCGGATTAGCTGTTACTATCGTCGATTTATTGAAGGCTTTTCCAAGATTGCCGACCTTTAACCCAGTGTTAAAGAAGGAGAAGAAATTTGAATGGAGTAAATCTCGTGAGGATAGTTTTCAAGAGTTAAAGAAAAGGTTAACTTCAGCACTGCTCTGCGGTTACCCGATATTCAAAAGATTTTGAGATATTTTGTGATGCTTCAAAACAAGGTCTTGGTTGTGTACTAATGCAAGAAGGAAGGGTGGTAGCTTATGCATCAAGGCGCTTAAGACCGCATGAAGAAAATTATCCCACTCATGATTTAGAACTAGTCTGCAGTATGCTCTAAAGTTATGGAGGCATTACTTAATCAGTAATCGGTGTGAGATATATACAGATCATAAAAGTTTAAAGTATATATTCACCCAGCCTGACCTTAATATGAGACAAAGAAGGTGGCTCGAATTGATAAAGGATTATGATGTGGGAATACACTATCATCCCGGAAAAGCTAATGTAGTAGCCGATGCTTTGAGTCGAAAGAGTCATATGAATAATCACAATTCCAGATAAGCGATTAACCCTCCATGAAGAATTTCAACGATTAAATTTGGAAATAGTTAACGAAGGTATTCTGTCTGCATTGAAGGTTCACCCTACCTTGGAAGATCAAATCAAGGCAGCCCAACGAGAGGATGAATATGTTAAAGAAATTAAAGAGAATATGAAGAAAGGTAAAGCGCTTGGATTTTCAGAAGATGAAGAAGGGACTCTTTGGTTTGGAAAGAGAATACTAGTACCCGAGAAAAGGAAATAAAAGATTTAATCTTAAAAGAAGCTCATGAATCAGATATTCAATTCATCCCGAAGTACAAAAATGTATCAGATTTAAAGGAAAGTTACTGGTGGAACAAGATGAAAAGGAAATTGCGAATATGTAGCCTTGTGTGACATATGTCAAAGAGTTAAAGCAGAGCATCAAAGACCTGCTGGTCTTTTGCAACCTCTGCATATACCTGAATGGAAATGGGAGGAAATTGGAATGGATTTCATAACGGGACTACCAAGAACCAAGTTAGGTTATGACTCAATTTGGGTTATAGTTGACCGTTTAACAAAAGTTGCTCATTTCATACCAGTGAAGACTATATATTCGGGAGATAGATTGGCAGAGCTTTATATGTCAAAAATTGTGTGTTTGCATGGAGTTCCAAAGAGGATCGTGTCAGATAGAGGAACACAATTTACCTCAAGATTTTGGCAGAAGCTTCATGAAGTTTTGGGCACCAATTTAAATTTCAGTACTGCTTATCATCCTCAAACAGATGGTCAGACAGAACGGGTAAATCAGATATTGGAAGATATGCTGAGAGCATGTGCTTTAGCCAATAAAGCCAGCTGGGATAAAAGTTTACCCTATGCGGAATTCTCATATAATAATAGTTATCAATCTAGTCTGAAGATGTCTCCGTTTGAAGCCTTGTATGGCAGAAAATGTAGAACACCGTTATATTGGTCGAGACCGAGAGAGTCAAGTATTCGGACCGGATGTCTTAAAGTTAGCGTAAGATCAAGTTCGCTAATCCGAGACCGATTGAAAACAGCATGCACTGCATAAAAGAGTTATGCCGATAATCGTCAAGAATGTTGGAATTTAAGCCAGGCGATCATGTGTATCTGAAAGTGTCACCTATGAAAGGGATGCGTCGATTCAAAGTCAGTGGTAAGCTTGCCCCAAGGTATATTGGACCATTTCTAGTTATAGCAAGAAGAGGTGAAGTCGCTTATCAGCTAGAACTTCCTCCTCAGTTGTCAGGTGTACATGATGTATTTCATGTATCACAGTTGAAAAAGTGTTTGAGAGTACCAGAGGAGTTGATACCTTTTGAGGATGTTGATTTAAAAGAGGACTTGACATATTCAGAATTTCCTGTCAAGATTTTAGAAGAAGCAGAACGCCGCACAAGAAACAAGACCATCAAATTCTGTAAAGTGCAATGGAGCAACCGTCCAGAATCAGAAGCAACCTGGGAACGAGAAGAGGATCTTCGAGCAGAGTTTCCTGATCTATTTCTCGCTTCTTCCGAATCTCTGGTCTAGATTCCTTCTAAGGGGGTAGGTTTGTAACATCCCAATTTTTGCTTTTATTTTGAAGAAATAATTTTAAATTAATTATTTCTAATTATCTCGAATTTTCAGAACTTAAAGTTTCATTGAAAAGAAAATTTAATATCAAAATAAGTTGGAAATATTTTTAATATGTTTAAAACATTATCAGTGAATTATGTGAATTTTTCTGGAATTTTTGGAATTTATTTGGTATTTTTCTGAGTATTTTAAAGTCTCCTACTGATTTAAAATATATAAAAGATTTAAATATCAAAATCTCCTCGGTGACACTTGTCAAGCATCCGAGCCCTTCCTCCCGGCCCGAACGATCCCAACCGCTCACGCCTCATCCCGCCTCCTCTCTCGCGCGCGCCAAGTGTCGCGATCCGACAAAGAACCGGCCATCCCAAATGACTAATACTCAAAAGGGTTAATCGCCCTTATTGGGTAGGTGAGCCTCCCGCCCGATCGTTACCGCCGCCGCTCTCTTCCTCCCCGCTCCTCGGCTGCTGTTCGAGCCCGCTCCACGCGCGAGGTTGAGTTTCTTTTTGGATTTGCGCCGACAAGCGGCCCCACTGTCATAGATCGGTCCGAGTGGACTCACCGCCGCCGGTCCCACTGCCGAGCCGCCGTCCCCGACGCGTGTCGTCATCTTGACCGCTCATGATTGCCGATTAGATCGCAGCCGCCGCTGCCACTTAGTACACCTCATCGGCCAGATTTAAATCCGATTGCGGATTGAATCTCAACCGCATCTTTTCACTTACCCTTCACTCATCATCCTACGGCCTTGATTACTTTCTCTGCCGCGTCGTGCATCCGAGCCGTAGCCGTCGCCTTCTCTCCTTTCCTCTCTCATCGACATGCGGGCCCATCGCCGCCGCCTTCCCGCCACCTTCTTCCTCCCGCGTCTCGCGCGCGCCATTAAATAAAAACCAAGCTTTAAAAGCTTGCTTCTTAACCAATTATTTCCCGCACTAATGCACATTCAAATAGCAGCCTTCCCGCAACCGCTTACGCATTATTTCATCTAATTATGCATCAGGCGCCGCCGCCTTCACTCTCCGGCGGTTCCAAGTCCGGCGAGCCATACGCCGCTACGCCTCATTCCTCTATAAAACCCGACGCCCAAGCCGTGTCTCGCCTCCCTTCGCTGTCTCCACCTCCAATTGCCACCGCCGAGCCGAGAGCCCTCCTGCGCTTGATTTCCTCCGCCGGCCACCTTCAACTCCGGCGAGCAATCGCCGCCGCCTCAAGCCTTCCCGAGATTCACTGGTGCATCCTCGACGTTGCCGGGTGCCCAGCGATCTCAAAGGCGACCACTTTTCTCGAGTTATTGCGACCGGAACCCTCCGCCGCGTGAAGCTCTCTCCGACCGCCGCCCCTTTTGCCGCCTCGCCGATCCGACCATCCTCGTAATCGCGCAAGGTACCGTAACATTCTCGCTCTCCCTCTTGCTTTTGCGCGCATCGCCGGCGCGCGCGCCGCGGAATGCCGGTGACCCTCGGTTCCTGCGCGCCTCCGTCGGCCGGCGTGCCACGTCAGCTGGCTGCGTCCGGGTGGCAACAGACGTGGATGCCACCGGGATGCCGTGTCAGCACAAAACCCGCCACGCCAGCATTCCACACACACTCGCCTCGGCCACGTCGGCTGCCCGTACACACGTGGCGCACCGGTGGCAGCCACGTGTATGCCACGTTGCTCCGCCGACCTCCCCGCTGATAATCCTTAAGAGGATTACCTACCCTTATGGGGTAGGCAGTGCCTCCCCGCTCACTTGGCTAGCGCCGCTCTCTTCCCCCTCCCACTCTCTCGGCGCGCGTTCGAGCCCCGCTCCGCGCGCGAGGTTGAGTTTCTCCGCTTTATCCGCTGCCGACACTGGTCCCACCCGCGACCACCTCTGCGCTATTCACTGACAAGTGGGTCCCGAGTCCAGTGGGTCCCATGCGTCAGAGACTCATTGTAAATGAAATTGCTGACCAGTGGACCCCACATGTCAGAGATTTCCGAATTTCTGGATTTATTTAAATCTGAGATTTTCAAATAGCCATATCTTTTTCATTTTAGCTCCAATTTGGTCCATTCAAATTTCTAAATTCATCTAAAATTTCAATCTTTCAATTGGTATAATTATTTTCAATTTTTGAATTTTTATTTTATTTTATTTATTTGGATTTCTCGATTTACGTGTAGAGACCGATTTGTCCGAGCAACCTCAAGAGCAAGTTGTGGAAGATTTCAACCAGACACAGGAAGGCAAGTCTCCTTTGACCATTTTGCTCCTATGTTTTGCAAGTTTCCTTTGATCAACTTGCTCCAATGATTTATAAAAGGATTAGGTAGTTATTTTAAAATTATTGCATGCTTATGTTATATCAAGTGATAATTTGATTTAGAAAATTTAGTTAAATACCCAATTTGCTATACCTTCCATTGAAAATTGTTTATCTTGTAACCATTGTCAACTTAGGATATCCCTTTGACTCAATAATGAGTTAGTGTTACAATTATTGAATGTTTAAATACTAGCAAATGCTTAGCGTAGCAAATAAATATAATAATGTTCAAATGAGTAGCATGTTTATCAAATGTTTTGATGAATGATTTGTTTGAACATTGGTAATGGATGTTACCATTGTTAAATATTTTGTTTGAACATTGGTAATGGATGTTACCATTGTTAAATATTTTGTTTGGAAAGTGGTAATGGATGTTACCACTGTTAATTTGAAAATAAAAATGAAATTCAAAGGGAAAAGTTGACAAGGGTGGATGGAAGGTTTGGCTGGTGCAGTTAGCACGAGAATTGTTGGTTTGTGAATGAGCCACCCTGGTCGATTAAGGACCGACGCTTGTGTTTGTCCAAACTGAGCAAAACAGTACAACCACAAGTCTATATGGGTACGACCTAGCTAACTACCCTATAATAGTGTAGTTTAGATATCACCAGGTGTATTGAGTGCCGTGGTGTACTGGTTACTCATAGTGAGGGACAGGTTTATCAGACTCATATGGCGCAAGAGGGGCTCCAACTCGTGGATTCGAGTTGTGGTGAAACCTTAGCGGGTGGTATTTAAACTATACCGAGTAGACGAAAGGCTTTGTGATAATTTATCCGGTCTCATGCCAAAGGAAGCGTGTTGACTATTAAGATAATTTATCTCTTGTGGGTAAAGTGTACAACCTCTGCAGAGTAAAACTATTCGAATAGCCGTGCCCACGGTCAAGGGCGGCAAAGAATGCATTCACATGGTAGAAGTTTTGGTTTTGATTTCAAAACAAAATGAATTGGAGAAAACTCGGAGTAGAATAACTCTCGTGATGTTCAGATCGGGGTATAACTTTGAGGTGTTGAAAATTTGGCTGTGATGGCCTGAGATATTAGTGTTGGTAGTTTAACCTTCACTAAAGTACTTATCCAATTTCGATTATTAAAAACAAGTTGTTTACAAAAGGGCTTTTAAAGTAATTATGTAGATTTGAAATAAAATGCTGATTTTTGCAAATAAACCATATAGCCTTCCTTTGTGAAACCTTACATCTATGCATTTTTTCCAAGACTTGCGAGTACATTTTTGTACTCACCGTTGCTCTATAAATATAAAAGCAGAGAATGGAGAAGATCAAGTCGAGAGTATGACTTCGCGCAATGTGGATGCGGTGGACTCTTCTCGGATGCCTAGGATTCGTTTCCCCAGTCAATTGCCTGTGGCAGATTGATGGGTCGATCAAGTTATCTTTTGCTTCCGCTGTGTTTATTTTTGCTTGAGGTTCTGTGAACCTTAGTAAGGCAATGGCCTTTGTAAAACTTCAGTTACTATTGTAATAAAGCGTTGTTGGCAATGTATCATCTTTTCTGTTTGAACTGTGTGTACTAGCATTGATCTCTGGGACTAGTACAGTAATACACAGGGGGTCTAGGAGTTTCTACTCCGGGTCTCACAGATAGGGACTCGTTTAAACGGAAAGAATCCGTTTAAACGGAAACCCTTATCCCTGGTTTCCTAATACTCCCCCTTGGGCACTCATCCGACATACTCATGCCTCGTTAAAACTCCATAAAAACCCAGTGGAAAAAATTTAGAGAAAGAGTACATGATGCATGTTATGCTGCGATTGCACGAATTGCCTCATTAAAAACCTTGATCGAGAAACTTCAGGAAAACTCGTCAAGGGAAAAAGAGTACAATTCACCCAACTTCATTTAGTCTTCAGGACTTTTATTCTTTGGGTACTTGATCTTCAGGATCAAGATTTACTAACGGACTTGAGAGAATTCTCCCCCTGAATTCTGCACTTCTCTAAGTCTCATCATACCGATCCCTCGCACGCACCTTTCAAAACTAGATGCGGGGAGGGACTTTGTGAATAGATCTGCTAGATTTTCACATGACTTAGTATACAGTACTTTAATCTCGTCCATCTTTTGCAATTCATGAGCATAGAAGAACTTGGGGTTGATATGCTTTGTGAGATGACTCTTCACATAGCCCGTTTGTACTTGTGCAACGCAAGCGGCATTATCTTCATAGATAATTGTGGGGTTTTGCACAATGTTCATTCCACATGACTGCTGGATGTGGTGAACCATTCGGCGTAGCCTAGCGCATTCACGTGCTGCTTCATACAGCGCTATTATTTCTGAGTGGTTCGTCGACGTAGCTACAAGGCTTTGCTTAGACGATTTCCAGAAATTGCGCCCACCACACGTAAATACATAGCCCGCTTGTGACTTTGCGGTATGCGGGTCGACAGTACCCCCAAAGATCTGCATAGCCAATCAAGTTCAGATCTTGATTCTTTCTGTAGAACAATCCAAGGTCTTTACTTCCTTGGAGATATCGAAAGATGTCTTTTATGCCCTGCCAATGCCTTTTGGTGGGCTCTGCACTATACCTTGCTAATAGGTTCACGGCAAAGGCAATATCTGGTCTAGTGCAGTTTGCTAAGTACATGAGTGCTCCAACTGCACTTAAGTATGGAAATTCCGGTCCCAGGACTTCCTCCCCCTTTTCCCTAGGTCAGAAAGGATCTTTTTCTTGCTGTAAAGATCTCCCGATCATCGGTACTTTTGATAGGAATGCTTTCTCAAAGCCGAATCTTTCTAGCACCTTCTAGGTGTAGGTCGACTGATGTACCAAGACTCCTCCAGGGACATGCTCAAGCTGCAGGCCTAAGCAGAACTTGGTTTTGCCCAAATCTTTCATTTCAAACTCTGACTCCAAGTAGGAGCTTGCCTCTTTTATATCTTCCACTGTCCCGATGATATTCAGATCATCTACATACACTGAGATTATACATAATCCATTCTGGGATCGTCGTATAAATACACAAGGACAGTCTTCATTGTTCGTGTAGCCTTTCTTGCAGAAAAAGTCGCTCAGCGATTATACCACATTGTGCCGTTGCTTCATCCATACAGGACTTTCTAAGCTTCACACTGCATGATTTCTATTTGCTCTGTCTTGGTTCGGGAGAGGAATTCCTTCAGAACTTTCATATAAATCTCGAATCCAAGTTACCATAAAGGTATGCATTACAACATCCATCGCCATTTCTAAATTCAAGTTCACTTGCCATTGAGATCAAATATCTAAAGGTAATTCCACTCATGACTGGGAGTAGGTTTCTTCATAATCAACTCCGGGACGTTGAGTGAAACCTTGTGCTACCAAATTTGCTTTGTATCTCACTACTGCTTTCTTTCATTCCTCTTTCGAACAAATACCCACTTGTGCCCTCTACGGGTGCACATGGGGAGGAGTGTAGCATACGGCCCAAACACTTCTCTTTGTTCAGAGATAGCAATTCGGTTGCTATTGCCTTTTTCCAATCTTCCCAATCTGATCTTTTCTTACATTCGGCGAGCGATGCAGGCTCGGGATCAAGATCAATGATTGTGGTAATTTTCTTTGCGAAGTAGATATCGACATTGGCTGTTGTCCTGTTCAGGGACTCTCCCGTGTGCACATAATTTATAGCTATTTCTTCATGAGTTGCTTCTTCCGAGCTTCATCTTGCGACGCTTCTTTCAATTGCGGTGCCAAGTCCTTTAGTTTTTCGGCTCGATGTGTGCGCACACATCCATGCCGACGGGGATATTCAGATCCGGTATGCCCTCTACTGGAGGTGTCATACTTGTGCCAGGTCTTAACTGGCTCCCCTTCTCATTCTTGGGAACTTCGGTGATCGGCTGTGATAAGTCCTTCTTATCCTTTTTCGCCAGGCATCCCCGATTACTTTGGATTCGAGGGGCCGGAGTTCTCGTCCTTTTATTCTCGAGGCCTTTGGGCGGGATTAGGATACCTTCAATTTTCTTTGGTATTTCAACCTCTCCATTGCATTACGTGCGAGCACATGCGACTTAGTCACGCTCTTCAAATCACTAAAGTGATCAGCGCTTGATTTGCTAATGCTTGCAAATCGATGATCTTCGGACCTCTTTTTCGTTTCACTAGTGCGCTGGTCATGTGCAGGAATTCCGTGGCTTCCACGTAATTTCCGATATTTTTCATCAACGGGTTGATTTCTCCCCTAATGTCGGAAAATTATCCTCATCAAAAATGCAACAATAAACGCAGGCGATGCAAATCTCCGACATGGGTTCCAAATACCGATTATGGATGCGATCTCATAACCAACGATATCCCGCCTTACGGAGAGGGCCCATTGCAGTTCGCTGCGGAGGGGGTATAGGTACATAAACCTTGCATCCAAACTTCCTGAGATGAGAAATTTTTGGTGGTGACCCTTGCGCTAGTTGCATAGGTGAATGGATGTTGTAGGCCGAGGGTCTAAAGTTGATGAGATTTGCTGCATGTAAGACTGCGTGTCCCCAACATGTAGCTGGCAAATTACAATTCTGCAAAAGTGGTCGGGCAATAAATTTAATTCTCTTAATCAATGCCTCTGCCAAACCATTCTGGGTATGGACATACGGTACCGAATGCTCAACTGCAATCCCCATCGCCATGCAATAATCATCAAATACCTTTGAAGTAAATTCTCCGGCATTGTCCATTCTAATGGACTTGATGCGATGATCAGGGAACACATTTCGATGCGAATGATCTCATGAGATCAATTTGGCGAAAGCATGGTTTCTTGTGGATAATAAACCCACATATGACCACTTTGAGGAAGCATCAATGAGCACCATGAAATACCTAAATGGCCCTGAGATGGGCTGGATAGGACCGCAAATGTCTCCCTGGATACATTCCAGGAATGCAGGGACTTCATCCCTCACTTTCAGAGTGGAGGGTCTAGTGATTAATTTCCCGATGGCACATGCAGGGCACACAAAATCTTCAGGATTCGAGAAATTCTTCACATTAATATTATGCCCGTGAGAATTATTAATTATATTTCTAATCATCCTAAGACCTGGGTGGCCTAATCTGTCATGCCATAGACAGAATAGTTCAGAGCTTCTAAATACCGCCTTCGAGCGATTATGCACGCAGCGCCTTAATGTTGGTATAATATAGCCACACGTGTTCATGCCATTATAAACTGAATAAATGAATGAATTATTTCAAAATCATCCAACCATTACGAGAAAATAAAACTAAAGTACCATCCATCCATGCAAGTTCTAACTTGTCCATTTCATGTAAAATAAATGACAATTAACGTCTCATGCATTCTGTGCATCAGACGGAATCAACTAGAAAATCGTTGACTTCTTCGGCTATCTTTTCAGGCGTGATGTTCTCTTCGAGAGAAATCATGGAGGTGGCTGCCTCTAAGTCGTAAGGGGGTGCTGCTGCCGGGATGGATTCAACCTCCATCATTTCAGGCAGCAGCTCATGATGCTCCCCCTCAATAGCTGCAAAGTGAGCTTCAGGCTGCCCTTTGCCATTCCTCTTCTGGGCTTGGTGGGCATCAATGACATGTTGCGGCGCTTTACAGATCCGCGACCAGTGCCCCCATTTGCCACACTTGAAGCAATCTTGGTTCTGCTGGCCATAGGTTTTGCCACTCTCCTTAGCCCTTTTGTCATTTGGAGTATCTGACTTGCCTTTCTAGGCAACAGCCTTACCCTTCTTCCCCCTTCTTTTCATTAAGGGCTTTCGCACCTTTTAGCTCCCAGCATTGGCTTCACGGCCAGCGGAGCTCCCCAATGGCTGAGTGACGTAATTCTTGCGGAGAAGTTCGTCCTGAGCCTCCGCTACCTGCATCATATCAATCAATTCGGCGTATTCCTTGTAGCCGTCTTGACGATAGTTGCGGGCGGATTGCACAGCATTGGGGTGAAAGGTGGACAGGGTCTTCTCAATCTTTTGCTCATCTGTGATCTGCTTGCCACAGAGTTGAAGATTGGTACAAATTATGTGCAAGGCAGAATTGTACTCCCCGACCGTCTTGAAATCGGCAAATCTCAGTCCGATCCACTCCTGTTCTGCCTGAGGAAGAATGGTGTACTTTAGCCTCTCAAACCGCTTCTTGAGTGCGGTCCAGAGTGTTAGCGCGCTTTTCTCCACCATATACTCATTCTTGAGAGTAATGCAGAGGTGGTGCCTGAGGAAATGAAGTGCCCGATCATTTTCTCGTGTGGGTTTGGCGCCATGCCGTCCGCCAATCCCAATAGCCGCGCGAGCTTCACGGCCCAAGTACTATCTCGACATCGATGCCAACGCCGATAGTTCTTGCCATGCTGGCAAGCTCCTCGAACTCCCGTTCAGAATGCCACCATCTACATGTGATGAAAGAGACATATAAGTTTACTTCTGTAAACATGCATGAAATTATTTACTGCAGTAAATAATTGGTACAATAAATTCTCGTAATGTTTCACAAATTTCTATGCATTTTTCATAATTTACTGCTAATTTTCAGTGATTAAAAGCAATTAAACAATTACAATTAATCAAAACAGTAAATAATTGCAGAATATACATAAAACAATAATGGCATAAATAAACAAGTTTCAAATGTTTGAAAAGCAAAATTCGGTTCCCGAGACCCTTTTATGCTAGAATACAAAATTCCAAAGAAATTTTGCATTTTCTCAGTCTATACGCAAAATTTTCAATTCGAGAAAATTTTGCGTAATTTCCAGCTTTATCTGGGATTTTTGCAAATAACCGTCAGTGCCCCCTTTTTCCGGCCGCCAGCCTCTTTCCCCGCACGCCCATCTCCTTTTTTTCGCCCACTTGCTGGCCGCCCACCGTGTGGACTCAAGGGGCGGGTAGGGTTTCCTACCCCACACCGAGTGGCGGCGCGGCCGCGTCGGCCGGCTTGCGGTGGCGGCGGCGCGGCGCGCGGCGGGAGGTGGCCGGCTGCGGGCGACGGCGGCGAGGCGGCGTCTGCGGCGCGCGCGCAGCGCCATGCGGGCGGGGCCGGGCGGCGCGCGCGCAGCGAAGTAGCGCGCGGCCTGCGGTGAAGGAGCCGAGGCGCTGATCGGTGGTTGAGCGCGGGGACGCTGGCGGCGCGCATGCGGCGCGAAGAGGCCGCTGCGGGCGGCGGCGCCGAGGCCAGCGGCAGCGCCATGCGGGGCGCGGCGCGAGGAGGCCAGGCGCGGGGAGGCCGGCGGCGGCGAGCGCGCATGCAGGCGCGACGCGGGGAGCCGAGGCCGGTGAGGCGGCGCGCCGTTCGGGGCGCGGGCGTGGCGACGACGGCGGTGCCTCGTGCGGGAGGCGGCGGTCGGTATGCGCGCACGTGAGGCCAGGGCCAACCAAACAGAAAAGGCAATGCAAAAGAAATTTTGTTTCTCATCTACGATGCAATCAACATCTACCCCGTTTCATAATCTACCGATCGACATTGTGTCGGCGACTTCGTGTCGCCGCGTAGATTAGGGCGGATTTGCATCGCTTTCTACGATTGCAATCAACATCTACCCGTTTCATAATCTACCGATCGACATTGTGCCGCGACTTCAAGTCCGCTGCGGTAGATTAGGATTTGCACCGTGAAAATCAATCTAGAACGCGAAGAAAAGCAAATTCAAAGCGATCTAGAAAAACCAATCTATTAAGTGCTTCGATGATTACCTCGTTCACCGGAGCGTAGTCGTGCTGATAACGTGTTGAGAAACCCCTCGCTGGCGACCAGTCCAAGAGATTTCTCTGCTAAGTACAAGAACGAATCAATCACAAAGCGACAGAATAATAGATTGAACACAGAGAGAGGTAGAGAGAACTCCTGGTCTTTCTTTATTGCTTCAATTCAATGGGGTACAAAATCAGCCATATGGCTCTCTATTTATAGGGGAGGGTGAGGTGCCCAATATGGATAGGGACTCGTTTAAACGGAAAGAATCCGTTTAAACGGAAACCCTTATCCCTGGTTTCCTAATAGTCAATTTAGGCTTTATTTTACAAGGTTGGGACGAATGTTAGACGTACGTTGACAATTTATAATTATCTTAAAATGGTATTTGAGTAATTATGGGATGTGAGAGACGGGTTAATAATATCCAGCTTTCTTGGGGATTGCCCTAAACATGCGGTGCTTTAGGAGTTAAATTGTGGCACTTAATAGATGATTCGAGGCGACTTATATTAAAATGGTTTGCCAAATTTTATCTTGAGTTTTAATTAAAAGAGAAGCCTCAGGACCTCCGGAATGAGTGGATTTTAGGGCTACTTTTTTATATGGCCAAAATCTACTATTTTGATTAATCTTACTTCTGCATGGATCGATTTAAATTTTAAGATAAGAAGACAAATAGGATTTTGGATTCACGGGTTCGAAGAGGATTCTCAATGAGCGGCATTGCGGTTAATTAACCCATCCTTGATAAGTCTCAGACCTTATTTTATGATGGCGTGCCTTTCTCTTATAATATTTTCCGCAATGAGTAGCTTACTAGGTCTAGCTTAACAGGAAAATTAATCCAGAATTAAACTTTCAAATCATAAGCTCATTTGCTCGGCCTTACACGAGGATGAGTTTAATACTTTTGATTGGTCATCAGAATACTTTCTGAGCACATATTTTCAAAGATTTGGCATTAGTAAACAGGATACTAAAGATATGCAACTATCAAGTATACTTCTCAGTAGCCATGTAAGAATTGCACTATTTTCTCCACATTCTTATAGAAGCAAAAGGGCATTTGATTTGGGGAGAACATTGCGAAGCAGGGGTGACAGGCAGCGCTCGGGGTAGCGGTGCTCGCCGGTGAGGGGAGGTCGGGGAGACGGTGAGGGCTGGTAGGATGGGGTCTCCGGGGCTAGGGAACCCAAGGAGGTGATGGTACAGCTTGGTTGGAGCCGAAAGGGGCTGGCAGCGGCAGGAGCGCTGAGCACAGAGTGCCATCATAGCACCGGCTGTCGGAGGGAAGGGAGTAAAAATCGAAAGCAAGCATGAGCAGCTGGAGATCACAGAGGGCTTACCAAGACGGTTGTCGAAGTCAGAGGAGAACCGAGGCGGGATGTCGGCGGAAGCACGGGGGCGGCGGCGGCGGGTGGCTTGTGGGGTGGCGAGCTAGGGCCGGCGGGGAACCGGGCCAATGGTTGGAGTATCTTCGGGTCGTCCAAGTGAAGCTCCAGGCATTAGTAATTGGCGGAAGGTGCAGCGGCGAAGAAGAAGGCCCTGGGCGGCTCTGGAGGCAGACAGAGGAGGAAAAAGGGTGGAGTGATGGGAAAAAGAGGAGGACCCGGCTTAAATTGCTGGAGAGGGCGATTGGCGGTTGGCGCTCATTGAAGGCGATGGTTGTGGTGGAGTAACGCCGGGCGGCAGTGGCGAGTACGGCCCATGTAGGTGGCAAGCGGGTGCAAGCGAGGCCGGCGGTAGGTTGCGGCGAGGTGACGTGCAGGGACTGGCGCTAGCCATAGGATGGCTGGGGGCGAGCTAGGTCGGGTAATGGAGGGCAGCAGCTTAGGTGGAATTGACGCGGCGCGCGGGCTGGGCTGGTTGCGAACGGGCGCCAGGGAGGGGGAGGAGGGCCGGTGGACACCGAGGCGGGCTGGAGGTGAGGGGGAAGGGGCCGGGCCGGGGCTGGGACTGGTGTGGCGAGCGGCTTGCGGAAGCTGGGAGGAGAAAGGGAGGAGGTGACAGAACGGGCCGGCAGCGGCCGAGTGAAAAGGGGAAAAGAAACAGGGAAAGGGGAGAAAAAGAAATCGGGGAAGGAGGAAGAGATCGGAAGTGAAGGAAAGAAGGAGGAGGGCCGGACGGGCTAGATGGGCCAAACGCCTGGGGGGAAAAGAGATTTCGAATTTTAGGATTTTTTGCAAATTAATTTCTTTGCTGAACCAATTTGGTGCCAAGAATTTAAATGTTAAAAGTAAATTTTAGCTTGAATCTTTGTTTTAAATTTTTATTTTTCAAAGTCTTGGATTAGGACCAAAGATTCGGATCTTAACTTTTTGGAAACTTGGTTCTTGATTTTGCTCATTAATTTTTGCTTAATTGAATTTTTGCCACTAAGAACCTTAAATCAAGAACTCAAATAAAAGCAAAATTTTGAAATACCCAGAAATCACAGAAAAGTTTTTATTATTTTCGTAATTACAATAACTCACAACTTTGGGATGTTACACCAAAGCACTAATCACTAACATTCAAGAACCCAAGCAAATTTGGATACCTAAAAGATCCTAATTCTCTTTTAGGTGAATTACAAAATCGGTGGACGGCATTGGGTGCTTCATAGTGGGTGCACTCAACACATGATCGAAGACCGGAAGATGTTCTCTACATTTGAAAGTGGAAGCAATGAGAAGATCACATTTGGGGAGAATAGCAAAGGAAAGGTATTGGGATTGAGTAAAATTACTATCTCAAATGACCTTTCAATTTATAATGTATCTCTTGTGGAAACATTAAATTTTAACTTCCTATCTGTTGCTCAATTGTGTGATCTAGGATTAATATATTCGTTTTCTAAAAATGATGTTACTATTTTAAAAGAAAAAGACAAAGAACTTGTTTTCAAAGAATTTAGATTTGAAAATCTTTATTTGGTAGATTTCACCTTAAGTAATTCAGAGTTGAAAACTTGTTTATTAGCAAAAACCTCTTTAGGTTGGTTATGGCATAGAAGGTTGGGTCATGTGGGTATAATTCAACTCAAAAAGCTTTTCAAACATGATCTAGTTGTTGGCTTGAAAGACGTGAAGTTTGAGAAGAACAAACTTTGTAGGGCTTGCCAAGCCGAGAAGTAAGTGGCAAATTCACATCCTTCTAAAAGTATCATGTCAACCTCTAGACCATTAAAGCTCTTACATATAGATTTGTTTGGGCCAACAACCTATAAGAGCATTGGGGGCAATAGCTATTGTCTAGTCATTATAGATGATTACTCGATATATACATGGGTATTCTTCTTAAATAACAAAGGTGAAGCCTCTGAAGTTTTCAAAAGCTTTGCAAAAAGAGCCCAAAATGAATTTGATTTCAAAATAAAGAAAATTAGAAATGACAATAGTTCCGAGTTTAAGATGTGAAAGAAAAAGAAGAGCAACATCTACCTCTCAAGATCTACAATGTCATATCCAAGGATCATCCAATAGATCAAATATTAGGTAATGTGAGTAAGAGTATTCAAACTCGATCTAGAGTAGCTTTATTTTGTGAATATTACTCTTTTGTTTCCTCTCTTGAACCCAAAATTATAGATGATGCTCTAGATGATCCCGATTGGGTAAATATCATGCATGAAGAGCTTAACAATTTAGCAAGAAATGTTGTTTGAAATTTAGTAGAAAGACCCAAGGAACACAACGTAATTGACACAAAATAGATCTTCCGCAACAAGCAAGATGAGCGTGGAATTGTGGTAAGAAACAAGGCAAAGTTAGTAGCTCAAGGTTATACTCAAGTTGAAGGCTTAGATTATGATGAAACATTTGCTCCCGTTGCTAGACTTGAATCTATTAGGATTTTGATATTAAGCTCTATCAAATGGATGTGAAAAGTGCTTTTTTAAATGGCAAAATAACTGAGCTTGTTTATATTGAGCAACCTCCCGGATTTGAGGATCCTAAAAATCTAAATCATGTGTATAAATTTTCAAAGGCGCTAAATGGACTAAAACAAGCTCCTAGAGCATGGTATGAGTACCTTCGGGATTTTCTACTCTCAAAAGGATTCAAAATTAGAAAGATTGACACTACATTGTTGACCAAGATTATTGATAATGAATTCTTCGTATGTCAAATTTATGTTGATGATATTATATTTGGATCAAATAATCAAGAATTTTGCAAGGATTTGGTGAAATGATGTCTAGAGAATTTAAGATATCCATGATAGGAGAATTGAGCTATTGTCTTGGACTTCAAATCAAGCAACTCAAGAATGGAACATTTGTAAGCCAAACAAAATATGCAAGGGACTTACTCAAAAAGTTTGATATGGAGGATGCAAAACCCATCAAGACTCCCATGGTGACAAACGGGCATCTAGATCTCAATGAAAAAAGTAAACCGGTAGATTTAAAACTTTATAGATCAATAATTGGTAGTTTACTTTATCTCATCGCATTTAGGCCCGACATCATGTCTAGTGTTTGCATGTGTGCAAGATTTCAAGCTTTTTCAAAAGATTGCTATTTAATGGCCGTAAAGAGGATTCTAAGATATTTGAAATATTTCTCTAGTTTAGGTTTATGGTTCCCCAAAGGTGCTAAATTTGATTTAATTGGATATTCGGATTCCGATTATGCGGGCTGCAAAGTGGATAGAAAAAGCACCTCGGGTATTTGTCAACTTCTATGAAGGTCTTTAGTGTTATGGTCTTCCAAGAAACAAAATTCTGTAGCACTTTCAACCGCCGAAGCTGAATATGTTTTCGCGGGTAGTTGTTGTACCTAGTTGTTATGGATGAAGCAACACATAGAAAGTGCGGTGAAAATAGCTAATAACCCTGTTCAACACTCAAGAACCAAACACATAGATATTCGCCACCATTTCTTGAGAGATCATGTAAACAAGGGGGTATTCAAATTAGCTACATTCGAACCGAAGACCAATTAGCCGATATTTTCACCAAACCTTTAGATGAAAACCAGTTTTGCAATTTGAGGAATGAATTACATGTCTTAGACTACTCATATATAGCTTGAACACTTGTCTCATGCCTATATGTTCTTTTGATGTTGAATGAGCCATTTTTTAAAGAATTTTCAAAGATTTTTGCAAAAAATCTCATATGTTCATAAAAACCATGTTTGTATGGCTCCTCTAGGTTCATTAAGACATAATGATCCTGAATGATTCTTATTTGAGTGCAAAACTAGAGATCATTTGCATAAATTCTCAAATCAAGTTCAACATCTAAAAGTTCCAGAAAAATCGGAACTACCGCTGTACATTTTGCGGTACTACCAGAGTCCGGTACTACTGACGTTATAATTGCGGTACTAGAGATTTTCAGAACCACCAGTGTGTTAATTGCGGAACTACCGATTTCCAACAAAATACGCAGTAACTCCCGTGATTCACTCTCTTTTTCTCTCACCTATTTTCCTCTCTCTCTCCTCACTCATTTCAACTGTACACACCCAACTCTCACTCTCTCTCTCTCACCCCCAAGAACACCCCTTTTGCCCCTCTCCGATCTTCAAATCCCATGGAGATTCCTTCATTCTTGGGTGATTTTCTGCATCCCAAGGGTTCATCTCCTCCAATCCATAATGTATTTTGGATCAAACATTGCCTTTTATCTCATCTATATAAACCCTAGGTCCAAATTAGGTTATATTTGGAATGTGGACAATATAATGCTATTTTCCCGGGCAAATGATCATTTTTAATAATGTATGATGATAACTCATCCTTCTTATGGATTCAATCCAAGAAAAACATCACTTCAAATCATAGAATTGTCTGCCCTAGAAAATTCCAGGGAAATAAAAAATACCGCTCGACAAACGCGGTACTACCGTAAAGCGGTACTACCGGATTTTACACGCCGGTACTACCGTATTTTGAACGGTGGTACTACCGATTTTTCTGAAAAATCAGCATTCTATTTTTATTCAATTCCAACCAAATTTCCTAAGTTCATATCATATCCTTGACTTCAATGTCTACTCTCTTGAAGATGCTGAAGACAAGGAACGCTACAAGGAAGATCTATGCTCAGGGCAATGGTTCGGTTCAGGGGTCATCTCAACAGGGAACCCATGTTCTTGCATCCCTATCAGTGGAGATGGCTCAGGGAGAGTCGGCTCAAAAGGGCCAAGATGACAGCGGCAAGGGGATCGTGAGCGACTCTGAGACCGAGACAGAGCGACAAAGCAGTGCCTTAGGGAGCCCGATCCATGAGTCATCTGATGAGGCAATGTTAGAGGATGAGGATGAGCAACTGGATCTAACGAACATGTCCAGTGATGACTACACCATCTTGAGGCATCGTAGCCAGTTTGCGTTGCCAAGGAACTCTCAGAACCCAAGATTTCACACAAAATTTCAGGAGCAAGTTTATGAGCAGATCTATGGTCCCTCCAAGCAGTTTGCAGATCATAAGTATATTGATTGGGACCATTTGGGACAGATTGACAAGTATGAGGGAGCTTATCGCCTTTTTTAGAGAGCGGGTATCCATCACAGCGTAGCTCTCAAGTCATACTACAATGAAGAGATGATCAGGCAATTTTATGCCACACTCTATATCTCTCCACATTACGAGCACATTTTTTGGATGACGGAGCATCAATATTTGGATTCGAACAGAAGGGAATTTGAGGAAGCCCTAAATACACAGTCTAGCATCTATGAGAAGGTGTATGTCAAATCGACGCTCCAGCTTGTCCAGTGCACAGAATACTACAATCAGAATGTAAGGTATGTGCCAGGCAAGCTTGCAGGACTCCTTCCAATTCCCAGCTTGGTCAACAGAATTCTCAATCATACTATTCTTCCCAAGAGTGGTAATTTTGATGCCATCCGTAGGCACGCTTGGAACTTGATCAACTATGTCATGACTGGAACAAAATTTGATGTAGTTGATCTCATAATAAGAGAAATGGCAGCGACCAAAAATGACAAGGTGAGAAGGATTAACTATGCTCCATATATTATGACCCTGATCATTAAGAAGACCGGATACCGAGGAGGGCTGGGCTCAGTTCATAAGCCCTACAAGCCCAGGGAAAGACCTCCAATACCTATGCCTTCGCACCCTAGAGCGCAACCAGGAGAGGCTGCAACTGAGCGATAGGGCGAGGATGAGGTGTCACTCTCCCAGGTTTACTTGGCTATCCTTTGCCTCAAGGGCAATGTCTCCACTCTAACAGCAGTCGTCTCTACTCTCGAGGATCGCATGATCGTCCTCGAGAATGCGGTCGCTCCAGTACACTATGGTCATCGTTGCCGCCGTGCCCCTTCACCTCAAGGGCCGCAGGATTAGACCTTTTTGGTATCTTGATACCAAAGGGAGAGAAGTTTAAGTTATGGGGAGAAGATGAAGATGAAAAGTTGGAACACCAAGAGTTGCTCATTTTTTTATTTTGCTCATTTTATATTATTATGTAATGTTATAGTGTAATGAACCATGTAATGTTTATTGCTTATGAGATGTAATGAACTATGTGATGTCATTTTATGCTTTAAGAATCATCTTATGCGATGTTGAACTCTTTTATGCTTATCAATTCAAAGTTGAATTTCAAGTGCAATCTCCATTTACATTTGCAAATTATCTACTCTCTTGAAGTTCATTCTTCAAAACCTTCGCAAAATTTTATTTTCCATATGTGCTAGTTGTATCTCGTTTCCTCTATGCACATATTAAAGGTGAGCTTTCCAAAAATGACTTTAAAATGCAATAAATTTCTTAACCTCATTTAAGCAATTTAAAATTTAAATTGCTCCTTTAAAGTCACAAAAAGAATATGTAACTCGTTTTTCTAACAAGTGGTATATTCAAAATTATTCTTCCTCTCACTTAAAATATGAGTGTTGTCATCAATTACCAAAAAGGGAGAGATTAAAAGCATCTAGTCCCATAAAAATAATTTTGGTAATTAATGATAATATCTGAATATAAGACTAATATGTTTGTTAAGGATTGCATAAGTCAAGTCTCAAAAGTGCGCACATGTCAAAAGCAAGATGCATGCAAAAGGACGAAAAGAGGATCAAGATGGCTCAAAAACAAAGGTACAAGTAGCATAGCATCCCTTTTTCATATTTTACCGGTCTTAAGAGAAAGGTTAAAAGACCGGATTATAGGATAGTCGTCGTACTATTAAGAAAGATCATAGAAAGTAACTTGATAGCACGTTTTTGTGCCATTTGGATCAATTCAGGATCATGCATGCACTTCAAATTAAGTTTGAAAACCAACAGTACTCTGTTAGAAAAATCAGAAGTACCGGCGTGAAAACTGTAGAACTATCGGAGTCCGGTAGTACCGACGTGTAAACTGCGAAACTACCGGAACTCAGTAGTACCGAAAAAATTCAATGGTACGTTTTTTCCAAAGAGCACCCACTTTGAGACTTAGACTTGCCTAAATCAGTAGTACCGGAGAAAACATGACGAAACTACCGCAGTGCGGTAGTACCGCACCGAACTTCAGAAGTATCGAAAAACTCCAGCAGTAGTTTTTCCCAAAGAGCACCCAACTTGAGACTTAGGATTGCTAAAATCCGTAGTGCTGAAATATGTGAATATAAAACGGAACTACCGATGATCGGAACCACCGCATTTACAACGGCCGTAGTACCGCACCGACTTTCAATAGCTAGTTCTGACGCTCTGATAGAGCCATTACTGTGTGCTATAGTACATTACGGTAGTACCGCAAATTGCATGTCGGTAGTTTTGATTTCCTTGATTTTTTAGAATTGTTTTTTGTAACGGCTAGTTTTGGTTGGTAAGGGTACAAATACCCCTCCACCAGCTCAAGGACATGTTGCTGAACTTGCATTGAACATCCTATAGTCTTGAGCATTCATTTTTCACCTTCTCTCTTTGTGTGCATTCATTTTGAGGTGTTTTAGCCAAAATCAAGTGCATACTCATTTTATATTGATCCTTGGCACTTAATTGCCGTCAAACAAAGCTACGGTTCATTACTCTTGGTGCTTACCGGTACCTAGACGCTTGGTGGAGGTTTGTGATGTGATCTCTTTAAGAAGCTTTTGAAGAGAACCGACGCGGATTTGTGAGTGGTTCGGTGTTCACCATCTCCGAAGTGGAGAAAGGGCAACCACTAATTGATTCGAGGTAGAAGGCTTAATTCGTGGAGCCGGTCTTTTTTTTGGCTTACCTTAACGTGGATTAGAGAAAACCGGCAAGTTTGCGATTACCACGGTAAAACATCAGCTGTCTCTGTGATATTATTTGTGATTTCATTTGCTTATATATTCATTAAATTGGTGTGAAATTATCTGTTTTAGAATCTTGAGTAGTTGTTGTTTTTAAGGTACCTTAAGATTACTAGAATTGTATAGGCTAAATTTGTGTATCATATTGTTAGATTTTAATTATCTTAAAAATTTTATTACCTCCTATTCAACCCCCCTCTAATCTGTCACCCTTGATCCTACAACGGTCCACCATGGAGGCTGAGTTAGCAGCACTTGATTCACGGCTATAGAGGCAGAATGGATTAAAAAACTCCTTTCTGACCTATCTGTGTTGAAAAAGCCAATTCCAACAATCTTAACCTACTGCGATAACCAAATCATTCTGGTTAAGGCGAAGAGTAGGAAGGGCAATATGAAGTCCGCAAAGCATATAAAGAGACAACTTAAGTCGATAAAGCATGCTAGAGAGACGGGTGTTATTTCTGTAGAATATATCCAGTCTGAAAGGAACTTGTCAGATCCTTTCACTAAAGAATTGGTGTGAAAGGCCATCCTTACAGCGTTTAAGGGAATGGGGTTCACACCCGTATAAAGGCTCACGTTAGTGGTAACCTATCCTATGAGATCAGAGATCACGTGAACTTGGCTCTAGGACAACAAATTATCTGAGATTAAATAGCACATCTAACGGGTCCTATTAGCTGCAATGCTATTTCTATATGGAAGGTTGAGCAATAACACTTATTGAATTCGATGTCTGTAAGACTTCGGGAATTGTCCTATAAGACTGTAGGATCGGAAACGGCAACAGAGGGGGGGTGAATGGTGCCTTTTAAATATCGCCCCCAAAGTATCCACAAAAATTATGAACTCTCCGATAGCTATAAAAGCTACGAAGAAGATGGCTCAAGCTCTCTGGAAATCGCTATTGGAACCACAAGGGCTTTAACAATAAACTTGGCCAGCTGAAAACTGAAAGCAGAGAAGACTGCATTGAACTGCAGCTCTCAACCGAAACCAGGATTGAAGACCACTTGCCGACAGCTGCAATTAAAGAAAAACTAAAAACTGAACAGGCAGATTGACGGCAAAGAACTACACAGGCGAAGATAAAAACTGAACAAAGATCAAGTGATTTTAAAGGTAAGCTTCTTCACTTAAACAAGGCAAACTGAAACTCCACTCTAATTGAGACAAAGCTTTCAATTTCCTGCTCAAGGTTTACCAAATGGACTGAGAACTAGCAATCTGCACAGCAGCCAGAAGTATATTCAACAGTGATTACCTTGCTGCTAAAAAATCGAAAGATAGAGCACTAAGTTCAAAGTCGCTACTGGTATTGCCGAGAGCTGAAAATCTGCATATTGCAGACTGAAAAAGAGGGCAACAAACTGCTGCTCATCCTCTCCCATTTGACTCCTCTCTGCACACATACATCCGATCTGAACAAAGAAAATCAGGAGCTATAGAGGGGAGCCGAAAGACAGCAACAACAAGCAGTAAACAGTGGACTGGAGCTACAGCCGAAAGCTGTAATTGAGAGCCTAAAAGCCTGGGAAATCAGCTGAAAAGGAAGCACAGACTAAGCACTTAAGGGACAGAGAAAACTGCAGAGAACCGAACTCAAGGAAAGCGGCAAACTGACTGAAACAAAGACCCAAATCTGCTGAAAATACAATGCACAGTAAAGACAGAAAACAAGCTGAAAGTCAGAGGAATTGCCAATTTTTCACTGTTCATCACAGGCCAATGAAATTAAAGATTCAAGCTGAATACTTGGCCTGACTCAAGAAATGAATTGAAGGGATAATTCGCCAGAGAAATAAAAGAGCAAGAAGAGAAGACTGACTGCAGTTCCTGGCCGAAACCTGCAGCCAAGCAGTCTGCCGACAGAGACAATTTGCTGAAAACAGTCGGTTCAGTTTTTTACTGTAGACAGATGAAAAGCCGTGAGATTGATGTTTAATTGCTGCTCTTCTCAAATCCAAAGACCGATACTTCAATCCAATCAGTAAATGGACCTCAGGAAACACAAGAAATCATCAAGTAAGCAAAGAACCAAGATTTGAGCAAAAATCTCTAAACTGAAAAGGGGATGAGACTAACTTCCAAGTTACTCATCATTCTCAAATCTTTTGCTCATGAACCCGTGAATCTCTGCTGGGAATGATCTCACAACACATAAGCACAACCCTAGAACAGGCATTACTCCAAGAAATCAAAATACATGGTTGCCCTGCCTCCAAACCCTAGTTTTCAAAAAACAGAGGAAATGAGTACAAGCTGATTTTTTGGGAAGAAGCTGGCTGATAAAAGAATTGCTTTCAGCCTCTCAGGAATAGATTAGCCATAAGCCCATGAAGATATTCCTAAGTCATAGCAAAGGGTTTCCAGCTAAACAACCAAGCTTCATCTCAAATAGCAAAAGATCACGAAAGAACAGAGAGCACAGAAACTGAAGAACTGAAGCAGAAATTCAGAGAAGCTCAAAAATCAAAACAACTCAACACAACATTTCTTGAAATCGATATAGGGACATGAATGATTGCATTGAGAGGAATGATTACATCGGATGTCTTACAACTATCTCATCTCACTACATGCTTCACACCAAGAGGAACACACACACACACACGAAGGATATGGCTGCACTGCTCAGCTCTACTTGCTCAGTTTTCACACGCAGCAAGCAAGCCCTACAGACTGCATACTACATTTGCTACATAGAGCTCTCCTACTCAAAATAGCAAATCAAGAAATGGCAGCCCTCATCCACTCCAAACACACACACACACATGAGGCAAGGGTCAAAGTCAACACAACAAATGGAGGGAAACCAGCCACTTCACTTGTGCTTGAGTCAATTTTCCAAAATGATCCTCAAGCACCATCCTGGAGGCTTCCCGCAACCGGCACCCTGACGGTCTGGACCTCGACTCCTCTCTGAGTTTAGTCCCGGTCCGCTCCGCTGCACACGACCCCACCTGATATCTTGACCGTCTGGACCTCAGCTCCTCCTGAGCCTAGTCCCGGTCCACCTCGCCGCTGCCCACTGTGTCCATCTGACTCCGAAGTCCTGCAGCCACATAGACAATCAAACCATCACATAGCACCGCACTAAACAACATAAACAATAAATAGCATTAGTCAAAGGTACTCAGCCCTAGAATATCCAAAACAAACTCAAACTCACTAAACCAACCGTCAATTACTCATCACGAACATGGGGATACCTCCATATGGTCTCTCAAGGACTCCTAGAAGAATTCACCTACTTGAGTATGATCGTGAAGTCGCGATCAAAGAAAGATAAGGGTATACTTTCTTAAAATACTCATGAGCTAGATACGGAGACATAGCCATAACGTGCCAACCTGAGAGGAAAAGGGCAAGCCGCCCAGTATAGAAGGTAACTTGGACAAAAATTCTTACACCAAGGCATTGGATCAAGGCGAAGTCCTCATTTGTCTATGCAGAGTCATAGTCCTTGTTGCTAAGCTTTGAGTTGAAACTCACAAGGTACCCATCATCAAACAGCTGTATATTAAACAAGACATATGAATATATTTATCAAATTGATAAATTGGTGGGGACTATTGGACTCCTAAGGGAAAATTAGTAATTTCCCAATTTAATGAAAGGAGAAATGATGGGTCCCACCAATCAGTGAGAGAAAAGAAGGATAGGACCGAAGCCCTCACGGACGTGTGCAGTGTGGAAGCGATGCGGGAGAGTTCGGACCATCCAATGGAAAGTTCGGACCTTCCGAACTCACACCGGAGAGTTTGGACCATTTGAAGGAAAGTGCGGACCGTCTGAACTCGTACTGGAGAGTTTGGACCATCCAATGAAAAGTTTGAACTGTCTGAACTCGCATCCGAAAGGACAAGGGTAGGAGATTGGGTCTCCTCCCCGAGCGGCACCTCAGCCAGATTTGGACTTTGCCTCAATGAGCGATTTGGGTAGCGAATGGTATGGCGGCGGCGGAGGCGCAAGCTGGCCCAGGCTCCTCGGAGCTGACCTCTTGCAGCCACCATGCTGCAAGCCCTTAACTCCTCTATTTAAAGGTGCCATCTCCTCCGTGAGCATCTCATCTTATTGTGCTTGAGTGCACTCGGCCGGGTATGCTCTAGTGGTCCTGTGCGGCATCTCCAACCCTTGACTTCACCTTCGGATTGCCGTGATGTGAAGACCAGCAATGTATCTCCGTCAATCTTCTTCTTCTTGCTCGGCAAAGTAAGGTGCTTAGTTTTCTAGGACAGCGCCTTGAGACGTGCCTTGCTCTGATTTCTTCTCAGTTGTTTTAAGTACCACAAGTGTTGTAAGTATTGCAACATTCATTTTACTTTGCTCATGTTATTTACAAATATCTGTTCTGAAGAAAGTACAAAGTGATTTT
Organism: Melocanna baccifera; assembly: GCA_036346265.1. Classification (NCBI taxonomy): domain Eukaryota; kingdom Viridiplantae; phylum Streptophyta; class Magnoliopsida; order Poales; family Poaceae; genus Melocanna; species Melocanna baccifera. Next base: position 12,591,637 of record CM070689.1, on the reverse strand, counting down.
GTGGGCTAATTATAATTGCTCTATAATGAAATGACATATTTTCGAGATTATATATGAATGTGAGGGTAGATTGATCTTGAGCTTGTGGCTAGCTTTACTATTGTGTTTGCTCTGATCATTGAATTGATTGTACTTGATATTATATCAGTGGAAAAATTCGCTTTCAGTCGATTCAGCTGTAGTCGAGTTCTTTTGCTTTGTTATAATCAATATTTTTCATTCTATTTGAAGGTTAGATTAATTATAGCATTCAGGTGTACTGTTCAACAGCATTTGTTCTTGATCCAGTGATCTCCTTTAATAGAAAACTTGACTTAGAGCTCAAGATCTAATCTACAACTGTCATATATAATCAAGATTAATATTTGTCATGGTGAAGATGACCAAGAATGAATCTTGTGCAACTAACCTTCTGAGAGCATAATATAACATTCAAAATATTAATAACATATTAAATTTGGTCATACATGTTATATTCATTTTGTTTTCAGCATTCAGTTTGTATGATTTAATTTGTCTATATGTATATATATTGATTTTAGACTCTTACATGATATATTTGTTGGACATATATTTTAATTTAGATGATTTAGAAAATTCATATATATATATATAATAGTTAAATCATTTATATGTATTTTATATCATGATTATGTCTTTAAGAGCATGCATGAGCGTTCGTTCCATCAAAAGCTCTGCAAACCTCGCAAACACAATTTTTTTATATGTCGTCTGTTCAACGTGGCCTTTGCAGGGAGTTCCACGTAGAACTCTCCACCAAAGAACCATTACTTTTGGAACCACATTTAGTTTCCATAGCTTCTTCCACTTGAGAGCGTCACTTGGGGACGAATGGTCAGCAACTCCACTAGAACAATTCTGCAATAAAAAAACCGAGCTTGAGCTGCACCAACGCACTGTAGGCAGGCTTTACAGTGTAGACGCCATGTTTCTCAAAGACCTTCAATTTCTGGATTATTTTAATTTAAGTCATAAATTACTTAAAATATATTGGTTTTTAAATTTGACTTATTTTAACTATTTATATTTTTTTGACTTTTTTTTCTTATTTCTTTATATTGTCTGTAACGATATAACGGTTTTTTTTTATTTTTTTAGAAAAAATAACAGTCGTTACAGTGTAATTTTAACTAAAAGTTTAAACCATAAGTTTGTTGGAGTGGACTTAATCTTCTGAATTGCTAGTGCTCGGTGGAATATTTAGTACGGCATCGGGCATCTTAAGGGATAAAAACATCTCTAATTAACCTCACTTCTCACAACTTAACACTAGATCAATCAGTTCACACACCTCCAGTTCACCCCTCTAATTAACCCACTTATTTTAAATCATATATATTTCGTACCAAAAGCACTCAAGGGCCTTCTTGATGCATAAGGACCAGGTCCTATGTAATTTCAATCCCGTCGCTCCCCTTCTGTCTGTAGCTTATGGCCCGTTCTTTTTAGATTCTTAAAATAATTTTTAGTTTTTACTATAATATTTAACTTTCAAACGAAGTATTTTTTTAAAATGAAGTCTATAAATTAATTATAGTACACGTTAAAAGTCTAACATTTATACTATCCAAAATCGCAAACGAGTATCTCTCTCTCCGTAATCTTTATCGTAAACAGCTAAAATTCAAAATTTTCAGCCAAAAGCTATAAGCCACAACCAAAAAGAACAGGTAGCCATTGACCCTAATAGGAAGTTTGTATCAACAAACTAAACATTGATAAATTATTTTAAAAAGATTATCTCGATAAACTGCTTTCTAATAGCAAAAAATTATTCTATTTAGAAGTAAGTTATAAGCTGAAAAAATTTGGTTGTTCTTGTTCACTTCTCTACTTGAAAAACACTCACCGGGCCCACCTGCCATCCTCCGCTCCAACGTTCCCTCCAAATTAGGCTGGCTACGGAGAAGAAAAGAAGTGATCGTAGGGAACCGTCACGAAGCAAACGAACGCCACAAACAATTGCAGAGGAAGGTAAACGACACGGTTAAATTTAGCAAGCCAACTAACTGCGTACCAAAGCCATCTCGCGCGCGCGCGCACGATCGAGCACACGACCACGCAGACTCCTCTCCACCGCGCCGCGATCTCTCCTCCTCCTCCCCTTCAAGGAGAAGCCAAGAAACGCTCGCCGTGCACCACCGCGCCGATGTGGTCGCCGTGGGTCCGCCGGAGCAAGGCCTCCGGGCTGCTCACGCAGTCGCCGTCCTTCTCCTCGTCCATCACGTCGTCGGCCAAGGAGCACCACGGCATCGGCTCCGTCCTCGACGACGCCGCGCCCGGCGCAGGCGGAGGCGGAGGCGGAGGAAGCAGGAGCGTCCTGCACCGCGTGAGGTCGTCGTCCAAGCTGCGGACGTGCAAGTCGTTCGCGGTGGCCGAGGAGGCCGCGGCGGCGGCGGTGGCCGGCGAGCAGCGCGTGGTGCTCTATTTCACCTCCCTCCGGGCCGTTCGGCCCACCTTCGAGGACTGCCGCGACGTGCGCGCCATTCTGCACGGCCTCCACGTCGCCGTCGACGAGCGGGACGTGTCCATGGACGCCGCCTACCTCGCCGAGCTCCGCGTGCTCATGCGCCGGGACCGGCCGCCGCTGCCGCAGCTCTTCGTCGGCGGCCGCCTCCTAGGGGACGCCGACGAGGTGCGCCTCCTGCACGAGAGCGGGGAGCTCCGGCGCGTCGTGGCGGGCGCGCCGCGGGCAGCCCCCACACCGTGCGCGTCCTGCGGCGGTTCGCGCTTCACGCCGTGTGGCGCGTGCGGCGGCAGACACCGCCGGTTCAGCGAGAAGACCGGCGGCTTCCGCCTCTGCACGGCGTGCAACGAGAACGGCCTCGTCCGGTGCGCCGCCTGCTGCTCCGGCAGCTGACGCGCGACATCATGCCAAAGAATTGGAAACGGAGACGCTAGCTGCTGGATTATCCCAAGTTCATAAATGTGCTTCGTTCGATTCAGCTCCGAGCATTGGTTCATCAAAACCGAGTGATTTTGTACGCACAATGTTCATATTTGACGATGTTTCGACGTGATTTGCGTGTTTCAAATTAAGCTTAGCTGATGTTCACGAATAGAAAGATCAATTAAAAGTAGGTTAACTGCTGATTTGTCACGTGTTTTTATTGATGGATTTGGGTGAAATTATAGTTGGTAACCTGCTGAAAACATGAACGAACTGCTGATTGGTTCATGGATTTGTGTGTGTGTCTGTATATCAGCAAAAATGATACATTTGCATATGCCAAATTGAAAGAAAAATAGTTTTAGTTGTACATGCATGATATGCTTGCATAACTTTGTGCATCTTGTTTAATATATCTAAATTGTGCCGTCTAGCAGACTTGGCCAATGGGTCCTGCCGGGTCGGCATGGCACGTGCCGGGGCAGACACAACCCGTTTAGGCATAGATAATAAACGGGTCGTGTCGTGCCGACCCATGGGCCAAAGACTAAGCCTAAGCACAGTCCATGATCGTACCGTGCTGGCACGAGTACGATTAGGGTTAAACAGATCGTGCCGGCACGGTTGATCTATTTAGCCCGGAAAAGGAGAAAAATTTAAAAAAAATTGTAGAAAAATATAGAAAATTGTAGAAAATTGTAAAAAAAATTACATAAAAATTATATAAAATTATTATCGTGCAATGTCGTGCCAGCCGCTTGGCCCAGGCACAGCACGATCCACCGGACCGTGCCGGCACGGCCCATCATCTAAATGGGCCATACCATGCTTGGGCCGGGTCTACAGTGACGGACCTCGGGTCGGCCTGCTACGACACGGCCCATCTAGACAGCTACACCGTCTAGTATTTGAACTGTCGAAACAAAATTCACCTAAATTAAGAAAAGAAGTTATTGCCTTTATGTGCTGCAACAACGAAAAATATGAAAGTAGCCCAGTCCAACAAACCAGGAACAGCACACGGAAGACCATGCAAATTAATCTTGGATCGTGGACAGCCCATGTGATCACATAGAAGTCCCATGGAAAACATTTCGCGATATGGAAAGCCCAGTAGATTTCCGAGCCATCGAGCGTACATCGCCGCCACCCCTGCCTCGACTTGCATAAAAGATAAAACTGAAGAAGATCGAAATGGCATTTTTTTCAGGTAATTCCTGTCTTTGGAGTGGAAATATTGTGTCTTAAAAATTTTAGAGTAGTGCTCTACAAAAATTCAACTCTTTAGCGTGTTATATACGAAAAGTTCCCACAGAAGTTAGTGGTGCTTGCACTCCGTGAGGCCTACGGTGCCCCCAATAAATTCCTAGCGTGTGTATGAAACGTGCACTTAGGTGTGTGGGTGGTGTAAGTATAGTTTGTGTTGAATGTGTTTATCTACCTTGTACTTTGAGAAAAAGATTTTTACAACAACAAAAAAAACCACCTGTAAGTCAGTGAATTTGTCAAAAATCCACATATATGTTAAAGTTCGTCAAAAACACTACCACAAGTTCTATATGATAGCAAATCCACCTTCAAAGGCCAATTTACCCATTGAAGCTACTACATAGACAATCCCAGTAGACGGGTCTTATGGGCCATGTACAGGGAAGACGTTCCAGCGCAAAGTAAGGCGCACCAACCGAGTGCAAGAGATTAAAACGCAACACAAGAACACGAGAATAGAGTTACAAGGAAGAAGGCGCGATCAGGAATGATCGCCAATGTTGTGGCCGGCGGGAGGATTCCCATGGTCTGGATGGACTTGGACGTGATCCTTAGTTATCTGTTGTTGACTTCTAGGAGCTCCAACAAGTAAATTGGTCGTAGGGGTGTAGAATCAATGATAACCGACTAGAAAGAGGATGAATAGGAGGATCTAAAATTTCTTACTTTTTAAAAGTAATTTTTACAAATTAAGTGCTAAGCAAGATTTCTATAACAATTCAAGATTTACACAATTATAGAAAAGCCAAGGAACCACAAGCCAAGTCTCTAAATATGTTTCTTGCTCAATAAGATACGACAATTTTAATTGCTAGAAGTATAAATGTGGAAGAGTAGGAACAAAGAAGTAACCAAATGAAGACACACGATGTTTTTGACGTGGTGTCGAAGACTTGCCATTTTCACTAATCCATGTTGAGGAAAACCCAAACGAATTGGATCGGCTCTACGAATTAAGCATTGCTCCTTGATTTCACTAGTGGTTATTCTTCCTCCACTTCAGATATGGTGAACACTGAGCCACTCACAATTGGCGTTGGGCCTCTTCACAATCTTCTTGAAGAGATCACTACGCAAACTCTCACCAAGTTATTTAGGTGCTGGCAAACACCAAGAGTAATAAACCACGGTCTTCGCTTGATGGATTTCAAGTGCCAAGGATCAAACTAGGAATAAATACACTTGAATTTGCTCAACTACCTCAAATGACGCAAATAGAGTGAATGAGGTGTTTGATGTGTGCTACTTGCTCAAGGATATTCAATAAAGAGTGTTCTATTTATCCTAGAATTGGTGGAAATGTATTTATAACCCCCTCCTACTAAATTTGACCATTTGAGACAAATTCATAAAAAAAATCAGGAAAATCATTAGTATCATTGTTGTATGGTCGATACTACTGCATTTCCTTGCAACGGTTATAGCAGACGCATTTAATGTTCTTGAACTAGCCATTACTATGAGGCATGGTACTACCACTGTTATATATGTGGTAGTTCCGATCTTCAGTACTATCGTTTCCTTTAGAAGGTACTACCGTTTTTCTTAAGGACCAAAAGTATCCCTCTCTGGAAATAACATACTGCCAACTAGAATTCAGTCCTTCCGGGGTGCCTAGTACCGCTCAAGATTTACAATCATACTGCGATGCGGTAATACATGCCAATTGTATTCCGATAATACCGTTTTCCAACGAAGCAAACATGCTCCAAAAGTGTCTCTACGCAAATTACATACCGCCAACTAAAATTCAGTCCAACAAGGGTGTGGTAGTACCGCACTACCTCCCAGTCATCCCGCAATATGATAGTACCGCCAAGTAACCTCCTGTACTACTGGTTTTTCTTTGAATACATAGTTGGATTTCAATTTAAATTCTAAGTGCATACATAATCCATAATTGATCCAAAATGGTACAAGAATATGCTGTCAAGCTACTACATATAATCCCTTTTATTAATACGGTATCTAACCTAAAATATGGTCTTTCAACCTTTTCGTCCTAAGACCGGTAAAAGGTGATCCTAGACTACTTATACCTTTCTTCCATACCATTGTGATCTTCTCTTCAACTATTTGTCATGCATCTTCTAGGACTAAACCATTTAAACACTTGATAAGCATGTTAGTCCCATATTCACACATTGTCATTAATTACCAAAGCAATTTTTAGGGGCCTAGATGCTTTTAATCTACCCCTTTTTGGTAATTGATAACAACCCAACCAATATAAGTGAAAGATAGAATTTTGAATATACCACTTGTTGAAAAATGAGTTGTATATTGTTGAAAAACGAGTTGTATATTCTTGTTGTGACTTTAAAAAATAAGTAATTCTTGCAATGAGCTCAAATGAGTTTTTAGAAATATTTGCTTCTAAAGTTGTTTCAAAGAAGGCTTCCCCTAAATATGTGCATGTTGATTTGAAAAGTTATTTTGCAAGCACATGTAGATATTTTTGAAAATTTTGGCAGAGTTTCTTTTGTTTGTTGAATTTGAGAGAAATGACAATATTAAGCTCAAACTAACTAAGATTACAATTGCATTTCATAGAAATAGAGAATAACATAACGACATTATCAAGTTCAACACATTACATAGCATGTTGACATAGCACATAACTTGACAAACTTCATCACATCACAAGACAAGTTCATATAAATATATCATATGTAAAAGTATTATGTAGTAGATAGATTTTCTTGACTTTCTTCTTCTTTGCTTCTACCCAATGGCGCCTTCTTATTTACTTCTCCTCCTTTGACATCAAAATACCAAAAAGGGGCTACTCCTGCGGAGAGGAGTCACAACAGTGACGATGGCCATAGCGAATAGGGGAAAACAGATTCGCCAAAGTGCAATCAATGGAGGTGACCCTCTCATTAAGAGAAGAAAGCGATGCATTGGTCTAATTGATTGTCCTGAATCCAGAGAACAACATAGTAGATTTGGGTTAAGGAAACTTGCTCCTCCTTTGGTGCATCTTCTTCTTGTTGAACCCGAGGACGAGGTGCTATAGGGATAGGAGGACCCTCTCATGGCTTGCATAACTTATGGCTGGATCCCAAACCTCCATAGTATCCAGTCTTCCGGATGATCAAAGCTATGACATATGGAGCATAGTGTATTCTTTTGACCCAATCATTCTTAGAAGAAGCAATTTCCTGAATGATGAGATCTACCACATCAAACTTCCTACCATGTATGATATTATCAACTATGTTCCAAGTGTGTCCTCTAATGACGTCAAAGTATCCATTTTTATGGAGAATGGTGGTTGATGATTTTGTTGACTAAGTTGGGAAGAGGTAGAAGACCCGCTAGCTTGCCTGGAACATACCTAACATTTGCATCATAATACTTCATCTAGGCAGAAACCAGTAGTGCTGGTCTATCATAAATTTCTCATATCTGCATGGCTCAATCCTTAGAGCTAGCTCAAATTCATTCTTTGGCATTCCAAGTAGGTAGTCCCCGTCATCCATGTCATATAAGAGAAATTTGAAGATACATACACTGTGGCATAGAATTGTCGAATGATCTCATCATTGTAGTCACATTTTAGAGTGACAAGGTCCTAAATATCAGCCCTTTGAAATATCCGATATGCTCCATCATACTTGTCCAAAGAGTCCAGATGTGCCCAATCCACATATTTGCAATCAGTGAATTGCCTATGGGGGGCCATACATCTGGCATACACCATCCACTGAAAACTAGTGTGAAACCTCGGATCTGTAGATGTCATTGGTGCACAAACTGATTTGGCTGATGCAGGATAGTGCATTCATCACTAGTGATTGTCCTCAGGTTAATTGGTTGCTCCTCAGGCTCTTCCATTTCCTCATCAGATTCCTCCTATGAGGAGCTCTTCTTATGGTCAAATTCTGTTTCTGACTCTAGAGCTGCAGTTTTGCCTCTATCCTCTCTACCCTTCTAAGGTGCCTCTGGATTGCTTTCAATGAGTTGAGCAGGAGCCAGAACTGAGGGCGGTTCAGGAGTAGAGGAGGTTTGGGCAGAAGAACCTACTTGAGACCCTAGAGTGCCAAAATGCTTGCGTATGGCACTCTTTATTCTAGGCATCTTCACATAGGAGAGAAAAGATAACAAGGAGTAGTTAGAGTTCATCCAAAATAGGTTCAAAGTTGAATGGAATGAAGTGGCAAACTTGTCAACAAAATTGATAGTACCGATGTTCATATAGTAGTAATACCAGGCTGAGGTAGTACGCCATTCAATGATCGGTATGACCGCACCACGGTAGTACCGCGCATGCTGAGCGGTAGTACCACTTTCTCTGAACAAGTTGTAGGGCAAACCAATGTTCAATTTTTCTAGTGGAATTGATGCATAAGCATTGCATAACACTACATTTAGTAGTTTGCCCAAGTTAAACAAACTAAATCATTCACATTCATCACAAGAACCTATTAGACCTAGGGTTTGAGAGCAAGGTAAAAGGAGGGAAATTTGAGGTGTTTTTACCTTGAGATTTGAAGGACAAGAATCCTTTGGTGCCAAGGAGTCAATAGGAATTGAAGAGACCTTGAGGAAATCTGAAGATCTCAAGTGGAAAATTTTTGAGAATTCGCGGGGGAGAGAGAGTATGGAGGAGGAGTGCGGAATGACCACTCTAGACAGGAGAGGGAGAGGTTAAAGGATCGTGGGTCGATAGTTAATGGGACCACTAACCATCGCGGTAGTACCACAAGTTCAAAGTCAATAGTACCGCAAGAACAAGACCGCAATTCCGATTTCCCTGATTCTACAAGGATAGAGATTGGGAAATTTGAGAAATATGCAGATGATCCTAGTTTTTCACTCAAATAAGTATCATTCAGGATCATTATGCATTGAACAAACAAAAAATCATCCAAAAACATAGTTTTTATGAACGTAGAGATTTTTAAGAAGTAATTGAAAATAATTTGAAAATATTTTTCTCAAAAGCTCCAAATAACACCAAATGTGCACGAATAGAATGAGGTATAAGTTAAAGCAACATTTGAATAGTGTATGATATTTAATTCATTTCTCAACTTGAAAAAATGGCTTTCATCTAATGCTTTAGTGAAAATATATGCTAATTGGTCTTCGGTCCGAACGTGGTTAATTATTATATCTCCCTTACTCACATAATCTCTCAAGAAGTGGTGGCGAATATCTATATGCTTGGTTCTTGAGTGTTAGACCAGGTTATTGACTATTTTCATAGCACTATCATTATCGCACAAAATATGCATTTTATCAAATTTAATTCTATAATCCATCAATTTTGTCTCATCTATAGTAATTGAACACAACAACTACCCACGGAAATATATTCAGCTTCAACGGTAGAAAGTGCTACGAAATTTATTTCTTGAATGACCATGAAACTAAACACCTTTCTAACAATTGACAACTTTCCGAGGTGTTTTTTGTATCCACTTTGTAACCCACATAATCAGAATCCGAATATCTAATTAAATTAAATTTAGCTCCTTTAGGATACCATAAGCCAATGCTAGAGAAATACTTTAAATATCATAGAATTCTTTTTATGGCTATCAAATGACACCCTTTTGGTGATTCTTGAAAATATGCGCACATGCAAATATTAAATATGATATCATGTCTAAATACGGTAAGATAAAATAAACTACCAATCATAGATTTATAAAGTTTTAAATCTACCAGTTTACCTCCCTCATTGAGATCAAGATGTCCATTTGTCCCCATAGGAGTCTTGATGGGATTTACATCCTCCATGCCAAACTTCTTGAATAAATTTTTCATGTACTTCGTTTGACTTATGAATGTCCTGCCCTTAAGTTGCTTCATTTGAAGTATAAGAAAATAGCTTAGTTCTTCGATCATGGACATTTCAAATTCTCTAGATATCATATCCCCAATTTTTTTTGCAAAAAGTATTAGTTAGTAGACCCGAATATGATATCATCAATATAGATTTGGCATACAAAAAAATCATCGTTAATAATTTTTGTAAATAACGTTCTATGAACATTCCCAATTTTAACCCTTTTAGAGAGTAGAAAATCTCGAATGCGCTCATACCATACTCTAGGAGCTTGTTTTAAGCCATATAGTGTCTCAGAGAATTTATACACATGGTTAGGGTACTTAGGATCTTCAAAACCCAGGAGTTGTTCATCTACATACTTTGGCTCAAGAGAAAAAACAAATGAGTAATGTTCACAAAAAGAAGCTACATGGGATCGAGTATGAACACCTTGACTCACGTCACCTAATATTTGATCTATTAAATGATCATTTGCATTCACATTATGAATCTTTGTGGTAGTGTTGAAGGTTGCTCTTCTTTCTCTTCCAAGTCTATTGCTTGAATGTAACTTATTGTGGAAGAGGTAGGAGCTTCCACTTATTTTGATAAAGGTGATTCACTTGTGTCTTCCTTTGACTTGATATCGCCTATATCATCGCTTGCTTTAATCCCTCATCACCTATATCATCCTAATTTTCTTACTTTTTTTAGAGCCATTAGTCTCATCAAATTGAACATCACATGTCCCTTCAACTAAACTAGAGTTTTGCAACCAAATAACCAAGCAAGAGACCTTCATCACATCGACTTTGAAATTTAAAGAGCTGAATACCTATTCTTAAGATATATTATTTGCAACCAAATACTCGAAAGTAGGACATGTTCGATTTTCTTCCAATAAGAAGTTCATAGATAGTCTTTTCAAAAGGCAATGTAAGTAAAGGCGATTTATTGTATGACATACGGTGTTAATTGCTTCCGCCCAAAAGTGATCAGAAGTATTATACTTTTCAAGCATTCTCCTAGCAATTTTAGTTAATGTGATTTTTTCTCTCTACAACTCTATTTTGTTCTGGAGTGTAGGTGGTGGAAAACGCGTGCTTCATTTCAAGTTCATCACAGAAATCTTCAACTTTAGTGTTTTTGAACTCAGAACCATTATCACTATAGATTTTCTTTATTTTAAAATCAAATTTATTTTGGACCCTTTTTGCAAAACTTTTAAAAATGCCGAAGGCTTCGGTCTTGTCATGCAAGAAGAATACACATGTATATCTAGAGTAATCATCTACAATGACTAAATAATAGCTACTACCACTGATGCTTCTATAGGTTATTGGTCCAAATAAATCCATATGTAAGAGCTCTAATGACCTAGAGGTTAACATGGTACTTTTGGAAGGATAAGAATTTGCAACTTGCTTCCCGGCTTGGTAAGCACTCCATAATCGATTTTTCTCAAACTTTATGTCCTTCAAACCAACCACTAAATCATATTTGAAAAGCTTTTTGAGTTGAATCATACCCACATGACTAAGCCTTCTATGCCATAACCAACCCAAAGAAATGTAATGCCCTTAACGTCTTTACGGCGTCCCTGGGAATGTTTAGCGGAATGACGGAGTTTTTCGATTTTCCGGTGAATTGCGGGAGGCAGGAATAAAATTACAGAACTATCTAACGTGAAAAAAATTAATTAATTAATTAATTAAAACTAAGAGTTGGGCTGCCTATAGGGGTGGGCTAGCCACTTTGGGCCAGCTAGCCCAAAAGGGGCCTAAGCCGCCCTCTTTTCTTCCCCTAAACCCTAGCCAACCCCCTCCCACCCCTTGGCCGCCCCCACCCCCTTGTGGCCGCCCCACCCTGCTCTCTCTCTCTCTCTCTCTCCCCAAGGCTGCCAAGGCTGAAAAGAAACGAAGAAAAAGAAGAAAGAGAGGAAGAAGGGAAGGAGAGGAAGGGGAAAAGGAAGAAGGAAAAGGGGGATCTCGTGGGATTAAACTAGGTAAATTTTCTTACCTCAATTCTCCTCTGTTTTGGATGTATTTTGGGTTTATGGCTCAGGATTAGAGGTGACCTAGTGGGGGAATCAACCGATTAGCGTTAAATTGTTGTCTGCACATAGGCTGATTCGAGTAGATCATCTATTCGTAATAGCGCTGCTGCAGTGGGCTGGGTATAGGATCGACGAACTGAGAGGGTGTTGTCGGGTTTTGGGCTTAGTAGCATTTTATTTTCTTAAGATATGTATGTCTTGTTGTAGTCATGTGCTGAAAGATGGTTTTTGAACAGGTGGCTTCGCTCCTGACTATGCTTGAGCGCTTCACTTCTTCGGTAGAGGCAAGTAAACGTAGTGGTTGTTGCTACCATTTAACTTGTTAAATTTACTACATTCACATTGGATAATTCTTTTAATTTGAGATGCTTTGTCGTTGCTACATGCTTTCTTTAATATGTTCTATGTGGTAGCATTTTTATGATCGATTGTTTATGTTCTTGAAGAATCGGACGTGGTTTATGTGGTATTACACTTAATAAAACAAATGTGGTTATGGGGTAGTATTCTTTATAAAGATATTATGGTCTATGTAGTAGTATTCTTTATGAATATATTGTGGTCTATGTGGTAGTATTTTTTTATGAATCGATTGTTTATGATCTTGATGAATCGAATGCGGTTTATGTGATGTTAATCTTAATGAAACAAGTGTGGTTATGGGGTACTATTCTTTATGAATCGATTAAGGTCCATATGGTTAAATTCTTATGAATCATTAATATTATATTATGCATATCATGACATATCATTTGCATCGTGGATGTCACCGCACATAGCCGCGACCGTACCGGTACAGCATGTACATTGCCGTAGTACGATGCATACTCTTACCTTATTGGGTAAGGGTGCAGTGGATCATATGCATTCATATGCATTTTCATTGTGGATGGATCATTTGCATACTTATACAATATGTTGTGGATGAATTATTTACATACACATGCAACTTCTTAGTTTTTTATGTGAAATTAGCTCATGAGAGTCACTTGTGGTATGAGAAATGTGGCTGTAGTCGTGGAGTGGGGTTCAGCCCCCCTGTGGAATGGTAGGGGTTGCAGTTGTGGCATGAGATTTTTCTCTTGTGGTAACTATTGTTAGCGGATGTGGTTATGAGAAATAATAAGGTTGGTGAGGAATATATGTTAATGCTTTACTGATGTTGGTAGTAGTGGTGGTTACAGTTATGAAGTAGGCAAATAAGGCTTAATTGCTAATGTTTACTATTGTTGGTAGTAATTGTGGTTAAAGCCACAAATACAGTCATTGTGGGAAAAATTTGTTGATGCTTAAACTATTGTAGTTTAATTAACTTGTTAAATAGTTTGCTTACTGAGATTTTTATCTCACTCTTTTTCCTCCCTTTCCAGGTGATCCTTGATCATGTATGGGAAGGGTAAAGCGGCACAACACTATTACACACTATTTAATGATTTATGCTGTAACAAATATAAGGAGTCTCTAGTTATTTATCTATTTTCCTCATTGTTGATCACTTTTAATTAATAAGACTAGACTGTTGTTTGCTTTATTTGGTTAAAATTGTTAACAGATGTTTCTTATTTAGTATTTTTTTTCCATTACTCACTATCTTATTTTGCTTCCGCTTACATGTCTTCTATTTTAGAGAACATTGCCGGTTTACTTTTACCTTATAATCTGGCTAGTTGTGGAGTGGTTTAGTGGCATTATAGGGTAATGTGGGTCTTGGGGTGTTACAAGAAGTTTTTACCATTAAACAAGTTTTCAAACATAAATCGCTAGAAGAAAAATCAACCAAGTAAAAATTTTCAAATCTAAAATCTTTGAAAACTATCTCTTTTTCTTTTTCCTTTGAAATGGTTACTCCATCTCTAGAGAAGGAGCAAATTAATCCAAGATCACACAATTGAGCAATGGATATGAAATTAAAATTTAATATTTTTATAAAAGATACATTCAAAATTGAATGGTCATTTGAGATAGTGATTTTACCCAAACCAAAAATATTTCCTTAGCATTGTCTCTTTGTTGATTCCATTTTCAAAGGTGGTGAATATCTTTCGGTCTCCTGTTATGTGTTGAGTGCAACCGCAATCAAGCACCCAATGTCTTCCACTGGTCTTGTAGTTCACCTACAAAAGAAAACTAAGTTATTTTATATACTCAAATTTATTTAGATCCTCAAAGATTAGTGGTCAAGGCTTTAGGCACCTAAATACATAGTTTTAGTGCCTAAAATTCAAGTGCCAATAAATCTAGCAATAATCTTTCCATCCTTACTTTTCTTAAGAATATAGCAAGAATCATATAATCCTATGGATGGAGTCTTATCAATAGGACAAGTTTGTTACAAATATCCTATTTCCTAGCACTTATGGCAATATTTACCATTTTGCTTCATAAATCTTGTTGGTTTGTATATCGATTTCTTACCCTTTTTTGGGCACATACCCAAAGCTATCTTTGTTGAATAGGCACTTTTGTTCACTCAAAAGATTATCAAGGGTGGCCTTACCCTTAAAGCACCATTCTAATAAAGGCACATGCAAGGGTGGCCTTACCCTTGAAGCATCACAATACTTATTACTACCATGATTAGAATCTACTTTAGAGCAACATGGAATAGCAAGTAGATCATCACATGAAGTAGATGAGCTAGTCTTAGCAATTTGTACACTAGCCATTTCATTAAAAAATATCACATGTGATTCCAATGCTAATGTGAGACTTGCTTGAATTTTTTTGGATAAGTTATGAGTTTCATTTAGCTCCTTATAAGAATTTTTAAGAGAGATACTTTTTTCTTGAATACCTTGAATTTTGACTTTTCTTTTCTAAGATATTTATTCAAGTCTTCCAACATATCTATAAGCTTATCATATCAAGGTTCATCATCATCAAGAGAGTTTACCTTATCTCCTTTTGTCATGAGGCATGGAGGAGACGAGAAAAGTGATACATCCTCCTTGATGGCGATGCCGACAAGTTCCTTGCTCTTAGGAGACTCATCATCATCGCAGTCATAGTCGGTGTACTCCTTATCAAAATTCCACTCTCCAACGTAAGCTTTATTTTTTGCCATCCTTGTGAAGTTTCTTGAAAATCTTCTTCTTTCTATTGAAATCCTTCTTCTTGGATAAATTCCCCTTGTCATCCTTCTTTATAGGGCAATGAGAGGCAATGTGCCTCTTCTCATCACACTCATAGAAATGAATATTGCCATAGCACTTGTTATCGTTGTAGGAGCGTCCCTTTTTGTCCTTTTTATGACTAGCGCTTCAGTTTGAGCGTCTTCTATGAACTTCTTTATTTTTCTCATAAGAATGATTATTTCCTCCTTGGAATTGTCCTCATCATTTTTGGACTCATCACTAGACAATGCTTTGGTTTTGAAATCGGTGACATTCTTGCTCTTAGAGAAAGATTGCTCCAAAAGCTCCTTATCCTTCTTGCACAACTCATTGGTTATGAGGTTGCCCAAGAGTTGTGTTGGTGTCATCCTTGTCAACTCGAAAGAGTTGAGAAAGAATATCACCAAGGTCTCATATTTTTTAGTTAGTGACGCGCCTAGGACTTTGAGTTCATTCATAATGTTGTTGAGGTGAGAATACATATCATTAATGTCATCATGTGGCAACATTGTAAATATCTCATATTGATCCAGAGTCTATGAAATTTGGTTTCTTTGACTATGGATATTCTCTCATGGATTTCCGAGAGAATGGTCTATATCTCATGAGAGGTTTCTAAATTGCTTATTCAATTGAACTCATCCACGTTCACAGCTCCAAAAAGAGTATTCATTACTTAAGTGTCTAAATGAGCGTTGCGCTTCACAAATTCCGTGGGGTGGGCTGAATTAAGAGGCATAATACAACCCGCATTTATGATTCTCTATATACTCAGACTCAAGGCCTTTAAATAAATAGACGTTCTAATTTTTCAATATGCATAATTTAAACCATCGAATAGAGGTGCCTTTTCTATAGCAATACCTCTACTAGCCATCCTTTTCTCACTTAGACAGTTAAGTCTAAATCAATAAGAGACCAAGTTCTGATACCACTTGTAGGATCAAAGAAAACTGACTAGATGGGGTGAATAGGAAGTTCTAAAATTTCTTACTTTCTAAAATTAATTTTTACGAATTAATAGCTAAGTAATATTTCTATAACAATTCAAAACCTACATAATTATAGAAAATCCAGAGCACCACAAGCCAAGTCTCTAAATATGTTTCTAGCTCAATAAGATATGACAATTTTAATTGCTAGAAATATAAATGCGAAATAGTACTGACAAAGAAATAACCAAATGAAGACACGCAATCTTTTTAACGTGGTGTCAAAGACTTGCTCGTCTTCACTAATCCACGTTAAGAAAAGCCCAAATTAATTAGATCGGCTCCACGAATTAAGTCTTGCTCCTCTATTTCACTAGTGGTTGTTCTTCCCTGCTCCGGAGATAGCAAACACCGAGCCACTCACAATTGGTGCTAGGCCTCTTAATAATCTTCTTAAAGAGATCATCATGCAAACTCCTGCCAAGCCATCTAGGTGCTAACAAACACTAAGAGTAATAAACCATGGCCTTCGTTTGACGAATTTCAAGTGCCAAGAATCAAACTAGGAATGAATGCACTTGAATTTGCTTAACTATCTCAAATGATGCAAATGGAGTGAATGATGTGTGCTATTTGCTCACGGATATTCAATAACAGTGTTCTACTTGTCCTAGAACTGGTTGGGGGGTATTTATAATCCCCTTCTACAAAATTTGACCGTTTGGGATAAATTCATAAAAAAAATCAGGAAAATCGATAATACCGCTGTTGTATGGCCAATACTACAGCATTTTCTCACAATGGCTATAACATACACATTTAATATTTCTGAACTAACCATTACTGTGCAACACGATACTACCGTCGTTATATATGCAGTAGTTATGATCTTCGGTAGTATTGTTTTTTTGGGGACAATACTACCTTTTTCTTGAGGACCAAAAAGTGGCCCTCTCTGGAAATAACTTATCGCCAACTAGAATTCGGTCTGTTCAGGGTGCGGTGATACCGCTCATGATTTACGATCACACCACGATGCAATAGTACCGCTAATTGTACTTTAGTACTACCATTTTTCAAGAGAGCAAACATGCACCAAAAGTGTCTTCCTGGAAATTACATACCGATAACTCAAATTCGGTCCAATCGGGGTGCGGTAATACTACATTACCTCCTGGTCATACCGCAATGCGATAGTATCGTTAAGTAACCTCCAGTACTACCGATTTTTCTATGAATGCGTAGTTGGTTTTCAATTTAAATTCTAAGTGCTTGTATGATCCTTAGTTGATCCACAATGGCACAAGAATATGTTGTCAAGGTACTAGACATGATCCCTCTTAATAGTATGATATCTAACCTAAAATCCAATCTTCTAATCTTTTATCCTAAAATTGGTAAAAGCAAAAGGAAATCCTAGACTACTTGTACCAAGCTCGAGCTAGCTTTTTTTAGCATTAATTGCTTGCCCAAGCTCAAGCTAGCTTTTTTTAGAGGGTGCACTGCTAGAGCTCTGATCTTTCTTGACGTCCTAAAAAAGGAAAAGCCGATAGAGACCATCTGTATCATTAGCACATGACAATCATAAGACTTCATGCCATTTAACTTCAAATCTTGCATCGAAACAAGTTTTTTCATATTGCCGGAGTAACCAGATGGGACTTTGATACCATGCAAGCACTGGCACAGTTCTATTTTCTCGACCTTGGATAGAGTGTAACACATAGGGGGAAGATACGTTTGTCCATTATCGATTCTTATCGGTGCTAACTTAGATCTGATGTCCATATCAACCAAGTCAAGTCGTGCGTTAACACCGTCCTTTGTTTTATCATGAATGTTCAGTAAGAGACCAATCAAGCTGTCACATACATTCTTCTCTACATGCACGATGTCGATGCAGTGCCGAACATCTAGGTACTCCCAATAAGGTAAGTCTCAAAATATTGATCTCTTCTTTTAGATGTTCTTCTCATGAGCCCTCAATTTATATTCTTTTCCGAGGACAATATCTAAATCCTTAACCATATTATAAACCTCTTTTCCACTTAAATGCCTTGGAGCTGAACTGTCCACTTCTCTTCGTCAAATTGTTTCTTCATCTTGCGATACAGGTGAGCCCTCCGAAGGAACTTGCGGTGATGCATGTACACGGTTTTACGTGAGTGTTTCAACCACACACTCTCGGCATCATCTAAACAGTGAGTACAAACTTTGGCACCTTTTGTACTCTGGCCTGACGAGTTAGTAAGGGTAGGATAATCATTTATGGTGCAGAACAACAAGGAGCACAAAATGAAGTTCTCTCGTTTGTATGCATCCCATACCTGTACTCCTTCGTTCTACAGTACTTTTAGATCTTCTATCAACGGTGCTAAGTACACATCAATATCATTCCCAGATTGCTTTGGCCCTTGGATAAGTATTGACAGCAAAATATACTTTCTCTTCATATACAACAAAGGAGGAAGATTATAGATGCAGAGAGTCATGGGTCAAGTGCTATATCAGCTTCTCATGCTACTGAAAAGATTCATTCCATCTGTACTCAATCCAAACCATATAATCCTCGGTTCTACACCGAAGTCTACAAACCTCCTATCGATGTTTCTCCACTAGGTGAAATCAGTAAGGTGTCTTAACATTCCATCCTTCTTGCGCTCCTCCGAGTGCCAACGCAGCAGTTTTGCCTTCTTTGGATTCGAAAAAAACCACTTCAAACAGGGCATTATAGGAAGATATCATGCCACCTTAGCAGGAGGTCTTTTCTTCACCTCTGTTCTCTCGCCGTCATCTGATTAATTGTTACGTTTGTATCGGGATGCGTTGTACACCAGACATACATACATGTTTGCATACTCCTTACGATAGAGGATGCAGTCGTTCGGATATGCATGTATTATTTCTACTTTCATTCTCAATAGACAAAGAACATTCTTACCTTTATATGTAGTTTTAGGCAACTCATTTCCCTTCGAAATTATATCCGCTAAAAAACCTAGAGCGCCGTGAAATTCTTGTCGGACAACCCATTACTTGCCTTCAATTTCAATAGTTCAAGCACGGCTGACAACCATGTATACTTTGATTTGCAGTACATGAACAAAGATTTCTCCGAGTCCTCCATCAAGCCCCGGAATTTAACAGACTATCTCTTATCATAGTTCTCTTCTACATCGCAAAGTATCTAATCCAGATTGTCATCGTGCAGCCTATCCAAATCTGAACCACAATCGACATCATCCAACAGCATATCATTGATTTTACTGGCGATGTCATCCGGTGGCATATCATTGACTTCGCTATGACTGGTCCAACACAAATACCCCTTTTTGAAACCCTTTCGAATCAAATGCGCTTCAATCTGCTCTCGGTTCTTAAACATCTTTAAATTCTCGCAGTCAATGCATGGACAATACATATATTCCACTTCTTTATTCAACATATCCTCCTCGGCAGCTATTGTAAAAGCAGACATGCCATTAATGTACTCTTCACTCACACGGTTCGCGGAATACATCCAGTTTTTGTCCTATGTTTTGCATACATATAACAATTTAGTATTAAAAATTAAACTAATTAATTAGTATACTATATATATACCACATGCATTGAGGCTTTGCTAGTTTAATATTAACATAACAGCTATTCTTTCAGCGAGGAACCAATTATAATCAATAATTTTGACAAATTTGGTCTCCCATATGATGGGAACTGATCATGTATGGCTAAGTAGATGGAAACCATCTTCAATAACAGTCATCAAAAGTTATATCTAAATTTTGATGCAACAAAAAATAAATTTCATTACTAACCATATCTAGGGCAACCAAGAACTTGATAAATCTTCAATATTTCCTGTCAAATAGCTAGCCTCCTTCCACTAAATTAAATGTCCTGAAAGTCTTGCCTCCAGGTGCAGCACCGGCCTAGATCTGGAATTCAAGACAGAAACCATGATTCTGAGCGGCACAATTAATATCGCAATTAATATATAGGTGGATTATCACAGATGGTTTTGAATAAAAACCGTCTGTGATAATTGATATATTATCATAAACGGTTCAAACTAAAAACCGTCTATGATATTTACAGTATCACAGACAGTTCATGGTAAAAAAATCGTCTGTGATACTTCACAGACGATTTTTGCCAAGAACCGTCTGTGATATTAACTCTTCACAAACGGTTTTTTTCAACGACAATAACACAAACGATCTCTAAATTAAAACCATTTGTAATAGTATACATCACAGTGTTGCATCTAGTAATAGTGTTTCTGTAGTAGTGTGTGCACTCCCTAGCACTTTCCAAAAAGTTGTTTTTGAAAACATTTCATTTTATAAAATTACTAGTCAAGTGCCTGTGCGTTGTAACGGATCTTAAATAATTGATAACGCAAATTCTAAAGTCTCAAACAAACTAATATGAGTTTCCCTACATCCATTTTTTGATATAAAACTCTCCCTACATCTATGAGTTAATTGTTCATGGGACTCAAATTTTTCGCTATGAATCCGTCGTGGAAAAATAGTTAAAGCTTAAATTTTAAATAGCATAAAAATTCTTGTTACAAGCAAGACAAATCATGCCATGAATCACATGCGTACACATATGTGTAGGTAATCCTATCATCTCATATTTGATACATGCCAAAAGATATATTTCATTATCTAAACAAAAATGGCCCTATGTAATACAAGAAGCAACTTACGGAGGAAGTCCCTCTGGATCAGCCACAGAAGTTTTGCAGGCTCAAAAGCAACATCTTGCCCCTGCAGAACCAATCAACATAAATTTGATGTAGTTTTTTAGTTTCATACTGAGAGTTAGATTAATGAAGTATTACCTTCACTCTAGTTTCCACAAGAGAAATGGAAAAAATGGAAATTTGTTAGAACATTGCCAAGGTACTTATTCAAATGAAAAGCTCCAATCAGAAATGGCAGCAAGCAAACCTTCCATAGAATTCTTTAGCAATAACTCTCAGTATACCAGCCTAGACCTCTTATCCTAAGGCCAGCTCATTCAGGGTTATTTTCAAACCTTACTATTACATTAGCTAGGGAAGAGATGAGGAATCGGTATTCAGTATACACAACATTAGAGATTAAAAAAAACATGTTCCTATTCTCAAGAGTTAAACTCTAAACTCGGCCAAGCATCGTCCAACTTCAGCTGGTTACCTGCTAGTAACCATTTTCAGTTCAAACTCTCTATTGCCAAGTGAATCATGCATCCTAAAGACCTACCTGGCTTTGGTTTTGGACCTGTTCCTAGCAAAACTGGTTAGGGTCCGAATTCCAAGACCCTGAACAACATTGCTACATGTTGGGTGATATTTGGATAATCAGATTATCCTACTCTGACTTAATCACCTCATATATGCACCATAGTTATCTTGAAAGTGACACATTAATATGGTTTCACATAGGATGTAATTCGAATAACAAAGCAAAGCTTGTCAAATGAGTTCTTTCGATCATTGCTGTAATCTGACTTAGCATGATCATACCAACTATGATCCAATTGACATCAGGTACTGCTTCATATCACATACTACAAATAGGCATGCATAATTGAGAAAATAACTGTTCAAACTAATATGTTCCAGAAGTGAAGCGTGATGAGTACAAAGAAAAAGGAATGCACAGCAATCAGCAAGGGAACTATACAACAAATTGGTTATACCTCTTCTTGAAACCTTTGCAGCATAAGCCGTTTTTGTTCTTGGTCTGCAGCATAATAAGCTACCTTGGCCTTGTATTGGAGATGACCATGTTTTCCCCTTGTCTGCAGCAAAAGCCATTGTCCATGTTAAAAATTATACAGTAAAAGGTGCTAATGACATAAATGTCAGAATATAGAAATCTCCCTAATGCTACAACTTGTATGAGCGACTGCTGGTCCTTGCTAGCATATCCTTATGAATCAAATCAATCAATCTTATACTATGACCAACTCACAAATTAGTGGCCATTTCATAGGAGTGCCTTGACTCTCAAATCTAGCATGCCTTCCCCACATTCAGATATTCTATAAATTGACTTGGAGAAAATAATGTTTTCCTATGCCCATAGGTTGGCCGCAGCACAGGCAAACGAAATCCGGTAAAACTCATTGAAGGGTTGCACAAATAAGCTACTTCTGATTTCTAGTTCTGCGCTAACCCGAATAAAAACTGAAACAGCCATTGATACCCAATAGTTGGCAGCAAAGCAAACTCAAAGACAAAGGGATCGGATCTGTATTACCCAAAGTAAGAGCACTTGCAGTCATCAACTACCCACTACACTGAATTAGTAAAGCACCACATGAATTTGACAGCCTTAAGGGCAAACAATTACTACAGATGAATAAAACTGCACACAACAATTTCAAGAACACGCATACGATGTCAGAAATCCCAAAGATGAATCTATGAATCAAACAATAAAGCAATGCTGCTGTGAGTACAGAAAAATGTACCTCTCCAAAAAGTTTAACAAGCCAAGCTACCAACATATAATCTACAGATTACACACAATCAGACAACGCATTGACACCACAAAGAGATATACATATAAATTAGTCCATAGTCTAGGCCACAGTATTCCACAGAAATTCCACACCACTCGCATAAAATGGAACAATTCTAAGACCAATAATTGCAGGGGGTGAGAGAACCGAACCATACCTATCGTCCAGAACGAGGAATCGGCCTTCACGGGATGCGTCAGGTCGTGCTGCAAAACAATCCAAAAAATCAAATCCCCTAAACACACAAACAAAACCCAAGAAAATATCAACCTTTTAGCATGAGCTCGAGTGGAATCGAATTGGAAGAGAGTGGAAACCACCGACTGACGTTGAGGTAGGACGGATTGCCACGGATGCCGACCTCGATGTGGCCGGCCTGGATGGCGCAATGGAAGAGCTTGGTGGGCACGCCATTGGGGAGCTCTATGTACATGTTCACCTCCTCCAGCGAGAGCTCAGTGACTCCGATAAGCCGACGCGAGGCATCAATCCGAGGCTCCTAGCTTCTTCTTCTTCCCTAGCTCTCTCCTCCTAGGCTTGCGTGACAGTAGCACTGTAAGGGGGTGTCGCGCCCAAGTCCGAAACCCTAGACTTCACTTGAGGCAGCAATCGGAAGGGGAGAGGAAGCACTGGGGTTGGTGCGTGCGATGGCGTCGAAGTCCTTGAGGATGCGGAAGTTGGCCGGAGAGCTGCTCCGCTCGGGAAGCCACACACCGGGTTGGGAGGAGGGAGAAGAGGAGTCGGGCGGCACTGGAGCGATGAGTCGGGGAGGGCAGGAGTGGCGGTGGCGAGGGGGAGCCGAAGGTCGGCGTGGTCACCTTGAGTCAGGGAGGGCAGGGCAGCGGTGGCGACGAAGAGGTAGAGATCGGCGGGGTCGGCGGTTGTGAGGAAGGCGCAGAGGACTCCGGCGCGATGGGGGAGGAGGATCCGCGGGGGGAGGAGGGGTAGCTGGAGAGGAGCCTTCTAGGGGCAGTGGGGGAGGTGGATGGGGCGGCGACCGGTGGGTGGAGAGGAGGGGCTGTGAGCGGCGGATCTGGGCGGAGGCGGCCGGCGGGTGGGAGGAGAGGAGGGGCGGAGGCGACCGGCGGCCGGGGCGAGGAGGGCGCGGCGGCGACCGGGCGGAGGCGGCCGGCGGGTGGGAGGAGAGGAGGGCCGGAGGCGGGCGGCGAGTGGGAGGGGAGGAGGGGCGGAGGCGGCCGACGGCGGGGGGGGTCGAGGAGGGGCCACAAGCAGCGGATCGGGGCAGAGGCGGCCGGCGGGTGGGAGGCATGAGGGACGGAGGGAGTGGGAGTGGATTTGCGGAGGCGGTGAGGGCGGAGGGAGGGGAGGAGGCGAGGGCGGCGGAGGAGGGAGAGGGGTGGATGGTTTGGATTTTATTTATCAGATCGAATGGCTAAAATCAAAAGGAGGGCTTCGACAACCACCAACTCCTTCTTTTATAATAGTAAAGATATTGTTTTCATGTTTGGAAAATATGTTTCCCAAATACAGAAAATTTCTTTGTGTGGTTCAAAATATATCTTCGGAACAAAACAAAAATACTAGTGGAACAAATAAAAAATATTATTGGAAAAATAAAAGATACTATACTTGCTGAAGTATTGAAACAAATGAATATATATATATATATATATATATATATATATATATATATATATATATATATATATATTACTGAGCAAAATCAGCATACTAACAGAACAAATCAAGATGTGCTACCAAAGCAAAAAACAAAGATAGTACAAGAACAAAGAAAAAAGTACTAACCGAAATAACAGGAAGCAACTACTACAGCAATATGAACTTCTTGCTACTGAATGAACAATATGTACGTACGTACGTATGTATCATTTTGTTCACCTCGTGTCAAGCAACGTAGCGGTTCAAATGGATTGCAATCGATCTGACACTCGGTTTGAAGGATATGAGGTTAAACTCATGAAAAACAAAAGAAATTTACCTTTTTCACGTTGAGGTCATCGCTCTTCATCATTTTTCCCTTGAAATCGGAAACCGTGTGTCACAACCCACATGTCATGAGTTGAAATTCTAGAAAAGCATAGTAGAAAATCCACACACAACATTCTCATCGCGTAGAGGGTCGACATACGTATCTATACTCACAAGGGTTTCTCCATCCTTTCGTGTAGCCAACTGCCCACAAAAGGCAATCACGGAGAGAACTGGAGACCCTTTATCCCTGTTGTGGCATGCGTCAAAACAGTAGGTATTGGTTAGTGGTTACCTCATGGAAGACATAGGAACAGGAGAGCTACAGACAACCACTTATGTAAGAGAGCTTAGTGAGGAAAAAATATCCTCCTTGCCCTCGTACCCCATAAGGCTTTTTATATTTTTATCTTGCCTCTTAATAATTAATCGGTACATTCTTTTATATATACCATACTATACTATTAAGCTTACTCCAAAGCCTATTAGGCAATCCCAACTGTTCGAGGAATTGGGCACCCCACAACAATCCCTAAGCAAATCTAAAGCCAGCATCCGTTGATAAGTATATGGCATACGTGTGATAGGTAGTGATGGAGCCAGTCCATCTTAGGAGCCCAGACAGATAGATAGCTCTGCCCTTTTCTCCGACGATGCTGATGACGTGGTGCGGTTCCTGCCTACTGCAAGGATGCTCACCGACGAGTCCGGACAGTCACGCTGGATCGCCAGGCCTTGGCTCGCCAGTGGTGATAGTCCAACCGTACACTGCACGAGATGATCAACTCGGCCAGTTAGCTAGCTTCGTTCCTAGCTGGAGTCAGCGACGTCCCGTCCATGTCTGCTGGCTCCCTCTATCCATCCAGGCATGCAGCAACTAATTAACTATACCAACTGCGGTTAATTAGTGCGTACTAGCAACGTAGTTTAGTTAACAAGTATGTCATCGATCCCAGCTGTTTGCTTAAGCTTGCAATCTAATTAATATGGAGTACTTCACTTGCATGGTTAACTGTCTACACGAATTGAGGTAGAGGAAGAAGGCGACGATAACGGCGGCGTATGTCATACGCAGATGGGTGGGTGTGTGTACGGCAGGCGAGCTATCTCCATCTATCGATTGATGAGACAGCAAAATTAGCAACGCGCCACCCCCACCCGGCCCCTCGATCCCCCGCGGTCTCGAGACTGGAGAGAGATCCATCAGCCGATCGATCGGCCTGGCCCGTCTGATCGACTTGTGACGAGCGATCCAACTTTTTTACGAGATATATGTGTGAGAAATTGATGGAATAGAAGAACGGTAACATAATCTATGAATATCATCGTCGGAGATAATCTCATAATCACACAAGACATCAGGGGAATAGAACACCAGAACATGGGTTTTATTGATAATAGATTGATTTACATGGTACAATACCTCTATATTTATAGTAGGAAACTCTCCAGAAGTAGTTTAGGTATTTGCTCATATCGGAAACCTATTAGATTTCTTAACACTCCCCCTTAGGCGAATGCCGCAATATGCACATACCTCGTCAAATACTCTTCCCAAAAACTCAGTGGGAAAAAGGGATAGAAAAAAGTACATCACATCCGTTACTTGTGGCATCTGTTGCCTCATTAAAAATCTTACGTGAGAAAACTTTAAGAAAAACTCACAAAGGGAAAAGAGTGCAATATTTATATCTTCAGGATCATATAAGTCTTCTGATCTTACATATGGGCTGTGGTTCAGGGATTCGCTCCCCCTGAATCTTGTAACTCTGTAAATCGTCTCATACCAATGTCTCAGATACACTTGTGGAAACTAGTGACCGGTAGTGATTTTGTGAATAAATTTATTAGATTATCACAAGACTTAGCATTTAATGCATTTATCTCCTCATACTTTTGGGGTTCATGAGGATAAAAGAATTAGGAGCAATATGCTTCGTGATATTGCTCTTAACATAGCCCATTTGTATTTGTGCAACACAAGTAACATTATCTTCATAGATAATGGTGGGATCATTAATGCTGTTCATACCACATGACTTTTAAATGTGGCTAATCGTTCGTCAAAGCCAAACATATTTTGGTGAGATTTCATACCACGATATGCGTATGCCTCATTAAAAACTCCCTTCAAAAAACCCTATAGGAAAAAAGAAATGGAGAAAAGAGTACATAGCATACGTTAAATTGTATTGTAGTTGTTGTCTCATTAAAAACCTTTCAAGTAAGAAAACCTAATGAAAAAAACTTACTAAGGGCAAAGAGTGCAACATTTATCTTCAGGATTTGCAACACTTATCTTCAGGATTTATAAAATATCTTCAGGATATATTATGATCTTCAAAATATTTATCATGTCTATCGATTGGACTTATATCGATAGGTGGTAAAACCTTCAAGGTCGTGATCATCAAGTCAATACCTTCTGGGTTTGACTAAAGTCAAGATTTTCTGAATCTCATGCATAACTATAAAAGTTTAGCATATGGTCCTCCTGAAGACCACTTCCGGTGAAGTCTTATTGTTCTACTACCTTTAATCTATTTTAAGAAATAAATATAGGTCAGTGTATTTATCCTAATCAGGATATGAGAGTAATTAATTACAATACCATATTTCTTCAGGATGTGACTTATCAGAACCTTTCAGGTTCTTTAATATTTAGTAACTATCTCTGAGTATTATCATATGACCAAAAGTTTATTCTATAGGACCAATAGCATGGTCATACTACCATAGAATTAATATAACCAATTTTAATTTTGGTACTCAGGGGATTAATAAATCTGCCATTAACACCAATATATATGGTACCTCCATGGTAATAGAGGATATTGCCACTCCATCAGCTTCTGGTAGGAGATGCATTTCATATGTGCTTATGTGGTGAACTTCTGGTTCTTAGCCTCCTCATTGCATTTCCTCGGATCTTGGATGGGTCCTTATCCACTTCTAGGGATCGCATAATCGTTGGTGTATTTTCGATCAACTAGTGATTTCTCTTCAAGGAAATGCTCTCTTTTCTAAGAGATACTCTTTCTTCAAGTAAGAGTTTATCAGGTAAGAGTTTTGTATACATGTTGCAATTTACTTTCTCATTAAAACACTGAGTCCTTCAGGGATCGAGATTTGGGTTCCATCAAGGGTCCCATTAAGGATTTTCAGAATCCGATAACTGCATATCTTATTCATTTCATCTGCCAGAGTTATTATATAATAGAACATTATTTTATTCACACAAGGAGAATGTAGATCTCTACAGGAATCCTTGATCCATCGCTTTCACCACCTTATTATTTCATAATGACCCATCAAGTCTGAACGAACAGGTTCCAAGACTTTCATCTGTGATTATAGTTCGGTCTTAATTGCTTTGTTTCATTTTGACCCGATATGAACACTTCAGGTGCTCGGTCATGGACTTTCGTTCCGGATTTATATTCTCATACTTTTAGTAATTATAGAGACAAACTGGTTGTCGATAACTTTTCTCCAAATATACTCATAATTGAGTGTTTTTCAATGTTAACCAAAACTTCGTCATTTTCCAAAACGAAGACCTTTTGGTAGTTCCGTGTTCCCAGTAGTATAATATGTACGCACCTTATCACTGAGGTTTTCATCTTCAGGATGAGCCTCTTCAGGAGATATTTCACCTTCAGGGTGAATTCTCTTTTAGAGTATTCAAGGGGTGTTTAATGATTATTTTGACTAATGTCACCAGACCTTATATCTACAGGCGTCCCCGTAGAGTTTAGGTCACTAACCAATAAGTCAATTTCGCAAAGATAGAAATACTATTCAACCCAGCGTATTCCAAACTTAGCGACATATTTACTTCAGGTAAATACTTTATAACTCCTTGCAATGAGCAAAGAAATCTGGCAGTCTCCTTTATATTTAGCTTAGTCAGTGCGTGAACCATATAGTAAAGATCTTTCTTCAGGAAAATATCACAGCATTCGAAAATTTTGGGCATTTCTCTCCCCCTAATGCTGAGATGTGATCTTGCTTAATAGCATACTTTAAATCCCCTCAGTATGCTACGGTGGTGATATCATATGAAAAATGATTGGTTCTCAAAATACGCGCTAATCCTTGATTGAGGATTCTTTTTCTTAATACAGCAAGCTAGATATTTATTAATGTAGTGGCATGGAAAACTGTGTATCTCTACTTCTGGTAGATTATCCTAAACATCTGGTGGGTTATTAATCTGTGACAGCAGAAATATTCTAACTTCTTATATATTGCCCAATGTTATTAATCTGTCACACAAACTTCACGTTTTGTGTTAGTGCAACATGTTTTGATTTGGTCAAGAGTATTATGTTTTGACAGCATAAAATACATCTTCAAGATGCTGGCAAAAGTATAAATATAACACTGTCACATAAAACATGACCATCGATTAATTTGCATGGAATATATATATTCTGTTGGAATATATTTTTAGTTCAATCTCTCAGATGAAAAAATTATTCTTTAGGAATATATGTGATTAACTTGGGAGGTAATTTATATGCATGTTATAATTTATAATGCCAAATGAATATGACATATTTAGATCATTCGGGTTCATTAATATCCAATAGGTCGTCTAGTATTTTGAGAGTTATATTTGCTTCAGGCAAATGGTTATAGCTTCCAGTGGTACATGTGTGGTAATTTCATGCTACCGTGTAATATCCATATATGTGGTCGCATGCTGGCGACTAGCATATTACTAGAGACAAATCAATTACCTTTCTGGGGTTGCAATGATTGTTAACAGTGGATAGTAGATTCAATTATCTCTCAAAATTATAGCTTCAGGCTTATTTGCTGTTGTATTTAACCTAGGATATGCCAAAATGCTTGTCATTACTCTTGTGCTAGTGCCTCAGAGGTTCCAATATTCCTTATATGCCCCAAATTTCTTCCCCTTTTCACACCAACCATAAAATTCCAAATGAAAACGCATGATTCTAGCATTTGCTTCGAAATAACTCAGAGCTTTAGCCATAAGTTATTATTATACTATTTCAAGAGTATAATTTTGTTAGCGTAAAACCAACACACACTTTATAATATAGAAGATGGGGTTATATATAGACTTGAAGTATTTGAGGTTTATAGCATTTTCTAATCGAGGTGATCCTTCTGGGATTTAACATTTGACTAGATTCCTTGTGCCTTCAAAGACACTTTTCCAATTTCCATCTGGGCAATAATAAACTAAGGCATGTCATTCCTTTCAAATATCAGGCATAATATTTACAAATGTTATTCCATGTATGATTAATTAATCTTACTTATGTAAGATATGCTGTTGGCAATGTGTTCTATTAAACAACTATTCAGCAAGGGAAAAGTTTTAATAGAACAACTTAGACCAAACATTTTATGGCATCTGAGAAAGTAGACCAAACATTTTAGACCAAACAACTTAGACCAAACCACGCGGGGGGTCCAACACGGCGAGCAGCGACCGGGCGGTCACCACGGGCGGCTGGCGAGGCTTTGGGTGGCCTATGCAGGGCCATGCGGTCGGATCCAATCGTTGGTGGCTTCTGGCTGTAGCGCCGGCCACATCGGGCGTCAGCGGTGGCTAGCGACCTCAGGTGTGGGAACGAGCGGAGGAGGCGGCCGTCTTTGAGCACGGAGGCGCGCGGGCGATGGCGAGCCAAGTTCAGCTTCAAGCGTGGTGGCTAGGCAACGCCGGCGTCGGTGGCGACCGCTTCGGGCGACACGGCTGCTTCGAGCGCAGGGCACGCACGGCGGTCGACGACCGGTGTGCGTCCTTGGGTGCTGAGGTAGCATCGGCTTCCGGCCGGTGGCTTCGGGCCCCGAGGAGCAGAGATGCCAAGGTGGCGTCGGCTTCAGGCGACTTTGGGCGTGGGCCGCTTGTTGCCCATGAACATGAGCCGCTTGTTGCGCAGCCGCGCATCGAACTAGCAACATACACGCACGCATCTGCATCATCCCCGCCACCAACGAACGATTCTACTAGCATTTGGACTCATCGATCGCTCCTTGCTCAAAGTGCTAATAGCACAGGTATCACATTGCTCCATCCATCAGAGCAGACCGGATCATGAAACCTTAAATCAGTCAGGCAAGAACCCAGTACAGAAAGCAAGGTATGCAACCAAGCAAAGCAGGCAAGGCAATTAATCGTAGGCCTCCGAGATTAAGATGCAACTCAACTTTCATTAAGTTGAGGAACGATGCAGTATCCACACATGTACCACCTAATTGAATAAAAGGTAGGAGATATATATTTGTATGCACCGCTCAAATGTTACGAACGTGAAGTCACGTAACACATTCAAAAAAAAACATGCATGCCCTTGTTGCTAGCTAGTGGCTGCGACGGGATCTGTTTACAGCTAGCCATGCAAGCTTCTGGCCGGATCGTGGCCCACTGCCTAGAACACGTACACCAATTTTCTCTAGTGCGCGTACATAGTACTGCTTAGACCATGCATGCACTCGCACGTCAATATACCAAGAAGTCCATGCTACATAAATGCGTAACTATCAAATGCAAAATCGAACGGGAAGTATCAAATACCAGGAGCTTCCTTGTGCAACGCGCTGATGGTTGATGCCGCGGGTAGCTAGGAGGATCGATGTAGATTTCCGGGTAGCTAGGAGGATCGATGTAGATTTCCCAGATGAGGTCGTCTCCCAACGCCCAGCCAGACAGCCACCACGTAAATATGTTTTAGATCATGCGAATACATCACAAATTAATTTGTGATTAGAATCAACTAGAATATATCTAATATAATTATGGTATTTCAACCGAATATAGTTTCGATCTAGATTGATATATGAAATTGATTATAGTCTCTCTTGCAAAAACAATCTAGAGCATAGATGCCTGATGCTACTGGATTAGATGGTTTATTGATCATACATAGAAATTGTAGATTAATCTGGGACTAGAAATAACTAGAGCATGATCAATCTAATCATGGCAAAGAACCAATCTAGATTGAAACATGAACAGCAATTCATAATAGATTGATTTGCGATTTGCATACCGTACATCTTGTAGAGCTTCGTGCTGATAACGTGTTGAGAAATTGATGGAGTAGATGAACGGTAACGCAATCCACGAACACCATCACCGGAGACAATCTCACAATCACATAAGACACCAGGGGAATAGAACACCAGAACATAGCCTTTATTGATAATAGATTGATTTACATGGTACAATATCTCTATATTTATAGTAGGGAACCCCCCAGCGGTAGTTTAGGTATTTGCCCACATGGAAAACATATTAGATTTCTTAACAATATGCATCACCTCAACAACGAGACATGCATCACCTCAATTGGACCGTACAGTTACTTGCATGCATGAGCCTTTTCAATGAGACACTTCGAAGCAAGATCAGTTAACAATTTTTATAATATTTATAACTAATATATACAACAAATTGCATAATAACAATAGAATGTCGAGATGAAATTAAAAAAATATTACCTTCTTAGTAAAAAGAATTGAATGAATCATAAATGTATGACATAGTTAAGTGCTAAACAAGACCAGAAATTCCGAACAACGAATTTATGACCTTGCGACATTTCAACATTTATAATAAGATGATGCAACATCCTGAAATTCCAAACCCAATATTTCAAAAATTTGTTGCAACAATAAAAAAACAAATAGATAAAACATCTTAAAATTCTTATTACAACACTTAAAACAACATATTACAACATCTCACATCTTTGTAGGGGGTAAGTTTTTCTTCTTCATCAACCATGGCCACTGTAACGACCCACATTTTTACCTTGGAGTAAAAATGCTAGTCAATGGATTATTATTCATTTTAGCCATAGAACATCGTTTCAATGAATAATAAGTCCATTAGAGTATTGCAACAGAATAATAATTAGAGACAGTACATTACATTCATCCAAATAGCCATGCAGGGCTGAAGTTCCATACAACCTATTCACTAAGTTATTACAATTCCAAAATGTAGTCTAGTTGGAAATATAATTATACAAGAGAGAAGATTACAAATATAATACACTAATAGTATAGATACCCTAGGGGTTGAGTCCGTACTGCTCCTAGACCACTAGTCGTCCCAATCCTCGTATAATGTGCCACCATAATACGGCTTAGCCTTAGTACAATCTCCCTCCCACTCGGAGTAGGGCTCCTCCGTGTAGGCCTCATCCACTTCAGCTGTGGATTCTAGCTGGCTATTCTCTAAACAAGGAAAATAATAACAAGGGTAAGTACGAAGTACTCAAGAAGTTTATATAACAATTATGCAGTGTATTATCCTGTTCTACCTCTTTTGTTACATCTCAGTCTCATGATCATCCTCATTCTCAACTATATAGAAAATAGTTGTTTTTACGTTGTGAAAGATTTTGGGTTTATTAAGTTTAGAAAGCTGCTAAACGCTCATATAAATAGCTAAAAACCTCAATTGATTTTCGTAGCCTCCAATCGAAGAGACATGCATGAATTCATGATTTGTATAGCATTGCGCAAGCTTGTATCACTTTACCTATAATCACTCTGAACCTTGTAGTGCATGGATCTTCGCATTTTCTTATACATGATGCCCAAATTAAAGTATAGAACTTTTACATCTATCTCAGTATATTATATCTCCACTCAACTATTCTCAATCAGCGCGCCTGGAGAGGTCTCTCACCCTCACCTAACACCCACCAGTAGCGATATAGCTGTTGGCTAGGGCAGTCTAACCATCACCCCAACACCCCACTATGTAATATATCACCTTCTCATACCCCGCTTCTTGTATCTGATCAGTCCTGGGTTCTTATGGTTTGCACTCCTCACTTCTAGCCTATGTACCAGTTCTGAATTCTTGCGGTTGTGAATCCCCCACTAAGGTGTGGAGGTTATCATGTGGGCATAGAAAAGCATGTGACGCTACAATGGGCTAGAGTGTTTTGAGTGGCTGGAGTGGGTGTCCGATGCATCGGATATCTGGACCATAGAGATTCCCATGAGTAATTCATACATGCATGCATGCGCCTAGCTCAAATCTTAGGCTGCGCTCAGCGACTGCGTTTTTTTTACTGTTCAAAATTTTGTTTTTTCTTTTTTTATTTTTCTATTTTTTGTGTTTTCTTTTTTCTCCATATTCCTTTGCATTGTTTGTGATGGGCTAACATGTTTTTTATTTTTAAATTTTTTTAAATTTAATTATGCTTAATAAGTCAAGTCAGCTACAGTAAAAAATCAGTCAGTTACAATAAAAAAAATTCATAAATTATCGTCATTCTAAATGCTACCTTCCTCATTGGATCGTTTGGATGGCGCAGATCCAAGCAAAACTATACTTCCATGCCACTAAAAGAAGAACTATGAAGTGTCGCAGATGTATATATTAGAATACCTTGTTGAAAATTTGTGTAGAATCGAGATTACTGGTTCTCATTATTATCTAATGTTAAGATCATGATATATGTCCCCAGACAATAATTGTACGTATATACCAATGCAGTTAAAATCGACCTGCTAGCCAGCTCTCGCTGTTTTTGTAGCTTATTCTTTTAGAAGGCACTCTCGATTTCCTACGAGACTCCCATCACCTTTAGATCTCATATTAGACCATTTCAATCTCATGACACGTGGCAAAATAAATCAACCATCTCTTTGCAAGGCCACATGTTATGATTTCAAAGGGTCAAAATAAGAGTCTAAAGATGAGATCTCGTAGGATTTATTTCCCTATTTTTTGGTTCATCTGCTCTTTGTAAGATATGCATACCTTTTAATCACTTGGATTTACATGATTTAAACAGCATAATTTTTGGTTAACGCTAGCGTCCCTCTTGTCTTTGTTTTTTTGGGTAGAGTAGACGCACTCGCACATGCGTGACATTCTACCCATACTTATATGATACGTTCAAAACACATAATTTTATATATAAAATAGAGATCTAAAGTTTCATAGAGCATGAACACATGCTTTAACTACTAAATGTACTTGGGTACGCATATACTCTAAGAACACTATTCACAAAAACAATACAAACGAAGCGGTTTATATGAGCTTACTGTTCATATGTACCACCGTGTCATCCGAAAATGAGACATCATGGGTTCTAGTCCGGACAGGTGGGCTACACGTCGGCAGCCTCACGATCCGGGCAAAGCTCGGCTCTGTTGTCTTTGGCAGCCTATATATCCCTTCAACTCCCCATGGGATATTTTTATAAACATCTATTTGGTCTATTTCTTCGAAAATGTCACACTATTAAAAGTTTTTCATGTAAATTCTACTACTTTTTGATTTTCTTGATGACCCCACGGCTTCCTACATCCCTCACCATGCCGCCCATGCCCCTGTCCACTTTCCTCTGCCAATTGCCACAAGTGCTAGTAAGCATCGGCTCGAATGAACATCATTTTCACCAAAAGAAAAAAAAAAGCAAAGCAGTATATGCTTATTTGTCCATTCGATCGTAGGAAGCTAAAACACAATTTATTTAAGGATAGAATGCTAACAAATTCAATAAGAGGAATATCTGCCTAGGAAATAATACTTGTTAAATACTGTTTTAGATATTATATATTGTCCAAGTTAGTCAGAGTCTAACTGCACGGCTCCTAACACACAAACCACTCATCAAAGGGCGGCCGGTAGAGTACGAACAAATCACAAAATCACCACGAAACACGTGTGCCTGCCTGCAATAGAATTGTGATCAGCTGACCGTCTCATCTTGCACTTTTTTTTGTAAAATTAGACAAATTTATAACATTTTGATTTGCTCGAGGATTTGTTCTCCAGCAGCAGCAACAGCAAGTTAGGGTGAGATTTTACCAGGTTAGAGTTTAGGTTCACCGAGCCACACAACTGATTGTGGGATGGAGGGCGGTGGCAGGGAACGGGGCAACGAGATCTCATGTGACAAGTTAGATTGGGGCGGCGGGAGGTAGTTTGTGATGGTGGGTCTGGTGATAGTG
Organism: Melocanna baccifera; assembly: GCA_036346265.1. Taxonomy (NCBI): domain Eukaryota; kingdom Viridiplantae; phylum Streptophyta; class Magnoliopsida; order Poales; family Poaceae; genus Melocanna; species Melocanna baccifera. The sequence continues at coordinate 12,556,137 of CM070689.1, read as the reverse complement.
AGTGGTCGAAAAACAGGCAACAGGTATGCTGGTAGCAAAAGATGGTGGTATGGCAGTTTACGAGGCAAATTATTACAACACCACCCTCGGTCTTAGCAAACGTGTAAGGAGGTAGCATTGACGAGTAGACAGACCTCACCGGCACTAACGAGATAAGCGTGGTGATGCCCAAGGATAGGGGATCTTGGGGTGGGTGGGTGCGGGTATGGGTGAGGTAGGGTTGAGGATGATGATGTTTGTATAGGAGATTAGGGGAGAAATCTAATGTGTTGATCACCATTTGATGATCTAAAATTTTAACTGGTTTCGGAAAAAATATTTAATTGATATATGGTCACTCCCTAATTTGTTTGCTTATATATATATATATATTCCGTGATTTTGTCCTATGACCAATCACCTATCAAGAACGAACTGTCCAGACTTTTGACAGTGGGCATGCACGTAGTACTAAACTATTGCTATGCCGTGGGAGGGGTGCGGTGCGGTGGTTATCACACATCATTGGTCACACCCAAACCATCGACGCTATTCCCTATCTCGTCTTTCCTCTCCTCCTCCCTGCTCCTCTTTTCTTTTCCCTGTCTCAACTGCAAAGCTGAGACCCAAATTCTTCTCTGCTCCATCGCCATTGCCGATTCTACTGTCACGCACATGCTTAACTAGGCCTCTCTCTCTCTCTCACACACACACACACCCCATTCCTTGAGAGCACAAGATAAAGCATGTCAGGTTTCTTGATTGGATTGTCCGTCACGTACTGGTTTGCGTAGTTGCCTTCTGTATCGGTCCATGGAGGTGAGGCTGTGCTGTTTGGTGCTTGCGTTGCTGCTCCTCTCCTTCCATTTCCATCTTGGCAGCAGCAACTACGATGCTCAGCAAGGTGTGTGTGCGCGCGCGCGTGCACGCCTCTGTTCTTCTTAACATGTCAACTGCTGCAAGTCTTTGGTCCAATTAATCTTTGTGGTTTTGTTATAAGAAAGTTATGCTACTTCCTTCTCGCCTCTTGAGATTATTGATACTAGTATGAATTGACTGTAGGAACGGTGAGCCAGGAGGAAGACGTGCACTCCGCAGTTCGGTGAGATATCTGACGACATCTTTCATGTTCAGGAATGCTCTGAATTCCAGTGTGTCACTGTGGCAACTTCCAGTAGGTTTTCTGTCAGTGCAGTTTTGTAAAAGCCATTACAGTAGCTTGATGATTTCTTCATGCAGATATTTCATATCTTTCATCACAAGTTTCCACTTTTCACTTGAAATTTAGTAAATAAACGCATGCAGATCAATGAAAATAGTACAAAAATATTCGGCGCAACTATCTTCTTTAGATTGCATTGAATAGGTAGAACAATTTGAGTGCTGGGAATAATGTCTGCTGTCAGAAATGGACAGCAGAACCACCAAACAACCCCAGCTCTTGTCCAATTGTTCTTCACTTCTAATGCTCACACTCTATCTCTACCCAATCACTGATAGGGTAATCCAAGCGAAACATATCGGAAAAGCTCTGCAACAACCTAAGATGTACAGATCCAGGCAGCATTTCGGTAGCAAGGTAGGATGGCCAAATCTTGGAGCCTACCCTCCACCAGCATACAGAAGTCGGTACACCGGAGGCAATTTTCAGGGGAGCTCCTTTCCCCAGCCGGCATCGTCGTCGTTCTTGCCAAACCCATTTGGAATGCCGAACCAGAAGCCACCATTTCCACGGTGGCCACCCTGGCCATGGGCACCGAATTTACCGCCGAGGCGCCGACGATGAACTTTCCACCATTGCAGGGTAGCGGCATCCCATCAAGTGCTCCTGCACCTTCACCGGTGGTCCCCAAGCCTTTGCCGTTCCTCCCGCCGCCTGTGCCGATGGTGACCGACAGCACCGCTAGTCCCGCGGTGACCGGAGCTGCGCCTGAGGCAAAGAATGCCGGTGCTACTAGGCCTATCTATGTCATTGCTGCGGCGGGAGCTTCCTTCCTTGTGGCCATGTCCATTGTGCTGTTCGTCTTGTGTTACCGGTCCAGCAAGGTGGTCACCGTCAGGCTGTGGGCGACCGGTTTGAGTGGACAACTGCAGAAAGCGTTTGTGACAGGTTCAGTTCATCTCTGACACACTGTTAGTACCATATTTCCATTTGTAGCACATAGCTTCAGAGAAATGCTTGAGAGATACGGCTGCTTTCTCAGGTGTGCCTGTGCTGAAGAGATCAGAGCTTGAGGTTGCCTGCTTTAATAGATAACGCATTTTAAGTGTTTGTTGGTAAAATTAGATATATATATATATATATATATATATATATGTGTGTGTGTATGTAGATTTATATTTAGATATTTATACTTGAACCTCTTATTTTTAGTTTCGCCTCGGACCTCTAAAATCTCAGGATCAGCCCTGCCAACGTCATCGGTTTCGGTTCCTTGTCGGATTACATGATGTACAAGGGCACATTGTCAAGCGGCGTTGAGATTGCGGTCATATCGATGACGAAAAAGTCCGCGAAGGAGTGGTCCAAGCACTGCGAAACACAGTTCAGGAAGAAGGTCACTACAAGGATGAAACTTAAAAAATTAATCTGAAAAATGCATGAAACTGAACAGTTTACCTTGGAAGATACTATTATTCTAATCTTTTTGTACCAGTGGCCATTGTGTTGTTTCAGATAACAAGCCTATCCAGAGTTAACCACAAGAACTTTGTGAACCTGCTCGGCTACTGCGAGGAAGAGCAGCCATTTACAAGGATGATGGTGTTTGAGTATGCTCCAAATGGCACTCTCTTTGAGCATCTCCATGGTAATGGAGTTTCATCAACACAATAACTTAAGCGTACCACTATATGACATCAAATTTTCATGACTTATAACAGTTGTTCACTGTAAGGTAACTGTTGTGGGATGGTCCTCACCTAAGCCCATTCGTCCTGCTAGTCATATAGGCCTAAAAGTCATGTAAAAGAAGTATGTGAGCTTAAGATGGACAAGAAAGCCCAAAAAGCATATGTAAGGGGATACGAATGCCCTCAGAGGAGGGGAGGTCGACCTTTGTAACCAAATTTCTTGAGTGTTATATATAAAAGGCCCTTGGGATGATCCGGAGGGAAGGAGAGAGGATTTTTTACCTTCTTCATGAACATTTTTCGTTAGTTCGACTATCCTCTGCTGTTTGGTCTATAACCACAACAGTAACCAAATACGATAATGATCTTTTCCTGCAGTGAGGAAAGATGGTCACCTGGACTGGCCGACGCGCGTGCGAGTGGCGGTCGGAATCGCCTACTGCCTGCAGCACATGCACCAGCTGAGCCCCCCGGAGATCCTGAGGACGCTGGACACGTCGATCATCTACCTGACCGACAACTTCGTGGCGAAGATCTACGACGTCTTCTTCTGTGAGGAGGAGGCCACGGGTGCGACGGAGATCGCGAGCCTGTCCCCAGCCCTGTCCGACAGGCAGAGCATCGTGTACAGCTACGGCATGGTGCTGCTGGAGATCATGTCTGGCAAGTTCACGGCGTCAGAGGGCGACCAGCTTGAGGGCTGGACGGTGAGCTTCCTCAGGGGGGAGAGGCGGCTCAGGGACGTCATGGACCCCGGCCTGGGAAAGTCCTTCCGCACCGAGACCGTCGACAGGGTCGACAGCGTGGTACGGTCCTGCACCGACCGGGAGCAGAGGCGGCGGCCGACGATGCCAGAGGTCACGAGGCGGCTGAGGGAGATCACCGCCATGCCACCGGACGCCGATCACCGCCATGCCACCGGACGCCGCTACCCCCAAGGTGTCACCGCTGTGGTGGGCCGAGCTTGAGATCATCTCCACAGAAGCCACCTGAAGATGGAAGTGGAATTGCAGAGCTGTTAGCCTACCTGGCGTTGCTTTGCTAGAGCATTACAAATTGTTTTGTGGTTTTTTGTTTGTTTTGGGGATGCTTCAACATTGTCATGTGTCAAATCAACATGAATCAGTTTGTAACCATCTGTATATATGAACAAGACGAATTGCAGTGTGTGCATGTAATTGACTTGTGAGGTGGTTAAGATGGTGAAATAAAGAGAGGCTATAGTTCACATTGTAGAACCAGTAACATTATTTGCATACAACACATGGGCAAATTTTACTTTACTTTGCAGTGACATTTCTCTAGCAGAAAGCCTGACTGCCTGAGTACCTGATATGCTTCGAACAAATTTCATCAAATAAAATTCTGACATCATTACTCAAACCGACAACGCAACAATCCTGAAATAGCTTTTCATACCGTCAAGGATTAATCTGGTGGCACGAAAGCAGATGACAAGAACATTGCACTACAATGGATAATAACCTAATACCTCTTCATAAGTTTAAATCTGCTGGGCATGAGAAATGACAAGCAGCAACATCAGCAGCACTGAATCGATAAACACCGACAAGTAGAATGCATTAACAAGTTTAGCTGTTCATTGCCAGAATCCACCCCACCAAATATGATGCATAACGACATGACAGGCCGTCGACAAAGCACAGAAGCCTACGACAGGGATCCTACGACTCACGCTACATATATGTTGGTATCCTTTCATTCATCTGTGGCAAATGGACTTGGCACAGCCACAAAATGAAACCTCCGCCATAACTGACAAAACAAAATAATGTCTCATATTAAGAAACCAGTGCTTGGTTTATCATTCCCTGGGTCCATGACGCAGTCTCCCTTACTTCATCGTCTAAGTCAAGGCACTCCCTCAAGAACTCAGCGTGGAAGAGGTGGCTCTTGAACAGATCCTTCGAGCTTGGGCCAAGTGTGTCCGCAAGATCCCCCAGGACAGCAACTGCAGCCTTTGTCACATTCTCATCCCTGAAAGTATATACCCGCACATGTAAGGGTAAGAAGGAGGTAACAATCACCCATATAACAAAAATAGTAATGTAAAAGGAAGTGCACCTGCTCCGGTCTTTGTAGACGGCTTCAGTGAACTGCAGCAGATGGCTCGCATAAGGTATCATGAGCAGAGCTTTTGAGCCCTTTATACCCTGGAGTATGCCAGAGTAGGCCTCAAATATTCCCCGTCTGAGCTGGTTACCATAATCAACCATATCCTCATCATTTTGATCCAAAACACCAAGAAGCTCTGCAGCACCTTGAAGCATTGGCATGGTATATGCCAGGTATTTCTCAAAATTCTCACCAATAGCAAGAGCAATATCCCCAAAGCAAGAGAAAATCGGAGGCTTGACAGACCGATTGAGCATTGAATTTGACAGGTCCTTGAGAAGAACAGTCATAATCCCATCACAGAAGGGCAAAACTTTATCTTCCAAGGCACGGCAAATATCACCCACCACCCCTACAGAGATGGAGCATACTTGGTACTCTTCGTAATTCTGCAAGCCTGCTTCCAGGTACTTGAAAAACTCAGGCATATATTTCACGAAATCTGGACCAGTGGCATAAGCAAGAGCACCGATGGCAAGCATTGCTTCTTCATGTACAGTAGAACTGTGGCAAGCAAAAACACGAAGAAACAGAAACATCAACTGATCAGCAGTCTGGCCAATTATGGACTTTGCATCTGAGCTGCTCAGTTTCTGGATGATGACCTGCAGTACACCACACAACAAAGCCTGCAGATCGCTTTGCTTCTCCTTGTCACCTGATGAAAGTATTTGGAAATCAAACGTCAAGTTCAGTCTTCTCATGATCTCCTGCAATAACTGGCCTATAATGCCTGAAGTTTCAGGTATGTTGCTGACTCTGACAATCTCATTTAATGCTTCATAAGCAGATGCGCGAAGCCTGAAATGGGTGGTATCAGCACGATCCGCAGCAGAAAGGAGAGCGGCGATAACATTAGGAAGATAAGGTGTAAGCACAGATGAGATCGACTCTGCATCTTCAAAACCTTGGGCAAGAAAATATATGGCTCCACAGACTTTCTCAGCCACATTTGGAACATCTTTACTGCTCTCCAGCAACACAGTCATGATACGAGGAAGGTTTGCATTTGTTATAATTGGATTTGCACTGGCTGGAGAATGCAAGAGTTCAAATACCCTCCCAAGAGTCCATGCAGTAGTGTCTTTTACCTGGCTGTTTGGATCATTCATTGTGTTGAGCAAGAAATCAAGTCCAGCCTGTACCAGGGGAGCAAGCTCCTCAACAGAGGGACCTTCAAGGATAGAACCAAATGCAAAAGTAGCTGCCTCGCGACAATGCCAATCCGGCTTTGTGATGTTAGCCTCAACAAATGGCATCACAAGAGGGACAATTGCATCACCAACAGTTCTAGCAATAAGTCCAAGGCATGTCCCACCACTCATGGAAATGTTCCATACATTATCATCTTGATCTTGATCTTCCTCTTGCTTCAACAGAGTTTCTAGCAGCATTGGAACAAGTGAAGGGAGGGCCTTTTCAATAAAGCGGTAATGTACAGTAGAGTTAGCATCATCAGATCCCTCATATTCTTCTTGGAGTTCAATCTCTTCATCACAAATAGTGCTCCAGAACTCAATAGCTTGAAGTGCAACTGGCTCCTCATCTCCTTTGACAGCGTTAGCTGCCAGGTTGAATATGGTTTGCATATAAGGATCTAAGTGCACATAATATGTTGATGCAATGGCAACGAGACATTCGAAAGCTGCCTGCCTGATCTCCACTTCTTTAGATACAGCAGTATCACAAATTACCTTCATTATATAATTTCTCTCCATATCATTTGCAAAGTTGCTCTCAGCAAAATCAAGAGCATTGTATAGAGCTTTAACCGCCGCAAGACGGACTTCATGGCTTAGCTCTGTCTGGTTCATACCCTGGACCACAGCAGTCAGAACAGCATTCACTTCATCCTGCTCCAAGTGCCGAGGAGGAATCTCCTCGCAGACATACCCCAATGCCTCTAGAGTTGCTTGCTTTAGTGGAGCTGATGCACCCGGCTGTGTCATGTTGCCCAGTAATTTGGCAATGAGGTCTTGCCATTCCCGACGAGGTATCTCAATGGATGCAACCTTGGCAATGACTTGTGATGAGCTCTGCCTTGCATCAAGCACTGAAGATCCTAGTGTTATCAGCAATGACTCCTTAATCTTCAATTTAATCGATGGATCCAGGTTGACCCATTGTTGAATCAGTAGCTCCTTCTTTGCAGAATCCTTTGCATCCAACGAATTCTTAAGGATAATACCAGCAAGTCTTCTAGAATCTGGTTGTCTTTCATCATTTGAGAGCTCTACTGATAAGGAGAGGAGGAAGTTGGGAAGATTCTGCTCCTGGAACTGCTTGAGGCTGGCTTCTGCTGCTGTCCGAAGATTGGCATCCGGAGATTGAGCAGCCTGCAGAATCTGACTGATATCCATGGCTGTATCAACAGTCCTATCGAACATCAAAGAAACAGATTTCGTCAGCTAGCAATGTTCAGGGAAAAGCAATTACATGCAAATTAAAAAAAATGGCATCTATCAGCACTCGTACTCCTAAGGGCCACCGGGCCAGTTTGACCTAGCTTAGTGTTCTTCTGTATGTCAGCTTTGAATCATTTTGCATTAAGAACCACATAAGAACACTTGCAATATTAGTCAAAAGCGTTGTTTGGCAAATTATAGTTATAATACAAAACATTCACTACATCAGCACAAAACATTAAAAATAAAACACCATAAAAATGTTCTACAACCGAATAAAATATAAACATTTTGAAACAATGCTACCCATGCATGGACGACGAGGAAATTACGCAAACGCAATAACAATAAGATAGGGCATTATGCTGACAGTGTCAGGATCTTGAACAAGCCAAATCAAGTTATATCAATCAACAGCGAGCACACACATATCTAGGCTACGTTCTACAAGTACACCGGTCCGTCCAACTTGACACAACATAATCACAGGGTCAGCTACAACATCACCATGTTAAGGATGGAGACAACCAGAGCTAGGACTAACCTACGCAGGTACAATCCATAGAACATGTTAAGACTGAACACTCGCGCTCAGCACATACCAACACTCTCAGCTCCAGTGCACAGAAAAATTCAGGCTGACCAAACCTACACAGTTAGTGACGGGCGGAAGCACCTGAAGAGGGTGTCACAGGATCTGATTGAGATCTTTGCGTGCTCTGAAGAACCGAACCATATGGATGGATGGATTACATCATTAACAGTCTAACAAGAAAAAGAAAAGCAACATTGGAACACTCCAATTGCGGACGCATGTACACTTTTACACAAATTACATGGAACATTGCAGCAAGATCTGGTTCGCTTGCTCACAACAAAGAACATAAAAGTTTAGGGCAAAGAAAATCTACACCCTTTTGCAGCACCAACTGGGTTGTGGGAGTGCATATTTACTTGTTAAATCCTAATACAACCTCATCATGGTAAAAAAAAGAGCAATATCTAAAACTCAACACGCCATGACAAGAAACCTACACATTTTAGCATCAAAACAAGGCAGAAATCAGCACTAGAAAACCTTCAAGCCACGGCAAACGTCCCTCCCCCTTCAACTCAGATAGATAATCCGCACAAGAACCCGCCGCGAGTCGAGTTCTTGCAAGGCGGTAACAAGACCGTGCGCACGAACTTCCAACCGCAAACTAAAACGAGAGGTGCAGGAAACTGCAGGCGAACAATCCAGTGCCTGGTTTTTTTCACGAAACAACCCAGCGCTTTTGCCCGCTGCCAGCAAGAGCAAAACTACACTAGGGTGAAAGATTCGGATTCGGTCGCTCACAGCAAAGAACAGAACAAATTAGGGCAAATCCCTTTTTCCGAGGAAGAGATTAGGGCACAACGAAATCGATCCATGAAAAGGCAAAGAGCTTACCAGCAAAACGAATCGGCCCGGGGCGGATCTAGATCTTCACTCCCCTCCGCTCGTGAGCGAGAATAGGAGGAGAGCGGAGGGGTGGGGGCGCTCCGGCAGGGAAGGCGCGGCTGGAGGAAGCGGCGACGATGGAGGCGGGCGAGGGCTAGGGTTCGGTAGTGGGATGGGATGCCTCCGAGCTCGCCCCGCTCCCAACAAAATGGAACTCGACTCCGGCGGAGGGAAGCGGACGGGAGGGGGAATGGGAGGGAAATAAGGCGGCGGCGGTGGCTAGGGTTTAGGAGGCGGGATTCGGGGTTTTGGGGGTGGGCTTTTCGGAGGAAGATGCGGCAAACGCGTGGGTGTTTAATCCCAGCGCGCGCGTGTGATCGAACGGCCTAGGAGAGCCCCACCAGGTTGGACGGGCCTTGCAGGGATGATCGGACGGTCAGCTATGACACGCCTTCTTTTTTAAGGAAGTGCGCGTTGGTTACCTGGGGGCCGGGCCCGGGCCAAAGAAAAGCCCAGTTTATTTCGGTCCTAAACTTGATAGCCAGGCTCGGCCTATTAAGACTATAGGGTTAGGCTGGCCTCGTATTAGGCCATACCATATCTCTTTTTTTTGAGCTGAGACGGGCTTTTTTATATTTTTTTCGAATAAGTTTAGATTACCCATTGAACAATCGGATACATCACTATAAAATCGTCTAAACAACCTCCTAAACTATGCAAACTGTTTTAGTGGTTCTGCCACCTGATGATGTGGCAGCTAATGTGTAGTTGACTCAGCAAATCAAAGTTATAAATTTTTCTTTCAGTATAAGGCCCATGTGTCAATGTCTACTCTATTCTTTCGCAATCTCTCCCGGTCGACCACACCGTCAAAACCATCTTAGAGGATTATTTAGACGATTTTACATAGTTTTAGGGTTGTTTAGACCCTATTTGTTTCGATTTCAGTTTCTGACTTTTCGTTTCCAGTTCACTATTCCTTAATTTTGTTTTTTCTGACTTTTTAGGTTTTTTAGGCTATTTTACATTTTCTTTTTTCCTCATATTCCTTTGCACTATTTGTGATGAGTTAATATATTTTTTCTTTTAATTTTTTTAAAATTTAATTACATCAAAAAAAACACCAACAGCTTTAGTACAAAATAAGCTAACTATAATGAAAAAAACTATAAGCCAAAAAAAAAGCTAAGTTAACCAAGGCCTTAGATGCACCATTATAGTTCGTAGGGTAATTTAGACTTTCTTTTGCACCAAGTCGCCACCAAAGCCCTGCCTATTAAGGTGATCGAGTTCTGGGCTAGTTGGGCTTAAGTTAGGATTTTTTTTTTTTGGGAACATTTAGTTTATGCCACCGGTTATTATTCAGTTTTGGTTTTTACCGTTGCTTTTTTTTTGCTTAATTGGTTCTATATCACTAGAATCACAAACTTCTTTAGATTTTGCCACTATTGGCTTACTTTTTATCAAAATTCCATAATTGCCCATATCTCTTCTCTCCCTTTCTTCTCATAAATGGCATGCCACACACCTAACGTACACGCTTGAGTAGTGGGATCCAACTTAAACAAAAGGAGTAATATTTGTGATGACATCTAATTAAAAATTCAATATATTTAGAAGCGCAAAAGTGTCATTTTCGCTCAATTAACGAGTGTCTTATTAGCATGCCAAACCCCTAAGTCTAGTTTAGATGTTGATCAGCAAAGTGGCGTTGAAATCAGCAACAAGATTATCACTACCATGCTCCGTGAGGTCATAGATTTATTTTTGACCTTACCGATTCTAAGCTTATGCTATGTGTTAGTGATGTGCCCAAGAGACAATCATAAACAATTCGGTTTTATAGGCTAAAAGGGATATTGATCCATATAGGATTAGGGTTCTAATGAGCCTACAACGTGGAAGTCCATTAACATGCTCTATAAATATGTGGAGGCGGGATGCAGGTGTGTGACGCTACTATCCTGAAAACCCTGGCCGTCATCTCCCCTCGGCCGTATCCCGAAACCCTAGCCGGGCGCGCGGTGCTAGCACACCAGCGCACGGCGTTCCATCCCGAACGTGTGGACTCCATGGAGGCGCCGCTACTGTTGCTGCTATGCTGATCGGCGAGAAGCGCAAGGCTATTGCTAGGACACGAGGAGGAAACGTTCAGTTCGTGAAACGATCAACTGCTTTTATTTCATCGACGTGCATCTACGTTGGACCGGGCTGCTTCAACTCTTCTTCCGCTGCGCAGCGTATCTAGTGGTAACTATCCATGACTCCCTTACACGCATGTTTTTGATTGAACACGGTAAAAAATCAAATATTGTAGCTAGTGTAGCCTACCCGTTCTCCTTCACTATGGAGCGTATCCACGTGTGTGCATGTATGGTGATGCTTGTATTCGAACATTAGCATCTACATACCTATTCCTACATAAGCAATTTAAGATAATTTTTAAAAAGAGGAAAGTATTTAAGTTCAAAAAAAGTTCATGACAGTATCTGAACGTGGCAATTTACATCATGCATATTCCTACACAAGCTTCCATGATACCGTAGGTACTGCGCAACTACAATGCCTCTTTACATCGCATGGATAAGACCTTGAAAAACCTTTCGTTCCTTAAAATGTTGAATGACAATCTAAACATTTCAACTCTTTGGTAAATTCATTTGCACTTATATTTACCATCTAAATTGCATTACAAACTCAATCCTCCTCATGATTCGATTATTGACTACATGTTTTTAATTTTGAGAGTAAAAAACAAAGAATCTAGAGAGCCGAGCGTAGCTCGGTTGCGAAAGAGTGGGTGCCATCCCCTTCTCTGTCCGGGTTTGAATCCAACGGTTCACCCGAGTGCATACTCATCTCTTTTAAGGGGGTGTTTGGAATAGTGATGGTTTCTGGCTGAAATTTTATTATGGCTGGTTTTTTTTTACTGTAGCCGAGTTGGTTTATTGGGTATAATTAAATTTAAAAAATATAAAAATAAAAGCGGCATGCTAATATAGAGCGGATAATGCAAAGGAATACACGAAAAAAACAAAATACAAAAATTTGAAAAAAAACAAAAAAAAAGCAAACGGACAAATTTGCTATAGTATTTCCATCGCAAAAGCCAAAAGCAAACGCGCAGGAGAAGCTCATTTGAGCGCAGTAATATATGAATGCCAGAACTCTTGGCCTAATTTCAAAAAAAGATACTTATCCATTCTACCCAACTCTTTTTCTTAATTGGTAAAAAAAAAACTCCTTTTCTTAATTCTATATCTATTAGCATAAAGTAGTTGCACAAAACCTGAAATCAAAACACTGAACAAAATGGTTTTTTGTGCTACAATAAATAAAATAAAATGTACGCATCAGAGTGACCCTAACGAACTTTTGCTCACAGGAAAAAAAATAAAAAAACGTGCGCATCAGAGTGAACCAACGAACTTTTGCAAAAGCAACAGAGGCTTCAATTCAATTTACTTTCTATGATTGCCTGAACCATTAAGAGGCGCTCCGTTTCTTGTTCAACAGGGAGGTTCACCACAGTCAACAACTGATGCACATCACAACTTCACAGGTTTTTTTTTTTACCCGCAACTTTATAAGTAAAGAGTCCGTGAAACAAGTATGCAGCCATCAACAATTCCTTCCATCCTCGTACGATCCACCACAGGCTGCAGCAGCACCCTCGTTTCAACACCAACTGTAGATCGTAACACTGAACATTTTCGCATTTTGTACGTCCTCTGTGCAACAACACGACAATAGCTCTAAGTAGGGGCGGAAGAACAAAAATAATCAAGATTCACTATTTTATCATATATATAACAACATATATAATTTTCAATTAATATTATGCCAAATAGTAATATGTCCAGTAATTTTTAGCATCAATACTTTAATATAACCAATAGATATGTATGATAACCAATAGATATGTATGATGATAAAGAAGAAATGATTGAAATAGGTACCAAAATAAATAAGCCTGATAATAACATTGGTTAATTACAGTAAACTGAAGAAACTAAGTGCAAAATCATAGACAAAAAAGTTGGTTGGAATTAGTAAAATATATCATTCGATCTCATTGGCTTATAAAAAAGAATAAAATTACTTAAAGTTTTCAAGTAAACAAACTAGAATGATCAAATATAAGTAAAAGCATTACTTTTTAGTATTTGCATTCTTTCAAATTCATAAAGCACTGAACCACAATATAATTGGTAATTTTCTACAATTCTTCTTTCTCCACATAACAAATAAGTATATCATTCATGAAATCATCATCAAATAATTCAAAAAGGTCAATTAGATATTTGTATGTTCAATAATTTATAAATAATATAATAGAAAAATATGGAAAGTGGCTCACTTACTTAATTGTGGTCAAACACTACATTTTTCATCTGATTTGCAACGAGCTAGAACAGTATTGCACAAACTAAAATTGAAACACTAAGTCTTAAACCTACAATTTGACAAAAATCAATCAACAATCATCACATTGAAAGCCTAACTACAAATTTATCCCCCTATTCTTTAAACAAAATGGAATAATTGAGAGAAATTTAGAGCAAAGTATATACTCATTGGGTGGGTCTAAGTTTTCTTTGGTCGGCGAGAGCGCAAGGCAACAGGGACCAGGCAGCACTAGCCAAATGGCAAACGAGGGCGACCGGTGGCATCGATTTCTCCCATTTTCTAATGAACGGTTGCTACCTAGCTAGGTGTAGCAGTAGCAGGTGTGGTGCATATCTTCTACCTGACCTTATGAGATGAACAGACGTAGAGGGCTGTGTGAGGTGACACGCTTCAGGATTAATCAAATAGACACCATTATCTGTTGTAGTCCTCTCTCTTGGGCCGGCTCAAGGGCTGGTTGCTCTAGTTACCTCGTGGGTTGAGGGATAGTGGAGGCTCCTCGTGGACTACTACTAGCTACTAAAAATTTAGATTGCTAGTGCTCCCTTCGTTTAGCTTCAGAGAAGAAACCAGGTGCACCGAGTTTAGGTTAGGGGGTTCACGCATGAAATGAAGATGCTATACTTGCAAAAATAATTTTTGGACCCGGTGTCCTGTGACACCGGGCCCCACAATGTAGCTCCGCCTATGGCTCTAACGAGGATGATCAGCTCACACAGAGCTCCTTTTCGGTCAAAAATATACAAGGAACCGTAATTATGTACCAGCTGGTTCACCGTAGTAGGAGCTTTCCACATCCCGTTCATAAGTGCCCTGAAAGCATTTGAAGCGCCTGCAGACTGCACCTGTACCCGCTCTATGTGCAGATTTGTCATGCAAGGCTTCGTCTGAGCCCTCAAAGCATGTGCATCATCCACGGTTTGGATTCGCATAAGTATAGATATATGATACAAGAACCGATCAGATCTGTCTCGGACAGAACTGGGTATCAGGTTCCCTACCAAGAAGCTTCATATCCCCAAGTTGGTGCTCAGCTTCTAAGCCACAACCAGCGCAGCTGTGCAACGAAAGAAGCCTCTCGTGCACAAGTCCTAGAACCTCGCTGCTGCCTTGCTGTACTGCCCAATTTGATAAGAGAACACTCTCTCTTAGTAATTCAGATTGGTACTTTTCAATACTATGCATGCTCTTAGCATCCAGTTTGGAAATTGAGCCACCCTTCATTGACGAACTCAATTTACACAGTGCCTTTGAGAATTCCTTTTGCTCTTTAACCAAGGCAGTCAGCCCAATAAGATAACCATACACTTCAGGTTTCAGGCCACTCTCCTTAAATTCACTGACCAATTTAACAGCATCCCGGTAGTTCCCGTCCATCTATCAGAAGAAAAGTAACATGGACTATTAAAAAAGCTGGAATTTAGAGATTTCATATTGATATGAGACAGCATGTGCCATGTGATAGAGTTTATAAGCAGCAAGGATATGTTGAATACTAGAGTTATCACACGGGTGTCTAGATACAACTTAGAAGACATGGATGCCTAGTAAGTTCGTAAAATTATAAAAATGATCCTTTAAGACTTTTAGTAGCACCAATCGTCTAAAGTTTGATTTGCATAATACGACACAAGTGTCTAGATAGAAGAAATGTATGCCTGGTAAGTATGTAAAAATGATCCTTTAATACTTTTAGTAGCATCAATAAATTAAAATTTGATTTGTATATGAATGCCATGAATCCAATTTATCCAAACCAAATAAAACTCGTTAGTTCTGAAAGACTAGAGATCCAAGATGCCAAGAGAAAAGGCCAAACATAAGAGAATATACTTTAGACTGTGGTATCACCCCGGCTGCGTAGGTGATAATCGTGACGAGTTGGTGGTCTCAGGCGCGCGTCGTCACGCCCAGGCGTCGTGTTGTCGACAGGAATAAGACGGGGGACACAGGAAACAGAGGTTTGGGAAGCGGAAGTATTATTCATTGTCTGCCATACAATTGAGTCAGGCTCCCCTCATATACTACTAGATCGATACTTTTCCGACTAAGAATACAACTCTTAGTCTCTCCTGAAGATAGCAATCTATTTATTATTTAAAGTAAGCCTATAACTACAAATAGCGTAGGATACGTAATCTTTAAGCATTGATTCCGCCTTCCGTCGCTGGTGTTGGGGCCCTTCTCCTGGCTTTGCGATGTTCATACGGAATTCCCCACGTAACAGACTGGTGACTGTTTACTACTCTAATATTGCTTCTGTCGATGCACTTAATACTCTTTGGCTTAATCTTTTAAGCATGGATTTCAAGGATAAGGATCACATAGAAAATTCTGTTGGCAAGTGCAGAACATACATGACTACCCTTGGTGAATGTTCTGGAGCAACTCACTGCTGTAGTTCTTCATATGGGTAACTGTAGATGATTTCCTTCAGATTTGGTGGTGACTTGCAAATGACTTTGTTAATGCCCTCACATATGACAATGTGAATAGTAATAATGATAATAAGAGTACGGCAGACTATACCTAGATATAAAATAACAAGTTTATAGTAACTTTTTAGCAATAGCATTTTCAGTTTGTAGCAAATTGGCTACAGTAGGTGTATGACAATGCGAAATGCGGTTCGGGCGACGGTGGCTTCAAGCAGCAGCGCAAACGGGCCGACTGGCGTAATCCTCGAGCTGACCGGGTGGCCTAGACGGGGGAACAGGCGCGGCCCGTTAAGCCTGCCCTTGCAAAAGAAGACGACCAGGGCCCGGAAGATGCGGTCCGTGATGGGTCGGGGTTCCTTCACCCCGGCCCAAGCCCGACCCAAGCCTAGGCCCGATCCGATCAAGAAAAGGGAAGGCAAACGCGCGGCACAGGCCTGTCGAGCGCTGCCGCTGCCGATCCCGTTTCCAGCTCGTCTTCCCTCGATTACTCCCCACCTACTCTCCCCTGCTCTCTGCTCGCCTTCCTCCGGCCTCGCTTTCCCCTGCCGGATTGGAGATCCGGCTTCCCGCCTCCTTGGTAAGCCCTAATCCCCCCTAATCCAGTATAATCCATACCAATCCACCGAGATATTGATTGCTCCGTTCCGCTCGATCCCCGCCGACCGTGCGGCAACCTTCGATGTTTCGGCGTCAGTTGTTAATAATGGATTTTTTCCTCTTACGGTTGCAGAGATTCTTTAAGCGCTACCCATCTGTAACTGTATCTGTATCTGGTCTGTTGCCTGCTTGGAAGGCAAAGAATGGCTGCGCCTCCGCGAAACACTTCCATGGCCTCTGAAGATGACTATGAGGTAAGGAAGGAAAGAAAGAGTCCCAGTTCTTTGCTCTCTTGCTTGTTGCTATACCTCCCCACTTTTCTGTAGGAATCCAGGTTGCACTGGTTTGGTTTGGACACATCGTAGAGTTACTGCCGTGTTCGCCAATGCTAGGTCTCAGTTACGGCATCTTTAACTACTAAAATCTCCAATTGGTTGATTACTTAGTCAGAATTGGGGTACCTTCTAATCGTTGGATAAGTCCATCTTGAGTTCATGCTTGTACTTGGGTCAGTTTTATTGATCAATGACATCTTCAAATAGTGTAATCGTCAAACCATAGTTTTGTTTCGGCAAAGTTGGTGTAGCTTCTGACCACCTTATGTTTACTACCCTTTTGTGCCCTATATTTAATTGATCGGAAACATGAGTGCATATGTCAACACGTGTTGGGCGAGTATTGCAAACTTGATAAAGGGGTTAGAGCTGAAATGAGAGTGATAGAACTGTTTTGAGTTACTAAGAAAGAAGTGTTCTGAGTTACTAAGAAGTATATCTGAATGTAGAATAGACTCATGCGACTAGTTAGAAAATATTAAGAGGGATGAATAAAGATATAGTGCCAAAATAATGGTGGTGACTAGAAGATGCAATCCTGACCACAGTGAAACTTGATATTTTTAGATCACTTACCCATAGAGATGTAAATTCACTAGGGATTGTTATTTGCTGTTATGGTGACCTATGAGTTGCAGACTGAACAGAAGAAGCAAGCTGCTGCAGACGTTCTTTTCCACTATTCACAGTTTGTTATGGTGTGCATTGGCGAGGGAGTTCGTCCAACTGATCTCAGGTTGCATCTTATGAAGGTATATTTTATTATTCTGAGTTAAGCTTTTTTGTGATATCTCCATGTTGCACATTTATCACTGTGATGTTTTTTTAATGTTCCCCGAAGCATAGGAACATCTCGTTCTTGTCAGAATTTCTTCTTTCTGTACCCATGACAGTCTTTTGGGTGTCAATGCACTTTATTTTGTCTTGTGATTATTTTTGTTCAGATACCAAGGTCTAGGATATTTTAGCCATCAGAATTAGAAATAGTAAAACATTATAGCAATCCATTAGTCCAAGCAAAGTGCCAAAATGTTCCCAAAATTAATAATGAGCTCAAGGCCTTTATATACCTAACACCTTCCGTGTTATATTGTAATCAAATTTGCCCCTAGTGCATTTTATTCCGTCTGCTTTGACTAGAAAAGTGCTGTTAATCCTTTGAATGTTGGTGATGCTGAGCTAACAGTGCTTTATTCACAAAGTGGAAGGGCTAACACATCTTAAAATCTAGTAGTGATGTATGTATTTCTGAGAAAAAAAGATTTATCAGAGCAACAAATTTGACCCTAAGCCAATTAAAAGACCCAGTTTGGTACCTTTCCTTGTTTCCCTATTCCTGGAGGGCACTTTTATGCTTAGGAGCTATGGAGCTCTGAGACCATAATTTTTATGCATCATTTGGCAATAGTGGTTTACTCAATATAATAATTTTTTGATTTTATCTTGTCACTCAGACAAGCATATTTACTAAAGAGTTTTGTTATGCATGACCACTGAACATAAAATTGTTTTCAATCATTTCAGAACTTTGTTTATTTCATCTTTCATCATGGTCTTCCAGCGGGGTTTAATTGCCCTGTATTTTACACCCTATAATGTAGACTTCTGTCCTCCTTGTTAGTGGATTACACCCCCCCTATTGATGGTTGTTTTAGTGATGTCTCACTATGATGTGATCCAAGTTGCGTAGTGATTACCTTTTGTCACTCTTGAACCTTTCAGCTGTCTGTTTTAAGTGTGTGCAATAGTTCTGTCCATCTTGTGTCTGGTGCAAATTTGCTATGATATTAAAACTTCTGGAATATTCAGTTGAACTGAATAACATGTGTCTGGTGCAATTAACAACCTATTTAGATGTATTCTTGCATTCGGAGCCAAATTAGTAAGGGATGCAAATCAAAGCCTACACTACACTGGCTTTGATGTGTTCACTTTCCATCCATTTAGCTTATCCAACAAAACAAACAAGATGCTCCTGTACCTTTGAAATTGAACGGTCAAGACCTTGAACTCGAAACTATTGAAATTAAGCCCCTCTACTTATTTGATCTGTGAATTGGGCCCTTCTAGTCAATTACCCACGTTAAATGACATGGTTAGTCACCTCTTTGGCCTCAGTTCTGATCCGATCTTGTCTATGTTTTATGGGACATAAGAGGAGAACGTAGTCATGTGATTGGGGAGAAAACAAAATTATTGCTGCCAAAATTTTTAGTAAATAAATGTCGTACAAATGAAAAATATGCGTAGTGACCAGGTTAATCAAGCTTCTTAATTGTAATATTTCTCTGTAATCATATCCTTTCTCAATTCAGTTTCCTCTGGTGTATGCAGTGAGCCTCTACTTGCTGAAAATTCTTGTATTATGCCTAGTCTTTATGTTGCTTCTTGCTTGAGGACCTGAGATGGAATTAGCCATTTCGAAAATAATTTTTCTCGTTGGTTTAAATTTTTGAGCTTCAAGTTCAGATTTACTTTCGGGTCAAAATTGTTTGGCACAGAGCTCAAATAGACTGGATTGTGAAGTTTATGTTTTCGAGTGCCATTTGACTAGAAAAACAATCCCCATTTTTGTGTGAGGTGATTCATTTATAAAATGCTCAGAAACTGATGGTCATCTCAATTTAATTTTACAAGATTTTCTTGTCACGTGATAGGAATTTGGCTACACATAATTTGTGGAAGTTTTTAGTTTCATCATTGAGGAATCATTCACAGGATAGGAATTTGCACACCTTCTAAAGGGGGTTTTTATTTAGTGCAAAGTACCGGTGTGATGTAAAGGAAAACGTTTTGGGAAACAAAATGCCTAATATTACATATTAGTTGATATTGTCCTATAACTTGACCATATTCCATCCTCAAGCTGCATAAGTTGAGGCGCAGGTCGTTACTCATCACCAGTGTACATGACATATTTGTAACTTGGGCAAATGTTTTGGGCGATCCAAAAGACACAGGTTTCAGTCCAAAAAGCACATGTTTTAGTGAGTACAATGGCTGTATAGGCACAGTTGTCACTTGACAATTCATGCTATTAACTATGTTTTTTTATTTAAAAAAAATCCCCAGCTGTTATCTTTTTCTTTGATGCAATATGGTTCACAATACTTGCCATGACCCATCAGGCTGCTAGGATGCTAACTCAGATCCTTTGTTCTCCCTTCAGGAAGTTTCAGGAATGCCCACTTCTTTAAAAAAAGAGCCACAGCAGGCAGCTGCCTCTCCCGATTCTAGCGGTGAACCATCTTCCTCTGGAACAATGAAAGGAGACAAGAACGAAATCTTATAAGCTTCATCTGCCTCTTGCGTGTTTCCTGTGCAGTGAGATGAAAGTACTCTCAAGGTGACGAGCACTGATATGTAATCGTAGCAATGTAAATATGTTAGCATGCTTGCAACGAGCACTGATTTGGTTGACAATGCAGGATAACATGGTTTATCGCAAAAGGTTTTTGTCAGTTTCTTCCTACCGCTTTTCCGACAGATGGTAATGTTTCTGATAAATATTGCAAGACACCTGGATGTAGTTGTTCGGATTCATATTTTTTTTGCTATATGAACAGATAACGTATAGTCGCAGTGTAATATTACTATGTGCTCCATCTACGTATAGTCGCAGTGCAATATTATTATGTGCTCCATCTCCTTGAAAAAAAAAATCAGAATTGAGCAATACCGTGCAGAAAGCTTTTGATCTCAACCTGGACTACAAAGAAAATGTGATGACGCTTTTCTCATGTTAGCAGCTATTATCCCCCCAGTTCCCCCACACAGCCATACTATTGTACTAGAACATTGCGATGCCATGCAATTAGAGGTGAAAACAGATTGAATACAAATCAAATAGTATCTTTATCATATTCGTATTTATACTTTGTAAATGAATATGAATATAAATTCGAATATTCTCGAATACGAATTGAATATTATAACAAATATGAATTCAAATTGAATATCTACTCAATTCAATTGAATTTATATATTCTCATAACTTATGTAGTTGGACATTTTATAAAGATATTAATGATATTTTATCCTCGTACAGTTACACTTAATCATTCTAATTCATTACTTCACATAAGAAACATACATTCACATTGAATTAAAAAACTTGTACAACTAATTAGTCGTATTGCAATAAAAATATGTGTATTACTTCGCCAAATACAAATATGGATATGAATAGTCCGGATAAAATAACATTTCGATTGTAAAATTCTATGTCATATTTGTATCCATATTTTTTATGCGAATTCGAATACTGAATACGAAGAGAAGAGAAATTGTTAATCGGATAAAAAAATCTATACCGTATTTATATCTCAATAAATATAATAATTAAATAATACGAATAATTCGTATCCATTTTTCCACCGCTACATGCAATCACATGTGCATCCGGTGAGTTGGAGCACGTGTCCATCAAAGGGCGGTCGTGAGTTCAAAGCTTCGAATCCTGAATTCCTGATCCCCTCAATCTTCCGAATGGCTAGGGCAAGCATGAAAAATGCTATCGGTTTGTAAAGTTTATCAGAGGGTAGCGATAAAATTTGTAATTGCTGGTTATCAGATTTTTTTGGACAGAATTTTTAAATTAAAATTTGAATTTTTAGATTAAAAAGTAAAAAAAAAGTGGCAGAACATCACTCAAACACACGACCAGGCTACCCAAACAATGAGCCTTCTCACCAAGCCAGGAGCACACTTATACTACAATTCTGTTGCAAATTTCCTTTATACATGGATGAAATTTAGATAAATCCAAAATACTTTGCCTAGTTTGAATTTTAACCGGACTTTACGTTTTTCGGTGAAATTTCGGTAGTAAGTTTTTTTTCTAGAGAGCAAGTACCCACTTTAAGGGGACATTCGGAATAGCGATGGCTTTTGGTTTTTACTGAAATTTTACTGTAACTAGTTGATTTTTTTATTATAGCTGAGTTGGCTTATTGGACATAATTAAATTTAAAAAAATATAAAAATAAAAACGACACACTAATATAAAGCGAACGATACAAAGGATATTTTGATCGCAAGAAGCCATCACCGCTCAACTGAGCGGGGCCTAAGGAGGGGTGAAGTTCGAATCCGACCCCCACAATTTCCTTGTGTCATTGTGTGCGTGCTAACTTTGTGTTGATGTGTATGTGAGTGTGGCTGTGTAGCGTGCATCATGATGTGTGTGCCAATAGAACAGATGCTACTTGTAACCAGCTGTCTTAAAAAAGAGATCATGGAGCAATGCTTCCCTAGGAGTGCCTTGGCCCCAAGCTAGGCGTGCTAGTGGAAGATTCAAGCTGGACCACCTTTTTTTTTTTTTTGCTTACACAGTGTTGCTCGAGTAACCGCATCAACAGAGACACATGCAACTCAATTCATCATTCTCTTTCCTTCTCTTCAACTGCATACTATTCCCCTTCCTTTCCCCCAAAGGATAAAAGAAAGGAGGTTCACAGGCCCGTGTGTCCCATACATGATGTAGCACCTTAGTCTAATAAAAACCTAGAATGCTACTAAAACAATTGAACATGAAATTATTCTATAAGCATTCTCTAAATTTCTGATAGCATTTACTTTGAAACATAGATCACTAATAAGGTTCAAAATAATCTAACGAGTAAAAGAGCATGATAACTATAAGATAAAATTTAAAACATAACCATAACAGCACACAAGAAGAAATCGACCATATCTTCTATAAAGAAAACAACTCCACCTCAAAGGATGAACATTGTCATAAAACAAATTCACTTGCAAAGTTCTTCCAATTAAAGTTTAAATTGCTTTGTTATTAGACATGATAAGTGTCAAGTGAAGTGCACAAGGTTCTAGCCTATCCTTATGCATGTTGTCTTCACAAAAAGTACCTAAAAATATAAGCAGTAAGTGTGAGTCCACGACTCAGCAAAGTATAAGCAAGACAATAAACAAACCTCATAAACAGATATTAAACATAAATATTGCTCATAAAAACCATCCACTTGCATTTCATATATTTTCAATTTTTACTTTCATGTGATGCAAATGCCACAAATGCACATCTCTTTTCTTTTGGCAATTACCGGTAATGCGGAGTATGCACCCGTTATGCATACCCATGCTTGTGCCTTTTTGCATAGGGACCTCAAGCCCACACTCCACATGTGTGGGGACCTCAAGCCCATCTAAAACATGATGGGGACCTCAAAATAATCATTACTTGGCTATTACATAGACTAAATCTCAAGGTTCAATGAAATGATGCAAATAAGTGTGGTCAACCATTAATCTTCATCTGTTTACTTTATTAATTTGAATGTGCTTCATAACCAACACAAGAACATGAATAAATATGTATAAACACAAGATATTAGCATGGTATAAATCTTTTCAATATTTATTACCGACTACTTGCACTTGCCTCAACTGTGTGACAGAGGATGACGAGTAGAGGGTCCAACCCCCTGATTCACACCACCACTTGAACATTCACAAAACACACTAAAAAAACAATCCAAGAGCAGTGCAACATACAAAAGAAATAATTAAACACCGCTCCTAATCACCACCCAAAACAACCCTCCCCTAACAGCGCCCTTTACCCGTAGCATAGTTGTTCAAACATTCATAACTTTAGGCTCAGGGACCCAAATATATTGAAATATATATTTTCCATAATTTACACAAATTTTTCAACTTTTTCCTCAACATCAACATTTTGAGATTTGGGCATCTACGACCCCTTTTCCTTCCTTGAACTCTGTTCTATTCAAAACAAAATAGCTGTCTTCTAAAATTCGTAACTCCTATTATATGACTCCAAATCTAGCAAATTTTACAACTGCGAATATGTAAAAAAATTATCTACAACTTTGTAGTTATGAGGATTAACAGATTCTCGAATTAAGGAACCCTAAATTCTGAATTTTCATGACTGCTGCCAGAGTCAGTCTATATTTGCACAGCAGAGATCTAACAGCCATAACTTTTGAACTGTTTATCCAAATCATGTGTTCAAGCACTCTACAGAAAGATAAAACAAAGATCTACAACTTTCATTTTATAAAAACCCTAGAATCTCCACAGAAAATATTTTAATCCAAATTACAAACATTAGCTCTGAATCTCCCCTAATTTTGACATCAAACCCTAACTTGATTTCAATCCAACCCTTACCTCACCGAGTCACCTTGATCTCTCCTCGGAAAACTCAGCCACCACAACAACCTAGCCACCAAGCAAGTAGAGGGGGAAGGGGAGAAGACGACTGGATGGGGGAAGGGGGCAGCTGGATGGGGGAGAAAAGGGGAGTGGCTAGATGGGGGGAGGGGAAGAGGCATTCAGGGGGAAAAAATATAAGGGTAGCTAAAGAGTTAGCCCTATGCAACCCTGGAAGAAATAAAATAATTTGGGGTGTAACACATGATACTTATATTCTTTTGAGCTGCAGCTGATGGCTACAACTGATGTCTTTTGTGTGCGCTTTTTGAAATAACAGCGGATGGCAGAGACACTGACGTGGATGGCGCACATGATTTTAGGCATGGAAAGCCATTTAGAGAATTCATTTCAAGAAACCACCCTATTTGTTTTGACTTTCAGAGAAGGGCTTTTAGGCTTCTATGAAAATTGAAACAAACGGGGTGGCTTCTTGAAGCGGATTCTCCAAAGGGCTTTTTAGGCTAAAAATCACGTGCGTCGTCTGCGTCGATGTCTTCATCATCCCCCGCCATCTCAAAAAGTATAGACAAAAGCCATCAGAGTGCCTCTAGTAATAAGTTTTCCCTTCAACAAGCATTTGTATTACCTATTATCGTTATGTAAGTACAAGGCTATTAAGCGATTTTTTAAATAATCTATTTTTATTCTGAATTATAGTAATATACCTATATTTTTTTATTTTACACTAATAATCCTCTGTCGCTCCACTGTTGAGCGACCTGGTCTAGTCGCCCAATGGTTGCACGCCAAGTGTCCAAGTCGCCCATCGGTTGAGCGACTAGTCCTAATCGCTCAACGGTAGAGCAACACCTCGACAAATCACGCACTGGTTAGGAATAAATGGCAATTTTTGTAGGTAATACATTTAACAAATCTTGTTTGTAGGTTGTTATTTTTTTAGAAATAAAAGTACATACAAGGTAGGTTGGTCCGTTTGTCATTTTCTTAGATTCTCAAGGGTACAAAATATGTAAACTAACAATAACATTTTATGATAGTTGTATGTTGTTGTAGTGTGATAAACTTCTAAAGAATTTTGTGAGGACAATTGAGATAGCAATGATTCATAAGTAGGAAGGTAAAAGATATTGCGATGCAACATGGAATTCATACACAACCATGTCATAGTACCTACGAAATAAAATACGTACACAATGAATACAAGTATACAAAGCACAACAAAGACCCCCTACTCACTGCCCACTACACCACCCACAACACCTCCTCCGTTGTCGCCACGTCCCACCTCGGTCAGTGCTCGCCTGTATGGCCCGCTTGGCCTTCCTCAGTGCGGGGTGTCAGTGCCCCAACAGGGTGAGGCGCTTAGGAGCCCTGCTGACCCATCTCCCAAGGCCTCGGGGGTCGACTCCACCTGTGCCTGCATGGCTACTAGGGAACCACTCGGTGCTCCTTGACCTCCCTCGGGTCGTCCATGAAGAAGTCATCCATGTCTTCCGAGGATCCTCATGTGGGGATAGCTCAACTCCTGGCTGGGGCACGAAACCTGCAGGACAAATATTGTTTATTTGTGCAATATATCGATGTGAACAAACCACAAGAGACGAAACATACCTTCAACATGGGCCATGGCACTCGTCCAAGTGTCATACCCACCGTACCATCCTTGCCCGTACACATCAAGGAAGAACAGATACTGCCTTGATGCTGGCGGGTAGGGGTCCAGGAACGGTAACGATGGCGATCACAGGGGGCAACTACATGCCCACCCTAACCCTTTAGGCTAGTCAGGCGTTAGCGGAGCACGTGCACGTGGCCCTCTAGAGCCTCCTAGCTGAGCTGTAGACATGTTGGCCTTGGTGTACGCATCAATGTGGCCACCTCCGGGAGCATCCTACACGACATCAGGGTCATGACATGCCTCGTCCCACTGTAGACCCGATGGAGAGCCTACAGCAGCTCATCGTGCGTCACCTCCAAACCGTGGGTGACTTTGCCTAGGATTGACCCCGTGTCCCTCGCAATCCCGGCAGCAATGTCCGTTTGCAAGGAGTACATGAAAGCGTCAAACTTGTAATTATGGTAACTGTACTCATGCATTTTTAAACACAATAGTACCTACCGTGAGGTGCAGGTTCCATGTGAGGTGTACAAGGTGCACATCGGTCCATGCTTGTACGTGAGCGGGGGGAGGGTCGACAACATGCACCAGTCTGGTGCGTGTCTATAGAGCGCACCATCGTAGGTATTTATCGTACGTGCTGGGGTCATACGGGGCACCTTCTTGCACGTAATCCTCGAGGGCATCCGCCCACTCTGCTAGCCACGGCACCATCTTTCCCACCCAGTTCGTCTTGCTACTACCCCTCCTACTCTGCTTGTGAAACATACCACTACAATTAGAAGGCATCATAACAAAACCAGAAAAAATATAGGGACATGTGTTGTGCGTACCTCACATGTGGACTGAGTCAAGCACCCGACGCTCGATAGGGACTGGAACAACTTGGCAGATGCCGACTGGTGTATCACCCTGTGCACCGGGTAGTCCTCGATGAACACATCAAAGACGAGCTTTGTTTGCATCAACCAGTACGCTTGGTCGCTGTCGGACCCGGATTTTCAATCCAGAATCCTCTGCGATTCCACCACACTATTCTCTAAATTAGTAGATAGTGCTCACAGATACATTACTGAATATCAAAATACATATCAAGCGGAAGCGTAATTATAATAGAATACTTACACATGGGCCGCTTAGGCTGAAAACAACGAAAGCAGTAGCGAAAATGAAGCACATAGGTGAGACCCACAGAACATGCCCACAGGAAGCCAACTGGGGGTTCGCGACTTAGTTCTTAGCCTTTTCATCTTCTTCTTCATCCTGACTAGGCATATTGCTGAAATGCAGCGATTTGACTCCTAAATCTGGATTTTGTGAGCAAGAGTGAGCACACTAACCACCGTGCTCAACGAGCCAATACACAGAATGCAATTATTTATTATACATAGCTTGACAAGGATAGGCTCGGGTTATTTTATTTACTAGAAATTGTGTTTTAAAAAACTTAAGATTAAATATAAAAAATTCCTAGACTTAGCTCTTGAATTAAAATCATAATACTTTTGAGAAAAGAATTTATAGGATAAGTACAGATCTCATCCATCACCACATGATACTTGAACCACATAGCCAGTTTTTAACGTTATAACCGCTTAACTTATCACTGGGACGACACCCAGGACAACTCAAACTAGGACAGTCCATCGTCCTTCATATTCCCATTCCATGTCCCAACCACAAAAATCGTTTTTGAAATAGAACTATAACAGAGTTAAGTTCCCATGTTCATTCTTAACCGTAGGCACGGCTATTCAAATAGTTTTAACTTTGCAGAGCTTGTACACTTTCACCACAAGAGACAATCCGCTGTTGCCCCGCATGATTCCTTAGTTATGCAATTGAGTAGATCATCATAGTAACCTTTCAACAGTACCTGACCTTGGGGTCTCACCTCACCCTATGGGTTGCTCCCACTTGCGGTGGGACCCATACGTTGCACGGTATATTAATCACTCTTTTACTAGCGCCTCGAGCTCCACTTCCCATGCGCTAGTAAAAATAAGAGAAACAATTTACCCTCCACTCGGTGTCCCTTTAGCCACCCTAGGCCCTGGCACTTCTTTCCCTCAGCCTATGAGATGAGTCTGAAATTCGATAGGGTTTACTTAGCCAAGTTGCACTTTGTAGACTTGTGGTTATACTGTTTTACAATGGGAGGTCATGACCCGATTCGGTCCTTGAATTATCTGGATGGTTCTACCACAAACCACACACACCATACCCTCGAACCATCCGCCTAGATGTATAAGCAATTTGGGGATTTTTGGGGCATAAATTAATAATCGTTTTAAACATACACAACCATTTCCAACTGCACTCTCCCCAAAATTTTCTCTTTTGCATTTGCATATGATGTTGGGGTATTCCCAACACCCCCGATAACTAAGCAATACTAACCATCAGATATATAAACGGAATTAATTTTTGAAACAATATATCTATAAGTTTTTCCTAGGGTTAGCAAGGTTCACTGTATAATATACCGGGATAGTATAATAGAGGCATTTAATAAGAAGGGCAGCAAGCTAAGTATAGAAACAACATAATGTAGCACATGAAATAATAGCATGCACTTGCTAATTCAAATATAAATAATTTGCTAAAAATAGGAATTCAAAATGATCAAAGTATTGACTTGCCTGGCGTGGTTTACCGCAGTCTTGAACTCACTCAAAGCTTTCTCACTGGTTGATCTCGAGCTTCGGATCATTATCGTCTTCTGGATCGTGGTCTTGCTAGATCTACTGTTTCTCCAGGATTCCAATATCTAATTATGTGCTAAACAATAGAATCCAACAACTCAAATAACTCAAAAGATCCAAGTAAATCCAAATAAACTCAGCTTAGCTTTATTATGAGTTAAAGGGTGACTTTTGGGTAGGATTGATTGGACGCGGAGATTTGACGGAGTCAACGCGGTTGGAGCGGAGTGATGAATGGTGAAAAGGAAAAGGAAGTATTATGGCGGGATGAGTATTCGCCGGAACATTCTGCTTAGGGTTCAAGATGGCTAGGTATAGCTGATGGTAGAATATCATGGCTCGACCCATTTTATTTAATAATTTTATTTTATAATTTTATATTTATTAAGGAAGTTCCATGAGTTAGGGTATACCTATGGATAGATATAAGATTTTAGTTAGGGTATACCTAAGAACAGTTGTATGAATTTAGCCAAGCATTATTTTATTGGGGCTAACATTTACGAATTAAGGCATGCATTACATACACAATGTATACGATATTTGATTTATCAAATTAGTATTATGGTTCATATTTCTAGTAATCGGGGACATGGACGTATTATTTTATGTGGCTCTAGCATTAACGTGTTCATTAAGGTGTAGGTTAGCGAGATTATTTTTAACGATTAACGACCCATGGGTCCTTTTATTAAGCATATGAAATTATACTTTGATATGACATTAGTTTACGATGCTCGGAGAACTGAGGGTCATCGATGCTTCATGTATATATATTCGCATTTATTATCTTTCACGATTTTACTTTCATTAGAACCTATCCTTGAGGACCCAACTTTACATTTCAACTATCTTTTACAATTCAAACTGCCATCAGGATCTTAAGCATTGGTGACATGCTAATGACAGGGTTTTGACTTTTACAGGGCTGTTGAATGACATACAAGATGTTAAACCACATGTTGGTTGGCTTCCTATGTGAGCCCTATGTCTATATAACTTATCTCCCATAAAAAGATATTAATAAAAATGGATATTTCTATTTAATCCTTAGTAGTGCAGTGATCCCTTTGCTTTCCCTTTTTTGGTCATTATTTATTCTGAGTAGTCTTGCTTATCTTTAATTCATATAAACCTGTGTCGACACACAATTGTTTAACAACTAATATCTAATTTCATACAATTTCAGTATTCTACTTCTGAAACCCAAAATTTATTCGCACGTATACTTTTACCCATACTATTTTGCATTAACTCTTTATTTGTGCATTACAAATTCAAATCCTACTCGTATTAGTGTACAATTTTTGTATGGTTTAATCTTTAAAAACATTCCAATTTATCAATTCCTCATTATTATGCCAATTTGAAGATATCTCACACCTAGATTTTTATGTTAATGTATTAATCCCTTTTATAGCACAAGGATAACCAAAGTTTAATTTAATCCGCACGAGACACTTTATTTAATTTCATAATTACGTTCTTATTTTATTTGAACCTTATTTGATTTTTAAACATTTCCTCTTATTACTTATCGTATATACATATATATACCGCCGATTAGAGTATATGCCAATGTGTTCTTACTTGAGTTTATGCTAATTATCTGCATTAGTTATTATTTCAAAGGGACTTTTATGACATTTTGCTCTTAATTAGCTGCAATTTACATAATGTACATATATGGCATACTTTCTATGATCCTTTAAATTATATTATAATTAATTTTTTTGAATTCAGGACATCTATTTGCTATTTGGGGAAATAGTATACACATGATCTTTCTTTAGCTATCTTTCATATGAGAACTAATTCATTAATCCTTATGGTCATAAAATCTGTGCTAAATTTGTTCATTATATTTCCAAAAGTAATTTCTTATCCTTGTAATATTCACAATTACACACACATTTTTTTGTAGGGTTGAATATATAGTTATATATGCAAATTAACTTGAAATCAGCCCATAACATGAGAGGTGGAACCTGTAAACAAGAGCTGGAACATTGCTATTATTCGGTTGGGCCCACAGGTCATAAGGACAGAGGGGGAAGAAAAGGAATAGGAGGGGGTAAGAGCGCTCGGTTGAATAGCAGAGGGGGGTGTACCGCGAAGCAGATAGAGGTGGCGGCGCCGCTCTTGTGCCAACGGCGATGGTGAGGCAAGGCCGAAACCTCATCGGCAACGGGCAAAACGGGCTCCCGGAGAGGCAGGAAGTCTAGAGGGGGCGGCGCACCGGCCGGAGCGGCACTGGATGCCGACGGCGGCTCACATAACTGACGGTGGAGAAAGGGAGGAAGGAGGAGGAGCATGAGCGGGAGAAGAGTGCCAGGGGGTTACCAAGCGGCCGGCGGGGGTAGAGAGATGTCGAGGCGGCCTAGCGGCGGAGGCCGGGGGTGGCGCGGGGAGGTCTCCGTGGCGGGGGCACTCCGGTGGGGAGAGCTTCGGCCAGGGTTTGGGGAAGCTTTGGGGCAGTGTGTAGATGCTCCCACAACGAAGAATCGAGGGATGGTCAGCCGAAGAGGAGTTGGCGGCGGGAATGGCGGCTGCCGGTCGGAAAGGGGGAAGACGGCTGTGCGACGAGTTTGGCTCCGAAGAAACCTAATCGGCCGGCGGTGGAGGTTCTTGGGAGGGGGAGGCGTGTTGTGACGGGGTCGGAGGGGGATTCGCCAGAGTGGCTGGGGGCGGGGGCGGCGGCAGTGGAGGAGGGCGCGTTGGCGAGGGGGAGCGGGAGGGGGAGATGGAAGGTGCAAAGGTGGGAAAACAACGACGGGCTCCACTCCATTTAAAGTCGGGGAAGGGGAGGACCTGCGCTGCAGATGATGTCGTTGAAGCCTGGCGCGGCATGGGTGGCGGCATGGATGGGCGCTCGGCCGGAATGGGCGCGGGACAAGGCGTGGGAGCGGCATGGTGATGCGACGAGGCGAGGGAGCAGGGCATGGGTACGTGTGGTCACCGGGCATGGGGGCGACGTGGGGGGCAGGGTATGGGGGAGCGCGAATGGCACGGGATGAGGAGAAAAACCAAGGGCGGCGTGCACAGAGAAGGAAACCACGCATGGGGGAGAGCTCAGGGAAGAAAGGAAAAGGACGGAGGGGGAAAGAGGGCGCGGGCCCGATTGGCAAAGGGGAAATAGAGAGAAAAGGAAGAGGGAGAAAGAGAAGGTGGGGCCTACTGGAAAGTGAGGGTGAAAAGGGAGAAAGAAAATGGGAAGAGAGAGGCTGCCAAAAAAAATTGCATAAAATTGATCTCTCCATTTGGGCATGAAAATAATTCATAACCAAATGATAAATGATATTTTCTAAGTTTTGATTTTATCTTTATAATTAGGTTTCGAACTCGAAATCTTGGTTCAATTATTTGGATGTGATTTTCAACATCACTTTGCTTTTCAATTTATTTGATTTACCCTCAGATTTTGGTTTTGCTTTACTAATTTGCATCTGATTTTAGTTTTTCTTATATTACACTTTAAATTATTTTGTCTCTGCTATATTTATTTTATTTTTATTATTTTCATCTAGGAGTTATGCTTTAATATTAATTTGCTTAACACAATTTTTGGAGAAACTCAATTAAAATTGCAAAGGAATTTTGAAGACCAGTAAGATGCAAATAAAAAGTTTTAAATTCTTTGAAATTTTGATTGCTCCAAATTTCAGGATGTTACAGTCGCACCAACACAATGAGGACAGCTGAGTGAGTGTGTGGTCCTCCATCTCCTGGGTAGAGTACGGTTCCCAGTGCATGTAGTCAAAGGTGAGGTGGTCGAGCTGCTCAACGAAGTGTTCGTACACACATGTGACTTGCATGTGTGCAAATTATGCTTGCGAACCAGAACAGTGGTTACAATGGATGACCCGTAATGCAAGTATAGTAAAGATCGAGTAGAGTATGTACTCGTCTATGGTACCAAAGGGACCCTATGGTCGGTAGGTGCACCACGCCCCTGTGGTACATGTACGCATAGTACGGACTAGTGTCGAGCAGTATCAGCCGTCTGAGGGGGAAGCGCTCGAATGACCACAACTGCAGCAGGAGGGGGCAACCTGTAAGGGTAGAGGTCAGCCTCATGGCGTAGCACGTCTTGCACATGCCATGATACATCATGAAAAGTACGGTTGATCCTCAGCTGATCTACACCTCCTCCTCGTCGACCATGGCCCTCGCATACCCCACAAGGTGGGTGTCGACAGAGTCACTGTGGCTATTGATAAATAGTACCCAGCTGAACAACCACATCAAGGATGCCTTGAGGTTTCGCAACACCTGAAACTAGCTGGCCTCTGGGTCCATCCACTAGACCTATACACAAATAAAAAATTAGTAAGCCTATCATATGGCAAGGATAGTGCATCACTAAATAGGAAAAAATAGATAGCATAAATACCTAAAACTATGAAAGCCACCGCAGGGCGAGCCATGCCTCTATCGCGTTAGGAAGACGTAGTACATTGCCACGACCTCAGCCAAAAGAACCCCCTCAAATCTGCCTAGCAGGTCATCGCACTAGTCGACAGGCGCATCCCGTGATAGGCAGGGTAGGCAGCACCGCGATGTCCTGCAGAGTGGGGGCTATCTCCATGAATGGGAGGGGGAAGGTGTGCGTCTCAGGCCACCACCGGTCCACTAGAGAACAGGAACTATTGGTACTGCTCTGAGCCGGCCTAGACCTCCACGTCATCCTCGACTAGAGCACCATCCTCATCGGTGGCCTCCACCATCCATGCGAGAGGGAAAAGATTGGTATCACCCAGCCTGCAAAGCACGAAGAAGTAAGTTCGTAGCAAAAATATGATAAAAAGAAGTGCCACAATTTTGTAGACAAACCTATCTCTCCAGTGTGGGTCTAGTCTCCAAGCTCGTCGAGGTGTTCACGTACGGACCACCCCAAACTGAGTTGCCTCATCCCCATCCTTAGGATACAGGGCACGATGGCTGGCGTGGTGCTGCACATTGACGCACCGATCCAGCAGGCTGAAAGGCCAGTCTGATCACCAAGGTCGCGAGCCATACATGCAAATCAATTTGAAATTAGTAATTACAACACAATTAGTGGTTTAATTATTTATAGCATAGCTCCTAAAATTCTTAAAATTTAGTTGCATTCTTGCATAAACCGCATATTCCTCAACATGTATAGCCATAGCCGCATTTTGTTATTAGGGTTTAGGGTTAAGGGTTAGAGTATGGGGTTAAGAGGTTAGGGTTACGTATAGCCATAGCAGCATTACAACTATTAATAACTAAATTATTGTTAGTTCTATGACTACAAGATCTACAACTATTAATAATATACGATGTACCCAACAAAACTACACGTATAATGATTTTAGTTGCTAACATACCATGGTTTCGAAAGTACAACTATTAACAACTAAATTATCATTAGTTCTACGACTATACTATTTATAACTATTAACAATATGTGACGTACTAGACACAATTACACATATAATACTTTTACTTGCTAACCTACCTTAGTTTTAAAAGTAAATCTACAAGGAAGACCCGACATAACTACATATCTAATGATTTTAGTTGCTAACCTACCATGATTTCAAAAGTAAATCTACAAAGAAGTGTAGGGGACTCACCATTGTCGATGCGCTAACCTCTACTCCTCTCTTCCCCCTCCCTCTCCCCTCTTTCTCTCCCCTCTTCTCCTTTTCTCTCTTCTCCCCTTACCCTTCCTCCCTTCTCATCACGACTGTGCTCTGCTTGAAATGGCGAAGGTTGCTCGGGCCAACGCGCACGAGTTATATCCCCTTAGTCACCAAACAGTTGAGTGACTAGGGGCTATCGCCCAATGGTTGAGAGACCAAGGGCTAAGTTGCTCAACAGTTGAGCAACTAGTAGCCGAAGAGACTAGTCACTCAACTAGTGGGCGACTTGGATACTTGACGCACGACCGTTGGGCAACTAGCTCAAGTCGCTCAATGGTAGAGCGACAGAGGATTATTAGTGCAAAATAAAAAACATAGGTATATTACTGTAATTTGGAATAAAAAATAGATTATTTAAAAAATCGCTATTAAGTTCTTTGGAATATCACATCTGTGTGGTCGAATACAAGCTATTCCAATTACCTTCGTATCCAAACAGAATGTTAGATATATTTGCACTGGGAAATAATTTTAGTTGTATTTCTTTGTGCCCATAAAAATACAGGTGTAAGCTCTTAACATGTGGAAAAAGTTCCAAGGCTCCCAAGCAGGCCTCTAGTAATAAGTTTCCCTTCAACAAGGCATTTGTATTACCTGTCATCGTTATGTACAACTCAATTTTTATATCGTACAAACTTTGTAAACAAGTGATTAGGTTAGTTTAAACTTCAAAATGCCACTATCAACTAAAGCAACTGTTGAAAAGGTGATCCAAATTCGTACCATGTTCATGTAGGATATTTCATCGCCTCATGCCAGACGTGGCATGACAGGTGCATGCACAGGTTGTATCAGACATGGTATCAGTCTATAGCAACTGATTTGGATTTGGTTTCCTCTCCGTGTGGGATTCGGGACTCGGTTCCCTCACCCTATATATGTACCCCAGTTGCTCATAGGAAAAACAAGCGCTCCATTGTAATTTCTCTTCATTATAGTTATTTTCCTTTGAGCGCTTGTGATTTTTTCCCCATAAGGTTTTCTACGTAAAAATTCGTGTCTCTCATCTCTATTTTTCTATGTATTATTTGCAATAAGTGGTATCAGAGCAAAGGAGATTAGGATTTAAGAGATTCACGAGAAGAAAAAGAATTCCGTCAGACCCAAACCAGCATTGCCTTCTTGCGCAGCATGTCTTCGTCTTCAACAAGCCATCGTCCTTCATCATTTTTTTGCCAAATCCGAGGCGCGTGACATTCTCTGAGTTGGCATCGACTTCATCCCCAAGCCGAAGTTGAGAAAAGCAATAAAAGGCCCCGACGTGCTTCGTCCAAAGCAGAGGAAGTAGGAGAAAGAGCAGCAAGTCTCACGCAAGCCATCTTCCGAAGAAGCCACCATCCGGTCACGTGTCTTCCAGCAGTGAGCGTCATCTCCTTGGTTTCAAGCCACGTCAGCAGAGAAGAAAAAGCAAGCAGCAGGAGGATGCTGCCTCAGTTACAGCAAAGCAATAGAAAAGATTGGCATGAAAATCAAGGAAAAGAAATTTTAAGAAAGGTAGCATCCAGAGGCTTTGCTTTGGTACAATTCCGACGAGAATTGTTACGTGCACCCGTGAAGCGTACCAGGAATTTCCAATTATGAGAATTTTGCTAGGTATACATAAATTTGTACCAGCAAATTTTGAATTTCTTCCGTATGGTGAGTCTAAAGTGTGATCTTCTGCTATTGAATTGTGACACGAGGTTTTCTCTATGGCAAGTTAAAATGTGAGCTGTTTTATCACAGTTTTGATTTGGATGATACTCTTTTGGGGATCGACAAGATGCTAGCCACATTATCTGTCGATGAGAAACAACGTAAAGATTCTAAGGCTTTATCTCAAATTCAGCTTCATCTAACAAATAATATTTTGTAGGAGGTTATGAAAGAGACATTTGCTGTCGCATTATGGCTGAAGCTGGAGTATATATGTATAACCAAGGATCTGACCAGCAAGATGCATTTGAAATAGAAACTTTATTCACACAAGATGGTGGAGGGAGGCTCATTGTTGAACTACTTGATAGCTTTCAAGGAAGTTGTTGCCGACCTCGAGTCTATGGAGTTAAAGTATGATGATAAATATTTGGGTCTTATTTTGCTATGTTCTCTGCCTAATTCATACTCTACATTTAGAGATACTATTCTATATAACCGAGATACTCTTACTCTTAATAAAGTTTATGAAGCTCTATATGCTAAGAAAAAGATAAAACTTATGGCTCCCAATGAAAGTTCAAATACATATGCAGAAAGTTTGTCTGTCCACGGTAGGCAATACGAGAAGGGTTCAAACAGCAATTCAAGAGGTAGAGACAAAAGCAGATACAGAGGTAGATCTAAATCTAGAAACAAGAAGTCATGCAGGTATTACAAGAAGGATAGTCATGATATATCTGAGTGCTGAAAGTTGCAGAATAAAGAGAAGAGGAATAACAATTTCAAGAAGGATCAACAAGCGGATGAACCTAGAGCCATTGTTGTCACCAAAGAAGGTTCTGATGGAGATGTTCTCGTTGCCTTTGCCAGTAATTGCAAAACTGAATATGAATGGATTCTTAATTCAGCATGTACTTTTCATATAAGCCTGAACTATGAGTGGTTCGTTATCTATGAAGCTATACCAAGTGGATCCTTGTTGATGGGTGATAATACACCATACAAGATTGCATGCACTGGTTCTATCTAGATCAAGATGTTTGATGGCACCTTCAGAATTTTATCGAATGTTCATCATATTCCCAATTTGAAGAGAAATCTTATCTCTTTAAATACTCTTGATACTAAAGGTTACAATTATTTAGATGAAGGTAGAGTTTTGAAGGTCACAAAAGGTTCTCTTATTGTGATGAAGGGTGATATAAAGGCTACCAACTTATATCATCTATAAAGCACTACAATTTCAGGTAATGATACTATTGTCTCAAATAAATAATTTGATCCTAATAGTACTAATCTTTGATATATGCGTCTGGGGCATATGAGTGAAGCTGGAATAATGAAATTATGCAAAAGAGAATTTCTTGATGGTCAAAACATCGACAAGTTGAAGTTTTATGAATATTGTGTCTTTGGCAAGCAAAAGAGAGTGAAATTCAGCACTGTGACTCAATCTATAAAAGGTATATTGAATTGTATTCACTCTGATTTGTGGGGAGAATGCCATGTTCTGTTACTTAGTGGTGCAAGTTATATATTGACCATTATTGATGATTACTCAAGAAGAGTTTGGGTATACTTCGTCAAGAAGCTTCGTACCGACAAAGGGTTGGAGTTTTGTTGAGGAGAATTTGATGCTTTATGCAAGTTAAAAGGTATTATGAGATATTATACCATTTCACGCTCTCCTCAATAAAACGGTGTGGCCGAACATATGAATAGAATAATCATACAAAAGGTTAACAATGGTAAATTAGAGTTTAGAGCAGTTAAGTGTATTTTTCTTGGTTATAAAATTGATGTGAGGAATATAAATTATGGAATCCTGAAAGTAGAAAGGTGGAATCCTTTGGACTTTTGACGCTCATGGTGTACATACTGATTTTATTGGTATCACATTCTTCGACTACTGAAGGGAATTCGGCTCAAGGTGGAGATTGTTGAAATGGTGATCTGAATTCGTACCTTGTCCGTGTAGGACACTTCATCGCCTTATGCCAGACGTGGCATGATAGGTGCATGCGCATATTATATCAGACGTGATATCAATCTATAGCAACCGGCTCTTATTCGGTTTGCTCTTCGTGTGGGACTCGGTTCCCTCACCATATATATGTACCTTAGTAGCCCATAGAAAAGCAAACGCTCCATTGTAATCTCTCCTCATTATAGTGATTTGCCTTTAAGCGCCCGTGATTTTTCATGCAAAGGTTTTCCACGTAAAAATTCATATCTGTCGTCTCTATTTTCTGTGCATTATTTGTAACAACAACAAATACCACCGGCCTCTACTTCGAAAAATGCATAATCAATCTAAACTTTTGAGTTGTAATTTAAGTTTTGAACCAAATATTAAACTTTGAATGAAAATAAATTTCAACTTCCTGGCAGAAAAAAACTAGCTTTCAACTGAAAATGTTACCTTTCAACTGCAAATTTGAAGCATCCATCCTTAGCTACAAACATAGGCTTGGGGGTGCGAGGAGCTGGAACTCATTAGTGCACATGGCTTAGAGTAGCAGTGAGGAGCAATTGTGTTCTCTTGTGTCATGTGTGAAATGTATTCAACAGAAGGCAAAAAGATGGTAGTGCGAGTTGGTGTCAACGTGAGATACAAGCAATGATTTAATACCGTAAGCGTACAGATCGTTTGTAGCTTTTCACCAAAAAGTATTCTAAGGTATTCTCTATCACGGGTCCATTGCCTTAATCATCATTGGTTAGTCTTGCATTACTTGATATAGGTCAACCTAATATATCTAAACACCATGTTCACATCTATGGCTAAATAATTGATAATCAAGAGCTCCTAGTTACCAACTAAGGAACATGCATAACATCAAGAAGACTCAATCATAACATAAAAGTACTAAAATAATAGATCAATTAATATGTCTTGGGCAGCTCAGCTTCACGCTCTTGGCAACTTTTTTGGATGGCTAACCCTAATCTCATAGTTCCGATGAGTTTCGATGGATTTCTTCGATGGTCTTAGCGTAGTAGTGCCTCCCCTTTATACAGTGACCCATGGGGGAAGAGTTCTGATTGAAAATAGTGAAGAGAGACAGTTGGTGCTAGCCAGTGAAGGGGTGGTGCGGGGCGGCGCCAGACTCTCCATCGACTTAAAATCGTTCTCGAACCTTCCAAAACATGCGTCAGGACACGCTAGGGTGGCACTAGGCTGTACAATGTCCTTGGGCTTCAATTTAGACCAAAAAGTGAGGTCTGGGACCATGGGCGTTAGCTGGCACAGGCCTGGCGCCATGCAGCGTCGCAGCCTAGCAGGTCGGGCTCCGATAGCTTCCAGGCTTCATAACTTTTACATCCGACCTCTAATTTGAACAAATAATATATGCATTTTGATTGTTTTAACGAGGTGGATGTCATGTTGACCTTCAATCTATCATTTAATGAAGTTCATTTTGGCACATTTTTTGAGGAAGCTCTTTCTCGGCTCTTTTCAGCTAAATATGACATGTTTCAACATATTCCATGCACACCATTATAATATCCAACATCTTTGGGAATCATTAGTGCTAGTTGGAATATGACATAATTAAGCACATAATATTGCAAAATGATGATAAAAAGGACAAAAAAATATACAAATTGAGCACTAACAGTTGACACTAAGGCGATATGTGTGGGAGCGCACAAGCGGTAGAGAAGGGTTGTGAGAAAGGCTGCGGAGACAAGAGGCAAAGAGTTGGCTGCAGCCTTGCATTGTCCTATCTTTGTGCTAGGTAGGAGTAAATCGCGGCTGAGGGTTTATTAAGGAGGACCATAGTTCCAAAGGACTCAGGTTTGACCCCTTGTGCATCCCACAATGAGGGTCGGCATCCGTTGGATAAGGATCCATTGCACATCCATGGTTTAGCAACTTTCAATATCAAAGTAACATGCCCACGTATCCCTCTTAACTTGTGAAAAGAATTAGCACAAAAACAAGGGTTTTCAAATCTGAATTAGGAATTAGAACCTAAAAGTTTCAGGTTCAAAGAAATACATGTTTCTTTTTTATCACATGGTCAAACACAAAACTGTGATAACCCCTTTTCTTTTTCGGGCCTTTGCCATAGCCCAAAAGTTGGTCATGATGCCTTCTCTTTCTTATTTGAAAATTTATTGGCCTTTGTCCATAGCACCGATATATAGAGTATATATGTATCGAGTTTAGGCTTTAGAGAGAATGGGTTCTTTGTGGATTTGCCTTGACGAACTCGATCGTCACCTCCACCACCTTACGATGTTTCCTCCAAAATAGAATAGTTGTTGTCTGTGAAGTGCCTCTTGTTTCCTTAGAGATCAAGTCTTGTCGTAGCTCGCTGCCAATGTAACAGCCCCACTTTTAGGAACAGGGCCATCGTACTTTTCGCAACAGTCTAGGAGTTTAGTTATGGATAGAAAGAGTTTTATGTCTGCTCACGATCATTTAAAAAGGATTAGCTTGATTAAAATATGATCTAATAGTCAACTTTAGCGACTTTACGGGTATTCAAACCCAAAACTTAACTTATATTCAGAAGAACCGAAGAAATTATTATAGAAATGCTTGAGTGCAATCGTAACCCTAATACGGAAACTTGAAACACCCATTCTTCTTCTGGTATCTGTTCTAATAAAAATAAAATAAAATTGAATACAACCAACTATATACAAAAAGTCATATGGGAAAATGCTATTTAACTACTTGCTAGGATTCTTAAGAGATGGGATATAGTGGTTTTATTAAGGTATTTGTGGATGCACTTTTATTTATAATCAAGCTAAAGGAAAAGGTTAACTTCTTAAAGGTAAAAGGGGTTCGACGATCTCAATTACCAATTTAGAACACAAGAAAAGGTTAACTTCTTAAAGGTAAAAGGGGTTTGATGATCTCAATTACCAATTTAGAATCTTACCAAAGCTACTTATACCTTGTTATTGGAATCACCCACGAAACACATCTTCATTTACCGGAAGCACGATGTGTTCAAATACCATTTGTTATTTTGACTCTACAGAGTTACCAAGCTTTATCCACAAGATATATCAAACTCACAATGTCAAGCTATAGATACGCAACAGGTTAGCATGTGACTAAGTTGAGATAACAAGGTTTGTCATTGCTCTCCTCTTTTTATAGCATCTACCCGGTACGGCCGAGGTCACACGCAGCTGGCATTCCACTGGCCAGCGCAGAAAGTGCTCTACAACTCCGTGTGCTCCTACTGTTGTTAAGTATGGATTTAGTGCTTCCATACAATCCCCTTTATACGTGTGCTTTTCCACTTCTAGAACGCTAATACCATGTAGATATTCAATTGATTTGAGCAACTACTAGATCAGATTTGATAAGTTAAAACTTATGGTTAAGCTATTACTATTTTCTTTACTCAACACAAGGCTCTAGTCCTTACTTTTCACCAATGAGGCAATCATTCACAAGCCATTAACCCAGTGCACCATGGCATTATCTCCAATCCAACCAAAGTCTCCTCCCTAAGGCAAGGACATGGTGATGAGGGGATTTAGCCCAATCATCTGATGAGAATGATAACTACAATTGTTTGATATGACATTGACGACAAGGCTACTTGACTGAAACGACTAAGTTCATCCTGCAATCGCTACACCACATCCTTGTCGTTACCAATTGTGCCCAACACGGCTGATCTTTCCTGCAAGCAATCGAGAATCAAGCAAGAAAGAAATGAATGAAATATACAATTTTATTGAACAATGGAGAGGCCTGAAGTCGCCTAGTTAGTCTAGTCGACATAAGTACACAATTGATGTTTTCTAAATGAAAATTAATCTAAACAAGTTTAAACCCTAACAGTGGCATCCCTAATAGTTTTTGAGGGGCTAGGGACATGGGGAGCACATCTGTGAAGGTGGGAGAACATTCCACTATAACTCCCCAGTTGGGCTCAAATTGATAAAAGGCCTAAAGCCCAGGTTTGGAACTAATTTGAAATTATTTTGTAGATTACAATGTACTCAGGTAGAGTTTTGAGATGATACAAAAACCATTAGAAAGAGGATGTCATAAGATTTTCAACAAGTCTAAGATCATCTCATTTGGACTCCGTATGCATCTTCTATACTTGTTTGAAGTCAGTGCTGTCTTTGAAGGCTGAACTGGATTCTAGAATATGCATAGCTTTCATTCTTTATTGTCCTAGCTTCAGAGTGACATGGTGACCTCCAATATTCATCCCGAGCATGTCCATGACTCCATGTGCCTCTCCTTGGTCCTTGCCCATGTTTCTAAGCACAACCACATCACAAGCATTAGGCAGTAACCCATTCTCAGAAGCTAAATTAAACAACCCTAGGAACGAGCTCACCTGATAATTCAATTGTCGTGCATGTGCCCTCGTTATAGTTTCTTGGTTAGCATCTTGTGGATGAGTGTTGTGTGTATCTAAAGAAGTGATGTCCTCATCACATGGACTCCAACCATCTTGTGGCTTTTCACGCTTCATCTTTCATACTAGTATCATTTTGTAATTCTACCAGGAAGATGCTGAATCTCTTAGTAAAATGAAATATTTGAATTTCTATCATACCATAATATATTTTATAGTAATCTATTATTACTAAGGCTTTTCAAGGTGAATATGGCCATAAAATAAAATAGGACTTTTCTAGTGGTAGGACATAGCTAAATTTTCCTGTCATTCTAAACAATTATTTAAAAATATAACATTGCATAAGTAAGGAATAATAAAAGTACTGATAATTAATAACTAAGGAATGTAGGTTCAATATAGTAAAAAAACATGTGACTTGCCTCTTGAACCAAAGTGTAATTATTCCTCTCCAGGCTTTAGGTTCACACCATTCATCTCAATTGTTTTAGCAGCTTCTCTGTTGGCCAACTAAAAATAAGTTCTTACTTTGTAGAATGCAAGTTAGGAACAAAATACAATAAAATGACCGAAAAGACATAAGAAAATAGGTTTGGGCTGATTGGGTTTAAACAGTGCTTGA
Organism: Melocanna baccifera; assembly: GCA_036346265.1. Classification (NCBI taxonomy): domain Eukaryota; kingdom Viridiplantae; phylum Streptophyta; class Magnoliopsida; order Poales; family Poaceae; genus Melocanna; species Melocanna baccifera. The sequence continues at coordinate 12,513,789 of CM070689.1, read as the reverse complement.
TTTGATTGAATGAAGTTGAAAATGGGTTAGATGGGTTTGAGACGGTCAAAATATATATATTCATGTTAAACGGGTTTCTATGAATAGTAATGGGTCTGAACAGTATTGAACTTAAGTTCAAAATAGTAGTTGGGCTGGCTAGTATTTTATCGGATTCTATTTAGATTAAACAGAGTAGATAATGGGCTTCACGGGGTCAAAACAATCAAAATGGGTATAAATATGTTATTGCGCTTTTCGGTGAATAGACAGCGGATTGGGTTTAGGAACAATATTGGGTTTAAAACAGTAGTAGGTTTTGATTGTGAATGGTAATGGTTTAGGTTATTGTAATATTCTGAATTTCAAAGTTTATTTAAATCTTTTAAAAGAAAATTTATCATTTGAATTTTTCTGGATTTAATACAAGTTTAAATTAAATTTTTATTAATTAAAAGGATTTAATATGACTAAAATAAATATTAATATATACTAAAAATATTTTATTTAGGTTCTTTGTGTCTCAATGAATTTTCTGTGTTTCTTTCAAATTTATTTACTATTTTCTAAAGCTCCTTTGATTTTCTTTGGATTTCTTAAATAGAAAAATTCTCAAAAAAAAAAATCCTTAAACAGTAATGGGCCGAGCCCATTGTTGTGCATCCGGCCTAATAAACCTTAGCTGTCTGATCTCCCCTTTGCCGCACAGGGGTTATCCAAGCATCCTTCGCTTTCGCCCACCAGATCATTTTGAGTGCCACGTGTCAAACATCTAGACTGTGCGGTATTGTTCATCTGTGCGGTCTACTACCGACCGTCCGCTCTCCTCCAGCTGCCATGTACCGCATATCGGTCATACCGACTACTATTCATCATTGTCTCTGTTGCAAACACCGCCATCGTGTCCTTCACGGTCTCTCGCTGCCGCCGCCACCTCAGCATCTGTGCCCGACCTGACCTCTCGACCATCTCTGAGCCAGAGACATCAAGTTCCACATTATAAAGCCGTGCCACACCCCTTGGTTCCCGCACCCTACAGCCAAGCTCATCGTGTGCCTTGCCGTTGCTGCCGGAACCTATGAATGCGCCGCCGAGAACGGTTGTCGTCCTCACCAACGTCGATGAGTGTCACCATCGGTGAGTTTCGCCATTCCACCTTATTGTTCCTCCGATTCATCCACTGCTCTGCCACGAACCTTGTTGAGCCGTCCCCATTGCTGGTGAGTTTTTGCTGATCGACCGTTGCCACCACGTCGCTCTGGCCGAACCTTGTGCACATTGTCATTGCAGCGCTGCTCCTCGGTTCGTGTGCCCACATGCGACATCTGCTCGTCGCTCGAAGGGTCGCCACTGCTTCGTAGTCGTTCGCTAACCAGCCAATGACGTTTGTCATCGCCGCAGCTGTTCGGTTCCTATCGCTACCGCCCGATTGGATCTACGTCGTTACATCAATCCAACGACAACAACTGAGATTCGGCCACGGGGCCTTTGATCAACTGTCGGATCTTGATGACATCAGCACACTGAGTCGGCCGACCTTTCGGCTCCTCTTTGAACTCTGTCCATTGTGAACCAAGCCACATCAGCACACCTCCTCAGCCCTAAGATGACGTGTCTGTCCATGTGGAATGCCATGTTAGTGCCACGTCAGCACGCGAGCCGTCCCATATGCCACGTCAGTAGCCACGCGTCAGCCATGTGTTCGCCACGTCAGCGAGCCCAATTGCTTTGCATCGTTATATGAGTCAAGTTCATCGTAGACCCACGATTTCATGCACCGAGTCTAAAGCATAGTAGAATTTCTGATTTTCCAGTATTTTTCTTTAGGTTGCTTCATTTTACTTTCTCTCTCGTTAGATCGCGTCTTCGAAGGAGCTGAAGTAAGATTTGAAGATCAAGAGTAATTAACCGAGTAAGGTCAAGGGAAGTCATGTTCTTTGATCATATTGAACCCATATTTTAAATCTATTATTTATATATTTTGTTTTAAATTATCATGCATTTTTATTTCATTACAAATATTTGTATGTGATCATTATTGTCCAATTTGATTAATTACATCTTGATAATTTGAATGCCATGATTCCATTGTCACTGTAGGATGAAAAATTATTTAATGATGTAATACTAGATATCACATAAGTTGTACGTTTAATATGCTTAGTCATACTTATAGTTATGTTGGGCTTATCATCACATGTAATCAATCAATTAATTTAACTTAATGAGATATTGAATCGTGGTTGTAGTCACAGTTATAAAATTTATGTGTCATGGTATTGGTGTGTCATTGGTGTTAGTTATACAAAAATTTAGCTTTCACTTGGGTGAGTGATCATGCAGTAAAGGAGGAAGTGTGGATTCACTTCGAGAGATGTGGATGTCTCGTTTGGTTAATATCTAAGGACTTAACTTTGTGAGACATTGATCTGAGCCTTATCGTGCAACCACATGTCTGGGATAAACCTAACTGATTAATTTATGATATTTTAATTTTAATTTCGCCATTATGATGAACATGGATGCTGATTTCCATGAGATGCAAGGGGCATATGATGTGAAACCCTAGCGAGCGAAATTTAGTTAAGATTGAGCATTGTAAATACCTTGTTGTGATTTTTTTGACGTGAGGATGATCACATCATGTGGGTAAAGTTATACAATCTCTATAGAGTGTAAAACTATTCGAATAGCTGTATCCCCGGTTATGAACAATACTCGGTGATTTCATACGAAGGATAGATGTTTCATAAAACTCGGTTTGGATAACTTTGAAAAATGAATGGTTAGCTCGCTGGTGGTTAAACTCGTGAATGGTTAGCTCACGAGTGGTTCAATATGGTTATTTCAATTTCTTTGGTTATTCATTTTTTATCATTTCCTTTAAAGTTCGTTTTAAATCTATTTAATATATTTATTTTAAATTATTGCTTTCTGCAAAATAACCTTTCGGTCATCAATTGGTAAGCCTAGTATACTATATTGTTTTTTATTACAAACGACTTACTGAGTACTAATGTACTCACGGCTTTATGCTCACGGTTGCTCGGTTGAAGAGGATGAACCATATCAGCAGGAGGTATCATAAGGAGGATACTTCGAACACTTCGCAGATTAGAACTTCGCTTCTCAATTGATTGCTTGTTGGCATGTCGAGTGGCTACTATGCTTAATTTTGTTTTCCGCTGCTAGTTTCTCTAGCCCTTCAGCTATTATTTGTAAGCTTGGCCATAAGGTTGTATTTTGATAATTATTAATATTTAAGTTTATTTTTTTTATTAATTGTGCATATGGTCGATATTTCATCTGTATTTACACTGTGTGCACTAGCGCAATCTTGGACTATGAGGTATACACAGAGAGTCCGGATTTGTATATTCGGGTCTCGACAATTATGAACAGTAGTGGCTATGAACAATAACAGTTTAGGTTTAAATAGTAATTGGACCATTTGAGAATAGTACCGGGTCTACAGCTGGGTTTGGCTTGGTTCGGGTTTTGGTCCATGGGTCGATTTGGCCTGGCCCAAGGCCTGCATTGGCTTCTTCTTCCTCAGTTTGATTCGGTGCCAGGGCACCAAACAGAGGAGATAGCAGTGGCAAAATTGAGCTCTAGTGGTTTTTCTCGACAGTGAGCGACTGTGTGCCTAGGGTTAATGAGTACGATGGTTTCCATTTTTGGCCTTGGCAAAGCTTGAAGAGCTCTGGTGAGGTCTAGTAGCGGTGGGAGCTTGTCAAACCTTGCCCATGTTACAGTGGCATCTTGGCAGGATTCTAGTGAAATTAATGGGCATCTAAGCATCTATGGTGGACGTGGAGGCTAATGGTAGTGTTGATTTGGCTCTCTTAGCTTGTATCATGCTATCCATGACTACATGGGTTCAGCGGTGGCGGCATGCATCGCCAGTGATCTGGGGCTAGAATGGTTCATGGCGAGGCCGAGGTTGGACTCAAGAAGCTCGGGTAGTACTAGAGACAATGCCGATTGGAACTTAGTGCAGTCTTGTGCGAGATTATGTGTTAGGGCTTACCGACGTTTTCACAGTGGCACCGGCGTTGTGGTGATCTGAGCGGAGTGAGAAGGGTGGGAACGAGCAATTGAGTGACCATAGAGGTGATGGGCGTGGTTGGCGTGGCTTTATATCTTGTGTGATATGAGGAAGCTTGATCTTCATGACGTAAGATTTCTTTTGAAGTGTAAATATGTGGCTAACATGAAATCCCATGAATTCTGATGAACGAAAGCACACGATTGTCTGTCTCGGTTATAGACTCCTATGTACCAGAATTCAACTAGCAACATACTTTAGATCTCCATCTTCTCACCACACCAAGATTGACAATGTTACTAGTCCATAAGGAACAACAAGAACACTAGTAATTAGTAATTTGGTGGAACGCTAATTAGTCGGCTTTCCAACTCTCATGGCAGTGCATAGCACAAACCGAAGAGCAAGAAATTCCTGTGACTCAAAATTAACGTTCGAGGATTATAGGAGATAGTGGCCAAGGCTTTATATACCCTCATACTAGCCTAGCTGGACTCGCAAAAGGAAAACAACTGCAATCTAATTCTAATTTTATCTTCTTAATTTAGATAACTCTTGCCTAACTTAAACCGACAGTAATAAGAAGTGGCTGGCTGGTTGCCTTGGTATGTGCGTACCATGAGGTGGGCCCCACGTGATGGCTGACCCATGAGGGTGGCACACAACTTCTTTGACAACAACCTACTTCCCTTGCGACCCAAGTATTCATTTTTCAGCTCGTCCGAAGCTTCGGCATCATCATCACCTCAAAACTGAACCAAAACGAATACTAAGACTCAAACATATTTAATATATCTTATTATAGATACAAACCGGCCCATAACACATGGAACTTAACCAAAAACTCAAACAAACTCAGAATTGAAGACAGGATATAATCGAGCTTCCGAAGCGTAGTTTTCTCGAATCTTCAATCCGGAACTTGAAAACTTAATTCCAGCATCTTGATGGCTTTCCCACTGATATAAGTGAAGTGTCATCGTCTTCTTTTTTTTTTTGGATCTTCTCTTGGTGCGTTGGACTCCCTCAGCTCTCGCTTGGTAGCACTAAGTTCTTGCTCACCTAATAACTTTGATACATGAAGTGAAAGTATTAGGTAGCAAGCTATTCTTAGGAGTGAAATCAAAGGAACTTAGGACCAGATTCATCTATTTAGTGAGTTCCCTTACTCTAGCTTGAGTGATTGGTCCCTTGTACAATTGTTGCAATGCTTCCGTCGTAGAACCAACATTAGTCTTGTCATTATCATTGTTGCTTGAATATGATGATGTAGATGAAATCTACTTGACAGTGATGTTCTCATCATCGTGGAAGGCGGTGGGAGTAGTGGAGTAGCTAGTTAGGGTGGTGGTGCGTGGCTAGAGGCGATGGTGTTGAAGAAATTTGCAGAGGTCAGCAAGCAGCGGTGGTGCATTGGTTCTCACGATCTCTTGGTGCTAGCTACAAGCGAATTGCGATGGTTAGAGTTTGCAGGCACGCATGTCAGTAGGGAGAGTAGGAGATTGCGGTGGCGACGAAGAGGGGCAAGGTGGCTAGGGCGCGTGGTTGGATGATGGGATAGGGCATTGATGAGGTTGGCAGAGGCTCGTAGCACACGGTATGACAAGTTGATGAGGTTGGCCATTGTGGTGTGAACGGCAGCGGCAGTGGTTGGTCGTGGCGGCGGGAAATGGGGAAGAGTCAAGTGGAAAGGGGAGCACAAGGTGAAGGCGGGATTTGGGGTGTTTCAGCCAACCCCGTCTCGGAGCCTCTGCCTCACTGTGTTCAACTCGTTGGCTTCGTCTTGTCGGTCGAGCAGGGCATCCCTGACCTCATTGCATCTTGGACTGGATGCTTCTGATGAGCTCCTCGTCTCCTCTATGCTTTTGCAGTCTCAGATCACTTGGTCTGCATTTTGCTCCTTTTTTTTTGATGAATTGGGTAGATCCCTAGTTGTCTATTTAGTGGGTTGGCCTACGGGCCAAACCGGTTTCCAACTCATTTACCAAATCGAATCCAATCCTGATCTTACACATTCTGAGCTAAACCCATCGCGGCCCTACCCTTTTTAACCAGCCCGGTACCAGCCATCAAAGGGCCCAGCCCTGAAAGCCCTAACAAACTCGGTCCATTACCAGGCCTAGTGGCCTTAGACGACTACACGAGTGCAATCGATCCAAAAGCCCCCCACATACACATCACAAGCCAACCGGGAGTCATGTCGGCCTCCAGCGACGCCCCCGTCAGCCCTCGATCCCAGGTACACAAGCTTTCCTCATCTTGCAATCCCAATCCCAAATTTTTCTCCCGATTTGATCGAGAAATTTTTATCTCTCCCTCTTTTCTCGTGCGCGCAGCTCGCGCTGAGCTGCTTCGACGAGCTCCTCGACTTCGCGCTGGCGGACGTGGCGTCTGAGTGCCACCGCATCGCGCGCCTCGGCCTCGACCGCAGCGTCGACGCCGAGGAGGAGGAGCTCCGCGTCTGGGCCGCGCGCGTCGCTGCTGATCACCCCGGGGGCGGCGGCGCCGAGGACGGAGGGGGCAACAAGGGGGCGGCCGACGTCTTCGGGCAGACGCACCCCGCCATCGCTGCCGACGTCGTCGACTGCATGAACTGCGGTCGCCCCGTCGTCTCCGGCCGCTTCGCCCCGCACCTCGAGAAGTGCATGGGCAAGGTAAACCCTCCCACCATCTGTGGGTAGCTGCTATGTTCAGTGTTTGTTTCTCAAATCTCAATGTCTGTTTCGGTTTCTTGGATCTCGGTTGCCTCATTTCTTTAGCATCAGAGTGGCAGTTCTTGAATACTAATGCATAGGCCGTTTATTGGCTATGGATAAGTAGGCTTAGCTTCTGTGTGCTGATCTGAGTGATGCGATATGTTAGTACTTCTTTGCTTGCTTCATGAATTGGGCATAAGTAAGTAATGTTGTTTCTGTATTGAAGTGCACACCGGACCATCACGCTGCTGCTGCGTAGGATTTTGCGATTGGCAAAACGAATGCCGGTAAACGCTTTGAATCATGGAGGATTGCTGTTTGTGTTGACTGGAATTGTTTTCACTAGGAGAACTGAGATATCAATGCACAAAAACCAGCCTGTTATTTTAGTTTGGGAATATTGTGAAACACGCATGCATGCACAAAGACAAAACTGCAGGTGAATCATCTAATAAACCATCACAAAAAATAAGATTCTATCCCTAAAATAGTGAATCGTCAAATCAGGTTCTTGATTTATTAACAACAGGGTGAATTGAGCCCTGTGAACTTTGTAATTGTTCAGTTGAACCCTAACTCTATGCCACTACGATAAAGTTGATTCAAGCCTTCCTGGCGATTAAATCACCTATTGTCTGTTGGTCCTGCTGATGTGGCTAAATAATTAATTACTTTTGTATGTATCAACTATCCTCCTTTAATGGAAAAGTTTATGGTGTGCCAACTACCAAGTGACAAGAAAAAAATGGCTTACTTTTGCATCATTTCAGTAACTTTACAGAGGTACTTCATCAAAATAAGGCATTCAAAATTTAGATAAATGACACCGCAAATTGACCATATCATGAAAATGCCACTGCAAAGCTAGGAATCCTAAAAATGGTACTGCAAGCTTCAAATGTTCGTAAAAATGCCACCCCTGTATCTTATGTTTCCCCAAATTAGACCATATTGCCCTCACCTCTTCTTGTTATTGTTCAATCCTGCCATGGCCAATGGTGGTGGTGAGCCAGCAGCGATCGGCAGCAAGCCGGCAATCAATAGGAAAGAACGGGAAACAAAAACAACCACGGGACTTGGAACTAGACACTAGCAATGCTGTAGCAACACCAGAGGTGGCCAACTCAACACCGAGCTTGGCAACGTCATTAAAGGTGCTCGTGCTCACGCTAGCTTGGCTGTTGGAGGCCCACACGACACTGTCCCAATCTGCTGCAGACCTGCGCTATGCTGCCAAAGGCCTTGCTCGCCAGATCTACGCCGTCATCCCCTGCAACCCGAATCTGTACTGCCATGTGGCCCATGTACCATCCCCGTCTTGCCAGATCTATGGCATTGTTGTCCCTTGCTCACCGAATCTGACTAGGTGAGCCACAATTCCTTCCTTCTTTGCAAGCAGGTGTCATCACCATCTGTTTTCTCTAGCTACTACCTCCACCTTGCCAAGCTGCCATGAACACTGGAGCTTCCTCCGTTGACTTCCCAGCCATTAGAGCCACCATCGTAGGCAAAGACAGGAAGAAGATATGAGCATTATAGTCAAATATGGAGCTACACAGAGGAAATATGTAGTGGAGTAGCATATCCATGACTATTTCAACTTTGCAATGGCCTTTTAGGATTTGGCACTTTACAGTGGCAATTTATAATTTGGCTACCTTGCAGTGGCATTTATCTAAATTTCCCTTCATTAAATGATCTCAAACCATTTAATTTAGAGCTATCTCAAATCAGGCACTTTAACTTTCAATTCAACAAACAGATAATGCGAAATGAAGTCATTTATACACTTAAATGATTGGTCACTTCACTTACTAGTCTTTAGTCTTCACCACATCATCGTTACAAACCATGTCACGTGCCATGTAGGATAAACCATTAGTTACCATGTAAGATCCAGAATGTTTAGGCTATGGGGTCAAATGTAGAATGACATGTTAATGTGGGGTCAATTCTCTTAAATTTTATATACTTACATTTGTACATGGTTGTTGTTATGAATAGTGGCTTGGGATTTTATATACTTATATAGCACACACACCCAAAGAGGATAGGGGAGTTGAAGCTGTTTGCCAAGCTTACAACCCTGACAATAGAGAGAGACATCACCAGACACAGACCCTAAAAGGCCACGACGAAGTAAAGAAGACATACGAGACCTACAAAGATGTCTCAAACGATGATGCCATTGAGCAAAAGTGGCGGTGGACGCGGAGCAGACGCGGAGGCAGTGGTGGAGGCGACCAGACTGGCAGGGGCAGCGGAAGGAAGTCAAATCCAGTCTAGCTCCCAGAGCCGTTGGGAATCACAGCGGCGAGTGCCAGTACCAACCTGAATCCTCGTGCGGCGATCCTGAACACAACAGGAATTAGAATAGAGAATAACACGACAACCATGATCAGTGAGCTGGCCGGCAGATATGAGCTGCATGGTTAGTTTTGGGACATGGGAAACAGTAGAAATAAGAAAAGATGAAGTGGAAAGAGTGCCTCATCCTGTGACAGAGAGAGATGTACCATCTGCTGTCTGAACAGTGATAGGAGCAACTAGAGGTCTAACAGAAGTAAGAGTGGTGGAATCAGATGTCATATGAAAAGAAGCTCCAGAATCAAGAGTCCAAGGTGATGTACCTGAGGAAGGAGTAGAAGGTGGTCTTTCACCTGAAGACTGAGTAGCAGAACCAGCAGTACCTGACAATGCAGAAACAACCATGCGACCTAGCAATTGTAGAAACTGTTGAGTGTCAGAGGCACCAGGACTCCGCTGAGAGGAGGAACCGCCAGTGCCTCTCGGAGGACGAGCACCACATGTCCATCCTTGTTGCAATAGGTGCAATGGAGTTCCCTACCAATAGCTGCTATCACTGGGGAAGGCGCAATCGGTAAAGAAGTCACGGGCGATGTAGTAGGAGTAGAAGCTGAAGAAGCCGCCAAAACTGAAAGAGACGACAACGACGACAATAGACCCGCACCACAAAGGTGGATCTCCTCAGTACGAATAGCTGTAAGGGCCTCCAACAGAGTCACACGAGGGTGACGAGCCAGCAACTGAGCACGAGTTTGCTCAAACTCTGACCGGAGACATGTCAAGAAGACGTAGATGCGACGAAGCTCTAGATGAGACTGCTGACGCTGACAGCACTGACAGGTGCGACAAACATCTGGCCCCAAAGAGTCAATCTGATGCCATATCATGGACAGCTGAGTGTAGAACTCGTCCACAGTGGCATCTCTCTGCTGCAGCGACTGCTCCTGACGCACAACAGCAAGGTACAAGGAATCACCAGAAAACTCGTAGCGGGTGCGAAGATGTGCCCACATCGCCTGGGCAGAAGTCAGACCAATAATATCACTAGTGAGATGCACCTCCATGCTGGCAACCAAAATAGCAGAAGCACGAGCATCCTCATCAATTCATATCTTGTGAGTAGCAAACTCAGACTGAAAAGTCTCCATGGCAACTTCAAAAGCCTCAGTTGCCTTTGTACGAGTGTCTTCGGAAGCATCCTTCGGTAGTACAGGCTCAGCAGGTGGAGTAGAGCAAGGCGGACAAAGCAACTTGCCGGTAAGAAACTCCCAAAGACGCTGACCACGCATGTGGAGATGCATATGCTGAAACCAATCCCGATAGTTGAGACTATCGAAGATCACCGGGCAACGAGGAATAGAGACAGAGCCTACAGAAGAAGACATTTTTTTCTTTTTTTCTCTCTTTTCTCTCTCTCTCTCTCTTTAGAGCTATTCGGTCAAGACTTTTGGTCAAGACCTTCTCTGTTTATTCATAACCGACCGACACACAACCCGGATCGGTGAAGAATAGGCGGCGAGAAATCCAGAGGTTGGGGCGACTCAGTCGGCGAGAAATCCGGAGTATGGGCGACTCCGTCGGCGTGTTTGACTCTTGCCTCGCGCAACTCTTCTCGGCCGGAGCGCACGAACTCCGGCAGCAGGGTAGAGCAACAGCGCTGGCCGGATTGAGAGGAACGACCGAAGCGGCACCGGATCTGAGCGGATCGAGCACCGATGGCCGGAGCAGCGCCAGAGGTGGTCCCTGGTTACGCGGCGAGTATCCGTCGCCGACGAGAGATCCTGGCACTGAGCGAAAGAAGCAGCGCCTGCCAACGGGGAGATCCGGTGGCGGTCGGCCCACCCGGCCCGGATCGGTGAAGAATAGGCGGCGACGACGGCAGCCCTGGGCGGCGGCAGCCACGATCGTGGTCGGCCCACCCCGGTGAAGATCCGGCGGCGTGGCCGACGTGTATTCTGAGAAGATAGCCGTCGTCGAGAAGGAGCGATCCAGAAAGGCCTGCAGATCAGATGCGGCCGGAGGAAGAGGATCCAGTGGAGACAAGCAATGGAGAAGCAATGGCGGCTGACAGCGGTGGCTAAGATGAGACCCTAGGTATGACAAATCCTAGGTTCTGATACCATGTTATGAATAGTGCTTGTGTTCATCATGAGGTCAAGGGGCCAATATATATACACGTTAAGGTATGTCACTTAAGCAGAAAACCTCTTATACAATAGGGTAATTACACATATACATGAGATATATCTAACAGTTGTCATGGCGTACTTGGTGATCACGGCATTTGAGAGGCGTCACGACGCAATGGCGTCCAGGCGGGCTCCATGGCATCCTCAAGATGAGATACGGTGAGGGTAGAGGGCACATATTAGGATCAAATCAAAGGGTATAGGCATGCAATGCAACAGATCAGGAATGCAGAGCAGAGAGAAACACACCTACAGATTAGGAGAGTGGAGACCAGAGAGATTCGTTGAGGCCTTTGGAGGGAGGGAACTTGGAGGTAATGGAGACTGGAGAGACCTTGCCGGCGGCCTGCTGTAGAGGAGGAAAGAAGAATGAAGGATGAGCACATCGGGAGCAGAGGAATAGAAGAAAAGAAAAGAGAAGTAGAGGTAGAGGAAGAAGAAGAATACTTGGCATCAGAGGGAGTGGAGGAGGCAGGGAAGCTTGTCGGTAGCCAGCACAATGAGTGGCGGCAGTGACTAGGGTTCCTTGTGGTCGCTTCTCTCTCTCACTCATTTCAGCCGAGCGAGACACCACTTCTACTCGGACACCTTGCAACGCCACATATCCCGCCCAGACGCCCCCTGCCAGTTGGCCAAGACGCCCGCCCAGCCGCTTGCCGTGGACACCGTGAATTCCTGGGCGCCTGCCTAGATGGCCAAGGTGAAGCGAGCTTCTGAGGCGTCCCCCTCGGAATGCCATGACACCTAGGCGACGACTTGGCGATGCTGTGATAACCATGCATTTGTATTTCCCCAAATTTCTATAAGTGCTGGGCTATTTGAAAAACAAACTGCGGGCCATTTGACACCATAACCAATGCATAGATTTGTTATGAGTAGCGCTTGTATTTATCATGTGGCCAATGAGCCAGTATACATATACGTATAGGTGTAGCATATATGCAGATAGCCCCTTATACAATGGGGAAAATACATAGGTATAATACACATCTAATACCCCCCAAACTTACGGTGGATCAACAATATAAAGTTTGGAGAGATAGAAACTGTGCTGGACCTTGGTCTGTGTCTTTGTGAAGAAGTCTGCCAACTGAAGCTCGGAAGGCACGTACTGAAGAGCAACAACCTGGTTTTGCACCTATGTCCGCATGTAAGAAGGATCAACACCAATATGCTTTGTAAGCTCATGTTTCACCAGATCTTTACAATGCTAATAACACCTGTACTGTCAGACAAAAGAGGAGTTGGTGCAGAAATAGAAACACTAAAATCCTCAAGTAACCACTGTAGCCAAGTAACCTTCGCAGTCAACAAATCCATAGCTTGCAACTCAGCCTTAGCACTCAAACGAGAAACTACTGTATGTTTTTAAGTCTTCTAAGCAATGAGAGAACCACCAAGAAAAACGCAATAAGCGAGAGAGATCAGCGATCAGAGGGATCACTAGCCTTTATGTTGCCTGGATACCGCGATATGGATACGGATACGCGATACGACGATATCGCGATTCGCCATTTTCCCAAAAATGTCAATACGGCGATACATTTATTATTATTATATATAATAAAGATGAAAATAAGAAATTAATGAATTCTTATAAGGAATTGAGAAACCGAGAATACTTTAATATTGATGTAGCAAATTGCTTGATTCTCCAGTTCTCCCTCCTGGCTATTAGACTAATATAATGAACTATCTGTGAAGAATAAGAGAATAGATAAGTACATGTACACAAATAATTAAATAAGTAACAAAATCACAAGTCATGATAATTAGGTAGTAAGTATTCGACAGACCACTTAGTAAATAAACTTAGTACATAATCTGATAAGTCCAACAGACCACAACTAGTCCAAGTGTTCAAATTCAATTGAACATAAGTCCATAAGACCATAACTATTACATAATAAGATAGCTAAATAAAAGATAGGATAGAACACAAATGTGTAGTCTAATTGTTGCTTCTATCCTGTAGAGTTGTCTCTGATTGGACCGGAAGTCCAACATCTGATGGAGACAAGTCCAGCACCCCAAGATCTTCTAGTACTCTCTCAAGGTCCGGTTCATCCAGTGAGAGGGTGGCATGCTAAAGGAATTGAGCACCGCCATCAAAGAACTCGAAGCTATCTCCTCTAACATCCCACATTTTTGATGGGCCAGTGTAATACTCTTCAGATTTTCTTGAAAGAAGGCATAAGTTGTGGTGCGCAAATACGAAATCCTCAGCACGTCTAGGGTTAAGCCTACAACAATATAATTATAACGAAATCCAATGTTTGTGTAAGAAATGGTAAATTAAGAAAAGAATGTAAAGTGTAGAACCTATTTCTCATTGAACTATGGATCAAACCATAGGTACTCCAGTTTCTTTCAGCGTAAGAAGATGATGTTGGCTGCCCAAGTAACCTTAATGCCAATTTTCTCAAATCTGGGGCACAATTACCATAAATTCCCTACCATTGCTTTGGTTTTAGATGGGCTCTATCCTCTATTGAGTCAAAGGAATTAAATCCACTTCCAAACAAAGAGAAATCTGCAAATTGTTGTTTGATATATCGCAACTCATCACCAACGAAAAACCTCTTGAAGCATTTATTCCTTATGTCCGAAATCTCAATGTCCATATGAGGAGCTTGGCGATTTGGAACTTCACCAAGCCAAGTTTCACTATAATACCTAAAAACGGGCGTAAAAAATATGAGATTTTGAACACTGCACATGTAAGTAAATGTATATGCTAAGGTAGTATCTTAAAACAAAAATCTAAAGGCAAGCAATAAAAATTTAAAAGGCAAAGAGTCTTACTTGGGATTTAGTGTGCCAAACAATGCAAAGGGGTATTGCTTTTTGCCCATCTAGAAACCAATATCTCTTGCACAATATTATAAAAACTAGACTCCTTATGTGATTACTTTTGCTCAACAATCAACCCCGCAGCTTTGCAGTTGGTTGCATTATCAGTGATCACTTGGACAACATTCTGCGGTCCAACCTCCTCAATTATAGCTATCATCTTCTCGGCGATGTACTTTTTCTTGACTTCACCTTCAGTGTTGATTGCTCAAGATATGCACAGGGTACGAAGATGACAATAGTGGAGCTGATAGGGAGTAGAAACAAATTGACTCCAGATATGCACAGGGTACGAAATGTTAGGACGAGAGATACCAAGATAAGCAAGGCTCTCAACAAGGTGACGATAGCGAGTAGGATCAGTAAGAGGCTCGCCATTAGTGGGACGAAGATGAAAATTAAGCTCCATGTGAGTCTCAGCTGTGCGCTAATTAGTAAGAGGCACGATCAAGAAGATCCTAGATATACTTTTCTTGGGACATAGAAACCCTTAGTAGTAGAAATAACCTCGATCCCAAGAAAGTAGCGAAGATGGTCCAGATCAGACATAAGAAACTGCTCATGAAGACGCTCCTTGACAAAAGTAATGTACCGAGAATCATCTCCAGTAATGATCATATCAACATATACAAGAAGAAGCGTCCGACCACTAGGTAAAGTATTAATAAAAGAGCAGGATCATGTGCACTGGCAGAGAAACCAGCTACAGTGACAATAGAAGAGAAACGATCAAACCAGACATGAGGAGCTTGCTTGAGGCCATAGAGAGATCGGCGAAGGCGATAAACCATACCATCAGGAACTGAATACTTAGGAGGCAACTACATGTAGACCTCACGTAACTTGCTATTGAGAAAGGCATTCTTGACGTCCAACTAAAAGATAGACTACTGTCGAACAGAGGCCACAACAAGAAGAGTGTAAGTGGTGGTCATGTGAGCGACAGGAGCAAAAGTCTCATCGTAGTTACGACTATGCTCTTGCTAAAAACCACACACTACAAGACAAGCCTTGCAGCACTCAAGAGAACCATTAGAGCGGGTCTTAACTTTATAGATCCACTTGCACGTGATAGGAGTAACACGTGTAGGAAGAGGAACAAGATTCCATATGCCAGTATGTTTAAGGGCAGCAATCTCCTCTGCCATCGCATGCTGCCACTCTTGATGAATAACAACATTACGATAAGAAGTTGGTTCGGTAAGAGCATTGGCAGCAAAACCAAAATGCTTAGGAGGTTGAATAGATTGGCGATCGCGAAGAGCACAACGAGGAGAGATCGAAGAGGAAGACCCATCAGGAGAGGGCACATAAGAAGAATCCTCAACTCGCGGACGATGAGTATAGTAGAGGATAAGAAGGAACAAGGTCAGAAGTAACCTCGGGAGATGGTGCTGGTGGTGAAGGTGCTAACTAGGAAGGAGGCACCGAAGAGACCAAAGACTATGGTGGAGTGGTGATTATGGGGGTGGAAGGGAAAGTTAGGAAAGAAAGTGGCTCGACAAGAGGTGCTGTAGTGGAGGAAGAAGGGCGAGGATAGAAAGGACGGGACTCATCAAAAGTAGCATCCTGAGAAATCCGCATTTATCGGTCAATAGGGTCCCAACGACGATATCCCTTGTGCTCAATACTATAACCTAGAAAAATGCACTCAACAGACTGAGTGTTCATCTTAGTGCACTCATGAGGTGTAAGAAGAACATAGCACACACCCAAAGAGGCGAGGATTGGAATAATCAGGAGTCTTCCTATAGACTCAATTGGGATCCCACCCTGAAGAGCAGAGGTGGGCTAAATGTTGATTAGAAAAGTGGCAGTAGAAACAGTCTCAACCTAGAAGTGTGGTGGAACAGTAGAAGCAATCATGAGAGCACAAACTGTCTTAAGAAGATGACGATGCTTACGTTCAGCCATATCATGCTAAGCATGAGCACTGGGACAAGAAAACCGAGAGAATGCCCTACTCAACAAGAAAACTACGAAGAACTCTTGACAAGTATTCCCCAATGGAATCAGCGCGAAAAACACGAATAGGAGAGTCAAACTGACTATGGATCATGGTGACAAGCTAAGTTGCCCCGATACGCGATACGGATACGGCGATACGATATTTTCCAAAAATAAGGATACGCCGATACGGCAAGTATATATTTGAAAATAAACAAATTGTAAACAGGTTTCCAATGGTATAACTATCATTTTATCAATACTTGGCTAGTAATGAAAGAAAATGAAAATTGTAAAGTTTGAATGGCATATCACTTGGTAGTTAGCAGTTTCACAACTCTTGATCCCAGTTGCAAGACTTCTTTTAATCCATGGTTTGACCTAAACAAACAAAAGTATGACCTAAGCATTGTCGATTGAAGCAGATGAAGCAACAGTTTGGATCGGGATCGGCTAACTCACCAGTCACCACAGCTATCAACAACAAGGGAGAGGGATCAGGAGCGGCGGCTGCGACGAGGGAGAGGCGGTGGACCTCCAGGCGATGGGTTCGGCGACGGGATTGACGGGATCGGCGACCTCCAGGTGACTGCAGCGAGGGAGAGGCGGCAGATCACTACGAGCTGGGAGAGGCGACGGGATCGACGGCGGATGGCCGGTGGCCTCCGGCCAGTGGCGGCGGAGGATGAGGGAGAGGCGGCGGATCACCACGAGCTAGGAGAGGCGACGGGATCGACGGCGGATGGCCGGTGGCCCCTGGCCAGTGGCGGCGGAGGACGAGGCGACGGGATCGACGCTGATCTGCTGGGGGAGTCGAGGAAGGCTTAGGTTTCGCCGTTTCGGGAGCGACGGGAGGCCAATACGTTTTATTCCCATTGGGTCTCGCTGGGCCGTTTTCTGTTGGGCCGGAATTGAGTTGGGCCGCCGTATCGCACACGTATCGTTCCATATCGCTCACGTATCGGCGTATTTTTTAATTTTTTTCGGGTAAAATTCACCGATACTCCACCGACATCAGATCGCCAGATCGGTCGACGGATACGTGATCGTGTCGTACGGTGCTATAGTGGCGTATCGGTGCTTTCTAGGTGACAAGTCTTGTAGATGGATAGAACCTCACTATGAGATGACAAAGTATATCTACGTACGCTGAGAAAAATTATTAATAAAAATTATAGAATATCGATGACCTTTCGAAATGGAGCTAGTCCCCATATATCAGAATGAACAAGATCAAAAGGACGCTGAGGCACCGACTCACTGGAAGGATAGAGGAGTTGAAGCTATTTACCAAGTTTACAACCCTAATAATTGAGAGAAGCATCACCAGATACAGACCTAAAAGGCCATGACGAAGTAATAAAGACTTACGTAATCTACAAAGATGTCCCAAACGATGACACTGAGTAAAAGATGTGGTAGAGGCTACAGCAGATGCGGAGATAGTAATGGAGGCAATAAGGCTGACAGGGGTAGCGGAAGGAAGATGAAACCAGTTAATCTCTCAGAGCCGTCGTGAGTCACGGCGGCGAGGGCCAATACCAACCAGAGTCTCTGTGCGGTGATCATGAACACAACATGAATCAAAATCTAGAATAACACAACCATGATCAGTGAGCTAGCCGTCAGATATGAGCTGCATGGTTAGTTTTGAAATGTGAGAAACAACAGGAACATGAAAGGATGAATTTGAAATAGTACCTTGTCCTGCGACAGAATGAGGTACTATCTGTTGTTTGAATAATGATAAGAGTAGCTAAAGGTGTAGAGAAGTAGAGATATTGGGGCAAACACCACACAGCTAAAGGGCTGGGGTGGCTTGTATATATATTGGCCTGGAGTAGGCATACAAGGAAAACATATACATGGAAGGTGCATACATGGTAAGCGCATATATGGAAGGCATATACATGGAAGGCGCATACATGGTAAGCGCGTATATGGAAGTATATCTAATTATTCTAATACCCGCCCGCAGTCGTAGCGGCAGTCCGGACGCAAAGACTGGATCGAAAATCCTGAAACAGCTGTGTCGGGAGACCTTTTGTCATAGGATGGTACGTGCAAAACACGAACCTCACCAAGTGAACCTTCTCACGAACGAAATGAATGTCAATCTCGATGTGCTTCGTACGCCGATGCTGGACTGGATTCGTCGACATGTAAATGGCGCTGACATTGTCGCGTAGACAACGGTCGCTGAAGCAACTGGGGCGTGAAGTTCTTGGAGAAGTTGCCGCAGCCAAAGAACACTCGGCCAAAGATGGGCAACAAGACGGACTCGCCGCACTTGATCGAGACACGGTTGTCCGACGCTTGAGGACCAGAGACGAGATTTTCCCGAGATAAATGCACGAGTCGAGGTGGAGCGTCATGAAGCTGGGCAGCGCCAACCTGGCCGAGTAGGCGGTGATGGATGTCGCCGGGAGAGGCCGATGTTTAGACCGGCGTCGAGAGTACCTTTGATGTACTGCAGGATGCGTTTGATCAACGCGAGATGGGGCTCCCGTGGATCATACATGAAAAGGCATACTTGCTGGACGGGGTACGCCAAGTTAGGACGTGTGAGTGTCAGGTACTGCAGAGCCCCCGCAAGGCTGTGATACTTGGACGGATTGGCCACGGGAGCTCCGTCGTGGCCGGATAGCTTGGCGTGAGTGTCCACTGGTGTGGTCAGAGTGACACTCACCATGCGCGCTGCGTCGCGAAGATCAACCGCACACCGCCGAGAGAGAAGAGGCCGTTGGAGGAGCGTGCGACGGAGATGCCGAGGAAGAAGTGTAGGTCACCGAGGTCCGTCATGGCAAACTCCGAGTGAAGCAAGCCTGTGAGATGCTGAAGAAGACCTTGGGTGGAAGCCGTGAGGACGATGTCGTCGACGTAGAGCAGCAGGTAGGCCATGTCCGTCCCCTGACGGAGGACAAACAGGGACATGTCGGAGGAGGCGACGAAACCGATGCCGCGGATGTAGGAGGCGAACCGTTGGTACCATGCTCGGGGAGCCTGCTTCAAACCATAGAGGGACTTCTGGAGAAGACACACATGGGTGGAACGGGCAGGTCCACGAATCCGAGGGTCGGCGAGAGACCGCCTCATTAAGAGTGCCATGTAGAAAGGCATTCTGACATCAAGTCGATGAATCGCCAGGAGCGGATGCAATGATGGAGAGAATAGTCCGGATGGTGGCGGCTTGACCACCGGATCAATGTCTCGTCAGAGTCGACACCGCGTCGCCGAGAGGCCACGAACAACCCAAATACGCTTTATAAGCGCCGATCGCCATCGAGTGAAACTTGTGTTTGAAGATCCACTTCCCGGAGACGACGTTAGCACCAGGCGGGCGCGGGACGAGGCGCCAAGTGTCGTTGTCCATGAGGGCCTTGTGCTCCTCGGCCATCGCGGCGCGCCAGTTGGGATCGGCGAGGGCGCTACGGTAGTTCGCCGGAACAGGCGAAGCAGGAGAGTGGTCTACCGCTAGGGAGAAAAACTCCACAGAGGGATCGGCGGCAGACCGATGCCCGTGTCACCATCGGATGGTTCGAGGGAGGCGTTGACGTAGTCGGCGTAGCTGGAGCCGGCGCGGTAACTGTCTGCCGTGCACTGGGTTGAAGGGAGCCGCACGCGTGGCGCTGAGTAAACGGATGCACGAGCGATCGTGGTGGCGAGCGACGGATGGCGCCATGGATTCGAGGAGATGATTGCTCGACACCATGAGCGGTGGAGCGCCATCCGGGGTACTGCGCAGGGTGCTATTGCAAAGAAGGCGAGGCACCGGCATGGCGGTCGACGTCGAGAAAATCGGTCCGAGCAAGGAGGGGTGAAGATCGGTCACCATCGGCAAACGGAATATGCTCTCATCAAAGACAACATGGCGGGAGATGATGACACGCTTGGTGGCGAGATCGAGACAATGTACTTTTATGGTGAGAAGGGTAACCGAGGAAGACACAAGCCGTGGGGCGTGGAGCAAGTTTATGAGCGTATAGCGAAAGGTTTGGAAAACAGAGACAACAAAACCCGAGATGATGGATCTTGTGGTGGGAGCGGTGAAGGAGGGTATAAGGAATGTCACTACCGACAGAGGAGGATGGGCAACGGTTAATGAGATAGGTGGCAGTTGCTAGCGCCTCGGCTTAGTATTTGGGAGGCATAGTGGCGTGGAGCAGGAGCGTGCAAACCGCATTGTTGAGGGTACGAATGATGCGCTCGGCTTTGCCATTCTGCGGGGAGGTGTATGGGCAAGAAAGGCGTAGGGTAATGCCGCGGGAAGCAAGGAAGGATGTGTTGGTGTGGTTCACAAATTCGGTGCCGTTGTCGGCCTGTATGGATTTTAGAGGAATGCCGAATTGTGTGCTAGCATAGGCTGTAAAATCTGCCAAAAGATGGGAAACTTCTGATTTCTTTTTAAGGAGAAAAGTCCAACAATAATGAGAGAAATCATCAAGTAACACTAGATAGTAAAGAAAACCAGATATGCTAGGAACTGGAGATGTCTACACATCACAATGAACTCGCTCAAATGGCGCAGAGGAGCGCGAAGAAGAGGTAACAAAAGGGAGACGTGTATGTTTGCCAAGTTGACATGACTGACAAAGGGAGCGGTCTACTTTATTACATGAGGTGAGCGAGTTTTTATGTAGGGTGGAGGCTGGTGATGCCGGGATGACCAAGACGCTGATGTCATAACTGGGAGGAGACGGCGATGTGGGTGCTGGGTGGAGCTGAGGCGGTGACTGGAGGTATGGTGTAGGTCACCTGCACTATCGCAGCGAAGCATCGTACGCTGTGTCCGGGGATCCTTAATAGAAAAACCAAAGGCGTTAAACTCAATAGAGCAATGGTTATCACGAGTGAATTGTCTAACAGAAAGAAGGTTGTGGACTAGGTTAGGGACAACGAGAGTGTTGGGAAGGAGAAAGCGGGTGGTTGGTGTGTGAAGAAAAGTGTGACCACGAGAAACGATAGGGAGACGGGAACCGTTGCCAACAGTGACGACCGAATGATGTGGAGGGTGGGAAGAGAGGAGTGTACCGTCGTCTGTCGTCATGTGGGAAGTGGCGCCGCTGTCCATGACCCAACCACCATGTCCTTGGACAGCTAGTTGGTTCGGCCACGGTAATGAGACCCCGCCGATCCTGTGTCCGCGGCGGAAGGTCGACGGCGTAAAGGCGGTATGAGCTCGAGGCGGAGCGCCGAGGAGGCCGGAGGCGGCGGGGCGCCACCGACCACGGTAGGGGCACTCCACGGGTTGAAGCGTAACCGTGGACCGGCCGATGGAGATGGTGGTACGCGACCACCCCGAAACCCAGATGGCGCCACGATCGAACCCGCCTCAACGCGCCGCGCCGGACCGCCACGCTCACACGGCGGTTGCGGCCACCGCGACACCTATCACGAGCATTGGCGGCTTGAGTAGTGGTCGATGACGTGTAGCCGGAGGAGCCGCTGGAGGCGATCAGTGCTGTGGTGGTGGCGATCTTTGCCTCGTTGCTAAGGCGAGTCTCCTTAAAAGGCGAGCATGGATCGTGCCCTGGCGAAGAAGGGGAACGGTACGGAGTTGGCGATGTCATCGGCAGTGGTGGAGAAGCGCGGGTTGAGGCCACGCAACAGGTTGAGGACGAGTTGCGTGTCAGTGACGGGGTGGCTGATGTCGCGTAGCTCGTCGGCGAGGACCTTCATCTGCTGGTTGTAGTCGGCAATGGTCAGATCGCTTTGAACAAGCGAGTGAAACTGGTTGTTGAGGAAGACCACACGGGACTCCTTGTTGTCGCAGAACAGCGCCTCGATCGCGACCCAAAGATCTCGTGCAGTCTCTTGATCTGTCATTGCGGAGTCGAGGATGTCGTCGGAGACGGAGCCATAGAGCCACCGAGAACGGCGAGTCGCCGAGGACCCGCTTAGCTCGCGCGATGCACCGTGTCGGTGCCGTCGATGTGGGAGAGGAGGCCGAATTTCGTGCACATGGTCCGAAAGAATTTGGACTATCGGGAGTAGTTTGGCGTCTTTAGATCGAGAGTGGTCAGCACATGTGACTTGACGACGACCGTGCAGTAGGGGTTGAGGACGATCGGAGGGGCGACAGGCGTGATCGCACCGGCGGTAGAGGCGGCAGCAGCTGGATCGACGGGAGGAGCCGACATGATCGGCGACCGAAGCTGGATTATTTTTTTTGGCAGCCTACAAATATCTCAGATGGATCTGAGAGGGGGGGCAGCCCGAGAGAAAGAGGGGAGGCGGCCCGAGGGGAGCACGAGCGGCCGGCGGGCACCTGGCGGTGGGCGGCCGGCGGTGGGGCAACCAGCTGGCGTGGTCGGCCGACAGGGGCCGGTGGACGAGCAACGTCTGGAGGAGTCGACAGCGTCCGGATGGTGGTGGCCGGTGGAGGCGGCGACCCCGGTAGATCGGCCCGGCGCTCGAGAGAGGGCGGCGGCGCGCTCGAGGAGGACACGGCGGCGGTCGGCGGCCCGGGGGCCGGATCCGGACGGAGTCTCCGAGGCGGCGCGCACGAGGAGAAGCGACGGCGGCTACCTCGGTGGGCCGGTGGAAGCGGCGACCGTGGGAGATCTACGTCCGACGGCCTGAGGAGGAGAGGCGACGACGGCCGAAGGAGGACGCGGTGGCGGTCGGTGGCCTGGGGACCTGATCGGGACGCGGCGGCACGTGGTGGTGCGGCCAGGAGAGAGGTGGCAGAACCGGGGTGGTCGCCTGAGGGGAGAGGCAACGACGAGGTGGTGGTGGTGGGGAGAAGGGCTCGGGAGGCAGCGGAAGGACTCAGGAGTATCGCTCTGATACCATGTAGAGAAGTAGAGATATTGGGGCAAACACCACACAGCTAAAGGGCTGGGGTGGCTTATATATATATTGGCCTGGAGTAGGCATACAAGGAAAGCATATACATGGAAGGTGCATACATGGTAAGCGCATATATGGAAGGCATATACATGGAAGACGCATACATGGTAAGCGCGTATATGGAAGTATATCTAATTATTCTAATAAAAGGACTAATGGAAGTGAGACAAGTGGAATTAGATGTCATATGAAAGGAAACACCAGAATCAAGAATCTAAGGTGATATACTTTAGGAAGGAGAAGTAGAAGGTGGTCTCTTACTGGAAGACTTGAGCACCAGAACCAGCAGAACCAATTGATGTAGAAGCAATCATACGACCTAGCAATGTGAGAAATTGCTGAGTGTTAGAGGCACTAGGACTCCGCTGAGAAGAGGAACCTCTAGTGCCCCTCGGAGGATAAGCACCACGACGAAATCCTTCATGTAGCAAAACTGTTCCATATGTCCATCATTGTTGCAGTAGGTGCAGTGAAGTTCCCTACCAACAGCAGCTATCACTGGTGGAGGCGCAACTAGTGAAGGAGTAACCGGAGGTGCAGCAGATGTAGAAGCTGGAGGAACCGCCAAAATCGATGGAAATGATGATGGCGAAAGCAGACCCGCACAATGAAGGTGAATTTTCTTCGTACGAAGAGCTGCAAGAGCCTCCAACAGAGTCACACAAGGGTGACGAGCCAACAACTAAGCACGAGTCAGCTCAAACTTAGACTGGAGACGTCTAAAAGTTGTAAATGCGGTGAAGCTCCAGGTGAGACTGTTGATGCTGACAGCACTGACAGGTATGGCAAATATCTGGCCCCAAAGAGTTAATCTGACGCCATACCACAGACTTAGGCGTAGAACTTGTCTACAGTGGCATCTCCCTGCTGCAATGACTGCTCTTGATGCACAACAGTAAGGTACAAGGAGTCACCAGATGGCTCGTAGTGATTGTGTAGATGCGTCCACACTGCCTGTGCAGAAGCCAAACTAACAACATCATCAGTGAGATGCATCTCTATTCTAGCAACCAGAATAGCAGAAGCATGAGCATCCTCATCGATTCAAGTCTTGTAAGTAGTATACTGAGTCTGAAAAGTCTCCATGGCATTCTCAAAAGTCTTAGATGCCTTTATACGAGCGTCTTCGGAAGCATTCTTCGGGAAGACAGGCTCAGCAGGTGGAGTAGAGCGAGATAGACAAGGTAACTTACCAGGAAGAAACTTTCAAAGACGCTGACTACGCATATGAAGGCGCATGTGCTGAAACCAGTCCCGATAATTGAGACCATCGAAGATCACCAGGCAACGAGGAACAGAAACAGTGTCTACAAAAGAAGGCATTTCTTTTTTTTTATTCAGTCGGTCAACAAAGGCTAACCACCGTTTGGCTGGTCACGGACTCACACCCAAAAGAACCACGAGCGCAACACAAGTGTTTCACATCTGAGTGACACAAGCGGTGGCCATTGGGCGGCGAGCGGCAGTGGTCGAATATTGGCAAGGCGGCCGGGCACCGGCCAACGAGACCGGGCGGCGAGCAACGGCAACCACCGGGTGGCGACCAAGAATCGGCGAGGCGGCTGGACACCGGTGCAGAAGACGACTCTGGCGGCTTGTAGATCAGAAGGCGGCGGTGAAAGAGCAGCAACCTAACGAGACTGGTTGCGACGACGACTTTGGCGGCATGTTGATCGGAAGGCGGCGGCGGAAGAGCAGCGGCCTAATTGGCAAAGACGGAGACCGCGGCGAGTGACCCGACTCCAAATGACGGAGGCGTGGCGACGACCACCGGCTGAACTTCGGCAGCTTGTAGATCGGAAGACGGTGGTGATGAAGAAGAGCGGCTGGAGAAGAGGCGGGTGACGAGCGTGATGCAAAGCTAGGCGACGGCTGGAATATGAACTAGAGGCGGGTGACGAAAGCAAACCCTAGGTATGCTCTGATGTCATGTTATAAATAGCGCTTATATTTATCATGTGGTTAATGGGCCAGTATATATACACGTACATGTATAGCATATATACAGATAACCCCTTATATAACAGGGAAAATACACAGGTATAATACACATCAAACAAGATCCACCACTATTTTAGGAATTTGATGCAATTAAGCAAGCTTCTATTCTCAATTAAACTTTTGATGATTGCCCAGAGATTTGAATTCATCAATCTGAAGTTGGGGGCTTGGGGCCCCTAATTTAGGTAAAACTTTGATCATTGTACAAAGGCTTCACTATTTATTCTGACAATAAAAATTGATGACTTGTGATTGATTTATGGTGCAAATATAGATTATGCACATCATTACATTGTCTAAAGCGATCCATGCATATGCTAAATTACATCGAGAGGCTGATTGAACCCATGATGTTGGAAATTTTGTGGGATAACTCTGAACCTGTGTTATTAAAACATGACCAGACCGGCGGTTTAACCAGAACAAACTGGAACTTGAGCAAGGTATGCTCTGGTTTTGTTATTAGATCGTCGTGCAATCAAGCCGGTCATAACTGGATAAATCTTGGTTGAACTGGTGTTTTTGTCTAAACCGGTAAAAACCGGATACGGTCTGACCGGTCCACCTACACTTGCAGAAATATTGCTAAAAAACTGGGGGACAGAGGACTCAATCCCAGGATTTGCACGTTCAGATCTCAAGACTAAGCCTACTGACCACTCCACCCATGTTTGCCATGGTGCTTACTGCTTACTATGAAACTAGTATTCTATTTAACAGATGTAGCCTATGTATGAACCAGCCAGCAAACCAGTGAACTGGGAACCTCAGTGGTTTGGCGGCTGGTCCGGTTTCAATAACTATGCTCCGGACTTCAAGCATTTGGTATGAACTGGCTGGCTTTATGGTAAACTATTCATTTTGTAGCATGCGAAAGTGTCTGTCATGAATATGGCGGTAAGTTTTTACCATATTTTATGTTGGTATCAAATGGAAACTTAACAGATCAGTCTGTCAAGCTTCATCCAAGGCTAATGCCTTAAAGCAAATCCATGAGAACACCCCTACGGCCGTATAGAAAAGGAGATCGTCAGCATCTCAAACAAATCCTCTATGTATCTTAGACATTAATCCATTGACTTGGGGAATTGTGCTCTTGTCAAGCTTTCGAAAGGGGATTAATGTTTACTGTAAATTCTTGATCTGTTGCTGTCCTAACTACCAACCACTCCATTGCATTTGGAAAGGTGGTGATTTTTTTGAAGCTGTTTACATTAATTCAATTTAAGTAACTGTGGGATCGTTTACTTTTCCCTTTTTGTACATGTAAGTTAGACTGCATTCTGTTTCCCCCTATCTGACCCTTGGCGTTTCCTAAACTTGATTTATTCATGTTAAGTAGTTAGCAATTCATGAATATGTAGCATTACTGTCACATTTATAGTTTGTTCCTTCCTAGCATTATGTGTTTTCTCTACTTATTCTTGCATGAAGAAAATGGATAGATTTCTGTATCCGTTCTTTAGGGAATATAATTAATGTAGTGCAACATAGTATTGTGTGGGATGTGATTCACCTTTAGTTTTTCTGTTCATTGCTCTTTCAGGGCCGAAAAGCTCGCCCAAAAACGACAAGAAGCAGTACATCCGGACGAAATAGAAACAATAATGGCGGCACTGCTTCTTCGTACTCCCCGTACTCCAACACGGCAAACACCAACAGGGCGAGCATTCCTAACGGCGTAATTGATGGTGGTGGCGGTGGTGCAGGAGAGGATTACAGCAACCATGCATTGCAGGAGTCCTGACTTACTGTGTTGCTTCAGCCACCTTATCAGTATTTGAACACCATAGGAGGCACGAAACACAATGTCTTGATGAATGTTGTTTAGTAGTACTTTCTATTGTGAACATGAGAAGCTATGGTAGCTTGAATCCTCTGTAAATTAGGCTCAGAAAATCTGTCAAAAGTTTCTCTGCTGCTTTCTCGATCAATGGGTTTTCGCCGTCTTGTACAGCTTACTCCTGCCTGCGTGCAGTTCGTTCAAGCAAAGCCTTTTTTTCATCAAGGCATCAGTGCTGCTTTTCTTCAGTTGGAACTTCTAATGCCGTGTGTTGCAGTCCGGTGCTTGCTGCATGTGCGTAGCATTGCCACAGCATTTTGTTTAAACATTGCCTGCCGGTGATGCCGGTGCACATCACATGGAGCGAGCGGGCTCGCTCTTGCTTACTTTCTTCGAAAGGTTAGTAGAAAGGTATGCAGGTCCTGCTCATTTGGCTTTAGCTTTTAGCTTCTATTTTCTAGTTTTTTAATTTTATTCTTTTCTGACTTTTTAGTTTTCTGGGATTTTTTTTGTCTTTTTCTGTATTTCTTTGTATTGTTTATGATGGAATAATCTTTTTTTATTTTTAATTTTGTAAAATTTAATTACATTAAAAAGTTACCCGAAATCAACTATAATACCAAATAGTGAAAAATTCAAGTGTTAGAAACGGGGTCTTAGGATCGACCAATATTTTTTCTCCTGAATACCACTGTCATAAAGCACTTTTTCTGCTAGATGCTACCATCCGAATGCCGTTTTCCCTAGAAGCACATAGTAAATAAATAATTCTTAAGTTGGATACTACAAATAAATAATAAGGTCCTTCGGATCTACAATCATTTAAGTATGCTTATCCAACAGAGAAGTTAAGAACAGAAAGTAAGCCCAATTACAGAGCAACAAAAGAAGTAACTAAGTACCCCCATGCTATCACCATTTTACAGAAAAAGATAGCCATGTTGTCTTACAAGTAAACATTGCATCCATGTTGGTATAAGACTGTCTTTCCATGCTGAACTTGCCGAAATGAGATTCAGCTTTGCTACCCTGACTTTCTTGCTATCCAAAATCTTGATTTTGTTATGTTTGATGACTAAATGCAAAACAGCAAAAGAGTAGCTTCATCCAGAAAATAGAGAGATCATACGAAATATCCTACTTAAGCCATTCTTCAAATGTAAGTCCCAGAGCAGCCGCAGGATGAAGAACATGCTAGTGCTACGAAGTAACGAAAATTGTAGTACTCATGGTCATGGATCAAATAAAAGAAGATCAATACAATGGACCACCACAAAAAAACTGTAACAGCGTATATGACCGTGGCAGCTGCATGTGTCCAATGTGTCCAATTTCTGGCTCGTCACTGCACGTGACTGCTTATCCATCCTTCTATTCTAGACATGAACTGTGGCCCCGCTCAGCGATTGAACGCTGGCGTTGGACGGGGGCGATAAAAATACTGTAGCAGATACTGTAGCTATAGTACCTGCTACAGTAAAAAAAAATTTGTTTTTTTTTCTTATGTTTTTTTTTGCATCGTCCGCTCTAGATTAGCGTGTCGTTTTTATTTTTAATTTTTTTAAAATTTAATTATACTCAATAAATCAACTTAGCTACAGTGTTTTTTCAGCAAAAGTCAAAAGCCATCGCTATTCCGATCACCCCCTGTATATTATCATCCTCTTGTGCTCTGCATTGGCTGCAAATTCCCAACAGAATACGCATGGCTAGCTGGACATCAACGTCGACCAGAGACCGGCCGATACAATTCTTAAATATTACTAGATACGTAGGCGCGGCGCCATGCCGCACCAGCCATTGTGCGTATCGAAATAAAAGATGCGCAAATTTGAAGTAAAAGGGAAAAGTAGGGGGTTTTTCTCTATATATATATTGATATATATAATATAATAGCAAAATATAAATGGTAAGATCGCAGAAAGATTTTAAGAAAAGATAAGTGCAAGCATGTAGAAAGGAAGAGAGGCATAAAGAGAGAGTTAGCATTATGATATACATATGAAATAACAGAATAAGAACTCTCAGACTATAGGAGGACTACAAGAGAAGATAGCGCTAAACTATTCTATATGTGTTTATTTGTATATGGTATATCTCTTCGTATAATATATACACATGCATAAGACGCACGCTGCCACAAGACGCACGCTGCTACAAGACGCACGCATACAAGACGCACGCACGCACGCACGCACGCACGCACGCACACACACACACACACACACACACACACACACACACATATATATATATATATATATATATATATATATATATATATATATATATATATATATATATATATTGCCCTTTGAGCTTTACATCAATACATATAATATCGATAACGATATATGTAATGTAGCAATAGAATAGGAATGGTAAGGTTAGAGGAATACTTTAACAAAAGGTAAGTGTAACCACGAATAAATATGAAGAAGTTTCTAAGAAAAGATAAGTATATGAAGAGAGTCATGAAGAGAGGAACAACACTATGATACAGATAATGTAGTAGCAGAGTAGGAATAGTAAGATCACTGAAAAGCTGCAAGAGAAGATAAGGATAAAATATTCTATGCATGCCTTATTTCTATATAGTATATCTGTGTAGTGTAGTATATCTGTCTATATTGTCCTATATATAGGAATAGTAAGATCACTGAAAGGATGCAAGAGAAGATGAGGATAAAATATTTTATGTTCTGCCATAGTCGTCTGTAGGTATAAAAAAAACATGTCAGTCTGATGACATTAGTCTTAGTAGACAAATGAAGTATGCTTTCATCCATTGGTGTTGAGTGTATTGTTGCCAAATAGCTCACTGGATCAGCAATCTTTGTTGCTGTGATCTACCTTCCTTTTGAGGTTCACAAATTGACGAATCAATAACGCTGGTCCTAATGGATTCATCGTCGTTTTGTGCCTGTGGTGGCCAACACTTAAGGTGTACCCCGTAGAGACCATCCAAGATGGCATGAGGTTCATCTTGGACCCCCATTTGTCCTATCAACAAGAGATGGCAACGGTCCGTAGGCTGAAATGATAAACAAAAGGCTTCCTGGTAAAATCTACCCCCCATGCTTAGCAACTCAGGTAAACAGGAGGTAAGAAGGAGCGCCAACAGTGCAAAGCGACAATTCAACTCCGAACGGAACCGCTTCTAGAGGGAGAAGAGTATACGGAGCATTCCTCGATCATGCTTTTAATATTTGATGCAAGAACAATCGAAGACACAATTTTAGTGCAAAATGTGGCAGATGTTCCTTCTAGAACATGGTGATTCTACCCATATGGTTGATAGATCTACAAGCACATTGCAATTGGTTCGAAAAAAGGAAAGCACACTAATGTTCGTTATACCTGGTAGTAATGCACAATACGGGGGGTAAACTGCCATTAAAACTCAATCAAATTAATAGATGATGTATAGCCCTGAAAAGATTTGCAGACAAAACAGTCAAACCAAAAGACAACTAATAAGTAATAATTATTGACGATCACAGGTAGATAACATCGCAACAGTTGGATTGAGAAATATCCAGGAGCACTATATTATATGAGAGCCCACTGAACAGGGATGCAGCAAATACACATCCAAATATCAAACCCAATGCACGAACTACTCGTTTTGCCATTTGTATTCCCCGTCTTTTAACCTCAACATATTCCTGCAGAGAACACGATAATGTGATTATGTGGCTAACCATTTCAAATAACAGCTACAGGGCGATAAACTTAAAACTAATTCACGATGATACCCATCATCAACAAGAATCATCCCATGTGAATTTCCATGAGTTTTGGAGGAAAAAAATATTGGCCTATCATTGATTCAAGTACTACCTTTTGTTTTACACCAGAATCAAGAATAATCCCATGTGAATTTCCATGAGTTTTAGAGAAAAAAATATTGCCTTATCATTGATTCAAGTACTACCTTTTGTTCTACACCAAAATTAGGTACCAAAAGGAAAT
This sequence comes from Melocanna baccifera, assembly GCA_036346265.1. Taxonomy (NCBI): domain Eukaryota; kingdom Viridiplantae; phylum Streptophyta; class Magnoliopsida; order Poales; family Poaceae; genus Melocanna; species Melocanna baccifera. The sequence continues at coordinate 12,483,159 of CM070689.1, read as the reverse complement.
GAAATCAAATAAGTTGAGTTAAAATCGGTTGAATGTATTTGAATGGCCATCATGAAAAAGAGAGAGCACAAAGAGAATGAAATGCATTCCACTTAACTCCAAAGTTTCTAGAATCCATATTATTCTAACAAGAATCATCCCATGTGAATTTCCATGAGCTTTAGAGAAAAAAATATTGCCTTATCATTTATTCAAGTACTACCTTTTGTTTTACACCAGAATCAGGTACTAAAAGGAAATGAAATCAAATAAGTTGAGTTAAAATCGGTTGAATGTATTTGAATGGCCATCATGAAAAAGAGAGAACACAAAGAGAATGAAATGCATCCCATTTAACTCCAAAGTTTCTAGAATCCATATTATTCCTCCCTCATTGGAACTACCATAAACAAGAAGAATATTCCGAATAAATATAAAACCTTTAGTAGCAACAGAAGTATAGCAAACTACAGTAAAAAACGCAAATAATTGGCTCATGAAAAGGTAAATGGGGGTGATTACGAGTAGTCTCACATTATATACTGGAGTTATTGGCGGTTCAGTAGCTCTCAACTTCAGAAGTATTCTGTAGAAGAAAGCAAAACATAGGAACTACAAAGGCTTCCAATCCGCATTTCCCATGATAGCTATCCAAAAAACCTGCAGGATAATGTAAGTAGGTAAATGTCTTTTGAAAGAAAAATCATATTTGCTGAGATAAAGATATGCTCAGAGCATTATGTTATCTAGAACAAAAAAATATTAAAATTATTTGTGCAATGTTTTTTAGCAAGCATGAACGAAGACAATTAGTGCTCAGACCTGTAAGTAAGAAGCTCACACGTCGGAAGGACTTGCAATTGTAACAAACAGCACTGCCTCCATTTGGCGCATGCACAAGTTCTCTATTAACAGAGCCATGTCAGATATATACAAACTGGCTGAATATGCTTGAGCATGCTTGTAGGCACTAAATAAGTTTTAAAACACAACCGAAAGGCTTGTGACTTCATGACAGTTCAGGCATTTCCGAATGCTTGAGTACAAGCATGGAAATGGAGAACTTGGGGCATAGATTAATTGGAACAGAGCACTGGCTGAGGGCCTTGATAAGGCGGCATTGCCAGTCATTTTATGTGGGAATCATAAACACTGAAGATGACATCTGGAACAACCAAAGGCAGCTTGCCTATGTACATGAACAGCTGTATGAGGTTTTCTCTTGACACAGTCTCCATGTCTACCACATCTTGGCCCTTGACATAAATCCACAGGCCACCAGGGTCAGTCTTCTTCAAGCGGTCATGGCAGAATGGGCAGGACCGTGATCTTGAATTCCTGCAACAAGGCAATACTTTTGTTAAAGCATGTTTTTTGGGATACAAATAATTATGCTTCTAATGATTATCAACCATAGGCTATAAGGCAGATCTAGAATAATAGGGCTTGATCCAGGCTATGCTAAAAAAAATGGTTTGCATTGGCTACAAGAATACAGGCAGACCACGAATAATGTAGGGACACCTAATGCACGTGTTTGCATGTAAGATTGTCTAGGAAAAAAAATCTATTATGCATATTGCAAATGAGGTTGTTCAGCAAAAAATCCTATATGCATAAACAAATAACTTAAAGATATACACCGTCAACGTTTTCTAACACATGAAGCTAGGTTGATCTGCATGATCCACATCATGTTTAATAAGTGGAACGGTTAACTATAGTAAATCAAAGAGTGCTATGTTTTCATAACCTGGAATCAATGAACTAAATGCAAAAAGAGTGCCTGGATTACACAGAGGCTGCATAAGCATGCTCAAGAACTGGACTAAAAACAAGGTCAATAATCAATATAATGCCACACTAAAGTTCTTTGGAATAAAGAATAACATAACACAGTTCAGAATATATTTATGTTGCTAAGCATTGCATTTTGCAGAACTTCTATAGTTTGCGAAATACCTGAATATTGTACTGCCACTTTGTATTGTTTATTCACTGCAAGAAATGCCGCAACCACTGGAAACGGGGATAAATGAAATGATGCTCGCTGCATCACTTGCAAAAGGCTTGTCCTGTTCAACCACACCACTACAGCCTTTAACCACTCCTTGATATCTTCAAAAGCATGCGAACATTCATTTGGGAAATAGGTTTCAACAAATGGTAGAGCAGGAGGGATGACTGCAGATGGCAACCAACTGATACGCAAGAAGATTGTGCCAGTATCTTCCTTAGCAAGCTTTCCCTGGAAAAAGAAGATAGGATAGTACCTATCAACCACTTTGGTTGCTTTGTCCACACAAACAAGCATCAATCCAGTCGCCATAGGATCCAGAGTAGCAGCATGGCCAGCCTGACATAAAATGGTATCATAAGCATGTCTGTAGAACTAAAACAACATTTACACCATGAAAACTCTGAAGTCACCTTTTGTACTTTCACCAATCGACCCAACTTTCCATGAACAGTAAATGAAGTCCATCCTAAGTTAGTAGAAAGACAAGCTCAGCTCAATAAACTGGAATGGATGGCAAACAGGTTACAACAATAGCCAAGGCTAATTAATAATCTGCCTTGCAAGGAAAATGTCAAAAACAGCTGCTATTCGAAGGTAACAGAACATATGTACAGTATTCCGATTAATAATGAATCATTAGCTCAAAACGCTCACAGTTTCCTGCATAACAGCAGGGACTCTAGCTCTGCAGGTAGGAACCATACTATGAAAACCAGATCTTCAGGCAGGTTGCAGTATTGGCACAAGGGCATGTAGATCGTGCTAGTGGTGGCTATGTCAAGAAGGGTGGCACCGTCAACGCATCACAACCAATAAATTGCCACTGCCTTGTTAGTCTCACACACCACAATCTACTATTGATTAAGGTACAATGCAATGGTCATGCCATGCAATCTTATAGCATTCCCACAAGAACAATCATGAAAGGGGAAGAAAAGGCGTCACCTCTAGGCTTGTCGATGAGCACGACGGTTCCGGTCAGGCCGTCCCACCTCGGCGGCAGATCCATCCTCCTACTCACGAGGTACGACCGCGGCTGCTCTTCATCCTTCTCCACCTCGTACTTCACTTGCCATGGCTTCACCTGCCGACGCTGGATGTGAGGAGGGGGGAGCGGCGCTGGCGCGAGTGGCGGAGGGAGCTGCGGAGGGGCCAGCTGATGCGGCGGTGTGTTGCGGAGAAGGGGAGGAGGCGGAAGAGGGGGAGGATGGGGCGGCCACTATGGCAGGTGGGGAAGAGGGAGCACACTGCAATGGTCATAGCAGATCTAAAGGGGAGGGAGCGATGCTGAGGCGAGCGGTGGAGGGAGGCGCGAAGGGGCCACCCGGTGAGGCGGCGGCGGGGGCAAGGGGCCGAGAGCGGAGCGGCACCGGATCTAAAGGGGAGGGGAGGGGATGGGTCCGACCGGCGCCGGATCTAAAGAGAAGGGAGCGGTGCTGAGGCGGGTGGTGGAGGGAACTGCGGAGGGGCCAGCCGGTGAGGCGGCGGCGGGGGGGAGCTGGTGAGGCCACGGCGGGGCGACGGAGGCCGAGGTCGGAGTGGGGACTTCGCGCAGCACCGGATCTAAAGGGGAGGGGATGGGTCCGACCGGCGGCGGAGCTAAAGGTGAGGGAGCGCTACTGAGGCGACGGCGGGGAGAAGGGGCCAGCCGGTGAGGCGACGGCGGGGGAAGGGGCCGAGAGAGCGGACGCAGTGCGGGAAAGGTGAGTGGGCGACGAGGAAAGCCACGCGAACCTTCGCCTCGCGAGAAGATGGCGCAGGCGTGAGGCGCGGAGGTGGATGGTGGATGATGGGGCTGAGGAATCGGACGGCCGACGGGCGCGTGAACGAGGAGCGACAAACAAATGCGTCGCTACCACCGCCAGAGCGCCGCCGCGTCTGCTCGTAGGCACGCGCACACGCGTCGCGGGCAGGGCAAAGGGGAGGCGATGTGGACACGCTGAGGAGCCAGGAAACTCTCCCACTTTGAATAGAGGATAATGCACAGTTGCTTTTCATGAGGCAGCTTGGAAGTCACTAATCCAAGATCGAAAAGGATAGCATGTAACTATTATAGAAAGAGCCATTATAGACAGTTTAAAACTATCATCATAGATGATTTTCAAATCGTCTGAATTTATATGTCAGTGATAATAGGTGGTTATCATAGACGGCTCCCAAACTATCTGTGATAGATAGACGGGTTTTCAACACAACCGTTTGTGATAGCAGGCATATCACATACGGTTTATTTTAAAAATCATCTGTGATACACACACATCACAGGCAGTTGTTTTCCAAAACCGTCTGTGATATATAGATATCATAGACAGTTTGATGTTCTAAATCATCTGTGGTAGCTATTTGAAATATTACATTATTTTCTGTTTTTTTGGCTAGTCTCAGGAAATGCTAGACATATCCTCTGAGGTAAACAAAAGCTCTCATAAATATATAGCACAGAATAATCATCACACAGATCTCACAAATGAAATAAACAACACAAGCATATCATATATATAATGCATGATAATCATTACACAGATATTACAAATGAATTAAACAACTGGATAAAGTACAGTTAAATGAATTATTTGATTAAACACAATTGAGTGATTACAATTGTATCCAATGTTTCAACATTTAATTATCATCGCGGCGTGAAACTCTTCAGTGTTGTTTATGACCTCCACTATCAAGAATTAGGAGAGTGTTTATGACCTTCACTATCAAGAATTAGGAGAGCTTTTCTCGAATTTCGATGCATTTGTCAAGATTGATTGCACTTTTGTCGAATTCCACAAGTTGTCGCTGGTAGTGTTAAGTCATTAGCACACACATATATAAAATTGATAATCACGAAACAATTTTTGACAGGTTGATAAACCTCTGGATCATTCGTCTTAGCATATATGATTTCCTCCATATAGTGGCAAACATGAAATCCACATATGTTGCTCTGTAGCTATTGACAGCATTACAAAAATAGAATTACATACATAGATATTGTTAGTTCTAGAGACATTATAACGAAGTATGATATAGGATTGTTATGTTGTAGCGGATACCAAAAATTGTGTCTTGTGTCGCAGTGTAGCACTGAATTCCTTGTATCTCCCTTCCTGGGCAACATAAGCACTGAACGACTTATGTGATTCCAAAAATTTAGCCTCGGCCATTATAAATGAAGAGAAGACTATAATAGAGTTATGTATGGAGGAAATAAGTGTACTTGTCAATTGCTTATTGTACACAGGTGAAGTTGTGGTTGCTCTTAAGTAAGGAATCAAGGTATATTACCTCGCTCCACTTTGGTACAATCACAATCAGAATTCAGTGAGACCTAGTCATGTATGTCACCATAGTAATTAATCTTAAGTTCATGTTGCGTATAAAGTACAAATGAAACTTGTGTGGTAACGAGTGAAATACTTACCTTTGGTTGAAGGGTACCATGATGTACTCTTTGTCACTATGAGTAAACAATCTCCTTGTTATGTAATCTTGGATGAAGGATGCATTAGCATTGATGGATTGCTCAGAGACCAAGTGTGGATCAAGGAAACCCACTGGTTCTCACTATCGTTGGATTTGTTAGATCATGGATCTATACATAAGCAATGAGTTATGATATTTATCGGTATTACGTGAATATAGAATATGATTATACAACACTTACAATGTCCAGCATCGTAGAAGTGAGACATCGAGTTCGTCGAGGTTGGATAGTAAGAATAAGTCTTCGAAGGTCATGACAAAGTAGCCCGAGTCATGGAGGAAATATGCCTCTGTGTATCTCACGGTGAATCCACTTTGTCGGTTTGGCTTCATGTTGGACCTCTGTATGTACTAGGTACGTAAATTCCTGCAAACCAGTCCAAGACTGGGTAATTGTGACTCGAGGACCAATGATACTTCAAGAATGAACTTCTATTGCCTGGGAGGCGCCTTAATCTTCTTCAGTTTGGCTTTAGCGCCTTGCTTGCGATACATTTTTGACGACGTTACCACGGGAGTTGATGTGACAGACTTCTGAAGCAGAGCTTAAGGTGAAGCCACAGGAGCCAATGTGATAGGTCCAGGGCGATGTCTCTGTTGGGCCACTGGATGTGGAGATCGTGGCACAGATAGGTCTAAGGCAATGTCCCTCTTGGACCATTAGATGAATGTGTGGATAAGATCCTCTAATGTTATAATCTCTTCGTTTGGGGGCTTCTCAAGAGGGACGAATCTGAAAGCGTCATTAATCATGTCTACTTGGACCTTCACAAAACCGGTCTCTAGTGTGGCACCATGCACCAGCGTCCCTAACAGCTATGGATACGCCATCTCTCGCCCAGTGTCAATGGGAATGGAGCCAATAAACCTGAATCTAATGATGCACGACGTGGGCTCCTACATAACGATATACGATAAGTTAAGGCATCCACCAGGTCTATCTGTGTAGCATTCTAGAGAGGTACATTATCTGGATGTCATCGATAGGTAAGTGGGCGTTGCTCTGTTCAGAAATTAGCATGGACATGTAGCTACTCTAAAGTTGAGGGGGACTAGCTCCCACATTAATAGGGCTGAATTGCGATTGGTTGTAGGCTTGTCTCAGTTCTTCCCTCAATAAATCTATCTCTCCTTGAAGTGAGGCAGTAATCTTCTCTCGAAGTAAGACAGATAGCTATTCCTCAAGTTGTGTATGAAGCTCCTGTTTCATTTGTTCATCGTGATAGACCTTGGATCTCTTCCTACTCCTATACGCCTCAGACTCATTTGGGAATCCGTGCCTTTAAGGTACATAAATCCCCAAGCCTCATGTGTGACTCGGGTGCTTCTTGTTTCCTAGGGCTTGTGATAGTATATCCCTCTCCTTGTCTTTTTCAAAGGAGCCTTGGAAAGATTCGGTAGTCAATACTTGCTGCAAGAGGCAATCATATTATTTTAGACCCCATGAAGTTCAAGAGCTATTAACAACTATGTAGTTTAACATATCTTACCAGGCGTTGTGACACTTCTTCATCTGTAGGGTTTTTGAAAGAGGACACATCCAAAGACGCGGTTGATGACTTCGCTCTTAACTAGTTTTGGGCACGCTCGTTTGCGATTCTAGCAAATAGCGGGGAGGCCTCTGATCGGATTGTGACCTCGTCTTGCATCCTCTATTGCGGGATTTTACCTGCGTACCCCACTGTGCTGAGTCTGTGAGGGTGAGTATTTTGTGCCTAGAGAGCCTTATGCACTACACTTTGTTGTTGAAATTCGGTCATCATCTTCATCTGCACAAAGGTCTCCTATGTTTTCGGTGACGCAAAAGGATACCTCGTGAAGGACGTGCGATCCTTGGCCACGTACTGTGTGACAAGCGTACTCTTGAAGTTCTTCCACGCTTTTTCCATCACGAGGAACGCCTGCTATTGCACGAGTCCCTAGACTTCAGCTGGGATCTTAAACGACTTTGTTATTTTCACCCACAGTTGATTTTTTTTGAACATTTGTCAAATCTTTTCATCTTGCTACGGTGATGAGGACCTGTTCCCTTCCAATTATCCCGCAAGTAGTCTGGAATGTTGCTGCTACTTTCTTCGGTTGCAGAGAGACAACATCCGGAGAGACCACCGTGATGGTCATTCGGCCATATAGCCTTTTCGATACTCCTCTGCCACGCTTAATTACTCTGGTCTTTAGAGCATCAGACCCATTCGACGACATCAATGGCGACGATGATAACTATGCGGACGTCATCTCTCTTACAAGAAAAAATTAATTATAGTGAGCTATGACCATGTAATTTGCTTCATGCCTTTTGAAGATCTATGTAGCATATATTATTGCTAAAAGGTCCCTTTGTTTTAGTGCTGTAATGTTCTTTTTGTCGCGAGTATATGGTAATTGGCCTTGTACTCAGCGAATATATGCATAAGCATATATTTAGATTTAATTTCAGCATAATTAAATATGATCAAAGCACATTTTCAGTAGTATATAAATGACAAAAATTGCATATAAACTGTAATTCTACCATATCATTAAAAGCATAAACATAAAGCAAGAAGCATGATGACTGCTAAAATAAGCATAAAGAGGATTCTCAAGAACAGGGAATAAACTAAAATTAGCATAAAGCTCAAATTTTAGTTTAGTTACACAAGAATTAATCTTGGCCATCTCGCTACTATAATATATATGGATAAAACAAATGAGATTCAAACATTGAGCTCTTAAACAACAAATTACTTATCGACCAAGCTTAAATTCATCGATTAAAGTTTTGGCCAGCAGGCAGGTAAAACTAGTGATTGCAGGACAATACTTCAACTTAATACACTCCCAACAATACAATCACAAATTGAACAAGTTTGATAGCAAACCGAATTAACTAACAAGTGAATCATATATTATGAAGTACTAAAGATCACAAAATAAATTAGCCAACTATTCTGAAAGTGACAGACCACAAGATTGATAAATAACAGTAATAGTAATAATGCAGAGCTCAAGCTTGAATATCCAATTTTAGTATTAGACCAGTATCATCATTGAGCTAATATCCGAACCCACATATATCTCTTTGCAATTTTCAATCAGTGACAAACCACAGATGTCCCTCCTCATGTGCAGAGCCACCACATCTCTCATCTACTAAACTCACCATGATTTACCTCCAAAATAAGTGAGAATTTAGATTCATACCTTAGGGAGGAGAGGTGGCGTTGGGAGGGCGAGGTGGCGTCAGAGGGAGAAGTGGTGTCGAGAGAAGAGTGTCATAGGGAGAGGCAGTGTCAGGAGCAGAGGTGGCGTCCAGAGGGAGAGGCGGCGTTGGAGGGAGAGGTGGCGTCAGGAGGGAGAGGCGGCGTCGCATGTGAGCACACTAGATATAGCAAAACCTAGCAGGGGCGGTAGAGATGGAGTGAGGGGCAAAACCTAGTAGGGCATATTTATAGAGACAGTATTACAGACGGTTCTATAATGGAACCGTCTGTGATATGTGGATATTATTATCACAGATGGTTCTATTCTAGAACCATTTGTGACATGCCACATATTACAGATGGTTCCATGCTAGAACCATCTGTGATATGAAAAATATCACAGACGGTTTCATACTAGAACCGTCTATGACATGCCACATATCACAGATATTTCTATTATAGAACCATCTGTGATAGCATTATCGCAGATGGTTTGTTCCGCTAACCACCTACGATAGTCATGTTTTCCTATTCGCCTCAGGAAATGCTACCCATGCCTTATGAAAAAGGTAAGTATAGTTATAAATGTAATTATATCTTAATTACTTAATCAATTACAATGGAATAGTTCCATAATTATATGACATGTTTCTTAATTATAATTACATTGCAATAATTTTCAAATAGGTGTATGCCGTGTGAGATCATTGATTACACTTGGTTATTTTCTTTTAAATAAAGCCTTTCATGATGATCGACATGCATATAACTTGCTTCATCGTTTTGTACTTCCTCGAGCCTGATGCCGTCTCTGAATGGAGGCAACTCGTCAAATTAATTGTACTCTTCCTCATCCACGACATTCTTAACTTCGACAATTCATCTTTTTCCATGAAGAACTATGTGGTGCTTCTTATTTGTTGGGTCGGATACATAAAATACTTGAACAACTTGCCTCACAAGTACGAATGGTTCATCTTTGTATCCTACACGTTCAAAGTCCACAGTACTGACACTGTACTTGTCGACCTTTACACCTCATAGTAGTTGGACCCAACGACACTGAAATAGATGAATATTGAAAATTACGTAGTTAAGCTCTCAAATCTCCTCTACAAGCTCGTAGTATGAGCTTGGGCCAGCAGTGCTGTAGTGTGTATGAAATGCATCTATGCAGACACATAAGTTTTGCACTGTGCTCTTTCTATTCTGATCTATTGTATAAAATGTGTACCTATTAATGTCGTATCCTTGTGTAACATCCTGTTTTTATGGAGTTTTAAAAGCCCTGAATTAAAAAATGAATTTTCTAGAAATTAATCAAGCATAAAATGAATTTTTAGGAATTAAAATGATTTAATCTGATTAAAATAAACTTTACCATAAGTTAAAAATATTTTATTTGGGTTTCTCAGGTCTCAAGGATTTTTTTGGTATTTTTGGTGAATTTTCAGCAATAAGAAAATCGGGAAAAATCCGCCCGCGTAGCCGCTCCCGCCCGCACTCATTCCCCGCCGCCTGATCCCCGCACCTGCCATGCGGCACTCATCCGCCGCCCCTCACCCCGCGTTGCCCTAGGCCGATCCTGCCTCCGCGCCGCTCAATCCCCGCCGTACACCTAGATCTGAACGGACGGGTCCAATCGCGCCACGTGGAGACCTTCCTGACCGTCCGATCTCACCGCCGCCGCCGCACCAGAGTGCCACGTCAGCCCTAGCCAGCGTGGCAGCCACGTTAGCCCTACCCTACCACATGGCATGCCACGTGTCCGCCACGCCAGCGCCACGTCAGTCAAACCGAGCTCCTCGGTGCCACGTCAGCGTGCCACGTGTCGCCACCTCAGTGTGCCACATTAGCCACGCCCGCGCGCGTGGCGTCGCACTGTTCCGTGGACCCGGTTCATCGTAGACCCCTCTCTCCCGTGAACTCAGTCCACAGCACAGTGTAATTTCCTATTTTCTGTATTTTCTTTAGGGTTGATTTTTTGAGAGCCCATTCTCCTCCGTCATAGTCCGATTGACCCCGTTCTTTTTTCTAAATTCATCTAAATCTGAGATATAGTTTTTGTTCTAGTTTTATGATTTTTGGAGTTTATTTGCTTATCATTTTATGTGTTTTTGTTGTTTTGGTCGTTTTCTCTCTCGTTAGATTCCGATTCCGGAGGAGCAGGAGCGATGCCCGAAGACCCCGAGTGCCTCACTGAGCATAACCAAGGCAAGTCGTAACCTTTGATCATGTTGAACCCAGTTTGCAATCTATTATTTAATTATTTTGTTTTAAATTACATTGCATCGCTATTTAATTACAAACCTTGTATATGGTAGTTACCATCCCATATTCAATTACCCCGCCTTGATAATTTGAATGCCCTGATGCCATTGTCACCATAGGTTGAGAAAATATTTAGTGATGCTATGCTAGATGTCACATGTGTTGTACGATTAGAATGCTTAGCCTTACTTATTTTACAATTAGTTTTATCATCACATGTGAATATTTAACTTGACTTAATGAAATATGGAACTGTGGTTGGTGCCACGTTTATTCAAAATTTGTACCATAACATTGGTGTGTTATTGGCGTGGTTATACAAACTTGGTTTTGCACTCGGACGAGTGATCATGCAGTAAAGGGGGAAGTGCAGGTTCACTTTGTGGGATGTGGTAGTCTTGCCCGGGTAATGTTAAGGACTTAACTTTGTGCGCCATTGATCTTAGCCTTATCGTGCAAACTATATGTCTATTATGGGATAGACCTGACTGATTAATTTGTAATATTTGAATTTCGATTCTGCCATTATGATGAACATGGTTGCTGATTTCCATGTGGCGTAAGGATGTGTGTGATGCGAAACCCTAGCGGGCAGGGTCGAGTTGAGATAGAGCATTGTAAAGGTTTTGTTGTGATTTCCTTAGTGCAAGGTTAATCACATCATGTGGGTACAGTTGTGCAACCTCTGCAGAGTGTAAAACTATTCGAATAGCCGCATCCTCGGTCATGGACAATACTCGGTGATTTCACATGAGGGGTAGTAATTTTATTTAAACTTGTGGATTATGGTTTGGTTAGTGAACAGGTGTTCACTTTTGGCTTGACTTGTGGATGGATGTCTACAAGTGGTTTATTTTAATTCCGTTGATTATTTATTATTATTGTTTTTCCATTAAAGTTCGCTTTCAAACTAATTATCATATATATCTTGAAATGTCATTTATGCAAATTAACCTTTCAGCCCTCCATTGGTAAGCTTTGTATAGTATATTGTATTCATTACTTATAAACGACTTGCTGAGTACCAATGTACTCACGGCTTTATGTCTATGTTGCTCAGTTGAGGAAGATGAGTATTATCAGCAGGAGGTTCGAAAAGGAGAGTACTTTGACGACTTCACCGATTAGGATTTCGTTCTCCACTCGATAGCCTGTTGGCTTGTCGATTGGACGCTACGCTTTATTTTGAATTTTTCGCTGCTAAATTTAAAGCTCTTTCGGCTAGAGATATTGTAAGCTTGGCCATAAGGTCGTACCTTTGATATTTATTATTATTTGAGGTTTCCCTTTATTTTAGCGTGTGTATGGTTGTGATGACATCCTTGTTTGATTGTGTGCACTAGCGTGTTCCTAGACTAGTGCAGATTACAAAAAGAGTCTGAATTTGCATATTCGGGTCTCGACAGAGATAGTATCAGAGCCATATCGACTGTAGGATGAAGCCCTAGTTCAATGATCGTTTAGCCAAGACTTATTTTCTAAATCAAACCAACTAAATTGGATACTTAGAAATATCTCTATCGTCTTTCCTCTTTCTTAAGGCTCTTGTTTCTCACCCTGTCCTCAGAAATTGTTTTCACAAATCTTAAACTGATCTTTACCCTTATAAACACAATAGATGTCCCAAGCTTCTTTCAGCCAGACGGGAGGATGGAGAGGACTTTTTCGTGTCCTGTTGTGGAGTCTTGGATTAAAGAGATTGTCCGTCTACCTCACCAAGGATGAGAAAAATAAAGGACAATGCGTCGGAAGCATCAGCAGATTGTACTTCACCATGCGAGTCAGCAAGCAAATTCTACACCATAGTTTCAAGAATACCGGTGCATGTGCAGAAGAGTCAGCACAAGGAGCTACGTACAAAGCCATCGGATGACTTTGCAAGCTGTATAAGATCAACATGGCCAGACTTATCCGGAAGTTCAAGGACCAATATGGAGTCACCCCCAGTCTACTGGAGCCAGTCAGGGAGGAGCCACGAGCGCAGTCGCTAGTACCTCTACCGTCGCCTACATTGCCAAGCCCGGAGGAGAGATGACACATCACCGGTGATCGACGAGAGTACCTTCGGCACTTCATTCCAGTCCCAGTCGAAGAGTAGTCGCCGCCAATCCGCAACTCGTGGGTGGTCAGTTAGTAGTGTTTTCCTTTTAAGAACAGCAGCAAGATGGTTGATACCCGAAACTCTTCAGGCCGCAGCCAGGCGAACCAGGACCCAGAGAGCAGTGCCGCTCAGCCAGTCCCACCGAGTTTGGACCCCACCTCGCCGATTTTGGTGGCCTGCATACGTATGATGCGGTAATGATACAGAACATGAATGCTATGATGTAGCGTCCAAGACGGAGGCGAGAGCACCACCGCCAAAGACGACGGCGATCCGGCTATGCAGAGTTCATGAGGACAAGACCGTCTACCTTCTCCAGTTCTTCAGAGCCTTTAGAGGTAGATGATTGGATCCGCTCAGTTGAGAAGAAACTGAATCTGGCCCAGTGCACAGACAGAGAGAAGGTGATGTATGCAGCACACCAGCTTGAGGGAGCAGCAGCCGAGTGGTGGGAGAACTACTGTGCCGCTCACGAGGACCAGAACAATATCACGTGGGCAGAGTTCACCGCCGTCTTTCGTCACGCCCATGTCCTGGATGGGGTGATCGAGAAGAAGAAGGATGAGTTCAGAGAACTGCAGTAGAAGAACATGTCAGTGAGTGAATAACTCAATAAATTCACTCAGTTAGCTCGCTATGCGCCGGAGGACGTAGCCATAGATGCCGCTCATCAGAGAAGGTTCAAGAAAGGCTTGAACCTAGGATTAAAGGTACAAGTGGTTGGCAATGACTATATCAGTTTTTAGCACATGGTGGGTAGGCCATACTGATTGAGGAGAGTCACCGCGAGCTCGAGGAGTCTCGCAAGAGGAGGATGATCCAGCAGGGATCACAGTCACACTAGTCTCAGAGACCACATTTTGGTTCTTACGAGCCTGCACGAGTACTACAGTAGCAGCCAGTCTTCAGGACCCCGGCCCCAGCGCCGTGTCCGCAGTAGTCAGGTCAGTGTCCCAGTGGATCAGGTGGTCAGCAGCAGAGGAGCGCCAACCCAGCAGCGTCCGTTACTTGCTTCAAGTGTCATGAGCTAGGACACTATGCTAGCAAGTGCCCCCAGAGGCAAGCCCCGACCCCAGTTCATTTCAACTTAGGATCCATGCTAGATCGGACTCCTGCCCAAGGAGCAGGATGAGGAGCACCCCCGTCATCAGGTCAGGCCAGCAGGACACCAATGGTGAGAGGCCAGGTGAACCATGTCATTGTAGAGGAGGCCCAGGCAGCGCCGGAAGTTGTGATCAGTAAGTTTCTAGTCCATTCCAGCCCTGCTACTGTTTTGTTTGATTCTGGAGCTTCGCATTCGTTTATTTCTTGGAGTTTTGCTTCAAAGCAACATTTGAAAACTGTTGCTCTTCGATATGTTCTTTTGATTCAATCCCCCGTTTCTGAGATGAGCACTAATCTAGGCTGTCCAGGAGTTAAGATAGCCATTCAGGGAGTTGAGTTCAGTGCAGATTTGATTATTTTGGATATTCAGTCTTTAGATGTGATTTTGGGTATGGATTAGCTCAAGAAGCATCAGGCAGTGCTAGATTGTGGGAGCAGAGCAGTGACCTTGACCAGTTCAGACGGTAGTAAGATACAGTTTACAGCCAACATGAGTCAGCAAGAGGCAGCTATGGTTTGCCAGAGCAAAGTGATTCAGTTGGAGGACGTGCTAGTTGTCCGAGAGTACCCCGATGTGTTCCCAGAGGATCTTCCAGGCATGCCACCAGAGCGAGGTTGAGTTTCTGATCGAGCTTGTACCAGGTACCACTCCAATTTCCAAGAGACCCTACAGGATGCCTACCAATGACTTAGTAGAATTGAAGAAGCAAATTTCGGAGCTTTTGGACAAGGGTTATATCAGACCGAGTTTATCCCCGTGGGGAGCACTAGTGTTGTTTGTGGATTACAGAGCACTTAATGAGGTCACCATGAAGAACAAGTACCCTTTGCCCAGGATTGATGACTTGTTTGATCAGCTTAAGAGAGCTGGAGTTTTCTCCAAGATTGATTTGAGGTCAAGGTACCATCAGATGAGGATCCGAAAGGAGAATATACTTAAGATAACTTTCTCGACTCGTTATGGTCTATACGAGTTCACAGTGTTGTTATTTGGTTTGATCAATGCTCCAGCCTACTTTATGTATTTGATGAATAAGGTGTTCATAGAATATTTGGATAAGTTTGTCGTGGTGTTTATTGATGATATTTTGATCTACTCCAAGAATGAGAAGAAACATGAGGAGCACTTGAAGTTGGCATTGCAGAAATTGAGGGATAATCAGTTGTATGTCAAGTTCAGCAAGTGTGAGTTTTGGATGAAAGAAGTCACCTTCCTAGGCCATGTGATGACAGCAGAAGGAGTTGCAGTTGACCCTAAAAAAGTGAGAGATGTTTTGGATTGGCAGTCACCTTCGTCAGTGACCAAGGTCAGGAGTTTTCTGGGCATGTCAGGATATTATCGTCATTTCATTGAAGGGTTTTCCAGTTTAGCCAGGCCATTTACGCAGTTGCTCAAGAAAGAAAAGAAATTTATATGGACGCCAGAGTGCGAGAAAAGTTTTCAGAAACTTAAGAAAAGTTTGACCACAGCCTTAGTGCTAGTGTTGCCTGATATAAATAAGGATTTTGAGATTTATTGCGATGCCTCTCGCAAAGGTTTAAGATGTGTATTAATGCTGGAAAAGAGAGTGGTAACTTATGCCTCACGCCAGTTGAGACCGTATGAGGAGAACTACCCTACTCATGATTTGGAGCTAGCAGCCGTAGTGCATGCTTTAAAGATTTGGTGTCATTATCTCGTGGGTAATAGATGTGAGATTTGCACGGATCATAACAGTCTGAAGTACATCTTTACCCAGTCCGAGCTTAACCTCCGGTAGAGGAGGTGGTTGGAGCTATTAAAAGATTATAATGTTGGTATACATTATCATCCTAGAAAGGCCAATGTGGTTGCCGATACTTTGAGCAGAAAGGTTTATTGCAATTCAGTGATGGTTAAAGAAAGTCAACCAGTTTTGCATGAGCAATTTCATAGGCTTAGCCTAGAACTGGTTGAGCGAGGATTTTTAGCAGCAATGGAGTTGCAGCCAACTTTGGATGGTCAGATTCATCAGGCTCAGCCAGATGATGAGGCAGAGGATCAGAGTTAACATGAGTAAAGGGAAAGAGACAGGATTTACAGTGGATGACCAAGGAACCCTGTGATTCAAGCAGCGTCTGTGTGTACCAAATAAGAAAGAGTTAAAGGATTTGTTGTTAAAAGATGCACATGAGTCTTTGTATTCAATTCACCCAGGCAGTACCAAGATGTATCAAGACATTAAGATAAGTGTTGGTGGCCAAACATGAAGCGTGAGATCACTGAGTATGTGGCACTTTGTGATGTCTGTCAGAGAGTAAAGGCAGAGCATCAGAGGCCAGCAGGTTTGCTACAACCATTAAAAATTCCAGAGTGGAAATGGGAAGATATTGGTATAGACTTTATAGTCGGTTTGCCAAAGACCAAAGAGGGTTTTGATTTGATTTGGATCATTGTAGATCGTTTGACCAAGGTTGCTCATTTCATTCCAGTCAAGACAACCTACACTGGTGACAGATTAGCAGAGCTGTATATATCAAGGATTGTCAGTCTTCATGGTGTGCCAAAGAAAATAGTGTCAGATCGTGGATCACAGTTCACCTCTTGATTTTGAGGAAGTTTCCATGAGGCTATGGGAACTCATCTGAATTTCAGCACAGCATATCACCCACAGACAGATGGTCAGACAAAGCGAGTAAATCAGATTCTTGAGGATATGTTGAGAGCATGTGTGCTAGATCATGGAGCCAAATGGGATAGTTGTTTGCCTTTTACAGAGTTCTCGTACAACAACAGTTATCAGGTCAGTTTGCAGATGTCACCGTTTGAGGCACTTTATGGCAAAAAATGCAGGACCTCTCTCAATTGGAAAGAGGCAGGGGAAGGTCAGGTGTCTGGTCCAGACTGTTTAAAAGAAGCTGAGGATAAGGTCCGTTTGATCTAGGAGAGATTGAAAACTGCCCAAGCCAGACAGAAGAGCTACGAAGACACCAGATGTCAAGAGCTGAGTTTTGAGACAGATGATTTTGTGTATCTCAGGATCACGCCATTCAAAGGCGTGAAGAAGTTCCAGTTAAAAGTAAAGTTAGCACCGAGGTATGTTGGACCGTTCAGGATTTTGAAACGCATGGGAGAGGTTGCTTATCAGTTGGAGCTACCTGCGTCCTTCAATGGGGTACATGACGTCTTCCATATGTCCTAATTGAAGAAATGCTTGAGAGTGCGAGAGGAGGTTGTGCCAGTTGAGGCCGTTGATCTGCAGGAGGATCTGTCATATAAAGAGCACCCGATCAAAATTTTGAAAGTGTCAGAGCGTGTGACCCGGAATAAAGTTGTCCGCTTTTGCAAGGTTCAGTGGAGCAACCATTCAGAGGAGGAAGCCACTTGGGAGCACGAGGAGGACCTCAAAGCCGAGTTTCTGAACTTATTTTCTTAGTTAGCCCAGATCTCGGGGTCGAGATCTCGTTTAAGGGGGGTAAGGTTTGTAACATCCTGTTTTTATGGAGTTTTAAAAGCCCTAAATTTAAAAATGAATTTTCTAAAAATTAATCAACCTTAAAATGAATTTTTAGGAATTAAAATGATTTAATCTAATTAAAATAAAATTTAACATAAGTTGAAAATATTTTATTTGGCTTTCTCAGGTCTCAAGGATTTTTCTGGTATTTTTGGTGAATTTTTGGGATTTATTTGCTATTTTTCTAGAGCTTTTTGGAATTTATCTGAATTTTCAGAAATAAGAAAACCAGGAAAAATCATAAAAGACCGTGGGCCCACTCCCTCGGCCCATGCCACCCGCCCAGCCGCTCCCGCCCGTACTCATTCCCCGCCGCCGATCCTTGCACCTGCCACGCGCACTCATCCGCCGCCCCTCACCCCGCGTTGCCTTAGCCCGATCCAGCATCCGCGCCACTCAATCCCCGCCGCACACCCAGATCTAAACGGACGGGTCCGATCGCGCCACGTGGAGACCTTCGCGACCGTCCGGTCTCACCACCGCCACCGCACTAGAGCGCCGCGTTAGCCCTAGCCAGCGTGGCAGCCACATCAGCCCTTCCCTGCCACGTGGCATGCCACGTGGCATGCCACGTGTCTGCCATGTCAGCGCCACGTCAGCCACGCCCACGCACGTGGCGTGGCACTGTTCCGTGGACCCGGTTCATCGTAGACCCCTTTCTCTCCTGTGAACTCAGTCCACAACACAGTGCAATTTCCTATTTTCTGTATTTTCTTTAGGGTTGATTTTCCGAGAGCCCATTCTCCTCCGTCCTAGCTTCGATTGACCCCGTTCTTTTTTCTAAATTCATCTAAAACCAAGATCTAGCTTTTGGTTCTAGTTCTATGATTTTTGGAGTTCATTTGCTTATCATTTTATGTTTTTTGTTGTTTTGGTCGTTTTCTCTCTTATTAGATTCCGATTCCGGAGGAGCAGGAGTGACACCCGAAGACCCCGAGTACCTCACTGAGTATAACCAAGGCAAGTCATAACCTTTGATTATGTTGAACCCAGTTTGCAATCTATTATTTAATTATTTTGTTTTAAATTAAATTGCATCGCTATTTAATTACAAACCTTGTATATGGTAGTTACCGTCCCATATTGAATTACCCCGCCTTGATAATTTGAATGCTCTGATGCCATTGTCACCATAGGTTGGGAAAATATTTAGGGATGCTATGCTAGATGTCACATGGGTTGTACGATTAGAATGCTTAGCCTTGCTTATTTTACAATTAATTTTATCATCACATGTGAATATTTAACTTGACTTAATGAAATATGGAACTGTGGTTGGTGCCACATGTGTTATTTGTGCCATACAAACTTGGTTTTGCACTCGGGCGAGTGATCGTGCAGTAAAGGGGGAAGTGCAGGTTAACTTCGTGGGATGTGGTAGTCTCGTCCGGGTAATATTAAGGACTTAACTTTGTGCGCCATTGATCTGAGCCTTATCGTGCAAACCATATGTCTATTATGGGATAGACCTAGCTGATTAATTTGTAATATTTCAATTTTGATTCTGCCATTGTGATGAACATGGTTGCTGATTTTCATGTGGCGTAAGGGGAGGTGTGATGCGAAACCCTAGCGGGCAGGGTTGAGTTGAGATAGAGCATTGTAAAGGCTTTGTTGTGATTTTCTTAGCACAAGGTTAATCACATCGTGTGGGTACAGTTCTGCAACCTCTGCAGCGTGTAAAACTATTCGAGTAGTCGCGTCTTTGGTCATGGACAATGCTCCGTGATTTCACACGAGGGGTAGTAATTTCATTTAAACTTGTGGATTATGGTTTGGTTAGTGAACAGGTGTTCACTTTTGGCTTGGCTTGTGGATGAGATGTCTATAAGTGGTTTATTTCAATTCCATTGATTATTTATTATTATTGTTTTTCCATTAAAGTTCGCTCTCAAACTAATTATCATATTTATCTTGAAATGTCATTTATGCAAATTAACCTTTCAGCCCTCCATTGGTAAGCCTTGCATATTATATTACATTCATTTGTTATAAATGACTTGCTAAGTACCAATGTATTCACGGCTTTATGCCTATATTGCTCAGTTGAGGAGGAGGAGTATTATCAGCAAGAGGTACCAGAAGGAGAGTACTTTGACGACTTCACCGATTAGGACTTCGTTCTCCACTCGATAGCTTGTAGGCTTGTCGATTGGCCGCTATGCTTTATTTTGGATTTTTCGCTGCTAGATTTAAAGTCCTTCCGGCTAGAGATATTGTAAGCTTGGTCATAAGCTTGTACCTTTGAGATTTCTTATTATTTGAGGTTTTCCTTTATTTTAGCGTGTGTATGGTTGTGATGACATCTATGTCTGGCTGTGTGCACTAGTGTGATTCTGGACTAGTGCAGATTACACAAAGCGTTCGAATTTGCATATTCGGGTCTCGACACCTTGCCATGTCATAATTATAATTTTTGGCCCTTTTGCCAACCATTGAAGCGTTTCACTTAATGGCCTCCCAGGAAATCACACTTTTAACCATTCATTGAACCAATGGTTGTGTTGCCGGATGATCCAAACCTCTGACTGGCCTGGGTTCTCTTGGCGTAGCATATCCTTGTGCTCTTCAATATATGAGGACACTTCAGTCATATGTTGTAAAATCGTGAAATGTGCTTGAGCATATGTATCCAGATCCAGAGTTATTACTTTCCTTTCGATAGTCCCGTCATCCTGTAGCCTACCCTTGTGACGAGATAGAGGTACACCTATCGGTTCGACTTGAGTCATGCATCTTCGGTTGTATAACCTTTGATGATACTACCCTCTGGTCGGTATCGATTGCGTACATATGACTTTAGAATTCCCATGTATCTATCGAACAGGTACATATGATGTAGAAACACGGGACCGCATATCCTTATCTCTTTCACAAGGTTCACAATGAGATAGACCATGATATCAAAAAATGATAGAGAAAAATACATCTCAAAATGACATAGAGTCGTCACCACCTCGGTCTGAAGAGCATCTAGTCCATCGGGATCGATGACCTTCTGAGTAACTGCATTAAAGAAATAACATAGCCTCAGGATTATCACTCAAATTTTGTTCGGTAAAATACTTCTAATTGCAACATAAAGCATTTATGTTATTAGCACATAACAATCGTGAGACTTCATTTCAATTAATTTCAAATCTTCCATAGAAACACGCTTCTTTATGATGGCAGAGTGACCGAACGGAACTTTCACACTATACAAGCACTGGTACAGTTTAATTCTCTTGAACTTAAACAGAGTGTAGCAAGTTGGGGGAAGGTATATCTAGCCTTTATCGGTGCTAACTCGGTCCTGATGTTCATAGTGACTAAGTCACGATGTGCATTGACATCATTATTTGTTTTGTCACAAATATTTAGTAAGAGGACAATCAAGCTGTCACATACATTCTTCTCTACGTGTATGATATCGATGCAATTATGAACTTCTAAGTGCTCCTAATAAGGCAAGTCCCAAAATATTGACCTCTTCTACTGCATGTTCTTCTGACGGGTCCTCAACTTACGTCTCTTTTCAAGCACAACATTGATATCCTTGACCATATTGTAGACCTCTTTCCTGTTAAAAGATATTGGTGCTGAGTCATCCTCTTTTTTTATTAAATTATTTCTTTATCTTGTGGTATGGGTGATATCTTGGAAGGAATCTATAGTGACGTATGTACACAATTTTGCATGAATTGTTCAACCACACACTCTCAATATAATCTAAGCAATGCGGACACGCTTTGGCTTATTTTGTACTCAATCCCGATAGGTTACCAAGGACAGAAAAATCATTGATGGTGCAGAACAACATGGCCCTTGGAGTTTTCTTGTTTGTCTGCGTCCCATACCTGTACCCCTTCGTTCCGCAGTATCACAAAATCTTTCACCAATGGTGCTAGGTATATATCAATATCATTCCTATGTTGCTTCGGCTCTTGGATAAGTAGTGACGTCAAAATGCACTTCCGCTTCATAGATAGCCAAGGTGGAAGGTTGTACATACACACAGTCATGGGCTAGGTACTATGTCGGATGCTCATGTTACCGAAATGATTCATTCCATCGGTACTCAACCCAACCTTATATTTCTCAGTTCTGCACCGAAATATACAAATATTCTATCGATGTTTCTCCACTGGGCAGAATCGGAAGCGTATGTTATAATTTCATCTTTCGTACGCTGCTCCGAGTGTGCTGTTTTTGCTTTATTTGCTGGATTTTACTATTGGGTGGGTAAAATCTTTGGTCGGACATATCCTAAAACTTTAGGCCAAATCCATTTTTGGATCACTTTTTTTGGGGTTAATATGACCTTCTTTCCCATGCATTTCTTAGGGCTTTCGGGTATGCCACGTCGTATTCCAGATTATCCAGATGTTTACGCCGGATGGAATGCTCTGAGTAGTTTCGGTTCTTATATATCCGTAGTTGGGATTCGTCGTTTCTTCGTAGTTGTCGCAATCACTTCAAGCAGTGGAAAGAACAAAAGATGTGTGGAAAGTGCTTGGGCTGTTGAACAGAATCCAACCACACTAGAATGGTTGGTACAAAGCCCTCTCATCTTTCTTACGTTGCTCCGAGTGCTAACGCTGCAATCTTGCATCCTTTCAGTTTGCAAATAAACGCTTCAAACGGGGAATTATAGATAGATATCACAACATCTTAGCAGAGGTCCTTGCTTCACCTCTATACCCTCTCTATCATCGGAGTCATTTTTACGCTTGTGTCAGGATGCTTTGCACATCGGACAAATATGTAAACTTGCATACTCTTTACGGTAGAGAATATTCTTTCTACTTCTATTACCAATGGATAAAGAATCTTTTTGGCTTGGTAGGAGATTCTTAGCAACACATTTCCCTCTAGAAGGATGTTCGTTAGAAAACTTAACAATGCTGTGAAACTCTCGTCAGACCAACCATTGCTTGCCATCAATTTCAGCAGTTCAAGAACCATTGCGGTTTGCACTCCAGTAGCAAAGGTTTCTTTGAGTTCTCCGTCAAGCTCTCGAATTTACCAAACTCTCTCTCACTATAGTTCCCTTCTACATTGTATAGGATCTGATCCAGATTGTCATCCTATGACCTATCCTCATCAAAAGCATAGTCCACAATTAGCATATTGTTGTCTCCGTTGATGATGTTATAACTACCTTCCTGTATTATTTTCTTTTCACCGTGACTAGTCTAACATGTATACTCTGCACTAAGTTGGTAAACATCTTCAGATTATTGCAATCAATGCATGGACAATACATATATTCTATCACTTTCTTCAACATATCCTACTCAGTCGCTCTTCTAAAAGCAAACACGTCATTAATGTACTCCTCACTTATATAGTTCTTATCGTACATCCAGTTTTGGTCTATCTACGCTACACATGTAACAAATTAACTAGTATCAAATTAGATTGTTAATGCTAGTATAGCTAACCCGCCTAGCTACTTACATACATAATTGTCATTCACCTTATAATAAATTATTCATATCTAAATTAAGTAGCTAGCTACGTATTCATGAATCAATATATATATATATATATATATATATATATATATATATATATATATATATATATATATCAAGCAAGAATATATTGAAATAAACTAGGAGTGCTGTCCAATTCTTAAATTAGAGTAAACTACTATCTCTCTCTAAATCTAAGTACGTAGATAGATCTAAAAATATAGCTATCATCTCTCTCTATTACAAGACATATAAGTTATTAGAAGCAAATACTAACATCTAATCACTAAGAACAAATCGAGCTACAAACAGTATATTTTCATTAAACTCCCCAAAACTAGTCTCCTCCTTCAATGCAGTGCAATAAAAATAGATCTATCGAGACCACGCTGGATATATAATGACATGGCATGTCTCATACGGTTCTAACCACAAACTGTCTGTGATATGAAACTATCACAGATAGTTTGTATAAATAACCGTCTGTGAACTAATGTCTGCCATTATCGTAGACGGTTTGTATAAATAATCGTCTGTAAATTATCACAAACAGTTATCAATAGGAACCGTTTGTGTTGGCTTACATTATTACAAATGGTTTGTATGAATAACTGTTTGTGAAAATATCACAGACAGTTATTCATACGAATCGTCTATAATAATGTAAGCTATCGTATGAACCGTCTGTGATAATTACAGCACAAACGATTTATATAGTATCGTCTGTGATATATCCATCCAGTATAGTCTCTTTTGTAGCACTGTATTCTAGCTGCTTCGATCTCCTCATGTGACGGTAGCATCCATCCATCGACCCACGTTGCTTTCGGGTCAATCACAATTGCAGAAACACTTTTAGTAGATGCAACATCATAGACGGTTTTATGAAACTGCCTGTGTAGGGTTAATAGAACCATCTGTGATACTAGAAGTATCACAAATGGTTTTTAATAAAAACCGGAAAAATCGTTTGTGATAATCTGGTATATATTGTTTACGCCGCTTAGATCCGCATCTGTCTTCAGTTTGATCTAGATCTAGGCGCCCTGGCCTCCTCTTCCCCCCGAGCCCGGCACCCCTGCTCCTCCCCCTGAGCCGTCGCCGACTTCCCTGAGCCCGACGCCCTCCTCCGCCCCTCGAGCACGGTGCCCTCCTCCTCCCCTGAGCCGTCGTTGACTTCCTCGAGCCCGGCGCCCTCCTCCACCCCCCGAGCCGTTGCTGACTTCCCCGACTCCGGTGAGCTCGGCGCCCTCCTCGCCCATGAGTTTGGTGCCCTCCTCCCCCGACTTCGCCACCCTCCTCCCCCGCGAGGTAAAGAAGATTTCTGATGATGTGAAGAAGATCTTTCATATTTTATATAGAATAAATATTATTGTTCATACATACTAATTATTATTTTATATAGAATAATTAAGATCTGTTAGTCATGTTTCATGTAGATGTTTCATGTTTCTGTAGATGCATGTTATTCATGTAGATGCTTGTTCAATGGGAAGAGTTTACGGTGATAAAGACGACCGAAAATTTTAGAAGTGTATGTGCGGCTCTTGCAGGAAGCGCTGAGTATAGAATCTTCCCAAGGATCATTCCTGGCAAGTAGGGTCAAAAAGTTTACGAAATACTTCAAAGATATCATTTTACATGATATTTTGTAAGTGTAAATACAATCATTATTGGTATAGGTATCTATCACTCTGGAATCGAGGTCTCGCAAAAGGAACAGATCCATAATTGACGAACTTGTCAGACTGCACAAGCTAGAAATGCTTGGATGGATGATTGCCTGTTTGTGATGGAAGAAAAGGCATATTACCTTCTAAGTACAAATACAATCGCTATCTTTTTATTGGTCTATCATTTCGGAATCGAGGTCTCATGAAAGGAACAGATCCATAATCAACGAACTTGTCAGGCTGTATAAGCAACACTTAGATAAGCGATTGCATGTTTATGAAGGAAGAAAATGAATGTTACCTTCTAAGTGCAAATGCAATCGCTATCTTTTTATTGGTATAGGTATCTATTACTCTGGAATCAAGGTCTCGCAAAAGAAACAGATCCACAATCGATGAACTTGTCATGCTACATAAGCTAGCAATGCTTGGATGGGCGATTGTCTGTTTATGATGGAAGAAAAGACATGTTTAGGATAAGATTGACCATAATTGTACATGTGTATTTGTTAATGGATATTTTATTTCATTTCAATTAATTGATTTACGAAATGGATGTTTTCGTTACTGAAACGAATTAAGATGTGATTTGGATGTATACATGTACATGTTGATCTGCTTGTTTCAGAGGTTAGCCAATAAAAAAATAGATTTAGGAGAAGGAAATAATATCGCAGACTCTGTGATAAAATATCGCAGACGGTTTTAGCTACAAACCGCCTGTGATATGTGATTATCACAGACAGTTCGTAGTTAAAACCGTCTGTGATATTTAGCTACCACAGACGGTTTTTAAGAAAAACCGTCTGTGATAAGCAACTATCACAGACGGTTTTTATTTAAAAATCGTCTGTGATATTTACATCACAGACGGCTTTTAAATAAAACCATCTGTGATAGTTGGTTATCACAGACGGTTTTTCTTAAAAACCGTCTGTGGTAGCTAAATATCATAGACGGTTTTACATCACAGACGGCTTCTGATGACCTCGTATCACTACTTATCCGTGTAGGATCAAGGATGACCGACTAGAGGGGGGTGAATAGGAGGTTATAAAAATTCTCGCCTAATTAAACAAATATGGATACTTAAAAGCAAGGCAAAAGCTCTAAATAAATTAAATCTATTCAATTTTAGTCACCCTAAGCAATTCACACAACAATTCAATCACAAGCACAAATAAATATTGCAAGTAACAAATTGCTCAACTAGTAATATAAAAACTAAAGAAAGGTGAAGAGATGATGTCAATAAGACACGCGATGTTTTGCAGTGGTATCGAAGACTTGCCGGTCTTCACTAGTCCATGCTGAGGAAAGCCCAAGCGCCCTTGGACTGGCTCCACGAATTAAGACTCACTTCTCGATCACTATTGGTAGCTCTTCCTTCTCTCCGGAGATGGCGAGCTCCAAACCACTTACAATTGGCTTGGGTTTTTTCACAAACTTCTTTAAAAAGTCACCTCGCAATCAACTTTCTCGCCGTCTAGGTGCTGGCAAGCACCAATAGAACACCGATTTCGCTTGACGGCTCTCAATTGCAAATGGATCAATTAGAAATGAATGCACTTGAAAATCTCTCCACGCCTCAAAATGAATGTTCAAGTGAGAAAAGAGAGTGGAGTGAATGCTCAAATATGATTAATGCAAGTTCAGCACCCTGCCCTTGGGCAGGTGGAGGGGTATTTATACCCTCACCAACCAAAACTAGCCGTTGTAGAAATTAATTCTGGAAAATCAGGAAAATTGGAACTACCGCAGTACAAAGTGTGGCACTACCGCACTTTACTGTAGCACACAGTAACGGCTATGTCAGATGGTTAGAACTAGCCATTTAAAATTTAGAGCAGTACTACCACCGTTATAAGTGCGGTACTACTGCACTACGGTAGTTCCGCAAGTAAGTGCAGTACTACCGCACTATGGTTGTTCCGATGTGCTAAGTCTGGTACTTCCGATTTCTGGCCAGTTAACTTATTCTAGGGGTACTCTCTGAAAAAATATACCGAAAATTGGTAGTTCCGTAGTACCGTGCGGTACTACCGCACTGCGGTAGTTCCGCCATTGAAATTTCGGTACTACCGATTTCTATGAGTCTAAGTCCCCTCCGAGGGTGCTCTTTGGAAAAAACGTACCGCACAAAATCTGGTACTACCGAAGTCCAGTAGTTTCGCTGTTTACATGCCGGAACTACCGCACTCCGGTAGTTCCGCGGCTGCCTGCGGTACTACTGATTTTACTAGGATAGCACAGTGACTTTTTAAACTTATTTTTATGTGCATGCATAGTCCTAAATTGATCCAATGTGCACTAAAGCATGCTATCAAGCTACTTTCAATGATCTCTCTTAATAGTACGGCATCCAATCTATAATCTGGTCTTTCATCTTTTCTCCTAAGACCGGTAAAATTAAAAGCGATCCTATATTACAAGTACCTTTGTCTTGATCCTTCTCAAGTCCATTTTCTATACAGCTTGTTCTTGTCCATTGCACACATGAAAAATCTTGTCTATACAATTCTAATCAAACACATTAGTCCCATATTTATAAATCATCATTAATTACCAAAACCCAATTTTAGGGACCTAGATGCTTTCAATCTCCCCTTTTTTGGTAATTGATAACAACACTCGAATTTTTAGTGAGAAGAAAGATTTTGAATATACTACTTGCATTAGAACAAGTTGCATACTCTATTTTTGATTTTTGAAAGAAAAATTGAATTTTTTGTTTTTCTTGCAAACGCTAAAGTGATTCAATTTCTTTCTAAAATCAATTTTGAAATACTCCCCCTAAATATGTGCATATATGAAATTAAGTTCAGATTGCACAAATGAACAATAGAAATGTTTGGGGCTTTGTCAAACATGAATTTCAAGAGTGTATATGTTATGCATGTGACAATATTACTTGAAATTCAAGTAGGCAATAATGAACATAAACTGAAATTGAAATTTACATAACAAACGGAAGCATGAAAGTCATTACAAAGCATAAATGTTCATCACACACAATTTAAAGACGATAAGCAACCAAAGTGTCATTACACCACATAGTTCATTACATAAATAGATAAGGTAGAAAAGATGAAGCTTGATTCTTGTTCTCCCCCTTCTTCTTCTCCTTCTCCTCTTCTAATATCCCCCCTTTGGCATCAAGGTACCAAAAAGGGCTACTCATGTGGATCCTGAGGAGAAGTTGCGCGGTGGCGACGGTGACCAAACCGGAGTGGAACGACCTCTTGCTTGATGTTGGCCAGACGGTCGCCAAAAGTGGAGAAGGTACCCTTAAGAGGAGAACTGCTCAGTCAGCGAGGTGACATTGCCGCTCATGGTGGTCATGTTGTCTGTCAAGGTAGTCATGGTACCACTCAGACGCATAACCGCAGAGTAAATCTAAGCAAGTGTCACCTCCTCATCTTGCTGCCCTTGCTCCCCCTGCTGCTGTGAGGAGGAAGCTCCGGAATGCGCTCTAGGGCACGGAGGCATAGAGATCGGGGGCTTCTCTTGTGGCTTGTACGGCTTGTGTACACCTCCCTTGCCACCTCTGAATGGTCCAGTTTTGTGAATGATCAAGGCCTTGATGTAGGGTGCATAGTTCATCCTTCGGTATCTGTCATTCTTAGAGGCATCCATCTCCCGGATTATCAGATCAATCACATCAAATTTAGTGCCTGTCATGATGTAGCGAATCAGGTTCCAAGCATGTCCTCTAATGGAGTCAAAATTTTTGCTCTTGGGAAGAATGGTGTGATTGATAATCCTGTTGATTAGACTAGGTACATGTAGCAGACCATGAAGTTTTCCAGGCACAAATCTCGTAGACCGATCATAGAATTCTCCACATTGGTGAAGTGGGATCGCAGGTCTGTCAAAAACCTTTTCATGAGCGCTGGAAAATGTGTTCAAGGCTGCCTCGAGTTCCCCCTTGTTTGAACTCAAGTAGTGCTCACCAGTCATCCACTCAAAATGCTCAAAATTTGGAGATATCCAAAGAATGGCATAAAATTGACAGATTACCTCCTCATTGTAATCTGACTTAAGAGTCACTAAGTGATGTATCACAACTTGCTGAAACATACGCCAAGTGCCCTCAAATACATCCAACCCATCTATATGATCCCAATCAACATATTTGTGGTTGGCAAACTTGTTGTTGAGATAGATCTCTTTATACACTTGCTCCTGAAACTGTGCATGGAATTTTGGATTGGCGGTGTTCTTAGGGATGACATACTACCTGCGGCGCTTGAGGATGGCATAGTTGTCGCTAGACATGCGACCAATATCCCTACACTCATTTGCAACTGGACCCATGTCCTCAACATCTTCTTCTTCAGCTGATTCCTCAAGGTTGTGTCCTTCAGAATGACTGCTTATCTATTGCTCAGACTCTGTCTTGGAATTATTTGAAGATTCATTATCATTGCCATCTGGAGTCCCTTCAGGTGACTCCTTATGAGCTAGCTCAGCAGGG
Source organism: Melocanna baccifera (assembly GCA_036346265.1). Taxonomy (NCBI): domain Eukaryota; kingdom Viridiplantae; phylum Streptophyta; class Magnoliopsida; order Poales; family Poaceae; genus Melocanna; species Melocanna baccifera. Next base: position 12,453,940 of record CM070689.1, on the reverse strand, counting down.
GGTAGAGGGGGAGCTTGGGATCCCTGTCGAGAGGAACCCTGGTCTGAGCTGCTTGCGTAGAATTTGTAGTGAAATCCTGAACCTTCTTCAGAGCTTGCCTTGTCTTGGGAGCCATCTTGAAATGTGATAATATTGAGGTCAAGGATATGACAGGAAATATGGAAATTAGGTTGAAATTGAATGAAGACAACATGCTGAAATTTCGGGCAAATCGACAGTTCTACAATTTAATGTGCGGGAGTACCGTGGCGCGGTAGTTCCGCTGAACCTCGCGGTAGTACCGGAGTATGTGCGGAAGTACCGCCCAGTGGTAGTACTGCACCCTCGAGCGGTATTACCGATTTTCCTGAAATTTTCTAGGGCAATTTAGTGAGTGATTTCAAGTGATATTTTTGATGGATATAATCCAGTAGAAAGAAGGTAAATCATCTAACATCACTAAAAATAGCAATTTGCCCGAGAATCTAGCATCAAATTCGTCTACATTTCAAACCTAACCCAAATGCACATATAGTTCAAAAGAGATTTGAAGTTCGATCCAAAATACCTCAAGTTTTGGAGGAGTTGAACCCTAGAGATGCAGATAAAGCTCCAAGAATGATGAAAATCCCTCAGGATTTAGAGATCAGGGTGGGGGAATGAGTGTAGTTCTTGGAGGTGAGAGAGAGAGAAGTTCACGAGCGCAAATGAGTGAATGAGGAGAGACGGAACGGTTTTGCAAGGAATAGGGAGAGAATCTCGGGAGTAATCGCCCTCTTCATGAAAAATCGGTAGTTCCGCTCTTACCTGCGGTAGTACCGCATTGCGGTAGTACCGCGCTTTCCTACGGTAGTACCGCGTAGCGGTAGTATTGCACATTTAACAGTGGTAGTTTTGATTTTTCTGGGACTTGCTGAATTTGAGATTTTATGCAAATGATCCCTAGTTTTGCACTCAAAAAAGAATCATTCAGGATCATTTTGCAATAGTGAACCAATTTGAATTCTAACAAAATAATTTTTATGAACATACAAGATTTTAGCAAAAATCTTTGATAAATCACCACAAAAATACTCAAGTGACCAAAATAACATTCAAACACATGTAGCAAGGGTTCAAGCTATATTGAAGAAATCTAGAATATTTAATTTATTCCTCAACTTGCAAAAATGCCTTTCATCAAAATGTTCTTATGTGGCTAATTTCAATACCCCCTTTGCTAACATTATCTCTCTTAAGAAATGATGTCTAATATCTATATGTTTGGTTGTTGAGTGTTGGACGGGGTTATTGGCTATTTTCACTGCACTTTCATTGCTAAACAAAAGAGGTATTTTATCAAATTTGATTCCATAATCTATCAAAGTCTGCCTCATCCATAGCAATTGAGCACAACAACTACCAGCAGAAATATATTTGGCTTCAGTGGTTGAAAGTGCTACGGAGTTTTGTTTCTTGGAAGACCAAGACACTACAGACCTTCCTAACAATTGACAACTTTCCGAGATGCTTTTTCTATCTACTTTGCTAACAACAATTGACAACATAATCGGAATTCGAATATCCAATTAAATCAAATTTAGCACATTTGGGATACCACAAGCCTACACTAAAGAAATGTTTTAAATATCTTAGAATTCTCTTTACGGCCATTAAATGACACTTTTTATGAGATGCTTGAAACCTTGCACACATGCAAACACTAAACACAATATCGGGCTTAGATGCGGTAAGGTAAAGCAAATTACCAATCATTGATCTATAAAGCTTTAAATCTACCGACTTACCTCCTTCAATGAGGTCTAAATGTTCATTGGTTGCCATATGAGTTTTAATTTGCTTTGCATCCTCCATGTCAAACCTTTTAAGTAAATCTCTTGCGTATTTGGTTTGGCTTACGAATGTCCCATTCTTGAGTTGTTTGATTTGAAATCCAAAGAAATAACTCAATTCACCTATCATGGATATCTGAAATTCCCTAGACATCATATTACCGAATTCTTTGAAAAAGTCTTGGTTAGTAGAACTAAAGATAATATCATCAACATATATTTGATATACAAATAATTCATTGTCAATAATTTTAGTAAACATTGTAGTATCAACCTTCCTGATTTTGAATCCTTTAGAAAGTATAAAATCTCGAAGGCGCTCACACCATGCCCTAGGGGCTTGTTTAAGTCTATATAGCGCCTTTGAGAGTTTATACACATGATTTGGATTCTTAGGATCCTCAAATCCGGGGTATTGTTCAACAAATACAAATTTGGATATTTTGCTATTAAGAAACGCACTTTTAACATCCATTTGATAAAGTTTAATATCAAAGCATGATGCAAAAGCAAACAAGATTCTACTTGACTCAAATCTAGCTACAGGAGTAAAAGTTTCATCATAGTCTAATCCCTCGACTTAAGTAAAATCTTAAGCTACTAATCTTACTTTGTTTCTTACCATAATTATGTTTTCATCTTGTTTGTTGCGGAATACCCATTTTGTGCCAATAACGTTGTGCTCCTGGGGTCTTTCCACCAAACTCCACACATCATTTCTTACAAAGTTATTTAGCTCCTCGTGCATGGCATTGACCCATTTGGGTTCATCTAAAGCGTCATTTATAACCTTGCTGTTGCAGAAATTAATTATGGAAAATTGGAACTACCGGAGTACAAAGTGCGGTACTACCGCACTTTGCTGTAGCACATAGTAACGGCTATGTTAGGCGGTTAGAACTAGCCGTTTGAAATTCAGAGCGGTATTATCGCCGTTATAAGTGCGGTACTACCGCACTGCGGTTGTTCCGCTGTGCTAAGTGCGATACTTCCGATTGCTGGCCAGTTAAGTTTTTCTGGGGGTACTCTCTAGATAAAACATACTGAAAATTGGCATTTCCGCAGTACCGTGCGGTACTACCGCACTGCGGTAGTTCCGCTATTGAAATTTCGGTACTACCGATTTCTATAAGTTTAAGTCCCCTCCGAGGGTGCTCTCTGAAAAAAACGTACCGCACAAAATCCGATACTACCGAAGTCCGGTAGTTCCGTTATTTACATGCTGGGTAGTTCCGCGGTTGTCTGCGGTACTACCGATTTTACTAAGAGAGAACAGTGAGTTTTTAAACTTATTTTCATGTACATGCATAATCCTAAACTGATCCAATGTGCACCAAAGTATGCTATCTAGCTACTTTCAATGATCCCTCTTAATAGTACGACATCTAATCTATAATCCAGTCTTCCACTTTTTCTCCTAAGACCGGTAAAATTAAAAATGATCCTATATTACGAGTATCTTTGTCTTGATCCTTCTCGAGTCTATTTTTCATACAGCTTATTCTTGTCTATTGCACATATGAAAAATCTTGTCTATACAATTCTAATCAAACACATTAGTCCCATATTCATAAATCATTATTAATTACCAAAACCTAATTTAAGGGTCTAGATGCTTTCAACCAGTCAAAAGCCGTCTGTGATGACCTCGTATCATTACTGACCCGTCAATTTAAACGGTTCACGCAACCGTCTGTGATAACGTCTTGTGTAGTTGTGGATCCAACGCACGCAAATTAATCCGTGAGCAATCAAGCAAAAGATGGATGTCATTAAGCCAAAAAAAAGGTAGCATTCGATCGAATCCAATTCTTCACGTGAGGCATGTGGGGAGTAAGTTACGGCCATGCCTCCTTGGCTGCCTGCCTGCTGCCACCTCCGTGTTCCATTTTGCTGCAACATGCACCGTCGATCGACACGACGGAAGGCAATAATCTGGGCTGGTTGATTGCCTGCCTAGCAGGTATATATAGGTTGGCTGAGAAGCTTGCTAGTGTCTGGTTTTTAGAGATTTTAGCATCGTTTTCAGATATTTTAGCATCGAGTTTGTTTCATTATGAATCTGTGATGATGATTTTTATATAAAAAAAAGATTACCAAGAACCCTAAAATTGGGATAGTCAGATGTGGTTCCGCTTTTCGTTGTATTAGAGGTACCGACCGGTACGCTACTGAACGTTTTGGAAATTGACAATATCTCCAATATACGCCTTTTGTTCATCACTTTATTTTACTTGCCTTGACACTACATCACGGCTATTTAATTAGAATATAATGTAGTTATCACTTATCACAACATTGTATTAGCATTGGCCCCGTAGCAACCAATCCAAGGCCCTGTTTGAGACCTAGAAATTCTAGGAAACATTTCAATATTCCGCAGAATCAGAAAATTTTTGTGCGTTCCAAATAGAGCCAAACTGTTACTTTTAAAGTCAAATAGGTTATATAATGTCTAAAATTCATGGCATATATACTCAGGTACCGTAGACTGTAATAGTGCTAATTTTTATTGACAGTATAGTATATCACAGGTTGATCCATATCCAACCTGTGGAGTATACTTGCTATGTTTCCAAGCATGTATGCATGCATGTTCGATTAACAGAACAGTCACATCATTTTTTGATTCCTTGCCCTCAAAGGAAAGAAAGAACGTACGGATCGAATACTGCATATAGAGGACATCAGTAGATCCTTCATGCCTAAATACACTGCTGTAATATACCATTCAATAACTAGGGCCTGGGCTGCAGCCCAAGAGGGGGAGGCACCCCTCCCCCAAACCCTAGCTCCCTCCTCCCCCCCTTGCCCCTGTGCAGCCGCCCCTGCAGCCCTCCAGCGCGCCTCCCTCTCCCTGGCGCCTCTCCCTCCCTCCAGCGCGCCTCCCTCTCCCCTGCGCCTCCCTCTCCCCTGCGCCTCCTCCCCCTTGCGCGCCCCCTCCTCTGGCACCTCCCTGCTGTGCTCATCTAGAGAAAGGAGGAGGCAGGGAAGAGAAAGGAGAGAAAAGAGGAGAGAAAGGAAGAGGAAGAGGGAAGAATTTGTGGGGGATTCGTGGTGTTCATCGGCATATTGTCAAGGGTAATCCCGGTTCTCCTAAAAAAAAAGATGCATTTTCGTTGTGGTAGCAATGTCGATATTCTGAACCGTTAGAACAGATTTCGTGGAACCACTGTTTTGGGTTAGTTCTGTGAAGATTCAGGTCTGGGCCTCTCCTAGAGAGTTGTAGTGGTCGTCTTTATCTTTCCATGAAGTGCTAGAACGCAGCGATCCGACCTTTGTAGCAAAAGTTATGATTTTTCCCGTAGGGCTGTTTTGCAGACCGGGAGTTTTCTGTCAGGTTTTGGTAAACTGGGTTGGGAGATTAGAAAACGGGCGAATCAGGGGATCTTCATATTATGAAAGTTGTAGATAATTGTCTTAGCTTTCCAGAAAGGTCAAGAAATTATTTTTTCGGACACTCGGGCTAGAAGTTATGGCTTTTTTAGTGCGCTGTCCAGAGAACCCGACGTGAGCCTTGATGTTTTGGAAAACTGGGTGTTGCGGGTAGAAGATGGCCGAATCAGGGAGGCTCCCCAAATAGGTTTAGTTAGATAATTTAATTATCTTTCCAAAAAGTCAAGGATCGTCCCATTCGGACTCCTGTGCCAATAGTTACGAATTTTTGAAGTTGGCTGTCCGCAGAGGTAGGCGGGGTGACCGGCAGGATTTAGGATTTGGGACTGAGATATACGAATTTGCTAGTTGTGTTGTTTTCATTTGGGCGAAGGTTCACCACTGTTATCTTAGAGAAAATTATAATGATGATTCAGGTGGAGGACGGATCCCCGAGGCAGCACCTTCTGCACGTGCTCCGTTTTCCCGCGGTTAAGGCAAGTATAAAGATATAACGTGAATACATGCGTGCTCATGGTTATAATATAGATAATTTGGTGCTGTTTATGGATGTTTGCAAATTACCTTGTTCATGAGAATACTGGAGGCATAAATTATGTGAATGCAAGATTTACTTGTTGAGACATTCACGCATATGCATCATGCTGACTTATAGAAGTCTTGGTCATAAAGTGACCAAGCGTCGAGGTGCCCGTCATGTTGAGGACATGACGGGCTAAAGGTCCTCATACTCGTGGAGTATGGGCAATTGGTCCCTGTACCATGTGGTACAGGCATGGGTGTGCATCGACGGATGCACAACTTGCATTACCGGTAAAATGCAAAAGAGAAAGAGATAAGGAGATTTTTGACCATCTTGCATAGCATAAACTGTTTATATGGTTGATGGTTGGAATTGGGTAGTGTTGTTTATAACTGTGTTATCGATTATACTTGCTGAGTCAATGGACTCATTCTTGCTGTTGTTGTGTTTTCTTTTAGGTACCATCTTGAGAGCGGCATGCATGGGGAAGGGAACCGAATAGATTTGTGACACCTTACACAAACTACCCACCATAGGAGTAAAGGAACTAAAAGCTAATTGCCTGAGTTTACCTAAGTTTAAAGAATGTCTAGTTGTCAGTTTTGAATTGTAATAAGAGATTAGAACTCCCGTACGTTATTTCCCTTCTTTACTTAATGGTTATACTTGTGGATGACTTTGAAGTCTTCTACCTTGTTGTCTCGATAATACTCTTGATGTCATTTATTGTCTATTATCCATATTCGTTGGAACTCCTGCCTGGAACCACAATACAGGGGAGGTTCTGTCGAAATTTTTGGTGACTAGTGTAGTTAAATTGCCATTGTTTATTTCGAGTTGAGTGGCATTCCGGGTCATTGCTTGACCTGGGTGTTACAGTTGGTATCAGAGCGGGCGGTAGGTCCGTGGTTAATGAAATATTAAACTTGACACACTAAGCACTGTAGGTGGGAATGGGATTTGCATTGTATTTATGTCTTTGTCGATTTTTATAGTTGATTGTGTGCTCAGTGTGTGAATCTGTATTGGTTTGTATTTTAGAGATGGCAAGGGGCAGAGTTCGTGGTCGTGGTCGTGGTCGGCAAGGTGCCGGACGAGGCCCGGCCGCGCCACCGCCTGAAGTCCAGAACTCTTCAGCTGGGGAGGCCAGTTCTGTGGGATCAGAGGAAGAGGTGGCTTCGGCGGTTCAGGGGAACCCGACTCCACCAGCTGCACCTATTGCTGCGCCTGTGGCGGCACCTGCGGCAGTACCGGCGATGGGTGTTATGGGACTGCACCAGTGGATTGCCCTGAGGTTGGACACCTTTGATGGTTTGGGCACGCCAGTTGATGCTGCTAACTAGCTGCGGCACATAGAGAGGCATTTGGGAGTGTTGGGCTTGACTTCAGAGCAGAGGGTTCAGTTTGTGGCCTTTCAGTTAAAAGGGCAAGCGGACCTTTGGTGGGAGGGGGTCCTGTCAGCCAGAACCGCCACCCTTGGGCCAGCTACTTGGGAAGAATTTGTGGAGCAATTCAGGAAGAGGTTTTACCCTGCTTCATTTGTGGAAAGGATGGAAGTTTCATTGAACAGTTACAAGCAGGGCAAGATGTCAGTGTCAGAATACGAAGTGGGTTTCAACAACTTAATCCGCTTTGTTCCTTTTGTGGCTACCAATGAGGTGGAGAAAGCTAAGAGGTTTCGAAGAGGGCTCAGGCAGGAGTTTCGCCAAGTGTTGGGGGCCTTGGAGCTCCGTGATTATGGTTCCTTGGTGGAGCAAGCCAGGGGCATGGAGCTAGAGATGCAGCTTGGGGAAGAATTGCAGGGTACAGGAGGTACTATGGCTTTTGAGAGCGCGGAGGGCAGTCAAAAGAAGAGTTTTGGTGGGGGTAGTGGGTCATCGCTGAAGCCAGTTCCCAAGAGGTTCAAAGGCCCACAAAAATCATTCAAGTCCAAGTTCACCAAGCCCCAAGCATCCTCTACCTTTCGATCTTCAGCAAATACTCCTATGATGCGTCCGGCCCCAGGTCAGGGAATGAAATGTTTCAAGTGTGGGGAAGGACATCGTGCTTCGGAGTGCTCTTGGGCGGGAGCTTGTCGCCACTGTGGTCAGGAGGGCCACAAGGCATTGGTTTGTAAGCGGAACCCCGCCAGCATCATTAAGTGGGAGCCAGTCCAAGCATCGTCGGCAGCACCAGCGGCTTCCTCTCGGGGGTCGGTCTAGATGCTTGCGGCCGCTCCTGCTCAGCCTTGGGTGCCGCCTCCGCCTCACTACCCGTTTCCTGGAGGGATGCCACCCGGGTACTCTTGGCCGCCTCCCCCCGCGGCATTGTTTCCAGCTGTGGCACCATCGGCACCTCCTGCAGCGGCAGCACCGCCCTACCCAGGTGTTGGGGCACCAAGCACCCCAGCCCCAGTCCCCTACGCCATGCCGACGGCTGAGTCGGTGGGTCATCCCGATGTGGTGACAGGTACGCTTTTGGTGGATTCAACGGAGGCTTTTGTTTTGTTCGACTCTAGGGCTGCTTTTTCCTTTGCATCTTTAGAATTTGCTAGCCGGGCAAATTTGGGAATGCAGCAAATAGCTCAATCTATACTAGTTAATTCGCCTGGGGAGTTCTTTCCAGTTCCACAGTCTGTCCGGGTTGCGTGCTCTCTATAGATGGGGAGAGTTTCATTGCTAACTTGATGGTTATGAGGATGGAGCCATTTGATGTTATTTTGGGAATGGATTGGTTGCATAGTTACCGTGCGGTCATATCGTGCTTTTGGAAAATAGTAACTCTGCAAGCACCGTCGGCCCAAGAAATAGTTTTCTAGGGTAGTGCCCCCTCCTTTTCACCTGGTGTGCTGGCTAGTTTGTACCCCGGTAGTAGGGCGGCAAAGAGTGGATTTCTCTTGTCTCTAGTAGAAAAGTCGAATTCCTCCCTGGTTGCAGAGAGTATTCCAGTGGTTAGGGAATTCTTGGACGTATTCCCAGCAGAGTTGCCAGGATGCCTCCACCGCGTCCAGTGGAGTTCAAGATCGACCTAGTGCCAGGTGCACGACCAGTTTCTATGACCCCATACCGTTTGGCCCGTCCGTTTCAGGAAGAACTTAAGAAGCAGTTGGATGATTTGAGGGCGAAGGACCTGATTCGACCCAGTGTGTCTCCATGGGGAGCTCCAGTGCTATTTACTAAGAAGAAGGATGGAAGTTGGCGCATGTGCATTGATTACCGTGCCCTCAACCAGCTGACCATCAAGAATAAGTATCCATTACCCCGTATTGAAGATCTGTTTGATCAGTTGAGAGGGGCTAAGGTATTCTCAAAGATTGATCTCCAGTCGGGATACAATCAAATTCCGGTCCGAGAGGAGGATATTGAAAAAACGGCATTCTCTACAAGGTATGGGCATTTTGAATTTAAAGTTATGTCTTTTGGACTAACGAAAGCCCCTGCCGTTTTCATGGAGACCATGAACAGAATATTGCATGAGTATCTGGATGACTTCGTAGTCGTCTTTATTGATGATATTCTGATTTACTCCAAGACGGAAGCAGACCATGGACGACATTTGAGGCTGGTATTGGAAACATTAAGGGAGCATAAGTTCTTTGCTAAGTTAAAAAAATGTGAGTTCTGGGTGTCTCAAGTGGGATTCTTGGGGCATATCATCAGTGATAAGGGGGTATCCGTTGATCCGAGTAAGGTTTCCACAGTGGTAGAATGGGAAAGGCCGACCAATGTTAAAGAGGTGAGAAGCTTCCTTGGGATGGCAGGTTATTATTGGCGATTTGTACAAGATTTCTCCATCATTGCCAAGCCTTTATCAAGGCTCACACAGAAGGATGTGAGGTTTCAGTGGGATGATGCTTGTGAGCGTAGCTTTCAGATTTTGAAGGAAAAGCTGGTGACCGCTCCTGTTCTCACTGTTCCGGAACCAGGGAAGCGTTTTACGGTATTCTCCGATGCTTCACGAGTTGGACTGGGATGTGTTCTCATGCAGGACGGTAAGGTGATAGCTTATGCATCAAGGCAACTGAAGAAGCATGAGCAGAATTATCCAACCCACGACCTAGAATTGGCCGCAGTGGTGTTTGCATTGAAACTTTGGAGGCACTATCTTTATGGTGAGTCATGTGATGTGTTCACCGATCACAAGAGTCTTAAGTACATTTTTACCCAGAAGGATATGAATTTGAGGCAACGCAGATGGCTGGAATTGATTAAGGATTATGATCTCACCATTCAGTACCATCCCGGCAAGGCTAATGTAGTGGCCGATGCTCTTAGTCGCAAGGCGACGCCTGCTACTCTGGACTGCCTTATCGCTGATTTCGACCGTATGGGGATATCTTATTGCTATGCGGGCACGGCACGTGCGGAGACTCAGTTGATCCTAGAGTCAGCCATTCCAGAGCGTGTGCGGGAAGCACAACTGCATGATCAGTTACTGCAGAGGGTCAAGAAGCGAGTAGAGATGGGCAAAGAAGGGGATTTCAGTTTGGATGAGTCTGGTGCAGTGCGTTTCAAAGGATGCCTCTGTGTACCACAAAAAGCGGAAGTTAAAGTTGATATACTGAGAGAAGCACACCGCACCCCATATACTGTTCATCCAGGGGAGACAAAGATGTATCGTGATTTGAAGCAAAACTTCTGGTGGAAAAGGATGAAAGTGGATATAGCTAATTATGTGGCCTCTTGCGGTGTCTATCAACAAGTAAAGGCAGAACATAAAAGACCAGCGGGGTTGTTGCAACCCTTAGAGATCCCTCAATGGCCTTGGGATGATATTTCTATGGATTTCGTTGTTGCGTTGCCTCGGTCACCGCGAGGCAAGGATGCGGTTTGGGTGATAGTGGATCGATTCAGCAAGTCAGCGCACTTCATTCCCATCCGCACGACTAGCTCGGCAAGCGATTTGGCTCCTATTTATGTGCGAGAGATAGTGCGACTTCATGGTGTGCCAAAGACCATAATTTCTGACAGAGACGTCAAGTTTGTATCCAAGTTCTGGGAGAGTTTGCAGAGTGCGATGGGCACCCAACTCCGCCTGAGTACGGCATTTCATCCACAGACAGATGGACAGTCGGAGCGCACCATTCAGACCCTGGAGGATATGTTGCGGTCCTGTGTGTTGTCCTGGAAGGGTAGTTGGGAAGACCAGCTGCCTTTAGCGGAGTTCGCCTATAATAACAGCTATCATTCAAGTATCAAAGCCGCACCATTCGAAGTGTTGTATGGCCGTAAGTGCAGGTCACCCCTCTGCTGGGAAGCAGTGGGCGAGAAGGCTGTCTTAGGTCCGGATTCGGTTCAGAAAACGGTTGAGCGAGTGGCCTTAGTGAGGCAGAATCTGTTAGCCGCCCAGAGCAGGCAGAAAAGCTATGCAAATGTGAGAAGAAGAGATCTGGAATTTGAAGTGGGAGACCAAGTGCTGTTGAGAGTATCTCCCACCAAAGGCGTGGTGAGGTTCGGTACCAAAGGGAAGCTTAGTCCGAGGTACGTCGGGCCTTTCACGATCCTAGCTCGGATTGGGAGGTTGGCGTACCGCTTGGACCTTCCAGAGTCTATGCGCGGGGTGCATAACGTGTTTCATGTATCAATGTTGAGAAAGTACCTACGAGATCCGGAGCTTCATATTACACTGGACCCAGTAATACTTGAACAAGATCTGTCCTTCAAGTCCAAGCCGGTCCGAATTTTGGAAAGATCAGAGAGGACATTGAGGTATACCACTCTAAAGTTTGTCAAGGTGCTCTGGTCGCAGCAGACCGAAAGGGAAGCTACTTGGGAATTGGAGTCTCGCATGCGTGAGCATTACCCGGACTTATTCACATCAGGTGCGTGTTTCAAGATTAAGTTTAGTTGTGGCTATCCTTTGCATAAGAACGGCAAGAATTCGAGGTCGAATTCTGTTTAAGGGGGATAGAGTGTAATATACCATTCAATAACTTGGGCCTGGGCTGCGGCTCAAGAGGGGGAGGCACCCCTCCCCCAAACCCTAGCTCCCTCCTCCCCCCATGCCCCTGTGCAGCCGCCCCTGCAGCCCTCCAGCACGCCTCCCTCTCCCTGGCGCCTCTCCCTCCCTCCAGCGCGCCTCCCTCTCCCTTGCGCCCCTCCCTCTCCCCTGCACCCCTCCCTCCCCCCGCGCCACCCTCTCCCCTGCGCCTCTCCCTCCCCATGCGCCTCCTCCCCCTTGCGCGCCGCCTCCCCTGGCACCTCCCTGCTGTGCTCATCTAGAGAAAGGAGGAGGCAGGGAAGAGAAAGGAGAGAAAAGAGGAGAGAAAGGAAGAGGAAGAGGGAAGAATTTGTGGGGGATTCGTGGTGTTCGTCGGCATATTGTCAAGGGTAATCCCGGTTCTCCTAAAAAAAGATGCATTTTCGTTGTGGTAGCAATGTCGATATTCTGAACCGTTAGAACAGATTTCGTGGAACCACTGTTTTGGGTTAGTTCCGTGAATATTCAGGTCTGGGCCTCTCCTAGAGAGTTATAGTGGTTGTCTTTATCTTTCCATGAAGTGCTAGAACGCAGCGATCCGACCTTTGTAGCAAAAGTTATGATTTTTCCCGTTGGGCTGTTTTGCAGACCGGGAGTTTTCTGTCAGGTTTTGGTAAACTGGGTTGGGCGATTAGAAAACGGGCGAATCAGGGGATCTTCATATTATGAAAGTTGTAGATAATGGTCTTAGCTTTCTAGAAAGGTCAAGAAATTATTTTCGGACACTCGGGCTGGAAGTTATGGCTTTTTTAGTGCGCTGTCCAGAGAACCCGACGTGAGCCCTGATGTTTTGGAAAACTGGGTGTTGCGGGTAGAAGATGGCCGAATCAGGGAGGCTCCCCAAATAGGTTTAGTTAGATAATTTAATTATCTTTCCAAAAAGTCAAGGATCGTCCCATTCGGACTCCTGTGCCAATAGTTACGAATTTTTGAAGTTGGCTGTCCGCGGAGGTAGGCGGGGTGACCGGTAGGATTTAGGATTTGGGATTGAGATATACGAATTTGCTAGTTGTGTTGTTTTCATTTGGGCGAAGGTTCGCCACTGTTATCTTAGCGAAAATTATAATGATAATTCAGGTGGAGGATGGATCCCCGAGGCATCACCTTCTGCACGTGCTCCGTTTTCCCGCGGTTAAGGCAAGTATAAAGACATAACGTGAATACATGCGTGCTCATGGTTATAATATAGATGATTTGGTGCTGTTTATGGAAGTTTGCAAATTACCTTGTTCATGAGAATATTGGAGGCATAAATTATGTGAATGCAAGATTTACTTGTTGAGACATTTACGCATATGCATCATGCTGACTTATTGAAGTCTTGGTCATAAAGTGACCAAGAGCCGAGGTCCCCGTCATGTTGAGGACATGACGGGCTAAAGGTCCCCATACTCCATGAGTATGGGCAATTGGTCCCTGTACCATGTGGTACAGGCATGGGTGTGCATCGACGGATGCACACCTTGCATTACCGGTAAAATGCAAAAGAGAAAGAGATAAGGAGATTTTTGACCATCTTGCATAGCATAAACTGTTTATATGGTTGATGGTTGGAATTGGGTAGTGTTGTTTATAACTGTGTTATCGATTATACTTGCTGAGTCAATGGACTCATTCTTGCTGTTGTTGTGTTTTCTTTTAGGTACCATCTTGAGAGCGGCATGCATGGGGAAGGGAACCGAATAGATTTGTGGCACCTTACACAGACTACCCACCATAGGAGTAAAGGAACTAAAAGCTAATTGCCTGAGTTTACCTAAGTTTAAAGAATGTCTAGTTGTCAGTTTTGAATTGTAATAAGAGATTAGAACTCCCGTACGTTATTTCCCTTCTTTACTTAATGGTTATACTTGTGGATGACTTTGAAGTCTTCTACCTTGCTGTCTCGATAATACTCTTGATGTCATTTATTGTCTACTATCCATATTCGTTGGAACCTCTGCCTGGAACCACAATACAGGGGAGGTTCTGTCGAAATTTTTGGTGACTAGTGTAGTTAAATTGCCATTGTTTATTTCGAGTTGAGTGGCATTCTGGATCATTGCTTGACCGGGGTGTTACAACTGCCGTAACTTTTTGGCACGTATGGCACATTTTGAACCGGTACTTATAGGAATAGCTTAGTTGCACAGAATTTTCACAGAATTTGTTGCACTATAATAACATATGATGATCGTAAAAGGTTATTATAAATCTAAAATTTTTTGTACCATTTATAATCTACCAAAATCACAAATAGATCAACCGACATTGTCTCCCATTATTTTTTCCAAAAAATACAACTCATACATAAAATTTGATAAATAGGCTGAAAATGCGTAGGTAGAGGGGGCACTTGCGAAAAAATATGCTGAAATTGCAGTCATTGAACGCTGAACGGTCGGGTGACTGGAGGTCCAGTCGCCTGACGTTCGGCGATAGGTCTCACTTGCCCAACAGTGGAGCGACTGCAACTTGTCGGCTAACCGCCCATGAACTAGCTGCGTATCGTGCGACCTTTGGGCGACACGTTCTAGTCGTCCAACGGTTGGACGACTAGAGGTCATTCTAATAAAAAAATTTATGTGCGGGTATATTTTTATAATTTAAAATAGAAAAGGATTATTTTTAAAAAAGTCCACATCTTTGTTCCTTCTCATTGCTTCTGTCTCATTGTCTACGTGAGCTTTTCGTTATGTCCCCGAACACTAGTCACATAACTCAAAGAATCCATTCATTCGTTACAAACAAACCATTGGGCCCGTTTGTGTAATAGCCTAACTGTTTATTTTAAAATTAAGTTTAAAAAACTAATTTAAAATAAAATAATCGCTTTTAGTTGTTTAAAATTTTGAAAGTTTAAAAGCCTGTTTTTCTACTTTCAAAAAAGGTTTATAATGAAAAAATAATTTGAGTACAAACATAAAAATGATATTAAATAAAGGATATTATAAATTATATAAAAATCCTAATTCAAATTGATTATTTAAACTCATTTGGCTTTTGTCTGGATTTTCTACGTTTTTCTAGAATTTAAAAATAAATTTTAAAATTAAAAAGTATTTTTAGTATAAATATTTTGTATCAAAATAAGTTGGAAATAGTTTTCCTAAGTCTAAAATGGTTCCAGGAATATTTGTGAATTTTTCTAGATTTTTTGGATTTTATTTGGTATTTTTCTAACCTTTATTTGAATTTCTAGGTTTTCCTGAAAATCAAAACAAAAAATAAAAATTTAAACTTTCCCGCTCTCCCCTCCAAGCGACACGTGGATGGCCTGGATGCATCCATGTCGCCACTCGAGCTCATCTAGCCACCTGAGCCTATCCCGCCTTTCCTTCCTCTTCGTCCGACGCGTGGCAGCCATTCGCGTCAGGCCGGCCTCAGCGCTGCCCGATCAGGTCACACGCCAGGCATCCGGACTCCGCTGCACTCCAGCTCTTTCCCTCTCTCCCTCTCACAGACATATGGGTCCCACCTGTCAGATCCGTCATCTCTGCTACGCCGCCGCCTTTCTTTCTCTCCCTCCCCTTTCCTTCTTTACACCCCCAACCTTCACACCACCCCTCCCCGCCCTCCAATCACCTCCCCTGAGCTTCGAGTCGACCCCACGTCGTGCTCCCGCCTTCTCCAAGCCCCGCCGAACTCCAATGAGCAATCCTTGTTGCATCGGCCACCCTCAAGGAGCGTCGTTGCCTCCATCAGCTTCCCCACGGACCAGCGAAGCTAGACGACCCCTCCACCACCCGTGATCAAAGTCGGAAGAGCCACTTTACTGGAGACCCGAGCACTGCTGCCACCAATCCTCGCAGCTGACCCATCTCCAGCCACTTCTCGTAATACTACCATACACCAACATACTCCCCGTAATCTTTTCTCTCTCTAATGCGCCACTAGCCAGCCGCCACTGAACCCCGCATCACTGGCAACCCTCAGTCCCAGCGCGCCACCCCTCGCCAGCAAGTCCACGTTAGACGGTGCGGCCGAGATGCCTGCCACATGGCACCATTTGGCAAGCCACTTCAGCGCCGGGCCTCCACACGGCAGCCACGCCGCACGCCACCCACCACGTCAGACCGCACGGCCACATGGCACCCATGTGGCATGCCACCTAATGGCATAGGTCCACGTGGCATGCCACGTCAGCCCCTGAAGCCCTCCCAGGCCATGTCAGCAGCCACGTTAGCACCACCTGGCTGCCACGTCAGCAAATCATCCCTATCAACCATCACGTGTACACCACATCACCCTCCCCATCCCTCAGTTGGTCCATGGTCCATGGACTTGGTCCACGGTAGACCGAGCCCACTAATCAGTCACGGTCAACCCAGGGCTGACATCAGTACGACGTCATAATTCTGATTTTTCATTAGAAAAATAATTTCCTAGATCCATGCTGACATCATAAATCTCTTTTTCAGTAGAAAAATAATTTTAAAAATCCTGATTTTTCTTTTTCTTTATAATTTAAACATCAAGAGGCTTGTTCTTCTTCATCCTAACTCTGATTGAGCCCATTAAAATTTTTAAATTAATCTAAAATCAAGATCTATCCAAATATGCAATGTTGTCAAATTGTGGAGTTTATTTCAACTTTATTTGAATTTGGTGAATTATTTTCACGTGTAGACTATGAACATTCCGGAGAATTTTATGACGATAATTCACATCAAACTTCGGAGCAAGGTAAGCCACACATCTTGATCATGTTGATCCTAGATTGTAAAATAAAATTATATTATTTTAAATTATTTTGCATTATGTTTAATTCAATGTATTTCAATTCTAGTTTTAAATTTAGTTAATGCCTATTTGTTATTTCCTCTGTTGAGTTGATTCCTGAATACCTTGTCATCCTAGAATAAAAACTCTAGTTAGTACACTAGTATGACTAGATAATTTCTGTAGCAAATGCTTAAACTTGTAAAGATATAACTTTGGATTGGAATAATTTTTTCACATAAAATGATAAACTTTTAAAAAAGTATTCTTGACTTCGATGAGTCAAGAAGGTCTATGGAATATTTCAAAATAATATATAAAACTAGTTTAAACTTAGGCCATAGTTAAGGCGGTGGGTGCTTGCTGGTATATGTTGTAGCATGGTGGCTCAACGTGGGTACTAGGTAGGAGGGGATGTGGATAGAACCTAAGTCAATTAAGGATTGATCTGTGAGCTACTACTACAAAGCTCAATAGTATTGCCACAAGACTGGTATGGGATAGTCCAGGCTGACTAATTAGTGGGTTCCAACCTGAGTCTCGCTATAAGATGAATGTGAGTGTGGCATAGGCCATGGGGAGTATCACGTTACACAGAAGGGGGCCCCAATCTGATAGATTCCTTATTAGGGTAAAACCTTAGTGGAGACATGGCTAGGTTGAAGGCTTGGCTTTGTAAAGGCCTTGTTATGGTTACTCAGTCGCACGCCCAAGGAAGTGTGTAATGGCCGACACAATGAGTTAATCATATCTTGTGGGTAAAACTGTACAACCTCTGCAGAGTGTATAAACTATCCGGGATAGTCGTGCCCACGGTCAAATGCATGCTGAGTAAGGTTTTTCATAGATTAGACTTGGTTTTTCATAAAAAGGTTTTAGCTAGAAATGTGGTATTTTTTGGAGAAGAATGGGACGGGTGGGATACCTATGGTTAGATTGATTCTAGGTCCGTGCCTGCACTAATATTAATATTTTGAATTACAATCTTTATTTTCTCTATTGAAATCAGTAATTTCAATCTACTTATTGTATTTATTTAAATGTTGTTTATGCTCACATTACCATATAAGCCTTTCTTTGTTGCCTTTATCATTATAATGCATTTTTTGGTGTGACTTACGGAGAACAAGTTTGTACTCACCCTTACTTCATCATCTCAGAGGAGGACGACTTTGACTACGGTGAGACTAGGATGATTAGGTCATGTCTTACTGTTGTTTACCTGTGTGTAGGCTTGGCCTTCGTTCCTTTAGTTGCATCCACAGTTATTTCCCTTTATTTTCTGTCAATAAGTATGGATGTAAACTTTAGCTTATAAGACCGTACTCATTTATTTAATAAAGATAATCATTTGTGCTTGATATTTATCCCTGTTACCACTATGTGCACTAGCTGATCCTGGACTAGTGCGATTTACATAGAGGATCCGGACTTGTTGCTCTGGGGTCTAACAGTTTGGCATGCATGTAAGAACAAGTCCATCCTTTGTCATGTCAAATGACTTCTTACATGTGTTTTAAAAATATAGAAATGTTTGGACCTTTGATGCTTTACAGAACAAAAGAAGGGATCTTAAACTTATGTAGACAGTGGAGAGAATGAGAGAGTTCTCTCTTAAACAATGTTTAAGAAGAACCTTAACACATACCTTTTGTTTTGTTTCAAACAATTCCTAATAATGCATCACACCTAAAACACTTTAAGCAACCATGTACTGTAAATCTCGCTAGTTGTACATATGCACAGTTCTTAATGAGGACATTACATTTTATACATATTTTTTACAAGTAATCCTAAACCATCATATAGGACAAAGAATTAAAGACTATACAGTAGTTGCAACCAAGTCCACACAAGAACTTTGTACAATAAGACATGGATGGCATGCATGGGTTGAAAACAAATTATTCCCTTCAACCACAAAAGTAAGTTGTAGAACAACTAGAGGAGAGTGAATAGGATCCTACATAAATACAACTCTTTTCAAATCTTTTCTCAAGGAAAAATAACACCCTCCACTTCAATACTGATTAAAATCTACGCCAATATGTGAATATCAGAGCCTAGACACCTACAATAAAATCTCCAAAAAAAATGGTCACAATGAGCTTTTACCCTTAGTGTGGTACTACCACTGAGTGATACTACCACCATATAAAGTGCGGTCGTACCACACCCTTAGATCAACACTGAAAATTCAGCCCAAGCAAAACTAAAAACCTCACAACTTTCACACGGAGGCTCCAAATAACATGAAACTTAAACCAATGCTAGATGACAACTTTAGAAACATAAAACAAGAAGAGATCTTGCAATATCAAAAGAGAGTTGTAACTTTTTGGCTCTTAAAGCTCTACTACACCAAAATTGGTCTCAAACCACAAAACGACCTAATTTTCAAGCTAGAGCTCCAAACAAAATGAAACTTGTGAACACTAAGATCAAGTCCTCAGGAATCTATTCCAACAAGAGTTTCTCCAAGTGCTTGCCAAAGTTGTGACATTTTTCTCCCTTAAGCACGGAAGGCACCAAAACTGGGCAAAACCATGGAAGAAAGATTGAGAGGAGCTCGTGAGAAGAATCAAGCCAAGATGGCTAAGGATAGTTTCCCACATATGCTAGCATCCTCAAATCACAGAAAGAACCAATCCAAATGCCCTCAAGAGCAAAACCTCCAAAACCACTCTTTCGTGAATCAAAGTTGGGCGAATGCAAAAACTTGCAAAGGAAGGTGCCTAGATAGATGGCATCTTATCTCTAAAAGATATCTCCATCACTTACACATTCTTCAAACAAACTAAGATAAAGAGAGGAGAAGGAAACACCAAAAACTTGGCCAAGTTTTTGACACTTAAGCAAAGAGGAGAAAGATTTGAATGAATATTGGATATCTGTTGATACTTAGAGATGAATATTTACAGCCAGTCCCTAGCCACTTACAAAACCTAAGGATGACAAGAAGCTCAAGAACAAGAGCCACACTCCATTACTCAAAAGTTCTCTCCAAAAATCCTAATTATCCTCTACTTAGCCTAAAGCTTAATCTCTAAGCCACCTCTACCACTTCTTTTGTACTGGTAGTCAGGCCAACCACTCTCAAGAAACCCTAAAAACTAGACACAAAGTGGGTTCCATCCACTAACACATGGAAAACTCAGTAACCCAATACATAACAGGTTTTTCACTCACATGCATACTTCTCAAAGCATTTACAAGACTCAACCTGCTAAACCATTAGTGATTGATCCACTTAGCCATCCTAGTTCACCTTGACTTAAACTGCTTCGAATTTGCACCTCTCTATGTCACAGTTTTGTCTAAGGCTCAACCTGTTATTTTGGTAGACTCCCAAAAATACCCATGACAAAGCTTTCGGGCATCTTCCCTTTACTTCATCTTCACCTTCACATTAAAACATCTCTACATGCTTTGACATGTAGCCCATGGCACCCAATGACTTTGCCATCAAATCTTCATGCATCTAGTCTATCCCAGATCATCTCTACTTGCACCGGCCCAAGTCACTTGTCACACCAAATGCACAGACTCATCTCTTCACGATCCTTATCTTTTATATGCTTTCCACTTGAGTCACATAGTCTCATCTGGACTTACTCGACCGCACAGACCTTAGCACTCCCATCTAGTCCTGATCACTTGTCATCGACTGTTAACGTTCTTTAAGCCACCTGCACATCTAAAGACCAAGCAACCATCTCGAGTATAAGTTCTATACACTTAACTCACATTAGTCAAAACAATACATCATGCAACATAACACAACTAATGCATGTCATGCTATTCACACACTCAAACCACTCAAGAACACCTCTCATTATTCTTTGGCCACAACCACTAGTCTGATTGCTCTCTGCAAGGTGGTTCGACCGTCTGCAACAGCCCAGCTATTTTATTTCAAAAATTAGGATAAAGATAATTAATTAATTAATTTACAAAAAATAATTGCTTTTGAGTGGCTTGAATTTTTGAATTTTATTTGCCTGATTTTCTGCTTTTAAAAAGGCCTTTATTTTAAAAGTTAATTTAAGTAAAAATTTAAAAATATTATTAAACAAAATATATTTTGAATTTCTATATAAATATTAATTTAAATTAATTATTTAAACTTATTTGACTTTTATTTGGATATTCTATGATTTTTTGGTATCTAAAAACATAATTTCAAACTTAAAATGTATTTTATTATAAAAATTAAGTACTAAAATAAGGTGGAAATATTTTTATAAGTCTAAAATGGTTTAAAGAATTTTTGTGATTTATTCTAAAATTTTTAGACTCTATTTGCTATTTTTTAGATTTATTTAAAATCCCTGGCTTTTATTTAAAAGGAAAATCAAATCAAAATCACCCCGTTTTCGCCGAGCTGACATGTGTTAGGTTTAGATCGGATCCCCACCACTCCATCTAATCTCAGGCATCCGTTTTCATTAAACCAAGGTGACGGTCAGGATTCGTTTTCTCACCACATGGCACTTATTCGACACTTGCAGCCCCCTCCTCTCTTCTCTCACCGACTGGTGGGGCCTGTATCCCTTCTTCCACCTCCCCTTTCTTCCTCTTAACGCCACTACCTCCACCGCAATCACCGCTGTCGAGTCTACCCGAGTCTCCTCCTTTATGTTCTCCCCTACCAGCCAAAAGGGAATTAATCCTTCGTGATCAATCCGCCTTAATTCCGTGCTTTTATTTCCTTTCAATGCACCATCCTTATCATGATGGCTCATCCATGAAATGCCGCCGCCATTACTCTAGTGAGCGATTCCTGCTCTGCGCCTTCACCTCGTTCCTATAAAAGGCGCCCCCAGCTCCCCTATTCCTCACACCACCACCCTCTGCCCACGCCTCCCTCTCTCGGGCTGCACATCGCTCCCACACCGTGTGCCACCTTCTTTCGCACTATCGACCTCCTTCGGTGAAGAATTCCTGCTACCTCGGTCACCCCAAGGCGCACTGTCTCCTCCTTTAACTTCACCATGGTCGTGCGCACCTTGTTCGCCTCCTCTCCGTGCCCTTCCACCGTCGGAGGCGCTAATTAGCCAGAGCACTGAACTGCGTCGTCGCCTTCCACACCATTGGCTGCCTCTGAGCTCCCCCAGGCTCTGCACTGAGATAAATTGGATTGCCCCCGTCTCCCACTTGCTCCCCGTGCCCTCATCGTCCACGGCCGGGCGCCACCGCACCGGCAAGCCCCTGGTCTCTGTGCACCACCGTGCCAATGAGCCACGTCAGCAGCCCAAGCCCATGTGGCATGCCACGTAGCGCCACCTGACAGCCATCTCCGACCGCACAGCAGTCGTGGTAGCCATGTAGGCGCCACCCCAACACCACCAGCCCGGTCATCAGCCCAAACGTCATAATCCCAATTTTTCTTTTAAAAAAAATAATTCCCAAAATTCATTACTGACATCACAAATCCTCTTTTCTTTAGAAAAATAATTCTAGAAATCCAGATTTATTCTTTTGCTCTGAATTCAAACTTCCAGGAGCCCATTCTCTTTCATCTTAGCCCGATTGGACCCGTTTAAATTTCTAAATTTATCAAAAATTTCTCCCTACCCATTTTTGCCCTCCTTTTTAAATTTTGGAGTTTATTTGAATTTTATTTGAGTTGATTATGTATTTTCACGTGTAGACTTCGATGATTCGGAAGATTTCCTCGACGATAATTCAACCAAATTCGCGAAGCAAGACAAGTCACACTCCTTGATCATGTTGATCTTAGATTGTGAAGTAAAATTATGTTGTTTGAAATTATTCTGCATGCATATTATTATTATTTCAATTCCAGATTTAAATTTAGTTAATGCCTATTTGTTATTACCTCCTTCGATATTGATTCCTGAATACCTTCTCACCCTAGAATAAAACTTTAATTAGTACACTAGTACGAACAAGATAATTTAATATCAAATGCTTAGACCTGCTTGGACATAATTGTTGTTTTGGGATAACTTTTTCATATAAAATGATAAGATTTTCAAAAAGTATTCTTGATTTCAGTGAGTCAAGAAAGTCTATGAAATATTTTAAAATAAAATATAAAACTTAGTTTATACTTAGGCAAATGGATAGGTGGTGGTTGTTGGCATGCATTGTTGTTCGGTGACACAATGTTGATTGTCAGGCATAAGGGGTATATAGTTTGAGCCTAAATCAGGTTAAGAATCAATCAATGAGCTACTACTACAAAGCCCTTTTCATATTACCACAAGACTAGTACGTGATAGTTCTGGCTGACTAATTTGCAGGTCTAAACCTAAGTCTCTCTGTAGGTTTAAAGTGGGTGTGGCTAGGCCATGTGAAGTCTCACTCGGGTCAAGAGTGGGTGATGTGGATACACATGTGTTTTGCACTTTTCAATTAAATATATTGTTCAACTAGAAAGAATTATTGAGCCGCATGAAATATGGCCAGGTGAACTCATTTCAAACTACACTTAATATTGCCATTTATAAGGATGAAATACTACCTCATGTTATCACGTGGTTCATTCTCAGGTTTGTCAAATGGAAGATATCGGAACTGAGAGGGATGAGATAAAGGCCAGGGCTAAAGCAATGGAGAGGCACAAGGAAGAGGATAACTATATTAGATACCAAAGACATAAAGGAATAAAGTGCATGCGAATGGAGCCAACAAGAACAAAGCACATGAGGTTGGATGGAGTACACAAGAGAAAGGCCCTTGTGGAAGGATGAAAGAAAGCCTACGTGGTGGGAGAGCAAAAGGGGAGAGCTCAAGAACTTAAAGTACAAGTTTTGGACAAGATTTTCAAGCCCGATTCAGACTTCCTACATGCTCAACTCAATTCAAACTCGGATTCAATTCAGAACTCAATTCGGATTCGGTTCAGGACAGCCTGACAGGAAGTTAGTAGAAAGGTTATAACTTTCACAAACGGAGTCCGATTCGGGCGTTCTTGTACTCGTTGAAAAGCTTATTTCAAGGGCTACGCAATGGATTAGACACCACCTTCAAATTAAGCATGAATAATCTACTATGACCAAAACAATATGATGGGTGTAAAATCTAGTTTCCTTTTTGTGAGAACTCGTATCTAAAACCATATAAGGTTGAGTTGTACTCGGTTTAGGGATTATATGGACATGTAAAGGGGCTATATAAGCCTTGTATTGATAGCCTTTAGGGCTTACACCACCTTTGAGAAAAATCAATCTTCTAAAGTTTGTTCGAGTTCATCATTACTGCCAAAATTATAGGGAATTAGGAGTATTCTTCAATTAAGATCGTTTAGCCTTTCCGTTGAAAATTGGGTACACGATAGATCTTCGTTTGGTCGTCGGCGAAATCGACATAAGTGTATTTTAGTGGATTAAAGGGTGTTCGTCCCTTGCACTAGCATTGGAGGATCGCTGCGATTCATCAAGACTCTAGTGAGTATCTAACCCTACGTCGAGAAGATCGGGCGACTCTGTATCAGGAGGTCCCAATCTGGTGGATTTCTTACTGGAGTGAAACCTTAGTGTCGGATTGGCCAGGTTGAAAGCTTTGCTTTGTAAAGTTCTTGTCATGATTTTCTCGCCGCACATCAAAAGAAGTGTGCTTATTCGGTGGCAATATAGGATAATAATGTCTTGTGGGTAAGTTGTACAATCTCTATAGAGTGTATAAATTATCTTAGATAGCCGTGCCCATGATCATGGGTAAGCTGAGTAAAGTTTTTCATGGATTAGATTTTGAATTTCAAAATAATTTTCTGAAAAGGCATATGGATGGATGGAATTGATAAGAGATTAAAAAGAATATGGATGGATGGAATCCATATGAGATCTTTTGGAGAAGATGGTCTGGGTAGGATGCCTGTAGTTAGGCTGGTGTGGGGGATGGACCTATGCTAGTGGTATTAATTTCATTTACAATACTGTCTTTACTTACTATCTTAAATTCAGTAATTTCCAATCTATTTACTGTATTTCTCTAAATACTACTTTATGTTCAAACTAACCATATGTGCCTTCCTTTGTTGCTTTAATCATTATATTGCATTTTTCTGTGTGACTTGTGGAGTATAAGTTTGTACTCACCCTTGCTTTCACATCTCAGAGGAGGATGACTTCAACTACGGTGAGCACCAAGACGAGTAGGTTGCGTCTTACTGTCATTTGCTTGTGGGAAGTCTCAGTGAGCTTATATTTAAATTTGGCCGATGGGCTGTGGATATAAACTTTGGCCTTCAGATACATATTTAGTTAATGAATAAATGTCATTATGATTGATATTTATCTTTGTTGTTCGCTGTATGCACTAGCTGATTCTATACTAGTGTAATTTACACAGAGCATCCAGAAGTTATTGCTCTGGGATCCGACACTGTCTACTGGTCAAGCCGCCAACCATTGACTAGTCTGATCGACCCAAACCTACTTAAACCCTTCCCAATAATAGGGGAGTAGTATGACCGCTTACTCAACATCGGTACTATTGCTTGGTAGTACTGCCATACAAAGCCTGATCACACTACAACCACTAGTGCTGGTCAAAGCACTCGCACCTGAGCCAACAACACCGATCTGACCGCTCACTCAACACCGGTACTACCGCCCAACATTACTGCCATACAAAGCCTGATATGACCACTTAAGCTCAACTCCAACTTAACTCAAAACATCCCCCTCTAGATTATTGCTATCGCCAACATTCGGCCGATCATACCGTGCCATAGTAATACCATCGTTGCTAGGTCTGTCATATCGCTGCCAGCCAATCAAACTATGATTTCCAAGCTGGTCTGACTAGTTACACTGACTGCAACCAGAAAACTGTAAACACTCAAAATCAAACTCAAACATTTATACCTCTTGCACAACAAAGTCAAATACTCATCATACACCATAGGGTGACCTCCACATGGTTTTCATAAGTCATTTTAGAAATCAACATGGTCCTAAAAAGACAACTTTCACCACTGATTTTTATTGTAATATATTAATCTCTCTAGTCAAAAAAGAGAGACGGTTTGGGGTACATGCGGTCAACGTTTATATACTTTGGCTATCAATATTTCCATGAATATTTGGATTGCAAACATGAAAATTACATATGTGGATTTGTCTAGAAAAGTACTTTCATAATCATATGCTTTTAGTATATTTTGTTGATATGTTGCAACAGAAATTAATAGTCAAAGTCGCATGTTGGGGATTGTGTCAATGTCCAAACTGTTACTCTTTTGTGACCTGAGGGAGTAATAAACCTAATAAATTATAATCCTATGAAAGTATTTTTTTGAGACAAGTCTACATATGCCATTTTCATATGTCCAATCTAAAAATATACTAAAAAGATATTAATGACCAAAATTTAGAATATTTGTTTACACGTATCCTAGAACGACTTCGTTTTATAACCGGAGAGAGTATATTAAATATAATTAACCGTCTCTAATTTATTTTTTGACCTTTTCTCATGATGATTTAAGAAATGTGCAGCCACATGATTTTACAAATGAGTTTTGTCTCAATTTTATGACTTGTTATATTCAATAAAGAAACGACCTAAGATCAAAATATTACTTGTCGGTTTTTTAATATTGATCTGATGTATGGTTAATTAGATTCGAGGGAAACTCTTGAAGACTTGGTTACAATCGTATAGAGAAAAGACATAGGGATTTTTATACATGTTTAGGCCTTCTCCTACAAGAATAATAACCCTATTTATGTGTGGCTATTACTCAAAGAACTGATTACAATTGGAAAAGTAATGAGGCATTCCTTGCGCTACTTCCGTTCTGTTACACTCTGTCTCGATGTGTCACCATCTCCCCCTCTTCAACCTGACGCAAGCCTTTATATAACCCGCGAAGCAGCGACAGTTATTCCAAGCTAAGAGACGCCTTAACGCTTCGGTTGATAACCGTCCAACGAAAGTTATTGTTAGAGAGACGTGGTATCCCGCTGGCCATGTGGTGGTTGCTATCAGAAAGAGATAGATTATGCGCAGTTATTCTAGAGAATAAGTGCACATTTTAATCACCTTGTTAGACAGACCCACGATGTGGTAGGTTATCACAAACAAGCTAATCAGAGATAGACTAGTCGCAGGAAAGTCTACGACCACAGGGTGGGCACATGACAACTTATGCGACTATATTATGATCGTAGAAGAACTTACGATCATGAAGTAGTCGTAAAAGGACTTACGACTATATCGTACTTGTATGATAACTTACGATTATAAAGTGGTCGTAGAAAGACTTATGATTTAGGAGTGATCGTAGAAAGAGTTACGACTAAGGAATAGTTGTTGAAGAGTTTATGACTATTTTGTAAAATCTCTCCCTTATAGATAAAGGGTATATTCAAGGAGTACTATGACGTAATTATTATTATTTATAGAAAAATAATAATTTAAAATTTGTTATATTCTCGTCATTACTCTAGCTTAAGATTCAATGTGGAATATCGGGTGGATTTAGCGTCGGTCGTGGGGAATATTTACCACGACGGACGTCAATGAGATGCCAAAATGACCGGTTTTTGTCATCTGGTTTTTGGAGTCTTCCAGCAGCAGCTAAGCCTAGGTGTGCAGCATGCATGCATGGCTCGACAACTTTCCTTTGTAGGAAAAGTAGCATCTAGTGCACATGAGTTATGATGAAAGTAATATTTAAATGTAATATCTTGATTGATGAAAATAAAGTGAAGATTTTTTCCGTGGGCAGTATAAAAATATTTAGAATACTTTTTTTACAAAATTCTTTGATGAAGTACAAAAGCGCATGTTAGATTTTCTTTAAATTTATAATTAGTGGCATAAATCATGTGAAACTTTTGATGGCGCAGATTAGGATTGGTCCTAATTAATCTTTGCATTGCTTTGATCTCTCAGCATCTGTTAGGGTTTATTTGGGAGACACAATCCTGGTCAGGATCCCAATCCAATCCAGGGTGGAAATCCCAGGCTAATCCCCTCCTATCCAGTCCAACCCATGGGGAAAAACAAAAACAGCTCCTAAGGTCGGGAAAAAAAATTCCCTATCCCCAAGTGGGAGTTCTGATCATTGAAGCGCGAAGGCTAGGACACCTCAAGCAGTGGTGGTTGAGATCGTAGGAATTAAAAGTTTGATAAGACAAAAGTGAGATATTATAATTATAACAATTATGGACATTTTACTTCAGAATATCACAAGTTAAAGAAGGAGAAAACACTTCTTACTAAACCGGTCTTGTTGTGATGATGTTGGGTTTAGTCCAAGATGTTGAGGAGATATATTCACTATCCTGAGTAGAGTAAGTAGAGTTGAGTCTGGGACGTTGAAGAGATATGTTCGCCATTCTATGTCGAGTACTAGTTGAGTAAGTCATAGTTGAAACCGATTGTATATGAAGAACAAACAACAAGATTAAGGGAGTTTTTGTTAGAATAATCTTGTTGTTGCGTGTGTGAGAACAAGTCCGAGACGCAGAAGAGTTCGTCTCCGTATTTTATTCAAGTTGAAGTTGTGACTAACTTGGAGTCTAAGTACGCATGTTAGTCGAAAAATACCAGGCTATATAATAAGAAGATTTGTAACTAATTTTGATAAAAGAATAGAGAAAGAAAAACTATTGCAAAGTAGTTGCTGCATAGCACCAACAGAGCTCTTTTATGTTCTTGTGCGTATCATCCGTATATCAAACCTGGGGGCTCTCTCGTTGCTCGACCATGTCACGTGGAAAGTGCTGTGCTGCTGTCTCGACACATGTGCGCACGGTATGTGAGCAATCTGTGTGCTCGACCTTGCCCAGTGGTTAGCGAGCGGCGCCTTCGCATTCTTTTGTATGTTCGAAGGGAGGAAACATGTGTAAGTATGTGTAAGTTTTCTTCTGAAACTAAGCCCAGTCACTTGGGTAGTAGAGACGAAAGCAGGTGCGGCGCTCCCATGGAAGACGATGGCAGCATGACTCGACGCGGAGGCAGGGGGCGCAGGCACCCCACAAAAAGCGACGGGCCACACCGGTGCTTCAAACCGAGCCGCAAGGCTCGCACACTGCCGCCGCTTCTCGTTCACATCCTAGTAAAGACGCTGCTCCTTCTCATCCTCTCTCTCTCCGTGATGAAATTTTATTCGGAATTGGTTTTCTTTGGTATAATTATTTTTTTCCGATCGAGTTTTGGTTTGACTAATACTAATAAGTTTTCTACAGTACAAGGACAAAATTAAATATTACTTTGAGGATGTAGATTAATATTGATGCAAAAACATCTGTTCTACCTTCTAAGAGCATATACAGTGGTTTGACGTCAGCTATCTGTAAGTATTACCATATAGAACACGAGTTGATATAGAGAAGAGGAGGAGAATAGAAAATTGTGCCATCTCTTATACAGTAGTTGACTGTAATACGAGAAACAAGACATATTATATTATAGAGAATTGTTTATAAAGACATATAAAAAACAACTTATTATAGATGTCTTTAATGCTATTTATAGATGACATAGAGATGTACTATAGTATAGTTGTCTATACTATTTGTACATGCCCTAATACTCGAGATGGCATAAGGGGTTCGCACAACATATAGCCACCTTCAATATCAGTGGTGACTAATGTCTGATAGCTAGGCTTTTTTATAAGGATAATGGTTCATGTACTACTATAGAAAACCGTATTACAAACGGTTCAAAAACGTCATCATATACGGTTTTCTGAACCATCTAAAATTATAGATCAGTGATAATCGAAGGTTATCACAGACGGTTTTCGAACCGTCCGTGGTGTAAATATCACATATGGTTTTTAACTACAAACCGTTTGTGATATATCAATATCACAATCGGTTTTTCACTAAAAACTGTCTGTGATTATCACTTATCACAGACGGTTTTTACTTACAAACCGTTTGTGATTATCTCTATCACAAACGGTTTGTAGTTAAAAACCGTTTGCGATATTCTTTTCTACCCCTAAATCTATTTCTGTTTATTGGCTAGCCTCAGGAAATGCTAGCCATGCCCTCTGAAACAAGCAGATTAACATGTACATGTATACATACAATTCACATCTCAATTCTTTCACAAATATAAAACATCCAATTCACATCGCACTTCATTTCACAAATATAAAACATCCATTTTGCAAATCAATTAATTGAAATGAAATAAAATATCCATTAACAAATACACAATTACAAAAGATCTATATTGCATTTACACTTATATGGTAACATTACATTTTTTTATTGCTCTATCACTCCGGAATCGAAGTCTCGCGAAAGGAACAGATCCATAATCAACGAACTTGTTAGACTGTACAAGCAATACTTGAATGGTACATGATTGCCATCCAAGTATTGCATGTGCAGTCCGATAAGTTCGTTAATTATAGACTGTTCCTTTCGCGAGACCTCGATTCCAGAGTGATAAGTGCAATAAAAAATCATTCTTCGTTGTGGAACTCTCCTTTTGAGTTTAAGACGTTAGCCACCAAAAAGTATGCGCACTCTACTCGAATTTCTGAAAGGTCGGCCTGTTTCAATGCAGTTGACGGGATAGATGCAGCCTGTCGATAGGAATATCAATATGCGTATATATATAACCTGATAAGTATAAAGTAATTATGGAAAGATTGACAAACCTTAGAATTGGTGATCCTCGAGGAATCGAGGAGTAGTTTCATATGGTGGCAAACGTAGAATCCACACGTGTTGCCCGGCGGCTGCTGGTGGCACTGCAAAAAATGGAATGTGTTAATTCAAGAGGCATTACTAACAACTGTTGCATAAAATTAATTAATATGTAATAGCGAATACCTTAAATTTTTGAACATGTATCAGACCTTTGGCCCCTTGCGTCGAGACAGCTGCCATTGCAACGTACATCGCGAACGCTCTACGTAATTCAAAAAAGTTGACCTTAGTCATTCGGAATGAAAGAAAGAATACAATATAGGTATGTATAGAGAAAATATACTTACCGTTTGATTACTTGGCCGACAACTGTGTAGTCCGTTTTATTCTTACTTAGAGAATCAAGATATATTGCCTTGTTCTATTTTGATACAATTACTATTAAAATCCAATGATACTTCTGATTATAGGGTATAAATACATATTCCTTGTCGCGGTAAGCCACCAGTGCTGCTGCAATGTACCTCTCAACGAAGGGTGTATCCTCGTTGATGGTATGCATAGCGACCAAGTGTGGGTCCAAGAAACCAACCGATGATTTGGATGATCAAGCTTTAGTCACCATGTGTCCATATAAATACACACGAAAGCAACAAATTATATATGACATTTATCGGTATGACATGAACGACGACTGTGATTGTACACACTTACAGCGTCCAGTATCAAACGAGTGAAGCGTCGAGAGCGTTGAGCATGTAAATATCAAATAAATCCTCAAAGGTCACTGCGAAGACACAATCTTGAATATTATGCTGTAAATGATCCGACCTCAATTTGACAGTGAGATCCGATCGCCGTTCTCCCTCTAGTTTATTGGACTGTTCCATATACCACGTGTGTAATTGCAGGCAACTAATTGGTAGGGTTTGGAGGTGTGTTACTGGATCGACCAGCGGCTTGCTAAGCACGAATTTGCGGGCCAATAGTAGGAACGGGATATCATCATCAATCTTATTTGCTTTGCTCTTGGTGCCTCGGTTGTAGTTCGACTGTAAAGGTACCACCGGTGGAAGTTGCTGCACTGAGAATAGCACCCGTGGACATGACACTGGTGCAGGTAGCGGTAGTGGAGATAGGCCTTGTGGAGATGGCACTAGCGCATGTAGCTCTGGTTCGGATTGCCCTTGTGGACCTGCCACCGGTGAACAAGCCTCCAAGCAGATATCGCTTTTGGGCCACTGGATGAAGGTTCCGATGGCTTACCCTAGAGTCACGAGCTCGTTGTTAGGGGGCTTCGGTAGAGGGACGACCTCAAAATTGTCATGTACACTATCCACATTCACTTTTCCGAAGCTAGGATCTAAAGGTGCACTGTGCATTAAGGACCCGGGACCGGACGAATATGCCTGGCCCCAAGCAGCGTACAAGGCAACAGAGGCATATCTCACTTAGAGCTTGCACTTCGTAGCCACCTGGATGTCATCCATAGGAAATCTGCCCTCGCTTTCCATCGTAGGATTAGACGCGTAGCTACTTCGATGATTGGGGGGCTGGCTAGCACAGGAGCGACGGCGGCGGCCTGCTGATTTTCTTCTGTAAATCTTCGCACCTCATCTCTGACGTAATCAGCAAGCTCCTCTCTAAGAGATGCCTTGATCTTCCTACTCCGATACAATTCGGAGTTATCTGAAAAATCTTGTTTCCAAGGAACATAAAGCCAAAGGCCTCTCGTACGACCCGGGTGCTCCTTGTTTCCTAGTGTTGCGGAGAGTATATCTTTCTCCCTAGTTGACTGGAATGATCCCTGCGAAGATTTGACACTCAGTGTGTCCTGCAAGAGCTCGACATGTCATTTCACTTCCTACGAAGTTGTGGAGTAATTACAAGCTACGTAGTTCGATATCTTACCAGGCGGTGGGACACTTCTTAGTCTGCAGGTCTCTGGAAGGAGATGTCCCCCGACGACGTGGTACATGACCTCGCTCTAATCAAATTTTGAGCGCGTTTATCCGGGATCGTGGCAAATGGCGGGGCGATGTCCCGCAGGATTGCCTGTTCATCCTGCTGCCTCTACTGCGGGATTTTACCCGCATACTTAGCTGTGCTGAGTCTGTGGGGTTGTGTGTTTTTTGCCTGCAGGGTCTTGTGCACCGCACTTGCACTTCTGAAAACTTCGATCGTCTTCGTCGCCTTAAACTCTTCCTATTGTGGTTCCAGGAATGGGTACTTATCAAATGACATTAGATCCTTCTCCACATACTGCTTGACAAGCACGCTCTTGAAGTTCTTCCATACTTTGAACACCGCTAGCAAGACATATCGTTGCACGGAGTCGTGATGTTCTTCTGAGATCTCGAATGATGCAAAAATCTCTATCAGCAGCTCATGTTTCTGAGTCTCACTCACGCTCTTCCACGAATCGAATGTGATGTCAATTTGTTCTCGTGCAACTATTCCGATCGTTCTTCGAAATGCGCCCGCTGCTTGGCGAGGAAGGAGAGGGGTCCCAGATCCATCGACCTTTATGATGGTAAATCGGCGCTCAGGCTTTTTTGATAGTCCTCTTCTTTTGCGTGTTGATTTTGGAGCGGACGCATCCGCCGATGATGTTGAAGAATGCGCGGATGACATGTTGGCCTTCTAATATATAAAAAGTAAGCACAATGTAGCATATGTATATCAATATGAAAAGTACATATATTCATACGTATATAACGTACAAAGAGACTAGGGAAGTGAATAATGATACTACTTATCAGGGAGTACTAGTATTGCATAGTATTTGCAGAGTGAGCAGTACTCCTAGTCTCATTAGGAGTACTACTCACTCTGAGACTAGGAGTACTACTCACTCTGCAAACACTATGTAATGCTAGTACTCCCTGATAAGTACTATCATTGGACGACTGTATGGACGCAGTGAGGTATGAGCCTAAACAAAGTTCTATGAAGCAAATAACACAAACCAATGTATCAAGTTCATTGAACCGGATACACTGGAGTGTGTCACTTGCTTTATATCCTTTGAAGGTCTATGTGGCATATATTAAAAAATTTTGGACGACTGTGTGGACGGCATATATACAAAGTTCTGAAGTAAGATTGAGGACCCGAGATAGCAGCTATAGCTAGAGATGGCCATATCTAACTATAGCTGGCATCTTGGGTCCTTAATCTTAGTTCAGAATTTAGTGTCGTGTTCTTCTTCGACCTAGGTTTTGGATCAAAAACCTATGACTATTGGTGGACTTGCTTATGCAAAAATATACATACATACATACATACATACATACATACATACATACATATATATATATATATATATATATATATATATATATATATATATATATATATATATATATATATATATATATAAACTTTTCTTTGGAGGAATTCTGAGTTCACCTCTCGACATCTTGTTTGGTAAATGATACATGGGTACACACAATATATACTAACTTGAGGCATGAAAGGCCAACTATAGTTAAGAGACAAACTATACATATAGGCCAACTATCAATTAAGATTAGCAAAAAGCTCAAGTATTAATTAATATTTAGTGCTATCAGGAGTAGGGTTACTCAAGTATACATATACATATCTATGTTCATTAGCAACATATATATACATATACATACACATAACAGTAAGATTTAACAACAATAAAATTTATGAAACAACAACAATATATGTATACATATATTCAAGTATATATGTACATTAGCAACATATATATCCATATACATATACATTCCCAGGGCTCTGCTAAGTAAAAGCATTATTTTCAAGTGCCTATTCTTTCCTAGATATACAACATTACTTACAGATCGATGGCCATTACTTAGATATACAACATTACTTACAACAATAACACAAATGGACATCTCAACTGCATCTAAATAATTGAAATTGAAGATGGACTCACCGAGAGGATTCTAACGATGTTAGAGGAGCTCGAGCGTGGACGGAGGCGGCCAACGGGCTCGGCGTCGGACGGCGCGGGCGGCAGCTCGCTCGGGACGGAGGCGGCGGTGGCGGGCTCGGGGGCGAGAGGCGGCGGCGGGCTCGATCGGGAGAGCGACTAAGTCTCTGTGCTTGGTTGGTATTGCTAATAACTGCAGTGTACACGCAAAACCTTAGCTCGGGGTTATATATAAAGGTTTATTACAGACGGTTCTATGTAAGAACTATCTGTGATATCAATATCATAGACGGTTCTAAACTTAGAACCGTCTGTGATAATAAATATCACAGACGGTGTTAAACTGTGAACCGTTCACAGTTTAACACCGTCTGTGATATTTATTATCACAGACAGTTCTAAGTTTAGAACTGTCTGTGATAATATTCACAGACGGTTCTAAACTTAAAGCCGTCTGTAATAAGCCTTTGCTCCCCAGCGTAGTTATTAATGTAACTACACCAACCAGCATTCAATAAGACCTCACAGAGTGTATTTCTTTACGACAGCCCAATGAGCATAGAGATACATTTGTATGACTCATTCTTAAAATTCACCTATATATCACATATTTTCACATATACATAAATGCAAATTCATAAATACATCACACGCATGCATTGTTATATACATAAATGCCAATTCATATATACATCACATACATGTATTGTTATATACATAAATGCAAATGCCCACATATATGTCGCACATTCTCATTGCACTTACTTATTTCCTTTAAAAATTAGCCCTTCATGATGATAAATGCGTACGTAACTAGTTTTGTCACGTTGTTCGTCGTCAATCCTTATGCCATTTCCAAAAAGAGGTAACTCGTCAAATTGATTGTATTCTTCCTCGTCCACTACATTCTCTACTCCGACAAATCTTCTTTTCCATGAATAACTACATGGCGTTTCTTATTTGCCGGGTTGGTTACATAGAAAACTTGAACAACTTGGTTGACGAGTACGAATAGTTCATCTTTGTACCCGACACGTTGTAGGTCCACGGTAGTGACACCGTACTTGTCAACCTTCAACTGTAGAAGATGCACCCAACGGCAACGAAATAAGGGGATCTTGAAAACCACGTAGTCGAGTTCCCAAATCTCTTCTATGAACCTATAGTACGAATTTCTTAACCCATCGGTATTGAACGCATTTATATGGACACCGCTATTCTGGTTAGTGCTCTTTACATCCCGAGCGTATGTATAGAATGTGTACCCGTTTATGTCATATCCTTGCCATGTCACAACTGTAAATGTTGGCTCTTTTACCAACCATGTCAGCATCTCACTTGACGAGCTCCTAGCGATTTGCTCCTTCAACTATTGGTTGAACCGATTGTGAAATTGCTTTCCTTCTGATAGTTCTAATACCCTTGAGCCTCCCCTCATGACGAGATTGAGGCACACCTATCGGTAGAATTTGAGTCATGTAATCGACACAAAACTCAATGACATCTTCGCTTACATAACCTTCGACGATGTTGGCCTCCGGTCAAGATCGATTCCGTACATAGGACTTCAGAATTCCCATGAACCTCTCAAACGGGTACATGTTACGTAGGAATACAGGCCCGCATATTTTTATCTCCCACACAACGTGAACAATGAGATGGACCATGATATCGAAAAAACGAAGGAGGGAAATACATCTCAAGATGACCAGAGTCATCACCACCTTGTCCTGTAGAGCATCTAGTCCTTCAGGATCGATGACCTTCTGAGCAATTGTGTTAAAGAAATAACATAGCCTCATGATTGTCTCTCGGACTTTGATTGGTAAAATATTTCTAATTACAATAGGGAGCATCTGTGTCATCAACACACGACAATCATGAGACTTTATGTCATTTAACTTTAAATCTTGCATCGAAACAAGTTTCTTCACATTGCTGGAGTAACCAGACGGAATTTTGACACCATGCAAGCACTGACACAGTTTTGTTTTCTCAGCCTTGGATAAAGTGTAACACGCAGGGGGAAGGTACGTTCGTCCATTATCTGTTTCTGTCGGTGCTAACTCAGGCCTGATGTCTATATCAGCCAAGTCAAGACATGTGTTGACACCGTCCTTTGTTTTATCACGAATGTTCAGTAAGAGACCAATCAAGCTGTCACATACATTCTTCTCTACGTGCATGACGTCAATGCAGTGTCGAACATCTAGATACTCCCTATAGGTAAGTTCCCAAAATATTGATCTCTTCTTCTAGATGTTCTTCTCATGAGCCCTCAATTTACGTCCCTTTTCGAGGACAACATCTAAATCCTTAGCCATATTATAAACCTCTTTTCCACTTAAATGCTTTGGAACTGAACCATCCTCCTTCTCTCTGTCAAATTGTTTCTTCATCTTGTGATATGGGTGAGCCCTCCAAAGGAACCGGCGGTGATGCATGTACACTATTTTGCGTGAATATTTCAGCCACACACTCTCGGTACCATCTAATCAGTGAGTACAAGCTTTGGCACCTTTTATACTCTAGCCCGACAGGTTAGCAAATGTAGGATAATCATTTATGGTGCAGAACAATAAGGAGCGCAAAGTGAAGTTCTTTCATTTGTATGCATCCCATATCTCTACCCCTTCGTTCCACAATAATTTTAGATCTTCCACCAATGATGCTAGGTCCACATCAATATCATTCCCAGGTTGTTTTGGTCCTTAGATAAGTATCGACAGCAAAATATACTTTCTCTTCATACACAACCAAGGAGGAAGGTTATAGATGCACAGAGTCATGGGCCAAGTACTATGTCGGCTGCTCATGCTACTGAAAGGATTCATTCCATCTGTACTCAATCCAAACCTTATATTCCTCGGTTCTGCACCGAAATCTGCAAAACTCCTATCGATAAGGTGTCTCAGCATTCCATCCTTCTTACGCTCCTCCGAGTACCAACGCAGCAGTTTTGCCTCCTTTGGATTCGCAAAAAACCGCTTCAAACGAAGATTATAGGAAGATACCATGCCACCTTTGCAGGACGTCATTTCTTCACCTCTATTCTCTCGCCATCATCATCTGATTGATTATTACGTTTGTATCGGGATGCGTTGCACACCGGACAGATGTGTATGTTTGCATACTTTTTACGGTAGAGGATACAGTTGTTCAGACATGCATGTATTCTTTCTATTTCCATTCCCAATGGACAAATAACCTTCTTGGCTTTATACATGGTTTTAGGCAACTCATTTTCCTCCGGAAGCATGTCCGCTAAAAGACCTAGCAGCGCCGTGAAACTCTTGTCGGACCAACCGTTGCTTGCTTTTAATTTCAACAGTTCAAGCACAGCTGACAATTTCGTTTACTTTGATCTGCAGCACATGAATAAAGGTTTCTCTGCGTCCTCCATCAAGCCTTGAAATTTAATATACTCTCTTATCATAGTTCTCTTCTACATCACGAAGCTTCTGATCCAGATTGTCATCGTGCAGCCTATCCGAATCCGAACCACAATCATCATCCGACGGTATATCATTGACTTCACCGGCGATGTCATCCGGCGGCATATCATTGACTTCGCCATGACTGGTCCAACACGTATACCCCTTTTTGAAACCCCTCCGAATCAAGTGTGCTTCAATCTGCTCTCAATTCTTAAACATCTTTAAATTCTCGCAGTCAGTGCATGGACAATACATATATTCCACCCCTTTATTCAACATATCCTCCACGACAGCTCTTGTAAAAGCAGACACGCCATTAATGTACTCTTCACTTACACGGTTTGCGGTATACATCTAGCTTCGGTCCTATATATATTATGCACATATATAACAGCTTAATCGGTATTAAAATTAATTTAATTAATTATTACTACATATATACCACATGCATTAAGGCTAGCTAAATCTAAATTAGGTACATCTTCAAAGTATATATATAACGGTCACCAAAAATTAGCTAGCTAGATCTAAATTTTGATGCAATGAAAAACAAATTTCATTACTAACCATATCTAGGGCAACAAAGAACTTGATGAATCTTCAAAGCTCTCCTGCCAAATATGCCTCCTTCCACCAAATAAAATAGCTTGAAAGTGTTGCCGCCTCCAGCTGCACCACCGGCTAGATCTGGATCGAAATGAAGACAGATGCGGTCTGAGCGGCGCAATAAATACATAGCAGGATTATCATAGACGGTTTTTAACAAAAACCGTCTGTGATACTAGAATATTACACCCATGGTATCTACCGTTCATCTATCTCGGGATACCATCAGATGATTTGGGTAATTGGATCGGCTTCAAGATTAAGGGCCTATTTGTTTCAGCTGTAGATTCTGAGAAGCAGTTGGTGAGTAGCTAGCTAGTCAGAATCTGGAGAAGCTGGATAACCCCAGCTTCTGGCTACTAGTTCATTTTCTGGATTCTGTAGCTTCTGGCTACTTAGAATCGGATGAAAATCTGAACTGCTTGGGGAGCCGCAGATTCGGAGTAGTCGCACTGCCGTGCGAAGCTAAAACAAACAGGCCCTAATACCACCCAAACCTCCTAATAGATTGCAAATGTACCCATTAACCGGGGTGAAGACAGTAATGCCGTAAGTTTCGCATGCACTGGCCAGCGTAATTATAGTATTTCATTAACGGATACTATCTCGGGTGCAATTGACTACTACTCACTTGTATGCAGTAGTATGTAACAACGCGAGAAGTAGTATGTAACATACTCCCCACGCGAGAAGTATAATTTTTCTGCACCCCACACGAACTATATGTAACATACAGTTCCTATGTACATACTTCCATAGGAGAAAGAACGAGAGAAGTAGTATGTATGCAGTTCCTATGTATGCAGTAGTATGTATGTAGTTGTATGTAGTAGTATATAGGAAAAAAGAGTAGTATGTAACATCACTAGCGCCTTAGAACTGTATGGAAGTATGTACATACAGAAGTATGTGCATAGCAACGGGAGAAATAGCATGTAACATACTCCCCCACACGAGAAGTATAATTTTTTCGGATACTATCTCGTGCACTAGTGCTGTATGCATTAGTAATTTTTTCTACAACGGAAGATTTATTATGTATGCATGCAGTTCCTATGTATGCAGTTCTACAATGGAACGCAAGCAGAATCCTCGGAGAACTCATTCTGACGGGTGTGGTAGAGAAAGTATTTGCGTCCACGACCTGTTAGAGGATAAACTAATCTAAATGCAATCGGATGGCAATGAGGATGGGTGTAATTACACCTAGGAGTAAATAGGATTTTTCACACACACACACACACACACACACACACACTCCATCCAATCCAATCACAAAAGAGTGATGTTTTGGGATACATGTAGTTAAACTTGTAAACTTTGACTATTAATATCTTTATAAATATTTAGTTTGGCATATTAAAATGATATGTGTAGATTCATCTCGAAACATGTTATTATAATATTATAAGTTTTTTAGGTATTTAGTTATATTGTTAATAGAAATTAGTGATTAAAGTTGTGTTTTTGGGCCACATCCATGTCTATAACATTTGTGCCCACAATGTATAAGGGCCTTTTATATTCAAATGAATTTCAGAGGAAAAACACATGAATCCTATTCCTATTGAATTTTGCACTAGCTGTGTTTGGTTCAAAGGAATCGGCCGATTGAATTCCTTGGTTTACTGTAACATTCATGTAAAATCACATTAAAGGAATCAAAACATCCACACTAACCTTGTTTTTATAATTCTATATTTTCTAATTCTGTATTTTGCATATACTCCCTCCAGTCACAGATACATATCGTTTTGGATATAGACGTAGTCAACCTTTTGAAATTTTTATTATCAATATCTTTATAAATATTTAAATTAGATACATGAAAATCAAATATATAGATTTGTCTCAAAAATACTTTTATAATATTATAATATGAATTAGTGTTTAAAGTTTTATTTTTGAGGTCATGTTAATGTCTAAAACTATATATTTATGATCCAAAGGAGTACATTCCTAACATATTCATATGTATTTAAGAGGCCCTAAGCTTGTTTTGCTAAAGGCGGGGAGTATTCACCCGTGGCGTTCCAAAATTTTCCTTGTCAGACAGGGCGGGGGTTCAAAACTCGAAGCCCATCCTATTAAATCCATTCTGCTGACGAGTGAGGTGATTGATGGCTAAAACTTGAAACGTAGGCACATCAACTAAACCACATCACGCATGCATGAACAAGCCAAGCAATGCTCTAGCAATTCACACTTGCATGACCTAAACGTACCTTTACTACTCCCCACGGTGCTCGCTGTACTCCAATGTACTCTCTTGTCTTTCTCTCCCCCCTTCGTATATTTGACCACCGCCCCTCTCCACCAAGCACATCCTCTCTCTCTATTCACCCCTCTCCCCAAAGCAAAGCAGCCAACTCCTCTCTCTACTCCCCGTCCCTCCGCCCCACACAAGACAGCTTGATCCTCCTGTTCTTATACCACCACCACTGCCCTGCCCCATGGAGCCCAGCCCGCCTACCGCGGCTGCCGAGGCGGCGAGTAGCAGTGGCGGGAGTAGCGGCAACAGCGGCGGCGGAGGAGGCCGGAAGGGGAAAGGCGGGCCGGAGAACGGCAAGTTCCGGTACCGCGGCGTGCGGCAGCGGAGCTGGGGCAAGTGGGTGGCGGAGATCCGCGAGCCGCGCAAGCGCTCCCGCAAGTGGCTCGGCACCTTTGCCACCGCCGAGGACGCCGCGCGGGCCTACGACCGGGCCGCCCTCCTCCTCTACGGCCCCCGCGCCCACCTCAACCTCGCCACGCCGTCGCCCCTGTTGTCCCCGGCGACGCATTCCCACCCCCGATCCTACTCGGCGTCGGCTTCCACGAGCTCTTCCGCTCCCCAGCCGCTCCGGCCGCTCCTGCCGCGCCCGCTTCACCACTCGGCAGCGGCGGCGGCCTTCCACCACCAGTTCCACCTCCTTCCGCAGCGCGCGGCGCCCCCGCCTCCTCCCCCGCCGATGAACTACGCCAGCACAGCCATCGCGTCGACGGTGACAACCACGGTGGCGCAACGGGCGCCGCCGCAGGAGGCGACCACCGCGCCGGCAGTGGGTTCTTCTACGGTGGAGATGCAGGGCGGGGCGCCAGAGGAGGCGGCTGCGGCCCCGGGGTGGGGGTACCACGGAGGCGACGAGGAGGACTACGCGGCGGCGCTGCTGTGGAACGAGCCGGACCCCTTATGGTTTGATCTCTTCCTGAAGTGACCACAGGGGTTCTTGGCTTAGCTTGGCGTTTCAACTGAGAGGGTGTCCACGGTAGATGCATGCATGTGTTTGCAAACAAGCAAGGAAGCAAAGGTAGATAGCCTTGCCCTTACTAGGGTTTCTGATTTGTTTGCACTAATGAATCTATCTTTAGATATTTTTTTCTCATTGTCATTCTTGGTGGGGTTTGCTTGGGGATAATGAGGTGGTATTGGGAAGATTAAGGGTTTACTGTTGATTGAAGATTCGATTTTAGTAAGCTTTTTGCATGGATCAATGCATGCATGCTGATGCCATTGACATATATATAAGATGTAACTATCTTATATATTTCCTCTTTCATGGTATATTCTATAAGATCTGGGTTACCTCTGATCGTAGCATTTCTGATACACAGCGACGGAGCCAGAAAATTTTCGCGCAGGCGGCAAATTGTAGTAGTATTTTATAAAATGCGCATATAGTAGTAATATGTGATAAAATGTTAGATTTTCTACTATTACCGTGCTAGGTCATATGTACCCTGCCACTATGCACAGGGTATCCACACAATGGCTCTTGCAAATCCCCCTTCCGCCCCCCCTCCCCCCTCCCCGCGCCAGACGATGCATAGGCATCCAAGTCATGGATGCTTTATGTATCGCAGTGATTTTTGAAATACGAGTGTCTATACATCATTTATATGATTTTTTCCATATCATTCGGATTTTGCTCCTTTCCGCTGACCTCATCTCTAGTGGCTCCACCTCCAGCAATGCTTGACGTCGCCTTCAGCCTATCTCATTAGGCTGCGCTCAGCATCAGCGATCGCTGGCGTTGGGCGTTGGCTTTAGCTTTTTTTTCCTAGTTACTTTTTTGTTTTTTTCTATTTTTTGTTTTTTTGTGTTTTTTTCTTCGTATTTCTTTGTATTGTCTATGATGGGCTAACATATCTTTTCTATTTTTATTTTTTTTTTAAAATTTAATTATACCAAATAAGTCAACTCAGGTACATTAAAAAATCAGCTAATTACAGTAAAAAAAGTTATAAATTATGACCATTCTGAACACTACCTTAATATAAGGAGTGTGGTCAGGGGTGGACCCAGAATTAGCCCACAACCTAGGCCACGCCAATGCATATTATGGACGTAGTACTTTATACCATGCAAATTTTACAATTTTTCTATGGTGCTTTGTGGACTTTTGATCCTATGCCCAAGGCTGAAGACCCGGCAGCCCTGGGCCTAGATCCACCCCTGGCGGCGGTGACTAGCCGGCTGTGCCGACAGCGACGCTCGCACATGCTTGGACGAGAAAGAGGTGACCAAAAGCATAAATCTCCAAGTAAATCATAAGGTCAGAAATCCAAATGATATGCAAAACAAAAAAAATCATGCGAATGATAAATATAGAGTAGTGATTTTATTTACAAACTGTACAAGGTATTTAACCAAGTATACAAGGATTTTGTTTTGTTTGAGAAGAGTGTAACTTTAGTGATTTAATTTACACACATTGTGCACGGTATTGAACCAAGCACACAAGGATTTTGTTTTGTTTGAGAAGAGTTTAACTTTTGTTGTTTAGATTTTAAATTTTTAGAGGAATCGTTGATTATATTTCTGTTTCATATCACATGAAATTTTCTTTTAATATCCGTATCCTTATACGTTTTCATAGTGTGTTTTATAGAATATTGGTTCTTTTCCCCCAAATTTTCATCCCACTTACTCCAAAATTCAAGTACAGGCTAGCATCTCAATGGTCGTATTATGTTGGTGACTGCACAACGACAAGATGGACTAGGGGAATTAATCCCCCATTGTAGCCGTTTGGAATTATTTTTTTCTATGGATTTCATAGGAAATGAAACATGCATACATCTATAATTTCAGTTTATATTATCTGGTTAATCGTTGGCATCCCAGAGTGGCATTTTTTAGCAGTCTTTCTTTATATTAATACAAGTTTTCCTGTTAATTTTCTTGCAAGAAAATTTTTCATTTAATGGTGAAACTATTTTTGTTGTTGCTGACAATAGTTGATAGTTTATAGTGATTGTGTAATGAAGTACGTAATACGCCATAATATATATATAAGTGTATATAATCATGTGTTATATAATTATAACCTATTATAATACTGATAAATAATTTTTTTATTAGTTTTAAATATAAATTATGATAAGTTGGGATATGAAAAAGTGTTCCAACAAGGATATGTTGTGTCTATGTACGATCATTTTTTTTTTGTTTGAGCAGAAAGATTTTCATTCTATGCATGAAAAAATCAATTGGGAGGGCCCCACTCATTGAATATTTGATTCGAGTTTAATTTTGATTGACTTGAGGAGTAGACGAGTATTACATGCATGGAGGGAAATTGAACATTAATCTCGGGAATGGAAGTTGCTTAAATGGATGGCTAGTAATTATTTTGCGTGATGGTGGGAGTTGGATGCTGTGAATCTTAAATGCAAAGATCGATCGATCGTGTACACTAGCCATCCCATGGATGCGAGGACTGAGGTGTCCAACCAATAAACTTCTGTTATGTGAGGTCGTTGATGAAGTCACGAGCTACTAGTAAATAGGTAAGAGATGCTTACATACATACACAGCCCTCACAGAATAAATAGTACACTACACTAGTGATCGAACAGTCTGTGAATAGGGATGGAGCTTGGCCAAAGAGGGCCATGGCCACCTCTCCCCTAGAAATTACTAGAATTTATTACTAAAATACTAACATAATACTAAACTAGTCACCTCTTCCTAAGTTATCTAAGGTAATAAATCTGTTTTGCCCTCTAAACTTTTGTGTTAGTCTAATTTTTAACTCTTAACTATAAAACTGAATATTTTACCTTTCTCATATATCAATGCTATTTATTTTACCTCTAAAACTGATTAAAAATAATTTTGCTCTAAGTTGGTGCTGACATGACACTAGGGCCACCCGTCAGCCTCTAGCTAGTGGACCAATGACATTGCCGCACGTGCATGGCGGCTTCTTGCATGCATGCGCGCAGTTCGGCGTTGGTGAACAACCTGTGGAGCTTCATGCTGTCGGTGCTGGGCAACGGCGACTACATCTCCATGGGCTTCTCGCCAATGGGTTGTATGGTGGAGAGCAGCCTGTGGCCGACCGGTGGGTGACAGCCGCTGCCGCGGCCGGGCTCCTGGTCGTGCCCACCGAACCAAGGCAAGCTTGCGCTCGCGAAGGGCGACGCGCTGCCCATTGTGTCCAAAGGGTCCTAGCTCTACGTCGCATTCTAGTTCGCCAGGCAGTCGCTCACGGATGTCATCTATGCCGTGGGTCCCAGCAGCAGTT
Source organism: Melocanna baccifera (assembly GCA_036346265.1). NCBI lineage: Eukaryota > Viridiplantae > Streptophyta > Magnoliopsida > Poales > Poaceae > Melocanna > Melocanna baccifera. The sequence goes on along the minus strand of CM070689.1, from coordinate 12,409,476 downwards.
TGCCAGGGTCCAACGGGCTGCTCCCGCAGCACCAGGACATGGCATCGGGCACTATCAGCAGGAGGCAGCAGTACCACTACTATATAAAAAAACATAATATTAAATGCTACATCACAAACAGCTTCTCAAAACCATCAGTATTAAATACTATCATAGACAGTTTTAGTTTAAAGACCGCATGTATTGCTGCTAGCGCTAAAAATCATCTGTGAAAATGTAATACCAAATATCACAGACAGCTTTTTTTGAATCGTCTATGAAGTATCATAGACGGTTTATAATAAAAACTATTTCTGATAATTCCACTATATTAATTGCTCGTAGACTCATCGACTCTCTGTCTTAAATTCCAGATCTAGGCTATTGCTTTGAGCTGGAGGCGAGGCTTGAGGCTATTTAGTGAAAGGAGACTATTTGGCAAGAGTGATTGAAGATCCATCAAGTACTTAATTACATATAGTTAGTAATTTATTTCTAATTGCATTATAATTTAGATCTAACTTTTGGTGGTAGAAGAATTAAAGATAGTTTAGATCTAGTTAGCTTGATGTGGAGAGAAGATTATTTATATCTAGTATGTTTTAGGGTTTAGAATTTAATCAAGTTATAGTCTATTTCAACTTGGCCATGTATGTCAGTGCCCATCATGTGGGCCAGATTAGTTAAAATAGTTAGTTATAATTGGTCCTAGAAAAAATAACTTTTGTGTTAAGTAAACCCTCAATGCATGTGGTATATATGTATCTAGTATACTAATTAATTAATTTAATATTTAATACTAAATTGTTATATATGCATAACGTAAGACCGAAGATGGATGTACGCTGGGAATAGTGTAAGTAAAGAGTACATTAATGGTATGTCTGCTTTTACAAGAGCTGCTAAAGAGAATATGTTGAATTAGGGGTTGAAATATATGTACTGTCAATGCATTGATTGTAAGAATCTAAAGATGTTTAAGAACCAAGCGTAAATTAAAGCACACTTGATTCGAAGGGTTGCGTCTATCACTACAACTGCGTTGGAACAGACTGACCTCGCAAAAATTTGAGAAGAGTGTGTGTACTTCTTGATGTCTAAAGTCATAAAATCAGATAAAAAGTTTCACAATGTAGAATGAATTTGATTCGAACAAGATTGACATTTATTGTACATGTGTGTATTTGTTAAAGGATAATTTATTTTATTTTGATCAATTGATTTGTGAAATGGATATTCTTGTTTCTAAAATAAATAAATATGAATTGGATGTATACTGTGTTGATTTGCTTATTTCAGAGGGTATGGCTAACATTTTTTGAGGCTAAACAATAAACAAAAATAGATTTATCATAGAAATAAATATCACAGACGGTTTCAACTACAAATTGTCTGTGACATTGAACTATCATAGACAGTTTTTAGTTAAAACCATGTGTGATATATAATGTATCACAGATGGTTCTAATTATAAATCGTCTGTGATAGTTAAATATTATAGACAGTTTATAGTTGAAATCGTTGTGATAGTTACATCACAGATAGTTCGAAATCTGTCTGTGATGACCTTATGTTATTATTGACTCACAAATTCAGATGGTTCATGAAACCGTCTATAATGACATTTTTGAACCGTCTGTGATAACCTTTTCTGCAGTAGTGAGTGACGGTGGTGATGACGGTATGGAGAGAGGCGCAAGTCACCGTCTTCAGCATCCAGCTCAGGTGCGAGTGGCGGCGACATGACATGCTCCCGATGATCAGCTGGGGCATCATGATCCCCACGGGTGTGGTGCTAGCGCGCTTCTTAAAGCTGTTCGGCCCGCTCTGGTTCTATGCACACATGGTTGCCCAGGGGCTCAGGATCGTGCTTGCCGCGCTGGCCATCGTGGCCGGGTTCAAGCTCGATGGCGACGACATGTGACAACCAGTGGAGGTTGATGGGTGGGCCCATTACCATGTCAGCGTCAACTTAGAGCAAAAACATATTCAATCAGCCACAGGATGTTAAACAAACAGTATTGATACTTGAGCGAGGCATCTAGTTTTATAGTTACACTACTACAGAAAAAGTCATCACAGATAATTCGAAAACATCATCACAAACATATTTATAAGTCGTTTGAATTTATAGGTCACTAATACATAAACTCTTCACCGACGATTTTCGAACCATTTGTGATACACTATTACAAACGGTTTGTATATAAAACCATCTATAATATTGATTTAGCATAGACGATTTGTCCTTAGGAACTATTAGTGATATTATTATATATTCCTAAAATCTATTCTGTTTATTAGCTACTGGCTAATAAATAGAATTAGATAGGAAAATGAATGTCAAAAGTTAAGTTAGTCTATGGATTGAAGTTTTCACGAAATTGGTAGAAGAAAAAATCTAGAAGCATCAAGATTTATATGACCAAAACCCTAGGTAGCCATCCATCAATTTCATAATTTTAGATCTAAGCATTAAAGAAGAGAGGGGAGGGGATCGGATGGGGGATGTCACTAGCAATGAAGGAGAGACGGCGGTAATGCTAGCGTCACCATTATGTAACGACAGTGACGCTACACAAGACAATCTAACGACACTTAAGACAAGATTACTTTGTGCAGTGAACCGTGGCATTATAGCCAGAGGCGGAGGAGCTCACGGCGATAGTCGGAGTTGTCAAAGGGGGCGCTTTGGTTTGGGGGAGGAAGCAAGAATAAGGAGTGGGGGAGATGGTGGAGGGAGAAAGGGAGAGGGGGAGTACTATTAAGGCGTGAGAGGTGAGAGGAGACTGGTGCCTGCCGTTCGATGCAGAGAGAATGGATGAGTGAGATCAAAATCCTGGAAGAGATGCCACGGATTGGTGATATGGCATTATTACAGACGGTTAGGATTACAAACCGTTAGTGGTGTATAATGATTTCATAGATGGTTTATAATCCTAATTGTCTGTTATAATATCACATATGGTTCGTAACAAGAACCGTCTAATACACACTATCACAGACGATTTAGTATACGAACCGTCTGTGATAACACTTAAAAATGCGTGCTCTACTCCCATTTGTTCGTATGTCATGCATGGGACCCTTATACTTTCACATGATTTTGGCTTTTATATGCGCATTTTCTTGATACAATTCATTGATACCACAAACTCAATCTCTTCTAAACAGTCATCCCTCATCTTCTTCACAATGGCATTCATTATTAATCTTTTGATCTCCTTTCTCTTATCTATCTATCATGAGTTGTTCGACCGCAACCTTACAAAGGCGAACAACAACTTATGTCTAGAACAGCTCCTCCACACACACCCTATTCTTCTTCCTCGAGTAGCTTTCATTCGTCAGTTGGACCTTATCATCCGATATCAGTGGAAATGTCTCTTTGCTGCTCATGAAAGGGAGGCCACCATCAGCCCTGTTCTTCTCTTCAATGTGCGCAAAGCAGAAGAAACTCTTACAACAATGGAGAGACACATGGATAACCTTGTTGCTCAAGTAGAAACGACCGATTCTGAGGAAGCTTATCATGGTATCCTCTTTGAGATTATGGGCCATGCTAATCATGATTTGCCGAGACTAGAAGAGAAAGTAGAGAGGGCAAGGACAATCTTCGCGGCATTCGGGGACGCAGCCGCTAATCCTCCAACTCCAAAAGTACAAGAGGAAGCATATGAAGCCCAGAAGACCAAGATCTAGGAATATCTTTTTTTACTTTGTAATAAATTTAACTTTAATTTGTCTTTTGTAAAAATGATTGGTCACACTATTTAGCCACTATCAATGGAAAAAAATATTGCATAAAGCTGAGTCGTATGTATGTCAAATTCCTACTATCTGTTAATTTAAGCTCAATAGTCCTGTAAAACACATACAATTCTTTTTATAAATTGTTTGTCGTAATTCACACATGGTTCTAATTAGAAGCCTTCTATGATAATTGGAGACATCACAGACAGCTTTTAAATCTAACCTTTTATGATAGTTTTATAGACGGTTCTTAGCAAGAATCTTCTGTGATAATTTTTGTATCACAGACGGTTCTAAATATCATTACAAACATAGACGATCATGCTTGTAAAACCGTCTGTGATAATTATAAAACTGACGGCTTTTCATAAACTGTCTGTAATGAGACATGTAATATAAACCTTTTTGTAGTAGTATTAAAGGTTAAAATTTATACTATGTAAGAGTTCAGAGAGTAAAATAGACTTATTCTTGTCTAAGTATACCATGCTAGATTGGTCTCTGTTCATACGAACAAGGAACTTACAATATCGATTACTTTAATTGTGTGGTGCACGTAGAAGCCATGAAAAGGCACGAACTTCAATTCGAGGGCGAGTATGGCGAGGTGTTTTTCGAGGGGTATATGTTCGACTGGTTTCTATGCAGCTGTTGACCGGATTGTCATGTCTCGATCTATCCGGCTTTGAAGCTTCGTAGTCAATGTCAATTGCCGAAATTCGATAATCATAGCCGAAAAGCTTCAGTCGTTGTCTTGTCCAAATTTGTAAAGAAAGGAAATTATCCGTGCGCTGCAAGGTGGAATTCATTTTTTTAAGGAAAAATAGTAGGAAAATATCTTACTGCACATATATTTATATTATAAAGTTAAAAAAGAATAAAAAGAAAATCAACAAAAAACTACATCATGGCAAGCTTTTGAACCAATTATCAATGTTTGGAAATACTTATTCTTTGCTCGATGGATAAGCATAGCAAATTCCGTTTTGAATTTCCAATTTTTGTAGTGTGCATCGGGTACTCGGGTCGGGGTGTGCTGGTTTATCATTAAACCTTGCAGTTATTGTTGGGAAATCTTAAGCTCTAAGCAACGGCAGATCTAAGATTTCATCGTATCTCAGATTAAATTGTAATAGGCTAACAGCCTCAAAATAAATGTGAATTTAGACCCACACCATGGTATAATAGAAGTACGTCGTACATACAAATTTAGTTCAATACTTGAATACAAAACATAATAAGAAAAAACATAATAAAATATAAACAATATAGCATAGGAGAGATACAATTTGAGTTCCTAAATAATGAAGATTTACTCTTATCCTAGGCCGCCACCTCTTCATCAATGCTAGGAAAATAAGATGCTAATATTTTACTCCTTTTCATTTTGTATACCTAATTTCCAAATAGACAAAGAAAAACACGTGGCATTCAATACTCATTCGAAATTCAGATCGGCATTCAATATTTCAATTCATGTGGATGCTACTCTCTGCTGTTTACATCAGGGCAGTGATGTCTAGTGACTAGCAAGCACATTAGTAGCATACATTTGAAGATAGATGGCAAATATCTTGTTTCAGATAAGTCATCCAAAAAGAAATAAAATATATGATTACAACAATCTACGTCCAAATTTTAGTGCAGATTATTTCTTACAAATGCAAAGAATCGTGTGTACCGCGTTGAATTGAATGAAATCAAGGATCAAACACGTCATTTGCTACCAACAAAGCAATTCACCACCTAAAATACCAAATGCTCATTTCAGAATCACAGTGGACATCTTCTTCCCTGCAAGTTATCAAGTACATTCTGCTCTTATGTAGTTATGTACATGATAATCACTACTCACAAGTCACAACTTTGATTTAGCATCAGCCATCAAGGCAACAAATCATCAGTGATTAATTCATACAGCTATTAAACTTTAAAAGATTACAAGTTAACCAGATAGCATTGCATCAATCTACACTCTACAGTCTACTATTTATCTGTAATCTTACAAAGTCACAACCTTTATTCCCTATGATTCATCATTTGATTAATTTCATCAGACAACATAAAATCTTAAAATGGAGCACAGGGGTTTGGGGAGAAATGGAGATCGGGGAGAATGGGGATTGGGGAACGAACCAAGTCAAGTAGTCAACCAGCTTATTGGGATTTCTAGATTGGGGAATGGCCGAACAGGGCTCGTCGGCGCAAGGAAGCGGAGCCGACATGGGAGGGTGGTTGGACAGGCGGTGGCCCTAGAGGCCGGGAGCCGGCACTGGCAGGAGGTAGCGGCGCCGGTGCTGGAGCCTCGAGTCAAGGCGGTGCTGGCTGTTGGAGAACCTTGGAGGCGTGGCCGCGTGGGTGTGGATCCGTCGAGGGAGGCCGGAGCCCGGAGCTGCTGCCATGGGACTGGATGGAGGATGGTTGGATGTAACGCAACTACTCAACTATGAACTAGGGTTCGCATGGTGGCCAAAAACGGTCAGGACTTGGAGTTGGTGGCCAAAAAAACTAATGCTTTACAATCATGAATGAGGCTGGGCTGCTGGCGTCTTAGAACATTAGGTTTGTGCAGGGCTTGATGCCTTAAATATATGGGGAATGATTTTCTATTGTGGGCAGAGCCATGACTTGCTGCCTTGAGCTAGGCTGTGAAGCATCGGACTGAGCCACTAAACATCTGATTTTTTCAGTCTATATAAAAAGATTTGCACTACTATTTTTGCTGGGCTTTGGATTATAGTCTACCTAGCCTAAGGCCCAGATCTGCCGCTGGCTTTATGCACAACCATAAAAGAGATACTGAAATAACCTTTTATTACTAAAATACTACAATAACATCAAATTAGTCCTCTCTTCCTAAGTTAATTATCTAAGTATATGATGTTAAATTAACTCCCTCTAAGCCACTGTAAGGAGGGCTATGGCCAATTCAAAACCCTTAATAATATATTGATATTTCATAGAATAGATATTTATCAAACAATAAACTAGCTCTCTATACAAAGGATTAATACACAATCCATTGAGTTAGCCCCTCTACCTCTGTTTGTGAGCGAGGCCACAAGTGCAACTGTTGACTCTGAAAGAAATCTCTACACACAAGCGATATCTTCATGTGAATCTAACTTGTAATCTCTGCTACTTAAAAGACTTACAATGAGTGATGGTGAGTCCTTTCTTCCTCCCTACTCTCATAGATAGTTTGGCGCCGATAGGGGGGCCCACATCCTAAAACATCTCTACCAATAAATAACAAACTAACTAACTTAAACACAACAACCACTGCTACAGGCAGGCCTATCACAGACGGTTCGGAACCGTCATCACAGACGGTTTTCGAACCGTCTGTTTTTATGTGTCAGTGATAATAGGTGGTTATCACAGACGGCTCTCGAGCCGTCTGTGATAACTCACATTACAGACGGTTACACACAACAACCGTCTGTGATAGACGACTTTCACAGACGGTTACACACAACAACCGTCGGTGGTAGACACTATATCACGAGCGGTTCTGTTTACGCCGCACGTGCGTGATACAGAAATATCACGAGCGGTTTGTGTGTGTAACCGTCGTGAAAATCGTCTATCACGAGCGATTGTTGTGTGTAACCGTCATGAAAGTCGTCTATCACGAGCGGTTGTTGTGTGTAATCGTCATGAAAGTCGTCTATCACGAGCGGTTGTTGTGTGTAACCGTCATGAAAGTCGTCTATCACGAGCGGTTGTTTGCAAAAATCGTCTGTGATAGCAATTGCAACAGCAGTTTTATTTGCCGTTTTTTTGGCTAGCCTCAGGATATGCTAGCCATGCCCTCTGAAAGCAAGCAACAAGATTACAACATATATATACACTGTGTAACAAGATCACATACATTGCGATACGGATCGACAAAAGAATCACATACAATTTTGCAACTAAAAGTTACGCAGATAAGTTAATTGCAACTGATTAGTGAATTACAAATGTAACAAACGTCCAACAGATGACATACAAATATAGAATGAAAATCGTCACACTGTTCTGACTAATGTTTGATTAAGCGCACAACTAAGTGATTTGTACAATTGCATGTAATGTTTCAATATCTAATGATCACCATTGCCGGGGTAGAACTCTCCAGCCTTTTTTTATACACTTTGCTAGTAAGAACCCGGAGAGTGTTGCACGAATTTCGACGAGTCGTTCAAGATCATATGTACTTACGTCGAAGTCCACCCGCTGTCGCTAGGAGCAATAAGTCATTAATTAGCATGTGTGTATATATACATATATAATCAAAAAATAATAATTATTGCAAGAACATGACAAACCTCTGGATCATCGATCTTACTATCCACGATTTCCTTCATATGGCGGCAAACGTAGAATCCACATACATTGCCCTGTAGTTGTTGGTGACACTGTAAAAATTACATTACGTACATAGGTATTGTCAATTCTAGAGGCATTATAACAAAGTGTGATATAGGATTGTTGTGTTGTAGCGGGTACCGGAAATCGCGTGTTGTGTTGCAGCGTGTCACTAGATTTGTCGTGTCTTCCTCCCTGGGCAACATAAGCGGCAAGCGACCTCGTGATTCAAAAAGTTAGCCTCGGCGTTGCAAACGAAGGAAATATTACAATAAAGTTATGTATGGAGGAAATGAGTTTACTTGTTAAGTACTTCTTGCACACGACTGAAGTCGTGGTTACTCCTAAGTAGGGAATCAAGGTATATTATCTTGCTCCACTTTGGTATAATCACAATCAGAATCCAGTGTTGCCTAGTCATGTACACACCATAGTGATTAATCCTAGGTTCATGCTGCATGTAAAGTACAAATGAAACATATGTGGCAACTAGTGAAGCACTTACCCTTGGTTGAAAGGAAACATGATGTACTCCTTGTCCATGTGAGTAAGCAATCCCTTCGTTATGTAATTTTGCACGAAGGATTCATTATCTTTGATAACTGGATCGGAGACCAAGTGAGGGTCGAGGAAACCCACCGGTTATCGCGATCGCCGGACTCATTGGATCATGCATCTATATATAAGGAAAGAGTAATGACATTTATCGGTATAACGTGAATGTAGAACTTCATTGTACAGTACACTTACGGTGTCCAGCAGCGTCGAAGCGAGGCGTCGAGTTCGTCGAGATTGAATAATAAAAACAAGTCATCGAATGTCACGACGATGTAGCCTGTGTCGTGGAGGAAATGCTGCTCCGTATATTTCACAGTGAATGCACTCTGCCGGTTTGGCTTCATGTTGGACTTCTCCATGTACCAGGCATGCAATGTATTGCAAATCATGCCAAGCCTGGGTAATTGTGACTCAGTGACCAACGACACTCCTAGAGTGAACTTCCGTGGCACGTGAGGCTTATTTTTCTTCCCTTGAGTCTTATAGCCTCGCTTACGATACGTTCTCGGTGGCGTCTCGGCGGGAGCCGATGCAATAGGCTTCCAAACCGGAGCTGGAGGTGGAGCCACCAGAGCCGATGTGACAGGTCCAGGGCGATGTCCCTCTTGCGACACTGGAGGTGGAGCCACCGGAGCCGATGTGACAGGTACAGGGTGATGTCCCTCTTGGGACACTGGAGGTGGAGATCGTGGCACGGACAAGTCGAGGGCAATGTCCCTCTTGGGCCACTGAACGAATGTGTGGATAGCATCCCCTAATGTCTTAATCTCTTCGTTTGGGGGCTTCTCAAGAGGGACGGTGTTAAAAATATCATTAATCATGTCCACCTGGACCTTTATGAAACCGGTCTCTACTTGTACATCGTGCACCAGCGTACTTGACAGCGTACTTTGAGGATGCAAGGCATGGGCACCTACATAACGACACAAGATGAGTTAAGGCGTCCACCAGAGAGATCTATGCAGCATTCTAAAGAGGTGCATTACCTGAATGTCATCGATAGGTAAGAGGGCGTCGCTATGTTCAGTATTTGGTGTGGACACACAGCTACTGTGACGTTGAGGGGGACTGGGTACCGCAGTAGTAGGAGTAGTAGGGGTAGGTTGCGATTGGTTGCGGACTTGTCTCAGTTCTTCCCTCAATGAATCTATCTCTCCACGAAGTGAGACAGTCTGCTCTTGAAGTGAGGCAGAGAGTTGTTCCTGAATTTGAGCACGAAGCTCCTGTTTCATTTGGTCGTTGCGGTACGCCTTGGATATCTTCATACTCCTATATGTCTCAGAGTAATCTGGAAATCCGTGCTTCCAAGATACGTAAACCCCCAAGCCTCGTGTGCGACCTGGGTGCTCCTTGTTTCCCAGGGCCTGTGATAGTAAATCTCTCTCCCTGTATTCTTGAAAGGTTCCACGAGAATATTCAGTAGTCAATGATTGCTGCAAAAGGCAATTAATCATGTTATTTTTGAACCCATTAAGTTCAAGAGGTGTTAACAACTATATAGTTTAACTTATCTTACGAGCGTTGGGACACTTCCTCATCTGCGAGGTTTTGAAAGAGACACCAAGATGTGGTTGATGACCTCGCTCTTAACGATTCGAGCACGCTCGTTTGCGATCCGGCAAATGGCGGGAGGCCTCCGATCGGAGTGCGACCTCGTCCTGCATCCTCCACTGCGGGATTTTACCCGCGTACCAGCGGTGCCGAGTGCGTGAGGGTGAGTGTTTTGTGATTGGATAGCCTTGTGCGCGCACTTTGTTGTTCAAATTCAGCCGTTGTCTTCATCTACACAAAGGCCTCCCATGCTTCGGCGACACGAAAGGATACTTTGTGAAGGCGTAAGATCCTTGGCCACGTCTCGTCGTAAGAGTGCTCTTAAAATTCTTCCATGCTTTTCCCATTGCGAGGAGCGCGTGCCGTCGCACGAGTCCCTGTACTTCTGCTGGGATCTCGAACAAATGTGTAACTTCCTCCCATAGCTGATTTTTCTGATCGTTTGACAAATCTCTCCAGCTTGCTATGGTGATGGGGACCCGTTCCCTTCCAATTATCCCGCAGGTACTCCGAAATGATGCAATTGCTTTCTTCGGTTGTAGAGAGACCCCATCCGGAGAGACCACTGTGATGGTCATTCGGCCATCTGGCCTTTTCGATACTCCTCGGCCACGCTTAATTTTCCCAATCTTGGGAGCGTGAGACCAGGATAGCGACACGAAGCTGTGAGGACGCCATCTCTCTTCTAAGAAAAAAATAACTGCAGTGTGTCACTAGCCTGTGAGGTGTGGGCCTAAACAAAGTGTGTCACTAGCTTCATGCCCTTTGAAAGTCTATGTGGTATATCTCTAGCTATAGCTAGCTGCTAATAATTCATATATAGCAATATAATTCTAGTATGATTATGTGAGCACAAAGATGACATCAATCGAAATACAAATGTCATAACATGTATGTAATCAATATGACAATGTAGCATATATGACAATGTAGCATATATAACAATGTATCAATATGACAATGTATCAATATGACAATGTAGCATATATGACAATGTATCAATATGACAATGTATCAATATAACAATGTAGCATATATGACAATGTATCAATATGATAATGTATCAATATGACAATATATCAATACAAATTTCCAGCATGTGTAAATTCGGCCAGTATATATATCAATATGACAATGTAGCATATATATCAATATGACAATGACAATGTAGCATATATATCAATATGACAATGTAGCATATATATCAATATGACAATGTAGCATATATATCAATATGACAATGTAGCATATATATCAATATGACAAATCTAAAACCTAGCTAGAGTCTGGGGAGGAGGGCACCGGAGTCGGGGCAGGAGGGCGTCGGGCTCGCGGGGGAGGAGGGAGCTAGAGTCGGGGGCGGGAGCCGAGCCTGGGGGAGGGAGCGGTGTCGGGGAAGGAGGGCACCGGAGTCGGGAGGAGCGGCGTCGGGAGCGACCGGCGGCGGGGGGCGTCGGCGGGAGGGCGCGGCGTCGGGAGTGACCGGCGGCGGCGGCGGCGTCGGGAGGGAGCGTCGGCGGGAGGGCGTGGCGTCGGGAGTGACCGGTGGCGGCGGCGGCGTCGGGCGCGACCGGCGGCGTCGTCGGCGTTGGGAGGGTAGGCGCGCGCGAGATATCGGGCGCTAGAGATGTAGAGTGCGAGAGTGCGGAATCATGTCCTAGATGGGGTATTTATAAGGAACACTATCACGAGCGGTTCCCTTAAGGAACCGTCGTGATATCTCTATCATGCGAGCGGTTCTATAAATAAACCGTGCGTGATATGATACTATCACGACGGTTATAAGTGAAGAACCGTCAGCGATAGGCATACTATCACTGACGGTTCTTCACTTATAACCGCTGCGTGATAGTATCATATCACGACGGTTCTTACCTTATAACCGTCTGTGATAATATAATATCACAGACGGTTATAAGTGGAGAACCGTCTGTGATAACTATCACAGACGGTTCTAAGTGTATAACCGTCTGTAATAAGCCTTTGCCCACTACTTGTCGATCTGTAATAAACCTTTGCCGGTTGGCTGTTGTAACTACACTACCAGCATTCAATAAGACCTGTCACAGAGTGTAATGAATATAACTACTCCTACCAACATGCAAATTCACAAATACTGATTCGAGTCATTTTACAATTGCAATAAAACATATATAGTTACATTTATTACACATAGCTATTTTATTTTAAATAAAGCCCTTCACGATGATCGACACGCATGTAGCTTGTTTCATCGCCTTGTTCTTCCTCGAGCCTGATGCCGTCTCCGAATGGAGGTAAATCATCAAATTGATTGTACTCTTCCTCATCCACAACATTCTCAACTCCGACAATCCTTCTTTTTCCCTGAAGAACTACATGGCGCTTCGTATTTGCCGGGTCGGTTACATAAAATACTTGAACAACTTGCCTTACGAGTACGAATGGTTCGTCTTTGTATCCTATACATTCAATGTCCACGGTAGTGACACCGTACTTGTCGACCTTTACACCCCGTGTGAGATGGACCCAATGGCTTCGAAATAGAGGAATCTTGAAAATTACGTAGTCAAGCTCCCAAATCTCCTCTATAAGCCCGTAGTACGAGCTTGGGCCAGCGGTACTGACGTGCGCATCATAAGCATCTATGCGGACACCTGAGTTCTGCACAGTGCTCTTTTATCCTGATCTGTTGTATAAAATGTGTAGCCATTAATGTCGAATCCTTGCCATGTCACAATTGTAAATTTTGGCCCTTTTGCCAACCATTGTAGTGTTTCACTTGACGACCTCCTAGTCAATTGCGCCTTCAACCATTCGTTGAACTGACGATTGTGTTGTCTCGTGATCCAAACTTCTGACTGGCCTGCATTCTCTTGACGTAGCATGTCCTTGTGCTCTTCAATATATGGGGTCACTTGGTCATGTGTTGTAAAAGCGTGAAATGGGCTTGAGCATACGTATTTTGATCCGAGTTATTGCTTTCCTTCCGATAGTCCGATACTCTCTAACCTCCTCGTGGCGAGATACAGTACACCTATCGGATCGACTGAGCCATGTAGCCGATCACGAATTCAATGACCTCTTCTGTTGTATAACCTTCGATGATGCTACCCTCCGGTCAAGATCGATTGCGTACATAGGACTTGAGAATTCCCATGTACCTTTCGAAAGGGCACATATGACGTAGAAACACGGGGCCGCATATTTTTATCTCTTTCACAAGGTGGACAATGAGATGGACCATGATATCAAAAAATGATGGAGGGAAATACATCTCTAGATGACATAGAGTTGTCACCACCTCGGTTTGTAGAGCATCTAGTCCATCGGGATCAATGACCTTCTGAGCAATTGCGTTAAAGAAATAACACAGCCTTATTATTGTCACTCGAACCTTGTTCGGCAAAATACTTCTAATTGCAACAGGTAGCATTTGTGTCATTAGCACATGGCAGTCGTGGGACTTCATGCTAATTAATTTCAACTGTTCCATGGAAACAATTTTCTTCGTGCTGGTGGAGTGACCGGATGGAACTTTCACACCATGTAAGGACTCGCACATTCAGTTCTCTCGGACTTAGGCAGTGTAGCAAGTGGGGAAGGTATGTCCGGCCTTTATCGGTCTCTATCGGTGCTAACTCGGTCCTGATGTTCATAGCGACCAAATCACGTCTTGCGTTAACACCATCCTTAGTTTTATCAGGAATGTTCAATAAGAGACCAATCAAACTATCACATACATTCTTCTCTACGTGCATGACATCGACGCAATTCCAAACTTCTAAGTGCTCCCAATAAGGCAAGTCCCAAAATATTGACCTTTTTTTTCCACATGTTCTTCCTCAATTTACGCCCCTTTCCAAGCACAACATTTATATCCTTGACCATATCATACACCTCTTTCCCGCTAAAAGGTCTTGGTACTGAGTCATTTTCTTTTTTTCCATCAAATTGTTTTTTCATCTTGCGGTATGGGTGATACTTTGGAAGGAACCTACGGTGACGCATGTACACAGTTTTACGCGAGTTGTTCAACCACACACTCTCGGTATTGTCTAAGCAGTGCGGACACGCTTTGGCTCCTTTTGTGCTCAACCTAACAGTTACCAAGGGCGGGAAAATCATTAATGGTGCGAACAACATAGCGCGTAGAGTAAAGTTCTCTCGTTTATCCGCATCCCATACATGTACCCTTCGTTCCACAAGATTGCAAGATCTTCTACCAATGGTGCTAGGAACACATCAATATCGTTGCGGGTTGCTTGGCCCTTGGATAAGTAGTGACATCAAAATATACTTCCGCTTCATACACAGCCAAGGAGGAAGGTTATACATGCATAGAGTCACGGGCCAGGTGCTATGTCGGCTGCTCATGTTACCAAAAGGATTCATTCCATCTGTACTCAATCCAAACCTTATATTTCTCGGTTCCACACCGAAATTCACAAACATCCTATCGATGTTCCTCCATTGGGCAGAATCAGCAACATGTCTTATCATTCCGTCTTTCTTACGCTGCTCCAAGTGCCAACGCATCAATCTTGCATCCTTGCGGTTTGCAAATAAACGCTTCAAATGGGGGATTATAGGAAGATACCACAACACCTTAGCAGGAGCTCCTTGCTTTACCTCGATGCCCTTTCCATCATCAGAGTCATTTTTACGCTTGTATCGGGATGCTTTGCACACCGGATAAACATTTAAGCTAGCATACTCTTTACGGTACAGGATACAATCATTCGGACATGCATGTATTCTTTCTACTTCCATTCCTAATGGACAAAGAATCTTCTTGGCTTGGTAGGTGGTTCTAGGCAACATATTTCCCTCTGGAAGCATGTCCGCTAGGAGACTTAACAATGCCGTGAAACTCTTGTCGGACCAACCATTGCTTGCCTTCAATTTCAGTAGTTCTAGAACTGATGACAACCTCGTGTATTGCGGCTTGCATCCCGAGAACAAAGGTTTCTCCGAGTCCTCCATCAAGCCCTCGAATTTACCAAACTCTCTCTCATCAGTAGTTCCTTACGCATCACGTAACATCTGATCCAGATTGTCATCCTGTGATCCATCCGTGGCCTCATGATCAAAAGCACAGTCCACAACTAGCATATCGTTGTCCCCATCGACTATGTCATAACTACCAGCTTCTTGTGTACACTTCTCTTCACCGTGACTGGTCCAACATTCGTACCCTTTTCTGAAACCCCTTCGAATCAAGTGAGCTTCGATCTGCGCTGAGTTGCTAAACATCTTGAGATTATCACAGTCAATACATGGACAATACATATATTTTATCCCTTTTTAACATATCCATTTCGGCGCTCTTCTAAAAACAGATCGCCAATAATGTACTCTTCACTCACACGGTTCTCAATGTACATCCGTTTGATCCATTTCGCTAGCTACACAAGTAACAAATGGTTGCCAAAAATGATTATTACCGCAACTAAGAAGATCTATTATCATCTCTAAGCCATCCATTACAAAAACATATATGCATAATTAAAAGTAATTGAGTACTAACCTCTGATTAGATCACTAATTAGAAGATAGCGATATATTTTCACCCCGAACTCCCAAAAGCGGCGCCTTGCTCCACCGACGCAGCGCATGCAATAAAAAAGATCATCGACCCGTCCAAGTCCATGTATTAATAGGGCAATTATCACAGACGGTTATTAACACGTACCATCTGTGAAAATTCGTATCAAAGACGGTTTGTTATACGCACCGTCTGTGATAGTAGGGACATCAAAGACGGTTCGTGTTAATAATCGTCTGTGAACTATCACAGACGGTTATTAACACGAACCGTCTGTGATGTCCCTACTATCACGAGCGATTCGTATAACAAACCGTCTGGAATTATCACGAGCGGTTGTTAACACGAACCGTCTTTGATGTATCTATTATCACGCACGGGTTGTATTAATAACCGTCTGTGATAGTATCACAGCCGGGTGGCAGTATGAGCCGTCTGTGATAGTTAGGCACAGACGGTTCCGTATGAACCGTCTGTTATTTACCCGTCCAGTATAGCCTGTTTTGTAGTAGTGAACAATGTCCCCCTAACAAATTAACTTAACCACCTCTGTAAAAAAAATCTATAACGGAAATGGAATACAATGTGGGTCATAAAGAAACTCGAATATATAAGGGAAATGGAGCACAATGTGGGTCATAAAGAAACTCGACCAGACGTGGTTGCGGAGCTGAAGGCGCAGTGTATGCTGAGCACGACTGTAGAGGCGTAACACCGGCCTAAGTGAAGGTCGGCCAAGCACGGCGCTGGAGGATGTGGTGGTGTAAGCTGAGCCAATGACAATGATTTAATGTACTAGTGTAACATTTTTTTTTATCCATAGCAAATCACAAATATTTAACTAATATAGGTAAAAACCTGTAACTATAAGTAACCAACTTGCTATGCGCCTATGGCAGTTCGCCATTCCTCAAGGAGCGTCCACCACAAACGCTGCCTGCACGAGATTGCTGCTCTGGGAGCAGCACGAGATTGCTGCTCTAAGTGATCGCTGATATATCGCTGCTTAGCGAGCTTTGTTCACAGGAAACAAGCGAGGAAATATGAGGCGTATAATTTTCGACATTCAGCAGCTGGCTTTTGAGCCTAAGTACTTAACAAAAAGAAAAGGCCTTTTGCAGAATCCTCACCTGAATTGGATAAAACACAATGTACATGGTGTATTTGTGGAAGAGACAGAAGACAGAAGTAGCTAGCTGGTATACGCAACGCGAGGGACAAACATGCATGGCAGTCTTGGAAAGACAAGGAGTTGGGCCACCTGGGTGTTAGAAACGAGATGGGCTGGATTCGTGACTTCTCTGTCCTCCGATCCTCCTTGTATCCCTTTCTTGCTGATAACCCCCTGATTCCCTGCTCTCAGTCTAAACTCTATTTAATTCCTCCTTAATAACAGGTGTAATTTGCAACTATCAAAGCAGGACCATAACAGTTATTCTTGTTGAGGAACCATCACTGTCAAGTCCAGTCTGATCAATTTCTCCTAGACAAAAGAGATGGATCAAATACAGAATAATGCAGATCGTAGATTGAACAGAGAGATGAGAAGAGAAGTTCTTTCTTTATTTCTTTTTTTCCAAGTACATGTTACAATAATTGGTACCCTCTATTTATAGACTAAGTGGTGAGGTGCCCACTATAGGCCTAGGCCCAGATATCATAACACTCCTCGTTTGGCACTCATCTGACATGTTCATACCTTATCAAAACTCCATAAAACCTAGTGAAAAAATTTAGATAAAGAGTACATGATACTCCCTCCGTCCGGAAACGATGGACATATAACTCGTTGCAGCGAGACCAAGGAAAGCATCGAACGAGCCGCACAATGTTTCGGTTTCCTCTGCATGCGTCGCACACTATATGGCCGAATCGCTCGTCGCGCCATCCCCGCGCCTAGTGAAATTTCAGGATCGTATCTTGGCCGTGCCATCTCCGCACCAAGCGCCAACATCGCTGTATGATCGTGCCTCGCCGCTACCGTCAGATCTCGTGCCATCCCCGCGCCAGGCGACAACGAAATTGCATGATCGTGCAAACGGCTTGATCGAGCAAATCATGTGGTGGCCAAACGCATTGATCCAACGATGAGTTGTTCTGGCCAATCATCGATCGAGAGACGAGCAAGATCGATCCGCCATCCCTGTCGAATTTGCATGGAACTTTCAAATTTGGCCACCCCAATCCCGCCTTCATGGCCCTATAAAGCCACTAGATCATCTCAGCTTCTGTCGCCATTAGCCACCAGATCATCTCAGCGCACTTCTCCCCCATGGCGGCACACGATTTTGATCTAAACTTCAATCCACCCGATTGGAACCTAAACTATCCAAACGATTGGAATGGTATTGGCGAGTGGGATGGACTTGCAGGTGAACTTGACTATCATTTGGTGTGTGTGTTGCATACAATTTGTTTTACAGAGATTTTCATTCCATCGAGCTGACTTGTTATTGTTTCTTTCCTTCTAGATGGATATGACCAAGGGGAGGGAGCCCACGTAGATGTAGAAGAAGAGGCAGAGAATGGTGATGAACAAGGAGATGGAGGATCTTCTAATTCAACTGGTAAATGCACACTGAATTTTTAGGAGTAGAGATGGAGGATCTTCTAATTCAACTGGTAAATGCACACTAAATTTTTAAGAGTATTCTAGTTCACTGTGACTGAACTCAAATTTTCAGAAAACTGAACTCTAAATATTCTGTAGAATCTGAAAACTCAATTTTTTAGGTCTACAATACTCTAATTCCTTTTGACTGAACTCTGAAAACTGAAAATTTAGGTCTAGTTCACTCTAATTGAAATTTGAAATTTTAGGTCTGGTTCATTTCTAAAATTGAATTTAGAGTTTAAGCTGTTTGAGCTGTTTAGAGTTATAATCATATCTGAAAAAATAATTATATGCTGATTTTGAGTTTGAACTGTTTTTAAAATGTGCGAATGTGAGGAAGAGGAGGTTCTACACAGATGAACTCAAGATCGCCATATATCTGGAGTTGTTGGCGAATACAGATCCACCAGTGCTGCATCATGGAGTGTCTAACCAGGTTGCACTAAAATTTGGTGTGCCACAGAGACTTGTGCAGAGTGTGTGGCGCAAAGGACAAGATCACGGTGGGATAGAGGGTGTAAAAAACAAATTGATTAAAAACTGTGGCCGTAAAAGAATAAAAATAGACATGGAAGCCATCAAAGTTGTGCCTTTAAGGGAGCACACAACCTTCCATGATCTTGCAAATGCTATGGGTGTGAAGAAGAGTACACTTCATAGCCACTTTAAGGAATGATATTTTCGACGGCACACCAATGACCTAAAGTTTAGCTTGACTGATGACAACAAGAAGGTCCGTGTCTAGTATTGCTTGTCTATGCTACTAGTTTCAAACCATGTTCCTACTTTCAAACCGATGTATAACATTGTGTACATTGATGAGAAATGGTTCTATAGGACAAGACATAACCAAAAATATTATTTTGCCAATAATGAAGACCGAAAAGGGAGGTTAAAAGCAAAAACTTCATAGAGAAGGTAATGTTCCTTGCTGTGGTTACTCGGTCGATATTTGATGAGCATGGTAATTGCATTTTTATGGTAAAATTGGCATATTTCCCTTCGTCTACGTAGAGCCAGCAAAGAGATCGAGCACAAACAGGCCTAGAGGTAAGACATGCATGTGTACTTTAAAATTGACATCTTACTAGTTTAACTTATGCTAAATTTTGTTTCCATGTGTAGGTACCTTGGTAACAAAGGCGATGACATCAGTTACCAAAGAAACTAGCCGAGTATTCCTTGTTAACAAGGTCCTGCCCGCAATCAAAGAAAAGTGGCCCGCCGATGAAAGAGGGATGCCTACATTGATCCAACAGGACAACGCCAAGACCCATATTGATGTAAATGACCTAGAATATGTTCAAGCTGCCCAATTAGACGGGTGGGACATACAAATGACATGCCAACATCCAAACTCACCTGATCTTAATGTATTGGATCTCGGTTTTTTCGCAGCAATCCAGGCATTGTTTCGAAAAGGCACTCCGAATAATATCGAACAAATTGTAGCAAAAGTTGATCAGGTGTTTCGTGACTAACCAGTGGAGAGGGCGAACCAGATTTTCCTAACGCAACAGGCTTGCATGATGGAGATCATGAAGCACAATGGAGGGCAGCACTATAACATCCCACACATGACGAAGCAAACATTGGAGATGCAGGGTGCTCTTCCAACTAGCTTGCAGTGTCCAATAGATGTATACAATGAAGCTTTGCAGTTTTTCAGATATATTAGCATGTGTATGGAATCATAACCTCATCATTTTACTGCATCAAGATTAACATTGCTTTATCATTGGAGTACCATGACATGATTACAATACTTTGATGAAAATTAGCATAGTCTTGCATTCAACAAAATTAGCATAACATCATCATGATCTCCATACAATTGAGGAAGCATGATAGGCCACATCAACTTACAGACATTTTCTCCTTGTTTGTCAATCTTGAATATCCACTCCTTGGTAGTGGCTAGGAGCACCACAACATGCAAACAGAATAGAGATGCATGCATGCTGATTGCATTCAATACACCATAACATGCACACGAGTTAAGCTAATATGTGCATCAATTCTGAAAATCCCAAATTTCATTATACGTCCATCATTTCTGGACGGAGGGAGTACATGTTATGTTGTGTTACATGAATTGTCTCGTTAAAAACCTTGACCAAGAAACTTTAGAAAACTTGTAAAGGGAAAAAGAGTACAATTCATCCAATTTTATTTAATCTACATGATTTACTCTTTGGGTACTTGATCTTCGTAATCAAGTTTTAATAGTAAGCTCGAAAAGAATCTTCCCCTGAATTCTGCACTTCTCTAAGTCTCATCATTTCAATTCTATATAGACATATTTCAAAAATAGATGCTGGAAGTGACTTAATGAATAAATAGATCCATTCCTGCTCTACCTGAGGAAGTATGGTGTACTATAGCTTCTCAAATCATTTCTTGCATGTAGTCCATAATGTTAGCGTGCTCTTCTCTGCCATGTACTCATTGTTGAGAGTGAGACAGAGGTGGTGTCTAAGAAAGTGAAGTGCCTGATCATTTTCCTCAGGTGTGGGTTTGGCATCTTGTGGTGCACCAATCCCAATGGTAGTGTGGAGTTTCTTGGCTTTAAGTACGATCTCGACATCAGAAACCCAAGTCAAATAGTTTTGGCCATGCTGGGCCAGTTCGTCGAACTCCTAGTTCATGATGCGTGTCATCTACATGTGCATAAAAGGAATATAAAAAATTTATAGTAGGTAAATATGCATGAAATAAATTGGATAATGATACAAAGTGCTCTTGTGATGTTCCAGAATTTTTTGTGTATTTTCTATAATGTTTACTGCTATTTTTAGTGATTAAAGGCAATTTACATAATTACGATTAATCAAAATAGTAAATAAATATAGAAAAGCATAGCAATAATAACAATAGTATTAAATATGCTTCAAATGCAAAAAAAATAACTCAAAATTTGAATTCCTGGGGCAATTTTATGCTAGGATATGAATTTTCAGTAAATTCTGCAATTTCTAGGGGTCTATCTGTCAATTTTCAATTCTGAGAAAATTTTTCACGTAATTTTTTGATTTTCTGTGGGTCTTTTTTGCAAACTTTTGGGTATCAGGCTCCCACCTCCCCCTTTTTCTCTTTTTTCTTTTACCTGCCCGGCCAGGCCCTTTCCTGGCCCACTCGGCCCATTCAGATCCAGTCAAAAGGGAGGGGTTGGGTTTACCCTACCCCTATTTACGTGCAATGGTGGTGTAGGCCCGAGTCCGTGTGCGGCAGCGCCAATGCGGCCGATGACGGCGCAGCACGGTAGGAGTCCATGTGGGCTGGCGCAGTGCGGAGCTCGTGTAGGGTAGCGCCGACGAGGAGCCCATGCAAGGGCGGTGCAGCGCAGCTCTGGGCTGTGCGGTGGCAACGAACATGAGCAATGTGGCGGCTCGTGTGATTCAACGTGGCACAGATGTGCGGGGCTCAACGGCACGGCCGTGCAAGGTGCGGCGTGGCCGTTTGGGGTCGGTAACGTGGCCGTGCGGGGCACGCGGCGTGGCGCCAGAGCGATGGTGCGCGCTTGACGCGCGCGCGGTATGCGAGGCTGGTAGTGCGGGGTGGCGTCACGATGGTTTGATGGTGGCTCACGCGGATGTCAGCCATGCGACGGCAACACCGGTGCGGCCGGAGTGGTGCAGCGTGGTGGTGGCTCATGCGCGCGAAGGCCAGCCGTGCGATGACGGTGACTCACGCGCGGAGGCGGGCGGTGGCATGACCGCATGCGGGTAGTGCGAGCACGGTCGGTGGCCGAACAGTGTTATCATCCATCATTTTTTTCAAATCTATAGTACAATCAATATCTACTCTTTATACAACCTACCGATTGGCATTATGCCAGCGACTTCAAGTTTGCTTGTGATAGATTAGAGCGGATTTGCATCATAGAAAATAATCTAGAATGCAAAATTTATGAAAAGCGATCTAGATAGATAATTCAATCTATGAGTGCTTGAATGATTACCTTCATTTCACCAGAGCAATTCATGCTGATAACGTATTGAGAAACTATCACTAGCAAGTCTAGTCCGATTGATTTCTCATAGGCGAAAGAGATAGATCAAATACAAAATAAGGCAAAGAGTAGATTGAATAGAGATATAAGAGAGGAACTCCTTTATTTATTACTTTTCTTTCCAAGTACATGTTACAATGATTGGTACCCTCTATTTATATACTATGTGGTGAGGTGCCTATCATGGACCAAGGCCTCAGGCCCATGACTAGCTTTCCTAACAATCCTATCCTTCTAGAGAGTCCCATTCAACTGGAAACACGTACAGGAAGATGAAGTAACTGCATATCTAGAAGTTTGGCTACTTGCGTGCCAATGGATCAACGACTCGATGATGCTGGAAACTAACTAAGCTCAACCTCAGTTACCACAAGCTGACAACATCTATGCTGCATCAATTGATGGTGACTTCTTTGATCTAGGGAGCAACTTAAGGAGCTATACCTAGAGATACCTGGATTGTACCTCTCTGAGTCCACAATAATTCTTCATAAGTGCAGACCCTAATCTACACTCACGCTATTGTTGACACTAGATACACACAATAAAAACACCGCAACCGCACGGATCAATTTTAGCATTTCATCTAGAGTGTTCTAGGATTATCGAATCCATAAAGAACAGGCTAACGATCATGTTAGGCTTTTCTAATCAACTTAATGTAACTACCCAACAAGTGAAGTGGATGTGAAAGGTGGAAATCCTATCGCGAGCCTACGTTCAGATGTTCTAGGGTTAGAGGGTTCGAGCATGATGTGATACTACTATGAAAACAACTCTAAATTTATCTATTAGTATCACGAACACTACTGAATAAATTGATCCATCATCTAGCCTAACCTTTTCACCGTTATGCGCAACAAACCATAACCTTATTGTAGGTACCTTCGTATCTACACTAGAAAGTCTACCTTTTCACTGTCATACTAATATGGGCCACAACCATCTATGGGTAGTCAACCTACTTCTAATTTCTAGAAAGCATGGGGATGTATTGGAGGGTACCCTTGGGGTCATTTTTACAAGGGACTAATGGGTTATGGCTTGGATGTGGTAGAGTTGGAAACAACAAGTAAGGCAATCAAGTTAGACTTTCCTTCGAAGTCGAGTCAGTTTCTACTTTCCTTCTATGTAGCAAGAGGTCATCACTCTATCATCTTAACTCCAAATTAGATGATTTAAATTGTAGCCCATGAAAAGATTTACAATTTGTTAAATAGGAATCGACTCTGAGAACATCGTATTCTAATTCAGAAACATGTTGTAAGCTGACTGCTACGTCTTAGATTGTTATGTGTAGCCTACCTTGCAGGGCCATAACACCCATGTTTAAATTCCAAATTAGGTTTGTGAGAACTCTAAATTGCCATCAACCTATCGAAGGCTTGATGTTTCCTTCATAACTTTTCTGTTTGAACTCTAAATTGGGCAAATGGTATATGTGTTTTTATTGTCTCAATAAGAGCATCAACAGAAAAGCCTCCAAATGGGATTTGAAGATGTCTTTATCACTGAAAGCACATAGAAAGAATATTCAAAACCCGTCGATTTGCTAGTTTAGGAGCAAACTTCTCCAATTGAGTGTATTTGGCATGATAAGCATCAAAATATGTTTTCCTACGATTCATAACATTTTTACATATATCTCAAATATTGCCCGACCCTCAAGCCATTCAACTTCGATGATAACCCACTTTACTCACAGAGATCATTCTATTCATTGCACCAAATGGAATAAATAAAAGCAAAACTTTTTAGTTAGATATGTTTATAGTGCCATAAAGATGAATTATTCTAAACCATAGAAAACAAAAGTTATTATATACTATTAAGATTGATGATATATTGTTACATTTATATTTCCTTCCACATGTAACTTTTTAGTAGTCATAAGTATGTGGTACTTGACCTAGAAAAAAACCTATGTTTTCTTTATTATGAAACTATAATGTTAATTGTAACTGCATGGGAGTTGGAAGAGAGAGTAAATATACTTGTCTTAGAGAATGTTTTGGATTACAAGTACTCTAGTCCAGTGTGGTATAGGATAGGATTGCAAGTAATAAACATGGATCCAAAATAAATTATAACCAATATATTTCAATTGCATAAATCTAGGAGAATGCAAGTAGTACGAGAGAGGTATCTTTAAATGGTAGACTTGGTAACAAATCACAACTAATGTGAATGTTATCAACAATATATATCATAGTTTAGTACGTCTAGAAGCTTTTTTTTAAGGGAAACACAACACGACACAAATATCCAAACAAGGCTTAAACTTACAGGGAACACATCAAGTGCAAATTCATGTATAGGTGCAATAGTGCAAATCCCAATATGGACCGTTGGATCAAGGATGAAAGCTTGAGAATATGGAAGCCCTCATAAATAGTTTTCTAACAAGTGAGTGGTTTATCCATAAAGTGGTCCATCATGTGACTCTCATGCCCCATTAAATCTAATACATTTGTCCTCGTTCGACAATATTCCACATGCAAATTTTGCATGATTACATCAAGACATAATTAAACATCAATGTTTTAGCTATCAAGATAATTTGAGAACCATATTTCAAATATCTAAATCTTGTCATGTAGAAAAATCTTGAGGGCCAAACTTGTAACATAAATAATTGTATAATTATCTTGAACACTTATGACACCAAACTTGGAATGTTACACAGCCTAAACAAACATAAAATCATGTCAATATGTACCATCTTAAAATTCATAATAATTAAAAAAATTCTCATTTTAGTATATTTCAAATTTGTTTGCAAATTTTCAAACTTTTCTCTTTTTATAGCACCTCAAAAGAATTTAATTTGAAGTAATCCAAAAAGGTGATCAAGTTCGAAAAAATTATTTGAATTCAAATTATTTAGGTTAGTTATTTTGAAAATTTTGGAGTTTATTTGAATTATAGGTAAATTAAATTGATTTTATACAAATTTCAAAAATCAAATTCCTATCTTAATTTCACCCTCAATCCTTCTTGGGCCAAAGCACATATCCTTGGCAATTTCACCCTCAATCCTTCTTGGGCCAAAGCATATATCCTTGGCTCAACTCTTTGCTCTGGCCCACCTAGCCCAACCCCCTCATTCTCATCCTCGATCCATATCCTCCTCTCCTTTATGTCTTACCCATTGAAAATTGTGTTTCCTTCTCCTCAATCCACATCCTCATCTTCTCTTTTCTGCCTCCCCCTTTGAAAATCGTCTTTTGCATGTTCCCTATTATGTGTCTCCCTCCCCTCTCTTTGATAGATGGGACCTAACGCCATCTATTAGGAGTTATTGACCATCGTTGCGGCTCCGCACTGTGCCATGCCTGAGAGCTAGGACATAAAGTGGAACGTTCAAGATTAAAAGTTGTTAACAACACTCAAGCGTTATATACATCCGTCAAACTTGATAGCATGACAAGATAACTTTTTCTAGATAACCAAAATGCATGCCATGGGTTATACAAGTGCAACAAGAACAACAATCAATTATGGGTAACAAACAAGCACTACAAGAACAACAAGCAATTATTGGAAGCTAACACATACACCATATCCTTCGAGCTAAGAGCGAAATAGCCTTGGAGATCATGAATAGAACATCAACCGACTCTTGATAGTCAAACACTTCACAACTTCAAGGTAAGATCCATGCTCGGGATCCCTACCTTTCTCTTTACCCAACATGGTCGGATCGGTCTCTGCACCCTCAGATGCCGATGAGTGGCGGCTTGATTGAGCGTCATCACGTAAAGCATCAAGCTTTTTGGATGGAACAAAGGCGATTTCTCGAGGCTTGTTCTTGCCCTTGTGGTACGTACCTCCTCCAGCTGTCCTTGTTTGGTGACAACAACTCCATGGCAAACTCGTTGTGCTTCACTACTACAGAAATTATCATCACAGACGGTTCAAAAATATTATCACAGACGGTTTTCTAAACCGTCTGAATTTATGGGTCAGTAATAATCGAAGGTTATCACAGATGGTTCAAAAATTGTCTGTGGTGTAAATATCATAGACGGTTTTTAACTAAAAACCGTCTGTGATATATAAATATCACAGATGGTTTTTAGTTTAAAATCGTCTGTGATATTTATATATCATAGATGGTTTTTAGTTTAGAACCGTCTGTGATGTGTGAGTATCACAGACGGTTCTAGTTTACAACCGTCTGTGATGTGTGAGTCACAGACAGTTATACTACAAAATCGTCTATGATAGTTCATTCTATACCTAAATTTTTTTCTATTTTTCAGTTAGCCTCAGAAAATGTTAGCTATGCTTTTTGAAAACAAGCAAAAACAAGTAAATACGATATCAAACATAGCAGAGAATATTTTATTTTCATTACAATTCACCATTACAACATCAGAAGATTACAATCCACCATTACAACATTACAATATTATAATCCACCATTACAATAGCAGAGAACATTCCATTTCCATTACAAATCGAGCAACAGAGAAGAAAGAAAATAGAATATGCAGCTCGGGTAGACCTTCTTAGCAGCCGCCTCACTGTAAGCTCCTAGGTAGCCCTAAACCTAACAAAGTAATTAGCAACAATGGAAATTATATACAATGGAGACCTAAAGTCCACAGAATGAAATACTACAAGAAACAATGGAGAGAGGAAGCTTACGATGCATTTGAAGGGAGGGGGCGGATGGGTTTGGGTGAGTATTTATAGAGGAAGGAGAGCTATGATCCGTGGGGTGTGGATTAGTCGATTTCTATTGGCTGGAACTAGGTTGAGGAGGATTGAAGGGCCCAGTCGTCAGAGAAATAATTATCACAGACGGTTCTTTATTAAGAACCGTCTGTGATATTAGCTATACATATACCGATACAATATAAACAACTAGTCTCAAAATATAAAATAATAAAGTTCTATATGGCTTATATATACTCATCTGAAAGGTTTCGATGAGATCTACAACTTTGCAGTTGAGACAAACCCCAAATTTCGAAAGGAAGATTGAAATTTTTGGTAAAAACAGAAATCAAAAACTTGTGGTTCAAATTTGACACTAAAGATGGCCGATTTTGGGGGTCTTCAAGGGCGACTAGCACAAGCTAGTCATTTTTTTGGATCGAACTCGTCGTTAGTTTTCCAACGAGTACAAGAACGTCGAAAACAGACACCGTATGCAAAAGTTATGCCCGTTTTACTGAAGTTGTGTCAAAACGAAATCCTACTCGAACTCAGACGGGAAACTACAAAATTTTAAGGATGTAGGAGGCGGGAAACATATCATAGACGGTTCTTGATCAAGAACCGTCTATGATATACCAATATCATAGACGGTTCTTAGTTAAGAACCGTCTGTGATATTGCGGAATATCACAGACGGTTCTTAATCAAGAGCCGTCTGTGATATTCCGAATATCACAGACGGTTCTAGTTTAGAATCGTCTGTGATAATATAACAGACGGTTCTTATCAAAAACAGTTTGTGATTGTATTTAACACAAATGGTTCTTATGAACCGTCTGTGATGAGACGTCTAATATAAACGTTTTTGTAGTAGTGCTTGTTCCTATTCTCCATGACCTTTTGACGGTGCTTCGTCATGTGGCCGCCACGGGCCTGGAGGTTTGTGAAGGTCTTGGAGCAGTAGCAGCACATGTACAACGGTTGGCCAAGCATCGGGAGCACATCCCTTTGCCTTGATCCGCCATTGCCGAACCTTGCAGCCATGATCTTGCAACGAGCTCAATGGAAGCTCTCTACAAAGAGACTAGATAGATAATTGGAGTATTGTTTGCTATTTCCAGTGGGTTAATTGGGTGCTTTAAATAGGAATTGGCTGGCAAGGAATACTAGGTATCTAATAATAGTTCAGTAAATTTCAGGCTTCCTCGCAAAGGGAAACAACTAATGTACGAAAAGATATAGATGCAAATTAAATAGCTCAAATAACACTACTAAAGAATAAGTGTAGTGCCTTGTGGGTGCCAGCACTAGAAAATTAATAACCCAGTTATTAAGTTGTTCAGAGTAGATCTATTCATTGACGGCCCAGCCGAGCCCATTTTTTCAAGCCTAGGCTCATGTTTTCATCACGCAGGCCCAACCCAAAGCCCAAAAAATAATTAATAACAAACAATAATAGTTTTCAGAAATAAGAATTCCAAAATGGTATTTTATTCCAAATTTTTTGAATTTATTTGTGAAAAATGGATTTTTATGCTTCGGGCTTGGACTTTCTAGGCATAGCCCGCCTTTTGAATATATCTAGTTCAGATCTAACATTTTGTGCCTTGACAAAACAACAAACATCCTACTAATTCTGATTTGGCAAATCCACAAGGTCATCTACTATATACTAGTTGATACCCAGCATGTTGCCGTGGGCAAAATAGAGCAATTGAAAATATGCAAAATTAGAACGAACAATTGAGCTAGAAGAAATACAGCATGCAATGTGTTGAGAATTTTGCTTATAATAATTCAAGATCATATCACCTATTGTTTCTCCAATCATATAGTAGTGCTGAGCAAATGCAATTGCATCAGAAAGGAATTGCAGCTCTAATTTTTTTGTTGTTGAATAAAATTTGCATTGAATAGTGTTTGGCAGGAATTTCCAGCAAGCAGTTTGCGAGTGTTGTAGAAAAATTGTTCAAAAATTCCTACATACCTATAATTTACTCTCTCTGTTCTTTCTTATTTGACATCATAGAATCTGTACCATCAAATTTTGTAAAGTTTAACCACCAATATATTTAGAACTGCCTATATTGTCTATATGAGAACTATATATTATTAGATATGTTGTTGAAAGTACTTGTATAATATTATAATTTTATTAGCATATATCAATATAAAGTTATAAAAATAATGGTGAAAGTCAAGTCTTGGAGCACGTGAAGGAGTATCTATTTTTTGAAGTACTTAATAAAAAGTTGGTATGAAAAAGAATGAACAACAATTTCACATATGAATGCAGTCTAGAGAAGGGAAAACATTATTGCTGAAAACAAACTTTTGAACCCCACCGATAGAATCGATTTTTTTTGTGAAAACTGGAATTTTCATCCGAAACTTTCAAACTCCCATGTAAATTTCAAACCAATTTATGACTCGAAAGGCCAAATTAAGCACAAAACAAACTTAGGCAAATAAGAACATCTAGGGAAGACACCAAGATTTTACCATACCATACTCAGAAACTTTTACCGCGGCGGCTGCCATGGCTAGCTCCTCCGACGAGCAGCAGCCTTTGCGGCTCCGGCCATCTGGCAGCGGCGACATCTTCGATATCTATACATTGAAGGATAGAAGCTATAGATGCATCTATACATTGAAGATCATACTGCCAAGGTTTAGTTCACATTATCTTCTTGTACTCTGCTGCATTCACCGATTCATCTATTCTTGGTTTTATAATATTGGGTTGGTCCTACTAAGAATAATAGTAAGTTGTTTCTAGCTTTTCTATTATAAGAAATCTATAAAGCATGCATCATTGCAATATGCCATTTTTGTTAGAAATAGAGTAATTTGCATCACAAAAAAGTAATAACTATTGAAACAAAAATTGTTAACTCCCTATCAATTGAAAATATTGTTCTGTTAGAATATTTCTGGAGCATGACCCAACGCCAATTCTAGGTGTTTGCTCCCTATCAATTGCAAATATTTTTCTGAAATTGGTTGTTTGGAACTGCATCAATTTAGCAACTTCACTAAATATATACCT
Source organism: Melocanna baccifera (assembly GCA_036346265.1). Taxonomy (NCBI): domain Eukaryota; kingdom Viridiplantae; phylum Streptophyta; class Magnoliopsida; order Poales; family Poaceae; genus Melocanna; species Melocanna baccifera. The sequence goes on along the minus strand of CM070689.1, from coordinate 12,379,412 downwards.
CTACATAATATTTCCTGCTGTGAATTTTCTATGCAATAGTATTTGTGTTTCTGAATTTCTAAATTGAGTGATGTGCAACTTAATACTTCAAGAGGAACCTGCAATCTATTTTTGATCTCTTCTGCTAATAGTAGGTTAATTGAAAGTTTATTCATATCTTTTGTCTATTCACAAACTTCTGGGACATCTTGACCCTTCACTATTCAGATTATAATAACGTGAAAGCATTTTTTTGCGGGATGGAGTCCATAAAAGCTTGGAACGTTGCCAGGGCATTAGTAAGCCAAAACACTACTATAAAAAGGTTAATATTAGACACATCATCGCAAACGATTTACCAAAACTATTGATATTAAAAATAATCACAGAGATTTTGTTTGTGACTGTCTGTATTACTAGAAGCGCTAAAAACCGTCTGTGAAGATATAATATCACAGATAGTTCATGTTATGAACCGTCTATGAAATTAAACCGTCTATGAAATATCACAGACGATTATTAACATGAATAGTTTATGATATTATATCTTCACAGACGGTTTGCATTAAAAACCGTTTGTGATATTTCCCGCCCAATTTTGTTGGCCCCTTTATTCAAACTTTCAAACTGAAGCGTTGCGATGTCTCAACTACTGATTGGTTCTGCTACCCAAATGCCCTTATATATATGCTGCCCTTTACCCAAACTCCTCCCCCAAACACTCCAAACCAAAACATCGCCTTTACCCAAACTCCTCCCCCAAACACTCCAAACCAAAACATCGCCTACTAGCTAGGTCTGCCTCCCTGGCCCAACAGTGCAGACTACCTCCCCGAGCTCCTCGCCTCCGGTTGTGACGCCACAATATACTACACAAGGCACTATTATCATAAGAGTGTCTTATGCAGTATCACTATCGTGGTACAACGGTGACGTTGTTGTCGCCTCCATCGATCGCCTATGATATAACCCCCATCTGATCCCCTCCCCTCTTTTCCTTGGTTCTTCGATATGAAACTACAAAATTGTTGGATGGCTATGGTTTTGGCCAGTAAATATTGATGCTCGTCATGTGAAAAATAATTATTGATGTCTTAGTTCTTATGATGATTGATAAAGAGAAAAGAAAACATCAAGAATCCAAGATAAATGAAGCTATCCTGCTCCTTATAGGGTAGCACTGAGGATGATAATTTTGAAGTGGTCTTGCAGATGATTCCTTAGTGCTCCATGGTGCGGAATTGTGTCTCCAAATCCTCCTTCGGGTGATGGGGTAGTGGTACGACCGTACAACTACAGGTGACGTGCCGAGCAGCAGGTGGATGTGGTGGTAGTAGGCGTGGGCTAGGAAAAGACCACTTGGCTCGACAAATAGGTTTTTGTACTTGGTCAGCAAGGCCTACATGAAGTCATGGCAGTCATAGGCGTGCGCGTGGGCACCGTGAGGACTGGTGACACTATCCAACTCATCATTCATGTTGAGGGCCAGAAGGACATCTTTAGGGTTGAAAAATCCTAGATGATGGGTCCTAAGGTGTGCAACCAACGCACGCCAAGGACCATGTCAAAGCCATCCAAAGGCAAGCCAAAGCAGTGAATGAGGAATGTTTCACCGTGGACGTCAAGAGGCATGCCATCTGCCATGCCCACGCTGGGTACCCGCTCGCCATTGGCCACTACGACCTTGAGGCCATCTCGTGGCTACAGGGTGATTCCTGGGCGAGCGGTCTCATCGTTGCGCACAAAGTTGTGTGTGGAGTCGAAGTCTAGAAGGGCGAGGCCTTCGGTCTTGCCAAGCCATACCCACAGGTGATAGGGGGCGGTAGGCATGACTGTTGGTGTCTCTTGTGCTTGGGACGAGGGTGTGTGTGTGCGGCCACGTTGAAACATTCAATTGAATGGTCATGTCGGGGTCACAAAAGATGATGCCACCTAGGAGCGAATCTTGTATGAGCGAGCTAGGCTCATTGCCATCTATAAGTCTGGTGGGTTTTGTATCTCCAAGTCGGTGTGGAAGAGGTCAGGGAGATCAGACGTGAAGAGTTGCACTTCTTGGCAGGAGATCAGTGTTGTATTTGCCCGAGGGCAAAATGGAAATTTCCCATTTGATAAAGAGAGAGAGTAGGGCCCACCTGTCGGTGGGCCAGCTTAGAGATAAGGGGAGGGAGGACGTCTCCTCCTCCCATTTCTCCCGTGCGGCTCATCTGTCCCGAGCTGAGCGGGCGACCGGGCAGCAAAGGCAAGGGCGCGGGCTCCGGCCTCGGTGGCGGCGCGCTCGACGGGAGGCGAGGTCCACGCGGCGGCCCGGTCTTCCCAAGCGCCCGAGCGACCCGGTCTTCCCCTTCCCTGTCTCTTGCGCGTTCCTCTGTGGCTCTTTCCGAGGGGGAGGCGGCAACGCCTGATCCACGTCTCACGGTAGCAGCTCAGTCGCATCACCTCAGATCTGGGGAGTAGCGGGTCTGGCGAAGATGTGAAGGGCGCGGGCGGCGCGGAAGGCACGGCGTCGGCCGTTGGCAACCACGCCCAGGTACCTTCTTCTCCTAGCTATTTAAGCCAGCCGCCTACTCTCTCGAGTGTATTCAAAAGGCAAGTGCGCTCCTCCTCTCCTCTCTCTTCAGTTCCTATACTACCTGTGGTGTGTGGTTGTTTGACACCAACCTCAGTCCTTCGGTGCTCGACGGCAAGTCACTTGGCTGACGTCTGCCGTGGGCTTGTGTGGCATCCCCTGACCTTGACTCGTCGGTGTGAGAATCTACTCCGACGAAGGGGCTTTGTATCTCCATTACCTACTACCCTCTCTCACGGTGGTGTGGAGGGGCAATAGGTTTTCTGGGACAGCGCTATACAGTGCGCCTAGCTCAGTGATCTTCTGGTGATTTTGAATATCACCGGTTCTGTGAGTATTCGGTTCCAATTCTTTGCAATTTACAGTTTGATATCTGTGAATGAATTGGAAAAGGTGGGCTAAACTGCTCTGTGATGATTGAAATCATATACTGAGATTGATTAATTTAATCTGAGCTCTACTTAATATTGATTTTGTCATTGCTGTTAACTTGAACTTTGCAAGTTGATGTTCAGTTATATAAATATACATATGTTCCATAACATTTGGATTGTGCAGTCTTAGATCATACTAGTTTCTTACATATCTACTTGAGCTGTTGTGTTGTTGGTAACTTGATTCATTTGCTCTGGTTACATTAAATCCTTGGACTGCTATGCTGTATACCGAATTGCATATTTGTTAGATATATATGCCTGAACATTAGGATTGAAGAATTTAAGTTTGGAGCTCAAAGACTAAATGTTATTTGGTATAACCAATTGATGAAGAGTGTATGGTTTTGGTAGCGGGACGGCCAAGATTCGATCTTGTGTAACCCTACTCCTGAGAGTACTAAAATCAATTAAAACTTGAGCTTGTTGCTAGTCTTAATTGGTATATGTTCTATACATTGTCATACATATTCAATTTCATAAGTTTATTGCTTTCTTTAATGAATATGTTGTACATTACAAGTGGTATGATTAAATTGTGTGATTACATACATGTTATATCACTTGTTCTTGGATTGTTATCATTCCTTTGCTTACATAATTATATTGGAATTATATTAGTATCTATGATTATATCGCAAATGTTACAACAATCAGTGGGTCGGTGCGGCAGTGGAGAGACAGGAAGCACTCCTGGTACGCTGCCACAACCCCCTTGACGGGAAGACATGCTAGTTCGCTGAGGGTATTGTTGCACATAGGAGGACCAAAGCACAGATGACAGAGCTCCTAAAAGCACTACCACGACAGGGACCCCTCCTCGTGTTACAGCCAGACATACCACTATTAGGCGATGCCCGTCATGTGGCACGAGGTCAACTATACCTTGTAGCCTTCCTCGGTGCATTACCCCCAAAAGAATTGATTGTAGTGATTGAGCCAAACTAGTTGATATTCCTTGCCGTCATAAGTTGGGAATTCAAGTTTATGATATCCAAGAATAGCGAGATTAGGGTTTTCTAGGTTTGGTGGTTGGGGTGATGGCAGCAAGTATGGGATAGGGTTGTTGCATCTAGGATGCCTAGCCTGCAATCACACAAAATCTGGACGCAAATGGAATTGAAACTCAGGAGATAATTGGATCTGAACTCAGAGTTTTTTTCACGCAAGACTCTGGCGAGTTACGGGCGTGCTACGAATGCATCGAAATTACAGAACACGACAGCAGAGGGGCTAACTGACCACCCGAAAACTAGTAAACATAAATGCTAAACTTAGTCTATGATCCCAATTAACCGGACCACAAGTTTACGCAGAAAACACAACTCAAAACAACTTAAAACCGAAACTACAAGTTTCCTGCGCAGACTGCCGAGACAACTCCTGAACTTGCTGAAAATACCAAACGCTAGACTCAAAACCTTCGACTGTCCAACTCTATGAGCTTCAATCGGCTGTTTATTGATGGAATAGCAAATGAATCGACTCAACATTAAGTGAAACAAGGTTAGTGCTAACATTCACCCCCTAACCTTGTTTTCCATTACCTGTATCAACCATGCCAAGCTTCTCCCTCATTTCAAGAAATTTGACACGGCCTAATGACTTCGTTAAAATGTCGGCCAGCTGATCTTCTGTTCTCACGTGCTCCACTTCTATTGTTTCATTCTCAACACATTCACGAATGAAATGGTACCTTGTATCAATATGCTTGCTCCTGTCGTGGTGCACGGGATTCTTGCACAAAGAGATAGCCGACTTGTTGTCAACTAACAACTTAAACTTCTTTTGCTCCTAATTCAACAATTCACTTAACAACCGTGCCATCCATATGCCTTGACAAGCTGAAGTTGTTGCTGCTATATACTCAGCTTCACATGACGACAAAGCAACCACTTTTTGCTTTTGTGAGAGCCAAGCAATCAGATTTGTCCCGAGATAAAACACAGCCCCAGTGGTACTTCTTCGGTCATCAACATCTCCCGCTAGATCACTGTCGCTATACCCAATCAACTCTATGTTGTTGCTGCCTTTTCTTCCATAGAAACACCCAAAATCAAGTGTTCCACTTATGTATCTCAGAATCCTCTTCACGGCAGTCATATGCTCAATTGTTGGGCTCTCCATAAAACGACTAACAATCCCAACTGAGTATGCAATATCAGGACGAGTATAACCAAATACCTCAAACTTCCAATAATGCTTCTATACAAGGTTGGATCAACTGGAGGACTCTTACTCTCTTTGCTCAACTTGAGTCTCTCTTCCATGGGTGTGGCACAAGGATTACACCCTTCCATCCCTGCTTCTCTCAACACCTTCTTTGCATATGTTGATTGACACAATGTGATCCCATCTCTAGTTTGCTTGACTTGGATACCCAAGTAATAACTAAGCAAACCAAGGTCACTCATGCTAAATAGCTGCTGCATTTGAGTCTTGAACTCGGCAATTTCAACATCACTTGAGCCCGTGATAATCAAATCATCCACATATACTCCAACTATCAACACTGAAGAGTCTTTTACCTTCTTATACACTGCGTGCTCCAATGGACTACGCTCGAATCCGAGTGTTGTAAGACTCGAATCCAATTTGATGTTCCAAGCTCTCGGCGCTTGATGAAGCCCATATAATGCCTTCTTCAACTTCAACACCTTATGCTCTTGACCTTGCATCTCAAAACCAGGGGGTTGTGTCACATATACTTCTTCAGTGAGTTCACCATTCAAGAATGCCGTCTTCACGTCCATATGATGGACTTCCCAACCTCGTTGCGCTGCCAAGCTCACAAGTAATCGCACGGTCTCCATTCTAGCTACTGGCGCGAAAACTTCATCATAGTCCACACCATGACGTTGGACATATCCCTTTGCTACCAATCTAGCTTTGTACTTAACAATTGCTCCCGAGGGATCCTTTTTAACTTTAAACACCTACTTCAACCCGATGGGCTTTTGAGTCCCTGAATTCTCCACAAGCCTCCATGTCTCATTATCTTCAATAGATTTCAGCTCCTCTTGCATAGCTTGTCTCCAACACTTCTCTTTCACTGCCTCTTCAAAGTTCTTCGGTTCTTCAGAAGTTAACAAACAGAGCTCCAACTGTTCCGGTGGCAACTCAATAGGTTCAGTAGCATTGTATATCTCTTGAAGTGATCGATACCGACGAGGCCCATCACTTGATGAATCACTGGGTGCTGCTGAACTTAACCTTGCTGGTGTGATTGGGGACAATGCTCCAGGAGAAGATGGTGGGCTGCTACTTGCTCCAGGGGAAGATGGTGGACTGCTGCTCTGCACAGGTAAGTCATCTTCACTGCTGCCTTCTCCTCTGAAATTTCCATCAGAACCTACATTTCCAGCCCCTGAAACTTCATGATCATCATCTGAGATTGGCTCTGGTTGGTTCGGATTTTGCACTGCTGCATCACCTCTCTTCTCAACATGTATTGTAAATGTGTCACTGTCACTTCTCTGCTGTGTATCACCATCAGTGTGTTCTTCCCAGGGCCACGAAGCTTCCTCTTCAAATGCTACATCCCTACTGACATGTACCTTGTGGCTCTTTGGATCATAGAACCGGTAGGCTTTTGCACCATCTGCATAACCTATGAATACCATCTTTGTGCTTCTATCCTGCAGTTTGCTGAGGTGGGGAATAGCAGTCCTAACATGGCTCACACAACCAAATGTTCTGAGATGTTGAACTTGTGGTGTTCTTCCATACAATGCCTGATAAGGTGTCATCCCAATAACACTCTTTGTCAGAGATCTGTTGAGTAAATACACTGCTGTACTTGCAGCTTCACCCCAAAACTTCCCTAGCATCCTTTTGCTCTTCAACAAGCTTCTAGTCATTGCCACAACAGTTTGATTTCTCCTCTCAACTACTCCATTCTGCTGAGGGGTGTAAGGAGTAGTTAGAAATCTTTTTAGCCCCATTTCATCACAAAACTGTTGGAAAGCTTTTGAGGTAAACTCTCCTCCTCGGTCAGTTCTAAGGGCTTTGATTTTCAGACCAATTTCCAGTTCTACTTTTGCCTTTACTGTTTTGAAAGCAGCTAGAGCCTCATCTTTACTTTTAATCAACACAATCCACATATATCTAGTGCAATCATCCACAAGCAATAAGAAGTACCTCTTGCCTGAAGGTGTAGCTGGGGAAATTGGCCCACACAAGTCACCATGGAGCAGTTCCAATGGTGATTTTGCCCTGTATGTTGCTGCTGGTGGAAAGGGTAATCTGTGTTGTTTGCCAGCCAAACAGCCTTCACAAAGCTGCTCTACATGCTCGATTTGAGGCATGCCTTCAACCATCTGCTCTCTTGCCATGTCTCTCAACATTCTGAAATTTAAGTGCCCAAATCTAGCATGCCAAAGCCACTCCTTCTCTTTCAGCACCCCCATCAAACAAATTGGGCTTGCCAGCTTCAGCTTCAACAAGTATAGCCGGTTATTGGTTCTTCTCACCTTTGCTAACAGCTGACTTTCTTGATCATAAATCCTCAAGATTCCATCTTCAATCACAACTTTGCATCCGTTGTCATCCAGCTGTCCCAGACTTACTATATTACTCTTCAATTGAGGAATGTAATATACCTGTGTCAGCGCCTTGTGCTCCATGGTTTGGCATTGGAGTAACACTGAACCATAGCCACAGATTTCTGCAACTGACCCGTCCCCAAAACTCACAGTGCCAGTCACCTTTGTGTCCAGTTCTGAAAATACCTCATGCCTTCCTGTCATATGGTTACTTGCTCCCGAGTCCAAGTACCACATGAGACTGTCAGTTGCATTCTCATCACCAAGATTAGGAACCACTTTCTCTTCATTCAGAAAAATAGCTGCTGCTGGAAGGTTTGTGAGCCCAACTACTCTCTAGTTTGCACCATCAACAATGCCGGTTCATCATTTTTCTTCTCAACCAATTGCACCCTCAATTCCTTCTTCTTGGACTGACATTCTGAGGAGTAATGCCCATAATTTTGACAATTATAGCAACTCACCTTGGCTTTGTCAAATTTGAATTCTCTGTCTCTATCACCTCTCCACGGTCCAGAGTTGTCACCTCTCCATGGCCCGGTGCTGTTGTCACCTCTCCATGGCCCGGTGCTGTGTCCCCGGCCACGCCAGCACCCACGGGAGTTTCCACGGCCACGACCGCCTCTCCTGGAACTGCTCTCACCGCTTCGATTGCTCCATTGCATCTCGCCTCCTTTCTTCTCCTCTTTGACCTTCCACTGCGCTCTGGTGAGCAGCACATGTTCATCATCTCCTTCTTCTGTGCTGCGCAATCGCTCCTCATGAGCCTTCAAACGCCCGATGAGTTCTTCCACTGTCATCGTCTTCAAATCAGCGAACTGTTCAATGGAGCTCACTATCTGCAGAAATCTTCCGGGAAGAGATCGGAGCATTCTCTTTACCACATATGCATCTTCCATTGTTTCGCCGAACTCTCGGATCTTGTTGACAAGAGTGCCGACCTTGAATGCATAGTCCTCCACCGCTTCACTGTTCTTCATCTTGAGCCCATCAAACTCCTCCTTGAGTGACTGGACTCTAGCCTCCTGCACACGTTCAACTCCAAGGAACATGTTCTTCAATGCAATCCATACCTCTTTAGCAGTCTTCTTCTTTGCCACAAGAAAAAGAACATCCTCAGGTATTGCACTGAAGATGGCTGCTCGGGCAATCTTGTTTTGCTTCTCATCTACCGGCACCAACGGATCTGCAGGATCTACCGTGTCCCACATATCATTTGCCTCCATCACAGCCTGCATTTTGATTGACCACGCAGAAAAGTTCGATCGGGTCAAAGTTGGATACGGCAGTCCGGCCGCATTTTGCCTGCTGCTGCTTCCCGCCATGTCTGCCGCCGATTGGTACTTGGGCATCCGCCGGCGAGTATTCCGTCACCAGCCCGCAGCTCTGATACCAAATGTTGGATCTAGGATGCCAAGCCTGCAATCACACAAAATCTGGACGCAAATGGAATTGAAACTCAGGAGATAATTGGATCTGAACTCAGAGTTTTTTTCACGCAAGACTCTGAAACTGAGTTCTGGACGTGCTACAGTAACAGACCAAAATTACAGGAACACGACGCTATAGGGGCTAACTGACCACCCGAAAAACTAGTAAACATAAATGCTAAACTTAGTCTATGATCCCAATTAACCGGACCACAAGTTTATGCAGAAAACACAACTCAAAACAACTTAAAATCGAAACTACAAGTTTCCTGCGCAGACTGCCGAGACAGCTCCTGAACTTGCTGAAAATACCAAACGCTAGACTCAAAAACCTTCAAACCTGTCCAACTCTAACAGAGCTTCAACTGGCCTGTTTATTCAGACTGGAATAGCAACAGAACTGACTCAACATTAAGTGAAACAAGGTTAGTGCTAACAAGGGTGACCAGGTAGAAGGGTGGTGTGATGGTGATAGGAAGGTGGTGTGAAAGTGAAATTGGGGCTGGCAATAGGAGTAATGGTGACATGGGTGATGTACTAGCAAGAGGCATGGCGGTGGCGGTAGGGGTGGTGGTGAGCAGTATGAAGGCAATTAATGGCAGGAGGACAGCAGTTGCTGATGGCGATGGGTCTTGAGGGAGATGGTGCTGAATCCCTATGGGAGATGCTGGACTATCCTCCAGCACCTAGATGCGTGTGGCCTAGGAGGCCAGGGCACGTCCTTGCTCAGCGAGCTGCTTCTCAATCTCATCAAAGTGAGAGTTGAAGCCTTCCATCAAAGTCTTGATCTCTTCTAGGGCAGCCTTGTGCGCATCAAAAGTCATGGTGGTTAGCTCTGATACCAAGTTGATGTGTAAGGGATGAGAGTGAAGGTTGTAGTGGTAGGTCATTGGAGGACATGGGCGCAGGGTTCATCAGCGGGGAAGTGCCATGGTGAAGGCCAACAACAGCAGTGTTGGTAGCTAGGAAGGAAAAGAGAAAGCACACGAAGGGAATAGATAGAGGTAGAGAAATATCTTTCTTGCTTGCTTTATTCTTGCACCAAGTTCTCCTTAATATAGAGGAGTCCAAACAAAGAGGGTAACTAATCAATCTTAAGTATCTTATCTAAACAAGGAAATAAGAATTCCTAACTTGCAAGCAATGAAATCGAAAGCCTATGCTTCCTTGGCCAGCGTCTCCCTTGGGTCTGCCTGTTGCGCCGATTGGGTCATGAAACGGACCCGTCACTGATAGTAACGGCCCACAAATGCATCTACAATAGAATGACTTTTTAGTGATCTAAGATGGCAGAGTTGCTGTAAAATCCTAATTTTCGGAGTTTATTTGAAGCTTTTAAAATAAAATTCACCAGTTAGATTTTTCTAGATTTAATACAAGCTTAAATTGAATTTTTAGTAATTAAAAGGATTTCATATGACTAAAATAAATATTAATATTTGCTACAAATATTTTATTTAGTTTCCTTATGATGCAAGGAATTTTTCTGTATTTTTCTATAATTTGTTTGGATTTATTTGTTATTTTCTAGTGCTCATTTGTATTCTTCCAATTTCTGAAATTGGATAATCCCCAAAAACCTTCCGTGCCATTCGAACTAGTCCGGTTGTTCTCCCGTGCTGTTCGGACCTTCCGATTGGTCGGCTTGCTCGCTGTCTAATCTTCTCATCGCCATGTGTCAAGCATCCAGAGCCCACGACACTGTTCATTGTGTCATTTGCATCAGTCATCTGATTCCTTCCAGAGCCACGTGTCATCCATCCAAGGGTTTGGGTACTGTTCATATACTTCCCGGAGCTCATCGCCGTGTTTGACACAGATTTCGCCGCCACCACCGATGCCCATGTCCGTCATGAATACCTTGGCGTCTGCGCCTATAAATCTGTGATGCCCCTCTCGATCTCCGTACCCCATCATTGAAGCATCGCTTGGGCACCTTCGATGAACCACCATCGTCGAGTTAGCCGAGCTCGCCCACGCTCCTTTGACGTCCGTGCCAACTGCCATTGCCCTCGTTTTCTTTGCCATCGCCGCCCGCCGAGCTCCACCGTCACCATTGTCGTTGCCGTCGAGCTCCATCTTCGTCTTTGGTTGTCGCCATCGACCTTTCGACACCACCATTGTCCACCGTCACTGGTGAGTCTCCGGCTAAGCCTCCTCCACCGCAAGCTACCACATCGCTTTGCCTTTAGCAGCCAAATCCCCGAGCACCATGCGTCATCGCCGTTCGGACCGTCCAAACTTCCTCAGCCCTCTAGGTCGTTCGATCATATTCGAACTGTCAGATTATCGTCACCCCTTCGGCCAGTCCGATCGTCCCTGGGCATCCGATCATCGTTGGACCGTTCGATCATTGCCATCATTCAGACAGTCCAATCGTCGTCACTCCTTAGTCGTCTGATCATCGTTCCATTCGGATCGTCCATATATCCTTATTCCTCCAGACTGTTCAATCATCTTCAGACCGTCCAATTATCATCACCCTAGCCGAGTTAGCCACCATCTCCGCAGCCATGCAAGCTCTCATCCTATGTGGTTGCCACGTGTTATGCCACATGGATACCACATCAGCAACCGAGCCATCCCGATGCCACGTCAGCCCTAGTTATCTAGTCAACAGCCATGTCATCCAAGCCATACACTGTGCACTGTCCCATGAGCCAAATTTACCATAGACCCACTATTCCATGCACTGAGTCCACAGCACAGTAATCTTTTCTAATTTTCAGTATTTTCCTTTAGATTAAATTTTCAAAGAGCCCATTCTCCTTCATCCTAGCTCTGATTGATCTCGTTCATTTTTTTCAAATTCATCTAAAATTGAGCTCTACATTTTGGTTCTAGTTTTAAAGTTTTTAGAGTTTATTTGAATTTATTTTATGTCCCGTTCGTTTTCTCTCTCGTTAGATCGTGTCTTCAAAGGAGAGGGAGCACCACCAAAAGATCAAGAATTCAACTGAGCAAGACCAAAGCAAGTCATGTCCTTTGATCATATTGAACCTAATTCTTAATTTATTATTTATTTATTTTATTTTAAACTATCATGCATTACTATTTTATTACAAATCATTGTATATGGTAGCTATTGTCCAATTTGCTTTAATCCCCCATTTGATAATTCGAATGCTATGATTCCATTGTTAACATAGGATGAAAAATTATTTAGTGATGAAATACTAGTTGTCACATAGGTTGTACGGTTAATATGCTTAGCTATGCTTATGATCCTTTTGGGCTTATCATCACATGTGATAAATTAATTAATTTGAGTTAACAAGATATTAAATCATGGTTGTAGCTATAGTTATAAAATTTGTGTACCATGACATTGGTGTGTCATTGGTGTTGGTGATACAAACTTGGATTTCACTTGGACGAATAATCGTGCGGTAAAGGGAAAATTGTGGATTCACTTCAAGGGATGTGGATGTCTCATCTAGGTAATATGTAAGGACTTAATTTTGTGCATCATTGATTTAAGCCTTACCGTGCAAACCACATGTTTAGTATGGGATAGACCTAGCTGATTAATTTATGATATTTTAATTGCAATCTCGCCAATGTGATCAACATGGTTGCTGATTTCTATGAAGCGTAAGAGGGGGTGTGATGTGAAACACTAGCGGACAGGATTGAGTTGAGATTGAGCATTGTAAAGGCCTTATTATGATTTTCTTTATCGTGAGAATGATCACATTGTGTGGATACAGTTGTGTAACTTCTGCAGAGTATAAAACTATTCGAATAGCCGTGTTCCTAGTTATGGACAATATTCGGTGATTTCACATGAAGGGTAGATGTTTCATAAAAACTTGGTTGGAATAACTTTGGAGAAGTAAATGGTTAGTTCACTAGTAGTTCATTATGTAAATGGTTAGTTCATGTGTGGTTCATTAGGTGAACGATTAGTTCACTTATGGTTCATTCAATTCTTTTGATTGGTGACTTATTTTTATTTTATTTAAAGTTCGTTTTCAATCTATTTATTGTATTTTCTTTAAATTATTGCATTCTATAAAATAATCTTTTGGTCGTCCATTGGTAAGCCTTGTATATTATATTATATTTTTGTTACAAATGACTTACTGAGTACTAATGTACTCACAACTTTATGCCTACTGTTGTTCAGTTAAAGAATAAGAACCATATCAGTAGGAGGTACTAGAAGGAGGACACTTCGATAACTTCATGCCTACTAGTATGCTTCTGATATTGGAATGGCAGTGTACATCAGAGCAATATTCTTATGAAGTGGGTTCTCTATTTTTACAATTTAATGTAGTCATGACTAGTTACTACATGCTTATCCGTAGTTAATTTTCATTATGGTGCCTTTGGACTAGCTTTCCACATGTTTACATACCTATTTTTTTGTTTCAGTTTCAATGCACGCATCTATTCAATGCTGCCAAGTTACTTACCATTATTTTTTTGTTTACAGTGAGGATGTCCAAAGATGCTTACATCTGAAAACTCTCAATAGAACCTCAAGTCAACAACCTAACATCAATGCTTGAATGTGTTGATGGCAAGCCAGTACCTTTCATGCTACACGTATTTTCTATGTGAAGTGATGGAGCAAGTTTAAGACATGCACTACTATAGAAAGGGTCATCACAGACGGTTCAAAACCGTCATCAAAGACGGTTTTCAAACCGTCTGAATTTATATGTTAGTGATAAATTTGGTTATCACAGATGGCTCTCAAATTGTCTGAGATAGGTAAAAATATATACGATTTTTCAATACAACCATCTGTGATATATCGGTATCACAGATGGTTTTTTATATTAACCGTCTGTGATAGCGAACATATCACATATGGTTTTTTAGAAGCTGTCTGTGATAGAAAAAATATCACAGATGATTTTTAAAAAACTGTCTGTGATAGCAGAAATATCACAGACAGTTTATTTTAAAAACTTCTGTGATATATATACATCGCAAACGGTTTGATGTTCCGAACCATCTGTGATAGATATTTAAAAATTATATTATTTTCTATTTTTAGCTAGCCTCAGGAAATGTTAGTCATACCTTCTGAAGTAAATAGAAAATCTCACAAATATATAGCACAGGACAATCATCACACATATCTCACAAATGAAGTAAACAACACAAGCAGATCACATATATAGTACATGACAATCATTTGAATGAATTGTTTGATTAAACACAATTGAGTTATTACAACTGTATCCAATGTTTCAACATTAAATTATCATCACCAGGATGGAACTCTCTAGTATTGTTTATGACCTCCGCTATCGAAAATTGGGAGAGTTTTCCTCGAATTTCAGCGAGTTTGTCAAAATTGATTGCACTTTCATCGAATTCCACATGATGTCGCTAGTAGTGTTAAGTTATTAGCATATGTATAAATTGATAATCATGAAATAATTATTGATAGGCTGACAAACCTCTGGATCATTCGTCTTAGTGTCCATGATTTACTCCATGTGGTGGCAAACGTAGTATTCACATACGTTGCCCTGTAGCTGCTGGAGATACTACAAAAATAAAATTACATACATAGATATTGTCAGTTGTAGAGGCATTATAATGAAGTGTGATATAGGATTGTTGTGTTGTAGAGGGTGCCGAAAATCGTGTCCTTTGTCGTAGTGTGGCACTGGATTCCTTGTGTCTCCCTCCTTGGGCAACATAAACGCTGAATGACCTACGTGATTCCAAAAGGTTAGCCTCAACCATTGCAAATGAAGGGAATATTACAATAGAGTTACGTATGGAGGAAATGAGTTTACCTATCAATTGCTTATTGCACACGGGTGAAGTCGTGGTTGCTCCTAAATAAGAAATCAAGGTATATTATCTTGCTCCACTTTGGTACAATCACAGTCAAAATCTAGTGAGACCTAGCCATGTATGTCGCTATAGTGATTAATCTTAAGTTCATGTTACGTATAAAGTACAAATAAAACTTGTGTGGCAACTAGTGAAGCACTTACTCTTGATTGAAAGATACCATGATGTACTTCTTATCACTGTGAACAAACAATCCCCTCATTATGTAATCTTGGATGAAAGATGCATTAGCGTTGATAGATTGTTAAGAGACCAAGTGTGGGTCGAGGAAACCCATCGGTTCTCGCGGTCGACGAACTTGTTGGATCATGGATTTATACATAAGCAATGAGTTATGACATTTATCGATATTATGTGAATGTAGAATATGATTGTATAGTACACTTATAATGCCCAGTATCATAGAAGTGAGGCGTCGAGTTCATCGAGATTGAATAGTAAGAATAAGTCTTCAAAGTTCACAATAAAGTAGCCCGAGTTGTATAGAAACTGCACCTTTGTGTATCTCACGGTGAATCCACTTTTCTGGTTTAGCTTCATGTTGGACCTCTGTATGTACCAGGTATGCAAAGTCCTGCAAGCCAGTCCAAGGTTGGGTAATTATGACTCGGGGACCAACGATACTCCGAGAATGAACTTTTATTGCCCAGGAGGCACCTTAATCATGTTCGGTTTGGCTTTAGCGTCTCACTAGCGATACATTTTCGACAATGTCTCCATGGGTGTTGATGCGACGGGCTTCTGAAGCAGAGCTTGAGGTGGAGCCACAAGAGCCGATGTGATAGGTCTAAGGCGATGTCCCTCTTAGGCCACTGGATGTGGAGATCGCAGCATGGACAGTTCTAGGGTGATGTCTATTTTGGACCACTGGATGAATGTGTGGATGGCATCCTCTAATATTATAATCTCTTCATTTCGGGACTTCTCAACAAGGACGGTCCTAAAAACATCGTTAATCATGTCTACCTGGACCTTCACAAAACTGGTATCTAGTTGGCACCGTGCACCAGCGCCCCTGACAGCCATGGATGCGCCATCCCTCGCCCAGCGTCAATGGAAATGGAGTCAACAAGCTTGACTCTGATGATGCACGGCGTGGGCTCCAACATAACGATTCACGATGAGCTAAGGCGTCCACTAGGTCTATCTATATAGCATTCTAGAGAGGTACATTATCTAGATGTCGATAGGTAAGTGGATATCGCTCTGTTCAAAAATTGGCATGGACGAGCAGCTAATCTGATGTTGAGGGGGATTGGCTACCACATTAATGGGGGTGGGTTGTGATTGGTTGCGGACTTGTCTCAGTTCTTCCCTTAATGAATCTATCTCTCCTCAAAGTGAGGTAATTATCTACACTCGAAGTGAGGCAGATAATTGTTCCTCAAGTTATGCACGAAGTACCAATTTCATTTGTTCATCGTGATAGGCCTTAGATCTCGTCCTACTCTTGTATGCCTTAGTGTCGTTTGGGAATCCGTGCCTCCAAGGTACGTAAACCCCTAGGCCTCACGTGCGACTTGGGTGCTTCTTGTTTCCTAGTGCCTGTGATAGTATATCCCTCTCTCTGTCTTCTTCAAAGGAGCCTTAGGAAGATTCAATAGTCAATGCTTGCTATAAGAAGCAATCATATTATTTTAGGCCCCACGAAGTTCAAGAGCTATTAACAACTAGGTAGTTTAATATATCTTACTAGGCGTTGGGACACTTTCTTGTCTGCGGGGTTTTTGAAAGAGGAGACACCTAAAGACGTGGTTGATGATCTCGCTCTTAACCAGTTTTGGGCATGCTCGTTTGCGATCCCGGCAAATGGCAAGGAGGTCTCTGATCGGATTGCGACCTTATCCGGCATCATACATTATGGGATTTTACCCGCATACCCCATGGTGTCGAGTCTGTGAAGGTGAGTGTTTTGTGCTTAGAGAACCTTATGCGCTGCACTACGTTGTTAAAATTCGGTCGTCGTCTTTATCTGCACAAAGGTCTCCCATATTTCTGGCGACACGAAAGGATACCTCATGAAGGGCGTGCGATCTTTGGCCATGTACAGGATGATAAGTGTACTCCTAAAGTTCTTTCATACTTTTCCCATCACGAGGAGTTCCTTCCATTACACGAGTCCTTGGGCTTCTGCTGGGATCTCGAACGACTCTATTTTTTCAACCCAAAGCTGATTTTTCTGAACCTTATCCGGAGAGACCACTATGATGATCATTTGCCCATCTAGCCTTTTTGATGCTCCTCTGCCACGCTTAGTTACCCTAATCTTTAGAGATTCAGACCCATTCGGCGACATCAATGGTGACGATGATGACTGTACAGATGTCATCTCTCTTATAAGAAAAAAATAATTACAGTGAGCTATAAGCGTGTAATTTACTTTATGCCCTTTGAAGGTCTATAATCAGCCTTGTACTCAGCCAATATAGGCATAAGCATATATTTAGATTTAATTCTAGCATAATTAAATATGATCAAAGCATATTTCCAGTAGTACATAAATGACAAAAATTACATATAAACTGTAATTCTACTATATCATTAAAAGCATAAAAATAAAGCAGGAATCATGATGACTACTAAAATGAGCATAAAGAGCATTCTCAAGAACAGGGAATCAACTGAAATTAACATAAAGCTCAAATTTTAGTTTAGTGCTCTCAGATGTACGGATACAAAGAATTAATCTTGGTCATCGCACTACTATGGTCTATACTCTTCACTAATTGGATATAACAAATGAGATTCAAACCTTGAGCTCTTAAATAACAAATTATTTATCTACCAAACTTAAATTCATCAATTAAAGTTTTGGCCAACAGGAAGGCAAAGCTAGTGATCTCAAGACAGTACTTCAACTTAATACACTCCCAAAAAATACAATCACAGATTCAACAAGTTTGATAGCAGACTAAATTAACTAACAAGTGAAGTATATATCACGAAGTATTAAAGATCACAAAATAAATTAGCCAACTATTCCTAAAGTGAAAGACCACAAGATTGACAAATGACAGTAATAATAACAATATAGAGCTCAAGCTTGAATATCCAATTTCAGCATTAGACCAATATGATCATCGAGCTAATATCCGAACACACATATATCTCTTTGCAATTTTTAATCAGCGACAAACCACAAATATCCCTGCTCACATGCAGAGCCACTATATTTCTCATTTACCAAACTCACCATGATCTACCTCCAAAAGAAGTGAGATTTATGATTCATACCTTAGGGAGGAGAGGTGGCATCCGGAGGGAGAAGCGGCGTCAGGAGGAGGGGCGGCGTCAGAGGGAGAAGAGGCGTCGAAGGAAGAGGCGGCGTCAAGAGGAAAGGCGACGTTCGGAGGGAGAGGTAGCATCGGAGGGAGAGGCTGCGTACTAGACAGAGTGCACGAGTACGGAGTGAGGGGCCAAAACCAGCAGGGCCTATTTATGGAGGCACTATCATAGACGGTTCTAGAATGGAACCATCTTTGATATAATATCAAAGACGGTTTCATTCTAGAACCGTCTGTGATATCTCATATATCACAGGCAGTTCTAGCATAGAACCATCTGTAATATTCCACATATCACAGACAGTTCCATGCTAGAACTGTCTGTGATTTTCACAAATCATAGATTGCTCCATCCAAGAACCTTCTGTGATAGAATTATCATATACGATTTGTTCAGCTAAACCACCTATGATAGTCCGATTCCCTTTAAGTGCGAACTATTAGATGGCTTAGATTTTCTGCCTATTTAGACTAGTTCGAATGTTAGCTTCTTGTCGTGCAGACGATCCTGATCGGAATGTTCCGTGACACCGTCTTGTTCAGATTGCTCCAAACTCCCTCTCCACGATGGCTATTGGATGATTCCAATCTATCCGATTACATTTGGATTGTTCCGAATGTTACACCTCAGCCATTCCGGATGATCCGATCGTTCGGATTGCGTTCGATCAAAGGCTCTTCTTCCATCCTAGATAGAGATTCTGGTGGCTACAGGATAATGCAGAAATACTAAGTTTTGCCGTGTGCAAACTACCACACTTTTCCATTGGTTTTCTCCTCTATTTATACACAAGATTACATATTTTGAACCGGTTTACTAAACCGAATAGGAAACATAAACGAAGACCTTCCTAAACTCTACTACATACCGAATTCAAAAGCGTATACTAAAGAATTCTATCTGGACTTTGATGCAGTGAAATTACCCAACAATCACTCCCTAATTTCTCCGCACATCCATCATCCGAAATCTCCTCCTCGGTTCTTATAACCGAGCCTTCCCAAGTGCTTTTGTGAGACCATCTACAAGTTGTTCTTTTGAACTGACAAAACAGATCTCGATGCTTCCTTCTTCCACACATTGCCTGATAAAATAATAACACATGTCAATTTGTAGGATCACTGATTACACTTGGCTATTTTCTTTTAAATAAATCCCTTCACGATGATCGACACGACAATAGCTTGCTTCATCGTCTTGTTCTTCCTTAAGCCTGATGCTGTCTCCGAATGGAGATAACTCATCAAATTGATTGTACTCTTCCTTATCCATGACATTCTCAACTCCGATAATCCTTCTCTTTCCATGAAAAACTACGTGGTACTTCTTATTTGCCTGGTCGTTACATAAAATATTTGAACAACTTGCCTTGTGAGTACAAATGGTTCATCTTTGCATCCTACACATTTGAGATCCATAATAGTGACGCTGTACTTGTCGACCTTTACACCTTGTGGGAGTTGGACCCAACAGCACCAAAATAGAGGGATTTTAAAAATTACGTAGTTAAGCTCCCAAATCTCCTCTACAAGCCTGTAGTACGAGCTTGGACTAGCGGTACTAAAGTGGTATGAAATGCATCTATACGGACACCTGAGTTCTGCACTATACTCTTTCTATCTTGGTCTGTTGTATAAAATATGTACCTATTAATGTCATATCCTTAATGTCATATCCTTGTCATATCACAACTGTAAATTTTAGCCTTTTTGCCAATCATTGCAGCGTTTCACTTGACGACCTCTCAGTCAATCACACCTTTAACCATTCGTTGAACTGACAGTTGTGTTGTCTCGTGACCCAAAACTCTGACTGGCCTATATTCTCTTGGCACAGCATGTCCTTGTACTCTTCAATATACGGGGGCACTTCAGTCATGTGTTGCAAGCCGTGAAATAGGCTTGAGCATATGTATTTAGATTCGGAGTTATTGCTTTTCTTCCGATGGTTCCAACACCCTTTAGCCTCCCCTCGTCACGAGATAGAGGTATACTTATCGATTCGACCTAAACCATGTAATCGATACAGAACTCAATAACTTCTTCAGTTGCATAATCTTCAACGATGCTACCCTCCAGCCGAGTTCGATTGCGTACATAGGATTTGAGAATTCTCATGTACCTCTCCAGTGAGTATAAATGACATAAAAATACGGAGCCGCATATCTTTATATCTTTCACAAAGTGGACAATAAGATGGATCATGATATCAAAAAAGGATGAAGAGAAATACATCTCAAAATGACATAGAGTCGTCACCACCTTGGTCAACAAAGCATCTAGTCAATTGGGATCGATGACCTTCTGAGCAATTGTATTGAAGAAATAATATGGCCCCATGATTGTCACTTGAACCTTGTTCGGCAAAATACTTCTAATTACAACAGGAAATATTTGTGTCATTAGCACATGACAGTCATGAGACACCATGCCAATTAATTTCAAATCTTCCATGGAAACAAATTTCTTCACACTGGCGGAGTGACCGGACGGAACATTCACACCATGCAAGCACTGGCACAGTTCAATTCTCTCAAACTTAGACAGAGTGTACCAAGCTGGATGAAAGTATGTTTGGCATTTATCGGTCTTTATCAGTGCTAACTCGGTACTGATGTTCATAGCGACCAAGTCATGACGTGCATTGACACCATCCTTTGTTTTGTTACGAATGTTTAGTAAGAGACCAATCAAGCTATCATATGTATTATTCTCTATGTGCATAACATCGATGAAATTGCGAATTTCTAAGTGCTTTTAATAAGACAAGTCCCAAAATATTGACCTCTTCTTCCACATATTCTTCTGACGAATCCTCAACTTACATCCATTTCCAAGCACAACATCGATATTCTTGATTATATCGTAGACCTCTTTTCTGCTAAAAGGCCTTGGTGATGAGTCATCATCTTTTTTTCGTTAAATTGTTTCATCATGCGGTATGGATGATACCTTGGAAGGAATCTGTAACATCCCAATTTTTGCTTTTATATTGAAGAAATAGTTTTAAATTAATAATTTCTGATTTTCTGGAATTTTCTGAAGTTAAAGTTTCTGTTGAAAAGAAAATTTAATATCCAAATAAGTTGGAAATATTTTTCATATGTTTAAAATATTATCACTAAGTTATGTGAATTTTTCTGGAATTTTGGAATTTATTTGGTATTTTTAAGTATTTTAAAGCCTTCTAATGATTTCAAATATATATAAAAGATTTAAATATCAAATCTCCTCGGTGACACTTGTCAAGCATCAGAGCCCTTCCTCCCGGCCCGAGCTCATCCCGCCGTCTCGCCTCATCCCGCTTCCCCTCTCTCGCGGCGCCACGTGTCGCGCATCCGACGGCACGGCCGGCCATCCCAGTGACTAACACTCAAAGGATAAATCAACCTTATAGGGTAGGTTGATCCTCCCGCCCGATCGTTACCGCCGCCGCTCTCTTTCCTCCCGCTCCTCGGCGCGTTCGAGCCCGCTCGCGCGAGGTTGAGTTTCTTTTTCAATTTGCGCTGACAAGCGGGCCCCACCTGTCATAGACCGGTTTGTGTGGACTCACTGCCAGCGGGTCCCACATGTCAAACCCGTCGTACCCGACGCGTGTCGTCATCTTGACCGTTCATGGTTGCCGTATTAAATCGCAGCCGCCCGTTGCCACTTAATACACCCTATCGGCCCAGATTTAATCAAGGTTGTCGGATTGAATCTCGATCGTTCCTTTTCACTTACCCTTCGTCCGTGATCCAATGGCCCGATCTTTCCTTATGCCACACGTCACTAATCCAACCGTCGCTGATTTCCTTCTCTTTTCCTCTCTCACCGACATGCGGGGCCCATCGGCGATCGTCTTCCCGCCACCTTCTTCCTCCGCGTCTACGCCGCGCGCCATTAAGCGAGAAACGAAGCTTTAAAAGCTTGCTTTCTTAATTATTTCCGGGCGATCGCATATTAATTCCCGCCTCCACGCGTCGGGCCGCATAAAGACGCGCGTTACTCCTCTCCTCGCCGTCGCATTCATCTCCTCCGACAGTTCCAAGTCCGGCGAACCTCGCGCGGCCGTTACAACCCTCCCCGGCCTATAAAACCCACACCCCGAGGTCTCTCTACGCTGCGCTCCTTCCTCACCTCTCAAGCGAATCACCGGCGCGAGCCCTCCTCGCCCGATTTCTTCCCCGCGGCTTCAAATACTCCGGCGAGCAATTCCGGTCGCCTCGGGCTTCCTCATTCCTCGCCGACGCCTTCCCGACGTTGCTGGTGCCAAGGCGAATCCCGGTGACCCCTTCCCCGAGCTGCTGCGCCACTGGATCTCCTCCGCGCCGTGAGGTTCCTCTCCGACCGCCGCCCCTTCTCGCCGATTCTACTCTCGGTCACCCTCGGTCTCGCGCAAGGTACCAACGCATTCCTGTATCCTCCTCTTCATTTTGGTACCCTTGGCGGTGCGCCAATCACCGAGCTCCGGCGACCCTAGGTCCCCGTGCGCCACCACCGGCCGCCAGCCCCGTCAGCCGTCGGGCTGAGGTGGCAGCAGGCGTGGCAGCGAGATCGGCGCCACGTCAGCGCCACCCGAGCGCCTCCCCGCCACCTTGCGCGTGCACGCCACGTCGGCAAAGATGGCGTGGCGACCACGCGGCGACCACGCGTCGACCACGTGTGTGCCACGTTGCTTCGCGGCCTCCGCAGATAATCCTCAAGAGGATTACCTACCCATTAAGGGTAGGCGGTGCCTCCCGCTCACTTGGCTAGCGCCGCTCTCCTCCCCTCTCACTCCTCGGCGCGTTCGAGCCCGCTCATGTGGCGAGGTTGAGTTTTCTCCGTTTTATTCCACGCCGTGGTAGGCCCCACCCGTCGGTGACCACCCCTCAAGGCTAGCCAGCGACAAGTGGGTCCCGAGTCCAGTGGGTCCCATATGTCGAGACTCATTTTAAATGAAATTTCTGATCGATGGACCCCACATGTCGAGATTTCCGAATTTCTGGATTTATTCAAATCGAGATTTTCAAATAGCCATATCTTTCTCATTTTAGCTCCAAATTGGTCCATTCAAATTTCTAAATTCATCTAAAATTTCAATCTTTTATTTGGTATATTTATTTTCAATTTTTGAATTTTTATTTTATTTGGAATTCTCGATTTACGTGTAGAGACCGATTTGTCCGAGCAACCTCAAGAGCAAGTTGTGGGAGATTTCAACCAGACACAGGAAGGCAAGTCTCCTTTGACCATTTTGCTCCTAAGTTTTGCAAGTTTCCTTTGATCAACTTGCTCCAATGATTTATAAAATGAGTAGGTAGTTATTTTTAAATTAATGCATGCTTATGTTATATCCAGTGATAATTTAATTTAGAAAACTTAATTAAAGATCCAATTTGTTATACCTTCCATTGAAAATTGTTTACCTTGTACCATTGTCAACTTAGGACATTCCTTTGACTCAATAATGAGTTAGTGCTACTATTGTTGAATGTTTAAATACTAGTAAATGCTTAGCGTAGTAAATGAATGTAATAATATTCAAATGAGTAGCATGTTTATCAAATGTTTTGATGAATGATTTGTTTGAACATTGGTAATGGATTTTACCATTGTTAAATGTTCTGTTTGAACATTGGTAATGGATGTTACCATTGTTAAATATTTTGTTTGAAAGGTGGTAATGGATGTTACCACTGTTAATTTGAAAATCAAAGGAAAAGTTGACAAGGGTGGATGGAAGGTTTGGTGAGTGCGATCAAGCACGAGAATTGTTGGGTTTGTGAATGAGCCACCCTGGTCGATTAAGGACCGACGCTTGTGTTTGTCCAAACTGAGCAAAACAGTACAACCACAAGTCTATATGGGTACGACCTAGCTAACTATCCTATAATAGTGTAGTTTAGATATCACCGGTGGTGTATTGAGTGCCGTGGTGTCTTGGTTATTCATAGTGAGGGACGGGGTTTCTTGTACTCATATGGCGCAAGAGGGCTCCAACTCGTGGATTCGAGTTGTGGTGAAACCTTAGCGGGTGGTATTTAAACTATCTTTGGAGTAGGCGAAAGGCTTTGTGATAATTTATCTGGGTCTCATGCCAAAGGAAGCGTGTTGACTATTAAGATAATTTATCTCTTGTGGGTAAAGTGTACGACCTCTGCAGAGATAAAACTATTCGAATAGCCGTGCCCACGGTCAAGGCGAGCAAAGAATGCATTCACATGGTAGAAGTTTTGGTTTTAATTTCAAAACAAAATGAGTTGGAGAAAAACTCGGGAGTAGTATAACTCTAGTGATGTTGGATCGGGGTGTAACTGAGGTTTTGAAAATTGGTGTGATGGCACGAGATATTAGTGTTGATAGTTTAACCTTCACTAAAGTACTTATCCATTTTCGATTATTAAAAACAAGTTGTTTACAAAATGGCTTTTAAAGTAATTATGTAGATTTGAAATAAAATGCTGATTTTTGCAAATAAACCATATAGCCTTCCTTTGTGAAACCTTACATCTATGCATTTTCCCAAGACTTGCGAGTACATTTTGTACTCACTGTTGCTCTATAAATATAAAAGCGAGAATGGAGAAGATCAAGCTGGAGAGTATGACTTCGTGCGAATGTGGATGCGGTGGATTATTCTCGGATGCCTAGGATTCGTTTCCCAGTCAATTGCACGTGGCGATTGATGGGTCGATCAAGTTATCTTTGCTTCCATTGTGTTTATGCTTTTGGTTACGTGAACCTTAGTTAAGGCAATGGCCTTTGTAAAACTTGATACTATTGTAATAAAGCGTTGTTGGCAATGTATCATCTTTTCTGTTTGAACTGTGTACTAGCGTTGATCTCAGGACTAGTACAGTATACACAGAAGTGCAGGAGTTTCTACTCCGGGTCTCACGAAGTGGTATCGAGCCAACTTGATCAGGGACGAGCCCTAGGTTTTGGGAAGCTTTAAGGATTTATATTTAATAAAAATTTATGTACAAAAATATAAGTTTCTTTTGCTTCTACTCTTTTCTTACTTAGTATCTTATTCTTGTCCTACTCTCATTATTTAAAAATCTTTCTTGATCTCCTCTTATTTTCAAACTTGTAGATGGCGGGTTCTTCGTCGTCTTCACCCCATGGGATCACCATTCTCATGGCGAGTGAGGAGCTTTGCGACTCTTCTCTGACGATTAATGCAGCATCGAAATATAATCAACGGCCCATTTTGAGGGCGGAACACTAGAGTGATGACTATGGATTCATGGACCATGGAAGTATTCATCTATGCTCGGATGGGCAGCTTAACCCGTCTCTGCGCAGATTGAGCACCCTCGGACCCATTATGCGGGCGCTATCCAAGATGCGGCCAAGATGGCGATAGCGGTGTGCGGGAGGCACAAAGGGAGTTCTGACGATCGCCCATACGCTTCTTTCCGACTACGAGCGGGACGGACTCACCCGAGGCTTTCGGATCGTGGTGGATGACCCACGCTGTCTCATCAGTGCGTTCACCCAAGCATCGACGCGACTTACGCGAGCTCGGCGGAGATAGGACTTCTCCGAATGCTTCGGCGTCGAGCTACGACCACTCCGACACTCTCCGAGCACGGTGTTGCAGTCGGACCGCCACGCCGACGCCATGCAAAGCGAGGACAGGCTGCGGCGGTGGAGCGTCTTGAGCTGCCACCACTACACCGACTCCACCAACTCCGGTTCTTGCTCGATCGAGACTCTCGGACCTCGCACTAGGCTCACGGCAAGAAAGAGTGTGCGGCGCCCGATCCGCTACGACCTCGACATCGACGGATCCACCGAGGACGCCCGGCATTCCGTTCGGATCACCTACTTTCAGCCAGAGCGATCACGGTCGCGTTCGCGAACAAGCTGCGTGATTGTGGGCGAGTCACTCGTCGGACTCGAGAGGAGGATCCCGAGGAGGAGCCAGAGGAGCGTATCATCATTGAGGATAATTAGATGTTAGATAGACTACCCTTTTTCAGTCATTTATCGATACTAGAACGCTTTTATAATGATATGATGTAATAAAATGGATTGTACCGAGCCTTATGCATTTGTGGTACAGCCATTTCAAAAGTTAATTTGAATTTCAAAAGTTGAGTTTTCTCAATCTGTTGTGTTGATCTTGTGTGTGGTTTTGGGATGATAAAATTGCCCGTCTCTCATCTATGCTTTCCTCTCTTTTCAGTACTTTTCTTGATGGAGCTTGGATGGTGAACACGAGAAGCAACATCAACAACAACCAGCGCCCAACAACAATGAGGCCCCAATTCCACCTCCATGGCCCAAGCTCCCAACATGGAACAAATGATGGCCATGCAACTACAACTTCTTGAGCTTTGGCCCAAAATCAAGTCAATCAAGCTCAGCAAGTACCTATTCACCCACCGATCTAAGCTTGGGAATTCATGAGGACCCGACCTCAGACATTCGCGGATCTGCCGATCCGTTGGAGGCGGATGATTGGATTAAGGAAGTGGAAAGGAAGCTGAATTTAGCTCAATGTGCTGAACATGAGAAGGTTATATATGCTGCTCATCAACTCCAAGGAGTTCTTTGCCAACCGTGGGACAATTCTTGCACTGCACACCGGGATGCTCGGAACATTGGTTGGGCGAAATTTTTGGAAGCCTTCCGTAATGCTCATATTCCTATGAGTATTATGGAAATGAAGAGGAAGGAGTTCCATCATTTACTGTGAGGAAACACGAGCGTTTCCGCTTATTTAAGCAAATTCATTCAGCTATCTAGATATGCCCTAAGATGTGGCGATCTTGCAAAGATTTGGAGGTTTATGGGAGGATAGACCCCAACCTCAAGGTTCAATTAGTCTCCAATGACTACCCTACTTTTCAGCATCTAGTGAATAAAGCTTTATTGCAAGAAGATGCTCAACGCCAACTCTTCGACTCCGGAAGAGGAAGTTCCAAGCTCGGCGATCTGCGGCGATTCACGATTCACGCCATCACACGTACAACCGACCCCAGCTCATAATCATACAAGGGTACCGATTGCTGCACCTCGTCCCTTACCTCAAGCTTCTAGAACTGAAATGCAACCCAACTGCAGCAAAACAAAATGTAGCTGCGGGAGTGCAATGCTACAATCGCAAGAATATGGGACATTATGCCAAGCTGTCCACGAAGCGTCAGCGGTAACCGGTTCGTTTCAATCTTGACCCTACACCAGCAAGAGCTCCAACCAATGGTCAAGGACGTGGAAGCCCTCAAACTCCCAAGACTCCACAAAACATTAATCGAGGGCGTATCAACCATGTTACCGCAGAGGCAGCGGAAGATGCACGGATGTAGTTACGGTAAGTTTCTAGTAAACTCGATACAGGCAATTATATTATTTGATTACGGAGCTACACATTCTTTCGTAACAAAGGCTTTTGTTGAAAAGAATAATTGGAAAATTTGTTTGCTAAAGGACCTTATGATAGTCCAATCCCCTGGAAAAGAATTGAGGACTAATTTGGTTAGCCCTAGTGCAACCATAATCATAAATGGAGTAAAGTTCCTAGCGAACCTTATTATAATAGACTCCAATGGCATAGATATAATACTTGGTATGGATTGGTTGGTCAAGTATAAAGGACAGATAGATTGTGCCAATCGTGCCATTATCCTTACCAATAATGATGGAATTCAGATAAGACATGAGGCAGTTATGCACTCAAAGAAGGACAGTATGTTAACCAGCCTAAAAGGAAAAAGTTTGGAAGATGTGTCGATAGTTCGCGAGTACCGGATGTTTTCTGAAGATTTGCCAGATTACCACCGATCGAGAAGTTGAATTTGTTATAAACACGGTGCACAGTACAGCTCAATATCAAAAGACCCTATCGGATGTCGGTAGATGATTTAGCGAAGTCAAGAGGCGGATCCAAGAATTGTATGAGAAAGGATTCATCGGACCAAGTTCTTCGCCTTGGGAGCCCGGTGCTTCTAGTAAAGAAGAAGGATGGTAGTCAGCGGATGTGCGTTGATTATCGAGCTTTAAATGAAGTCACTATAAAGAATAAGTATCCCTTACCAAGGATCGATGATTTGTTTGATCAACTCATAGGATCAAGTGTCTTTTCCAAGATTGATCTTCGGTCAGGATATCATCAATTGAAGATTAGATCGAAGATATACCCAAGACGACCTTCGCCACAAGATATGGATTATATGAGTATACGGTGATGTCATTTGGTCTGACAAATGCACCGGCATATTTCATGAACTTGATGAATAAAGTCTTTATGGATTATTTAGATAAGTTTGTTGTTGTTTTCATAGACGACATTCTCATCTATTCAAAGAATAATAAAGAACATGAAGGTCATCTAAGGATAGTGTTGCAAAGACTCGTGAACACCGATTATATGCCAAATTTAGCAAATGTGCATTTTGGTTAAAGGAAATTGAGTTTTGGGACATGTGATCTCAGCGGAAGGAGTATCTGTAGATCTGGAAAAGTTAAGGATGTATTAAATTGGACTCCACCAAGGCGATGTAGAGATCCGAAGTTTTAGGGATTAGCAGTTACTATCGTCGATTTATTGAAGGTTTTCCAAGATTGCGGACCTTTAACCCATTGTTAAAGAAGGAGAAGAAATTTGAATGGAGTAAATCCTGTGAGGATAGTTTTCAAGAGTTAAAGAAAAGGTTAACTTCAGCACGGTTTTGAGGTTACCCGATATCCAAAAGATTTTGAGATATTTTGTGATGCTTCAAAACAAGGTCTTGGTTGTGTACTAATGCAAGAAGGAAGGGTAGTAGCTTATGTATCAAAGCGATTAAGACCGCATGAAGAAAATTATCCCACTCATGATTTAGAACTAGCTGCTTTGTTGTGCATGCTCAAGTTATGGAGGCATTATTTAATCGATGTCGGTGTGAAATATATACGAGATCATAAAAGTTTAAAGTATATATTCACCCAGCCTGATCTTAATATGAGACAAAGAAGATGGCTCGAATTGATAAAGGATTATGATGTGGGAATACACTATCATCCAGGAAAAGCTAATGTGGTAGCCGACGCTTTGAGTCGAAAGAGTCATATGAATAATCTGTCAATTCGAGATAAGCAGTTAACCCTCCATGAGGAATTCCAACGATTAAATTTGGAAATAGTTAACGAAGGTATTCTGTCTACATTGAAGGTTCACTCTACCTTGGAAGATCGGATCAAGGCAGCCCAGCGAGAGGATAAATATGTTAAAGAGATTAAAGAGAATATGAAGAAAGGTAAATCGCTTGGATTTTCAGAAGATGAAGAAGGGACTCTTTGGTTTGGAAAGAGAATACTAGTACAGAAAAAGGAAATAAAAGATTTAATCTTAAAAGAAGCTCATGAATCAGGATATTCAATTCATCACGGAAGTACAAAAATGTATCGAGATTTAAAGGAAAGTTCTTGGTGGAGCAGTATGAAAAGGAAATTGCAGAATATGTAGCCTTGTGTGACATATGTCAAAGAGTTAAAGCAGAGCATCAAAGACCTGCTGGTCTTTTGCAACCTCTGCATATACATGAATGGAAATGGGAGGAAATTGGAATGGATTTCATAACAGGATTACCAAGAACCAAGTTAGGTTATGACTCAATTTGGGTTATAGTTGACCGTTTAACAAAAGTTGCTCATTTCATACCAGTGAAGACTACATATTCGGGAGATAGATTAGCAGAGCTTTATATGTCAAAAATTGTGTGTCTGCATGGAGTTCCAAAGAGGATCGTGTCGGATAGAGGAACACAATTTACCTCAAGATTTTGGCAGAAGCTTCATGAAGTCTTGGGCACCAATTTAAATTTCAGTACTGCTTATCATCCTCAAGCGGATGGTCGAATGAGCGGGTAAATCGAATCTTGGAAGATATCTTTGAGAGCATGTGCTTTAGCCAATAAAGCCAGCTGGGATAGAAGTTTGCCCTATGCGGAATTCTCATATAATAATAGTTATCAATCTAGTCTGAAGATGTCTCCGTTTGAAGCCTTGTATGGCAGAAAATGTAGAACACCGTTATACTGGTCAGAAACCGGAGAGAGTCAAGTATTCGGACCGGATGTCTTAAAGTTAGCGGAAGATCAAGTTCGCTTAATCCGAGACCGATTGAAAACAGCACAGACCAGACAAAAGAGTTATGCTGATAATCGTCGAAGAATGTTGGAATTTACGCCAGGCGATCATGTGTATCTGAAAGTGTCACCTATGAAAGGGATGCGTCGATTCAAAGGCCAGTGGTAAGCTTGCCCCAAGGTATATTGGGCCATTCCTAGTTATAGCAAGAAGAGGTGAAGTAAACTTATCGCTTAGAACTTCCACCTCGGTTGTCCGATGTACATGATGTATTTCATGTATCACAGTTGAAAAAGTGTTTGAGAGTACGAGAGGAGTTGATACCTTTTGAGGATGTTGATTTAAAGAGGACTTGACATATTGCATTTCTGTCAAGATTTTGGAAGAGGCGAGCGCTGCACAAGAAACAAGACTATCAAATTCAGTAAAGTACAATGGAGCAACCGTCCGCAGTCGAAGCAACACAGGAGCGAGAAGAGGATCTTGACGAGTTTCTAATCTATTTCTCAGTTCATCCGAATCTAGGGTGAGATTCCTTCTAAGGGGGTAGGTTTGTAACATCCCAATTTTTGCTTTTATATTGAAGAAATAGTTTTAAATTAATAATTTCGATTTTAGGAATTTTCAAGTTAAAGTTTCATTGAAAAGAAAATTTAATATCCAAATAAGTTGGAAATATTTTTCATATGTTTAAAATATTATCACTAAGTTATGTGAATTTTTCTGGAATTTTTGGAATTTATTTGGTATTTTTAGTATTTTAAAGCCTTCTAATGATTTAAAATATATATAAAAGATTTAAATATCAAATCTCCTCGGTGACACTTGTCAAGCATCAGAGCCCTTCCTCCCGGCCCGAGCTCATCCCGCCGTCGCCTCATCCCGCTTCCCCTCTCTCGCGGCGCCACGTGTCGCGCATCCGACGGCGGCCGGCCATCCCAATGGCTAACACTCAAAGGATAAATCAACCTTATAGGGTAGGTTGATCCTCCCCGCCCGAGTTACCGCCGCGCTCTCTTTCCTCCCGCTCCTCGGCGCGCGTTCGAGCCCGCTCGCGCGCGAGTTGAGTTTCTTTTTCAATTTGCGCCGACAAGCGGGCCCCACTGTCATAGACCGGTTTGTGTGGACTCACCGCCAGTGGTCCCACATGTCAAACCCGTCGTGCCGACGCGTGTCGTCATCTTGACCGTTCATGGTTGCCGTATTAAATCGCGGCCGCGTTGCCATAATACACCCTATCGGCCCGATTTAATCAAGGTTGTCGGATTGAATCTCGATCGTTCCTTTTCACTTACCCTTCGTCCGTGATCCGGCGGCCCGATCTTTTCCTTATGCCACACGTCACTAATCCAACGTCGCTGATTTCCTTCTCTTTTCCTCTCTCACCGACATGCGGGGCCCATCGGCGATCGTCTTCCCGCCACCTTCTTCCTCCCGCGTCTCGCGCGCTGCCGCCATTAAATCAGAAACGAAGCTTTAAAAGCTTGATTTCTTAACAATTATTCCCGGCCGATTGCATATTAATTCCCGCCTCCACGCGTCGGTTTACGGCATAAAGACGCGCGTTACTCCTCTCTCGCCGTCGCATTCATCTCCTCCGCGGTTCCAAGTCCGGCGAACCCGCGCGGCCGTTACAACCCTCCCGGCCTATAAAACCCACACCCCGAGGTCCCTCTACCGCTGCCGCTCCTTCCTCACCTCTCAAGCGAATCACCGGCGCGAGCCCTCCTCGCCCGATTTCTTCCCGCGGCTTCAAATACTCCGGCGAGCAATTCCGGTCGCCTCGGGCTTCCTCATTCCTCGCCGACGCCTTCCGGCGTTCTTTGGTGCCAAGGCGAATCCGGTGACCCCTTCCCAGGCTGCTGCATGCTGGATCTCCTCCGCCGCCGTGAGGTTCCTCTCCGACCGCCGCCCCTTCTCGCCGATTCTACTCTCGGTCACCCTCGGTCTCGCGCAAGGTACCAACGCATTCCTGTATCCTCCTCTTCATTTTGGTACCCTTGGCGGTGCCGCCAATCACCGAACTCCGGCGACCCTAGGTCCCGTCGCCACCACCGGCCGCCCGGCCGTCGGCCGTCGGTGAGGTGGCAGCAGCGTGGCGGCGGATCGGCGCCACGTCGGCGCCACCGGCGCCTCCCGCCACCTTGCGGCGTGCGGCCACGTCGGCAGCGATGGCGTGGCGACCACGCGGCGACCACGCGTCGACCACGTGTGTGCCACGTTGCTTGGCGGCCTCCGCAGATAATCCTCAAGAGGATTACCTACCCATTAAGGGTGGCGGTGCCTCCCGCTCACTTGGCTAGCGCCGCTCTCCTCCCCCTCTCACTCCTCGGCGCGTTCGAGCCCGCTCCGCGCGGCGAGGTTGAGTTTTCTCCGTTTTATTCCACGCCGCGTAGGCCCCACCGTCGGTGACCACCCCTCTGCGCTAGCCAGCGACAAGTGGGTCCCGAGTCGATGGGTCCCATATGTCGAGACTCATTTTAAATGAAATTTCTGATCGATGGACCCCACATGTCGAGATTTCCGAATTCTGGATTTATTCAAATCTGAGATTTTCAAATAGCCATATCTTTCTCATTTTAGCTCCAAATTGGTCCATTCAAATTTCTAAATTCATCTAAAATTTCAATCTTTTATTTGGTATATTTATTTTCAATTTTGAATTTTTATTTTATTTGGAATTCTCGATTTACGTGTAGAGACCGATTTGTCCGAGCAACCTCAAGAGCAAGTTGTGGGAGATTTCAACCAGACACAGGAAGGCAAGTCTCCTTTGACCATTTTGCTCCTAAGTTTTGCAAGTTTCCTTTGATCAACTTGCTCCAATGATTTATAAAATGAGTAGGTAGTTATTTTTAAATTAATGCATGCTTATGTTATATCCAGTGATAATTTAATTTAGAAAACTTAATTAAAGATCCAATTTGTTATACCTTCCATTGAAAATTGTTTACCTTGTACCATTGTCAACTTAGGACATTCCTTTGACTCAATAATGAGTTAGTGCTACTATTGTTGAATGTTTAAATACTAGTAAATGCTTAGCGTAGTAAATGAATGTAATAATATTCAAATGAGTAGCATGTTTATCAAATGTTTTGATGAATGATTTGTTTGAACATTGGTAATGGATTTTACCATTGTTAAATGTTCTGTTTGAACATTGGTAATGGATGTTACCATTGTTAAATATTTTGTTTGAAAGGTGGTAATGGATGTTACCACTGTTAATTTGAAAATCAAAGGGAAAAGTTGACAAGGGTGGATGGAAGGTTTGGCTGGTGCAGTCAGCACGAGAATTGTTGGGTTTGTGAATGAGCCACCCTGGTCGATTAAGGACCGACGCTTGTGTTTGTCCAAACTGAGCAAAACAGTACAACCACAAGTCTATATGGGTGCGACCTAGCTAACTATCCTATAATAGTGTAGTTTAGATATCACCGGTGGTGTATTGAGTGCCGAGGTGTCTTGGTTATTCATAGTGAGGGACGGGTTTCTTGTACTCATATGGCGCAGAGGGCTCCAACTCGTGGATTCGAGTTGTGGTGAAACCTTAGCGGGTGGTATTTAAACTATACTGGAGTAGGCGAAAGGCTTTGTGATAATTTATCTGGGTCTCATGCCAAAGGAAGCGTGTTGACTATTAAGATAATTTATCTCTTGTGGGTAAAGTGTACGACCTCTGCAGAGATAAAACTATTCGAATAGCCGTGCCCACGGTCAAGGGCGGGCAAAGAATGCATTCACATGGTAGAAGTTTTGGTTTTAATTTCAAAACAAAATGAGTTGGAGAAAAACTCGGGAGTAGTATAACTCTAGTGATGTTGGATCGGGGGTGTAACTTTGAGGTTTTGAAAATTGGTGTGATGGCCTGAGATATTAGTGTTGATAGTTTAACCTTCACTAAAGTACTTATCCATTTTCGATTATTAAAAACAAGTTGTTTACAAAATGGCTTTTAAAGTAATTATGTAGATTTGAAATAAAATGCTGATTTTTGCAAATAAACCATATAGCCTTCCTTTGTGAAACCTTACATCTATGCATTTTCCCAAGACTTGCGGAGTACATTTTTGTACTCACTGTTGCTCTATAAATATAAAAGCGAGAGAATGGAGAAGATCAAGTGGAGAGTATGACTTCATGCGAATGTGGATGCGGTGGATTATTCTCGGATGCCTAGGATTCGTTTCCCCAGTCAATTGCCTGTGGCAGATTGATGGGTCGATCAAGTTATCTTTTGCTTCCGCTGTGTTTATGCTTTTGGTTCTGTGAACCTTAGTTAAGGCAATGGCCTTTGTAAAACTTCAGATACTATTGTAATAAAGCGTTGTTGGCAATGTATCATCTTTTCTGTTTGAACTGTGTGTACTAGCGTTGATCTCTGGGACTAGTACAGTAATACACAGGGGGTCTGGGAGTTTCTACTCCGGGTCTCACAGAATCTACGATAACGCATATACATAATTTTGCGTGAGTTGTTAAACAACACATTCTTGGTATAATTTAAGCAGTACGGACAAGCTTTAACTTCTTTTGTACTCAACCCTGACAGGTTATCAAGGGCAGAAAAATCATTGATGGTGCAGAACAATATGGCACGTAGAGTGAAGTTCTCTCGTCTGTCCGTATCCCATACATATACCCATTAGTTCCACAGTATCATAAGATCTTGCACCAGTGGTGCTAGGTACATATCAATATCATTCTCAGATTGCTTCAGCCCTTGGATAAATAGTGACATCAAAATATACTTTCACTTTATACACAGCCAAGGAGGAAGGTTGTACATGCATGCAGTCATGGGCCAGGTATTATGTTGGTTGCTCATATTACCAAAAGGATTTATTCCATCTGTACTCAACCCAAACCTTATATTTCTTGGTTCTGCACCGAAGTCTACAAATATCCTATCGATGTTCCTCCACTAAGCAGAATTAACAGCATGTCTTATCATTCTATCTTTCTTATGCTGCTCTGAGTGCCAACGTAGCAATCTTACATCCTTTCGGTTTGCAAATAAATGCTTCAAATGGAGAATTACAAGCAGATACTACAAGATCTTAGCAGGAGGTTCCTACTTCACCTTGATACTCTCCTCGTCATTGGAGTCATTTTTACGCTTGTATTGGGATTATTTGCATACCGGATAAACATGTAAGCTTGTATACTCTTTACGGTAGAGGATATAGTTATTCGGACATGCATGCATTCTTTCTACTCCTATTCCCAACAGACAAAGAACCTTCTTGGCTTGGTAGGTGGTTATCAATAACACATTTTCCTCTAAAAGGATGTTCGCTAGGAGACCTAACAATGCCGTGAAACTCTTGTTGGATCAACTATTGCTTGTGTTCAATTTTAGCAGTTCAAGAATGGATGACAACCTTGTGTATTACGGCTTGTAGCCCAGGAACAAAGTTTTCTTCAAGTCCTCCATCAAGCCCTCGAATTTACCAAATTCTCTCTCACTATAATTATCCTCTGCATCGCATAGCATATGATCCATATTGTCATTCTGTGACTCATCCTCATCAAAAGCACAGTCCACAGTCGACATATCCTGTATAATCTTCTCTTCACCATGACTGGTCCAACATGTATACCCCTTTTTGAAATCCCTTCAAATCAAGTGAGCTTCAATCTGCACTGAGTTGGTAAACATTTTCAGATTATCGTAATCAATAACATGGACAATATATATATATCATCCCCTTCTTCAATATATCCTGCTCAGCCGCTCTTCTAAAAGCCGACATGCCATTAATGTACTTCTCACTCACATAGTTCTTAACGTATATCCATTTTTGATCTATCTACGTTATACATATAATAGATTAGCTAGTGTCAAATTGAATTATTAATACTACTATAGCTAACCAGCCTAACTACTTGAACACATAATTGTTGTTCACCTTATAATAAATTGTCTATATCTAAATTTAGTAGCTAGCCATGTATTCATGAAGTAACATATATATATTAAGCATCATCTCTCTCTAAAAACCTAACTATCATCTCTCTCTATTACGTACAAGGCATATAAGTTATTAGAAGTAAATACTAATCTTTAATCACTAAGAACAAATTGATCTACAAGTAGTATGTTTTCACCAGACTCCCCAAAGCGGACCGTCTCCTTCAATGCAGCGTAATGAAAACAGATCTGTTGAGACCACATTGGATATATAATAATAATGTAGCGTATCTCAGACGGTTCCAACCACCAACCATTTATGATATGAACTATCACAGATGGTTTGTATTAATAACTGTTTATGAATTATCACAGACGGTTGTTTATTCAAACTATCTGTAATGTCTGCCATTATCACAGATAGTTTGTATAAATAACCATATGTGAATTATCATAGATAGTTATTAATAGGAACCGTCTGTGATGGCTTACATTATCACAGACGGTTCGTATCAATAACCGTCTGTGATAATATCACATAAGGTTATTCGTATGAACCGTCTGTGATAATTACAGTGCAGACGATTTCGTATGAATTGTCTGTGATATAGTCGTCCAGTATAGCCTCTTTTGTAGTAGTGATGTAACCTCATATTTAACTGGAATTGTTGTACATTGTTATTTGATTAGGAGTTTTCTGAATTGTTGTAGAGGTGTCAATCTATGGCTAGACTTTGTTGTAAATGCCAAAGAATGCTTGTGGCAGTGTCGGATTGATGATCTATTACTTGTTGACTAGATTTTTTGTTGAACCAAATGAAATGAGTCAATGTGCCAAAGTATGTTTGTACAATATTGTTTATTTATTGTATTAATAAAGAATTAAATGAATGGACATGTTCATTTGTATTTTTTTGATTGAATACCGTGGCCCACGGTCCATAGACCAGATCTACAGGTTCGGGTTCATAAGTCTATGGTGCACGGGGTTTATGGAATAGTGGCTGACACGTAGGACCCACATGTTATTGATTAGATTCACGGTGGACTAGGTCTATAAAGGAACCAATGTAGGGTTAGAGTTAGGTGGCCGTGATGCACTTGTGGCGTCTAAGGTGCTGGTCACAAGGGACGACAGTAGGGCGGCGGTAGTTGATGTGGCAACGATGAGGATGGTGCCACTCGGCGCTCGCTGGTAGACAACATTGGGGATCATGGCGACGCAAGCGAATACGAGACCATCTTGGTGACGTAGGTGCCATGGATGGCAGATGACGACAACGAGCCGTGGTGGTGGTGGCTTGGTCCATCATGGCAATAATAAGGGACAAAGCTCTGACGACGGGAAAGTGAGCACTAGTTAGAACGTGTGATAGCAATCATGATGGTGAGGACGGCAACGGAAAAAACTGACCAATGACAGTGCAATTTGATGGCAAAGGCGGTCGGGCAAAATTGGAGAAGATGGATTCAATATATGTATAAAAGGCGAAATTAAGAGATGGGGAAGATATATTTGGATGTGGAACATATTATGACGTGAACAGGTGTGCTATTAGCTCACTGCTGCGACGGGGAATATGCTAGAATGGTGATGACGTAGATCCAAACAGGGACGACGCTTAGGGCTTGGGGCTGAGCGACGACAATGGCGAAACATGGCACGAAAGCTAGGGGAGACGTTTTAGCCCCGCTTGTTTCAGCTTTTTTTCAGTTTCAGTTTTTAATTTTAGCTTTTTTTTCACTATTCAGTAATTCATCTCTTTCTGAATTTTTTCAGATTTTTTGGACTTTTTTGCATTTTTATTTTTTTCCTGTGTTCCTTTACATTATCCGTGATGGGCTAACATATTTTTTCTATTTTTACATTTTTAAAATTTAATTATACCTAAAAAACCAAATCAACTACAACAAAAAAGTAACTATAGTAAAATTTCAACTAAAAGTCGGAAGTCAAAAACGTTCACCCCCACATGCATGGAAAGCGCGGCGGCAATGGAATCCGGTTCGAGAAGAAACACAATGCTCGGGTCGGGCCCACAGGTCAACGTCAGCGCCACGTGGTGGGCGTGTCTTGCAGGTGCAAGCAACGCGGCAGCGAAATGGACTGGTTGGTCCACACAGAGAAAGAGTGAGCGGTCTGGCGCGAGAAAGAAAATGGGCCGTGGAGCGCGAGAAAGAGAATGTGAAGAGTGGGCCATGGGAAATGATTCGGCCTACTCGGCCTTACGAAATTTTAATTAGTGTTTCTTTTTTAGAAAATACAGAAAAAGCCATGGAAAAAATAGGAAATAAGCTCAGGAAATTTTGGAAAATACTTTTAAGAACGATGAACTCAAGTAGAATAATTTTGGTTTTAATTGATGTTTAGTTTATTCATATTAAAGCATTTTAATTTTGGAAATTTCCAATTAATCTTTATTAATTCAAGGAAAATTGGTGACTTTTCTGGGAAGCTAAACTACACAAAAAATTTTAAAAACTCAAAAATTGGGATGTTATAGTTGGGTGCTTTAAAGAGGTATTGACTGTCAGGGAATACTAGGAATCTAATAATAGTCCATTTAATTTCATACTTTTTAGGAAAGGGAGAACAACTAATGCACAAAAGGATATGGGTGACAGTTATACAGCTCAAATAATACTAGTAAACAATAAATGTAGTGCCCTGTGGATGCCAGCACTGGCAATTTAATTGTAATCCAGCTATTAAATTGTTAAGAGTAGACATGTTCATTGGCGGTTAGCCCGGCCCGATTTTTCAGTCCCAAGCCCATGTTTTCCTCACGTAGGCTAGGGCCAAACCCAAAATTAATCAAATAACAATATTTCTCATGGAAATTATTTTAAAATAATATTTTTATTTAGAAAATATCTTAAAATTATACGTGAATAGTTTTCGCTAATAATTTTTAGTATTTTATCATGTGATCAATAAGTTATGATATGATATAGGATTGAGTCTAAACAATAAATATTTTTTCCCACATGTATATGGACATCTATATATTACTGGTCATGTGCCCGTGTGTTGCAACGGAAAAACAAATACCATGCAAATAGCATATCTCTAATGATCAAAATCTATTCATTGGCAAACTCAGCAATAATGTGATACTAAAAAATCACGGTGACTGAAGATATGTAAATTCTGAGGATCGAGGAATGAGAGCACGTCACATCCCACATATCGGTGTGTTTTTTTAGGAGGGGGTGGGAGGCAGATGAACTTACCATTCAATAACTTCCTCTTTTAAGCTGCAGTGGGAGGTTGTGAAGAACTGAAGATGATAGATTAACACCAACTTATATTATTAATAGTAGAGAAAACTAAACAATTTATTTCAGCTTTTGAACAACCTAAAATAAAAGCGAGAATTTTTTATTTCAGCTCCTGTTTATTGGGCAAAAACCTTATGAAATAGAAAACACCAATACCAAGCGTCAACTTGTCAACAACATAGAGATGCAACGAATCGAAAATCCAAAAGATAAACTATGGGTGAAAGAGAGTAAAGAAGAGAAAGTGACAAATCAAAATGGTCTCTGTAGAAAAATCAGTCAAGGAGCAAATTAGTTTTCTTACCTCCTAGGCCTAAAAGCTAGACATCGGAACAAAAAAGCTTACTGCAAAGTAATCAGTAGAATTGACTATTTAGGTGTAAGGTTAAGTCAGAAAATTGCAAGATATCATTAATACAGATAAGCTTTATGTAACAGCACGAAGCTCTGAGAGCCACAGTATTGATCTGATCAAAAAATTAACAACCGATTCAAACAACTGCTTCACAAATTTAAAGTTACTCAAACAACATGGCTTAAAACAATAGTTCTCTTTCCAACATTTGCAGCATAAAGCAACATTTTCCATAACATGTCAATTCCTATAGTCTTACTGAAAACATGGGATCAATAAATAAATTTGCCGATATGTGGTGAACTCGTTGGAAACTGCTCTGGTTGCTTTCAAATCTGCCTAATAGTGTGCTCAGCGTGCTATAAATACTAAAATCTAGAGTACCTAGTTACTTCAAAAACAAAAGTAGTAACCAATAATTCATTTCCACTAGAACCACAAAAATAGAAAATCATACCAAACGCCAAACAGATAGCACCTGATCGCCCCTGCTATGAACTGTAACATGGGAAATTGGGCATTGCCTGTAAGTGCTGGAGTCATCCAATTTAAAAATCCAAGATTATATTATTGTTGAGTTTCATGACTATATTATTGTTGCTCTCCTAAGTAAGCTGGCATGATTTGAACAAGCAATCACAAATGGATTTAGTATGAGACAATAAATAATAGGCCCTATTTAGATTACCTTGTCATGCGGCTTGGATTGCATCCACCTGCCTATATATAGATCAGTCCTCCCTTGAGTGTCCTTGTTCATTGGAAGAGGGTACTAAAGGCAAAAAAGAGGAATGAAAGTTGAAAATAGAAAATTAGCTTGATCACTTATGCATGACTTCAATGATAATTGGAATGAACTTTAGAACAGAAGATAATATAATAGTTACAAGGAAAGAATCTGCACAAACAATTTCTATAACAACAACAACATGATCGAATCCGCTCTTAGTGTTTACGTAATTTCACTTTAAGTACACTATATTGCCATCATGTATCCACAATACATCCTAATTGCAAAGTGTTAGCAGCAAAACAATATACTACCTTAACACGGAACACCTCAAGAATAATCGAGTTCCTTAGCATACCAATCCATAGCAAGCTGGATGAACCATCGTGTGATATAGAAACTAAAAAGTGTGACTTTTAATACAACATGCAAGCACATACAGTAATTTACCAGTGATGAACATCTCAAATACATCGAAACATCGGAAGCAATTGTTACCTTAGAGTCACCCCCGGTAGTGGCGGGGGTAAAGGATAGAGGAGGAGGCTGGTCAATGGTGAAGCTCTCAACGAAGCGGTGGCACAGGGGAAAGGAGGCGTTGGCGCGTGAGGCGGCGGTGAAGATCGAGGGCTCCCACTGGCCGTCTCTGCAGCGGAGGGTGGGGGAGGAGGCGTTGGCGGAGCGGGGAGGCGGGAGGCGGCGGCGGAGGAGGAGGAGGGTGGGGAGGCGGCGGCGGCGAGGGTGGCGAGAGGAAGAGGCGGCGGCTGCGGGGTGGGAGGAGGCGGCGGTGGTGCGGAGGGTGGGGGGGAGGAGGCGGCAGCGCGGGGTGGGAGGAGGGAGGAGGCGGTGGCGCGGGGTGGGAGGAGGAGGAGGCGGCGGCGGGGGTAGGGAGGAGGAGGTTTGCGGGTGGGGAGGAGGCGGTGGCGGAGGCGGAGAGGTGGGGAGGAGGCGGCGGCGTGGGGTGGGAGGAGGAGGTGGCGGCGGGGTGGGGGAGGAGGAGGCGGCGGCAGCGGGGTGGGGCGAGTGCTAGGGTTTTGGGAGGCGGAGATGGGGTCGGGAGAGGAGGAGGCGGCGCGGGGTAGGGAGGAGGAGGCGGCGGGGTGGGAGGAGGCGGTCGACGGCGCGGGGTAGGAGGCGGAGCGCGGGGTGGGAGAGGGGGGAGCAGCGCGCAGGGTGGGGAGGAGGCGACGCGCGGGGTGGGGAGAGGGGAGGAGGCGGCGCGTGGGGTGGGAGGCGCGTGGGGTGGGGAGAGGGGAGGTGCGGCGCGTGGGGTGGGAGGCGCGCGGGGTGGGGAGAGGGGAGGAGCGGCGCGTGAGGTGGGATGTACAGTTCGGATTTTATCTCGTAATCAGATCGGAGGGCTGAGAGCAGAGGAGTGACGACGGACCAACCACCAATTGCTTCTTTTATAATAGTAAAAATCACCATCATCAAATATTGCCTTAAGACTGATGCAAACTTTTACTTTCAAATCACCGTCCTATCTTTTTGTATGAATCTTGAGCCACTTTATACATGGACATCTGTAGGATTTTTTTAAAAATAATCAATTTTTTATTTAAAAATACAAAATTATACCCACATTTTAAAAAAAAATTTTATAAAAGTAACTACCTGTAGCCTAACCATTGGGCGACATGGTCCAATAATCTAATAGTTGGGCTACAGGTTCCAATAGCCTAATGGTTGGGCTATAGGTTGTTGTCGCCCAATGGTTTAGCAACTGGATTGCTGTTAGCCAACCGTATGGTGACTGAAGGACATATAGATTATTTAACAAAATCAAGTATCGAGTAGAGTTTTTTAAAATAATCTATTTTTATTCAGAAATACAAAATTATATCTATATTTTTTTTACAAGAGTAACTGACTACATAAAATATTTCTAACTGTCATATAATACTAATTTGTAGTGTAACAACACCATGAACAAGCATTGTTCGACCTCAGATCGGTTGAGAGGCCAATTTAGTGTGGCCATCCTGGAATAGTACACGAATTAACACCTGCATATGTATCGAAATTGATTGATTTCTGCAAGAAGCGAAAGGTGACAACTCTCATCCACATTTTTATTGTATATGTTAGTACGGCTGGAAATGACAATGTTCTTCAGTCTGCATGTCGCTCGGCCATTGGCCAACAGGGTCCAGTCGTTCAACAGTTTGGTTATAGGGGTTATTTTTGTAAAAAATAAAAATATGGATATAGTTTTGTATTTCTGAATAAAAATAGATTATTTAAAAAAATCTACTTGATACTCAAATTTTTTAAAAAATAATCTAAATGTCCATCAGTCGCCCTACGGTTGGGTGACAACAGTCTAGTAGTCTAACCATTGGGCGGCAGTAGGCAGGCCCAGCGGGCCGGTGGCCCGTTCTCCCCTGCGGCCTCTCCTCCCGTGTGACTCGTGCCCCTCTCTCCCGTTCAACTCGCTCCCCTTTCTACCTGTGCGCCTCAGTCTTCAGATCTGGGGAGCTGCGACTTTGGCAGAGGGGTGAAGGGCACGGGCGGCGCGGAAGGCCCGGCCCGGGCCGTTGGCAACCATGCCCGAGCTCCTCTCCCTCCTGGCTATTTAAGCAGGCCGCCTCCTCCCAGGAGTTCATCTCGAAACTGAGTGAGCTCCCCTTCCTCTTCTCTCTTGAGTTCCCTTTGCCTATGGCGTGTGACTTCGGTGTGGTGGCTTGACTCCGCGACCCTGACTTCGATCCTCCATTGGTGCTTGACGGCGTGGGGTTGGCCAACTCCTACCGAGATCTTGTGTAGCATCCCTGAACCTCGGCTTTGCCGGTATACGTGTGAACACTGCGGCAAAGAAAGCGCTTTGTATCTCTGTAGCCTACTACTCTCTCTCTCTCTCTCTCACGGTGGTGTGTAAGGGCAATAGGTTTTTTGGGACAGCGCTTACAGCGTGCCTAGTTCTGTGATCTACATGGTGATTTTGAGTATCACCTGCTTTATGAGTATACAGTTTCAGTTCTTTGGTTTTGTGGCTTATTCATACACTGAAGATTGCAAAGAATGTTGTGGGATTGATTGCTCAATGAAGAAAGTCATATACTGAAATTGGTTGTTTAGTCTTTGAGCTCTAGTCACATTTACCCCTGTCATTGATATTAACTTGTGTCCTGGAAGTTAATCTTCAAGTAGAGATATATCTATCATATGTTATTCGGTTCATGCTGCAATTAAATTATAGCAAACTCTCGTTCATATTGTATGACTGCTTGATACGGATACGCCTGTG
Source organism: Melocanna baccifera (assembly GCA_036346265.1). Taxonomy (NCBI): domain Eukaryota; kingdom Viridiplantae; phylum Streptophyta; class Magnoliopsida; order Poales; family Poaceae; genus Melocanna; species Melocanna baccifera. Next base: position 12,335,776 of record CM070689.1, on the reverse strand, counting down.
TCTTGTACTTTTCAGTTAAATATATTATTCAACTGGAAAGAATTATTGAGCCGCATGAAATATGGCTAGGTGAACACATTCCAAATTAAACATAATGTTGTTATTCATAAGGATGGAATAGTACCTCATGTCATCATATGGTGCATTCATAGGTTTGTCAATGGCAAAGCAATGGAGAGGTAAAAGGAAGAGGATAACCACATTAGGTGCCAAAAACATGAAGGAAGAAAGCTCATGCAGTGGGAGAGCAAAAGGGAGGAGCCTAAGAACTTAAACTACAAGTTTTGGATAAGATTTTCAAGCCTAATTCGTACCTCCCACAAGGCCAATTGGATTCAAACTCGGATTCAACTCAGAATTCAATTCGAATTCGGTTCGGGACAGCCTGATAGGCAGTTACTAAAAAGGTTATAACTTTCACAAATAGAGTCCGATTTAGGCGTTCTTGTACTCGTTGGAAAGATAATTTCATGGGCTAGGCAATGGATCTAGTCCCAGAATCAAATTCATCACAAATCAAAAGTTATGACCGAAACAATATGATGGCTGTAAAATCTAGTTTCCTTTTTGTGAGAGTTCGTATCTAAAACCATATAGGGATGAGTTGTAGTTTGTGAGAGAAACCCTAGCTATCTCAAATTGCTCGCCGCAAAGAATCCTAGTCGGACACGTTCGGACCATCCGAAGTTTGTTGCAGTTTGAATTCTGAGCGTCTGTTAAGGTTTTCGCTTAAATCCTTTGACCCTTGAGACTAGTCCTTGATAATTGTTTTAAGGCTGTTCTAGAATTATCTATACATTGCTGAACAACTTTGAACTTGCGCAGAATCAAGGAACAATTAAACCTAGTTCAGCCTTTGAGTAAAAAAGGCAGTCGATTAAAAAAAAGAGACAAGCCTCGGCTTGAGCAAAAAAAAGGATGAGAAAAAAAGAAAAGAAAGCATTGGTCGAATTTGGGTGAGTTAACTTAGTCCATAAATTCAGATTGTGTATTTAATTTCTTTGAGCAATATTGTGCCCTTAAATTCATATTATTGTAATTGGCTAGCGTCTCTCGTAATACTTGATGCAAAACAAGCTAATATTTTTCGATTGTTTCTTTTAGCTCATTCCTTTGTTTGCATTGAGTCACATTGATTATTACGTGTGCGTTCATACACTTCACTTATATCTATTGGATCAACACATATGCAATACTTTCTAGTTTGGATTATTACTTAATTCAACAACATCGTGAAATTCAGATTGTGTAGGATAAATAATTCCATACCAAACTCCACTAAATATCCTTTGCCGTGCAATTGTAAGTTATTTTTAAATCTGCTTGATCATCACTTGCTATTTTAGTCACCACCAAGTGCAAGTTTCTTTTTGGCATTAATTCACTTCGAAAAGATAAGAACTTTACTTGGTGAGGAAAGAGTGAGAAAGAGTGAACTCCACATATCGTATATATGTTGTGGTATTTGTGCGATCTTTGTGCCACTAATCATGACAGGTGGAGACAATAGTATGGGAGAGGAATATGCGCCGGCAAGTCATTTTCAATTCCAGCCTTTGAGAAGGACTTTGCGCAATGAGTTCATCGTCACTTCTTCCAACTTGAAAGAGCAACTCAAGGCGGAGGTCAACAATTCCGTGCAAGATATGCGCATTGAATTCAATCATCAAATGAAAGTGTTACGCTCGAACATTGTGAATGATATTGTGCGAGCACTTCATCCACAACAAGAAGAAGATAACTTTATTCCTTTCTATGGAAGTAAAGATCCAGATGAGTATCTTGAGTGGGAATGACGAATGGAGAAAGTATTTATATTTTAAAAGCTTCCTTGAAGCCAAAAGGTGATACGTACCACTAGAGAATTTGAAAATTATGCTTATAATTGGTGGCATCAACAATTTGGAAACGAATTCATTAAATCTTAGTCAAATTTAAAAGCACTCATGAGGAGAGAATTTGTGCCATCCTATTATGCGCAAGGATTGCTTCGCCATTTGGAGAGTATCATATAAGGGAGTAACACTGTTTAAGAATATTACTTTGAGTTACAAGATGCATTACATCGGGCTAGTGTCATTAGTGTATTAAAAGAGAAGACATATTTCAAAAGAGGATTGAATTCTAAGATCTCCACTACACTTCAACATAAATATTTTGGTAATGTGCTAGATCTTGTGAATTATGCTATTGAAGAGAAGATGAGACTTATAGAGAGACGTACGTCACAGTTCTCTCTATGTTCATACTTCAGTTCTTCTACCTTTACTAGTGTGACACAGGAGAAGTTGACCGAGCATAGGACTTTCCCTTCGGTCAAGAAGACATATAGTGATATTTCAAAGCTACATATAACTCCTGAGATACACCACAACCCATGCAAGGATGAGAGTTACATAGCCAAATTGAGTTAGAGTGATAAAAAGAGTGAGCTGTGTGATTCCACCATATGTGAGGTTAAGAGCATCCAAATTGAGAGTGTGAGAGAAACATAAAAAGAAAAGAGTGAAGTAGAAGATAGACAAAGTGATGACGTATCTGAAACTAACACATTAATATCTACTTCTAGTGTTGTTTCTCATATTGTGCAGACTGACATTAAAGATGAAGAATTGAATGTTCGACAACCGATGCCTTTGAAGGCAAATGAGGAGGAGGTTACCACAGGAGGGGATGAAGTGTTTGTTGCCCCATGGATATATTCTAATAATCTTAAACCCCCAGCACCTACATCATCTGAGGAGGACAACAAAGGTAATAATACTGGTGCTGAATTTAATTATGCAAAGGTGAGTAATTGTGAGAACTCATATGATCAACCGAAAACTTCATATTCTGAAATTTCTATACTGAATTTAAATAATGTGGAATTGATTACTCATAAGGAAATTCTTACTAGAATATCTCCTAATGACTCTTTGTGCTATATCATATTTGACAATCCTAGTGAGCTATCTAGTGTGATTGATAATATTACTGAAATTTTATGTTCAAAATCACTATTTAGTACCTATGCCTACACATATAAGTTCAATTTGATTGAAGATTATGATATAGATGATAAATTTTATGTTCACAGAATTTGCATTATATGTGATAAGCTTGCTGAATTAAAATCGTATATTATGGATAAACAATCTTTTATGCCATGTCATGATCACAATGAGATGGATTTCAACAATAGCACGTACTGTTTGGGAAGATTTCATAAGTTTACTGATTCGATCTTTAATGTACAATCATGTAAAAATAATCTGAGTAGCGCAGTTGAAGTATGGAAGCCGCTCAAAATTTTCTTTCCCATATCTAAACAACTAAATCTGATTTTGCCCCTTAATGATCTGTCTATATCCTTAGAAAAGTCGAGGATAACTTTCTTTTATGGGAGAGAGAATGATGTGAAAAATAATATTACAATGCATACATATTTTTGTCGCTACTATATTTATCGATTTGTGCAAAATAATGAGAATGATACAATAATTAACTCTTATATATACCATGCGTATGTGTTGTTATTTTCGTCTATTACACATTTAGATGTTCATGATGTGCTAAGTAGAAAAAGTGTTGATGACAAATATATATACCATACATACACGTTGTATTCTTTGTTTAATACAATTTCAGGCTATCAAAAGCCGAGGACGGCTTTTCTTGAAAAAGGGGAGGATGATATGGATACGCCTGTGTCTTACACTTTTCAGTTAAATATATTATTCAACTGGAAAGAATTATTGAGCCGCATGAAATATGACTAGGTGAACTTATTCCAAACTAAACATAATGTTGTTATTCATAAGGATATAATACTACCACATGTCATCATATAGTGCATTCTTAGATTTGTCAATGGCAAAGCAATGGAGAGGCAAAAGGAAGAGGATAACTACATTAGGTACCAAAGACATAAAGGAAGAAAACCCACGCAGTAGGAGAGCAAAAGGGAGAAGCCAAAGGATTTAAACTGCAAGTTTTAGATAAGATTTTTAAGTCCAATTCGTACCTCCCACAAGGCTACTTGGATTCAAACTCAGATTCAACTCAGAATTCAATTCGGATTCGGTTCGGGACAGCCTGATAGGCAGTTACTAAAAAAATCATAACTTTTACAAAGAGAGTCCGATTCAGGCGTTCTTGTACTCATTGGAAAGATAATTTCATGGGCTATGCAATGGATCTAGTCTCAGTATCAAATTCATCATAGATCAAAAGTTATTACTAAAATAATATGATAGCTGTAAAATCTAGTTTTCTTTTTGTGAGAGTTTATATCTAAAACCATATAGGGTTGAGTTGTACTAGATTTATAGACTCTATGGACTTCTCAAGAGGCTATATAAGCCATGTATTGGCAGCCTTAGGGCTCAGACCACCTTTAAGAATAATCAATCTACTAAAGTTTGTTCGAGTTTATCATTGCTGCCGAAATTCTATAGGGAATTAGGAGTGTTCTTCAATTAAGATCGTTCAGTCTTTTCGCTGGGAATTGGGTGCACGATAGATCTTCGCTTGGTGGTCGGTAAAATCGACGCGAGTGTGTTTTAGCGGATTAAAGAGTGTTCGTCCCTTGCACTGGTATTGGAGGATCGCTGTGATTCATTAAGACTCCCGTGAGTATCCATCCTACGTTGGGAAGATCGGGCGACCCCGTATCATCTTGGTATCAGAGTGTATCATCTTGTTATCAGAGTGCGATTTACTCGGTAAGATCTTATCCCTTTACTTTCAGTTTATTTCTTCCTGTCCTATAGTCTATATAGCCGAAAATTACCTCACAAAAAAAAATCTAAACTTTAGTTTCGCATCTGTTATTTTTGTGAGTTTTATTAAGTTTTGATCCATTAGAAATTTTATTTACATGCTGATCTTAGTGTCTTGCTTAATCGTTGTTATTTTAAACCCTTGAAAATCCGCTAGTTGATCTTTCAATTAGCATCCAAAAAAAGTAGATTCAATTTACGTTTTGAAATCTTGTTCTTGCTGTTCATATAAGATATTTGTGCATCTTGAAAGAATATTATATCCAAACATATCTGGGTTTTCTTTTTCTTGTTTGATTCGGTCGCAAGAAACCCTAGCTATCTCAAATTGCTCGCCGCAAAGAATCCTAGTCGGACACGTTCGGACCGTCCGAAGTTTGTTGCAGTTTGAATTCTGAGTGTCTGTTAAGGTTTTCACTTAAATCATTTGACCCTTGAGATTAGTCCTTGATAATTGTTTTAGGGCTGTTCTAGAATTATCTACATATTGCTGAACAACTTTGGACTTGCACAGAATCAAGGAACAATTACTTGCGCATATATGCTGCTGGCCGAATGCATATATGCTGAATATATTCTAAACTTTGAAAGAGTTGAATTACTTTTAGAGCTCAAAGATTGAAATTTTGTATGACATAACCAATTAATGAAGAGCATATGACTTTAGTAGCAGGACGGCCAAGAAATAATCTTGTGTAACTCTACAATCTAAGAGCATAAATTATCAATTAATACTTGAGCTTATTGCTAGTTTTAATTGATTTCAATTTTTTCATACATGTTCATGTTAAGAGCAATACTACTTCTTTTATTGAATATGTCTTATGGTACAAATGAGATGGCTAAATTAAATGATTATATACTATTTATATCATTTGTACACATCTTGAGTTTACATAATTATGCTGGAATTATATTTATATCTATGCTTATACCACAAATATTACAACAACAGGTGGTTTCTTTTGTAAAAAAAATTAAAATGTGGGTATAATTTTGTATTTTTGAATAAAATTCGGGTCTGTATGCTTATGAAGTTTCTTGTTTTGACATCATTTATCTTTTGTGTGAATCTTGAGACACTTTATATATATATATATATATATATATATATATATATATATATATATATATATATATATATAAAGTCTCTTTTCTACACTCGGGTGTAATTACATCCATGGTATTTACCGTCCATCTATCTTGAGATACCACAAGATGATTTAGGTTATTGGATCGGATTGAAGAGTAATACTCGTTAAAATGACTGAAGTAACTAATTTCATAAGAAACGTATCTCCTGATGGCACGCATGGCCGTGATTATCTCCTGATGACTAAAGCAATTAATGACGTAATTAAACATATCATCGCTTGATGTATGAATTGTTAACCACATGAGAGGATTCTGCATGCTCCGCGAGAAGTAACTCATCTCCTGATGGCCGTAATAAACTAAGGCAGCATTGATGAACGAATATTTAACCACTTTAGAATATTCTACATACTCGCCAACGCGAGAAGTAGTTTTTGTACCACCCGAATGCATGCATGGAGTATGCATATAACTAGTACGTAATATGCATGTCTTGGGGTATATTTTTCACAACGCATGAAGTAGTATTTATCGTATTCCGCTATGCGAGAATGTATGCAGTAGTATGCAGTATTATTTTTCGGATAGTACGAAGGATTCAGTAGTATGAAGTAGTATTTATCGTACTCACCTACGTGAGATTGTATGAAGTAGTATGCAGTATTATTTTTTCGGATAGTATGAAGTAGTAATTAGTATTCAGTAGTATGAAGTAGTAAGTAGTATGAAGTAGTATTTATCGTACTCCCCTACGCGAGATAGTATGCAGTATTATTTTTTCGGATAGTGTGAAGTAGTAAGTAGTATGCAGTAGTATGAAGTAGCAAGTAGTATGGAGTAGTATTTATCGTACTCCCCTACGCGAGATAGTATGCACGTATTGGAGAGTTAGTTTCCTTGTATGCAGCATTGATTTTGGAGAGTTAGTTTCCTTGTATCGGATAGTGCGGTAGATATGCAAGATTTTGCATCCGTGACCCAGTAAAGCATATACTAATCTAAATGCAATCGGATGGTAATGAGGGTGGGTGTAATTACACCTGGGAGTAAAAATGATTTTTCCTATATGTATATGTGTGTGTGTGTGTATATATATATATATATATATATATATATATATATATATCTTTACTATTATAAAAGAAGCAATTGGTGGTTGGTCCGTCCTCTATTAAATCTGAATTGTCCCCCCTCACTTATGATATGAGATAAATCTGGACCGTCTATACAGCCCCCCTCGCTCCCCCCGCCCTCACCCTCGCTCTCCCATAGCCCCCGCCTCCCACAGAGTCCCTCGCTCCCGGCCCTCCCCTCGCTCTCCCTCCCTCCCACCCTGCACGTCGCCTCACGCCCACCTCGCGCCGCCTCCTCTCCCTTCCTCCCACCCGCGCCGCCTCCTCCTCCTCCCACCCGCGCGCCGCACCGCCTCCCCACCCGCTCTGCCGCCTCCTCCTCCTTCCAACCCGCGCCGCAGCCGCATCCTCCTCCTCCCCACCCCGCTCCGTCGCCGCCTCCCTCATCCCCACCCCGCGCCCTCAAATCCGTCGCCCCCCTCAGTGCAACTCGCACTGGCGAACCCATCCCATGGCAGCCAACGCCCTCTCGTAGCCTGCAGCGGGCAAGACGTCGAACCCCAAGGCATATCCGTCCCCATCCACTAGGAGGCGGGCGAAGTGGCGGCGGCGATGGCTGCCAGGCGCGCGGACTCGAGGTGAGGTTCGAGGCGTCTGTCGGCCGCAGCGCGGTGGCGTTCGGGAGAAGCTCGATCCGGAGATCGTGGCGGTGGGCGGCGATTGGACGGAAGAGCTCCCTCACGGAGGCCCTCCTCGGCTTCCGCTTCAACGTTCGCGAGTCGAGATGGGCACCGCGCCCCCTCATCCTCCGGATGGTCCACGACCCCACCGCCCTAGATCCCGATGCCGCTTCGGTGCATGCCCGCTTCTTCTCTAGGGTTTTCTCCTTATCTCTCTCTTAGATCGAGTATAGTACTACGCTAATTTAGTCCAAGCCCATCATCATGAGGGTGAGTACGCCTCTCGCCCCAACCTCACCATCATCGACACCCGGTTCGTGCTTAAGGTAGGCGGTGAACTTGAGACTTCAAATTCTCACATCTCAATCAAGAGGAGTGGTTGTTTAGTTAGTTTGTCATCTGTTTGATGGAATTGTGTGTTTGCTGTAGGCTAAGAAAGGTGAGCCGGAGAGCACGCCGGAGGAGATCTTGTCGATGGTGAAGTCACTAGCGAGCCCGCCCCACCGCCTCCTCCTATTTTATTTGATCTGCTTCCATGACAATGTCTTAGCACCTTTCGGTCAAGTACATGAAGAGTATAAAGTTAATAATTTATTTGGGCTTCTATTTTTTTCCAAAAGAAAGCACTTCTGTTTATTCTTGATTTTAAAATTTTTGAGCTCCTTGCAGCATCGGTTATTGCTTCAGTTATAGATAACTCTTAAAAAAGGAATCACATTTAAAAAACCACACATGCTGTGCATTGCTAGCTTCATTTTAATCATCAGTCCTCGAGCTTGATGATATCATCATGAAAGCAGGTTCTCAAGAAAGCTGATATGATCCGCAAGAATGCAGTTGAAAGCATATTTGCGATGCGTGACATTTTAATATCAACTCTAGCCTGTTTGTGGTGAGTATTTCGAATGTTTAGCATAATTTAATATTGAATTTCACTTAACTTACACTTGATTTTCTCCTCCACATGTAGGGAAAACCTTTATCTGGTTATGGAGTACTTGAATAGAGATCTCTATTCCTCTTGAGAAACTTAGGTTGTTGGGATGAGATATGGCAAGGACATATATAGCTGAACTTGTAAATTCTGAGATGTCTTTTCTTTGTCCTAGGATTGTCCTAAAAGTATTGCACAAACAACAAAACTAGAAAAACATCGATGATCCATCCTTAGCCTTTCCTTTATTTTAAAATTTTGGACAATAACCATTTCATTTCTATCGGTACGTTTTTGCATTGGAGTATCTGCACTCTATGAGTGTGATTCACTGTGATTTGAAGCCCAACAACTTGTTAACTCTCTCGCGATGGCCATATAAAGGTTAAACTTGCTGTCTTTTTCATTTTTATTCTTTTACAATCTGTTGCCTTTTGTGTTTTGAGTTGTTATCAGTGAACCCCTCGCCGCCCTGCCGTCTAGAATAGTGGTGCAGTTAGTAGACCAGTCAAAATGTTGAGGGCTTACAAATCTAATCTAGCATTTATTCGGATGGAAATGGATTTATCTGTTTCAGCCTCTTGGTGTGAGAGTTTGGTGGGATTTGATACTGGCAATAATTTTTAGTAGAATGATATTGACTTGCGTTGGTCTTGATGCTTCGAGCATATATCTATGGTATGTCGCATTTTACATTGAAAGATGATGTTTCATTTTCATGCTACTCTTCCTAGGTATCTTGATATAATGGTTTCGAAGCCTTAGAAATTACACAACTGCTTTGGACCACGATCTATCAACTGATATTCATCGCGGATCACAATCCGCAACAAAGATGATGAAACTACATATGTGCTTGTGTCTTTCTAATTTTCACATCTCAAAATATGAAATTTCTTTTTTTTGCTAATCAATTCTTTTCTATGTAGTAAGTCACTTTTTAATGTTTCCGTAGGAGAATATATGTATGACAATCGTCCAAGTATGAATTGTTTTGATGAAAGTAAAGGACCTCCGTGCACAGGGTAAAGATTTGAAGCTTTAGCCTTATGCAATTATTTGGGAGCTATTCTAAATCATATTTTGCCATTCTTTGGTTTGTTCATAGGCCTCTGTTTATCCAGTTGTGATTGCACATTCTTTTATGTTACAATACACTTTATTTTGTGATTCTAAAATTGAATAACCTTGGGGTCTTATATTCTTTGAGTTCTATTTTTGTTTTTGAAAAGTGCCGCTTTGTTGGGTAGTATCTTCGACCCTTTTGATCCATCAAACAAAATTGTATCATGCAAGCGATTGATTCTTTTGCAAATTCTTACGATCCCATTCCAACAAACCCTCTCGATTGCTTGAAAATAGTGTAATTCGCATTCTTGGATATGTGGGTTGAGGGCATGGCACCGTTTTTCTTGTGTTGCACGGAGATGTGTATGGCATCTAATTCGAGTGCAAACTCGATCCTCGAACACGCTCATCGGTTTATCCTCATCGATTATATTGAGTATGGTGAAAGGTCATAACCTTGTTAGCAAATTTATTTTTAATGACTTGAGCTTGCAGAATGACCTGATTCATGGATGGGGCCTTGACATGAGGCTTGGTTATTGTGCTCAAGTACTCAAGATACACATCCCATAGCACTATAGCACTGTGCGAGCTTCACAATCTATTTCACTTCCTTCTTGATATTTTGTAGGATGTCTTGTTATATATGCTATTCACTAACATGACAAAGTCACTAAGAATCAGCTTTTTTTATGTAAATTTGTGTTATTTGTTCCTTATTTTATTTGCTGGACTTTTCATTTGAATTTTTGTGTTCACATCCCATTGATAAGTTTGTAGCATGTTCTTTATGTGCTAGGATGTAGGATGGATACTTTGCTTGCTCTTAGTGTTTGACACTGTGGTATTCTGATCCAAAATCGAGCAGTTTAATCAACATTTCCTAACATAGTGATTAAATTAATGGGCATAAACCTAATCATGCAGTCATTAGCTATTTAGTACCTAATATGATGCTTGATTTATTTACGAGTATGAACATGTATGTTTTGTTTGATACATAATGACATAAGAAAAAGTTGATATTTATTATTCAGTTTGAGATCATATTTGATAGTATACATCACTTTTATTTAGTTTTCCGTTTACAACGCATACGGGCATCTTACTAGTATATATATATATATATATATATATATATATATATATATATATATATATATATATATATATATATATATATATATATATATATATATATATATATATATATATATATATATATATATATATATATATGGACGTCTGTATCCTTACGAAGTTCCTTGTTTTTGTATCATTTCTCTCGTGAGTAACGACTCTCAAAAGAAAAAAGGTAACGACTCTCTCTCTGGGAATTGAAAACATGAAGACCGAACGAACTCAGGAAGTGTAGAAAAGAAGACGGCTGAGATGACGGATGGACGAACCGGAATTGGGCCGCCAAATCCGAGGCGGTGGGAACTGCCGGCCCGCAAGCTATTACTGTAACGGCCGGGTAAGTTCCCGCCCGCACCACCACCACCCACCCCCACCCACCTACCGTAACGGTCCGAAACCCCAAATCAAATCAAGCCCCTCCCTCTCCTCGTCCATCGCCGTAACGGTTCGGCTGTTACGCCACGTCTTCCTTCACAATTGCCTCGCGTACACGTACGTAGCCGCTCCTCGATCGGCCTTGGTTTGTTTCTGATTATGGTTTATAACTGTAATTTATAATTTTTTATTGTTTATGAAAAAGAGATTTATGTATAATTTTAACTAATATAAATGAAGTCATTACAGTGTTTACTACAATCAATCTATAGATCTATCTAAAAGATACTCCGTTTGAAAACTAGTTACCGTAGATAAACAATTTTTAAAAGTCAAAAAGAAGAGATCCAAGAGTCACACTGTACATAACACAGCTTGAAAAAGTAATTTTTAGAAGAAAAAAAGAAAAGACCAAGAGTCACACTATACGTAACTCAGCTTGGTCATGTCGGTCTGACAGATAAGTAGGTGCTCCATATCCTACTCTACCTGGTCAACAAAGCCTTTAATCCCGTCAGATGTCTCTGTAAAATAGAAATTTACTCGGGGTATTTTTTTTAGCTGCGGGCTTTTGGTTACGTTTAATGGCTTTTGTTTGCGTTTTTTAACATTACAGCGGACAACAGAGACGCTGACGCGAATGGTACACATGATTTTGAAGTCAGAAAACCGTTCGAAGAATTTGCTTTAAGAAACTACTTTGATTTGACATTTTAATTTTTTTTGAAGAAGTCAAAACCAAATCGTCAAATTTCCACGCACTTTTCCGCTCGTACACGAACATCCAGCTCTTAAAAAGGAGAGCCGTATGAAGACGATGCGTGCGTGTGTGTGCATGTCTGCGTCGTGCGGTTGAACAGAAGCATAGGTGTGTGTGTACAAGTCGTTGGGTTGCTCTTTTCTGCATGCTCACCGGCCGGTTTGGTGCCGGGTCCGGAGCCGAAGGTCGTTACGCGAACCGCCGTCGGTGTTAGATGAGCCATCTCGCACCGCGACCGCGCGCGGCTGATATCTCACCGGCCGGCCGGCGCGTTTCTGTTAGCTCGCACAGGTATGTGCCGATCCTATTGGCCGTTTGGCCCTCTGCGTGCATGCCTGACTGATGCTTGTGTTTAAATGTTTTCAGGACAAAGCAAGCGATCGATCGAGCTACCCCTAATTACTTACTCTGATAAAAACGGGTGACTACCCAACGCACGCTTGGCACCAGCACAGACATGACTCGATCATCTTCTCCTTTTTCTCTATCTCTTTTTTTTTCCTTTCCCCCTTCCTTTTATGTTTCTTTTCTTTTCTTTTTGTTTTGTCTTTTTTTATGAATGCTATGTGAATTGGGGATGAAACGAGGACCGCATGCATGCGTGTTGAAAACAGCTGTGTACATCGAACTTTTAAGTTGGTTAAGATCCGAGTGTATAGTATATGTTCTTGTCATTAATTACGCGTTCGTTTTTCTGTGTGAAGAGTCGACCCAACCTCTTTCCTTTTTTTATTTCCATGCATATATAGCATGGTGTAGTATTTGCTAGTTAAGTACAAATAACTAAATTTGTTTGCTATATACTACGAAACTTCGATGCACTTTCTACGAATTAACCACCGGTAGGGGGCGACACCGAGATGTGACAATGAAGCTCATGCTGTAGCTAGGGCACCAATGCTAAACTAACCTGACAGTTCACACGTCAGATGTCTCGCAATATCTGCAGCAAAGAAAATGGTCCCAAGAGAGAGAACGTGATCTCCGACTTCCAACTCCTGACTACTAACAATCAATCCTCCTGTGCTTTAAGCAAGATAATCTTTGAGGAGGGTGAAGCGTAAAAACAGATTAAGGAACTAACTACCGTAGTAGTAGTAACAAACTATAGAAGAGTGTGATTCACTCGACTCTCCTAAAAATGAATCCTATAATAATCCTAGATAGATAGAAAATCTCACTTTCTTTTCGAAGCAAAAAACCCTACAATTAATTATACCGCTATCCACTGGTACGTCATGCCTACTTCTATACGTCTAACCCTTTTCTTCTCAACGTGCTCCACGCCAGAAAGGATGGAATAGAACCAACACTAGCAGACTGTGTATCTTCTGCCACGGCACGTCTCACGCATGCGACATGGCCGTCCTTAAAGGAAACCGGAAACGGTGAAACCGCACCGGCATTCGGCGGGCAACAGCCCCCCCCCCCCCCGTTTCACACAAGCACGACGCACCCCGCAGAGCATGGCGTGACCGGGCGCGGCAAAGTGGCGCATGAGTGACAAGGCGTGCGCTGCGGGTGTCCGGAGCCAGCCGGCGATGCATCCCGGCGGTTCGTGGCTCATGCCACACATGCCCCGGAAAAACCCACCGAAAACGCCCAAAACCCACCGAAAACGGCAGCCCCGCGCGGGCGAAACTGTAGAGTGCGCCTGCCCACCCACCTAACCTAACACGCCCCGCACACGAACGAACGGAAGCGCCGCGCCCCACGTCCGCCCGCACCGCACGTCGGCCTTTATATACATCCCCCGCGGCAGCAGCCGCAGCCGCGACACACCGACGCATGAGAGAGAGAGAAGAAATGGTGGTGCCGAGTGGCGGCGGAGGGATGGAGGGCGCGGCGGCGATGGGGAGGATCAAGGGATCGTGGAGCCCGGAGGAGGACGAGCTGCTACGGAGGGCGGTGGCGAGGCACGGGCCGAGGAACTGGAGCGTGATCAGCGGGGAGATCCCGGGGCGGTCGGGCAAGTCGTGCCGGCTGCGGTGGTGCAACCAGCTCAGCCCCGGGGTGCACCGCCGAGCCTTCACCCCCGAGGAGGACGCGATCATCGTCGCCGCGCACGCCAAGTACGGCAACAAGTGGGCCACCATCGCGCGCCTCCTCGACGGCCGCACCGACAACTCCGTCAAGAACCACTGGAACTCTACGCTCCGGCGCAACCGCAGGGCGGCCGCCGCCGCGGCCAACGCTGTGCGCCCCTTCCCCGCGGCGCCTGTGGCATCCGCCTCCTTCCAATCTCTGGATCGCACGGAGGGCGACGAGGAGGACGAAGATGACGACGAGGCCAGCGACGACTCGGTGGCGGTGCCGGCGCCGCCGCCCGCGAAGCGGCACTGCGTGGCCTTCGGCGGCTGCCCTCTCACGGCGAATCTGGAGCACCGAGCGCCTCCCGACCCCCCCACGTCGCTGTCCCTCAGCCTGCCTGGAGCCGCCGCCACCACGGTGGCCCCGGCGCCGCAGGCCGCGGCTGTGGCGAGCGAGAAGGCGAAGCTGGAGCAGGACCCGTGGCTGAAGGCGGTGATGCGGCAGATGATCACCGAGGAGGTGCAGCGGCAGGTGGGCATGGTGTACTCGCTCGTGGCGTCGGCGGCGGCGGCCCAGAGCAACGCCGGCGTGGGCAAGGGGCCGGACGGCCAGGATTGATTGATCGAGCGTGCCCAGCATTCCAAGGGCGAACGGACGGACGGTTGGATAGATTGAAGAGAGTAGCGGCATAGCAAGTTTTACTCAACTTCTTTGTTGCTTGTGCCGTTATATCTCGTGTCCATTCCTCGCTAGAATCTAGCTAGCCAGCTTGATTTACTTTAGAAGTTAATTACAAACTAAAAAAACCATTCGGATAGATTAAAGCTTCTATTTTCTTGTGAATTAGTTTGGCCGGTTTGATCGATGGATCGATCTTGGAGATGAACTATGGAGTAATAGTGAGCCGTTTGGTTTCTTTTTTTCTGTTGGGCAGTTCAGGCGTAGCTGGGATATCAATGAATCTGTTGAGCCGAACAGAGCCGAGTGGGGTTGGGTTGGGTGGGCGCGGTCGCGGCGTTACCCAACCGAACGAAACCGCAGCACGCACGCACGTACCGACGTACGCGGTGGCAGCGCGCTCGCCGTCATTTCGTCTCGTTTCACTTCGGTTTCCACCCTCTTCAATTGCCGCACCTTTCCTTTGCAAGTTTTGATTTTTCTTTTTTTTTCCTTGTAACGGTTATACTTACAGACTAGTGATTTTTAAGCTAATAGCGGTGGTTCACACTTTCCGACTATTTGTGTTACAGATTGCTGCTAACTTAGAGATAAGAGTGTTATGTTGAGTGAGTGAGTTGCGTTCACAATGTCTCATTGGGTCTGTTTGATTTTGTAGTCCATATTTAACTTTACATATATTAATAAAGTACAAGATTTTATAGTATTATACATTATCTTTTAAAATTAATGCATTGTGTTAATATAATTCTGATTTTTTAAGTAACATTCTAAAATCCATACCATCAATCTTTCTAAAGTTAGACTACTAATATGTTTAAAATTATCTAGATTGGCTATGTAAAAACTATATCATTATATCTATCGTTAAAAAACTTTTATAATATTATAATTTTATTAGTATATAATAAAATAAAATAACAAAAAATAACAGCTAAAATTAAATCTTGTAGGCCATAAAAAATAAAAAAAAGATCACTTAAAAAGAACTGAGGATAAAGGTACGGTCAGTTTAGCGTTGACTTTTGTTTTTTTATTGTAGTTGAATTGGTTTATTTGGCATAATTAAATTTAAAAAATAGAAAAAACATGTTAGCCCATCACGAACAATACAAAAAATACGAGAAAAAAATGTAAAAAAACTAAAAAAACAAAAAAATAAAATAAAATTACTGAATAGTGAAAAAAGTAGAAATCAGATACAGAAGTTAACTTTAAGCTAATTTGGACATAGCCAAAGACCCATGGGCGTGCGACGCACTTGGACGTGATCTACGTCAGTGTATTTGGAGGAACCATAATCATGGTCATAGCCAACTGTTGGATACTGCTTACATCATGCTTTTATGGATTGCTGATGATTGTTTTTGGTTATTTTTCTGGGGCAATTTCAAGTTTTTGAAATTCGATACTGTACCTTACTTTGACTATTACTTTTACTTCCACTAATCACATCACTCACAGACAAAATCTTCATACTTTGAGAAGCATATTTTCCATGCTATACACACACACACACACACACACACACACACACACACACACACACACACACAGAGCGCGCGCGGGGGGATGGTTCCATACTTTGGATATATGCTTCCACTTCTCATATATATAGTCTAAATGATGTGTTTTTATACATCTTTATCTTTTTTAGCATACTCTAATAATTATTATAAAACCATAAAAAATTTCATCACACATAACTTTTTATAGCATAATTTTTTTATATATGAAAAAGGTATATAATAAAAATAAAAGGCCCTGACAAAAAAATTTAACCAAAGCACATTAAAGTATCCTAGAATTATTATTTAAATATATCAAAAGTAATAAAAAAATATATCATATTTATTTAAATAATATATGAAAAATAATAGTACGTATTCCTGTAAGCACGAAAAGGATTAGCTATCTATCGTGAATTTGAACAGACGAAAGAACAGAACAACGGCCCGTACTTAATTTGTACACGTTAGTACCCCCACAAGCCTTAGCAGGCATGCAAGCAAATCGTCCCAAAATGGCAAAGAACAACATGCCTGGCAGGTAGCTACAAAGGCGTGCGCCAACTGTTACAGTAGACTGCAACTACTAACAAAATGTCAACAGATGACGAGAGTAAAGCTATAACTGACTTCGCTTTATTTCAGCACTAGGATGACGGTCGTGTTGATGATATGTACATCCTTTTTAGTACATCTGGATAAATGAAGCAACTAGCTTCCCTACCTTGTACAATACCAAAATAGATATGTACACCACAGAGTAACATACGGTACAAGGCAGGGAGGCAAATTACATGATGATACAAAGGGGGGAAATGTGGGAAGGGAATGTGGTCTCTATAAACTTCATCAAAACTACCTGGAGCCAATCCGGCCTGGTGTTAAAACCCGCTGGGGTTGGTGGTTATCTTGAGAAAATCACCTGTTACCTGTGCACTATAGGAAGCTTTCTATGGGGGCCGTAGATACGCAAGCTACGGGTTATATCATGAGATTAATCTCGTTGATGTCGTCCATGGGGATCTCGAGGCCCATCAAGTCAAGATCCAGGAGTCCATCGTCTTCGTCTATATTTAACCAGCCACCAAAATCACCGTCTATTCCTGGCAGCTCAAGGTTAGACAAGTCCGGCATTTCAGCGTCATTTGAATCATTTGCTGGTTCATCACGTCTAGTAGGAGCAGAGGTAGTGTCCTTGCCATTGTCGGAAGGCGTTATTTTGGCCTGCAACTGTGGATCCCCCGAGAGAGCACTGCTGACAGGAGCAGATATGTTGGCTGTCTTCTGTTTGGGCTTTGTTTTATTCTTCCTTTCCCCTTTCACATTGGATGATGACGGGCGCCCAGATCTACCACTGTCTCGATTGTGCCCCTTCCCTTCCCTGTCTCTCTCACTTCTCTTTCCTTTTGTATTGCTCACAAGGGGAGTACCAAGGTCCGAGGCTTTCAGGGTTCCTCCTGTTATGCTACCTACAACCTCATCGAGCAACAATTCCCTTTGTTTTACATTATTTGTCCAGGGATCCTCCTTAGCAAATGACAGATCTGACAGGTGGCTGCTTGCTCGAGAAGCATCCGATGTACTAGCCCTTTGGATCGATTTCGGTAGTGTACTATTGTCTGTAAAGAAAAACGTGCCAATCAGATAACACAAAATGTGACGGTGTAACTGTCGAAGACAAGTTAAAACAACATTTGATATAAACAAATGCCGATAGCTTTTCAAACAAGTAGTAGTTGCTTACTTCATGTTCATCAAAATCTACATAAAGACAGGTGCTCAATAGTTAATCTAAAATACAAACATACTATATTGACCACAATACCTTGTGAAGCAGAATCGAGGTCACTTCTATGAGAACTTGCTGCTACAAACATATCCTTGAAAGGGGGCTCATCAAAGCAGCTTGTTCCTGCCTCCTCATAGTTTTGGCAACGTGCTATTGTGCGTTTAACAAAACTTAATGCAGCGTGTTTGCCAGCTCTCATAATATTTTTGCTGCTTGAAGTATTTGAACCACAGAAAGCCTGTAGATTGGCAGTAACAACAGCTAATCATTTAATAAAAGTACTTAAAACATTGAACTTGATGGTCCATAAAGCAAAATATCGTGGGCTCAAGCCAACAAATGCCTCTAAACTGCTCCTTTCCAATTTTATCACATAATCAGCATAAGGCATAAACATATTTTACTTCCAAGTTCTTGTGTAACATTAATATATCAAGTGCAATAGATTGTGTCAAAGGGAGGACAAATTCCCAAAATAATACAATACTTTCAACTCAAGACACTGATCAACGTGACAAATCCAAACAATGAAATGATTTGCCACCTTCAAGATTAGTCAACTACTGCACAGTTGGCAATAACGTAAACCATCTTATCATTCCATCATTTGGTATACCGACACTAGCTACCAACTGATGCAGATCAAGTCGTCTATAGCCCTAGACTATGATGGGCTAAGCCAAGGCTGTTCTGGCAAAGGTAACCAGTACTCGGCAATGCAGGTGTAACTAGGAAGGAACAGAAAACTTTGAACCCTACTTTAACAATAACAACACACCACTTGTCATCTTTGAATATCAAATAAGTAATCCAAATAACTGCTGCCATCAATACCGACACAGTCTGCCCGTTGGACCAGCAAAATTTACCAAGAATAGGCCAGCCAGGCAAAGAAGGCTAAAGTACTAGAAAAACAAATGACAGAGAGCATACTGGAAGACCAGGCTGTGTTTCTTTCTCTTAAGTTATCTAGCCAAAGCAAGTTTTGGAAAACCAACCAGTTAAGACTTAAATTAAAGTCAAAATAAACTTTGAAACAAGCAAAGATGGACAGTAATGTGAATTGCACTTTTTTTGTGGGAGTCAAGCTTAGAGCAGGGCTAGGTTGCACCAATGCTTCTAAGTGGTATGCCATGTGCCTGACTAATATTTGGTACCAACACTTGCTAGACATGAGTTGGAGGCTTGGAAGCATATCAGTTGTATGCTTGTATAAAATGGTCCATGGTTATCAAGGCATCGCCTAAGTGACGGCAAGGAGTTGGTGCCCGCTTCTGGCCGGCGGTTGCACATGAGTCGCTCAAGGCTCTCGCCCTCGCCCTCGCCCCAACATCAGCCGTGTATCCTCCGGCGACGTCCTCTCCGATGCCCTCCTTGACCTCCGCCTCGCCCTCTCCCTTGCCCCTCTGCCCCCGCTCGCAGCCGACGGCTACACCCTCTTCTTCCATGACCTCTCGTGGGCCCGCGTGCAGGACTGGTTCACTGACATCGTCCCCTCCCTTGCCCTCCTCCTGCGCATCCCCGTGATGGCTTGGTTGTTCGGCCAAACAGAGCAAGAAAAGAGAGAGAGAGGGGGGAGTAAGAGAGAGAGGAGATAAGAGAGAAGGGAATGAGTGGCTTCGGCTGAGAGCAATGAGTTGGTTGGTATTCCTTGGTCAAGAGCCATATATGTATATGTGCATTTGCAATTAATCCCCTACAATACATACACATAATAGAAACAGGTCATGTTAATGCTACTTGCTACTATAGACCTTGTTATTTGGATAATTTATGCTATTATATTAGATGGTTATTTAATTTTAGATTATATAAGGTACTATTTGTGTTTATTACAATCGTCATGGCGGGTGCCTAGTCGACTAGGCGTCCAGGTCGCGATTTGCCGGAGCGCCGTGACAACCTTGAAATGGTCAATACAATTTCAGCATACTATAGGTATTTTGATGGGAGCTACGACAAGAGACTTTTGTCCCCACAAATAAAACTCTTACAATGGTGATATTTATTGTTCATCTTAACCTTTCTGCCTTATGTATTTGATACTGAGCTGATTTATATGGAAAGACAATGCATATATATATATATATATATATATATATATATATATATATATATATATATATATATATATATATATATATATATATATATATATATATATATATATATATATATATAAACTTGTAAAAGTTCAAATGTTATATATTTGGTAAGTAAATAGAAATATTTATAAGTAATAAGCCAAGAGAAGTTCAAAAACTTATATCACAACAAAACCCTCAAATTAGCACATATTTGTGAGACCTTAGTAGAAACAAAATTAGGTTGAATCCAAATTATATTGGCAGTTAGGAAACTACATATGAGTGGTCTAGTGCACACTAGCCATTGACTCAATAAGGAAAATAAGAAACAGCTATATCTTGGAGATTTTGGAGAATTACCATGTATTTATCGTATGCAATCAGCACAAGTCTGTCCATGGCACGCTGTGAAAATTCCCTGGTTATATAGGGTGAACCGCTTAGATATAAGGGCTTGAAACTCAACAAATAGTTTTCTAACAGAGAAAAAATGGTGTACATTACCTCTGCTGAGACTCCTTTTCAGTTCTAACCACACCATCCAGCTTCACTAGTAAGTTTTTCTTCTCCACAACCTTTCAGATCATAAAGGTACTACAATTAAACTTGGCATATTATATGTTGAAGGCATGGGTCAGACATCCAAAATAGTGAAACAGGTTGATCAAGGAATGTGCAAACACACACATACACATACAGTGAATTATTAATACCTGTTTACGAAGTTGGCCTTCTAATTTGCAGATTTCAGCATTGATATCCTCATCCTCACTCTGTGCAAGATCAGGCTGGAATGGTAACATGATCACACAGTCAAAACATTACAAAATGCTTTGCTCTGTTATTTGATCAAACTAAGAGATGTTGGAAAATAAGATTCAAAGTATGCGATAAATCTAAGAATAAAATATTTCAAAGAAACCACAAGACATTAAACTATTTTATTTTTCTCATCAATAACTCCTAAGCCATAGTCCATGTTCTTCAGTTGATTTAAGCAAAAGGATAGTATCATGCTTATTAAGGTGTCGCTTAGGCGTCGCCTAAGCGGTAAGGCGATTGGAGGGGGCAAGGCATCGCCCCCGCCTTGCCGTGCATGCCTAAGGCATCCACCTTAGGACAAAGGTGTCGCTTAGGCGGCGTATGGCGTCAGGAAGGCTTGAGGTGACGCCTTAGGCACGGAGGAGGCGAGGCCCGTGACTACATCAGGACCCAAGTGACCGAGTGACTAAACCAGAACAGACCCGAGCGAGCGCCGGCTAAAGCAGAGAGAGAAGGGCGAACACACCTAGAACCCTAGGCGGCGACGCCTCCATCTCGCCGCTGGCCGCTCCCGTCTCGACGTCATCCCCGTCGCCCGTATCAGCGGCGCCTCCATCTCGCCGCTGGCCGCTCCCGTCTCGGCGTCATCCTCATTGCCTGTCT
Source organism: Melocanna baccifera (assembly GCA_036346265.1). NCBI lineage: Eukaryota > Viridiplantae > Streptophyta > Magnoliopsida > Poales > Poaceae > Melocanna > Melocanna baccifera. The sequence continues at coordinate 12,314,370 of CM070689.1, read as the reverse complement.
CAGCTCGGCGTCCTCTCCAGCCCATCCCCGTCGTCTGTCGCCTAGCAGCACAGCAGCAAGGTACACCTCCCCTCCTCCCCCCTCCCCCCTTATGCCGGTGGTGGTCTGGTGTTTATTTGTGCTCTGGTCTGGTGGATCGTGGAGGACTGGAGGTAGTGTCGTGGTCTTTATGTTAGTCGGCATGGGGCAGTGCTGTAGTGGCTAGCTCTAGTCTGGTGATGTGCAGTGGCTCTATTTATGTTAGTGGGCAGTGGCTAGTTGTGCTCTATTTATGTTAGTGGGCAGATTAGCAGCTTATGTTAGTGGTTGTATGTTACTTGCTTTAATAATGCACTGCCTCTTTTATGCAGCAGCTGAGCAGCATCATGTCGTGTAGCTTCAGCCTCCATAGCAGAGTACGATCCGAAGCCTAATCCAAAATGGAAGGCAAAGTCAAAGGATTTGGGCTGGAAGTATGGCTATTGGCCGGAAATTAGCAACCGAGATAAGGTGATGTGTATCCTTTGTAACACTCCCAAGTTCAAGAGGGCTTAAAAGGTTGAAGGACATCTTGCGGGTGGCTATTCAGATGTGGTTATGTGTCCCAATACTACCACAGAAATTAGGAAAGAGATGGGAGATTATTTGGAAAAAAAAAACAGTAGACCATTCATAGATGATGATGATGAAGGGAGAGGTCAAGATGTGAAGGTGGTAGCACATGGCATCGAGTAACAAGACTCCACTATGAAGCCAAGTTCAGGAACAGCCGCCAAAAGAAGGCATACTGCCTTTTCATTCAAGGTTCTAGCATCAAGCAAGGTAAGGCAAAGGAGACCAAGTTAGTTACTACTACGCTTCGAAGAACACCCAAAGATGTTGTAGATCAAAAAACGTTCTGGGTTTTTTCAAAGCACCATGGAGGCCAGCACAATTACCAAGGTTAATAGACATTATGTGAATAAGCAATGGGCCTTGTGGTGTGGCATACCATTTAATGCTGCAAACTCAAGGCAGATTGAGATTGCTTGTGAGTCCAGTGTGCAGTACGATTTCGGGTATAAGTCTCCTAGTTTTCATGAGTTGAGGGCAGGGATTTATTTTCGCCGAAAATCGGTCCAATTTTCCCGAAAATCGGAATTATCGGCACCCCCGGTAAAGTTTTCTACCGGTGAAAAAATTTCGTTTTTGAATGTTTTTTGTCAAGTATAAAGGAAATTTGTAATCAATCCTAATCACATGTCTGTGCACAGCGCGGTGGTAAGGCCTTTCCTTTGAAGACTGCAGGTCTATGGTTCGAATATCTGGGAAGTGATTTTATTTCTTTTTTTCGCTTGAACTTCAAACAAAATTCAAATTTTAATTTGAAAATTTCGGCCGAAATTGGCCGAAAAATTCCGAAAATCGGAAACATCGGAAATTTCGGTCCCCTCCGGTAAATTTTGGCATCCGATTTTCAAAACCCTGGTTGAGGGAGCCATTACTTCGGGATTGCGTCAAGGATGTAAGTGCCTTGAGGGAGGAGCACGAGCGGGCGTGAAAGCAATATAGTTGCACACTTATGTCGGATGGATGGTGCGATAGAAGGGGACGCCACTTGATCAACTTCCTTGTCAATAGCCCGAAGGGGACTTACTTCTTGCGAGTCCGTTAATGCATCAAGTGAACATGAAGCAACTATGCTAACTAATTTGCTATAAGAGAGAATTGAGGCCATAAGAAAAGACAAGACTGTTCACCATTGTTAATGCATTGGCTTTGACCAAGATGCTACTATATAATCCTACTGAATAACATGTAATAACAAGAAACCTCAAGAGTCAAATGATTAGCTTATGAACTATTTCTACATTCCATAATAAAATAATTGGTGTCATCCAATCTTCAATGTTATCATCTGGTTACCCAAAAGCAACAGATTAAAAAGTATTCCCACCGTCCAAATTTACAAGGCATATTTTTTAATGGTCTTGTCGATAAATATAGGGCATATTTCATATTCCATTACAAAATTAGTGTGAGATTTCCTCTATACCCCTAAATCCCTAATAAATATCCAGCTTTCCTTTATGTTCTCTACATGTATGCATTAAATATAGTGTTTAGAGAGAATAATTAGGGGTAGTCTAGTCATTTTTAATATCCCATTGATCTATATGTCAAGAGAAAATATATTTTATAAACTTGGACAGAGGGAGTAAGCCATTATTGAAAGTAGGCATGCATAGAAGTGCACAAAATACAAATGAGAAGATAACTGAAGCAACAGAAAACTCCTAACCAGCATAACCAAAACAAGTTGTACAAGATGCTACAGTAATGGTGAAAAAAATACGTACCACAGGTTCGATAGATACGCCAACTTCACTTAGCTCAATGATAATCCTATCGTTGAAGCACATCTCACTGTATTGAAACTCAGGCCACACCTTGGCCTTTTCCATGACATTACTGCTTTTGTGTGACAGTTCATCACAATATTTCCAATCAGAATCCAACATCAAACCATTAGGGCCCTTCCCTGGAGCTTCAAAATTCATTAAAGACTCCAACTTATAACCATGTGAATGAGATTTCCATCCTCCTTCCTCAAAATGAATTTCATGTGTATCGAATGGATATCCACTTCTGTAAATGCTGTTGGTAATATTATCAACCTTATCTTCATCGATCAAAGCTTGAATAAGTCTTTGGCCAACTGAAGCTCCTCCTTGCACCCCAATTCCTTGGACAAGTTGATCCAGGATAGGTTCAATGCAGCTTGTCTCCCAAGCAATCCCTACATCATTCTCCATCTCATTCAGGGCATACCCATTTGGAAGAGCACTATGGTCATCTTTGCTGCCAGCAGCCGGAGTTGATGGCTCTGAAATGTATTCAAGGCTACCCTGCACAATGCAAAAATCTCAGCATAAATAAATTGGACCCAAGGGAAGAAACAACTAGCACCAGAAGAAAATAAGATGGTAGCGGTTCATGATAAAGAGAGAGTATCAAACTACCAATGCATTCTATCACTTCTATATATGGTAACTTTCCACAAAGGCATAGCATAGATAGTACTGCAGTGAAAATATAGCGTACCTTGTATTTCCGATTTTCATCTCCTTCAACTGACCTGCTCATGGTGGAGTCGTCCAGCAAATGTATCTAACCAATTGAAGTATTGATCAAGAAACTACCAACCAATCTACTAAAGAACAAACGTACTTCTTTTGATACAAAATAAGATGACCCTGTAATACCTGTTGACTCAGATAAGCTATGTCTTCTGTGGTCAGAAAACCAAAGAAAGGTTCAACCTGCCGCCAAAATGGACTTGCATAAGCAGACCCTGCAACAAAAAAAAGACATCATTCGAAGGCTTCTGAAAAAAAATAAATGCTAGAATTTGATAAGTAAAGTCAATACTTAGAGCAGAATTTGCTGCAGCGAGAAGCTCCTCATGATCATCTTCCGATTGCACTGCAGTGAATAAAACAAGTTAGTATGACATTGTTATAATCACAAAAAACACTAGAAACCCATGTAGCGAGAGAAACTGCTGAGTGTACCAGGAGAGTCTGACTGCACATTGCTACTAATATGTCTAGGGCGTGCATTGCCTTTGCGCTCAGATATCTTCTTTACCAGTGGTCTTCCAGATTTACTGCATGGAAAATTCAAGGTAAGAAAATCGATGAGCCATATTTCAAAAAATTGGCAGTTAGCTGAGGAAGAAATCACCTTTCATTTCTCTCTGAGATTGTCCTAACACTTCTTTGTTTCGTAGTTGGAGCATTTTCAAGCTTTTCAATTGATGCAGGGGTACCAGGCCTGGTTGGAGTAAAACTCCGTCCAATCCTTCCTTGCCTCCGTGCAGCATCTCCAATATCCTCATCAGCAGACAACTTATTCCTTTTGGAAGGATGCCCAAGCATTGCAATCTTTTGAAAACCAGAGTGCCCATCATCCAATTCCCCAGTCCTTTTGCTTTTGTCCCTTAACTTTTTCTCAGCAACTCCAGACTCATTGCCTTCAGATCCAGTTGAAAGTCCATTGTCTCCCCTTTTAGTTTGTTGTGGACCATTTATAGATGCACGCCTGGGTAATCCCACAGACTCTTCATTGATAGAGGGACTTTCCAGCGAACCTGATACTAATGCACCATCAGTGCTTGTGACAATGGGAACTAAATTTGACTTCCTTGCTGAACGGGATATCTTTTGAGGCCTCTGCCCACCCCACTGGGTGGGAGGGGATAATGAATGTGTAGACTTCGTTCGTTTGGAATTCAAAGATCCACTAGCAGAATTCAGCTTATTTATACCAGAAGGATGTTCCCAATCGTCAGAATTAGCTTGCAGTCGATGAATGTTTGGAGATGACTTCAATAATGAACCAGAATTTGATCGGGGTCCCCTAGCAGATCCATTCACCTTTGGCACTGATGTGATATTAGCACCACTGTCTTCTTCGTTATTTCTGAAAAATTCAATGCATTAGATACCATGCTCTTTTTTTTTACTTGTACAAAAAAACACAAATATGATAGGAAAATTAAGTCTTAACATGCAGCACGAGATAACTACCTCAGTTCAATGTGGTAAGTGATGAATTAAGATAAGAGGATCACAGAGTGAACGAGGTAAAGAAACACATCTTACTTGCTAATAGCTTTTGGATTAGACATTTCCTTATCTAAAACAACTTGGCGATCCCTTTTGTTGGTAGGATGGAAACCACTTTCCTGGTCACTCCTATTTAAGGACCGTCCAACAAGAGCATTTTGTGCAGAAAGTAAGTCCGCTTTACCAGTGCCAGACACAGATGCAACAGTTCCAGACCTGCACATTCAGTTTCATATAATCAATACCCAGAAATTAAAAACAGCCTGATTAAATTGTCAAATCTTTCTATTAAATTTAGTAGAATTACTCAATTTGAAGAATATTCGGAAAGAAACTTATTAACATGTTTCCTCGTTATTATGTTCATGCCAGAAAGAAGTGGAATCACCCTTAAAACAAGCAAGGGAATGAAGCTCTGCATCAATAGAGAACCGACGCAATGAAAAACATGGAGCAAGAATCTATGACCTGAAACTAGGGGAACTTGCCATCCTTGCCCTAGCATCATTACTAAACTTGTGTTGCATGCCTTGTTTCTGCTCCCGGTCTACATCAGCAGTCCTTGAAGTACCAGCCGATGCCACGTCTGCCTTAATGGCAGAACGCTTTTTCTTCATCTTTGGCTTCTCCCAACCATCAATACTAGTTGCCAAGCCTCTATTTTTTTCTTCAGGGACTGCTGGACCACCATTGGTCACTTTGCCAGGATCTGAGCTTCTATCGGTAGCCCCCAACCCCCTTGACAGACCAGTGGTCCTTGGATCCATCTAGTACACAGGAAATAAGTTGGGCTAATGAATCATAAGAACAATCCAAATGGTATAGTTCAACAAATGGTACAAAGATACACAATAGGTCAAACAAGACGGTACATCATCTGATTTCTATGAAAAAGAAGTATCATCAGATGCAAGTTAACAATGACAATGAAACAGCTTATCACACTGAATGTACTAAAGCCAATAGCCAAGCCACATGACAAAATGAACAAGCACATCAGGGTAAAGCAAGACTTACTTTGATATACAGGAAAGTTAAAATAGACCTATGGCTTAGCAGCAAGCAGTATCCCAGAATCCAGCCATATCATTTTATTTTTACGTAAAATTGTAGCAGCTAACTATTTAGAACCACTGTAGAAGAGTAAAACATAATGATAAATAAAGAGCTGAATGAAAGTTTGCAAATGCAAGCCACAACCTCCATCATGGATGTACGTAGTCTCCTATTTTGTACAGCATTCTTTGCCCTCTCTTCTCCTCTCTGAGGTCCAAGTTCCGCATCATCTGCATTTAGATGGCCTTGAGGGCCAATCTTGGATATAACTCCTCCAGACAACGATGCACTAGATCGTTCATTTGATGAACCATCTCCTCGGGAGCGTTTTCGCAAAATATTAGGACAATATCTATCAATCTTCGTTACAGCAGCACCAAAAGCTCTAGCTCTTTCCCTGCAAAGACACTCATAACTGTATAATTATTGCATAGTATCACACAAATGTCAAGTTCATGTACCAATCCATATGCACTGAGAAAATTTTTCCCATAAACCTTCCCCTAAAAGGTTATCAGCATTATCAAAGAAAGGTCCAGCACCAAATTAAGTTGCCTTTGTAAAATGAAGATATTTGTCCAATCAACTAATTAATAGCATTTCAGTATTTGCTACCCCCTTACAAATGTTAAGTTCAACTCACAAGACAAAGTAGAGAGTGAAATCATACCTCGCTTTGTTTGAGATATCATTTAGATTATTCTTCATGCGCCTGATCTCTTCAACAGAATTAGTTAAGTTTCTTATTAAACATGGAGTTGATGTTGACTCTTCTGGGGAGGTTCCAAAAATAGAACTTATTGATTTTTTTACATCTAGCCGAGATGCCTTCTGGTCAAGAGTTGTTGTTCTTAGGTCCATGACAAGTGATTGAAGAAGGTTAGAAGAGTCAACTGCTGGTGACCTCAAAGAGCTTGATGCAGGAAACATAGCACAACTATCACCACCTTCACGAAAGCTTCCTGGCCTTTCCAATGAAGCAGATGAATACGGCCCACGCTGCCCATTGAAGTATCCATGCCCATCAGGGCTACCAGACACCAAGTCAGATTTTGTACCAGATGCCATTAACCTGGTTCTGGCAATTTTTAGACCGCTAACAAGTTCAACATGAGTACCAAAAGTCACAACAACCTGGTCTTGCAACCATGGAGCTCAAATGCCCAAGAAGCAGTGAGAAATCTCAAATCACAGAAATACCTGTCAATATAGAAGACAGTAAATTGCAAATAAAACCTGAAATCAATTTTTCATATCAAGTCACAGAGCACACTCCATGCCCAAAGTAAAAGAGCAAAAAAATAGCTTTGACTAAACAAAACACCTAGCCCTATGGAATTGTACTACCACTTTATTTTGACATAAATGTTTCAGTATGAAATAGCTTGGTTTCCAATACAGCAGATCTTTGCTTATTAATATTGACCAATAAAACATAATCTGCAAAAACATCAAATGCATTGTGCCATGCCAATTATGTAAATCAGGAAATAATTGAATTTGTCGGATTCTACTGTCCCTCGTTCCATTAATTCAACAGTATGCCATTAATATTAATAAATGTGACTAGATCTATTCCATAATTCTACACAAATCTGCACAATGCTGCACGACACAATGCAAGATCTGTTATGCACCCCGTGAGACATCTACTTAATAATCACCAAATCAACTTAACCATGCTACAGATGACAATGCAATGCACCAAGCAAAGCTCAACAGAGATATTAGCAGCTCTTGCAGAAGAGTTCTAGTGTCAACCAAAGACCATTTGACCACCAGCACAGGTGCACCCACACCTGGCATACCAAAAATACTAAAACAACAGTCCGGCTTCATCCAAAGTTCTGGGAGCTAGCTAACAATTCAAAACCCCTATGATTCATGCAACGTCCATCAATGACCTAAATGACAAAGTTACCAAAGCTCGAGATGGAGCACTAAGAACTGCTCTCCTTTCATTTCAAAGGTACAGCAAACTCCGCGATGCATGGATAACTAAGCACCGCTGCCAACTGTTACACCACCACGCTACAATCAAGAATTCTCTGAATTCAAAGCACACCAAGTAACCAGCTTGCCAGTGCAAGAACCTAGCACACCCCGCTCGATCCACCGGGCACGACCCACCGCCCGGATCTCAGCGGAGATCCCAGCAATTCAAACGCAATCGAGCACGCCCAGCACGGACTGCCTCACTCGCACCCCTCCCCAAACCCCCACCGACCTAGACGCCACCAACCCACGCCGGATCCCGCGCCCAAACCCCGGGAGCGGATCAACCCCCCGGGGTGGCCCCCACATGTCGGGCCACGGGCCCCAGAGAACCCCAAAGCTCCAGCAGCTGCCCCCAAGCGCGCGCACGCGGGAATTGCACGATTGCTCGGCGGAATCGGATTGGGCGAAAGGGGAATTAGGGCTTACTGAGCGCACAGGGATCCGGATCTCCAATCCAGCGGGGGAGGAAGAATCGAGCGGAGCAGAGAGGCTGGGGGATGGCGAAGCTCGGAGGAGGAGCTCGTCGAGTTGGAGAGCGCTTCGTGGAGGGGAGAAGGGCGGCTTCGGCGAAAGGTGGAGGAAGAAGGGGGAGGTGGGGTCGCCGTCGGTCTGAACGGACACAGCGGAAACGAGCCAATTAAAAGGGCGGTGGGGCCTGTGCGTATGACAGCTGGGCCCCGGGCCCGCATGGCAGTGGGAGGAGGGGGTTGGGGCGGTGATGGGTCGGGATTTTGTTGGCGTGGTATAATTTTATGTCTCTTGTATACAAAATTATACCATACCAAAAAAATAAACATAAGAGCTAAGAGGTTTATCAGTTTTTGGATGGAAAACAAATAGAGTATCATAATGTAAAGTAAAAGCCTCCGCTAAAATACTAAATTCATATTGTTTGATGTAGAATCCCTACCACCAATACGATTTTAGATAAGCTAGTCCTTACTTTTCAAAAAAGTTAAAAGAGTATAAGACAAAATGCTTTAAATGCAAAACAAAACATCAAATGGTGTATATCATACTACTATAAAATAGACTATACTGGATGCCTCATCACAGATGGTTCATACGGAACCATCTATATTGTAATTATCACAGACGGTTTTACAAGCGTAAGCATCTATGTTACTAGCGATAGTTAAAACCATCTGTGATACGCATTATCACAGACAATTCTTGTTAATAATCATCTGTGATAGTTCACAGACAGTTATTAACAGGAATCATCTATGATAATTGCAGACATCACAGACGGTTTTTACTTAGAACGGTCTGTGATATTACCATAGACGGTTATTAATACAAACCGTCTGTGATATATCTCTTCTATACATGAATGGCGTGCTTTGTCTCCCCTATGCATCTTCTCGTCTCACGTACCAAATTTATTCCTTATTTTATAAAAATGATCATCCACTATGTATCGAAAATGAATTCCCACATTGCTGACACACATATATACTCTTAAGCACAAATAAATGGCTTTGGCGGCCTCTTCCTTGTCACCGGCATTGATGGCCTACCTTTCCATCATACGAGCACCTCGTCGGCTATATGCTAGCGAATGCTGCAGATGGACACTATGCCAACAGTATCCTCCCTCCTATGTCCGAGGATTTGCTAGAGCAGGTGAGCGCCACCTTCCACCGTCTTTACATCCTCCTTCACTGTGTCTTCCGGTTGGTCTCCCACTTTCGCCGAGCTAACCTCGCCATCGATGTGGTCCTTCACAATGACATTATATGTCTCCAGGAGGCTTGCCGTCGCTAGGAGTGCTTAGTCGAGGTGGCAAGCAACCGAGTCAATCTTACCGAGACTATTGAAGCAAGGAAGAGAGCCTATGGGCTCAATTCAACTTGATTTATCAGTCAGAAGGTCTTCGAGAGACACTCGAACGAGCGCGTCAATGGGTGAATGCATTTTAGGCTTCGTTCACTTATGATCCCGAACTGTCCAATGCCGACCATGTCGCTTACGAAGTTTTGAAAATAGAGATAGTTAGCATGCTACCTCCGCCACTAGAAAAATTTTAATCTTTATAAGAAGCGACTTGTCTAGGTTTCTACTTTTTTTTAATCTTTCTAAGAAGTAATTGATCACGCTGTTTGGCCATATGTAATTAGGTACAATAAGAAAATTTTAGTTGTATTATTAGTGTCATTGCATTATCTAAAATTTTAGTTATTTTATTATTGTCATTGCATTAGAAATTCAAACAGATATTCAACTTCTCGCACATATATATAGTAATTTGTTCAAATCAAAACACATACAAAAATTAAGGTAACCTTCAAAAGGTAAGGGAGTTTCCATTGATAGCTAGTCTTATTCTAAATATAAGGCATTACGAGGTAAACTACAAGCAAAACTCTACTAGGTAAGTTCTCGCTTGTGAAAGTTTTACATGCTTTATTTTTTAAAAAGAAAGTTTGAGGTAACAATTTTAGAATGACATTTTTGTAAGGCTTAAGAAGATAATACAGTCCTTTAGAAGATCAAGGTTATTAGTCAATATGCATTTTAGTAACAATTAGTGGCTCGCAAGACATATGACAAACAAAAAAAATTGATGATGTATTTATAGTTTGTATATGGAAAATGTTAAATTGTACAAGTAAAAAAAATCAATGATAGATGAATATGAATTTTTCACTCGTGAAATTTTAGCTCATTTTGAAGCAAAGGGAAGAATCACATATTCTCTAATGACCTCATAACCATGCATATCCAATTTGAAAGAGAAGTCAGATTTTAGTCATCCAAATTCCACCTGTTTACACAGAACCCAAGTCTATCCGGTGAAAATCTGCACCATAGGCATATGCATTACTCCAAACTTTCTAATGCACACAAATGTTTTATATGATCATTTCTGCTCAAAATATACTAGCTGGAAGAACCTTTATATAAAACTTTGTGTGCGTACAATCTAACTACTTTGGTTATCAAATGGAATGTTTGATTACCATACTTATTGAGGTTTTTTCGATAACTCTATACAACGTATGGTAGCGTATTTGTCTCCGTGTGCTACCATGTCCACGGCCATCTAATTCTAGTTAGACGCAACAACTTTACAATGGGCATTAGGAAGACATGGATAAAGACAAAGGGTCATTTTCATGCTTATGTACGTGGGTCGTGGGACAACAGGGAGATTAATAAGTATGCGTTAGAGTTTTGTACTTGTTCATTATTTAATCTTTAAATGAATATATATCTTCAATCGAGTGTCTATTTTGAATTTTATTTAAACTATTGTGTTCCATACAACAAATTGAACAAAATAAGATCAACATTGCACATGTTTTAGTGACATAAAAATAAGCAAAGTTTTTAGGTACAAAAACTTTAGAGTTGCTAATTGCTATTACAGATAGTTGCTAGTTGTTAGAACCTAAAGTTGCTAATTGCTGAGATAACATCCTGATTTTCAGAGTTTATTTAAAGTTTTTAAAATAAAATTCACCATTTGAATTTCCTACATTTAATACAAGCCTAAATTAATTTTTTATAAGTATAAAGATTTAAAATGACTAAAATAAACATTAACATTTGTTGAAAATATTTTATTTGGGTTCCTTGTGTGTCAAGGAATTTTTTATAAAATTTTTTGAATTTATTTGCTATTTTCTAGAGCTCATTTGATTTTATTTAAATTTCTAAAATAAGAAAATCCCAAAAAATCTTAGAACAGTACTGGGCAGAGCCCGTCACTGTTCATCCCAGCCCAGCCAAACCCCAATCATCTGATCCCAGTTAGGCCACATGTCATCCATCCGGTAGTTCACCAAAGTCAACCGTCAGATCTCTCCCTTGGGACACGTGTCAAGCATCGAAGCCAGCCGCTACTGTTCATCTGTGCAATATACCCCAGCTGTCCGATCCTTCCTATGCCACATGTCATCCATCTGTAATGCCATGCTACTATTCATTGTTTGCTTCGTTTGGGACTCCGACTCCGCCACCATCTCAACGTCCATGTCGTGCACGACGCGGTCGCCTTGGCCTCCATGCTTATAAGCTGAGCCGTCGCCCTTGTTTTTTGCACCCTCGCCGCTCGCCTCGTAGCACTACCGTCATCCTCCATCGTATCCGTCGTCGTCCGAGCCACCGGCTCTACCTTCGTTCCCAGCATCGACAACCGCCGCCGTCCCCAACGAGCTCGACGTCACCTTTGTTTTCCCCACCGAGCGTTGCTGCGCAACCTAGTCACCTCCACCGATGTCCGCTTGCCGTTGGTGAGTCCACCACCAAACTCGCTCATCCAGCCGCCATTCGCTGCCCTATCGATCAGCCGCACAACTCGCTCCTCTGTCACCGCCTCGGTTTGCACGCCTGGCCACCTTGATTCGCGTGTCGTTCGTGTCACCCCGCACTTACGCCCGATCGACGCTTCACATTCTCCGTACACCCCATCTTCATGAACTGAGCCACTGCAGCTGGGTCCCACCTATCAGCATCTACTGTTCCGTAGAACCCATGCGCCGATCCAGCCGAGTTAGCATCCATGTCAGCCGCCACCTTGGCCCTAGAGTCCATGTGGTACCGAGTCCACAACACAGTAATATTTTTTAATTTTTAATATTTTCCTTTAGATTAAATTTTCCAGGGCCCATTCTCCTTCATCCTAGCTTTGATTGATCATGTTATTTTTTCTAAATTAATCTAAAATCAAGATCTATTTTTTGGCTCTTGTTTTAAAGTTTTTGGAGTTCATTTAAATTTTAATTCAATTTATTTTATGTTTCATTGTGTTTTCTCTCTCGTTAGATCACGTCTTCATTGGAGCTAAAGCAAAATTTAAAGATCAAGAGCAATTAACTAATAAGGTTAAGGCAAGTCGTGTCCTTTGATCATATTGAACCTAGTTTTCTAATCTATTATTTATTTATTTTATTTTAAATTATCAACATTGCTATTTTAATATAAATCCTTGCATATGTTAGTTATTGTCCAATTTACCTTAATTCCCCATTTGATAATTCGAATGCTATGATTCTATTGTCACCATAGAATGAAAAACTATTTAATGATACCATAGTAGTCGTCTTATGGGTTATGCATGTAACTTGTTTAATCATGTTTAAAGACATGTTGTGTTCATCATCACGTGTGGTTAAATAATTAAATTGACTTAATAAGATATTAAACCATGATTGGTGCCATAATTATAAAATTTATGTGCCATGACATTGGTGTGTCATTGGTGTTAGTTATACAAACTTGGTTTTCACTTGGACGAGTGGTTGTGCAGTAAAGAGGGAAGTGTGTATTCATTTCGAGAGATGTGGAAATTTCACCTAGGTAATGTCTAAGAACTTAATTTTGTGCACCATTGATCTGAGCCTTATTGTGCAACCACATATCTAGTACATATCTAGTACGGGATAGACCTGGTTGATTAATTTATGATATTTTAATTTTGATTCTATCACTAAGTTGAACATGATTGTTAATCTCTATGAGGTACAAGAGGAGGCAATTATCGACTAAGTGGTTAACCTACTCGATGGCGAAACCTTAGCAGGTGAAATTGAATTGAGGTTGAGCATTGTAAAGATATTATTGTGATTTTCTTTAACGTGAGAATGATCACATTGCGTAGGTAAAGTTGTGCAACCTCTGCAGAGTGTAAAACTATTCGAATAGTCGTATCCCTGATTGTGGACATGCTCGGTGATTTCATATAAACGGTAGTTATTTCATAAAACTTAATGGAGATTAATGTTGGAAAGTAAATGGTTAATTCACTAGTGGTTAAGTTCATGAATGGGTAGTTCACGAGTGGTGTATTCAATTCCTTTGATTACTTATTTATTATTGTCTTCATTAAAAATTCACTTTTAATATATTTAATATATTTACTTTAAATTAGCCTTGCATATTATATTGTATCTTTGTTACAAACGACTTGCTGAGTACCAATATACTCATGGTTTTATGCCTATTATTACTCAGTTGAAGAAAAAGAACCATATCAGCAGGAGGTACCTGAAGGATAATACTTCGACAACTTCGCGGATTAGGACTTCGCTTCCCAGTCGATAGCCCGTGGGTATGTCAAATGGCCACTGTACTTAATCTTGTTTTTCGCTGCTGGTTTCTTAAGTACTTAAGGCTAATATTTGTAAGCTTGGTCATAAGGTCGTACTCTAATAATTATTAATATTTGAGTTTTTCTCTTTATTATTCGTGCTTATGGTCGATATTTTCTCTATGTTTACACTATGTGCACTAGCGTGATCTTGGACTAGTACGGGATATACAGAGAGTCTGAATTTGTATATTCGAGTCTCGACAGCTAGCACGTACATACTAAAACTATATTTTGGTGACATATAAAATTTGTTAGTTGTTATCACCTTATAGTTTCTAGGTAACAACATCTAGAGTTACTAGTTGTGAACCCATAGCGTTCATAGTTACTAGCACCGAGAGTTGCTAGTTGCCAACACCTATAGTTACTACAGCAATAATTTGTTAGTCAACTAGTTAGAGTTGGTAGTAATAATACCTAGAGTTGATAGTTACCAAAATCTAAAGTTGCTAGTTTCCATCAAACAACTACAATTGCTAGTTAAGGAGCTTTGCTAGTTGCTAACATTCTAGAGTTGTTATTTATCAGCACATATAGTTGTTAGTTGCAAGCACCTCGGTAATGAAATCTAGACTTCCTAGTAGTGGAGAATTTAACTAGCACCTACATATTGAAACATATAATTATTAGTAGTGAAAATTTGACAGTTCTCAGCACTAAAGTTGCTAGGTACCAACACCCATAGTTGCTAGTTACTAGCAATTAGATAATAAAACCCTTGACTACTATCTGCAGAGAACTATGAGCTGCTAACACCTAGAGTTGCTATGAATGCACACCTAAAGTTGCTAGCTGAGAAACAATGTTAATGATATGTCTATAAAATATATTCAATATAGGTCTTGTTTTGTTAAACTCGTTGTATATATCACAATGGTTCAGACGAAACATGAATCAAACACTCGATTTAAGAGATATGATCATTTAAAACCAATGAAACAAACATGTACAATAACTCTAATTACTTTTCATGTGTTTAGATACTTTAGTTCTCTTCATCTCTATATTAGAACACGTGTGGACGTACGACTGAAAAAAAGCAAGGCATCAGAGAAAGGAAGGAAGGGGTGGTCACGCGTACAGGCTAAAGCGTGATTAGTTGCACGTTAGTCGCCTGCTTTTTTTAAGGCAAGATGAACCTAGAGAGCCTAACCTTTGATTCTATTAATCCACAAACAGTATAGTATTATGACTTATTGAGGTTTGTTTGTATACATTCAAAGGTTATTAAATATTGGATATAGACATCATTTGGGATCCAATTAAGATTTAAAGGGATCACAAAAAATCATGATTTAAAGGAAAATTGCAAATACACCTTAGAAGTTAGCCAGAGTTTGATTACCCCCTAGAAGTAATTTTGTGGCATATGCCCCCTCCCCAACAAGTGCATGGTTTTGTAACATGCCCTCGGTGCCCCTATATCATGTTGACTTAGTAGATTTTTGTTGATGTGGGTTTCATGGCATGCCAGGTTGGTCTGAGGTATTCTTGTGTAGCTTGTAGGGTTAAGTCGTGGTACTTGGATCAAGATGGGTGAATAGATGAAGCATTCATGTCCATTTCCCTCCTTGAGATGAGTTAAATCAAGATGAGAAAAGGCGACAGGCGAGGGCCAAACCAGATATGGTGTGGGTCCAATTAACCACGTTGAACCTATTCCATAGTCGAGGTGGCACGCCATAGAGCCCACATTAACAAAAAAATAATCGATTTAGCAAAAATGAGCCGCTAGGGGGCATATCAACAACCATGCACTTGTGGAGGGACATGTGCTATAATAGTACCTGTAGGGGAGTAAATCAAACTCTGACTGACTTCTAGGGGGCATTTGCAATTTCCCCAGTTTAAAACCATGTTTCCATAATAGAGAAATATATTGCATTGGCTAAATAAGAGCTTCCTTTTTATGACTAACAAGATGACGAAAGTACCATAGAGAAGTGAAGCATGGTGGCATAAAGTCATTAGATACATCCTCACAAAGATCACACATTGTTCTACATGATACGAGAATTTGCTCGAATACTTGCAAATTAAACTGTTTCATATGATATTCCTCATTCTTTCACTTGCATGACCAATATACTTGAGAATTAATTTCCTATCTTGAATTTCACTAGAATTAAGTTTTCCATATCTCCTTGTAGGGATGTTCACCCCTCCTTGTAGGCACGGTCCATCTAGCCCAATAATGATCTAATTTTTAAATTTTCTAGCCATTTAGGAGTTTAAAATACAAAAAACTCAAAAAACTCAATTTTTTCCCGATAAATAGGCAGCAAACTCTCTCATTTAGCCACACTTAAAACTGTAATGTCTTCTCCAAATTCTCTTGTAAAAATTTGACACACATTATGATAATTTGGCAAAATTCAAAATGTTTTTTTGCCAAAAATCTGAAAAATTGAAATCCGACTATAGGAAGGAAAAGAGGTAACAATACTAATTTTCATATATTTTTTTGTTATTATTACTTTTCTTTATTATGATGTCAAATACATAATAATGTAATTTTCTATTTGTATTCTGTAGTTTTTTTTCCATGGAAAATTTTGACAATTTTCCGATGAGTGATTACAAAATTTCTCCAAAAGATCTTTCATCCTTCGGGGATGAAACGTCTCCGGTGCCTTTGCCTCTGCCTCCACCTCAAATAGGAGAGCAGACCCTAGCTGTACCATTGTCAGGCTCTACGAGTGTCGCTGTGTCTGCAAGCATCAGAGCAAACAGACCTAGACCCAGTACATCAGAGGTTTGGCAAGATTTCAACAAGATAGTGAACCAAGACGAGGCCGGAGCTTAGGTAAGACATGTTATTTGCAAAATTTGTCATCATGAATTGTTTGTAGGTCTTTAGGTGGAATTGAGAACTTGCTCTGACACGCTCAAAGACATAAAGAAAAACAAGGCATAGTCATGAGGTAGACACAATTGCAGCACAACCCCAATGGTATGGTACCTAACTGGGACTATAGTCCTGAGGTAGCTCAAGAAACTCTTTGCCATTTAATTGCCTTATAGGATCTACCTTTAAACTTTTGTGAGTCTCAAACATTCAAAACCTATATTAGAACTGCTCATAGTCCTATATTTTTGTCAGTTTCTAAATAGACAATAACTTAAGATTTAGTTAAATACTATAATAATAGTTATGCTAAACTAAAAGAACTCTTTGAGACATGTACATTTGTGGTAGCTTTGACCTCGGACATATGGAGTGGTCAGGCTAGAGAGGATTATCTTAGTATAGTTGCTCATTATATTAACAATGACTGGGTAATGGAAAAAAGAATTATATGCTTTAAACTAATTGACGTAGCACATACGGGTGAGAATATTGCATATTGTATTATCAAAGTTGTGAAAGATTTTGGTCTTATAAATAAAATATATGCAATTACTCTGGACAATGTTGCAGCAAACTCTAGGGAAATGGATATTCTTACTCTGTTATTTAGTACATACGTTAAATCTTTCTTACTACATCAGCGATGCACCTATTATAATATTAATCTTATAGTTACATGTGGTTTAAAGTGGTTGGATCCACATATTCATGTCGGGATCCCAGGCG
The DNA here is from genome assembly GCA_036346265.1 of Melocanna baccifera. NCBI lineage: Eukaryota > Viridiplantae > Streptophyta > Magnoliopsida > Poales > Poaceae > Melocanna > Melocanna baccifera. The sequence goes on along the minus strand of CM070689.1, from coordinate 12,297,053 downwards.
TTGAACACCCAAAATCCTTGTATGTGTACCGTACTAGTTTCATAATCAATGGTTAGTACACATATTTATAACATTGAGATCACATCCATACACATCGCATATAATTAAATTGCAACAAAGGGGATAAGTATAAAAGCGATGTATATAAAGTTTACAACATAAGGGCGACTAACCAAATAAATATAAGTGTCAAGAGTAAACTAGCAGCAGAAGACAACAATAAACCAAAAGCATATAGTGACATGCCTCCATACCCCACAGGCAACCGACAAGGATTAGGCCCTACAATGTCTTAGCATCTAGTTGCGACGGCGGCAGCAGTGTGCACGGTGACAACCTCCTACGATGAAGTTTAGCTGAAACAAAGGGATGGATTGAGTTCAGGGAGGAGAGCAGATGCCAAGAATGGCAATGGCAAAGTTTTTGGCTCACCGGAGAGGAGGAATTTCTCGGGCGAGGGCAGCAGCCGGAGCTAAGGGAGACGAAGAGGATCCAACGATGTGCAGCAGGGGAGGTAGAATTAAGTGAGAGAAAAACCAAATTAGGAAGGATTGGTGTGGTATGATGTGGACAGAAGGCAAGGGGCTCACTGGGTATGCTCAGGCCACGGTGGAGCAGAGCACGTGCACTGAAGCTCCCAACGAAGGCGCATTTTAGGCAAGGCAAGGAAGGTGGAGCTTGAATTCTAGCACAAATTGGATGAAGGCGAGATGAGGGAGATGATGATGCAGTCAGTGGGGCTTTGTAGGCATGAGACGGTTGGGATGACTCATGAGAGGGGATGGCTCATGAGTTCTCGCGAGTTCAATGGGACGGAGCGGCTCGGGTTCCCTCCTATAGCATGACGCACATAAGAAGATAAGGGCGGGGAGCTGGTGCATGGATGTGATGGCTCAATGTAGGTAGCAGAGCAGGGGAAACCATGGGCATGGCTTCAAAACTAGGGGTTTTGACATTACTCAAGAGGTGGACGACGAAAACTGACGTGCGAGCCCAGCGCGTCAGCACGAGATGGAATAGAGTCCTGAGGGGTGGGGTCCGGTCCCACTCATCAACAATGAGATTTAAATAGACAATGAGAAGGTATAAACTTTAGAAATATGCCTTCGCAAACTAGGAGCCGGAAAGGATTAAATGAAGAAAGTGTATTTGGTTTGGCTGATAGATTTGTGGAATATTTAAACACAGCAAACGTGCTCCAAAAATTATGCAAATTTTCATGAAGGCATCTGACATAGTGTAGATTGTTGTGTAATTTTTGCATTATTTTATATACTTTAATTTTATCCTCAAAAATTTTTGAATGTCTCTATTTTGTGTAGTATGCACTATTTTGATATGAAAAAAATTTAGGAACATGCTCAAAATTGTTCAATTTTTATTTACAGCAATATGAACTCATTTTTGAGTTTTTAAAATGGTTTCTACTATAAATTCTCCTATGCCACTTTATGAATCATTTTTTAGATTCGATTTTTAATTCTTGAATTCTATCAATTGTGCATTTCTTTTCCAAAATTTGTATTTACAAGTTATTTTTCTAAAGTAGATCTAATAAAAAGCCAAGGAAATAATATATGTGTAAAAAGTTTAAAATTTTAATCATTTTTTAATTTTCTAGAATTAGAGATGTTACATGTCTATCCCCTTACAAAGAATCTCAACCTCGAGATTCAGCTGGCTCGATAAAGAAATTCAGGAATTTGGTTCTATGATGGTCTTCTTGTTCCCACATGGCTTCATCTTTAGTGTGGTTATCCCACTAAATATTTAGCATCTTAATGGCATGGCCACGAGTAAGTCACTTGGCTTTGTCTAGAATACAAATCAGGTGCTCCCGATAAGAAAGATCAGGTTGTAGATCGATGTTCTCCAATTGAATGAGCTCGCTCAGAGAGCGGAGACACTTGTTGAACTGAGAAATATGGAAGACACCATGCACATCTAAATGTTGAGGTGGCAGCTCCAATTGGTACACCACTTCACCTTTCTTTGCAATGATTTGGTATGGCCCGACGTACCGATGTGCCAATTTTCCATGAACATGGAAACGATAGATGCCGCATAGTGGGGAGACCTTGAGATAAATATAATCATCTATCTCAAAGCTCAGCTCATGACAACAATGATCAGCATTGCTCTTTTGACGGGATTGTGCTTCCTTCAACCAGCTCCTTATTCCATCAACGTGTTCTTAAGCTCCTTTGATAATTGCTAGTCCAAAGAATTTTTTCTCACTGACCTCAAACCAAAAAGAGGTATTATACACTTTCTCCTATAGAGTTCTTCAAACAAAGACATTTGGAGGTTTGATTGGAAGCTATCGTTGTAGAAAACTCGACAAACGCCAAGCATTTCTCCCAATTCATACTATAGGACAACACACAACCTTTTAACATATCCTCCAAAATCTTATTTGTCCTCTCAGTTTGGCCTCTTGTTTGTGGGTCAAATTTTATGCTAAAGAATAGCTCAGTTCCCACAAGCTCGTGCAATCTTTTCCAAAACTATGAGGTAAATTGAGGAACTCGATCGGAAGTTATCATCTTTGGCACATCGTGCAAATGGATGATATTGCTCATGTAGAGCACAACAAGCTTAGCTCCACAATATGTAGTGTTTACTGGAATAAAATGAGCCCCTTTGGTCAAACGCTCGACAATAACCCATATCGAGTCATGCCATATTTTGGTTTTTTAGCAAGCTGGTAATGAAATCCATGCTGATGTCATCACATTTCCACTCAAAAACCTTCAAAAGTTAGAGCAATTCCACTGGTCACTAGTGCTCTACCTTGATTCTTTGGCACACATCGCAAATGGCAACATGTGCAACGATGTCCTTCATTCCGGGCCATAAAAATTGTTCCTGAAGATCCCGATACATATTTGTACTCCTAGGATGTATGGAGAGCAGTGAATCGTGAGCTTCTCTAAGGATTAGATCCTTCATTTCTTGGTTATTTGAGACATACAACAACTATCCATGCATAACTATTCTACTCACATTTTTTGTGAACTCTGATTTTTCACCGTTTTGCAAATCACGCTTAATTTTTGAGTTGAGCAGCTTTGATCTAGATTTGAGGGTATGTTGTAGCACTAGAGTAGCATGGAAACCCCCCTCAACCTCTTCTAGATTGAGCCTCTAAAACTCTTCAAGCGAAGCTGGTTGGTTGGCATTAATCGAGCGAAGCTTTTGGCTAAAAGCGTCGGCTACAATGTTGGCTTTGCCAGGGTGATAATGGATGCCAAGATAATAGTATTTAATCAATTCAAGCCACCTTCTTTGCCTTAAATTCAGATCTGGTTGCGTGAAGAAATGCTTCAAGCTCTTATGATCGATATAAAGTTCACACCGATTACCAATGATGTAGTGCCTCTAGATCTTGAGAGTATGAACCACGGCTACCAATTCCAAGTCATGGATTAGATAATTCATCTCGTGAGATCATAATTGACATGAGACACAGTCCACAACTTTGCCTTCTTGTATCAACACACAACCGAGGCCGTGGCGAGATGTGTTACAATACACAAAAATGCTTTTATGTATATGGGGCAATACGAGCACTAGGGCTATTATGAGCCTCATTTTAATTCTTGAAAGCTCTCCTCACAGGCCACTGACCAGTTAAACTTCTCCTTCTTTAGAAGTTGGGTCATCAGTCTTGAAATTTTGGAGAAGTTCTCGATGAATCAGCAATAACATCCGGCTAACCGAGAAAACTCCAGACTTTAGGAATGGTGTGGGGATGACTCCAAGTTAGTACAACATGTACCTTGCTATGATTCATGGTGGCACCTCCTAGAAAGCCAATTTTCTTTAGTCAAAACTCGCACTTGCTGAACTTTGTGTATAGTTGAAGTTCGCGAGATTTCTCGAGTACTATATGCAAGAGTTGCTCGTGCTCTTCTACATTCTTAGAATAGACGAGAATATCAATGATAAAGACCACCACAAACCGTAATAAGTGGTGAATGCAATCTTTGGAATGTCTTTCGGCTTGATCTTGAGTTAAAAATAAATGAACCACATATCAATCTTGGAGAATACACATGCACCAGTTGTTTGATCAAATAAATCATCAATCCATGGGAAAGCATATTTGTTTTGATGGTACCATTATTTAAGAATGATAGTCGACACACATCCTTAGACTATCATTTTTTTCTTCACGAATAGCACGGGGCTTCCCCACGATGATGAGCTGGACAAATAAATCCTTTATCCAGCTGTTCCTTGAGTTGTTGCTTCAATTCAATCAATTCATTTGGGGGCATGTGATATTATCTTTTGGAAATAGGTGTTGTCTCGGGTAGCAAATTAATGACAAATTCCATGTTACAGTCCAACGACATTCCCGGCAATTCATCTGGAAATACATTGGGATATTCACGCACCATGGGAACTTGACTAAGCTCTAGAACTAAGATAGAATTGTGAGTGCACTTTCACAAGGACACGGTAAGAGTAGAGGATAAAACAACCTGCTCTCTGCCAGAGTTGGCAAGAGAAATGGCTTGGTTGGCATAATCAATGAACCCTTTGTGTTTGATAGCCAATCCATCCCAAGAATTACATATAACCTAGGTGTATCTATCATGATAAAGTTGGCTTTGAATTCTACTCCATTGATCATCATCTTAACTCCCAAACATCCATGTTTTGTTTTCATAACCGACTCAAATGAATGAACTAGCATGACATTCTCTAGGAGTGTAGTTTTTATGTATTATTGCATGGTAAACTTCTTGGATATGAATGAGAAGCTCTGGAATCAAATAAGACCAATGTAGATGTTGAGTGCATAAGGAATGTATTCAACACTACATCGGGTGCTTCATTTGCCTCCTCGGTGTTCGTATGGTTGAGACGACCATGCCCGAAGCCTTGAGCCAGCTTGGGAGCTTCCTGTCCTCTCTGACCTTGTGCAAGGCCTTGGGGACATGCTTGGACACCTTGGGGATAAGGACGAGGTGCTAGGGGCATCTTTTGTGGGCAATCACTCGCATAGTGTCCGTGCTCGCTGCAACTGAAGCAAGTAACGATAGTAGCCCAGTTTTGCCCTCTGGATGGCTGTCCTCCCTAGTTATATGGTTGAATTGTGGCTTGTTGTGGGTGATGAGCTTGCCTTTAATACCTCAAAGGTTGTGGTGTGGAAGGACAAACATTTGATGGTTGTCAAACGCGCGGTCTCGACAAGCAGCTACTTGCTGATTTTGTGCACCATCCACTTGCGCTTGTGGCTCTCCACAACCACCCGAGTGCTGTACTTCACTCAGATCATCTTATCTGCCAATATTTGAAAAATTGGTGATGTTGTGGGTAGAGAGGGACCACTTCATCTCTTCATTGAGGTGCTACCGGAAGAGAGCGACCTTCCTCCTCTCATTCAGTATCTCGGAAGCGGCATGCCGAGTGAGGTAGTTGAAGTGTGGAAGAACTCGATCACGGTCATGTTCCCTTGCAGGAGGCAATAAAATTTCCTCTTCTTGATATCCATAAGACCCATCAGAATGTAGGCAATATGGATGGCTTCCTTGAAGGTGGCCTAAGTAAGGACATGACCTTTGGGGAGCATGGCTTGGTAATTCTCCCACCAAGTAGACGCGGCACCCTACAGCTGATAAGATGCATAAAGCACCTTCTAAAAATCAATGCACTGGGTGATGGTTATCTTGCTCTCGATGGAGCTAAGCCAATCATCAGCATCCAGCGGATCTACGTAGATGCGAAGGCAGATGGCCGAGTTTGCAAGAACTCACCCAACTTCGACTAGGGCGGTGCATCAACTCCACCTCCCACGGCCATAGTACCGAGATTAGTAGTGTTTTGGATGAGTTACTACAGCAAAAGAGTAGTTGTTTGGCACCCTTGCTCAATCATAGAAAGCACTTGGGCCACCGTGGGTTGCTGGGGCAGCACATCCTCTTGCACTCGCTGATTTTTTGCTTTCGGTGTGCCCTCAGGAGCACCGGTTTGCTGTGAAGCGGCCGCACTCAAGGATGGGTGCAGCGGATTGAGTTATGGAGAATTTGTTGCCTCGGCTCTTGGTTGTCGAGAACTAGAGGCCTCACCGCTCACCATAATTTGATTCATGGAGCGTGTTACCGACATCGTGCATGGTTCACGTCGTATGGACAAGATCACAAATTTTATTAATTTGTACGAAAGACAATAGGGAATGAGCACAAGTTAAGTGGGTCAGCAAGTAACGACATTACATGCTAAATTACTTCATCTAGAGCTAAGAATCATAAAAATTTATGACATAAGACAGCATGCATGAAACTTTAACATGAGGGTAAGTTCTACATGGTTTGCATAATCTTTAATTAAAACATGAAGCAAGCAACATACCAAATACAAAATAGCAAGATATGATGAACATACATCAGTGTTTTACATAACTTAGCGCATCTAAATATCCAAAAGAAGCTCGCATAAACTTTCTAAAGTGAGCTCTAGACCGATCTAGCCTGATAGTCTAGATCTAAGCGTCGTTGTTGGGCTCGGCAGTGCTAGGTGCATTGGGGACAGTGGGGACTATGGGATCCACCTCCTCACATCCATCGTGGTGAAGATGGCATCGTTGTACCACAGGTGGTGGCTCATCTACAGTGACATAGATGGCCATCATGCGATGGTTGTTTCTAACACTAAGTACGGCACCCGAAACAACTGGCAATATGCTACTGCGGTAAACCAAAGACGACGTGGTCTAGGCATCTACAATTGTTTTAACAATGTGGGGTTAGTAACCAAATTTTACAGGGTAAAATGAAAGGTAAGGATGAGAAATGACACTGAGAAAGGAAAAGAGTGCAGCAATGTGTTGCCTTAAATTTTTTAAAATATTTACTAGTTCCTACAGTTCTATTTCAATGTCAAACCTTCATCTTCAGAGGTTACACCTTTCTTTAAAATACACGACATTTGGAGACAAGATGAGAAGGAAACCAAAATAGTGATTTAGATAAAATGAGAAAGGTAAGAGAGGTAAGAACATAGCAAGAATCCCTATGTTTTTCATAAATATTTTTATGATTTAAAATAAGTTGTACTTGGGAAATAAATCCTTGATCTAACGGCCATTTTATCTAGGTCTTAACCTATAGTTAGCATGACTCTGATATCAACGTTGTTGGGACCCCGAGTGTTGAACACCCGAAATCCTTGTATGTGTATTGTACTAGTCCCATAATCAGTAGCTAGTACACACATTCATAACATTGAGATCACATCCATACACATAGCATACAATTAATTTACAATAAAGAGGATAAGTACATAAGCGATGTATATAAAGTTTATAACACAGGGCCGATCAGCCAAATAAATATAAGTATCAAGAGTAAACTCGCAACAGAAGAGAACAATAAACCAAAAGCGTCCAGCGGAATGCCTCCATACCCCCACAGGCAACCGATAAGGATTAGACCTTATAATGACCCATCGTCGTTTCTTCGGTACCAGGAGCAAAATAAGCATCGTCGAGCATAATCTTTTCATCATTCTCTGAACAACAATTTAAGCAAAGTTGAGTACATTATGTATTCAGTAAGACTTGTAGTGTATCATCTTTACTACTTTAAAAGAAGGAGTTGGTGGTTGATGAGTCCTCTTCTATATCTCTTCTTAACCATTTGATCTGAACAATTAAATCTTGACTGTAAATCTCTGCAACCCTAAAAACCGCGCTAACAGACTTCCTAACGAACTCGTGCGCGGCCTGATTCCCGCAACCACCTGCTTTCTTCCGCCTTTCTCATCTCCATTGCTCCTCCCTCCGCCGATCTCCGTCGCTCCTCCCGCGCCAGCGCGCCTGCCACGTTTCTTCCGCCTTTCTCCGTCTCCATCGCTCCTCCCGCCGCTGCGCCGCCCTCGCATCCTCCTCCCCGAACCGCCTCCTCCCTAGCCCGCGCCGCCGCCGCCTCCTCCCCTACTCCCCCAACCCCCCGAGCCGCCTCCTCCCCTACTCCCCAACCCCTGCGCGCGCCTCCCCTACTCCCCAACCCCGCGCGCCGCCTCCCTCTCGTCCCCGCACCGCCGCCTCCTACTCCCCCCACCCCTCTCCCTCCTCCTCCAAAGCATCCTTCCCTCCCTTCGCCCCCCCCACGCCGCCGCCACTCGATCGCCAACGTGAATCGCCGCCACCACCATCAACTCCCTCCTCCTCCCTCTATCTTCATCGCAGTTGGTGCCCGCCCCCGGCCACGCCTTCCACGACCACAGCGAACCCCTGGGCCCAGGGACTCAACGGCGTGTAGTGACCTTGCCCCTCCCGCAAACACCTCCTATCCCGAGCTGGGTCAAGACCGTCGCCTCCGAGGTGGGATGCCATGCCTTCTCTCTGTTTCTTGATTCGATTTGGGTGTCATTTCCTTTCCTTTTGTACTATGATTTTGATATTGTTGGTTCTGTGACCTGTACTTCCTGATCAAGAAGGCAGTGGTGATAAGGAAGCACCTTGAGAGAAATAGTGTAACATCCTATTTTTCTGAGATTTTTAAAGCCTGGATTTCAAAAAGGAATTTTCTGGAATTTTCTGAAATTAATTGAAGCTTCAAATGAATTTTTAAAGTTTTAAATGATTTAATGTGATTAAAATAAACATTAACATAAGTGGAAAATATTTTATTTGTGTTCCTCAGGTCTCAAGGAATTTTCTGGTATTTTTGGTGAATTTTTGGGATTTATTTGCTATTTTCTAGAGCTTTTAGAAGTTTATTTGAATTTCTGGAAAAAGAAAAGAAAAGGATTTAACCTCAGCCGCCCGATCACCCTCTCTCCTCCACGTGTCGCCCGATCCGCGCCGCGCGCCACAGCATTTTTCCTGCGCGCTCGCCGCTTCGCGCTCGATCCCGCCAGGCTACACGCGCCGCGCGATCCGCGCCGACGACGGCGGCACCAGCCCAACGCCGCGCCCTCGCCGCTCGGCCGCTTGATCGCGCGCCATGCGATCACGACCGCCGCTCCCGCGCTCGCGCGAACCCTAACCCTAACCCTAATCAATCCCCGCCGTCCGATCTTGCCGCGTAGCCGCATCCTAGCCGTCTAACCCGTCCGCGCCCGCGCCGTCGCCGTAACCGGATCGAACTCCTCGGTTCGCGTGTTAAAACCGGCCGGCCGCCCTCGGTTCGCGTGGCACGCCGCCGAAACCCTCGCCGCCACCTCGCTCGCGCTTCGCCGCTGCCGCCGAGCGCTCCGCCACCGCCGTCTTTGCGTCTCGCCGCCGCCCGAGGTCGCCGGAGCGATAGCCGCCGCCGCTGCCGCCGCCGTGAGCTCCCGCGCTGCTTCGCCGCGTCGCCTCCGCCGCCGCCGCCGCCGCCGCCGCCTGCGCCTCGCCTCGGGCGCGTCTGCGCCGCGCGCCGCCGACCGTCGCCTCGCCGCGCCACGCCACGTCGCCGATCCGCTCTCGCGCCCGACCACGCGTCGCCCGCTGCGCTGCGATCCGCGCTGCCGCCGCGCGCCCATGCGACGCCAGCGGCGGCGAGCCGCCACGCCGCCGATCCAGCCGCCACCGCGCTGCGCCGCGCCATCCTCGCCGCCGCTCGGATCGAGCCGAGGCCCAGATCGCCACGTGCTCGCGTCCCGCCGCCGGATCCCGCCGACGCCGCCACGCCGAGCCGCCACCCAGCCTAGCCACGTGGCAGCACCAAGCGTGCCACGCCAGCCCTAGGCCACGTGGCATGACACGTGGCATGCCACGCGCCGCCACGCGGCCCTAGCCGCCGAGCCACGTGGCGCCACGCCACCGCCACGCCAAGATGTGCCACGTGGCAAGATATGCCGCCGCCACGCCAAGACGCCCGCGCCGCGTCGCCCGCCGCCCCGTGCATCATTACGTGGACCGAGTCCACGGTGGACTCGGAATTTCGTGGACCGGGTTCACAAGACAAGAATTTTTCCGATTTTCCCGAATTAATTTTAGAATTAATTTTCCGAGCCCGTTCTCCTCCGTCCTAGCTCCGATTGACCCCGTTCTTTTTTCTAAATTCATCTAAAATCGAGCTCTAGCTGTTGGTTCTGGTTTTGTGAATTTTGGAGTTCATTTTCTTGTCATTTTATGTGTTTCTTTGTTTTCACTGCTTTCTCTCGTTAGATTCGATTCGGAGGAGCAGTGTTTCGCGCTGAAGACCAGAGTACCCACGAGCATAACGAAGGCAAGTCGTGTCCTTTGATCATGTTGAACCCAATTTTTCAAACTATTATTTAACTACTTTGCTTTAAATTACATTGCATTGCTATTTTTATTCAAACCTTTGCACAGGTAGTTATTGTCCCAATTGCAATTATACCTCCTTGACACTTTGAAATACCATGATGCCTTTGTCACCATAGGTTGGAAAATTTATTAGTGATGCTAGTTTATTTATCACATGGGTCGGTACGATTAGATTGCTTAGCCTGTTTATATTTACGATTGACCTCATCGCACATGTAAATTATTAATTTGAATTAATGACATATGGAACTGTGGTTGGTGCCACGTATATTAAAATTTGTGCCACGTCATTGGTGTGACGTTGGCTTGGTTATACAAATTGGTTTTGCACTCGGACGAGTGATCGTGCAGTAAAGGGGGAAGTACAGTTGTACTTTGGGGGATGTGGTAGTCTCGTCCGGGTAGAGTTAAGGACTTAACTTTGTGCGCCATTGATCTGAGCTTAATCGTGCAAACCACATGTCTATTATGGGATGGACCTGGCTGATTAATTTGTAATATTTCAATTCAATTCTGCCATTGTGATGGACATGGTTGATGATTTCCATGTGGCGCAAGGGGGTGTGATCGAAACCCTAGCGGCGGGATTGGGTTGAGGTAGAGCATTGTAAAGGCCTTATTGTGATTTCCTTAGGCCTAGGCTAATCACATCGTGTGGGTACAGCTTGTGCAACCTCTGCAGAGTGTAAAACTATTCGAATAGCCGCGTCCTCGGTCATGGATGTGCTCGGGATTTCACACGAGGGTTAGTGTTTCATTTATAACTTGGTGGTTTATGTTGGGAGTGGACAGGTAGTTCACTGTTGGTTCAAACTTGTGAATTGGTGTTCACAAGTGGTTCATGTTTATTCCTTTGATTATCTATTATTACTGTTTTCAGTTAACTTTTGCTTTCAAGTTATTTAATATATTTCATCAATAAATGCCTTTATGCAAATTAACCTTTCAGCCTTCCTTTGGTAAGCCTTGCATATTATATTGCATTTATTGTTACAAACGACTTGCTGAGTACCAATGTACTCACGGCTTTACGCCTATGTTGCTCAGTTGAGGGAGAGGAGTACTATCAGCAGGAGGTTCCAGAAGGAGAGTTCTACGACGACTTCACTGATTAGGCTTCGCTTCTCCACTCGATAGCCCGTGGTTTGTCGATTGGTCGCTACGCTTTATTTTGGATTTCACGCTATTTTGTTAAGCCCTTCCGCTAGAGATATTGTAAGCTTGGCCATAAGGTCGCACCTTTGATATTTTATCGATATTCGAGTTTTCTTTATTATTGTCGTGTGTATGACTCGTGATGACATCTATGTTTGATCGTGTGCACTAGCGTGATCCTCGACTAGTGCAGTTTACAGAGAGACCGAATTTGCATATTCGTGTCTCGACAGAGATGGTATCGAGCCATATCGATCAGAGGACGAAGCCCTAGTTAAATCGGTCGTAACCCAAAAAATTATTTTCTAAATTAAACCAACTAAACTTGATATTTAGTAATATCTCTATCTTCTTACCTCATTCTTAAGGATTCTTGTCTCTCGCCTCAACTCTTGCAAAATTTGTTTTTCCTAAAGTTATAAACCGATCTTTCCTTTATAAATGCATTAGATGTCCCAAGCTTCTACACTGACAGAGGATGGAGGTCACTTCTATGCGCTTTGTTACGGTACTCTGATTTAAGAGATCGCCTGCCTACCTCACCAAGGATGAGAAGCGTAAAGGTCAACGATCGGAGCATCTCCGTGCTATACTTCACCACCCGAGTCGGCAAGCGTGTGCTACATCACGCTTTCAAGAACACCGTGCAAGGTGGGAGATGTCAAGACAAGGAGTTACGCACAAAGCCATCCGTCGACTTTGCAAGCTATACAAGATCAACATGGCCGACTCGTCCGAAGTTCAAGGAGCAAGACGGAGCCACCCCGAGACTACGAGCTGATGCGAGGAGCCCGCCGCAGCCGCCAAGACTCTACCGCCGCCTACACCGCCGAGCCTGAGGAGAGACGTCGATCACCGAGATCGTCGCGCTTACCTCGGTCCGGTTCACTCCACCCTAGTCGAGAGCGCGATCGCCGATCCGCAACTCGTGGGTTGTCTACAGCGATTCTCGAGGACGATAGCAGTACCCTATTTGTCGTGACCCGAGGGAGCCTTCGAGTAGATAGTGCGAGTAGACACGTTGGATTTTATTTGCAGCTGAGTGTGATGTGAGCTGCAAATATTGCCTTAAAAGCATTATATTGCGATCATGTCAATCTTTTAATGGAGTTTATTTTTTCAGCTTAGTTAGCCTTTTGGCTAAGTGTTTGTTTAGGTTAGGTCTCTATTAAGCAAAACCCCTTAGACGCATTTACCCCTTATCTATGCTTTTCCTCTCATCTTTTACCTTTGGTCACCAACAGCTTGTTTTCTTTTGAGCAAGATGGTTGATACCAGAACTCCTCCACCGCAATCGGGGAACCAGACTCAGAGAACAAGGTCACAGCAAAGGCCACCTACCTTGATCCTCGCCTCGCCGCTTCTGATGGCCTGCACTGATGATACGCACCATGATGCAGGTATGCAGACTATGATGCAATGACAAGACCAGAGCCAAGACCACCACCAAGACTCGTCGGCAGACCAATATGCAGAGTTCATGAGGACGAGACCGCTGCTTTCTCCAGCCGTCCGAGTTTTGAGGCCGACGACCGGGTCCGTTCGCTTGAGAAGAAATCAACTTGGCTCTGCCTGCATCGACAGGGAGAAGGTTTTGTATGCAAGACATCGCCTGAGGGACCAAAGCAGCAGAGTGGTGGGAGAACCATCTGTCGCCTATGAGAACCAAAGACGACATCACTTGGAAGGAGTTCGCCAAGGTTTTCCATACCGCTCATGTCATGGATGGAGTGGTCGAGATGAAGAAGGATGAGTTTCGGGAGTTCCAGCAGAGGAACCTATCAGTGAGTGAATATCTCAATAAATTCACTCAATTGGCTCGCTACGCGCCAGAGGATGTAGCGACAGATACAGCTCGCTAGAAGAGGTTCAAGAAAAGCTTGAACCCAGCTTTGAAGGTGTAAGTCGTAGGCAACGACTATACCAGTTTTCAGCAGTTGGTGGATAAGGCCATTCTCATCGAGGAGAGTCGCGCGAGCTCGAGGAGTCTCGCAAGAGGAGGTTGATCCAAAGAGGATCACAGCTTACACCGCCTCGAGGCCTGCTTTGGTTCCTACCACCGCACGAGCGCCACAAAGAAGCAAGCAGCAGCCTTCGTGATTCCTGACCCCACTGCACACGCGCGCGCCCACCAGTCGGCCCCGGTGGTTCCAAAGGGGGCAGCAGCAGAAGAGCAATAATTCAGCAAAGATCCATCACTTGCTTCAAGTGTCATGAGGTGGGACACTATGCTAGCAAGTGCCCTCGCAGGCGTGCCCCGACGCCACTGCTTTGACTTGGGAGCCACACCCGGCCGCACTCTACCCCGGAGCAGACGAGGAGCACCCCGCCTCGGGACAAAGCCAGCAGGACGCCGGTGGTGAGAGGTCGTGAACCACGCCACCGCAGAGGATGCCCAGCAGCACCAGACGCCAGTGATCGGTGACGCTTCTCGCATATTCTGGCCTCGCCACCGCTTTATTTGATTCGAGCTTCGATTCGCTTGTTTCTGAGTTTTGCTTTAAAGCAACAATTGAAAATCGTTGCTCTTGGATCTCGTTTCTTTTAATCCAATCCCGATCCGAGTTGAGATCCAACCTCGGTTGTCCAGAGTTAGGATAACCATTCAGTGGAGTTGAGTTCAGGCCGACTGATTTTGTTGGATATGCATCCCTAGATGTAATCTTGGGAATGGATTGGCTTCGTATGCAAGCAGCGCAGTTAGATTGTGGAGCAGAGCGTTGACCTTAACCATTCCGATGGAGTTAAGGTGCGATTCGCAGCCAGTGAGTGTCAGCCAGAGCCAGTCATGATTTGCCAGAGCAAGGTAATCCAGTTGGAGGGTGTACCAGTTGTCAGAGAATACCCCGACGTGTTTCCAGACGATCTTCCAGGTATGCCACCAGAGAGGAGGTTGAGTTTCGATTGAGCTTGTGCCGTGTACCGCTCCGATTTCCAAGAGACCCTACCGGATGCCACCAATGACTTAGCAGAGTTGAAGAAGCAAATTCGTGGAGTCGTTGGATAAGGGTTACATCAGACCGAGTTCGTCCCTGTGGGGAGCGCCAGTGTTGTTCGTCAAGAAGAAAGATGGTAGTTAGCGCATGTGTGTGGACTACAGAGCACTTAATGAGGTCACCGTCAAAAATAAGTACCCTCTGCCCAGGATCGATGACCTGTTTGACCAGCTTAAGGGAGCAGGAGTGTTCTCCAAGATTGACTTGAGATCGTGATATCATCGATGAGGATACGCAAGGAGGACATACCCAAGATGACCTTCTCGACTGTTATGGTCTATACGAGTTCACAGTGATGTCATTTGGTTTGACTAATGCTCCAAAGATATTTCATGTATTTGATGAATAAGGTGTTTATGGAATATTTGGACAAGTTTGTCGTTGTGTTTATTGACGACATTTTGATATATTCCAAGACCGAGGAGGAGCATCAGAACACTTGAGATTAGCATTGCGTAAATTGAGAGATAATCAGTTGTATGCAAAGTTCAAGAAATGTGAGTTTTGGATGAAGAAAGTCGCTTTCTAGGGCATGTGTTGACAGCAGTATGAGTCGCAGCTTGACCCAGGGAAAGTAAGTGATGTTTTGGATTGGCAATACCCACTTCAGCTACCCAGTCGAGTTTTCTGGTATGACAGATACTACCGCCGCTTATTGAGGGATTTTCCAAAGGTGGCTGCACCCTCACGCAGCTTGCTCAAAAGGAAAAGAAATTCACTTGGACGCCAGAGTGCGAGAAGAGTTTTCTAAACTTAAGGAGAGTTTGACCACAACCCCAAAGCTTGTGTTGCCTCGATATAAACAAGGATTTTGAGATATTTTATATGCCTCGCGCAAAGGTTTGGGTTGTGTCTTGATGCAAGACAAGAGAGTGGTAGCCTATGCCTCACGCCGCTTGAGACCGCATGAGGAGAACTACCCTACCCATGATTTAGAGTTGGCACTGTAGTGCATGCTTTAAAGATTTGGCGTCATTATCCGATGGGTAACAGATGTGAGGTTTACACGGATCATAAGAGTCCAAATACATCTTTACCCACCCGAGCTTAACCTCAGCAGAGGAGGTGGTTAGAGCTGATAAAGGATTATAATGTGGGCATACATTATCATCCCGAGAAAGCTAATGTTGTTGCAGATGCCTTGAGCGTAAAGGTATACTGCAATTCAGTTGATGGTTCGAGAGAGTCACCACTTTGCATGAGGAATTTGAAGCTTAGCCTTGAGTTGGTTGAGCTGGATTTTTGGCGCCTATGGAGATGCAACCTACTTTGATGGTCGATTCGCGTGCTCGCCGGATGATGAGGCATTTCAATGGATCGAAAAGAATTTAAGTGAAGGTAAAGAGTCGATTTTCAGTGGATGACCAGGAACCTTGTGGTTCAAGCAATATTTGTGTGTGCCCAACAAACAAGAACTAAAGGATGTGTTGTTAAAAGAGGCTCACGAGTCGTCAGATTCGATTCATCCAGCAGTACCAAGATGTACCAGACATTAAGGATAAGTATTGGTGGTCAAGCATGAAGCGTGAGATCGCTGAGTATGTAGCCCTTTGTGATGTTTGTCGAGAGTAAAGGCAGAGCACCGAGAGACCCGCAGTTTGCTACACCCATTGAAAGTCCCCGAGTGGAAGTGGGAAGAAATTGGTATGGACTTTATGGTCGGTTGCCTAAAACCAAAGAGGGTCATGATTCGATTTGGGTCATTGTGGACCGATTGACCAAGGTTGCCCATTTCATTCCAGCTTAAGACAACTTACAGCAGTGACAGATTGGCGAGCTATATATGTCCGTGATTGTCGGTTGCATGGTGTGCCCAAGAAGATTGTGTCGATCGTGGATCGCAGCTTCACCTCTCGGCTTTGGGGTAGTTTCCATAAGGCTATGGGAACTCACCCAATTTCAAGATAAACATATCACCCCGCATGCATGGTCGTGACAGAGCGAGTTAATCGAGTTCGAGGACATGTTGAGAGCCCGTGTGCTTGATCATGGGTCTAAGTGGGACGCTTGTTTACCTTTGCGAGTTCTCATACAATAACGCTTATCGTGCCGGTTTGCGAGATGTCACCGCTTGAGGCATTGTATGGCAGAAATGCAGACCCTCTCAATTGGAAAGAGACGGGGAAGGTCGTTTTTGGCCCGATTGTTTGAAAGAAGCCGAGGATAAAGTCCGCTTGATACAGAAAGGTTGAAAGCCGCCTGTGCCGCATGTAAAAGCTATGCGATACCGCACGCCGAGAGCCGAGTTTTGAGCCGATGATTTTGTGTACCTTAGGATCACACCATTCAAGGGTGTGAAGAGGTTTCAGCTAAAAGGGAAGCTTGCACCGAGATATGTTGGTCCGCTCAGATTCTCAAACGCAGGGAGAGGTTGCTTATCGCTTGAGCTACTGCGTCTTTCGATGGGGTACATGACGCCTTTCATGTGTCCCACCAAGAAGTGCCTGCGCGTGCTGAGGAGGTTGTGCCGCTGAGGCCGTTGACTGCAGGAGGATCTGCCGCACAAAGAACACCTACCAAAATCTTGGAAGTGTCGAGCGAGTCACCGGAATAAAGCGGTCCGCTTTTGCAAAGTTCGGTGGAGCAACCATTCCAAGGAGGAAGCCACCGGGAGCGCGAGGAGGATCTCGAGCGGAGTTTCCAACCTATTCTCTTAGTTGGCCCAGATCTCGGGTCGAGATCTCGTTTAAGGGGTAAGGTTTGTAACATCCTGCTTTTGAGATTTTTAAAGCCTGGATTTCAAAAAGGAATTTTCTGAATTTTCTGAAATTAATTGAAGCTTCAAATGAATTTTTAAAGTTTTAAATGTTTTAATGTGATTAAAATAAACATTAACATAAGTGGAAAATATTTTATTTGTGTTCCTCGTGTCTCAAGGAATTTTCTCGTATTTTTGGTGAATTTTTGGGATTTATTTGCTATTTTCTAGAGCTTTTAGAAGTTTATTTGAATTTCTCGAAAAAGAAAAGAAAAGGATTTAACCTCACCGCCCGATCACCCTCTCTCCTCCACGCGTCGCCGAACCCGCGCTCGCGCGCCGCAGATTTTTCGGCGCGCGCTTCCGCCGCGCCGCTCGATCCGCCGCGCGCACGCGTCGCGATCCGCTACGACGACGCAGCGGCACCAAAGACGCCCGCACCCGCTCGCCTCGGCCGCTGATCGCGCGCCACGCGATCACACGACCGCCGCTCCCAGCGCGCGCGAACCTAACCCTAACCTAATCAATCCCGCCGTCCGATCTTGCCGCGCGGCGCATCTCTAGCCGTTTAACCCGTCCGCGTCCGCGCTGCCGCCAGAATCGGATCGAACTCCTCGGTTCGCGTGTTAAAACCGCCGGCCGTCCTCGGTTCGCGTGCACGCCGCCGAAACCCTCGCCGCCGCCTCCGCTCGCCCTCGCGCCCGCGCCGTCGCCGGGCCGCTCCGCGCCGCCGTCTGCGTCTCGCCGCCGCCGAGGTCGCCGGAGCGAGAGCGCCGCCGCGTCGCCGCCGGTGAGCTCCCGCGCCGTTCGCCGCGTCGCCTCGCGTCGCGCCGCCGCGCCGCCGCCGCCTCGCCTCGCCTGCTCGCACTCCGCAGCGCGCTGCGACTCGCCGCCTCGCGCGCCGCGCACCCGCCACGCTGCCGCCGATCCGCCCTCGCGCCCGCCCACGCGCCGCCCGCCGCTGCCGCGCCGCGCCACGCCATCCGCCGCCGCTGCACTCGGAGCCGAGGCCTCAGATCCGCCACGCGTGCGCCCCCGCCGTCGGATCCGCCCGACGCCGCCGCGCCGAGCCGCCACTCAGCCTAGCCACGTGGCAGCACCGGCGTGTGCCACGCCGGCCCTAGGCCACGTGGCATGACACGTGGCATGCCACGCCGCCACGCCGCCCTAGCCGCCGAGCCACGTGGCGCCGCGTCGCCACCGCCACGCCAAGATGTGCCACGTGGCAAAGATATGCCGCCGCCACGCAAGCACGCCCGCCGCGTCGCCCGCCGCCGCGTGCATTTAGCGTGGACCGAGTCCACGGTGGACTCGGAATTTCGTGGACCGGGTTCACAAAGACAATTTTTCCGATTTTCCCGAATTAATTTTAGAATTAATTTTCCGGGAGCCCGTTCTCCTCCGTCCTAGCTCCGATTGACCCTGTTCTTTTTTCTAAATTCATCTAAAATCGAGCTCTAGCTGTTGGTTCTGGTTTTGTGAATTTTGGAGTTCATTTGCTTGTCATTTTATGTGTTTCTTTGTTTTCGGTCGTTTTCTCTCGTTAGATTCGATTCCGAGGAGCAGTTTTCGCGCTGTAAGACCAGAGTACCTCACGAGCATAACGAAGGCAAGTCGTGTCCTTTGATCATGTTGAACCTAATTTTTCAAACTATTATTTAACTACTTTGCTTTAAATTACATTGCATTGCTATTTTTATTCAAACCTTTGCACAGGTAGCTATTGTCCCAATTGCAATTATACCTCCTTGACACTTTGAAATACCATGATGCCTTTGTCACCATAGGTTGGAAAATTTATTAGTGATGCTAGTTTATTTATCACATGGGTCGGTACGATTAGATTGCTTAGCCTGTTTATATTTACGATTGACCTCATCGCACATGTAAATTATTAATTTGAATTAATGACATATGGAACTGTGGTTGGTGCCACGTGTATTAAAATTTGTGCCACGTCATTGGTGTGACGTTGGCTTGGTTATACAAATTGGTTTTGCACTTGGGCGAGTGATCGTGCAGTAAAGGGGGAAGTACAGTTGTACTTTGGGGATGTGGTAGTTTCGTCCGGGTAGAGTTAAGGACTTAACTTTGTGCGCCATTGATCTGAGCTTAATCGTGCAAACCACATGTCTATTATGGGATGGACCTGGCTGATTAATTTGTAATATTTCAATTCAATTCTGCCATTGTGATGGACATGGTTGATGATTTCCATGTGGCGCAAGGGGGGGTGTGATGCGAAACCCTAGCGGGCAGGATTGGGTTGAGGTAGAGCATTGTAAAGGCCTTGTTGTGATTTCCTTAGGCCTAGGCTAATCACATCGTGTGGGTACAGTTGTGCAACCTCTGCAGAGTGTAAAACTATTCGAATAGCCGCGTCCTCTGGTCATGGATGGTGCTCGGGATTTCACACGAGGTTAGTGTTTCATTTATAACTTGGTGGTTTATGTTGGGAGTGGACAGGTAGTTCACTGTTGGTTCAAACTTGTGAATTGGTGTTCACAAGTGGTTCATGTTTATTCCTTTGATTATCTATTATTACTGTTTTCAGTTAACTTTCGCTTTCAAGTTATTTAATATATTTCATCAATAAATGCCTTTATGCAAATTAACCTTTCAGCCTTCCTTTGGTAAGCCTTGCATATTATATTGCATTTATTGTTACAAACGACTTCTTTAGTTACCAATGTACTCACGGCTTTACGCCTATGTTGCTCAATTGAGGAGAGGAGTACTATCAGCAGGAGGTTCCAGAAGGAGAGTTCTACGACGACTTCACGGATTAGGCTTCGTTCTCCACTCGATAGCCTCGTGGTTTGTCGATTGGTCGCCACGCTTTATTTTGGATTTCATTGCTATTTTGTTAAGCCCTTCCGCTAGAGATATTGTAAGCTTGGCCATAAGGTCGCACTTTGATATTTTATCGATATTCGAGTTTTCCTTTATTATTGTCGTGTGTATGACTGTGATGACATCTATGTTTGACTGTGTGCACTAGCGTGATCCTGGACTAGTGCAGTTTACACAGAGAGACCGAATTTGCATATTCAGGTCTCGACAAATAGGAAGAGGACAAGGACTCCAAGTTCAGACTCATCCTTGTGGAGAGCAGGATTCACCGCCTCGCCCGCTAATACAAGTGCACCAAGAAGCCCCCGCCCACCTGGAAGGAGTAAGTCACTTGCGCATATGCCAGTTTCCCTTAGTTGTTAGTAGCATAACATATGACTCTAGAAGTGTGTAGTGATGGTTAGTTAACTTGATAATTATTCTGTTCTTGCTGAGTAATTTGTTTTATGTGTGCATGTACATGTTACAGGGTAATGTATTAGGGAGTAGATAATAATGTAGTGGAGTATCAATGCATAAATACGTTAGCGATTGAAATGCACAGAAGGTCAAGCTGCGTTACTGCTCTGCGGCGATAGGTTGTCAAGCGAAGGTGTTTCTTCAAGATGGCAAGTGCCACAGTCGCTTTGAGGTTAAGCCTTTTTCTCCGGGTGAGGTCGAAGCGCAGCCGCTCTCGATCACAGATCACCTAGCTCCAGTGTCCTGCCAGAGAGGCCGGCCCCGCCCATGATAGACTCTGTTCTAAGATGAAAAAAATACAATCCAATATACTTGCTACAATCAGAAATCAGAATGCACACTTAACAAATGTTTCCAATCACTTCTGGTTCAGTTTTCAAGTACAACTTCCCTACTGCAAGTTCTGAGAAATGAGAACTAACATTGTTCAGGCAACCTATGGAACTGATGGAGACAGCAAGATCCTGAAGTAATTTTTAGTTCTGTGTTGTACTGATTAGGATATAAATTCATATAATTTGATACTACCATTCTGAAGAATTGCTCTGTTATAATATGTTCCTTGGTAGATGAGTAAAGGTTGTAGCTGCTTGTGGTACTTGGACAGGTGTCCTTGATCTCCCGGTGGTACGCTCCTTATGTTGTCGTGTGTTGGTCAAGCCTTCCGCAGGAGGATAAGGGAAGGATAGGCTTTAGGGGACTTTTACTTCATTTCTTTCTTATCACAAAACAGGCTCCAACTCTCCTATAGGGACCTAACAATAATACTAATATATCCTAAAAAAGTATTAAATCTCTAAATAGAGTGTCATATTGCTAACTGAACCTGTTGCTAACAAAATACCAACCAATCTATAAAGTCACTTTGTTCAGACTTCAGGCCTGCTTGTTACTATTGTTTTCTGCCACTGTTTGTACATGATAAGCTGTGTTTGTTTGTATTAATAATGAATTTTGCAGTAGGAAGAACTGGTCTTTGCTCTGAGTAGAAGCTTATGTACTTTATCGCACTTTGTATGAGCTGCATCATCATGCATCAACCTGGACCTTTTTTTATTGATGAAATGGTCTATTATTTATATTATTGTGTTGTATGATTAGGCAGTGTTATGTAAAGGTGTCATTATGGCTTTTCACTTACATAGTCTATTTGCTAATATATCTATGTTTGAAAAGGTTGATTATGTTGAAATCTTATTAGAGTGGTTGGATCATAAGTTAGGCAGCCTGCAGTTTGTATTCTCCGATGTCATCTTGTGTATCAGTTATAAAAAAATGGAGTTTGGCAGCTTAAGAATTTCTTATGGGAACAATTAGTGCCTCCACAAGATTGCCTTGAAGCATGGATTCAGAATAATCTGTGAAGAGTTTGAACTAATGACCTCTTTCTGGCTGCTAGGACTATATTTGCTTTGGAAATGTTTTTTGATTTGTTTTTGATTGCCTCTAGCCAGGTCTCATATTGTTAAGGTTGGTTAGGGAGATGTGAATGTGGTCCCTTTGATGCACTTTGTGTAGTGTCGCCTGTTATTGCTGATTTCTTAGGATAATGTCCATGTTCAAGGATAGTCTAGAATGAAAAGGGGGGCTATCAATTTTCTGAATGAACTTTCATTTCTGTATTCATGTGCATATATTAGTAAACCTCTATGCCGTTTGTATTGTTCTAAAGTTCTGATCAATAATTTCTTGTTCTGGTTTATTACAGTAATCAATAAGTTTACAGCCTGATTTTTGGGGCATGGTAGAGCTCCTAACACAGTTTCAACAATACAATTTTTACCTTTGTTCTGGAGTGTCATGCAGAATATGGACATAGCTAGCCATATTCTATTGTTTTGATCCATAGTGTCATGTAGAATTTTCAGAATATGTTGTAACATTTACAATAGAATTTGGATCCATATTGTCATGCAGAATATGGACATATGTCATATTATTTTGAAAATGGAATTGATGTGATGTTCTTCTGTTAAGAGTTGTAGATTGCTTTATTGCATATACATTTTCTTCTCCTTGATAAGAGTCTAAATTATTCCGGTTAAAATAAAATACAGATTGAAATCCGTCCTAAGCTCTGCCGCCTTTGCCCATCCTGCCGCTGCCCCCTTGTCAATCTGCGACGTGGATCACCAATCCGGTAAACGCGCTCGTCTGCAACTCAGCTCACCAAGGGGTTTCTTGTGTAGTACTTGAGGTAATGCTGTTAATGTTTTCCTATTTTTGGTGGGAGCAGCAGCCAACATTAAGCTAGCCGAGCAGCAGCAGTTAGCAGCTAGCTCCAAGTTGTTGCTTCTCAGACTGCGAGTTTTGTTGCTGTGTGCTGCCAGTAGTCTTTTGTTACAATTGTGTAATATGGATAAGGCATAGCCGAGCAGCAGCAGTTAGCAGCTAGCAACAAGTTGTTGCTTCTCAGATTGCGAGTTTTTTTGCTATGTGCTACCAGTAGTCTTTTGTTACAATTGTGTAATATGGATAATGCATGGTGCCAAATTATTACTTCGGTGTTGTAACTTTATATTTCAATTAATCATGTGTAATAACTCGTGCACCAGATAACGTTAAACGCAGCGCTCTGTAATTTTGCTTGTACAAGTGCTCACAAATGAACTGTTGAATGCAAAATGGTTTCTTTGGCACAATCTGCTGTTGATGTATTGTTGGTGCAAAATTGTTTTCAAGCTATGGTGAAATGCTTGTATTGCTGGTCCATTGCACTACACAATTGAGTTGAGAACAAGCTCAAGGATCGATGAATACAAGCACTAGCATCAGCACATAAGAGCCAAATTGATGAATATAAAGGAGGGGCATTTTCTTCTTATTCAAAATACCATTTGTTGTTTGCACAATTATGGGTTTAAAATAATTGATGTGCATTAATTGATTCTTTCAGGCAGTGACTGCAATTACTGTTCATATACATTTCAAGTCGCAGCTAGACCCGGTATTGGTTGTACTGCTCTATGTTTTACCAGTAAGTGCATGTACTCCTATAAGTGTTGAACCATTTTCTGCTTTTACATACACATACATACATACATCTCTTTTTAGGGGATGGTGGAATTTTCCCATATCCTGTATACTGGTAAATTCAAAGGTTTATTGTTGTCTTCATAACGCACGTCCTCCATAGTATGGAATTTGGGCGTTACATTAATTTGTGTGTCTATCCTGGATCTGTGCAGGACTAAAACTGTTACGAGGAGGTGAAGCAGTAAAGAGAGAGGATTATCTTACAGCAACAGAATATACAGTAAGGTAATTTATTACAACGAATAAATGCTTAGCAAAATAGTAGCAATGTTGAGTGATGGTTCGCCCACATTTACACATTTTTTGTTTTCTTTTTAACTTATTTTTAGTATACTGATGGTAAAATTCTACGTTTCCTGATATATCTTTCTGTTCTTCTAAGTAGTAAGTATCATTAGCCCCTATTCTCTAATTAGTAAAGAGAAATGATTATGCTTTTTCAAAAGCAAACCTTTCTAACACCTTCTGAGTATAGGCTGAGTGATGCACTAATATCCATTTCTACTTTCCACATCGGTTTCTCCATAGATCACAAAAGATTTTAGTGAAGATGTCGCAGCATCCAAACCAACCACAGAATATACCACATGCCCTAAGTGGATTCTTTATACGTGACGCATCAAACGTTGCATGCCAGAGTTTTGCATCGTTGTGTACATTTCCATCTCGTAGTACTGTCACGATAGGGGTATTGCTACAAGGCAATAGCTCAAATGGTAGGTTGTTTTATGCACATTAGTTCTAATGGTACACACTTTGTTGCATATCTTCTATTATTATTAATTAGATGCCCTATAAACTTTAGGTAGGAATCGTGACCACGATGTGGGAGCGAGTTCTGCTACCATACCACCAGAGCAAACACAACCAAGTCATGGTCAAGCAGAGGCTCGCATTACATTCGAGCAAAATGGAGCAAAACGTAGGTATACAACTTATACACCAGAGCAAAGGCTAGCAAGGCGAGAAAATCAAAGAGCACGACGTCAAAGTTTAACACCCGAACAAAGGGAAGAGATTAATGCCCGTCAAAGAGCACAACGTAAAGCACGTGTCCAAAGTTTAACAGTTAACAGTTAACACATATTGTGCTAATATGAATAGCATCGTCGGAGTTCAGCCAGGCGAAGCATTACATCTGAGGAGAGGCAAGCATTGCTTCATGAACGTAATGCAAGCTACGCAACCAGGAGAGATACCCCATGCACCGAATCAATTGCAATGCAATGTCCACATTTAGAAGCTTCATCGGATGTCAATCCATCATTGATCTCACACGGCTTCGCTACAGCTGATCCTGCGGATGGAGACACAATGGAAGACACTGACTTTGATGAGCCAGCTGATGCCTGTCCCGTCGGATCAAATGTCCTAGATTCCTACGATCATGTATACAACAATATACCCAATACCACGCACGTGTTGAAGCCTGAGCCAGACTGCGCGCACTGCCACGTGAAAAAGTTTCAATACGAGTCAAAGGGTTTTTGCTGTAGAAATGGTCAAATCAGGCTGTCGAACCCAGAGCCAACACCAGATCTCCGTAGGCTCTGGTCAAGTGCAGATCCTGATGCCAGGCATTTTCAGGACAACATTAGATTCTTCAACGGTCACTTCTCCTTTACTACTCTAGGCGTGAGTCTTTATAAGAACTACACCAACATGAGGTCTGGAGTATACACATTTAGAGCCCAGGGATAAATTTATCACAATGTACATTCCTTTGGTTCGAGTGACTCTGCTCCAGAGCATCTTGAGCTCTATTTCTACGATGACGACCCCACTCTCGATCACCGGTTTCGTTACTCCCCTAGCCTCGACCAGGAAGTCGTGAGGATGCTTGTCAACATTCTTCGGGAAAACCCTTACTCGCAGACTTTCCGGAGCCTAGGCCAGGTTGAAACCTCGAGGAATATCGTGTCTCACTAAACACAGACTTAAAGATGGACCAGAGAGTCTACAACAGGCCGATAACATCGGAGGTGGCCGCTGTGTGGGTTGAGGGCAACGAGCTGCGCAAAGATTTCAATCGTAGCGTAATCCTATATGGTAACAATAATGAGAAATATAGTATCAAGCCGTACTACGGATGCTACGACCCTTTGTCGTATCCAATGTTCTTCCCGGGAGGGGAGCTCGGCTGGCATCCACATATTCCAAAGCATGGTGTGCCCCTTGAAGCTGTAATCCAAGCATGTGAAAATAGTAACAACAATGGTAGTGACGTGCATACAAATAACCGACTTTGCGTGTCTGTAAGAGATTACTACTGCTATAAATTCCAAATGCGTCACAGGATATTCAATGCCTTATTATACGGCAAGCGCCTATTCCAAAGAATCATGGTCGACATGTACATCAAGGTGGAGGGTACAAGACTTGACTACTTTAGGCAACACCAGAAGGAGATACGCGCATACTTGTATAAAGGCTTGGTTGATAGCATAGAGTCTGGAGAGAGCCGTGCGCATGTTGTAGGCAAAAGGATTGTGCTCCCGGCATCATTCATTGGGGGCGATAGAGATATGAAATGAAGGTTCTTGGATGCTATGGCCTTGGTGCAAAAGTATGGAAAGCCGGACATCTTCCTAACTATGACCTGCAACCCAAATTGGGAAGAGGTAAGGCGTGAGCTAGAGCCTGGACAGACCCCACAGGATCGCCCTGATCTCATCGTTCGGGTATTCAGAGCCAAACTAGAGGACCTCAAGGAGCAGTTATTTAAGAAGCATATCCTTGGCGTAGTAGCTGCTTATGCATATGTCATTGAGTTCCAGAAGAGGGGACTTCCTCATGCTCACTTTCTTCTTATCATGAAGGGAAGGAACAAGCTCACTTGTCCCGAACAGTATGACTGTCTCATCTCCGCAGAGCTCCCAGACAAAAACAAGTACCCAGAGCTGTACGAGATGGTCGTTAAGCATATGATGCATGGCCCTTGCGGAGTCCTAAATCCAAAAAATGTGTGCATGCATGATGGTACATGCAAGAACTACTACCCACGCCCTTTCAACGCAGCTACACTACAAGGCAAGGATTCGTACCTAGTGTACAGGAGACGAGATGATGGCCGCCGTGCAAAGGTTCGACGACAAATGCTTGACAACAGATGGGTTGTGCCATACAACCCTTACCTCTTGAGGAAGTATAACTGCCACATAAACATTGAGGTTTGCTCAAGCATAAAGGCCGTGAAATACCTTTTCAAGTATGTTTATAAGGGCCATGACCGAGCATCTGTTTCTCTTGATGAGCCCGATAGCAATGGGAACATCGATGAGATCAAGCAGTACAGGGATGCTAGGTGGGTTACCCCACCAGAAGCTCTTTGGAGGATCTATAGTTTTGACCTTAGCAAGATCTCCCCACCAGTGTTGCAGATGCAGCTGCATCTACCGAACATGCACATGGTCTCGTTCCACGTGGGTCAAGATCTTCATGATGTGGTTGCCCGGTATGGCGTCGAGAGGTCCATGCTGACAGAGTATTTTGAGATGAACCGAACAAATGAGGAGGCTCGAGGCATCTTGTACAGGGATTTTCCATCATCATTTGTTTGGCAGCCAGGCCTGAAGAAGTGGAAGCAGAGGACGGAACGAACACAAGTTGGCGACTGTGTCTCGCCCGCCCAAATGAGGGGGAGCGGTACTATCTCAGGGTGCTACTAAACCACGTACCTGGCGCCACCTCCTTTGAAGACCTTAGGACAGTGGATAGTGTAGTCTACCCATTCTTCCGTGATGCTGCTGCGAAGAGGGGACTTATCGAGGCCGACAACACCCTAGAAGAGTGCCTAATGGAGGCTGAGCTATTCCAGATGCCATCCTCGCTCCGAAGGCTCTTCGCAATTATACTGGTGTTCTGTGAGCCAAATGATGTGCGTGGGCTATGGGATAGGCACCTTGAGGGAATGTCGGACGACTACCGCCGTTCCCATGTATGCCCACACACCGTTGAGCAGATGGTGTTGTTGGACATCAGAAATATGCTTCAGTCGATGGGTAAGGACATAACATCATTCCCTCTCCCCACTATAGATGAGTCGAACGAAATCAACGATGGAGAGGCTAGGGAGATCTATGAGGAGTCAACGATCGAGGTAGACCCTTACCATATTTCTCTGTCGTCCTCCCTCAATCTTGAGCAAAGGGCAGCATACGACGAGATATTATCTGTGGTTGACAGCGGCAATGGAGGTGTCTTCTTTGTTGATGGACCGGGAGGCACGGGAAAGACATTCCTGTATAAAGCTTTGCTTGTAAATGTCCGAGGCGATGGGAAGATTGCAGTGGCAACCGCGACGTCGGGTGTAGCTGCCTCCATCATGCCCGGAGGTAGGACGGCGCACTCGAGATTTAAGATCCCACTCAACATTGGTAATGGGGCGATCTGTAACTTCACAAAGCAGAGTGGGACTGCTAAGCTTCTTCAGCGTGCATCGCTAATAATATGGGACGAAGCCTCCATGACGAGACGACAGGCAGTCGAGGCCCTAGACAGTAGCATGCAAGACATCATGGATCGACCCGACTTGCCATTCAGTGGGAAGACGATCGTGTTCGGTGGAGACTTCAGGCAGGTGCTTCCAGTTGTTCGTAAGGGGACTAGGCCACAGATAACTGATGCGACGCTGCGTAAGTCATATCAATGGGAATGCATGCGACAGCTAAGGCTCGTACGTAACATGAGGGCCCAAAGTGATCCTGAGTTTGCAGAGTACCTATTGCGGGTCGGCAATGGTACAGAGGAGAGCAATGAAGATGGCTTTGTACGGCTTCCGGACGAGATATGCGTGCCATATACAGGAAAGGACACAGACCTCGATAAACTTATACATAGTGTGTTTCCTATGTTAGATCAGAACCTATCGGATGCTAGCTATATCACATCTCGGGCCATCTTGTCAACCCGAAATGCGTATATCGATAAGATCAATATGAAAATGATTGACCTATTTCACGGGGAGGAGATGGTGTACCATAGCTTTGACTGTGCGGAGGATGATCCCCACAGCTACTACACTCCTGAATTCTTAAACACATTGACCCCTAACGGGCTACCTCCGCATGTACTTAAGCTCAAGATTAATCGTCCCATGATATCATGCAGGAACATCGATCCCGCTAATGGACTATGCAACGGGACGAGACTGGTAGTCCAGGGGTTCCAAAAGAATGCGATTGATGCCAAGATTGTGCACGGTCAGCACACCGGGAAGAGGGTGTTCCTCCCTCGGATACCTCTATGTCCCTCTGATGACGAGATGTTCCCGTTTAGATTCAAGAGGAAGCAAATCCGGTCGCTCTCGGCCGCAATGACAATCAACAAGGCGCAGGGGCAGACCATCCCGAATGTTGGTGTCTACCTCCCTGATCCGGTCTTCTCTCATGGGCAACTGTACGTTGCGCTATCTAGGGCCACCGCCAGAAACAACATCAAGGTCCTTGTCGTTGCAGATAAGGAGGCCAAGCAGCACATGTCTAAAAAGACCCATGGTACCTTCAAGAAAAACATCGTCTACAAAGAAGTACTCACATCATAGACGAGGTATTAATCACTTGATTGTAAATTCATACTTGGCAAATACTTAATTCCTGTCGAAGTTCCTAAATGTATTTTCTTTGAACAGGGCTAAATTTCATATGGTGTGTTGTTACGATTTTCAGCAATGAGAAAATCAATCACGCATAAATCCTCTACGTTGGTTAATTCTGATAATTTCATGTATTTTATGATAGGAATTAACGTGAAAAGTTTGATTGTGAACAATTTAGTCTTGATTTTATCCGATTGATATCGATGTCACGTTGTAATGTAACTATTCCTTTATACTCACCAAGAGACTTCAAATCACATATGAGACTACAAACCACATATGAGATGTTTCGTGTAAAAGTAGAATTATTTTCTTTGTTATCCTTTGTTTTTTGCAACTGTCATTCTTGTGCAGATGTATGTCTCATTGAAATGTTTAACACAAAAGATGTACGTCGTATTAGATTACGTTCTGACAAACTATTTGCTGTGTCAGCATGATGTCGGTTAGGAGCCTTTCTACGCGAAGAGTCTATGCTCCCTTTGATACACACATGTCATTCCAGTCTAGGTAAGTGTTCTTGAAGACACGTTTATGCATGTTCCTATTTTTCCTTTAGTTGATTCTTTATGTATCTTAATGTACATTTAACACAAAATGTAATGTCGTTGACGATTTACCTTTTATAGGTGCATCCACTTTCATGAGTTGGGCCCAGATAGCATACATTACAAGTGAAACTTTCGTGTACATATAGTGCACAAATTTCCAATTCAAGAGATTATGACTGGATCTATGCTTCAGCTAATAGTCGCTGATGAGAATGTATGTATCGATATTTGCTTTAATGTTCATTACACCATATGTTCTTTTAATTGTCAACCCAATATTATTTCATGCAATTACTTATATGTTTTTCGCATTTCTATTATTAGGGCATGAAAATGGAAGTGTTTTGCTTCGGCAGACAATCTCATAGATTTGACCGATTACTTGCCGAAGGGAGTTCGTATGAGATCCACTCAGTAAACGTTGACCCAAATCCCAACGAATTTCGATTCCTTGAAAAAGGGCTTGAATTAAGGTTCACATACCGAACTACGGTTGAGCAATTGAGCAATATCATTCAATTTTCTGATCTCCCTATCCAATATACACATTTTGAAGATGTTTATTTAAAACCAAACAAGTCAATTGTTGGTAAGATCTCCACTTTTTCATATATGCTGCCTCTTATTTGATATATATACTTTTGTGTTGTTGCTTTGAACAATCCTTACAATTGATGTAACTTTGGTAAGATGTGGTCAGTTTGGTTGTACATGTCATTGTCTGACAAATCATCAACTTCCCACGTCGTATACCAATGAGGGAATTATGCCTCATGGATGACAGGCAAGTTGCATAGAATGCTGTTATTTTCTTGAAAACAAATAATTTATATTGCATATTGTTTATTGAGTCCATTTTTAATATACATCAGTCAGAACTTATTATTTGTGCGCGTTTGGGATGGACTTATTGTGCGATATCTAACACAATGGAGACTTGCGGGGGAACAAAACTATATTTTAGTCGACAATAATGTCAAGAAGAATAGTCGATGTGGTACGTGTGCAACTACTATGAATACATCATCATCTTATATCTTATTCCTGTTCCTCGTCTACTTGATACATTGTTGAAAAGGTTACTTAATGACAATGGTGTCGAGACCCGAATATGCAAATTCGGTCTCTCTGTGTAAACTGCACTAGTCCAGGATCACGCTAGTGCACACAGTCAAACATAGATGTCATCATAGTCATACACACGATAATAATAAAGGAAAACTCGAATATCGATAAAATATCAAGGGTACGACCTTATGGCCAAGCTTACAATATCTCTAGCCTAAGGGCTTAACAAAATAGCAATGAAATCCAAAATAAAGCGTAGCGACCAATCGACAAGCCACGGGCTATCGAGTGGAGAACGGCCCTAATCCGTGAAGTCGCCGTAGTACTCTCCTTCGGCACCTCCTGCCGATAGTACTCCTCTCCCTCAACTGAGCAACATAGACGTAAAGCCGTGAGTACATTGGTACTCAGCAAGTCGTTTGTAACAATAAGTACAAAATAATATGCAAGGCTTACCAATGGAAGGCTGAAAGGTTAGTTTGCATAAAGGCATTTATTGATGAAATATATTAAATAACTTGAAAGCGGAAGTTAACTGAAAACAGTAACAATAGATAATCAAAAGAATAAACATGAACCACTTGTGAACACCAATTCACAAGTTAACCAAGAGTGAACTACCTGTCCACTCCCAACATAAACCACCAAGTTATAACACTAACCCTCGTGTGAAATCCCCGAGCACTGTCCATGACCGAGGACGCGGCTATTCGAATAGTTTTACACTCTGCAGAGGTTGCACAACTGTACCCACACGATGTGATTAGCCTAGGCCTAAGGAAATCACAACAAGGCCTTTACAATGTTCTATCTCAACACAATCCTCGCCCGCTAGGTTTCGTGATCACACCCCCTTGCGCCACATGGAAATCAGCAACCATGTCCATCACAACGGCAGAATTGAATTGAAATATTACAAATTAATCAGCCAGGTCCATCCCATAATAGACATGTGGTTTGCACGATTAAGCTCAGATCAATGGCGCACAAAGTTAAGTCCTTAACATTACCCGGGCGAGACTACCACATCCCCAAAGTACAACCGTATTTCCCCTTTATCGCACGATCACTCGCCCGAGTGCAAAACCAATTTGTATAACCAAGCCAACGTCACACCAATGACGTGGCACAAATTTTAATACACGTGGCACCAACCACAGTTCCATATGTCATTAATTCAAATTATAAATTTAACATGTGCGATGAGATCAATCGTAAATATAAACCGGCTAAGCAATCTAATCGTACCAACCCATATGATAAATAAACTAGCATCACTAATAAATTTCCCAACCTATGGTGACAATGGCATCATGGTATTCCAAAGTATTAAGGAGGTATAAATTCAATTGGGACAATAACTACCTGTGCAAAGGTTTGAATAAAAATAGCAATGCAATGTAATTTAAAACAAAATAATTAAATAATAGTTTGCAAAATTGGGTTCAACATGATCAAGGGACACGACTTGCCTTCGTTATGCTCAGTGAGGTACTCTGGTCTTCTCAGCGCGAAACCCGCTCCTCCTAATCCGAATCTAACGAGAGAAAACGACCAAAACAAAGAAACACATAAAATGATAAGCAAATGAACTCCAAAATTCACAAAACCAGAACCAACAGCTAGAGCTCGATTTTAGATGAATTTAGAAAAAAGAACGGGGTCAATCGGAGCTAGGACGGAGGAGAACGGGCTCCCGGAAAATTAATTCTAAAATTAATTCGGGAAAATCGGAAAAATTCTCGTCTTTGTGGACCCGGTCCACGAAATTCCGAGTCCACCGTGGACTCGGTCCACGTAATGATGCACGGGAGAGAGGGTGCCGACGCGCGGGCGGCCGACGTGGCGCGCGCGATATGTTGCCACGTGTCACCCGGCTGACGTGGCAGCTGACGTGGCTGCCACGTGGCTCGGGGGACGGCTCGGGGCTGACGTGGCGCTGACGTGGCATGCCACGTGTCATACCACGTGGACTAGGGCTGACGTGGCACGCGCTGGTGCTGCCGCGTGGCTAGGCTGAGCTGGCGGCTCGGGCGCGGGCGGCGACGGCGGGATCCGACGGCGGGGATGCGGGCACGCGGCCAGATTCGAGCCCTCGGCTCGATCCGAAGCGGCGGCGGAGATTGCGCGCGCGGTGAGGGCGGATCGCGGCGGCGGTGACGCGTGGCCGACGCGAGGAGCGGATCGGCGACGCGGGCGGGCGCGCGCGCGCGAGGCGACGGGTCGCGGCGCGCGCGCGAGGCGCAGGGCGAGGGCGAGGCGAGGCGACCGAGGCGACGCGGCGAGAACGGCGCGGAGGGGCTCACCGGCGGCGACACGGCGGCGGCCGGTGCTCCGGCGACCTCGGCGACGGCGAGACGCGGCACGGCGGCGCGCGCGCGGCGCGGAACGGCGAGGAGCGGCGGCGGGAGCTCGGTGTCGGACACGAACCGAGGACGAGCGGCGGTTTTAACACGCGAACCGAGGAGTTCGATCCGTTACGGCGGCGGCCGCGACGCGGACGGGTTAGACGGTTAGGATGCGCCACGCGCAAGATCGGACGGCGAGCGCGATTAGGGTTAGGGTTAGGTTCGCGCGGCGCGGGAGCGGACGGCCGCGATCGCGCGGCGTCGGCGACGGCGCCGAGGGCGCGGCGGGCGGCGGCGCGACGGCGCGTTGGTGCCCGCCAGCGTCAGTATGCCTTGATGCGCGACGCGCGGCGCGGCGATCGGCGCGGGCGTCTTGGTGCGCGCGAAAGGTACGCGCGCGGCGGCGCGCGATCGGCGACGCGGAGGAGAGAGGGAGATCGGGCGGCTGAGGGCGGCCCGGGGGATTTTATTTTCTTTTCTTTTTCCAGAAATTCAAATAAACTTCTAAAAGCTCTAGAAAATAGCAAATAAATCCCAAAAATTCTCCAAAAATACCAGAAAATTCCTTGAGACCTGAGGAACACAAATAAAATATTTCCCACTTATGTTAATGTTTATTTTAATCATATTAAATCATTTAAAACTTTAAAAATTCATTTGAAGCTTCAATTAATTTCAGAAAATTCCAGAAAATTCATTTTTAAATCCAGGCTTTAAAAATATCAGAAAAACAGGATGTTACAAACCTTACCCCCTTAAACGAGATCTCGACCCCGAGATCTGGGCCAACTAAGAGAATAGGTTCGGAAATTCCGCTCTGAGATCCTCCTCGCGCTCCCAGGTGGCTTCCTCCTCGGAATGGTTGCTCCACTGAACTTTGCAAAAACGGACCACTTTATTCCGGGTGACTCGCTCCGACACTTCCAAGATTTTGACTGGGTGCTCTTTGTACGACAGATGCTCCTGGAGGTCAACGGCCTCAACTGGCACAACCTCCTCTGGTACGCGCAGGCACTTCTTCAGCTGGGACACATGAAAGACGTCATGTACCCCACTGAAAGACGCAGGTAGCTCCAACTGATAAGCAACCTCTCCCCTGCGTTTCAGAATCCTGAACGGACCAACATATCTCGGTGCAAGCTTCCCTTTTAGCTGAAACCTCTTCACACCCTTGAATGGTGTGATCCTAAGATATACAAAATCGTCTGGCTCAAAACTCGCCTCTCGCCTGTATCTCGTGATAACTCTTCTCATGCGGCTTGGGCGCTTTTCAACTTTGTCTGTATCAAGCGGACCTTATCCTCGGCTTCTTTCAAATGCGGGCCAAAACTCCGACCTTCCCGTCTCTTTCCAATTGAGAGGGGTCCCGCATTTTCGCCATACAATGCCTCAAACGGTGACATCTGCAAACTGGTCTGATAACTGTTATTGTATGAGAACTCTGCAAAAGGTAAACAACTGTCCCACTTAGACCCATGATCAAGCACACAGGCTCTCAACATGTCCTCCAGAATCTGATTAACTCGCTCTGTCTGACCATCTGTCTAGGGGTGATATGTCAGATTGAATTCGTGAGTTCCCATAGCCTTATGGAAACTACCCCAAAACCGGGAGGTGAACTGCGATCCACGATCTGACACAATCTTCTTGGGCACACCATACAAACTGACAATCCTGGACATATATAGCTCTGCCAATCTGTCACCACTGTAAGTCGTCTTAGCTGGAATAAAATGGGCAACCTTGGTCAATCGATCCTCAATGACCCAAATCGAATCATAGCCCTCTTTGGTCTTAGGCAAACTGACTATAAAGTCCATACCAATTTCTTCCCACTTCCACTCGGGAACTTTCAATGGCTGTAGCAAACCTGCAGGTCTCTGGTACTCTGCCTTTACTCTCTGACAAACATCACAAAGGGCTACATACTCAGCGATCTCACGCTTCATGCTTGGCCACCAATACTTATCCTTAATGTTAGTGATATGCCCTAGAGGCAACATGGAGATGTTGTATATGTCACATACTATGTTTATGATACATTACTTTGTTCCTTGGAATAGACATCATCATTATTGATCAATGAGTATGTGACTTATTCATGAGACTCTTAAATACTAAGATGTTGCTATTTCTAAATGATCCCTGATCGTATATCATATGAGGAACAAATATGATTCAAAGACAAAGATCAAGATATGTATTGATTGATGATCATGTCTCATGGATCATGGTATGGTGATACCAAATCAATAATATGGACATGTGTTAGTGAACATATGTTGATAGACTGCCATGAGACACTGCAGAGATTCCATGTGTCATCGGTTGGTCTCAAGTAGTGTTTATGTAGAGTCCTTAGACTTGAGATCATCATGGTTCCCAACATGAGTAGTAGCTTATTTTGGGACTACTAAACACTACTCCGTGATCGGGTAGTCATAAAAGTAGTCTTCGGGTTTGCCATGAAACATGTAGTGGGATGTGAATGATCAAGATAGAATTTGCCCCTCCTTATGGGAGAGATATCTCGGGCCCTCGATGTAATGGATTATGAAAGTGCATGGCCATGCCAAGGTGATTGAGGAGTCAATCACGAGTTTATAATCCATCACGGAATCGAGAGAGTGATTGAGCTATTAAGAGGATGACACAGTCTCGCCTTGAGCTCAATCTATATCGTGAGGCAAAGGGATTCGTACATGAGAGAACATTACAGTTCAAATGATATGATCTTTACATATACTTTGGGGTTAATATGTCTTACTAGAGGCCGCTATTAACATGGTAACGGAAAGGCGTTTCCGGTCACGACCAAGTATACGTGAACCTGCTGTGGTCGCACGCTTAACGGGTTGGAACACTAATTCGAATATGATTCGGATATGGGCTCAATTCGGATAGAGATCCGAATAGACTCCTATTGGGCCTCGGTCCACGAGGCCCACGTGAGGAGGTCTATATATGGAGGCGAGGGGCGGAGGATTCGTCCCGCTAACATCTAGCAAAACCCTAGCCGCTACCTCCCGAGCCAAACCCTAGCTCGCCACGAGTGCTAGTACACTCGCGATCGGCGTTCACCCCGGACGTGGATACCGGTGGAGGCGCCGCTCGTTGCAGATCTTGATCGGCGTGCGTGGAGGAGACGATCTGCTCGGACGATCGGCTACTTCCACTACTACCTCGGCGAGATTGGATCGGTTTCCAATTCTTCTTCCGCTGCGGTGCGCGTCTAAGTGGTAACGATCCATGATCCTTCCTTAGCATGATGTTCTTGGGTGCGCGGTAGAAAAGTTTTGTTTTCTGCTTCCGTAGCCTACGCGTATTCCAATACTTAATGTCCTAGTACATCTTGGTACTGCCTGGATGAATCGAATACAGCGACTCATGAGCCTCTTTTAACAACACATCCTTTAGTTCTTGCTTGTTGGGCACACACAAACGCTGCTTGAACCACAAGGTTCCCTGGTCATCTACTGAAAATCCTGACTCTTTACCTTCACTTAAGTTCTTTCTGATCCGCTGAAATGCCTCATCATCTGACTGAGCCTGGCGAATCTGACCATCCAAAGTAGGCTGCATCTCTATAGCTGCCAAAAATCCTGGCTCAACCAACTCAAGGCTAAGCTTCTGAAATTCCTTATGCAGAGCCAGGTGACTCTCTCGAACTATCACCGAATTGCAAGATACCTTTCGCTCAAGGCATCTCGCAACAACATTAGCTTTCTCGGGATGATAATGTATGCCCACATTATAATCCTTTATCGGCTCTAACCACCTCCTCTCGCTCGAGGTTAAGCTCGGACTGGGTAAAGATGTATTTCGACTCTTATGATCCGTAAACCTCACATCCGTTACCCATCGATAATGACGCCAAATCTTTAAAGCATGCACTACGGCTGCCAACTCTAAATCATGGGTAGGGTAGTTCTCCTCATGCGGTCTCAACTGGCGTGAGGCATAGGCTACCACTCTCTTGTCTTGCATCAAGACACAACCCAAGCCTTTGCGCGAGGCATCGCAAAATATCTCAAAATCCTTGTTAATATCAGGCAACACAAGCACTGGGGCTGTGGTCAAACTCTCCTTAAGTTTCTGAAAACTCTTCTCGCACTCTGGCGTCCAAGTGAATTTCTTTTCCTTTTTGAGCAACTGCGTGAGGGGTCTGGCCACACTGGAAAAATCCTCAATAAAGCGACGGTAGTATCCTGCCATACCCAGAAAACTCCTGACCTGGGTAACTGAAGTGGGTGACTGCCAATCCAAAACATCACTTACTTTCCCTGGGTCAACTGCGACTCCTTCTGCTGTCAACACATGCCTTAGAAAAGCGACTTTCCTCATCCAAAACTCACATTTGCTGAATTTTGCATACAACTGATTATCTCTCAATTTCTGCAATGCTAATCTCAAGTGCTCCTGATGTTCCTCCTCATTCTTGGAATATATCAAAATGTCGTCAATGAACACAACGACAAACTTGTCCAAATATTCCATAAACACCTTATTCATCAAATACATGAAATATGCTGGAGCATTAGTCAAACCAAATGACATCACTGTGAACTCGTATAGACCATAACGAGTCGAGAAGGCTGTCTTGGGTATGTCCTCCTTACGTATCCTCATTTGATGATATCCTGATCTCAAATCAATCTTGGAGAACACTCCTGCTCCCTTAAGCTGGTCAAACAGGTCATCAATCCTGGGCAGAGGGTACTTATTTTTGACGGTGACCTCATTAAGTGCTCAGAGTCCACACACATGCGCTGACTACCATCCTTTTTCTTGACGAACAACACTGGCGCTCCCCACGGGGATGAACTCGGTCTGATGTAACCCTTATCCAAAAGCTCCTGAATTTGCTTCTTCAACTCTGCTAAATCATTAGCTGGCATCCGATAGGGTCTCTTGGAAATCGGAGCGGTACCTGGCACAAGCTCGATCAGAAACTCAACCTCCCTTTCTGGTGGCATACCTGGAAGATCATCCGAAACACGCCGGGATACTCTCGACAACCGTACATCCTCCAACCGGATTACCTTGCTCGCAAATCATGATAGCTCTGCCGACACTCATCGCCGCGAATCGCACCTTAACTCCGTCTCAATTGGTTAAGGTCACCGACCGCTCCCACGCCTAACATCGCTGCTTTCGGTTAATCCATTCCCAAGATTACATCTAGGGATCGCATATCCAACAAAATCAGTCGGCCTGAACTCAACTCCCGAAAGGTTATCCTAACTCTGGACAACCTAGGTTGGATCTCAACTCGGATCCGGGATTGGATTAAAAGAATGATCCAAGAGCAACAGCCAATTGTTGCTTTAAAGCAAAACTCCGAAACAAACGAATGCGAAGCTCGTAATCAAATAAAGCGGTGGCGGGAACTAAATGTACGAAACGCATCGATCACAACGCCCGTGCTGCTGGGCATCCTCTGCGGTGACGTAGTTCACCTGACCTCTCACCACCGGCGTCCCGCTGGCCTGCCCCGAGGCCGGGTGCTCCTCGCCCCGCTCCCGGTAGGGGTACGACCGGTGTGGCTCCCAAGTCAAAGCGAATCGGCGTCGGGGCACGCCTCGAGGGCACTTGCTAGCATAGTGTCCCACCTCATGACACTTGAAGCAAGTGACGGATGCCGCTGAATTATTGCTCTTCTGCCGCTGCTGTCCATCGGAACTACCAGACGCCGCCCGATCAAATCGCGCGCGTGTCCGAGCCGGGTCCGGAATCACAAGACTGCTGCTGCTGCTTCTGTGGCACTCGTGGCAGCCGGTAGGAACCAAAACGAGGCCTCGGGATGGTGTGACCGTGATCCTCGCTGGATCAACCTCCTCTTGCGAGACTCCTCGAGCTCGCGCGACTCTCCTCGATGAGAATGGCCTTATCCACCAATCGCTGAAATCGGCATAGTCGTTGCCTCGACTTGCACCTTCAAAGCCGGGTTCAAGCCTTTCTTGAACCTCTTACGCGAGCTGCATCTGACGCTACATCCTCTGGCGCGTAGCGAGCCAACTGAGTGAATTTATTGAGATATTCACTCACTGACAGGTTCCTCTGCTGGAACTCCCGAAACTCATCCTTCTTCATCTCGACCACTCCATCCATGACATGAGCGGTATGGAAAGCCTTGGCGAACTCCTTCCAAGTGATGTTGTTCTGGTTCTCATGGGCGGCACAGTAGTTCTCCCACCACTCTGCTGCTGGTCCCTCAAGCTGATGTGCTGCATACAAAACCTTCTCCCTGTCGGTGCATTGAGCCAAGTTCAGTTTCTTCTCAACTGAA
Organism: Melocanna baccifera; assembly: GCA_036346265.1. NCBI lineage: Eukaryota > Viridiplantae > Streptophyta > Magnoliopsida > Poales > Poaceae > Melocanna > Melocanna baccifera. Next base: position 12,257,773 of record CM070689.1, on the reverse strand, counting down.
CGGACCCAATCGTCGGCCTCCAAAGGCTCTGATGAACTGGAGAAAACAGGCGGTCTCGTCCTCATAAACTCTGCATAGCTGGTCTGCTGACGAGGTGCTGGTGGTGGTACTGGCTCCTGGTGCTGTCGCTGCATCATAGTCTGCATACCCTGCATCATGGTCTGCATCATCTGAGTTTGGGCCATCAAAAACTGACTGAGGGCAGGATCCAAGGTAGGTGGCACCGCCGCGCAAAGATCGCTCTCTGGTCCTGGTTCGCCTGATTGCGGCTGGAGGAGTTCCTGGTATCAACCATCTTGCTCTGAAAAAAAAACAACTGCTGACTGACCAAAGGTAAAAGACGAGAGGGAAAAGCATAGATAAGAGGTAATTGCGTCTAAGGGGGTTTTGCTTAATGGAGACCTAACCTAAACAAACACTTAGCCAAAAGGCTAACTAAGAAACAGAACAAAAATAAACTCCATTAAAAGATTTGACATGATCGCAATATAATGCTTTTAAGGCAATATTTGCAGCTCACATCACACTCAACTGCAAATAAAATCCAACGTGTCTACTCGCACTATCTACTCTGAAGGCTCCCACTCGGGTCCTGACAAATAGGGTACACTGATATCGTCCTCAGAATCGCTGTAGACAACCCATGAGTTGCGGATCGGCGGCGATCGCTCGATCGGGGCGGAGTGAACCTCGAGGTAGGCACGACGATCTCGGTGATACGACGCCTCCTCTGGGCTCGGCGGTGTAGGCGACGGTAGAGGTGCCGCGATCGCGGCCGGGCTCCTCCCGCATCGCTCGTAGTCTTGGGGTGGCTCCGTCTCGCTTCCTTGAACTTCCTGACGAGTCCGCCGTGTTGATCTTGTATAGCTTGCAAAGTCGACGGATGGCTTTGTGCGCAACTCCAGCCGACATCTCCCACCGCACCGGTGTTCTTGAAAGCGTGATGTAGCACCGCTGCCGACTCGGGTGGTGAAGTATAGCCCGGAGATGCTCCCGATGCGTTGACCTTTTTGCTTCTCATCCTTGGTGAGGTAGACGGGCAGTCTCTTAAATCCGAGGCTCCGCAACAGAACGCGTAGAAGTGACCTCCATCCTCCTATCGGGCCGTAAGAAGCTTGGGACATCTAATGCATTTATAAAGGAAAGATCAGTTTATAACTTTAGGAAAACAAATTTTGCAAGAGTTGGGGCGAGAGACAAGAATCCTTAAGAATGAGGTAAGAAGATAGAGATATTACTAAATATCAAATTTAGTTGATTTGATTTAGAAAATAAATTTTTGGGCTATCGACCAATTTAACTAGGGCTTCGTCCTACAGTCGATATGGCTCTGATACCATCTCTGTCGAGACCCGAATATGCAAATTCGGTCTCTCTGTGTAAACTGCACTAGTCCAGGATCACGCTAGTGCACACAGTCAAACATAGATGTCATCACAGTCATACACACGATAATAATAAAGGAAAACTCGAATATCGATAAAATATCAAGGGTACGACCTTATGGCCAAGTTTACAATATCTCTAGCCTAAGGGCTTAACAAAATAGCAATGAAATCCAAAATAAAGCGTGGCGACCAATCGACAAGCCACAAAGCTATCGAGTGGAGAACGGCCTAATCCGTGAAGTCGCCGTAGTACTCTCCTTCCGCACCTCCTGCCGATAGTACTCCTCTCCTCAACTGAGCAACATAGGCGTAAAGCCGTGAGTACATTGGTACTCAGCAAGTCGTTTGTAACAATAAGTACAATATAATATGCAAGGCTTACCAAAGGAAGGCTGAAAGGTTAGTTTGCATAAAGGCATTTATTGATGAAATATATTAAATAACTTGAAAGCGGAAGTTAACTGAAAACAGTAACAATAGATAATCAAAGGAATAAACATGAACCACTTGTGAACACCAATTCACAAGTTAACCAACAGTGAACTACCTGTCCACTCCCAACATAAACCACCAAGTTATAACACTAACCCTCGTGTGAAATCCCCGAGCACTGTCCATGACCGAGGACGCGGCTATTCGAATAGTTTTACACTCTGCAGAGGTTGCACAACTGTACCCACACGATGTGATTAGCCTAGGCCTAAGGAAATCACAACAAGGCCTTTACAATGTTCTATCTCAACACAATCCTGCCCGCTAGGGTTTCGTGATCACACCCCTTGCGCCACATGGAAATCAAAGAACCATGTCCATCACAACGAGAATTGAATTGAAATATTACAAATTAATCAGCCAGGTCCATCCCATAATAGACATGTGGTTTGCACGATTAAGCTCAGATCAATGGCGCACAAAGTTAAGTCCTTAACATTACCCGGGCGAGACTACCACATCCCCAAAGTACAAGCAGATTTCCCCTTTCTCGCACGATCACTGCCCGAGTGCAAAACCAATTTGTATAACCAAGCCAACGTCACACCAATGACGTGGCACAAATTTTAATACACGTGGCACCAACCACGCCCATATGTCATTAATTCAAATTATAAATTTAACATGTGCGATGAGATCAATCGTAAATATAAACCGGCTAAGCAATCTAATCGTACCAACCCATGTGATAAATAAACTAGCATCACTAATAAATTTCCCAACCTATGGTGACAATGGCATCATGGTATTCCAAAGTATTAAGGAGGTATAAATTCAATTGGGACAATAACTACCTGTGCAAAGGTTTGAATAAAAATAGCAATGCAATGTAATTTAAAACAAAATAATTAAATAATAGTTTGCAAAATTGGGTTCAACATGATCAAGGGACACGACTTGCCTTCGTTATGCTCAGCGGGGTACTCCTGGTCTTCTGGCGCGAAACCTGCTCCTCCGGAATCCGAATCTAACGAGAGAGAAAACGACCGAAAACAAAGAAACACATAAAATGATAAGCAAATGAACTCCAAAATTCACAAAACCAGAACCAACAGCTAGAGCTCGATTTTAGATGAATTTAGAAAAAAGAACGGGGTCAATCGGAGCTAGGACGGAGGAGAACGGGCTCCCGAAAAATTAATTCTAAAATTAATTCGGGAAAATCGGAAAAGTTACTGTGCTGTGGACCCGGTCCACGAAATTCCGAGTCCACCGTGGACTCGGTCCACGTAACAGTGCACGGGGGGAGAGAGGGTGCTGACGCGGCGGGATCCGACGGCGGGGATGCGGGCACGTGGCGGATCTCCGAGCCCTCGGCTCGACCGAGCGGCGGCGAGATGCGCGCGCGGCGCGAGGGCGATCGCGGCCGAAGGTGACGCGTGGCCGACGCGAGGAGCGGATCGGGCGCGCTGCGGGTGGCGCGCGCGCGAGGCGACGGGTCGCGCGCGCGCGTCGTAAACCGAGGCGAGGCGCAGGCGAGGCGAGGCGAGGCGAGGGCGGGCGGGCGGCGGAGGCGGCGGCGGCGGCGGCCGGTGCTCCGGTGACCTCGGCGGCAGCGGAGACGCGGCATGGGCGGCGGCGGCGCGCGCGCGGAACGCGAGGAGCGGCGGCGGGAGCTCGGGTGTCGGCACACGAACCGAGGACGAAGCGCGGGTTTTAACACGCGAACCGAGGAGTTCGATCCGGCACGGGCGGCGGCCGCGACGCGACGGGTTAGGCGGCTAGGATGCGCCACGCGGCAAGATCGGACGGCGAGCGATTAGGGTTAGGGTTAGGTTCGCGCGAGCGCGGAGCGACGCGGCCGCGATCGCGCGCGCGCGTCGATCGGGCGGCCGAGGGCGCGGCGGTCTTGGCGGCGACGGCGTTGGCTGGTGCCGCCAGCGCTGCAGTAGCGGATCTTGCGACAGCGTGGCGCGCGGATCGAGCGGCGGGCGTCTTTGGTGCGCGGGAAAGGTACGGTGGCGGCGGCGGGCGCGGGATCGGCGACGCGTGGAGGAGAGAGGGAGATCGGGCGGCTGAGGGCGGCCCGGGGGATTTTATTTTCTTTTCTTTTTCCAGAAATTGAAATAAACTTCTAAAAGCTCTAGAAAATATCAAATAAATCCCAAAAATTCTCCAAAAATACCAGAAAATTCCTTGAGACCTGAGGAACACAAATAAAATATTTCCCACTTATGTTAATATTTATTTTAATCATATTAAATCATTTAAAACTTTAAAAATTCATTTGAAGCTTCAATTAATTTCAGAAAATTCCAGAAAATTCATTTTTAAATCCAGGCTTTAAAAATCTCAGAAAAACAGGATGTTACAAATGGATTGTACAAATTTCATATTTGGACCACAAGATGATAGGCTACAAGAGCTTAAAGGTAAAACAAAAGGTAAATAATATATGCAAGTATGTATTCTTTCATAATTTAAATAATGCTCTCTTTAAACAGAACTGCGCCAGGTAGTGTTGCATGATTTGAATGCAAGGAACTTTATCATGAATACCGTTGACGTAAGGAACGATACACTTGACAGAATGTTTCGACATTAAATAACGTAAGTAAATCACTAATTCTTTTCGTATCTTTTGTACACAATTTATACAATGGATTTTTGACTAATGAATTTTTTATTTGACTAATGAATTTTTTATTGTCTTATCCAGGTTCTTTTGTTCACATGGTCTCTGGAACTTCAAAACTTGGTGGATCTGAAATAGTTGAATATTTGAAAGGCCTTGTGTACCTGTTGCTTGCAACATAGTAGGGGGATATAAGATACAGTAGATGCCCAACTGTTATTGGACAACTCACGTTACAACGAATTTTAATGTGTTTTTGCTGTTTGAGTTGCATAAAATTACTAATGTTTTTGGACTTGCAAGTGGATTCTTGTACACAAGTTTTGGTTTATAAGCACCTTTATTTTAGGTTTTATAACATGATGATTTTGCCGTTCCTCCTGTTTAACTCCAAAACTTCTTTCGTTGATCAATTTTTTAACCCTAATCCTGTTGAGATTGTGTTGCGTCTGAATCCATAGCTCTGTCTGCGCAAAAGGGTCTACTGTTTCATAGTATGCATCATTTTTATTTGGTTTTTCGTTGCAACGCACGGGCACCTTACTAGTAACATACATACATACATACATACATACATACATACATACATACATACATACATACATACATACATACATACATGTGTGTGTGTGCAAGGCTAACAATGAATAAGGCTCTATGCTATAAGTTATTTTCAGCATGAAGCAATATTGCATTTGCAATATCGATAAGTAGTAATTTACAATGGAAATTCAAAATGCATTTGACTTGTACTGAAATAACATTTATATAACCTTAATAAGAGTAAATCATAGTGATTCACAACTCTCCTTGGATATGAACATTGAACAATTCCCGATCATGGACATGGCACATCCAACACATATATGCTATCCCATCATTTCCAATGAAATCATTTTGTCAAAAATAACTAAACTCATTGTAGCGCATCCAATCATGCTCATGACTGTGAGTATGCCTATTTAAATAGTTTTAACTCTCTTGAGAGGTTGTATAAATTTACCCATATGAGATAATCAAATACACTATTGGCAACTACACGTTTCCTTAGGTGTGTGACGAAAGTGATTATCATATAGCTTTTACATCATTTTGTCCTAACCTTATACCAGCCTGCTGAATGTCGAACCTCAATTAGGTCTATCACTCAAGTGAACATTCGAATCCCCACTTATGTCCATCCCTCAAGTGAGGACCCTCACTTAGGTCCATCCCCCAAGTGGACATTCATCGTTGTATTAGGAAGCTTAGGTCCCAACACTGTGGTGAAGGGAACCCCTACGAGCAAACCTTCCTGAAATGCTCTCTCTACTTTTATCTACCAAAATGTAAGGCTAGTCCTAGATAACTTAGTCAATTAAAGTCAGAACTCATATCGCATATGTAGTTGTATGGTGTGACTTAGATGCTCAGTAATAGCGTTTGGTCCTTAATTGACCCAGACGAAAATCTCCCCCTATCTACATGCGAGATACCCTCTCATATTTTTCAGTTTATTGTATAACTCGCTCGTGTCTAAAACTAGATTTTTTATTTTAGTTTATACCAAACTAATAGATGTTCCTATTCTAGTCCAACATTTCAAAATCACCCATATCCACACACAAGTTTTTTCAAATAATCAAAATTAGTGAAAACTCGAGTGTGGCTAAGCATCTAGACCATATACTTAATGTAATATACCTAACTTGACATTAGCTACTATCTAAACCATATCTTAAAGGATATAACAGTAAGGATATCAAATTTGCATAGAGGTTTAATGCATACAAGCGGATATAACTACTGTTACCTACAATATAGCGCCTTTAGTGAAACATACACGCATGCATAATAGTTTTTATAAACAATATACAATAATTAAAATATTAGATCAAGTTGGTCAAATAGGGTGCTTGCCTTTCTCTGGTTTCTCAAAGAATGGCTCGGAAGTGCTTTCGTAGATTTTTGGTGCGATGGTATATATTCGATAAAATCAATATGAACACAAATAAAAATCAGATAAATTCGAACACAGACCAAATTTAAATATTTTTTTGCATATTTAGATAGAGCATGATTTTAGAAAAAAATAAATAAAAAGCACTTAATTTGGAGCTCATATGCAAAAATTATGGCCATTTGAATTTTATTCGGTTTATAGATCCTGAAAATAACAAAAGTGATTAGGTCAAAGGCATAATCTTCAAAAATACACTTTCCTACTAAAAAAAGGGAACTTTCATAGAACTAAAAGCGGCTTTTCCCATTTCATTTATTTTTTCTAAAATTTGTTACACGTGGGACATGCATGTCAGTCGCTCATGTTCTAAATCATGTTTTATTTATTAATTCACCAAGTGGGTTCCATATGTCAGTGACTTACATTTTAATTTTTAGTTTAATTAAAATTAATTAATTGGTTTTATCTAGGCCTACTTGTCATAGACTCATCAATTTTAAACCGGTCATTAGAGCTAATTTCTTCCCTTACATGTGGGTCCCACATGTCATTCTCACACATTTTAAAACATCATTTTAATTATAGCACATGCATGTGGGTCCTACATGTCATACTCTCATATTTTAAAATTGGTTTTAAATATAATTTCAACTAACTAATTTACTCGCGCCCACACGTCATACACTCACTAGTTTCCTGATTAACTTAATTAACTTTTTAATCATTTTTACTTAACCTTCTAACTGGTGGACCCCACAAGTCAGAGAGAGGGAGCAAACTGAGCGCCTCAGCAGAGCTCGTTGCCGAGCTCCCCAGCGGTGAAGGAGTAGCGGAGGAGTACGGGTGACCATGGGAATGGAACGAGGTGACCATGGCGGCTCTTTTGATGGTGGCGCCAAGGCCTGGAGCTCACCAGAGCTGGTCGGCAGTGGAGTAGAGTGGCAATGCTAGGCAAAAGCATTGGCGACAACGGCAATGGCTTCGCTTTGGACTGAAATGAGTAGCGCAAAAGCTTCACAAGTTTGCCTCATTCACGTCAGTGGGAATGGCAATGATGGTAATGGTCCAATGCGACTGGTCGGCAGGGAGCTGCGACAATGGCGGTGGTGTGCATGGTGACAGCCTCCTACGATGAAGTTCAGCTAAAACCAAGGGATGAATCGAGTTCAAGGAGGAGAGTGAATGCTAAGAATGGTCATGGCAAAGTTTTTTTGGCTCAATGGAGAGGAGGAATTTCTCAGGCAAGGGTGGCAGTCGGAGCTGAGGGAGATGGCGAGGATCCGGTGATGTGCTACCGGGGAAAACCAAATTAGGAAGGAGTGGCGTGATATGACGTGGACAGAAGGCAAGAGTCTCACTGGGAAGGTTCGAGCCACGACGTAATAGAGCTTGCACACCAGAGCTCAAGACGAAGGCACATTTCAAGCAAGGCAAGGATGGAGGAGCTTGGCTGTGAGACCCGGAGTAGAAACTCCTAGACCCCCTGTGTATTACTGTACTAGTCCCAGAGATCAATGCTAGTACACACAGTTCAAACAGAAAAGATGATACATTGCCAACAACGCTTTATTACTATAGTAACTGAAGTTAACATAGGCCATTGCCTAACAAAGGTTCACAGAACCTTAAAACAAAAGATTAAACACAGCGGAAGCACAAAAGATAACTTGATCGACCCATCAATCTGCCACAGGCAATTGACTGGGGAAACGAGTCCTAATCCTCCGGGAAGAATCCACCGCATCCACATTCAGCACAGAAGTCGTACTCTCCGGCTTCAGCTTCTTCATCCTCTGCTATTAAATTTGTAGAGCAACAGGTGAGTACAAAGATGTACTCCGCAAGTCTTGGAAAAATGCATAGATGTAAGGCTTCACAAAGGAAGGCTATATGGTTTATTTGCAAAAATCAGCATTTTATTTCAAATCTACATAATTACTTTGAAAGCCATTTTGTAAACAACTTGTTTTTAATAATCGAAATTAGATAAGTACTTTAGTGAAGGTTAAACTACCAACACTAATATCTCAAGCCATCACAGCCAATTTTCAAAACCTCAGGTTACACCCCCTGATCTGAACATCACGTGAGTTATACTACTCCCGAGTTTTTCTCCAATTCATTTTGTTTTGAAATAAAAACCAAAACTTCTACCATGTGAATGCATTCCTTGCCCGCCCTTGACCGTGGGCACGGCTATTCGAATAGTTTTTACTCTGCAGAGGTCGTACACTTTACCCACAAGAGATAAATTATCTTAATAGTCAACACGCTTCCTTTGGCATGAGACCCAGATAAATTATCACAAAGCCTTTCGCCTACTCCAGTATAGTTTAAATACCACCCGCTAAGGTTTCACCACAACTCGTATCCACGAGTTGGAGCCCCCTCTTGCGCCATGTGAGTACAGTAAACGCTGTCCCTCACTATGAGTAACCAGTACACCCTGGCACTCAATACACCACTGTGATATTTAAGTTATACCTTTATAGGGTAATTGGCCAGGTCGTACCCATATAGACTTGTGGTTGCACTGTTTTGCTCAGTTTGGACAAACACAAGCGTCGGTCCTTAATCGACCAGGGTGGCTCATTCACAAACCCAACAATTCTCGTGCTAACTGCACCAGCCAAACCTTCCATTCCACCCTTGTCAACTTTTCCCTTTTAAATTCATTTTTACTTTCAAGTTAACAGTGATAACACCCATTACCACTTTTCAAACAAAGCATTTAACAATAGTAACATCCATTACCAATGTTCAAACAAATCATTCATCAAAACATTTGATAAACATGCTACTCATTTGAGTATTAATACATTGATTTGCTACGCTAAGCATTTGCTATTATTTTAAACATTCAACCAATGTAATGCTAACTCATTATTGAGTAAAAGGGATATCCTAAGTTGACAATGGTACAAGGTAAACAATTTTCAATGGAAGGTATAACAAATTGTGTCTTTAACTAAATTTTCGAAATCAAATTATCACTTGATATAACATAAGCATGCATTAATTTAAAATAACTACCTAAACATTTTTTTCCAAATCATTTGAGCAAGTTGATCAAAGGAAACTTGCAAAACATGGGAGCAAAATGTTCAAAGGAGACTTGCCTTCTGGTGCTGGGTTGAAATCTTCCTGAACTTGATCTTGATGTTGCTCGGACAAATCGGTCTCTACACGTAAATCGAGAAATCCAAATACATAAAATAAAATAAAAATTCAAAAATTGAAAATAAATATACCAATTGAAAGATTGAAATTTTAGATGAATTTAGAAATTTGAATGGACCAATTTGGAGCTAAAATGAGCAAGATATGGCTGTTGGAAGTTTGTAATCAGATAAAATAGAAAAAGATAATTTCTGGAATTATCTTTTAACTGAAAATGAATTATGACGTCAGCATGGAATTAAAAATAATTTACAGAGGCTGACATGTGGGACCGGTCCACGGTGGACCGAGTCCACGGATCAACCAAAATGCTGACGTGGCAGACCGCAAGTGACACGTGGCATGACACGTGGCAGTGCTGACGTGGCACCGGGGCTCGAGTTTGGCTGACGTGGCTCTGACGTGGCAGACACGTGTCTGCCACGTGGCATGACACGTCGGACAGGTTTGACGTGGCGGCTGAGGTGGCAGGCTGACGCGGCGGTTTGCGCGGCTGTGGTGGAGGTGGATCGGACGGCCATAGGCTTGACGCGCGGCGCGATCTCAAGCGTCGGCTCAGATCCGGATGGACGGCAGAGATGAGGCGGTGGAGACGCGGGCAACCGGCGGATGGGCGCCGCGTGCGCGCGCTCTCGCGCGAGGCATCGCGCGAGCGCGAACGCTTCGCTTGCGGCGGGGCCGAGGCGGGCGCGAGGTGGACGGCCGAGATGGAAACACGTGGCGATCCGGGCCGCGGTGAACGGGCGGTGGGGATGACGCGTGCGAGGCGGAGTCCGAGCGATCGGCGACGCGGGCCCAGCCAAGCGTCGCGCGAGGCGTCAGCGCGGACGCGAAGCGCGGCGCGACTCGCACGCGACCGAGGGAGCAAGCGATCGCGCCATGGCGCCGCGCGCGCTGACCGAGGGGCGGCGCGAGACGTTGGCGCGGCGGAGGCTTACCGCGGCGGCGACGAAACTCGCGGCGACGCTGAATCACGGCGCGACTACGGCTATGAACGCACGCGAACGAGAGAGAGAGAGGTTGCGAAGGAGAGAGAGAGCGGCGAGGCTTGTTTTATGCACGGCGGAGGAAGAATCGGACGCACGCCCTTGCCGGTGTTAATGGCGGCGGTTCACCGACGCCAGCGCGAAACGCGCGTCTCTCGGTTGGAAGCGCGGAGTTTAATGGCGGCGACGAGCGACGCTCCCGCCATTAAAGGCGAAGAAGTAACGGCCGAGGAGGCGAACGCGAGCTCGGCGGCGTGAATGGCGGCGGCCGGAGAGAAACGGTCGGGGACGAAACGTCGGGGCGACAGCTCGACAGTGGGACCACGGCGGTGAGTCCACGCAAACCAGTCTCTGACAGGTGGGGCCCGCTTGTCAGCGCAAATCCAAAAAAAGAACTCAACCTCGCGCGCGGAGCGGGGCTCGAACGCGCACCGAGGGAGCGGGGAGGGAAGAGAGCGGGCGGCGATAACCAGTCGGGCGGGAGGCTCACCACCCAATAAGGGCGATCAACCCTTTTGAGTATTAGTCGGGATGGCGGGCGCCGATCGGGATCTGCGACACTTGGCGCAGTGAGAGGGAGGGGAGGCGGGATGAGGCGTAGACGGCGGGGATTAGCTCGGCCGGAGGGAGAGCGAACGGATGGGTGACAAGTGTCAACCCGAGGAAGAGTTTGGATATTTAAATCTTTTATACATTTCAGAAATTAGTAGAGGATTTTAAAATAGTCAGAAAAATACCAAATAAACTCCAAAAATTCCAGAAAAATTCACATAATTCACTGATAATGTTTTAAACATATGAAAAATATTTCCAACTTATTTTGATATTAAATTTTCTTTTCAACAGAAACTTTAAATTCTAAAAATTCCAGATAATTGGAAATAATTAATTTAAAATTATTTCTTCAAAATAAAAGCAAAAATTGGGATGTTACATTGGCTTATAATGCAAATGGGATGAAGGTGAGATGAGGGAAATAATGATGCAATCAGTGGGGCTTTGTAAGCACAAGATGGTCGGGAATGGCTCACGAGTTCTCGTGAGCTCGATGGCATGGAGCGGCTCGGGTTCTCTCCTGAAGCACGATGCATAGAATAAGACAAGGTTAGGGAGTTGCTATGCGGAGATGCGTAAGACTGTAAAAAAGCTCGAGGCTCATGAGCTACTTAAGTTTAGCTCGTTCTAAGCTCGATTTGAGCTTGGCTCAAGCTTTAAACGAGCCAAACTCGAGCTTGATTTTGAGCTCGCGAGTTTCACCGAGCCGAGCTCGAATAATTTGTGAGCCTCCATTCAAGCTTAAATAGTGATATATATTAACTCTTACCGGGCTTACTCGAGCTCGAGCTTTTCTTATTGTTGAAAATTAGTGTATATTTGAATTATTTTGACTGTTATCGAGCTTACTCGAGCCGAGCTCAAACTCGAATCTTTCTTATTTTTGAAAATTAGTTCATAATAAATTATTTTAATTGTTATCGAGCTTCAACGAGCCGAGCTCGAGCCTACTCGAGCTTAGACCGAGCTGAGCTCAAGTCCAAGTTCAGGCTCGGACCCCAACTCGAGCTCGGCTCGAGCTTCTAGGAGGATGGCGACAGGTGGATGATGATAGCTGACGTGCAGGCCCGGTACGTCATTGGGGTGGGGAAAAGAATCCTGACGGGTGGGGTCCGATCCCACTCGTTAGCAACGGGATTTAAACAGACAGAGAGAAGGCGTAAACTTTAGCAATACACCTTCACAAATGAGGAGGCAGAAAGGATTAAGTGAAGCAAGTGTATTTCGTTCAGCTCATAGTTTTGTGGAATTTTTAAAAATAGCAAATAAGCTCCAAAAATTATAAATTTTTTGTGGAGGCTCCTGACATAGTATAGGATTTTGTTTGCGTTAAATGTTTCTAAAAGTTTTTTTTTGAAGGTCTCTATTTTGTATAGCATGCACTATTTTGATTTGAAACATTTTAGGGACATGCTAAAAAACATTTGGATTTTTATTTCCAACACCATGAACTTATTTTTGAATTTTTGAAATGGTTTCTACTATAAATTCTCCAATGCCACTTGGTAGATCATCTTTCAAATTTAATTTTTAATTCAAATTGAATTATATTTATTGTGCATTTGTTTTCCAAAAATGTATTTACAAGCTATTTTTCCAAAGGAATTCCAATCAAAAGCCAAGAAAATAGGATGCAAGCAAAAAAAGTTTTAAATTTTACTTATTTTTTAATTTCCTTGAATTTGGGATGTTACAATTCAATCTTTTCGTGATGCAATATCTTTTATAAATCATTGTAACCAACGAATTGCAGCATATAAGAACTTCTGGATTACAATAGGTGTACATCGAAGAAAATTCAGTTTGGAGATGCCGATAAGGTGGAACTTAACTTATCTCATACTAAAGAACCTTTTACCCTATAAGAGCATATTTTCTATTTTTATTCACACGCACTATCACAACCATGATGACAACACACTATTAATTGAGCAGCATTGTTATGTTGTTGAAAACTTACTAGCATTTTTGCAACTCTTTTACGATTCCACTTTTGTTTTATTCAAAGTGTATTATCTAACATCTCCTTTAATTGTGTATCATATTTTTGCAATTGCGGGTCAGATGAAAGCTAACGAAAATGACATAGTATTACGAGAGGTTGCGTGTGCTATGAAAACTAAATATTTGAAATATTGGAAAGAAATTCTGTATTTGTGGGCATTTGGATTTATTTTAGATCTAAGAGCTAAAATTGAAAGATTCACTAATTTTCTGCCATTACTATGTGACGTTTCAAGGATAGATTATTCTAACTATTTTTCATTTATTCATATTAAATTGTTCGATGTTTATCAAAAGTACGAATAAAAGCTTCAGGGAGTTCACTTGCAACAACCTCCACCAGCACCCACCACAGGTAAGAAGGTAAATATGTAAGGCAAAATCTTTGGTGCATCAAGTTCCTCCGGAAGATCAAATTCTATAATGTCTAGTGCTTGAGTAATCCGTACCTACGAGGAACTATCCACCTTTCTGGATAGCGATCTCGTGGATCACCAGGCGGAGGACTTCAACATTTTGATATGGTGGCATAAGCATAAGCTAACATATCCGATGCTATTCATATTAGCACAATATGTGTTAACTGTTTTTGTCTCAGTGGTTTCTTCAGAGTCAGTTTTTGGTCTTTCTAGAAAAATGCCCGTCGTGAAATGGGTCAGTTTTTGGTCTCTTCCGGAAGACATTTTGAATGCTACATATTTTTGTAAATTATTACATTTTTTAGATGTTTTGGGCCGAAACGAGCTAGACGGAGTGAAATGGGTTAGACGAGCCTCCTTGGCCCATTAGGATAAATGGGTTCGTGATAGCCCAGTATGGCCCGTCAACTCTATAGGCTGTGCCTGGGTCGATGGCTCGGCCCACGAGCCAGCATAGCTTGGCCTATTTACACTGATGGGCTAAGTGGGCCATGTCTAATAGAATTGTGTCATGTTAGGTTGTGCCGTCCATTTGGACACCAGTATTGAGCATCGAATGGCGAATTGACAAGTAGTTCCAACACCACTGGGGAGGTGCTCTTGTCTTTTCCGCTCTTCCCTTTCTCCCGCCCAACAGAAAAACTACAGCTACCTCCCTAGATCCGGCCGCCTACTCAATCAAACTCCTAGTATCAGCCAGTGAAGCGGGATGGGAGGGGTACCATCCATCTTCTTTTGGTTGCAGCTAGTAGCTACTAGTTTTCTTTTGCTTCCTTGTATAGTTGGAGAGTTGCTCCTCTCGTTTCTACCGTCCATTACCCCAGGAGGCGATTTTGCTCTTCCAACGACGAGCTGAAAGGCTTGAGCGCATCTGTTTGCTCAAGGCTGCCTTTCCTCCGTATCTACCCAAGCGGAGCCAGATCAGTAGGCGGCATGCCTGGTTTCCAGCTCGGTCATTCTCATCAATAAGTTGTGTATATCCTCCCCCCTGCTTGAAGCCTCTCTATTCCCCACTCCTATCCACAAATTCGGAAATTCCCCTTTTTGCCCACCAAATTAGCAAATTAGGGCGTTTGTTCTCCTTGCCATCTATCTTCCTTCTCCTTGCCAAAACCAACCTAGTACCACAAGTGTAAGTGCGGTTGTACCACAGCATGGTAGTACTGTAGTAGTTTGTGCAGTAGTACCACGAGGCGGTAGTTCTGACCATGCGACCGCATATTTTTTCTAGAGAGGTCTAGTTCGGTCTATGGAGTGATAGTACGTAGTGCGGTATTACCGTCATGAGAAGAGTGGTACTACCTGTTTTGGTAGAAAAATAGGTTTTTTGGGTTTTGAGTTGTGTTGTCCGTGTGGTCATGGTATGGGTGTTGTTATTTGTATGCACATGGGTTTATTGGTTGGTCCTAAGATTAGGATTAATATTTTGGTTACATACATTTCATACGATACATTTATTGACCAACGTGGGTTAAGTTGTAAAAAACTTGTGCCCAGAAATGGTTGCTTGGTCTATTGTTGTGCAGGTGATTTGGAGAAGATTATGGTTAACGACGGGGAGACTGGGATTAAGTTAGGGATAACTAAGGTCCAGAATGGTCGTGAATGCCATATGAAATAGTTGAGCTCAAATTAGGCACAAGATGTATAAGGACCATGAAAGGTGAAGATTGAGTAAAGACCATGATATATTAGAGATGCACGTCATGCTTTGCAGTGATGCTTCCGGGATGAAAGCTTTAAGGTAAGTGTTCTTGTTGTTATCAATTGGGCATATTGATGATTATGTGTTGTGCGGTATTACGTGACGGTTTACTTGTTGTTGTTGGTTATAAAACTTCAAAGTTAGGTCATGATGAGGCATAGGAGGACCGAGACTAGGCATAGGGAGATGCTGAGGTCCAGAACGGTTAGGGAGACGCTGAAGATGTCCAAGGCTTGCGGGGTGGTTATAAGCCGAGATGATGAGGAACCAGAGCGGGAGCTACTGGTGGTGGACATGATGAACAACAGTAAGGTGGATTGAGACTAGGCTTAGGGAGGAGTTGAGGTCCAGATGGTCGAGGAAGCCGGGTGTCATCATGTGCAGAGATGGCAACGGGCACAAACTCGCTGAGTTTTGCCATCCCAAACCCGTGTCCGTGAAAATTAGACGCGCCCGCTAAAAAACCCATGCCCGTTGACAGGTGCAGATTTTTGCCCAGACCCATGCCCACTCGGGTAACGGATACCCACGGGTCGCCCGTGCCTAACAACAGCTGTGCAAATTACAGACAGTGCAATGCTTAGCAAGTCAACAATAAGTTCAATTTATATGCTAATATGCATGAAACAAGTAACGACCGATCCACAATGCACATCACTAGTTCACTCCATCAATTCTTAGTTCATAGTTCACTGGCATAGCATATCAGCATAAAGCCCTAAGCAATAAACAAGCAACAAGTTTATATTACGCACTAGTTGGGCCATCGTCTTTTATATGCACTAGTTGGGCCAGGCCGGCTGGAGAAGTTTTGGGGTAATTGTGGGCCAAGGTATAGGCTAGTTTGCTGGGATGACCGGGTTTATATTACCCATGGGTTTACGGGTTTGGATACTATAGGAACGTACCCGAACTCAGCAGACCCGATGGGTTGGGCTTTTTGCCCATTAAGAGACCCATGGGTTAGGAAATTGACCCAGACCCATGCCCTAATAGAGTAAAAATTCACCAGGTATCGGGTTCCGGGT
Organism: Melocanna baccifera; assembly: GCA_036346265.1. Taxonomy (NCBI): domain Eukaryota; kingdom Viridiplantae; phylum Streptophyta; class Magnoliopsida; order Poales; family Poaceae; genus Melocanna; species Melocanna baccifera. The sequence continues at coordinate 12,241,499 of CM070689.1, read as the reverse complement.
ACCCATTGCCATCTCTGATCATATGCGAGAATAAGTACGTGGTGCACCAAGTGACTTGGGTTGTTTGCAAACGAGGACGGTTCGGTGGAATCCAGACATGTGAGAGGCTTAGCGGCAAGTCATTGGGGCCACATAAAAGATAGCGAAGTATGAGTGATGCTTCGTGGCAAAAGAAGTAGGAAGCTTCGTGGAAGACGGTAGAGTAGCATTTTGGTAAATTGTCTAATACCAAAAAAGTGGCGGTATGTAAAATCACGGCATTGGCCTAAGTGGTTTAGATCTTATATGTGTTAAAAATATGAAGTGGATCAAGTATGATTCAATATGGGTTAATGGTTGTAAGTCGCTTTGAGAAGTATGCGTGAGAGAGTAAAACCCGTGTTATGTGGGGTTAACAGGTTATTCCCAGTTTGGCCTAATGAGTGGATCCATTAGGTTTTGGTTCAGATTGTGAGACTATATAAGGGGAGGAGAGGCAAGGGCTAGAGTTTGAGAAGGTTGGCTAAGCTTTTTGATGGCTAGCTCCTCCTCTCTCCCATGGGAGATAGGTTAGGGTTTGAGTTTCTTGGTTGAAACCTTGTGTGTGTGTGTGCACGCTTTAGGTTTAGAGCTCTGCTATCTTAGGGGATTGGCTATAAAATATTCTTCTTCAAGTGAAATGAACATCCAAATTTTTTCTAAGTTGTGCCTTGAATCCCCTCATATGCTTTTGATTTTCTTGGTTTTCTTGTTTGGATTTCTCTTCTCTTAAGCTTTTTTGTTACTAAAGACATATAAGAGGTGTAGATATCTCCTGTAGATAAAATCTCATCCATCTAAGCAAGATCTAGAGGAAGTTCTTGAGTAAACCCGATTTTTGCTTGATTTTGGTTTCATCGTGTGATTTCTTGTTTCAAGGGCTTTTGGGCTGAGTTCTTTGTTGTTCTAGCTTGCTGTGATATATGAGAATATATCTAGAGCTATCTTGGGCATCATCTACCCACTAGTAAGTAGTATTCACTTTTGGGGTTTTGGCTCAGTTTTAGTACAATCTTCCAACAAACTAAAAAAGGTTTCAACTTTGACCATTATTTCATGATCATCTATTGGAATAGGTTCTTGATATCCTAGAGAAGATCTGTGTAAAATTTTATGTCATTTAGATCTACAGATCAAAAGTTCCATCAATTCTTATGTTTGAACTTGTATGATAAAATTACTGTTCACCGAGAAAGGTAGTATTGTTGTGCAAATAGAGGTACCTCTTAAAATCGATAGTACCACAGTTATAAAAATGGTACTTCCAAAAATTAGTAGTACCGTAGTTATAATATAGGTACTTCCGATTTTGCTGATTCTTCTCCTAAATTTCAGTAGCTTGTCTTATTTGTTTTGAAGTGTTTTCTCATCCTAATTTTCATAGCTTTGTAACTATTAGAGTAAAGGATTGTGAAATTTTTAGGAAAAATTAGAAAAGCAACATTCACCCCCCTCTGTTGTCATCTTCGGCCTTACAATTGGTATGAGAGCCAGAACTAGTAGAAAAACTTGTGAGCTCTTCTTTGCATCTTATCGAGATATTTTTGCTGGAATAGATTCTTGATATCTTAGAGAAGATTCGTACAAAATTTATGTTATTTGAATCTACGGATCGAAAGTTCCATCAATTCTTATGTTTGAATTTGTGTGCTAAAGTTATTGTTTACTGAGGAAACTGCAGTTATAAAAGCAGTATTTTCAAAAATCGGTAGTACCATAGTTATAACATAGGATGGCGAGGAGGGGCCGCCGGGGGGGCCGAGGAGGGGTGGCGGCGGGGGGCCCGAGGAGGGGGACAGGGGGCGAGGAGGGGCGGAGGCGGGGGGGGCTCGAGGAGGGGGACGGGGGGGGCGAGGAGGGGCAGGGGTGGGGGGAGAGTCGGAGAGGAGGGGGATTAGGGGGGCGAGGTCACGAGGAGGGGCAGCGGCCGGGGGGCGAGAGGAGGGGCAGCGGGTGGGAGGCGGAGAGGGGCGGCGAGTGGGAGGAGGCGGAGCTAGGAGAGTGGGAGAGGCAGGTGGGAGGAGGCGGGGAGTGGGAGAGACGGCGGGGGTGTGGGGTACTTGGGAGGGGAGTAGCCGAAATCGAATGGGCCTGGGCCTTGGATGTAAAATATCTCAAGCTCGCGAGCCATTCGATCTCGGCTCGTTGAAACTCGCGAGTTTGAGATAAAGCTCGAATTCAACTCGTTTAGAGATCGAGCTAAGCTCGAATCGAGTCTAGAACGAGCCAAGCTTAAGCAGTTCGCAAGTCTCGAGCTTTTTTATAACCCTAATTCTAATCTTCATAGCTTTGTAGCTATTGGAGTAAAGAATTATAAAATTCTTTAGGAAAAATTAGAAAAGCAATATTCATCCCCTTTGTTGCCATCTTCGGTTCTACAATACTTCAACATAACCGATGTCAATGTATGATGATAAGAAATAGTGATCAAAGTGCTTACCAACACGAAGAAGTCCAATAATAATATTTGTTAATTGCAATAAACTGAAGGAACTAAAGGCGAAATCATTGAAAAAGTTTATTAACATTGGTAAAAATGTATCATTCGACCTCAATAGACTATTAAAAAAGAACAAAATTACTTAAAAGTTTAAAGTAAAAAATAGTATAATGATTATATGTAAGTTAATGCATTACCTTTTAGTATTTACATTCTTTCAAGTTCATAAAGTTTTGAACTACAATATTGTTGGTAATTTTCATTATTTCTTTTTTTCTCCATGTAGCAAATAAATATATCATTCATAAAATCATTATCAATTAATTGAAAAAGTCAAATAGATATTTATATATTTAATAGTTCAAGAACAACATAATAGAAAATTATGTCCAGTGGCTTATGAGTTAGGCTGGTATTTTGAAAATCAAAATTAAAACCCTAAGTTTTAACTCTACAATTCGACAAAAATCAATTAACAATCATCGCATTGAAATCTGAACATACAAATTTAGCCCATGTTTTTGAAACAAATTAGAAGAATTGAGAGAAATTTAGGGCAAAATACATATTGATCGGGTGAACCTAAGTTTCCTTCAACCAGCGAGGGCGCGAGGCAATAGTGATCCGACAACGTAGCGGCGCGATGGCAGATGAGGGCGATCGCTGGCATCGATTTCTTCGGTTCTTCGACGACCAATCACTGCCTTGCGGTGGACATTGTACATATTTCTTAGCCGACCATGCGAGACAAACAGACGTTGAAGGCTGCTGCGATGTGACATACTTCGAGATTAATCAAATGAATACTGTGCCTTGTTACGGTCCTCTCTTAGGCTGGCCTGGCCTACTATAGTTGCCTTATAAGATAAGAGAAATAGAGGTAACTCATGGATTACTATTAGCTACTGAAAATTTAGGTCGGTAATGCTCTCTTCGTTGGACTTTAATAAAAACCGAGTGTACTGAGTTTAAATTGAGGGTTCACAAATAACTTGAAGATGCTGATCTCTACTTAAAAAAAACTTTTGATCCGGTGTCATATGACATCGGCCCCCTAACTTGGTTCCATCCGGAGCTTCTCGGCGGCGCCCAGGCGGTCCTCAGAAGGCTACGCCACCCGCCGATCAGTCGGATTCCGCCGTCCACTCACCTAATGCCGGCGGCCCCGCATCGACAAGCTCCTTCGGTGATCTCCAGAACGGCCGGAAGCACAACAAAGTAAAGAGGCTTCGACACGTCTGCAACTACGTGTCCGGAGCTCTGGGTGTAAAGAGGGTTCAGATTGTAATTTTCCTCCTTTTTTTTTGACAGTGTGGCATGTATGGGGACTGTAATATTCACATTTTGATGTCCGCCTTTTTTTAGATTATGACTCTAAATAAATAAACAAAATAGTTTATTTGTCACCGTTTCAAAACGATTTATCTAGACAGTCTTTTCAAAGTAGCTTATCAATATCCGGTTCATTCACACAAATGTTTGTGTTATGACCATCAGCTATAACCAAAAAAAATTACCCGACATCAATGCAACTCTTAAAAAATATCATCATCATGGTTATAAGCCGTATCTAAAAAGAAGATAACAATGCAGGCCGTAAAAAAATACGAGTGGAGAGAACACTTACCACAAAAAATGGTAAGAATGAACAGCAACGATATTTGGAGATTCTAAAAACTTCTTACAGTTACAAAATCAAAGCGGGAAGTGGCAGTGTAGATAAAAAGTAGGTGGATGGAATCATCGGTCATTCTAAAACTTCTAACGAAATCTAAGTGTTTGGATCAATCGCAGCAAAACAAATTAAGTTTAAAAAAATCATTATGAGTAGAGGTCATTCTATAACTTATAGCGAAATCGACGTGTTTGGATCAAACGCAGCAAAACAAATTAAGTTAACAAAATCAATATCGAGTAGGATGTATCGTATTGAAACTGTCAAAGAAAAGTTTGCTATGATCGAGACCACTTTTTTCCTATCAAACTTTCCAAAACGAAAGCAATGAGGTAATTCCTACTTTCAAACACTGCTAAAGAAATTTTAGGGAAAAAATCATTTGCAATGCCATTCTTCCACTTCTACTTTGACGTAGGAATTCACTAGAAACAATTTATCTACCACACGAATCGGAAAAAATCGCACGCTCCAAACGACACAAGATCTGTAAAGATTTTATAGCTAGAGATTTTGCCTATACATTTGCTCGACAGCTCTTAAATAGTACCACTCTAATCAACCAAGAGGCTTTACGGAAGGAGAAGAGAAGCAAAAGGTAAATTGTGCAAAAATAAATATAACATGTAATTTATATGAATAGCACGCAATCCACAACAACCCATGCAGTGAAAATACCAACTCGTACCCAAAATGTTCCAACTCATACTCATGGACTACATTTCAGAGTTCTCGACAAAAGCAAGCCCCGACCAGAACAGAACCAAATGCCAACCTCCGACTCTGAGCAGAAATCTTATATGACAAATAAATACTCAAAACACATGAACGCCCAACAGGTGAAGATGGATTCTGCTCAAGACATCTTCTGACTCGCCCAAAAAGTCTCAGCATATTTCTGGTTAACGATTACCAACTTCCATAGACGGTAAGGACTGACAGCAGTACTGTTGTGGGGGTTCCACTGTGCTAACTACTTTGTGTAAGTCGCAGCGGCTTTGGCTTCTGACCCCATGCCAGCATCAGTTGAATCCTCGGTTTTTGTCTCCTTGCCAGCATTAGTTGATTCCTCGTTTGTTGCGCTTTCCTCAGATTTGCTTTCGCTGACGCTGAGTTTCTCAAGCAGTCCAGCAGCTGATGAACCTTCTTCACTTTCTTTGTCTTCCTTCTTTGAAAGTGATTCGGCAATATCTTCAACCAAGTCTCTGAACTTCTTGCAGTCTAAGAGAGATAAAAAAAGGGATCATTGTCAGTGAAATTCAACTAGTTTTCAGAAGATCCGAACAACTAATTAAATTTGCGTAACAAGTCGAATGGAACAAAGAAAAGAGCACACTGTCACTATGGCAGCATAGAGCACGTGGGATCGCACAGCTTTTTAAACAGCATCTGGCAACAGATGGCAAACACCACGTAGCCTAAACAAAATCAGGTATCCAGGCAAATATGTTTCCTTGTGTATTTCTTGGACAGATGTTGCCCACAAACAGAGAAAATAGAATAACAAGACAACGGTCGCAAAACAGAACACAGAGTAGACCAACATAGGAAACAATGTTATATTCAGGCCTTCCTGCGGAAATAGCACAAATCATGTCACATTGTGCCAATAAGAAGCCAACTAACTTTATACGAACTACGAAGTTAAAAGTACTATATACGAACTACGAAGTTAAAAGTACTATCTAATAAGCACCGAGCAAGTTACCATGTTAAAGATAGACAAATATTTGGCTAATTTGTAATAGAGAACACATTTTTGTTCAGAAGGAGAAACAAAAACTAATGTCTGCAACTGCTTGTAGCGAACCCATTCAAGAAAAAGATGCACACACAAAAAAGCATGAACAAGTTTATAAAACCCATCTCTTCAAATTGACAACACCTAAGACAAGAAAAAAAATGCATGACTATAATGGCTACCCACATACACATGGCCCCTCATCACAAATCTGGCAATGCCCACCAGGTGCAAACCACCTGTGCTCTACTGCAACAAACCGAAGTGCACAACTGTGAAATGCGTATATCATGACAGGAACCTATCGTTCTGTAAGACTATCACACTACAGGTTTGCAACAGGTTACCACTGGACCTTGATAGTTAGCTGCACACCAATATGAACTTTTGAAATCCCTAAATATTAAGTATACTGTACCACTTGAAATTTGAAAAAGGGTGGATTGGTAAATTATAGTTATCTTTACTATTATAAAAAAAGAAGGAGTTGGTGGTTGACCCGTCGTCACTCCTCTTCTCTCAGCCCTTCGATCTGATTGCGAGATAAAATCCGAGCCGTCTATCTCGTAGCCCCCTCCCTCCCACCCCGCGCGCCGCCTCCTACCCTCTCTCTATCTCTCTCGCAGCCGCACCTCCCCCCGCGCGCGCTCCTCCTCCCCCCCCGATCCGCCTCCTCGCTCTCCCGCCATCCTCGCTCTTCCCCGCCGCCTCCCCACCCCGCGCCGCCGCCGCCGCCTCCTCCTCCTCCCAAGCGTATCCTTGCCGAGCAAGAAGCCCAACTTGGCCTCATAAGCCCACCTCCGGAGGCCGGAGCAATTCCTTCGTTCTCCTCGACCTCGACGCCTCCGCCTCGACCTCGTCTGCGAACTCGCAACTACGGCCATGTCGGTGAGTCCCCAAACACCTCGCGCCCCAAACCTTCCCCTCGCCTCAGATCTCAATTTTCTGATGATTTGGCCCGCGCGGCTCGCAGATCTTCGAGTACAATGGCGCCGCCGTGGTGGCGATGGTGGGGAAGAACTGCTTCGCTATTGCCAGTGACCGGAGGCTGGGCGTGCAGCTACTCCCCTCCCTCCCACCCCGCGCGCCGCTCCTCCTCCACTCCCTTCCACCCCGTGCGCCGCCGCCTCCTCTCCTCCCTCCCACCCCGCGTCGCCGCCTCCTCCCCTCCCTCCCACCCCGCGCCGCCGCCGCCTCCTCCCCTCCCTCCCACCCCGCGCGCCGCCTCCTCCTCCCCACCCCTCCGCTCCGTCGTCGCCTCCTCCCCCACCCCACCCCGCGCCCCTCTCCGCTCCGCCGCCGCCTCCTCCCCCCACCCCACCCCGTGCCGCTGCCTCCTCCCCACCTCCCCACCCCGCCGACTCCGATTGCAGTTGCCTAGATCTGTTCGCCTTCGCACAGATCCAGTTGCCTCTGAGCAGATCCAGTGCCCTCCTATCCCCACCGGTCAAGGCGTCGTGGATCGGAGAGGAGAGAGAGGCAGACGGCCGGAGTGAAGACCGAGAAGAGAGGCGGCGGCGGGTGTCTGGCGTTGGTGGTAGGGAGGTAATAGAGGCCGCGACAAGCGGGTGAGGATGCGAGGAGGGTGGCAACGAGAGACTCGGGACGAGCAATGATGTCTTCTCTCTGCACACACCGTCGCTTGCCTCCTACCACCGCCGCCTCCTCTCATCCACCCTACGCCGCTGCCCCTTCTCCTCCCTCCTACACCCTCCACTCTTCTCCCTCGCTTCCTCCCAACCATGCCACGTTGCCGACCGTCGCCGCCTCGTGCATCGCGGTTGCTCCTCGACCTCGTGCCACCTCCATCACCTCGCTCTTTCCCTACCTCCTCACAGTAGAGGACATGATGGTGTAATGCAATATATCTTGAGGGTTATCAATCGATGATTTGTTATATACATATATCTTGTAGTGCTACTTACGATGGAATATTGGATAAAGCAATTGAAGCAGAAGATAGGGAGCATGGGGACATCATGACGTTGGTAAGTAGTAATTTAAATTATTGCACAATTCGTTTGTCGGTTTAAGCACATACGTTGCACAATGGTAGGAATGTTAATCAATCGGGTTATCTGTCAGACCATGTTGAGGATGTCTTCAAAGACCAAATCATCTTGTGGCAATTTGTGTCAATGTGGGATCTTGAGTTCTATGTCAAGGTGGATGGTGATGTACAGGTAAATATAGGTATTGAACCAATCGACAGTTTGTAACTGTGAATGTTAGATATTGGAAAACATCTGTGTTCTGCTTAAATTATTTTAAATTCTTACATGCATAGATGTTCTAACTCAATGTTCCTATCTCGCAAACAACTCTTGGGAATATTTTGGATGACACACCATTCAAAGCAACATGTTTATATTGGTTGAATGAAAATTGGTGTTGTCCTAGCTCGAAGTAAGTTGCCTTTGCAAATCTTGAGCTCATTCGCTCTTTCAAAATCTAAAATGTGTGTACATGTGTTTGAGCGGTGTGCATTATCATGAACACAGTGCTAGAAGTTTGGGGCTGGGAAACAAGTAGTTTTAATTCTAGGAGTAAAATGTAAGTGGATATTGGGTTCTAGGGCTTCTCCTGTCTATAGGAAGGGTGTGATATTATATGCCATGCCTTTCTTGAGTTTGGTTTTATAGCTTCTTTGCCGGATGTCTAATTGTCCTTCACAGGTTTAGTGATGTAGATGAAAATAATTATTGTAGCTTATATCTTCTCTCTAAGATTTGGTCCAATATTTAGGACTTCTTGTACCACCTTCATCAGTGGTAAATGCGGCCAATGTTGCAGCTTCAAAAGTAGCAATGTTTAAGGCCAATTGTATGGCTGGGGTTGGCAGCCCCAGCTTGATTGGCCAAAGTGACTCTCCAACGAAAGCTGGTACACTACCTTTTCATATTTTACTTGGTGGTTGTTACAATTCAAAAAGATTTACTGAGATTATTACTTAGCGAGGAACTTCGCATAAGCAGTTCTTGTCAATAATACATGCATGGTTACTCGGCACTTTGAGTTTTGACAAAAAAACGTTTTATTTATAAATACTTATAATTATCCTGTTAAGCATATATTTGTTCTGCAGTAACCTTATTAACTATTTAATCTACTTAATTTTACTGCCTCATTATTTGTTTTTGTGATAGTTATTAGATGGTACTTTTGTTATACTTCTGTTTAAAACATTGTTACATTGGTTTGTTTAATTTGATGTTAATTGATTGAGAATATACACTAGATGTTTCGTAGCAACGCACGGGCATTTGACTAGTAATATACAAAAACATGAGATTATCGGTGACAATTTTTCCTTACATAGTACAGGCTGGTTCGTTTTACTCTGCAGATGTTAAAGTTTCAGTAGGGGTATCTTCCATGTGACTGCTCACAAATCAAGGCTAAAGTTTTAATTGCCGCAAGTATGTGGAGTTCCCACTTCCCAGTTTAGTCATAGGGGCTTAGAAAAGCTTAAAATTAAGACATGACAAACACAGATTTTGAAAGGTAAAATTAGAAACAAAAAATGAATATCGTAATTTCAGAAACAAAAAGGGGTAAAAGAGATTATGCAAAAATGCCGTTATGGTGTGGATTGTATGCAAACAATGTCACGAGGGAACCACCATCAGGTTGTGGTCATGCCAACTCCACTAGGATAATGGATGGCCATGCCCCTTGTGATACCTAACCCACCCATCCATCCCTAATTGCACAAGATTTTTTTAGAAGTCAGGATATTCGTAACCATCCAACATACATCATAAACCACTAATACATCAGACAACTAGCAATCTAATCATGAGATTTACACAGAAAGAAAATTTCACATGCTTCAGGCACAACATGGTTCAGTTAAAGAAGATCCAACATGTAGTACATCGTAAATCACTGATATAACTAACAGACAATCCCATTATGAGATTTACACAAAAAGAAACTTTCACATGATTCAGGCACAACACATGGTTCAGCTAAAGAAATGCAAGCAGTCCGTGCTAGACAAGCACGGTGCATTAAAAGATGCTATTGCTATTAGGAACAATAACATGGAATAAATAGCGCGGTCTAGCATGATATCAAAGTAAGTAAACCACGCAACATAGAATTGCAACAAGAATAAATCGGGGCCAACGAAGAGACGAGAACTCACTCTCCACGGAGCCGAATCGGATGGCAAACATCTCCTCCTTGAGTTCGCCGTCAGCAAAGTCCGCCGCGTGCCAGACGCACGACTTGTCGCTGCCCGCGTGCTCCTGCATCTTCGTGGACGAGACGACTGCACACATACGCACACAGCATCAAAGCCTCAACCATGAGCCCTTGTCCTGAATCTACTCGGAGCGAATGAACAGTCGGAAACAAATCTCCCAACAAAAACTCTTAAGAAAGAAGTGGATACCTAGGTGGTTGGCGCAGATCTTGAGGGTCTTGGCCTGGCGCATGACGAGGCGGACCTTGCCGTTCTCCTTGTGCTTGAGCAGCTTGACGGTGCCCGTGCCCCTCTCCTTCCACTGGTTCCCCTCCTTGTCGAACCTGTACAGCTTCGCCTTCCTACACCACAAACCAGCCCAAATCAGCACCAGATCGAGCCGCAAACAAGCAAGGAATAGGGGAGAGAGTGGGGCAGCTCACATGTCGAGGAGCACGTCCTCGTCCTCCTCGCCGGTGGTGATGGCGACCTCCTCGAGCCGCACGATGGGGGCGACCTGGGCGCCGGTGTCCTCCTCCTCGCCGGCGGCGGCGGCGGAGTCCTCCCCCACCTCCTCCTCGTGGCGCTCCACGACGGGCTCCTTGTCCGCCATAGAGGGTTGGTCGGTTGCCGCGCTTGCTACTTTCGATTCGACGCGGCGGCGGGAGGAAGGAGAAGAAGGTCTCCAGATGTTTTGGGAGGTCGATCGGGAGGAGAGGTGTAAAAGGGAAGGGGTGCTAGGGTTTTTGTGTACCACGCCCACGGAGGTGGGGCCCACTGGAAGCGGGAAGGTCGGGGCCCCGGTGGTGCGGTCGTCGGTGAACTGCGTGTTAACTACGCCGATACCGGGTTAGCAACGGCGTCAGCTTCTTCCGGGCTAAATTTCACAGTAAAATAGTTTAAATTTTTAGAAATCAAGGAAAATTCTTATATTCTAAATGAGGCCTTACTTTAGAGCACGTGCAATACTTTATATAGTGTGGCATGTTGAACAATAAGTTGGTTGGACGAAAGCAGTAGTCACCTAGGATAGGATAAGGACTTGGTTTTAAATAATTTCTAACTTAGAAACCAAAATCGTTTAAAATATATTAGTCTCTTAACACGATTTTTTTCCTTTTATCTACTTTCTTCTATTTTTTTTCTTTTTCCTTTACATTAACTTGGGAGATATATGATTTTTTCTATTTTTATTTATTTTTAATTGAATAGCTCAGAAAAGCTAACAGTCGCTACAGTGTCATTCCAGCAAAAGTTACTACACTTTTGAACAGGACCAAAATCAAGTTGCTTTAGATAAACACTGGGCGAATAAAAGTGAACGCCATGTTGCTATTAAAGGTCAATACATTGTGTCGGTGTTTCGAAGTTGATCTTACAAAGAACATGGTGTGAGGAATGAAGATCACATGAAAACACGTAAACTATTTTTATATATGTTCGAGCTCTCCTTGAGAGAGTAGTAACCCTATAAAACGACCTCTACTCTTAACTAAATTAAAAGGTGCAATTAATTGAATTAAGAAATCATTAAGAAACAAATGACATAATTACAACACATCCAATTACATCCCTGTACAGCTAGAGGAAAAATATTACAACATCCCAAATACACAGAACACAAAGTGGTACAACCAAATGTTAATTAATTACATCAGTTGCATAATCGTAGAATAAAATTTAAATACAGGATTACATCTTTCATCGTCACACACTTACATGCATATATTGTGATTTCATTTCCAATTATCTAATCGAATGTAGGTATCGCAGGTGGGTCGGCGCCGAAAAAATTATTGGTTAGATAGGCCAAAAACCCAGGGTTGTGATAATCTAATAGAGAAAGAATGAGGTTGCCGTAAGAACCCGTCTGGTTTAAAATGCTGAAACCCAGCGCTCATTAAGATACCGGAACCGTCCGAAACCGACTAGCACCTCTCGCTTTAGTGGGCTTCATCGACAACACCCACTTCAAATTCCACCAATGTTACTTGAACCAAAGGAGCATCGAACCATAGTGCCAATTATTTTATAAGAGGGTAGGAGTAGTATTATAATTATTTATTTTTATAGTTACTTAGGCTAGTAATCAATTAGATAAATAGTATTATAATTATTTATTTTTATAGTTACTTAGGCTAGTAGTCAATTAGATAAAATTCTAGCGTGGACCCTTACCGCCGTTGGTTGAAAGTAGAGCATGCCCATAGGTCTATTACCTCTTCATCTATATAACTAAACAAACTAGTCAGTCAAAAAGAAGTGGAAATACTTAAAGAAGGCTAACAAAATGTAAATTCAAATGATGGCTAATGATATGAAATTGACTTATCCCATTTCTGCAGACTAGATTTCCCAGACAAGTGGTCCTTGGCGCTCCCGGGTGTACTCAGGAATGAAATCTTGAGAGCTTCCCAAACTCATAGTTTGGGTGGTTCTCGAGCTGGATCTTGGGCGTGCCTAGATGTGTGGATCTAGGGTAGTGTTGTAGGTCGCTCTCAGAGGCAAGCTCTGAGCATTTCCCCAAACGCATGGTTTGGGGCGATCTCGAGCATGCCTATGCGTGTGGATCCAGAGTAGTGTTGGATTTGGATTTTATTGCATCTCCTTGTTTCTTGGTGTTATTTGCCTAATGTGTATGTTGTAATGTCAAAAGCAACATAAGGGAAAAGTAACCCTAGTTTCTAATACTTGAACAAAAATAATTTCTCATCTACTCACATGCTAAACACAAATAAGAAATTTAGTTTCCACAAGATGAACGAGAACCAAATCTTACCTCATGTAACAAGCTTGTTGCAAAAGAATGGGTAACGTTATGACCAAAATCAATGCTCCTAAAAATATAACCTCATAAGTTTAATCATTACTAAAATTGATTGAACCACCCTGTAGGGTGGAAGACCATAGTTAGAATAAATAAGATTTAGGGTTGCAACTTGGACCGTCTAGTCATGTCCAATCTGGGGGCAACCAACCCTCTAACAACCACAGTGTCCAGCCTAGATAAGCACAACCCTATGCCATACCTAATGTCGGCTGCCCAGAACCTTTAGGGGCAGCTGAGAGTCTAGGTGGTATGGGAGATGTACTCCAATTTTTAGAGAATTCCAGGAAAGAATCCCAACAAAATCAAAACCATTTTATGAAAGCCCTACTTACCAGAATAACACCAATAGCCCCACCTCTAGCTCATCATGGGGTCAGTTTGGGAGATTTCCTCCAAACCCACCCCCCCACCTTTGCCAAAGTAGTCGACCCTTTAGAAGCCCATGACCGGCTATTGGACTGGCTATTGGAGGTGGAAAAGCAACTCAACATAGTGGGATGTTCTGACGAAGATAAGTGTGGTATGTATCCCACCAACTCAATGACCCAGCAGCCACATGGTAGCTTAATTTCAATCGTAACCAAGCTAGTATCTGACTAGCTACATGGGTAGAATTCAAACAAAATTTCTCATAAAACCCATGTGCCAAAAGGGAAAATGGATCTAAAGAAAGAGTTCCGAGCACTAACCTAGGAAGGGAAGAAAATGACTGAATACTTAAATCAATTCAATGAACTCTCCCACTATAAACTACAATACGTTGACATAAAAGAGAACAAGGTAGAGAGATTTCTAGAGGGGGTGCACCCATACCTAAAAATGCTACTATCCATCCACAAAATCATCAAATTCCAAGATTTGGTTGACAGAGCTATCATACTTGAAAATAAACATTCCGACCTGAATGAAGAAAGAAGGAAGAAGGCAAGGACCAATCCTTGCCCAATAATGTTGAACAAACCTCATCCACAGATGCCACCACCTTGGTTTGGACCTCCCAGGCAGTGGCCTTTCATTGCACCTTTCGCACGGTCGACATTTCCACAACAGTTGAAGTGTTGTTAGTTAGATGTGCCAAGTGCGACGGTAACCATCTCACAAAGGATTGCTTACGAGGCATGAATGCATGCTTTAACTATGCGAAGCTAGGGCACTGCAGGGCAAAGTGTCCTCACCCACTTTGAATAACTGGGCCATCATTGCAGTTGACTTTTGTACCTTGATTACCAGCCCTAGTACCACAACAAGCTGCAAGGCCAAGCCAGTGCAAAAACAACCACCCAGCGATGGGAGGAGCATGAAAAAGGGGATTAGCATGGATGACCCATGTGACCACGAAGTAGATCAAAGATGCCACAAACATAATCACTAGTAAACTATTATTCCCACCTTCCATTGGCACAACTCTTTGCCTTCAGATCGGGGAGTAGAATTTGCCATTGATTTAATCATGGGGAACTACATCTATCTCCAAACAACCTTATAGGATGAACATGTGGGAATTAGTGGAACTAAAAGAGCATCTAGATATATTAGAAGAGAAGGAATTTATTAGGGAAAGCACACCACCATAGGGAGCCCTAGTTCTATTAGCAGAGAAGAAAGATGGGGGTTAAGATTATGCACAGACTACCAGGAACTCAATAATGTCACCATAAAGAATAAATATCCATTACCTAGAATAGATGACCTATTTGACCAACTTAAAGGAGCTTGTGTATTCTCGAAAATTGACTTACACTTAGGGTATCATCAGATAAAAGTCAATCCATTATACATCGAGAAAACTACCTTCTTCTCTTTGTATGGACACCATGAATACATTGTAGTCCCATTACCTAGAATAGATGACCTATTTGACCAACTTAAAGGAGCCTATGTATTCTCAAAAATTGACCTACAGTTAGGGTATCATCAGATAAAAGTCAATCCATTATACATCGAGAAAACTAACTTCTTCTCTTTGTATGGACACCATGAATACACTGTAGTCCCATTTGGATTAACCAATGCACCAGTAGTATTCATGAATCTTATGAACAAGTTCTTCATGAAGTATCTAGACAAACTCATCATTGTCTTTATTGATGACATTTTAATCTACCCAAGAAGCAAGGAAGAACATCTCCAACATCTCACAATAGCATTGAAAATCCTGAGAGAAAACTAGCGATACGCAAAGTTAGCAAAGTTTAATAAATGTGAATTCTAGCTAGATCAAGTGGTGTTCTTAGGGAATATTGTGTAAGAAGAGGGTAGAGGTAGTGTAACATCCTAAAAATTTGCTTTCTTTAAAATTTCAATTTTAAATTAATTATTTAAAAGAATTTGGATTTTGTGTGGATTATTTATGTAGTACTGGAAGAAAATATCAAAATTCTAATTCCCCCGCTCAAATTCCAAAAATCCAAATTCCAAAATTCAAATTCAAATCTAAAAATTCAAATTCTCAAGAAAAATGTTGAATCCATTTTTCTTGGTCAAATCCATCTTTTTTGGCCCATTTTTTTGTTCCTTCCCTTTTCTTTCCTTCTCTTCTATTTCTTTTTCCATCTTCTTGTTGGTTGGTTGTGCTGGCTGAACAACACCTTCTTGCTGTTTGTCTCTCTCCTCTATTGCTTCTCCTTCAACCAAGCAACCCAAAAGCCATTACCATGCAACCAAAATCAATTCTTTCCACCAAAATTAATTTGTATGCAGTGAGAACATCTTCATTACTACTAGAAATCAATCCCTTTTCAATTTATTAGCCATTAGTCATCAATTTTCTTCCTTTCAAAACTGACGACCACCGCCATTATTTCCAACCATGACTTCGACATTCAATTCTAGATGTTTCATTGATCCTCCTTGCCTATAAATTTATCTATAGGTTTCTCACACAATTCCCCACAATGTGTTCCCTCAATTCTTGCCAAAACCCTTTGGAGCTTCCTCAACCGGCCCTTCTTCCCCAACACCGGCGAAGACTTCAGCAAGCTCTCCTGAACTCCGTTGGTCCTCAAATTTCTCCTAGTGTTCCATTTTGCTAGTTTTCCATGCCTCCCTCCCCTCCCCTCCCCTCACCAGAAACAAAGGGCAAAACAGTGCGCCTGTAGCTCTGTCCAGCAAAGAAATACTCATTTTCCAATTTCAGCATTTTCTCCTCCATCAATTTTCAAATCACCCGTTCTCCATTGTCCGAACTCCGAATCCAGTTACTCAAGATTCTAAATTCATCTAAAATCATCTAAAATCCTAATATTCTTTAATTATATATTTTATATATTTGTAATTTTATTTATATTTGTTTATTTATTTGTGTTTCTCGTTTGCGCATAGAATTCGATGTCACCGAAGAAATTCTTGACCCACAACAAGGTTCAATCAACGTCTAAGAAGACAAGTCTCCTTTGATAATTTTGTTCCTATATTGAATGAAATCATTTTAATATTTCAAAATTAATTCTATTGCTATGTTGCATAAAATGTTAATTTCTGTCTTAAGGTTATTAGTTAATCTGATAATTGTTATACACATATTTGATGTTGACAACTATGTACCTTTGTTACCCTAGGCTTCTATTGTCATAGTATTGAGATTATATTATTATTTGATCATTTTAAAATGGTAGTAACTGCTTAGATAAACTATTCGGTCAGTATAACCCTATGTGTGGGAATAATTATTTTTTATCAAGTGTTTAGCAATAAGTGATACCATTGGTTTATAAAATAAAATAAAATGGACAAAATTGGTTTTTGACTTAGGCAGATGATAAGATTGGGTTGGTGTGGATTTAGCACGAGAACTTGTATTATGAAAGTACTGCCCGAGTCAATTAAGGACCGACGCTTATGATTATCCAAACTGAGCATTACCGTACAGCCACAACTTCAAATGGGTACGACCTAGCTGAATAACTTGCAAAGGTTTAGCTTAGATATCACCAGTGGTAAGTGGGTACGAGGGTTATTGGAGTTACTCATTGTGAGGCACAGGGATTTACTGTACTCATACAGCGCAAGAGGGGGCTTCTGATTGAGGTGGATTTAACACTTCAGCGGTAAAACCTCAACAGGGGTGTCTAGCTAGATCGGAGAGAAGTAAAGGCTTTGTGATAAATTATATAGGTCTCATGCTTATGGAAACATGTAGGCTATTAAGATGGCTTATCTCTTATGGGTAAAGTAGTACAACCTTTGTAGAATGCAAAACTGTTTGAATAGCCGTACCCATAGTCAAGGGTGGACAATGTGCACTTCCACATGATAGATCTTTCATTTTGGTTTTAAAGTAAAAGTTTTTGGAACTTGGGAGAGGATAAAACTCTCGGGAGTGTGTCCTGGTGGTCGGAGCCAGTGCAGGTGGATGAAACCTGTAGCCTTGAACTGTGGCGGATATAGCCATAATACTAGTGTTGGTGGTTAGAATCTTCTCTAAAAAAATACTTTATCTAGTTCCAGTTATAATGGCATTTGAAATAAAATATATAATGGCATTTAAAATAAAATATTTCATTGTACAAAAGAACCATATTTTCTCCCTTTGTTAAGCCCTACATATACTGTATTTTCCCCAAGACTTGCAGAGTACTCTATGTACTCATATGCTACATTCAAAACAACTCTTAGAGGATTATGAAGCTCAAGAATGAGATTATGACTACTTCGAGTGTGGATTTAATAAAGGCTTTCTGGAGTTCTAGGTTGTGCTTCCCCAGTCAATTGACTTTAATGTATTGATGGGTCATCCTCAGAGTTTCATTTTGCTTCTACTGTGTTTTGTAAGTTTGAGAGGTCTTGTAACCTCAGCTGTAATAAGGTGGCCATAAGGTCTGTACTCTCTATTATTGTAATAAACTAATATTGGTTTTTTCTGGATTTATTTGATGTTTTCTAGAGCTCAAATGAATTGATTTAATTTTCAAAAATAGAAAATATCTAGAAAATCTCTTAAGAACTTGGGCCAAAACTCTAGCTGACCCATCTCCTTTCCAGCCCTTTTAGCCTGAGCCACCGTCCTTGCCACGTGTCAGCAATCAGGAGCCCGCCGCCACATCCGAGCTGCCCGCTCCGCCTGCCTCTGCTACCGTACGATCCCAAGCCAAGCCACGCACCAACCATCAAAGCCAGATGGCATTATTCATGTATGCCATTCATGCTGACCGATCGATCCTTTCCACTATCGTATGTCGAGCATTTGAGATGCCGACCACTGTTCATAGTCTCTGGAGTGGATTCTGTCATTGGTCACGTTCGATCCAGTCTCGGCATCCGTGCTGTGCATGATGCGGTCGTCTCAACGTCCACGCCTTTATAAGCATGCCACCCCTCATGTTTCGCACACTGCCACCGAGCTCGCCCGTGCTACTTGACATCCGTGCCAAGCACGGTCGCCCTCATCCTCCCTGCTGTCCAAACCGCTGCCAGAGCTGACATCATCTCCGATGCTGTCTGCCTACGCCATCATTCTCAATCCTTGCCACTGATCTGCAGTCACTGTCTCCTTCGCCCGACTGTTGCCGCTATCATCTGTGCCAACCGATGAGCCGCCAAGCCGTCCTCCCTCTCCGTTGTCTCACCATGCACCATCGTTAGCCTCATCCACCACGCCGTCCTCGGTTCGCGTGTTACCCACCTTGGTTCATGAGCCACCGCATCACCCCGCATCCATGTCGATCATGTCTCCTCGAATTCCCATGGGCTTGATCCACCATGCACTAGGACAATGATAGTTGGACCCCACCTATCAGCGACTACTATTCTGTGAATCAGTTAACCAGCCATGTCATCATCCAAGTCAGCAAGCCACACATGCAGCCATGCAAGCCCTAATCGTACATGGTTGCCACGTGTTAGGCCACGTAGATGCCACGTCAGCACCTGAACTCTTTCACCTGCCATGTCAGCATGCCACGTCAGCCCTAGAGGCCACCTGTCAGCCACATGTCACGCCACATCAATATCACGTCAGCCCTAATGCCACATCACCACCATGTCAGCAAGCCCAGTGACCGTGTACTATTTCATAAGCCGAGTCCACCGTAGACATGCCATTCCGTGAGCCGAGTTCACACACAGTAGAATTTCCAAATATCCAGTATTTTTCTTTAGGATTAATTTTTCAAGAGCCTGTTCGCATCCGTCCTAACTCCGATTAACCCGACTCTTCTTCCTAAATTCATCTAAAATTGAACTTTACCTTTTCATTCTGGTTTTGAAGTTTTGGACATTATTCGAGTTTTATTTGAATTTATTTTGTACTTCATTGTGCTTTCTTTCTTGTTAGAGTGCGTCTTCGAAGGACCTGAAGTAGGATTTCATGATCAAGAGCAACTAATTGAGCAAGGCCAAGGCAAGTCATGTCCTTTGATCCTGTTGAACCTAGTTTTCAAATATATTATTTATTTATTTTTATTTTAAATTATCATTCATTACTATTTCATTACAAACCTTTGTATCTGGTAGCCATAGTCCTAATTGCTTAATTCTACCTTGGTAATTTGAATGCCATGATACCATTCTTACCATAGGATGAAAAGTTATTTAGTGATGCTATACTAGTTGTCACATGGGTTGTATGATTAATAAAGTTTAGCCATGCTTATAATCATGTTGGGTTCATCATCACATATGAGTAATTACCTAATTTGACTTAATAAGATATTGAATCGTGATTGTAATCACAATTATAAAATTTGTGTGCCATGGCATTGGTGTGTCATTGGTGTTAGTTATACAAAATTGGTTTTCACTTGGCGAGTGATTGTGTAGAAATAGGAGAAGTGTAGATTCACTTCGAGGGATGTAGAAGTCTCGCCTGGGTAAAGTCTAAGAACTTAACTTTACGCGCCATTAATCTGAGCTTTACTGTGCAACCACATATCTAGTATGTGATAGACCTAGTTGATTAATTTATGATATTTTAATTTCGATTTCGCTAATGTGATGAACATGGATGCTGATTTCCATGAGACATAAGAGGGGGCTCTCTAACTAGGTTGTAGCCTACTCGGCTGTGAAATCTTAGCGGGCAAAATTGACTTGAGGTTGAATATTGTAAAGACTTTGTTGTGATTTTATTTAATGTGAAGATGATCACATCATATGGGTAAAGTTATACAACCTCTGCAAAATATAAAACTATTCGAATAGTCGTGTCCCAGGTTATGGATAATGCTTGGTGATTTCATACAAAGGGTAGATATTTTATAAAACTTAGTTGGGATAATTTTAAAAAGGGAATGGTTAGTTCACTGGTGGTTAAATTCATAAATGGTTCGTTCATAAGTGGTTCAATGAGGTTTATTTAATTCCTTTGATTAGACGCTTATTACCAGTTTCATTAAAGTTCGCCTTCAATCTATTTATTATATTTACTTTAAAATACTGCTTTCTGCAAAATAACCTTTTAACTATCACTTGGTAAGCCTTTCATATTATATTGCATCTGTGTTACAAATAACTTGCTGAGTAATGTACTCATAACTTTATGCCTACTATTACTGAGTTCAAGAACAAGAGCCATATCAACAGGAGGTATCTGAAGGAACATACTTCAATGACTTCGTGAATTAGGACTTCGCTCCCCGGTCGATTGCCCATGGGCATGTCGAATGGCTACCATGCTTAATTTTATTTTTCGTCACTAGTTTGTTAAGCTCTTCTGGCTAGTAAGTTGTAAACTTAGCCATAAAGTCATACTCTGATAGTTATTAATATTTAAGTTTGTTTCTTTATTAATCATGTATATAGTCGATATTTCATATATGTTTATACTGTGTGCACTAGCGTGGTCCTAAACTAGTGTGGTATATACAGAGAATCCAGATTTACATATTCGGATCTCGACAGCTATCCTTATTTTTTCTTGTCTTTCTATCGTTACCTTCATCAAGGCATTCTTCATTATCTATTTGCTTATTCACTTTTTGAAATGGTAATTGGATCCACTTTCCTTTGTAATTTCTATAGACATCTCAGAGAGAACGAGTCAGAGAAGGATCCTAAGGAGTGCATCATCTTGGAGGATGAGGAGTAGTTCTTCAGTTTGTAGTATCCAAATAAAGTCTTATGATTTTAGAACATTTTAATTATTACTTGTTGGTGTGCTAGGTGGACTATACCAAGCCTTTGTATACTTGTAGTACATCCATCCTTAAAAAATATTTTGATTTCAAGTAAAGGTATTTTTAGTTGGTGTGTTTCTTTCTTCTATAGTTGTTTTGGGAGTTTGCCTTTTTCCCTTGTTCTCTCGTCTTTGCTTTTCCCTCTTTTCTTTTGCTACGCCTCACCCACTTCAAATGTTGAACACAAAAAATAGTGCCAACACCCACAACAGTAGTGGAGTCGATGCTTAACAAATAAACAATGCTCCAATTCTGTTGCCTCCTCTAGCTCAAGCACCCCAGCAGAACATGGAACAAATGATAGCAATGCCATTGCAACTTCTTCAAGTTCCTGCTCAGAATATACTCAACCTGCACCAGTGTAAGCTCTAATTCTTTCACCGCAGCCCAAGCTTGGAAAATTTTTGAGGACCCAGAATATATGGAAGATCACAATTTTATTGAAAGTACTCTTGTTGAGAAAGCTATCATAATCATTAGATGTCAAGTTAGGTAATTTAGAGGATTGTTGCTAGTGTGAAATATTTGGATTTAGAATTGACAAGATTGGATAATATTTGGGTGATTGGAAAGTAACAAAGGCAGATTTTTGGGTACCAATTGATTACGAATAAACCTAAACACTCTAATATTTGTGGATTGAATAGATCATGGAGAACGAATACATTATTAAACTTGGTGGAATTAATTATATCATGGGGAGTGCCCAAATTTGATACATTGGATTTACTATCTAGGATTGAAAGGAGCAATTGCATTTAAATCATATCATAGTTGAATGGATTATTAGTGATCGTTAGAGAATTAGTATTAAGAGATTGATCTAGTAAAGGTGAAGATTAAAAGATTAAGAAGTTTGATTATCATAAACAATTCACGACATCAATTTTGGGATATTTGGTTGAATCATGTAGACCAGGTGAACTTTATGGAGTTAATTGATTATCAGGGTTTGGTGGATCTATTGATGATGAGTGGATACCAATAGAATTTTGGATGATAATACATTTTTGGAAATCTTGTTGGATTAATCTTATCATGAAAAAGGGGATTTTAATTCAAAACTCATGGATTTATCATATCATTGAGAGATAATTGAATTTTAATTTATGGGATTGATTAGATCATTGAAGCATGTTCAAATGTTTAACTTGGTGGATTTAAATCAATTATGAGAGACAGATTGTCAGATAAAAATTAATTGAGGTACTTAAATTTATTCAAATTTGGTGGCATGAAAATGATGATTATGAAGAGATTGATGTTGGTGGCTTAATGAATGTAGGATTACTACTTAGATGATCTTAAAATCAATTGATGATTAATAGAAGGATGGATTAATATTATTTGATGGGAGTTATGGCTGTGTTGGATTATGGATATATTGGATTAGACAATGATAATAAAACAGTTGGTGGAATCACATATTATAATGCTATTGGATTCTTGTTAGAAAAATTGTGGTTTGTCATTGTTTTGAATTAGTGCAGAGAATAAAAGTTTGTGTGATCATTTGTGCAAATCGATAAGAAATCAAGAAGGTGCATTTGTGGCATTTGATGTTGGGATTTAGCACCTAAAAAAAGTAAAAACAATTATGTCTCTCCCGAATGAACACTTGTGGAAGTTAAGCCCTTTTGGTGGAATTCTAAATTAAGCAATATGTTAAGGGCATGAAGTTAGTGCAGAGATTGTAGGCGACAAAAGATGTACTATTCCAATTTGTTGTTATCTTCCATATATCTCAGTTATAGGAATGCTTCAGAATACCAAAGAATGAGTCAGAATCAGGGAGCAAGCTGAACGTTGAAAAAATGACAAGAATATCAAGTATGGTTATTTGAGAGTAAAGTAAAGTTTATAGAAATACAGTAAGTAGATAGGAAATTGTCGAATTTAACAAGTGAAGGCATATAAGGTTATTTGAGAGAAAAGCTAAGTTTAAAGAAGAACATTAAGTAGATAGGAAATTGCTGAATTTAATAAAGTAAAAGCAATAATTTAAATAATCGTCGAAGTATCCTCCTTCAGTTACCTCTTGCTGACATGGTTCCTCTTCTTTAATTGAGCAACAGTATGCATAAAACCATGAGTACATTGGTACTCAGCAAGTCATTTGTAACAAAAATACAATATAATATGCAAGGCTTACCAATGGATAGCTGAAAAGTTATTTTGTAGAAAGTAATAATTTAAAGTAAATAGATTGAAAGCGAAAAATAAATAATCAAATGAATTGAATAAACCACTCGTGAACTACCCATTCATGAACTTAACCACCAGTGAATTAACCATGCACTTTCCAATGTTAATCTCCTTCAAGTTTTATGAAATAACTACCCCTCAAGTGAAATCACCGAGCATTATCCATAACTAGGGATACGGCTATTTGAATAGTTTTACACTCCGAAGAGATTGCACAACTGTACCCACATGATGTGATCATCGCTGGGCTAAAGGAAATCACAACAAGACTTTTACAATACTCAACCTCAACTTAATTTTGCCTGCTAAGATTTCGCTGTCGAGTAGGTTAACCACCTAGTCGATAATTGTCCCCTCTTGCACCTCATAGAATCAGCAACAATGTTCGACTCAGTAGCGAAATTAAAATTAAAATATCATAAATTAATCAGTTAAGTCTATCCTATACTAGACATATGATTTATACGGTAAGACTTAGATTAATGGCACATAAAATTAAGTCTTTAGACATTACCTAGGTAAGACTTCCACATCTCTCAAAGTGAATCTACACTTCTCCCTTTACTATAGATCACTCACCCAAGTGAAAACTAATTTTGTATAACCAATATGAATGACACACCAATGTCATGGCACATAAATTTAATAATTATGGCACCAACCACAGTTCAATATCTCATGAAGTCAAATTAATTATTTATCCACAAGTGATGATGAACCCAATAGGACTATAAGTATGGCTAAGTATATTAAACGTACAACCTATGTGATAACTAGTATTGCATCACTAAGTAATTTCACATCTTATGATGATAATGGCACCATGGCATTCAAATTATCAAGTAAAATTAATCAAATGGGCCAATATCTACCATAAACAAAGATTTATAATAAAATAGCAATGCATGATAATTTAAAATAAAATAAATAAATAGTAGATTGAAAACTAGGTTCAACATGATCAAAGGATATGACTTATCTTGGCCTTGCTCAATTAATTGATCTTGATTTTTAAATCTTGTTTTAGCTCTGTCAAAGACATGATCTAACGAGAGAGAAAACACAATGAGGCACAAAATAAATTCAAATAAACTTCAAAAAAATTTAAAACTAGAACCAAAAGTTAGATCTTAATTTTAGATGAATTTATAAAAAAGAACGGGGTCAATCGGAGTTAGGATAGAGGAGAACGTGCTCTTGGAAAATTTAATGTAAAGGAAAATGCTGAAAATTAAAAAAGATTACTGTGTTGTAGACTCGATGCACGGAATAGCTGGTCTACAGTGGACTCAGCTTATGGAACAATGAATAGGTGACTCGGCTTACTGATGTACCGGCTAGGGCTGATGTGGCAGTGATGTGGCAGTTGACTGGACTTCTAGGGCTAACGTGGCACTGATACATGCATGACTTGTGGCGCTGACGTGGCACTTGGGTCAGCTCGAAAGATGATGTGGTAGGTGACGTGGCTGAACACATGGCAAATGATGTGGTGTGCTGATATGGCACCTGGAAGGCTCGAATGGTTAATGTGGCATACACATGGCGACACGTGGCCCCTAGGGCTTGCGTGGCTGCTGATGTGGCGATAACTCTACTACGGCTGACCTGGTTGGTTCACAGGCTTGTAGAATAGTAGCTACTGACTGGTGGAGCCTAGTGGTCAGTGACTCAGTGCATGGTGGACTAGGTTCACTGAGAATTTGAAACGTCGCATAGCGTCGGCACTGACGTCACAGGGCGCACAAACCAGTGCGGTTCTTCGGTGTGGTGGGGTTTGGCCAGCGAGGTGGGACGGTAGATGATGACTGGTCGGAGTGAGAGGCGAGGCGAAATGGCACCGATGACTCACCGATGGTTGGCCGGACTGTGGCGACGACCGACGGTGAGGACAGAGCTCGGCAGTGACAACACTGGCGACGGCTGCGGTGAACTCCGGTGATAACGACAGCGCACGGGCGAGCGGCTCACGGCGAAGGCGGCGGCTCGAGGACACAGAAGGCGAGGGAGGGCACGACCTTATATGCGCGGACATCGAGGTAACCCAGACAGAGATGACGACGGAGTTCAGCTTGGGCACGAATGCTTAGATGGTGACATTTTCAAATTGAACATGGTGGTGATCCCGTGGGGATGATGAATAGTAGCTAGACCATTGGATGGGTGACGCATAGCAGCTCGGAAGATCAGACATCAATGGCATATAGCACATATGAACAGTAAATGAAGCTATTGGATATTTGACACGTGTCCCTTAGGCATGGTCAACCTCCCAATTGCTCTTCCTCCTTTTCTGCAGTTCACTCCTACAGACTCCCGAGCTTAATTTCACTGTTGCCAGAAGCTTCTTCAGCCGCCGTTGGTGCCAGCTCGTCCCAAAGAACCGCATGCGGCACCGACCCCCCTCCTTATGTTCACTTTGCCTCGCTAATACTCCTATAAAGCCTAATCAGCTTCTTCTATCTCGCAGCTCGCTGGTGACCATTTCTTCTCCAATTCCAGCCACCCTTCCTCGCAATCGATTCCAAGTAGAATTGCTTGATTTCGTTCGTTAGGAGCATCCTTGCACCACAACAAAGTCATCTGCAATGCCAATTTGGAGCTCCACCACCCCGTCTTCACTGACACCGATCGCCCTCCTCCACAGCTCTGGCCCATCGATGACAACCTTTCTCTAGCCTACCCGAGCACTCCCTTCTTTCTTGGTAAGCTCCTGCTCACCTCTAGATGCTCGACTCTCACTTAATTGCATTCTAATCGAGTGAACCACCACCGCACCCATCCCCTAGTTCCGCTACCGCCTTGCTTGCCGTTGGCACCCCTCCAGTCCTTTTTGGTCCAATTCAACCCACCGAGAGGTGCGCACGGGACCAAGCATTGCATTTTGGTTATGCTCTTGTGCCGCCATGCCCCACATGTCATTCACTAAACCTTTAAGATTTAAAAATATTTTGGAAATTAGTTAAATATTACGGGGCCCACCTGTCAGTGAGAGAACTCTCTCTGCTCTATTTATTTTTGAGATTTTTCCTAGAAATAAACTTTGAAGAGCTCGTTCTCCCTCGTTTTAGCTCCAAATTTGGTGAAACTTGTTTCAAATTATCTAAATTCAAGATCTTTCCATTGGTTCTAGTTTTGTTTAATTTAGAGTTTATTCAAATTTTATTTGGGTATTTATTTGCTCTCCTTGCTTGTCGATCGCTTTTCGGTGTGTTCATCTTAGTAGAGTTTGAAAATGCGACCGAGCCTCAAGTCGACGGATCACAAGAGCAACAAGACCCCCTGACCTATGACCCAAGTGAGTCAACATTTTGATTATTTTAATCTTATATTTTATGCAAATTATATTCATTTAAACTTGTCAAAATGCATACTTTATTTCATGTACAAATGTATGTTACTTGTAAGGTAGCTATCATCCACTTGCTGATTTAATAATACATAGTTATGCCACCCTTGAAGCTTGAAAATCTATAAACCTTGTCACCTTAGACAATATTATTAACTGGAGTAGCTATAAGTATTAAATAAATGCCATGCTAGTCTTGATAAGTACAGGGCATTAGTTTGCCCTAATCATCATTCTTTAAAGATAAAACCTCGATTTGAGACAACTTACTTTATGCTTTTCAAAACCATAAAACTTGCTGAACCTGTTTGGGCGGATGGTAAGAATGGTTGGTGTAGACATAACACGAAAATTTTTGGCTTATGATATGAACAGTCTAGACGAATTAATGACTTAATCCTGTGATGACCTCCTATTATAAAATGGTACAACCACAAGTTTGTAAACTGCAACTTGGCCAAGTAGGGTTACCGGACCTCAGGGTCATTCCACAGGTGGGGGGGTGAAGTTGTGCATGCGCGGACCAGGGTCCGGCATGAATGGGACATTGTGTAAGGATGATGTGTACCCGTTTCACTTGAGCTATGGAAAGTTGTGGTCTAGTTGTGCCCAGTGTTAGGGTATGACTTCTCGCACTAACTTATAAGGGCTACCTCAGGTGGATCTCCATAAGGGTGGACTGGCAATGGGCCTGGTAGCTATGAAAAGCTACGTGATGGTTGCTCAATCTACATAACCAAGGAATCGTGTAGAGCTATCGAATTGATTGTCTCTTGTGGGTAAAGGTATAGAGTCTCTACATAGTATAAACTGTTTGAATTGTCGTGCCCATAGTTAACGGCAGGCATGGGAACTTTCTCTAGTTAGTTCTATTTTCAAACCTTTGTGGGTGGGATGAAAACCTATTGAAGGGAAGTACTTCAATTTTGACTTTTCCTAGAGGAAAGTACTCTAGTGATGTTTAACAAGGTGGATGTAATCTAATGATTAAAAATCTATCATTGGTGGACGAAACCATGTAACAGGTGGATAGAACCTACACTGCTATAATTACTGCACAATTTCAATCTCTTAAAAGCATAGATTGTTAAAATGCGAAGTCTTAGGAAATTTTTACTATTAATATTTGCAACTATTGCTTTATGCAAATAAAAAACCTGAGCAACCCTTGTCAAAGCCCTGCATCTACATTTACATTCATTCTGTGTGTTAGCTCGTAGAGCACAGTTGTGTGTACTCACCCTCATTCTCAACCCCCCGATAGAGTATGAGAATCAATATCAGTATGAGTTCCACGAGGATCAAGGCGATGAGGGAGGAGAAGATGGTGGCAATTAGACTTAGAACCTAATAGTCTAACATCTCCTCATAGACTAGTTGACCACGCTAACTTTTGAGTGGATCCAATATTAGCTAGCCCCTGGTTGATATTGGTTCCACTTGAGTTTTTCCAGTCGCTGCCTATGGAGAGATGAGTTCCCTCCTTTCTGCTTTCGCTGTTCCTTTTTACGTTTTTGTAATGTGAACATTTGGCCTGACAGCACTTTGTGTAAAACTTATCCCGATGTGGATTAATTGAACTCTGATATTGTAATATTGATGTTTGGTATGGTATGTATCGTGTACAAGATAATTCAGCCATGTATTTTTGAGCACTAGCTACTGATCCAAAGAATAGTGTAGTGGATTCATAGAGAATTCTGGATTTACTAAATTCGGGTCCAACATAAACTTTCCACATACCCTTTGTGCCTAGCACCCACATTGAGCCACCGAGCAACAACATTTGCTAGTAAGCATCCACCACCTAACCATTTGTCTAAATCTAAACCAAGTTTTATATTTTATTTTGAAACATTTCATAGACCTTCTTAACTCACTAAAGTCAAGAATATATTTTTAAAACTCATCATTTTATGTGAAAAATTATCCCAAGCTGACAGTTGTTTCTAGGCATGTCTAAGCATTTGCTACAGAATTTTCTAGTCTATACTATTATACTAACCAGAGTTTTATTCTAGGGTGACAATATATAAGGATTTGCAATGTCAAATGTGTCATAACAAGTAGGTACTAACTTGGTATTGAAAACTGGAATTGAAATACATTGAATGAACATATGCATATAAAATAATTTAAAATAATATAATTATATTTATAAACTAAGATCAACATGGTCAATGTGTGTAACTTGCTTTGCTTCGCGAATTGGTGGTGAGAATCGTCGACAAAGTCGCACTCTTCAGAGAAGTCGCAGTCTACATGCAAAAAGCCAGAACAAACTAAAGTCAAATAAAATTCAAAATTTATAAAATAGATACTGGGAGAGATTATGAATTTAGGAATTTGATTCACTTAATTTGGATGGCGGAGAATGAGTCATCAGAAGTTTGCTAGATGAGAAAATACTAGAAATAGAAAAGGATGGAATATTCTAAGGAATATTCTATTTAGCGGGAAAACAAATAAACAACACAGAGCTAACTTGTGGGCCATGAATCTGAGAGAGTGTGTGTGAGGGGATGAAGGCTTCTTCTTTAGTATAACAGTGGATCCCAAGGCAGCCATGGAGGCACATGGAGAGGGCTTGGCACCGGTGAGAGGAGCCATGGGAGGTGATGGAAACTGGCAAAATAGAACACTGAGGACCTGAGGAACCCATGGGAGGTGGCGACGCAGCTGGGGATGCGGTGTGACGACCGAGGCGGTGGCATGGGCAACGAGCGACTTTGGTGCATGGTGGCAGTGGTGTTTTGGTGAAGTAGCATGAGCATGAGCTCGACCTCGACCTATGGAATGTGTGGGTGTGGTTGGCTTGGCCGGAGGATGGTCGGAGTTGGCTCACGACAATGAACGACGGTGGACAATGGAGTGGTGCCGATGTCGGAGTTCTATGGTGATGCATTTGCTGAACAGAAGCTTGGCATAGGTAGAGCTGGTGGTGGTGATGATGTGGACACAAGGAATCGAAGAATGGCTCATCGGAGACAATGAATTGACGGCGGGAAGGGAAATTGGCTGTTTTTGAGGTAAAACTCAATTCCCATCAATTGGCTATACAAAAATCAACTTAAGTTGGTTGATGAGTTACTTAAAGGCTAAAACATGATATGACACAAACAAAGCTCAAAAAAGCTCACCGAAGTGAAAGATGGAATGATATAGGAGGAGGCCGGCGCGCGGGTACGAGCTGTGGCTACGATTGTGTTGTGCACAAGGTAGTGGAGAAAGCCCGAGGATAGCATGAGGAATGAAACACTGGGCATGGCTCCTATTTATGGCCTCGGAGTGGAGGAGACCAATGTAGAATCTCTGGCAATTCAAATGACAAAATCAATGGTGTTCTAGTTTTTGGCAACTCATGAATGGGAAAGAAATCATGGAATTAATGGCGAATAGAAAGGGAAAGCAATTTGATTGAGGTGTGGAGTTGTGGATATTTGACATGCATGATGTTTCCTTTTGGTGGGGATTTTATTTTTGGTTGGCATGGCATGGTTTTATGGCTCGGGTGAAAAGAAGAATAGAGTATGGAGGAGAGAGAAGCAGCTTGCACAGTGTTCGGCCATGCATACAATGAATAGGAAAGAGGAAGGAAGGGAATACTCACCCTTCTGTCAAAGATTTCTCTCCTCTAGTGGATCGTGTGGAACGAAGTCTGTCAAGTATTACAGCTTTCCTTTCCTTTGTTGGTTGTTTAACTGTAGTTAATGATGTTCTTTCTTTGCAACTGATCTACCATATGTGTTTGCTTAAGCTGCCCCAAAAGGTCATTGATCATATAGACCATGCTCACCACCATTATCTCTAGAGAGGAACTCGGGATTTGTCTGTTTGTTGTCACTCCCTTGAGGCGTGGGACAAAGTTTGTCGCCCTAAACGTTGTGGAGGTTTGGGTGTCTTACACTTAAGATTGCAAAATGAAGCCTTTCTTATCAAGCACCTTCATAAATTCTATGGTCGATTTGATATCCCCTAGATTCAATTGATCCGTTCAACTTGTTATGTTGCTTCAATTACTCATGTTGCCAGGGCTTGTGGTTCTTTCTAGTGGCATGATGTTATGAAATTCATTACTCAATTTAGAGGCATTGCTATGGGCTACCTTAGCAATGGTCACAACATCTTGTTTTGGAAGGATTGTTGTCAAACCCAGATTTTCAATCCAGAATCCTCTGTGATGCCACTGCACTATTCCCTGGATCAGTAGATATTGCTCACAGTACATTGCTGATTCAGTCCAATCATCACATCATGATGATCATACAGTCAAAATAAAGTATAATTTACATCAGAGTTCAAAAGTAAACCTCGTCGGGCAATTGTCTTACATAACGGCCGCTCTAGCCAGATATTACAACCCAAAAGATATAGCAGCGGAACATAATAGTGACAGCGGAACCATAAGCCACAGGCAGTTGACTGGGGGTAAATGTACACATCTATATTAACAGGTTCTGATCATATAGGCAAGTACCCTTACGGCAAGTCTACTACCTAGGGTCGAGTATTTTAAAAGTCGTCCTAGTTTCTTTCGTCAGATCCTTGGCTGGGCGCATCCTCGTAAGCATAGTGATCCTGCTCTCCTGCTTCTGAATTTGATTATGCGAGTATGAGCACTCCAACCCCGTGCTCAGCGAGCCAATACACAGAATTCAAATTATATATATATATATATATATATATACACACACACACACACACACTAGTAAGGTGCCCGTGCGTTGCAACGGAAAACCAAATAAAAATGATGCATACTATCAAATATGATCTCAAACTGAATAATAAATATCAACCTTTTCTTACGTCATCATGTATCAAACAAACATACATGTTCATACTCGTAAATAAAATATTTCTATTGCAATAATCTCATTTCTGATTCACTCAGAAGAGCAATAAGCATCTGCTTGAGCTTTATAGCATCATAGTAGAAATGATGTCATCATTGAAGGAATGAGTGCTCAAGCTAACAAGTATTAATTTCAGCAACTTCAAAAGGGCAAGAAAAAATAGTATAAATTAGTAGGTATACATCACCTCTTATTTCCTTTCAAAGTTTTACTATATTTGAACTGAATAATAATTTGAAATTTTGAAGTAGCACGACAAAACAAATATTAAATGTCGTAGTCTAGAAATCCAAGAAGCTTACATGCTACTAACGTATGATTGGATCAAAAATTGTAAAGAAGCTTCATAAGGTTAATAGTATATTCAGAATATTGGTAACATAGTGTCATCATTAGTCATTCAGTTAAAAAATCTAGGATCGAAATGTAAAACTAAAACATCTTCATGGTGCACATTGTTGTGAATATATAAAATTATCTGAGATATCTATATCCATACACCAAACCACATCAAAAATAAAAATGTACACTAATATTGCTACTGGTTTACTTTCCTTGAAACATGTGCAAGTAAAACAATGGTTTGAGTACAATGAAATTCTACTCTAGACATTTATGATCAAACAATTTTTTTGTATTTTCTTGAAGTATATCTTTAAAAATTATGTATGTAAAATAGTGATTATTCCAAACTCAATAGCTAAAACTTCATTACAATAGTACATAAAAATATATTGAGAAAATTAAGTGCACAACATCTGAACCAAACTCTATGCAAATTTTTACTACACTGACTAATTTGTAAATGAAAGATTGATTACAATTCACACATATAGTAGATCAATATATTTTGGATTTATGAAGATGGAGCACAACAAATTGCGGTCAAATTCCTTACTTATGGTTCAGAAGGTAGGTTGAGAGACACAATGTTATTGTCTCACACAATATGGATGCAACAATTAAGCACATATTTAACTTTTTAGAGCAAGAGCACAGACTTCACTTGAGATAGCATATATACGTAATAATATCAACATGCATATACCTAGAGTTTTACACTGATCGCAAGCTAGAATCACATTGATTTGAATTGTACTCTTGCAATGCACAATATGCACTTTCAATAAATCACACCAAGCAGATCTACAAAAATAGAGAAGGCATTAGGTGGGAAAAAATCATTTTTTCCAAAGATTCATGCTATTTCGTGTGATGAAGACATTCGATAGCAATAATCGATGCTTGTCATTCAAGCGGTCTGTCCACTTCACAACAAATTGAGAATTGAAGTATGTGGACAAAGAACAAACTAATGACAAGGAGCTGTTCTAATGACAAGGACAACAATGATCGACATTATAGTATTGAAATCGAGTCATGTCAATACCTCCTCATTTTGTCATCCGAGGTCGCTGTTTTCAAAAATAAGTAAAGGATAATGTAAGGCTACGATTATCAAAATGTTGCCATAGTGCCATCATCTTGATACTCCATTGGCGATAAATCAATTACTAATAATAACACGTATATAGCAATAGCACCACTTAACTACAGAAGAAACTATGGATCAAACCAAGTTGGTCCACAATCTGCATCCTGCGATTGTTAAACTTTACTACCTACTTCTGGAGACAAACTTAAATGTGCAGCTTTTGCAAGTTCGGTAGAATATGCTATCTGCTGACAAGGAGCAAATTAGTTTTCTTACCTCATAGGCCTAAAAGCTAGACATCGGAACAAAAAAGCTTACTGCAAAGTAATTAGTAGAATTGACTATTCAGGTGTAAGGTTAAGTCAGAAAATTGCAAGATATCATTAATACAGATAAGCTTTATGTAACAGCACGAAGCTCTGAGAGCCACAGTATTGATCTGATCAAAAAATTAACAGCTGATTCAAACAACTGCTTCACAAATTTAAAGTTACTCAAACAACATGGCTTAAAACAATAGTTCTCTTTCCAACATTTGCAGCATAATGCAACATTTTCCATAACATGTCAATTCCTATAGCCTTACTGAAAACATGGGATCAATAAATAAATTTGCCGATATGTGGTGAACTCGTTGGAAACTGCTCTGGTTGCTTTCAAATCTGCCTAATAGTGTGCTCAGCGTGCTGTAAATACTAAAATCTAGAGTACCTAGTTACTTCAAAAACAAAAGTAGTAATCAATAATTCATTTCCACTGGAACCACAAAAATAGAAAATCATACCAAACGCCAAACAGATAGCACCTGATCGCCCCTGCTATGAACTGTAACATGGGCAATTGGGCATTGCCTGTAAGTGCTGGAGTCATCCAGTTTAAAAATCCAAGACTATATTATTGTTGAGTTTCATGACTATATTATTGTTGCTCTCCTAAGTAAGCTGGCATGATTTGAACAAGCAATCACAAATGGATTTAGTATGAGACAATAAATAATAGGCCCTATTTAGATTACCTTGTCACGTGGCTTGGATTGCATCCACCTGCCTATATATAGATCAGTCCTCCCTTGAGTGTCCTTGTTCATTGGAAGAGGGTACTAAAGGCAAAAAAGAGGAATGAAAGTTGAAAATAGAAAATTAGCTTGATCACTTATGCATGACTTCAATGATAATTGGAATGAACTTTAGAACAGAAGATAATATAATAGTTAAAAGGAAGGAATCTGCACAAACAATTTCTATAACAACAACAACAACATGATCGAATCCGCTCTTAGTGTTTACGTAATTTCACTTTAAGTACACTATATTGCCATCATGTATCCACAATACATCCTAATTGCAAAGTGTTAGCAAAGAAAACAATATATTACCTTAACACGGAACACCTCAAGAATAATCTGAGTTCCTTAGCATACCAATCCATAGCAATCGGATGAACCATCAAGAAGCAGATAGAAACTAAAAGTGTGACTTTTAATACAACATGCAAGCACATACAGAATTTACCATGATGAACATCTCAAATACATCAAACATCGGAAGCAATTGTTACCTTAGAGTCACCCCGGCAGGTGGCGGGGTAAAGGAGAGAGGAGGAGCACAGTCGATGGTGAAGCTCTCAACGGCGGTGGCACAGGGAAAGGAGGCGTTGGCGCGTGAGGAGGCGGTGAAGATTCAGGCTCCCACCCGGCCGTCTCTCGCAGCGGAGGTGTGGGGAGGAGGAGGCGGCGGGAGCGGAGGAGCGGGGAGGAGGCGGCGGAGGGGTGGGGAGGAGGAGGCGCGGCGACGCGGGGTGGGGAGGAGGAAAAGGCGGCGGCGGGGGGGGGAGGAGGCGGCGGCGCGGAGGGGGGGGGGAGGAGGAGGCAACGCGCAGGGAGGGGAGGAGGGGAGGAGGCGGCGGCGGGGTGGGGAGGAGGAGGTTTGCGGAGTGGGGAGGAGGCGGTGGCGGAGCGGAGGTGGGGGAGGCGGCGCGGGCGCGGGTGGGGAGGAGGAGGCGGCGGCGGCGCGGGTGGGGAGGAGGAGGCGGCGGCAAGGGGTGGGGCGAGGGGCTAGGGTTTTGGGAGGCGGAGATGGGGTCGGGAGAGGGGAGGAGGCGCGCGGGTGGGGGGAGGCGGTGCAGGGGGGGAGGCGGGCGCGGGGTGGCGAGAGGGGAGGCGGCGTGCGGGCGGGAGGAGGCGACGCGGGGTGGGGAGGGGAGGAGGCGCGCGTGGGGTGGGAGGCGCGCGGGGTGGGGTGAGGGGAGGTGCGGCGCGTGGGGTGGGAGGCGCGCGGGGTGGGGAGAGGGGAGGAGCGGCGCGTGAGGTGGATGTACGGTTCGGATTTTATCTCGTAATCAGATCGGAGGGCTGAGAGGAGAGGAGTGACGACGGACCAACCACCAATTGATTCTTTTATAATAGTAAAGATATATATATATGTATGTATGTATATATATATATATACATATCATGTATGGCATAACAAAGGATAGGCTCGGGTTTACTTTATTTTGCCAGAAGTTGCGTTTTAAAAGACTTAATATATATAAGAAATTCCTAAACCTAGCCTTTGAACCAAAAACTTTATAATACCTTTGAATACAAGATTTTATAGAATAAGTACAGATCTCATCCATCAACCCAAGTTGCTTGTTCCACAAAAATCAATTTTCAGCGTTGTAGCCGCTTAACTTACACTGGGACGGCACCCAGGACAACACAAATTAGGGTATTTCTCTACCATCCCTTTGCTCGTGTTCACACCTTCACGTAACCACACTAGAGGTATGCAGATTAGTTAGCCCCGCCTACATTTTGCCAGCTTGTGGTTGTACTGTTGTACCTTGGGAGGTCATCATGAGATTCAATCCTTAGAGTTACCTGGGCGTTACTACCGCTAACCACTCTCTCGTGCACCACTGCACCACACCCCCGGACCATTCGCCCAGGTATTTAAGCAAGTTGAGATTTTTGGGAACATAAAAATATCCTTGTCCAATTACACCAACCATTCTCACCCTGTCTTCCCAAATCAAGTACTTATAGTTTAAAATGATGCTGGGACCATTCTCCCCCGAGTATCTAAGCACAACTAAGCATGGTATATACTTACAGACTTATTTTCGAAAGAATACAATTATGGTTTTACTAGGGTGACAAGGCTCACATATTCAATTATTCTAAAAGAAGGTATTACTAACAAACTTATTAATTGGTAAGTAACTAGGGTATGGAAATCAGGCATATACTTAGCACATAAAATAATAGCATGCAGTTGATAATTTAAATAGAAATAAATTGCCAAAAATGGTAGGTCCAATATGATCAAAGTATTGACTCGCTTGGTTCACAATTGTCTGGGTTTTGCTGGCCTGGGTCATGGTTGGCCTCTGCTTCTACTTCCTGGTCCTCGTAGGCTAACGTTTCGTTGAACACATAGTTTAAAGAAAACAAAATAAATTAACATAGCCAAATAAAATCTCGATAAAGATTCACATGAACTCAGAAATTTATGGTCTTGATTCCATTGAACAAGAATTATCTTAAATGTATATTTGAATTTTTCTCATTGATTTCATATTCGAAAGGAATTAATTATGAATTTTAACATTATAATTAATTTAACATAACCAAGTAAATTTTGCGTCAAAGATTTATTTGTGCTCAGAAATTTTTGATTTCGGTTTCTCTGGATAGAGGGCGAATTTTGATGAATTTAGAAATTGGTTTCACCAAATTTGGATTTAAAATGCAAAAATTATTCATGTATAAAGCTCTCAGCCCGAGCTAAATCAGGAAAACTAAAAGAAGTGACACGCGTCGGGCGGTGGGCAACCGAACGCGAGGATCATCCGATCCCAATCGGTCGGCTCTGGACACACGCGGGCACGCGGGGACACATGGGAGCCGCGTGGGCCGCCCGATCGGCATCGGATGGGCCGAATGCAGGCGCGCGCACGCGCGTACCGGTTGGGCGCGAGACGTCCGATCGCCATCCGATGATCCACTTCAAACGTGGCCGCTCAGTCGTCGTCTACCTCGCGCCCGCAGCGAGGAAGCTCACTCCGGCGCTTACCCTCGGTGACAGAGGCTACGGCCGATCGTGCGAATTCAAAGAATGGAATGCTCATGATCCCGCGCTCATCTACCTGAACTCTCGTCAACCAATTTGGCCGGACGAGCGTCGCCGGCGAGCATTGGCGGCGACGGGACCAGGGGAAAACCGATACGGCGAACCACGGTATTGCAATTCAATTAACTGAGCGGTGAGTATCTATGGATATATACGAAGCTACCTCGGAGGTCTTGGGAACTTGTGAGCAGCCGAGGAGGTCTGTCGGCGTGCGCCGGCGGAGCACGGGGAGGCTTCACGGTGAGGGAGCAGTACAGGCACGGGGAGCTTTGGGGGATGACCGGAATGGAGTCGCCGGGCCCTCGTGGTGCTCCAGGTGGAAGGAATCGGCTCGAGGTGGAGCCAATCAGCGATGAGCCCGATCGTTGGAGTTGGGGAAGAAGTGAGCTCCGACGAGCTACAAGGCAAAACAACCTGATTGCTTTCGGTGAGAGCGAGGGAAAGGTGTAGGGAGCCGGATGAAGGTCTTGGTGGGCTTTATAGTGGGCGGGGTAGACCTAGCTACGGGGAAAGCTCGCAGCGGCATTTAATGGTGAGATTTTGCAATCGCACGACCACAGTGAGAGGGAAGCGACGTGGTGATCCATTGAGGCCAAGGGGGTGAGGCTTGGAGTACGGAGATCACGCCGGATCAAGTGAAATGGGATTTGATCGATCGGAGAGAAGATTTGCGGGGATACGGCAGCGTACGGTGGTAGCGGCGAGGATTTGGGGTGATCGAGGCCATGGTACGGCTTTAATTCGCCGGGTATGGTAAGGGCAGCGTGGGGGTGTAGCTCGACGTGGGCGTGGCGCGGGCAGTGCGTGGCTAAGAGATAAACAAAGAAGGGAGAGCAGAGAGCGTCGGCGCGCGTGAGGCACAGAGGCAAAACAGGCACGGGCACGGGAGTAACAGAGGAGAGGAGGGCACGCGGCGAGTGGAGAGAGGGAAAAGAGGAAAGAGAGGGAGAGCGCGTGTGAGGAAGGGCTGGTCGGCCGGGCTGATTTGCTCGGTCGTCTGGCCCAATCATTTTGTTTCTCCCTTTATATATATATATATTTTTTATTTTTGTAGTTTTTATTTATTTATTCACTTCTGGATTTTAATTCAATTATATTCTCGATTTCATATTATTTGCATGTGATATTTTTGCACATATGCCCCATTTAAATTTTCTCTTTTCACTTGTATCCTCCATACTTATTATTCTTAATACGTATTTTCTCATGTAAATTTTTGATTTATTTCTTTGTTTAAATTAGGGGACCCCTGGCCAAAACCTTTCTGAAAATCCAGAAGTTTAAGATTGCCAAATAACACCAAATTCAATAAACCCCAATTTTCTTAACATTTTATTTTCTTCCAAAAGTTAGGGTGTTACAAAGCTACCCTCCTTAAAGGAATCTCGACCCCGAGATTCAGCCTAGCTCAAGAATAGATTGGGGTAATCTTGTCGCAGTTGATCTTCACGCTCCCATGTTGCCTCCTTTTTGGTATGATGATTCCATTGCACTCTACACATCCGGATAGCTTGATTTCTCGTCCTCTTTTCCACTATGTCGAGGATTTTGATAGGACGCTCTTGATATGTTAGGTCTTTTTCGACTTCAATCTCTTGTAACGGAGTCCGATCTTCGGGCACTCGAAGGCACTTCTTGAGTTGTGACACATGAAATACATCGTGTATATCTGCGAGGTTTGCAGGTAGATCCAATTGATAGGCTACTTCTCCTTTCCTAGCCTTTATTGGAAATGGTCCAACATACCGGGGAGCGAGTTTACCTTTAACTTTAAATCTCCTGACTCCCCTCAAAGGTGATACCTTTAAATATACATGGTCCCCGACCTCAAACTGCAAGGGCCTTCTCCTTTTGTCTGCATAACTCTTTTGTCTGGACCGAGCGGCTTGCAGGCGATCCCTAATCAAACAGACCTTCTCTTCAGCTTGCTGCAGTGTATCTGGACCAAAAATGGAACCTTCCCCTACCTCAGACCAATGTAGAGGTGTCCGACACTTCCTGCCATACAAGGCTTCAAACAGAGACATCTTTAAACTGGTTTGGTAGCTGTTGTTATAAGCAAACTCCGCATAGGGTAGGCATTTGTCCCAATCCATAGCAAAATCCAAGGCACTGGCTCGAAGCATATCTTCGAGTATTTGGTTTACCGTTTTCGTTTGTCCAACAGTCTAAGGGTGATAGGCAGTGCTAAAATCCAGGTGACTGCCTAATGCCTCAAGAAGACTTGCCCAGAAATGTGAGGTAAACTGAGCACCCCAATCGGAGACTATCCTCTTGGGTACACCATGTAGACACACAATACGAGACATATACAACTCTGCTAGCTTATCTCCTTTGTATGTGGTCTTCACTGGAATGAAGTGGGCAACCTTTGTCAGCCTGTCCCCTATGACCCATATGGAGTCATAGCCAGTCTTAGTCCGGGGTAAACCCGTAATAAAATCCATCCCAACTTTCTCCCATTTCCACTGTGGTATTTGCAATGGTTGCAGTAATCCAGCTGGCCATTGATGTTCAGCCTTCACTCTCTGACATACATCGCAGCAAGCGACATACTCCGCGATATCCCTCTTCATTCT
The DNA here is from genome assembly GCA_036346265.1 of Melocanna baccifera. NCBI lineage: Eukaryota > Viridiplantae > Streptophyta > Magnoliopsida > Poales > Poaceae > Melocanna > Melocanna baccifera. Next base: position 12,201,959 of record CM070689.1, on the reverse strand, counting down.
TGGCCACCAATACCATTGCTTCAAATCTTGATACATCTTGGTGCTCCCTAGATGAAGGGAGTATGCTGAACAATGCGCTTCCCTTAGTATCAGGTTCTTTAGATCCTTCTGATGGGGAATGAAAAGTCGTGTCCCATATCTCAGAATCCCTTATGAATCCTCGATCATCTTGGGAGCATTCCCTTTTGCCATTTGACTTCTCAGCCTCATCGTTGTTGAGTTGTCCTTTTGGACAGCTATAATCACATCATCCACACACGGTTGGAGCGCTACATATTCTACTGTGCCAGGTTCTACCAATTCTAGGTTAAAGGCTAGCATTTCCTTGTGTAGTGTTGGTTGCTGTACCTTGACCACAAGGTTGTTGTAGTACGCCTTACGAATTAGGGCATCGGCCACCACGTTAGCTTTGCCAGGGTGGTAGTCGATGCCTAGATCGTAGTCCTTGATCAGTTTCAGCCATCTTCTTTGCCTCAGATTAAGATCCGGTTGGGTGAAAACGTACTTGAGACTTTTATGATCGGTGTATACATCACAGTGATTACCGATTAAATAGTGTCGCCAGATTTTTAAGGCATGAATCACTGATGCCAATTCCAAATCATGTGTGGGATAATTTACTTCATGAGGGCGACGCTGCCTCAAAGCATATGCTACCAATTTTCGTCCTTGCATCAGTACACACCCCAACCCTTGGTGGGAAGCATCACAATATACTTCAAAGTCTTCTCGAATGTCAGGCAAAACCAAAACAGGAGTGGAAGTTAACTTGACCTTCAGTTCCTGGAAACTTTCTTCACAAGCCTTGGTCCATTCAAACATCTGTTCCTTTTTGAGCAGTTGGGTTAATGGCCTGGCGATCTTAGAGAATCCTTCTATAAACCTTCTGTAATATCCTGCTAAACCAAGAAAACTCCTTAATTCGGTGACAGTTGTAGGCTGCTTCCATTCTACTATAGCTTCAACCTTGGCAGGGTCCACAGATACTCCGTTTGCTGACACAATGTGTCCTAGGAAACTAATATCACTGAGCCAAAACTCACACTTACTGAATTTGGCATAGAGTTTGTGCTCCTTTAATTTCCCCAAAACCAGGTGCAAGTGTCTAGCATGATCCTCGACAGTCCTGGAATAGATAAGAATATCATCTATAAATACCACCACAAACTTATCCAGGTACTCCATGAACACTTTATTCATGAGGTTCATGAAATATGCCGGGGCATTGGTCAATCCAAAGGACATGACTGTAAACTCATACAGCCCGTATCTAGTGGTAAAGGCTGTCTTGGGGATGTCTTCGGGTCTAATCTTCAGCTGGTGGTATCCTGGCCTCAAATCGATTTTGGAGAATACAGTGGCTCCTCCTAATTGATCAAATAAGTCATCAATCCTAGGAAGGGGATATTTGTTCTTAATGGTTACCTCGTTCAAGGCACGATAATCCACACACATCCTAGCAGTGCCGTCCTTCTTCTTAAGAATAGTACAGGAGATCCCCACAGGGATGAACTGGGCCTGATGAAACCCTTCTCTTGCAGCTCGTGAAGTTGCTTCTTGAGTTCTTCCAATTCTTCGACGGTCATCCTATAGGGTCGCTTGGCTATTGGAGCGGCTCCAAGCTTCAAGTTAATGATGAACTCCAGGTCTCTGTCTGGGGGCATGCCTGGCAACTCTTCTGGAAACACCTCAGGATAATCCTGGGCTACCATCATTCCTTCTAGAGGTACATCCTCGCAATAGAAAATCATACGCCCCCCATCGATATGGTCGGTCCACTATGACTCTTATGGTCACCCCTGGGCATTTGGTCAGACTAACAATTCTGGTAGCACAATCTATTACTCCTTGGTACTTGACTAACCAATCCATCCCTAAAATAACATCCAGAGTCTGTGAGTGCAACACTATGAGTCAGCCAAGAAATTGGTATATTCCATGGTGAGTACAACTTTTGGGCATACTAGGGTGGCTGTGATGGTTCCAGCAGGTGAACTGAAAATCACTGGTTTCTTCAATGGGTATGCTAGCAATCCTACCCTATCCACATATTTCTTTGCTATGCATGAATGTGAATCCCCAGAATCAAAGAGTACACATGCGGGAATAGTCTTGACAGAGAATGTACCCATCAGGACTCCTGCTGCATCTTGAGCTTCTTCAGCAGTGATATGGTTCATCCTGCCGCGGTTGGGAGCTGAGGCAGTCTTGTTGGCTTGAGGTGTCTGGTACCCCTTGCCTGATGCCGATGCCTGACCTCGGACTGGAGTAGTGCCTAGATTAAATTTTACTGGGGTGATGGTCTTGTTCGGGCATCGGTAAGCAAAGTGTCCCTTTTCACCACAACTGTAACAGCTGAGGTTAACGGCAGGATTTCCCCCTGTGGATTGGCCACTGGATCTGGGGGCTTGGGGAGTGTTGCCACAAGTGCGGGGAGCCGTGTTAGATGCCTGTTGTTGGTTGTAGGAAGGGTTGTTGAAAAACCTCTGGATAAACCTTCCCTGTGGCCTCTGCACTACCTGCTTCCTTTTGCGGCTGGCCTCCAGATTCTTCCTCTCATTCTGCAAAATGAGAGTCTTGTTTACCAACTGGTGGAAGCTGGTAATGTCTTGGATGATCAGTTGTACCCTCAGTTCTTCGTTCATGCCTTCAAAGAACCTGTCTATCTTCTCCTCATCATCTGTTACATCCTTCGGGGCAAATCGGGCAAGTTGATTGAACTTGGTGAGGTACTCACTTACTGACATGTTCCCTTGCTTCAAGGTGCAGAATTCATTTTTCTTCATCCGCATGACACAGGCAGGGACGAAGTTGGTTTTGAAGGCAGTCTTGAATTCGGTCCATGTAATGGCTGTAGGGGCACGCCGAGCTCGTGGGGCTTGGTGAGGTCCTTGCCCTGCAGCTACCTCCTCTTCCGAATCATCACCAGCGGGTGCTTATTCTTGACCACGGGAAGAAACATAGTTCTCCCACCAGGTAGCAGCTGCTCCCTTTAGCTGATGGGCAGCGAAGATTACCTTGTCTTCTTCAGTATACTTGGCCAACTTAAGCTTTCTTTCGGTATCCCGAAGCCAATCTTCAGCTTCGAGAGGTTCATCGGCAAATGAAAAAGTCAAGGGTCTAGTCCTCAGAAAATCTCCCAGTTTGGTGTTGTGGCCGCCTGAATTGTCCTGCTGACTGGTGTGAATAGCTTGCAACAGCTGGGTCTATTGGGCCATAACTTGGAACAGGGTAGGATACTCCGGTGGGGGTGGTGCATTAGCTTCTTGGCCCGCCTGGGGTGCATCCTGACTGGTGCCGGCCGCGGCTTGCGTGCCTGGGGCAGCGCTGGCCTGAGCCCTGGTTACCCTTTGTGTGGCCATCTGCATACACTAACCGCATTTCAAACGGACACACAAGCGCGCGGGCTTTTTGGCCCAAGAACCAACTTCACTTAAGAACCAATCAAAGTAAAATAAATGACAAAGCAAATACAATACAAGGCCTATTCATGGCCGCATTCATACATAGGATGGATTGTTCTTACAACTCCCTTCGGCACCTAGGCCGGGAGCAAAATAAGTTCAGCTACGATCTAGAGCCTAATGCAGCTGGCTCCTACGAGTACGGTGCTCCTTACCACAATCGAGCACTAACCAAAAGTCTTCCTACTTCCTTCAAGGCAAGCTCCTCATGACGGGGTGTAGTCCACGGTCTCTGAGCGGGAGCGACTACCACTGTACTCAGAAGGGTCGGTGTCAGAACGTGAACTGGACCGGCTGCGGATGTAGACTGGTACTCCCAAGGTGACAACATCTTGCGGTCCTGGAATTCGCACGCTCTTGCGGGCCGTTCGCCTGGTGCGAGGCCTGCTGGGCCTAGGCTGGGATGGGGCAGGATCTGGCCTAATGACGGGCGATGCTGCGGGGCTTGGAGCATAGATGGCTGCAGCTCATCGCATCCTCAGAATTCGGTGGAGGGCGCAGCTCCTTTATACCTCAAGAAGCGCTGCTGCACTTAGCGAATCGGCTCGAGTGCTCGTTCACGCATATGATCAGCGGGTGAGCCGGCGTGAGGTAGCCTATTTCCTCCAATGCTATGGTGTATGTGGCTCCCAATGCCCGAGTGAGATGAACTTGGTGGGTCAGCACAGGATTGTCCTCGTGGTCAGGCGTGAAGGTCCCATGGTGGATCTCCCCATCCTTGCACGATGAAAAGTAAAAGAATGGGGATTGCAGGAGTTCCGGCCCATGAATATCACGAAGCCGGGCAGCAGCTATGCGAGCGGCATCCTGCAAAGCAGTAGTACCGTTGCATCGTCGGTGTCGGCTCCTGAATATGTGAGGTGGGTTCGTCTCCTCACGGGCGTACAGGAAGATTTCCATGAGCCACGACTCATGGAGTCCCTCGCCAGACTTGCGGCCACGGTACATAGGCTAGTCCTTGTATCCCAGGTAATGAAGCAACCTACGTAGAATGCTCGCAAACTCACCCTCTGTTTGGCCATGCGAGAAGTAATCCCAGGTTTCATCTGCAGCTCCAGCCATCTATCAGAGAAGGACTAATTAGCATTTTTCGTAAAACAACAAAATGACAGACAAGAGTAGGACTAGGAGAGGTAAGGAAGGGATTATTATGCTATGATTTTTGAAAAATTTTCTTTATAAGTTTATGAAATTAGGTCATCGGTTCCTCCTAGTAGCCTTCCCAAGGTTTTACCCTACAGTCATTGGCTCTGATACCAGCTCTGTCGGACCTACATTTTTAATCCAAAATCCTTTGTGATGCCACTGCACTATTCCCTGAATCAGTAGATATTGCTCACAATACATTGCTGATTCAGTCCAATCATCGCATCATGATGATCATACAGTCAAAATAAAGTATAATTTACATCAGAGTTCAAAAGTAAACCTCGTCGGGCAATTGTCTTACATAACGGCCACTCTAGGCAGATATTACAACCCAAAAGATATAGCAGCGGAAGATAATAGTGATAGCGGAACCATAAGCCACAGGCAGTTGACTGGGGGTAAATGTACACGTCTATATTACCAGGTTCTGATCATATAGGCAAGTACCCTTACGGCAAGTCTACTACCTAGGGTCGAGTATTTTGAAAGTCGTCCTAGTTTCTTTTGTCAGATCCTTGGCTGGGCGCATCCTCGTAAGCATAGTGATCCTACTCTCCTGCTTCTGAATTTGATTATGCGAGTGTGAGCACTCTAACCCCGTGCTCAGCGAGCCAATACACAGAATGCAAATTATATATATATATATATATATATATATATATATATATATATATATATCATGTATGGCATAACAAAGGATAGGCTCGGGTTTACTTTATTTTGCCAGAAGTTGCGTTTTAAAAGACTTAATATATATAAGAAATTCCTAGACCTAGCCTTTGAACCAAAAACTTTATAATACCTTTGAATACAAGATTTTATAGAATAAGTACAGATCTCATCCATCAACCCAAGTTGCTTGTTCCACAAAAATTAATTTTCAGCGTTGTAGCCGCTTAACTTACCACTGGGACGGCACCCAGGACAACACAAATCAGGGCCTTTCTCTACCCTCAACTTTACCCATTCCACCCACCAGGTTTTTGAAATAGAACTATATCTAGTCATGTTCCCATGTCCGCCCTTGGCCGTGGACACGGCTATTCGAATAGTTTTTGTACTCTGCAGAGTTTGTACACTCTACCCACAAGAGATAGATCTTCCCATTGCCCCACATGATTCCTTAGCCACGTGGTCGAGTAGACTATCACAAGACTGTTACAATGCATAATCCTACTTGTGGTTACGTCCGCTAAGGTCTATCTTCTGTAGGATGCGTACATCCTTCGAGAAGGGTCTCTCGTGAGCCATCACGGGCAAAGGCGGGGATGAGACCATCCATCCCTTTGCTCGTGTTCACACCTTCACGTAACCACACTAGAGCTATGCAGATTAGTTAGCCCCGCCTACATTTTGCCAGCTTGTGGTTGTACTGTTGTACCTTGGGAGGTCGTCACGAGATTCAGTCCTTAGAGTTACCTGGGCAGTACTACCGCTAACCACTCTCTCGTGCACCACTGCACCACACCCCCGGACCATCCGCCCAGGTATTTAAGCAAGTTGAGATTTTTGGGAACATAAAAATATCCTTGTCCAATTACACCAACCATTCTCACCATGTTTTCCCAAATTAAGTACTCATAGTTTAAAATGATGCTGGGACCATTCTCCCCCGAGTATCTAAGCACAACTAAGCATGGTATATACTTACGGACTTATTTTCGAAAGAATACAATTATGGTTTTACTAGGGTGACAAGGCTCACATATTCAATTATTCTAAAAGAAGGTATTACTAACAAACTTATTAATTGGTAAGTAACTAGGGTATGGAAATCAGGCATATACTTAGCACATAAAATAATAGCATGCAGTTGATAATTTAAATAGAAATAAATTGCCAAAAATGGTAGGTCCAATATGATCAAAGTATTGACTCGCCTCGTTCACAATTGTCTGGGTTTTGCTGGCCTGGGTCATGGTTGGCCTCTGCTTCTGCTTCCTGGTCCTCGTAGGCTAACGTTTCGTTGAATGCATAGTTTAAAGAAAACAAAATAAATTAACATAGCCAAATAAAATCTCGATAAAGATTCACATGAACTCAGAAATTTATGGTCTTGATTCCATTGAACAAGAATTATCTTAAATGTATATTAGAATTTTCTCTTTTAAATGCACATATGCCCCATTTAAATTTTCTCTTTTAACTTGTATCCTCCATATCTTATTATTCTTAATACGTATTTTCTCATGTAAAATTTTGATTTATTTCTTTGTTTAATTTAGGGGACCCCTGGCCAAAACCTTTCTGAAAATCCAGAAGTTTAAGATTGCCAAATAACACCAAATTCAATAAACGCCAATTTTCTTAACATTTTATTTTCTTCCAAAAGTTAGGGTGTTACAATTGTTGGGAAGGTCAACTTTTCTGCCATCAATTCTCTAGCCTTTTTTCCTTTGCTAAGGAGCCAGATATTTCTGTTCATAATTTACTTGCCCTCTCTGACCCGTTGGATCACCTTCAACTTCCTCTGTCAGCGAAGGCCTTTGACGAATATGAAGTGCTTCAAACCTGGTTAAGTATGATGCAGTTGAGCGATGGTTATGATTCTTGGACTTATATTTAGGGTCATGGAGGCTACACTTCAAGAAGGTATTACATACAGCAATATGGTTCCCTCCATATTTCCCCTGGTTATATGCTTATATGGAAAAGTAAGTGCACCATGAAGCTCAAAGTCTTTGCCTGGCTCCTACTTATGGACATATTAAATACTAGAGATCTCCTAAAAAGGGAAAAAAATCACATAGATGGCCTTACAACCTGTGTTATGTGTAATGGGGATGAGGAGAAAACATCATTTCATCTATTTTTGGCTACTCTTTTAGTTCATAGTGTTGACAGTACCTTGGGATCACCTGGCAACTAAATCCAAATATTGAGCGTATGATTCTCTTCACTAGACACACATCTAGCATACCATGTTTCATGGAGATTTTTATTATTGCTGCTTGGCACATTTGGAAACAAAGAAATGGGGACATTTTTTATGCTTCCACTGCTAACCTAGCGAATTAGAAGTGCTCTTTCAAGGGAGATGTCATTCTGCACTTGTGTAGAATTAAGCCAGCTAATCATAAAAATCTTTGTAATTGGCTAGATAATCTTTAAGGATCCTCTCCTTTTCTTTGTATTGTAACCTTTATTTTATTTCTTTTAATATATTACCACAGTAGGAGTCTCTCCTACTATTTTCCCTCAAAAAAAGAAAGTAAAGAAAAATAAAAGGGAAGGAAAAAAGATGGGCCAAGAAAAGATGGATTCAAACCAGAAAAAATGGATTCAATATTTTTCTGGAAATTTTTTAGATTTCAAATTTGGAATTTGAACAGGGAACTGGAAATTGCAATTTTAAATTCCAGGATTGCACAGAAGAACCAAATAAACTCTAAATTTGAAAATAAATTTTTACAGAAAGCCTAATTATATATAATATATTTATGTATAAATTATTATTTTAACTTTGGGAACAAAAAAAGCCTTTTAAACACAGAAAATCAATGCAAATAAATTTGAGCTCCCAAAAACCAAATAACACTTAAATTTTATCTTTACTTTAATTAAATTAATTATTATTGAAATAAAAACCTAGGCTAGGATAAGACTACTATTAGGCCCTAACATTGTGCAAGAGAATGACAAGAAAATTTAGATAATCCAAGAACAGTTTAGGATTGCCCAAAGTATACAGAAGAGCTACACTGATCGACATAGGACAGATCTCAGGTTTGAAGTTAGAGACTATGTGTATTTCAAAGTGTCACCAATGTGCGGAGTTCACCAATTTGGAATAAGAGGAAAGCTAAGTCCTAGTTACGTTGGACCATTTCAAATCCTAGAACAAAAAGGCACAATGGCTAACCAATTGAAATTGCCTAGTCAGCTGTCTAGAATCCACAATGTGTTCCATGTGTCTCAAATCAAAAAGTATGTCCAGGAACCATCACTGCAACTAACCAACTTAGACGTACCTTTACAAGATGACCTAACCTATGAAGAGCATATCGTGAAGATCCTAGGGACTGAGGACCGAAAGTTAAGGAATTAGACTATGCATTTCAAAAAAAAAGTGCTATGAAAGAATCATTCGGTCCGCGAAACTACATGGGAAATCTTTCCTAGGGGGAGGCTAAAATGACCCCCACTCTTAACTAAATTAAATAGTGCAATTAACTTCATTAAGAAACAAATGACATAATTACAACACGGAAAAATATTACAACACTAGAATACATAGAGCGCAAGTGGCAAAACCAGATGTTAATTAATTACATCAGTTGCATAATCATAGAAAAAATAAAATTTTGGTTTAAATCTTTCATCATCATACATTCTCATTTACATGCATATATGTGTAGTTGCATTTCCAATTGTCTGAATCGTAAGTGTCACGGGTCGGTCGACGCTGAAAACCTGCATTTGTTAGATAGACCAAAACCCTAGTGTTGCAACAATACAAGAGAGAATAAAAGAAAAAGAAGGAGGTAGTCATCAGAATCCGTTCGGTTTAAAATACAAAAATCCAGCACTCATGGAGATACCATGACCATCAGAGGCTATCTAGCACCTCTCACTTTAGTGGGATTCACCGACTTCAAATTTCACCGACCATACCTAAACCAAAGGAGAACCGGACCACAGTGCCAAAACCACCCCAAGGAGCTTCAGTCCATAAGGGTAACCCATTTTCCATCGCTCACAGGAACACGAGGGGAGACAACATACAAAACCAAACAAGAGAGAGGGAGAGAGAGAGAGGTGACTGCATTCCCACTACTTCCCCAAGCCTTAGAGTAGGAGAGGAGACTAACTCACTCGCCTCCACCACCCCCATTCCATCCCCCATCCAGATCCCATTGCACCAACGGCAAGAGTGAGAGAGCAAGCCGAGACTTGGTGTCACTAGAGAGGCACTAGAGGAATAGGATATGGTGTTCAAAAGAAGTCATGGAAGGCCAAAGAGGAGGGAATCACAAACACGACGGCTTGGGAGCAAAGAACCAACCAAACTGACCGGGACTAGAGGAGGAGAAGGTCAACTAGCCGAGAGAGCATGTGGGGAAGGGCCACTGCCACCATCGTCACCAATCCATTTCCATCCTAACCAAACCAAGTAGGTTACCCCCATCCCTATCCCTTTCCTTATCACCCACATCTCACACATGAAGCACAACATGTCATGGTGATCTCACCAGTTGAGTAGAGTAATAGCATAAGGGGAAGGGGGAGCTAGCTCTCACCTTGGTAGGGTAGATCCGCGATGGGAAACATCACCAGCTCACGGTAAAGGGACCTACAAATGGTTGTTGGTGTGCTCTTAGTAGGCCGACATGCTTGCTATCAAGTGCATGTGAACATCCAAGTTCTATCATAGTGACTCAACCGCTAGTCGTCACCACCACCACCACATCCACATGTGCACGAGCAAATAAAAAATGAATCAACCATAAAATGGGTAAAGAACATGAAATAGATCATGTTTCAGCTCGGATTAGAAGGGAGCGAGCCTTGATTCGGTGGAGCCATGCAAAATCCACCACCATCGGCACCTGGATTCGACCAAAAGAGGAAGAGAAGAGACCGTCAGGGAACCGACGACGGAAGATGAATACACCTCATCAAATCAGCACCCGAACCATCGATGTCGCGCCCAAAGGTTTCACCCTCAGTGTTGTAGGGCTATGACGATGGGGAGGCGACATGAGACCATAGTGGAGGGAGGACACCAGCAACGAATCGCTGGTGGAACTGATGAACCAAAATGGGAACTGAGTGGACGAGAGAGAGGAGCAAGGGGAGCCAAACGAGCAAGTGCACAACATGAGTGCATATATTTGTGTTGATTTCGTTGTGTGAGTGTGTTTTTGTGTGTTAGGGTATCTACGGGCAGACGTGCAAGTCGACTGGCGAGCCTGCGTGAGTTGTGTTGGGCCAGCATAACTGTGGGCTATCATGGTGTGTGGGCCGACACTAGTCCGGCCAAAGAGAGTTGTGATGAGGGAAAAAAATAAATTAGGACGATAAGAAATTATGTGAAAGTGAATAAAATTATGAAGTTCAATCACTCACAGTAAATTACCAAACCTCAAATTGAATTGCCTTGACTAAAATGAAGTGCCGAAGATACTCTTGTCGATTACCCGTCATGCGTCATCTCTCCTCTGGACTAGATGGTGTAGGCGAAGGTAGGGGTACTGGTGACTATGGCTATGGTTCTTCCATAGCTTCCTCTTGCTCTGCTGCACTGGGCGTTGCTGTGTATTGCTCTTCAAACTTCTAGATAAACTTTGACATACTGATTCTGTACAGCTTGCAAAGGTGTTGAGGATGCTGCGTGGAACGAGAGTGGTCATGTTAAGGATCAGGGTGAGGTGGATGCCCTATTCGGTAGTTGGAACGAATAGACAACATTTAGTGCCTCATCTTCGAGAGATGGGGTATATAAATAATCTGCATTTTCCTTTTGTACCTATTATTTGTACTAAATACCTTAGCCATGTGTGGCTAATTGTTGTAATAATACAAAGTCTCTAGTATTGTTCTACTGTATAACTCTAGTAAAACTTATTATTTCTTAAGGCGTTGAACTTAGGGAATAATAATCAGCTACCCGATGTCATATTTTAATCATAATGATACGGTCACAACCTATTCATGCCTTGTTGCTGTTTGATTACAATAGGGGTTCTTTGAACAGTGATCGCTCGGGCAGTGTGCAAATCTAGGCCATGATCATATTGGCTTCTAAATACTGCTTTTCTACAGTACCTATTTTTCAAACAGAGTGTCTTTTCAAGATGAGGTCTACTAGTTGATTGTAGTACATATTGTAGTGACTTTATTTATATTGACCAAAATCACGCACGATTATCTCTCTCTATAAGCTATTACTATTTATAAATCAAAGTTAAAACCAAAAACTAATATGAACGAATCCTACGTAAATCTAGCATAAGTTGAATTATCACAATGATGCTAGACGTGTTAAGTTCTCTGTGTTTCCAATGTCCGATCGGTCCTTAAATACTCCCTATATTAAGGCAAGGGGATTCCCGACCTCCCCCTGTGCCACATCACCACTTTGCAAAAAAATCCTCCACTTTCTCGTAAGTACGAATCGGTCCTTGCTTTCACATATAGGTCTTTGATTTTTTTACAAAAACATTTCTTTTCTCCATAAATTCGTACGAATTCTTACTTTCGATTTTTCGTATAAAGATGCTCTGTGACACGGTGACTTTTAACTTTAGTTCATATGATATCTAACGTGACATACCGCTGCGCTTCTGCACCTAGTATCCTTGAATAGGTGGGAGTTGCTTGACCGAAGAGGTTGGCTGGCGCATCTGGTGGTGGTTGCTGTCATACTCTCATGCATCCGCGTGACTTCTTGCAATTCTTGGACGATTCTTTGTCAAAGACCGGAGGCGTGCACGGTCAGAGGTGGACAATAATCGTTACACATGTTTTTTCCTTTCCCTCACGTTGATAGCCCATGCGATTCGTGAAACCTAATCGATTGCGTGGTCCATGATAGGCTTACAAACCTTTGGACCAGTACATGGGGTGGATTCGTTTGAGATTATGATTTATAGCTTAAATATTTAAATTCTGGCTATTCGTAAAAGGTAGTACACATAGAAAAATAATCGTATGCGATTTTGACCGATACAGTTAAACTCAGTATACTTTTTTACTGTAATATTTTTCTCACCCTGTCTTGAAAAAACTTACTATTTAAAAGTTAGCTATTGTGATCCGTGCAAGCATAAATTGGCTAAAAATAAAAAGAGAATCTAGCCATGGTTCATGATAGGCTTACAAACGTTTCGACCGGTATATGTGGTTAATTAGGATGGCAACGGGACTATTCCATACGGAGGATGTCTTCCCATCCGCATCCCCTATTTAACTATCAACATTCCTCCTGTCCCCCATCCTCACTGCCAGGAAGAAACTAAGGGGGCGTTCAGAATAGCGATGGCTTTTGGTTTTTACGGAAATTTCATTGTAGTTGGTTTTTTTTACTGTAGCTAAGTTGGCTTATTGGGCATAATTAGATTTAAAAAATATAAAAATAAAAGCGGCACACTAATCTAAAGCGGATAATGCAAATGAATACGGAAAAAAACAAAACTCAAAAATTCGAAAAAAAGAAAGTGACAAAATAGTGCACAGTGCAGCCACCGCGTGTACAGTGAAACGAACGCCAATCGGGGCGATTAGAAGCCCGATTGAGCGCGGCCTAAATTCAAATGATATTAGGTTTATTTTCATAAATTTGTTATAAGGCTAACTAGAAACAATCAAACTTATAATACACAAGATGGTAGAATAATACAAAATAAGTTATATATTGTAGAGTATACAACAATATGTAATGCTAGAAGCAAAATACTCGTGTTTTAGATATGTAAATGCATTACCTTACGTACATCGTATATATGGGTGCATATCGGGGTATCGAAGGGAGCAGGAATGGATGAGACGTTCTTATCCCATATATAAATTATCTGGGCCTGTCCCCTAATAGGAGAAACAGAGAACTAGCCCATTGCCATCCCTGATCATTGCCCAGGGGAGCTAGTCGACGAGCCTCCGAGCTCGACCCTAATCCTTTTTTAAGAGCTTTACTATTGAATAGAAGATGTATAACGCCCAACCCACCCAAGATAGTCTGCATTTGGGGGTACGCCCCATTCTTTTCAAATTCTATTCCTCCGAACATCTTTGAACAAATAAATAGAACTTTTTTATCATCTTTTCAAAGCTATTTATCAAGATAATCTTTTTAAAACGGCTTATCAGCATTCGTTTCGTTCACACGAGTGCTCACACTAGAGCAGAAAAACCATTAAACTAGCAATTTACCGAAAAGAACTCCTCAATACCGACCTTGTGACCCCTCCACCCCAAATGTGGCACGCACAATGCGCTCTCCTCACTGGGTCGAGAATTATGGGGTTCAGGTTCAGCGATGGAACCCTCTCGGATGACAGGCTCCTCCCTCCTCTCACCCTCCAAGCCCTAACCATAGCGAGTGAACACAGCAGCAGCAAAAGAGATCACAAGGTCGCAGAATCCCTTGCCTCGCTGAAGGAAGCAAAGCCACCACCTGTCAGCAACGATCATTTAACAAACAGTCCAGCTGAGAACTCAGTTAATTCCGTTGGCAGTTGACATCATCTTGGACAATAAAACCTGACAGTACACAAGTTCCACACAACATGAACTGCTCTAATGTTGTGTACACATCCAAAATAAACACTACCGTTGACTTGGATTGACTTAAAACTCCAAAATCCACCAAAAAGCTTTCTTCTCAAAAATGACTAAACTTTTGAGCATGCTATGAACTAAATTGGAATCAGATCATCACAACAAAATATGAATCTGAGCCCATCCCTTAAGCCCCTGAAACAGACCCAACACAATCGTACATAACTGCCGAAATCAATAGCAAAGTCCATATGCATCAGGTGCTAATGGCAGTCTAGTGCAAATGACAACCAATCCCCACTACATGCCAAAAGCCCAGATCAAAGAACTCTCACGAGCAGAGAATAACTTTCGACAAGTATCATAGTAGTTTAAACATAAAGTAATGCAGGCTACATTCGACACACCTTATAGATAATTATCTTTTTGTGCTTTGCTGTGATAGTGTGCAGCAGGATCGATCGTTTCATCAGACACTTCAAAAAGTACTCAAATTTCCACAACTGAATGTAATATAACACCATCAGATGCAGCGAGGAAGCAAGTACAAAACTAAAGGAAGCAATTCAAAAATCAGAATTATTCTTGGCTTGGAGCACCATTTGAACCCTCCTCCATAGGCTCTGCTTCTGCTGCATCGCCTTTCTTACCTATACATGAGAAAAGGAAGTTAAGTTGCTGGAACTATACAGTTCTAAGCCAGACTGATTATCAAACATCAGCAACAGCATGTAACAAGACTGATTATCAAAAATCAGCAACAGCATGTAACGCACAGCCTCCAAAAATAAACAGCTCAGTGATTGCAGGACAAACCTTTCTTCTTCTTTCCACCACCCTTCTTCTTAGTTTTCGTCCCCAAAGCAAGCCATCCCTTAATCTCAGCGTTGTCTTCAATGGATTTTGAGGGCTGCAACTCCTGAAGTGGATGTGATGTTATCCGATCTGATCCATTTGGCATCAGCAACACAGTGAACTTTATGTGTGCAACAAGATCGCCTGCATGAAGCACCAACTATTAAGACAGTCACAGGAAACTAGAAAGAAGACAGACACCAGCAATTAACATCAGATGAAGTTTGTAAAAAAATTACAAATAAGCACACAACCAATTCTCATAGAAAGTTCACAAGGTTCACAGAGGTTTGCACAGAACACAAGGATAATATTTGACGAAAACTTGCAAAAACAATTTCAAAAATTCCATAGTAGTTCGACACTAGAGGATAATATTTTTTACCTGGCTTCTCGTGAAGTACAGGGTATGGCTGCAATAGCTCATGATTCATGCATTCCACTAAGCCTAAGCGTGCACGCTTCTCTTCCAATGCCCTGGGACAACCCATAATTTATGTTGTAATAGAATGAACCAGAAGGAAAAGCATCAAAAGCCAATGTGCAGCGCAACCTAGCAGTGAAGGGCATGATTGGAAACTTCTGGCTAATCTCACTGAAAATGAACCTCGAGGCTTTCATCTTCAAATGATAATTCTTGTCTACAGCTCTTTTATAGATGGTGGTCTGCTTCTCATCCAATAACTTAGGCTGTAAATGACAATTCAATGAAAATGTCAGATAACATGTAAAGCAAAGAAAGAGCATATTGCAAATAACACACATTCCAACCTTTCCTTCTCCCGTGCTGGTGACAATATCAATTGCATACACTTCATTTTCTTCAAATTCAGCATCATCCACCTTTGTATCAGCATTGGAGACACTAAGTACGACTTTGTTACCATCAATGACAAATTGTTTCAGCTGATGGCTAAGAACTCCTTCCACAATTTTGCAATCATAAGCAGCAGCAACTTTCTGAATTGCTTCAGTAACATCCGTGTTCTGCAGAAGACATAAACAGGAGATAACTAACGAAAACAGCGTACCCATACACACCCACAAAATGGTCAACTCCGTTAATACAATGCAGACAAGATAGATAGATACACTACTTAGGTCACCACTTAACAGTTTTTAGTGACTAGTACAAATATGCAGCATGATAAGAGAAAGCCACAGACTGACATGCCTACAGAGCACTACCGACAAAAATGCAGTAACAGAAACAAGATTACTTGCGAACAAGAAAATAATCAGAAGAACAGTTACACTTTGAAAAGGATGTACCTTCTTCCCAGGTCTAACAAGCCTCGTTGCTACTTCTGCCGCTGTGTTGGCAGCAGCAAGAACATCAGCGGCTCTTCCGGTGACTGGCCCATCTTTGATAACATGTGAATGAGCCACCACAGCAATAAAACCATCAATATGACAGCCCATATCTCTGTCAAATGAAAACAGAATTATCAAGGTTTGAGATAAAATAACAAAACATGGTAGAAAAGGTTGCAGTCAGCAAGACAATACATTTTGACCAAATCATTTTCTTCCAGGACTGCCTCATCAGTGGCCAGTGGAGAGAAATGGCAGACTGTGTTGTTCACAGATAAGCATGTTGGAAAAGCAATGCCCCTTTCAATCTTCCTCTTCACGTTCCTGTAGACTTTCCCAGTTTGCCTGCCCTCAACAAAGGAACCCCAAGTAATCAGCAAATCCAGCAAGAAAGCAATAAGCAAGACTTTATGAAAGGCAAATCTGGATGCATTACTCTCTTATGAAAGAGTCGCCCTTCTCACAGATGTCAACAATCTTGGCTTTCGGTTTGCACTCGGACACGACCAACTTCAGGGCCTCTGTTCCACAATAAACATCAACTTAGCATTACGTTTTTGATATCATCGTACATCATCACAACAAAGCAAACATAACTGCACATTCATATGCAAGGGACCTCAACCCACATCAACACAGAATGTACAAGCTTTGTCTGCACATGCCACGTGCACTAAAATTGCACTCATACCAACAGAACAGATTACGGTGGCACACAAGAAACATAATACTCCTCTGCTCGTAAAACTGCCACCAGAATTCTAGTTACCATGAAAGTTTTCGAAACAGACTATCCTTACGCGGTCCACCATGAAGGTTGAGCTAGTAGTATTTGACTCAGTAGTAATAGAGGCGGAATGGCTCAAAGAACTTCTTTCCGACCTACCGATATTAAAGAAGCTAACACCTGCTGTCTTAACCTACAGCGATAACCAAACCGTTCTGGTCAAGATGAAGAGTAAAAATGGCAACATAAAGTCCTCTAAACACACTAACAGGAGACTTAAGCCAGATTGGCATGCCAAAGAAACTAATGTAATCACTACAGAATACATCCAGTCCGAAAGAAATCTAGCAGATCCTTCTACTAAAGGAATGGCACGCAAGGTCTCTCTGGCAGCATCAAAGGGAATGGGGGCTCATACCTGTTTGATGGTCTTGAATGATGGTAACCTAACCTAGAAGAGCGGAGATCATGTGGACTAGGTTATAGGAAAACAAACTGCAAAAGACTGAGAGTACACCTTAATAGTCCCATTAGTTGCAGTACTCTAAACTGTATAGTAGATTGAGCAATAGCTCTTAATGAGTTCAATGCCTTATACGGCAACGGGAACTGTCCTACAAAGTCCCCCGGAGAATTCACTTATGTGAGTATGATTGTTGGGTCGCGATCAAAAGTTAAGGTATGCTTTCTTAAATACTCATGAAAAGACACGGGAACATGACCGTGACGTTCCACCCGAGAGGTGCGGCCCAAACTACCCTGTACAGAGTGCAACATAAGTGAAAGCTCTCACACCAAGATACTAGATCAAGGCATAGTCCTCCATTGTCTATGCAGAGTAGTAACTTGTGTTGCTAGGCAATGGGTTCAAACCTGCAAGGTACGCTGTGTCAAACTATTGTATATCAAAAATTGTTTTCAGGGAGGTCAATATGTCGCAAATGAGGTAAATTGGTGGGGATTGTTGGGCCATTTTGTAATTTCCTCATTTTCGGGGAAAGGAAAATAAAATCGGTCGTGGGGCCCACTTGTGAGGGAGAGAAGAGATGAGAAGGAGGCGATGAGTTGGGCTCAGATCTCAGATCCGACCAACGCCTTCACCTTCTCTCTTCCTCCTTGGGTATTTTTTTCGAATCTACTTCCAACCTTTTCGGCGGCCATTCGGCCTCTTCAGGTGGGTCGTCGCCTACTGGTTCCGACTCCTATGGCCATAAAAGAGAGATGGGGAGGGAAGCTCAAAGCAGAGAAAAAGGAGGTGAGCCATCAGATCCAAAACTCCTTCAGCTGATCTGGTTTTGATGAGAGCCCGGGGACGTCGTGCTTGTGCGGCTTCTGGGCTGTGGTTCTCCGGTGCTCTTTGCTCTCGAGTTCCTCTCAGGAGGCGTGCTTGCGCGTGGTGGTTCTTGGTCTTCTCGGCTTGCTCGTGACCATGAGCATTGCGACGGGTTTTTTATCCTTCTGTGGCTTTGTGTGGCGCTGATTCGCATTTTAGCTTTACAACTCAGTGAGTACTAATTTGTGAAGATTGGACTTTGTATCTCCAATTGCCTTCCCGGTAGTACCATGGTATTCCCGACGATTGGTTTTCTCGGACTTTGTCTTCACAACAAACCTGGTCCTATCGACTTCTCAGTGTTTGGAATACCACTGCACAATGAGCTCAACTTGCGTTCTATAATTTCTATTGTGCAAACGTTACCCATGCTGGTGTTGTATATCCCTTTAATATCTCTGATATTTGTGATAATTACTAGGTCTAGAAGGACTTTACATAATAAAACATGGGCTTATAGATTGTTCAATGAGGACATGTTTCAAATCTGAATTTCCAGTGACAATCTAATTAGATTATGCTAGTTTGATCTGTAATGTACTAGATGATTACTTCTGAGAGCGCAGTTTGGTACTCTTGTCAATTGATTTAGCTCATTTACGTGCTCAGTTTCGCTTACTGCCATCAGTTGGCTCTGATGATCGTATACATTTGCAGATCCTTTAATTGCCATATATGTATATATATATATATATGTTACTTTTGCAGTAGCTTTGCTCTGTTAACAGAAACTGTTTTTGATCTAAATCTGAATGACACCGATTCTACACTGAGTTAATATTTAATTAGATATATTAGCAGAATTTTAGAGGATTGTCACTGTAATTGTTGAAAATTTGACGAGTTAAAAAAGGCCAAGTTATAAGCATGAGAACGGCTCACAGTGTGAAGTATTTGTGCAAGCAAAGCAGCCTCGGAAACCTTTTCATAACGTTGAGAGGCGAGACACTTCTCCACTTGAGCTAATACATTCTGATCTTTGTGAGATGAATGGTATTTTGACTAAAGGTGGCAAGTGTCATTTGTTTACTCTCATCGATGATGCGACTAAGTATGTTTACTTATTTAAGTCGAAAAATGAAGTACTAGAACATTTTAAAATATACAAGGCTGAGCTGGAAAATCAACTAGAAAGGAAAATTAAACGGTTGAGATCGGACCGAGGAGATGAATACGTGTCTAAGGAATTCTCCCTGTTCTGTGAAGGTGGAATAATTCATGAAGTTACTCTACCATATTCTCCCTAATCAAATGTAGCTGAACAAAAAAACCAGACTTTTTGTGACTTGGTGAATGCCATGTTACAAAGTTCAGGTATATCGGACTCATAGTGGAGCGAGACAGTTCTCACAACTAACTATGTCCTAAATAGGGTGTCTCCCCGCAATAGCAAAGAAACACCTTATGAAGGATGGAAGGGGGAAAAACCTAATATGTCCTTTCTTCGCACTTGGGGCTGTCTTGCAAAAGTGCATGTACCTTTGCCTAAGAAAAGGAAAATTAGTCCCAAGACTGTTGATTATGTCTTTCTATGATATGCCCACCACAACACAGTGTACAGATTTCTAGTGGTCAAATCCGAGATTAGCGACATCGCTAATAATGTCCTTATGGATCTCGTGATGCGACTTTCTTTGAGAATGTATTTCCTATGAGAGCAAACAAAGTCATTGATCCTGTTGGTTTTAATGAACACTCTACCCCTCTTAGTGTAGATGATAGAGCTCCTGAATTAGAGTTAAGAAGTAAAAGACAGAAGACTAAAAAGTCCTTAGGCGATGACTGTCACCTACCTCGTGGATGATGAACCACATACCCTTTCAGATGCATACGCGTCTCCAAATGTGGAGTACTGGAAGGATGTAATCCGTAGCGAGATGGATTCCATCATAGCTAACGGAATTTGGGAGATTACCGATCTCCCAAATGGATATAAGCCAGTAGACTGCAAATGAATCTATAAAAGAAAGCGAAGATCCGATGGTACTATTTAAAAGTATAAAGCCCATTTAGTGGCTAAGGGTTTTACGCAAAAGGAGGGTGAAGATTACTTTGATACATACTCGCCTAAGACTCGACTGCCCACAATCCGTGTGCTTTTAGCACTAGCTACTGCATATAAAATCCAAGTACATCAAATGGATGTTATGACCGCTTTTCTAAATGGAGTTGGATGAGATTTATATGCAACAGCCTGATGGCTTTGTGGCTAAAGGGCAAGAGAGTAAAGTATGTCGCTTGGTTAAATCTTTGTACAGTCTAAAACAAGCTCCCAAGCAATGGCATGAGAAATTCAATAATACGTTAACTTCGGTCGTTTTTTGTGTAAACGAAGCCGATAAGTGCGCATATTATCGGTTCAGCGAGAGTGAAGGTGTCATCCTCTATCTTTACGTGGATGACATACTGTTCGGGACCAACATGGATGTTATAAATAAAACCAAGTCATCCCTCTCCCAGAACTTTGATATAAAAGACCTTGGAGAAGCTGATATTATTCTAAACATCAAGCTATTAAAGAGTGAGAATGGGATTACTTTAATATAATCCCATTATGTGGACAAGATCTTGAACCATTTTGGATTCATGGATGCTAAACCTGTAGCTACACCCTATGATCCAAATACAAAGCTACATAAAAACAATGAGTATGGAAAAGACCAGCTCAAATATTCATAAATAATTGGATCCTTAATGTATTTAATTAGTACAATAAGGCCTGACATCTCATATGCTATAAGTAGATTGAGCCGATACACGGCCAATACAGGAGATGATCACTAGACAGTTAGAAAGAGTACTTAAGTATCTAAAAGGAACCAAGAATTTGGGGATGCGTTATATTGGCCATCTGGCAGTCCTTGAAGTGTTCAGTGACTTTAACTGAATTAGTAACTCGAATGATATGAAGGCTATGAATGGTTATGTATTCACTCTAGCAAGTGAGGCTGTAGCGTAGAAGTCTTCGAAACAGACTATCCTTACGCGGTTCACCATAGAGGCTGAGCTAGTAAAACTTGACTCAACAGTAGTAGAGGCAAAATGGCTCAAAGAGCTTCTTTCCGACCTACCGATACTAGATAAGCCAAGACCATCTGTCTTAACCTACTGCTCTAACCAAACTGTTCTGGTTAAGATAAAGAGTACAAAAGGCAACATGAAGTCCTCTAAACACGTTAAGAGGAGACTTAAGTCGGTTCGGCATGCCAGAGACTGGTGTAATCACTGTGGAATACATCTAGTCCAAAAGGAATCTAGTGGATCCTTTCACTAAAAGAATGTCACGCAAGGTCATTCTGGCAGCATCAACAAGAATGGGGCTCATACCCGTTTGATGGTCTTGAACGGTGGTAACCTAACCTAGAAGAGCGGAGATCCCGTGAACTAGGCTCTAGAAAAGCAAACTGTAAAAGACTAAAAGTACACCTTAGAGTCCCATTAGCTGCAGAACTCTAAACTGCATGGCAAGTTGAGCAATAGCTCTTAATGAGTTCAATACCTTATACGGCAACGGGAACTGTTGTATAGAGTTTCCTAGAGAATTCACCTATGTGAGTATGATCGTGGGGTCATGATCAACAGAAAGTCAGGGTATGCTTTTCTTAAATACTCATGAAAAAAATACGAGAATATGACCGTAACGTTCCAACCCGAGAGGTGCGGTCCAAAGCTGCCCTATACAGAGTGCAGCATAAGTGAAAGCTCTCACACCAAGACACTGGATCAAGGCATAATCCTCCATTGTTTGTGCAGAGTCGTAACTTGTGTTGCTAGGTATTGGGTTCAAACCCGCAAGGTACCCTGTGTAAAACTACTGTATATCAAACATTGTTTTCAGAGAGGTCAATATGTCGCAAATGAGGTAAATTGGTGGGGATTTTTGGGTCATTTTGTAATTTCCTCATTTTCGGGGAAAGGAAAATAAAATCGACCGTGGGGCCCACTTGTGAGGGAGAGATAAGAGATGAGAGGGAGGCGACGAGTTGGGCTCAGATCTCAGATCCGGCCGACGCCTTCACCTTGTCTCTCCTCCTTGGGCATTTTTTCTGATATACTTCCCTCCTCTTCGGCAACCATTTGGCATCTTCAGGTGGGCTGCCGCCTACTGGTTCAACTCCTTTGGCCAGAAAAGAGAGATGAGGGAAGCTCAGAGCAGAGAAAAAGGAGGTGAGCCATCAGATCCAAAACTCCTTCAGCCAATCTGATTTTGGTGAGAGCCCGGCGACGCCATGCTTGTGTAGCTTCCAGGCTATGGTTTTCCGATGCTCTCTACTCTCGAGTTCCTCTCTGGACTACGTGCTTGCGCGCGGTGGTTCTTGTTCTTCTCGGCTTGGCCGTGGCCGTGAGCATTGCAACAGGTTTTTGATCCTTCTGTAGCTTTGTGTGGCTTTGTGAAGATTGGACTTTGTATCTCCGATTGCCTTTCCGATAGAACCCTGGTATTCCCAGCGATTAGTTTTCTAGGACTTTGTCTTCACGACAAACCTGGCCCGGTCGGCTTCTCAATGGTTTGGAATACCACTGCACGATGAACTCAACTTGTGTTCAGTAATTTCTATTGTGCAAACGTTGGCCGTGCTGGTGTTGTATATCCCTTTAATATCTCCAATATTTGTGATAATCACTAGCTCTAGAAGGACTTTGCATAATAGAACATGGGCTTATAGATTGCTCGATGAGGACATATGTCAAATCTGAATTTCCAGTGACAATCTAATTAGATTCTGCTAGTTTGATCTGTAATGTACTAGTTGATTACTTCTGAGAGTGCGATTTGGTACTCTGTCAATTGATTTAGCTCATTTACATGCTCAGTTTCACTTACTGCCGTCGGTTGGCTCTAGTGATCGTATACACTTGCAGATCCTTTAATTGCCATATACATATGTTACTTTTGCAGTAGCTTTGCTCTATCAACAGAAACTGTTTTTTATCTAAATCTGAATTTAACACTAATTCTGCACTAAGGTAATATTTAATTAGATAGACTAGCAGAATTTTCGAGGATTGTCACTATAATTGTTGAAAATTTGACAAGAGTTAAAAGAAGGCCAAGTTTTCCTAAACTTGTGCAACTCCTCCCTGAGAGCAATACATCAATTCTTAAATTTGTGAATAATGCAGATTTTATATGCTGACAGTGTTCTATTAAGTATATGTTAGTGTTTTAAATGCATTATTTATTTGGACAGATAATACATATGTTTATATGTCATTTACATATTGTTATATATATGCTTTATTGTGCTTATTCATAATTGGAATTAAATTGAAAATGTTGCTGAAACCGCCTAATTTACAACACAATCTACATCTCAAAGATTGCAACCCGGATAAAACCGACAACCTAAAAACAGGGAAACTTGCGCGTAGCTCACCGAAACAGCTGAATCCAGCAACCGCTAACAATACACAACATAACATGTGACAACCTGCCCCGGATAACAAAGACACCGCCATTTCTCGGCGAGACGCACGAGAACTACCTCGCACGCGACCGTAACAACAGAGAGAGAGAGAGAGAGAGAGAATTTAGAGAGTCGAGGTTTACCGTTGATGATTTCGGCGGCGGTCTTGTACTTGGTGACGACGTCGTTGGAGGAGAGGTCGAGCTCCTTCTCCTCCCTGACCTCGTCGTCCGACGACATCTGCACAACCCACCAAAAACGATCAGAAATGGCGAACGAAACGCCTAAGGAGAAGAGAAAGTGAATTCCCCACCGCTTCGATCCGAACTGGGGGGGCGGAGGCTGGGGAAGGGGAGTCGGGGCGGCGGCGGCGGCGGGTGGTGAGGTTTTAGGGTTAGGGTTTGTGTGTGTGTGTGGGGGGGGGGGTGGCTGGCGAGTCGGCTGGAGGCGCGGCTTCTAGTGGCTAGGGCTTTAGCAGCGCAGGGCGTCACGTGACCAGCGCCGCGTGCGGGGCTCAAGTGACACTGACGAGTGGGTCCAGGGCTCGATGGGTAGGAGGGACCGAGGGACGTGTCGCTGGCGTATGGGGGCATGGTTGTCTGGTAGTTCTGCCATAGTCATATTGTGGGTTTTTTTGTGTGACTTATAAAATACTAGTAAGGTACCCGTGCGTTGTAACGAAAAATGAAATAAAAGTGATACATACTATCAAATATGCATACATAATACAAAATTTGGTAGCAACATCTATATTACCCCATTCTAAATGCATACATAATACAAAATCTGGCATTATCCTTTTAAGCCGTTGGTTCATACTTAAGGGAAAATCCAGTACATCTAAGTATCCAACTATAACTCTTTCTGTTGTATATATTAAGTGGTCTGCAGGTTATCATTTGAATATTGTGAAATGTAAGCAAAATGTATGTTCAAACTCACTATTTTGTATAACAAAATATAATCCATGGGACCTGGACATTCAAAGCTGCCTTGAACCATCTTATACACCATTCCACCGAAAATTTTCAGTCAATGGCTTCGGAATGCATTTATGGAACATTACTCGGAGTTTTGAATTACTCGGTGTTTCAAAAAGTAGTGCACTGTAATGTCACACCTAAAACTCTTTTAACCCTAAACCCTTTAACCCTAAAACTCGTCTCCTACACCACCCATCCTGTGTCTTGTGTTCATTCCGCCTCCTCCTGCCTCTTCTTCCGCCTCGCCTTCCGCCTCTCCATCCTCCCGCATTCGCGCCTTAGCCTCCTCCTCGCTTCTTCTTCCGCCTCTCCCTCGCCCCCCGCGCCACGCCTTCGCTCTCCATCGCCCTTCCTGCGCGCGCCGCGCCTCCTCCGTCCGCCGCCCCCACGAACTCATGCGCTTTTCTCCATCGCGACTCCGCCGCCGCGCCCTCGCCTCCTCCTCCTCCTCCCCGCGCGCGCATCCTCCTCCGCGCGCCTCCTCCTCTACCCCGGACGCCTCCTCCTACTCGCCTCTCTCGCCGCCCCTCCCGCGCGCGCTTCCGCCTCTCTCCATCGCCCCTCCCGCCGCGCGCGCCGCCTCCTCCTCGCCTCCCCAACCAACCCGTGCGCTTTCTCCATCGCGACTCCGCCGTCGCGCCGCCTCCCTCCTCCTCTCCTCGCCTCGCCACTCCGCCCCCCCGCCGCATCATCCTCCGGTGCCGCCTCCTCCCTAGCCCGCCGCCGCCACCTCCTCCTCTACCCCGGACGCCTCCTCCCTACTCCCCAATCCCAGCCACCGCCGCCTCCCCTCTCCGTCCCCGCCCGTCGCCTCCTACTCCCCACTCCTCTCCCTCCTCCGCCGCATCCTCCACCGCGTGAATCGCCGCCGCCACCATCGACTCCCTCCTCCTCTCTCTTCGTCGCGGTGGTGCTCGCCCGCCACGCCGTCCACGACCACTGCGAACCAGTGCACGACGGTTGGGTGATTTATCATCGCGATTTTTAGCTTACGGGTGGCGAATGTTGTCTAGTGTCTTTGTAATGTTTAGACAAATTCCTTGATTATTTCTATAACGTAAGATGCGGGGTAGCTTTTAGTGAAATTATCCGCCTTATGGTTTCATTTAATCGCACATTGCCTTCTTTGGTTACCTTTAGCCATTTCGCCATACACACGGTGATTCTAGAAAAATTAGGAGTCAAGCGAGGTTTTAAGATCAGTCGATGATGAACAAAGGCTTCACAAGTCTCAAGTTTGAACATACATAATAAAAGCTCACAAGCAATCCTCACCAAAAATAATCGAGTTCAGGAACAGGATGATGAGGATAACAACAAAACAAAACAGGATAGGAGCATATCCAATCTTCCCTGACCTCCCTGAGCAGTACTTCTCTTCAAAGCTTACTTTTGTAGCATTAGATTAAAAGCAGAGAATGAAACTTCCGTTAGTGGAGTTGAAATCGACCTAATGCACACACTACTGAATAAGTACTTGGGAGAACCACCTCAAAAGAAGGGAGATGTTCAAAAAATAGGAAATAAGAATAATTGTGAGTGCATCAAATCAATTCTAATCCACACTAATATATATGTTTGATTGCAACCATTTACCACATCCCACACCTAGATAGCTGCAGTAGTGTATGAGCTATGAAATTTCTAAGGCAAATAAAAGAGGGCTAGCTCTTAAGAGTTAAATAAGAATGCCAGGGGGGAACGTACAAGGATATAGGAAAGGTGTCGATGACCTTTGTCTGCTGCAAGTTGCACAGGAGTAAACCCACTGCTATCCTTTAATGTGAGTTCCTCCTTGGTACCAGCATGTACAAGAACAGTGCAAACTTCCAAATTTCCTCTTATAGCAGCCCAATGTAAAGGAGTACAACCTGCATGACATCACAAAAAGAGCTTAATAAAAATGTGGATTGTGAAAGCTACCTCAAACAAATTATTAGCAACTCCTGATATATATAATTTGGCTATTACAAGAACACATTTAACTTTTACATGCTCTAAACAAGAAGGAACATGAACAATGAAACAAAGCACACCATGCATAAATGTTTATAACTAACACCTAATAATAGATTAATTTTTCAACTATCATGCATGCTAAACAGAATTTTGAAACACTTATAGCAAATCATCTACCCAAATGAAGTGATCAAAAAAATAGGTGCATTACTTTTTTGAAACACCGAGTAATGTTCCGGTAACTGACAGCAAATCATCTACCCATTACAGTGGCTTCTGAATGAATTTATAGAACATTACTTTTTGATCGGTGGCTTCAATGAATTTATGGAACATTACAGTGGCTTCGAATACATTATCATTGCATTATGCATGCTAAATGAATTTTGAAACACTTACGACAAATCATCTACCCATTACTCAATAAGGTTATATATATCTAGCCAAAATACAACACAAGAATAATATATTAAGATACAAAGATACCACCTTTCTCAGATATCAGAACACTTCAGATAATATGAGCATTGCATGATCGGGACTATCGCTAACACTTGGACACATGCGAATCGAATATGACACAGCACATAGCACATAAGCATGTCATTATATCAACAACTATATTAAACAATAAATCTAATGCAAACTAACAATTTCAAAGAAACAGTTTGCAACCTTGTAGAGCATAACAATTTCAACAATTTCACTGGTCTTGACGGAGCTCACTGGTTCACCTTCACGGCGAGCGATCCTTCGCAAATCACCACGACACAACAACACAAACGCACGATTCATTTGTAATTTCAGCGCGTGAAGACTCGCCGGATCAAGAACCAACCCAACCTGGAAGGAAGTGCGCGAGAGACGGGGAGAGCAGGAGGATAAGAAAAGGGCGGGACCTTGTGGAAGTCGGCGGAGCGACGCGGGAGGTAGAACCATGCGCGGCGCCGGCGGAGTAGGCGAGGACGAGGAGGAGCACCGTTGGGCCGCCATGGGTGGGGTGGGGGATCACCACTTGGAGGACGGCGCGGCCCATGGCGGCGTCGGCGAGTCGGTCCTCCAGGTGCCGCACCTCCCGGCGAACACCACCAACGGGAAGGTCTCGATCGTCTTGAGCACCGCTTCCAGCTCCTCCTAGCTCGGGTACTCGGGGAGTTGCAGCTCCTTCTTCGTCTTCCAGCTGTCCATCGTTCACCTCCGCGCCGCCGTCGGCTTCTTATCCGGCGCCACCGCTGAACGAAGTCTTGGCCACGGAGGAGGGGAGGATGCGGCGGCGGAGGAGGGAGAGGGATGGGGGGTAGGAGGCGGCGGTGCGGGGGACAGAGAGGGGGAGGCGGCGGCGCGTGGGGTTGGGGGAGGAGGGGAGGAGGCGCCGGGGCTGGGGTGGAGGTGGCGGCGCTTAGGAGGGAGGAGGGAGGAGGCGGCGCCGCGGGGTGGGAGGGAGGGGAGGAGGCGCGCGGGGGGGGGGGAGGAGGCGCGGCGGAGGAGAGCGAGGCGGCGGGGAGAGCGAGGGGAGGTGAGGGGCAGGCAGCGGCGCGGGGTGGGGAGGGGGAGGAGGCCGCGGGCCGCGGGGGAGAGCGAGGGGGAGGCGTGGGGGCGGCGGGAGGAAGAGCGAGGAGGAGGCGTGGGGGCGGTGGGGGGAAGAGCGAGGGGTAGGCGTGGGGGCGGAGGGGTGATGTTGGGATTTTAGGGTTTAATCAGATCGTGTGGCTGAGAAGAAAGGAGAAAGATCGAATGGTTAAGAAGTGAGGGAGGGTGGACGTGACGGCAACCACCAACTCCTTCTTTTTAAATAGTAAAGATAAAGAGATAGTTGTATATAATTTTAATCGGTATAACTGAAGTTAGTATAGTATTTACTATAATCGACTCGTATACCCTGTTTTAAAAAGACACACCGTTTGAAAATTAGTTACTATAGTAAAAAATAAAAACCAGAAACAACAATACTAAAAAAACCCAGCCATTTGGTTATTGCAGATGATTTTTGGTTAAAAATGAGTGGTAGTGGCTTTTAGTAAGAACACATGAGTGGTGGGGAAAATAGGGAAAATGCATGCGCGAGACTAGAGCGAGATAAATGCGGTGTGTGATGCTTCTGTTACCCCTGTTTTATCTCTAAATTAAGATAAGAGTGAGAAAGGTGATGGACATGTTCTTTTTGGCTGCGGCTTATGGATTTTGGCTGAAATTTTTGAATTTAGCTGTTTGCGACAGAGATTACAAAAAGACAGATACTCGCTTGCGATTTTGAATGTTACAGATATTGGGTTTTTAACATGTACTATAATTAACTTGTAGACCCCATCTTGAGAAAATGCTCCGTTTTAAAGTTAGATACTGTAGTAAAAGCCAAAAACCATTTTTTGAAGTTGAAAAGAACAGATCCGAAGTTGTTTCAAAAAATAAATATTTATATTAATTTTTTTCTTCTTTACGCAGAAGGCAGAAGTAGAAGATAATAAGAACGGGCTTGAGTCGTACCATACCGTGTTGTGATTGACGTGGCTATGGTTGGATTAAGCTTACAAGTGGGATTAGGCTATTAAGAAATCTATGGAGAATAGACGAACGGTAACACAATCCACGCAATCAATCAATCACCACAAATACAATAGATCAATCACAGAGGACACCAATAAAGAGAGAACACTAGAGTAGCATTTATTCATTCTCAGATCTCAGATCAGTTTACATAATACAATGCCTCTTTATTTATAGTTTAAGCCCACTAGGAGCAATTCTGATATTTGCCCATATCGGAACCTTCTAGGTTTCGTAACACTCCCCCTTGAGTGAATACAACAACATACATATGCCTCATTAAAAACTCCTCCCAAAAATCCAGTTGAAAAAATGGATGGAGAAAAAAGTACATCGTATCCGTTCCTTATGACGCACTTGTTGCCTCATTAAAAACCTTTATGTGAGAAAAACTTCAGAAAAACTCACAAAGAAAAAAGTGCAACATTTAGATCTTTAAATTCATGTAAGTCTTCGGGTCTTACATAAGAGCTAAGATTAAGGATTTTACTCCCCCTGAACCTTGTAACAATCTAAACCATCTCATCCCTTGCCTTAAACACATTTATCAAAACTAGTGGCTGGGAAAGATTTCACAAATAAATCTACTGGGTTATCATAAGACTTAGCCTTTATGTAACATCCTGATTTTCAGAAGAATTTAAAGCCCTGTTTTTAAAAATGAATTTTTAGAATTTTTCTGGAATTTAATCAACCTTAAATTGAATTTTTAGAAGTTAAAATAATTTAATATGATTAAAATAAACTTTAACATAAGCTAAAAATATTTTATTTGAGTTCCTCAAGTCTTAAGGAATTTTCTGATATTTTTGGTGAATTTTTTGAGATTTTTCTGCTATTTTCTAGAGCTTTTTGGATTTTATTCAGAATTAAGAAAAAGAAATTCGAGAAAAACCTTTTTCTAAAAACTTCGAGCCGCTTCCCCGCCGTCCGATCCTTTCTCCTCCTCCACATGTCACCCATCCGTCCCCCTTCCGCACACCACCTCCCCTCGCCCCGGCCCAACTTGGCTGTTGTCCCCCGCCCGATTCCCCGCGCTGGCCACGTGCCTGACATCCACCGTGCCGCGCCCTCGCGCCCTAAACCTAGCACCACACCTGCCCCGCTCCGCTCCGAGCCATCGGATCCGCCACCCGCACTCGCCGCCGCCGCCCACGCCTCGCCCGGACTCCCTCTTTGTAGTCCGATGCCACCCAATGCCACGCGTCACTAATCCACGCGCCCATACACTGTTCATCCGTAAAATCTCCCGTCACCGTCCGATCTCAGCACCCAATCCCAGCCGTCTGATCCGTCACGTGTCAAGCTCTCCGGTTTCGTCTCCGATGCGGTTTCGATCGACACCGTCCTAGCTCCGATTGATCCCGTACTTTTTCTAAATTCATCTAAAATCGAGCTCTAGCTTTTGGTTCTAGTTTCAAAGTTTTTGGAGTTCATTTGCTTGTCATTTTATGTGATTTTGTTGTTTCAATCGTTTTCTCTCTCATTAGAATCCGATTTCGAAGGAGTAGGAGCGACGTCAGAAGACCCTGAGTACCTCGCTGAGCATAACCAAGGCAAGTCGTAACCTTTGATCATGTTGAACCCAGTTTGCAATGTATTATTTAATTATTTTGTTTTACTTTATCCTGCATCGCTATTTTAATACAAACCTTTATACTGGTAGTTATAGTCCTAAATTGAATAATTCCTCCTTGTTATTTTGAACGCCATGATGCCATTGTCACCATATGTTGGAAAATTTATTAGTGATGTTATACTAGAGGTCACAAGGGTTATGCGATTAGAATGCTTAGGCTTGCTTAATTTGCGAAAGGGTTTATCATCGCATGTGAATAATTAATTTAACTTAATGAGATATGGAACCGTGGTTGGTGCCACAGCTATAAAATTTGTGCCATAACATTGGTGTGTCATTGGCGTGGCTATACAAACTTCGTTTTTCACTCGGGCGAGTGATCGTGCAGTAAAGAGAGAAGTGCAGGTTCACTTCGAGGGATGTGGTAGTCTCGCCCGGGTAGACTTAAGGACTTAACTTTGTGCGCCATTGATCTGAGCTTTATCGTGCAAACCACATGTCTCGTATGGGATAGACCTGGCAGATTAATTTATGATGTTTCAATTTCAATCTCGCTATTGTGATGAACATGGTTGCTGATTTCCATGTGGCGCAAGGGGGGTATGATGCGAAACCCTAGCGGGCAGGGATTAAGTTGGAATTGAACTTTGTAAAATCCTTATTGTGATTTCCTTAGGCTGGGGCTAATCACATCGTGTGGGTACAGTTGCGCAACCTCTGCAGAGTGTAAAACTATTCAAATAGTTATGTCCCCGGTTATGGATAACGCTGGTAATTTCACACGAGAAGTAGTGTTTTCATGAGAAACTTGTGGTTTATGGTTGGAAAGTGAACAGGTAGTTCACCATTGGTTTAGCTTATGGATGGGATGTTCAGAAGTGGTTTATTTCAACTCTGTTGATTACTTATTAATTATTGTTTTCATTAAATTTCACTTTCAATCTAATATTCATATTTATCATAAAATGTCCTTTTATGCAAATTAACCTTTCAGCCATCTATTGGTAAGCCTTGCATATTATATTGCATTCCTTTGTTACAAACGACTGGCTGAGTACCAATGTACTCACGGCTTTATGCCTATGTTGTTCAGTTGAAGAGGAGGAGTATTATCAGCAAGAGGTTCCAAAGGGAGAGTACTTCAGCGACTTCGCCAAATAGGACTTCGTTCTTCACTTGATAGCCTGTGGGCATGTCGATTGGCTTCTACGCTTTATTTTTGGATTTCCGCTGCTAGTATTTTGTTAAGCCCTTCAGGCTATTGATATTGTAAGCTTGGCCATAAGATTGTATCTTTAAGATTTATTATTATTCAAGTTTCCCTTTATTTAGCGTGTATATGGTTGTTATGTTATCTATGTTTGACTGTACGCACTAGCGTGATCTTAGACTAGTGCTGAATACACAGAGAGTCCAAATTTGCATATTCGGGTCTCGACACTTTAACACCTTTATCTCTCCATTCTTTTGGAGCTCACGAGGATAAAAGAATTTAGGAATAATATACTTCGTGATATTACTTTTAATATAGCTTGTTCACATCTATGCCACATGTCGAGACCCGATTATGCAAATCCGGATACACGACCATATACACGATAAAATGAAGAAAAGCTCAAATATCGATAACTATCAAACGGTACGACCTTATGGTCAAGCTTACAATAAACTAGCCCGAATACTTAACAAAAGTAGCAGCGAAAATCCAAAATAAAGCGTAGTGGCCAATCGACAAGCCCACAGGCTATCGAGTGGAGAACGAAGCCTAATCCGTGAAGTCATCGAAGTACTCTCCTTCTGGAACCTCCTGCTGGTGATACTCCTCTTCCTTAACTAAGCAACATTGGGCATAAAGCTGTCAGTACATTGGTACTCAGCAAGTCGTTTGTAACAAATGAATGCAATATAGTATGTAAGGCTTACCAAAGGATGGCTGAAAGGTTAATTTGCATAAAAGACAGTTGAAATACAAATAATAGATTGAAGGCGAACTTTAAGTAAAACAATAATTAAGTAAATAATCAAAGGAATTGACATACCACTTGCGGACCTCCCATCCACAAGCTAAACAACTGCTTATGGACCTCCCATCCATAAGCTAAACCAACAATGAACACCTGTCCACTCCCATTCACAGTTTTCAGAAATAACTACCCCTCGTGTGAAATCACCGAGCATTGTCCATGACCGAGGACGCGGCTATTCAAATAGTTTTACACTCTGCAGAGGTTGCACAACTGTACCCACACGATGTGATTAGCCTCGCGCTAAGGAAATCACAACAAGGCCTTTACAAAGTTCAGTTACAACTTAATCCGCCCGCTAGGATTTCGCATCACATCCCCCCTTTGCGCCACATGGAAATCAGCAACCATGTTCATCTCAATGGCAAGATTAAAGTTGAAACCTCCCAAATTAGTCAGCCAGGTCCGTCCCATACCAGACATGTGGTTTGTACGGTAAAGCTCAGATCAATGGCGCACAAAGTTAAGTCCTTAACAATACTCGGGCGAAACTACCACATCCCTCGAAGTGCTCCAACACTTCCCCCCTTTACTGCACGATCACTCGCCCGAGTGCAAAACCAGTTTGTATAACCACCGCCGATGGCGCACCAACGTCATGGCACAAATTTTAATATACGTGGCACCAACCACAGTTCCATATCTCATTAAGTCAAAATTATGATTCACATGTGATGATAAACCCAATCGAAGCTATAAGCAAAGCTAAGCAATCTATCGTACCAACCCATGTGACAATAATCTAGCATCACTAGTATGGTTCCCAACCTATGGTGACAATGGCATCATGATATTCAAAGTTATCAAGGAGGGATGAATCCAAGCGGACAGTAACTACCAATACAAAGGTTTATAAAAGTAGCGATGCAATGTAATTAAACACAAAATAATTAAATAATAGATTGCAAACTGGGTTCAACATGATCAAAGGACACGACTTGCCTTGGTTATGCTCGGCGAGGTACTCCTGGTCTTCGGGCGCGGAACCTACTCCTCCGGAATCCGAATCTAGCGAGAGAGAAAACGACCGAAACCAAAGAAACACATAAAATGATAAGCAAATGAACTCCAAAATTCACAAAACTAGAACCAAAAGCTAGAGCTCGATTTTAGATGAATTTAGAAAAAAGAACGGGGTCAATCGGAGCTAGGACGGAGGAGAACGGGCTCTCGGAAATAAACCCTAAAATTAAATCGAGAAAATCCGAAAATGCACTGTGCTGTGAACCCGGTCCACCGAATACCTGGTCCACGGGGCGGCGGTGCTGATGCGGCCGATTAGGGCTGACGTGGCAGCAGCTGGTGCTGCCACGTGGCACGTGCTGACGTGGCATGACACGTGGCTTGCCACGTCAGCTAGGGCTAACGTGTCTGCCGCGTCAGCTAGGCTGACGTGGCAGGGGCTCGGCGCGGGCGGCAGTGACCAGATCGGACGGCGGGGACATCGACGCGTGGCTGCATCCGGGCCGCTCGCTCAGATCTGGATGGCGGTCCGGATAGAAGCGCGCGAGGCGGAGTCGGCCGATGGCGGCGACGCGCGTCTGCTCGCCGCCGCGAGGTGTCGCGCGGGCGTGAGTCGCGCGCGCGGCGCGCGGTGGGCAGCGGAGATGCGCGCGCGGCGGATCGGCGACGCGTGGCTTGGGCACGCCGTCGGCTGCTCGCGACGCGAGCTTGGCGCGGTGGGACGGCGTGGGCGGCCGAGGCGGCGCGTGTGGCGTCCGGCGGCGAGGGCGATGGAAGAGGAGAGAGCGGCGACGGCTCACCGCGGGTTTAGCGGCAGCGGCGACGGGCGAGTCGGGAAGCACGGCGGCAATGGCGTGGCTCGAAACGCGCGGCGAGAGAGCGGAGGCAAGGGCGGTGGTCGAGACAAGCATGCGAACCGAGGGACGAACGCGGTATAAAACACGCGAACCGAGGCGTGGGTGATCCAGAGTCGACGCACGCGCGGAGCGGACGCGGTGCGGGCACGAACGGCTGTGATGAAGCGGCTCAGATCGGACAGCTCGGGAGAGGCGGCGCTAGGGTTAGGGTTACGCGGTCGGCGGGCTGAGCGTGCGGATCGCGGCGCGTAGCGCGCGCGTCGTCGCCGCGCGAGGCGAGGAGCGAGGTCGGGCCGGGCGCGCTTGTGCCGCCACGTGGCGCACCGAGCGGCCAAGATGAGCGGGGCGAGCGAGCGCGCGACGAGCGAGGGAGCGGGACGGGAGATGGCACCGCGTGGCAAGGGCGTGGGTGCGGGCGGCGGAGATGAGCGTAGGCGGGAGCGGGCTGCGCGCGGATGCGTGCCAGGTGGCGGGGCGGCGCGATCGGGCGGTCGGAGGCAAGGCGCGGGAAAAGGGTACGGCGGCGGGGAGACGGGGGCGGATGGGCGACGCGTGGAGGGGAGGATAGATCGGGCGGTGGGGAATAATTTCTTAATTGATTTCTTTTCAGAAAATCCAAATAAAATTCTAGGAGCTCTAAAAAATAGCAAATAAATCTCAAAAATTCACCAAAAATACCAAAAAATTCCTTGAGACCTGAAGAACTCAAATAAAATATTTTCCAGTTATGTTAATGTTTATTTTACTCAGATTAAACTATTTTAAAATTCTAATATTCATTTGAAGCTTAATTTAATTACAGAAAATTCCAGAAAATATCTTGTAACACAAGGAACTTAATTAAATTATTTTCATCTACTGTTGGGGTTTATTTTAATCATTTTAATTTCTTTTAAATTTTTGAAAATTTTTTTAAGCTTGATTTTAAATTCAGAAAAATCCCAGAAATTTATTTTTAAATTCAAGGTTTTAAAAATCCCCAAAAATCAGGATGTTACACCACACAAGTTGCATTATCTTCATAGATAATGGTGGGGTCATCAATGATATTTATGCCACATGACTTTTGGATGTGGCTAATCATACACCTGAGCCAAGCATATTCTTGTGAGGCTTCATATCATGATGTGCATATGCTTCGTTAAAAACTCTTTCTAAAAACCCAACAGGAAAAGAAATGGAGAAAAAAGTACATAGCATACATTAAATTATGTTGTAGTTGTTGCCTCATTAAAAACCCTTTAAGTAAGAAAACCTAATTGAAAAATTTTACTAAGAGAAAAAGAGTACAACATTGATCTTCAGGATTTTCAACACTTATCTTCAGGATTAATAAACTCTTCAAGATATATTACGATCTTCAAGATCTTTACCACATTTATCGATTGGACTTATATCGATATGTGGTTAAACCTTCAAGGTTATGATCATCAAATCAATACCTTCTAGGTTTGACTAAAGTCGAGATTTTCTGAATCTCAAGTATAACTATAAAAGTTTAGCATATGCTCCCTCTGAATACCACTTCCGATGAAGTCTCATTATTCTAATGCCTTTAATATATGTTAAGAAATGAATACAGGCTAGTATATTTATCCTGGTCAGGATATAGGCATAATCAATTGCAATGCCACATTTCTTCATGATGTAAGTTATCAAAACCTTTCAGGGTTTTTAACATTTAACAACCATCTCTGAGTAGTACCGTACGACCAAAAGTCTGTTCGATAGAACTAAAAGCATGGTCATACTACCATAGAATCAATATAACCAGTCTTAATTTTGGCACTTAGGGGATTAATAAATTTGCTATTAACACCAATATATGTGGTACCTTTATGGTAATAGAGGATATTGCCACTCCATCAGATTTTGGTAGGAGATGCACTTCATGTGTGCTTATGTGGTGAACTTCTGGTTCTTAGCCTCCTCGTTTCATTTCCTCGGGTTTTAGATGGGTCCTTATCCACTTTTGGGGATCGCTTAATCGTTGGTGCATTTTCGATCAACTAGTGATTTAATTTTTCTTCAAGGAAATCCTCTCTCTTCTAGAAGATACTCTTTTTTCAAGCAAGAATTTATCAGGTATGAGTTTTATATATATATACCTACATGTTGCAATTTACTTTCTTGTTAAAACACCGAGTCTTTTACAGATCGAGCTTTCGGTTTCTTCAGGGATGCCTCAAAGATTCTTAGAATCCAATAACTGCATATCTTATTCATGTCATCTGCTAAAGTTATTATATAACGAAAATATTATTTCATTCGTAATAGGAGAATATTGATCTCTTCAGTGATCCTTAATCATCGCTTTCACCACCTTATTTTTTATAATGACCTATCAAGTCTGAATGAACAGGTTCCACGACTTTCATCTGCGATTATGGTTCGACCTCAATTGCTTCTTTTCATTTTTCACCTGATATAAACACTTCATGTGCTTGCCCATGGATTTTGGTTCCGGATTTATGTTCTCATACGAGAAGCTTTTGCAATTTTAGAGGCAAACTGACTGTCGACAACTTTTCTCCAAATATCCTTATAATTGAGTGTCTTTTAGTATTAACCAAAACTCCATCATTTCCCAAACATAAGCTTATTGGTTGTTCCGTATTCCCTAGTATTGTAATATACGTGCGCTTAATTTCTGCGGTTTTCATCTTTAGGATAAGCCTCTTCATGAGGTATTTCATCATCAAAATGAGCTCACTTCTAGAGTATTCAATGAGTATTTAATGATTATTTTGACTAGTATCACTAGACCTTAGATCCACAGACGTCCCTATAGAGTTTAGGTCACTGACCAATAAGTCAACTTCGCAAAGATGGATATACTATTCAACTCGGGGTATTCCAAACTTAGCGACATATTTACTTCAAGTAAATACTCTGTAACTCCTCTATGCAATGTAAAAAGAAATCTGATAGTCTTCTCGCTTCTGGTATACAGGAGCATCAACTAAATTTATATTTAGCTTAGTTAGTGTGTGAACTATATAGTAAAAATCTTTCTTCACGACAATATCACAGCATTCAAAAATTTTGGGCATTTCTCTCCGCATGATGCCAAGATGCGGTCTTGCTTAATAGCATACTTTAAAATCCCCTCAGTATGCTACGGTGGTGATATCATGTGGAAAATGATTGGTTCTCATAATACGCATTGATCCTTGATTGGAGGTTCCTTTTCTTAATGCAGTGAGCTAGATATTTATTAATGGAGTGGCATGAAAAACTACACATCTCTACTTCTGATAGATTATCTCAAACATCTGGTGGGTTATTAACCTGTGACAGCAGAAATATTCTAACTTCTTATATCTTGCCCAATGTTATGATCCAATTACTCATACTTCTGACTTAAAATTTGGATCACACAAACTTCAAGTTTTATGTTAATGCAACATGTTTAGACCTGATCAAGAGTATTATGTTTTGACAGCACAAAATACATCTTCAGGATGCTCACAAAAGCGTAAATATAACACTGTCACACAAAATATGACCATCGATTAATCTACATAGAATATATATATATATATATATATATATATATATATATATATATATATATATATATCAACACTCTGACAGTCCTATCACGAGCGGTTCCCGAACCGCTCGTGTTTATATGTCGATGATAATAGGTGGTTATCATAGACGGCTCCCAAGCTGTCTGTGATAACTTACATTACAGACGGTTTTTGAGAAAAAACCGTTTATGATAGTTGACTTTCACAGACGGTTTTGTATTAAAAACCGTCTATGATACTCGACTATCACAAACGGTTAATAACAAAGACCGTCTGTGATATACACAATATCACAGACAATTTTTATTACTAACCGTCTGTGATATGAATCATATCACAGACAATTCGGAATAACAACCGTCTGTGATATACGTCTGTGATATTGTGTATATCACAGACGGTTAATAACAAAGGCCATCTGTGATATCGTTCATATCATAGACGGCTCAGTCTTTGAAACCATCTGTGATATATGTTTTCAACAACGAATTATCTGTGAAAGCAATTGCAACAGCAATTTTATTTGCCGTTTTTTGGTTAGCCTCAAGATATGCTAGCCATACCCTCTGAAAGCAAGCAAGTAGATTACAGATAATGACATATAAGTTAATTACAACTCAAAGTGAATGACGACTGTAAGAAACGGCTAGCAGATCACATACATATATAGAATAAAAATCATTGTACAGATCTAACAAATAAATTATTCGATTAAGTACAGATCTAATTATCACCATTGTCAGGGTAGAACTCTCCAGCCTTGTTTATGACCTGTGCTACTAAGAATTCGGAGATTTTCCATGAATTTCGACGAGTTGGTCAAGATCATATGTACTTTTGTCGAAGTCCACCCGCTGTCGCTAGGAGCAATGTTAAGTCATTAATTAGCATGTGTGTGTATATATATACATATATAATCAAAAAATAATAATTATTGGAAGGACCTGACAAACCTCTAGATCATTGATCTTAGTATCCTTAATTTCCTTCATATGGCGGCAAATATAGAATCCACATACGTTGCCCTGTAGCTGCTGGTGGCACTACAGAAATAGAATTACGTACATAAGTATTGTTAATTCTAGAGGCATTATGACAAAGTGTAATATAAAATTGTTGTGTTGTAGCGGGTACCGAAAATCGCGTGTTGTGTCGCAGCGTGTCACTGGATTTGTTGTGTCTTCCTCCTAGGGCAACATAAGCGGTAAACGACTTATGTGATTCAAAAAAGTTAGCCTCGGCCGTTGCAAATGAAGAAAATATTACAATAGAGTTATGTATGAAGGAAATGAGTTTACCTGTTAATTATTTCTTGCACACGACTGAAGTCATGGTTGCTCCTAAGTAGGGAATCAAGGTATATTACCTTGCTCCACTTTGGTACAATCATAATCAAAATCCAGTGTTGCCTAGTCATGTGTGTTGTCATAGTAATTAATCCTAACTTCATGCTGCATGTAAAGTACAAATGAAACATGTGCGGCAACTAGTGCACTTACCCTTGGTTGACGGGTACCATGACGTACTCCTTGTCGTTGTGAGCAATCAATCCCCTCATTTTGTAATCTTGCACGAAGGATACATTTTCGTTGATAGCTTGCTCAGAGACCAAGTGAGGGTCAAGGAAACCCACCGGTTGTCGTGATTGCCGGACTTGTTGCATCATGTATCTATATATCAGGAAAGAGTAATGACATTTATCAGTATAACGTGAATGTAGAACTTCATTGTACAATACACTTACAGTGTCCAGCATCGTAGAAGTAAGGTGTCGAGTTCGTCGAGATTGAATAGTAAGAATAAGTCTTCAAATGTCACGACGATGTAGCCCGAGTCGCGGAGGAAATGCTCCTCTGTATATCTCAGAGTGAATGCACTCTGCCGGTTTGGCTTCTAGTTGGACTTCTGCATGTACCAGGCATGCAATGTATTGCAAACCAAACCAAACCGGGGTAATTATGACTCGGGGACCAACGACACTCCTAGAATGAACTTCCATGGCTTGGGACACACCTTAATTTTCTTCGCTTGAGTATTAGAGCCTCACTTACGATACTTTTTCGGTAGCGTCTCGGCGGGAGCCGATGCAACAGGCTTCGGAACCGGAGCTAGAGGTGGAGCTACCGGAGCCGATGTGATAGGTCCAGGGTGATATCCCTCTTGGGACACTGGATGTGGAGATCGTGGCATAGACAAATCGAAGGCGATGTCCCTCTTCGGCCACTGAATGAATGTGTGGATGGCATTTTCTAATGTCTTAATCTCTTCGTTTGGGGGCTTCTCAAGAGGGACGGTCTTAAAAATATCATTAATCGTTAATCCAGCATCAACAGAAATAGAGCCAACAAATCTGACTCTGAGGATGCAAGGCATGAGCTCCTACATAACGACACAAGATGAGTTAAGGCATCTACCAGGGAGATCTATGTAGCATTCTAAAGAGGTACATTACCTGAATATCATCGATAGGTAAGTGGACGTTGCTATGTTCGATGGTGGTGTGGGCGCGCGCTCTTCGCGACGTTGAGGGGACCGGTACCGCAGTAGTAGGGGTGGGTTGCGATTGGTTGCGGATTTGTCTCAGTTCTACCCTCAATGAATCTATCTCTCCTCGAAGTGAGGTAGTCTGCTCTTGAAGTGAGGTATATAGTTGTTCCTGAAGTTAAGCACGAAGCTCCTATTTTATTTGTTCATTACGGTACGCCTTGGATATCTTCCTACTTCTATATGTCTTAGAGTAATATGAAAATCCGTGCCTCTAAGATACGTAAACCCTAAACCTCGTGTGCGACCTGAGTGCTCCTTGTTTCCCAAGTCTTGTGATAGTAAATCTCTCCCCCTGTATTCTTGAAAGGAGCCACGAGAAGATTCGGTAGTCAATGATTGCTGCAAGAGGCAATTAATCATGTTATTTTTGAACCCATGAAGTTCAAGAGGTGTTAACAACTATATAGTTTAACATATCTTATCAGGTGTTAAGACACTTCCTCATCTGCGGTGTTTTTGAAAGAGACACCCGAAGATGTGGTTGATGACCTCGCTCTTAACCTGTTTTGAGCTCGCTCGTTTGCAATCCCGGCAAATGGCGGGGAGGCCTTCGATCGGATTGCGACCTTGTCCTGCATCCTCCACTACAGGATTTTACCCGCATACCCAGCGGTGCCGAGAATGTGAGGGTGAGTGTTTTGTGACTAGATAGTCTTGTGCGCCGCACTTTGTTGTTCAAATTTGGTCATTGTCTTCATCTGCACAAAGGCCTCCCTTGTTTCCAGTGACACGAAAGGATACATCATGAAGGGCGTGAGATTCTTGGCCACGTACTGCATCACAAGAGTGCTCTTAAAATTCTTCCTTACTTTTTTCATTGCGAGGAACGCATGCCGTTGCACGAGTCCTTGTACTTCTACTGGGATCTCGAACGAATTTGTAATTTCCTCCCATAGCTGAATTTTGTGATCCCCTTTTCCAAATCTTTTCAGCTTGCTATGGTGATGAGAACCCATTGCCTTTCAATTATCCCGCAGGTAGTCCAAAATGATATCGCTGCTTTCTTCGGTTGCAGAGGGATCCCATCTGGAGAGATCACCGTGATGGTCATTCAGCCATCTGGCCTTTTCGATCTCCTCGGCCACGCTTAGTTTTCCCAATCTTGGGAGCGTGAGACCCAAATGACGACAACGAAGACTGTGTGAACGCCATCTCTCTTCTAAGA
The DNA here is from genome assembly GCA_036346265.1 of Melocanna baccifera. Classification (NCBI taxonomy): domain Eukaryota; kingdom Viridiplantae; phylum Streptophyta; class Magnoliopsida; order Poales; family Poaceae; genus Melocanna; species Melocanna baccifera. The sequence continues at coordinate 12,160,333 of CM070689.1, read as the reverse complement.
AAAAACTAACTGCAGTGAGCTATAGACCTTCCAAATAGACCTTGTAGCTAACAAGTGCAGCATATCCAGTTCATTGAAGTTACTACAGTGAGTTAAACAAAGTTCTATGAAGCAAATAACACAAACCAATGTATCAAGTTCACTGAACCGGATACACTGGAGTGTGTCACTTGCTTCATGCCCTTTGAAGTTCAGTCTCGTCTTCTTCTTCGACCTAGCTTTTGGATAGAAAACATATAACTATTGGTGGACTTGCTTATGCAAGAATATATATATATATATATATACACACACACACACACACACATACACACACACATATATAAACTTTTGCTGGAGGGGAATTACAGAGTTTGCCTCTCGACATCTTGTTTGGTAAACTATACATGAGTAGTTGAGAGACAAACTATACATAGGTAAGCACAATGTACATGGGTACGCATAATATATACTAACTTAAGGCATGAAAAGCCAACTATAGTTGAGAGACAAACTATACCCAGGGACAATCACACACATATCAATATATATACATACATATCAATATATATATACATATCAATATATCAATACGAAAGTACAAGATTAAGAAGCAAATATAGCATATATATCAATATATAAAACATGAAATATGAATAACATATCTTAATTATTCTATATGAAATATGAAACAACTACATGAAACAAATCTAAAAAGATCTTCACATCATTTTTAAGAGAAAGATATTCTTCACATCATCACAAATCTTCTTCACCTCAAATATACGAAACAACTATCCTCATAAGCTCTACATTATTCTATAAAGATGATATTTCATCTAAAAAGATCTGTTTTAGAAAGGAGGGTTTAGGGGAGGAGGGCACAAGAGTCGGGGGAGGAGGGCGCCAGGCTCGGGGGAGGGAGCGGCGTCGGGAGGGAGCAGCATCGGAGTGGTGTCAGGAGGGAGCGGCGGCGGGAAGGAGCGGCGTCGGGAGGGAGCTGTGTCGGGAGGGACCGGTGGCGGCGTCGGGAGGGAACGGCAGCGGGAGAGAGCAAAACCTAGCATGAGTGCGGACTCTGCGACCTAGCTGTGGATATTTATAGGGAAACTATGACAGACGGTTCTGTAAAGAAACCGTCTGTGATAGTTATATACAGATGGTTTTATAACAGAACCGTCTGTGATATTGGAATATCACAGATGGTTCTATTTATAGAACCGTCTGTGATGTATTATCACAGACAGTTTTTTTTATAAACCACCTGTGATAGTTCACTACACCAAGTTCTTAGTTTTTGAGTCATTTTACAATTACAATGGAATATAGTTACATTTATGAAAAACGCAAGCATAATTATAAATATAACTATTTCTTAGTTCCTAAGTCATTTTACAATTACAATGGAGCATATATAGTTACATTTATTACACTTGGCTATTTCATTTTAAATAAAACCCTTCACAATGATCGACATGCATATAGTTTGCTTCATCGCCTTGTTCTTCCTTGAGCCTAATGCCGTCTCCGAATGGAGGCAAATCATCAAATTGATTGTACTCTTCCTCATCGACAACATTCTCAACTCCGACAATCCTTCTTTTTCCCTGAAGAACTACATGGCGGTTCTTAATTGCCGGGTCCATTACATAAAATACTTAAACAACTTGCCTCGCGAGTATGAATGGTTCGTCTTTGTATCCTACACATTCAAGGTCCATGGTAGTGACACCGTACATGTCGACCTTTACACTCCATGGGAGTTAGACCCAACGGCACTGAAATAGAGGAATCTTGAAAATTACGTAGTCAAGCTCCCAAATCTCCTCTACAAGCACGTAGTACGAGCTTAGGCCAGCGGTACTGACGTGCGCATCATAGGCATCTATGCGGACATCTGAGTTCTGCACTGTGCTCTTTTTATCTTGATCTGTTGTGTAAAATATGTAGCCATTAATGTAGTATTCTTACCATGTCACAATTGTAAATTTTGGCCCTTTTGCCAATCATTATAGTGTTTCACTTGACGACCTCCTAGTCAATTGCGCCTTCAACCATTCGTTGAACTGACGGTTGTGTTGTCTCGTGATCCAAACTTTTGACTGGCCTGCATTCTCTTGACGTAGCATATCCTTGTGCTCTTCAATATATGGGGTCACTTCAGTCATGTGTTGTAAAACCGTGAAATGGGCTTGAGCATACGTATTTTGATCCGAAGTTATTGCTTTCCTTCCGATAGTCCCGAAACCCTCTAGCCTCCCCTCGTGACGAGATAGAGGTACACCTATCGACTTGACCTGAGCCATGTAGCTGATGCAGAATTCAATGACATCTTCTGCTGTATAACCTTCGATGATGCTACCCTCCGGTCGAGATCGATTGCGTACATAGGACTTGAGAATTCTCATGTACCTCTCGAAAGGGTGCATATGACGTAGAAACATGGGGCCGCATATTTTTATCTCTTTCACAAGGTAGACAATGAGATGGACCTTGATATCAAAAAATGATGAAGGGAAATACATCTCTAGATGACATAGAGTTGTCATCACCTCGGTTTGCAGAGCATCTAGTCCATCGGGATCAATGACCTTCTGAGCAATCACATTAAAGAAATAACATAGCCTTATGATTGTCACTCGAACCTTGTTCGGCAAAATACTTCTAATTGCAACAGGTAACATTTGTATTATTAGCACATGACTGTCGTGAGATTTCATGCCAATTAATTTCAAATGTTCCGTGGAAACAAGTTTCTTTATGCTGGTGGAGTGACCGGATGGAACTTTCATACCATGTAAGGACTGACACAGTTCAGTTCTCTCAGACTTAGACAGAGTGTAGCAAGCTGGGGGAAGGTACGTCCGGCCTTTATCGGTATCTATCGGTGCTAACTCGGTTGTGATGTTCATAGCGACCAAGTCACACATTGCGTTAACACCATCCTTTGTTTTATCAGGAATGTTCAGTAAGAGACCAATCAAACAGTCACATACATTCTTCTTTACGTGCATAACATCGATGCAATTGCAAACTTCTAAGTGCTCCTAATAAGGCAAGTCTCAAAATATTGACCTCTTTTTTCACATGTTCTTTATCAATTTACGTCACTTTCCAAGCACAACGTTTTTATCCTTGACCATATCATACATCTCTTTCCCGCTAAAAAGTCTTGGTACAGAGTCATCCTCTTTTTTTCGTCAAATTATTTCTTCATCTTGCGGTATGGGTGATACTTTGGAAGGAACCTACGGTGACGCATGTACACAGTTTTGCACGAGTTGCTCAACCACACACTCTCGGTATAATCTAAGCAGTGCGGACACACTTTGAATCCTTTTGTACTCAACCCTGACAAGTTACCAAGGGTAGAAAAATTATTAATGGTGCAGAACAACATGGCGCGTAGAGTAAAGTTCTCTCGTTTGTACGCATCCTATACATGTACCCCTTTGTTCCACAGTATTGCAAGATCTTCTACCAATGGTGCTAGGAACACATCAATATTGTTGCCAGGTTGCTTCGGCCCTTGGATAAGTAGTGACATCAAAATATACTTCCGCTTCATACACAGCCAAGGAGGAAGGTTGTACATGCACAGAGTCATGGGCCAGGTGCTATGTCGGATGCTTATGTTATCAAAATGATTCATTCCATCTGTACTCAACCCAAACCTTATATTTCTCGGTTCCACATCGAAATCTACAAACATCTTATCAATGTTCCTCCACTGGGTAGAATCAGCAACATATCTTATCATTCCGTCTTTCTTACACTGCTCCCAGTGTCAACGCATCAATCTTGCATCCTTGCGATTTGCAAATAAACACTTCAAACGGGGGATTACAGGAAGATACCACAACACCTTAGCAGGAGGTCCTTGATTCACCTCGATGCCCTTCCCATCATCACATCCATTTTTACGCTTGTATCGGAATGCTTTGCACATCGGATAAACATGTAAGCTAGCATACTCTTTACGGTACAGGATACAATCATTCGGACATGCATGTATTCCTTCCACTTCCATTTCTAATGAACAAAGAATCTTCTTGGCTTGGCAGATGATTCTTGGCAACACAATTCCCTTTGGAAGCATGTCCGCTAGGAGACCTAACAATGCCGGGAAACTCTTGTCGGACCAACCATTGCTTGCCTTCAATTTCAACAGTTCTAAAACTGATGACAACCTCATGCATTGCGGCTTACAGCCCGAGTTTTATGTTCCTTGGAATCAAGGCTCCTCATATAACCCCGAATTGTATCGGAGTAGAAAGAGAAACAAAGCCGAGCATGACGCACGACTACGAGAGGAGATCAAGACATCTCTTAGAGAGGAACTTGCTGATTACGTCAGAGATGAGGTGTGAAGATAAACAGAAGAAAATCGCGAGCCGCCGCTTTGCTCTGTGCTAGCTTGACCCAACCGTCGTCGAGTAGCTGCGCGTCCAATCCTACGACGGAAAGCGAGGGCAGATTTCATGTGGACGACATCTTGGAAGCTACGAAGTGCAAGCTCCAAGTGAGATATACCTCCGTTGCCTTGTGCGCTGCTTGGGGCCTAGCATATCCGTCCGGTGAAGGGGCCATGGTGCACCGTGCACCTTTAGCTCCAGGCTTCGAAAAAGTGTTTGTGGATGGTGTGCATGCCAATTTCGATGTCGTCCCGCTATCGAAGCCCCCCTATGACGAGATCGTGACTCTAGGGCAAGCCATTGGAACCTTCATCTAGTGGCTCAAAAGCGACATCTGCCTGGAGGCTTCTTCACCAGTGGCAGGTTCACAAGGGCAATACGAACCAGAGCGACTTGCACTAGTGTCATCTCCACAAGATCTATCTCCACCACCGCTACCTACACCGGTGATGAGTCCACGGGAGCTATTCCCAGTGCAACAACTTCCACTGGTGCTACCTTTACAGTTGACTTACAGCCGAGGTAGCAATGATAGTCGAGGCAGTAAGGGCAAAGCAAAGAAGACCGATGATGATATCCCGTACCTGCCATTGGCCCGCAAATTCGTGCTTGACGAGCCGATGATCGACCCGGTGAAGCGCCTCCCACTCCTACCAATTAGTTGCAACCAATTACACCCATTGGTATATGGAACAATCCAATAAGCCAGAGAGAGGATGATGCTTAGGTATCACTGTCAAATTCAGGCAGCATCATTTCCAGCACGAATTTCAAGATGGTGTCTTCATGGTGACACTCGAGGATTTATTTGATCTTTTCACGCTCAACGCTCTCGACGCCTCACTCGTTTGATGCTGGACGCTGTAAGTGTGTACAATCACAGTCTCTGTTCATGTCATATCGATAAATGTCATCTATAATTTGTTATTTTCGTGTGTATATATATAGATACATGGTGACTGAAGCTAGATTATCCAAATCATCGGTTGGTTTCTTGGACCCACACTTGGTCGCCAGTTATACCATCAACGAGGATGCTAGCATCGTCGAGAGGTACATTGCTGTTAGTGATATGCCCTAGAGGCAACATGGAGATGTTGTATATATCACATACTATGTTTATGATACATTATTTTGTTCCTTGGAATAGACATCATCATTATTGATCAATGAGTATGTGACTTATTCATGAGACTCTTAAATACTAAGATGTTGCTATTTCTAAATGATCCCTGATCGTATATCATATGAGGAACAAATATGATTCAAAGATAAAGATCAGCATATATATTGATTGATGATCATGTCTCATGGATCATGGTATGGTGATACCAAATCAATAATATGGACATGTGTTAGTGAACATATGTTGGATAGACCTGCCATGAGACACTGCAGAGATTCCATGTGTCATCAGTTGGTCTCAAGTAGTGTTTATGTAGAGTCCTTAGACTTGAGATCATCATGGTTCCCAACATGAGTAGTAGCTTATTTTGGGACTACTAAACACTACTCCGTAACTGGGTAGTCATAAAAGTAGTCTTCGGGTTTGCTATGAAACATGTAGTGAGATGTGAATGATCAAGATAGAATTTGCCCCTCCTTATGGGAGAGATATCTCTGGGCCCCTCGATGTAATGGATTATGAAAGTGCATGGCCATGCCAAGGTGATTGAGGAGTCAATCACGAGTTTATAATCCATCACGGAATCGAGAGAGTGATTGAGCTATTAAGAGGATGACACGAGTCTGCCTTGAGCTCAATCTATATCGTGAGGCAAAGGGATTCGTACATGAGAGAACATTACGAGTTCAGTGATATGATCTTTACATATACTTTGGGGTTAATATGTCTTACTAGAGACCGCTATTAACATGGTAACGGAAAGGCGTTTCGGGTCACGACCAAGTATCGTGAACCTCTGTGGTCGCACGCTTAACGGGTTGGAACACTAATTCGAATATGATTCGGATATGGGCTCAATTCGGATAGAGATCCGAATAGACTCCTATTGGGCCTCGGTCCACGAGGCCCACGTGAGGAGGTCTATATATATGGAGGCAAGGGCGGAGGAAGTGTGCTGTTAACATCTAGCAAAACCCTAGCCGCCACCTCCCGAGCCAAACCCTAGCGCTCACGAGTGCTAGTACACTCGCGATCGGCGTTCGGCCCGGGCGTGTGGATACGGTGGAGGCGCTGCTCGTTGCGATCTTGATCGGCGTGCGTGGAGAGCGATCTATTCGGACGATCGGCTACTTCCACTACTACCTCGATGCGCGTGATTGGATCGGTTTCCAATTCTTCTTCATTGCACTGCGCGTCTAAGTGGTAACGATCCATGATCCTTCCTTAGCATGATGTTCTTGGGTGCGCGGTAGAAAAGTTTTGTTTTACGCTTCCGTAGCCTCGCGTATTCCATTAGTGGTATCGAGCCATCTTGCTTAGTTTGCAATCTGGATCGCGCATATATGTTGATATCGATAGTAGTAGATTGGATCTATTACGGTCTAAATCGGGTAGCACGGGTTGATGAGATCAATCGGTCATAAGGGGTTGAAATAGGTATGAGTTGATAGCATCATAAGGCCAAAAGATTAGTTCGTGCTCCTTCTTTGATGTCGCGCGACTTGCCCCTACCGGTGGAATCACCATCGGGGCTAGCTGCGCGCTGTCGATGATCGAGCCAACGGATCGAGGTCTTGTGTTGTGGTCTCCTCAAGTATACCGATCGCGATGATCAATATGATTGATCTAATGAAAATTGAGACATTTTGAATGGCTCGGATTTGGGTTGATTTGATCGGCTCGATAAGATTTTCATAGCGATTTCATAGATGCGATCTATGTAATTGTGAGGTTTTGAGCGCTGCCACGAAACCCGAGCGGCTCCCCCTCGACCCCCGCTTGTGGACCGGCAGCCGGGACCGCCGTGTATCCCCTTGTATAGCGTCTTGGGTTCACATCGTTAGGTAGAATGCGATTCTACGTCTAACTTGTTTTTGCAGAGAATGATGTGAATAGTATGGCCCTATAGCTTATTTGAATGTATGAGATGTATGTGATGCATGTAACATTTGTTCATGGCCTGCGTGTCATGATTATTTCAGCTATTGTTAGCTGTATATATTGTATTTAACGACCTGCGTGTCGACCTTAATGTTTGAATCTATCTTTGTAATCTTGATTTCTAGCTATTATAGGTAGTAGCCTAGTTTTGAGGTTACAAGCATTTAAGCATGGTGGCCTAAAGGAGTGATGTGGAGGATGGAGATCACCTACACCTACTTGGAGATGGATATCACCATTTTTGGGCCATACTACTTCACAGTTAAATGTGTTTATCTATGATGTTATCTATCTTATTCTTATGCAATGATATATATGATATGTTGCTTTGGTAGGATAGAATCCTCTTAAAATTAGGTGTTAATGCCCTTCCATATGTTGCACCAAAGATAATGATCACCGCATGGTAGGTCTACCAAAGTAGAGTGCCATCGGTTATCATCATCATTTGGGGTAGATGTCGGACATCTACATGCGGAAGCATTTGGTTTACTTAACAAGGTTATCAAAATAGTTTTGGACCTTGGGGCATAGATTGGGGCCGAGGCATACAGATGTCACCCAAAGTAGAGTCACATAGGGATGTGATTAGCAAAGTGTTGCTTACCCATGTCACTAGTTTTCTAGCCGTGATGCCAAAGCTCACTAGGAATTAGTGAAATGAGGATCTTTACCCACTATGTAACTTAGAGGAGTTTTTGTTGCAAAACTCATAGTGGAGTCTTTTGCTAAATAGTTTAATAAAAGATGAACATAAACATAGTGCTAAACTTTGCATATTCTTGTGTTGTAGATCATGTCACTAACGCCGATCCAAGTACTTTTAATTTGCGATCTGTTCTTGAGAAAGAAAAACTCAATGGAACAAACTTTTGGATTGGTATCGCAACTTGAGAATTGTTCTCAAGCAAGAGCGCAAGGAGTATGTCCTTGAGTCTCCTTACCCGAAGACTTGCACGATAATGCTACTATGGCTGCACGGAGAGCTTATGAGAAGCAAGCGAATGATTGCCTTGATGTGAGTGTCTCATGCTTGCCACAATGTCCTCTGAGCTTGAAGCAATATGAGAACACAGATGCCTACAATATCATTGTGGGGCTACGTGGTATGTTTGAGAACCAAGCAAGGGTGAGAGGTTCAATACTTCAAAGTCCTTATTTGCGTGCGAGCTTGCGAGAGGGAATCCGTCGACCCTCATGTGATTAAGATGATTGGCTACATTGAGAGTCCGGAAAAGCTTGGTTTTCCTTAGCCAAGAGTTGGCTCGATGTGATTCTCGATCGCTTCCCGAGCTTTGAGCCATTCATAATGAACTTTCACATGAACAATCTGGACAAGACCACGGTGAGTTGCATGGGATGCTAAAATCTGCCGAGAAAGCATTAAGAAAAGCAGCAATCATGTGATGATGATGCGAGAAAGGCAAGGGCAAGCCCTATGTCAAGAGAATCGCGGTCAAAAGAAAGAAAGCTCTGATGCGATCGCGAGGTTCTAAGGCCAAGAAAGACAAGAAGGCGATGCTCATCCCGATGCGATTGTTACTCTGTAAGCAATCGGGACATTGGAAAAGGCGCCCAAAGTACTTGGAGGATCTTGAGAAGAAGAAGGGAAGTATGACTTCCACTCGGTATAAATGTTATAGAAATCAATCTTGCTACTTCTTCCACTAATTCTTGGGTATTTGATACCGGATCGGTTGCTCACATTTGCAAATCGTTGCGGGGCTAATAAGTAGAAGTTTGAGGAGGAGCGAAGTGGATCTTGGCGTTGGCAATGGAGCAAAAGTTGCTGCGGTAGTGTTGGCACCATGCCATTGTCTTTACCTTCAGGATTAGTTTTGGAATTGAATAATTGTTATTGTGTTCCATCTCTTTCAAAGAACATTATCTACGCTTCATGTTTGCAAGCGAAGGTTATGACTTTAAATCTATGGACAATGGTTGTTCTCTTTATTTCAAAGATATGTTCTATTGTCATACTCCATTGGTGAATGGGTTATACGTTCTTACTCTTGAAGGGTCACGGTCTATAACATTAATGCAAAGAGGCAACGTCAGAATGATTTGAATCCCACGTTTATTTGGCATCGCCGCTTAGGTCACATAAATGAGAAACGCATGCGAAGCTCCATAGAGATGGTATTCGCACTCATTTGATTTTGAATCATTAGAGACATGCGAATCTTGTTTACTTGGCAAGATGACAAAGGCACCTTTCACGGTCAAGGTGAGCGGGCAAATGACTTATTGGCACTCGTACATGCGATGTATGTGGACCAATGAGCTTAACGACCAGAGGTGGTTTTCGATGCTTCATAACTTTTATCGATGACTTTAGTAGATATGGGTATATCTACGATGAAGCATAAGTCGAATCCTTTGAAAAGTTCAAAGAATTCCAAAATGAAGTGCAAAATCATTTAGGCAAGACAATCAAGTTTCTACGATCGATCGTGGAGGCGAGTATTTGAGCCATGAGTTTGGCAATCATCTAAAGGATTGTGGAATTGTTCCACAATTGACTCCGCAGAACACCTCAATGGAATGGGGTATCTGAGCGAGAAATCGCACCTTATTAGATATGGTGCGCTCCATGATGAGCCAAAGTGATCTTAGTTGTCTTTTTGGGGTGCGCTCTTGAAACGACCGCGTTCACACTAAGCAGGGTTCCATCAAAATCGTGAGAAAAGACACCATATGAGATGTGGACGGGACAACGTCCTAGCTTGTCTTTTCTTAAGATTTGGGGATGTGAGGCTTATGTAAAACGTTTACAATCGATAAGCTCACTCCTAAATCGATAAATGCTTCTTTATTGGGTATCCTAAGGAAACAAAAGGATATTACTTTTATAATCGAGGAGAAGGCAAAGTGTTTGTCGCCTGGCATGGTGTCTTCTTAGAAAGAGTTTCTCTCAAGAAGGGATAGTGGGAGCACAAAGTGCAACTTGAAGAAATTCAAGAAACACTGATAACGTTCCTCTGAGAACCACAACAGATGAACAAATCTGTTGAAGAACACATTGTGGACACACCAAAGACCACGTGAGGTCGAAAGGTCACGTCGTGCACCGAGAGGTACATGTTCTTGACTACTCAACAAAGGGACATTTTGTTGTTAGACAATGATGAGCCTAAGACCTATGAAGAAGCGATGGTGGGACGGACTACGAGAAATGGCTTGAAGCCATGAGATCCAAATTGAATCCATGCACGATAATCAAGTTTGGAACTTGGTTGATCCACTGATGGTGTTAAAACCATTGAATGCAAATGGGTTTTCAAGAAAAGATAGACATAGATGGAAATGTTCACATCTATAAAGCGCGATTAGTGGCCAAAGGTTTCAAACAAATTCAAGGTATTGATTATGATGAAACTTTTACGCCCGTCGCAATGCTAAAGTCTATTCGGATCATTCTAGCGATTGCTGCATATTTCGACTATGAAATATGGCAAATGGATGTCAAAACAGCTTTCCTTAATGGAAATCGAGTGAGGATGTGTACATGACACAGCCCACGGGTTTTGTCGATCCGCAATCGATTGGAAAGATATGCAAGCTCCAAAGATCCATTTATGGATTAAGCGAGCATCTCGGAGTTGGAACATTCGTTTTGATGAAGTAATCAAAGGGTTTGGTTTCATCAAGAGCGAAGAAGAGCCTTGTGTTTACAAAAGGCTAGTGGGAGCGCACTCATATTTACGGTCTTATATGTGGATGACATATTACTGATCGGAAATGACATTCCTTTGCTCGAATCATTAAGTCTTCATTAAAAATAGTTTCTCTATGAAAGACTTAGGAGAGGCAGCATATATTCAGGCATCAAGATCTATAGAGATAGATCAAAAGGCTAATTGGATTAAGCCAAGATACGTACATTGACAAGGTGTTGAAAAGGTTCAACATGCATGATTCCAAGAAAGGTTTTCTACCTATGTCACATGGTATAAATCTTAGCAAGAATCGGTGTCCTAGTACACCGATGAGCGGGATAAAATGAATGCGATTCCATATGCTTGGCTATTGGGTCCATTATGTATGCCATGCTTTGTACACGTCCGGATGTTTCGTATGCTTTAAGTGCTACGAGTAGATACGATCGAGATCGGTGAAAGTCATTGGATTGCCGTAAAGAACATCTTGAAGTACTTGAGAAGAACTAAAGATGTGTTCCTTGTCTATGGAGGTGAGGAAGAGCTCGTTGTAAATGGTTACACCGATGCTAGCTTCCAAACCGACAAAGATGATTTTAGATCGCAACTCTGGATTTGTGTTACTGCTGAATGGCGGTGCGGTAAGTGGAAGAGTTCCAAGCGTGACGGTTCTTGATTCTACAATGAAGCCGAGTACATAGCGCTTCAAGCCGCCAAAGAGGCTGTTTGGATCAAGAAATTTATTTCGAGCTTGGTGTGATGGCTAGTGCCTCGGCCCAATGGACCTCTCTTGTGACAATAGTGGGGCCATTGCACAAGCCAAGGAGCCTAGATCGCACTAAGTCCAAGCACATTTTACGGCGATTTCATCTCATCCGCGAGATAGTGGAGAGAGGCGATGTGAAGATATGCAAAGTACAAGCGGATTTGAACATTGCAGATCCGTTGACAAAGCCGCTTCCCGACCAAAGCATGAGGCTCACACTAGGGCAATGGGTATTAGATACCTACATGGTTGACTCTAGTGCAAGTGGGAGACTCATTAGTGATATGCCCTAGAGGCAACATGGAGATGTTGTATATATCACATACTATGTTTATGATACATTATTTTGTTCCTTGGAATAGACATCATCATTATTGATCAATGAGTATGTGACTTATTCATGAGACTCTTAAATACTAAGATGTTGCTATTTCTAAATGATCCTCGATCGTATATCATATGAGGAACAAATATGATTCAAAGATAAAGATCAGCATATATATTGATTGATGATCATGTCTCATGGATCATGGTATGGTGATACCAAATCAATAATATGGACATGTGTTAGTGAACATATGTTGGATAGACTGCCATGAGACAACTGCAGAGATTCCATGTGTCATCGGTTGGTCTCAAGTAGTGTTTATGTAGAGTCCTTAGACTTGAGATCATCATGGTTCCCAACATGAGTAGTAGCTTATTTTGGGACTACTAAACACTACTCCGTGGCGGGTAGTCATAAAAGTAGTCTTGGGTTTGCTATGAAACATGTAGTGAGATGTGAATGATCAAGATAGAATTTGCCCCTCCTTATGGGAGAGATATCTCTGGGCCTCGATGTAATGGATTATGAAAGTGCATGGCCATGCCAAGGTGATTGAGGAGTCAATCACGAGTTTATAATCCATCACGGAATCGAGAGAGTGATTGAGCTATTAAGAGGATGACACGAGTCTCGCCTTGAGCTCAATCTATATCGTGAGGCAAAGGGATTCGTACATGAGAGAACATTACAGTTCAGCGATATGATCTTTACATATACTTTGGGGTTAATATGTCTTACTAGAGACCGCTATTAACATGGTAACCGGAAAGGCGTTTCGGGTCACGACCAAGTATCGTGAACCTCTGTGTCGCACGCTTAACGGGTTGGAACACTAATTCGAATATGATTCGGATATGGGCTCAATTCGGATAGAGATCCGAATAGACTCCTATTGGGCCTCGGTCCACGAGGCCCACGTGAGGAGGTCTATATATGGAGGCAAGGGGCGGAGGGAAGTGTGCTGTTAACATCTAGCAAAACCCTAGCCGCCACCTCCGAGCCAAACCCTAGCGCTCACGAGTGCTAGTACACTCGCGATCGGCGTTCCAGCCCGGCGTGTGGATACGGTGGAGGCGCTGCTCGTTGCGATCTTGATCGGCGTGCGTGGAGGAGCGATCTATTCGGGACGATCGGCTACTTCCACTACTACCTCGGCGCGTGATTGGATCGGTTTCCAATTCTTCTTCACATTGCGCTGCTGGCGTCTAAGTGGTAACGATCCATGATCCTTCCTTAGCATGATGTTCTTGGGTGCGCGGTAGAAAAGTTTTGTTTTCTGCTTCCGTAGCCTACGCGTATTCCATTAATTGCAGCATCACTGCTGGCTTACCGCGATAAGGAATATGTACTGATGCCCTACAATCAGGAGTTTCATTGGATTTTAATAGTAATTGTACCAAAGTGGAACAAGGTAATATACCTTGATTCCCTAAGTAAGAATAAAGTCGACTACATAGTTGTCGGCTAAGTCATCGATAGGTAAGTACATTTTCTCCATAGATACCTATATTGTACTCTTTCTTTCCCTTCGAATGACTAAGATCAACTTTTTTGAATCACGTAGGGCGTTCGCGACGTACGTTAAAATGGCAAAGTTCTTGACGCAAGGGGCTAAAGCCCTGACACATGATCGAAACTTTAAGGTATTCGCTAGTACATATTAATTAATCCTATGCAACAGTTGGTAGTATTAATTCCTCTTGAATTAACACATTCTATTTTTTGCAGTGCCACCAGCAGCAGCCGGGCAATACGTGTGGATTCTACATTTGCCACCATATGAGACTACTCGATTCCTCGAGGATTACCAATCCCAATTCCAAGGTTTGTCAATATTCCCATAATTACTGCATACTTATCAAGTTATATATATATATGCACATTGATATTCCTATCGACAGGCTGCGTCCATCCCGAAAACTGCATTGAAACAGGCCAACCTTGAAGGAATTCTAGGAGAGTCCGCGTACTTTTTGGTGGCTCAAGTCCTAAATTCAAAGGGAGAGTTCCACAACCCACAATGATATTTTTATTGCTCTTATCACAATGGAATGTATACATGTACATGTTGATCTGGGAATGCAATGTAGATCTTTTGTAATTGTGTATTTGTTAATAGATATTTTACTTCATTTCAATTAATTGATTTGCGAAATGGATGTTTTATGTTTGTCAAATGAATTGAGATGTGAATTGGATGTTATATGTTTCTAAAATGAATTGAGATGTCAATTGTCTGTATACATGTACATGTTGATCTGCTTGTTTCAGAGGGCATGGCTAGCATTTCCTGAGGCTAGCCAATTAACAGAAATAGATTTAGGGGCAGGAAAGAATATCACAGACGGTTTGTAACTAAAAACCGTCTGTAATAGCTATCATCGCAGACAATTTGTATGAAAAAACAGTCTATGATATATCAATATCACAGACGATTTTTGGTAACAAACTGTCTGTGATATTGATATATCACAGACGGTTTTTGTTTAAAAACCGTCTGTGATTTGCTTATATCACAGATGGTTTTTTCATACAAACCGTCTGTGATGATAGCTATCACGCACGATTTTTGTTACAAACCGCTCGTGATATTTACTTCTGAGCGATTGTGAGCATATTGAACAACTGCGTGATAACCTTCGATTATCATCGACCCATAAATTGAGCGGTTGAAAAAACCGCAGCGATGATGACATTTTTGAACCGTCTGTGATACGGTTTTCTGTAGTAGTGGGGGGATCTACCCAAATAATCCCCTATTTATAGATGTATATTAGGTCTTTTTCTTTCTTGTGAAGACAAGCTTCTCCATCTTTTGGGTGTTGCTGGAGGTTCATGAGGTCGGTAGTTGTTGATGGTGCTCGTGCTCAGCGGCTTCTCCACTCGTCCTTGGAGGCGACAGCTCCTCCTAGGTCAGCATCTTGGAGTGGCATCGTCGCTCAAGGCGTCAGCAACTCTTTCGAGTAGCATCGCGCGTCTATGTGTGGTGACTTTGCTTGGTCAGAGCAGCCTTGTCCGAGCAGCGTGTGGCGGCACTCCGTGGCAGAACTACCGTAGGGGCAAGCCGGGGTGGCTGCCCCAGGTCTCCTGGGAGGAAGACCCTCCTACCCCCAGGCTCCGCCAGCTCCGAGGCATCCAGCACAGCCACCGCGTGCTGGTTCTCCTGGATCCCCTGCCTCGTGCGTCATCGCTGGCCATGCTCTGGGCGCTACGGTACAAGGCGGACACGGAGGCCATCCTGGAGCGGCTGCTGGCGTAAGAGCGGGAGGACGCCGTGCTGCTCAGCAAGTGCGTCGCCAAGCTCGAGCTCAAGGGGGCTCGAGTTCGATCTGCTCAAGAAGGTGGACGCGTTGCGACGGGCCAAGAGCCTTCGCGTCGAGGCCAAGGGCGGCGAGAGGCCTACCAAGGACTTCACCATCTTCGTGCTCTTCGGCGCCGCCTACAGTGTCCTCATGCTCACGAGGTTCTTGCTCTGTAGTAATTAGCCAGGAAAGGGGAGGAGGGGAATCACATGGCGTTCTTGGCTTTGTTCTTGCTAGATGAAACGCGTTGTTTGTTCGTGCAGAACTATTTGTTCTGTGAATTTTGATGTTGGTTTAGTTTGTGTAAGGGAACGATTTGATACGTTAGATTATGTTTGTAGGGTTGCGGCAGTGCAGCGCCTAGGAGCAACGGGGTTGCAGCGCGAGGTGGTGATGGCGAGGGGCGTGGCGCAGGTGAGCCACTAAGTTCGCCCTGTCCTAGGTCTATATAATTCTTGGTTCCGTCACTAGGAGGCAGCAGAATGCGCGTCATAGCAACCACAGCAACGTCTCCACTGGTATCCACATGTTTTGAGTGGAACACCATGTACCAATGTGCTAACATTAACATGTACACGTCAAGGCCTTTGGGGAGGTGGTGGCAAAGATTGTAGTGGGTGCTATATTGCACGTCCGAAAGCCCCATGTCTCCTTAAATAGAGCCCCCTAGGAACCCTATGCTAGGCGTTCATTAAGGTGCAAACCCCACATGACCCATTAGTAACAAATCCTATCTAAACCGATGTGGTCTAATTCATTAAATATGTGACCATATAGGATTATGTTTATTCGATCGCAACCTAGAAAAACATTTTTCCATCCACAAGTCACTAGTGGACCCTAGCAAGACATGGCGACCATATATATATATATATATATATATATATATATATATATATATATATATATATATATATATATATATATATATATATATATATATATATATATATGAAAAATACTTTTACACACAGGTGTAATTACACCCATCTCTAATATACCACCTAAACAAATTTGAAATTCTTTTTTATCAATTTAGGTAAATTCATATACTAAATATAAGATATTCTAACGTGAACCACATGAAAAAATTACAAGGGAGTCCATAATTTTTAGCGTATTTTATAAATACCTTCATATACGCATATAAAAAGGAGTATATCTAAAAAAATATACATACCACCTCTGAAAAATTGTTCATACTACCTATATATATATATATATATATATATATACTAGTAAGGTGCCCGTGCGTTGCAACGGAAAACCAAATAAAAGTGATACATAATATGATCTCAAACTGAATAGGAAATATCAGCTTTACTCTGATACCATGTTTGAATGAGACTGATTCCAAAAGGCTCAACAGGTCAATATATAACTGTGTACAATAAGCAAAGAAGCCCCTAGACTATACCTTCATTTTTTTTACAATTGCAATCCTAAATTGTACCTATGTATCGTTTGTCCTATGATATGGATAACAATATGACAAAGAAGAATATGTGCACTGAAGATTACATCTAACCTTCTTAAGAAATATGAAATTCAATGCACCTAGCAAATAACTTGAAATATTCATCAGTGGACATTAAATGTACAATATTTTTTAAAAAGGGACGAAAGCAATAACTCTTTTATAAAGTATCCATGAACATACCCTAGAGGCCTAAACACACAAAAGAATCACCTTAGACTTCCTTGTTACCTTGGATTTCTCTCGGACACTTCTCGAACTATGCGTAGTATCTTTGCGTTACAACGAGTTCAAAAGAAGCCGATATGCAAGTTATTACTTCCAAAGAAAAGTTGAATGTATTCACAAGGAGCTCATTTAGAATCAAGAGGCGAAGAAATTTCGGAAAGAAATGTGCCTCATCAGCACCCCATAGAAGGATTCAGCTGCATACTTAATAGTTGGTACTAATCGAGCGGTTCCTTGCGAATATCTTCAAACTGAATTCCATGATAAGTCATAGTATACATAACTTTTATGTAGCATTAACAACAACAACTCCCGGCGCTCCAATAATTTTAGGCGATAATAATCTGCTCGGAGTTTAGAGCGAAACACAAGTAATAGCACTCAATAAAAGGAGCTCAAGTAAGCTAAAATTGCCTAACCAATTTTCCCTCCTAAAGTCAAAGAAAACAAAAATTTGATAAAAGGGATTACCTTTGAGCTCATACTCCAGCTAGCTTGATATGCATTACAAATTCTATCATCTTTATATTCATGTACAGGACCTTCTTCGGCGTAACCTAAACGAAACTCCAAATCCGATGTTCATATTGGGCCTTTAAGTACGGCATTTCCTGGAGTTTGATAGGTGCATCAAATACAAAATGTTGCACCAGAACATCTCCAACAAAACTAAGAAAAAATCTCACCCTATTGGATGATAGCATTTCATTTATGCTTGTGTAATTTAAGCTTGATTTGCAAGCACAACCTCTACGAACTAATACCTTATATTAATTTGGACAGGTTAAATACTATATTACCATGGATAAATTGTAAGGCAACTATAAGCATGAGCATTTGAGCGGTGTTTTGTCTTCATAAGCGCACAACAGCCAAACTGCTCGAGAGATAGCGTCTTGGTTGTCGACATTATAATCGCAATGCAATTTAGTTTCTATGGTGAAATTTTGGCGCTTGCCATAGTTGAAAAACACCAAATAAGACTATGCACTTGATGACACGCACATCATAAGCCGTGTGGTTAAAGGTATAACACGTCTTCAAGGTACTTCTCTGCGGCTGCATACCGCCTTTTTGTCCTCTATAGCTAGCGCAATAGAGCTTTATCCTCGAATACAATTGCGAGAGATATGCAAGAATAAGCGAGATTTACATCGGAAGAAAAGAACAAAGCAGAAGGCAAAGGCATACCGAGGCAAATCTGGTAGCTTCTTAATGTGTCCGCAATGGGTTTTGTCTTCCTCTCAAGATCCTTCTTATCTTCTCGCCATTTCCATCAAGACACCATGATTGATTTCGGTGTATATCCCACCCGATTAAGCATTGCACAGTAAATGTAAGACAATGAATATAAAAGGCATAAAAGTGGATACAACGATTGCCTTACCAAGTAATATGCAAAATTGGCCTACAAAGGGGCACTAAGGTACGAATGACAAGAATAAAATTGGACAAGCCCTAAATATTACACAACATGCGAAATGTAAATGCTAGTCACCTTATAATTTGAGACTTGGAGGATATATTGCCGTTCCTTTGAGTCCATCATCACCACTTTGTCCGCTCGTCCGCCATTTGCTCCACTGTTGCTTCTCAACATCATTTTTGAATTTTTCCAAAGATCCTAAAAATGGCATAGAGTGTTATCACATTTTCTCAGAAATCAGGTGGTGGTGATTAGTAAGCACTCCTTAAGTAGTCAACTAAGAATCGCGTTTTTCACTCACTTCTTGAGCTCGGTAAGCTTGGTTATGGCCTTTCTCGTGTAATCAAGAAGTGCCTTTGACTCTTTATGTATTTTGTCCTCTTCTCCTCCACCTGTGCTCTCCTCAACGACAAGTCCAGACTGCCACCACAAAGCTGCATAACCACCATTCCAAAACCAATCGAAAACAATGAAACGCAAAAAGAACCACCAGAGTAATCACTCTCGCACCTAAACATTACTTCTCGATTCACCAGTTTTGTCAGAGTTGACGACAAAATTGCAAATTTGGATGCAAGCACCCTTTGGATATTGGATTAATAACATTTTCTTGTATCCACTAAGCCGAGGGCAAAAGTTCATAGGTTCTACTCTCCAGATGTTTTCTTCTAGTTGAAATAGGGGATCTTAAACAAAGTTTCAGTTCGGATCAACACCAAGCATAAATGCCAAGGTAGCAGGCCTTCCAGTCATGCCCTGTTTTTGCTATTTGGCAAAACCCCTAGCAGTAGCCCCCCAACACCATGCGCACTGAAACGGCAAATTCATCGAAAGCCGAGAATGTCATGAACAAATCTACCCATCAGAGGCACAGATCTCTCACTCACTGCGTTGATGAGAACGAAGGAAAGAAACTCAAAACCCTAGCCCTAGCCAGTCACCTGCTCATCTCTGTGTCGCGAATGGCGAGGAGGTTGGCGACGGCGCGCGCGCGGCGGGCGGCGGGGAGCGCCACGGGAGTCCGGCCGCTCCAAAGAACTCACGCAGCCAAGCCGCCTCGGCGCGGTACTCGCGCTCTTGCGCGCAGCCCGCGGCGCGATCCCGGCCGCTTCGGGATCTGCGCTGCGGCGCCGCGCGCGCGCGCAGCAGTAGGCCACCCCTCGCGGCGTGGGGTCGGGCCCCAATGATAGCTCGGGGCCACGCGCGCGCCCCGCCCTGCCGCGAGGGAGGCTAGCCACGCATTGACCTCGAGACGGCAGCGAGGAGGAGGCGCGCGGAGCGGAGGAGCGAGGGAGGCGGCGGCGGCGGAGAAGTGGGGAGGAGGCGCGCGCGCGCAGATGGGGAGGAGTAGGCGAGGGCGGAGCGGCGGATGAGGGAGGGGAGGAGGCGGCAGAGCGGGGTGGGGAGGAGGAGGCGGTGCGGCGGCGCAGGGTGGGGAGGCGGAGCGGAGTGGGAGGAAGGGGAGGAGGCGGGGGGAGAGCGGGAGGGGGCGGCAGGGGGGAGAGCTAGGGGAGCCGGGGGAAGAGCGAGGCGACGGGGGAGAGCGAGGGGGAGGCGGGGAGAGCGAGGGGAGGAGGGGCGTGCGAGGGGAGAGCGAGGCGGCGGGGAGAGAGGGGATGCGGGGGAGAGCGGTTCGGATTTTAGGGTTTAAGGAGGCCACGTGCGGGGTGGGAGGGAGGGGAGGGGTGAACAGATGGTTTGGATTTGATCTCGTAATCAGATCAAATGGCTGAGAAGAGAGGAGTGACGACGGACCAACCACCAATTGCTTCTTTTATAATAGTAAATATATATATATATATATATATATATATGGGACCCAAGCAGCGACTTAGGGATCTGATCGCTACAATGTATGCTGGAGACAGAGTGATGCAGGTTGGAAGGGTGTGATATGCAAATTTTTATTTTTTATGTGAATAGGAATAGTAAACAAAACATATACAATACAATAATTAGAATAAAACAGTAAAAAAGAACAAGAACATAAATAGTAAATAAAAACAGTATTTAAAACATATGCGAAACATAAAGAACTGAAAGATATAGGAACATATGTATAAACTTAGAATATATGCAGAAACAGAATGATTACAGTATGTACATAAATTTAGAACAGAATGGTTAGAACATATAGAGCATAACAAATATAAAGAACATAAAATAGAACAAGCAAACTTAGAACATAAGTAAAGAACAAATATAGAACACAAGGAGTTTTGAGAAGAAAGTCGTTATGGCATTCATTCATATACCTTGATAAATAGAAGGTGGATCCTTCTGATTAGTACACCAGAAACTACATACAAATTCTTAATTATACAAATCACATATATTTTATAATCTTACATACTGTGACTCGGAGGATCGAGTCTTTATTTAGAATACTACTTATTTACACTAAGTCGTGGAATGGTAGTGGAGTGGTAGTGATGTAGCGAAGTGGTGGCAGAAGCGATGAAGTGTGATGAGTTGCAGATGGTGTTGCGGATTTACAGATGTCTTCAAGCTTAGCTTCGTGTCCCTTATATAGGGGTTGCCACCCTTTAGGATAAACATGGGCAAAAATTCTTATGATGACGCCTTTTGACCCTTGATATTATTCATCATGATAACGCTTCAGACTTCAGGAAGTCATGATGAAGCTTTAGACCTCTTGGAAGAATATTCGCCATGATGACATTTTTTACCAAACTTTATTCCATCTGCAATAGTTCAGATTCTATCTGCAATAATATATAGTACTCCATAATTGTCTTCGTAATTATTCTTCTTGTTAGGGAGAACTCAGAGCGAACAATTATTATTATTCGCTATCGTCATCTACTATCGTTGGTGCAGAGACTGTGCCTTCAACCTCATCTGGTTGAAGTGATTCAAACCAGCTCAACATTTTTTTATATTCTTTTTGGATTAACATATTTTCTCCATAATCGAATTTTATCAGGCGCCCGACTTCTTTGTGTAGAATAACATTATTTCCACCACAGAAATCTTCATTATTTGATTCTGGAAAACTATTTGACATGTGGTGTCTAGATAAATGTTATCTTCAATTTCCATAGTTTCTTTAAACCATTGTCACTTATCATGATTTGTGTTATAAGAGAAGAGTTCTTTCGTTCTTCCGTCAGAACACCAGTTCTTCTAGCAGGAAAGATAAAAACATCCTTTGAGAATATAAACATCATGCATTGCTAGCCTGATTGGTGGCATGAATCTTCAAGGAATAGAATAAAAAATAATCTTGTATCTTTCTCTGAGAAATACCAATCTCTTGCAAGTTTCCTTTATTGCGATCCTAAGATTAGCTTGAAGAATCTGATCTAGTGTGCCATAAATAGACTAGACCTTGACCTATGATACTTTGGAGAGAAATAACTTTATGGGTATGTGTTTGTAGGCCTTTGAAGAGTTTGAGGTCTATCTCTGCTTTCAATATTATATATGTGGTATGGCTGGATAATTATTCTCTCATTAAAGTGGAGTGAGAATGTATGGATATTAACTTTGATACTAGTGTTAATTCCTCTCCCCTCATATAGGTCAATAAAGTATTCTTGGAGGTTTTAGAATACTCTCATTTATCTCTCTTGGTATTTTTTTCAAATCAATTCTAAGATAACTGGCCCTAGACAGGATAACATTTACTTGATTTTAAAACTTAATCTGGAAATAAGTATTTCATGAGCAGTATTGCTAAGAAGTTGTTTTGAGACTTTGCCCACTCTTCTCACTTGATTGTTGTGGCTATAATTCTCTCTTCTCACTTGTTTTTTTTGTCCCTATATGAAATGTCATTTTTTGTTTTGATGCAATCTGGATTTGATAATGCAATGGTTCTAATTTGTAGGTGTAATACCCCAAAAGTCTATCGATTAGTAATTGTTGTTTGTAGAGAGGGACCTTAAAGGAAAGAGTGAAATAACGAGTTTTTGGTGTTTTCTGAATTTGTTCAGGCAACCTGGGCCTGGGCCTTGGCCCAAGGGAAATCCGGCCTAGAGAGGGGAAGGCACCCACCCCCTCCAACCCTAGCCACCCCTCCCTGCCCCCATTGTGCCGCCCCACCCTGCCCCCTTGCGCGCCACCTCCAGCAGCCCCTTCCCCTCCCCCATTGAAGCGCAAGGCAATTGGATCCGGAGGAAGGGAAGAAAAGAGGAGCAGTTCGTAGGGCGTTCATCGCAGTCTACAGCGATTCATCAAAGGTAATCCCCGTTGTTCCCCAATTGGAGGCATCTTTTTGCTACTTGTTTCAATGTCGGTATTCTGGACTGCTAGGGCAGATTTCATTGGACGACTGTTTCGTGGGGATTCAGATCTGGACTTCTCCTAGAGATTTGTAGAGGACATCGTTATCTTTCCATGAAGTGCTAGAACGCGTCGATCGGACCTTTGTAGCAGAAGTTATGATTTTTCTTGTAAGACTGTTCTGTAGATCGGGAGATTTCTGTCAGATTTTGGTAGGTTGGATTGAGCGATTAGAAAACGGGCGACTCAGAGGATCTCCATGTTATGAAAGTTGTAGATAATTGTCTTAGCTTTCCAGGAAGGTCGAGAAATTATGATTCGGACACTCGGGTTGGAAGTTATGACATTTTTAGTGCTCTATCCAGAGAACTCGACGTGAAACTGATGTTTTAGAAAATTAGATGGTGCGGGAAGAAGATGGCCAAATCAGGGAGGCTCACCAGCTAGGTTTAGTAAGATAATTTAATTATCTTACCAGAAAGTCAAAGAACACCCTATTCGGACTCCTGTACCAATAGATATGAATTTTTTAAGTTGACTATCCACAGAGGTAGGCGGGATGACCTGTAGGATTTGGGAATTGGAACCGAGATAGACGAATTACTAGTTCGTGTTTGTTTTTATTTGGTCAAAGGTCCGCTACTGGTATCTTAGCAAATATTATAATTATTATTCAGGTGGAGGACAGATCCCAAAGGTGGCACCTTCTGCATGTTCACCGTTTTCTCGCGGTTAAGGCAAGTATAATAATGGTTTAAAAATTGATTGTGTGGAAGGTCGATGTTTGATCTATAGTATAAATATATGTGTGTTCATGGTTGTGGTAAGGATGTATTGGTACTGTTTATGGATGAATGCAATTTACAGTGTTCATGATTATTTCTGGTGCATAGATAATGTGAATGCAAGATAAATTTTATTGAGACATTCACGCATATGCATCATGTTGATTTATTGAAGTATTGGTCAAGAGATGACTAAGCGCCGAGGTCCCCGTCATGTTGATGACATGACGGGCTAAAGGTCCCCATACATGTGGAGTATGGGCAATTGGTCCCTGTATCAGGTGGTACATGCATGGGTGTGCATCGACGGATGCATACTTTGCATTATCGGTAAAATGCAAAAGAGAAAGAGATAAAAAGATTTTTGATCATCTTGCATAGCATGGCTTGTTTATATGGTTGATGGATGGATTTGTGAAGTGATGTTTATAAATATACTTGTTACTATCTATTATATTTGCTGAGTCGTTGGACTCACTCTTGCTGTTGTTATATTTTTTTTAGGTACCATTATGAGATCGGCATACATGGGGAAAAGAACCGATTAGTATTGTTGCACTTTGCACGGCCTATCCACAATGGAAGAGGAAAGAAAATAAAATGCTACTTGCTTGAAATACTTAAGCAGTAAAGGATTATTGATTGTCGGATTTAAATTGTAATAGAGGATTAGAATTATTTTATGATGTTTCCCTTCTTTATTTAATTGTTATAACTATGAATGCTTTAGAAACCTTAAACCATTTTGCTTAGATTTTATTATATTCTTGAGGTCATTCATTTCTTCTATTTATGCTTGTTGCAACCTCTGTCTTGAACTACAATACCGGGGAGGTTCTGCCGAATTCTTTTGTGTTTGGCGTAGTTAGTTTATCCTTGTTTATTTCTAGATTGGTAGTATTCCGGGTCATTGCTTGACTGGGGTGTTACAGTAGGAATGCTATGAGTAACTTTCTTATATTTATGCAAACTGAGGACGCAATTGTAGTGGATGCATATGTTTGTCTCTAAGGGGAGCTATTGTTTGGTGTGCTTGTATCCAAGCTTAATACACTTGAATTATTTGGTGATCTAATATCTAGATCTAATCTTTTTGAACAATCCGATGATCTCATATCGAGACCTAATATCTTTTAATCACTTGATAGTGATCCATTATTCAGGTATGATGCTTTTGAATCTTTTGATGATCTCATACTGAGATCCAATATTTTTGAATAATTTGATGATCTGATATTCAGACCTGATATTGTTGATGATTCAGATCCAATATATCTGAATTGCCCGATGATTTGTTATCCAGATCCAATACCGCAGAATTTTCTAATGATCTACAACCCAGATCCAATGCCTTTGAAGATCTTTCTTCACTTTTGGTAAGAATATCTGAAAATCTTGTTCTAGGAGCCCCTTCTAAGGGCATATAATCTGGTGATATTGCCTATTTTTCTTTAGGCACCATATAATTGAGGTAGTAAACCAGCCTATTTAATGTATGAGCCTTTTCTTTTTTTTATTCCTTGCTTGCTAGAGTAAATTGAGCGAGCCTTATTGTAATTCTGTTGATAGAAAATTATGATTGAAGCTGTAATGTGACTAGAAGACAACTAATCAAGTTAGTTTGTAATCATGAAATAATTCCTCACACATTATCTTCCTTATGTGATGTAGAATGCCTTTTTCATAAAGGATCATATCTCTTTTAATTAATATTCTGAGGAGAATGTAACATGATATCACATAGCATGACCAACAATTATATACATATGTTGATCAGTATCTTACCCTTTTAAATAATACTCCCATGAGGACATTATAATTCATGACTATTTGATAGTGACTCTTGAGCAACACCTAATTATCAATGTAGTAAGGTAAATTATCATGCATGCCTATCATACAAATTATCAAGGGGACATGAGTAGTTAGGCTTTAGAAAATTATCAAGGCTAGAAAGGAAAGCATATAGCTGCCTATTTCGTTCATGACTCAGCTTGTGAGTTAATAGACTCATAGAGTGATCATACAAATTCATAGAGTGACTATTATGGCCTTTCAATAATTTCTTTTGAACAGACGTTTTATTGTTTATAGTCTACTTCTTCTTTTAAAACCAAAGTGTAGGAAAAGAGTAATCATTCTTTATGATTGCCTGCTGCAACTCGTTCATGTTGCTATGATTTTGGTTTTTTGTTAAAGCTTCTTCAGTAGATATTTCATTGATAAGATTCTTTTTACCCGAAACAATTTCTATAAGTTGACTTAATAAAGTTTCTTCAGGTCTACAGCAAAATTATAATTCTACTTCATCGTCCTTGATATGACTTTGATACTATCTTTTGTTACAATAAAAGAACGAATCATTGATAAGAATAGAGTTCCTAAATGACTCATTGTTTTAGATTTTTCACAAGCAAAAAGGAAGTCCTAATGAGACACTAAAAATACAAATATGGACCTCAAAATTTTTGTAGTTTACTTTAAGAAGGCTTCCATCAGCACCATGAATTTTATGAGCGAATTTTACAAAATATTTGAAGGAAATAATTCCTTCACAAATACAATTCACATCAGCTTCTAAGTCAATTAAAGTTTTATAGTTGAAGTGAAATCCATCAACAAATTGATAGGAAACTTCTACGTACCATTTTTGTTTAAAATATGTTTCTATAGAGCTTACAACTTCTTCTTGATTATTTTGAGGAATTGTCTCTTCTTCATATTCACTTTGCATTTCTTTTCTTTCTTGGATTTCTAAGATTTGAACTCTCCTTCTGAGATCTTGTAATTCTTCTTTCATATAGTTTTATTCTTGAAGGAGATCATTTAGATCTAATTGTTTGTTCATATTTTTATGATTCTCTACTTTTCGAAAGACTTCATCTATGGAGAAGTACTTTTTATGTTGAATATCCTTTACTAACTTATCCTTGTTGGTTTTGATTCTTGATAAGAATCTTTCCAAGATAACTTCTTTTTATCTTGGATTTTGCACCGTATCAAAGGTGTCTAATACAAATTGTTCTAGGTCTGTGAGGGCTAGGATATTTTCATTAGAGGTATCCTTAGAGACATCTTGCTCACAACAAGAACACTCACTATTTTCACAATGATTTATTTCTGATTCATTTTTATTTTCAGAGTTAGATTCATTGTCAATGTGATTTATGATTTCTCCTAACCTTTATTTAATATCTTCAAACTCTGATTTTAGTAAGGCTTGGATATCCTTTTTGACTTTCGATTTGAAGCATTTGCTTGCTGTATGACCCTTTAATCCACATTTATAGCATATGATTTCTCTCGATTAGTCTTCTTTCTTAAGAGGTTTTCTATGTCGCTTCCTCTTAATATAGTATGCCTCATTCTTATTGTTAACATAGCTTTTCCAAAGTCGTTTAACATATTTTGTTCTATTCCTTCTTTCATGTGGATCTTGAAATCCAAATTTATAGCAAAAATCTCACATTTTATTTTTCTCAATGACCCTTTATTTTTTTGAATTGATCCTTAATTTTAAGGTCATTACACAGTTCAGCACCTACTAACTATATCTTTTGGGTGATTTTGCCTATGTCTAGATATTGATAATTTATACTCCCTTGTCTTCTTTTCTCAAAGAGTATCTAACTTTCTCAAGGTAATCTAGATATATATTTTTTTCTTTCCAAAAATCTTGATTGCAATCATGCAGAGTGTATAATTTTGATAAAAAAAATGTATCTTATACCACCTAAAGTCTGACATAGTCTTGCATTTTAAGTTTACCATTTGTTCTCTATTTTTCTCATAAATTTTTTGATAATTTCCAGCAAAATGATAGACTATATTGTAAACTGAAGTAGTCAAGGCATCCAACATGTTACCGATAGGATTTTCATGCATATCTACCTGGACTATTGGACTTTCATTTTTGTCTATCTTGACTGCATCAATAATTGCTTGCTTCTGATCAGTATCCAAGTAGTGATCTCACCAACCTCTCAATTGACTAGAGAATCCCACAACAATCATTAAGATTGCTTCTCTTTCTGGGTTACCATTAGCTATGCAAGCATTAGCATACATAATCATTTGATGGCAAAGAGTAAATATTTGATATTCTGTGTATCCATCTAAATTCCATTCCATAATTTCTTTGCCATTAAAATATACCATATTACTGATCTGAGGCCTTTCTTCAAATTGTAGATCAACATAAGTTGGTCTAGGATAATAATTTCTTGTCCTAGCAGTATAAGTAGCAGGTTTGAAAATCTTATTGATCATGTCATTATTTTCTGTATCAGATATTTGATTGATATTTTTTGCTTAACTTTAAGTTATTTAATTTGTTGGCTAACTCGCTAACTAATTCTTTAGATATGGATGATCCTATTGCATTTGGTTTCCCAAGTTTTATGTTAGGACTTATTATTTGTGGGTAGAGGTGTAAACGGGGCGGGGCGGGGCGGGGGAAGCCTCGCGGGGGGAGATTGCCCCCCGCCCCGTTTAGAATAAAAATTAAATTTATTATTTAAAAATAAAATTTTGATTTTATTTATTAATTTATAATTACTTAAGCATATTATTTTTAAAAATATAGCTTCAAAATATATATTCTAACATATAAATTCAAGTTTTAGTCTAAATATACAAGAAAAGAATACAATCTCTTATATTAAAACTAATAATCTATTATTAAATATATTTATTTTATTTTTTATCGGATCCCCGTGGGGCTCAGCAGCGAGGATGACCCCGTCCCGCCCGCTAGCTTCAAGGCCCCGCCTGCTTCCCAGCGGGGATATTACCAGCCCCCCCCACGGGGATATTCCCCGCGGGGGGAATTGCCACCCCTATTTGTGGGGTAAAGAAATGAGTAACAGATTGAGTACTAGATACTTTAGATTGAGAATTAAATGGATAGTTTATTTTTACCTTAGTCTTGCCAGACATGGAGCTTTCCAATAGGATGTTCTCAATGCGATCCGTTTGTTGTACAAAAGCTTGTAAATGTATATTTGCAAAATTTTATTGTTCCACTATGTGAACTACATACTCTACTTCAACTGGATCATCATAAGTGCTTTTAAAGATATTCTTTAATGGAGATGCTTTGGTACTTTCTCCCTTGACATTATCTGGAAGTTGGATAGACTCAAAGGGAGGATGGACAGATTCTTCAATCTTTCCTACAGAGGTCTTCAATTCTTTTGAAACCTTTTTGATGACATTTAAGTCATTGGTCTTTAGATTATCTCGATCTGATTTTAGATTTTCTAATTCGAACTTTAGTTTACCTAAATTAGAACTTAGATTATCCAGATCATACTGTGGTTTAGTTTTGGTTTTTTATTTACTCTTTGGTTTGAAGAATTCTTCAAAGTATTTGATCTGGCTATTTTCATACCAATCAAAGAAGAAAATATGTCTTTTTTATTCTTTCATTTCTTTGTACCAAACTTCTCTTATTCTCTTTATATAAGGATTGTCTATATTTTTGTAATATCTTTCAAGCTTGTCCTTATTTTTGGAAAGATCAAGTTCTTTCTTAAGTAGTTCCTTATCGATTCCAAACTCATGATCTTCTTCTTCTTCTTCTATAACATTGATCTCAAAATCTGATATTGAGGGTTCATATTGATTATCCTCATAGGTTGTATAGACAATATTATTTGGCATTAACAGTGGCCTATTATCGAGACTGACAGAGAGTCTTGACTGAATGAAGACCATTCTCTTTGAGGAAAATGCTATCTCAACATCTCCATCTGGTGTTTTAGTCAAGGACTCTACTTCATTATATTGAGTGGCTTTTGGTTCTACTAGTTGGAGGAGAGTCCACTTCTCGGGAAGTGTTATTTCATACCACTTCAATGTTTTAGGAGTGATAATATGATTTCTATGATTGGCTTGGAGAAGAGTGGTTAGACCTTTTGGTGTATTTTGTTTTACACATGGGGCTAAAGTAGTTATGGCTTTGTAATAGATTCTATAGGTCACTTAAACATTTTCACTTCCAGGTTCAAGATCAAAGCTAGATATTTGTAAGCTTAAGGTCAAAACCTTACAGATATTTAAATATGAAAGAGATACAAAAAAATTGAGAAAAGTGTTAAAGAACACTGGACCATTACTAAGACTAGCTTCAACCATTCCTAACAAGGAGTCCTTAAATCTTTCATTTCTGCAATCTCTTAGACAAGTCAATACATAAATATTTAAACCTTTTCGAGCTAAAGATCGGATAGCAACTTGAACCAAACCAAAATATAAATAATGACATTGCGGTCTTGCTCTTATACGATTGATTTCTTTTTCAAAAAGAAGATGCAATGTTTCATGTAAAGAACTGATAGAAAGAGTTTTTTTTATGGTTTTAATATAATAATCAGAGCATAGAGAAAAAACATTCCTATATGATATATATCCTTAATATTTATTTTAGGTACTTTTCAATTTGCAATACTTTTCTCTATATCCTCAAAGCAAACAGATGAAGCATTTTTAACTGACATTGTTTTGATAAACCTATCATTACTGCAAGAGGCTTCTGAACAGCTAGTTACACCAAGAGACCTTGCTAACCAAGACATCTTATTCGAGGATAAACGGTTGGATAGGTAGTTTTCTAGTCAACAGCAGGGTAAATCCCACTATAAAGATCAACCTTTTGGATAGGTGGTTTCCAGACAACGACAGGGTGAACCCTTGATTATAATCAACCTATACTCCTAACAAGTTTACCCAGTCAATGATTTATGCCATTTACTGCACTCCTTGATGACTTACCAGGCAACACGACTTCGGACTTACCTATTAGAGGCTTCGGGACCTACGTGTCTCGGCTTACCGTCATGCCTCGGGGATCTCTATGACTTCGGCCTACTACCGCACTCCTCCCCCCTGGAGAAGATGGCTTGGGGAGCTCGGGCTCCAAGATGGCTTTGATACCAAGAGGGGATCATCAAACAAACTTATACAGTGTTTATGTGTTAATCCTTTTGTCTTACGATATCAGATCGAACTCAAAACGACATGTGTGCCACTCTATATTAGTTCGGTCTTTCACTCGATCTTGTAGTAGATTACTCATTGACAGTTGACTCTTTAACCATATTTGGTGTGGTCATGCATTTTCCTAATTCAACTATTTCAAAAGATTCAGATATATAGAAAAGATAAATTCTATCTTAATCGCTCAAATTTCTTCTTCCAACCTTTTCTTCTCTCCATCATCCCCTACCAAATCGGAAGAGTGAAACCCAACCATGCTCAGTTGGTTCCTGTCGCGGTGGTCCACATCCGTTGATGAGGATCAACTCTGGTTGTGGCTGCCATTATAACATCCATTGACTAGCATACGCATGCATAGGGTCAATCGGTCATCCTGAAGGAGATGATATCCTCTTCCCGAGACTTCAGTGTTAGTCCAATAGGCTCACAAATGTGTACGTTACCCACCAATTAGCTCTGTTATTTTTAGCTTAAGACTTTCTTAAATAAATAAGTAGAAAAACTTTACTATCGTCGTTTTAAAATAATCTATCAACATTTATTTTATTTATATAAGATTTATGTTAAAATTAAAAGTTAAAAGCCATCCATGAATGCGAGTCTTATCTGACATCTCGGTTGACTCGAGACCACCATCTTCATCTCCAGTGAGGCGCAAGCCGCGCAACAAACTTTTGTATTCACCGATTAATGCTAGAGTTCTAGATCCTTCAAGGGCACGCTGTCTTAAAAGAACCAGGGTCTTTGAGTTTGGAAACCTTGCGATTAATGTGCTGTTCATTCTGGCTTCGGTCCGAAGCCAGAACAACGTGTCGGCTTTGCTTTTTTTTAATCCTTTTTAGCTTTTTTTTGGGTTTTCGTTTTTTTCTTTTGCATTATTTGTAAAGATATAACAATATTTTTTATTTTTTTTATTTTTTAATTAAATAGCTCAAAAATATTTAACAGTCGATAGTCGATACAGTACAACTTTGATCAAAAGCTAACAGCAGAAAGTAAGAAGTCATTAAAAAAGCCAGATTGAATGGATAGCAAGCATATTTGGGAGCATGAATTTGTGCATGATCGATTTTTCTATTTTTGTTCAGTCATTCACATAGTCACAGGGAAAATAACATTTATTATAGTTTTTTTAAGGCAAAGAGGCCCCTAAAAGACCTAACCTCTGATTCCATTAAATCCCAAACAGTACATGGTAATAACTTTGACAAGAAAGCCCGGGAAAGAAACAAACATTACATCATTGACATCCACACATGGAGATGGAGATATCAAAGCTTCATGAGATCGTCACATAGACGATGTCAACAATGCGCGTCGGAGATGAAGATAGCGGTCGACGCAGACCTTGAGAAAGACATGCCGGAGCCCGGAGATGTTATTGTAGCGGCCGGCGTGAACCTATGGATTGACGGGTGGCGTGACTGGCGTCGCTTGGAACGAGTCGCCTGGCAACCGTCAGCTGAAAGGACCAACGGGTGGTGTCGCTCGATGCAGGCTGCTTGACAGCCGTCGGTAAAAAGGTCCTCACAGATGGGGAGGTTGATGGAGACGGCTTGGGCTGCTTCAATGGTGGTGTAGTCTTGTCCTCGCTGTTAATTTTGAAAAGGAAGCTAGTGACCTTCGCAGGGAATGTGAACTGAATCTGGACTGAGGAATCGAAACCTTTGTTGCTTGTGGGAAGGAGATCAGAGGATTTATGGGAGAAGGGGGAAATACTCAGAATATTCAGCACCCGATGGAGGCAACACGTGCGGCTAGGAGTGTTATTAACACTAAAGCCACATAGGAAAGCAACTTATTTAGTAGGGGAAGGAGACATAGGTCACCAGTGTCGTGAGGGAAAAACCTTCCCCATAGAGGAGAAGGGTGGTGACTTAAATGATAACAAATTTTGAACTAGATCATTTGAAGTTTTGAACCAATACAAGACTACAATCCCATACAAGACAACAAGTACACAGAGGGTCAGATCATTTGAAGTTTTGAACCTTACCTGTAGTTACATGACGTCCCAGCCAGCATCGCCCCTGCCGCCTCGGCCTCTACCGCCGTCCAGGCTTCCCCCTATGTCACCCACCATTCAAAGGGGATTTGAGAGGAATGAAATGCCAAAGAGGGGACCGGGGGGGTGGGGGGGTGGGGCAGGCAAATCGAGTAGAAAATCCAGCGAGTGAGTGACGAGACGGCTCAGGGCGAGAAAGGCGAACAGAGGAGAGGAAGAACCGAAGAACACCAATGTGAGCCGTGTCGCCTGGAAGGGATGCACACAGGCATTAGGGCAACACTCCCCACCATTGGTTGGGCCAGCTGGGCTGTGACCATTTCAAATTGTGCTGAAATATTTTGTCCGGTAGCCCATTTTACTAAGGGGCCAGTTAAGCCGGTATTTTCGAAAATCGGCCAGTTTTCGCCTAGTTTTGCAAACCCTAATATGGGCTGGAGACCAGACCCGAGGGCACTTAACAGGAGGCGTCGCCGCCATCGACCACACGCGTGACACAACTAGCTAGATGCACGCCATCTAGATTTGACTGAAAAGGACTGTCACCGTGAATACGTAGGATGATCCACAACATTCGTGGAGAACATGAAGCTAGTAGAAGAGGTGATTGATGGCGAAGGACATTGGAGGATCGATTACATCTACTACAACGACGTAAGCTACATTGGACCAGGCTAGTCCAACTCTTCTTTCGTTGGATTGTGTGTCTAGTGGTAATGATCAATGATCTCTTACTTGTATAACTTTTTAGTTTGCATGGTAGAAAAAATTTTAATTTGCACTATTGTAGCATTGTAGCCTATCTGTATCCTAGCAAGTAGATCGATGGATCCGCACCTTAAATGTGGTGGAGACAAAGCAGACAATGAAGGGGGAAGGAGGCCTGGGAAGAAACCCATCTAGGGTAGAGAGACCACCACTACTACACAAACACTATAAGTAGACGCAACATCACAAATGATTTTGTGAAACCGTCTGTGATGTATACTATTACAGACGGTTTTAATTAAGAGACCGTTTGTGAAGTATCATAGACGATTCTTACCAAGAACCGTCTGTGATACTAGCAATATCACAGATAATTTTTATTAAAATCGTCTGTGATAATCCAGTTATATATTGATTGCGTCGCTCAAAACTGCATATATCTTTATTTCGATCCAGATCTAGACTAGTGCACACCTGGAGGAGGCAAGACTTTTCAGCCATTTAATTTGGTGGAAGAAGACTAGCTATTTGGTAGGAGTGCTTTGAAGATCCATCAAGTTCTTGGTTTCCTTAGATATGGTTAGTAATGAAATTTGTTTTTGGTTTCATCAAAATTTAGATCTAAATTTCGGTGACTGTTATTGAAGATGGTTTGCATCTGCTTGGCCATACATGATCAATTTTCGTCATGTGGGAGGCCAAATTTGTCAAAACTGTTGGTTATAATTGGTTCCTCTATTGCTAGAAAAATAGTTGTGTGTTAGTATTAATTAAGCTAGCAAAGCCTCAATGCATGTGGTATATATGTAGTACTAATTAATTAATTTAATTTTTAATACTAAGTTGTTATATATATGCATAACATAGGACCAAAATTGGATGTATGTCGTGAACCGTATGAGTGAAGAGTACATTAATGGCGTGTCTGCTTTTACAAGAGCTACCGAGGAGGATATGCTGAATAAGAGGGTGGAATATATGTATTGTATATGCACTGACTGCGAGAATTTAAAGATGTTTAAGAACCAAGAGCAGATGAAGCACATTTGATTCGGAGGGGTTTCAAAAAGGGGTATACGTGTTGGACCAGTCATGGCGAAATCAATGATATGCTGCCGGATGACATCGCTGGTGAAGTCAGTGATATGCCGCCGGATAATGTCGATTATGGTTCAGATTCGGATAGGCTGCACGATGACAATATAGATCAGATGCTTCGCGATGTAGAAGAGAACTATGATAAGAGAGAGTATGTTAAATTTCAGGACTTGATGGAGGACTCGGAGAAACCTTTGTTCACGTGCTACAGGTTAAAGTACACGAGGTTGTCAGCCGTGCTTGAACTGTTGAAATTGAAGGCAAGCAACGGTTGGTCGGATAAGAGTTTCACGGCGCTGTTAGGACTTTTAGCGAACATACTTCCAGAGGGAAATGAGTTGCCTAAAACCACGTATAAAGCCAAGAAGGTTCTTTGTCCATTGAGAATGAAAGTAGAAAGAATACATGCATATCCGAACGACGATATCCTCTACCGTAAAGAGTATGCAAACATGCATGTATATCCGGTGTGCAACGCATCCCGATATAAACGTAACAATCAATTAGATGACGATAAGGGAGCAGAGATGAAGAAAGGACCTCCTGCTAAGATGGTATGGTATCTTCTTATAATTCCCTATTTGAAGCGATTTTTTGCAAATCCAAAGGAGGCAAAACTGCTACGTTGGCACTCGGAGGAGTGCAAGAAGGATGAAATGCTAAGACACCTTGCTGATTCCGCCCAGTAGAGAAACATCGATAGGAGATGTGCAGACTTCGGTATAGAACCGAGGAGTATAAGGTTTGGACTGAGTACAGATGGAATGAATCGTTTCAATAGCTTAAGCAGCCGATATAGCACTTGGCATATGACTCTCTGCATCTATAACCTTCCTCCTTGATTGTGTATGAATCGAAAGTATATTTTGCTGTCGATACTTATCCAAGGGCTAAAGCAACTTGGGAATGACATTGATATGTACCTAGCACCGTTGGTGGAAGATCTAAAAGTACAGGTATGGGATGCATACAAATGAGAGAACTTCATTTTACGCTCCTTGTTGTTCTACACCATAAATGATTATCCTGCCCTTACTAACCTGTCGGGCTAGAGTACAAAAGGTGCCAAAGCTTGTAATCACTATTTAGATGGTACCGAGAGTGTGTAGCTGAAACACTCACACAAAATTGTGTACATGCGTCACCACCAGCTCCTTCGAAGGGCTCACTCGTACCGCAAGATGAAGAAACAATTTGACAGAGATAAGGAGGTCAGTTCAGCTCCAAGGCATTTAAGCGAAAAAGAGGTTTATAATATAGTTAAGAATTTAGATGTTGTCCTCGGAAAGGGACGTAAATTGAGGGCTCATGAGAAGAACATCTGGAAGAAGAGATCAATATTTTGGAACTTACCTTATTGAGAGCGCCTAAATGTTAGCACTACATCGACGTCATGCACGTAGAGAAGAATATATGTGACAACTTGATTGATCTCTTGCTGAACATTCGTGATAAAATAAAGTACGGTGTCAACACATGGCTTGACTTAGTTGATATGGACATTAGGCTTGAGTTAGTACCGAAAAAACAGATAATAGACGAACGTACCTTCCCCCAGCATGTTACACTCTGTCTAAGGCCAAGAAAACAGAACTATGCTAGTGCTTGCATGGTGTCAAAATTCTGTCTGGTTACTCCGGTAACATGAAGAAACTTGTTTTAATGTAAGATTTGAAGTTAAATGGCATGAAGTCTTATGATTGTCATGTGCTGATAACACATACTCTCTATTGCCCTTCAAATTATTTTGCCGATCAAAGTCCGAGAGACAATCATGAGGCTGTGTTATTTCTTTAACACAAATTCTCATAAGGACATTGATCCTAAGGACTAGATGCTCTGCCGGACGAGGTGGTGATGGCTCTATGTCATCTTGAGATATATTTTCCTCCTTCGTTTTTTGATATCATGGTCCATCTCATTATTCACGTTGTGTGGAAGATAAAAATGTGCGGGCCCGTATTCCTACGTAGCATGTACCCATTTGAGAGATTCATGGGAATTCTCAAGTCCAATGTATAGAATCGATCTCAGCCGGAGGGTAGCATCGTCAAAGGTTACGCAAGCGAAGAGGTCATTGAGTTTTGTGTCGATTATAGCTCAGATTGAACCGATATGTGTGCCACAATCTCGTCATTGAAAGCATCTATGCCCCTAAATTGGGTTTTGATAATTAATGATGATTTATGAATATGGAACTAAGGCCCTGTTCTTTGTGGCTTCTAAAAGCCGCTTTTGGCTTTTGCTACAGTAACTAACTTTTAAATGGAGTATTTTTTAAAGATAGGGTTTACAATTTAATTGTAGTATACGTTAAAAAACTAATATCTGTATCATCAAAAATCGCAAGCGAGTATCTCTCTTTCCGCAATCTCTATCGCAAACAGCCAAAAAGCCATCAGCCGCGGTCAAAAGCCATCAGCCGCAGCCAAAAAGAATAGGGCCTAATGTGTTTGATTAGAATTGTATAGACAAGATTTTTCATGTGTGCAACAGACAAGAACAAGCTGCATGAAAAATGGACTTGAGAAAGATCAATACAAAAGTACTCGTAATATAGGAGAAAAGGTGGAAGACTAGATTATAAGTTAGATGCCGTACTATTAAGAGGGATCATTGAAAGTAGCTTAATAGTATGCTTTGGTACACATTAGATCAATTTAGGGTTATGCATGTATATGAAAATAAGTTTGAAAATTCATTGTGCTCTCTCAGTAAAATCGGTAGTACCACAGTCAGCCGCGGAACTACCGAAGTGCTGTAGTTCTGGCATATAAATAGCGGAACTATCGGACTTCGGTAGTACCGGATTTTGTGTGGTACATTTCTTCCAGAGAGCACCTTCGGAGGGGACTTAGACTCATAGAAATCGATAGTACCAAAATTTCAATGGCAGAACTACTGTAGTGCGGTAGTACTGCATGGTACTACGAAACTACCGATTTTCGATACGTTTTTTTCCAGAGAGTATCCCCAGAAAAACTTAACTGGCCAGAAATCGAAAGTATTGGAGCTAGCACAGCGGAACAACTGCAGTGCGGTAGTACCACACTGATTTGCAGAACTACCGTAGTGCAGTAGTACCGCACTTATAACGGCAGTAGTACCGCTCTGAATTTCAAACGGCTAGTTCTGACCATCTGACATAGCTGTTACTGTGTACTACAGTAAAGTGTGGTAGTACCGATTTTCTAGAATTAATTTTTGCAACAACTAGTTTTGGTTGGTGATGGTATAAATACCCCTCCACCTGCCCAAAGGCAGGGTGCTGAACTTGCATTAATCATATTTCAGCCTAGAGCATTCACTCCACTCTCTTTTCTCACTTGAGCATTCATTTTGAGGTGTGGAGAGATTTTCAAGTGCATTCATTTCTAGTTGATCTATTTTGCACTTGAGTGTCGTCAAGTGAAATCGGTGTTCTATTCTCTTGGTGCTTGCCGGCACCTAGACGGCGAGCAAGTTGATTGCGAGGTGACTTCTTCAAGAAGATTGTGAAGAAGCCCGAGGCAATTGTGAGTGGTTTGGAGCTCGCCATCTCCAGAGAGGAGGAAGAGCTATCACTAGTGATCGAGGAGTGATGCTTAATTAGTGGAGCCGGTCCAATGGAGCTTGGGCTTTCCTCAACGTGGACTAGTGAAGACTGGCAGGTTTTTGATACCACAAAAAACATCGCGTGTCTTATTGTGATCATCTCTTCACCTTCCTTTAGGTTTTATATTACTAGTTGAGCAATTTGATACTTGCAATATTTATTTGTGCTTGTGATTGAATTGTTGAATAAATTGCTTAGGGTGACTAGAATAGAATATGTTTAAATTATTTAAACTCTTGCTTTGCTTTTAAGTATCCATATTTGTTTAATTAGAATTTTTATAACCTCCTATTCACCCCCCTCTAGTCGGTCATCCTTGATCCTATAAGTGGTATCAGAGCTTGGTCTATCATTTTTCGACTTAACTGTCTAGAGAGAAAATGATGGCCAACGAGGGGATTGCTATAGGGAAGGCATCACAATTTGATGGCACAAATTATGCATAATGGAAAATTAGGATGTCAATTTATCTTAAAGCCATGAGCCCTAGCCAATAATGAGATGTACTCTCGATTGAACAATATTGTAAATGAGCCAAGGGCCTTGGTACGTCACTAACGGATCTTGATTTTGTGAGAAAAATGCTTAGGGCGTTACCGGAAAAGTATGAGATGTTGGTGACTCTATTTCTCAACTCTCCCGAGTTGGCAAGAATGAAGCCAACACAACTCTTGGGTAATTTTTATCGACAGTTGTATAAGAAGGATAAGGAGGGGCTCTTGGAGCAATCCTCCTCCAAGGGCAAAAAGATCACCGCTTTCGAGACCAAAACGGTATCAAGCGAAGAGTCCGAGGACGAAGAAGATGACTCCGAGGAGGAGATGGCACTCCTCGTAAGAAGAATGAAGAAATTCATGAGGAGGCATCCACACTGAAATGGACGCCAAGGATCAAGTAAGAAGGGGCGATCATTTGACCACAACAAGCACTATAGCAACATCTGTTCCTATGAATGCGATGAGAAGGGGCACATTGCCTCTCAATACCCTACAAGAAATGATGACAAGGGCAAGTCATCCAAGAAGAAGGACTTTAACCCGAAAAAGAAGCTTTTTCAATAGACTTCACAAGGACGGGAAAAATGAAGCCCACATTGAAGAGTGGAATTCCGATACAGATTATTCGGATTCCGACTCCGAAGAGGATGAGTCTCTCAAGAAGAAGGGACTTGTTGGGATAGCAATCAAGGAGGCTCCATCACTCTTCTCATCTCTGACATGCCTTATGGCAAAAGGAGAGAAGGTAAAATTCATTAACGATGACGAGCCTTCTTATGATAAATTAATGGATATGCTAATTGAGCTAAATAAGTTTCTTGAAAAAGAAAATACAAAATTCAAGGAACTAAAGAGAGAACACATCTGTCTAAAGGAATCCTATGAGGAGTTAAAGAAAGCTCATGACTTACTTCTCCAAGAAAATTCGAGCAAATCTAGCACTAGCATTGGCATTACTTATGAAATTCTTGATGAAGTGCCTAGAGTAGAAATTGCTAAAATTAATACTTTCACTTCATGTGATGATTTGATTGCTATGCCTTGTAGATCAAATATTGATGATATTGTTAATTTATGTGATGAAAAACTTGTTGTTGAGAATTGTAAATTGAAAGAATAAGTTGTTCAATTAAAGAAAAGTTTAGAAAGATACTTTAAGGGTAATGACACCCTTGACAAATTATTGAGTGGACAAAGATGCTCATTCAATAAGGAGGGTCTTAGATATGTGCCCAAGAAAGGCAAGAGGCCCTCAAAGGAAGTCATAAGGTTTGTAAAACCAAGTGGTAACCAAAATTAAGAAAATAAAATTGCTTCCACTACTTTGTATGATTCTTGCTATTTGCTTAAGAAATCTAGTAGTGGTAAGATTATTGCAAAGTTTATTAGCACTTCAATTTTAGATACTAAAAAGAATGCCATTTGGGTGCCCAAAGCCTTGGTTACTAACCTCCAAGGACCCAAATAAATTTGGGTACCTAAAATAACTTTATTTTCTTTTGTAGGTGAACTACAAGACCGGTGGACGGCATTGGATGCTTGATAGTGGATGCACTCAACGCATGACCGGAGACCGGAAGATGTTCACCACTTTTAAAAATGGGAGCAATGAAAATATCACATTCGGCGATAATAGCAAAGGAAAAGTATTAGATTTGGGTAAAATTGCTATCTTAAATGACCTTTCTATTTTTAATATCTCTTTAGTAGAAACATTAAATTTTAATTTGATATCTATTGCTCAATTGTGTGATTTAGATTTAATTTGCTCATTTTCAAAAGATGATGTTACAATTTCGAAAGAAAAGGAAAATGAAATGGTTTTCAAAGGTTTTCATTTTGGCAATCTTTACTTAGTAGATTTTAATTCAAATAATTCGGGTTTCAAAACTTATTAATTAGCTAAAACCTCTTTGGATTGGTTACGGCATAGAAGGTTGGGTCATGTCGGCATAATTCAACTCAAA
Organism: Melocanna baccifera; assembly: GCA_036346265.1. NCBI lineage: Eukaryota > Viridiplantae > Streptophyta > Magnoliopsida > Poales > Poaceae > Melocanna > Melocanna baccifera. The sequence goes on along the minus strand of CM070689.1, from coordinate 12,119,784 downwards.
AAGCTTTTTAAAAATAATTTAATCATTGGCTTGAAGGATGTGAAGTTTAAGAAAAACAAGCTTAATAGTGCTTGTCAAGCCGGAAAGCAATTGGTTACTAAGAGACCATGTGGAGATAACCCCAGCTGTGTGATGAGTAATTGACGTGTGTCCTAAAAAGTCTGATTTTGTTCCGGGCATTTTTGTGCTAATTACTGATACGGATATTTAATTATATCATTTTGTGCGGTGCTATGTAATGCGTTTTCTTGTCGGTGATGACTGCAGGACTTTGAGACGGAGTCGTGGTGAGACACGGGTGACCGGACTAGGCATAGGCGGTGCTGAGGTCAGAGTGGTCGGGATGTGTCGAAGACGGCGAGGACTCGAAGTGGCTGCGAGGCGTTCGCGGTAAGAAACAAGGAAGCTTCCAGGAAGGTGCAGGAGGGGCATTTTGGTAAATGCACAAGGCTGCACAAACGGAAGCGGATTTTATTTGGAAATGATCCATTAGTGGAGAGGTGGTGTGACCTAATGGGTAAAATGGTGTGTAAACCCATTAGTGGAGAGTTGGTGTGACCTAATGGGTAAAGAAAGCTTGTAAACCCATTAGAGGAGAGTTGGTATGACCTAATGGGTAAAGTATGCTTGTAAAACCCATTAGTGAAGGCTATAAATAGAGGTGCTCTCTAGGTGGAGAAGTGCACCTTGAGAAAGAGAGAAAGAAAAATGGGTGTGAGTGTTAGGGTGTCCTAATGCTTGTGCCCTTGGGAGAGAATTCTTTTTATGCAAGATTTAGGGTTCATTCTCTCCTTGTGTGTGTTCTTAGATGAGACATGGAAGAGTTGATGTAAACATTCATTTGTTATAATCATTCATCGCTCTTCGTCTCAATATGAACATGCTTATTTTATATCTTGTGCCATTTGCTTGCTTTCTTTTTAAATTAATGTTCTTGTTCTAGTTGCTCTACATATTTCTTTGCTTTGAACGGGGATTCATCTCAAAGCGCGTTGGCTAGTTCATCCCAAAGCAATCTTTGTGTTAAGTTCTAGCAAATTTTATCTTAAGTTCTCTTCTTTGCTCATGATGGGAGTTGGCCTCAAGATCAAGTGATCAGTTCATCCCCATGAGCAACTCAATGATCTCAAAGTATATCTCTTTTAGTCTGTAGTATGTTTTGATTTATGGTTGCTATGATCGGAAAAATATCTCAAGGCCATCTTGGCTAGAATGTACCGAGAGCAAAAATCTGAAAATCTCCTTATTATACTTGTGCTCTATTTGCTACAGATTCTTTTGCTCTATTTCGGATTTCATCTCAAAGCCAGTTGGCTAGCATATTCCTAAGAGCAAAAGTCTCCTCTCCAGTTCTTCATCTATTTTATTTTGGGGCGTGTTCTTGTGTGAGGAACTGCGAATTTGAGTTTGCTTTGAACTGGGAATTCTCTCATAGTCCCATGACTAGCACATTCCCGAGAGCAAAATAGCAGTATCCATGAATTTCCTTGCTGCAATCTCTAGTTCTTTTTGCTGATTTCTTTATGCTTTTCAGCTTTTGCTTTATGCTTTCAGCTTTTACTTTGTGTTTTTCAGCTTTTACTTTGTGCTTTTCAGCTTTTGCTTTGTGCTTTTAAGCTTTTACTTTGTGCTTTTCAGCTTTTACTTTGAGCTGATTTTATTTTGTGCTTTTCAGGCTGATTTGGACAGTATTTTATTTACTGTTTGCTCTGCTCTATTCTCGGCCAGCTGTGCTATTTTGTAGTGCAGATTTCTGCAGTTCTTAGTGCTATTTTAGGGTGCAGTCTACTGCTATTTTTGATAAGATTTTATTGCTGGTTTTAGTTTGCTCTTGGCTGAAAAGTGAGTGAATATTTGGGGCGGGATTTTTAAAAAGGCACCATTCACCCCCCCCCTCTGTTGCCATTTCCGATCCTACAGTTACTTCTCATCCTTCCAAAATTATCATGTCAAAATTTAGACTATTACAGCTCTTACACATGGATTTATTTGGGCCAACAACCTACAAGAGTTTAGGGTAATAGCTATTGTTTAGTCATTGTGGATGATTACTCTCGATATACATGGGTATTCTTCCTAAATGACAAAGGTGAAGCTCTCGGGGTTTTCAAAAGTTTTGCAAAAAGGGCCCAAAATGAATTTGATTTTAAAATAAAGAAAATTAGGAGTGATAATAGTTCCGAGTTCAAAAATGTAAAAATTGAAGATTTTTGTGATGAACTTGGAATAAAGCACGAGTTTTCCACAACCAATACTCCGGAGCAAAATGGAGTAGTAGAGAGAAAAAATCATACACTAATTGAAATGGCTAGGACAACACAACAGTCGGTTCAACCAATAGTTGAAGGAGCAAATCGCTAGGAGCTCGTCAGGTGAAATATTGACATGGTTGGCAAAAGGGCCAACATTTACAGTTGTGAAATGGTAAGGATATGATATAAATGGGTACATATTCTATACACAGATTCAAGATGTAAAGAGCACTAACTAGAACAACGGTGTCTGTATAGATGCGTTAAGTACCGATAGATCGAGAAACTCGTACTATGGGTTTATAGAAGAGGTTTGGGGGCTCGACTACATGGTTTTCAAGATCCCCTTATTTCGATGCCGTTGGGTGAATCTCTCACAGGTGAAGGTTGACAAGTACGGTGTCACTACCATGGACCTCCAACGTGTTGGATACAAAGATGAATCATTCATACTCGCTAACCGAGTTGTTCAAGTTTTTTATGTAACCGACCAGGAAAATAAGAAGTGCCATGTAGTTCTTCATGGAAAAAGAAGAATTATTGGAGTATAGAATGTAGTAGACGAGGATGAATACAATTAATTTAACGAGTTACCTCCTTTTAGAAATGACATAAGTGTCGACAAAGAACAATGTGACGAAACTAGTTACATACACGTTGATCATCATGAAGGGCTAATTTTTAAATCAAATAAGCAAGTGGAATAAAATTGTGCGATATATATGTGTAAATTTTAATTTATGTATATAACAATGCATGTGTGATGTATATATGAAAATATGTAATATATAGGTGAATTTGCATTTATGTATATGAGAATGAGACATACATATGTGCTGCCTTATGTATTGTTGTAGATATTAATTCCAGAACAATAGGTTGGTGCAGCTAATAACTCCAGAACGAAGATAGGTGCTGGCTTATTAAAGATAGTTCTATTTAAGAACCGTATGTGATATTAATTATCACCGACGGTTTTGAAGTAGAACCGTCTGTGATATTTTTTCACTGTTCATTTAGCATAATGAATATTGGATATAACATAGTTGATTTTGTTACGAATATTGGATATATCTTTTTTAATGAATTATTGGCAATTGTACTGATTCAGTGGCAAGCATATCCATAAGATAAAATTAGCAATTGCATTTACATTTATAGGTAGAGTAATGTTATATGACCTCATTATTTGGTATTAAAATTGTAAATTAAGGAGCTAATAATGCATGCGTGATGTATATGCTACATTTGCTTCTTAATCATGTACTTTCATGTAATTCCATGTTATTTTCATATTGATATATATATGCTACATTGTGCTTACTTTTCAAATATGAGAAGGCCAACATGTCATCCGCGCATTCTTCAACATCATCGCCGGATGCGTCCACTGGAAAATCCAAATGCCAAGAAAGAGAATTATCGAAAAAGCCTAAGGGCCGATTTACCATCACAGAGGTCGATGGATCATGGACCCCTCTCCTTCCTCGCTGAGCAGAATGCGCATTTCGAAGAATGGTCAGAATAGTTGCACGAGAACGAATTGTGATCACGTTCGATTCGTGGAAGACCGTGACTGACACTCGCAAACGTGAGCTACTGACAGAAATTTTTGCATCGTTCAAGATCCCAAAAGAACACCACGACTCCATGCGACGACATACCTTGCTAGCGGCATGCAAAGCATGGAACAAGTTCAAAAGCCTACTTATCAAGCAGTATGTAGAGAAGGATCTAACACCCATTCATAAGTACCCATTCCTGGAACCATAATGGGAAGAGTTTAAGATGATGAAGACGACCGAACATTTTGGAAGTGCAAGTGTGGCGTACAAGGTCCTCTAGGCAAAAAACACGCATCCCCACAAACTCGGTACAGCTGAGTATGCGGGTAAAATCCCGCAATGGAGGAAGGAGGACGAGCAGGTTATCCTACGGGACACCACCCCGCCATTTGCCACGATCCCGATGAACGCGCTCGAAATTGGATTAGAGCGAGATCATCTACCACGTCGACGGAGGACATCTCCTTCCGAAACTCTGCAGACGAGGAAGTGTCCCACCGCTTGGTAAAATATCGAACTTCATAGCTTGTAATTACTCCATAACTTCATAGGAAGTGAAATAACATGTCGAGCTCTTGCAAGAAGCGCTGAGTGTAGAATCTGCCCAAGGATCATTGCAGGCAATTAGGGAAAGAGATATACTCTCCGCGGCTCTGGAAAACAAGGAGCACCTGGGTCGTACGAGAGGTCTTAGTCTTTACGTTTCTTCGAAACATGGTTTCTCAGAAGACTCCGAATTGTATCGGGATAGAAAGAGAGCCAAAGCCGAGCGTGAGGTACAGCTATAAGAGGAGATCAAGGCATCTCTCAGAGAGGAGCTCGCTGATTATGTCAGAGATAAGATGCGAAGATATGCAGAAAATCAGCAGACTGCCGCCACCGCTCCTATGCTAGCCAGCCCCCCAACCATCGGAGTAGCTGCGCGTCTAATCCTACCATGGAAAGCGAGCCCAGATTTTTGTGGACGACATCCTGGTAATAATTATTATATCTGAAATGCTCAATACGTTGATAGGCCTATTGGAGTAGCTAATTTTGTATCGTTATGTAGGCGTCTACAAAGTGCAAGCTCTAAGTGAAATACCTCTGTTGCCCTGTGTGCTGCTTGGGGCCAAGCATATCTGTCTGGTCGCGGGGCCAGGGTGCATGGTGCACATTTAGCGCTAGGCTTCGGAAAAGTGAATGTGGACGATGTTCATGCCAATCTCGAGATCATCCCGCTATAGAAGCCCCCAACAACAAGATCGTGACTCTAGAGCAAACCATTAGAACATTTATCCAGTGGCCCAAAAGCGACATCTACTTGGAGGCTTTTTCACCAGTGCCAGATCCACAAGGGCAATTTGAACCAGAGCTACCTACATTGGTGCCATGTCCTTAGGGGTTATCTGCACCACCGCTACCTGCACCGGTGCCATGTCCTTAGGCGCTATCTACACCAGCGCTACTTGTATCGATGCCATGTTCACAGGAGCTATCTACACCAGTGCTACCTGCACCGGTGCCACGTCCACGGGTGCTATTCCCAACGAAGAAACTTACATCGGTGCTACCTTTACAGTCGACTATCATGAAATCGACCTATAGCCGAGGCAGTAGGGGCAAATCAAAGAAGACCGATGATGGTATCCCCTACCTGCCATTGGCTCGTAAATTAGTGCTGGTCGAGCCGATGATCGTCTCACCAGAACGTTTCCTAACCCTAGGACATAGTTGCTAGAGATTACACGCATGGTATATAGAACAGGCCAATAAGCCAGAGGGACAACGACGCTCTGGTCTCACTGTCAAATTCAGACCGCATCATTTCCAGCATGAAGTTAATGATTGTGTTTTCACCGTGACCTTCGAGGATTTATTTGATCTCTTCATGTTGAACGCTCTCGACGCCTCACTTGTTCGATGCTGGACGCTATAAGTGTGTACAATCACAGTCTTCGTTCATATAATACTGATAAATATCATATATAACATGTTGCTTTTGTGTGTGTGTATATATATATATAGATACATGGTGACTGAAGCCAGATCATCCAAATCACAAATTGGTTTCCTGAACCCACACTTAGTCGCCATAGATAGTATCAACGAGAATGCATCCTTCGTCGAGAATTACATTACAACATCATTGCTGGCTCACCGCAATAAGGAATTTGTACTTATGCCATATAATCAGGGGTAAGTGCTGCACTTGTGATTTCTACTTGTTGATTTCTACTTCATAAGCAACGGGAGATTAGATTTAACGACAGCAGCCAACATATTTGTGTAGTTCCACTGGATTTTAATTGTAATTTTACCATAATAGAATAACGTAATATATCTTGATTTCCTAAGTAAGAACAAAATTGACTTCACACTTATCGGCCGATTAATAGATAGGTAAATACATTTTCTCCATACATAACTATATTGTACTCTTTCTTTCCCTTCGAATGACTGAAGCTAACTTTTTAGAATCACGTAGGTCGTTCGCCACATACGTTGCAGACTTACATGGCTCGACGGCCAACGTCCTGCGACATGTTCGAAATTTTCTGGTATTCGCTAATACACATTAATCATATATAACACTTGGTAGTAATGCCTCTTGAATTAACATATTCTATTTTTTGCAGTGCCACCAGCAGCTGCCGGGCAATACCTGTGGATTCTACGTTTGCCACCATATGAGACAACTACTCGATTTCTCGAAGATCACTGATCCTAAGGTTTGTCAATTGTGCTATAATTATTTCATACTTATCAAGTTATATATGTACGCACATTGATATTGCTATTGACAGGCTGTGCCCATCCCTACAACTGCGTTAGAACAGACCAACCTTGCACTAATTCGAGGAGAGTGCGCATATGTTTTGGTGTCCAATGTCATAAAATTAGATAGAGAGTTTCACAACGTAAAATGATATTTTGTTTGTGATAAGATAGACATTAATTGTACATATGTATTTGTTAATGGATATTTTATTTCATTTCAATTAATTGATTTGCCAAATGGATGTTTTTGTTTCTAAAATGAATTGAGATGTGAATTGGATGTATACATGTATATGTTGATCTGCTTGTTTCAGAGGGCATAGCTAGCATTTTCTGAGGCTAGCCAAAAAACAGATATAGATTTAGGGGAAGAAAAGAATATCACAGACGTTTCCAAAGCCGTTTGTGATGACCTCGTATCATTACTGACCCATCAATTCAGACGGCTCACAAAACCGTCTGTGATGACGTTTTCCAATCGTCTGTGATAACGATTTGTGTAGTAGTGCACATTAGTACCTGCTTGGGGAGTATTGTACATACACGTACAAGGCAGAGAGCGGATTTAGGTAGGTGCATGCATGGGATGTCGTTGCACCCCCACCCCATTTTATTGGATAAACAGGTATATACTATGTATATTGCATACACACACATGTATCTGGCATACATCATATTTGTATCCCTAATTATCATCTCAACCCACAATTTGTAATTTGAGTTATGTCACTTTTGCTAGTGTCTACATTGAATTGTTATATCAGACAATATTTTCTTAACTTCACAGCTCTATCCTAAAATCCTGGCTCCATCATCGATTGGTACGAGGTTAAAGTAGAAGTGGGAGGGTCTCGATCTAAGCTGTAAGGAGTGAAGGTAGAAATAATTAAGAAGAAATTAAGAGCTAAAGTCTAGATATGTATAAGACGATTGCACCTAAATTGGGACAACAGTCGTGAGAGACCATGTGGAGGTAACCCCGTGTGTGCGATGAGTAATTGACATGTGCTCTGGAAAGTTTGAGTTTGTTTCGGGCATTTTGTGCTATCTACTGGTGCTAATGTTTAATTATAATATTTTGAGCGATGCTATGTGATGTGTTTTCTTGTCTGTGACGGCTGCAGGACTTTGAGACGGAGTTGTGGCTTCTTGGCTAGCTCATCCTGAAAGCAAAGATTTAAGAAAGTGTATTACCTTTGAAAATTAGATTACTGCTCTTTTCTCTTGGGTCTTCTAAAGTCTAAAGGCAGAGTTCTTGAAGTTCTAGAACTGAAAGAAATTTGGACTCCAGTCTTTGGTCCAGGACCTTCTCTGCCGAACTACTCTCTGGTTCTATTAGTTTCCAAGCATATTTTCGGTCAGTCCAGTGAGGTGTCTTTTCTTGAGAATGTTGTCTGGTTTTTGATTCTATCGAATTTCAGACAGTTCTTGTAGTCTCCAGTCACTAATATTTATTGTGCAAAGTATCGGTTATTCCCTGCAGCAAGTGCGGACAGATGATTTTCACTAAGAAATGAACGGCCTGTGTTCTTGAAACTGCACTTTGTTCACTGCTGTCCTCATAATCTTTTTCGGTTTGCTGCAGATAGTGCATGTGCTGTCTATTTGTGCAGATTTTCTATTTGGACAGCTGTTCACTACTTTGCTTTGTGTCATTGCACTTTGGACAGCATCAGGTTCCAGGTTTTAGTGCAGTCAGCATTCCCTTTTTCAGGTTTCGGCAGCAGTTCACTGCTTTTGTCTTGCTGTTCGGTTGAGAGCAGGGTGACAGACCTGTAGCGCTTGACTGGTTTCCAGAAATCAGGTTGTGCAGTTATCTGTAGAAATTACTGGTTCTTCATTTCATGGTTTTCGGTTGTTGCTCTAGCTTTCTGCCTATTGGTCTGTTGGTTCGGCCATTAGGAACAGAGGTTGAATTAGATCCTATTTTTGGTGAGACCAGTGCAGCTCATATTCTTGAGACTGGTGTGTTGCTTGTGGTTCTATTGGTTTCCCCTCTGTCTGACTTCCTACCGAGCTATGCTTCTAGGCATTACTAGTAGCTTTCAGTCACTAATTTTTATTGCCCAAATTCTTGGTTGTTTCCTTCAGCAAGAGTAATCATTTTTTGCTGTGTTTGGAATGCTTCTGATTATCTGAGTTATTTCTTTCCTTGCTGCCTGCTCTCTTCGATTTCCCAGTGTGCCTAATTTCTAGTTTCATCGCTACTATAGCTATCGGAGTGAAATATTTGTGTGTGAATATCTGGGGAAAAATTTTAAAGGCACCATTCACCCCTCCTCTGTTGTAATTTCCGATCCTTCAATTGGTATTAGAGCCGGTTAGCTCTCGTCTATAGATCTTAACCGGTCTGTGAGGCATGGCGACAGATAGATATTCCACCAAGCCTCCTATCTTCGATGGGGTCGACTATCTCTTCTGGAAGAGTGGGATGGAGTCTTACATACAGGCTCAGGGCTATGCGATCTGACAAAAAGTAAAAACTCGTTTTATTGTTCCTACCGATGAGAACATCAATGTGAATAGCATGCCTGATGTTGAGGCAAATGCTAAGGCAAGGAACATCATAATCTAGGGTCTAAGCCGGAGCGAGTTCGATCGCATTTCTCATCTCTCGTCGGTCTACGATATTTGGGTGACTCTCGATGCATACCATGAGGGCACCACCCAGATTAAGACTATACGATAGAACTAGTTCAAGCGAGATTACAACAAGTTTGAAATGCTTGCTGGTGAGTCCTTGGATAAGTGTTTTGCGAGATTTCACTAAATCTTGAGCAACCTTCGAGCCGTCGGTCTCACATACTCCGACTCGGACAATGCTCGACAGATGCTTTCGGTCTTAGATTTACAAGTTTGGGAGATGAAGGTGACCACCATTAAGAACATAACCGATCTTTCGACTTTGACTCTTGACGCGCTATATTCACGCCTCAAGACTCACAAGATTGACATTGTCTCTTGCAAGTCGAAGTCTAGTCGATGGCTTTGGTCACCGATCCCAGTTCTGCTTCTGGTGTTTTCTCTGATAATGTTAATGGTTTTTCCTTAGCTGCTCTTTGTGAAGTAACCGATGATCAACTAGAGCAGCTACCGGAGGACCAGTTAGCACTTCTAGCCAGAAAATATTTCCATGCCTATAAGAGAGTGAGGGATAGAAAAAGGAGTAGGCCGATAATCTGCTTCGAGTGTGGTGGCCCCAACCACATTCGAGCAAATTGCCCTAAGTTGGAGAAGGGCAAGAACGACTGCGGCGGTGTGAGCAAGAACGACTATATCAACAAGAACCGCAACAAGAAGCCTCTTGCTCACATCCAAGGCAAAGAGAAGAAGTTCCGCAACTTTGGCAAAGCCAAGAAGCTCTTCCACCGCGTCCTCACCACTTTCGACGACATCAACTTCAGCGACGTGGAGGGATGGAGTGACGACGACGGCAAGGATGATCAAGATCCCAAGGACAGTGACGACTTCATCGACATGTGCTTCATGGCCAACGAGACTGATGTCAGCGACAGCGAGCTCTACAGCGACTCCGATGAGGTATGTCCCTCCTACGACCAGCTCTATGATGCATTTCTTAAGCTTGGAAAGTTTTATGCTAGATCTAGAGCTAGGGTTATTGATCTTGAGAAGGAAGTAGAGAGATTATCACGAGAGCTTACTTCACTTATATCTGCTCCCTCTCGTGACGAATGTGATGTATGCTCTTCTTTGCTTGGAGATATGGAGAAACTAAGGACCTCTCATGATAGTTTGACTTCTGAACTTGATATACTTAAGGTGGAGAATGTTAGTCTGCTTGTTGAATTAAAGATGAGTAGGATAGATTCTATTTCATCGATGGTTGAGACTAATTCCTACACCTCATGTGAGGATAAGGACAATGCTTTTAGAGGTCTTTACACTATGCTTATTGATCTGCCTGAAAATTATGAAAATTGTATTAACATGAAAATGAACTTAAAGAAGGCAGATCATAAAATTGCTAAATTGCATACTTCTTTGCTTGAGCCTATTGCTTCATGTTTGAACTGTTCTAAATTAACTGCCGAACTTGAATATGTCTCTAAGCAATTCCAAGAAATGATTGATCATAACAAGAAAATAGCTCAATATGCGTCTAAGGATCCTGTTAGCTCACCATGCAAAAATTATGAAAAACTAAAATTTGAACTCGTTACTTTGAATGATAAATATGTGAAGCTAACTAAGGATCTTCTAGAGAAGCCACAATCTCGTTGTAATATGTGTGCTGTTGTGGGGGAGAAGCATAAGGAAGTGGTAGAGACGCTTAGGCTCGAGGACCAAACGGCTAGAAGTAGGACTGTCCCTCCTGCTTCTTGTGAAGACCTCAAACATGCCATTTCTTCTTTTGCTGTTGGTTCTTCTTCTTCACCCTTACCTTTTGCTGTCTCTTCTTCCCCCTGCTCTTTTTACATCTCTCTCTTTCGAGAGTGTCAGTATTTTATGAACACTCTTGAGAGATTTGTTGGAGGCAAGAAGAAGCTAAATCTCATTCTAGACCTGTCCAAGATTTGCAAATTCAATCAAGGTCTAGGATATAATTTTCTTGAGGATGTTAGGAAGCATCCACCTGCTGTTCTCAGACCCATAGCAGCAGGTCTGATCGAGGTCAAACCCAGAACCAAAAAGGTTGAGTTTAAATCCGTGGGCTTCATCCAAGGGATTTCTGACAGTAAGGTGGTTTCACCTGTTGCTTCGACCTCTCAGAAGGCGAAGCCCCATCATGCTACTTCTATCTCTCAGAAGGTGAAGTATCATTGTATCTTCTGTCAGAAGGATGGACACTTGTTCGAGTGATGCTTTAGGTGCACCAAGATTGTGCGGAGAGACCGTGTTCAGGCTATTAGGCGTATTCAGGGTCAGCCCCAGACCTTGAGTGCACCTAAGACCAACATGAGGTCCAGAGTTGATCAATCTGAGGTGTTTAGGTAGAGTCGAGGACTTGACTTTTCTGGTTTTTCTGATTTTCGTCCCCAATTTGCCTCAGTTCGTGATATCCGCCGTCTTGAGGGTAGATCTCGTTTCTCCCATTGAGATAGCTACCCGTAGTGAGATCAGTATGTTGCTGGTGCTCCGACTCGCTCTTCCATAGCAATCAAGCCCAACAACAGTTTCAGGTCTGCTCATAGACCTTCTGGCTTTCTGAGCGACGGAGAGCGTAGGGTAGTTAGAGGTCAGTCGTGTGTGACTACTTCTTCTGCTCGTTGTGTGACTCAGTATTGAGTTCCAAAATATCTTTTGATTTATCCCAGTACTGAGCCATTCCTCTCTTGTTGACTCAGGTTCATCGGGCAGGGAAGGGAGAGGTTTGGCTTGTTGACTCTGGCTGCTCTCGACACATGACCGGAGACTCCCGTTGGTTCTCTTTCCTAACCCGAGCTCCAGGTGATGAGACGATAACCTTCGAAGACGCCTCATCTAGACGCGTCATTGCTAAAGGTACTGTGCGCGTTAATGAGTCATTTGTTTTAAAAGATGTTGCCTTAGTGAGTAAGCTGCAGTATAATTTGCTTTTAGTTTCCCAGCTTACCGATGATGGCTTTGAGGTGAGCTTTAAGAAAAACAATTGCAAAATTCTTGATTCTTCGGGTAGTCTGGTTTGCAGGATTTCTAGATATGGGAGGATTTTTTGTGCTGATTTTGTTGAGATTTCTAGTGATCCTCTCAGGTGTTTAGTTGCGTCTGAGTCCTGTGATCTCACTTTCTGGCATAGGAGATATGGTCATATCGGATTTGACCATTTGACCCGAGTTAGCGGTCACAATCTCATTTGTGGTCTGCCTAAACTCAAGATGGTAGCCGCTTGCCGGCACGGTAAGATGGTAGCCGCTTCTCATCCTCCTATCACACTTGGACCACATGGACACAGTTAGACCAGCTAGAGTGCAGTCAACAGGATGGAAGTGGATGTTCTTGTCGTGGTCGATGACTTCTCGAGGTACTCTTGAGTGTTTTTCTTAGCCTCGAAGGATGAGACGTTTACCCATTTTTGGGAACTTTTTAGTAGGCTTACGAGCGATCCGCAGTGACAATGGCACGGAGTTCAAGAATTCCTATTTTAAGAGTTTTCGCGATGGGACAGGTGTAGAGCACCAGTTCTCTTCTCCATACGTCCCTCAGCAGAATGACGTTGTGGAGAGAAAGAACCGTACTCTGGTCGAGATGACCAGAATAATGCTTAATGAGTACTCTACACCTAGGAAATTTTGGGCTGAGGCTATAGCCACCGCGTGTTATGTTTCAAACAGAGTTTTTCTTAGGGCACACTTGCATCACACTTTTTATGAGTTGAGATACGGGCGAAAGCCCAGTGTCTCTCATTTTTGTGTGTTTGGTTGCAAGTATTTTATTCTGAAGTCTGGGAACCTAGATAAGTTCGAGTCACGATCTTGTGATGGAATTGTTTTGGGTTACTCGACTTCTTCGCAGGCGTATAGGGTCTGGAACTACGAGTCTTGCAAAATAGTAGAGACCTGCGAGGTTATTTTCGATGAGGCCAGTCCAGGGACTACTCCCGATATCTCAGGTTCAGTACAGCAGTCCGAGACCATCTTTGTGGATGATGAGGAGGATGAAGATGAGGGTTGTCCACCCGATTCGGTTCCTCCTCCCCTTGAGGTGCCTGCTTCTTCCACTGTACTTCAAGGAGATCAGTCCATTCCTTCTGCATCTTCTGTAGCTAGTGGCTCTGTTCCTACCTCATCAGCTCACGAGGTCGAGGCCATTTCTTATTCTTCTCATCAAGGACCTCCCCGTAAAATCCAAGAACATCATCCTTCAGAGCAGATAATTGAAGATCTCTTTGAGCATGTCACACGCTCAAAATCTGGTGTCTCTCACTTCTGTCTCCACTCTGCCTTTGTTGCCTCTTTCGAGCCCAAGGATATTAGTCATGCTCTTTCTGATGAGTCTTAGGTCAATGCCATGCATGAGGAGTTAGAAAACTTTGAGAGGAAGAAGGTCTGGTCGCTTGTCGAGCCCCCTAGAGATCATAATGTCATAGGTACCAAGTGGGTGTTCAAAAACAAATAGAGTGAGGATGGGTAGTCATTCGAAACAAGACTAGATTGCTAGCTCAGAGTTTCTCCCAGGTTGAAGGTCTAGATTTTAAGGAGGCCTTTGCCCCTGTAGTTAGGCTAGAAGCCATTAGTATCTTACTTGCTTTCGCGGCGTCTAAGGGCTTCAAGCTTTACCAGATAGATGTCAAGAGTGCCTTCCTCAACGGGTATATTGAGGAAGAGGTCTATGTTAGGCAGCCTCCAAGTTTCAAGAACCCTAAATACCCAAACCATGTCTACAAGCTTTCCAAAGTCCTATATGGACTTAAGCATGCCCCTAGATCTTGGTATGAGAGGCTTAAGTCCTATCCATTAAGTCATAGATTTGAGATGGATAAGGTAGACAAGATCTTGTTCATTCGTAGGCATGGTAATAACCTTCTTCTTGTCCAGATTTATGTGGACGACATTATCTTTGACAACTCCTCTCATGCTCTCGTTTCTCAGTTCTCTGAAGTCATGAGCACAAAGTTTGAGATGACCATGATGGGCGAGTTGAGCTTCTTCCTTATATTCCAGATCAAGCAGACTCGGGAGGGTATTTTTTTGCATCAGGGTAAGTACACTCGAGACCTCCTAAAGCGCTTTGACATGAGTGATGGCAAGCCGGTGTCAACTCCGATGGCATCATCAACTTCACTCGATCCAAATGAGGATGGCGAGCCAGTTGATCAAAAGGAGTACAGAAGCATGATTGGTTCCCTCTTGTACCTCACTGTCTCGAGACCGGACATACACTTCTCCGTGTGTCTGTGTGCTCGATTTCAGGCTTCTCGCGTATCTCACCGTCAGGCGGTGAAATGCATCTTTCGGTACCTTCGAGCTACCATAGACTATGGTATCTGGTACTTTTCATCTTCTTGTCTTTCCCTTAGAGACTACTCTGATGCAGACTTTGCTAGCTGTAGGATAGACAGGAAGGGCACTTCTGGCACCTGCCAATTCATTGGCACTTCTCTAGTTTCTTGGTCTTCTAGGAAGCAGTCCGATGTTGCACAGTCCACCGCAGATACCGATTATATTGCTGCTGCTAGTTGCTGCAGCCAGATACTTTGGATGGCTTCAATCCTGCGGGACTTTGGGTTAGTTATAGACAGTGTTCCTCTCTTTTGTAATAACACTTCTGCTATTAACATTGCCAAGAACCCAGTGCAGCATTCCTGGACTAAGCATATTGATATCAGATATCACTTCCTTAGAGACCATGTGGAAAAGGGTGACATAGTACTCTAGTTTGTGTAGAGTGATCACGAGTTGGCTAATATCTTTACCAAGCCTTTGGATAGCTCTAGGTTTTCAGCCTTGCGGGGAGAGCTTGGGGTGGTTTGTCCTTATGGACTCATGTGAGGGGGAGCTTTGTGCTTTATGCCTTATCATGCTTACTTGCTTCTGTCTCTCTTTGTTGCATTTGCATAAGGGTGCATTTGGGCTAGTCTTTCTAGCATAGATTAGAGTGGCGTTCTCGGCTAGTTGCTTAGACTTCGTCTTCTCATCTCATGATCCTACAATGCTGCTTATTAGCTGTCTCTTCTCTCACTAGGTTAAGTTTACTCACTTTTTATAGGTCTAGCGAGGGTTGGGCCACCCGTGGGTAGACAGAGAACGTGTTTATTCTCTGGTGTGTTAGAAGACCAGCTGATAGTCCTAGAGTCGTATGGGGTAGATGAGAGTCAGTCTGAGCTATAGTATCCTCTATATCTTGTCTATACTTTAAGGACTGCCTTTTCTGATTTTCTTGCCAGATTCTCATTTTATTACTTTGGTTTAGGAGGAGTTTATTTAGGAGCTTCTAGATCTTAATATTGACATAACTCAACTTGAACTAAAAGTGTATCTTATGTTGAGGGGGAGTTGGATTTTCTTGCATTTCATCTTTCTACATTGTAATATAACTACATGGAGCCTTGATTATTATCCTTTTTTGACATGAAACAACTGTTTTACATCTTGCCATAATCTGTGCTTAGTTGCTAGATTTATCATGACTTTACATTTGTAGTCTAGTCTTTGCCATGATAAGTTATTTCAAAATTGCTTAACTTGAATTAAATCTTGTCATAGTTAGCTCTTGAGAATACTCTGTCTTTAGTTATCCTTTTATGATTCATGCCATGTCAAATAGGCTGAATTGAGTCTTGACTCTTTATTGAGTTTTAGATTAAGCTATGATAGTTCCTTTATGAAACATGAAGTATCATTAATTCCTTGGTCTAGAACTACATTCAGCAAAAGCAACATGATCTCTTTTGTGTAAAAAAACTGATCTCACCAACTCTTTCTTATGAGACTACTTGCCATTGCATTAGGCATGAACTCAGGGGGAGTTTTGGATGACCAAAATCACTTCCTTAAGCTTATTGCTTGGGGTGATCGCATAAGGTTTGAGATCTAGCATATGGCTAAGAAATTAAAAATCTGTGAAAATAGTTGAAGTTTAGGAGGCAGTTGTGGATGGCTCCTAGTCTAGGACTTGTTTTGCTAAGATAAAGCCAAAAATGATTTTCAGAAACTATCAGTTGTGCTAAATTTGCTTAATTTCGAAAAGACCAATTACTTGAACAAATGAGTCATTCTTGAACTTGTAGCACTCTAAACTGGCTCAATACTAGCTTCTCAGTTCCACTTAGATTATTTGACATGGCTTGCATCATCCTTGGATACCTTTAGCTAGACTATAATCTTGGTTGATTTGACTTGCTAAGAAAATTGGCTAAATTAAAAATTATGACTTATTTGGTCTAGCTTGTCTCTGCATAAATCGTCACGATCTTGATTGCATTATTATATGTTATGACTTGATGTAATACTCATAAGGTCATTTTGGATAATCTTCATGGTTCCGAATGCTTAAAATGAATAACATGCAGTAATTTCATTCTCTTTCGTGCATCTTGATGATTTTATTGCCAAAAGGGGGAGAATATTGGAGAAAAATGGCCTTTTGGAGCTTTGCAGAAAAATTTCCTCTTTCAGTGTCTGCTCTAGTTTTCTCTTTTGTCGACATAGTCTTGAGTTTCCATGTTCTTATTTTAGACCACGTTTGACTCTCAAACACAAACTCAATTTTATGTTATTTTTGTGTTTGTCAACATACTCATCAAGGGGGAGATTGAGAGACCATATGGAGGTAACCCCGTGTGTGTGATGAGTAATTGACACGTGCTCTGGAAAGTTTCAGTTTGTTTCGGGCATTTTGTGCTATCTACTGGTGCTAATGTTTAATTATAATATTTTGTGCGGTGCTATGTGATGTGTTTTCTTGTCTGTGATGGCTGCAGGATTTTAAGACGGAGTCGTGGCGAGACACGTGGCGACCGGACTAGGCACAGGCATTGCTGAGGTCGGAGTTGTCGGGATATGTCGAAGACTGATGAGGCTACAGGGTCCCGATCTTCCGATAGGATGATAACTTCGATTTGGAGGAGAACGACTTTGACGATGCGGCTACTAACCGGTCACGACCAGAACGCCAAGCAATCGCTAAACCACACTCTGAGTTGTTATCAACCGTGCAAGAACGCGTTGACGACCACGAAGGTCTATTCTCGCATGCAACCAAGAACACGCAAGAACAAGATAAAAAACAATCTCAAATTGCAAATAGGATTGAAATACTTGAATTTGGTGGGATTCCGAATAAGGATCTTAACAGGTGGTCGTCCGACACAACTGAAGATACAAGTTGCAACACAGGCAAACTAAACATAAACGAAATCCAAGAAAACTAGAGGGGTGCGGCCTCCTTAAATAGGAGAGTGGAAGCCACACAAAACCAAGAAAACTAGTGGTGGTACAATTTTACTGTTCACGTGAACAGTAGTGAACAGTAGCACGCCCAAAAATTGTGGGGGTAGCACCTTCCTCTTTGGCCCATGCATTAAAAGGCCCGATTTGGCCCAAATAGGTGATGTAGTAGCTTTTTTTAACAATTGCAAGCCGTACAGAAGGAATTTGAAAGCAAGGCCAGATCCGTTGGAAAGAGGACGAGAAAAGCTTTCCATCAAGTACTCATGGACCTCAAACGGACACCGTATGTGAAAGTTATGCTTATTTGAAGTTGGCCTTGTCAAGCTGAATCCGAACTGATCTGGAGGCCGAATTGGATTCCAAAACGTGTCCCACTTGAACTCTTGCTTGAATTGGTCCAAAAGTGACGTGGTGACCATAAGGAAGAGTTGGGGGAGACGTCGACATGGTCTTGACATGTTGGTTGGCTTCCCTCTTTGTAGATCCCAAGTACGAGCTCGTATGATTGTAACCGCTGGGGCCATGTCCTCATCATCCTCCCCTTCTTGAAAACAAAGCCGTCCTCGGCTTTTTATATGCTGAAAATAGAGTAACAAAGGAGCCAAGGTGTATACATGGTATATGTATATGTCATCCATTTTAACAATCCTTTTTTGTTGCATAATTAATGTTATAAAACAGCAGCGATTATAAAAGCTCATTGTATTCGTATCCGTGATGCATTTATGCAATTCAAATTTCTGATGTTGTAAACTTGCATCGGTAGCAAATATTGGCAAAGCTACAACCTTTGGAATCAAACAAAGTTCTTCCAAGTAATCAGATTTTAATTGAGCAATAGCATATTCCTCTAGCAAGGGTGAAAAGATTTGTAAGTTTCTCCATCCATCAACTTCATTATTCAGATTATCAATATTAGATGGTTCAATAAAAGATGAACACATAAGATTTGAATTGGCACTAATTTTTATTTTTCTCTCATAATGAACAAGATTCAACACACCAGAATTGTTATTCAAAATAACAAGCTTCAATTCATCCATGTGATCACAAGTTATGCATATTCGATATACATGAAATTGATTGTTTACACCATAATCTCCAATCAAATTGAACTTATATGCGTAGGCATGAGTACTTGCTAATGATTTTAAGCATGACATTTCAGGAAGATTCTTAATCACACTAGATAGCTCTCTAGGATTTTCGAACATGATATAGTATAAAGAATCTTCAGGAGATATTCTAGTAAGAACTTCCTTATGAGTAATCAATTCCACATCATGTAAATTAAGCAAAGAAATTTCAGAATATGGAATTTTCAATTGAACACATGAATTCTCACAATTACTCACCTTTTCATATTTAAATTCAGCACCATAGTTATTACCTTTATCAATCTCCTCAGTTGATATAGGTGTTGTGGGTATCAAATCTTTATGATGAAGCAAGGAGACAGCAAGTACTTCATCTTTAACTGTGATTATCTTCTCATCTTTTGCTTTCAACAGCACCCGTATTTGAACATTCAACTCCTGTTCTTCAATGTCAACTCTCTTCTCTTCAACATGGTTCTCAACTTCCTGCAAGTTGTTAGTCACAGAAAAAGGCATAAACAAGGGTTTGTTCTCATGTTTCTTGTCATTAAGCATTCTCAATTTCTCCTCAATCTGACTTTCAACCTTACAAGCAAGTATAAACAAATGATTGAGAGAATTATATTCTTTGTGAATAAGAATGTCCTGAATTTCTTTATTAAGCCCACTTAAGAATCTATTCTCTGTAGCTTCAGCATGTTCCATTAAACCACAACGTAACAAACGAGTCTTTAATTCATGATAGTATTCCCTTACAGTTCTATTTTGTTGCTTTAAACATTGCAATCTAGCTAGCAAATAATCAGCATGATATTTAGGAACAAAATCATCTCGCAAAGGTCTTTTCAGAGCATTCCAAGTTTGTGGTACTTTCCCATGTCTAACAAGAGACTTCCACCAAAGTATTGCATCATCAATAAAAGCACTAGTGGCAGCTCTAATCTTTTGCCTATCAGACCAATCATAATATTCAAATTCTTTATCTAATGCTATCTCCCAGTCAATATAGGCATTAGGATCAAAATTACCAGCAAATGATGGAAAAACATACTTGACATTTGCTATTGCATCATCATCGCGTACCTCTCTTTGTAACCTACACATACCTCGTTGATTTTGTGAGAGTCGACGACGATCGGAGTAATCAACTTTAGTGTAGCTGATGTAATTGTTCTCTTTGATATCATCATCCTCGTTCGACGAAAAGTTTGGAGGAAATAGTGCACGTCGAGTAGAATGTGATCTTGAACCTGTCATGGTTAGTAGAAAAGAAGGAAATACACAATAATTATGTAAGTCCCTATAAACTACTAGGAGGTGGAGCTTGACAACTCACATATCTCTCAAATTCTTACCAAGCTCTTACAAGTTCTTACCAATGCAAAACAGGTGGTGTAACCGGTGGCTGGTTCGTGATAACTTGAGTCACGTGATGTGTATAGCGATTGCAAGGGCCGGTTCGACGTGATCTGTTCGGTTAGTAAAAGGTGTAGCTTGGAAGGCTAGATATGTAGCAATGGAGAACAATCAGTTAATTTTAGAAATTGCACAGAATTGAATTATAGTTCGTATCTAGCACTTAGCCTATGTTGCTGATCAAACAAGGATAGGAGAAGGCCAAAACAAGTGTGTAGCAATGTATAGGAGAGATGAACACAAGATAATTCAATAGAATGCAATGTGCAATTGAAAAGCACAATGATTGAACCAAATCTGAAAATGGCAGATTTCTGTCCACTGGATAAGACGTCGGTATTTTGGCCGTAACTTTTTGTCAGTTGCCTCTTTCTTGATGATTCTTTTTTTCTTTGTTTCTTGACGGCTTTTTCTACAACTTTTCTTTTGGGGCCATGTTCTAGAAACCGACAGATAAAATCGCACAAAAATCACAAGTGTAGACTGTTACAGATTCAATCCGAAACTTTGGGTCCAATTGCACCGCAGATATCTTTTAACTTCCTTTATGGAATGAAGCGAAATTTTGGGGACAGTTAGATATGGCAGTTACAGATCTAATGGAAGTAGTTTCACTCAAAAAAGATTTCGCAATCAAAAGTTATTGCGTTTTTCATGGCGGCTGCACAGGAGGGAGTCTTCTGGCCGAAAATAGGAATTAGGGTTTGATGAGTTCTTGATGGTTTTGGACGTGGGGATTTTTTTTGTGGAGTTTTATGGGACCAAGAATATGACCAGCAACAAGACAAAGCTAAAACGAACACAAACTCAATTTAGCAAACCAAAACTAACAAATTGAAAGGCACAACGGGGTTTGGACAGAGGAAATAAACTCTTTTTGTAGGGCAAATTTTCCTGGACTATAGGACATGAAAAAAATCAATCTACTAACAAGGGATACAAGAAATCCTACCGGTCAACTGAAGCTCTGATACCACTTGATGAGGCTGCGGGGTCCCGATCTTCCGATAGGATGATAACTTCGATTTGGAGGAGAACGACTTTGACGATGCGGCTACTAACCGGTCACGACCAGAACGCCAAGCAATCGCTAAACCATACTCTGAGTTGTTATCAACCGTGCCAAGAACGCGGTTGACCTGACCACGAAGGTCTATTCCTGCATGCAACCGAAGAACACGCAAGAACAAGATAAAAAACAATCTCAAATTGCAAATAGGATTGAAATACTTGAATTTGGTGGGATTCCGAATAAGGATCTTAACAGGTGGTCGTCCGACACAACTGAAGATACAAGTTGCAACACAGGCAAACTAAACATAAACGAAATCCAAGAAAACTAGAGGGGTGCGGCCTCCTTAAATAGGAGAGTGGAAGCCACACAAAACCAAGAAAACTAGTGGTGGTACAATTTTACTGTTCACGTGAACAGTAGTGAACAGTAGCACGCCCAAAAATTGTGGGGGTAGCACCTTCCTCTTTGGCCCATGCATTAAAAGGCCCGATTTGGCCCAAATAGGTGGTGTAGTAGCTTTTTTAACAATTGCAGGTCGTACAGAAGGAATTTGAAAGCAAGGCCAGATCCGTTGGAAAGAGGACGAGAAAAGCTTTCCATCAAGTACTCATGGACCTCAAACGGACACCGTATGTGAAAGTTAGGCTTATTTGAAGTTGGCCTTGTCAAGCTGAATCCGAACTGATCTGGAGGCCGAATTGGATTCCAAAACGTGTCCCACTTGAACTCTTGCTTGAATTGGTCCAAAAATGACGTGGTGACCATAAGGAAGAGTTGGGGGAGACGTCGACATGGTCTTGACATGTTGGTTGGCTTCCCTCTTTGTAGATCTCAAGTACAAGCTCGTATGATTGTAACCGCTGGGGCCATGTCCTCATCAAAGACGGCGAAGACTCAAAGTGATTGCGAGGCTTGCGCGGCAAGAAATGAGGAAGCTTCCTAGAAGGTGCAGGAGTGGTGTTTTGGTGAATTTGCAAGGCTGCACGAAAGGAAGTGGATTTGGTTAGAGGATAATGGATAAAGTGCTATGAGTTGTTGAGAGTTACTGGGTAAAGTGTGTTGTAAACTCATTCGTGGAGGCTATAAATAGATGGTGCTCTCTACTGGAGAAAGATGAGAGAGTGTGTTAGGGTTTTATGTGTTTCTCTCCATGTGTGTGAGATTTTGTTCTTAAGTGAGAGATGGGAGAGTTGATGTAAACATTATTCTTGTATAATCTTTCATCTCTCTTTGTGTCAATATGAGAGTTCCTATTTTATGAGTTGTGCTGGCTGTTTGTTTTCTTTTTGTTCCTTTTGTTTTTGGGTTGATGTTCTTATTCTAGTTGCTGCTATATTATTTGCTTTAAACAGGGAATCATTTCAAGGCTTCTTGGCTAACTCATCCCGAAAGCAAAGATTTAAGAAAGTGTATTACCTTTGAAAATCAGATTACTGCTCTTTTCTCTTGGGTCTTCTAAAGTCTAAAGGCAGAGTTCTTGAAGTTCTAGAACTGAAAGAAATTTGGACTCCAGTCTTTGGTCTAGGACCTTCTCTGCCGAACTACTCTCTGGTTCTATTAGCTTCCAAGCGTATTTTCGGTCAGTCCAGTGAGGTGTCTTTTCTTGAGAATGCTATCTGGTTTTTGATTCTATCGGATTTCAGACAGTTCTTGTAGTCTCCAGTCACTAATATTTATTGTGCAAACTATCGGTTATTCCCTGCAGCAAGTGTGGACAGATGATTTTCACTAAGAAATGAACGGCCTGTGTTCTTGAAACTGCACTTTGTTCACTGCTGTCCTCATAATCTTTTTCGGTTTGCTGCAGATAGTGCATGTGCTGTCTATTTGTGCAGATTTTCTATTTGGACAGCTGTTCACTACTTTGCTTTGTGTCATTGCACTTTGGACAAGATCGTTTCGAGTTTTAGTGCGATCGGCATTCCCTTTTCAGTTTCGCATTCCTTGCTTTTGTCTTGCTGTTCGGTTGAGAGCAGGGTGACAGACCTGTAGCGCTTGACTGGTTTCCAGAAATCAGGTTGTGCAGTTATCTGCAGAAATTACTGGTTCTTCATTTCATGGTTTTCGGTTGTTGCTCTAGCTTTCTGCCTATTGGTCTGTTGGTTCGGCCATTAGGAACAGAGGTTGAATTAGATCCTATTTTTGGTGAGACCAGTGCAGCTCATATTCTTGAGACTGGTGTGTTGCTTGTGGTTCTATTGGTTTCCCCTCTGTCTGACTTCCTACCGAGCTATGCTTCTAGGCATTACTAGTAGCTTTCAGTCACTAATTTTTATTGCCCAAACTCTTGGTTGTTACCTTCAGCAAGAGTAATCATTTTTTGTTGCGTTTGGAATGCTTCTGATTATCTAAGTTATTTCTTTCCTTCTGTATGCTCTCTTCGATTTCCCAGTGTGCCTAATTTCTATTTTCATAGCTACTATAGCTATCGGAGAGAAATATTTATGTGTGAATATCTGGGGCAAAATTTTAAAGGCACCATTCACACCCCCTCTGTTGCCATTTCCGATCCTTTAGGTCGTATATGCCTGGTCTCACGCAGGGCTGGCCTCCCAAGTAGTATGAAATAGCATCATCGTTCTCGCATAAGCAGGTGAAATAGCATACACATGTTCGTCCCAAGCTAAGTTGCAGAAGCAGTAGTAGACGAGCTATATATCGAGAGGTAATTAACCGACGGCAATGGTGTCCGGGCAAGGGAGGAAGGAGCATGGACTGCATGGTTTGCGAGGGGCAGACCGTTGTCCCCGGCGGCAAGAGCCTTGAGGCGCAGGAGCACCTCGCCAAAGGTATTAGTCTGACTCTTTGTTAATGAACGTCTCATCTCACTACTACAAAAAAGTTTATATTAGACGTCTCATCATAGACGGTTCATAAAAATCACCTGTATTAAAAGCAATCACAGACAATTCTTGATAAGAACCGTCTATGATATTGCCAATATCACAGACGGTTCTTAATTTGTGGAATATCACAGATAGTTCTTAATTAAGAACCATCTATGATATATTTCCCACCTTTCTAATCCTCTAAAATTTTATAATCTCTCGCCTGATGCCGAGTAGGATTCCATTCCGACACACCTTCAGTAAAACGGGCATAACTTTTGTAGACGTTCTTGTACTCGTTAGAAAGCTAACGATGAGCCCGATCCAAAAAAAAATGACCGCTTGCGTAGTCGCCCTCGAAGACCCCCAAAATCGGCCATCTTTAGTCTCAAATTCAAATCGCAAGTTTTTGATTTCTGTTTTTGCCAAAAATTTTAATCTTCCCTTCGAAATTTGGAGTTCGTCTCAACTGCAAAGTTGTAGATCTCGTCAAAATCTTTCAAATGAGTATATATAAGCCATACAAAACTTTGTTATTTCATATTTTAAGACTAGTTATTTATATTGTATCGGTATATATATAGCCAATATCACAGACGGTTCTTACCAAGAACCGTCTGTGATAATTTGTTCCTTGGCCGCTGGGCCCGTCTGTGATAATTTGTTCCTTGACCGCTGGGCTCGTCAATCCTCATCAACTCAATTCCAGCCAATAGAAACTAACCAACCCACATCCCACGGATCGTAGCTCTCTCTCCTCTATAAATACTCACCCAAACCCATCCGCCCCCTCTCTTCAAATGCGTCTTAAGCTTCCTCCCTCCATTGTTTCTTCTAATATTTGATTATGTGGGGTTTAGGTCTCCATCGTAGCCTCCATTGCTGCCCAAGAGCTTACAGTGAGGCGGCCACTAAGAAGGCCTACCCGAGCTGCATCAGGGATGAGCTTCTCTATTGTTCTCTGTTGCTCCATTGTTTGTAGTATTTGATTTTGATTCTTCTATTTTCTTTCTTCTCTATTGCTCGAATTGTAATGGAAATAGAATGTTTTCTGCTATGTTCTCTGCTATTGTAATAATGGATTGTAATCCTATGATATTGTAATGGTGGATTGTAATATAAATAGAATATTTTCTGCTTTGTTTGTTGTCGTATTTGCTTGTTTTCAAACGGCATAGCTAATATTTCCTAAGGCTAATTCAAAAATAGAAAAAAATTTAGGTATAGAATAAACTATCACAGATGGTACATGTTGATCTGCTTGTTTCAGAGGGCATGGCTAGCATTTTCTAAGGCTAGCCAATAAACAGAAATATATTTAGAGGTAGTAAAGAATATCACAGACAGTTTTTAAGTAAAAATCGTATGTGATATTTACACCACAGACGGTTCAAAAATCGTCTATGATAACCTTCGATTATCACTGACCCATAGAGCTGTGATAACGTTTTTGAACCGTCTGTGATGATGACTTTTGTAGTAGTGTCTTCTCGTGTTTTGTGCTCAACCTCTCGAGTTTGCATTAATCTTATATTATGTTCACGTTAATTTTGTGTTCACAATAGTCATATGTTTCTATTAGCCATACTATGCTATATATGTGTGTGTGTAACTATTTGTGACTTGGATTAATGAATATAGCGTAATTGCCCCAAATACTTCACGCTCTTATGGTAACAGAGCGGTGCCGCTTCTGAGTCGCCGCCTCCATAGCTTCCGCCGCGCCTCCCCTGGGAGATGATCTCATCTCCATGATCTCTTTTAGGAGTTGCGCAACCTGTAGTTTAAGTCGTGTCACTTTAAAGTTTTTCTCAGTCATTTATAGATATGATTTTCTCTATTTTTTTCGATCATAGATCGATTTACGTCGCCCTACCGACCTGTCAATGTTCCTTGGCTTCGGACTTCACCGTCTTGGTTTTGACCTCTCTAGCGCCTACTCTCCTCCGATGACGTAGCATGACGCAGCGCGCTTGTTGACATGGCCCTCCCTCCACAGCCTTTCGAGCACCCCGTCTACTATCGTCATCACGACAGATCATCATCGTCGGCCCATCGTCCGTGAGCATGAGCCATCGCACCACAGGGAGCGTGTCGCCCTCGGTCATGTTCGCATTCTTCATGTACCGACGTCATCACAGTTCGTAGACATCTTCACCAAGGGGTTGTCTACATCTATCTTCATGGAATTCAAATCCAGTCTAAACATTCGCATTGCCGTTCGCATTGCCGACGCTCAAACTGCGGGGGCGTGTTAACTTGACTATTTGGTTACTGAAAGCCTCACCTCCTCGTGCTTTGTATTTAACCTCTTGAGTTCACATTAATCTTGTATTGTGTTTACATTAGTCTTGTGTTCATATTGGTCATGCGTTCCTATTAACCATGCTAGCCTATATATATGTAACCCTTTGTGATTTGAATTAATGAATATAACGTGATTGATCTAAATATTCTAGCTCTCACACTACTACAAAACAGGCTATACTGGACGGGTAAATCACAGACGGTTCATACGGAACCGTCTGTGCCTAACTATCACAGACGGCTCATACTGCCACCCGGCTGTGATACTATCACAGACGGTTATTAACACGACCCGTCTGTGATAATAGAGACATCAAAGACGATTCGTGTTAATAACCGTCTGTGATAGTTCACAGACGGTTTGTTATACGAACCGTCTGTGATAGTAGAGACATCACAGACGGTTAGTGTTAATAACCGTCTGTGAAGTGTCACAGACGGTTATTAACACTAACCGTCTGTGATGTCTCTACTATCACAGACGGTTCGTATAACAAACCGTCTTTGATACGAATTTTCACAGACGGTACGTGTTAATAACCGTCTATGATAATTGCCCTATTAATACTTGGACTTAGACGGTGTCGACAGATCTGTTTTTTATTGCATGCGCTGCGTCGGTGGAGCAAGGCGGCCGGCTTTTGGGAGTTCGGGGGTGAAGATATATCGCCATCTTCTTAGTGATCTAATCAGAGGTT
Source organism: Melocanna baccifera (assembly GCA_036346265.1). NCBI lineage: Eukaryota > Viridiplantae > Streptophyta > Magnoliopsida > Poales > Poaceae > Melocanna > Melocanna baccifera. Next base: position 12,093,017 of record CM070689.1, on the reverse strand, counting down.
AGTACTCAATTACTTTTAATTATGCATATATGTTTTTGTAATGGAAGGCTTAGAGATGATAATGGATCTTCTTAGTTGCGGTAATAATCATTTTTGGCAACCATTTGTTACTTGTGTAGCTAGCGGAAATGGATCAAAGTTGGATGTACATTGAGAACCGTGTGAGTGAAGAGTACATTATTGGCGTGTCTATTTTTAGAAGAGCGGTCGAGCTGGATATGTTAAAGAAGGGGATAAAATATATGTACTGTCCATGTATTGACTGTGATAATCTCAAGATGTTTAGCAACTCAGCGCAGATCGAAACTCACTTGATTCGAAGGGGTTTCAGAAAAGGGTACGAATGTTGGACCAGTCACGGTGAAGAGAAGTGTACACAAGAAGCCGGTAGTTATGACATAGTCGATGGGGACAACGATATGCCAGTTGTGGACTGTGCTTTTGATCTTGAGGCCGCGGATGGATCGCAGGATTACAATCTGAATCAGATGTTACGTGATGCAGAAGGGAACTACAATGAGAGAGAGTTTGGTAAATTCGAGGGCTTGATGGAGGACTCGGAGAAACCTTTATTCTCGGGATGCAAGCCGCAATACACGAGGTTGTCATCAGTTCTAGAACTACTGAAATTGAAGGCAAGCAATGGTTGGTTCGACAAGAGTTTCACGGCATTGTTAAGTCTCCTAGCGGACATGCTTCCAGAGGGAAATGTGTTGCCTAGAACCACTTACCAAGCCAAGAAGATTCTTTGTCCATTAGGAATGGAAGTAGAAAGAATACATGCATGTCCGAATGATTGTATCCTGTACCGTAAAGAGTATGCTAGCTTAAATGTTTGTCCGGTGTGCAAAGCATCCCGATACAAGCGTAAAAATGACTCTGATGATGGAAAGGGCATCGAAGTGAAGCAAGGACCTCCTGCTAAGGTGTTGTGGTATCTTCCTGTAATCCCCCGTTTGAAGCGTTTATTTGCAAACCGCAAGAATGCAAGATTGATGCGTTGGCACTTGGAGCAGCGTAAGAAAGACGGAATGATAAGACATGTTGCTGATTCTGCCCAATGGAGGAACATCGATAGGATGTTTGTAGATTTCGGTGTGGAACCGAGAAATATAAGATTTGGATTGAGTACAGATGGAATGAATCTTTTTGGTAACATGAGCAGCCGACATAGCACCTGGCCCGTGACTCTATGCATGTATAACCTTCCTCCTTGGCTGTGTATGAAGCGGAAGTATATTTTGATGTTACTACTTATCCAAGGGCCGAAGCAACCTGGCAACGATATTGATGTGTTCCTAGCACCATTGGTAGAAGATCTTGCAATACTGTGGAACGAAGGGGTACATGTATGGGAAGCGGACAAACGAGAGAACTTTACTCTACGCGCTATGTTGTTCTGCACCATTAATAATTTTCCTGCCCTTGGTAACCTGTCAGGGTTGAGAACAAAAGGAGCCAAAGCATGTCTGCATTGCTTAGACAATACTGAGAGTGTGTGGTTGAACAATTCGCGTAAAACTGTGTACATGCGTCACCGTAGGTTCCTTCCAAAGTATCACCCATACCGCAAGATGAAAGAACAATTTGATGGAAAAAAAGAAGATGACTCAGCACCAAGACCTTTTAGCGGGAAAGAGGTGTATGATATGGTGAAGGATATAAACGTTGTGCTTGGAAAGGGGCGTAAATTGAGGAAGAACATGTGGAAAAAAATGTCAATATTTTGGGACTTGCCTTATTGGGAGCACTTAGAAGTTCGCAATTGCGTCGATGTCATGCACGTAGAGAAGAATGTATGTGATAGTTTGATTGGTCTCTTATTGAACATTCCTGATAAAACTAAGGATGGTATTAACGCAAGACGTGACTTGGTCGCTATGAACATCAGGACCGAGTTAGCACCGATAGAGACTTATAAAGGCCGGACATACCTTCCCCCAGCTTGCTACACTCTGTCTAAGTCTGAGAGAACTGAACTGTGGCAGTCCTTACATGTTGTGAAAGTTCCATCTGGTCACTCCACCAACACAAAGAAAATTGTTTCCATGGAACATTTAAAATTAATTGGAATGAAGTCCCACGACTGCCATGTGCTAATGACACAAATGCTACCTGTTGCAATTAGAAGTATTTTGCCGAACAAGGTTCGAGTGATAATCATAAGGCTGTGTTATTTCTTTAACGCAATTGCTCAGAAGGTCATTGATCCCGATGGACTAGATGCTCTGCAAACCGAGGTGGTGACAACTCTATGTCATCTAGAGATGTATTTCCCTCCATCATTTTTTGATATCATGGTCCATCTCATTGTCCACCTAGTGAAAGAGATAAAAATATGCGGCCCCGTGTTTCTACGTCATATGTACCCTTTCGAGAGGTACATGGGAATTCTCAAGTCCTATGTACGCAATCGATCTCGACCGGAGGGTAGCATCATCGAAGGTTATACAACAGAAGAGGCCATTGAATTCTGCATCGGCTACATGGCTAGAGGTGTACCTGTATCTCGTCACGAGGGGAGGTTAGAGGGTATCGGGACTATCGAAAGGAAAGCAATAACTCCGGATCAAAATACGTATGCTCAAGCCTATTTCACAGTTTTACAACACATGACTGAAGTGACCCCATATATTGAAGAGCACAAGGACATGCTACGTCAAGAGAATGCAAGCTAGTCAGAAGTTTGGATCACGAGACAACACAATCGTCAGTTCAACGAATGGTTGAAGGCGCAATTGACTAGGATGTCGTCAAGTGAAACACTACAATAGTTGGCAAAAGGGCCAAAATTTACAATTGTGACATGGCAAGGATATGACATTAATGGCTACACATTTTATACAACAGATCAGGATAAAAAGAGCACTGTGCAGAACTCAGGTGTTCGCATAGATGCCTATGATGCGCACGTCAGTACCGCTGGCCCAAGCTCGTACTACGGCTTATAGAGGAGATTTGAGAGCTTGACTACGTAATTTTCAAGATTCCTCTATTTCGGTCTCCCACGGGGTGTAAAGGTCAACAAGTACGGTGTCACTACCGTGGACATCGAATGTGTAGGATACAAAGACGAACCATTCGTACTCGCAAGGCAAGTTGTTCAAGTATTTTACGTAACCGACCCGGCAAATAAGAAGCGCCATGTAGTTCTTCAGGGAAAAAGAAGGATTGTCGGAGTTGAAAATGTTGTGGATGAGGAAGAGTACAATCAATTTGATGATTTGCCTCCATTCGGTGACGGCATCAGGCTCGAGGAAGAACAAGGCGATGAAACAAGCTACATGCGTGTCGATCATCGTGAAGGGCTTTATTTAAAATAAAATAGCTATATGTAATAAATGTAACTATATATGTTTTATTGCAATTGTAAAATGACTCAGGAACTGTATTTGTGAATTTGCATGCTGGTAGGAGTAGTTATATTCATTACACTCTGTGACAGGTCTTATTGAATGCTGGTAGTGTAGTTACAATAGCCAGCCGGCAAAGGTTTATTACAGATCGACAAGCAGTGGGCAAATGCTTATTACAGACGGTTATACACTTAGAACCGCTCAGTGATAGTTATCACGACGGTTCTCCACTTATAACCGTCGTGATATTATATTATCACGACGGTTATAAGGTAAGAACCGTCAGAATAATAATACTATCACGCACGGTTATAAGTGGAGAACCGTCATGATAGGCATACTATCACGCACGGTTCTCCACTTATAACCGCTCGTGATAGTAGCATATCACGCAGACGGTTTATTTCTAGAACCGTCTGTGACAGTATGCCTATCATAGACGGTTCTACACTTATAACCGTCTGTGATAGTATTACTATTACAGAGTCACAGACGGTTCCTTAAGGGAACCGTCTGTGATAGTGTTCCTTATAAATACCCCCAACTAGGGCACAAATTCCGCACTCTAGATCTCTAGCACCCCTGATATCTCGCGCCACCCTACCCTCCCGACGCCGACGACGTCGCCGGTCGCTCCCGACGCCGCGCCCTCCCACCGACGCTCCCTCCCGACGCCGCCGCCGCCGCCGGTCGCTCCCGACGCCGCGCCCTCCCGCCGACGCCCCCTCTCGACGCCGACGCTCCCTCCTGACGCCGCTCCCTCCCCCGACTCCGGTGCCCTCCTTCCCCGACGCCGCTCCCTCCCCCAGGCCCGGCTCCCGCCCCCGACTCTAGCTCCCTCCTCCCCGCGAGCCCGCGCCCTCCTCCCGACTCCGTGCCCTCCTCCCGCACTCTAGCTAGGTTTTAGATTTGTTTCATGTAGCTAGTTGTTTCATGTTTCATATAGAATAATGAAGATATGTTATTCATGTTTCATGTTTCATATATTAATATATATGCTACATTGTCATAGTGATATATATGCTACATTGTCATATTGATATATATGCTACATTGTCATATTGATATATATGCTACATTGTCATAGTGATATATATGCTACATTGTCATATTGATATATATGCTACATTGTCATATTGATATATATGCTACATTGTCATAGTGATATATATGCTACATTGTCATATTGATATATATGCTACATTGTCATATTGATATATATGCTACATTGTCATAGTGATATATATGCTACATTGTCATATTGATATATATGCTACATTGTCATATTGATATATATGCTACATTGTCATATTGATATATATGCTGGCCGAATTTACACATGCTGGATTGATGGATATGTTAAATTCATTTGTCATTTGTATTTGGATATGTGTTATATTTTAAATGGTATGTTCAATTCATATATTACATACATGTTATGACATTTGTATTTCGATTGATATCATCTTTGTGCTCACATAATCATACTAGAATTATATTGCTATATATGAATTATTAGCAGCTAGCTATAGCTAGAGATATACCACACCTCACTGCGTCTACATAGTCATCCAAAAATATATGCCACATAGACCTTCAAAGGACATGAAGCTAGTGACACACTCTAGTGTATCGGTTTCAATGAACTCGATACACTAGTTTGTGTCATTTGCTTCATAGAACTTTGTTTAGGCCCACACCTCACAGGCTAGTGACACACTGCAGTTATTTTTTTCTTAGAAGAGAGATAGCGTCCTCACAGGCTTCATCGTCGTCATCTGGGTCTCACGCTCCCAAGATTGGGAAAATTAAGCGTGGCTGAGGAGTATCGAAAAGGCCAGATGGCCGAATGACCATCACGATGGTCTCTCCGGATGGGGTCTCTCTACAACCGAAGAAAGCAATTGCATCATTTCGGAGTACCTGCGGGATAATTGGAAGGGAACGGGTCCCCATCACCATAGCAAGCTGGAGAGATTTGTCAAACGATCAGAAAAATCAGCTATGGGAGGAAGTTACACATTCGTTCGAGATCCCAAAGAAGTCTGGGACTCGTGCGACGGCACGCGCTCCTCGCAATGGGAAAAGCATGGAAGAATTTTAAGAGGACTCTTGTGACGCGGTACGTGGCCAAGGATCTTACGTTCTTCACAAAGTATCCTTTCGTGTCGCCGGAAGCATGGGAGGCCTTTGTGCAGATGAAGACAACGGCTGAATTTGAACAACAAAGTGCGGCGCACAAGGCTATCCAATCACAAAACACTCACCCTCACAGACTCGGCACCGCTGGGTACATGGGTAAAATCCCGCAGTGGAGGATGCAGGACGAGGTCGCACTCCGATCGGAGGCCTCCCCGCCATTTGCCGGGATCGCAAACGAGCGTGCTCGAAACTGGTTAAGAGCGAGATCATCAACCACATCTTCGGGTGTCTCTTTCAAAAACCTCGCAAATGAGGAAGTGTCCCAACGCCTAGTAAGATAAGTTAAACTATATAGTTGTTAACACCTCTTGAACTTCATGGGTTCAAAAATAACATGATTAATTGCCTCTTGCAGCAATCATTGACTACCGAATATTCTCGTGGAACCTTTCAAGAATACAGGGAGAGAGGTTTACTATCACAGACCTTGGGAAACAAGGAGCACCCAGGTCGCACACGAGGCTTGGGGGTTTACGTATCTTGGAAGCACGGATTTCCAGATTACTCTGAGACATATAGGAGTAGGAAGATATCCAAGGCGTACTGCAACGACCAAATGAAACAGGAGCTTCGTGCTCAACTTCAGGAACAACTATCTTCCTCACTTCAAGAGCAGACTGCCTCACTTCGTGGAGAGATAGATTCATTGAGGGAAGAACTGAGACAAGTCCGCAACCAATCGCAACCCACCCCTACTACTCCTACTACTGCGGTACCCAGTCCCCCTCAACGTCGCAGTAGCTGCGCGTCCACACCAAATACTGAACATAGCGACGCCCACTTACCTATCGATGACATTCAGGTAATGCACCTCTTTAGAATGCTGTATAGATTTCTCTGGTGGACGCCTTAACTTATCTTGTGTCGTTATGTAGGTGCCCATGCCTTGCATCCTCAGAGTCAGGCTTATTGGCTCTATTCCCGTTGACGCTGGGCGGGGGATGGTGTATCCATTGCTATCAAGTACGCTAGTGCACGGTATACAAGTAGAGACCGGTTTCATAAAGGTCCAGGTGGACATGATTAATGATATTTTTAACACCGTCCCTCTTGAGAAGCCCCCAAACGAAGAGATTAAGACATTAGGGGATGCTGTCCACACATTCGTTCAGTGGCCCAAGAGGGACATTGCCCTCGACTTGTCCGTGCCACAATCTCCACCTCCAGTGTCCGAAGAGGGACATCGCCCTGGACCTATCACATCGGCTCCGATGGCTCCACCTCCAGTGTCCCAAGAGGGACATCACCTTGGACCTGTCACATCGGCTCCGGTGGCTCTACCTCCAGCTCCGGTTCGGAAGCCTGTTGCATCGGCTCCCGCCGAGACGCCACCGAGAACGTATCGTAAGTGAGGCTATAAGACTCAAGGGAAGAAAAATAATCCTTCCGTGCCATGGAAGTTCACTCTAGGAGTGTCGTTGGTCCCTGAGACACAATTACCCAGGCTTAGCATGATTTGCAATACATTGCATGCCTGGTACATGGAGAAGTCCAACATGAAGTCAAACCGGCAAAGTGCATTCACTGTGAAATATACGGAGCAGCATTTCCTCCACGACACAGGCTACATCGTCGTGACATTCGATGACTTATTTTTACTATTCAATCTCGATTTAACTCGACGCCTCGCTTCTCTGCCGCTGGACAATCGTAAGTGTACTGTACAATGAAGTTCTATATTCACGTTATACCGATAAATGTCATTACTCTTTCCTTATGTATAGATGCATGATCCAAGGAGTCCGGCAATCGCGACAACCGGTGGGTTTCCTCGACCCTCACTTGGTCTCCGATCCAGTTATCAAAGATAATGAATCCTTCGTGCAAGATTACATAACGAAGGGATTGCTTACTCACATCGACAAGTAGTACGTCATGTTTCCTTTCAACCAAGGGTAAGTGCTTCACTAGTTGCCACATATATTTTATTTGTACTTTACATGCAGCATGAACTTAGGATTAATCACTATGGTGTGTACATGACTAGGCAACACTGGATTCTGATTGTGATTATACCAAAGTAGAGCAAGATAATATACCTTGATTCCCTACTTAGGAGTAACCACGACTTCAGTCGTGTGCAAGAAGTACTTAACAAGTAAACTCATTTTCTCCATACATAACTTTATTGTAATATTTCCTTCGTTTGCAACGGCCGAGGCTAACTTTTTTGAATCACGTAGGTCATTTGCCGCTTATGTTGCCCATGGAGGAAGACATGACAAATCTAGTGACACGCTGCGACACAACACGCGATTTCCGGTACCCGCTGCAACACAACAATCCTATATCACACTTTGTTATAATGCCTCTAGAATTGACAATACCTATGTACGTAATACAATTTTTGCAGTGTCACCAGCAACTACAGGGCAACATATGTAGATTCTACGTTTGCCGCCATATGAAGGAAATCATGGATAATAAGATCGATGATCCAGAGGTTTGTCATGTTCTTGCAATAATTATTATTTTTTGATTATATATGTATATATACACACACATGCTAATTAATGACTTATTGCTCCTAGCGACAGCGGGTGGACTTCGACGTGTCGAAATTCGTGCAACACTCTGCGGGTTCTTACTAGCACAGTGTATAAACAAGGCTGGAGAGTTCTACCTCGGCAATGGTGATCATTAGATGTTGAAACATTAGATGCAATTGTACAAATCACTCAGTTGTGTACTTAATCAAACATTAGTCAGAACAGTGTGACGATTTTCATTCTATATTTGTATGTGATCTGTTGGACGTTTGTTACATTTGTAATTCACTGAGTTGCAATTAACTTATCTGTGTAACTTTTAGTTGCAAAATTGTATGTGATTCATTTGTCAGATCTGTGTATCTGCAATGTATGTGATCTTGTTACACAGTGTATATATATGTTGTAATCTTGTTGCTTACTTTCAGAGGGCATGGCTAGCATATCCTGAGACTAGCCAAAAAACGGCAAATAAAGCTGCTGTTGCAATTGCTATCACAGACGGTTTTTGCAAACAACCGTCTGTGATAGTCGACATTCACAGACGGTTATACACAACAACCGTCTGTGATAGACACTATATCACGAGCGGTTCTGTTTACACGCAAATGCGTGATACGAGCAATATCACGAGCGGTTTTTGCAAACAACCATCTGTGATAGTCGACTTTCACAGACGGTTACACACAACAACCGTCTGTGATAGACACTATATCACAGACGGTTCCTGTTTCACTATATCACAGACGGTTGTCACAAACCGTCTGTGATAGACACTATATCATAGACGGTTGTCACACACCGTCTGTGATACAGGCAATATCACAGACGGTTTGTGACAACCGTCTGTGATATAGTGTCTATCACAGACGGTTGTTGTGTGTAATCATCTGTGAAAGTCGACTATCACAGACGGTTGTTTACAAAAACCGTCTGTAATGTGAGTTATCACAGACGGCTCGAGAGCCGTCTGTGATAACCACCTATTATCACTGACACATAAAAACAGACGGTTCGAAAACCATCTGTGATGACGGTTCAAAAACCGTCTGTGATGACGGTTCCGAACCGTCTATGATAGGCCTGTCTGTAGCAGTGTCAGTTTATATCTTCTACGTACTTGTCGGTCGGCCGGCCGGTGCAGTGTGCACTGGTTGCTTACATGCATTTACGTACGTGCAGGGCGCAACCGAGGCGGGCAGATGAGGAAGGAGCAGATGGGGGAGGAGGGGTACCACGAGATGGGGCGCAAGGGCGGGCTCAGCACCATGGACGAGTCCGGCAGCGAGCGCGCCGCCAAGGAGGGCACCGACTTCGACGAGTCCAAGTTCAAGACCAAGTCCTAGATCCAGCGTCCAGTGCCTCTCTGCCATAGCAATGCAAGCTGACTGCACTACGTACGTCGTATATGTAGTTGGCTGTTAAAACACCTTAGTGTCCATGAACTGAATAATGTAGGGTCTATCTTGACGCACACGCATGCATGTAGGCGATCATATGTTGTATGATCATTTATGTTGGTTCTGCCTTATGTACTGATGGTCGGTGTCCGTGTCGTCGTTGTGGCTCATGTGAGGCTGCAGGCTCCCTTTGGTTTTTAGTCCTAGATTAGCCAGGTTTGTTTACATGCGCGTCCCTCTACAGCTGTGGCTGCTAATCGCGCATGGTTTAGTAGTAGCTGATCTGCCTCTGGGTGCAACAGTGTGTCCAGTGTCGTCCTTTGTATCCTTGCTTGTTGTTTCAGCAATGTAGTCGACGTTTTAGGGTTTATTTTTTTCAGTTTCTCAAAATAGCTTTTAACTTTTACTACAGTATTTAACTTTCAAACGGAGTATTCTTTTAAGATGGAGTCTACAGATTAATTATAGTACACGTTAAAAGCCCAACATCTGTACTATCCAAAATCGCAAGTAAGTATCTCTCTTCGTAATCTCTATCGTAAATAGCTAAAATTCAAAAATTTCAACTAAAAATCATAAGGTGCAACCAAAAAGAATAAACCCTTAATCAAAAGCTCTCTGCTGTGTGTTGTGTTAATTACGCTCCTGTTGTTGATTTGGAGCTTTGGATCTTGCCCCTACGCACAAGACGAAATGCCCAAAGGAAGAAAAAAACCATCTCGCGCATTATGCATCGAACATAAATTTCTTCGGACTTTTTGAGTTGTTGCAAATTGATGACGGGAAAATGGGCATGAACTCGTGTCCGCGTCATTAGAGACAAGTTAATTAAATTTAATTGAAAATGAGAAAAAGAAATCAAGTATTGTAGGTCCATTACTTCTAGAATTAATACATTTATATAAAAATTCTGTTAATTACATTTCTTTCCGAGAAAACCCCTGATTAAGAATTCCAATATAAATATTACAACAAATTACAACCTATGACTATTACAAAAATATAAAAGAAAAGGGTCTTCAATCTTGGCGTCGCTGATGGATGCTTGCTCGATGGTATTTTAGTTGTATTTATATTATTTTGCTAGCATGGTATAGTATTTATTTTTTTAGCGAACCTACGCATGTAGCGTGATTGAAGCTTAATTATTTCAGCCTTTTTATATATATTTTTACTTTGCCGTATATTTTCTACGAACATTGCATTGCTAACATGGCATATTATTTATTTTTTAGCGAACCTATGCATGTAGCGTGATCAGAGTTTAATTATTTCAGTTTTTAGATATCTTTTTACTTCACCGAATATTGCATAGCGCTCGCAAATATTGAGTACTCGCATGTAGCGTAGCCCAAGCGAATGTCATTTTTTATATTTTATTATTACTAGCGTTACACGAATTTTATGCACGTAGTGTAATATGGGTTTGAGTGTTTCATTATTTTATTTTACTTTTGTTTTGCCCCGCCTTGTATTACTACTAGCATTGCATAGCGCTTGCACGTAGCGTAACCAAAACGAAGTTTGTTTCTTTAATATTTGTATTACTACTAGCATGCCATGGATTTTATGCACGTAGTGTAATAAGAGTATTTTATTATTTTTTTATTGTTTTGCTCCACCTTATATTACTACTAGCATTGCATAGCGCTTGCAAATATTAAGCACTTGCATGTAGCGTAACCGAGGTAAAATTTATTTTTTTAGTATTTGTATTACTACTAGCATGCCATGGATTTTATACACGTAGTATATTAAGAGCCTTTTATTATTATTATTTTTATTGTTTTGCCTCACCTTGTATTACTACTAGCATTGCATAGCGCTTAGAAATATCGAGCGCTTGCATGCAGCGTAACCGAGGCGAAGTATGTTATTTTAATATTTTTATTACCACTACCGTGACATGGATTTTATGCACGTAATGTAATAAGCATTTGAGTATTTTATTATTTTTTATTGTTTTGCCTCGCCTTGTATTACTACTAGCATTGCATAGCGCTTACAAATGTTGAGCGCATACATGCAGTGTAACCGATGCGAAGTTTGTTGTTTTAATATTTTTATTACCACTACCATGACGTGAATTTTATGCACGTAATGTCATAAGCATTTGAGTATTATTATTATTTTTTATTGTTTTGCCTCGCCTTGTATTACTACTAGCATTGCATAGCGTTTACAAATGTCGAGCGCTTGCATGCAGCGTAACCGAGGCGAAATTTGTTGTTTTAATATTTTTATTACTACTACCGTGAAGTTGATTTTATGCACGTAGTGTAATAAGTATTTGAGTATTTTATTATTTTTTTTATTATTTTGCCTCGCCTTGTATTACTACTAGCATTGCAGAGCGCTTATAAATGTCGAGCGCTTCCATGCAGCGTAACCGATGCGAAGTTTGTTGTTTTAATATTTTTATTACTACTACCGTGACGCTTATAAATGTCGAGCGCTTGCATGCAGCGTAACCGATACGAAGTTTGTTGTTTTAATATTTTTATTACTACTACCGTGACGTGAATTTTATGCACGTAGTGTAATAAGCATTTGAGTATTTTATTATTTTTATTATTATTTTGCCTCACCTTGTATTACTACTAGCACGGCATAGCGCTTACAAATATCAAGCGCTTGCATGCAGCGTAACCGAGGTGAAGTTTGTTGTTTTAATATTTTTATGCACGTAGTGTAATAAGCATTTGAGTATTTTATTATTATTTTTATTGTTTTGCCTCGCCTTGTATTACTACTAGCATTGCATAGCGCTTACAAATATCGAGCGCTTGCATGTAGCGTAACCGAGGCAAAGTTTGTTGTTTTAATATTTGTTCATGCATTTTTATTATTGTTTTACAGCATACACCCACTCTTAATTCGTATCCGTTTGAGGGAATTGAATTGAGAAAATAGGGTTTTCAATCTTCTTACTCTCAATTTGTATCCATTTGTAGGGGACCGAACCTAAGAGACGAGAGATCAAGCCCTCGTTCTTTGGGTTTGTATCCACCTAACGGGACCGAACCGAGAAGATAAGTTTTTTTTTATGCCTCGCCTTGATTTGTATCCATTTTTATTACTTTGCATTTCTTTGTATACAGTAGCCGTACAGTGGGGCCATTATCATTATTTGCTAATTTCAGTAATTGAGAAGGTAACTAACCCCTTGATGCATGCAACCACTTTCTTTACTATGTGGGAAAGATGCTCTTTGACTGCCATGTGGGCCACGCGTGTGTTATTTTTTTCAGAAGAGGATTTAATTTTTTGTACGCATGTAGTCATGCACCATTTTTATCACATGCATTGATTAATTAACCAGCTCTTTCTCTTTATGGAAGTTAATCAACTAACTAATAATGCACACCAACCATTTTACGTACACATGCACACAACCACGGTCGCTATACATTTCTTTTAAGGTGGCCTGTGCGGCAAGATATATCTTTTTTCTTCTCTCTAGTATTGTTTTTTTGTGTACACCGTCTAGCTATATCAATTTATTTGAGTGAGCATATATTCTCCGAATGATCTGAAAATTTGACATGTGACTTTGACTTGCACCACAAACATGCCATAAAAACTCGCCACTTGATTGTAATATGTAGCACACACAAAAAAGTCTAGAAGGTGGACTTGTGCTTTACGTACGTTATCCGGTCGTATTATCCTATTCGAGTGAGCATATGTGCTCCGAATGAGCTGAAAATTTGACACAAGTTTTTCACTTCCTGCAAATATGTCGTAAAAATGCGCTGCTCGAATGCAATATATACTGTGCAAAAACAAATCTCGAAAGGTGAACTTGGAAGCATGCATGCAGTCTCTTTTTTTTTTAGTGCATGGACGTGGGCTTAGTGGGCATTTTATCTCTCTCTTTTTAATTAATCCTTGTAGAATGCATGCAGAATGTGGACATGCATAGCAGGACCAATTCTGTTGTGCATGCTATGTCTAACCGTGGGCACAACCTATTATCTCTTTTAATTAATTAGAGGAGAAGTAATTAGTCCATGGAATCTCATACCTTGCTTTGCTGCATCCCGCTCTGGCTGCGGACATGCATGCATGGCGGTTTCATAAATACATTGGCTGCCAGGTGGGTTATACATGATCATTTTTCTTAAGAAAAGGATTCAATGCATGCAGTTATACATGATGCCATGCACTTTCCTTTCGCAACAGGAGATGTATCCATGCGTGAAGTTTAACTATTTCAATTTTCTTTATATATATTGTTTTACCTCGTCTCCACAAGTAGACTGCACTGCATTCATATGGCCAACATATGCAGCCACCGTATTCACAAAGTTTCTTTCCATTTTCTGCTCCACTACCATACACTATATTTAGACCGCCAACTAACGGATTTTAGCCGCCAGTATGATTTATTAATTTGATGATTGTATTATTTACTAATTGATTAATTTTGGGATAAAATCAGTGTCAATATATGCCCCCTCGAGGTCCGGGTGCAGTAAATTAATATTTCTTTTTGGATCCGGAGCTCGACATATACGCATCATGTGTATATATTTTTTTGGTATATTTCGGATACATCCGGTGTATTTATTTGGATGCGGACGTGCTCGAGCTATTGAGCTATGTGTGAACACGTTTCTCGGTCGTGCATATACAAGCAACTCTGCATGTGTTGTTTTAGACGTTTGTTTACTTCGAAGTATGGGTCCTCATGTTTGCAACTAATCTCTAAGTGATGTGGGTCATTATCATTTTTTTATGCAGCTTTACTGATGCCGCTGCGTAAACTGTTTTAGTGCTTGCAGTTTAGACTTGAGTATAATATACTTTTTTTTTACGGTTTAGGCTTGGAAGGCTTTAAAGTGCCCCCCACTTTTTTTACATCACAATTTAGTCACATAAGGTTTTAGCGCACTTTTGTTTTTACACCACAGTTTACACTTTTAAAGTTTTGGAGCAATTTTTTTTTAGACCACAGTTTAGACACACAAGATTTTGGAGCGCTTATTATTATTTTTTTTACATCATAATTTAGGCTTGTAAGGCTTTGGAGCGCATATTTTTTTACGCCACAGTTTAGGCTCGTAAGGAGTTGGAGCGCTCTTTTTTTTGCGCCACAGTTTAGGCTCGTAAGGTGTTGGAGCATTTTTTTTTTACGCCACAGTTTAGGCTCGTAAGGCGTTGGAGCTCTTATCATTATTTTTTTTACGCCACAGTTTAGGCTCGTAAGGCGTTGGAGCTCTTTATTTTTTTGCGCCACAGTTTAGGCTCGTAAGGCGTTGGAGCTCTTTTTTTTTTTGCGCCACAGTTTAGGCTCGTAAGGCATTGAAGCGCTTGTATTTTTTTTACGCCGCAGTTTAGGCTCGTATGGCTTTGGAGCGCATATTTTTCTTGTGCTACAGTTTAAGCTCGTAAGGCGTTGGAGCGCTTATTATTATTATATTTTTTTACGCCACAATTTAGGATCATAAGGCATTGGAGCTCTTCTTCTATTTTTTTTACACCACAGTTTAGGCTCATAAGGCGTTGGAGCGCTCTTCTTTTTTTTGCGCCACAGTTTAGGCTCGTAAGGCGTTGGAGCATTTTTTTTTACGCCACAGTTTAGGCTCGTAAGGCGTTGGAGCTCTTATTATTATTATTTTTACGCCACAGTTTAGGCTCGTAAGACATTGGAGCTCTTTTTTTTTTGCACCACAGTTTAGGCTCGTAAGGCGTTAGAGCTCTTTTTTTTGCACCACAGTTTAGGCTCGTAAGGCATTGGAGCGCTTGTATTTTTTTTATGCCGCAGTTTTGGCTCGTATGGCTTTGGAGCGCATATTTTTCTTGTGCCACAGTTTAAGCTCGTAAAGCGTTGGAGCGCTTATTATTATTATATTTTTTTACGCCACAGTTTTGGCTCGTAAGGCATTGGAGCTTTTATTCTTATTTTTTTACACCATAGTTTAGACTCGTAAGGCGTTGGAGCTCTTTTTTTTAACGCCGCAGTTTAGGCTCGTACGGCTTTAGAGCGCATATTGTTCTTGCGCCACAGTTTAAGCTCGTAAGGCGTTGGAGCGCTTAGTTTTTTTACGCCACAGTTTAGGCTCGTAAGGCGTTGGAGCGCTCTTTTTTTTTGCGCCATAGTTTAGGCTCGTAAGGCGTTGGAGTATTTTTTTTACGCCACAGTTTAGGCTTGTAAGGCGTTGGAGTTCTTTTTTTTTTACGCCACAGTTTAGGCTTGTAAGGCGTTGGAGCTCTTTTTTTTTGCGCCATAGTTTTGGCTCGTAAGGCGTTGGAGCTCTTTTTTTTTTGCGCCACAGTTTAGGCTCGTACGGCTTTGGAGCACATATTTTTCTTGCGCCACAGTTTAAGCTCGTAAGGCGTTGGAAAGGGACACCTTTTTTCATAAGTCGAGAAAAAGGTTTGCATCTCCCAAATAGATTTGAGATAAATCTCCTAATATATGCTAAATGACCTTGGAGGCTCTTCAATTTATGGAGGTTTGTAGGTGGTGGCATTTTAACAATTGCCTCTATTTTAGTTGGGTCAATTTCGATTCCACGCTTTGTAACTATAAAACCCAGAAATTTTCCAGACGAGACCCCAAAGGCACATTTCATTGGGTTCATTTTCAAATTATGTTTTCTAAGGCGTTCAAAAACCATAGAGAGATGTTTTAAGTGATCACTTCATGTTTCGACTTTACAATAATGTCATCTATGTAGCACTTAATGTGCAATAGTCCATTGAAGACAATTGTCATGGTTCGTTGATATGTTGCACCAGCATTTTTAAGTCCAAAAGGCATAACCCTATAACAGAATATACCTTTAGGTGTTCGGAATGCGGTTAACTCCTCATCTTCTGATGCCATTTTTATTTGATTATAACCCGAATAGCCATCCATAAATGAAAATATTTCATGTCCCATAGTAGCATCAATAAGTATTTCAGAGATAGGTATTGGAAAATCATCTTTAGGACATGCCTTATTCAAATCTCTAAAATCTACACATACACGGATTTGCCCATTCTTCTTCTTGATAGGAACAATGTTGGAAAGCCACTTAGGATATTTGACTTCTCGAATAAACCCAGCCGTTACAAGTTTATCGACTTCAGCTTCTATTTTTGGGAGTATATCTGGTCGAAACCTCTTTTGTGGTTGCTTGACCGGTGGAATGTCTTCTTGTACAGCGAGTCGATGTACTGCCACTGCTGGATCCAACCCCGGCATTTCTTCATATGTCCAAGCGAACACATCCCTATTTGTCGAAAGAAATTTATGATATTCTTCTTTACTTTCCTTGGATAAATGTTTGCTGATATAAACTGGACGAGGCTCGTCGAGCGTCCCAATATTGATTTCTTCCAATTTATCAATGGTGGGTTGATTTCCATCCTCCATTTGTGGAGCCGCTGCCGTTGTGTCTATAAATTCAGCCGAGGTCATACAAACATCATAACCTAACCCATACCCCTTTTCCTTTAATGTTTGATCCTCATGTAGAGCTTCAAGTTGTGCTTGGGACAGTGCCTTTTCAAATGGTGCAAGCTGCCCCTGGCCATTGCATAGAGAAGGGCCTTTAATGATATCATAACCCATTTTCTGCATCATATAAAGAACTTTATTGTCATATAAAGAAATAGGTAATGATTCATCATCCTTATTTGACAGAGTAATTTGAGCCACTACTCTATTCTTATTTTTGCTCGTGCTAGAGTTGTGCAATTGATTTTGAGCTTGTTTTATTTTATGTCGTATCAAAGGAGGTAAGGGTGTCAGAAATTCAATACCTTTATTAGAGGGTGATTTATTCACGACACGACATATTGGATCTCCATTCTTCCTTTGGTCACTTGGTATATATTGATATATCTTCGCTGTTGATGAGGATTCCTCAATATCTTTCTTTATGAAATTTGACTTTGGTACAAACACTGACTTTGGCTTACACACTTTATCAACGGGCTCAAAGTAGAATTTTGCATCAGCATAGAAGGATTCAGCTACTGTGAATGGCTTTTTATCAGCAAGTATCCGTATTGTCTCCCCTCCTGATCTTTGTATTTGATGCATTGATGAAGCGTAGATGGTACGACTTGATTTTCATGCAACCATGGGCGACCCAGCAGGGCATTATATGAAGTAGCCGCATCGATCACGTGAAAGTTCACATATGTGATAGTGTTTCCAACTTTAAAACCAATGATATGGTACCCATAGCTTCCTGACCCGATTGATTGAAACTATGAATAACCACATTAGATTGGCTCAAGTCCTTTTTGGAATATCCAATCCTTTTTAAGGTACGCAAAGGTAATAAATTTATGGCAGATCCACCATCTATCATTATGCGATTTACGGGTAGCTCATCAATTTCACTGAACATGAGAAGCGGCCTGTTGTGCTTCTTAGAACCTAATAGCATGTCCTCCTTAGTGAACGTCATATTTAAAATCTCAGCTACCTCTGTCTCTATTTGTGACACTTCTACTCTATAATCCTCAAGGAAAGAAAGTGCTGTAACAAAAGCCTTGCGCAAATCAGACGAAAGACACAAAGCATCATACACAGAAAGCATAGATGGTATTTTCTTCAAGTGAGAGATTACATCATACTTGACTGACATATTAGTAGCAAAGTCAGTCGTTTCATTTGGGGTTACATTTTTGTTTTTGGGCTCCCTTCCAGCTGGAAGATGAGGATCAGCCAGATGGCGGCCTGATCTAAGTTGAATTTGGTCAACTTCTGGAGATTCTTCTTCTAGAAAATGAAGAGAACCCTCATCATCATCAAAGACGCCAATAGTGAGGACATCGAATTCTTCATGATGACTGCTCACACGCTTTGTCAATCTTTGCGCTATTCTTGACGTGGAGCATGGATCTTCACCTTGTGCCATCACTTGTCGCAGCATGCGGCCTCCTGGCCGCCACTGCCCCCTATCTTGGACTCTTCAAAAAGTTGATGGGTCGAGCTTTGGGGCATGGATCCATCGATGAAAAGCCTCTCTTTTAAGTTGACAGCTGCATCTTTGCTGTTGACCACAGTATGATGCATAGCCTGAGGAAACCATTGGAATAAACTCAGACTATAAGACCAACATTCTTTTATCATAAGCTGATGCCATATTATCAATTGGTGTCATATTCGAAGATGCGGAACTCACCAAATCATCTTGAAAGGTGGCGACATTTGCTGCAACCATTTTCTTGCCTTTCTTGAAGCTTTTAAGGAGGTCTGCATCAATTGTTCCTTCATCAATCATTTTTTGGGTAATATTCTTTACCACAAAGCAATCTTTAAGCGTATGCCCTAAGACGCGATGATAGTGGCAATAATTTAGTTCATTGAACTTGGAAGCTTCTTCAGGCCTTTTTGGCTTAGGGAGCTCTATGAGATTCAACTCTCATAAGCCCATAAATAAATCATCGACCTCCTCATTAGGGAAGGAATACTCTCTATTTTGTCTCTCACTAAGGGTTGGCCTCCTACGAGTTTGCATTCCACTTTGCTCTTGATTTCTTGAGGTGGCTCCCCTGGATTGTAATTGTGGAATCACCGCTGTCGCTTCCATTGCTTGCACTTGCTTTGGCTTGGCAGACAACTTATCACGTTGGCTGCTTTTCTCTACAGGCTTGGTGAATGTCTTTGTTCGACGTGCGACATGTTGCATGTAATTCTCAATATCTGTAGCTTTAGAGGCGAGCTCTTCAAAAGTGACAGGCCGCACACCTTGCAAATAAACAGCCATGTCAGGGCACAGATTATTCATGCACATCCGCACCGCTTCTGGTTCAGTAATTGGCTGTGGGCAATGGAGGCTTAAATTTCTCCACCTGTTAATGAAATCAGCAGCCTTTTCATTTGCTCTTTGCTCTGTTTGGGTCAACTCAGTGATGCCCACTGTTCTTTGAGTGCTATAGAAGCGCTCGAGAAAAGTGTCTTGCATTTGCTCCCATGTCTTGATTGATCCTGGTGCCAACTTACTATACCATGTGAAGGTTGGACCGGACAATGTTTGCACAAATTGTCGTAAGAGAAGTGCTCCGTTATGGGCTGTATCTTGACAGGCTGCAAGAAAATGAGCTATATGCTCATGAGGAGACCCGGTTCCATTGAACTTGCTGAATTGTGGCTGACGGTAATTGCTTGGGAAAGACACCATGTCGACATCCGGTGGGTATGTCTTAACATACCCCGGACGCATCGAGTAGTGGGTTTGCATATACTAGGCTTTAACTCCTTCAACAATCATCTTTTGGATCGCCTCAAGGCTAATTGCAGCTGATGATTGATGACTATGATGACTTACAGTAGCATGTATGTCATTATCCCGGCTTGTATTATTAGCTATTTGGTTGCGTAAAGCAGCCAACTCATCTTCTTTTTGCTGAAGTGCAGCTGTAAGTTGGGCTAACCGCTCCTCAACTAAGCGTGTTTCATTTGCCGCAAGAACTTGCTCCGCGTAGCTTGGCTCAAAACTACAGGAATGCAGTTCATAAGCGTCCATATCATGTTGGAGGTCATTTTCAGGAGAGGAAGAGGAATTACTATGGAGGGGATTATGAGACCCTGAGTAATTCGAATCATGCTCTTCATTACCCGAATTTGCTTGACTACGAGTTACAGGACGATGACCCATTACAACATTCTTTCGGGCTTTCTTTCTTTTGAAGTTTGTCGATGTTGAAGACGCTTCGCTGGTGTCATCCGCCACCTCTGTGATTCCAACTGGCATCGAAAGAACTACCTCAACTGCATTTTGTGAGGCCCTCTTTCGAGTTGGCCAAGGAGCCATCATTGTTGCCGACTTCTTGGGTGTGCTTGCTAGCTTCTTCATCACTTGAGTATTGCCACCATGACTTGATGAAGGAGAGTTTGCTCCTTGAATTTTGCTAGATTTAGAGTCAGCTCGCATTGCCAACTCCCTCTGCTTGTAGGCTTCTCATTTTGCACGTGCACGGGCAGCGTGGGTGACGTAGTTTTGTCGCCGAGGGTCTTGCTCAATGAATTCTTGGTACTCTGGCCATTTAGTGAAGGCCTCCGCTCGCCGCATAATAGCACCTCCAACATCATTTGCATATGCGGATGCACCTGGAAGCATCTCCCTCAGAGTTTGGCAGATACTCTGTGTGATATATGAATCCAGGGCAGGATTCAATCTTCCTCGAATCCTCAGTCGGTTCTTCCTTACCCTATTCCAAATGGTGGTGCCCACTTGCTCATGTTGATGTCTTGCCATGACAGGGTCAATTGCCACAGGGAAATCAACCCACGCACGCCGAGCATTGTGTTGATGACGACGATGTCGTGACGGAGAAAATGAGCCATCAAAGGAAGGTCGTGGAATTGGGGCAGATGACGATAAAGGATCTGAGATTGTAGCTGTTGGATTCACGTGGTCCATCTTGATGTCACTAGGAGTTAAGTACACTCCTTGCCACAGGAGCGTACGCTTGTGGTTCGGTTTAGGCATGGAACTGCTGGGTTTGTTGACCAGTGAAGGGATGAACTCCGGTGCATCAGCTCGGAGTTGAGTTTGTGGATGACATGGCCCTCCTTGGGATGCAGCATGCTCTATTATCGCAACCTTTCCTTTGCTCATGGGTTACTAGTGGTAAGGTTCATCTACCATCATATCCTTTCCTTTGCCGCTTGGCTGTGGATAATGGGGTTGGTCCAGCATCATCGCCTTTTCTTTTGGAGTTGATGACGTAGCCATAGCTGCAGTCCGAGAAGGAGTCACCCTTAATATGCTTAGGGTAGGCTTTGATGAGCTCGCCCCCAGCAGCTTATGAGCAATCTGGGATGAGCTCGTGCTTGATGTTGATGAAGCATTCGCCCTCAATACTGGGTGCGCATTTGCCCCCCGTATTGTAGACAGTGTTGATGGAGAAGGCACTCCCTTTGATTTAGAAGTTGTTGGGGAAGAAGTCGCAGCTTGTCCGCGCGGCGTCATTTTCAATGGACCCATCGGCTTCGCACGGATAGGCCACTCATCAAGTGTTGCGTGACGAAACCTTGATAATGACTCATGGTTTCCAGACCTAGCATGTGCTTCTTTAGAAAAGCCCACAGGAACCAAGTCAAAGGGACCGGCCTCACGTATGTTGAGATGCTGATCATGTGAGGTGGCTCCCGAAGCCTTTGCTGCTGCCCTCATCCTCCTTTTGGCTGACTTGGACAGGACAGGAATGAACCCATCCAGATGTGCAGAAGTCACTTCATGCTCGTGGTTTGCTGTAGCCGGGGACGCAACTGTGGTTTGCAGTGAACTTGCACTAGTGGTAGCTTGAAAAGGCCCAACCGGCACGTCTAACCACAGCGACCCAAAGCGCAGCGTGACGAATTGTTGAACTCGCCCCGTCATCCCTTCATATAAAGAAAACCATATATTAGCCTTCTTGCATACACACATGTATATGTCAGCGACATGATTATATTAAACATCATATGTTGCACTTTGATGTTGGAATTCAAAGATGAGGGGAAAAGTAGGTCCCACTGGGCGTGCCAGAATCTGATGACGGGAAAATGGGCGTGAACCCGCGTCTGCGTCATTAGAGACAAGTTGATTAAATTTAATTGAAAATGAGAAAAAGAAATCAGGTATTGTAGGTCCATTACTTCCAGAATTAATACATTTATATAAAAATTCTGTTAATTACATCTCTTTGCGAGAAAACCCTTGATTAAGAATTCCAACATAAATATTACAACAAATTACAACATATGACTATTACAAAAAATATAAAAGAAAAGAGTCTTCAATCTTGGCGTCGCTGATGGATGCTTGCTCGATGATATTTTAGTTGTATTTATATTATTTTGCTAGCATGGTATAGTATTTATTTTTTTAGCGAACCTATGCATGTAGCGTGATTGAAGCTTAATTATTTTAGCCTTTTTATATATATTTTTACTTTACCGTATATTTTCTACGAACATTGCATTGCTAACATGGCATAGTATTTATTTTTTAGCGAACCTATGCATGTAGCGTGATCGGAGTTTAATTATTTCAGTTTTTAGATATCTTTTTACTTCACCGAATATTGCATAGCGCTTGCAAATATTGAGTACTCGCATGTAGCATTGCCCAAGCGAATGTTATTTTTTTATATTTTATTATTACTAGCGTGACACGAATTTTATGCACGTAGTGTAATATGGGTTTGAGTGTTTCATTATTTTATTTTACTCTTGTTTTGCTCCGCCTTGTATTACTACTAGCATTGCATAGCGTTTGCAAATATTAAGTGCTTGCACGTAGCGTAACCGATGTGAAGTTTGTTTCTTTAATATTTTTATTACTACTAGCATACCATGGATTTTATGCACGTAGTGTAATAGGAGTATTTCGTTATTTTATTGTTTTTTTATTTTTTGCTCCACCTTGTATTACTACTAGCATTGCATAGCGCTTGCAAATATTAAGCACTTGCATGTAGCGTAACCGAGGTAAAGTTTATTTTTTTAGTATTTGTATTACTACTAGCATGCCATGGATTTTATGCACGTAGTATATTAAGAGCCTTTTATTATTATTATTTTTATTGTTTTGCCTCACCTTGTATTACTACTAGTATTGCATAGCGCTTAGAAATATCAAACGCTTGCATGTAGCGTAACCGAGGCGAAGTATGTTGTTTTAATATTTTTATTACTACTACCGTGACGTGGATTTTATGCACGTAGTGTAATAAGCATTTGGGTATTTTTATTATTTTTTTATTATTTTGCCTCGCCTTGTATTACTACTAGCATTGTATAGCGCTTACAAATATCGAGCGCTTGCATGCAGCGTAACTAAGGCAAAGTTTGTTGTTTTAATATTTTTATTACTACTACCGTGACGAGGATTTTATGCACGTAGTGTAATAAGCATTTGAGTATTTTATTATTTTTTTATTATTTTGCCTCGCCTTGTATTACTACTAGCATTGCATAGCGCTTACAAATGTCGAGCGTTTGCATGCAGCGTAACCGAGGCTAAGTTTGTTGTTTTAATATTTTTATTACTACTTCCGTAAAGTGGATTTTATGCACGTAGTGTAATAAGTATTTGAGTATTTTATTATTTTTTTATTATTTTACCTCGCCCTGTATTACTACTAGCGTTGCATAGCGCTTACAAATGTTGAGCGCTTGCATGCAGCGTAACCGAGGCGAAGTTTATTGTTTTAATGTTTTTATTACTACTACCGTGACGTGGATTTTATGCACGTAGTGTAATAAGCGTTTGAGTATTTTATTATTGTTCATTGTTTTACCTCGCCTTGTATTACTACTAGCATTGCATAGCGCTTACAAATGTTGAGTGCTTGCAAGCAGCGTAACCGAGACGAAGTTTGTTGTTTCAATATTTTTATTACTACTACCGTGAAGTGGATTTTATACACGTAGTGTAATAAGCATTTGAGTATTTTATTATTTTTTTTATTGTTTTGCATCGCCTTGTATTACTACTAGCATTGCATAGCGCTTACAAATATCGAGCGCTTGCATGTAGCGTAACTGAGGCAAAGTTTGTTGTTATAAAATTTGTTCATGCATTTTTATTATTTTTTTACAGCATACACCCACCCTTAATTCGTATCCGTTTGAGGGAACCGAATTGAGGAAATGGGATTTTCAATCTTCTCACTCTCGATTTGTATCCATTTGTAAGGGACCGAACCTAAGAGACAAGGGATCGAGCCCTCATTCTTTGGGTTTGTATACACCTAACGGGACCGAACCGAGAAGGTGAGTTTATTTTATCCTCGTCTTGATTTGTATCCATTTGTAGGGGACCGAACCTAAGAGATGAGCGATCAAGCACTCGTTCTTCGGGTTTGTATCCACCTAACGGGACCGAACCAAGGAGATGAGTTTTTTTATGCCTCGCCTTGATTTGTATCCATTTGTAGGGGACCGAACCTAAGAGATGAGCGATCAAGCACTCGTTCTTCGGGTTTGTATCCGCCTAACGGGACCGAACCAAGGAGATGAGTTTTTTTATGCCTCGCCTTGATTTGTATCCATTTGTAGGGGACCGAACCTAAGAGACGAGCGATCAAGCACTCGTTCTTCGGGTTTGTATCCGCCTAACAGGACCGAACCAAGGGGGCAAAAGCATAAAAGAAAAAAATGAAGCACCTTGATTCGTACCGCGATGGCCGAACCTAAGGGCAAAAGAGAGAGAGGAAGAACAAGAGAAGAACTTCACCTTTGCTAGATTCTGCAGCCTTCTCTCTATCTTTCTTTTTTTTTCTCTCTCACGTACAAGTGTATGTATGTGTTTTCCTCTCTTGAGAAATTTGCCCAGCGTTTCTCCTCTTTTCTCCAAAAGTTCCCCCCTTCTCTACCTTTCACTCTCTATTTATAGAGCAAGGATGAGAGGGTAGTTCATGGAGGAAGTTATAGCAACTTCTCTCTTTAATTTTCTTCTCTTTTTTTATTTTATGCTGGAAGCTCTTTTTTTTCCCTGGCTACACACGCACGAACACACAAATGAGAACGTGGGCATGCATGCATGGCAACTCCTCTGCATACATGAACGTGCTATGCATGGCCAACTTCTTCATGTTTTTTCCTTGATTTTTTTTTTGCTACTGGAATCAAAACCTCTGCCTTTAGGCTACATACGCACAAGCATGCAAATACGTGGGCCAAGCAAGCAAATACGTGGGCATACATGGGCAGAAGCATGCACCTTCAATATGTGGGCATGCAAATACGTGGGCACTGCTTTGATTTACTTGGAGAAGCTCCTACTTCATGCATGCATGAACGAACAAGGAATTCATACATACATGCACACGATCAAGGAGGTTACCTTCACTTTTCTTATTACTTTGCATTTCTTTGTATACAGTGGCTGTACAGTGGGGCCATTATCATTATTTGCTAATTTCAGTAATTGAGAAGGTAACTAACCGCTTGATGCATGCAACCACTTTCTTTACTATGTGGGAAAGATGCTCTTTGACTGCCATGTGGACCACGTGTGTGTTATTTTTTTTCAGAAGAGGATTTAATTTTTTGTACGCATGTAGTCATGCACCATTTTTATCACGTGCATTGATTAATTAACCAGCTCTTTCTCTTTATGGAAGTTAATCAACTAACTAATAATGCACGCCAACCATTTTATGTACACGTGCACACAACCACAGTCGCTATACATTTCTTTTAAGGTGGCCTGTGCGGCAAGATATATCTTTTTTCTTCTCTCTAGTATTGTTTTTTTGTGTACATCGTCTGGCTATATCAATTTATTTGAGTTAGCATATGTTCTCCGAATAAGCTGAAAATTTGACATGAGACTTTCACTTGCACCACAAACATGCCATAAAAATTCGCCACTTGATTGTAATATGTAGCACGCACAAAAAAGTCTGGAAGGTGGACTTGTGCTTTGCGTACGTCATCCGGTCGTATTATCCTATTCGAGTGAGCATATGTGCTCCAAATGAGCTGAAAATTTGACACAAGCTTTTCACTTTCCCTGCAAACATGCCGTAAAAATTCGCTGCTCGAATGCAATATATACTGTGCAAAAACAAATCTCGAAAGGTGAACTTGGGAGCATGCATGTAGTCTCTTTGTTTTTTTAGTGCATGGACGTGGGCTTAGTGGGCATTTTATCTCTCTTTTTAATTAATCCTTGCAGAATGCATGCAGAATGTGGACATGCATGGTAGGACCAATTCTGTTGTGCATGCTATGTCTAACCGTGGGCACTACCTATTATCTCTTTTAATTAATTAGAGGAGAAGTAATTAGTCCATGGAATCTCATACCTTGCTTTGCTGCATCCCACTCTGGTTGTGGACATGCATGCATGGCGGTTTCATAAATACATTGGCTGCCAGGTGGGTTATACATGATCATTTTTCTTAAGAAAAGGATTCAATGCATGCAGTTATACATGATGCCATGCACTTTCCTTTCGCAACAGGAGATGTATCCATGCGTGGAGTTTAACTATTTCAATTTTCTTTATATATATTGTTTTACTTCGTCTCCACAAGTAGACTGCACTTCATTCATATGGCCAACACATGCAGCCACCGTATTCACAAAGTTTCTTTCCATTTTCTGCTCCACTACCATACACTATATTTAGACCGCCAACTAACGGATTTTAGCCGCCAGTATGATTTATTAATTTGATGATTGTATTATTTACTAATTGATTAATTTTGGGATAAAATCAGTGTCAACAGATGCCCCCTCGAGGTCCGGGTGCAGTAAATTAATATTTCTTTTTGGATCTGGAGCTCGATATATACGCATCATGTGTATATTTTTTTTTGGTATATTTCGGATACATCCGGTGTATTTATTTGGATGCGGACGTGCTCGAGCTATTGAGCTATATGTGAACACGTTTCTCGGTCGTGCATATACAAGCAACTCTGCATGTGTTGTTTTAGACGTTTGTTTACTTCGAAGTATGGGTCCTCATGTTTGCAACTAATCTCTAAGTGATGTGGGTCATTATCATTTTTTTTATGCAGCTTAACTGATGCCGCTGCGTAAACTGTTTTAGTGCTTGCAGTTTATACTTTTTTTTACTGTTTAGGCTTGGAAGGATTTAAAGTGCCCCCCCCCCCTTTTTTTACATCACAATTTAGTCACATAAGGTTTTAGCGCACTTTTGTTTTTACACCACAGTTTAGACTCTTAAAGTTTTGGAGTAAATTTTTTTTAGACCACAGTTTAGACTCACAAGATTTTGGAGCGCTTATTATTATTATTATTATTATTTTTACATCATAATTTAGGCTTGTAAGGCTTTGGAGCGCTTATTTTTTTACGCCACAGTTTAGGCTCGTAAGGAGTTGGAGCGCTCTTTTTTTTTGCGCCACAGTTTCGGCTCGTAAGGCGTTGAGCATTTTTTTTTTACGCCACAGTTTAGGCTCGTAAGGCGTTGGAGCTCTTATTATTTTTTTTTACGCCACAGTTTAGGCTTATAAGGCGTTGAAGCTCTTTTTTTTTTGCGCCACAGTTTAGGCTCGTAAGGCGTTGGAGCTCTTTTTTTTTGCGCCACAGTTTAGGCTCATAAGGCATTAGAGCGCTTGTATTTTTTTTTTACACCGCAGTTTAGGCTTGTATGGCTTTGGAGCGCATATTTTTCTTCTACCACAGTTTAAGCTCGTACGGCGTTGGAGCGCTTATTATTATTATATTTTTTTACGCCACAGTTTAGGCTCGTAAGGCATTGGAGCTCTTATTCTTATTTTTTTTACACCACAATTTAGACTCGTTAGGCGTTGGAGCTCTTTTTTTTAACGCCGCAGTTTAGGCTCGTACGGCTCGTACGCCACAATTTGACACAAGCTTTTTACTTATCCTGCAAACAAGTCGTAAAAATTCGCCGCTCGAATGCAATATATACTGTGCAAAAACAAATCTCGGAAGGTGAACTTGGGAGCATTCATGCAGTCTCTTTTTTTTTAGTGCATGGACGTGGGCTTAGTGGGCATTTTATCTCTCCCTTTTTAATTAATCGTTGTAGAATGCATGCAGAATGTGGACATGGATGGCAGGACCAATTCTGTTGTGCATGCTATGTCTAACCGTGGGCACTACCTATTATCTCTTTTAATTAATTAGAGGAGAAGTAATTAGTCCATGGAATCTCATACCTTGCTTTGCTGCATCCCGCTCTGGTTGTGGACATGCATGCATGGCGGTTTCATAAATACATTGGCTGCCAGGTGGGTTATACATGATCATTTTTCTTAAGAAAAGGATTCAATGCATGCAGTTATACATGATGCCATGCACTTTCTTTTCGCAACAGGAGATATATCCATGCATGAAGTTTAACTATTTCAATTTTCTTTATATATATTGTTTTACTTCGTCTCCACAAGTAGACTGCACTGCATTCATATGGCCAACACATGCAGTCACCGTATTCACAAAGTTTCTTTCTATTTTCTGCTCCACTATCATACACTATATTTAGACCACCAACTAATGGATTTTAGCCGCCAGTATGATTTATTAATTTGATGATTGTATTGTTTATTAATTGATTGATTTTGGGATAAAATCAGTGTCAACACAAATTTGCCATGCACGCGCACTCCGGCCGCAAGAGGGCACGACACGCTTCAGGTTGCAGAACATCCGCGTTCTTTGGGGACAACCATCCAGGACATTCTTCATAAGCGGCAGGAATATTTCTAGTAGTGACAGGAAACAACTTCCAAGGTTTTTGAAACGGGAATGAAAGGAGGCATCAAAGTCTAGTCCTATAGTTCCTTTTCGGTTTTAGCTGAGAGGAAATGCTGACAATACAAGGCACGGGGTGTTGGCGATTTGGAACACTTAAAAAGAAACAAAGATATTGGGGCAGAAGCAAAGATGTGATAGAGGATAACTAGCTCAATCCATCATAATATTTTTAGAGAATTGCTATACAATATTCATATATTTTTTGGCATCAAATCAGTTAGATTTTAGGGTGTTAGATCTTCATCCAATAGATCCCCCTCTAAAAAAAATAAGTAGTGGACGTTGGATCTCTATCTAACGGATCCCCTCATACCCCCTTTGCAAAAAAAATGAGTGATCTCAATTTAAAGCGTTAGATCGGCTGATTTAAATCAAAAAAACATACGAATATTATATAAACACTTCCATATTTCTATTGAACTATCTGTTACACATTGAAAGCTAACTAGCTTACACACGATCTGAAGGCCGACATGTAAAAATTATCCAGATAAGTCTTCTATCAGTGTTAAGCTAGTAACTTCATGTCGGCAAGCTCATCTGCTACAAACTCATTAGTTGGCCATACGCCGTAGAGATAGCTAGAAACTAATGAGTTGGTCGTGAGCAGTGGAGTCAGCAAGAAACATAACTGGCTATGTGTGATGTAAAAATATTAGTAAACTATGTTGCTTATGTCCGTTTAATTTATTTTCTTGAGAAATCTTTCTCCACAGTAAACTTCACTAAACAAAACATTTATGAAAATATCTTCTAGCTGAAATTTTATCTCCAACCATTTTAGTTGCACATCTTGTTCTATTCTTCTCATCAAATGAATATGTACTCATCATTCTATAAATTGTCTTATCTGTAATTCTTTTTCTTGCTTCTGATTTATTTATCAGCTTCCACTCTTTTCCCTTCTCAACCATTTGGATTTTGTCTTTGCTGAATTTTACTGAATCCTTTCGCTTCATAATTTCTTCAACTATCGATAAATTACGTAGCTTATAAATCTTCACCATGCTCTTACATGTCTTGGGGCTAACCTTAGCATAATCAATCGCTCACTAGCAGTCAGGCAAGAACTCAATCTTAAACTAGAATTTGAGTTCGAACCTAAACATGATCTCTTCTCTTTTGAAACATCACCTCGCTCCTGTGACTCCACTGCTGTGAGTGCAACATGTGGTTGGCCTACCGACATAACCATCTTTAGTATACTAGAGTTATTAACAACCTAATTTTGTAAAGCCAATTGAGTTGGATAACTCATTTTCAACGGAAAATTCATGTTCTTATCCATATATGCCTTGGCAATAAGGCGATCTTTATTTTTTCGGTCAATTATCTTATAAGAAAAATATTCAAAATGAATTGTGTACCCATGTTCTAGCAGTTGCCTAACACTTAGCAAATTCTGTTTCAAATCAGGTACCAACAGCACATCATGAACAAACTTCTGACGACCTTCTATTTGGACAGGAATACTACTCTTTCCTTCAGTTTGGGATTAATAACCACTGCCCACACATATCTTCATCTGATGTGACAAGACCACATCTCGAAATATACTTCGATCAGAAGACATATGGTTTATGCAACCACTGTCCACAATCTAGGTATCTTCTTTTTCTTCTTTCACAATCTGACAAGAATAAACACACTCTTTTGCATCTTTCTTTTTTATGAGAAATTTACCTGATTGTTATCTCAGGATCTACAAAATTTTGCAATGTGACCTTGCCTCTGGCATTTATTACAAGTCATTGCATTTATTACAAGGCATCTTGTTCCAGCATGTATCTGTAGTGTGGTTGGATTTTTTTGAAAATATCACACCAAAAATTAGAACTAACCGTACTGTCGAACCCCAGAGCAATGACTTCAGGATCCTCTGTGTAAATCACACTAGTCCAGAATCAAGCTGGTGCACATAGGGGATAACAAAGATTAATATCAAGGACAACTGACAAACTTTATTAAATAAGAGAGTACGGTCTTATGATCAATGTTTACAATAATGCTCATTGGCAACAATAACAAAAGAAATAACTGTGGAAGCAAAATAAAGTGAAGCCCAAGCCTGCCCATAGGCAAACGACAGTAAGATGTGGCCTACTCGTCTTGATCCTCACCGTAGTCGAAGTCGTCCTCCTCTGAGATGAAGAAGTAAGCTTAAGTACAAACTTGTACTCCGCAAGTCACATGGGAGAATGCATTATAATAATAAAGGCAACAAAGAAGGGCATATAAGGTTAATTTGCACGTAAACATTATTTAAGGAAATACAATAAATGGATTAAAATTACTGAATTTAATTCTTGAAGTAAAATACAATAATTTAAAATAGTAACATTAGTGCAGGCACCGACCTAGCACTAATCTAATCACGAGCATCCCACTCGGACCATTTTTCTCCAAAAAGATACCACTTTTTCAGCTAAAACTATTTTAAGAAAAACAAAGTATAATCTATGAAAAATCTTACTCAACATGCTCTTGACCGTGGGCATGGCTATCCCAGATAATTTATACACTCCGCAAATGTTGTATAACTTTACCCACAAGACATGATCATCTCATATTACCACGCGATTAGCATATTTTCTTTGGTATGCGGCAAAGAGATCATGACAAGGTTTTTACAAAGCAAAATCTTCAACCTGGCTATGCCTGCACTAAGGTTTCACCCCAATAAGCAATCCACCAGATTGGGAACCCTCTTGTGCCATGTGAGACTTCTCATGGCCTACGTTACGCTCACATTCAGCCTATAGCAAGACTCAGGTTGGGACCTACTAATTAGTCAGCCAGTACTGTCCTATAGTAGTCTTGCGGTAGTACGACTAGACTTTGTAGTAGTAGCTCACAAACCGGTCTTTAATTTGACTTAAGCTTAAACCACATACCCCTTATGCCTGATAGTCAACATTGCATCACCGAACAACAATGCATGTCAACACCCACCACCTATCTATTAGCCTAGGTCTAAACCAAGTTCTATATTTTTTTAAAATATTCAATAAACTTTCTTGACTCACCAAAATCAAGAATATGTTTTAAAAGCTTATCATTTCATGTGAAAAAGTTATCCCAACCTAAAATTAAGAGATAACAGGCAATTGTGGTTGAGGTCCCCCATTGCTTCCTCTACTCTGCTACCCTAAGAATGGTTGTATATTGCTCTTTGAACTTCTGGATGAGCTTTGACAGACTAATCTTGTATAGCTTACAAGGATGTCAAACAGCCTTGTGCGTGGCTCCTTGCATGGACAATGCTCCACTGGTGCTGGTGTACTTCAAGATATGGTAGAGAACTTGGCTGCCAATCCTTGTGATGAAGTACAATCTAGTGATGCATCCAAGACGTTGGCCCTTCATCTCCTTATCCTTGGTGAAATAAATAGGTTGCCTCCTTAATCCAAGACTCTTCAGCAAAACTCGAAAAAGTCTACGCCAACCTCCACTCTAGTCGTGGGACTCTTGAGACATCTAAGGTATTACAAAGAGAGAAGAAGTCAAATTAAGGATTTAAAAACAAATTTTAAAATAAGACGAAGATCAAGGACATTAAGAAAAGGGGAAGAGAATAGAGATATTACTATATACCAATTTGGTTGGTTTGATTTTAGAAAATAGATTTTGAATTTTTGCTAAGGCAACCATTCTAACTAGGACTTCATCCTACAGTCAATACATCTCTAATACCACCTCTGTCAAGACCCGAATCTGTAAATCCAGATACTCTGTGTATACTGCACTAGTCTAGGATCATACTAGTGCACATAGTGTAGACCATCGGTCGGCTGAGGTGGCACGGGGAACTATGTGGCGCTAATGTGGCGGATGACTAGGCTTAAATTGCTGATGTGACATGACACATGTTTGACATGTGCTGATGACGAGGCATGGGTGGGATTGGGTGCTGACGTGACTTGCCACATGGCAACACGTGATGTCCACATGGGTTGGTGTAATGATGTGGCACTACAGGTGGCTGACACAATGGCTGGCTGTTGGTGAGGCGTTCCATGTGTGCAACATGTGCTAAGATGGCTCATGTGTGGCATGCCAAGTGGGCATTGCGGTCCAAGGTGGTTGCCTACTAGTACTGGCACACGGGGACTAAGGTACCAGTGGACGGTGGCGTGGCTGGGGTCGGCAAGGCTCTCAAAAGCAAGAGGAGACAAAGAGGGTCTCATTTCACCTCGGCTCGAAGCTCGATAGGGCTCGGTGATAGTTGACGATGAAGAAGAAGTGATGACGATGCTCAGACTCCGACGAAGTGGTAGCTTCGATGGTGCTCCTTGGCAGCTGAGGGGTGAAAGGTGTTCACACAGTCTCAAGGATGTCGAGGACGATGACGGTGGGGTGTGGTGTCGAGACCCGAATCTGCAAACCTGAACTCTCTATGTATACTACACTAGTCCAGAATCACACTACTGCACACAGTGTAAACATAGATGAAATATCAACAATATACATGATTAACAAAGAAAAAGACTCAAATATTATTAATTATCAGAATTGTGATCTTATGGCCAAGCTTACAAATAATAGCCTGTATGACTTAACAAACTAACAACGGAAAATAGAAATAAGCGTAGTAGCTATTCAACATGCCCACAGGCAATTGACTGGAAAGCGAGTCCTAATCTACGAAGTCATCGAAGTATCCTCCTTCAAGTACCTCCAATAGATATGGTTCCTCTTCTTCAACTGAGCAACAATGGCATAAAGTCGTGAGTACATTTGGTACTTAGCAAGTCATTTGTAACAAAGATATAACACAATATGCAAGGCTTACCAAATGATAGCCAAATGGTTATTTTGCAAAAAGTAAAAATTTAAAGTAATACAATAAATAGATTGAAAGCGGACTTTTCAAGAAAATGATAATAAGTAAATAATCACAAGTATTAAATAAACTACAACTAAACTGGCCATTCACCCAATGAATCACTCATAAACTGACTATTCATGAATTGAACCACTAGTAAACTAATCATTCACTTCCCAAAGTTATCCCAACTAAGTTTTCATGAAAACTCTATCACTTATGTGAAATCGCTGAGCATTGTCCACATCCGGGGACATAGCTATTCGAATAGTTTTACATTCTATAGAGATTATACAACTTTACCCACATGATGTTATCATCTCTATGTAAAATAAAATCACAATTAGACTTTTACAATGCTCAACCTTAAACTCAATTTCGCCCGTTAAGTTTTCCTGTGGAATAGGTTAACCACTTAGTCGATAATTGCCCCCTTTTGTGCCTCATGTAAATCAGCATCCATATTCATCACAATGGAAAAATCAAAATTAAAATATCATAAATTAATTAGCCAGATATATCCTATACTAGACATGTGATTTCATAGTAAGGCTCAGATCAATGGCGCACAATGGCGCAAGAAAGTTAAGTCTTTAAACATTACCCAGGTGAGATATCCACATCCCTCAAAGAGTTAATCACATTTCTCCCTTTACTGCATGATCACTCATCCAAGTGAAAACCAATTTTATATAACTAACACCAATGTCATGGTACATAAAGTTTATAACTGTAACTACAATCATGATTCAATATGTCATTAAGTCAAAATTAATTAATTAATCACATGTAATGATGAACCCATCGTAAATATAAGTATGACTAAGCATAATAGACACACAACCCATGTGACAACTAGTACTGTATCACTAGAATATTTTTCATCCTATGGTGACAATGGAATCATAGCATTCAAATTATCAAGGTGAATTTAAACAATTTGGTTGATAACTACCAATTACAAGGGTCTGTAATAAATTAGCAATGTATGATAAGTGGAAACAAAATAACAAATAATATATTTGAAAGAATATGTTCAACATAATCAAAGGTCATGACTTACCCTGACTTTTCTCAGTTATCACTTCTTAGTCTTTAGTTCCTGCTTCTACTCCTTTGAAGATATTATCTAACGAGATAACAAAAAGTGAATGAAATACAAATAAATCAAAAAAGATCTAAATAAAATCTAAAAATAACAAAATTAGAACAAAAAAATAGAGCTCAATTTTAGATGAATTTATGAAGAAGAATTGGGTCAATTCGAATTTGGATGGAGAAGCGACTCTCGGAAGATTGATCGAAAAGGAAAAGGTTGGAAAAGAAAACGAAGAGAATATCCTAAAGGAATATTCCTTCACTGAAAAAGAAAAAGGTATGACACGTGGACCTCTTTTGTAAGTGAGAGAGGAAATCTCAGACACAAATAGAGAAACTCTCCAAAGAGAAGCGACTCCGGCAGTGGCCGACAAGGAAGAGCACGAGCACAGGCTAGAATGTGGTGCGGTGAAGCTAGTTGCAAGACCCGGAGCAACAACTCCAGGGTCTTCCGTGTATTACCGCACTAGTCTCAGATCAAAGCTAGTACACACAGTTAAACAGATATGATACATAACCAACAACACTTTATTACAATACTCAAGAATACAGACCTCGAAGTCTTATTTACAAATGAGGTTTTAAGACCTCACACAAACAGAACACAGCGGAAGCAAAAGATAAACCGGCGAAGTCCCATCAATACACCACAGGCAATTGACTGGGAAGAGCAACCTACTCCTCTGGGAAGAATCCATCACAGCCGCAAGCGAAACAGTAGTCATAATCTCCTTCTTGAGCTTCGACCTCCTCTGAGAGTTATTTTGAAGTGTAGCGTGTGAGTACATAAAGTACTCCGCAAGTCTTGGGAAAAATGCAATAGATGCAGGGTTTCTCAAAGGAAGGTTATATGGTTCTTTTGCAGAAATCAGCATTTTATTTCAAATTTACATACTTATCTCAAAAGCAATTTGTTAAAGAGTTCATTTTCAATAATTGAAATTAGATAAATAATTTAGTGAAGGTTTCATCCACCTACACTAATAACATAGGTTATTTCCGCCAAGACTTAAAATGAAGGTTAAATCCACCTGAACTGGTTACATCCACCAGACCAAAATCACGAGAGTTCCTTCCACTCCCGAGTTTTACAAAACATTGTTATTTTATATTTAAAACCAAATCTCTACCATGTGAATGCATTCCTTGCTCGCCCTTAACCGTGGGTACGGCTATTCGAATAGTTTATTACTCTGCAGAGTTCGTACAACTTTACCCACAAGAGACAATTTATCTTAACAGTCAACATGCTTCCTTTGGCATAAGACCCAGATAAAATATCACAAAGCTTTTCAACCACTCTAGTATAGTTTTATATCACCCGCTGAGGTTTCACCGCTGAAGGGTTAAATCCACCACATTCAGAAGCCCCCTCTTGCGCCATG
Source organism: Melocanna baccifera (assembly GCA_036346265.1). NCBI lineage: Eukaryota > Viridiplantae > Streptophyta > Magnoliopsida > Poales > Poaceae > Melocanna > Melocanna baccifera. Next base: position 12,057,058 of record CM070689.1, on the reverse strand, counting down.
TGAGTGCAGTAAATCCCTGCCCCTCACTTTAAGTAACCAGTAAATCCCTAGTACCTATTTTCCAATGGTGACATATAAACTAAACTATTGTAGATTAATTAGCTAGGTTGTACCCATTTAAACTTGTGGTTGTACGGTATTGCTCAGTTTGAACAAACACAAGCGTCGGTCCTTAAACGACTAGGGTGGATCATTCACAATCCTATTTTTCGTGCTAAACCGCACCAGCCAAACATTCCATCCACCCTCATCAAATTTTACCTTAAACTTCATTTTTATTTTAAAATTTACAGTGGTAACATCTATTACCACTTTTCAAACAAATCATTAAATCCAAAACATTCCTTAATCATTTTTCTCATGTGAGCATTTTTACATTTATCAGCTAAACTAAGCATTTGCTAATATTCTAAATTCAACAGCAAATAATACTAACTCATTTACAAGTCCAAGAATATCCTATGTTGACAAGGTGCATGGTAAGAAATTTCCAAAGGAGGGTATAACAAGTTTGGGTATTTATCTAAATTTTTTACAATTAAATTATCACTTTATACAACATAGATATGTAATTAATTTAAAATATTCATGAAATCATTTGCAAAAATTGGGATAAAAAATGATCAAGGAGACTTGCCTTCTTGAATTAGGTTGGAATCTTCCCGAGGTTGCTCTTGAAAATCTTCCGAGAATTCGGACTCTACACGAGAAACGAGAAGAACTAAAATAAATAAAATAAAATAACACTCAAATATTAAAAATAAATATACCAAATGAAAGTTTGAAATTTTATATGAATTTAGAAATTTGAATGGGTCAATTTGGAGTTAAAATGCAAATGTTATAGCCTTCCAAAATTTAAATACAAAATAAAAGAAAAAGGCTATTTTCTGGATTTATTTTTAAACCGAAAAGGATTTATGACGTCATCAAGAATTATTTTCCCAAAGGAAAATCTGAGTTATGACGTCAGCCTGAGAATTTAATTTCGGCCGAATTATTTTTATATGGGAAAATTAGGTTTATGACGCAAGCATGACGTCAGCCCTGATATTTTTAAATTCGTGTAGAGGCTGACATGTGAGGTCGGTGCACGGTGGACCGGGTTCGCGGACCGTCGTGCGGGCGGTCGGAACGGGGCCGGTCAGGACGCCATGTGGCGCTGACGCGGCTCGCCCGAGGCCGAGGTGGCGTGTACGTGGTTGCCACCGGGCTGCCACTGAGGCGCCACGTGCGCACGGACGCTGACGAAGCACGGCCGCCGGAGGGAGGGGGCGCGGGACCCTATGGTCGCCGGAGTTCGGGTGGCCGGTGGCGTTCGGGGAGGACACCAAAAGAACGAGGGGCCAAGGAGAACTCATAGGTACCTTCGGCGGGGTTCGAAAGTGAGCGGAGAGCGTCGACGACGACGAGGGGCGGCGGTCGGAGGAGACTTGACGGCGGCGGGGAGCACCGGCGGCGTAGAGGCTCGGGGAGGAGAGGGCTTTTGATCGCCGAGGTGTGGTGAAGGTGATAATGCGATCGAAGAGGCGCGAGGTAGCCCAAGGCGGCAGCAATTGCTCGTTGGAGACGACCAAGGCCGGCGGAGGAGAAAAGGGCATCGGCACGATTCAAGGCTTACTGACTCGAATTGGAGGGTGAGGAGGGGGCGGTGTGTCGAGAGAGAACTCGGGGAGGGCTTAAATAGACACGGGGAGGTGGTAACGGCCGAGGCATCACCGCCGGAGAGGGAGGAATTAACGCGACGATGTAACCGGCGCAATTAATCACGATTATGCCCGAAACGGACGCGGGGAAGCAGGGATTTGAATTTGCGGTGGCGGGGAACAGTAATTGAGCATGAAACCGAAGCTTTTAAAGCTTCGGTTTCTTGTTTTAATGGCGGCGGAGCGGCGGTGATTGCGCGAGGAAGAAGGCGACGGCGGGGACGAAGGACCTGACAGGCCGGTCCCGCACGTCGGTGAGAGAGGAATAGAGAGAAAGGGGAAGGCGTGTGTCAGATTCGCGATAGGTGGCAAGGGAAGGGAAGCGGGGCCGCTGGATCTAGTGAACCGGTAAGTGAACATGGGCGGGTGTGATTCAATCCGGCAACTGTGGGTGAATCCGAGCCGATCGGTGCGTTAAGTGAGAGGGAGCAGCTGAGATTAGGTACGGCAACAGGGAACGGTGCCGATTGTGCCACGCGTCACGCGGAGATGGGAAGGAAGCGGCGAAGCGGTAAGTGGCTGGGAGCGGCTGGGATTGAATCGGGCGGGGAAGAAGACTGGTCCGATGCACGCCACGTGTCAGCACGAGGGAAGGTAAAGGCGGGGAGGAGGTAAGTTGGAACGGACGGACGAGATTAGATCGGCGAGGAGTCAGCCGATCCGATGCTTGACACTTGGCGCCCGGGGAGGGTTTTGGGATTTTATTTTCTTTTAAAGATTTCCAGAAATGACTAGGGGGCTTTAAAATACTCAGAAAAATACCAAATAAATTTTAAAAATTCCAGAAAAATTCACAGAAATTCCTGGAGAGGTTTTAGACTTAAGAAAAATATTTCCAACTTATATTGATATTAATTTTTAGTTTTAAACAGAAACTTTTAACTCTGTAAAATCCAAATAATTTGAATTATTTAATTTAAAATTATTCCTTCAACTAAAAACAAAATTTGGGATGTTACAAACCTACCCCCCTTAGAAAGAATCTCGACCCTGAGATTCGGAAGGTCTGGGAAAAAGACTAGGGAACTCCGCTCGGAGATCTTCTTCTCGCTCCCAAGTGGCTTCCGACTCTGGACAATTGTCCCACTGCACTTTGCAAAATTTGATGGTCTTGTTTCGGGTACGACGTTCCGCTTCTTCCAAAATTTTGACTGGAAACTCTGGATATGAGAGATTTTTCAATTCCACTTCCTCTAAAGGTATTAGCTCCTCTGGCACTCTTAAGCACTTTTTCAATTGCGACACATGAAACACATCATGCACATCTGACAATTGGGAAGGAAGCTTTAACTGATAAGCAACTTCTCCTCTTCTAGCTAAAACTGGAAAGGGTCCAATATATCTCGGAGCAAGCTTCCCACTGACTCTGAAACAACACATCCCTTTTAGAGGTGACACTTTCAAATACACATGATCTCCTGGTGCAAATTCTAACATTCTGCGACGATTGTCCGCATAGCTCTTTTGCCTGGTCTGTGCTGTTTTCAACCTGTCTCGAATTAAACGAACTTGCTCTTCTGCTAGCTTCAATACATCAGGTCTAAATACTTGACTTTCTCCTGTCTCTGACCAATACAAAGGTGCTCTGCACTTTCTGCCATATAAAGCTTCAAATGGAGACATCTGCAAACTTGATTGGTAACTATTATTGTAGGAGAATTCTGCGTAAGACAAACTTTGGTCCCAACTGGCTTTATTAGCTAATGCACATCCTCTCAACATATCTTCCAATATTTGATTTACCCTTTCTGTCTGACCATCTGTTTGAGGATGATAGACAGTACTGAAGTTTAAATTAGTGCCCAGAACTTCATGAAGTTTCCGCCAAAACCTTGAGGTAAATTGAGATCCTCTATCTGATACGATCTTCTTTGGAATTCCATGTAAACTAACAATTCTTGACATATAAAGTTCTGCCAATCTATCTCCTGAATATGTAGTCTTTATTGGTATAAAATGTGCAACTTTTATTAAGCGATCCACTATAACCCAAATTGAGTCATAACCTGACTTGGTCTTTGGTAATCCAGTTATAAAGTCCATTCCGATTTCCTCCCATTTCCATTCAGGTATATGTAATGGTTGCAAAAGACCAGCAAGTCTTTGATGCTCTGCTTTAACTCTTTGGCATATATCACACAAGGCTACATATTCTGCAATTTCCCTTTTCATACTGGTCCACCAGTAACTTTTCTTTAGATCTTGATACATTTTTGTACTTCCGGGATGAATTGAATATCCTGTCTCGTGAGCTTCCTTTAAGATTAAATCTTTTATTTCCTTTTTCTCGGGTACTAGAATTCTCTTTCCAAACCAAAGAATTCCCTCTTCATCTTCTGAAAATCCAGGTGCTTTGCCCTTCTTCATATTCTCTTTAATTTCTTTAACATATTCATCCTCTCGTTGGGCTGCCTTGATCTGATCTTCCAAGGTAGAATGAACCTTCAATGCAGACAGAAAACCTTCCTTAATTATTTCCAAATTTAGTCGCTGAAATTCTTCATAAAGAAATGACTGACTATCTTGAATCAACATATTGTTAACATGACTCTTCCGACTCAAAGCATCGGCTACTACGTTAGCTTTTCCTGGATGATAGTGTATTCCCACATCATAATCTTTTATCAATTCGAGCCATCTTCTTTGTCTCAGATTAAGGTCAGGTTGAGTGAATATATACTTTAAACTTTTATGATCTGTATATATTTCACACCGATTACTGATTAAGTAATGCCTCCACAACTTTAGAGCATGCACAATCGCTGCTAGCTCTAAATCATGGGTGGGATAATTTTCCTCATGCGGTCTTAACTGCCTTGATGCATAAGCTACCACTTTTCCTTCTTGCATTAATACGCAACCAAGTCCTTGTCTTGATGCGTCACAATAAACTTCAAAGTCTTTCCTGATATCGGGCAACCGCAAAATCAGCGAAGTTAATCTCTTCTTTAACTCTTGAAAACTGTCCTCACAAGATTTACTCCATTCAAATTTCTTTTCCTTCTTTAATAACTGCGTGAGAGGCCTGGCGATCTTGGAGAATCCTTCAATGAAACGACGATAGTAACCTGCTAAACCCAGGAAACTCCGGATTTCTGTTACGGTCTTAGGTTGGATCCAATTTAACACATCCTTAATCTTTCCTGAATCCACAGATACTCCTTCTGCAGAAATTACATGTCCTAAGAACTCAACTTTCTTCAACCAAAATGCACATTTGCTGAATTTGGCATACAATTGATGTTCTCTTAATCTTTGTAAAACTATCCTCAGATGTCCTTCGTGTTCTTTCTCAGTTTGGAATAGATAAGAATGTCATCTATAAAGACAACAACAAACTTATCTAAATATTCCATGAATACTTTATTCATCAAATTCATAAAGTATGCCGGTGCATTTGTCAGACTGAAAGACATCACTGTATACTCGTATAATCCATACCGAGTAGAGAAGGCTGTTTTAAGTATATCTTCGGGTCTAATTTTTAATTGGTGGTATCTTGATCGAAGATCAATCTTAGAGAAGATGCTTGATCCTTTTAGCTGATCGAATAAATCATCAATCCGAGGCAAGGGGTACTTATTCTTGATTGTTACCTCATTCAGGGCTCTATAATCCACACACATACGCTGGCTACCATCCTTCTTGTTTACTAGAAGCACTGGCGCTCCCCAAGGTGAAGAACTCGGTCTAATGAAACCTTTCTCCTGCAATTCTTGAATCTGCCTCTTGACTTCTGCTAAATCATTGGCTGACATCCGATAGAGTCTCTTTGATATTGGAGCTGTACTGTGCAGTGCATTTATAACAAATTCAATCTCTCGGTCTGGTGGCATTCCTGGCAAATCCTCAGGAAACACATCAGGGTATTCACTTACTACAGATACATCCTCCAAACTTCTCCCTTTTAAACTGGTCAATAAACTTCCCGTATTTGAGGATGTATTGGATTCATACCTTATCTGAATTCCATCAGAATTGGTGAGGATAATGGCACGATTGGCACAATCTATTTGCCCTCTATACTTGGTCAACCAATCCATACCAAGTATTATATCTATGCCTTCGGAGTCTATTATAATAAGGTTCGCTAGGAACTTTACTCCGTTTATATCTATGATTGCTCTAGGGCAAACCAAATTAGTCCTCAATTCTTTTCCAGGTGATTGAACTAACATAAGGTTCTTTAGCAAACAAACATTCCAATTATTTCTTTCCACAAAAGCTTTTGTTACGAAGGAATGTGAAGCTCCGGAATCAAATAATGTAATTGCGGGAACTGAATTAACAAGAAACTTACCCAGAACCACGTCTGGTGTATCCTGTGCTGCTTCTGCGGTAACATGATTTACACGCCCTTTGTTGAACATTTGCGGAGTCTTGGGAGTCTGAGGGCTTCCACGTCCTTGATTAGTGTTTGAAGTTCTTGCCGGCGTAGAATCAAGATTAAAACGAACTGGAGTTACTGCTTGACGCTTCTGGGGACAATTATTAGCATAATGCCCCATGTTCTTGCAATTGAAACATTGCACTCCTGCAGCCGCAGTCCTATTCTGCTGGGGTTGAACTGCATTCCCAACTCGAGAAGCTTGAGGAATAGGGCGAGGTGCATAAATCGGTGTCCTCGGCTGACTGGGCAATGGAGGCCGGCTGAACTGTTGTGGAGTAGGACGATGACGAGAGCTACTTGCATTCTGCTGAGCTTAAAACTTCCTCTTCCTAGTTTCATAAAGCTGACACTGGGCATCCTCTTGAACAAGTGCTTTATTCACCAGGTGCTGAAAAGTAGGATAGTCATTGGATACTAACTGCACTTTGAGATTAGGATCCAAACCTCCCATAAACCTCCAAATCTTTGCATCATCATTTGCTACATCCTTTGGTGCATACCTTGATAGTTGAATGAACTTACTCAAATATGCGGAAACGCTAATGTTTCCCTGCTGCAGTTGGTGAAATTCCTTCCTTTTCATTTCCATGATGCTCATAGGTATGTGAGTGGCTCGGAAAGTTCGCACAAAGTCTGCCCAAACAATATTCTGAGCATTTTGGTGTGCAGCGCAGTAATTTTCCCACCAGTTGGCAGCGACTCCCTTGAGTTGATGTGCAGCAAACAAGACTTTTTCATTCTCATTACATTGAGCTAAATTTAACTTCCTCTCCACTTCCTTAATCCAATCATCTGCTTCCAATGGATCAGCAGATCCTGCGAAAATCGGAGGCCGAGTCCTCATGAATTCACCAAGCTTGGACTGAGGTGGTTGAACAGGTGCTTGCTGAGCCTGATTAACTTGATTTTGAGCTAAAGCTTGAAGAAGCTGCAATTGCATGGCCATCATCTGCTCCAAGTTCAGTGCTTGAGCTGGCGGAGGTGGAATTGGGGCATTGTTGTCATTGGGCCCTTGACTATTGCTGACATTGCTCCTTGTATTCACCATCTGAAGCTCCACCAAGAGAACACAAGGTAAGAGGGAAAAGCATAGATAAGAAACAGGGGTAACTAACAACATCCCAAACCAACACACAAGAACAAAGCAACAGCTGAGAAAACGCAACTTTGAAATTCAAATTAGTTTTAAGAATGGCTGTACCACAAGTGCACAAGGCTCGGTACATTCCATTTTATTACATCACAATATTATAAGCGTTCTAATATCGCAAAACAACTAAAAAGGGATACTGATGGCTAGCATATACTCATCCTCCACGATGATGCGCTCCTCAGGATCCTCCTCGGGGTCCTCCTCTGAATCAGCGGAGTGACTCTGTCCACACGTAGCGCAGTTGTTCGGCGAACGGGATCGAGATCGACTCTGGCTGAAGGCAGGCGATCTGGAACGAGAGCGATGGCGTCCCCTGCTAGAATCTCCAATGTCGATGCTAGGTGGTGGACCGGGGCGTCGCACACTCTTCCGCGCAGTGAGCCTGGTGTGGGGTCCTGGAAATCTGACAGTTGCAGCAGCAGGGGCTGGCAGAGTGGGTGCAGTCGCTGAAGCTCGAAGACGCTCCACCTCGGCCTCGGCAGCAATCCTTGCCTGATCTGCGTCAGCGTGGGCGGTCTCACTCTGTAGAAGCTGCACGCGAAGAGTATCGGAGTGCTCGTAGCTCGAAGTAAGAAGCATCCGAAGAAGCCCTATCTCCTGCTGTGCCCTGGTGTAGGTCGCTGAAATCGCCTGAGTGAGCTGCACCAGGTGAGACAAGCGAGGGTCATCCACCACAATCTGAAAAGGCTCCGGGTGAGTCTGTCCTGCTCTCGTAGTTGGGAAAAAGCTGAAGGGTGACTGTCGTAGTTCTGCCTTATGCCTCTTACACAACTCTGTGATCGCCATCTGGGCCGCATCTTGGATAGCATCTGAGCAGTGGGTCCGAGGATGCTTGATCTGACGTTCAATGGGATCAAATTTTCCTTCTTAAGCGTAAATGAACACCTCCATGGTCCACGAGTCCATGTTCATGATCCTGGTCTTCCGCCCTCTAAAAATGGGCTGCTGAGTATACTTCATATGCTGCACCAACTGCCGTAGAAGACTCACAAATGCTCCCTCGCTCTCACCGTGAGAAAGGTGATCCCATGGAGCTGGCGACGACGAACCTGCCATCTACAATTTGAAAATAGGAGAGATCAGTAAAACTTTTACAGAGTGAAAAGGAAGAAAAGTACAAGGTACTAAGTAAGAGAAGAGTAGAAGCAAAGGAACTTATGTTTTTGTATATAAATTTTTATTAACATAAATCCTTACGGCTTGCCAAAACCTAGGGCTCGTCTTACAGTCAAGTTGGCTCTGATACCACTTCTGTAAGACCCGGAGCAACAACTCCAGGGTCTTCCGTGTATTACCGCACTAGTCCTAGATCAAAGCTAGTGCACACAGTTAAACAGATATAATACATAACCAACAACGCTTTATTACAATACTCGAGAATACAGACCTCGAAGTCTTATTTACAAATGAGGTTTTAAGACCTCACACAAACAGAACACAGCGGAAGCAAAAGATAAACCAGCGAAGTCCCATCAATACGCCACAGGCAATTGACTGGGGAAGAGCAACCTAGTCCTCCGGGAAGAATCCATCACAGCCGCAAGCGAAACAGTAGTCGTAATCTCCTTCTTGAGCTTCGACCTCCTCTGAGAGTTATTTTGAAGTGTAGCGTGTGAGTACATAAAGTACCCCGCAAGTCTTGGGAAAAATGCAATAGATGCAGGGTTTCTCAAAGGAAGGTTATATGGTTCTTTTGCAGAAATCAGCATTTTATTTCAAATTTACATACTTATCTTAAAAGCAATTTGTTAAACAGTTCATTTTCAATAATTGAAATTAGATAAATAATTTAGTGAAGGTTTCATCCACCTACACTAATAACATAGGCTATTTTCGCCAAGACTTAAAATGAAGGTTAAATCCACCTGAACTGGTTACATCCATCAGACCAAAATCACGAGAGTTCCTTCCACTCCCGAGTTTTACAAAATATTGTTATTTTATATTTAAAACCAAATCTCTACCATGTGAATGCATTCCTTGCTCGCCCTTAATCGTGGGCACGGCTATTCGAATAGTTTATTACTCTGCAGAGTTGTACAACTTTACCCACAAGAGATAATTTATCTTAACAGTCAACATGCTTCCTTTGGCATAAGATCCAGATAAAATATCACAAAGCTTTTCAACTACTCTAGTATAGTTTTATATCACCCGCTGAGGTTTCACCGCTGAAGGATTAAATCCACCACATTCAGAAGCCCCCTCTTGCGCCATGTGAGTGCAGTAAATCCCTGCCCCTCACTTTAAGTAACCAGTAAATCCCTGGTACCCATTTTCCAATGGTGACATATAAAATAAACTATTGTAGTTTAATTAGCTAGGTTGTACCCATTTAAACTTGTGGTTGTACGGTATTGCTCAGTTTGAACAAACACAAGCGTCGGTCCTTAAACGACTAGAGTGGATCATTCACAATCCCATTTTTCGTGCTAAACCGCACCAGCCAAATATTTTATCCACCCTCATCAAATTTTACCTTAAACTTCATTTTTATTTTAAAATTTATAGTGGTAACATCTATTACCACTTTTCAAACAAATCATTAAATCCAAAACATTCCTTAATCATTTTTCTCATGTGAGCATTTTTACATTTATCAGCTAAACTAAGCATTTGCTAATATTCTAAATTCAACAGCAAATAATACTAACTCATTTACAAGTCCAAGAATATCCTATGTTGACAAGGTGCATGGTAAGAAATTTCCAAAGGAGGGTATAACAAGTTTGGGTATTTATCTAAATTTTCTACAATTAAATTATCACTTTATACAACATAGCCATGTAATTAATTTAAAATATTCATGAAATCATTTGCAAAAATTGGGATAAAAAATGATCAAGGAGACTTGCCTTCTTGAATTAGGTTGGAATCTTCCCGAGGTTGCTCTTGAAAATCTTCCGAGAATTCGGACTCTACACGAGAAACGAGAAAAACTAAAATAAATAAAATAAAATAACACTCAAAAATTAAAAATAAATATACCAAATGAAAGTTTGAAATTTTATATGAATTTAAAAATTTGAATGGGTCAATTTGGAGTTAAAATGCAAAAGTTATAGCCTTCCAAAGTTTAAATACAAAATAAAAGAAAAAGGCTATTTTCTGGATTTATTTTTAAACCGAAAAGGATTTATGACGTCATCAAGAATTATTTTCCCAAAGGAAAGTCTGAGTTATGACGTCAGCCTGAGAATTTAATTTCGGCCGAATTATTTTTATATGGGAAAATTATGTTTATGACGCAAGCATGACGTTAGCCCTGATATTTTTAAATTCGTGTAGAGGCTGACATGTGGGGTCGGTGCACGGTGGACCGGGTTCGCGGACCGTCGCGCGAGCGGTCGGAACGGGGCCGGTCGGGACGCCACGTGGCGCTGACGCGGCTCACCCGAGGCCGAGGTGGCGTGTACGTGGCTGCCACCGGGCTGCCACTGAGGCGCCACGTGCGCACGGACGCTGATGAAGCACGGCCGCCGGAGGGAGGGGGCGCGGGACCCTATGGTCGCCGGAGTTCGGGTGGCCGGCGGCGTTCGGGGAGGACACCAAAAGAACGAGGGGGCCAAGGAGAACTCATAGGTACCTTCGGCGGGGTTCGAAAGTGAGCGGAGAGCGTCGGCGACGACGAGGGGCGGCGGTCGTAGGAGACTTGACGGCGGCGGGGAGCACCGGCGGCGTAGAGGCTCGGGGAGGAGAGGGCTTTTGATCGCCGAGGTGTGGTGAAGGTGGTAATGCGATCGAAGAGGCGCGAGGTAGCCCGAGGCGGCAGCAATTGCTCGTCGGAGACGACCAAGGCCGGCGGAGGAGAAAAGGGCGTCGGCACGATTCAAGGCTTACTGACTCGAATTGGAGGGTGAGGAGGGGGCGGTGTGTCGAGAGAGAACTCGGGGAGGGCTTAAATAGACACGGGGAGGTGGTAACGGCTAAGGCATCACCGCCGGAGAGGGAGGAATTAACGCGACGGTGTAACCGGCGCAATTAATCGCGATTATGCCCGAAACGGACGCGGGGAAGCAGGGATTTGAATTTGCGGTGGCGGGGAACAGTAATTGAGCATGAAACTGAAGCTTTTAAAGCTTCGGTTTCTTGTTTTAATGGCGGCGGAGTGGCGGTGATTGCGCGAGGAAGAAGGCAACGGCGGGGACGAAGGACCTGACAGGCCGGTCCCGCACGTCGATGAGAGAGGAAAAGAGAGAAAGGGGAAGGCGTGTGTCAGATTCGCGAAGCGATAAGTGGCTAGGAGCGGCTGGGATTGAATCGGGCGGGGAAGAAGACTGGTCCGATGCACGCCACGTGTCAGCACGAGGGAAGGTAAAGGTGGGGAGGAGGTAAGTTGGAACGGATGGACGAGATTAGATCGGCGAGGAGTCAGCCGATCCGATGCTAGACACTTGGCGCCCGGGGAGAGTTTTGGGATTTTATTTTCTTTTAAAGATTTCCAGAAATGACTAGGGGGCTTTAAAATACTCAGAAAAATACCAAATAAATTTTAAAAATTCCAGAAAAATTCACAGAAATTCCTGGAGAGGTTTTAGACTTAAGAAAAATATTTCCAACTTATATTGATATTAATTTTTAGTTTTAAATAGAAACTTTTAACTCTGTAAAATCCAAATAATTTGAATTAATTAATTTAAAATTATTCCTTCAACTAAAAACAAAATTTGGGATGTTACACTAGTTAAGTGGTCGGCTAAGCTGGAGACGCACCAAAGATGACACAATCGATGATGGAACAATGGCAGCGGAAAAAGAAAAACTCAGGATCTTGGTGCTCGGTGAAGGAAAACCAAATTAACTTTGAGGATAGCTATATTGGAAGGTAGAACACATTTTGGCATGGAAGGATTGAAGATAATCTCACTCAATAGATGGAAATGCAATGTGTCTTTGGCGGCCGTGGCTAGGTATCAAGGGCAAGAAACTTGCAGCAAGTTTTCGAGGAAGGCAAGGGAAGCACCACGAAGAATGCGATGATGTGAATCTTGTAGTTGTGATGGCACATGCTAAAGCTTACTAGTGATGAGGAAGACCTTGGGCAGCGCTCGACTTCACGGGCTTGATTCGGCAAGTTGGCAGAGGAATAAGGGATAGAGCCCTAGGGTTTTGGAAGAGAAGATCGAGGGGAGTATTTTGACATCGACGACCTGCATTTTTATAGTACGAGGAGGAAGGTGTTTGAGTTGGAAATGATGTCGTTTTTTGAACGGTCTAGATGCTGGAGCTAGAAGATGAACAGTACATGTAGTACTGTTCATCCAACAAATGGCTCAGTACTGTTTGATATTTTGGGATTTCAGGGAATTTCATAATTCTAGAAACTAGGATAAATTAAATTGAGCTCCAATAAATAGTAAATAAACTCTAAAAATCCAAAAAAAATCATTGCAACACAATGAACCCAAATAAAATAGGTTTTGAATTAATTAATATTTATTTTATTCATATTAACACTTTTTATTTTCTAAAAAATCAATTTAAGTTTTAATTAATTAAAAAATCCAAATGGTTATTTTTATTTTAAAAATTTTAAAAATGCACTAAAAACTAGGATATTACAGGTAAATGATAGAAAAGTGCAAATATGACGCATATCATTATAACATGGAAACACCTTTTCCAATCACTTGTTGGGACGACATATTGACCTCAAATATATACAAAGACCAAACTGAATATGCTTTATGTAATATGATCTACAACCAGGTCTTAGTCACTAACGATTAGTTTATAATTCCTTACAATCAGTTCGTATCTGGTTACGATCAGTTTATGATTTGTTTGACCAGCTCACGACTAGTCAATACACCCATACAACAGGTTCATATCTGGTCAGACTAAACAACATGTTTGTGTATTCTCTTTTTACCTCACAGTACCTGATTGAACTCTAAGTGAAAAACATATCATCCACAGACTGTTCAATCTTTTCCCGATCTAGCAATAGATAATTTCATGTGGTCGACTCCTCAACCACTTGTGGCATGGCTGTGCATTTTCTTTATCTGTCCACATCGAGGAGCCAAGAGATATCTCTTCTATTTTGTAGGAGGGTCAAATCCTATATCCAACCATTTACATTTCTCAACATATTTCATAGCATATCTAAAAGCTACATTTATAACTACCCAGTTAAATTATGTTGATCTTAAGTACAACGATTATACATAATCATTGTTTGAGATCAACTGATGACACATAAAAATATAACAATCCCAACAATATCTCAAGATGGATCAATCCAATACCATATTCGCTAACATGTATCCACATTATTGATTTAATATCCCTATATCAATTATCTGTGAAACATAATCATCAATCAATATATATGTTGATCTATAAATCATAATTGTCTCATATAATAATATAATATTATGGATAATTTAGAATAACATCAAAATATAAATGAAGAGTTCAACTAACAAGTAACATACTTGTTGATCAATTCAAAAGATATTTATTCAAAGTACAAAATAACATATTATTCAAAAGATTATAAATATAAAAATGGTGCAATTACCTTTACGACTACCTCTAGACCATATCACTAACAATAACCAACTATCAGGCGCAACAAAATAAACTGTTGTTGCAACAAGAAAAAACCCCACCCCCATGCAACAAATCTGAACCTCCCTTCGCACAACAAATGAGAATTCTTTGTGCAACAAAAAAATCAGGAGAGAATTTTGTGTGCCACTCTATGTCCGTTGTATGTTGTTGGCTGTTGGTTTATCTTAGGGCGCGCTCATTTTGGCTTCGGCCATCGCCAACGATCAGCGTTCAGCGTCCGAAACACTGTAGTGTGTACTGTAGCACTACAGTAAAAAAAATTTGTTTTGTTTTTTTCCTGTATTCTTTTGCATCGTCCGCTCTAGATTAGCGTGTCGTTTTTATTTTTATATTTTTTTAAATTTAATTATATCCAATAAACTAACTTAGCTACAGAAAAAAAAAGTCAGCTACAGTAAAATTTCAGTAAAAATCAAAAACCATCGCTATTCCGAACGCCCCTTTAGCAGTGTCCACGTTCTGAGAATAATATAGGTCTTCAGTACGCACGCACGCATGTCGGCGATCCCATGTACTGGGAAAATCCAGGATATACTACTCACAAAAATTGGCTTGCTCGAAACACCACTCTAAGGATTAACTTTCATGAAATACGCGTGTCAATTGCATGAAATACGCGTGTGTCAATTTCATGGAATACTGCCCCGCGTGTGTTAATTTCATGAAATACCACTTGGTATTGTGCTTACCCTGTGCGACCAGACCAGTTTCGCCAACCTCATGCCCTCCAGTAAAATATTCTTTCTCATCTCTATTCTTTCATAGCCTGGCGGTGCCCTTCCCTGCGTCCAAGCCCTCTCTCCCTCAACCGTCGTACAGGTTTGAATCAAACATGTAATCGGAATATAAATATGTACCTTTGATCTTTTGTAACTATGGTCGTGAAAAAAAAAAACTCTTCATATGGATAGAACCGTCACAATTCGGCTTCAAATGATATAGGTATTGGTGAACCTTATTAACAAATATTCGTGTGTCTTGTGTGTTTATGCTTTGTGAGATGTGCTCCTTGTGCTAGGTCTACGGGCTACCGCCGGTTCCAACCGTTTACATGCGCGTCTCTAGCTGTAGCTGGTTTAGTAGTAGCTGATCTGCCTCTGGGTCCAACAGTATGTGTCCAGTGTCGTCCCTTGTGTCGTTGCTTGTTGTTTCAGTAATGTACTCGACGTTAACCGAAAGCCCTCTGCTGTGTGCTCTGTTACGTTCCCGCTGTTGATTTGGAGTTTTGGATCTTGCTCCTACGTACAAGATGAAATGCCTAGAAGAAAGAGAAAAACATCTCGCGCACCATGCACCGAACACATATACGTACTGAAGAAATGGAAATTTCTCTGGAGTGTGCTGTTGCAAACTTGCGATGCACGCATGCACTCCGGCAGCAAGAGGAGTGAGCTGTGCCATATTCACCTACTCCCGCATCGTTCGTTTGTGAACAACCATGCGAGATTAAGGGTGGGTTCGAATGGGCTTTGGCTTCAGCTTATTGGCTTTGGTTTTCGTCCCTGAAGCCATAAGCCCGTCCGAATGCGGTGCTCTCGGAGGTACAAGCACGGCTTGAGCCCTCTCTGAAGCGCTTGCTGCCTCCCCAGCCGTCAGTCAAGCCATCGTTCAGGCCGTTTCACTAGGCTTCGTTCGAGCTTTGCTGCAGGCCTTCCCCGGCACTGGCACGGACCCCTCGCGCATTGCCCATCAGGTATGCTCCATGCCTAGTTCTGCAGATCAACATACTGGTGTAAGAATTGAGTTTTGTGAGAGCTAGAAGTGATTCTGAATGTTCTGATCTTGAATGGTAGTGAGTTTTCATTTCACAGGGTTTTAGTCACTGGGGTGAATTCCAATTAAATCAAATACTAGTATGCCACATCGCATGATTTTGTGTAAATCGGAGGGATAAAAACTAACACCATTCTAATTTTCTGGTTTGTTTATTCTTTTGTGTTTTCCTTGCAGATGTTGTACTGAAATTGGTTGCAGAAGCTTCTTAACTTGTGGCTTCCCAAATTGAATCTGGAAGTTTCAAGTATATTTATTCATATATTCTCGCTGTCGTTTACAAGCCTTATGAAATTGTAATGACAAGGCTTGCATGAGCTTCTATGCAGTGCATGCATAAAATATGTGCATAGAAATAATATTGGGCGTAAGCATTTGGTCACATTTAGAACAACACAGTAGAATTAATGTTTGCATATAGTGTGGTAGGATGCAACCATTGAATGAATAGATGGCTACTGATCTTGCCTTACACCTCGTTCCTTTATAGATGGATCCACCGCTGGCCTATTCGAAGATTTAGGATGACAAAGCTCATTTGGCCTTCCTTGAGATCTACTGTGAGGAGGTCCTAGCTAACAACTGCAATACCACTTGTCTGAACCGACGAGGCTACCTCAACCTCATGTCAAAGTTCAAGGCACGCACCAGTAGGTGCTACACGCACAAGCAGTTCAAGGACCACTGGGGTGACCAGAAATAGCTTATTCTAAGTGGCGCACATTGAAGCACAACGCCTCATGCTTGGGCATCGATCCCGGTGACCGGCTGCACACTGTGCACTCTACTTGGTGGGCGCAACAGGAGCTTGTATGCGAAACATTGTTTTCTTTCCAGTGTCGTATGCTTGTGTTTCACGCGGCTTAACTACACCCCAAACCATCTTTGCAGGCCATAGGTTCAGTCAGAACGTTCCGGATTGCGCCACTACCACACGAGGCCCTAATGGCGGACGTGTTCGAAGGTGTAAACTGCACAAACGAGCACGCTACCACACTGGTAGGTACACGGCTGTAGCAGCAAATCAGCTTGGACAAAGAGTACGAGCCGCCAGTCGGGTCCCCCAACTCCTTCAGCAGAAGGGCCGGCAAGAGGCCTGCTCAAGCCCACTCCAAAGGCACACACTCTAGCAAGCGCTCCAAGACTAACCACACAACGGATTGCATGGAGAGCGTGTGCAATTACTACAAAGCTCAACTGGCAGCCCGGGCAGCGAAGGAAGACAATGTCCGCCCAGAGTGCGAGGACCTCATTAACCAGGTAATTGCCAACGGCTACCATGTTGGCTCGGAGGCTTGGTTCTATGTGACAATGCTGCTGCAGGACGAGGGCAATCACAACATGTTTAGGATGGCCTCTACCCCGGAACTCTGAGGTGAGTGGCTTCGGCGTGCCTAGGCCTTCAGCCAGCCCAAGTAGTAGGTACACAAGGTAAGAGCTCCTCCGCTTAGTACCGTACGTCTCGTTTAATTTAGGTTGTCGTTTAATAATTTAGGACATCGTTCAACATGTCCTTCGAGCGTTTTCAATCGGGCATGCTTCTGTGATCACGTTGGCCGCTATTCTTACTGCAACGGACTAGTCGTTGTGTTAGTACTCTGCTGTTATTACATTGTTGGACTGATCATTGTGTTCGAATTGTACCGGCTTGCGATGGATGATGGATTGTTGAGAAACATTGTTAGCTCAGATTACTTGTCATATGTGATGGGAGCAGTGTGTTGTGTAACTTTTAAACACCACATCATTGCCCCTGCGTTATGGCAGTATGGCAACTACATCTTGTGGTTTAGGGTATTTACAACTCCTGATATTTGAGAACATTTGAAAATTTGTCGTATTTCAGTTTTTACTGAAAGGCTAATGCACAGTGGTGATCAGTCTTGCCGGTACTTCATATTGCATGCTGTTTTCGCCTTTGCTGCACTGCAAAAGCTTAAAGTACTGCAGTCGGAATAGCAGGGAATCTCTGCTAATAATGTATAGAAAAAATAGAGACAAGAGACACGGATTTTACATGGAAAACCCTTACGGAAAAAAACCACGGACGCTCGAAGGTAAATCACTATAATGAGGAGAGATTACAATAGAGAGCTTCTCTTGGCGCTTTCCTCGTGAGGCTTGATGCCTTGTGGCTTAGATGCCTATGCCTTGTGGCTTGGATTGTCTATGGACTACTGGGGTACATATACATAGTCTAGGGGAATAGAGTCTCACATAGAGAGAAAACTAAATCAGAATCCTACAAGAACATGGAGTCCTACACGGACACGGTTACGAATTCGGATCACATTTCAACAAACTCCACCCTGAGTCGAATTCGGATCACTTTTCAACAATCTCCACCTTGAACCGAATTCCCTCCAGTAGTCGAAGAATGTCATGAATACCTCTAAAAAGTCAGCATATATAACTTAATCGCCGAAAGTCCAGAAGACTAATTTTCAATAGGAAAGACTAGAATAGTCTTGTCGAAACGCTTCTTACGAAGTAAAATTGAGCAAACCGTCAGTAAGTCTGAACACACAGCTATTAACAAAGCAGACGAACAAACCTGAGTCTTTAGTTATAGCCTCAGCAAAAGTCCGAGTCTGTGCAACTGACCTCCTGAAACAATACTCAATCGTCACATGGCATAAGCCAAAACATCACCTGTGACGCTGGATAGATAGCGAAGAACTCATATTATGGAATCTGACATGCTCCACCTAGAACACAAAACTCAGCAAACAACGCTCATTGAAAGAGCAACAAGAAAGACTGGGACAATCTTATTGTACGTGTAGCCATCACGTATGCCAAACTGCCGACTTCAAAAGTAGTTAAATCCCATGATATGGTTGAAACTGATCTTGTAAAAAACTATCTAGATGAAAAAAATTCTTGTACCATCAATGAAGAATAAATTGCAGTAGACCCCTCATAACGATCTACGACAACTAGAAAATGTTGTAGTATCCATACAAAAATAAACCTCCTTCTTGCACTTGAATCCTTTATCTCAAACTAATATTGTAGTAAAACCTTCACTTTCAAAACAGCAAAAAGCTCTATAGAGTATTATGCTAGCTGCCACTAGAGTGTTATCAAACTATGAATAAAACACCATGATACGGGGAAGGGTCCCGATCTTCTCAGTGAGGAACCGTGGATAGTTGATGCGAAGTAGACGATGTCGCTAGCTGAACACTCGTGCCTATGCTCGAACCCTCAACTCTTCAGAATACGCCCAAAACGCACCGGATAATTGTTCGCCGCGAGACCACAAACGACGAACGCTAAGTCCTCAATTCCTAATGGAACGACGGCTTGACCTTGAATTGCATAATACACAATGGATCGCCTAATTCTCTCTCAAAGTCCTCGCATAAACTCTGGTGTTAAAAGAACAAGCAATAGCTATGTTTCAATTTAATGCATAAAATTGATCCCCCTCCTAAGGCTGCCAATATATGGCTTATATAGCCTCTTGGGACGTCTATAGAGTCCCCAAACCTAGTACAACTCAACTCTATATGGTTTTAAATACGAACTCTTAGAAAAGGAAACTAGATTTTACAGCTGTTATATTATTTCGGCCATAACTTTTGATCCATGACAAATTTGATGCTAGGGCCAGACCATTGCGTAGCTCTTGAAATTATCTTTCCAACGAGTACAAGAATGCCCAAATCGGACTCCGTTTGTGAAAGTTATGACCTTTTTAGTAACTACCTGATAGGCTATCCCAAACCGAGTCTGAATTGAATTCTGAGTTGAATCCGAGTTGGAATTGGATTGAGCACGTGGGGAGTCTGAGTTGGGATTCAAAATAGTGTCCAAAACTTGTGT
The DNA here is from genome assembly GCA_036346265.1 of Melocanna baccifera. NCBI lineage: Eukaryota > Viridiplantae > Streptophyta > Magnoliopsida > Poales > Poaceae > Melocanna > Melocanna baccifera. The sequence goes on along the minus strand of CM070689.1, from coordinate 12,037,626 downwards.
TTTAAGTTATTGGGCTCCGTCCTTATACTCTCCCGCCACATGGGTTTTCTTTCCCCCTTCCACATGGGCTCCAACCAGCCGCATGTGCTTCGTTCTTGTTGGCTCTATCCGCGTGGGTTTTATTTTTTCATATCTTTGACATCTAATGTGGTTATCCACTTCTTTTTACGTCTCAATTGTTTTGCCATTGACAAACCTAAGAATACATCATGTAATAACATAAGGTAGTATTTCATCATTATGAATGATACCATTAAGTATAGTTTGAAATGAGTTTACCTGGCCATATTTCATGCGGCTCAATAATTCTTTCCAGTTGAATAAGATATTTAACGAAAAAGTATAAGACACGTGCATATCTGCATCACACCAAATTCAGTTGTTCCACAACTGCATTGTTTTTTCTCTCTTTCTCTCTCTCCTTTTTTTTAAGTCTCCTCAATCAAGCGTAGCCCACTTAGTGTTGAAAAAACTGGTAGCTCCACCTTAAACTTCTTATATGTGGATCTTACCATAGTAACACATAGAAGATGATAAATCATCATAAAATCACCATTAATCAATCCATGCCACAGATAATAGATATAATAGTCTAAATTACAATAAATTTCACCTCCAACAAAACATAAATATATAGCTGACACAATGCTGAAATCTTCAGTACTTTCTCAGGGTGCGTAACAAATCTCGGGTTTCGCGATGTTTGGACCGAGGCGGCTGGCGATGCTTGGACCAACAGACCGAAGTGGAGACGCGCTTCACTGCACCGAGACACGCGAAACTGAGCGGACGCATGATGACTGCCGAGCGCTTCATCCATGTCAGGCTTCTTGCGGAGCACGTGGCGCGGTCCCAACCGGTGCTTATCGGGCGTGAGCAACCAGAAAGTGGCCGTGCTGTCGTCTGTGTATCCAGAGTTGGTCAACTAATACATGAACTGGCAGTCGAGCAACGTCCGGAATATCCCAGAAGCGATGTTGGCTTCTCTAGACCGATGGACAGGGGAAAAACTTCTCTCTCATGAAAACCCAACAACTGTTGCTTTTCCTTGGTTTTGTGCTGCTTGAAGACAACGCTTCTCTCGTCTATGCCTTGGGTCCTGTGCTCCTTTTCCTTACAGGACAGCATGTTGCGCTGCTACATTTGATCATGACTTTTCTTTGCTGGTCTTGCTTCCCTTGGATGCAAGATAAAACAATGCGATGCACTTTACTGCCTTAATCAGTACGTGATGCCATTGCTGCTCCTCTTGTACGCCCAAGACGCCACGCGATGCCAGTGGGTAGACGCACGCGCTGGGACGTCGCCTCGGGGAAGCCGCGCTCGACGCCTGCTGTGCAGCTTGCTTTGAGCAGCTAACTAATTTTTTACTATAACTAAATTAATTTATTAAATATAATTAAATTTAAAAAATATAAAAATAAAAACGACACGCTGATCTAAAGTGGACGATGCGAAAAAATACGGAAAAAAATTAAAACACAAAAATACTAAAAAATAAAAAAATCACTAGAGAACAAAATATCAACAGTTGCTTCCATTGCCGCTATAGTGTTTCTCATCGCCACCGTGACTTCTCATCGCCATAATGAGCGCAGCCAATCGCCCAGTCGAAGCTAAGCTCGGAAGTGAACAGGACAAGACCAGCTCGGATCCTGAGTCGCCGAGAAGGCGAGGCAGACTTTTTTCTTTGATCGGATCTCGCATCTACTCACGTTGGCCGCTACAATGGCCTCAGATCGACGGACACGTCAAAAAAAATTTCTTCTAATCTCCTGTCCTCTGCTTGATATCGCTATAACCACCGTGCGTGCCGCCCCCGAGAGTTGTCTGTCTCAGGGGCGGTGGTTAGGATCTTAAATCTTAAGCTCTGATACCACTTGTTGCAAATAATGCATAGAAAAAATAGAGACAAAAGATACGAATTTTTATGTGGAAAACTCTTGTAGGAAAAAACTACGGGCGTTCGAAAGCAAATCGCTATAATGAAGAGGTATTACAATGGAAGCTTCTCTTGGAGTTTTCCTCGTGAGTCTTGATGCCTTGTGGCTTAGATGACTAGCCTTGTGGCTTGGATTACCTATGAACTACTGGAGTACATATATATAGTGTGGGGGAATATAGTCCTACATAGAAAGAAAATCAAATCAAAATTCTACAAAGACATAAAATTCTACACGGACACGATTACAAATTTAGATCACTTTTCAACATCTGCCATCGTGTTGTTGTCTCCTTTTCCCTAGACTGCATAAGGCTAAACATTACTCTGAGGTCGCAACAGCGGGGATGCTTGCCGGACTCCATGCTGTTGTCGTCATTTGGTGGACTGCGTAAGGCTTGAGTCTAGGCAGCCAGGAATCTCACTGGCTCTGTTTGCCTCTGCGTAAGGTAACTGGGTTATTGCTTCATCTGTTGAAGGTTCTGTGGGATTATTGGTGCTTGCTCCACTGACCACATGACCGGGAATCTGTTTTGAGCGTGAATTATTGGTGCGTGTGTCACTTTAGGCTTTCTTGACGATACGACAACACACACGGTCATTCATGCAGTTCGGAACCCTGCTGTTTCATTGCGCACTCTCACCTACAAATGCCAGTCCGGCTCCTTCGTCTTCGCACTGCCTTTCGCGTTGTCCATCTCGTAGTTGGCCCTGTCTTGCTCCTGTTAGAAGGACTCTGTCTTCGCACTCAAGTCTTGCTCAATTGGTACGCTTGTTTACATATGCATGCCTGTTTGGGAGGATTCCTGCAGCTCTTGATTGCAGTGGTAATTGTAGCTCGTGATTACATTACTCCGTAACTCTGCAGGCACCATGGCAGACTAAAATGGCTCAGACGACGATGGCAATGAAGTGCCACCACCAGTCATTGGTGGTCCTTGAATTGCTTAGAAGGCAAGCACAGAGGGCACCGCACACGTCGCATAGAGAACCTATGCAAACCGGCCAGGGGTGGCTCGACGAGCAGTTGGCTGATCCAAACGTATGTTACAAAATATTTTGGATGAATTCTGCTTGTTTCGAGAGCTTACACACCCACCTTGTGACTCACCATGGATTGACGTCCACTACAGATGTTTCCTCCAAAGAGGCACTAGGGATATTCCTTTGGACCGTGGCGGGACCGCAGAGTAACAACCAGGTGTGCAATCAGTTTGCTAGGTTGTCGTCCACTGTAAGCACCAAGTTTGGCGAGCTGTTGGAGTGCACATACGACCTAGCATGTTAGAACACCATACGATCCCCATTTCACCACTCCCCATAGTTTTTTGCTGTCGTGCCACTATTTTTCGCACTTTGCGGGGGCCATCGGCACGATAGATGGCACTCATATTCCTATAGTTGTTCCTGAGGCCTTGTGTGTTGTGTACACAAACCGGCATAGGTACACGAGTCAGAATATCTTAGCCATGTGTGACTTTGATATAAGGTTCGCATAGGTCACCGCCAGATGGTCGGGCTCAACCCATGACACATGTATCTTGATGGATGCGTTGGTCGGCGTCGGCCATTTGTTCCCGAAGCCTCCCCTAGGTACACCCGACATAACATTTGTTCAAATCACTGTGTTGTAATGGAATTCTAACCAATCTTCCTGCATGATCATTGTTGTAAGTAAATACTACCTTGTTGACTCCGGGTATTCGAACCGGATGGGGTACCTTGCCCGTACAGAAACACCTAGTACCATGTGTCCGACTTCGGCAATCACCTTGCGCCGAATGGCGGACAAGAGACGTTCAACTACTACCATTCGTTGCTTCGCAACATTATCAAATGGGCATTCGGCATGAGGAAGTGGAAGTTGCACATATTACAGAACATAGCTACATATTCAATTGAGCGGCGGACAAAGATAATTGCTACCACTATGGCCATGCACAATTTCATCATCGACGAAGAGTTGGGTAGATTTTGAGGATCCTGCTCTAGGCCCGAGTTACAGGTCCGATGAATCTAATAGCATGATGGCACCGACAAAAGCAGAGGCGATGGGAAAGTAGAAATAGATTACACATGGGATGTCATCCCTTACAATCTAGTCATAGGACTACATAGGAGTGTAGGGCGTAATATTTTTTTGCCAGCCACGGGTTGTGTACCTTTTTTTGGCAGGTTGCGTGAGTATGGCAGTGATGTACGTGTCAAACTACGTTTCAAAACACTTGGTTCCATTTCATACCACTTGGTTCCATTTCGTTATACGTACCTGATTTTTTCTTGCCTTCTCTAGGTTAGAAAACATGCTTACTTTTAGTGCAAACACTTTGCGGTTTATAAATTCGAGTCCATGCTATTGTTAAGTATATTAAGGCCCATATACTATAGGCCCATGTGGCTCATGTGATTATCTATATATTGGAATCTCCACTATTGGAGTTGTTGGACTTCTCAAATCCCATTATAAGTCACATGGTATCAGAGCCTACGGATTAGGGTTAGGTTAGGATTAGTCTAATCCTCCACCCACGATCCTCCATTTGTTCTTAGGGGTCCTTGCAGTCGTGCGTGGCCAGTCGGCCGCCGTTTCTTCGGCTGCAGAGAGGGCAGCCGCCCGTCGAGGTTCCCTCCGTCCGCCCGTCCACCGTTCTTCTGCAGCCGCCCGTTGCGGTTTCTTTCGGCCGCCATCGCGGATCACTTCCTTCGGCCGCCATCGCGGACCTTCATCGCTCGGAGCCGCTGCCTTCGGTGGAGGTGTCGCGTCGCCCGGCGCTCAGATCTTCACCGCCCGACCTCGTCAGATCCGCCGCCTCGCTTTGTCCGCCCGGGGTCCGTCGGCCGCCGTTCTTTCACAGACACCTCGTCAGATCCGCCCTGTCCAGCCGCCGCTCGGGTTCTTCATCACCTCGCCCGTGGCCGCTCGGATATCCTCCGCTCGGCGTCTCATCAAATTCAGCAGCGCCACCTTGTCTCCAGATCCATCCAGGGCCGTCGCTTGCCGTTTGAAGCGTGGGGAGCCGCCTTGCCCCCCCCCCCCGGGCTGCCGCCGAAGACCTCTTTTGGAGCCACCTCACCTCGTCCGCCCCATCTGCCCGAGGCCATCGCTTGGAGTCGAAGCCTCGTCCGCCCGGCGCCATCTAGCTTCGTCCGCTCGGGGCCGCTGCCTTGCCTCGTCCGCCCGGGGGCCGAATTGCTGCGCCGCTTGGGGCCGAACTGCTGCGTGTGGGGGTTGCTGGGTGTGCTTGGAACTACTGCTCTACTTATGCTATTTTGGTCAAGTCCTAGCACTTCTCAACATGTCTCAGATAAATGCAATAGTTATCAATCTCACCCTAGGTGGTCAGAATTATCCAGAGTGAGCTTTCTGTGTAGAGACTGCATTAAGGGGCTATGGTTTACTTTTTCACTTAACTGAAACTCCACCTGTGCTTAAGGATGATGGTAGTAATACTGCTGCAATAAAAGAATGGCATATTAATAATGGAAAAGTGATGGCTGCCATGGTCAATAGTACTAAGCAATCTATGATTATGAGTCTTTCTAAGTTCAAAACAGCCAAAGGCATATGGGACAACTTGAAGAAGCGCTATGTTCAGGATAGTGGTGCTCTTTTGCATAATCTCATGCAGCAAACTCATAAAATTGAGTAGAATGATATGTCCATTGATGAGTACTACTCTGCTTTTGATCGTCTGATGGAATCATTGACTTCCATGATACCAGAGTGTACAGTTGTTCCTTGTCCAGCACACAAGTTTATTGAAAAGTTTTTCACTTATAGATTTATCATGGGAGTCCGGGCTGACTATGATTCCATTCGTACACGATTGCTTCACAATTCTTCTGCTCTCACCATGGCACAGGCATTATCTGATTTACTTGTAGAAGAAACATGTCTCAAGTATATTTCTTCGTCTGTATTTGTGTCTCATAGTGTGTTGGCAGCTTCTCAGAGGATCAGTGCACCAAAAAGTTTCTCTTCAGAGCCCTGTAAGCATTGTGGCAAGATTGACCATCTTCTATAGAATTGTTTTTCTCATCATCCAGAGAAGTCGGCTGACTATCGTGCACATCGTGCTGCTCGTGGTTGTGGTACTAGTTCCACTTCTAGAGGTTCAATGTCTGTTGCTGCTGCTTCACCTGTTAATGCTTCTTCGTCGTCTTGGGTGCTTGATTCAGGGGGCTTCTTTTCATGTGACATCTGATCAGTCCCAGTTGGTTGCTTGCAAGCCGATCACTGATGGAGCTTCTATTCAGACAGCTGATGGTACATCTTGTCATATCACTCACCAGGGTTCACTTTGCCATCCTTATTTTTCTATACCCGATGTTTCTTTTGTACCTCAGTTGTCCATGAATCTTCTTTCGGTTGGTCAAGTTACTGACCAAAATTGCTTTGTTGGATTTGATGACTCATCTTGTTTTATTCAGGATCGTCAAAGCGAGAAAGTGATTGGGACTAGCCACGCCGTAAAGGTGCTCCTAGCCTCTACATCCTAGACACTTTGCGTCTTCCTTCTTCCATTGAGTCTTCCGCTCGTGTGTTATCCGCTGCATCGTTTTTCGCATCTTCCTTCGCCTGTTCTTTCTTCGCCTAGTGGCATCATCGTCTTGGTCATCTTTGTGGGTCCCGGCTGTCCACATTAATAAATAAAGATTGTTTAGGTCATATACTTATTGAGTTTAGTTTTTATTGTAAGGGTTGTAAGCTTGGAAAACAGATACAACTACCATATTCATCTAGTGTTTCTCATTCTGCTAGACCTTTTGATCTTATTCATTCAGATGTATGGGGTCCTGCACCTTTTGCTACAAAGGGTGGTCACAAGTATTATGTCATTTTTATTTATAATCATTCTTGATATACATGGATTTATTTCATGAAACATCGCTCTCAGTTGTGTTCCATTTACCAGTCTTTTGTTCGCATGGTTCACACACAGTTTTCTACTCATATTAGAGTTTTTCGCTCTAACTCTGGTGGTAAGTATTTGTCTGATGCTTTTCGCCAGTTTTTGTCCTCTGAGGGCACTCTTGCTCAGCTCTCCTGTCCTGGCACTCATGCTCAGAATGGTGTTGCTGAACGCAAACATCGCCATCTTATAGGGACTGCTCGCACACTTTTGATTTCATCTTTTGTTCCTTCTCATTTTTGGGGTGAAGCTGTCTCTACTGCTGTCTATCTCATCAATAGACAATCCTCATCCAAACTGTCTGGTCAATGTCCTAGTAAAGTTCTTTTTGGTATTTCTCCTAGCTATGATCATCTCCGAGTTTTTAGATGTACTTGCTATGTTTTGCTTGCACCTCGTGAGTGAACTAAGTTGACTGCACAATCTGTTGAGTGTATTTTTCTGGGGTATAGTCTTGAGCATAAAGGTTATCGGTGTTATGATCCTTCTTCTCGTCGCATACGTATCTCTCGTGATATGACCTTTATTGAGGACCGTCCTTTCTTTTATAACCCCTCTACTCAGCCCTCATATTCTCCCACAGAACCCACATCGTTCCTACGTCTACCTCCTATTTCATCCAATAATGATGTCACTACACCTTCTCCATATATTACACCCATTTCTGCTCCTTCTATTTCCATCACGCCACCTTCACAGGGGACTACACCTCCTCCTGCACCACCTCTATTTCATTCTAAACCACCTATCACACGTGTTTTTCATCGTCATCCCACAAACCCCACAGCGCCTCCATCTAGTTCTACCACCACGACCAGTCCTGATAAGATCTCTGTTGATGCTTCTAATGATATTGATGAGTCTCATACTGTTCCTAATGAGTTACAGGTTAGTCCAAGATATAATCTACGATATCATAGGGATATTGGTCCGGCTGCCAAGTATGATTTTTCATGTGTAAATGCCGTTGTTGATAAGCCATCCACTTACTAGGAAGCTTCTAATATTTCGGAATGACAGCTTGCTATGTCTAAGGAGCTTGCTGTCCTTGATCGTACAGGCATATGAGATCTTGTTCCATTACCATCACATGCAGTGCCTATTACATCTAAATGGGTATTCAAAATTAAGACCAAGTCTGATGGTTCTATCAAGAGATATAAAGCTCGTATTGTTGCTAGAGGCTTTCAACAAACTCAGGATCGAGATTATGATGAGACTTTTGCACCAGTTGCTTATATGACTACTGTTCGTACTCTCATTGCAGTGGCTGCTACTTCTTCTTGGACCATCTCTCAAATGGATGTTAAGAATGCTTTTCTTCATAGTGATTTGCATAAAGAAGTTTATATGCAACCACCCCAGGTGTTGATGCTCCTCCTGGTCATGTTTGTCATCTTCGTCGTGCTCTATATGGTCTTAAACAGACTCTTCGTGCTTGGTTTGAGCACTTCGTATCTGTGATACGGGCTGCTGGGTTTTCACATAGTGATCATGACCCTGCTCTATTTATTCATCTCTCTCCACGTGGACGTACTTTGCTTCGTCTATATGTTGATTACGGGAGACGATGTGGAACATATTTCTCGTGTGAAGAAGCAACTTGGTGAGCAATTTTAGATGTCTGATTTGGGTCCGCTCAGTTATTTCTTAGGGATTGAGGTGTTGCATTCTGCAAAGGGCTATTATCTCTCTCAGTCCAAATACATACAAGACCTTATTGCTCGTTCTGGCATTACAGATAGTCGAACAATTGCGACACCTATGGATCTTCATTTACAACTTCGTCCTACTAATAGTACACCTCTTGAGGATCTCTCTCGATATCGGTGTATTACAGGCAACTTTGTCTATCTCACTGTTATTAGACCTGATATTGCTCATGCGGTTTATATTCTGAGTCAGTTTGTGAGTGCTCCTACTTCCATTCATTTTGGACATTTGCTTCGTGTACTACGGTACTTAAGGGGGATATCTTCTCAGTGTTTGTTCTATGCTTGTGACAGTCCGCTTCAGCTTCATACTTACTCGGATTTCACCTGGGCAAGTGATCCAACAAATCATTGTTTTGTCACAGGTTATTGCATTCTTCTTGGTTCTTCTCTTGCATGGAAGTCTAAGAAGCAGGTGGCTGTATCTCGTTCTAGTACAGAGACAGAACTTCGAGCACTTGACACTACCACTTCAGAGATTGTATGGCTTCGATGGTTGTTAGCAGATTTTGGTATTTCTTGTGATGCCCCTACACCTCTTCTGTGTGACAATACTGGAGCCATACTGATTGCCAATGATCCTGTGAAGCATAAACTTACAAAGCATATTGGCATTGATGCCTTCTTTACTCGGTCTCATTGTCATCAGAAAACAATTGCTCTTCAGTATGTGCCCTCAGAACTGCAAGTGGCAGATTTTTTCACTAAAGCACAAACTTGAGAGCAACATCAGCTTCACTTGCTCAAACTCAATGCTTCAGAATCTCCACTTCCACCTTGAGTTTGAAGGGGGTGTTAAGTATATCAAGGCCCATATACTACAGGCCTATGTGATCTATGTAGTTATCTATATATTAGCATCTCCACTATTGGAGTTGTTGGACTTCTCAAATCCCATTGTAAGTCACAGCTATATATACCAAAATCAACAATAAATCATAAACTATCAGCCCAAAAAAATACTGCTTCAGTCAAAAGCCATAAGACACAACCTATAAAACCCACCCTAATTCTTCAAGGTTAAACGGAATGAAAGAAGACATCAAATTTAGTTCCTTTTAGGTTAGCTTAGAGGAGATGCAGACAATACAAGGCATGGAATGGCTGGGTTCATTTGTACTTGCTCTTTTTAGCTTATGTTATATAGCTATAGTATTTTTTTGTAAAAACGGTGTGTGTTTTTAAAGTGGGGTCTAAAGGTTAATTGTAGTATATATTATACTGACTTCATATGTACTGTTCAAAATCGTATACGAGTATCTTTTTCTCCGTAATCTCTCTCAGAACAACCAGAAATCATAAACTATAAACCAAAAAAAAAAATCTAGACTACAGCTCAAAAGAATCCACCCAATTATCTTCTTAAGTGTCCTCTCGAACGAGTACAGTAGTTGAAATGCATGACTAATTACTATATTTGGAAAGTTACTAGGATATACCGGCGCCTTATCATCAAATTATATATAGATTCTTATTAGTACCAAGATACCAAAAAAAATATTTAATTTGGTGGCAGGTATTACCAAGAATTTATATGTAATTTGGTGACGAAGTACTGGTACTCCTGGTACTAGTTCCAAGGATGGTAAAAAGTCTCTATATGAAAACAAGCCACAATAACATGCACGGATTCAACCAGAATTCCGAACTTTGCTAGATTTAACAATTGATCATACAACAATACAGTGATATTTTATGTTCAAAATTAGTAGCAAATGCTGGATCTCATTCATCAAAGATCGACTTTGTTCAATGCAGAGGCCGGGTGATACAACCCATTGAGCCACTGATAACAACACAACAGTGTAGAGTTATGCGTCTACAGTCTGCACACACACTACAATTACAGCAGCAGCATTTTCCATCTGCTGCACTACACAAAACTTGGAAGATGAATCTGGATTCTGGGAGCCTAGGAGGCAATTCTACCCTACCCGTGAACCAAACCGCTTATACATATAGAGAGACGCAGCTGCTGAAACCTTATTCCACCAACAGTTGTACAAAACGATCTGCCTCTAGGCTCACACCAAAACTCCGTGGTTTCAGCTCGTGTTGGTTTACTTTGATCAGTTCAGTGGCTGGTCGCCAGGGCAGTCACCAGTAGGCCCAAGACGAAGAACGGTTGTGCGCTTGCCTGCGTTCAGCATAGTAAGAAAGATGGTGCCGATCAGATACCTGTGGGTTGTTTCTACTGCTTGCAGTTTTGGAATGGGAAGAGATCGGAGGAAGAAAAAGAATAGGAGAACCAACTGAAGCACACCTGGTATTTGACATCATACTTCACAGGGTCCTTCAGGAAGTACTGGAACTGCTCCAGGAAATCGAGGAGGATTAGAATGCACAGAACAAAAAGTCTTTTAACTGTTAATTAAGCAGGCAAAACTCTTCTCTAGTTTGTGGTGTTGTTTGTGTTTTGGTCACAGAAAGTTGTAAGATCAAATGTTCTTGTCAGCAATGTTTCAAATAACTCATTATAGCAGCATTATCTGGAGATGACAAAAAAATAAAACTATAGGACAGTTTCGCTAGCCCTGCAAATGAAGCTATCCTTAGGAGTTAAAAAGTCAAACAATTTGAATTTTTTGATAACATGTGTGGGGAAGAGCAAAATGTGATCCATGGGAACATCTAGATAACAAAAATTGCCAAGGGCCAATGAGAATGGGCAGCTCACCTGAAAGACCACCTGAGGAATTGTTAGTCCAAGCAGCGCCAGGGCATAATACAGCTTACCGGTGCTCAAAAGGTAGCCTGAAAATTGGAATTCCTATGTTAGAATTACGTGGCCTACAGAAATTCAGGACAGATGGTAAATTAACATATGTTTGCTCTGTTACCTATTCTTTACCAGTAGAATATGGAAAGATGCAGAAACATTCTCTTTCAGGTCAATAGAACCCAAAGAAAACAATTATACTGTCTTAAAATTCAGGTATAGTTTGCTAACATTTCAAACATTCTGTGTTTACAGCAACAGCCACTTTTTAAAGCTTCCATCATTAGCTAGGAAATTCAAATTATATGAAACAAAAGGAGGCAACAAATGAAATTTTGAGCCTTAACCTGCAACAGATAATTGAGTGATGTCGATTGCTCCAACACATATCCATTTTGCAGTTTCCATACCAAAAGCAACAGGAAGTGACTACAAAAAAAGTGAACCGATATAGATAGATGCTTTGACAAAAAAACTATGATGCAGAAAGGGAGAAGAATAACCTGAAGTCCAAGAGTTCTATCCCCTTCAACACTCTTAAAATCATTTACAATAGCAATCCCTAGCTAGGAGATCAAGAATAAGAGTCAAAAATCATGACAGGCATACATAATTACAAGAAAAGCAAACATGTAATGAAGAAGTAATACCCCAGCTATGCTGTACAAAGTAGTCAGGACAACAATATCAGGAGTAAGAGTTCCAAATAACGCCTGGCCAGCGCACCTGCAAAACACATATAACTATAGCTTCTTGTGTATAGTGTTGGCGACATCCGACCAAACAGTATTTACTCCATATGAAGAGGATCCACAATGTTGATCGTACCAGGGTAAGCTAATGTAACTTGCACCAAGAGCAAAGTTTCCGATCCATCCATTCTGCTTGAGCTGAAATGTGTGATGATATAATATGAGTATTTTTTTAATCAGAAGGTCTTGACACACGAGATACTTACTTCATTTAAAATTTACATGTGGATTGTATAAAACAGAAGTATTCAAGTACCTTGAGAGGTGGTGCTGAATATATGTAAGAAAGCAAGGACCCACCCACAGCAAGATAAAAAACAATAGGAAAATCATGCCCTGCCTGAAATGAAGCCAAAACATAAGCAAACAAGGAGCATATCTTCAACCTGATGGTATTCCGAAGCAAGTTTTTTGGGGACTTACCCATACATCTAACAAAGCACCCAACCCAAGACCTGCTAACAATAGTACCCAGATCTGAGTAATTACCTGGAGGAAATCATCTTCATCAGTAAGATATGGAAAATATTTGCAATGTCACGATCATTGTTCAGTCAGTGGCAACTGGCAACAGCCTTGGAAATGGCATCGGCAGCTCATTATTACCAAGAAAAAAACATTTGAAACGCTGCACAGTAGTTAATAGCACTACATACTTCTCAAGAGAAAACGAATCCACATAGACAATAATGCCAATCTGGAAAGGGCGTTTGCAAATAGCAACAGCACATCAATACCAAGTAAAACGGTGACTATCTACTAGCCATCTATATAATAATGTCTATGCAACGGTAAACAATATTTGAGTTACCAATATAACTGAACCAGAGACGCAAATGAGAACCCCACAATGAGACACCAAGTAACCTGGACAAGTAAGCTATGTAGATTTCACGTTTTGGACAACTAATATACATCTATAAATTTGACAATTGACATTAATAGATTCGGTATTGGATTTATGACATGAAAAATGTATTGTATAATGTATATTATTGATGATGACCTAAAACTTTTATGACAAAGTTCCCTGTATCATGCTAAGAATTGATGTCTGTGCGCAGACATTCATGTATTATCAATGCACTTTAAAAATATGGAAGATAAAAAGGAAATAAAACAAAAATTAGTCAACCTATGAATTTCAAAGTATGGTTCTATTATATACATACAGAACATCATTTAAAGAAAGAAAATATCAGAAATAATTACATAGTGAAAACGAAAAAACAAATATAGTCACAGAAAACTAAACTTCCAAACATGCGTACATGATTGAAAGAAGAGCAGAGTTGAAAAGTATTCTTTACAGTTATACAAGTCATACATGCACACCATAAACTTTGGAAAGAAAATAGTAGAATATTCTACAGTGATTTTTTCATAAAAGAAAAGGAGAAAAATATGATATATTGCTCAACAGATAATAAGAAATCAACAAGTTTGTTTTATTCATCTAGAAAATGTTAACGGCAGCATGCACACAAATGTCCAGGTGGTTAGTGTTGGTGCAAACCAATAGTATGTTCATTTCAGAAAGCAAATATATCAGTTCACATGCTCAATCTTTTGTTCATTGTATAATCTTGCACGATGGCTCAAAGAAGGGCCTAGAGGAACAATGATTCAGTTTCAAATTAGATAAGCTTCTTGGTAATAAAAATAGCAGCAACCAATGGTTCATTGTTGGTAAAGCAATAATTAACAGATATATGAATGAAATTTTTCAGGAATTAGTTAGCTAGCTATTGCAAAAATTATAGGCAATGACACGTGAAATTAAACAGAACTGTAATTACATATGGCCATAGAAAAAAGAATTGCACTCCCAGATAAGGGCATACCTCATTTTCTGATATAGCTCCTGAAGGAATAGGACGATAAGGTTCATTAATCGCATCGATGTCTCGATCATACCAGTCATTAAGTGTCTACAAGCAAGAAATTAGAAGCTGACATATTTGTTAGTACAAATAGTTTACCATGGAGCAATAAATGAGGTTATGAACAGAGAAAACATAACAAATCTAAAAGTAAACCTGTGTGTATCCTGTAAGACATGGACCGGACATTATCATGCATACAATAGATTTTGCAACATCTTCAACTGTCCAGTGGAAATTTCCTGAAATACGACAGGTTAAGAAAACATAACCATAATAGTTGTACACAAAGAGGAATAACATTATTCATAAGTACAGCAATGGACCAAAATATCACTTATCTGGCCTATTCCACTATACATAGGTAAATACATGGCCAGGGATGGTGATAAAGATACCGTGCTGACTTTGATTAAATCCAACAAACCAAAAAGATAGACATGAGCTCAAAGACTACGTCGCTTGCAAGCACAACAAAATCACTAGGACATCAGTAAATTTCTCCTTGTATATGTTAGATATATCCCATATAACTGTGTAATTACCCTGTTGTATAAGGGGCTTCCTGCATATATGACATACCTGTACGTGTGTGTGCACGCACGCACGCACACACACACACACGCACACACACACATATACATATATATATATTGACTCATTGGCCTCATAATGAATATAAGTGCTATTCATAATATGGTATCAGAGCCAAACCTAGGATTTCGTTATACCTAGGGTTCTGGTCCGTACTTGTCTCGTCGTCGATGCCGTCTCTAGAGTCAGTGGCTCTTGACGGATCTCGTCGGCTTCTCTTCAGTTGCTATCGCGCCACCGTCTCTAGAGTCAGTGGCTCTTGACAGATCTCATCGGCTTTTCTTCGGTTGCTATCGCCGCCACTCTTGGATCCGGTCATCCGTGTACGCCAGATCTAGTAGCTGTCGCCGTTCGGAGCGCCGCCAGCCGTTGGAGTCGTCTTCTCCACCCCAAACGGCTGCCGCCCTCTGGATCTGCCGCCACCGCCTCCGGATCCGGAGCCGCCGCTTCTTCCAGCCTCTCGGGGCCGCTGCCTCCAGATCCGCAGCCGCCGCTTCTTCCAGCGCCGGCCACCACCCTCCAGATCCGCAGCCACCACTTCTTCCGGCCTCTTGGGGTCGCCACCGCCGCCGCCCCACCCAGCCTCTCGGGGCCGCCGAGCCAATCTCCACCGACCGCTGGGGTCACCGGGGCCACCTCTTCTACGTCGATCGCCAGGGCCGGCCGGGGTGCGCCGCCTGTGGGCTGAGATCTTCCACGCGCCGGCCTTCCTCCGCCGGGGTCACCAGGTTGCGTCGCCGCTCGGAGCACCGGCTTTCCTCCACCAGGGTCGCTGGGTTGCGTCACCGCCAAGGCACTCCTCTGAGTATCTTTGCTGTGTGATCGGTCAGCTTTGCTGTGTGGTCGGTCGGTTTCTTAAACCAACCAAGTACCAGCTGCCAAAAAAAAAGAGAAAAAGAAAAAGGAAAAAAAAAGAAAAAAATGTCTTCTTTTGCAGGCTCAGTTTCTATTCCTCATTGCCCGACGATCTTCAATAGTCTCAACTATCGGGATTGGTTTTAACATATGCATCTCCACATGCGTAGTCAACATCTTTGTGAGTTTCTTATTGCCGAGTTGCCCTGTTCGTCTCGCCCTACTCCACCTGCTGCACCTGTACTCCCGAAGGATGCTTCCGAAGACACTCGTACAAAGGCATATGAGACCTTTGAGGTTGCTATGGAGATTTTTCAGTCTCAGTATATTGCTTACAAGACATGGATCGATGAGGATGCTCGTGCTTCTGTTATTCTGGTTGCTAGCATGGAGGTGCATCTTATTGGTGATATTGTTGGTCTGACTTCCACCCAGGCGATGTGGGCACATCTGCGCATCCGCTATGAGCCATCTGATGATTCCTTATACCTTGTTGTTGTGCGTCAGGAGCAGTCGCTGCAGCAGGGAGATGCCACTGTGGACGAGTTCTACGCTCAGTTGTCTGCGGTATGACGTCAGATTGACTCTTTAGGGCCAGATGTTTATCGCACCTATCAGTGTTGTCAGCGTCAGCAGTTTCACCTGGAGCTTCGTTGCATCTACGACTTCTTGATATGTCTCCGGTCAGAATTTGAGCAGACTCGTGCTAAGTTCCTGGCTCTTTGCTTTCGTGTGACTCTGTTGGAGGCCCTTACAGCAGTGCGTACTGAGGAGATTCGCCTTTGTGGTGCGGGTCTACTATCATCATCATCGTTTCCTTCGGTTCTGGCGGCTTCTTCAGCTTCTACTCCTGCTGCGTCGCCCATTACTTCGTCCCCGATTATGCCTTCGCCAGTGACAGCTGCTGTTGGTAGGGGACTTCACTTGACTTATTGCAACAAGGATGGACATGTGGAGCAGTCTTACTACAAGAAGAATTTTCATTGTGGTGCTCGTCCTCCGACCAGCACTGGAGGTTCCTCCTCTCAGCAGATTCCTGGTACCTCTGACACTCAGCAGTTTCTACAATTGCTAGATCGCATGGTTGCTTCTGCATCGTCAGGTACTACTGGTTCTGCTACTCAGTCTTCGGATGAGAGACCACCTTCTACTCCTTCCTCAGGTACATCACTTTGGATTCTTGATTCTGGAGTTTCTTTTCATATGACATCTGATTCTACTACTCTCACTTCCATTAGTCATTTAGTTGCTCCTATCAATATTTACACAACAGATGGTACCTCTCTTTCTGTCACAGGACGAAACACTCTTTCAAATTCATCTTTTCTTGTTCCTATTGTTTCTCATGTCCCAAAACTAACCATGCAGCTCATATCTGCCAACCAGCTCACTGATCATGGTTGTCGTATCATTCTCGATTCTGATTCTTGTTGTGTTCAGGATCACCGCATAGGAACTCTAGTTGGTACTGGCCCTCGCCGCCGTGATTCCCAATTGCTCTGAAAGCTTCACTGGCTTCGTCTTCCTTCCGTTGCCCCTATCAATCTGGTCGCCTCCACCACTGCTCAATGGCATCATCGTTTGGGACATCTTTGTGAGTCACGTATGTCTTCTTTACTTCGTCGTAATCTTTTAAGGTCTGTGTCTGGTGATGCTTCTCTCAATTGGCAGGGTTGTAAGTTTGGCAAACAACTTCAACTCCCCTATCCTTCTAGCGAGTCAGTATCTCAGCGTCCTTTTGATCTTGTTCATTCTGATATATGGGGACCAACTCTTTTTGTCTCGAAAGGAGGTCATCAATATTATATCATTTTTATTGATGATTTTTCTCAGCATACATGGATATACTTTATGTCATCTCATAGTGATATTTTATCCATCTACAAAACTTTTGCCATCATGGTCCATACTTAATTTGACTCTTCTATTTGTTTTTTATGCTGATTCTGCTGGGGAGTACTTATCAGGAGCTCTTCGTGGTTTTCTTGCTGAGCAGAGCACTCTCCCTTAGTTTTCTTGTCACGGTGTTCATGCTCAGAATGGTGTGGCCGAACGCAAACATCTTCTTGAGACAGCTCATGCTCTTATGCTTGCTTCTAATGTTCCACCACACTTCTGAGCTGAGACTGTTTCTACTACCACTTTTTTTATCAACATTCAGCCCTCCACTGCTCTTCAAGGTGGGATTCTAGCCGAGCATCTATGTTGCAAGACTCTTGATTATTCCAGTCTTCACCTCTTTGGGTGTATGCGCTATGTTCTTCTTACACCTCGTGAGCGCACCAAGCTGACCGCTCAGTCTGTTGAGTGCGTTTTTCTGGGCTATAGTGCTGAGCACAAAGGATATCGTTGTTGGGACCCTGTTGGCCAATGGATGCGAATTTCTTGGGATGTTACTTTTGATGAGTCTCGTCCTTTCTATCCACGCCCTTCTTCTTCCTCCACTTCAGCATCTATTGTCGAGCCGCTTTCTTTTCTGACTTTTCCTTCCACTCCCATAGTCGCCACTCCACCACCACAGCCTTTGGTCCCTCCGGTGCCTCTTTCCTAGTCGGCACCATCTTCACCACTAGCATCCTCTCCTAAGGTTAGTCCTGATCTTGTTCCTTCTTATCCTCTCTACTATACCCGTCGTCCGCGAGTTCAAGACTCTTCAGATGTGCCCTCTTCTTCTGATAGGCCATCCTCTTCGGCCTCTCCTCGCTATGCTCTTCGTGATTGCCAGTCTATTTAGACTCTTGCGCGTTTTGGTTTTGCCGCCGCTGCTCTTGCCGAACCGACTTCTTATCGTGATGCTGTTATTCATTAGGAGTGGCAGCATGCGATAGCAGAGGAGATTGCTGCCCTTGAGCGTACTGGCACGTGGGATCTTGTTCCTCTTTCTGCGCGTGTCACTCCTATCATATGCAAGTGGGTCATAAGGTTAAGACCCGCTCTGATGGTTCTCTTGAGCACTACAAGGCTCGTCTTGTGGCGCACGATTTTCAACAGGAGCATGGTCATGACTATGATGAGACTTTTGCTCCTGTTGCTCACATGACCACTGTTCGCACTCTTCTTGTTGTGGTCTCTGTTCACTAGTGGTCTATCTCTCAGTTGGACATCAAGAATGACTTTCTTAATGGCAAATTGCGTGAGTAGGTCTATATGCAGCCGCTCCCTGGGTATTCTGTTCCTGAGAGTATGGTTTTAGCCTTCGCCGCTCTCTCTATGGCCTCAAGCAAGCTCCTCGAACTTGGTTTGATCGTTTCTCTTCTGTTATCACTACAGCTGGTTTATCTACCAGTGCTCATGATCCTATTCTTTTTATTCACAATTCGCCTCGTGGTCGGACGCTTCTCCTTTTGTATATTGATGATATGATCATTATTAGAGATGATTCTCAGTACATCATCTTTATTAAAGAGCGTCTTCATGAGCAATTTCTTATGTATAATCTGAGTCCACTTCGATACTTTCTTGGAATTGAGGTTATCTCTACCCCTGAGGGTTTCTATTTATTCCAAGAAAAGTATATCCAGGAACTTCTTGAGCATACCTCTCTTACTGATCAGCGCACAGCTAAAACTCTTATGAAGCTTAATATTCATCTTATCTTACTAATGGTGAGCCTCTTTCTGATTCTACTCGCTATCGTCACCTTGTTGAAAGCCTTGTTTATTTTGGCGTTACTCGTCCTGACATTTCGTACCCTGTGCATATCTTGAGTCAGATTGTTTCTACTCCCACTCAGCTCCACTATAGTCATCTTCTTCGTGTTCTACGATACCTTCATGGAACTATTTCTCGTCGTCTCTTTTTCCCGCGCTCCAGCTCTTTACATCTCCAGGCATATTCTGATGCCACATGGGCTAGTGATCACTCTGATCGCCAATCTCTCTCTGCTTACTGTGTTTTCCTTAGTAATTCTCTCATTGCTTGGAAGACTAAAAAGCAGACCGCAGTTTCTTATTCGAGTGATGAGACTGAGTTGCGAGCGATGGCTTTGTTGACTGTGGAGGTTACTTGGCTACGATGGTTACTTGAGAATTTTGGTGTTTCTGTTTCTGCACCGACTCCTCTTTTGTCTGACAGTACAGGTGCTATTAGCATTGCTAAAGATCCAGTGAAACATGAGCTTACAAAGCATATTGGTGTTGATGCTTCATATATGCGGACACAGGTACACGATCAAGTGGTTGCTCTTCAGTATATGCCTTTCGAGCTTCAGTTAGCAAACTTCTTCACAAAGGCACAGACCAAAACCTAGCATCGTTTTTACCTCTCCAAACTCCATGTTGTTGATCCACCATAAGTTTGAGGGGGATGTTAGATATATCCCATATAGCTGTGTAATTACCCTGTTGTGTAAGAGGCTTCCTGCATATGTGATATACCTGTACATGTATATGTATTGGCCCATTGGCTTTATGATGAATACAAGTGCTATTCATAACATTATGGATGGTGCACGGTTTATACAAAGTTGACTAGCAAGTCTTAGGAATGTGGACATTGTAACAAACGACAAGGCTCATATCACTATACAGGAAAAATATTGTTTCCCAACTCTACATATGCTGAAATGGTTATTACGAAAGTAGAGGCTTAAACTATTCGGAGAACAGATAGAAACCATGATAGACGCTAAAAGCATACCAGAGGCAGCTGCTCCACAAAGCACTCCCCATACAAGCGGCGGCCATGTCACTGGTTTTGTAAGTTGAAGACGGATCTTCCATATGTCCTATGAACACCATGTGAAAGGGATTGATGAGCAATGTATCATTTCCAGTTTCTAGACACAAATAGCTAGATTGCAAAAAGGTTATAGAGGTGTATATGTTATCAATTTCTAAGGACCATAAAAGATGTGCTTGAAAAATACAGAATACTCCAAATGGATTGACAATTTTCTCTTTTTGATTTTTTTTTTTGTCATTTGGAACCTTCTATTACAATAATCGCTGGTACTTAACTTTACTTGCTATGGAACAATGTCCCATCTTCTAAACACAAAGTAATTGGATGTGTACGGGGGGATAGTATGTAAAGCATGTCAGGCTATTCAAGAATTGCACCATTGCCCGCAAACAGGTCAGAGTGTTTATCTATTATACACAAGTGAAATGATTACATGAACAGCATGCCTTTTGGGTTGGTAACGTAGCACACAGATACACATAATGCTCACATCTAACCATAAGAAGCAAGTGCGTGAGGCATAGAAGGAAATTGCTCGAATGCCCTCGCGAAAGGTGAAAAGCACAATTTTCAACATCCAAAACCAGGCATTTTCACTATGAACGCTAGTGCGTGTGGAAAATTGGCAATCCTACTGCAAACACACCAGTTACTGGTGCCGAAACCATCAAATGCATATAGCTCTACATTTGCTGCTAAATCTCCAATTCAACACTGCCCAACCAACCAACTAATAGACCACTCCAATCTGCACATATATACTGCGATGAAAATCCAGTACTGCATGGGAAGCGAACGGATTGAAGACTCACGTTCTCTTGCTTGGCGCCCTTGATGCCGAGCAGCTGGTTGAAGCTCGACCCGGAAGCCGGCGCCTTCTCCGGAGCCTTCGACTTCGCTGCGCAACCAAACCCAACGCACCAAGCAAGCACATTAGGAATCGAAACAACCAACAATCAATCACCCAACAAATTAAGCTTTGCAGAGCGACGCGCACGCACTTTCCTTGGCGTCGGCCTCGGCCGCGCGGACAACCGGGAACGGCCGCCTTCCTGCAAGCGAGCTCACATGCATCGGTTACACAGCACCCGGCTGCTTACATACGAAATAAGCTAGAGGGAGAAGAGGGGTGGTGCGGGCCGTACGGTTGAGGCGGAGAGGAGAAGGGGGCGGTGGGGAGAGGAGCCGCAGAGGAGGGCGGAAGGCGGCGGCGGAAGAGGAGGTGACGGCGGCGGCTAGGAGGTGGGAGGTGGCCATGGGGGAGAGAAGAGGAGGCAGCTGCTTGCTGTTTGGACGGAGCGGAGTGGGAATGTGGGAGCCTGGGAGGATAACACTCCGCTGTCTCTGTCGTGGGGCCTTCTCGCTGTGCCCGCGGAAGAAAAGGGGTTGTCAGTCCTATGGTTTGTGCACATTTGAGCATTTAGTTTTTAGGTTCGGCTCCGCACTCCGTTTTTCCTGCTTTTTTTTACTGTTTTGGGCTTTTTTATTTTTTTTTCTCTTATTCTTTTATATTATCCATAATAATGTTACTTTTTTTCCTTTTTTTAATTTTTTAAAATTTAATTACGCTCGAAAAGTTCACAATAGGTACAATACAAAAATAAGCTTCAGACAGTGCCAAACAGTGCAAAAAGTATGACGGATATTCTCAAATGAGCACTGCCCAAATGGGTCATGATGTCTCAGTCCATGGGTCGAGACGATGATGCAGGCACAGCCCAGCGGGCATTGACACCATGTTAGGCTAGCACATGTCCGTTTAGCCCAATGGGCTAAGTAGGCCCGGCTAGCCCGTTTCGGCCCGAAAATTTTTTAAATGCAATAATTCTAAAAATGTGTAGAATTCAAAAAGGATATAATAAATTATAAAAATATAATAATGAGCATTATTAATGTTTACATGGTCGTCTTTTTAAAAATTTGCCAAGAGAAAACTCAACTTGAGAAAATCTTAGCAAAAAAATAAAAAGTGCCGCATATAGCTTAACAGTACATGTAAAAAATCAGAAAAGGTACAATATATACATCGATGCTATAAGAAGCATTGACATCATCTAGATAAAGATTGTTGAACACGTGTTTCAACTCCGAATTTTCCACATAGTGTTGAGCTCATGTATCATTTTGTTCCTAGTCTTTCACTGTAAGAAGTACTTCCACCATCTCACTCGTGATATTTATTCTTTTCTTTTCCAATATTTTTCTAGAAAGATTGAAAGCAGACTCGGAAGAAATTGTTGAGACATGAACGGTTAACATATCATGTGCTAACATGGATAGCACCGGATATGTTAGCTTATGCTCGTGCCACCATCAAAAAATGTTGAAGTCCTTTGCATAGTAGTCCATAGGATCACTGGCCAGAAAGACTAATAGTTGCCAACAGGCACTGATACAGATTGCTCTACCACTTAACGTGTAGAGCTTGATCTTCTGGAGATCCTGGTGCACCAAAGATTTGCCCCACATATTTGACTTCTTACATGTGGTGGGTGCTAGTAGAGATCATTGCAAGCGAATTCACTGAAACTTATATTCGTACTTCCGATAAACTTCAAGCAATTTAGTACGAAACAAATGAAAAATGATTAGAATAATCTATCCCTACAGCATCACCAACAAGTGAAAGAATGTTAGTAAATCATGCAAATTTAGCTCTTGGATCTAAAATAAATGCAAATACGTATAAATACAGAATCTTTTTCCAATGTTTCAAATATTTGTTTTTATAGAACACATAGCTTCTCGTAATGTTATGTCATCTTCATTAGCTTTTAAGTGACCCGTAATCATAAGAATATGATGCACAATTAAAGAAAATATTGAATAGTACAATGCGGAAAAGGCAATAGTGCTTTTGTAAAAGAGTTCCAAAAATGCTAGTAACGTCTCAATAACATACCAGTGCTGCTCAGTCAATAGTGTGTTGCTGTCATGGTTGTGATAGTGCATGTAGATAAAAACAGAAAATGAGGGTCTATCAAAACATCAAAATAAAATAAAATACAAATTCAAAAACATTTCTTCAAAACATGAATTTCAAAACCAAAATATCAAAATTTGAATCCTAAATTTTATAATCTTAAATTCATGCAATTTAATTTTTCAAATTTGGATTTTGAAATTCCATTTTTCAAAAATTTAAATCTTAAAATCCAAAATTTTTGAATTTCAAAAATTCAACTTCAAAATTTTAAATTTTATAAATTCAAATATTTAAGGCGCCAAACTTAAATTTTAAAATTAAAATGATCAAAAATCCAAAATTTGAACTTTTGAATCATAAGAATAGAATGTTTGAATGTTGCAATTTTAAATTGAGAGAATTTAAATTGTAAAATTCAGTTTTCAATATAAAATATATAAATGTTAACCTTCAATGTTTGAAATTTCAAATTATATAATTAAATTTTATGGACTTGTTGGTTTGAGTTATGAAATATTTGAACTATTATAAAAACCATTTTGTAGTTTCTTTCAAACCAACCAAACATTAGAATCTTATATTACTAATAATGTGTTACTGGTAATCAAATTGAGGGGAATATTAGATTAAAGAGAATGTGAAAGTATGCATACCAAACGCACCCTATAGTGTAAAATGTTTTGTAGTATGAGATAAACTGAGTTCCACCTTACTGGCATATCCATACCGAACTTTCAACAGTAGTTCTTTGATATTGCAATTCACTGGTTAAAATTATTTACAAAATAAATTGCATCGTGAAAAGCTTGATGATATGGATCCAACCACTTTAAAGCATATTTAAATATAGGATTAATAATATGGTAGACACATCGCTTATGTAGCAAGACGGATTCGACATATGTACTAAATAACAAAGTGAGAACATCCATTACCATGGAGTTTACTGCACCATTGTCTAGGGTAATTGTAAAAATATTGTTTGTCAGACCAAAATCTTCCATGAGCTTCATAATACATTATGCAATATTATCACCCGTATGTGCTATGTCAGTTTGTTTAAAGCCTATGATTCTCTTTTCAATACCTAGTCATTGTTCACGTAATGAGCAATTACACTAAGATAATCCTCCCTAAACCAACCACTCCATATGTCCGAGGTCAAGGCCACAAAAATGTACAGGTTTCAAAGAGTCATTTCATTTTAGAACGATCATTGTTATAATATTTAACTAAATCTCTAGTTATTATCTATCTAGAAACTAAAGAAAATGAAAGATTATGAGCAATTCTAAATGGGTTATGAGCAGTTCTAATGTAGTTTTCGAACGCTTGTAATTCACCAAAGTTTAAAGGTAGATGTTGTGTGGTAATTAAATGAATTACAGATTATCGAGCTACCTCAGGATTATAATCCCAGTTATGTACCATTAGAGTTGAACTGTAGCTGTGTCTGCCTCATGGCTATGCCTTGTTTTCTTTACATCTTTAGGCATATTTGTGCAAGTGTCTGGTTGCACCTGTAGACTTTGCAGACAATTCATGATGATAAATTTAAAAAAAACACATGTACCTGAGCTTCGGCCTCGTCTCGATTTATTGTCTTGTCAAAATCTTGCCACACCTCTCACCTGCTGGGTCTAGACCTCTTTGCTATGGTGCTTGCAAATGCAGCGGCACTCGTAGAGCCTGATGATAGTACAACCAGGGTTTGCTCTCCCATTTGAGGTGAAGACAGAGGCGGCGACGTTTAATTCTCGAAGGATAAAAGATCTTCCTTATAAATTCCATATTCACTCGTAGGAAAATTATCAAAAATTTTCATGGAAAAATGTAAAAACTACAAAATGCAAATAGAAAATTACACTATTACCTATTTTATATCACAACAAACAAAAGTAAGAATAATGTAAATATATGAAAAAGTAGTATTTTTACATCTTTTCTTGACTGTAGTCGGATTTTGAATTTTTGGATTTTTGACAAAAATATTTTGAATTTTGCCAAATTATCACAAATTTTATCGAAACTTTCACAAGAGAATTTGGAGAAGAGATTGAAGGATTGAGTGTGGCTAAATGAGGGGGTATGCTGCCTATTTATAGAAAAATGATATTCTTGAACTTTTTTCGTATTTTTAAACTCCCAAATGGCTAGAAATTTAAAAAATTCAATCGTTTATCGGGCTAAATGGGCCACATCGTGCTAAACGGGTTGTGCCCACCATCCCGTGATAGGATAAACGTGCCTAACAATCGGTTTTTTGTGCCTAATAGGCTAACGTGCTATCGGGATTAACGTGCGTAATGGGTTGCTGTGCCTACTGGGCCATGTCGTGCCTACCGTGCACATGTCGGGCCATTCTAGGCCTAGCACTATTCATACTGTGTTGTGCCGGCACACTGGGCCAGGACGGCAGCCCAAGCACGGCCTAACACCTTCGTGTCGTGCTAGCCTAGCATGATACCATCACGGGTTGTGCCTACAGTAGCGAGCTGTGAGCTAGCACAGCAAGCATGACCCTTTTGGCTACCTCTAGTTTGGACTTCAGACAAATTTCTCATCGAATGAATGAGGGATTTTTTTTTTGAAAAATCTTATGTGTATTTTTCAAATGCTAATACTTTGTTTCAAATATATATTGCTCAAATTGGTCTCAAATACACACACTAACCAATTATCTCTTCTAATTATATGTGTACCTTTGACCACTAGTATTATCTCTTCTAATTATGTGGGATAGTTGAAAGTGGGAGGGGATAACGTCACTATTTTGGGGGTTTCTTGGTGTGCGTGTGGAAACCAAAGAGTTAGGACTAAGAGGTTTTAAAAATCTACTCAATTCTAGAGGGGGGTGAATAAGAGGTTTTAAAAATCTTGCCTAATTAAATAAGTTAAGACTAAGATTGTTAGGCAATTATGCTAAGACAACCAAAACTACTCAATTGTAGCAATGTTAAACAATTGATATAGTAGCAAATCTCAACAACTAGCAAATATAATCAAATTGCTTATCAAAAGTAAATGCTAAGAGAGACTGAGAAATCATCACAATAAGATGCACGATGTTTTTCTGTGGTATCGAAAACTTGCCGATCTTCACTAGTTCACGTTGAGAAAAACCCAAGCGCTCTTGAACTGGCTCCACAAATTAAGCCTTGCTTCTCGATCACTAGTGGTAGCTCTTCCTCCTTTCCGGAGATGGCGAGCTCCAAACCACTCACAACTTGGCTCAGGCTTCTTCACAATCTTCCTTGAAGAAGCCACCGGGCAATCAACCTTCCCGTCGTCTAGGTGTCGGCAAGCACCAAGAAAATAGATCGATGATTCCATTTGACGACGCTCAAATGCAATTGGATCAACTAGAATTAAATGCACTTGAAAATCTCTCCACTACTCAAAATGAGTGCTCAAGTGAGAAAAGAGAGTGGAGTGAATGCTCTAGGGCTCAAAATGATCAATGCAAGTTCAGCAGCTTACCCAAAGGCAGGTGGAGGGGTATTTATACCCTCACCAACCAAAACTAGCCGTTGCTAAAAATTAATTTAAAAAATCAGGGAAATCGGAACTACCACCGTGGTAAGTGCGGAACTACCACACTTTACTGTAGCACACAGTAACGGCTATGTCAGACGATTCAAAACTAGACGTTGGAATTTAGAGCGGTACTTCCGCCGTTATAAGTGCGGTACTACCGCACTGTGGTAGTTCCGCGGGGCGGTGCGGTACTACCGCACTGCGGTTGTTCCGCTGTGTTGACTCTGGTACTTCTGATTTCTGGTCAGTTAAGTTTTTCTCGGTGTGCTCTCTGGAAAAAACATACCGGAATCGGTAGTTCCGCAGTACCGTGCGGTACTACCGCACTGCGGTAGTTCCGCCATTGAAAATTCGGTACTACCGATTTTTGTTGAGTTTAAGTCCCCGAAAACGTGCTCTTTGGAAAAAAAACGTACCGCACAAAATCCGGTACTACCGCATAGAGGTAGTGCCATTGTTTATCTGTGAAACTACCGCAGATCGCGATAGTTTCGCGATGAGTGTCTTGATACTACCGATTTTTCTGAGTGAGCACAGTGAGTTTTCAAACTTGTTTTCAAATGCATGCATGATCCTAAGTTGATCCAATATGCACCAAAATATGCTATCAAGCTACTTTCAAGGATATCTCTTAATAGTACGGTATCTAAACTATAATCTGGTCTTCTGCCATTTCTCCTAAAACCGGTAAAACAAAAACGATCCTATATTTCACGTACCTTGGCTCTTGGCTCTTTTCGAGTCCATTTTTCATGCAGCTTGTTCTTGTCTATTGCACATAAGGGACTTTTTCTATACAAGCTTAGCACACGCACTAGTCCCATATTCATAAATCGTCATTAATTACCAAAACCCTAAACTTAGGGGCCTAGATGCTTTCAATCTCCCCCTTTTTGGTAATTGATGACAACACTTGAATTTTTAAGTGAGAAGAAAGATTTTGAATATACTACTTGCATGAGAATAAGTTGCATACTCTGTTTTTGAGTTTTGAAAGGAGAGTTGAATCTTTCCATTTGTTACAAAAGCTAAAAAGATTCAATTTCTTTTTAAAGTCAATTTTTGAAACTCTCCCCCTAAATATATGCATGGATTGCGTATATGAACAATAGATATGGTAGGTCTTAATGAAACATGAATTTCAAGAAGGTGTGATATGCAAATGATACCAATACTTGAAATTTTATATGGCACTGATGATCATGAACAGAAATTTAGATTTTCATAAAGCTAAAGCGAAAGCATAAAGATCATTACATAGCACGTTGTTCATAACACATAGATAATAAAGACGATGAAAATAAGCATTCAATGTGTTATTACACCCCATAGTCTTTTACATAAATAGATAACGAAAGATGACTTGTTATCTTGTCCTTTCTCTTCTTTTTCTCCCTTCAGTACTTCTCCCCCTTTGGCATCAAGGTACCAAAAAGGTCACTTCTGAGGGTCCTGTTCCTGAGCTTGAGGAGAAGCATCACGGCGACGGCGCTGGCGACGCTCGTAGTGGCGTGGAGCGACGGTGGTCTCAAGCACTGTCATCCTGTCACCGAGGGAAGAGATGGCAGTCGAAAGAGAAGATACATCCCCGGACAAAGCGGAGTACTGCTCAGTGAGAGAGGAGATGTTGCCACTCATGGTGGTCATACTGTCTGTCATGGTAGTCATACTACCACTCAGACCCATGACCGCAGAATAGAGCTGGGCCATTGTCACCTCATCTCCTTGCTGCCCCTGCTGCTGCGAGGAAGAAGCGCTAGACTGTGCTGTTGGGCGTGGAGGTATCGAAACTGAGGGCTTCTCTCTTGGCTTGTACGGCTTGTGCACGCCCCCTTTCCCGCCTTTGAAGGGTCCGATCTTGTATATGATCAAAACCATGATGTAGGGAGCATAGTTGATACGGCGGCTTCGATCATTCTTTGAAGCGTCCATTTCACGAATCATCAGATCAATCACATCAAACTTAGTGCCTGTAGTGATATACTGAATCAGGTTCCAAACATGCCCTCTTATGGGGTCGTAGTTTCCGCTCTTGGGCAGAATTGTGTGATTGATGATTCAGTTGATTAGACTTGGTATTGGACGTAGACCGTGAAGCTTGTCCAACACAAATTTTATAGTCCAATCATAAAATGCTGAGCACTGATGTAGTGGGATCGCTGGTCTATCAAATACTTTCTCATGAGCACTTGAGAAGGTGTTCAATGCTGCCTCAAACTCTACCTTGTTTGCACTCATATACTAATCTCCAAACATCCACTCGAGGTTCTCGAAGTTTGGAGATATCCAAAGTGTAGCATAAAACTGGTGGATTACTTCCTCATTATAATCCGACTTGAGTGAAACCAAGTGTAGAAGCCCATTACTGAAACATACGCCAGGCTCCTTCAAACATGTCCAATCTGTCAATATAATCCCAGTTCACATACTTATGATCAGCAAATTTGTTGTTCATATAAATTTCTTCATACACCTGCTCCTGGAACTGTGTATGGAACTTAGGATTTTCTGTGTTCTTGGGAAGCACAAACTACCGACGATGCCTGAGAATGGCGTAGTCATCGCTAGACATGCGATGGATGTCCCTACGCTCATTTGCAGCTGGTCCAGTGTCCTCCTCCTCCTCTTCTCTTCTTCTCATGCTTCCTCAGGTATTTGACTGTCAAAGGAGGAATTCATGTACCGATCAGACTCGGTTTCGGAACCATTGGGAGTTCCATTGTCGCTGCCCTCTGGAGTCCTCTCAGGAAACTCCTCATGATCAGGCTCAACAGGAGGCAAAACTGGAGAAAATTTCTGTCGAGACGAGCCTTGGCCTGCACTTCCACCACTAGCATAAACCTTCTTTGAGGCATTTCATATTTTCTCGGTCACTTTCTTGAGAGCGTTTCTTATTTTGGGAGCCATCTTGAAAACAGAATAATATTGAAGTCAAGGAAGTGCTAAGAGATGAGAAAATTAGGTTGAAATTGAATGTAGACATCATGTTGCAATTTCAGGAAAATCGGTAGTTCCGCAGCCAGGGGAGGTAGTACCGGGGTGCGGTAGTTCCGCTGCACCTAGCGGTAGGACCGGTGTAGGTGCGGAAGTACCGCCCAGCGGTAGTACCGCACCTTCGAGCAGTATTACCGTTTTTCCTGAAACTTTCTAGGACAATTTTAATCTATGATTATGAGTGATGTTTTTGATGGATATGATCCAATAGAAAGATGTTAAATCATCTAACATTACTAAACATACTAATTTGCCCAAGAATCTATCAATAAAATTATCTACATTTCAAATTTAACCTAGCTTCACAAAAGTGTTCGAAAGGAGAGGAAACTTGAAGTTTGATCCGAAGTACCTAAAGGAAGGGAAGAGGTGAACTCTTGTGATGCAGAATCAAGCCCAAGAACGGAGAAAACCGCACCGGATTTGGAGATTGGGTGAGGGATTTTTCAGTGTTCTTGGAGGTGAGAGAGAGAGAAGGTTTTTCGGGTGAATGAAGTTATGAGGAAAGAGGGAACGGTTTTGGAACGAAATGGGAGAGAATCCCAGAAGTAATCGCCCTCTTTATGAAAAATCGGTACTTCCGCCCTTACCAGCGGTATTACTACACAACGGTAGTACCGCGCCTGGCTGAGGTATTACCGCACTGCGATAGTACCGCATATACAACAGCGGTAGTTCCGATTGTTCTAGGACTTGCTGATTTTGAGATTGGACTGAGATTATATGCAAATGATCCCTAGTTTTGCACTCAAGGAAGACTCATTCGGAATCATTATGCATTAGAGAACTTATTTGAAGTCTAATAAAATAGTTTTTATGAAAATACAAGATTTTAGCAAAAATCTTCGATAAATCACCATAAAAATGCTCAAATGACTAAAATAGCACCCAAACATATGCAATAACGGTTCAAGCAATATTTGAGAAGTCTAAAACATTTAATTCATTCATCAACTTGCAAAAATAGTTTTCATCTAATGGTTTAGTGAAAATATCAGCTAGTTGATCCATGGTTCTTATGTGGCTAATTTTAATATCCCCCTTACCAATATGATCTCTCAAGAAATGGTGTCTAATATCTATATGCTTGGTTCTTGAGTGTTGGACAGGGTTATTTGCTATTTTCACTGCACTCTCATTATCACACAAAAGAGGCGTTTTTCCAAATTTGATTCTATAATCCATCAAGGTTTGCCTCATCCATAATAATTGTGCACAACAAATACTCACGGAAACATATTCGGCTTCGGCGGTTCAAAGTGCTACGGAATTTTGTTTCTTTGAGGACCAAGATACTACTGACCTTCCTAGCAATTGACAACTTCCCGAGGTGCATTTTCTATCCACTTTACAACCCGTATAATCGGAATTCGAATATCCAATTAAATCAAATTTATCACCTTTTGGGAACCACAAGCCTATACTAGGGAAATATTTTAAGATCTTAGAATTATCTTTACGGCCACTAAATGACACTTTTTTGAAGATGCTTGAAACCTTACACACAAACACACACTAAACATAATATCGGGTCTATATGCGGTAAGATAAAACAACCTACCTATCATAGATCTATAAAGCTTTAAATCTACCGACTTACCTCCTTCGTTGAGGTCTAAATGCCTGTTGGTTGCCATGGGAGTCTTGATGGGCTTTGCGTCCTCCATGCCAAACTTTTTGAGTAAATCTCTTGCGTACTTAATTTGGCTAATGAAGATTCCATTCTTTAGTTGTTTGATTTGAAGTCTAAGAAAATAACTTAATTCACCTATCATGGACATCTCAAACTCTCTAGATATCATATCACCAAATTCTTTACAAAAGTCTTGATTAGTAGAACTAAATATGATATCATCAACATAAATTTGACATACAAATAATTTATTTTCAATAATCTTAGTAAATAATGTAGTGTCAACCTTCCTGATTTTAAATCCTTTAGAGAGTAGAAAATCTCGAAGGCGCTCATACCATACCCTAGGGGCCTGTTTTAAATCGTATAGCGCTTTAGAGAGTTTATACACATGATTTGCATTCTTATGATCCTCAAATCTGGGAGGTTGCTTAACAAATACAAGTTCAGTTATTTTTTCATTTAGAAATGCACTTTTAACATCCATTTGATAAAGTTTGATATCAAAACATGATGCAAAAGTAAGCAAGATTCTAATTGACTAAATTTTAGCTACAGGAGCAAAAGTTTCATCATAATCTAATTCCTCGACTTGAGTAAATCCTTGAACTACTAATCTTACTTTGTTTCTTACCACAATTTCATTTTCATCTTGTTTGTTGCGGAAGACCCATTTTATGCCAATTACATTATGCTCCTTGGGTCTCTCTACCAAACTCCACACATCATTCCTTGCAAAGTTGTTTAGCTTCTCATGCATGGTATTAACCCAATCGGGGTCATCTAGAGCATCATCTACAAGCTTGGGCTCAAGAGAAGAAAAAAAAGAGAAATGTTCAAAAAAAGAAGCAAGTCTAGAGCGAGTTTGAACCCCCTTACTCACATCACCCAATATTTGGTCTATTGGGTGATCTTTGTTCAAAGCATTGTGAATTCTTAACGGTTGAGGTTGCTCTTCCTTTTCTTCATCTTGAACTTGAATGGTGCTAGGTTTGGAACAGGTAGGGGGTTGAACTTGTGTTAATGAAGGTGGTTCACTTGTATCTTCCTTTGGCTTGATACTTTCAATTTGCATATTTTTCATAGCCTTCCTTAATCCTTCATCACCAACATCATCTAAATTTTCTTACTCTTCTTGAGAGCCATTAGTCTCATCAAATTGAACATCATATGACTCTTCAATTATACCTGAATTTTTATTGAAAACTCTATATGCTTTGCTATTGGAAGAATAATCTAAAAGAAATCCTTCATCACACCGACTTTGAAATTTTGAGAGTTGAACACCTTTTCTTAGAATAAAGTATTTACATCCAAATATTCTATAGTAAGAAATGTTTGGCCTCTTTCCCATGAGAAATTCATAAGAAGTCTTTTTCAATAGACGATGTAAATAAATGCGGTTTATAGCATGACAAGCGGTATTGATAGCTTCCGTCCAAAAGATATCAGAAGTATTATATTCATCAAGCATTGTCGTAACCATTTCAATTAGTGTACGATTTTTCCTCCCTACTAGTCCATTTTGCTCCGGAGTGTAAGTGGTGGAAAATTCATGCTTTATTCCAAATTGCTCACAAAAATCTTCAATTTTTGCATTTTTGAACTCGGAACCATTATCACTCCTAATTTTCTTTATATTAAAATCAAATTCATTTTGGGCCCTTTTTTTGCAAAGCTTTTGAAATTCTCGGGGACATCACTGTTGTCATTTAGGAAGAAAATACATGTATATCGGGAATAATCATCCACAATGACTAAATAATAGCTATTGCCCCCTAAGCTCTTTTAAGCTGTTGGCCCGAACAAATCCATATGTAAGAGCTCTAATGGTCTAGATGTCGATATGATACTTTTGGAAGGATGAGAATTAGCCACTTGTTTTTCGGCTTGACAAGAACTACAAAGCTTGTTTTTCTCAAACTTTACATCCTTCAAGCAAACAACTAAATCATTTTTGAAAAACTTTTTAAGTTGAATCATGCTCACATGACCTAACCTCCTATGTCATAACCATCCCAAAGAGCTTTTAGCTAATAAACAAGTTTTTAATCTCGAATCATTTGAATTGAAATCTACTAAATAAAGATTTCCAAAATGAAAACCTTTAAAAACAAATTTATTATCCTTTTCTTTTGAAATAGAAACACCATCTTTTGAAAATGAGTAAATTAAGCCTAGATCACATAATTAAGCAATAGATAGCAAATTAAAATTTAATATTTCTATCAAAGAGACATTAGAAATGGAAAAGTCATTAGAGATAGCTATTTTACCCAATTCTAATACATTTCCTTTGCTATTATCGCCGAATGTAATCTTTTTGTTGCTTCCATTCTCAAAAGTGGTGAACATTTTTCAGTCACCGGTCATATGTTGAGTGCATCCGCTTTCCAACACTCAATGCCGACCACCGGTCTCGTAGTTCATCTACAAAAGAAAATCAAGTTCTTTCAGATACCCAAATTTGTTTGGGTCCTTGAAGATTAGTGACCAAGGCTTTAGGCACCCAAATAACATTCTTTTTAGCACCTAAAATTGAAATACCAATAAATTTTGCAGCAACCTTACCACTACTAGATTTTTTAAGTAAATAGTAAGAATCATACAAAGTAGTGGAAGCAATTTTATTTTCTTAGTTTTGATTACCAATGGGCCTTACAAACCTTGTGACACTTTTCGAGGGCTTTTTACCTTTCTTGGGCACATACCCAACTCCCTCCTTATTGAATGAGCACCTTTGTTCACTCAATAATTTGTCAAGCGTGGCCTTCCCCTTGAAGCATCTTTCTAAACTTTTATTTAATTGAACAACTTGTTGTTTTAATTTACAATTTTCAACAACAAGTTCTTCATCACAAAGATTAATAAAATCATTAATACTTGAACTACAAGACATAGCATTTAAGTCATCACATGAAGTGGAAGTATGGATTTTAGCAATCTCTACTTTAGGCATATCATCAAGAATATCACAATTAATTCCAATACTAGAGGAAAATTTGGTATATGTTTCTTGGAGAAACAAGTCATGAGCTTCCTTTAGCTCCTCAAAAGAATCTTTTAGAGAGCGGTATTCTCTCCTTAGATCTTTTTACTTTGACTTTTCTTTTCCAAGAAATTCATTCAAGTTAATAAGTATATTTATAAATTCATCATATGAAGGTTCATTATCATTATTACTAGTTTTTACCTTTTCTTGCTTAGCCATGAGGCATGTTGGGGTTGAGAAGAGTAATGGAGCCTCCTTGATTGCTATCCTAACAAGTCTCTTCTTCTTGGGAGACTCATCATCTTCGGAGTTGGAATTCGAATAGTCTTCATCGGAATTCCACTCTCCAATATGGGCTTCGTTCTTTCTATCTTTGTGAAGCCTCTTGAAGAGCTTCTTCTTGGAGTTGAATTCCTTCTTTTTGGATGATTTACCTTTGTCATCCTTTCTTGTCGGGCATTGAGAGGCAATGTGCCCCTTCTCGTCACACTCGTAGCAACGGATGTTGCTATAGCACTTGTTGTCATTGAATGAGTGTCCTTTCTTATTTGATCCTTGATTTTCATTCCAGTAGGGATGTCTCCTCATAAATCTTTTCATTCTTACAAGGAGGGTCATTTCCTCCTCGGGGTCCTCTTCTTCATCTTCGGATTCCTCACTTGATACCGCTTTGGCTTTGAAAGCGATGATTTCTTGCCCTTGGAGGAGGATTGCTCTAAGAGCTCCTCCTTATCCTTCTTGTACAACTCATTAGTAATGAGATTACCCAAGAGTTGAGTTGACGTCATTCTTTGCAATTCGGGTGAGTTGAGAAAGAGGGTCACCAATACCTCGTACTTTTGCGGCAACGCCCTAAGCATTTTTTCTCATAATATCAAGATCGGTTAGTGACGTGCCGAGACCCTTGAGCTTATTTACAATATTGTTTAAGCGAGAGTACATCTCGTTGATACCCTCGTGCGGCAACATTGTAAATGTTTCATATTTTATCCGTAGCCAATGCAATTTGGCTTTCTTGACCGTAGATGTTCCCTCATGGATTTTTGAGAGGGTTGTCCAAATAGTATGAGCAGTTTCTAAATTGCTTACCCTATTGAACTTATCCGCGTTCAATGCTCCAAATAATGCATTCATTGCTTGGGCATCGAAATAAGAATTACGCGTATCTTGATCTGTGAGGTGTAATGCTCGGACTCATGGCTTTAAGATAAATTGACATTCTAATTTTTTTAATAAAAATAATTAGTGCCATCAAATTATGGTGCCTTGCCTATTGCAATCCCTTCGTTAGCCATACTTTTATCTCTAGACGGTTAAGTCTAATAAATAAGAGACCAAGCTCTGATACTACTTATAGGATCAAGGATGACCGACTAGAGGGGGTGAATATGAGGTTTTAAAAATCTTGCCTAATTAAACAACTTAAGACTAAGATTGTTAGGCAATTGTGCTAAGACAACCAAAGCTACTGAATTCTAGCAATACTAAACAATTGATATAGTAGCAAATCTCAACCACTAGCAAATATAATCAAATTGCTTATCAAAAGTAAATACTAAGGGAGACAGAGAAATGATCACAATGAGATGTGCGATGTTTTCCCGTGGTATCGAAGACTTGCCGGTCTTCACTAGTTCACATTGAGAAAAGCCCAAGCACTTTTGGACTGACTCCACAAATTAAGCATTTCTCCTCGACCACTAGTGGTAACTCTTCCTTCGCTCCGGAGATGGCGAGCTCCAAACCACTCACAACTTGGCTCGGGCTTCTTCACAATCTTCCTTGAAGAAGTCACCGGACAATCAACCATCCCGCCGTCTAGGTGCCGGCAAGCACTAAGAGAATATACTGGTGATTTCGCTTGACGGCGTTCAAGTGCAATTAGATCAACTAGAATTAAATGCACTTGAAAATCTCTCCACTACTCAAAATGAGTGCTCAAGTGAGAAAAGAGAGTGGAGTGAATGCTCTAGGGCTCAAGATGATCAATGTAAGTTTAGCAGCCTGCCCAAAGGCAGGTGGAAGGGTATTTATACCCTCACCAACAAAAATTAGCCGTTGCTAAAAATTAATCTGAAAAAATTAGGAAAATCAAAACTACCATCGTAGCAAGTGTGGAACTACCGTACTTTATTGTAGCACACAGTAACGGCTATGTCAGACGATTCAGAACTAGCCGTTGGAATTTAGTGCGGTACTTTCGCCGTTATAAGTGCAGTACTACCGCACTGCGGTAGTTTCGTGGGGTGGTGCAGTACTACCGCACTGCTGTTGTTCCGCCATGCTGAGTCCGGTACTTCCGATTTCTGGCCAGTTAAGTTTTTCTCGTGGTGCTCTCTGAAAAAAGCATACCAGAAATCGGTAGTTCTGCAATATCGTGTAGTACTACCGCACTGCGATAGTTCCGCCATTGAAAATCCGGTACTATCGATTTTTGTTGAGTTTAAGTACTTGGAAGGGTGTTCTCTGAAAAAAACGTACCGCACAAAATCCGGTACTACCACACAGAGGTAGTTCTGCTGTTTGTACGCCGGAACTACCGCACTGTGGTAGTTTCGCCGTAGTGTGCGGTACTACTGATTTTTCTGAGTGAGCACAGTGAGTTTTCAAACTTGTTTTCAAATGCATGTATGATCCTAAGTTGTTCTAATATGCACCAAAACATGCTATCAAGCTACTTTAAAGGATCCCTCTTAATAGTACGGTATCTAACCTATAATCTAGTCTTCCATCATTTCTCCTAAGACCGGTAAAACAAAAACGATCCTATATTTCACGTACCTTGGCTCTTGGTTCTTTTCGAGTCTATTTTTCATGCAGCTTGTTCTTGTCTATTGCACATAAGGGACTTTATCTATACAAACTTAGCACACGCATTAGTCCCATATTCATAAATCGTCATTAATTACCAAAACTCTAAACTTAGGGGTCTAGATGCTTTCACCTCCAACCATGCAGTCTTTGCCATCCACTTTGGTGGTTGACAACTCTTCCTTAATGCCAGTCGACAACCCTTCCTCTTTGCCAATGGAAGCCCTCTCGTCAGGGTTGGAGAAAGACCATGCGAAGAGGGTATAGAGCGACACTCCTCTTGCCCATTTAGTGGATAGGCCTCTTGAAGTAGGGAGCTCAACATGAAAATCTTCAAAGAAGAAGCGCTCATCCCACATGCATACACTAAGAAGTGCTCGTTTGGCTTCCAAGGTGAAAATTAAATGACCCATTGGGGAGTGGACGACACAAGGTAGATTGCTGAGGAAGTTAGGCATCCTAAAAAGGGTGACGATGAAGTGGGTGAACAAGCCATTGTTAGATATTTGGAGGTCCTACTCCTCAAGCTTGATTGTGGCCATTCTATCTGGACCGGGCATGCACACCATGGTCACCAATAAAACTTGTCTTATTTAGCTCCTAGTAACTAAGCTCATCTTTTAAAAAGCAAAAGGCAAAGCAAGGAATGAAAAGAGATCACACACCCTACTTGGATCAATTCAAAACATGAAAGAGACAACGCCAAACAAAATAGATTGCAGATGTTGCATTGTCGCATGCAGCAACATCAGCCAGCATCGAATGTAGCCTCATAAAGTCCAAAAGCTCATATCCTAACACTAGCTAGGTTCGTATGCTCGTAGTAAGTCACGAGAGTATAGTTTCCTATGCAAACTATCCTTCTTTTGGTGCAAATCTTTATAAATCCTTCATTAGGATCCCACTTGGGCATTGTTGGAGCCAAGAATTAGAGATGATAGGGACCAAATAAGTCACAAAATGCAACAATATTTGATAAGACTAGGGGCCAAGTAGTACTAAGTAGTACCGATACTATCAAATTCTGTCAAAATCTTAAGAGCTAAAATGCAAACTTTGATATCATAAGGGGACCATGACCCTCACTAGCTCGTTCACCGGGGGGCTACTGGAGTTGCTCGACGCAAGTTGCTGACTCATTTAGCTTGACGTGTCGATGAGCAGGCTCTCTGGCCCGATTCCTCTCTGGCTCTCCTCTTTCCCTGTGCCCTTGCAAGTGCTTCCCATCCCCACGAAGGCAAATGGTGGGCATTCTGGTATAGGGACACAGTGGTGATAATCTGCCTTGTGTGTAGCTTCTTCTTTGTGCTAGTTGGTTTGTTTGGTGTTTGGTATACAAGGGTATATATGCTCCTCAAGAGCAAGATGTGGGCAGAGGCTGGTATGTGAGGGAGAGTACATATGTTCCTCAAGAACAAAATATTTCTTACAAGCCAATCAGGTCAAGGATATAATTCCATCAATATGCTTACTTTGAGGCATATTTGATTAAAGCGAAACACTAGAATCTTTAGAAACCCTTTGAAGAATTTGTCTAAGCTTATCAAGGAATTTAAGGAGGAGTGCAATCTGTGGAAGTTTGCAAGAGCTAGAGGTATTGAGATGTTGTGTTTGTAAGTTGAGATAGTTGTTAGTGTGGTGGTTCTTTCCTAGTGGTGTTTCTCAATTTTTGTGATCAATTGTTACGGTAGTAGTGGTTCCTTTGTACTTTGCCCTTGTATTTCTTTTTGATAATGCTATCAATCTTATGCATGTATTGTGTTGGATGGTCAATCCACTGCCCATGTTTGAGTACTCTTTGATTCGAAATCGAGTGACTATTCTTCTTGTTAATGAAAAGATACCTAGTTCTTGCTAGTTATTCTAGCTCTATCTCTTTTTAAAATCCACTGCCCAAGCCATCTAACGACTCCTGTTGCATCGCCCCCCCTCGTACTACCTACCCAAACATGAAGTTTGCTTTACACCACAAGTTGTAAGCAATCTCTCAGTCCTACAACAGCACCTTCTCTATCTTATCACACCTTCCTCTTCTATTCTTTTCCCAATCCACTCAGTACTGCTACATAGCCTCTCCTCTCAATACGCGTCCTTCTCTCCTTTTTCACTCCAGACTGCAAGGTCAGGGCGTCACAGTAGACAACATGTAAAGGACTAGTGGTGTGGCCGACAACAAGGTGGTGATGTGGCTATCGATGAGGCACTAGGGCAACCTAGCTGCCGCCAAACCCATGCCCATTGGTGACCTATCTTGTTTGGGTGGCTCTAGGCATCTAACGCCCGTCTCACAATGCTACGACGAGTCAACAATATTACACAACCAAAGACCGAGCGTGCCACCATGGCTATTAAGGGCGAGTCCTAGTGACACAGGTCTTTTTGTAGCTATAGGATTCTTTTTGTTGCATTAAGTGATTTGCGATGTTGGGGGCTATATGTTTGAATGTTAAGAACAAATTATAGGAATGGGGTTTTTCTACATACCTTTTTAATGTTGCAACTGTTGTCGCTGATTGTGTTACACATGTGAGATTAAAATCTTTCATAAGTTAGTCTTGAATGATATGCAGTATCTGATGTTTTATTGTAAGGTTTTTTTTCTCTCCTTAATGCGTGGTTGCACGTGGGGTTTGATTTGTTGCGC
The DNA here is from genome assembly GCA_036346265.1 of Melocanna baccifera. Taxonomy (NCBI): domain Eukaryota; kingdom Viridiplantae; phylum Streptophyta; class Magnoliopsida; order Poales; family Poaceae; genus Melocanna; species Melocanna baccifera. The sequence continues at coordinate 11,998,036 of CM070689.1, read as the reverse complement.
TTGCGAAGGAGGAACAAATGCAAAGCGTCTCAGCTTTTGTTGCACGGGGTTGTTCATTTGTTGCATACAATGTTTGTGTTTGTTGCGTGGGGATTTTTTCTGCACCTAATCTTGGGAGGATCGGACGATGGAGAGGAGCTGCCGGTATGAACAGTCCATGCGCCCGGGTCGGCTGGTTGTTCCTGTACAAAGGCGCGCAGATCTGCCGCGTCTCCGACACCTGTCCGAGAGATCGAGGAGCGAGCGGCCGGCTCCACTACCGAAAGAAGCCCACCACGGCCCGTAAACAGCAAGGCCGCCGCCGCCTGTCCCCCGCACCGCGCCGCACGCCTCCACAGTGCTGGCGCTGCTCTGCTCTCCCACACTACTCACCCCCGCCTCCCTCTCTCTCCATCCCTCTTCTTTGGTTCCCGTTTCGTCCCTCTCGCCGAGCGCCGCCCCCGCCCCCGACTGACGCCGCCGCGGAGAGAAGGCGGCGCCTCCCCTCCTCGCGCCCACCACCAGGTCTTCCCTCTAGATCCCTCTCCGCCGATTCCTCTGGACGGTTGCTTGCTTTTTTCTCTCCCATCTTTTCGTTGCTAAATTTCTCTTCTTTTTTTACTTTCGTGTTTCAAAGAAACTTGGTCGGGTGCCTGTCGATTCGGAACTCTACTCTGGGTAGATTTCTTCTTGTTCGCGGGAATTTAGCTGGGGTATATATGCTCCGGTTTGGGTGTTTATTTTTGTCTAGTGCCCTTGTTTTGGTGTTTGTCTTCGAAATTATAGCTGTTCCCGAATGCTTTGCGTACTGTCTCGGTACTCCTCGTAGGTTCCGTTGGAAATTTCTTGTAGGATTTTTCATGTGTCGATGCGCGGATTCTTTAGCCTTTTCCTTTAGAATTTCATGTTTGGGTAGCAGCCTTTCCACTTGTGCTGATTAGATCTTCTGGAGACTGGAAATTTTACATTCTTCTATGCTACTTTTGCTCTATTTTAGAGCTTTGTGATACTAGTTCTTGTATTTAGCTGCTTGACGTATGATTTTTTTTTTTGCTTACGGATCGTTTAGTTCTTGACCTGCCCCAACCATCTAATGGGAAGGTGAATCTGAGATCAGTTCTACTTTGTTTTGAGCCGCACGTCTATAAAGTATCAAGTAATTTGGTCTACAAACTTGAAAAATGCATAAAGAAGTATATTAGAAACTGCTAGAAATCTGTCAAATGAATTTTTGTGTGTGAAATCAGCCGAAATTTTCCCGTTCTGATACGCTTGAGCTCGAAGATTCTGTGCTCCGGCGAGCTTGTCCTCCTCACTAGCGCCGCCGTGTCCCTCGTCGCTGGGTTAGGGCTGGGGTCCACCGGTTAGGGTTCGGGGTTCACCGGAGCCCAACCTTAGAGGGATGGAGGGGGCAGCGGAGGCACAGCAGTGGGCGGCTGTGGCGCCTCGTCGGCTGTGGGGCGGAGGAGGGCGGTGGCGAGATGGCGACGGATCCGGTGACAGGAAGTGGTTGGGGCGGTGGAGACCGGGAAGAAGGCAGGCCAGTGGCGGAGGAGGTAGGCGCAGCCGAGGTGGGAGGCAGAAGCGGCAGCGGGAGGTGCTGGCTGGCGGGGCTCGCCGCTCCCAGGGGCGGCGTTGGCGAGGCAGGGGTGGTGGCGCGTGGGGTGGGGAAGGGGGTGGCATCGGGCTGGGGCTGGCGGATGAGGAGGAATAAAGGGTATGGGTAGCTAGGGTTTAGTTGTTGCACGAATCTTGAAGTCATCCTATCCCTTAAAAAGTGACTGATTTTTTTACAAATTTCATTCAACTGATGGATAGACAGTCCCTAATTAATATTAGAAGAAGACGACACAAAATAAATGCATATGTGCAGTTAATAATGAAATTCGAGTAGCTAGGTGCAGCAATTACATAAAAATTGAGGTGGATTTAGGATGAAAAAATATGTGTGTGTCCAAGCTCTAAACGATTTGGTGCTATCAGGAAAGTAATGCCTCATGTGCCATGATAAATTTTGTGTAAGCATGTTAAATCACTGAGTTCCTGCTGAGAAAAACCCCTTCTTTTCATTTCTGTTGAGTTTGGAGATAATACCAGTAATGCTATATACTTAATGGAAATGAAAAGCAGCTATTTATACTTGCAGCAAGCTAGTTTTATGTACAGCATGTCTTGAAAATGAAATATTTCACACTGGCTGCAAAATTTTGTTGTTTTAAAATAAAAAAAACTTCAAAATACGTTACATTGAGCTTTGTTATTTTCCTGTTAACATTAACAATATATAGCTGATAATATTTTATTATCACTTATTCTTGTTACTAGCTAGTGTTATAGTTCTGTTGTTCTATAAACCATGCAGAGCAGAGAAGAATTTAGAGTTATGGGGCTTTATATAGCGATATTTTTATGAACTGAATTTTGAACATGACTCTTTTATTAGGGTACATATGTAGCAAATGTAATTGTATACTGTTATCAGATCTTACCAACGCTATACACATGTACATCAATTTGTCGTATTTGAGTGGTCTGGAAATTTTTTACCTTCCAATTAAATACTTCTCATTGTTGATATATAGAAATTCTTCTGCTTTAGCTGCTAGGTAGCACCTACACTTTTAAACAGAATGTTGCATATATAACATGTATTAGACACTGGCAGTACTCTGAGTGACATGTACAAGAGGTGTGGCTTGTATCATATGATACGATGCACATGGCTATGGTATGTCAATGTTGTGCCAACACTGCTTTGGAAGAAAAGATTTGTTTTCCTCCCACACAGAACTTATCGAGGCAACAAATTTTTTTGGAATAAGTCCATTTGACCCACCTTGAACTCTTGCGAAGTTTTTAAGTTTCAACCTTCATGTGTAAAACCAGATGTTTTACCCTCAACCATCAATACCGTTTATTTTACCCTCGCCGATTGAAGGCGGTTTTATGCTGAGGTGGCACCTACCTGGCACCTTCGTGGACAAGTGCTCATATGCAAGCGCCAAATCACCTCCTAGTCAGTTATACAAACATCCTAAGTAATAAAAAAAATACAAAAATTGATGGGCCCACATGTCATCCTAAAAAAATCACCTTCTTCCTCCACCTTTCTCCCCTCTCTGACTTCCTCTTCTCTCCTCTCCAGATCTAAGCATCGGGTGCTGGTGGTCACTACCTACACTCGGCCCTCTTATCCACCACAATCTCATCCCCTTCTACAACAGCCTGCATACGAGCAACGCGCACGCCTGTTTGGTGAGTGTGGCCCCCAGCTCCAGGCGCCACTATTGGCTTTCCCCCATGCGCTCTGGCAGTGTAGCTTGCAGACGGTGCAAGAGGTTCCACACGTGGGAGGCGAGCAGCGCGGTTCGCGGCTAGGGGAGGCGAGCGGAGCGGCTCACGGTCGAGGGAAGCGGTGCCGCATAGGGGAGGCAAGCGATGTGGTTGGTGGCAGGGGAGGCCGTGGCGTATCTCCTAGTCGGAGGTGGCATGCGACCAGGAGAGGAGGTGTCGTGGATCCAGTCAGAACCGAGCCGTCGGCCTCGTCCTTGGCCTCCTACTCCTTCCTTACTAGCTGCCATGGAGAGAGAGCGAGAGTGCCATGAAGAGCTCACTACCGGTGCTCAGGAGGAAGAAAAATAAATGAGAAAAGAGAAGAAAAGGAAAGGGAAAAAAATAGAAGTTTTTTTGCTGACTCGGCTATACACGTGCACGTGACAGGGATGCCATGGCAACAAAACTTATCCATGATGCCACATCAGCAAAACCGGGATGGTTTTGGCCTTAGGGGGGTAAAGTGAATGGTATTGAAAATTGAAGGGGGTCCAATATCCGGTTTTGTAGTTTGGGGTTGATTTCCAGACTTCTGTGAGGACTTATTTCTTTTTTTTCCTTTATGAATCTTGTGTAGTTATAGATGCCAGTTGAAGTTGGGAAAATGTCTTCATGTGTATTTTGTCTTAGGCTCAGGTGCAAGTGCCATATCACATTGCTCACAAGACATGATATGGGCGACACATGTTCATCTTTGGACTTTGGACAACCTAGTTTGGCCACATTGTGGTTTTTTTTTGGGTGCACTTGTTTGCTGGTAAATGTAAAACTGGGATATTATAGTTCACGATTATATTGCATAACAATCACATAATTTTGTTCTACTTCAACATTTATTTTTCCTGAACGTATAACAATAATTGCATCTCAGCTTTGCTGATTTCTTTAAGTTTATTCTGTGGATGACTTGATGGAGTGTAAAGAAGAACCTGCATTGTCCCAAATGTGTTTAAACTGTGGTAAACTATTTTATTACTGTTTTCTTAGTTTGTTCTTTTGTTTGGATTTTCAGGTACTTGGAACTTGTAAGATGGCAGATGAGGAACATGCTCCAACCTCTAGGAAGAGGGTTGCAGGTACCCAAATCAACAAGGATAATCCTGAGCCTGATGATGACTCACTGGAGCAAGAGATGGGGACATTTAAGAAAGCTAGTGAGGAAGTGATGGCAACCCGGAGAATTGTAAAGGTTCGGCGACAGCAGCCATCATCAGCTCCTCCTAATCCTTTCTCTGCAATCAGATTTACCCCCAGCGATTCTAGTGTTCAAGCAAGTATCCCTGTCTCAGAGCCTCAACCTTCTGATGTCATGACGGCAAATGTAAAAGACAGTTGCTCAAGTGAGAAAGCTGACGAGGGCAGCGGCAGTGGGAAAGATGCTTTATCCTCGATGGGCAAGAATGCAGATTCTAATGAGGTAGCTGAGATTCAAAAGGATGAATCAGCTCTGAAAGAGTCGGATGCAAAAACCAAGTCCAATGACCCAACCGAAGCACCGTCTCAACCTGTTGAGACCAATGACAAGGCAGAAGGCACGGGGGATGGACCTGGTGACGACAAAGTAGTGGTCGAAGAACCCAAGGAAGGTAACAGCAAGACATTTGAAGCCGAGGGCGAAACAAAGAAAGGAGGTGCTGAAGAAAAGAAAGGAGTAAATGAAACTAGAGACGAAGATAAAATCAACATGGACGATGCTGAGAGGAAAGGTGGAGATGAATCAGAGACCAATGGTGGATCATCTGAGGAGCAGAGGGATGCTGATAACAAAGGGCAGTCATCATCACCAACACCCCTGTTCTCTTTTAAGGGTCTGTCAAGTGGCCAAAATGCCTTCACAGGACTATCTGGAACTGGATTTTCAAGCTCATCATTTTCATTTGGCTCAGCCTCTAAAGAAAGCTCAACTGGTCCCCTATTTGGGCTAAAAAGTGACCATTCGTCATTCCCTTCTTTTAATATTGGTGCTACGAACAATGGGGGTTCTTCCCCAGCACTTGCTACTGCAGCAGAAGCACCCAAGAAATTTGCTATGCCAGAGGGGCCCGTTGAAACTGGTGAAGAAAATGAGAAGGCCGTATTTACTGCTGACTCTGCATTGTATGAGTACTTAGATGGGGGCTGGAAAGAAAGAGGAAAAGGGGAACTAAAATTGAACATCCCGGGTTCTGGTGGTGGGAGAGGTCGGCTCATCATGAGGGCCAAGGGCAATTACCGACTGAGTCTGAATGCCAGCCTTTACGAAGACATGTCGCTGAAGGACATGGATAAGAAGGGCGTGACGTTTGCTTGTATGAACAGCATTGGCGAATCGCAGAGCGGGCTTGCTACATTTGCTCTGAAGTTCAAGGATACCGGCATCCGGGAAGATTTCAAAGCTGCGGTGGCGACACACAAGGTGAGAAGGGCTTCGGACGCGCTGAAGACGCCTGAGAACTCCCCGAAGGCATCCGATGATTGAAACCACTCGTGGTTATGCGTTTTGGCGATGTATGTGTCCAGGAAAGGAGCTGAGATGCTTCTTGTTCTTTTGGAGTCTTTTAAGTAACATATCGTACCCATGTCATGTTGCCTGAAGATGCGATTGCATACGGTTTCGTGTTGCTGTTTTGGAACGGTGGGTAGTCTGTTGAACTTTAGTTAAAGCCATAATCTTAGTGGAGATATGGGACTCTTTTGGGCATTGTGATTCTATGGGCATTGAATTATTCCTATGAACTGTGTTATTGTTCGGTAATGTCTACTACTTCCACATCTTCTATCTCTCCAAGTTAAGTGTTTATAAAGTACCAAAAGGTCTAATAACTAGAGTGAGAGTTAAGCTTTTAAATAAATAGGTGAATTTGATTCTTAATGACCTTTTATTTATTGGTGTGAACGATATACCATGTCATGTTAATTTCTTATGCATTCTTAGGTTAAACATAAAAATTTTGGAACCCTGAGGGAGGTGAGGGAAGCTGGAGCCAAAACCAAGGAAGAGCACGAGAGTAAACAAGTTCATTCGGCCGAGGAGATGTCTTGTGGACACACTCCAAGAGGGAGAAGCCTTGTGGGCTAGGGATGGCAATTCTCCCGCGGGGGCTCCGCTATGCTACTAGGGTGAGGACGGGGTTATCCTCGTCCGTGGGCCTCACGAGGATCTAGTAAAAATAAAAATAATATTTTAATTTTTTCATATGAGAGATTGTATTTTTTTTTGTATATTTAAACTAAAACTTGAATTTATATGTTAGAATATATATATTTTAAAGCTATATTTAAAAAATATGCTTAAGTAACTATAAATTAATAAATTAAATTAAATTATTATTTTAAAAAATAAATTTAGTCTTTTTTATCCCTCCCTCACAGGGACCTCCATGGAGATCAGGTCCCTGCGGGGACCAGGGATGGAGGACCATTTCCTCCCGGAAGCTTAGCGGGGCGGGACAGAGGACCGGGTAGCAGGGGACAGGACAGAGCTGCGGAGGCTTGCCCCATGACCTCCTGTTCCATTGCCATCCCTACTTGTGGCTGTGTGCAATCCAGAGATGTCTTGCGGCTAGTCAAGAAAAAGGGGAGTCCACGCGGGCTGAATTTGGCGACACAAGGGAACCAGCCCATGCGCATGGGAGGGCAGCCCAACATCACATCCATGTGAATCTCAGAGCAGCCGAGAGATCCTCATGGCTTGCGTGCCCATGATTTCGGCCGAAGCATGACCATGTAATTGGCCAGCTCATTAGTGCGGTCATTAGCTCAGGAAAGAACCTGAATTGTGGTTAGTTCAGTTAGATTCGGCCTCCATGACCGAATAGAAACCAACTCGGCCCTTGGCCGAATCAATCTGAGCCGGCCTAGGCCGAAGCCTTGCGTGAGAATTGGGTTAGGGGGCGCCATAAACACCATCGTGACCCACATACCGTTTGATAATAGGTTAAACAGCATATTGCTCTTGTCCTCCGTGATGGCCGACCCTTCAACTTTGAGGGAAATTGAGAGTGTTTCGATAATCAACCTTTTCGTTGCGAATTGAAAGCATAATAAGATTTCACTTGGTTGGTTGTGAAGTTCAGCACATGTATTCTTGCGAATTAAAGAGCACTAGCTCTTGCATTGGTAATAGAGAATTAGGGTGTGTTCTTTTTGGCTGCGTCTTATGACTTTTGGTTAAAATTTTTGAATTTTAGCTGTTTACGATAGAGATTACGGAGAGAGAGATATTCACTTGCGATTTTAGATGATACAGATGTTGTGTTTTTAACGTGTACTATAATTAACTTGTAGATTCTATCTAAAAAAATACTCCGTTTGAAAGTTAGGTACTGTAGCAAAAATCAAAAGCCGTTTTGAGAAGCTGAAAAGAACGGCCCTTACTACCATTTGAGAGGTTATATATAAGTATGTAAATCGGATGGCCGTATCAGACTATCTTTCGCCGCTCCCTGCAAATTGTGCACAAATTTTTCTTGTTAATAGATGGGTTGGGCTGCCGGATGGCCGGCTGATGTTACTACTTAACAAGAAGCGTTTGTGCAATCCGCGTCTACCGATTCCTGCACAAAAACTTGCATGCCAGAAAGATATCTATTTCGAAGCGGAGGTAATAACAAGATACAACGAGAATGAAGCGCTAAGGCCCTGTTTAGGCCGCAAAAATATTTATAGAAATTTGATAGACATTTCACATGAAACAGTTCGTCCCATAAGAATTAGGGAAAATATTTTTTAAATGGAGTCTAGAAAGACGTCTACTCGAAAACAAAGAAAAATAGTGGAGGAACACTGATCTACGTTCCAAGTCATGGCTGGGACATCTGTTTTTCCCCTCAACTTCTAATACGAGGCAATCCGGTTCATTTCACCCCACCCCCGGTTCAATTCACACGCATTCCTACCCTATCTTTTCGGGTACTTCTTTTCGACTATAATTTATTAGTTTAATAAATAATAATTATTGAGATAAATTAAAAACCAAAAATCGTTGAAAAACAAAAACAAATAGGGCAAGCCCGTCGTTCAAAAGTGACGGCCAGTGCGACGACGACCCCAACCAGGTAAACACGGGACGGTAGGATGTATGAAAAAGGACACCAAAAGGCGAGCACCCCCAGGTCCGCATTCGCATTCGCCGCACCAGAAGCATTAGCATGCAATAATCACAATATTTCCTGCTAACATGAGTAGCTTCCCCCCCCCCCCTATTTTCCTTTCTTTTCAAGAACAAACCGATGATAGGTTACAAAATTGCATGTGTGAAAACAACACGGTTGTTGGGCACTAGTTTTCGCGCTTGTGTTTGACATTACCGAAATCATGGCTCGTCGTTTTCGCCTTGCTAAGCAACTCGATCACTCTTTATCTGATATACCATGCATGGTTGGTTGCATATATAAGTGATAAGTGTTAAAAAAAAGAATAAATTTATTTTATCCTCTGAATTTTGTAAAATGTTCGCTTAACCATTTGAACTACAAAACTGGTTATTCAACATCTGAACTTACAAATTAAACCAGACCAATTTCCACCCATAAACGATTTGGGATTGTTGAAATATAAGTAAATTGTTTGCTTTTCCTCGTCAGTTTAAGTTTTTGGGTGAACTAGTTGGTGCATATAACTTAATATGGTATCAGAGTCAAGAGATCTTGAATTCAAGACCCAATTGGTGTAATTAAAAAAATAATTATACTCCACTTCTATTCCACATCTTAGACCTGAGTGAGCATATATATAAGGGGCTTATATATGAGAGGGAGTGTTAAAGTATAAGTAAATTATTCGTATTTTCTCATCAGTTTAAATATTTGGATGAACTGGTTAGTACAAATAACTCAATAGGGATTGTGGTTTTGCTTCCGTGAGATGATTTTTCCATGCATGCAGCTTACCTACGTCACCGATTTTTTTTTTGCCACAATGACATCCTAGTTAGCCATAGCAAATTAAAAATTCCTTTTCAACATATTAAACTAGTAAGCCATCTAAGTCCGTAAAAAAAGAATTGTTAAAGTGTTGTGGCTACAGACCAAACAGAGAGAGAGATGTATGGTAGTGGAGAGTTAGGTGAGTAATGTTCTCTTAGGTCTTTCCCAAGGACTGGCATGATATATATGTGCCCTCGTAAGAAACGTCTTTACAATCGTACCCTTACACCGATTACACCGAGGATCCCTCCGAGGGCAACTATGTCATTGTACATATCGACTTTGGGTTTACAACCGCCTAACAGGCTAGCTAGGTTTAGGTGGGGGCCACCCCTACAACAGGAGCCTCTCATGGTGAAGGGCTTCACAGGCCGAAGCCATGTTGCCGAACCCTTTGGCCCCCTCCGTCCCTGCGGCCTGTGACCTTGTGTGATGTTGGACGGTGATGATATGGCGCATGTGGTCTGTCGTGGCTCCGCGAACTCGGAGCCGGGGGCCCATAGGCGGAGCCGATGTGGAAACCGCGAGTCAGTGAAGGGGCGAGCACAGCACGGTGGGTTGTAAGCGAGGTCGGGTTGTCTTGCGGGGGCGGAGACCCCGTTGATGCAGGCGAGGCACTCGGGCGCGAGAAGTTGGGGCGTCGCCCGCGCATGAGCGAGCGTGTCGGTTCAACTCCCGGCAGCTGGATGCGAGCGGTCGGCCGCGTCGGTTGGACTCCCGCCAGTTGCGGTTCTCGATGGTCGGCCGTTGGGTTTCCCCATGCGGAGGCAGCTATATATGTGCATATATCTGGAGGGCTGTAGTGCCATTCCGAACGTAGCTGAGATGATCTTGAAAATATGCCTTCTTCAGTTCATGAACATGCGGGAGAATATCGCCATGTTGATGAACTGAAGGAGGCCTATTTTCGAGCGCAATATACGGTGACGACCGGCCGCAGCACGCCGGCGGGCAGGGCGATCTGCTGAGCTCTGCTTCGTGCCGAGTGCGCAGCGTCGGGTTGGCCGCTGAGGCAGTGCTCGAGGTTGGTGCCATCTCCCGCAGGGTCCCCAAGCAGTGGTAGAGTCATCTTGCTGGGCCGAAGGTGTGCCATGCTGTGGGCGCGACGCGGTTAGCGCGGCTGTCGCCCGACTATCCTGCCGACCGATGCGCCCTGCACGTGCTTGGACCACGACGCCGCCCCCCTCGCTAACTGGTTCTGCGTGGGCTGTCGCGCCGCTCAGTGAGTGGGCTGCTCTGTGAGTACTGTGTGCGACCTAGCATCCATGGAAAGACATTGGATACGTTAGGATGCGAAAATGGTTGCTTGTGCTAAGAGTGAAGAAATAGGGTTTGCAGCAGGTGCTGGGGTTGCTCCGGGCCACCGAAGCGGGGGGCGTCTTCTGGCCGCCACGCCGGCCCGTGGGTACGTGTTCGAAGTGTTGGAGCCCAAGGCAGACCCGGGGTTGGTCTACGGAGGTGAAGGCCACGTCGGAGGCGGAGCCGGAGTTGTCCCGCAGAGGCGAAGGTCCCGTCGAAGGTGGAGCCGAAGTTGTCCTGCGCTGATTCCCGAGTAGATGCGTGGCGGAGCGCTATTGGTGCGTCGTGCGCTGTCAGGGCGACCGTCGTTTGACTGGGCCTGGCGCACGTGGGCAGTTGCATCGGTTTGGCTTCAATCGTGGGGAGGCGAGCGGTTCGCCTCCCGACGGTTACCCTTACCGGTGGCGGGGGGGGGGGGGTGCAGGGGTCTTAAATACCCCCATCTGTGCATCACCTGCGTTCTGCTCGCCTCACCTTCCAACTTGTAGTTGCGCGCCCTCAATCTCCCGTCTTGCTTGCTTGCTCTGCCGTCGCAGATCTCTTAGGAGGATGATGGCACATGACAGGGAGTGCGCCCGGCCGGTCGTCTTCCGACGGTCGGCAACGCTCGAGGTGGGATACACACTGAAGGGGCGCGACCCCACGCGGGTGAACAAGTAGTGGGCGGCGACGGAGGGAGGAGGTCCCTGCTCCCGTGTCCTAGGCTCGACGCTAGTGACCGAGGAGACGATTTGCGGCCTCCTGCGCGAAGGGAAGCTGTTGGACCGCCGGGAGGTGCGACTACCTGCGGGCGACGAGACCGAACCGCACCCCGAGGAGTCGCAGGCGATCGTGTTCGCCACCTACTTGGCCGATTCTGATTCCAGCTCCCAACTTGTTGGGGCGTCCTGCGACTTTGGACTTGGTAGCACGAATAACGCGAACGCTATATCGCGGCTTGCCGTGTATAGCTGGGCGTTGCGCACGGAGGCGTGCCGGCCGACCGCGTCACTATTCGCCTTTCACCACGGCACGGTGCGAGCGAAGAGATCTGCGAGCGGGGCGTTCGCGGCCGGTGTGTGGACTTAAATCTGCGATGCGTGGTATGAAAAGATTTTTCCCGCAAGCTCGGCTCGGTCGGAGTGGGAGCCGAACTGGAAGAGGCGGTGGTTCTACCACCGTTTAGCGAGCGGTAGCGGGCTTGAGTATTCAGGGCGGCCGGTGATGTTCAACAGCACGCCTGGTGTGCCGATAGATGCTGAGGATGAGCAAATGGCGCGGAGGCTTGTGGGGGTCACCGCCCGCTTCAACATGCGCGACCTCTCCGAGGAGTTCGTCATGTATGGCGTGGCACTACTTGATTCGAGGTGGCGTATTACCCCCAGGAGGCTTCGTCGCGATGACGTCCGCCCGTCTGTGTCTTCGCTGCCAAGAACGCCCGGTCCACGTAAGCTTTGGTGTTTTGGTGGGGCTTGGTTCCCTTGTGCCGTCCCTCAGCCCGTTGTTTGAAATCGTGGCCCTTACCGCTCGCAGGTACCTTCCTGGGGGATGTGGAGCGTGCGGTGGACGCGTTCCTTGGGCCGTATACTGTCAGGGAACACGCCTTACGCGTAGCTGCAACCGCGGAGGCGGGTCTAGGGCGGGTGAACCGTGTGTGCGAGGCGCTGGGCATTGGAGTGCCGAAGCGCGATGTTCCGGCTCCGAGCCCATCTCTGCGCGGTTCCGCGGGGAAGGGAGTAGCAGCGGGCGCGTGCTCCGACTCGGCGGAGCATGCCGAGCTGAAGGTAGGCGCGGATGCAGCCTCGTCGCCAGCCGGTGTCGAGGCGGAGCCGTCGCCCGCGGAGGACGATGAGGCGGAGTCCATTCCTGCAACGGTGGAGCCTCGGCCTGCAGCGGTTCCCGAGGCGGGGCCGCCCTCTTACGCCCCGAAGGCGAAGCAGCCCCGGACACAATCGCCCCCTCGCTCGACGAAGGGGTTCGCTGTAGCGAGCAAGGTCGGAGCTCTATGGGACTCCGACTCAGACACCAAGTGCCTCGGTGCTCCCGCGGCCCCGACCGGGTCTACAGCTGCCGGGGACGAGGGCTTGGTGGAGCTAAGCTCCGACACAGAGGCCCCCCCGCCTGGCGGGGTGGCCGGGTGAATGATCGAAAATGGCAACAGAGGGGGGTGAATTGTGCCTTAAAAATCTCCCCTTGGTATCCACAAAAATTCACACTTCTTCTCCGATAGCTACTAGATGCTACGAAGCAAGAAAAATAAACGATTGTCAAAACAAAGCAAGGCTAAAAACTCGCAAGAGTGAAATACCGCTTATCTAACCACAAAAAGTACCAGGATCAAATGAAACATAGAAAATTTGTCGCTGCACTACAGAACCCAAAAAGAAGACAGAAACTAGATTGCACCAATTAAAATTCTGCTGGCCAAAACCTGAGGTAGAAACAGCTACTAAAAGAGGGCAAAAAGCTGTCCAAAACAGCTGAGAAAAAGAACATGAACTGCTACACTAAACTGACTGAAAAAGGAGAAATATTGCAGATTAAAATAGTGCCTAAATGTGTGCCTAAAGTTGATAAACTGCAGCCCTTGCAATTTGAAAACTGCACTTGAGAGGAAGCCTAACTGCAGTTTGACAATTGCACCTACTAAAGAAAAGAAGGAGGCTACAGGTACTTGACAGCAGATTGCCAGATCCTTGCTGTCTCAAGACAACTCCTTGCTGCAGCCGAACAAGTACTGGAAAACAGGGACTATTGTTCCTCTCCTAACAGCAAGAAGAAAAACAACACAAATGTGCAGCCCAAGAGCCAGCCGAAACTAACAGCAGAAAGAGCAGAACTGAGACTTAACCTTGCTGGCCCAAACTACAACATGCAGATCAGCAACATAAACCGAAGGTGCAGACTACTGTTGTAAACTGAGACCTGATGCAAAAATGCAGTCCGACTAGCAGCAAGAAGTAGTACAAAAATAGCCGAACTGGTTACTGGACAGATGTTTGCTGGCTGCTGTCCTAAAACTTGTGTTGCTCTAGAAAACCGAACAAGGACAGATAATACATGTTCTACTGGCTACGAGGCTCCAAGAACTGTAGACAGAAAAAATAAATAGACGAGATAGCAGTAAACTGAAAAGAGAAACTTGAAAACAAGAATGTTCTTTGATTTTCTACTCTTGAGATGAACTGATCACTTGATCTTGAGGCCAACTTCCATCACCGAGCAGCAAGAAAACTAATGAGATGAAGCTAAAAACTTTGCTTTCGGGATGAACTAGCCACAGAGCTTTGAGATGAATCCCCGTTCAAAGCAAATATATATAGTAGCAATTAGAAGAAGAACATTGATTCAAAAAGAAAACAATCAAATGGCACGAGATATAAAACAAGAACTTTCATAAATTGAGGAAGAGAGATACCCCGGATTAAAAAAGATAAAGTTTACAACCAAATCACCCCATCTCTCATACACACACATGGAGAGAACACAAATAAAACCTTAAAACTTTAGCACAACTCTCTCCTAGAGCACAAGTATTAGGAAACCCTAACACTCACACCTCTCTCACTCTTTCTCTTACTTCTAGTGCACTTCTCCCACTAGAGAGCACCTCTATTTATAGCCTCCACTAATGGGTTTACAAGCACTTTACCCATTAAGTCACAACAACTCTCCACTAATGGGTTTACACAAAATTTTACCCATTAGGTTACAATACCTCTCCACTAATGGATCATTTCCTAACAAAGTCCACTTTGCCCATTCTTTCTTAACCCAATCCGCTTCCTTTTGTGCAGCCTTGCGTATTTACCAAAATGCCCCTCCTGCACCTTCCTGGAAGCTTCCTCATTTCTTGCCGCGCACGCCTCGCAACCACTTCGAGTCTTCGCCGTCTTCGACACATCTCGACCGCTCTGACCTCAGCACTGCCTGTTTCTAGTCCGGTCACCCGTGTCTCACCATGACTCCGTCTCAAAGTCCTGCAACCATCACCGACAAGAAAACACATTACATAGCACCGCACAAGATATTATAATTAAATGTCCGCATCAGTAATTAGCACAAAAATGTCCGGAACAAACTCAGACTTTTTAGAACACGAGTCAATTACTCATCACATAACTGGGGTTACCTCCACATGGTCTCTCAATCTCTCCCTTGATGAGTATATTGACAAACACAAAAAAAGCATATAAAGTTGAGTTTGTTTTGAAAGTCATACATGATCTAAATGAGAAGCAAATAGATGCAAGATCATGTAGACAGAAGGAGCAAAATAGAAAGAGCAAATTTTCCTCAAAAACTCCCAAAAATTGGCTTTTTCTCCAATATTCTCCCCCTTTTGGCAATAAAATCATCAAGACACTTGGAGGAGTATAAATCATGATATGGATGAAATGGCTGAATTTTATTCAATCGAAGCAATTAGAGCCATGAAGATTATCCATAATGACCATTAAGTATTACACCAAGCCATAACTTACAAGAGTGATATCAAGATCATGACGATTCATGTATAGAAAATCTAAACCAAATAAGTCATAATCGGAAAAATTAGTCCAATTTCTTAGCATGTCTAGTCAAGCATGATTATAGTCTAGCTAGAGGTATCCAAAGATGATGCAAACCATGTCAAATAGTCTAAGTGGAACCAAGAAGCTAGTATTGAATCGGTTTAGAGAGCTACTAGTTCAAATTTGACTCAATTGATCATGTACTTGGTCTTTTTGTAAATAAGCAAATTTAGCACAATTGACTTTTTTCGAAAATCATTTTTGGTTTTATCTTAGCAAAATAAGTTCTGGACTAGGAGCCATCCACAACTGCCTCCTAAGCTTCAACCATTTTCACAAAATTTTATTTTCTTAGTCATGTGCTAGATCTCAAGCCTTATGCGATCACTCTAAGCGAGAAGCTTAAGGAGGTGATCTTGGTCAATTAAAACTCTCACTGAGTTCATGTCTTAGTGCAATGGCAAGCAGTCTCATGAGAAGGAATTGGTGAGATCAGTTTTTTCGCACAAAAAAAGATCATTTTGCTTTTGTTGATTGTAATACTAGACCAAGGAATTAATGATAATTCATACTTCATAAGTAACTAACATAGCTCAATCTAAAGCTCATTATAGATTCAAGACTCAACTCAGCCTATTTGACATGGCACGAATCATAAAAGGAGAACTTAAGATAGACTAGTATCAAGAGTTATCCTGACAAGTCTTAATTCAAGTTAAGCATTTTTTAATCAACTTATCATGGCAAAGACTGGACTACACATATAAAGTCATGATAAATCTAGCAATTAAGCACAGATCATGGCAAGATGTAATGCATTATAAACAGATCATAATTGGATAATAATCAAGGCTCCATGTAGTTATATTACAATGCAGAATGAAATGCAAGAAAATCCAGCTCCCCCTCAACATGAGATGCACTTTTAGTTCAAGTTGAGTTATGTCAATATTAAGATCTAGAAGCTCCCAAATGAATTCCCCCTGAACCAAAGGAATAAGAACGAGAAGCTGGCAAATAAGTCAGAAGGCAGTCCTTAAAGCATAGACAAGATATAGAGGATACTATGGCTCAGACTGACTCTCATCTACCCCATATGACTCTAGAACTATCAGCTGGTCTTCGAACAAACTAGGGAGTAAATATGTTCCCTGTCTACCCAAGGGTGATCCAACCCTCGCTAGACCTATAAGAAGTGAGTAAACTCAACCTAATGAGAAGAGAGACAGCTAATAAGAAGCATCCTAGAATCACTAGATGTGAGGAAGAAGACTAAGCAACTTGTAACACCCTGATTTTTGGGGATTTTTAAAACTTTGAATTTGAAAATAAATTTCTAGAATTTTCCTGAATTTAAATAAGGCTTAAATGGATTTTCAAAAGTTTTAAATAATTTAATATGATTAAATTATACTTCAACATTAGCTTAAAATAGTTTAATTAAGTTCCTTAAGTCACAAGAAATTTTTTGGAATTTTCTGGGATAAAATTAAGCTTCTAATGAATTTTAGAATTTTAAAATGATTTAATCTGAGTAAAATAAACATCAACATAAGTTGAAAATATTTTATTTGGATTCTTCAGGTCTCAAGGAATTTTTTGGTATTTTTGGTGAATTTTTGGGATTTATTTGCTATTTTCTAGAACTCCCGGAAGTTTATTTGAATTTCTGCAAAGAATTAAAAATAGGGAAAAGCCTCAGCCGCCCGATCCTTCTCCCGGCCACGCGTCGGCATAGCGCCGGCCCGGCCCTCTCCCGCGCCCCGCCTCCCTCTCGGCCGCCGGATCCCCCGCCCCACCTCCACGCGTCGCACATCCGTGCCGCGCCTAACCCTAACGCCGCCTGCCCCGCGCCGTTGGATCCGCCACGCGGCAAGGATCCGCTACCCGCCCGCACGACCACTCCCGCGCCTCGCCTCTGCCGCCCGATCGCGCCACCCCGCCACGTGGCGGCACCAGCGCGCCTGTGCCCGTGCCCCGCTCGCCCGTCCGATCGCCACCCGCGCCGTGTCTCAATCCCGGCCGTCCGCTCCCCGCGCCCGCGCGAACCCTAACCCTAATCTCGTCCGTGCCCCAGCCGTCGAATTCGCGCTCGTGCTACGCGGCCGCATCCCGACCGTCCAAACCGAGCCGCGTTTTGCTCCGTGTCGTAACCGATCGGGTTGTCTCGGTTCGCGTGATAAATACGCCGCCGCCCCCTCAGTTCGCGTGCACCCGTCGCCGCCGCTTCCTCGCCTCGCGCCGCCGCCCGGAGCCGCACCGTCGCTGTCGCCGGAATCTGCGCTGTCGCCCACGCCGTCGCCGGAGCCAACCCCGTCGCCGCTGTCCCCGCTGACGCCGGTGAGACCTCGTGCCGACCCCCTCTCTCGCGTCGCCTCCCTGCGTCGCGCTCCCGCTCTAGACACCCAGCGCGCCGCGGCGCCGCGCCGCGCGCCGCGCCGCGCGCCGCGCGCCGCGCGCGCGCGGCGATCGCGCGCGACGTGCGCGCCACGCTGCGTCGGCAATCCCCGCCTTCCCGCCTCTGCGCCGCCGCATCATCGCCGTCCATACGGATCTGAGCCGAAAGCTCGGATCTTGCCGCGTGAATGTCTGCGAGCCGTCCGATCCACGCCGTCGCCGCCCCGAGCCGCCAGCTCAGCACTGCCACGTGGTAGTACCAGCGCGTGCCACGTCAGGCCTTGTCCACGTGGCATGCCACGTCAGCAAAAAACTGCCGCCCCGAGCCACGTGGCAGCCACGTCAGCTGCCACGTCACCCCGTGCCACGTGGCAGCACCAGCTGCTGCCACATCAGCCCTAGCGTGCCGCGTCAGCACCCCGCCGCTCCGCGTGCACTGTTCCGTGAGCCAGGTTCACGGTGGACTTGGAATTTCGTGCGCCGGGTCCACGGAACAGTAGAATTTCTGATTTTCTCTGATTTCTTTTAGGGTTTATTTTTCAAGAGCCCGTTCTCCTCCGTCCTAGCTCCGATTGACCCCGTTCTTTTTTTCTAAATTCATCTAAAATCGAGCTCTAGCTTTTGGTTCTAGTTTCATGAATTTTGGAGTTCATTTGCTTATCATTTTATGTGTTTCTTTGGTTTCGGTCGTTTTTTCTCTCGTTAGATTCGGATTCCGGAGGAGCAGGTTTCGCGCCCGAAGACCAGGAGTACCTCACTGAGCATAACCAAGGCAAGTCGTATCCTTTGATCATGTTGAACCCTGTTTGCAATCTATTATTTAATTATTTTATTTTAAACTACATCGCATCGCTATTTTTATTCAATCCTTTGCACTGGTAGTTATCGTCCCAATTGAGATTATACCTCCTTGATATTTTGGAATGCCATGATACCATTGTCACCATAGACTGGGAAACTTACTAGTGATGCTAGAATATTTATCACATGGGTTGTACGACTAGATGCTTAGTCTCGCTTTATTTACGATTGGGTTTATCTTCACATGTGAATTATAATTTGACTTAATGAGATATGGAACTGTGGTTGGTGCCACGTTTATTAAAATTTGTGCCATGACGTTGGTGCGTCATCGGCGGTGGTTATACAAACTTGGTTTTGCACTCGGGCGAGTGATCATGCAGTAAAGGGGGAAGTGCAGGTGCACTTTGGGGGATGTGGTAGTCTCGCCCGGGTATACTTAAGGATTTAACTTTGTGCGCCATTGAACTGAGCCTTACCGTGCAAACCACATGTCTAGTATGGATGGACCTGGCTGACTAATTTGGGATGTTTCAACTTTAATCTTG
This sequence comes from Melocanna baccifera, assembly GCA_036346265.1. Lineage (NCBI taxonomy): Eukaryota > Viridiplantae > Streptophyta > Magnoliopsida > Poales > Poaceae > Melocanna > Melocanna baccifera. The sequence goes on along the minus strand of CM070689.1, from coordinate 11,979,280 downwards.
CCATTGAGATGAACATGGTTGCTGATTTCCATGTGGCGCAAGGGGGGGTGTGATGCGAAACCCTAGCGGGCGGATTGAGTTGTAACTGAACTTTGTAAAGGCCTTGTTGTGATTTTCTTTAACATGAGGATTATCACATCGTGTGGGTACAGTTGTGCAACCTCTGCAGAGTGTAAAACTATTCGAATAGCCGCGTCCTCGATCATGGACAATGCTCGGTGATTTCACACGCGGGGTAGTTATTTCTGAAAACTTGTAAATGGAAGTGGACAGGTGTTCACTGTTGGTTTAGCTTATGGATGGAAGGTCCATAAGTGGTTGGTTTAGCTTATGGATGGGAGGTCCATAAGCGGTTGGTTAGCTTGTGGATGGGAGGTCCGCAAGTGGTTATATCAATTCCTTTGATTAAGTATTTATTACCGTTTTACTTAAAGTTCGCCTTCAATCTATTTATTTGTATTTCAACTGTCATTTATGCAAATTAACCTTTCAGCCTTCCTTTGGTAAGCCTTGCATATTATATTGCATTCATTTGTTACAAACGACTTGCTGAGTACCAATGTACTCACGGCTTTACGCCTATGTTGCTCAGTTGAGGGAGAGGAGTACTATCAGCAGGAGGTTCCAGAAGGAGAGTACTACGATGACTTCACGGATTAGGCTTCGTTCTCCACTCGATAGCCTGTGGGCTTGTCGATTGGGCACTACACTTTATTTTGGATTTCCGCTGCTACTCTTGTTAAGCCTTCGGGCCAGTTTATGGTAAGCTTGACCATAAAGTCGTACCTTTTGAGATTTATCGATATTTAAGCTTTCCCTTTATTTTATCGTGTATATGGTTGTGATGACATCTATATTTAACTGTGTGCACTAGTATGATCCTGGGACTAGTGCAGAATACACAGGGAGTTCGAATTTGCATATTCGGGTCTCGACACAACTAGACGAGAGAATCACTCTAATCTATGCTGGAAGGACTAAACCCGAATGCACTCTTATGCAATGCAATGAAGAAGGACAGAATCAGTAAATATGATAAGCATAAAGCACAAAGCTCCCCCTCACAACAGTCCATAAGGATAAACCACCCCAAGCTCTCCCCGCAAAGCTGAAAACCTAGAGCTATTCAAAGGCTTGGTAAAGATATCGAAGCCGGTGATCACTCTCCTGGCTGGAGCACTATGTCACCCTTCTCCACATGGTCTCTAAGAAAATGATATCTGATATCAATGTGCTTGGTCCGAGAGTGCTGCACTGGGTTCTTAGCAATATTAATAGGAGAAGTGTTGTCACAAAAGAGTGAAACACTGTCTATAACTAACCCAAAGTCCTGCAGGGTTGAAGCCATCCAGAGTATCTGGCTGCAGCAACTGGCGGCAGCAACGTACTCGGCCTCTGCGGTGGACTGTGCAACACTGGACTACTTCCTAGAAGACCAAGAAACAAGAGAAGTGCCAATGAATTGGCAGGTGCCAGATGTGCTCTTCCTGTCTATCCTACAACCAGTAAAGTCTGCATCGGAGTAGACTCTGAGGGAAAGACAGGATAAGGAAGAGTACCAGGTACCATAGTCTATGGTAGGTCGAAGGTATCGGAAGATGCGTTTCACCGCCTGGCGATGAGATACATGAGGTGAAGCCTGAAATCGAGCACACAGACACACAGAGAAGTGTATGTCCGGTCTCGAGGTAGTGAGGTACAAGAGGGAACCGATCATGCTTCTGAACTCCTTCTGATCAACTGGCTCGCCATCCTCATCTGGATCAAGTGAAGTCGTTGACGCCATCGGAGTTGACACCAGCTTGCCATCACTCATGTCAAAGTGCTTCAGGATGTCTCGAGTGTACTTGCTCTGATGCAAAAATGTATCCTCCCAAGTCTGCTTGATCTGGAAGCCAGGAAAGAAGCTCAACTCGCCCATCATGCTCATCTCAAACTCTGAGCTCATAACAGCAGAGAACTGGGAAACAAGAGCATGAGAGGAGCTACCAAAGATGATGTCATCCACATATATCTGGACGAGTAGAAGGTCATTGCCATGCCTGCGAATGAACAAGGTCTTGTCTACCTTACCCATCCCAAACCTATGACTCAACAGATAGTACTTAAGCCTCTTATACAAAACTCTAGGGCCTTGCTTAAGTCCATACAGGGCTTTGAAAAGCTTGTAGACATGATTTGAGTATTTGGGGTTCTCGAAACCTGGAGGCTGCCTAACATAGACCTCTTCCTCAATAAACCCATTGAGGAAGGCACTCTTGACATCCATTTGGTAAAGCTTGAAACCCTTAGACGCCGCGAAAGCAAGCAAGATTCTAATGGCCTCTAGCCTAGCTACAGGGGCAAAGGTCTCCTCAAAATCTAAACCCTCAACCTAGGAGAAACCCTGAGCTACCAATCTAGCCTTATTTTGAATGACTATCCCATCCTCACTCTGCTTATTTTTGAACACCCACTTGGTACCAATGACATTATGACCTCTAGGGGGCTCGACAAGTAACCAGGCCTTGTTTCTCTCAAAATTTTCCAACTCTTCATGCATGGCATTGACTCAAGACTCATCAGAAAGAGCATGACTAACATCATTGGGCTCGAACGAAGCAACGAAGGCAGAGTGGAGACAGAAGTGAGACTTGCCAAACTTTGAGCGTGTGACGCGCTCAAAGAGATCTCCAATTATCTGCTCTGAAGGATGATCTTTCTGGATATGACAGGAAGGTCCTGGATGAGAAGAAGTAGTAGCCTCTACCTCATGAGCTGACGAGGTAGGAACAGAGCCACTCGCTCCTGAGGATGCGGAAGGAATGGGCTGATCTCCTTGAGGTGCGATGGAAGAAGCAGGCACCTCAAGGGAGAGAAGAAACTAGATCGGGTAGACAACTCTCACCGTCGTTCTCATCATCCACAAAGATGGGCTTGGACTGCTCTACTGAACCTGAGATATTGGGCCTAGTCCCCGAACTGGCCTCATCGAAGGTCACCTCGCAGGTCTCTACCATTTTGCTAGACTCGCAGTTCCAGACTCTATAAACCCGCGAAGAAGTCGAGTAACCTAGAAAGATCCTATCACAAGAACGTGACTCGAACTTGCCTAGGTTCCCAGACTTCAGAATAAAACACTTGCAACCAAACACGTGAAAATGCGAGACGCTGGGCTTTCGCCCATATCTCAACTCATAAGAAGTGCGATGCAAATGTGCCCTCAAAAAAACTCTGTTTGAAACATGGCACGCGGTGGCTATCGCCTCAGCCCAAAACTTCCTAGGTGTAGAGTATTCATTGAGCATCGTCCTGGCTATCTCAACCAAGGTACGGTTCTTCCTCTCCACAACGCCATTTTGCTGGGGGACGTATGGAGAAGAGAACTGGTGCTCTACACCTGACTCATCGTAAAACCTCTCAAAGTAGGAATTCTTGAACTCTGTATCATTGTCACTGCGAATCGCTCGTAAGGCACCCAGGAGCTCGGCAGAAAGCCTACTAAAAAGACCCCAAAAATGGGTAAATGTCTCATTCTTCGAGGCTAAGAAAAACACCCAAGATTACCTCGAGAAGTCATCGACTACGGCAAGGACATACCACTTTCCTCCTACTGACTGCACTCTAGCTGGTTCAACTGTGTCCATGTGGAGCAGTTGTCCCGGTGCATCGGTCATTGTCACTGTGACCGGAGGATGAGAAACGGCAACAATCTTGCCGTGCCGGCAAGGAGCGCAAACTAGATTTTTGACCATCTTGAGTTTAGGTAGACCACGAATGAGATCGTGGCTGCTAACTCGAGTCAAATGGTCAAATCCGATATGACCAAGTCTCCTATGCCAGAACGTGAGGTCACGGGACTCAGAAGCAACTAAACACCTGAGAGGAACACAGAAGACTCAACAAAATCAGCACGAAAAATCCTCCCGTATCAAGAAATCCCGCAAACTAGACTTCCCGAAGAATCAAGAATTTTGCAATTATTTTTCTTAAAACTTACCTCGAAACCGTCATCGGTAAGCTAAGAAACTGAAAGCAAATTGTAATGCAGCTTACTCACTAAGGCAACATCTTTTAAAACAAATGAATCATTAACACGCACAGTACCTTTAGCGATGACGCGTCCAGATGAGGCATCTCCGAAAGTGATCGTCTCATCACCTGGAGCTCGGGCTAAGGAAGAGAACCAACGGGAGTCTCCGGTCATGTGTCGAGAACAACCGGAGTCAACAAGCCAAACCTCTCCCTTCCTTGCCCGGCGAACCTGAGTCAACGAGAGAGAGATGGCTCAGTACTGGGATGAATCAAAAGAGATTTTGGAACCCAATACTGAGTCACACGACGAGCAGAAGAAGTAGTCACACACGACTGACCTCTAACTATGCTACGCTCTCCGTCGCTCAGAAAGCCAGAAGTTCTATGAGTAGACCTGAAGCTATTGTTGGGCATGACTGCTATAGAGCAGCGAGTCAAGACACCAGCAACATGCTGATCATGCCGTGGGTAGCTATCTCGATGGGGGAAACGAGATCTATCCTCCGGACGGCGGAAGTCACGACCAAAGGGAGCATGAGGATGAAAACCAGAAACCTCGGAAAAACTAAGTCCTTGATGCTGTCCAAAACCATCAGAAGAATCTGAAGCAAACCTAGACCTCGTGTTGGTATTAGATGCACTCAAGGTCTGGGGCTGACCCTGAATACGCCTAAGAGCTGCAACACGGTCTCTCTGCGCGATCCTGGCACGCTTGAAGCATCGATCGATCTTATGTCCATCCTTCTGACAGAAGGTGCAATTATACTTCGCCTTCTGAGAGGCCGAAGTTGAGGTGGAATCACCTTGCTGTTAGAAATCCCTTGGACAAAGCCCGCAGACTTAAATTGGACTTTCTCAGTCCTAGGCTCAGTCTCGATCACACCTGGTGCTATGGGTCTGAGCACGGCAGGTGGATGCTTCCTCATATCCTCATAGAAATCATATCCTAAACCCTGATTAAATCTGCAGATCTTAGATTGGTCTAGAATAAGATTGAGATTCTTCTTGCCTCCTAGAAATCTCTCGAGAGTGTTCATAAGATACTGACACTCCCGAAAGAGAGAGGTGCAAGAAGAGCAGGGAGAAGGAGAGACATCAGAAGGTAAGGAAGTAGAAGAAGAACCAACAGCAGAGGAACGAATGGCATGTGAATGCACAACCGCCTCAGAAGGGACAGTCCTACTGCTAGCCATTTGGTTCACGTTGTTAGGCGTCTCTACCTTACCCTTGGGCTTCTCCCCAACACCAGCACACACATTACAACATGATTGTGGCTTCTCTAGTAGATCCTTAATTAGCTTCACACATTTGTCATTTAAAGCAATGGGTTCAAATTTTAGTTTTTCACAACTATTGCATGGTGAGCTAACAGGGTCCTTAGACGTATATTGAGCCATTTTCTTGTTATGGTCAACTATTTCTTGAAACTGTTTTGAGACAGATTCAAGTTCAGCAGTTAATTTGGGACAGTTCAAACATGAAGCAATCGGCTCAAGCAAAGAAGCATGCAATTCAGCAATTTTATGATCTGCTCTTTTTAAGTTCACTTTCAAGTTATTGCAATTTTCACATGTTTCAGGCAGATCAAGAAGCATAGTATAAAGACCTATAAAAGCATTGTCCTTATCCTCACATGAGGTGCAAGAAGTAGTCTGAACAGTAGAGGAAATAGAAGCAACCCTACTCATCTCTAGTTCAGGAAGCGGACTAACATTCTTCACCTTAAGCAAATCAAGCTCAGAAGTCAAACTATCATGAGAGGTCCTTAGCTTCTCCATATCTCCAAGCAGGGAAGAACATACATCACATTCGTCACGAGAGGGAGCAGATATAAGTGAAGTATACTCCCATGACAATCTCTCTACTTCCTTCTCAAGATCCACAACCCTAGCTCTAGATCTAGTATAGAACTTTCGTAGCTTCAAAAATGCATCATAGAACTGGTCGTAGGCGGGACCTACCTCAGCGGAGTCGCTGTAGAGCTCGCTGTCGCTGACGTTGTCGTTGTCGTTGGCCATGAAGCATATGCCGATGAAGTCGTCGTCATCCTTGGGATCTTGATCATCTTTACCGTCGTCGTCGCTCCACCCCTCCATGTCACTGAAGTCGATGTCGTCGAAGGCGGTGAGGACGCGGTGGAAGAGCTTCTTGGCTTTTCCAAAGTTGCGGAACTTCTTCTTGCCTTGAGCGTGAGCTGGGGGCTTTTTGTTGCGGTTCTTGTCGATATAGTCGTTCTTACTCACACCGCCGTAGTCGTTCTTGCCCTTCTCCAGCTTGGGGCAATTTGCCAGAATGTGGTTGGGGCCACCACATTCGAAACAAATTATTGGCCCATTGCTCATTCTGTCCCTTACTCTCTTGTAGGCATGAGAAAACTTTCTGACTAAAAGGGCTAGCTGGTCCTCTGGTAGCTGCTCTAATTGATCATCGGTTACATCACAGAGAGCAGTTAGGGAGAAACCAGTAGCATTTACAGAGGAAACATTAGAAGCAGGACTGGGATCGGTGACCAACGCCATTGACTGAGACTTCGACTTGCGAGAGACAATGTCAATCTTGTGAGTCTTGAAGCGTGAGTACAACGCATCAAGAGTCAATGTCGAAAGGTCAGTGGTGTCCTTGATGGTGGTCACCTTCATCTCCCAAACTCGCAAATCCAAGGCCGAAAGCATCTGACGAGCGTTGTCCGAGTCGGAGTATGTGAGACCGACGGCTCGGAGGTTGCTCAAAATCTTGTGAAATCTCGCAAAACACTCATCCAAGGACTCGCCAGCGAGCATTTCAAACTTGTTGTAATCTCGCTTGAACTGGTCCTATCGTACGTTCTTAATCTGGGAAGTGCCCTCATGGTATGCATTGAGAGTATCCCAGATATCGTAGGCCGACGTGAGATGAGAAATGCGATCGAACTCGTTCCGACTCAAACACTGGATTATAATGTTCCTTGCCTTAGCATTCGCCTCAACATCAACCATGTTATTAGCATTGATGTTTTCATCGGTAGGAACAATAAAATGAGTTTTAATTTTTCTCCAGATCCCATAGCCTTGAGCTTGTATGTAAGATTTCATCCAACTCTTCTAAAAGGGATAGTCGACCCCATCAAAGATAGGTGGCTTGGTGGAATATCTGTCTGTTGCCATGGCTCACAGACCGGTTAAGATCTATAGACGAGAACTAACCGGCTCTGATACCAAATGAAGGATCGAAAATGGTAACAGAGAGGGGGTGAATGGTGCCTTAAAAATCTCCCCTTGGTATCCACAAAAATTCACACTTCTTCTCCGATAGCTACTAGATGCTACGAAGCAAGAAAAATAGACGATTGTCAAAACAAAGCAAGGCTAAAAACTCGCAAGAGTGAAATACCGCTTATCTAACCACAAAAAGTACCTGGATCAAATGAAACATAGAAAATTTGTCGCTGCACTACAGAACCAAAAAAGAAGACAGAAACTAGATTGCACCAATTAAAATTCTGCTGGCCAAAAACTGAGCTAGAAACAGCTACTAAAAGAGGGCAAGAAGCTGTCCAAAACAGCTGAGAAAAAGAACATGAACTGCTACACTAAACTGACTGAAAAAGGAGAAATATTGCAGATTAAAATAGTGCTTAAATGTGCTGCCTAAAGTTGATAAACTGCAGCCCTTGCAATCTGAAAACTGCACTTGAGAGGAAGCCTAACTGCAGTTTGACAACCACTAAAAGAAAGCACAAAAGGTTGCTTAAAATCGAAACTGCAGCAACACCTATCTAGCCGAAATACTTGGGGCAGTAGCAACAACTGCACAAACTGAAAAGAAGCTTACTGCAGTCTAGAAATCAGCCACAAAAGGCAAAACCGAAAGCTGAAAAGGGAGTTGGAACTGCACCTACTAAAGAAAAGGAGGCTACAGGTACTTGATAGCAGATTGCCAGATCCTTGCTGTCTCAAGACAACTCCTTGCTGCAGCCGAACAAGTACTGGAAAATAGGGACTATTGTTCCTCTCCTAACAGCAAGAAGAAAAACAACACAAATGTGCAGCCCAAGAGCCAGCCGAAACTAACAGCAGAAAGAGCAGAACTGAGACTTAACCTTGCTGGCCGAAACTACAACATGCAGATCAGCAACATAAACCGAAGGTGCATTTCTTTGTTATGGCGAGACTGATGCAAAGCTGCAATCCGACTAGCGGCAAGTAGTACAAAACAATGGCGGATTCTTGGGATCGGATGCTTCTTGCTGGCTGCTGTCCTAAAACTTGTGCTGCTCTAGAAAACCGAACAAGGACAGATAATACATGTTCTACTGGCTACGAGGCTCCAAGAACTGCAGACAGAAAAAATAAATAGACGAGATAGCAGTAAACTGAAAAGAGAAACCTGAAAACAAGAATGTTCTTTGATTTTCTACTCTTGGGATGAACTGATCACTTGATCTTGAGGCCAACTTCCATCACCGAGCAGCAAGAAAACTAATGAGATGAAGCTAAAAACTTTGCTTTCGGGATGAACTAGCCAAAGCGCTTTGAGATGAATCCCCGTTCAAAGCAAATATATATATATATAGTAGCAATTAGAACAAGAACATTGATTCAAAAAGAAAACAAGCAAATGGCACGATATATAAAATAAGAACTTTCATAAATTGAGGAAGAGAGATATCCCGAATTAAATAAGATAAAGTTTACAACCAAATCACCCCATCTCTCTCATCTCTCATACACACACATGGAGAGAACACAAATAAAACCTTAAAAATTTAGCACAACTCTCTCCTAGAGCACAAGTATTAGGAAACCCTAACACTCACACCCCTCTCTCTCTTTCTCTTACTTCTAGTGCACTTCTCCCACTAGAGAGCACCTATATTTATAGCCTCCACTAATGTGTTTACAAGCACTTTACCCATTAGGTCACAACAACTCTCCACTAATGGGTTTACACACAATTTTACCCATTAGGTTACAATACCTCTCCACTAATGGATCATTTCCTAACAAAGTCCACTTTGTCCATTCTTTCTTAATCCAATCCGCTTCCTTTTGTGCAGCCTTGCGCATTTACCAAAATACCCCTCCTGCACCTTCCTGGAAGCTTCCTCATTTCTTGCCGTGCACACCTCGCAACCACTTCGAGTCCTCGCCGTCTTTGACACATCTCAACCGCTCTGACCTCAGCACCGCCAGTGCCTAGTCCGGTCACCCGTGTCTCGCCACGACTCCGTCTCAAAGTCCTGCAGCCATCACCGACAAGAAAACATATTACATAGCACCGCACAAGATATTATAATTAAATGTCCGCATCAGTAATTAGCACAAAAATGCCCGGAACAAACTCAGATTTTTTAGAACACGAGTCAATTACTCATCACACAACTGGGGTTACCTCCACATGGTCTCCGGGGATGCCGAGATCTTTGTGGATTCGGTCAGTGCTGGAGGTAAACTTATATTGGTTGGTTTGATCCGCTATGCGTTCGTAGGGCTGACTACCATGTCCCCTTACAGCAACATGGCTCCCCGAACGCGGGCAGCCCTCAGAGCACGAGGACGTTCTCTTGGAAGGGACATCCGGCGCCGCTGAAGTTATCACCGCGGATGCCGCCCGACATCTAGCGGACTTCATCCCCTGAGCAGAGGTGCTGGCCGCATGGCAGGGGGTCGCGGATAGCGCAGCCGCGAGCCTAGACCACGATGCACTGCAGACTTGTGGGTCGGGACTCCTTGGGAGAGTATTAGAGGTCTCCGAAGTACGGGTGTGTGTCTGACCTTTAGCAGCGCGCGGCCTTTATACGTTGTACTAACCGCTTTATCGTGTAGAGCCTCGCTCTTGGCCAGGCGCTGCAGGCGGCCCATGCTTGTGAGCGGTAGGCTTTAGAAGACCGACTACGTGTTGCCGAAGGGGCTCGTCGCGCGGCGGAGGAGGCACGGTCCTCCCAAGACGACCGCATTCGACGCCTGGAGGCGGAACGCGCGGTGGTCATCTCACATGTCGTGGAGCTTGTGGCGGCGACTCGGCAGGTGGTAGTGGAGGAGCGGGACGGCCTGCTCCGGCAAGTCGCTGTGCATGAGGAAGAAAATGGCCGCCTTGTTGAGTCTCTGAAGGAGTGTGACCAGGCTCTGGGCGATGCGTCGGCAACGGCATGGGAGGCTATGCTGGCTCTGGAGGGCATCCTTGAAAACCTTGTCGCTGAAGTGCCGCCCCGCTCATTCGGGCCCGAAGAGCTAATGTGGACACTTCGGCGGATCGGCGAAACTTCCGGCCTTGCTCATGCCGCTGCGGTGTCCTTTGGCAACCACTGCTCCTACCTGACCGCCTGCCTGGTTTGCGCACTTCTCTAGCACCAGGGCTGCCGTCACTTCGATGAATTAGGCGACCCGCCGTTGGAAAAGCCAGCCAGGGCCGGGGTGATGTCCAGCGCGGTGCGCACTGTGCGCCCCGCCGTTCGGTTTTTCCACGAGCGGATCTGGGAGTACGTCAGGGAGGCCGCGGTGAAGATAGAGCTGCGGTGGACCATGTACGGTGAGGGTAACCTCGGCGAATGGCTGGACGAAGTTCCCCGGCGCGACGATGGTGGCGCCGACAGCTCGAGGCAGTTGTGATCCCAGGGTTCTTGTTCGTCGGTGTGTGTTGTAATCGACGTAGCTCATTCTGCGAATGAAGCGAAGATTGCTTCCGTTGCTTTGACCAATCACGCCATTTTGCTCCAAGCAGCTGCCCGGTGGGGACCGGCTGCTGATTTTCGATGCCGTAACTCGACGCCGCTTGCGGTGCTGGTGGCGGGCCAAAAACTCGCTGAACTTCTGGGCGAATCGACCCTCGACGGGCGAAGTTTCGGCGCAGAAGACCGTCCAGTCGGAGCCGAACGAGTAGCGTTGGCTCCTAGTTGAGGTGGACGCGCAAGCGTGTCGTCCCGTATCCTCCGGACCGGTGACAGTAGAGCTGGCGCCGAGTCGACTTTGTAATCACTTTGTAATAGCATGGTAAATAAGGCGAACCGCTTGTCCCCATCACCGTCTTTAGTACCTCCGCTTCGTGCTTTTCTTGTGAAGTTTGTTAGCTAGTCGGGGTAGACACGCGAGCGCTCCATCCCCTACTCTTCGAAGTGGTGGCAGCGGAGTTGGCGCCTAGTTGGAATAGAAGCGCGAGCGCTCCGTCCCCTACCCTTCGAAGTGGTGGCAGCGGAGCTGGCGTCTAGTTGGAGTAGACACGCGAGCGCTCCGTCCCCTACCCTTCGAAGTGATGGCAGCGGAGTTGGCGTCTAGTTGGAGTAGACGCGCGAGCGCTCCGTCCCCTACCCTTCGAAGTGGTGGCAGCAGAGCTGGCGCCTATTTGGATTAGATGCGCGAGCGCTCCGTCCCCTACCCTTCGGAGTGGTAGCAGCGGAGCTGGCGCCTAGTTGGAGTAGATGGGGATAAGGATGAAGTAGGCTTGAGGAATGACAGGAACCTACCTCCGTAGGTCCTATCCCCGGTGGTCGATAGGGGGCTTCACGGGCACAACTGTTGCGCCGTAGTTTCAGACACTGACGGGACAGCTGAGGCGGGATCGACGAGATTCTGCGCTGCGAGGGAAGTGTCCCTCGCTCGTCGTCCATTGGTTCGGGCCACCCAGGGTAGGGGGACACGTGGAGTGTAGCTGGTGGAGTCGTGGAACTAAAGCGGGGCGGCACTGTTGCGTCACATGCGCCTGGGGCTACCGATGGGACTCTTGAGGCGTAATTTACGCGGTCCTCTTTCGGAGCTCTTTAAAAGGGCGAGTGGCCGAGTGAAGCGGCACTCGTCTTACCAGACATCGCGCCCCCGCTGCTTCTTCTGTTGAAATCGCCGTCCCCAGCGTGCTTCAGCTCCGTCTAGTAGCACCGAGGGTTCCGAAGCGCGACTGATGCCGCCTGGACGATCGTGGGGTCGGGCATCCTGCCCATACGAGGTGGATGCGACGCCGCGATGTGTTTTTCCCCTTGCCAGTTCGTCGAAGAGCCGCGGCTGTTGCGGGGTGGTGGGAAATTCACTTGTACTTCAGTAAGAAAACTCTTAACTTTGGGAGTAGACTTCTACGTCGCGCCAGCGAGGCCGGCCGTGAAGTGGGCGGGCTTCCAGGAGCGCATTTGTGTCGTCGTCGCCTCGACAGAAGCGCGGGCCGTTGAGCTCGTGCGCCGCCCCACCTCCCAGGTGTCGTAGTCCAGCTCGTCTGGCGAGAAGCTGGTGGCGAGCTGTGGTGGGGTCATCTTTGCTGCGGCAGCGCAGGAGCCGTCTTGCTCAGGGCGGGCTCAGACTCCTCCGGCTCGGCGGCACGCCCGCAGAAGCGCCTGAGCGGGCGCACTCATTCCTTGGGCTTAGCTGGTAATGAAGGCCTGATATCGAGCTCGTGTCGCCTTATTGGGGCGATGCCGCGACACGAGCTCGAACGCCCACGGTCCCGGGCGTCTGTTGGGGCACCTCCCCGTGGCGGGGAGCCCACGCCCGTGTGGGCACCCTCGACGAGCGCGTTTAGTTCTCCACCTTTTCGTCAGCGGAGTGGGTCATTTAGCTCGTGCACTGCCCCCTTCGCCACGGGGTCACAGCCCAACTCATCTTGCTGTGGCCGAGCTACGGTGCCAGGAGGAAGTTTCGACTGCACTGGGAGCCTTTGGTGCCCGTGCGTCGTTGTATGTGGACTCCAAAGAGTGCGTGGGAATACCATCCACGTCTTATTTATACTCCAGAGAGTACACGCGGTGATGACACCAGCGCGTGCGCGGGACATCCACGTCTTGTTTCGACTCAGTAGAGTGCGCAGGGAAAACATCTGTGTCTGTGTTTGTACTCCGAAGAATGCGTGGGACTATCAACCACGGCTTATTTAAACTCTAGAGGGTACGCCAACGCGCGCGCGGGACATCCACATCTTGTTTATACTCAGTAGAGTGCGCAGGGAAAACATCCATGTCTAGTTTGCACTCTGGAGCATACGTGGGACTATCAACCATGACTTATGTAAGCTCCGGAGGGTACGCCAACGCGAGCGCGGGACATTCGCGTCTTGGTTATACTCAGTAGAGTGCGTAGAGAAAACATCCGCGTCTTATTTATACTCCGTAGAGTGGCGCGGGGGCGTCCCCCGCTGCGTCTTATTTATACTCCGTAAAGTGCATGCGGAGGCGAACCTCGACGCTACGTCTTATTTATACTCCGTAGAGTGCGTGTGGAGGCGGACCTCGACGCTACGTCTTATTTATACTCCATAGAGTGCGTGTGGAGGCGGACTACGACGCTACGTCTTATTTATACTCCGTAGAGTGCGTGCGGAGGCGGACCTCGACGCTACGTCTTATTTATACTCCGTAGAGTGCGTGCGGAGGCGGACCTTCGTGGAGTGCGTGTGCGGAGGCGGACCTCCGTGGAGTGCGTGTGCGGAGATGGGCCTCCGTGGAGTGCGTGTGCGGAGGTGGATCTCCGTGTAGTGTGTGTGCGGAGGTGGACCTCCGTGGAGTGCGTGGGAACATCGACCACGTCTTTATACTCCGGAAAGTACGCGTGGTAGTGACACCGACGCGTGTGCGAAACTCCGCGTTTTGTTTATACTCAGTAGAGTGCGCAGGGAAAACATCCGCATCTTGTTTATACTCCGGGGAGTGCGTGCGGAGGGAAGCCTCCGCACGTCTTTGTGGGCAACACAAATGGCTTCGCAAACGGCGAACTTTATTAAATTTCCATTTACGCGGGTGAGCGAGTACAAAAGGTCGGGGACTAACCATTGAACTCGTTGTCGTAACGGCGAGGTAGGGAGCCTCTGGTGCTTGGGCTGCCGTAGCACATGCACGGGCGCGCCTGACCTAGGAGCCTCCCTGGACTTCCAGGTGCAGGCTTCGGGTGCCATGCTCTATGTGCCGAGGACAGTGATGATACCCCGCGAGCCCGGAAGCTTCACACATAGGAAGCCATGGTGTGGTATCGCCCCAAAGGAATTGAGGGTCGGTCTCCCCAATATGGCGTTGTAGGAGTACTGGATATCAACGACGTCGAAGGTGGCGTCCCCGCTCGTCACGTTGTCACCCTGGCCAAAGGAGACCTGCGCTTGGTGGCCGAATGACCAGGGGATCTTGGTGGGGAAACTCCATGCCTTCGGCGTCGCCGGGCGTGAAGGTGACCTTATGTTGCGCCCAGTCCGGCGGTACATGTGCCGGGTACACCACCACGTGGTGGAGCCTCCGCACGTAGGCCTTGCGCTGCCGCTCCGAAGCGAACTCCAGAGAGGAGCCTCCAGAAATGACGTTGATGACCCTACGTTGGGCGCCCTCAAGGGTGTGGATCCGCAGGGGGCTCTCTTGTGGCTGCTGCACCTGAGTTTACATCCACGGGAGGCCTTCTTGAGTCCGCAGCTCCTGATCTCGAATTCGTAGGGGGCCGTCCAAGGGCTGCTTGATGTGGGCCACGACGGGTGGCCGCGCCTCGAGCTCCCGGTCTCTGGCGACGCTTTGTCGAAGTGCCGCGATGGTGGTGCAGGAGCGGGTGTCATGATTTCCTTGGCCGTGCACCTCGCACCACTGTGGGCGGTGTTGGTCGCCGTACTCCGCATGGGCCCAACCTTCGCGGCCCCGGCCTCGGCCCCGCCCCGTCCCCGTCGAGCCCTGGCCCCACGACCTGCGGGGGCGTTGTCTTTTGAGCCGCCCTCAATGTCGAATATGTAGCGGGCTCTCCGGGAGTTTTGGTGGCCGTGCTGAGGCTTGTCGACCGGCGCGTCCTTGAGCTGGGAGGTGTCCTTCCACGGCTCCTGCCTACGCTTGCTCCGGAGGAGGTTTCCTTCAACGGGTCAGCGCTCTTCGCCGCACCTTCCGCTGGGTTGGCGTTGGCGTCGTTGTCCTGAAGCCACCTCGCGTCTTCTTCCGGTCGGGCGTACTCCTCCATCTTATCGAAGAGTTTCGCCACTGTCTTGATTGGCTTCCGCGCGTTGTACTCGGCTAGTGGCCCCAAGCGAAGACCCTGTACCGCTGCGTTGATGATTGTTGTCTCGTTGACATCTTTGATATGGCAGCGGACCTACGCGAAGCGTTTGAAGTACTCGCGGAGCCTTTCCGACGGTTTTAGCTTGATTGCGAAGAGCTAATCCGCGTCAACACGCTCGACGTAGTTCCCCTGGAAGTTGTTGTAGAGGCGGTCGCGGATCTGCTCCCATGCGTAGATGGAGTTCGGCTCTATGGTGAAGAACCAAGAGAGCGCCACTCTCTGCAACACAAGCAGGAGCCCCTTCGCCTTGGTGGTGTCATCCCCGCCTGCCGCCTCGATGGCGGTCTCGTACACGCGCACGAACTCCCAGGGGTCTGTGTTGCCCTTGTACGACATGACAGAGCTGGGGAATTTAAAATCCTCCGGCCATGCCACCTGCTGCAAACCCGCCGATAGCGGGGACTCCGGGTCCACGTGTTGCAGCGAAGCGCAACTGGATGTGGGGGCGTCACGGCTATCCGCCCGCTCGGGCATGGGCTCCGGTGCGACCACCGGTGGGGTCTGCTGACTCCGAGCCTCTTGCATTTTCCACACGGCCCCCCGGAGATCCGCTAACTCCTGCTGAAGCATGCCAAGGGCCGCCAGCAGGGCGTTCTCCACTACGGGTGTAGGCGAGGCAATGGGTGCATCCGGTCGCGCTGCCGGGGTAGCCGGAACCACCGCTTGTGTCCTTGGGTTGCTCGTCACGTCAACACGGTGGACTCCGGCGTCGACAGGGAGGCCCGTGTCGCCTGCGGGGCCTCCTGATGCTCCCACACCAGGAGTAGGGACGGTGGCCGCGTCTTGGCGGGCGCCGATGCTACTGCTCCTTAGCGCTCGGCCGGTGCCGTCGGGGTTGACTGTTGCGCCAGCGGCTGGGTGGGGCGTCGCGCGTGGGTTGGGGTCGACCGTCGCGTCGGTGGTGACGGGGTCGACCGTCACCTCTGCGGTGGCGCGGTCGATGGCCGCACCGGCAGTGGCGGGGTCGATCGTCGCATAGTGAGCATCGTCGTTCTCACCCGCGACTGCCGACGCCGAAGCCCTGGTGTTAACACGAGCCTCGCCGCGACCCCCTCCTTCTTCTTCGCCGTCGATGATGAAGCTTTCTTTGGTGCCATCCTTCAGATCTTGAGGCTGCTGTTGCCGATCTCCACAGACGACGCCAACTGTTGTGGCTACAGACCAAACAGAGAGAGAGGTGTGTGGTAGTGGAGAGTTAGGTGAGCAATGTCCTCTTGGGTCTTTCCCAAGGGCTGGCATGATATATATGTGCCCTCGTAAGGAACGTTTTTACAATTGTACCCTTACACCGATTACACCGAGGATCCCTCCGAGGGCAACTATGTCATTGTACATATCGACTTTAGGTTTAGAACCTCCTAACAGGCTAGCTAAGTTTAGGTGGGGGCCACCCCTACAACACAAAGAATATCCCATATTCATCTCTCCCCCTGTTCCTCTCCTTCAACTAGGGC
The DNA here is from genome assembly GCA_036346265.1 of Melocanna baccifera. Lineage (NCBI taxonomy): Eukaryota > Viridiplantae > Streptophyta > Magnoliopsida > Poales > Poaceae > Melocanna > Melocanna baccifera. The sequence continues at coordinate 11,962,842 of CM070689.1, read as the reverse complement.
TGTAAACAAGCCGAGCTCAAGTCGAGCTTAAGTTGGGATCTGAGCTTGAATCTGGGTTCGAGCTTGGCTCGGCCGAAGTTCGAATAGGCTTGAGTTCGGCTCGTCGAAGCTCGATAATAATTAAAATAATTTATTATGCACTAATTTTCAACAATAAAAAAGTGAGTTCGACCTTGGCTCGAGTGAGCTCGATAACAGTCAAAATAATTCAAATATACACTAATTTTCAACAATAAAAAAGCTCGAGTTCGAGTTCGGCTCGAGTAAGTTCGGTAAGAGTTAATATATATTACTATTTAAGCTCGAATCGAGACTAATCTAGCAAAAATTGGTGATGTAAGCTACAGACGTGGCAAAATCACCTCCACATAAGAGAAACCACCCTCTCAAACCGTCTTAGGATATTGTAAATTGAGCTATTTTGGTAAGTTCAAGTGGTTAAATGTTTTGGTAAATTCAAGTGGTTAAATATCCGGTTTGGTATTTCAAGGGTTGAGTTGACTTTTTTGCAAAAAAAATAAACAAGGGGGAGACAATTGGCTAACATAATCACCTTAAGGCGTATAACCAATAAGTCACAGGTTCCAATCCCGAGCAATTAAAGTAAAAAAAACTCACATAAATAGCCCACCCAACTGTGGTCGGTGGAAGTCGAACTCATGTCATCAGCTAGAGAGAAACTGAATGCTGTAAAATAGACTTATTTTTTAGAGAGAGAAAATACAAGCAGTTAAGTAACAAGTGAGTTCAAGTGTCCAACCGGTGCATGGGGAGAATTTGACGACATCAACCCAGGCAATATGTGGTGGCAAGACGTCAAGTTGGTATTCACTCTTATTTTTTTTAAAAAAATATGCTTGGTATTTACCGAAGAAAAATGAATGAACCAATTAGGCTACCAATTACAAGTAGTCAATGTCTGACGAATTGCGTTCCATCTTACGTGAAATCAGCATAAGCCTGCTATTCATTTAGGGGAGGTATAATCCTCGTCAGTCAGCATTTTTCGGTTGGTTTGGTTATGACCTTTTCTAAACAATGGCATAGCAAAAAAAAAGAGATCCGAACAAGGAATAAGCAACGATTGGTAGCCGAGGACAAAAATCACAATTAATCACGGCTCTATTATATGTTGATTTTCCTCTGTATTGTGAAAAATTCTATTTCAGAATTTCACTTTCGTTCCTGTGCAGCTCCAAACGCATCACTTTCTAAATCGAACAACTAAAATTTCCCACCAGGATCAAGTGGCAGGCATGGATGAAAAGATAGGGCTCCTCATATGGTTACATGTCACTTTTCTCCCGTCCTCTTGCAATCCCAAGGACATTTGTGTTGCCAGAACGACAGAACGCATCAGATGCCATGGGCGGATATGTCTAAATGGATGGATGGGTTTCAGATGAGAGTCAAGACAGCCACTTCAACTCACTTTCATTTTTCGTGTCCTTTTAGCCAGCAACTTGATCATGCACTGGCCAGCTGGCTAGGAGCCTAAGAGGCCGGCATATTTTACACATCCACTAAGAGTATCTTCAATGTTGTGTTTTAGCTGATTCAAATAAGAAAAGAGAAGACATTGAATCGATTCAATATATTAGAGGGGTCGATTTCAACAAAAAAAATGAAATTAGACTCTACTTAGGAGTTGATTCAAAGTATTAAACAATTCATTATAGTATTAAACAACTACATAGAAGAGAGTACGGTTGAGAGATGATATTATTATTTTGTGGTTTTTTAATATAACATTAGTCATAGTTATTAGTAAAAATCGGTTCAATACATTAGAGAAAAACAATCTTAGTTCCTAAAATATTTTTATGACATGACTTTGAATTGACATTAGTTTAATACACTAAAGATTCTCTAAGACGAGGTGATTGGATCTCACATTTACTGCCTTTTTAGGTGCAGTTCTTAGGGTTTTAGTGGAGAGACCTAACCAAATCCAACTGTGTTATGTGGTCCCTTTCATCTAATTGATTGATTTGCTGCAATCAAGTAAGTGGTGCTGGCATGCAACATATATTCTCAGCTTAGCAAGGAAAGGTCTATATTGTAGCATTTTTTTTATATACTTTGGAAGAGGAAAAGCAACCGAGGGAAAAGAATTCTTTTAGGAAAAATGTGGGCGGGAAAGTCGCAAGATGCTGACGGCAAGGCTTTTCTTTTCGGTGCATATAACCGGTGCAAGTGGTATATGTATATATGTATATATGTATATGTATATGTATATGTATATGTATATGTATATGTATATGTATATGTATATGTATATGTATATGTATATGTATATACATATATATATATATATATGTATGTATATATATATATGTACATATATATATATGTACATATATATATATGTACATATATATATATGTACATATATATATATATATATATATGTACATATATATATATGTACATATATATATACATACATATATATATGATAGGTGTGTTCTTTTGGGTCGTGGTCTATGATTTTTGAATTCTGGCTGTTTGTAAGAGAGTACGAAGAGAGAGACAATCGTATACGATTTTGGTCGGTATAGCTGGAGTCAGTATAGTGTCTATTACAATCAACTTGTAGACTCTATTTTAAAAGATACATTACCGTTTGAAAATTAATTACTGTAATAAAAATCAAAAGCCATATACAGCAAGCCAAAAAAAAATCCAGCCGATAAACTTCTTATTTGGTTCAAGTTTTGCTGTAAGTTGCGCTTCGGACTTGCTTCGACTTATACATTTTTTAGTGCTTCATGTTGGCTACAAGCAAACTGTACTGAAGAGAAAATCCTTTTTTTCTCTAAAACAAATTGAGAGATCCTTTAGGAATACTTAGTGCAACCCCCTCTCCCAGAGGTGGCCAAGCACGGCATGTACCTCATGTAGACATGGTCTATTTAGGTACGAATAATAAATGGATTGTACCATACCGGCCCATAGGTCAAAGATTGGGCCCAGGTACGACCTATGACCGTGCCATATTGGCACAGGTACGACTAGGGTTAAATGGGCTGTGCCAACACGGTTGGCCCGTTTAACTTGGAAAAAGATAGAAAAATTCAAAAAATATAGAAAAATATAGAAAATTAAGAAAAAAATAGAAAATTGTAGAAAAATAAGAAAAAATTATAGAAAATGTTTTTTACCTGGCCAGGCCATGCCATGCCGTGTCGGCCCAGCACAGCCCACGACCTAAACGGGCCATGCCGTACCAGCCTAGCGTGCCGGCCGCTCGGTCCAGACACGGCACGGTCCACTGAGCCGTACCGGCACGGTCGTCTAAACGGGTCTACTGTGCTCAGATCGAGTCTACAATAACAGACCTCGAGTTAGCCCACAATGACATGATCCATTGAGACAGCTCTACCCTCTCCCCTAATCGGCTCCACGATCGTACAGAAACAATGCTTGCAAGTGTCGAGCTAAGCTATTAGGGGCAAATTGTTCAAACCCATCCACAGGGTATACGAAAGGTTGAGCGAGATCTGCTGTAGTGGTGGGACCCCACAATTCCTTGCCTGTTAGATTTGCGATGGACGACCAAGATTAATGTCTTGATCAAAATAGAAAAAATGCCTAATTTTTCCAGATCGTTGGATCTCAACTGCCCGTTTTCTATTCAACAATCCAAAATTGCGTGCAGCTGGTGTGCAGTTACTAAGAATTGTGACATATCCCTCCCCCACAGAGCGCGACGAACTAGATGCACCTCCTAGTAGTATGTACACGCTGTTTTTCCTCCTTGTTCTTCTTGGACTCGGAGGTAAGATGCCGTCGTTCACCATTTAGAATTTGCAATGCTTGGCATCAAATCAAACTACCCTATGTATCCACGTACGTGATGTGTGGAATGCAAGAATTTGGAACCAGGGCAGCACACGAAGCAGCAATTATTCCCTCCAATATCCCACTCAATATTCTACCTAAAGTATATGCTTACGGAAAGATATGAAGTGGGCCTTCTCTATTCCCAGGAATCACTTTTCCTTGGGATACCTCCCTAAACTGTTCTCTAATTGTGAAGTTCTTATGATCCTCTTAGGATAGGGAGTTCTGTTTCATATCAAAAAAATAAAAAAAAAGTTTACCATGTGGAATCTAAGAAGCGGGGGAAAAATATATGTTCAGATGCTTGGCTAATTCGAATTCAGAATTATAGGTTATTCTACTTTTTTTTTGCAAGGTTATTCTACTTCTTGCTTCTTCAGCATATGCCTAAATAGACATCATAAGTGAGTGTCTATCACGAAGCTAATAGATAAGTAGAATCAATACTTATGATAGGGGTAGCTCCAACTAGTTCAGCTTTACAAGACAATTAATTGGATACTTTGGGCCTACGAATACGTATAAAGACTCGTAAGTGAACCACGGCATGCATATACCATGCTACTAAGAAAACACAATTGAATGTAACCCGATCATGCTAATTCCTATACACATGCGTTTGAACACATCAATCTATTTTGTAAAGGACTAATTAACCTATCGATGCGATACGTATGCACATGTCATCCCGTCCTCCAAGAAAAAGGAATTTTAATTAAATTCACCACCCCTTTCTCCTTCCAGTAGATCCTACCTAGTGGTGGATCCAAGATTTCGTTACACCTAGGTTGTGAAGGCCTAGAGACCACTACTACCTAGATTGAAGGAAGATTAGATCACTACAAACAGTCACATGAGAGAGCCATGAGGATAAGGCAAACGTAGCTCGGGCAATACACAAGCCAGGAGACAGAGAGAACCACAAGGCCAACACCACCGTACAAAAGGTAAACCAGCTCATAGGGGGTACCACTACTACAGAAATCATCATCACAGACGATTTTTTGTATCGTCTGAATTTATGAGTCAGTGATAATCGAAGGTTATCATAGATGGTTTGTAAACCGTTTGTGATAAATATAATACAGATGGTTTATAATTAGAACCGTTTGTGAAAAACACTATCACAAACGGTTCTATATATAGAATTGTCTGTGAAAAACACTATCATAGACGATCTATATATAGAACCGTCTGTTATATTCTTTACAGATGGTTTATACTACAAAACCGTCTGTAATAGTTCATTATATACCTAAATTTTTTTATTTTTGAATTAGCCTTAGGAAATATTAGCTATGCCATTTGAAAACAAACAAATACGATAGCAAACATAGCAGAAAATATTATATTTATATTACAATCCACCATTACAATATCACAAGATTACAATCCACCATTACAATATCATAAGATTACAATCCACCATTACAATATCACAATATTACAATCCACCATTACAATATCACAAGCTATATCTCTCGTCCCTGATGCAGCTTGGGTAGGCCTTCTTGGTAGTCACATCACTGTAAGTAGAAGAAACAATGGAGGGAGGAAGCACTAAACATCACAAAGTAGCAACACAAAGTTACAGAATCAAATATTATAAGAAACAATGGAGAGAGCCCTAACCACAGAGAGGTCGATTGAGGAGGAGACAGTAAGGAGTATGGGGAGATTTTGAGTGCATAAAGAGTAGGGGATAAGTTCAGGTGAGTATTTATAGGGGAGAGAGAGGTAAGACGATCTGTGGGGTGTGGGTTGGTCGGTTTCTATTGGCTGAAATTGGGTTGGGGAGGATTGATGGGCCCAGCGATCAGAATTTATCACAGACGGTTCTTAATAAGAACCATCTGTAAAAGCATCACAGAGAAAAACCTAGTTAATAAGTTGTATTGATTATAAATTTTATAGAATTGCTTAGTTATAATTAGAAATATTTAAGTGAAAATATTTGTTTTACTTGAAAAAGATGATTTTCTAAAATCTATTCTTGACTTCGGTGAGTCAAGAAGGTATATGAATATTTCAAAGCAAAATATAAAACTTAGTTTGGACCTAAGCTAATGGTTAGATGATGGGTGCTGGCATGTTTTGTTGTTCGGTGACACAATGCTGATTGTCAGGCACAAGTGGTATGTGGTTTGAGTCTAAGTCAAGTTAAGGACCGGTCTGTGAGCTACTGTTGCAAAGCCATATCGTACTACCACAAGACTGGTATGAGATAGTTTTGGCTTATTAATTCTTAAGGTCGTAACTTTTGTCTTTCTATAGGTTGAATGTGAGCGTGACGTAGGCTATGAGAAGTCTCACATGGCACAAGAGGGGTCTCCAGCTTGTGGATTCAAGTTGTGGTGAAACCTTAGTGGTGGCGCGACCAGGTTGAAGGCTTAGCATTGTAAAGCCTTGTTATGATTTTCTCCGTCGCACGCCTACGGAAGCGTGTAATGGCCAACAAAATGAGATAATCGTATCTTGTGGCTAAAGCTGTACAACCTCTGCAGAGTTTATAATCTATCCTAGATAGCCGCGCCCACGGTCATGGTCAAGCTGAGTAAAATTTTTCATAGATTAGATTTTGATTTTTAAAATAATTTCTAAAAAGGCCTATAAATGAATGGAATCCGTGGATATTAAAAAGCATATGGATGGATGGAATCTGTATGAGATCTTTTGAAAAAGATGGACTAGGTGGGATACTTGTGAATAAGTTAGTGTTTGGTCGGAGCCTGCACTAACGATATTATTTTGTTAAATTACTCTTTCTATCTATTGTATCAAATTCAGCTTTTGAATCTATTTACTGTATTTACTTTAATTTTGCTTTTATGCACAAATAACCTATTATGCCTTCTATTGTCAATTCTTATGCATACATGAACTCTGTTAAATCTTATGGTGTAACTTGTGGAGTATTTTATGTACTTATGTTGCTTCATTCACCATTTTCAGAGAAGAATTTCATCTACTTCGGTGAGAATAACGACGAGTAGATCACGTCATACAGTTATTCGCCTGTGGGCAGGCAGGAAGGGCTGCTGCTTTATGGTTCTTTTTCCGCTGCTTATATTTATTTTTGGTTTATGAACTATTGGTGTAAACTTTGGTCATCAGGCTTATATTTAGTTAATGAATGAATGTCATTATGCATGATATGAATCTTTGTTATCCACTGTGTGCACTAGCTTGATTCTGAGTTAGTGCAATTTATACAGAGAATCCAGGAGTCGTTGCTCTCGGGTCCGACAGGGTGTGAGTGACTGTAGTCAAAAAAATAATTGTGGTCGAATGGATTGGAGTTTATACTGTGGTTGTAGTAGTTATATTGGATGGATTTTCATGTGGTCGAAAGTAATGTCCGAAGGCTATAGTCGGAAAGCACCATGTGGTCGAATAGCTGTGGTCGTAAGTGATGATGGTCGGATGGTTAACGTGGTCGAATAGTTGTGAGCCGATGGTTAAACATGATCGGAATTTTATATGTGGTCAAAAGGGATGGTCGAAAGGATTGAAGTGTCAAACTGTTGCCGTGGTTGAAAACAAAGGTGGTTGTAGTCGTGGCAGAGTGGCCGAAAGAATCGGACGACTTGGAGAGGTCGGACGTCTTCGAGTGGTCGAAGAGATCGGATGGCTTCGAGTGGTCAGAGAGATCGGACGGTTAGGAGAGGTTGAAGGCATCTGACGGTGCAGAGTGGTCAAAAGAATTGGACTATGCAGAGTGGTCGAAAGAATCAGATGGCTTAAAGTAGTCGAAGTCAAAGGCAATCTTAGTTGAAGAAATACAGAGAGGGTTGGGTATCCTGACACGACATTCGAGTGGTTGGTGGTGAAGAAGAAGTGGTAGAGGAGCATGGTCGTCGGCGAGGGCGGCACTCCAACGGCGGTGGCTCTCGGCAGAGGGGCAGAAAAGGGTCGGGCAGGCGCGGGGAAGCTTCTGGAGACGTCAGCGCAGCTCGGGCGGGGTTGAGCCAGCCGGAATTCCTCGCCGGAGGTGGTTGACGGCGCGGGGGAGAGTGGCGCACGGTCCAGGGGCTGCTCAAGTTCCGAGGGAAGGGATTGAGGGTGGAGATTGGTGGTGCGGGTCTTTGGGGAGGTGTAAGGGGGTTGTATAATGTCGATGAGGGGAGGGTGGCGGTAATTACTCGTCGGAATAACGGCGGCGGGATTTTGGGAGTGGGCTCATAAGGCAAGGCTGGGTCTTAAAAGGAAATTAAAGCATGGATTTAAAGTAGATTGATCACGGAGATTAATTTCCTTTTGGCTGGTGGGGAAGAATCGGAAGGGAGGGGGTGACTCGGGCGGACTTGGCAGCGGCGATTGCGGCAGAGGTGGTGGCGTTAGGAGGAAGAAGAAATGCCCGACAATCGTGGTGCTTAAAGATGGGATTACCAGGGTTTAAAGAGCGGAAAAGTGATGGGATATTTGGTGGGTGATTTAGGGTCACTAATGGCATTAAATGCCCGGGCTAACGGAAGGAAATGATTGCTTTAATGAGCATGATGGGGCGGCAATGGCAGCGACCGGAGGAAAAAGAAAAGAGAGGAAGAAGAAGATGTGGGTGGGTCCCATATGTCGGCGGGAGAGAGGTGGCGAGCGAATGGTTGCCACGCGTCAAGGGATTTAATCGTGATCATTGGATAGAGGGTAGGGGGTTAAGCGAAAGTGGATGGTCGAGGTTAGATCAGTGGCGATGGATTAAAGCCGCACCAGATGCGTGTCGGACGGAGAGGAGGTTGAGTTTTAAATTTAATTTTTAGTTTTTAGAAAAGCTAGGGAACTTTAAAACTCTTAAGAAATAGCAAATAAAGTTCAAGAAATTAAGAAAAATTCACAGAATTTCCTGAATATATTTTGGACTTATGAAAATTATTTTCAACTTAAAGTTGGTCTTTAAATTTTTACAAAAATACATTTTAGCTTTGAAATTGATTTTTTAAATTTTAGAGAAACACAGATAAATTCAGCTAAAAGACAAATGCTTTAAAATAATTAATTTGAAATAGGATTTTTACAGAAATTGAAATTATCTTACTACTTTATGTTTTTAATTAAATTACTTTTTAGAAGAAAAGCCATTTTTACAAACTTCAGGCAAATAAAATCTTCAAAAATTCAGGCAACCAAATAACACTTGATTTTATTTTAAATTAAATAAATTTTTCACTAAAAATTTTGAAAAAGAAAGCTGGGTCGTTACACTCATACGTAGTATCTATCTTGGATAGGCATCTCATGAGAGTGGAAAGATAAAAACCTGCTTCAACAGGCATTCCACGGGAGTGAGAAGATAAAGACTCACTAGAGTGGAGAATGAGTAGGGTTGATTGTTAATATTTGAAGAATGATGCATCATTTAAAATGCATATGAGATAGGGTGGTGAGTAAGTCATGTAGCTAGTCTAGAGTGCATTTGCCAGGCCGATTAGAAAACTATATGACTAATCTGGAGCATGAATAAGATTTATTGTGATAGGCACTCTACAAGAGTGGAGTTTCAGACCCCGTATGAAAGAGGATGGGGAAATGGTGGTTCATTGACGTGTAAACACTCAGGTATCACTACTACAAAATAGGCTATACTGGATGGGTACATTACAGACGGTTCATACGGAACCGTCTATGCTTAAACTGTCACAGACGGTTCATACTACCAACCGACTGTGATATTTTCACAAACGGTTATTAACAGAACCGTCGGTGATAATTGAGACAACATAGATGGTTCGTGTTAATAACCATCTGTGAACTTTCACAGATGGTTCTTAATACGAACCGTCTGTGATAATCGAAACAACACAGACGGTTCGTGTTGATAACTGTCTGTGAACTTTTATAGACGGTTCTTAATACAAATCATCTATGATAATCGAGACATCACATACGGTTAGTATAACAAACTATCTCTGATATTCCTTATCACAGACGGTTCGTATTAATAACCATCTGTGATAAGTCACAGACGGTTGTTAACATGAATCGTCTGTGATATTTGGTTTCGCAGACCGTTTGTGGTTGGAACCGTCTGTGATAATATGCACTATTAATTATTGGGTGTACTTGCTCGATGTTGACACAGATCTGTTTTTATTGCGCTGCATCAGTGGAGCAAGGCGGCGGAGTTTAGGGAGTTTGGGGTGAAAACATATCGTTGTCTTCTTAGTGATCTGATCAAAGATTAGTACTCAATTATTTTTAATAACTTATATGCATGTCATGTACGTGTATGTATATATAGCTAGTCTGAATTGCTATGTAGTAGCAGTAATAATCATTTTTGACACACATTTGTTACTTGTGTAGCGTAGATGGATCGAAGCTGGATGTACATTAAGAACCGTCTGAGTAAAAAGTATATTAATGGCGTGTCTGCTTTTAGAAGAGCAGCCGAGCTGGATATGTTGAAGAAGGGGGGTGAAATATATGTACTGTCCATGCATTGATTGTGATAATCTCAAGATGTTTAGCAACTCAGCGTAGATCGAATCTCACTTGATTCGAAACGATTTCAAAAAAGGGTACAAATGTTCAACCAGTCACGGTGAAGAGAAGAGCACACAAGAAGATAGTTATGACATAGTCGAGAGAGACAACGATATGCCAGTTGTGGACTGTACTTTTGATCTTGAGGATAGATCGTAGGATGACAATCTAGATCAGATGTTACGTGATGCAGAAGGGAACTATAATGAGAGAGAGAGTTTGGTAAATTCGAAAGCTTGATGGAGAACTTAGAGAAACCTTTGTTCTCAGGCTGCAAGCCGCAATACACGAGGTTGTCATCAGTTCTAGAACTGCTAAAATTGAAGGCAAGTAGTGGTTGGTCCGACAAGAGTTTCACAAAATTGTTAGGTCTCCTAGCGGATATGCTTTCAACGGGAAATATGTTGTCGAGAACCACCTATCAAGCCACGAAGATTCTTTGTCCATTAAGAATGGAAGTAGAAAGAATACATGTATGTCCGAATGATTGTATCATGTACCGTAAAGAGTATGCTAACTTACATGTTTCTCCGGTGTGCAAAACATCCCGATAAAAGCGTAAAAATGACTCTGATGATGGGAAGGGTATCAAGGTGAAGCAAAGATCTCCTGCTAAGGTGTTGTGGTATCTTCCTGTAATCCCTCATTTGAAGTGTTTATTTACAAACCGTAAGGATGCAAGATTGATGCGTTGGCATTGGGAGCAGTGTAAGAAAGACGGAATGATAAGACATGTTGCTGGTTCTGCCCAGTAGAAGAACATCGATAGGATATTTGTAGATTTTGGTGTGGAACCGAGAAATATAATGTTTGGGTTGAGTACAAATGGAATGAATCCTTTTGGTAACATGAGTAGCCGACATAGCACCTGGCCCGTAACTCTGTGCATGTATAACCTTTCTCTTTGGTTGTGTATGAAGCAAAAGTATATTTTGATGTCACTATTTATCCAAGGGCCGAAACAACCTAATAACGATATTGATGTGTTACTAACACCATTGGTAAAAGATCTTGCAATACTGTGGAACAAAGGGGTACATGTATGGGGTGCAGACAAATGAGAGAACTTTACTCTACGCGCCATGTTGTTCTGCACCATTAATGATTTTTCTACCCTTGGTAACCTATCAGGGTTGAGTACAAAAAGAGCCAAAGCATATCTGTACTGCTTAGATTATACCGAGAGTGTGTGGTTGAACAACTTGCGTAAAACTGTGTACATGCGTCACTGTAAGTTTCTTCCAAAGTATCACCCATACCGCAAGATGAAGAAACAATTTAACGAAAAAAAGAGAATGACTCAGTACTAAGGCCTTTTAGCGGAAAAGAGGTGCATGATATGGTCAAGAATATAAACGTTGTGCTTAGAAAGGGATGTAAATTGAGGAAAAATATGTGAAAAAAGAGGTCAATATTTTGGGACTTAATTTATTGGGAGCACTTAGAAGTTCGTAATTGTATCAATGTCATGCACGTAGAGAAGAATGTATGTGACAGTTTGATTGGTCTCTTACTGAACATTTCTGATAAAACAAAGGATGGTGTTAACAAAGAAATTAATTGGCGTGAAGTCTCATGACTGTCATGTGCTAATGACACAAATGCTACCTGTTGCAATTAGAAGTATTTTGCCAAACAAGGTTTGAGTGACAATCATAAGGCTATGTTATTTCTTTAACGCAATTACTCAGAAGGTCATTGATCCCGATGGACTAGATGCTCTGCAAACCGAGGTGGTGACAACTCTATGTCATCTAGAGATGTATTTCCCTCCATCATTTTTTGATATCATGGTCCATCTCATTGTCCACCTTGTGAAAGAGATAAAAATATGCGGCCCCGTGTTCCTACGTCATATGTACCCTTTCGAGAAGTACATGGGAATTCTCAAGTCCTATGTACGCAATCGATCTCGACCGGAGGGTAGTATCATCGAAGATTATACAACAGAAGAGGTCATTGAATTCTACATCGGCTACATGGCTCAGGTCGAGCTAATAGGTGTACCTCTATCTCGTCACGAGAGAAGGCTAGAGGGTTTCGAGACTATCGAAAGGAAAGCAATAATTCTGGATCAAAATACGTATGTTTAAGCCTATTTCACGGTTTTACAACACATGACTGAAGTGACCCCATATATTAAAGAGCACAAGGACATGGTACGTCAAGAGAATGCAGGGCAGTCAGAAGTTTGAATCACGAGACAACACAACCGTCAGTTCAACGAATGGTTGAAGGCGCATTGACTAGGAGGTCGTCAAGTGAAACACTACAATGGTTGGCAAAAGGGCCAAAATTTACAATTTTGACAAGGCAAGGATACAACATTAATGGCTACACATTTTATACAATAGATCATGATAAAAAGAGCACAGTGCAGAACTCAGGTGTCCACATAGATACCTATGATGCGCACGTCAGTACCGCTGGCCCAAGCTCGTACTACGAGTTTGTAGAGGAGATTTGGGAGTTTGATTACGTAATTTTTAAGATTTCTCTATTTCGGTGCCGTTGGGTCCAACTCTCACGGGGTGCAAAGGTCGACAAGTACGGTGTCACTACCGTGGACCTCAAATGTGTAGGATACAAAGACGAATCATTCGTACACGCGAGGCAAGTTGTTCAAGTATTTTATGTAACTGACCTAGCAAATAAGAAGCGCCATGTAGTTCTTCAGGGAAAAAGAAGGATTGATAGAGTTGATAATGTTGTGGATGAGGAAGAGTACAATCAATTTGATGATTTGCCTCCATTCGGAGACGACATTAGGCTCGAGGAAGAACAAAGCGATGAAGCAAGCTATATGCGTGTCGATCATCGTGAATGGCTTTATTTAAAATGAAATAGCCAAGTGTAATAAATATAACTATATATGTTCCATTGTAATTGTAAAATGACTCAGGAACTAAGAAATACTTATATTTATGATTATATTTATGAGTTATATATATGTATCTCTATGTTCATAGAGGCTGCTGTAAAGAAATATACTCTGTGAGGTCTTATTACAGTGTCTGCTGGTTGGTGTAGGTAATAACTCAAGTGCGTGGGAAGGAAAGACTTATTACAGACGGTTCTTAGTTAAGAACCGTCTGTGATATAACTATCACAGATGGTTCCTTTACAGAACCGTCTATGATAGTTTCCCCATAAATACTCGCAGCTAGATCACAGAGTCTGTACTCGCGCACTCTCCAGTGCCCCTGCTAGGTTTTGCTCTCTTTCGCTGCCGTTTCCTCCTGATACCGCCACCGGTCCCTCCCGACGTAGCTCCCTCCCGCTGCCGCTCCCTCCCGACACTGCTCCTTCCCACTGCCGGTCCCTCCCAACACCGCTCCGATGCCACTCCCTCCCAACGCCGCTCCTTCCCCTGTGCCCGGCGCCCTCCTCCCCCGACTCTAGCTCACTCCTCCCCCGCGAGCCCGGCGCCCTCCTCCCCTGACTCCAGTGCCCTCCTCCCCCGAGCCCTCCTTTCTCAAATGTCATCTTTATAGAATAATGTAGAGCTTATGAGGATAGTTGTTTCATCTATTTGAGGTGAAGAAGATTTGTGATGATGTGAAGAAGATCTTTCTCTTAAAAATGATGTGACGATCTTTTTAGATTTATTTCATATAGTTGTTTCATGTTTCATACAGAATAATTAAAATATGCTATTCATGTTTCATATATTGATATATATGCTACATTTGCTTCTTAATCATGTACTTTCATATTGATATATTGATATATATATATATATATATATTGATATGTGTGTGTATATATTGATATGTGTGTGTGATTGTCCCTGGGTTATTCTTAAATGTTAGCTTTGAGGCTTTGATGGATGGCCTTGGTTGGTATCTGCATAAGTATTTAAAGTTGGTGCCTTTGTCTTTAGCTTGTGATTTCATAGTTTATCTATGTATAATTTATCTTCAGCAACAGAGCGAGGGGCACATGTGCTTACCTATGTATAGTTTGTCTCTCAACTATAGTTGATCTTTCATGCCTTAAGTTAGTATAAGTTAGTATATATTGTGCGTACCCATGTACATTGTGCTTACTCATGTATAGTTTGTCTCTCAACTACCCATGTATAGTTTACCAAACAAGATGTCGAGAGGCGAACTCTGTAATTCTCCTCCAGCAAAAGTTTATATATATATATATATATATATATATATATATATATATATATATATGTAATTTTCCAACTAATCTTTAGAACTTTGTCCAAAAATTTTTAATATATGCCACATAGACCTTCAAAGGGCATGAAGTAAGTGACATAGTCCAGTGTATTCGGTTCAATGAATTTGATACACTGGTTTGTGTCATTTGCTTCATAGAACTTTGTTTAGGCCCACACCTCACTGCGTCCACACCTCCCGACAATGGTGATAATTAGATGTTGAAACATTGGATTCAATTATACAAATCACTCAATTGTGCTTAATCAAATAATTCATTTGTCATATCTGTGTAATGATTTTCATTCTATATATGTATGTGATCTGCTGGCCGTTTGTTACATTTGTAATTCACTTTGAGTTGCAATTAACTTATCTGTCATTATCTGTAATCTGCTTGCTTACTTTCAGAGGGCATGGCTAGCATATTCTGAGGCTGGCCAAAAATCGGCAAATAAAATTGCTATTGCAATTGCTATCACAAATGGTTCGTTGTTGAAAACCGTCTGTGATATATATATCACAGACGGTTTCAAAGACTGAGTCGTCTGTGATATGAACGATATCACAAACGGCCTTTGTTATTAACCGTCTGTGATATACACAATATCACAGATGATTTTTGTTACAAACTGTCTGTGATATGATCATATCACAGACAGTTGATAACAAAAAATCGTCTGTGATATTGTGTATATCACAGATGGTCTTTGTTATTAACCATCTGTGATAGTCGAGTATCACAGACGGTTGTTTATACAAAATCGTCTGTGAAAGTCGACTATCATATATGGTTTTTTTTTATCAAAAACTGTCTGTAATGTAAGTTATCACAGACGGCTTAAGAGCCGTATGTGATAACCACCTATTATCACTGACACATAAACACAGACGGTTCGGAACCATCGTCTGTGATGACGGTTCCGAACCATCTGTGATAGGACTGTCTATAGCAGTGTATACCAGTATGAGCTCAAAAGATGCGTTTGAACATTGTATTGCGTTGCATTACATGAAAGAAAACAGGAAATAGTGAAATAGTCACATACATTATGTTTACAATTCATAGATATGGGATTTTCAGACATTTGTTTTACAGTTCTCGGATATGGGGTTTACTGAATTGCTCTGTTGTCACCACTATTTTGTTATGTACTTGCTGTTTTTTTGGACCCATGCTTATTTTATTGTTTTTAGGTGAATTGAAGGCGACATGTATGGGCGGGAATAGCACATGTATTTCATGTGCAAACAGTAATTTACAGGTCGCCTTTAGTTGACTTAATCAGCTTTTTAATGGCATACTATGATAGTTAGCATTGTAGACGTGTATTCATGGAAAGATGTGTCTTCATGGAAATGCTATGCATTGTGTAGCTCATGCGTTTCTTTTGATATTTGGTAAATTTGTACAGTTGCTTCAATGCTCATCGGTAAGTATGTGTGCTTATCGTGTCGTTGAGTTAAACAGATGTGTTGCTGATTGATCCTAGTAGCAATAGATATAAATCATATAGTTTGGAGTAGTAGTAGTATTCCAGGCCTAGTGGGTGAGCCGGGGTGTTACACTAGTGTTATGAAAAAAATGTAATTTGTTCCACCAAAGCATTCAAAGTATCCCAATGGCTATGCATGTCAATTTCGCTATGCCACATACCAAGAAGTCTTTTTATCAAAACTCTAAAGATTGCTCACCCACATAAGCCCTTAAAGTGGGGTGACCTCTCACTAACCTCTAACTTGAATTTAGAATGTTGATTTGTTTACGTTAAATCAAAAGGAATGTTGCATATAATTGCAGTACAAACATATTACTTCTTTCCAAATTCAGATTCCAAGCTAGAAAGCATCTACTCCGGGTGGGTTTCAAACAAGTTTAAACCATACGTTTCTCCATACTAAAAAAGATTAAGATAATACTCCTACTTCTTGACTCTTGTCTTTATTGGAATTTCTCCATACTAAAAAAGATTAAGATAATACTCCTACTTCTTGACTCTTGTCTTTATTGGAAGCTTTCTATTTAGTATTTTGTATTCTAGTTTTCTTTGTGGTCCCTTGCTCCACACTTGATAAAAAAGAATCTTCCTAACAAATTAGACGGTCTCGACTCTAGCCAATGATTTAATACCATAGTTGCCTTCCTATTCTTTTTACCCTTTGTAAAGTATTCTACATTCCATGCACGAAAAGTACCCAACAAAAGTTTGCTCGCTAAGCAAGAACAACATGATTTCCCTTTTAGAATCCTTCTTCCCTTATCAGGATGCTTTTCACATGAAAAAATGGGTCTGATATGTTCAAAAACATGGAAATTTCATTTCTATTGCTTCAAGTAAACAAAATTTGCACATAAGTACAAGATTATCGAACAGAAGCAACGTCAGGAGGTAGCTTTTTTAGTAGGCTCAACAGCTATAAGAGTCATCCATTCTCAGTTGGGTTTTGTTTGTGGCTTTGGCTTTTTTTTACTGTAGTTGGCTTATTTTGTACTGTAGCAGGTAGTAGCTTTTGTCGTAATTAAATTTAAAAATAGAAAAAATATATTATCCCATTACAGACAACACAAAGGAATGTGGAAAAAAAGAAAAGGTAAAAATGCTAAAAAAAACTAAAAACCAGAAAAAGACGAAATTAAGGAACAGTGAACTAGAAACTAGAAGCTGAAGCCAAAACGAGCAAAGCCTCATACTTTAATCTTATCTTTCTAGGAAGCTTTGTCCCAAATTTTCCTCTATAGGTCCCTTAAAATTATCCTAGAATGGTATGATAGCCACATAAATATCTCTTACTTAAGTGTGGTAGCCATATAAACATTTCTTACTTGAGTGTGCCAACATATCAGATCCAAATCATTACCATAACCCCCAACTTTATTTTTTAAATAGTAACCCCAACTTTGTGCTTATCTTCTTCAAAAGCATTTATGCTTAATTTTTGTCCTTATTCCCTTTTCAATTCTACGGGGGTTAATCTTTCCTTAACAGAGACTACTTTTGTGTGTGCTAGAATGCTAGATAACTGAAGCGATCTACACAATTTTAAATAATACCCCTTTCGTTTTCCTCCTATGCAACCAAAATTTTTTCCTTTCGTATCACCTCCATGGCGTACATGAAATTCTCACCATGCTACAAAAGAATAGAAGACAAAACCCCACATTTCCCGTTGGATCCCTTCCATGGCCCCACACTACAGCACCCTACCGACCCAAAAATGTCCTCACAAGCATCCTTCAGGAGGCGTTCGAAATAACGATGACTTTTAATTTTTACTAAAATTTTATTGTAACTAATTTATTTTTTACTGTACCTGAGTTGGTTTATTGGGCATAATTAAATTTAAAAAAATATAAAAATAAAAATAACACACTAATCTAAAGCGGACAATGCAAAAGAATACGAGAAAAAAAAAACAAAACTCAAAAACAGAAAAAACAAAAAAAAATAAAAACAAAAAAGCTACAGGACCACCGAAGCCATCGCGTAGCCAGAAGCTGACGCTGGCTGTGGTCCTGAGCGCGCCCTAAAGTTAATCATACAGTAACACAAAGAAAAGAAGCATTGGAGTACTACTGTAAAGCTTAGTTAAAATTTGGCTTTTGACTTAGTACGGTAAAGCAAATCAAATCAATTCTATAATAAAGAGTGAGTTCTTTTAGATTATGATTATAGCTTTTGGCTTATGGTTTTTGAATTTTGATTATTCGTAAGATTATTCGCAAGAGATAGTACATAGAGAAAAATAGTCACATATGATTTTAGCTGATATAGTTGAATTCGGATAATATCTACTATAATTTATCTGTAATTAGTTCCTGTAGTAGGAATTGATAAGCAAATCTAAAGAAAAATAACCCAGCCAAAGGCCGCAATAAACCACCGCTGACTCATCAAAACCCCACGAGGCCCCCACCTGGCGTCCCCGTCACCATCCGTACGGGCCTCTATAAATAACCCCCACTCCTCCGCCCTCTCGTGCTAATCAATCCCCTTCCGCCTCCCACTCCCATTCCCCTCCTAATCTCCTCTCTTTAAACCCGCCCATGGACTCCGCGTCCGACTCCTCGTACAAGCTGCAGCTCGCCTTCGCGGCGCTCGTCGGCGCCTCCGCCGCCGCCGCCTCCGCTTACTACCTGCACTGCCGCGCCGTCGCGCAGCTCGGCGGTGACCTCGCCCGCGCCTCCGCCGACGGCCGCCAGCGGCGGCCGCCCCGCGCCGCCGGGAAGCCCCCTCCCCCGCGCCGCGCGGCCGCCGGCTCCGCGTCCCTCCCTGACCTCTCTGCCCTCTACGTCGCCGGCGGCGGCGGCAGCAGGGGGTACCCCGTGGGCGAGGAGGAGGACGAGGAGGAGGTGGCCGGGGTGGTGGGGCCGCACGTAAACGGCGCGCTTGCCGCCGCCGCCTGCTTGCAGATCCCCCAGGGCTTGCCGAGGCTGCACGTGGGGCCCGACGGTACGTTTGTTTGTATCCATTATTACACGTGTGGGCATGTGCAGCTGGCTGGGTGTGGAGTGGATAGGATTGAGGGAGTTGGCTTGGAGCTAGCTAGGCTAGGTTGTGAAATGGCTTCCGATTGGGGGCTGTGGGGTTTCGTGTTGGATATGGCAGCAAGGGGAACGCAAAATGTTGTTGTGCTTATCGTGGGCTCCTACAAATCTTGCGCTGAACTACGAATTATATATCTTTCACGCAAAGCAAGCAACATTAGTACTGTGTGAGAAGAATTTGGGTGAAACTTTTGTATGCTAATTGCTCAATTTAAGCTTTAGGCGCCATGAAGTTGGCGGGGACCAAGCACCGGAACTGCTCGAAAATGTAAGGAGAAATAACGATAGTATCTATGAAGTGACCCGATGTAGTAAGTCATTGTATAGACAGAGAGACGCATTAAAATGTTTCGTGTGTGGAGTGGGAGTGACCAATTGTTTATTTAGGAAGCTGAGAGTAATACCCCTCTAAGTCAAATTTCTTTTCAAAATGTACCTATTGCTCTCCAGTTATGCATAAAGAAATTTGCAGTTTTGTTTAAACCTTAGGAGGCTGAGGGTAGCATTTTACGGAGAAGGTCATAAATTCTAGGACAAATTGCTTAGTGATGCTATAAATTTTATGTGAGTTGGAAATAGCATTGGTGTCTCATTGACAAGTGGCCAGGGCCCAACCTGTCAGCTTCACATCAGATGTTACTTTTCAATATGGACATATGTGCAATGCTACTGAGCTTTCCTAAATTATAACCAGTGAAATGAAGAAAGATGTAGCTTGGTGAAAGGAACAGCTATGCCCATAAGATTGAGCAACATTTTGATTCTTCATTAATGTTTCGACTAATGTGATAACTAGTTCTGTCGGTTGTGCTGAATGCTGATCCTTAGTTTTGTTCTAGAATCAATTATGAGAGTCTAAACAAACTTCAACTCTTTTCAAAGAAAGTTATATCAACTCCAAAGTTGATATGGTTCGTGACTGTAAATGTCATTCATTGGTGCTTATATAAGGGTGCTTAATCAGCAGCAGATAGACCTATAACTTTCGTGATACATTGTCCTCTTTCTTTGGCTATGTACGGTAATATGATATTAACATGATCACTTTTCATTTCTCTAAGAATGACCCTGGATAACAACAAATGATTAATGCAGGTACTAAACAACTTGTCCGTTCAAGTTCAAACAGACGGGTTGGAATAATCAGACCAAATTCACCCAAGTCCCCTGTTGCTAGTGCAAGTGCTTTTGAAAGCGTAGAGGGATCAGATGAGGATGATGCTACACAGCACAGTGGTAAACTTGATAATGGCTACCTGAACACAAATGGAAATCTTGTAAGTTTTAGTCACCATTACTACTTTCTTGTTATGATTGTTAGTCACTTAGTCCTTTCTTCAATCTCCATCCTTTATATTTTTGAAGTTAAAACAGACTTGGCATAAATTTTCGTACTAGAAGTCTGGAGATCATGCACATAAAATAAGCGGATTTATGACTAACATTTTTTTTGGAACTGTTGAGCATTAAGTCTTCCATTGTTTCATCTGCCCTTGTTTCTAGTTTTTTTTTTATCTTCTGTTCCTGTAATTTTACCTTCAATAGATGCAATATTTTACCAGCTGATCTTTCTGCAAAGGCTTGATTTATGTTTAAAAAATTAACCATGACCACTTGAATTTTAATAACTTATTGCTGGGATGTGTTATAAAAGGTATATACATTAAACATAATCTTTATCTGCTGCAGAGATGTGCTAGAATAATGCTTGCATGTTTAATATTACTCGAAGGTAACAACTAACGCTTGGTAACTATGAGTTTGTCTGGTGGTTACTCTACAGTTAGTACCTTAATATAACAAATCTTCTGAATGGATCTTACCATCATTAGGAATACAACCAATAGTATTGGTTGCTGATATGAATCAATTCTATTTGAGGCATATATTCTTTACTTTCATTTGGTACGGCAACTGCAACTGATTCTAAAATCTTCCTTTTTTTTTCTCTTTAATCCTTGAACAATATTTTGTGCAGGAGGGAGAACCCAAAGGAAATGCAATTGTGGAAAATGGGGCTGCAACACCATTAGCTGCAAAAAACCTGATTCGGTCTCATAGTATATCCAATGATCTTCATGGCGTTCAACCTGATCCAGTTGCTGCAGATATTCTTCGAAGAGAACCTGAGCAAGAATCATTTATCAAGCTGTTAACCGCTCCAAACGGTATAGCATTTGAATATGCAAAACAGTGCTCAAAATTGTTTTCAAGGGTGAAATAGTTGCCTTTCATAGAACAAGAAGGCGATGTTAATATTTCCAAGCTTGACCAGTGCTTGTTTTATTTCTTAAGTACATTCTTCCAACAGAATATTCAGATGCTATGCCCGCCTATACTCCTATGTGGATATATATGAGTTCTCCATGTCTTTCAACTATTTGATGTAAGCCAAGTGTTAGAGTACAAGTTTTGTATACTGTATTTGGTAGGATAGAGTCCATTAGGATTACAATCCCTCTTGCCCCCCAAGTTTTGTACCTCTATATATACCGCCCGAGAGGCTCAATGCAATACATCCAATTCCATCCAATTCTATCTTCCTTTATGGTATCAGAGCGTCTAGGTTTAGATCCTAAACTCTAGCCGCCGCTTGCTTCCGCACCGTGCGCCCCCGGGGAGATCTATCTCCGCCGGGGCAGCGCCACCGTTTAGGCGGCGGATCCTATTGATCCGGCCACCATCATCGTCGTCGTCGTCAAGCAGCAGATCGGGCCTACCTCCTCACGATCTCCTTGTCGCGGTCGGGCTCCTTGCCGTTTTCCTGCCGTCGCCACCAGCACGTTCGCTGGCCGTCGCGAATGGATCTTGCCGGGTCGCCGCCGACTCGTGCTCTCCGACTGTCGACGCAATCAACGATCCTCGTGAGTCGCACCTCTTCCTCGTTAGATCCGCCGCCGAGCCGCTGGAGAGATCTGCCCGGAGCCGCCTTTCTTCCTCGTCAGATCCCCTGCGGTCCTTGGCCAGCTACAACCCTATCTGCCGCTGTCAAAGCCAGACACCTCGCGCTTCGATGGCGCGGCCGCTGTCGTGGGAGGCGGGTCGCCTCTCCGACCCTGCCAGCCGTCCGCCGACCCAGATGCCAACCGGAAGCCCGCCGCCAGCCGTCCGCCGACGGACGTCTGTCTTCGGCCGCCCCTCCGGGCGCGCCGCCTCCTCCTGCCGCCCCTCCGACCGCGCCACCGTCTGCCGCCGCCGCCCTTGCCCGATCGCCGGTCGCCTCCTTCAGGCCCGCGTCTGCTGAAGCTGGTGCCGCCCGGCCGCCGGCTTGTCTCCGAAGCTTGTGCCGACGTCGGTGTCGGCCGGCCGCCCTTTTCTACTCGGCATCGATCCAGATCCAATCGGCGTAGGTGACCCCTTTTAAAGCAAAGCAAAAAAAAAAGAAGGGGGAGGATCAGGCTAGGTGCTTTTAAAGAAAAAAGGGATAGAGGAGGCTAGGTGTACCCAGTGAGTCGCACATGGAGGATTCCGCTGCTGCTGTTGTATCTTTTCTTTTTTCCCGATCACTGATCGGGGTTGAATTGCCCACCGCCCGTCGACCTACACGTATCTACTCCGACATCAGCGTCGACTACACCGGCCTCTACCTCTTCGACTGTGTGGCCAGGCCGGGCACGCGATGCCGAGGGGACGCCTTCCCGCATCGCGTCTCGGTCATCCCGTCCGCACGTCTTCATCACCGGTTTGTCATCGCCACCACAGATCGGGACGCCTCCGCCGACTTCTTCCATCGTCGTCCCGCCTCGCGCGTACTTAGTTTGATCAGTCGATTGTGCGCGATCCACCCGGCTCCCGTGACGTCCGTCGTCGAGTACTACACGCATCTTCTCCGAGCAACAGGGTTGCTGCCGTGTCGCCTCCTCAGGCCGCAGCACCGACGCCCGTGTGTCCCCTCGTTGTTGCATCTACATCGCCGTCCCCTGTGCATCGACGACTGTCCTGCGCAACCTCTTGTCGCCATCCGCTCGCACTGGTCTTCGTCATCTTGACGGGCCTTCATCGCCGACATCGAAGCGCTACCGCGCGCCGTATTTTGCGCAGATCGCCGCCGAGCTAGAGCGTTCGCCGATGCGCGCGCCGGGTAGGGCGTCGCTCCGTCTTTCGCTTCTTCTTCGCCCAAAGACAACCACGCTGATTAGGGCCCTCTCCCTTGTACGTCCGGTACTGGCAACACCGGTGCGTGCTTTCGTCCCCGATGCATTACCGGGTCTGGCAAACCCGGCACACGCCTCGGCTCTGACGGCTTGACTGCATCGACTTCGGCATCAACCCTCCCGTTCCCGTCCCGTCTGCCTCGATTGCATCGCGCACCGTCTACATCCTGACGGCCCGATCATGCGTCGACCTCGGACGCTTCTTCCACGACGACTGCCTCGACGCGTCTCCGTCATCACCATGGCACCTCTTTTGCGCCCGCGGCCTCATGTGCGACCGCCTCGACATCGGTACCCCGACCACGACTACGTCGACCACAGCCATCTCCAGCACGGCATCCTCGACCACGACTACTCCGCCCCTCGCGCTCGGCTACCTCGACATCGACACAAATGGCTACTGCCTTGCTTGAGCTACTCGTCGGTTCCTGCTCCAGTCACAACATACGCGACGCATCGACAGTTATGACTGCGGGAGGATGTTATTCGGCTTCTTCTCTAGTCTCACCGTCTGCGACGCTCCCGTTGTGACTGCAGGGGGATGTTAGAGTACAAGTCTTTTATACTATATTTGGTAGGATAGAGTCCATTAGGATTACAATCCCTCTTGCCCCCAAGTCTTGTACCTCTATATATACCGCCCGAGAGGCTCAATGCAATACATCTAATTCCATCCAATTCTATCTTCCTTCACCAAGAATGGGGATTATTTTGTCATGGAATAAGTCTATATAACACTCTAAACTTTGTTTGAAAGTCCGTTTAGCATCTTGAACTATGAAACTAGACATTTGACCCCCCGAAACTTTACAATCTGGTTTAAATAACACCTTTCCTGGTTTCACATGGTGGTATTCATGCTTATTAAGTCGTCGACTAGTCGACGACTAGTCGACAAGTCGGTAGCCAAGAGACGACTGGAACTGGCGACTCGACTTGCGCCGGAAAAAGTGAGGAGAGAGTCACTGCCGCCGTCGAATCTGCCACCGCCGCCACCAGATGTGCCGTCGCTGCCGCCGGATCTACCGTCTCCGCCGTTGCCACCACCAGATCTGCTGTCTCCGGCTCTCCGCCGCCGGAGGGAGTGGCCGCCGGCGAGCTGGCTCGGCCTCGCCAGCACCGGAGATGGAGGAGATGGAGAAAGGAGAGAGGGAGCGGGAACGAGGTAGTGGGGGGCGGAGGTCGGAGGAAGAGAAGGCAGTGGGGGGGCAGGGGCGGAGGTCGGAGGAAGAGAAGGCAGTGGGGGGCAGGTTATAGGATTCCACATTTTGCAATCTAACCCTCTTATTTTTTGAAATTGCAATAAAGTCCTTCTCTGTATATACATATTCATATAAACAGTACCTGTCGACTAGTCAGCGACTAGTCGGTTGACTAGTCGACTAGTCGATAAGTCGGTCATTAGGAGGGTAGTATCGACTTGTTGACTTAAAACCTTGATGGTATTGTCTGTGTGGTACGATGAGTGGACGATTTTAGTACATAGGTAGGATGACACGCTAAGTTGGGTCAGTGACATGTGGGGCTCACAAGGGCTTCTCCCTCACCGAGCTCCCAGACTCCCAGTTGTGCTTCCATGGCCACCGCCTTTGTAGTTCCCTCCTTTGTTTTGATTAGGAAGAGAAGACCCTATGGGTTTCACCTGTTATTCACCTAAACTTGATCAGTGTATCATCTTACATGGTAAAACCGCTCACTCGTCGCGCCATACGAGCAATACCACCATCTGAAACTGGGTTAGAGTGTTATTTGAACTACATTACAAAGTTCGGAGGTCAAATGCCCGATTTCATGGTTCGGGGTGCTGGACGAACTTTTTAGCAAAGTTTAGGGTGTTATATGGACTTTTTCCTTTTGTCATCGAAATCTTCGCATGAAAATTTTGGATGACCTATAATGTTGTTGATTTGTGTGCGCCACTGTGCCTGTCAAACTCTTGTTTCTCCTGTTGATTAGTTAGTAATCCTTTTCTTTTGTGATGTACAAAATCAAACTCAGATATGTTGAAGATTTTTGCTATTCATAAGAATAATGTTTTTAAACTAATGATTTCTTTGTTGCTTTCTGTCGAAGGAAATCTGATCCACTGGGTTGATTTTTTTTCTTTCAGTACCATATGGATGGAAGGTTATTAAAATGTTATTTTCTATTTGATGCCAGAGATTCCATCTCCTGATGAAATTGAGGTCTATAAAATCCTTCAGAAGTGCCTTGAGTTGAGAGACTGTTACCTTTTTAGAGAAGAGGTTGCTCCATGGGAGAAGGAGGTTATAAATGATCCCTGTACTCCAAAACCTAATCCCAATCCATTCACATATGTGCCTGAACCAAAATCAGAGGTAGCTTAGTTTTGCTTGTTTCAGTGTTTGAATACCTTTTTTTGTCTGTTTTGTCCTTCTGATTTCAACTATTGGTTGCGCTTTCAGCATGTTTTCCAAATGGTCGACGGTGTTGTTCATGTCTATGCGGATAAAGGCTGTAAGGATTCCTTCTGGTGTGCTTCATTTTCTTAACTAGGCTATTTCAGCTTCCTATGACTCATTTATTTCCCTTTTTCTTTTGCCTCAGATATGGAAAGAATTTATCCTGTGGCTGATGCCACAACCTTCTTCACTGACTTGCATTATATTCTCCGGGTGATTGCTGCAGGAAACACAAGAACTGTCTGCCATAATCGGTTGAATCTTCTAGAGCATGTACTCATATTGTCAAATATTTTACCTCTTGAAAACATTGGAATCCTCTCCTATAGTTCTTTGTGTGTGATGCATAATTTTTTTCTTCAGAAGTTCAAATTTCATCTGATGTTAAACGCGGATAGGGAGTTTCTTGCCCAGAAGACTGCACCACATCGTGATTTTTACAATGTTAGGAAGGTTGACACTCATGTTCACCACTCAGCATGCATGAATCAAAAACATTTGCTGAGATTCATAAAGTCCAAACTAAGGAAAGAACCTGATGAGGTACATTCATGAATCAATTGCTGCGAAGACTGTCATAGCTTCTATTTATAGACATAACATTGTTGTGATCTTATAATCTAATAATCGTAAATTATGTATGGTGTCATTTAGGTTGTCATTTTCAGAGATGGCACTTATATGACTTTGAAGGAGGTTTTTGAGAGCTTGGACTTAACTGGGTGTGTTTTGGATTTTATCCTATGCATGTATATATAATGCCGACGCCACTGTTAGTTGGTTAATAATTCCTTTTGTTTTTCTTAGGTATGACTTGAATGTTGATTTACTAGACGTCCATGCAGACAAAAGTACATTTCATCGTTTTGACAAATTCAACCTTAAATACAATCCATGTGGCCAAAGTAGGCTCAGAGAGATTTTCCTTAAACAGGACAATCTTATTCAAGGTATTGTTTGTTCTAAAATGCCATTTTTCCTGCAAGATTTATTTATGTTATTGGCGCTTTTTGTGTGTCTTCCAATTTTTATTGCAGAATACTATGCTTGCAGCTCTATATTGCTATCATTGTTTCTCCTAAACCTTTTGTCCTTTGGAAGTCTTATAAATGTATGTCCATGTAAAAGTTGGGAACATTTATCTTGATATTAATATGATTGCAGCCAAACTAGTGTTTGTATTGACAGCTAGGGGTTTAATATTGTGCATCTCTTCTGATCAACTCCGATCAATTTTTTGATGAATTACTTTTATATTTAGAAGTTCAGTATCCTACCACTTCACTTCAAATCAATGGCTGAGCATTAAAAAGCTATGTGTTAGTGTGTTACCACTAATTGGTATCACCTCAGGTGCAATGCTACAAATTGTGCTTTATTGGGCTTATAAGCATGTGATAAGTGTCATTCTACACAGCATAAACTCTATAAGTTAAACTATTGATGCCCTAAGTCCATAAAGTGTAAACTAATTGATAGTCCTCTTCATAATTGCCAAATGCCAACAGCAGTAGCCGGAGCATATAAGCTGCTGAGTGGCATAGTGAAGTAGTTAACGTACCACTAACGCTTATTGAGTTGCATAAGTGATCTGACCAGCGTTTAGTTCTGGAGAAGATTTCAATGCTATGGATATAGCTAACAATACATGGCGAGATACGGACATAGTGATATGGCATTTTTCGCAAAATGCCAGCATGTTAGTGTACATTCGAACTACAAAGTAACATGTATAATTTTTTTCTCTAGCGCTCACTGTTGTTATTCCATCAGCCATGGTTATCAAGTCGTCGCCTAGTCGACGACTAGTCGTCGACTAGGCGACAAGTCGGTGGCGCTGGACCGACTGGAGCGGTCGACTCGACTTGCGCCGCCACCGCTGCCGGATCTGCCACCGCCGCCACCAGATTTGCCGTCGCCGCCGCCGAATCTACTGTCTCCGCCGTCGGATCCACTGCTTCCGCCGCCGCCGCTGTCGGATCTGCCACCGTTGACGATGGATCTGCCATTGCCGCCACCAGATCCGCCGCCGCCGCCGTCGGCTCCGGTCGGAGGAAGAGAGGCGGCAGTGGGGGCGGAGGCGAGGCGCGGGGGGGGGGGGGGCGGAGGAAGAGAGGCGGCAGTGTGGGCGGAGGAGAGGCGCCGGGGTCGGAGGATGGGAGGCGCGGGCGGAGGAGAGGCGAGGGGCGAGGTAGTGGGGGATTACAAGATTCGGCAGTAGTCCAGCAGAGTGGGGGTTATAAGGAATGGACATTTTGCGATTTAGTCCTCTTAGTTTCTAAAATTGCAATAAAATCTTTCTCTGTATATACATATTCGTATAAATAGCGTATAATAGTATAAACAGTGTCTGTCGACTAGTCAGTCACTAGGAGAGTAGTGTCGACTTGTCGACTTAATAACCTTGCCATCAGCACCGCACATCACTTGATGCCACAATGGCATCGTACCACAATAAATACCATGTAGCAATAATACCTAACTACTTAACCCTTCAAAAGATTGTTGCATAAGTCACTAACAAAATTGGAAAGAAAACAAATCTACTTGATCTAATTGCATGAGTGCATCACACAAAAACTCAACTTGATCTAGTTGGGCTGGTTGTGTCTTACATGTCAGGTCATGCCCACGTGTTGGGCACTGTCCAACATGTTCTGGGCTGTGTCTTACAAGTGCTGGAACTTGGATTTATATTTTAGAAAGTGTACATGATTTGGCATGCCCTAGACACACGTGAGAGGCATGATGGTGTTCAGTATAGTCACGTTATGAAGGCTAGGAGGAAATGCCTATTCAACATTGGTGCTTCACAGGGGTAGGTCTTGGAAAATCAAGATGACCAGATCAGGAAATCATTGAGGGAATAGGGATTACATATGAATTGATTGTGGAAAAAATAAAGGAGGTGCAATAGAAAACTTCTTGGAAAACCATATAAACAATGAATAGCTATCAAGGAAAGCTGAAATATTTCTGCACAGAAGTGCCTACTGTATTATATGTTCTGTAACAGTTCCCTTGGCTGCGTTAGCACTGCATCTTCAGATATAGCAGCCACTTTAGAGTGGCCATAACACTTGCTCTGCCATAAAGGTGCTGTAACAATATTTGAAATACTGGGTGAAACCCTTCTGCTTTGTGCTTCAAGGTTCTAAGTTATTGAACTTAATTGCAGGTGGATAAGCCTTTTTGTTAGTGTTCATTGTTCTTTTGTGATCAATGATCATGTGATTCGCAAGGGTCTGTCTGGCCCAGGGATAAAAAAACCGCGGGTTACCGATCGGTAACGGGCGGTTACCGGGAATCCCGGTGTGTACCATGAGGGAAAAACCGGTCAAAATCCCGATGGTTACAAATGCACCTTCTAGGTTGATTTAGGCTTTTTTTTGTGCTAGATTACCTATTGTATGAATTAAATATACATAAATATGCTAGTCCTAACATTTTGTGCTAGGTTTTCTTTGGCTTTTCCTGGTTTTCAGCGGTTTTTCCGGTGTTCCGGTTACCGGTTTTCAAACCGCCAAAATTTAAAATTTGAAACGTGAATTTCATTCGGTTTTTTTCCGGTAACCGGTTGGTTACCGCTTACCGTTACCGCTTGCCGGCCGGGTTTTGTATCAGTTCCAAGATTTCTATCCCTGGTCTAGCCTATATTAGGCTTATGATGAGCTATTTATTGGGCTTATAGATTAGCTTCTAAGATGAGCCCTAACAATTTTGTAAACCGAACTTATGAGCTGCTGAGCTTATAAACCTGCGAGCCACCACCCTTAGCTTCAGCTTCTCTTTGGATAATGGGCTTACACACGAATGTAAGCTGAAAGATAAAGCTGCTTGTATGTTACTGGTTTCGCCTTATTTTGATTTTTGACAATATTTCTAAGTTTAAGTTTGGCGAAACATTCCTAAAAATTATCATTTGAAAGATTCAGCCTGTGGTTAGTGTATACTATGTATGATATTTTTTATTTATTTGTTGTTAGGGGAATGACTATGATTGATTATTACATTCAATTTATCTAATGTTTTACTTTTTTTTTTAAAGAAAACTATCTTGGTGCCTTTTAAAATATTTCTACTATTTGATTTAAACTAGGCCGTTTTCTTGCTGAGCTGACGAAGCAAGTTTTCTCTGACCTTTCTGCAAGCAAATATCAGGTAAACTGTCAACTTGATTATTTGTTCTTTTGTTTTTTTCATGCAGATGTAATTCTTATTTGAGGTCTTTAAACTTGTCTGCTCTAATTTGCTTCACCAGATGGCTGAATATAGGATTTCAATCTATGGGAGGAAGCAAAGCGAGTGGGACCAACTTGCGAGTTGGATAGTAAACAATGAATTGTATAGTGAAAATGTTGTCTGGCTGGTTCAGGTACACTCTCTATTTTTGCTGGTACTTATTGCTCTATATTTTTCTTGCAATTAGTGGAACTGTATGCTAATATGTTATATTGATTAGTTTTGTCTACTTTATCCACCTCTTCTATTCATATTGTCATGGGCATGTAGTAAAGCCTAGACTTGAGATTGTGTTGCTGTTATTTTCTTTAGCTATTTCTGTATCACTACTGTTGACTTATTCCACCAAGGATCTGTAATTTTGTAAAGGCATGCAGTCCATATTTCTGTAAAATCACTTCTCACAACCTTAGTTGTCACAGTGGACTTGGCGACCACGGCGCTAGGACGCCATGGCATCCAAGCGCCTGGATGCCATGGCGTCCTCAAGGCTAGATATTGCGAGCTAAAGGGGTTGACTAAGACAGCAAATTAGAGAGGTCAATGACAGTTGCATACCTTGATGTCCTGCCTTCTTTTGCTTTTTTCCCATTACTTCTCCACAAAGCACAAACATTCACAAATCAGATCAGAGTGCAGAGCAGAGAGGCATGCAACAGATCAGGAATGCAGTAGAGCCGAGCAGTACTCTAGTTCTCGCCTCGCCCCCTGCAGCGCCACTTAATCCTGTCCACTCCCGCCCGACTCACCCCTACCAGCTGGCCAAGGCGCCCGTCTAGCTACTCGCTGTGGACGCCGCACAATCCTAGACACCCGCCTAGTTGGCCAAGGCGAGGCGATCCTCCATGGCATCCCCCTGGACCGCCAGGACACCTTGGCGATGACGTGACAACCATGCTCACAACAATCTAGCTTGTAAAATGAGGTAAAATGAGGACTTTAGCATAAGAGGTAGCTCTTATCCATGGAACGTTACCTAATCCATAAACTAATGAGAATAGTAGTTTTGAGTTTTTGTTTGACTTCCCCAGTGCTGTTGCCACACATCTCTCACGGTGAACCAGTACCATCTGGTGTGCTTATCAGACAGTCCAAATAGTGGACCACCTCCTATATCTTCAATTGCCTTATTGCTTCCACCTTACTCTTTCTATTGCAATCTATACCAGTCTTTAGTTTCTTACTATTTCTGTCTTCTTATGATCATCATCATCATTATTATATACCCCAAACTACTAAGAAAGATAAAAGCATGCTAAACGAACGCTATGAGGATGTCATATTGTTTGAAATTGTGCATCCTTATTTTCTTGAACGTTTCATAGTATATTTTGCATTTTTATTTCATTTGTTTGTTGATAACTAATATTTACATGAAATATGGACTATAGTTGTGTTGTCTCAGTTTATGATCTACTAGCGATCTTAATGAATAAATTATTCTTTCTGCATGAACTAAGTCTTTAAAAATGGTTATTGATTGGTAAGTGATTCATTATGTTTTGATATGCAGTGTCCCATGCAGATGATTATGTTTTTTGTATTGTTTTGCAGATTCCGCGCTTGTATAATGTGTACAAGGAAATGGGTATTGTTACATCATTTCAAAATCTTCTTGACAACCTTTTCCTTCCTCTATTTGAGGTTACTATTGATCCAGCTTCGCACCCGCAGCTTCATGTCTTCCTAAAGCAGGTTCAGAAATTGTGTTCTCATTATTTTGTGATCTCGATAACTGTTGTATTTCTGCCATGTGTCTGGTCTCCACAGCTCGCACATCTACAGTTGATATTCACAAGCTGCTGTTTATTTATATTTTTATGTAAACTCAAGAGTGCTACAGTCATTAATGTAGAACAAGTCTATGAATTAAAAAAGTGATGAAAGGTTAGAGAGATAGATGGGCCATTTAAACAGCGATTCGTGGCATCTATTTCAAAATATGTATTTCATGCCTAGACAGATCCTATTTATATGAAGCATATACTTAATTTGTAACATTTCTTCTGGTAAGCACCTAAACTGGTTTGATTATAATTTCTGCACAAAATTTCACGGATCAAAGGTTGAGAAGCTGTTCTTTTGTTTTGTGTAGACCATGCATTAGAGCAGGCCGCAACACCGCCATCCTTACCTTTTAGAGCAGTTAATCTAGTTTCCAGTTCATGTGTGAACTTAAACTTTTCACTCTGTAGAATATACCTGGTTAATGGAACAACTGAATTTCATGTGGGTGTTGAGATAGAGGTATTCAAGCTAGATGAATATGTTGATATGAAAAAATTCTCTCCTTTTGGGCCAGGTTGTAGGGTTGGATTTAGTTGATGATGAGAGTAAACCTGAAAGGCGTCCAACAAAGCACATGCCTACACCTGAACAATGGACCAATGTCTTCAACCCTGCATTCTCATATTATGCGTACTACTGCTATGCTAACTTATACACACTGAACAAGGTAGGCAACTAGGCATGTTGTCCTTCTACCTCTAATATTCTTGTTACTGGAAAGTAATACGTGTCCAATTTTTAGCTACGTGAGTCAAAGGGGATGACTACTATCAAATTCCGTCCACATGCTGGCGAGGTAAAATATCTTACAATGTTCCAATCTGACATTCTGGTATTGTGTTTTCTCTAAATGGCATGCTCGCACAGGCTGGAGACGTCGACCACTTGGCCGCGACATTTCTTCTTTGTCACAATATATCACATGGAATCAATTTAAGGAAGTCTCCTGTTCTTCAATATCTATACTATCTTGGCCAGGTAATACTGCCTGTTTCCATAACCTGGTGTAATTTTGAGTGATTTCTGTGGTTGCATTTTTTTAAGCGTTTCAATGTTATCAGATTGGTCTGGCAATGTCCCCACTAAGTAACAACTCCCTGTTTCTTGATTACCATCGGAATCCTTTTCCGATGTTTTTCCAACGAGGCCTGAATGTGTCACTGTCGACGGATGATCCATTGCAAATTCACCTGACAAAAGAACCATTGGTGGAAGAATACAGCATTGCCGCTTCAGTACTCCCTCTCTTCCCTTATCCTTCCCTTTCCTTTTCATCTCATGCAAATGCACATGCACATATGTGCGTGTGTATGTGCATGTGCATACAAGTATGAAGTTCCATATGCACCTGTGCAAGTATGCATGGATTCATAATATGCTACATAACGACTGCATTCGTACAGTAAAAGCATAAGGAGCTCACTATCATTGTGGTATTGTTTCAGCTGTGGAAGCTGAGTTCTTGTGATTTATGTGAAATTGCGAGAAACTCTGTCTATCAATCAGGGTTTTCACATGCCCTCAAGGTGAGTAAACCTTATCATGTTACTTCTTTGGAAGCTTTATTGGTGGCTGTTCTGATCCTGTTACATCCATTTTAGTCACATGTAGTATTTCTACAAATGATGTTTGATCAAATTCTTGCCCACTAAGTTATAGTCAATGTAAATACACAGTGCATAACAAATCATCTATTGATCTCTTGCAGGCACACTGGATTGGCAAGCATTACTACAAAAAAGGCCCTTCAGGGAACGATATTCACAAAACGAACGTGCCTCACATCAGGATTGAATTTAGGGACTTGGTATCAATTTTTTTTTTCCTTTCCCTCTATTGTATTGATAAAACAGATTTTGATGGCTTGTTACTATTTTTCGTAAACCTTAACTACGATTCTGACTGCCAAAAATGCTGCACGATTTTCAGATCTGGAGAGATGAAATGCAGCTAGTTTACCTAAACAACGTCATCTTACCTGAGGAGGTGGACCCGTAAGAGATACCCAGATGTATATGCTGTAGTCGTCATGGGAATCATACTTCATGTTTGGGTATATACATCATTCCCCTTTTTTCAGGCAGTTTCAACTCTCAACTATGTGATGCAGGAAATGAAATGTAAACATATGCTTTCGTTTTCGTTCGATCGTGCAGTTGCTGGAAGACACCATGAGGAGTGATGTGATCCGCATTGTATCCGAGTTCCAGCCGACAAAACCTCAAAACAAATGATGCCCCAAGCACACACCAAAGTAAAGAAGACCTCACGTAATAACGTCGGATCACAGATTTGCGTTACAGGAAGACTAGTACCCCGGCGGCTTTACCCGCGGCGTTTGTAAAGGACGCGATTGACAGTGGATGTACCACACCGAACTGTGCTCCTGCGAATAATGTGATGCCGCTTGTTTTGCTCCCCAGGGAAAAAAAAAAACCAGAGAAGAAGCACCGAAAATAGTTAGCTAGGGTCCCAGGGGTGTACTGTCGAATCTTCACCGGCTCTGCCTCGTTTGTTACCTAGATTGCTCCTATCGATCAGTACTGCGTACTATTATTGCATATTTCTCTAGGTCATCAAATGCTATGATGTTCACATCCGTCACATTTCAAGTTTTGACGGCACAAGCTGAGCTTTTACACATGCGTACATCCTAGCTTAACATGGCTATGCTCCTATTATAAACATAGTCCAGTTTGAAACCCGGAAATCGTCCCTATTCCCGTAAAAAATGAACTGTTCCATGTGAAATTATTGCGGTCTAAACGTGCCTTTTAAGATATATGAAGTCCATCGCTCACAATTTGTTAGTAACCACATTTAAGAGGCGGTGAATGGATGGATGGAGAATGGAATTAGATTCTTGACAAAGGTTGAACAGGCCATTTATTCTTGACAAAGGCGGTGAACGATGCAACAGTGTTTAGAAGCACTCGAGCACTGGATCAACCCAGTCTGTTCATGGAGGAATTTGATGAAGGATCATATGAGAAAGTTCTGTTTAATGTTGTGATGAACCATTACAATACTTGTAGAGTGGTCAATTGGCTTTGCAAAGAGTGCATTTGAATTGGGCTATTTTCTAGAAGTGTCAAGAAAATCGGAAGTACCACAGGAGTAAATGCGGTAGTACCGTAGGTGTTTTTTTGGTAGTCTGCAAGGTGGAAGTACCGATGAAGCAGCGGTATGTTTTTTCAGAGATGTCTAGTTCGGGTTTGCAAGGTGCGGAAGTACCGCTTTAGGAAGCGATAGTATCGCAGTGCGGTAGTACCAACGTTGAAGGTGCGGTACTGCCGATCTTTCTAGAAAAATAGGGTTTTTGGTGATTTGAGTCATGGATTGAGTTGTGATGACCTGAGTCATTGGATTAAGGTTGCATAATGTATGTCTTGGCTAAAGTAGATCAAGTTGTAAAGAACTTGTACTTGAAAATGATTTCTTTGTTTTTGTATGTGCAGGGTCGTTTGAAGTCAACTGTGGTCAATGGTGATGATCGGGCTTAGCCTCATGGAGGAGTTGAGGCTCAGAACGATCGAGGATGCCGGGTGAGACGGTGAGCTTAAGCATGGCACGAGAAAGACGAAAAATATTGAAAGCGAGTTCGAACGACAGGACGATGCCATGTGGCTTGCATAGGCCAAGTAAACCGTGGTTCGGTGGAACCGGAACGGGAGAGACTTGGCGACGTATGGTAAGTTAGTAGTACATCTACACATGGCAAGCATGGTGATTGCTTGCAGTGGTTGGTGACGATCGGGTTAATGAAGGGTATTTTAGTAGTTTGACGAAAACACTAGAAACCATCTTAGATCAAAACCACGGTACATGGGCGATATGTTAGAGAGGGTTTAGGTTAAGATGAAACTAGTTTGATCAAGGCGGATCAAGGATAACGATTTAGCGGATATACACTTATATGCTTTTAAAAGCGTGTATAAGTGGACTTATGAGAGTAAAACCCGTATGTATGGAGTTAACAGGTTTCTCCTGTTGTAATAGTGGATATGATCCATTAAGAGGTGTAGGTGGCTGGTTGTCCATCTATAAAAGAGGGATGGGATGGAGACATGTGAGGTGATCCATCCAACCCATCTTTTGTGCTCTCTTCTTTAGGCTTAGGGTTAGGGTTTAAGAGTGAGTACCTTGAGTGCTCTTTGTCCTCTAAGATAGAGTGACTGTAAACCTACCTTCTCAAGTAATCAATACATCCATCTTTATGCATAAAGAGCACCTTGAGTACCTTGATGTGCTTGTCTTTTTGTTGTTTTTTATTTCTCTTCTTTCCTTTCTTGTGATCTTACTGTGCCAATGATGTGTAAGAGGTGGAAATAATCTTTGGAAATCCATCTTCATCCATCTAGACACTTTGATAGCAAGATTCACGAGAAAATCCGGTTTTGCTTTATTTTGGCCTCATCAACTTATTTCGTGTCTCAAGGGTTTTTGAGTTGTGTTCTTCGGTATTCTAGCTTGCTGTGATATGTGAGAATACATCTAGAGCCATCTTGACCATTATCTACCCATAAGTGTGTTGTGTTCACAGTTTGGGGTTTTGGCTTAATTTTGGTGCAACCTTTCAACAAACTAAAAAAGGTCCCAACTTTAGCCATGATTTTTATGATAGTTTGTTAGACTAGGTTCATGATATCTTAGAGTAGATCACTGTAAAATTTCATATCATTTGGATCTACGGATCAAACGTTATCTTGATTTTGGATTTTGAAATCATGTTAAAAACACCGTTCATCTTGATTTTACTGTAGTAGCGGAAGTGCTGAGGTTACTATAGAAGTTGTACTATATTAACTGTAGCAAGCGGTAGTACTACAAGTTTAATTGCGGCAGTTTCGATTTCGCTGATTTTTCTTGGATTTTTAGTGTATCGAATCGTTGGTTTTTGTGGTGGTCTTCCATCCTAATCTTCATAACTCTGTTGCTATTGGAGTGAAGGATTGGTGAATACTTGAGAAAAAAATTTGAAAGCAATATTCACCTCCTCTATTGCCATCTTCGATCTCACAATTGGTATCAAAGCCCGGTTAGCTCTTCCCATAGATCTTAACCGGTCTTAAGAGCCACGATAGCAAATAAATATTCCACCAAGCCTCTTATCTTCGATGGGAGTCAACTATCCCTTTTGGAAGAGTAGGATAGAGTCTTACATTCAGGCTTAAGGCTATGCGATTTGGAAGAAGGTTAACACCAGATTTGTTGTTCCTATCGAGGATGACATCATGACTATAAATATTCCAGATATTAAGGCAAACGCTAAGGTAAGAAATATTATTATTCAAGGTCTTAGTCGGAGTGAGTTTGATTGCATCTCTCATCTTACATCAGTGTTAACATTTGGGTGACCCTCGATGCATACCATGAGGGCACCACCCAGATCAAGACTGTCTGACAAGACTAGTATAAGCGATAATATAACAAATTCGAGATGCTTGCTAGTGAGTCCTTGGATGAGTGTTTCGATAGATTTTACAAAATTCTGAGCAACCTCTGAGCTGTTGGTCTCACATACTTAGACTCGGATAATACTCATCAAATGCTATTTGCCTTGGACCTCAGAGTGTGGGAGATGAAAGTGAACACCATCAAGGACATGACTGATCTGTCGACCTTGACTCTTGATTTGTTGTACTCACGCCTTAAGACTTATGAGATCGATATTGTCTCTCATAAGACGAAGTCGCAGTCAATGGCTTTAGTCACAGATCCCACTTCTGGAGCATCTTCTGATGGTGCTTTTGATTTTTTTCTCTAGCTGCTTTGTGCGAGATGAGTGATGATCAGTTCAAACAGTTTTCAAAGAGTGAGCTAGCCCTCTTAGCCAGAAAGTTCTCTCATGCATACAAAAGGGTCGGAGAGAGGAAGAAAGGAGGTTCAGTGATTTGCTTCGAGTGTAGTGACCCCAACCACATTCGAGCAAACTGCCCTAAGCTCGAGAAGGGAAAGAACGGCTACGACGATACGAGTAAGAACGACTAAATCAGCGAGAACCGCAATAAGAAGCAACCAGCTGGTAATCAAGGCAAGAACAATAAGCACCGCAACCTTGGCAAAGCCAAGAAGCTTTTCCACCTTGTCCTCACCGCCTTCGACAAATTCGACTTCAGCGACATGGAGGGCTAGAGCGATGACAATGGCGAGGATGATCCGCAAGCGAACACCAACGATAGCGATGACTTCACCAGTATGTACTTCATGGTTGACGAGAATGAAATTAGCGATGACAATCTCTACAACAACTCCGATGAGGTATATCCATCCTACGACTAGCTCAATGATGTTTTTCTTAAGTTAGAAAAAATTTATGCAAGGTTTAGGACTAAGTGTGGTGAGTTGTAAAAGGAGATAGAGAGCTTATCACATGAGCTTATTTCACTTAGATCTACTTTCTCCTATGACGATTGTGATGTATGCACTTCCTTGCTTGGAGATATAGAGAAATTAAGGACCTCGCATAATAGTGTGGTTTCTGAATTTGATTTGCTTAAGGTGAAGAATGCTAGTCTGTTAACTGAACTAGAAATAGCTAAAATTGTTTCTTCTCAGTCAGATTCTATTGAGGCTATATTCTACACCTCATGTGATGATAAGGACAATGTTTCTAGAGGATTTTATGCCATACTTCTAGATCTGCCTGAAACCTGTGATAGCTTCAACAACTTGAAGATTAATATAAAGAAGACAAATCATAGAATTCCTGAGATGCAAGCTATATTGATGGAGCCTTTTGTTTCTTGTGCCAACTATCCTAAATTAACTACTTAACTTGAATTGTCTCTAAACAATTTTAGAACATGTGTAATCAAAATAAGAAAATGGCTCAATAGGCTTTTAAGGCACCTGGTAGCTCACCATGCAACTATTGTGAAAAACTAAAAAATGAATTGGTTGCTTTGGATGAAAAATATGTGAAGCTAACTAGGGACTTACTAGAGAAGCCACAATCTGTTTGCTCTTTCTGTGCTAAGATAGAAAAGAAATTAGGAAATATGCAAGAGACCTTTAGGAAGAGTTACGAGGCCCAAATGACTATAATCAAGACTGCCCCTTGTGTGCCTTGTGAAGCCCTTAAAGTTAAGGTAGCTTTATATAAGGACAGATATGCTCATGCAGTTCAATCTTCTTCTTCTGGCTCTTCATTTTCTCCTTCTAGTTTCTCACCCTCTGCTTCTCCTTGTGCTTCATGTGCCTCGCTTTTTCAAAAGTGTGAGTACCTCATGAACACTCTTGAAAAATTTATTGAAGACAAGAAAAAGCTAAATTTTATCTTGGATAAATCCAAGATTTACAAGTTTAATCAAGATCTAGAATATGATTTCTTAGAGGATGTGAGGAAACATCCACCTGCTATTATTAGAGCTGTAGTAGCAGGAGTGGTCGAGATTACTCTCGAGCCTAAGAAAGTAGTGTTTAAGTCTGCAGGTTTTGTCCAGGGGATTTCTGACAATAAGGTTGTGCCTCCTGCTGCTCCAACCTTTCAGAAGTTGAAGTATCATTGCACCTTCTGTCAGAAGGATAGACACATGGATAGGTTCTACTTTAGGCGTGCCAAGGTCACGCGTAGAGAACATGTTCATGCTCTTAGGGGTATTCAGGGTCAGCCCCAGACTCAGAGTGCTCCTAAGACCGACACGAGGTCTAGAGTTGTAGGTAGTTCTCATGACTTTCTTGGATTTAGGCAGCGTTGAGGACTTGGCTTTCAGGCACCTTCTTGTTTTAGTCCTCGAGTTGCTTCTAGTCAAGGTTTTCATCGTTCCGAGGATAGACCTTGTTTTCCTCATTGAAGTGGCTATCCGCGGTGTGATCGACATACTACTATTGGTTAGACCCGCTCTTCTATAGCGGTCGGACCGAACAGAGGCTTGAGGTCTGCTTCTGGACTATCTGGTTCTATGAGAGGCAGAGTGCGTAGAGTAGCTAGAGGCCAGTCTTTTGTTTCTGGGGCTGGATCTACTGCTCATCGTGTGACTCAGTACTAGATTCCTAGAATTGCTTTTATTTACCCTAGTATTGAGTCACCGATGTTTTCTTCTCACTGACTCAGGTTCATCGGGCTGGGAAGGAAGATGTTTGGCTTATGGACTCCAGCTGCTCTCACCACAGACTAGAGACTCTCGTTGGTTCTCTTCCCTAATCTGAGCTCTAGCTGATGAGATGACCACCTTTAGAGATGCTTTGGTAGGTCGAGTTATTACTATAGGTACTATGCACATTAACGATTCCTTTATTATTAAAGATGTTGCCTTAATGAGTAAGCTATGATACAATTTGATATCTGTTTCTCAGCTTACCGATGACGATTTCGAGGTAAGATTTAAGAAAAATGCTTGTAAAATTGTTGATTCTTCAGGGAGTCTAGTTTGTGGGATTTCTAGATTTGGGAGAATCTTTGGTGCTGATTTTGTTGAATCTTCTGGTGATTCTCTCAGGTGCTTAGTTGCTTCGGAGTCCCGTGATCTCACTTTTTGGCATAGGAGACTTGGTCACATTAGTTTTGATCACTTGGTCCGAGTTAGTGGCCATAGTCTCATTCGCGGTCTGCTAGTATCTTTCTAGGTTACTCGACTTCTTCGCGAGGTTATAGGGTCTGGAATTGTGAGACTAATAGGATTGTAAAGATATGTGAAGTGACTTTTGATGAGGCCAATCCTAGCACTAGGCCTGACATCTCAGGTCCAGTTGTGTAGTCTGAGCCTATCTTTGTTGATGAGGAGGGGCATGGAAATGAATGTTCTTTACCTGATCCAGTCCCTCCTTCCTTTGAGGTGCCTGATTCTACACTGCGCTTCAAGGAGATCAGTCCTTACCTTCTAGCTTTTCTGGAGCTTATGGATCTGCTCCTACCTCCACAGTTCATGAGGTAGAGGCCACTTATTCTCATCCAAGACCTCCTAGACACATTCAGTGTCATCATCCTTCTGAGCAGATCATAGGTGATCTCTTTGAGCGTGTCACACGCTCAAAGTCTAGTCTGGCTTATCTCATTTCTATCCGCACTCAGCTTTCGTCACCATATTTGAGCCTAAAGATGTTAGTCATGCTTTGTCTGATGAGTCTTGGGTCAAGACCATGTATGAGGAGTTGGAAAATTTCGAGAGGAACAAGATCTGGTTGCTTGTTGAGCCACTTAGTGGTCATAATGTTATAAGAACCAAGTGGGTTTTTAAGAACAGGAAGACTAAGGATGGGGAAGTCATTCGAAACAAGACTAGATCGGTAGCTCAGGGTTCTCCTAGGTTGATAGTCTAGATTTTAAGGAGACATTTGCCACTGTAGCTAGGCTAGAGGCCATTAGGATTCAGCTTACCTTCGCAGCGTCTAAGGGCTTCAAGCTATACCAGATGAATTTTAAAAATGCCTTCATTAATGGATTTATTGAGAAAGTGGTCTATGTTAGACAATCTCTAGGTTTTAAGAATCCCAAATACCCAAACCATATTTTTAAGCTATTCAAAGCCTTTTATAGACTTAAGCAAGCCCCTAGAGCTTGGTATCAGAGGCTTAAGTCTTACCTGTTGAATCATAGGTTTGAGATAGGTAAGGTAGATAAGACCTTATTTATTCATAGACATGACAATGAGTTTCTGCTCGTCCAAATTTATGTGGATGACATTATCTTTGGTTGCTCCTCTCATGCTCTTGTTTCCCAGTTTTCTGATGTCATGAGTACAGAGTTTAAGATGAGCATGATGGATTAGTTGAGCTTCTTCCTCGGCTTCCAAATAAAGCATACTTGGGAGGGTACCTTCTTGCATCAAGGTAAGTATACTGAGACCTCCTGAGACACTTTGACATGAGTGATGGCAAGCTAGTGTCGACTTCGATGGCATCTCGACTACACTTGATCCAGATGAGGATGGCGAGCCTGTAGGTTAGAAGGAGTACCATACTATGATTGGCTCCCTCCTGTGCCTCACTCCTTGAGGCCAGACATACACTTTGCCGTGTATTTGTGCACTGGATTTTAGGATTCTCCTCGTGTCTCTCACCGTCAGGCGGTGAAGCATATTTTCAGGTACCTTCAAGATACTTTAGACTATGGTATCTGGTACTCTTTTGCTTCCTATCTTTTCCTTAGTACCTACTCTAACACAGACTTTGCTGACTGTAGGATAGATAGGAAGAGCACTTCTGACATTTGCCAATTCATTAGCACTTCTCTTGTTTCTTAGTTTTCTATGAAGCAGTCTAGTGTTGCACAATCCACCATAGAGGTTGAGTATGTTGCAGCTGCTAGTTGCTGTAGTCAGGTGCTTTGGATGGTTTTGACCTTGTTGGACTTTGTATTAGCTATAGATAGTGTTTCTCTTTTCTGTGATAACACTTCTACCATTAACATTGCCAAGAACCCAGTGCAGTACTCTAGAATCAAGCACATAGACATCATATATCATTTCCTTAGAGACCTTGTGGAAAAAGTTAACATAGTGTTTCAGTTTGTGGAGAGTGACCACCAGTTGGTTGACATTTTTACCAAGTCTTTAGATAGCTCGAGGTTCATGACCTTGCAAGGGGATCTTGGGGTGATCTGTCCTTATGGCTTAATCTGAGGGGGAGCATCATGTACTTTTTGTATTACATGTACATTTTTATTTTGTTGCACTTTTTCTATTGGTTGCATTTAGATTAGTCTTTCTAGTATAGATTAGAGTATCTTTCATTCTCAGTTGTTTAGACTTCTTATCTTGTGACTCTATGATGCTACTTTTTAGTTGCTTTTCTTCTTACTAGGTTGAGTTCACTCATTTCTTTTAGGTCTACTAGGGGTTGGGCCCTCCTTGGTAGACAGGGAACGTATTTACTCCCTGGCGATTAGGTGATCAGTTAATAGTGCTAGAGTCATATGGGGTAAATGAGAGTGAGTCTAATCCATAGCATTCTTTCTATCTTGTCTATGCTTTAAGGGCTACCATTATTTTGTCTTTCCAAGCTTCTTCTCTCTTGCTTATTGCTTTGGTTCAGAGTGAGTTCATTTGAG
Source organism: Melocanna baccifera (assembly GCA_036346265.1). Classification (NCBI taxonomy): domain Eukaryota; kingdom Viridiplantae; phylum Streptophyta; class Magnoliopsida; order Poales; family Poaceae; genus Melocanna; species Melocanna baccifera. Next base: position 11,920,198 of record CM070689.1, on the reverse strand, counting down.
TTTTTTTCTTGAGCTTAATGTTGACATAACTCAACTTAAACCAAAAATGCTTTTAAAATTGACTCACTTGCTAAGAGGGAGCTGGAATTTCTTTTCATTGCATCATATTGCATTTAAATCCAGCAATATGCATTGTAATGTAAATACATGGAGCCTTAACTATTATCCTTGTATGACATAATAAAACCGCTTTACATCGTGCCATGACTTATGCTAAGCTACTAGATTTATCATAACTTTCTATATATAGCTTAGCTCTTGCCATGTTAGCTTCTCTAAATATGAAAAACTTGAATTAAATCATGTCTTGTTGGATCTTGTGACTAGTTTTGTTTTAGTGATCCTCTTATGATTCATACCATGTCAAATGAGCTAAGTTTGAGTCTTGAGTCTGCATTGAGCTTTAGATTGAACTATGCTAGCTCATTAGTGAAGCATGAGTTAGTATTAACTCATTGTTCTTGACCTAAGTCAAGAAAATGTAAAAAGATCTCTTTTGCGTGAAAAAATTGATCTCACTAATCCTTTCTCATGAAACTGCTTCCATTATGTAGGCATAAACTCAGGGGGGTTTGGATGACTAAGATTACTTCCTATGGCTTCTTGCTTAGAATGGTCGCATATGACTTGAGAACAAGCACATGTCTTAAAAAACTAAATTTTGTGAAAAATGGTTGAATTTCAGCGAAAACCAAAAATGAATTCAAGATGTGCCAAATGCGTTAAATTTGCTGAACTATAAGGAATATCTAGTGCTTAAATAAAATATTTTATTTTTGAACTTGTAGCACTCTAAATTAAATTAATGGTAGCTTCTTGGTTCTATTTAGCACATTGATATGGCCTGTCTCATTTTTGGACACTCTTGGCCAAATTATGAACTTGAGCACTGATAAGAATATAATAATCCTCTATTTATTACGTCATCATATTATCCGAATATACCCCTTAACGATAAGAGAGAAATTTTATAGAGTAGTCATAAGTCTTACTGCGACTGTTCCATAGTCGTAAATTATGCTACAACTACCTAATTGTAAGTTTTGCTATGACTATCTAGTCATGAGTTCTACTACGACTACCTAGTCATAAGTTTTGCTATGGCTACCTAGTCGTGAGTTCTGTTACGGCTACCTAGTTGTAATTTCTGCTACGATTACCTAGTCGTAAGATCTTCTATAACTATCTTATTGTAAGTTATGCTGTGACTCCTTAATTATTCTCCTATGTTCAACTGACCTACTCTCACAGCAGGTTTGTCTAACAGGGTAGTTAGAATATGCATTTATACTCCATAACCGCACACGATCTTGCCTATGTCTCTCTGACAACAACCGTCTTACGACGAAAGGCTGTCCATGTCTCTTTGACAATAACTACTATTCAACGATTAACTCCCGAAGTATCAAAGCATCTTCTGGTAAGAAACAACTACCACCACTTCGTCGCCGATATATTGGTTAATGTTGGAGAAGGATGGGGGGCAATTAGTTCTGGAAGCAGTGCTAGATTTTTTGCAGTGTTCACACTTGTACACTTTTCCTTAGTAATAGTAACACAGGATGTAGGGTTGTTATTCTCTCAAGAGAAGGCCTGAGCCTGTATAAAAACCCTAGTGTCTTTATTCTGCATGATCATACAAGGGTCTTGAAAGCTTTCCTCGAAATCCAAGAATTCATACGTAAGATTGATATTAAACATCGATAGTTGACGCCGTCCGTGGGGAGAGTTTCTTCCAAGGCTCCAGTAAATTCCTTGTCAGCGGATTCTCTTCCTTTTGATGCCATCATGGAAGGAGAATGAAATGAGGAGAACTAGTTCGACTTGACGGACTATATAGATATCAACATGGAGACCTGCTATGACTACAAGCAGGTCTTCCTTGCTTTCAACGGTGAGGTTGTCACTGGTGATCTGTTAGGAGATCCCGGAGACTCCGCCACGAGAAAGGCTGAGGAGGGATCCAAATCCCTTATAGCAGTATGCCCACGGGAGAACTCATTTTTCTCAGATGGCAAGAGTCAATCTGATGACGAACAGGACTCGCGATATGACCGTGACTTCACCCCAAGGAGTCCAAGTCCACCAGCGGCGATAACCTACCCAGTTTTAGCCAGTCCCGGAGTCCCACATTCCAGAAAATTGGCATCATCTGTTGGTTGTGACACTTTGATGGAACCTACAATGGATTTGCATTCTGAGTGTTCATCTATCCCGTCGCAAAGTGCACATTTAGCCAGAGACAGTTATAACTCAGAGTTCCCCTACCTGACGGGATTTACTCTTGGTCACGATGTGTTTTCACTCGAGGGTTTCTCACATGAATGGACCTCCACCAAAAGTCAAGGTTCTAGACAGGAGGACATGGCCCTCCCCTCAGATCCTCATCACATTCCCGATAGAAGTCCTCACGAGGTTTCCCTCTGAGCACACTCTCCCTCCTCTTTTAAGAATAGTGTAGAGACCTCTTGCGATGAGCAAGATCAATTCTCTGATGAGCATGGAAGAAATCCTAGAAATAATCACTCTCCTCTAAGACGGCTGCGACCCATCTCAGAAATTAAAGATCCCGATACCGCTCAAAGGAGATGACTGGCTGCCCAGGGGACTTTAACCGAGCGCACCCAGTATCATTCCGAAGAGGCATGTGAACTCCAACACATCAATGACCTCCTCGAGAATCCAGCTCCAGAGCTCACTCGGGCACTCGGCTACAACCGCTTCGCCGAGGGAATCGTGCGAAGACTTCGCAGTATGATGGACAGATTCAAGTAGCCTCACTGGCATAATTCTAGGAATCAGGTGGTGAGCATTTATACCCGAACTTTAAGCAATATGCTGGCCGCCACATTTTCATCCAGTAAACATGGAGAAGTTCAATGGGACTCAGAATCCCATTGAGTTCCTTTACATTTACATGATTGTTGTACGGGCGGAAGGAGGTGATGGGCACGTTATGGCAAATTACCTTCCGATAGTGCTCGAGGGGTCCACTCGATCTTGATTGCTTAACCAACCATTTGAGTTGATTTACTCTTGGTAGTACCTCTGCAATTTGCTGCTATCCAATTTGTAGGGGATGTACAACCACTATGAGGAAGAGGACGACTTGCATCAGATGTGGTAGAATAGCGACGAGACCCTACGACAGTTCATTAGGTGCTTTAGCCAGGTTCGTAACTTGATTCTAGAAGTCTCTAATGCTTCTATCATCAAAGCATTCAAGCAGGGAGTCCACAATAGAAGATTCGCTGAAGACATCACCTTATATCCTCTGACCTCCATCACCGAGCTTTTAGAGATGGTTGATCATTATGTGACTGCTGTTGAGACAGTCGAATGGACGAAAACTATCAATCAAGTCAACCAGGGTATTAAAGAGGAAGACGAAGGTGGTAAGAGGCAGGAGAAATCCAAGAGGTCCAAGGATATGGCTAAAGGTCAGAAACATTGGGTCAATCCCTTAAAGGAAGTCTTGACCGTAGGTGATAAAAAGCCTTATGGTCCCAAGCAATACTTTGATCGGGGCAAAAGCAAGGTATTCACTCGGAGGGACAACAAGCCTAGGTGGTGCCCACTTCACCAAAAGGAGGGCCACGACCACTGCAGTTGCCAGGTTTTCCAAAGAAAATCGAGGATTATTATTCTAGTAAGGGACCACTTTCCACACTCGAGGAGGTAGGGTAGTCGAGTGGTCGAAAGCACTCGGACGAGGATGGAGATAGGCCTTTCGAGGATCTGAAGCATACAATTGAGCACATCTACGGGGGTTCATCCACGTATGAGTTAAAGTGATAGTATAAGGCTGTCGAGCAAGAGGTAAACTATGTCAACACATCCCTTGTCAATAATTTTTCCAAGTAGTCAGAAGTTACCATCTCTTTCGAGAGGGGTGATTGCCCGGTCCCTCTGACTAGACCCGGTCAGTTTCCAATCGTGATCGAGCCCACCATCAATAACTACTGAGTTAATCACGTGTTAATTGATGGTGGTAGTTCTTTAAATATTTTTTATTAGCGCTCTGGATGAGATGCAAGTTTCTCGAACTAGAATAAAGGAGGTGTGGTATTCCTTTCATAGAATTGTACTAGGATCTTCCACTAAGCCTCTTGACCAAGTTTTCCTGCCTATAACGTTCGGTGCCACGAGCAACTTCAAGACGTGGAAAATCTCCTTTGATGTGGTTGATTTCGATATGGCATAGAACACTATACTCGATTGGCCAACTCTGACATATTTCTTGATAGCTGCTCATTATGCATATCAATGTCTTAAGTTGCTAAGTCCTAAGAGAGTGATAACAATCAGCTGTGATAAGAAGAAGGCGCTAACATGTGACCGCAAGTCTGTCGAGATGGTCGGCCAACCGCCAACTCAAAAAGCTATTGAGGCGTAGCCTTTGAGCAAGCATTCAAAGTCTAAAGCTACACCAAAACTAAGCGAGGAGGTCAAGGAGGTTCCTCTAAATCCAATAGAGCCTTCGAAGACTGTTCGTATCAGGGTTACTTCTGATCCTGCATAGGAAGATGTCCTCATCACCTTTCTCCTAGCAAACATAGATGTGTTCGCGTGGCAACCATCCGATATGTCGGGAGTCCTAGGGAGGTGATTGAGCACAGGGTAGTTCTACGGCCTGATAAGAAACCCGTAAAACAAAAAATAATAGAGATTTGTACTAGATCAACGAGAAGCTATTAAATCGAAGTTGGACAAATTATTAAAAGTAGGCTTTGCAAGAGAAGTCGAGCACTGTGAGTGGTTGGCTAACCCTATAATGCTAAAGAAGTCTAATAGTAAGTGGCGTATGTGTATAGACTATATTGATTTAAATAAAGCTTGTCCAAAAGATAATTTCCCACTTCCTCACATTGATCAGTTGGTTGACTCTACTTCTGGTTGTGAATTGTTAAGTTTTCTAGATGCATGCTCTGTTTATCACCAGATTTGTATGTCTTCAGAAGATGTAGAGAAGACCGCCTTTATCACGCCATTTGAAATATTTTGCTATGTAAAAATGCCATTTGGTCTGAAAAACACTGGTCCAACTTTTCAGCGTTTAATGCAACTGACTTTTATACATCGAATGGGTCAAAATCTGGAAGCCAATGTTGATGATGTAGTTGTCAAGAGCATCAAATGACTTAATCACATCTTAGACCAGCAGGAGACTTTCGATAACCTTAGGAAAGATCGCATGAAGCTTAATCCCGAGAAGTGTGTGTTCGGAGTTTCTTTAGGAAAGTTGCTTGGATTCCTTGTTTCAACGAGGGGTGTCGATGCAAATCTTGAAAAAATCAAGGCCATCGAGTAGGTGCGCCCTCTGATAATGAAGAAAGAGGTTCAAAAACTCACAGACTGCATGGCGGCTCTAAGTTATTTCATCGCACACCTGAGTGAGAAAAGTCTTCCTTTCTTTAAGCTTCTCAGAAAACATGAAGGTTTTGAATGGTCAAAAGAGGCTAATGATGCCTTTGAGGATACCAATAGATATCTTACAAGTGCTCTTGTACTGGTCACTCCAAAATCAGGCTAGACACTACTCGTATATCTTTCTACCACGCCACAGACAGTAAGTGTTGTACTCGTTGCAAAACAAGAAAATGTTCAGCGACCTGTATATTATGTAAGTGAAGTTTTACATGAGTCTAAGGAGCGCTACCCGTAGGTCCAAAAGCTGTTATATGCCCTTCTTATATCTTTGAGGAAACTAAGGCATTATTTTCAGGTGCACAAAATTATTGAATCGTTTGAGTTTCCCTTAGGAGTTGTCCTCCAAAGTAGAGAAACAGCGGGACACATGGCAAAATATTTGGTGGAAGTTGGAGAGTTCAACCTCCATTTTGTGTCCCAAATGACCATGTTACAATACTTGTTAGAAGCTCGCAAGCTAGAAAAGCACTTTTTCAGTCTTGAGTTATAGTATATCCCTCGAAGGGATAACTTTCTTCCAGATTAGTTGGCTCAAATAGTTTCCTCCCGATCGCAAGTACCATCAGGAATCTTCTTAGAGCAACTCTAGAAGCCATTTTTTGTTAAAGGACTAGAGACAACTCTTGATGAGATGGTGTCCATTAAATACGAAGATACCTAGATGTCACCTATCTACGAGTATCTTCAGAAGGGTTCCATACCCGAGGATGATCTCTAAGCAGATCGTCTGTCCCGCAAAGCCAAGATGTATACCTTGGTCAAAGCGGTACTCTACAAGTAGAGTACTCAAGGTGTTCTCATGCGATGTATATCATAGAAAGAGGGATTGCGACTCCTTAATGACATACATGGAGGCATATGTGGGGATCATGCTTTCTACAGAACGCTGGTCGGTATGGCCTTTCGACAAAGTTTCTACTAGCCAATAGTCCTCAATGATGCTAAAGAGTTGGTTAAGAAGTGTGTGCAATGTTAGTTTCATAGCCGGCAAATACACCAATCAATTCAGGCTCTTCAAACAATTCCTCTTTCATGGCCTTTTACGACCTGAGGTTTGGACATCTTGGGACTATTTCTGTGAGCACTGGGGGGCTTCAAATTTCTTTTTGTGGCTATTGATACATTTATAAAATGGATAAAGGCCGAACCAGTGACCGAAATAACAACGAAAGGCGCAAAAAAGTTCATGATGAGTAGTGTAATTACTCAATTTGCAATCTCAAGTCATATAATTACAAACAACGGTAAGCAATTCTCTAATATGAAATTTCAAGCATTTTTCGATCGGCTAGGTATCAAACTTTGCTATGCCTCATTCGCCCAGCCTCAAAGCAATGGGGCAGTTGAGCGCATGAATGGCCAGATAATGCAAGGGATTAAAACTCGAGTCTTCGACCAGCTGGTAAAGTGCTCGAGGGCTTGGGTATAGGAACTCCCTTCTGTATTATGGGCAATTCATATGACTCATAGTCGGGCAACAAGAGAGACCCCTTTTTTCTTAGTCTTTGGAGCAGAAGCCATGCTTCCTCTAGAATTAAAGATCCGATCAACAAGGGTCAAAAACTTCAGTGACTCTAACCAAGAGCAGCTTCAAACAAATGACATTAACCTACTAGAAAAAAAGAGGAACCAAGCCTTAATCCGATCGGCAGTCTATCAGTAAGCCATGCATAAGTACTACAATCGTATGGTCCAACCTCGTAGCCTTACTGTAGGTGACTTGGTATTGAGGAAAATCCAATCCTAGTCTAATCAGAACAAGCTTTTCCCTAAGTGGGAAGGTCTTTACACTGTAGTCGAGGTCACACGACTAGGCTCTCTATGACTTGCTACGGAAGATGGCTAGGTTCTTTCAAACTCTTGGAATATCAACCGATTATGTAAATTTTACATTTGAATCTTCTCATTTTTGCAATAAAGTTTTGGTATTCCCAATCTCTTTATGTTTGTTCAGTGAACATTCTTTTATGTTTGTTCGACTACTTCTAATATATTTAGTTGGTTTTACCTGGTCGGAAAAGGGGATAATACTAGTCAAAGTCTCTCTTTTTTGCGTGTGGTCCTGCCCACTAGAAAGAGTTTTCTAGTGACACACTAATCCTAACTTTTGCTGCCAGCACAAAACAATTGGGTCATCTACGAACATGTTGGATGGATATAAAAGAAATAACTTGAATGATTATCTTGCTATCATTTATGCCTTTGATTTAATTAACCTGGTTGAAGTGTAGTAACGACTACCTAGTCGGAGACTTTCCTCTCTGCATGTGGTCCTGTCTACTAGAAGGAACTCCCTAGCGTTGACTCATCCTCAACTTTTGCTACTAGAGTATGACAATCGAATTCGACAATGGTAATCAGATGATATACTCTAGGCTTCATTTCTTAGCTCTAGGCTTATTTTTTTCCTTTTTCTTCGCTCTTTTGCAGGAAGATGAATTGTAGGAAAAAAAAGAGACTTTTCATTCATCAACAAAAAATGAAGAGAATTTTTATTCATCAAAGGTAAGTCTTATACAAAACTTTTGATTTGCACGACTATTCTGAAGGAGAGTAGAGTTGCATTTCCTCTACAACCCTTCGAGGGCAAAAGGTTCGGCTTCCTCAATTAGTCAAGCTGCCTTTGCGTCCGAGCAGTTGAAGTCATGCTTGATTGGTTGAAACGATTGATTTGGGTTGTGTGCTTTGATTTTTGCCAAAGCATAGCTCACAGTGCCTCTAACCGCTTCCCGGATTGACTCTATTTGCTCACCCTTCAAAGTAGCTAAATACTTCTCCAAAGTCCTCACTTGCAGTCTAATTGTACTCGCATAAGCGGTTATGGTATATTCGGGAAGATCCATCTTCTCAGAACCAAACTTATCGATTAAATTGTTGAAGAGTTCAAAGTTGTCATGGGGAATTGTCTTCGCTGACTTCGTCTCCTCTTCACTTCGACTAGAGATTTAAGAAAGTCATTTTATTTTGACTATAGTTCTTGTAAGCAGAATAACGATGATTAGGTCGTGTGCTTTGAGTTTTACCAAAGCATAGCTCATGGCACCTCTAACTGCTTCCCGGATTGACTCAATTTGCTTGTCTTTTAGAGTAGCTAAATACTTCTCCAAAGTCCTCACTTGCAGTCCAATTCTACTTGTATAAGAAGTTACGGGATCTTCGGGAAGATTCATCTTCTCAAAACCAAACTTGTTGAGTAAATTGTTAAAGAGTTCAACGTTGTCGTGGAGAATTGTCTTCACCGATTTCATCTCCTCTTCACTGTGAGTGGAGATTTCAGAGAGTCATTTCGACTATAGCTCTAACAAGCAAAATAACGACAGTCAGGACGTGTGACATATCACAACACTAGTCCTCGGAAGTTAGTTGAAAATGGAATTTTTCTACAACTAGCTAGTCATAAATTCTTCTATGACTATCTAGTTAATGGTGAAGTATCTCTTACCTAAAAGTCATGCATCAAGGCTTTTAAGATCATTTTTCATCTTCTCTTTTTCTCCTTACTTATTCTGGAAAGAGCTCTGATCACCTTGGTCTTTTCTTCGACCTCGACGTGGAGACTATTTATTTCGATTTCTTTTTCTATCAAAGGAAGGAAATCAGGGAGAACGAGGAAGACATCAAGAAAATAAATAACATTGAGTTCAGGACATAGTATTTTTTTTTCTTCTAAGGCCTTGCCCTTGGAATCGGCTTGTATTAGGCCTATAATTTGGTCAGTGACCTCCTTTTTAAGTTTCTATGTCTTGAGTTTTTTGTTCTCAAGCGCAGCCTCTAAAAATTTTGCATCGCTCGTAGATCAAGAAGGGTTGGCAACAAATATGAGAAGATTGGTCGAGCAATCGAAACAAACTTTGATTGCAAGAAACATCAACTTACCATGCCCTCGCTTCATCAGAGAGCTTGGCGTTCTCTTGCCATAGGAGAGTGAGCTGTCTGTGGTACTCAGCCACAGTCATTATGTTCTCCAACGCTCTCTATATTCGAGAAAGTAGTGAGAAACCAGAAAAGATCACGTACAAATGTCTAAGTACTAGATACTTATATTCATCTCCCTTCGAGCAAAGTTTGCAAGAACACTCATGGAGTTTTGTAGTTGGTCGAGTTCATCGATCCTTCTCCACCACACCTTTTCAAGACAATTGTCGTCAAAAATCTGCCCTTTGTTGGGTTGGTCGTTTGGGTGTGCGGCTTGAGGTCGTTTGAGAAAATGCCTCACTACAAAAGAAGGGTTAAAGATAGATGAGAAGAATTTAAGAAGCTCATCTTCTTCCTGAATATAGAGAGATTACCTTCTTGAAATCGAGGAGAAGCATCTTTGGCGAGTTTCTCAGTGCATCGCTTGGAAACTTTTTCTCCTTGTGGTCATGGGTGCTACATCGCTATGTCGGTTTCCATCGCTGTGGTGTTGTTTATTTGACCACCATTTTCATCTCTTTTGTGACTGTGGATAAAGTCGTGAGAGACTCTTTTGCAGTGTCATCTTTGTTTGATGGAGATGCCAAGCTGCACGGCATAAAATTAAAATAGTTTTTCAGTAAAATATAGAAGTGAAAAACCATATGCATGTCTATATGTATGTTGTTTTCGCTGTCTTAATTTTGAACTTAGAAGAAACCTTTCAGGAGATCGGTTTATTTCATTTCTTCTCTTCCACCATGTCTGGTCGGATGGGGACACTCTCGGTCATGCCTGGCAGAGGATCTTCAGCAAGATTTTTTACTCCTTGCTCATGGCTCTTCTGACAGTCGAAACCAGATTTGACTACCTGAAGAGCCGACTCCTCCTCAATCATAGGTTCTACTGTTACAACAATTTTCTTCATAGAAGATATAAAACCCTTCTAGTATTCTTTCTTGAGTTGCTTGATAAAACCTCGAAAAGCACACACTGAATGGTTTTTGGCTTTATAGTAGAAAGGTATCTTGATCTTGGGAGTCGGTTACTCAAATACGACTATCCCCATCTCAGATGCAGCACTTATGTCTGTAATGAATTTCTAGATTGGGCTAGTCTAAGCAACAGGGGAAAGAGTGGCAGGGGAAACAGTGGCACTTGAGCTTGTTGTCCCCTTGTCAGCTGCTCTAACTAGCCGACGTCTCTTGGCTGCAGGAGTGTTTGCTTTCTTTACCATTTTTCTGATAACCATCAATTCGACCCCTTGGTCGTCTTGATGATTATTCACGCCCATATTCTGAAGAAAGGAAGAATAACATTTAGTTGTAAGTTTTTCTATGACTACCTAGTCGTAAGTTTTTCTACGACGATCAAGTCGTGAGTTCTTCTGCGACTACATAGTCCTAAAGAGCAATATCAGTCTTTTGATTATCTTTAGCCGTTCTCCTCTTTCATCGGTGGACACATCCACCACGATACGAGGAGCCTCCATTTCTAGTGATGGAGCCTTCTTGCAGATATTCCTGACCCGGGAGTTAATCTCCTACAAGTCAAGATCTGATTCATTTAAACTGAAAGGTTAGTATGCAGTACTTAGAATTTAAATATACCACTACAAGTATAACTACACGTACCATTTTCATTGTCTCTGGTAGCATCAGCTGCACCTGAGTACATTCACATTGGATGAGCTCGTCTCTTCAAAGGGCTGATGCGAAGGGTGATGTAGTACTTCACTACATGCCATCTCGTAAGTCTTTTATCCCTCAGCTCCTTCATAGCTGAGATATTGGGAGCAATCCTGGTAATGTCCTTTGGGACTGAATTCCAGGATGGATTCTTCTCAGTAGCCTTCCCCAAAAAGGAAAGACTGTCTTCACTGGTAGTCTCCTAGTAAAACAAGCTCTTCTTTCACCCTGGCCACGACGACCAGGTGAACTTCTGGATATACGCCTCCAACTTCCCAATGTGGAGCGTCAATCCACAACTTCTAGCGATTCCAGTTTGACGGCACATCTCATGATAATACCGGAAGAGCTCCAAGCCTGCGAGGATCCCCAGATACGCTTTGTAGAGGTACACAAATACACTTAGCATGGTAATTGGGTTGAGAATCAGATTCACCAACTCAACCCTGAAGAACTCAAGTTCCATTGTGAGAAAGGGATGAGCAGGGAGATGAAGGCCTACAAGTTCAAGCTCCATTAAGTTGGTTTTGGTGATAATGACAAATACAATTGTGAGGCAAATTTGTATATTAGTTATAATTGTTTAGTCTCACATGGATGTAATAAATAACAAATGCAATTATTAGACTAATATAATTGAACGATTATTTTGGCGAAAATGACAAATATAATTGTGAGACTAATTTGTTTATTAGTTATAATATTGTTTAGTCTCATCTAAATGTAATAAATGATGAATGCAATTATGAGACTAACATGATTTAATAATTATGATATGGCTTAGTCTCATTTGGATAAATAAAATAAAATAACAGATGTATGCATTTGATATCTCATTCTTATAACTTTATGCATTCTTTGGATCAAAAATATAGATTAAACTCCACCAAAATGTCTAAAATGAATATGTGCATATGTTTTCCATATACATTCTTGTATGCACACATTTAGGGGGAGTTCAATCTATGCTTTATGGTTTCATTAGTAATGATCCATATTCCTCCTCCTAAATATTCAGGATTTTTTATTCCTCCTGTATGTGCATATTCCTCCTTTGAGTATATATAGCTTGTATAGTTCATATATACTCATAATCGGGTTGTTATCTAGTTCCTCTATTATGTGTTAATGGTTCGATGATTAATGACAACCGGTTGAGTAAGCTTTGCTAGCAACTAATCTCAAAGATAAGCACATACATTCAAATGAGCTAATTGCTTAAGAAAGGTTATTCTAGAGTATACAATTGTTGTGTACATAGTGTATACTCGTAAATTAATTTATGTCTCATTATTTGTTGAGATTGTTATGAATTACCAAAAAGGAAAGATTGTGAAATCTAGTCCCCCATTTTGCGTTAATGGTGAAGTTTTGGTAATTGATGGCAACTGGATTATGGACTAACATTTTTCATGAGTTGAATGAATATATTAGATTCCACAAGTGAGAATGACTTGGGATCTTCGTATGTTGAAGATCATCAAGTCAAGATGATGGAAGATGGTTTCATGTGTTGAAGACCATTGAGAAGATAATATGACCATGAGTTGATCATCGAGTGAAGACAAGACCCATCATGTGTTGATAGAGCTTAAGAAAAAGAAGTCAAGTAAAGTCCCGTCATGTATTAATGGAGGTCAAGTGAAGGATGCATCATAGGTTAATACACATCAAGATAAAGACCTTGACTTGAAGCGATGATATATATCATCAATCTTCAAGAAAATGCTCAAAGTAAAGGTATGACTAGTTAGGACTAAGAATGTGTTTCTAGTTTTTTTTACCAGTCTTAGTGTTTGGTTGGAAGACCGAATTGCTAGTATAGGTTGTCGTACTATTAAGAAAGGCCATATCTAGTAGCTTGAGTCTCATCATGTGTTGATAGCTCATCCCCACTTGTTCTAGCTCTCATTAGCATGATACTTATATTTGCGATTATGTTTTGCAAATAGTTGAAACTCATATGTTGAATCCTTGTAACATGGGACTATATATTACGAATTTATTTTTCAAGTGTTTGAAGTCCATATTTTCTATTCCTTGTGGTATGAGGCTTATATTTGCAAATGTGTTTTGCAAATAGGCTCATACATAATCCTTGTAGCATGCGACTTTGGTTTGCAAATATATTAAGTCCATATACCAATTTCTTGTATCATGATTCCAAAGGTGTGCAAATATATTTTGCAACTTATTAGAAATCATTATTGATCTTTGTGTGCATGATACTATAACTTGCAAATGTGTTTTGTAAGATTTGTTTAAGTATATGTACTTGTCAGGATAATCGAAACTGCCGACATGTATTGCATGGTAATACCGATTGTTGGAAGTTACAGCTCTGTGTGAGCGGTCCAAGTGGCATGCAGATGTATCGGCTCTGAGTGAGTGGTACTTCTAGTGAGTGCAAGTATCGGCTCTATGTGAGCAGTACTACCGGAAGTCGGTAGTACCGGCAAGTGTTACGCAGTACTATCGGACTTCGAAAGTTCCAAAAATCATGCAGTACATTTTTTCAGAAAGGAGTTGTATGGTGGTCTTCTCCCCGCGACAGCAAGAGTTCCGCATGTGTGGCGCGGTACTTCCAATGATCGAAAGTACCTGAAAATGAATGACAGAACAACCGATTTCACTGATAATGGCTAGTTTTCTGACTATTGCGAGGTGATCGATATTTTCGATTTTATAATAGCGAAACTACCAGAAATCCTAATTTTTCAGGGTGTTTGCTTACAATGGCTAGTTTTTATGGTGTGGATATATATAACCCTCTTATGACTAGTTGGAGCAAGAGTTGCTGCATCCATTGACACTTCTTTGAGCTAATATGAAGTCCTCCTCTCAATTGTGTATGTGTTGTATTTTGTGAGCAAGGAGATGGCTCTAGATTGCATGTGTTGCATTTAGAGATAGATTGAGTCTCCACTTGAGTTTGTGCATTCGTTGCACATGGTGAGAGTTAAGTGAGGGGCTTAACTTATTACTTTTAGAGTTTGCTGACTCTTAGATGGTGTTAGAGGCGTCATACGCGGTGATTTTCTCAAAGAAGGTCGAGAGAAGACTCAACAAAGTTGTAAAGATTGAAGATCACCTACCTGGAGTGGAAAAGAGGTATCACTAGTTAGATTTGAGGTGGAAAGATTAATTCGTGGAACTGGTCCAATTTATTTGGGCTCACCTCAAAGTGGACTAGATGATACGGGGTTGCCCGATCTTTTCGACGTAGGATGGATACTCACGGAAGTCTTGGTGAAATGTAACGATCCTCCAATGCCAGTGCAAGGAACGAAATTCTGAGTTGAATCCGAGTTTAAATTCGTTTGGGCTTGTGGAAGGTCCGAATTAGGCTTGAAAATCTTATCCAAAACTTATACTTTAAGTTCTTGGGCTCTCCCTTTTGCTCTCCCACCACATGGGATTTCTTTCCTCCATCTACATGTGCCTTTCTCTTGTCTGCTCTAACCAGCCACATGGGTTTTGTTCTTGTTGGTTCCATTCGTATGAGTTTTATTCCTTCATGTATTTTGGCAGTAAATGTAGTTATCCTCTTCCTTGTGCCTCTCCAATGCTTTGTCCCTAGCCTCAAGCTCTTCCCTCTCAGTTCCAATATCTTACATTTGACAAACCTGAGAATGCACCATGTGATAACATGATGTAGTATTTCATCTTTATGAATAACAACATTAAGTTTACTTTGGAATAAGTTCGTCTGGCTATATTTTATGCGGCTCAATAATTCTTTCCAGTTGAACAATATATTTAACTGAAAAGTGCAAGACACATGCGTATCCGCATCACTAGAGGAGACTGGTAAGTCTCCGAACACTCTGGTAAAAAGCAACCGTGTCATTTATGATTTATTTTCTTGTGCTCAACTTACATTCAAGTATTTTATATTTATAGAATTAAATTGATTGATTGTCATCCTTGGATTGCAAACCTAGACTTAGATTGTTGGTGTGCTCAGGTGAACATTATTGATTTAGGCGTTTTGAGCTAAACCATTTTGAGTGAAACTTTCACATTATATACTTGGTTTAGGCAAATAAAAATTGATTTTAATTGAAAGAGAATTTTTAAGACTGCATATACACCCCCCGTCTTGTCAGCCTCCTCGATCCTACAAGGCCGCACTTACAAAAGGCCTAGGACACCGGGATTTGCCCAATCTCCCCCGATGGCCAGTGCTGTCTGGTGGCTTCAATCCATTTCACGAATTTCTATAGAGAGATCTTCTCAGCCTCTTCCAAAGCATTTAGCTTGGGCCTATCTATCTCCGACACCGCCCAGTTGGATGAGAGGTTTGCCATTTCCCTAACTGGATGATTTGGATCTCAAAGGAGGTTGAAGGAGTAATACGACTTGTTCGTAAAAAAACACGAGGATGGAAGTGATTGAGGAAAGTGAAGCTGAATGGTAGCCTAAAAGTGGCCTTTTATCCAAGCACCAATTACTCGTCTCGGGAGTTGAATAGTTTTATCAGGAAATGAATAGGCGAACAGAATTATGAGAGGTAATTAAAATTCTCTCTGAAGTCCATTTATCTTCACAACTCAAACAAAATTACCTTTCTGTTCAAACGAAATTACCTAACTCCTAGTTAAGAATCGAAAAGACAATGCTTTTGATTATCTATGGCTCCGCTTACACAAGTTATTTTTATTTGAAGTTGTGGGCTAGATGATGAGGATATAATAATCCTCTATTTGTTATGTCATTATATTCTCTTAATATACCCCTTAACAATAAGAGAGAAATTTCGTAGAGCACTCATAAGTCTTACTGTGACTGCTCCGTAGTCGTAAGTTATGCTATGACTACGTAGTTGTTAGTTCAGTTACGACTACCTAGTCATGAGTTCTGCTCTGACTATCTAGTCGTAAGTTCTGCTATGACTACCTAGTTGTAAAATCTGTTATGACTATCTCGTCGTAAGTTATGCTGCGACTCCCTAATTATTCTTATATGTTTGACTAACCTACATTTACAACAGGTTTGTTTGACAGATCAGTTAGTACATGCATTTATACTTCATAATCACACACGATCTTGTCCACGTCTCTTTGACAACAATTGTCTTGCGGGGAATGACTGCCCATGTCTCTTTGACAATAACCACCATTCAGCAGTTAACTCCTGAAGAGTCAAAGCATCTTCTGGCAAGAAACAACTGCCACCACTTTGTCACTAATATAAGGGTTGATATTGGAGAAGGATCGGGGGCAATCAGTTCTGGAAAGAGTACTAGATTTTTCGCACTGTCCACACTTGTACACTTTGCTCAGTAATAGTAACACAGGACGTAGGGTTATTCTCCCAGGAGAAGACCCAAACCTGTTTAAAAACTCATGTGTCTTTACTCTATATGATCATGAGAGGGTCTTAAGAGTTTTCCCATAAATCCAAGAAATTATACGTAAGATCGATATTAATCATCGACAAGCACCTTAACATGTTAAGAATCTATTTAATTTCAGATAATTGCTTATGTGGTTTTAGTTTGGCTATACATGTTTTGCAATGATCTAGATAGCACTTTCACTTTTTATGGCTTGGTGTTATTCTTAGAAAGTCATTTTAGATAATTTTCATGGCTCCTAATGCCCAAAATGAATAAAATATAGCCACTTCATTTCATTCATGCTCTATCTTCTTCCATACATCTTGATGACTGCATTGTCAAAGGGAGAGAAAGATTGGTAAAAATGTATATCTAGAGTATGATTTGGACAAGCATGATTTGGGCTCTGTGCAAAATTTTGCTAATTTAGGAGCTTTTAGCTTTTGATTTTATCTCACCAAGATCAAAGTCAAATCGAACAATTGTTCTTTCATATGCATATAGACCTAAGTGAGATTTCTCGACTCATTTGGTGGATTTGAAACCTCTCGTGTAAAATTTATTATTTTCAGTAACTCCACTCTATTTCTGCTTTATATGGTCATTTTTAGTCATTGAATTCTTCTTGTGACAATTTTGGAGCTCTCTTTGAAAACATTCTTCCTTTCTTTTCTAAAACCTCCTTCAATTTGCATTTTTAAGTATTGCCAATGGGTTCATTCAGAGGAAGATTGAAGTATATATGAGAAGGTCCTGTTTAATGCTGTGATGAACGATTGTAATATTTATGGAATGGTCAATTGATTTTACAAAGAGTGCATTTGAATTGGTCTATTTTCTAGAAGTGTTAGGAAAATCGAAAATACCGCAGGAGTAAATGCGCTAGTACCACAGGGCAGTAGTGCCGCATTGTTTTTGCAGTAATACCGCAAGGCGGAAGTATCGACGAAGCAGCGGTACATTTTTTCCAGAGAGGTCCAGTTCGGGTTTGCAAGGCTCGGAAGTATCGCTTTGGGAAGCGGTAGTACCCCAATGCGGTAGTACCGGCGTTGAAGGTGCGGTGCTACCGATCTTTTCAGAAAAATAGAGTTTTTGATGATTGAGTCATGGATTAAGTTTGGTTGACTTGGGTGATTGGATTATGGTTGCATGATACATGTCTTGGCTAATGTAGGTCAAGTTGTGAAGAATTTATGCTCGAAAATAATTTCTATGTCTTTCGATGTGTAGGGTTACTTGGAGTCAACTGTGGTCAATAGTGATGATTGGGGCTAGGCTCATAGAGGAGTTAAGGCCTAGAACGATCGAGGATACCGAGTGAGACGGTGAGCTCAAACATGGCACAAGAAAGACGAGAAATGTTGAAGGCGAGTTCAAATGGCAGGACGACGTCATGTGGCTTGCACAGGCCAAGTAAGCCATGGTTCAGTAGAACTAGGACGGGAGAGACTTGGCGATATGTGATAAGCTAGTGGTGCACCTACACATAGCAAACATGGTGATTGCTTGCATTGGTTAGTGACGATCGGGTTAAGGAAGGGTATTTTGGTAGTTTGATCAAAATTCTAGAAACCATCTTGGATCAAAACCGTGACGCATGGGTGATGTGTTGGAGAGTGAGTAACTTAGGTGCTCTCTGTCCTTCAAGGAAAAGTGGCTATAAACCTACCTTCTCAAGTAATCAATACATCAATCTTTATGCATCTCTTGAGTCTTTCGTGTGTTTGATTGATGTTCTTGTCTTTAGATTGGTTTTGATCTCTCTTCTATCCCTTCTTGTGATCTTGCTGTGCCAAGGACATGTAAGAAGTGGAGATAATCCTTAGGAATCCATCTAGGCATTGTGATAGCAACATTCACGAGAAAACATGATTTTGCTTTATTTTGGCCTCATCGAGTGATTTCATGTCTCAAGGGTGTTTGGGTCATGTTCTTTTGTATTCTAACTTGCTGTGATATGTGAGAATATATCTAGAGCCATCTTAGCCATCATCTACCTACGAGCAAGTTGTGTTCACCATTTGGACTTTTGGTTTTGGTGCAACCTTCTAACAAACTAAAAAATGTTCCATGTTTAGCCATGATTTTCATGATAGTTTATTGGAATAGGTTCCTGATATATTAGAGTAGATCTCTGCAAAATTTCATATCATTTGGATCTACGAATCAAAAGTTCTCTCGATTTTAGATTTTAAAATCGTGTTGAAAACGCTGTTCATCCTAGCTACCAGTTTCTTCCCTTGCACGAGCTTCATGCCTTCACCTCTCCCCCACCTTCTTCCCACCAAGACCAAGTGCCACCTCCTTTGCCAGTGACAGGTAGCGAATGATTGGTTAGGATTAAGGGAAGGATTCATCGGGACCTTGGGTATAGGGGGCGCACGACACAATATGGCGGCATGAGGAATTTTAGGTTGGATAGGGTCAAAATAGCGACAATGGGGGAAGAGGGGGCGGTGCATGCGCCAGTGGTGGAAGCACGGGCGATGGAGGGAGTAAAGGCCCATGGAGCTTGTGAAGAAGCAAGGAGGCGATGGCGTGACAGTGGAGGAGTGCTGGAGAAGAATTGAGCAAGGTGGAGGCGGGGCACCAGTGGTAGCATAGTCACGTTAGTCACACGTTAGTTGTGTCCTACATAAATGATTTATCCACCACCAATCCATGATGCTAAACTAGTGTCATAAGATCTACATAAAAGTGTCATTTTCTTGTTTTTTGGAGGAAAAAAAATTACCAACGGAAATGAACAGGGAAGAATAGTACAGGCCCATCTTCTAAAAATGAAAGTGAGGCCCATGTCTATGGGTGGTAACGGGTTAAAATCTAACCCAACCTTTACTTAAAGAAACTCAAAACCCCACCCAACCCAACCCAAGGAACACCTAACTCAACCCAATCCAACCCAACCCATATGGCATTTTCACCCAATCTAACCCAACCGAAATTGTTGACATGAGTTGAAATCCATTTTCAACCCATTTCAAACCGTTGCCAACCTACTCTTTACTAATCTACTACATGCAAGTGCAAGTGTATTTATACGAAACTTTTGAAAAAGTTCAGTGTTTAGAATTTCTAACTCATGTTCACACCATAAAAGTTTCACGAAATTGTCTGAAATTTACTATAAATGATTTGGTATGTAGAGACGCTACTTTGTGCAAATTTTTAGATCCAGACAC
Organism: Melocanna baccifera; assembly: GCA_036346265.1. Classification (NCBI taxonomy): domain Eukaryota; kingdom Viridiplantae; phylum Streptophyta; class Magnoliopsida; order Poales; family Poaceae; genus Melocanna; species Melocanna baccifera. The sequence continues at coordinate 11,900,663 of CM070689.1, read as the reverse complement.
AAAAGTGGGACCAATAGGTTTTTATAGGAAACTTTTAAAAAAAGTTCAGTATTTAAAATTTATAAGTCACATTCACACCATAAAAGTTTCACAAAATTTTCTGAAATTTACTACAGATGATTTTGGATATAGGTATGCTACTTTGTACAAATTATTAGACCTAGACATATAGGTGGAACCAACAGGCTTTTATATAATTTTTTTATGAAAATATTTTGTATTTGAAATTTCTAATTCGCGTTCACACTATCAAAGTTTCACAAAGTTGACTAGAATTTACTATAAATGATTTAGAGTGTAGATATGTTACTTTGTGCAAATTTTTAGGTCCAAACACAAAGGTGGAACCAATAAGTTTTGTAGAAAACTTTTGAAAAAGTTCGGTATTTAAAATTCATAACTCGCATTCACACCATAAAAGTTTCAGAAATTTTTTGAAATTTACTACAAATGATTTTAGGGTATAAAGACGCTACTTTGTACAAATTATTAAGCTTAGGCACATAGGTGGAACCAACAGGCTTTTATAGAATTTTTTTGAAAATGTTCGTTATTTGAAATTTCTAACTCGCGTTCACACTATAAAAGTTTTAGAAAATTACCTGAAATTTACTACAGATGATTTAGTGTATAGAGATACTACTTTGTGCAAATTGTTAAGACCAAACACAAATGTGGGACCAAAAAACTTTTATAGGAAACTTTTGAAAAAGTTTGGTATTTAAAATTTATAACTCGCATTCATACTATAAAAATTTTACAAAATTTTCTGAAAATTACTACATATGATTTAGAATATAGAGATGCTACTTTGTGCAAATTATTAGATCTAGATGACCAGATGAGCCCGATGAATGGAGCCAACCCACGGGTGAGTCATATTGCAACACCATGGGTTGAACTCGTTCTCAACCCAATTTCAACCCTAAATTTTAAAATCTATTCCAACTCTTTTTATGAGGCAATCCAACCTATTTATTCTTTTAACCTATTTTCATCCAACCAAAATCAACTCAATCAATGATCTAACCTATTTGAATCCGACCTATTAACACCCCTACCCATCCATGTTCCAGCCCACCGGTCTATTTAATTAACAGGCCTAGCCCAACTGTAATGCCCCTAGCGCAAAAAGTTTTTTTCCTGTCCACTCAGCCCACATTTCACCTTCAGTCCACATTTCCGCTTGTTAGGGTTTTTTGTCCCGACCGCGGCAAATAATTTGGAAGCCTCCGACGAGCTGGACGAGAGCTCAGTTTCATTTTACAATTTCACGCTTTGGCCCCACTCTATTCCCCTCCTTCTCCATTGCCGCCGCCGCAGCCAGCGAGAGAGATGGCGTCGACGATCGGGTTGCGGCGGCTCACGGTGCTGCGGGAGTTCTGCCCGCATGAGCTTGCCGCCGAGGAGGTCGGTGGCGAGGGCCCCGAGGCGCGGCCGCCGCAGGACTACGACTACTTCCTCTTCGACCCCTCCTTCACCGCCCCTCCCCGCCCCCGACGATGAGGCCTCCTCTGGTGCTGACGGCGACCACGAGCTCTTCACCGGCGACAATCGGTGCGCGTTGCCCCCTCGCGGTCTCGATCTCTCTCGATCAGTCGATTGTACGTTTTGGTGGAAATGAGGAACTGGCCAGGGTTAAACTTTTTAGCGCAGGTAGCAGCAGTCAGGCATTAAGAAGCTTTAGAATTCCATTGTTTAATTGCAGTTACTACTTAGCTACAGTTTTTTTTTGGAAGCAGTCATAGTCCTACGTTGTTGTTTTTTTTAAATGAAAAGGTTACTTTTATGTGAATTGTTATTGTTCGTTTGTTCTGTTGCTGAAGGACCACGTGAGAGGATTATAGATTTATTGTGATGAACAATTACAATTTAGAAGAGTTGTAAATTTGATCTGCAAATTGATTAGCCATGCATGCATGAAGTTCAATGCTTTAATGTGGTTACTATTTAGTTCACTGTTGGGTTGTAGTTTGATGACTTGATCACTGTTGAGGCCATGCGACATGCAGTGTTTGTTGCCATATAGAATTAATCGAATTGTTTAGTCTTTGATTAGACATGTATGTAGTTGACTTATGAACGTGATGCTATGTTGGTTTACTGTTGTTTGAGTGACACTTCTTGCATGCATGCAGTCCATGGTTCAACTGCTTACTAATATCGGCGTGATCGCCTGTCCAAACGGTGAGACCGGCTGCACTAGAGTGTTTCAGCCAGGCTTTTGTTCTTATGTTTTTAAATCACAAAATATGTTTCGGTGACCAAGGTCTGTGTTTATATGGTACATGAACTATGTTAATACTAACACGGGTTAAGTTATAAAAAATTTATGTACAGAAATGATTTTTTTTTGTCTTTAAATATATAGGGTCGCTTGAAGTTAACTATGACCAACCCTGAGGATCGAGGCTACATTCATAGAAAAGTCGAGGCCTAGAATGATCAAAGATGCTGGATGAGATGGTTGACTCAAGCATGATACAAGAAAAACGGGAAATGTTGAAGAGAAGTTCGAACGACGAGGTTATACCATGTGGCTTAGTTCATCCAAATAAGTCATGGTCCAGTGGAACCGGAATAGGAGAGACTTGTCGATGCGTGGCAAACTAGTGGCGCACCTACACGTGGCAAAAATAATAATTGTTTACAATGGAAGGAGATGACCAGATCAAGGAATGATATTTTGGTAGTTTGACCAAAATACCGGAAACGGCTTTGGAAGAAAATCGCAGCGCTTGGAAAGATAATTTAGGTCATTGAAAAGCTGGTTTGATATCAAAGCTAAGGATTTAGTGGATTTGGGGTTATGCGCTTTAAAAAAGTACACATAAATGTGATGTGTGAGTTAAAACATGTGTATGTAGAGTTAACGAGTTTTTTTTATTATGCTAAATGGATAGTATCCGCTAAGGATTTGATGTGACTAACTAGCCCATTCATTTAAGGGGTTATGATGAAGACTTATAGCTAACCATCCAACCTACCTCTGTTGAGTGTTTGGTGTGCCCTCTATCCTTCAAGGTGGAGTGGATGTAAAACTTTTCTTTTTAAGCAGCAATAGGATCAATTTTTTATCATCTCCATGACTATCTCTTTTCTTAATTGATTTGATCTTGATTTAGCTGGTTTTTTCTCTCCTATCATTATTTCTTAATCTTGCTAAGAATCATTCTTAATTCATTTAGGCATTTTGGTAGCAAGTTACTTAAGAAACTTGGTTTTTGCACAATTTTGATTTTTTTCAAGTGGTTTTTTGATCTGAGGGTTTTTGGAATGATTTCTTCGGTATTCTTGCTTACTGTGATATGTGGGAACATATCCAAAGCCATCTTGGCTATCCTCTACCCATGAACAAATCTTAATCAATGATTTTGGTTTTTGTTCGTTTTTGGTGCAAGCTTGCTGAATCACAAAAACGTTTGAACTTTGATGTGGGTCAATGCCATGTATGAAGAGCTTGAGAATTTTGAAAGAAACTATGTTTGGACCTTAGTTGAACCTCTACCTAATCATAATATAATTGAAACAAAATGGGTTTTTAAAAATAAGCAAAGTGAGGATGAGTTGGTAGTTCACAACAAGGCTAGGTTTGTAGTTCAAGATTATTCCTAGGCAGAGGGCTTAGACTTAAAAGAAAACTTTGCGCCTATAGCTAAATTAGAAGCCTTTCATATATTGCTAGTATTTGTGGCATTTAAGGGCTTCAAGCTTTTTTAAATAAATATCAAGAGTGTTTTTCTTAATGGTCTTATAGAAGAAGATGACTATATTAAGCAACCTCCTAGCTTTAAAAATCATAAATTCTCAAACCATGTTTGTAAGCTATCCAAAGTCTTATATGGATTAAAGTAAACCCCTAGACCTTAGTATGATAGGTTTAAGAGTTTCTTGCTTAAGAATGATTTCAAAATAGGAATGGTAGATAAAATCGTATTCACTCAGCCATGGCAGTGACTTTTTAATTGTTTAAATTTATGTGGATGACATCATATTCAGTGTTTTTTCTCATACTTTGGTATCTAGATTTTCATATTCTATGAGAAGAGAATTCGAGATGAGTATGATGGGTGGAGTAACCTTCTTCTTTGGTTTTCAAGTCAAGTATCGAAAGAAAGGACATTCATTCATCAAAACAAGTATATAAAAGACCTTCAACGTTTCGACATGGAAAGCAGCATACCAATGTCTACTCCCAACCCCTTTTACCGCACTGGATCCTGATGAGGATGGAGAGCCTGTGGATCAGAAGAAGTAGCGCAGCATGATTGGCTCTCTCCTCTACCTCACAGCATCAAGACTAAACATACAATTTGTTGTGTGTCTATGCGCTCAATTTCAGGCTTTCCTCCGCGCCTCTCATCGTCAAGCAGTGTATCGCATTTTCAAGTATCTTTAGGACACTTTTGACTTTGGATTTTGGTATTCTTCTGATTTTGCACTCTCCATTCAGACTTTTTCTGATGCTAATTTTGCGGGATGTAGAGTAGATAGAAAGAGTACTTCTAGTACTTGTCATTTTTATGCACATCTCTTATCGTTTGATCATCTGGGTAGTAATATTAGAGCCACTTATGATAGCTTCTAGTGCCGAAGTATGCACACCATCGATGGTTTTGTCGTTGCTATCCCCATAGGCAATGATGAAAGGCATCTGCAACTGGCTCTAATCCCCATGTCGATGAGATGTCACTGCGCTGATGCCGCTTTGCATCAAATCCCTTGAAGTCCATTGCACGTGGTAGCCCATGTTCAACACCATGACAACGGCGGGGTTAACACTGTAGTCAAGGCGGCCGGTTCCGCGGTATGTGCGGTAGCGCCGACACTGATGCGGCTTGCATTGTTGTGGATCTTGTGGTATACACTAGACACGGCACATACTGTAGCTTATGTTGCGGCACGTACCTTGGTAGGTGCAACACATGCTGTGGTGTGCAGTGCCATGGCCACCTTCAGAGGCAACACTTGGGAAGTCTCCGAAAAGATGTGAGGCGCCTCCAGCCCCGCAGGTGTTGGCGCAGATCGCGCAGCGACTGCCCGGCCTTCTCCTCTATCTTGATCACTTTAGCCGTGATGTCCGCCAATGTGGCCTTGATGTCAGCAAGATTGGCATTAGCTTGTTGAAGACGTCTCTTATGGCCTTGATCTCCTCGGCAGCAGAAACTGGTTTGCTTGCAAGTTAGGATTAGTTTAAGATAAGATCCTTAAGGTCAGATTAGTTGGATCCTTAAAGATCATTTCCTTTTAATTAGATATAATCTGTTAGGCTTTCTCTATTTAAGGAAGAATATGTCGTATGAATAAGCAAGCAATGAAGAAGAATTAAACTCTCATCTAAAGTGTCCTCCTCATCTTCAGTTTCCCCTCGTCCCAATCAAGCCATCGCCCCGTCCGACCGTCCTTCTAGTGGTGTTTACCCTATGATGATCTAAGGATCATTACAATCACATAGTTACCAATTTACCATATTATGCCATTGCAGCTTCACATTCATCTTCTGTTCTGGTGTTCCTGTACCTTTTAGTCAGGAAATTCCCAACCTTTTGTAATGTTATGATGTTTTTTCTCTCCAATATGCAGGTTACATTGGCCTACAATGGAGCATTAGTTGATGGTCGAGTCACTAATGGTGGCATTATTCAGTCCACGTTCTTGGAATCACTAATGAAGTCCGTGGAAGACATTTTCTCAGAAGAATTGCCGAGCCTCAAGGGCAACTTTTTCAAGTACTTGAGCACAGGCAAATGGCCCGATGACCAAAAGGACGCGGTGCTCCTCTCTTGGTATCTCCAGCGGTACAGCATCCCACCTCCCCATGTTGTGGCATCTCCAAGCGATAAGTTGGAAGCCCAGAGCTCCCACCGGTGTGTCAATGCTCCCACTGCTTCGCCTCCTGCTGCCAACGACGCACCTTGTGGGACTGATGGAGATTGAGAAGCTTCAGGTAGCCACGGGGCCCTAAAACTGAGCGTTGGGGATTGAAGCAACACCGGGCCTTGCGCATATGCTTCGTTTTCAAGTGCAATACCCCAAATCATCGTGCAGTACTATTGTGGACGTATTTGTTGGCAAAGTGCATGAGAGCAGTCGGCGTAGGTCCAATGGCAGCAGTTCAGCGATAGCAGCATCGGCAACAACAGGATCGGCAATAGCGGCGGCGACAGCAAAAGCAGCACCGTGATTAAGGCAAGCAGGGATGAGGAAATAGATAAGCTATTAGGAAGTCTATTGTTATGATTATAAGTATTCCGTAGTATTAGTAGGATATCTCTATATTAGGAAATTTATTGTTGTATTTAGAAGTGCTCTTTAGTATTAATACGATGTCTCTTTGTATTAGTTTTCATTGTTACGAGGGCACGTAATCTATAAAGGTAGTCGGCTATTGGAGAGAGGAAATTCCCAAAAGTCTCTAGTGCTGATCAGAGCCTCCGGTTGTTCTAAATGATGGAGCGCATGTCCTTGATGTTTGAGAAGGTTGAGAACCTAGAAAAGGCCATCAACAAGGTACCACTCGGCTTGGAGGTTTCGAATAGTAGCAGGGGAAAATCCGTTCACGGCGGATTGAAGGGAGACGACGAAGAGCATGGCTGAACCGATGAGAGCAGCTCTTCAGAGAGCAACGGACGTTGGAAGAGAAGTGTGGCTTGCCTCATACCACATGCTGAGGATCGCACAACAATGGTATTTCGGGCCAAAGAGGAATCATGGTGTCCCGACGTGGCCACGCTTCGTGGAGTACGTCAATCTCCATTTCAGACCTCCAATTCGGAACAGCACTCTTGGCGAACTCATCCAACTGCGTCACACTAGTTCGGTAGCCGAATACCAGGAACAATCCTTGTGCTCCCGTCTCCATGTGACATGTCTGAGAAACAAGTGGAGATTTTTACTATCAGTTTGCGTAATCCTCTATACACCGATATGGAATTACAGAACCTCGCAACACTGGAGATACCCATGAGCCTTCCGCAAGCTTATGAGCGACTTTTGGAGATTGGCAAGGACGACGACATTAGACCTGCACTAAGAACGGTGGCTCCTGGCAAGGCCACGCCTACTGGCCGTGGCGCAATGCCCAAAAATTCACCGGCCACGGTTGCTGCTGCCCCAAGGGGCGCACCGACGACGGCTACTTCGGCGGCAGCAGTGCTTCCACCGGCCAAGACATCGGCTGCTTTAATTTCTATGGAAGTTGGAAGAGGCTGGCGACGTTGAACAGATTGCAGCTGCTGCTTTGACAGAATTTACACAATGAACGGAAGAACCAAAACATCCTACTCAGAACCATCCACATATCACGTTTCAGTTGCAACATTTTGACGAATGCTGCAACATTAATTCGTCTGAATTTGCAAGCATGCAACACGGCATACAAATAGCTTAAATGGAATGCTGCCAAACTCCCAACAACAAAAAAAAGGAATGCTGCATAGAAAAAATATATATAATATTTTCCTGAAAGAATTTGATAAAAAAATTATATATATGCATCAAATGAAACACGATTCCTTTAAATAACCACATTCAGACGGTATAATAACTCTCCTCGGGTGATCTCGGCGGTTTAGAGCTACATTTTTGCCATCCTGTGATCTTACCTTTGAACAAATGCTAGGTGAACCAACAAGATAGATTTCTAGACCTAGAAAAATAATTTATGGCCTCAATCACCAACTTCTCCCCACTAAACTGATCTGCTGGATTTCAAATAGACAATTCCACACTGTCATCTGTGAGGATGATCCTCAATTTGACGCGGTTGATCAGTGCTCAGCACAATGTGGCCATAAACGAACTCATTCCATGTGTCCGGCAGGCCAGGGAGGCACCAGTGGATGCAGTCCGCGAACTTGCGTGGGTTGGCCTGCTGCTCCTTCGTCAGGAGCTTCCCCTGTCGCAGCGTGTGCACAGATGTGTGGGCGTCCTTGCGGATCTCTGACAATGCCGTTATGTTGATGAAGTGCACTGGCACCCTCGTCATCGCCTTTGTCACGCCATGAGCTGCTGAGAAAAGGTCCCAGTCCGTGCCCAATTCCAGTTTTTTTGTGTAATTGATCGCTGGCTGTGTCTCAGAGAAGCATTTTATGGCGTTAGGGCTGCCCCAGCCTTCACTCCTGTATAAAGCCAACGATTGTGCCATCAGTGGCCAGACCCAGCATCCTTGTACTAAGAATACTACATTCGTCTCACAACAAGGTATAAAAACCCAAACAGCATCACACCAACGTGCCATGCTAACACCTGCACTTTCAAGCTATTTAGCATCAAGATACAGGATCCGTTGAGATTAAAGGTTGTTAACAGCATGCTGTTCTTGGATCACTTGAAGAATCTTCATGAATGCAGATACAGACTTAGTGTTTGTGTTTGGAGAGGGGGGGGGGGGAGAGCTTACTGCATATGCACGGGTGACACGCTCATGAATAAGACCGTTGTTCTTTTGGGATCTACATGATCTTCTACCCATCCAGACCACGTCTTGAGGACCTGTCGGTACGCAACCACTCGATCCAATTCATCATACTTAACCGGTTTCCTTGCAAAAGATCCACCACGCCTGTAGCAAAGTAGCATGTGTAAGCTTAAACAAGCATACCCACAATACCATAATATTCCACATTACTACCAAGGTTTCACCAGAGGAACTCGTTCTGTTGTTCATGAGGATTTTAACAGTTACTTACAAAATTTTCATCTTTGGTGTGTTCATCCACCAAATGTAAGTGTTGAAGATTAAGTAGTCCAACCCTTCCCAATTTGCTGCATGCTTGGCGATCGATGTTTGCATGATAATGCGGTCACTGATGCTATGCATGTTTGGATCATCCGAGTTCGACTCAACTAGGAACGGAGCCCAATAGAACTCAACAGTTGCATTGTACTCCTGGAATATTCCATGTAAATCTCCATGTCAGGACATACCATAAAGATTCAGAAGTCAGTAGTCATTACTCTTTGGTTGGGAAAAAATTCACAAAAACAATAGCTTTCTGAATCTTTTGGGTTTTCTTAATTAATTAATTAATTAGGTTGAGATTGTGTATTTGTTACAAATACCATTTTACCAAGCTGGTTCTGGCCATATCATTAATACTGCTTTGTTCTCTTAATCTTTACATTGGATTTTTTTGTCATGTCAGCGACGAGTAGCTAATGCGCAAATTAATTACCTCGAGGCGGAACACATTTAGGGAACCATTCTTGACAAGTGATTTCTTGTCCCATGGAGCCTCAGATTGGACCAGGCACACCATGGACTCCCACTGGTTCCGATTCAGCGAATCCCCCACAAACATCAGTCTTTTGTTCCTTAGCTTCTCTAGAAGTAACTTAGCCTCGAATCTGATAGTAAAATTATCAAATCACCAATTTAGTACTGAGAAAATCATCAGTTTTGTAACAAGAATTGCAGAAGATAACATATGAATCTGCTTTGATGTTTTACTTAGGCCAATTTTCACTTAACAAGAGTGTACAAGTCAGAGTTGTGCTACCAATGGTTGAGCTAGCCACAAGTTTGAACTGTTCTGGTTTCACTACAATGTTGCAAAGGGCAGTGTCTTTTGTAAAGTCCAACATCCGTACAATTGCTAGGATTGTGCAATGCATTTCCAAACCAGAAAGTACAACATCAAGATTTCATGATTCATTGGCCTGCAGCATGTTGGTGAACATCAGATTTCGCTTTAAGTGGAAAGGTCCAGCAAAAATGAGAGAAATCATCGACAACTACCAAATAATAGAGAGAGCCAGATATGCTAGCCACAGGTGAGGTCCACACATCACAGTGAATGAGCTCAAAAGGTGCAGAGGTTCGAGTAACAGAGGGAGCAAAAGGTAGACGCGCATGTTTACCAAGCTGGCAAGACTGGCAAAGTGAGCGAGCTACATTATTACATGCAATATGCGAATCTTTATGTAGTGCTGTGATAGAAGCAATGCCGGGATGACCAAGACGCTGATGCCAGAGATGGAAGGAGACGGCGAGGTGGGCACTGGCAGTGGAGGGTGACGCGGCAGCAGGGATGGTGTAGAGATCGCCCTCGCTATTGCAGCGAAGCATCACTCGTTGCGTCGGGAGATCCTTAACAGGAAAACCAAAGGCATCAAACTCCAGAGAGCAGTGGTTATCTCGGGTGAATTTGCGAACAGATAGAAGGTTGCGAACTAAATGAGGAACAACAAGAACATCGCGAAGAGAAAAGTTCATGGTGGGTGTATGGAGGAAGGAATGGCCGCTGGAAGAGATGGGTAAACAAGTGCCATTGCCAACAGTGACAGCCGTAATAGGAGGGGGGGTGAGAGGAGAGCAATGTACCGCCGTGAGATGTCATGTGGGAAGTAGCGCCATTGCCGACGACCAGACTCCGTGCCCTCGGGCCGCAAGTCGGTTCGAGGCGATGATGAGGCCTGCCGTCCCATGTCGAGCGGCGGGCGGGGTGGCGTGAAGGCAGCATGTGCTGCGCGGGCGCCGAAAGCAAGCCCGAGCGGCGGCGCCATCGCCCACCGGAGCACTCCACTGGCCGGCGTTGGGAGCGGACCATGGATTGAAGTAGAACCAGGGGCCGGCCGGTTGAGGAGCGCGACCACCCTGGGAGCCGGCGCCTTGCTTGCCACGGCGATTGCGCCCGTGGCGACAACCATCACGGTTCCCAGCGTGGGAGGCATGGGAGCCGATCTGGGCGGAAGGAGCAGATGCCGTGGTGGAGCCGCCGGTGAAGAGGGCCGTCTCGGTGGCGACCTTGGTCTCATTGGCGAGACGCGTTTCCTTGAGGGCAAGCATGGAGCGGGCCCGAGCGAAGGAGGGGAACGGCGTCGAGTTGGCGATGTCATCAGCAGTGCTGGAGTAGCGAGGGTTGAGGCCTCGCAGTAGGTTGAGGACGAGCTGCGAGTCGGAGACGGGGTGGCCGACGTCGCGGAGAGCGTCGGCCAAGGTTTTGACGCGCTGGCTGTAGTCGGCAATGGTTTGGTCACCCTGCATCAAGGAGTGGAACTGACTGCTGAGGAAGACAGCACGAGATTCCTTGTTGTCGCGGAAGAGGCCCTCAATCGCAAGCCACAAATCACGCGCAGTTTCGTCGTCGGTCATCGCGGAGTCCAGGATGTCGTCGGTGACGGAGCCGTACAACCAGCTGAGGACAGTAGAGTCGGCGAGCGTCCAGGCGGGGTCGTCCGGATGTGCGACGTCGGAGCCATCGATGTGAGAGAGAAGACCAAACTTGATGCACATGGTCCGGAAGAACTTGGACCAGCGGGAGTAGCTGGCCGCTTTTATATTGAGAGTAGTCGGGACGTGGGACTTGACGGAGATCGGCGCGAGGGGTTGAGGACGGCCGCGGCGCGCGGTGGCACACCTGCCACAAGGCGAGCCGCGGTCGTGGTACCGGGAGGCAGAGGCGGCGGCGGCCGGACCGTCGATGGGGGCCGACATGGTGGGGGGGGGCGCAGCGGGAGGAGGTGGACGGGAGCCGGCGGGAGGGAAGGCAAGGGAGAGGGGCGTAGCGAGAGGAGGTGGAGGGGAGCCGGCGGGGGGGAAGGCGAGGGAGAGGGGCGCAGCGGGAAGAGGTGGAGGGGAGCCGACGGCGGGGAGGCGAGGGAGCCTCGAGCGGTGGCGGAGGAAAACAGAGGAGCAGCGGAGGAGGCCTCAGGAAGGTAAGTCTGATACCATGTAGAATAGAGGAATTGGCTCAATCACCACACACCCAAGGGGCAAGGGGTGGCCTTGTATTAATAGTCATGAGAGAGATTACATACCTCAAATAGAGGAGCTAAACTAGGCAAGTACAACAATAGAAGGAAGGGTCTAATATACATTCTAAATACTCTAATACTTCTGACATACAACTATTATACTAACAGATCACAACTTGTCTCTCGAACTTAGAACATACAGCCCATGTTCCCACACGGGAACATTGCACTTGCAAACAGACCTCACTTGTCAAGTTGTCATAGAATGGTATGATAGACAAGAAAGCATACTCTTAACAAGTTCCAGTTAGATACACAAAAATTGTTAGGAATTAGTTAAAATCAGAAGTTGATGTCATGTCATGCAACAACTTTCATTTGTTTTCAGATTCCAAACCACTCATATGTCATATTTTCCCTCCCAACAACTTTCTCTAACATACAGAGCTTCTCTATCAACCATTAAATTGCTTAATCTATTTAAAGAAAAAACCATGGCTGATCAATGAGTGGTGTGCAGTCTATTTTCTTCTACAATTATATCACCTAACCAATTAAAGTACCCCATATACCAATCTTAATTACCAAGGAACATAGCTAATGAGTACAAGCTTCAATGGATCAAGCGCACCAAACGTACTCTGCAGTCATAAAGCAGGGCAATCCTGCACAGCCACTTGCCTTGATGAAACTTTGAACTAACTGACAACACGGACAAAACCCTTTGCATGAATTGAAAAAAAGATCTCCAAAACCATCAACCAAATTGTGATGTACACATGGCACACACCCATTGTGAAAGTAAAGCAAAACCACAATCAGTGTATTTCATTAGCATTACTCAACTGTAATAAATGTAATAAAGCACGAGACGCTACAATGCAATGATAACGTTTCGACACAACTCAAATGGTTCTAAAACATAGTAACTGCAGCCTCCGTATCATTGCGTGACTGTACAGCTAGTCAGTGAGCGCTCAGTAGTAATAGTAAACTGCTGCTAAAATCTACAGTATCCAGCTAGTTGATTTAAACTAACTGGCTACTGCACTATTTTATAGCTAATTGCAGACTAGCGCAGTTGCGTCACACATGGAATAAAACAACATGAGACAGCAGCCACCATACCAATACCATTGTCAAGGATACTCCGTAGTCCATACGCAATTGCGCACCGGCAGCCAGACACCTTGAGCTTATCACCCACGTTAACAAAATCAACAGAACAGAAAAAAAAAGATGGAAGACATGCGGTCCCAATCCCATTCCCACCTGATCTGACCGCATCTTTCAAACAGAAAGAAACAAAGTAAGAAATGATCTGGCCGCTCGAGGCCACCCATAGTCCCATACGCAGCACGCGTACACCCGGCTGATTACATATGCAGTGAGCTAGAGGGAGAAGAGGGGTGGTGCGGGCCATACGGTTGAGGCGGAGAGGAGAAGGGGGGCGGTGGGGAGAGAAGCCGCAGAACAGGGCGGAAGGTGGCGGAGGAGGAGGCAACGGCAGCGGCGAGGTGGGAGGTGGCCATGGGGGAGAGAAGAGGAGGCAGCCACTTGCTGTTTGGATGGTGTTGCCTCTAAGGGCATTTTGGGAATTTCCCATTTGGTTTTTAGATTAAAAGAAAAGAGAGAGATGGGACCCACCTGTAGGTCTAAGAGAGAAAGGATGAGGAGAAGGGCTGGCTTAACCGGCTCTCACGCGTGCGGGCAATGCTTGTTGCGGGGTCGATCCCTATGATGCTCCAGCAAAATCGGGAACCGGGAAGGCGCCGCTCTCTCTTCCTCCTTTTAATCGGCTCGACCCCTTCTTCTCTAAAGCCTTAGATCCAAATCGAGCCTCCAATCTCCCCCTTTCTTTTACCTCCTCCAAGCTCTTGCACTAGATGGTTCTTGAGCCTCAGTGAGCGACAGTGCGGTTCGACCTCATCTCAAGCAACCCAAGGCCACGCTCTCAACTTTCGAGTTGGTGTAGCGGTACTTTAGTGAGGGTAGAGACTTGGGATAGGGCCTAGGTGGCAGCGGTGACTCCGGCCAAGCGCCGGGTCAAGGCCACGGCAGCGCCAGCGGTGTGCAGCATTCAGGCTACGGCATAGGTGAGCTACTTTATGCCAGTCTAGCTACCAGTTTTGTAGTGGTGGCTTTGTTGGCTCAGCTATGGTCGTGGTGGTTCATCCGTGGTGTTTGTGGTGTTCTTGCTTGCCTAGCACTTGGCCGATGTTAAGATCTTGGTCTTATGTAGTGTTCTTTGACCCTCGACCACATGACCGTGGTGCTAGCCAGCTCGTGTGGGTGGTTTTGTATTTGCAAGAATCATGTCATGGTGCAAACAACACCGATAGGTTTTCTGGGACAGCGTCAACTTCGGCGTGCCTAGCTTTGCTACCTTTTGGACGACTTCAGGTGCCATCACCTTGTGTGTTGCCTTAGGTTCTTGTTGTTATTGTGCAATTATGAGCCATTATAGTGTACTTTAGTATTTGGTAATTGAATCACTAGTTCTAGGAGACAATTGGATGATAAATCTATGGGATTAATGATTGCTTGATAGATTCATGGTCTATTTGTGATTAAGATGATGTTTTAGGATATTCTACTAGTACTTTGAGTAGTTGATAGCAACTGTTGGTGTTGTCCTTATTCTTACCATAACATTAATCATCATATATTGTGTTCTTGCTTGTTGTTACCTTGAATTAAGCTTCTGCTTTATATTCATGCTTACTGTCTTAATGGTCTAAGGGCCTGTTTGTTTTGGCTGTGGCTTATGGTTTTTGGCTGAATTTTTTGAATTTTAGCTATTTGCGACAGAGATTACGGAAAAAGAGAAACTCGCTTGCGATTTTGGATAGTACAGATGTTGGATTTTTAACGTGTACTATAATTAACTTGTAAACTCTATCTTAAAAAAATACTCCGTTTGAAAGTTAGATACTGTAGCAAAAGCCAAAAGCTATTTTGAAAAACTGAAAAGAACATGCCTTAATTATCATAGTGAAGCATCTGGAAGTGTAATTCATAACTTGTTATTATGCCTGAATTGCAATTGATTATTGTGGTAAAGTAATTGGCTCAAAAATTATCAGAATATCTAAATATCATCATTTTAATTATTGATTAGATTTATAGACCAACTGTGGTGAGGAGACCTTGTTTTAAACAGGAGCAGCCCGGCATCTAAGAGCAAAAAATGATAATAATTTGAGTATTATGCTACTTGTTCATTTATTTTCAGCAGGCCAGTTAAGCATAATTTCGTATTTAAATGATTTGGAAGAGAGTTATGATCCTGCAATTAGTTAAGCATGCTTTATTAAGTATTTATAATTCTGGAAATTTATTCAAAATTTGCTGATAGCGCGGTTATTACAACAGACGTAACGGAGTGGGGGCCTGGAAGGATAACACGCCGCTGTCTTGTCCCGGCGCCTTCTGAGTCCCCGCTTTCCACTCACGAAAGCACACACCAATCCACCTGATGCGGCCGTAAATACGTGCAGGCATACGTATACATACGTAGACCGTAACTAGATGGGGGGGATACGGTGGCAAGCAAGCAGAAGCAGAGCAGGTGTCGTGGTGTTTGTACCTCGGGAGGTCGCACCCGTCGGGCTGCCACCGCCAGTTCTGGTAGCCGTCGTCGCGGCGGCCGTTGCGCATGCAGGTGACCTGCTCCGTGAGGAACTCGCACCCGGACTCCTTGTACAACGGGGCGTTCGCCTCGTCGTACACCCACTTCCCCCTGTACACGTCGCAGCTCCTCCCACCGCCGTGATCCCCTTCCGCCACCACCTGCTCCACCACCGGCTGCGAGCTCTCGCTTGTTGCCCCAGGGTTCGCCACCTCCTCCGCTGGTTGCTGCGGGGGCGGGTCGCTTCGATCCGTGGCCTCCTCCGCTGATTCGACGCCCTGCGCCGGCGGCGCCCGCGAGCCGGCATCCGCCGCCGCCTCCTGCAGGGGGTGTTCCAGAACCGTTAGGACTAGCTAGTAGATGCAGATGTATAGCGACCGAGAAAGCTGCAGCACAGCGTCGCTGCGTCCTTAGTGCATGCTTACCCTGGTGGCAGAGAGCATGGTGTAGGCGCTGTGGCAGCGGAGCGAGGCGGCGAAGTGGGCGCTGTCGTAGAGGACGGAGACCCCCAGCAGCGCGGCGAGCGCGAACACGGCTGCGATCTGCGCCCGCCTGCTCGGCGCGCCTACCACTACCCCCGCACCCTTCCGCCGCAGGATCCTCATCTCCGCCGCCACCGCCGCCGCGGCTGAAGCCACCAACTCCGGCTAGCCAAGCGGCTCCCCCCGCGGCGCGCCTAACTAGCTGGGCGCTCGACTAGCTTGCCCGAATTGAACCGGCTGAGGAAGGAAGGGAGCAAGCAATTGGGAAATTCGGGTGCGTACTCCTCGTGGGGTGGGGCGCGACGCGATGGAGAAACGAGAGCGGAAGCGGAGCGCAGAGAGAGACGCGCGCGGCTGGGCACGCAGCACGGAGAAGACGACAAGAGCGCTGGGTGGGGCCCAGCTTCGGTAGGGCCCGACGTGCCTGGACCCTTGGAGTGTGTGCTTAATTAAGAGTGCAGGGCTGTGGGGTAAGTCTAGATTTATGATGACCCCAGGCGCACGGTAACTCGAATCTTCCTTCAACGGTCAAACAACGACAATTGAGGTAGAAAAAAATTGACTATAGGATACTCATAATTTATGGTGTTTGTATCTTTTTATGTTTTTTATTGAAAAACGCCAAATTTTAGTGTTTCTTTGCCGAAATACACTTCATCTAACATAATATTATTTCTGGCTGAAAGGGGAGACAGAAGAAATTGGAATGATATTATATTAGGTGAAATGTGTTTCGGCAAAAAGCCACCAAACTTTAATATCTTTTACCAAAGACATAAAAATACCAAACTTTAATATCTTTTACCAAAGACATAAAAAGATAGTGTCTTGAAACCAATGCCACAAATTTAGTGTGTCCTTCAGACAATTTTGCCTTAAGAACTAAGTTGAGATGCTTGAGCTGTTTAAGTTAGCACTTTCCTCTTTTCTTTTCAACAAGGCCCAAACTCCTGGCCCTAAGATGTGCTACATTTAATTTAGTTTCTGATTTCTTTCTTTTTCACTATTTATTAATTTTATCTTTTTTGGATTTTTTCTTTTCTTTTTTCTCCGTATTCCTTTACATTGTCTGTGATAAACTAACATATTTTTTCTATTTTTAAATTTTTTATAATTTAATTATGTCAAATAAATCAACTTAATTATAGTAAAAATTAAACTAACTATAGTAAAAAAACATAACTATTCTGAATACCCCTATCCACAGGTGAAATATAAGGGCACTCCTAATGCTCCTATATAAGCAATGTTCATAGTATGCTATTTGGGATCGTAGTTGAGGTGGAAGGAGAATTAAAAAAGAGAGAGAAATAGTGCTCATATAAGACAATGCTTGGCACAAAATCCAAGAACAACAAAATGAATTGCTTGGCACAAAAATCAATAGCAACAAATTGAATCCAATTCTTGAGCAAAGAAACATCAAGACAAACAAACAAAAAAAGTTCTTGGGCGGTCTCAATGCCGTCACACTCGCTGCCAGCATGCCAACGCCGCCCCACTCGCATGCTCACCACACCGTCTGTGCACTCGCCAGTGAGGGAGAGAGAGCTTGGATTTGGCCAGTGCCGGTGAGGGAGAGGGAGCTCGGATCTGGATCCAATGAGGCTAGGGAAAGGGTAAGAGGGAGATGGAGGAGAGTTAGGTGAATTTATTGTTTGGGACTGGGGATATACACTACTCATTAAAGAGGTTATATTTACAATTATTTTTTAGTGATGTAGAGAGACACGGATATTACAAAGCAATGTATTAATTAGGAATGCCCTAAACGCACTGCAGTCTAAAAAAATCAACCTCAGGTCCGTTTGGATAAAAATTCTTTTGCCGGTTTCCCGTAATAACTAAACCAGTCATTCGTGAATTTGTTTTTCAAAATTACCTGAAAATTATGTGTTCTTAACAAGAACTGTGCTAGTAGATTTACGGACTAGTATGTACATTCGTACTATTTTTCTGAATGTGGTAAGCCCCTTCATTCCTGCGCATAGGGTAGGGTTGTTGAACAGATAATGGACATGTTCTTTTTAGTTTTAGTGATCTTTTTTGTTTTAATTTATAATTTTTAGATTATTTGTGAGAGAGTATAAGGTAACAAAAACTTATATATGATTTTAGTCGATAAAAATAAAGTTGATATAATATCTATTATAATTAATTTATATATTCTACTTAAAAAATTTTATTTAAAAATTAGTTATTATAGAAAAATAAAAAAATAACTTTTAAAAATTGAAAAGGAAAGACAAGCTCGTATATTCACGTGGCTGTGTGACTGGATGTGTCTCGCTAACGATAATGATTTGGATTAAAGGCCAGCCATGAGCCATGCAGGGACGAGATGCTCCTTTTCTTTTCCCTTTTCCCTTTCGCTTTCGCTTGTTGGGGTTAACTTAGCCTGCACGGCTCCTGAGACCTGAAGAAGTGGCCTCGTGTAGTGTGATCGGCGCCTCACCGTCCACCATTAACCGACCAGTCGCTATATGTGGCAGTGACAGGTGGGCCGTACCTCTGTGTGGGGATACCTGTTAATTAGTGCGGACTTTGGGGTAAACGTACGTACAAAATGTAAATGAGGCTCGGTGGTCTGTTCTTTGCGGATTCTAAAAATTGTTTTTAGTTTTTACTATAGTAACTAATTTTTAAATGGAGTATTTTTTAAGATGAGGTCTATAAGTTAATTGTAGTACACGTTAAAAAATTAATATCTGTAACATCAAAAATCGTAAGTGAGTATCTCTCTTTCCGTAATCTCTGTCGCAAACAGCCAAAAAGCCATCAGCTGCAGCCAAAAGCCATCAACCGTAGCCAAAAAGAACAGGCCCTGTGATGGCCACAGGTGGCTTAACGGAACGCAGGGATTTAATATAAATTTTATAAGAATTTTATATAAAACAGATTAATTTTTATAGAAATAAAACAAAATTCTTATGTTTGGATTCCAAATGAGCCCTAATGGTTTGTGAAATCGACCGATTTTCAGGCACATATACTTTGCCAGGATAACCATCTAGATTCAGTAAAATACCATTAGTTGGAGGCGTCCGCCCAATCCGAATTTCGAGGCATAAGAGCGATTGCTACCGTACTAAAATCGCTACACTGGTGTATAGTACGGATGCATACATCATCCTTTACGGTCACTACGAATTTTACAGAGCCACAAGCCGTACAGAGTATGAACATATATTTTTTATTAAATGTACACGTATGCATCTATTACGGTCGTTACGAATTTTATAGTGCCACAAAGCCATATAAAATGTGGACATATATTTTTCCATTAAATACACACGTAAATATATACTTGAGACACACCATCATAGGTGGATCCAAAAAACTATACTAAGTTGACAAAACGTAAACGAATCTTGTCAATATCATTTCGGTCGATACCGGAATATTCTATTCCACCATGCAAAACGGCACAAAGGAGGTTGCGTTCCATTCTAGCCAAAATAAAGCATTCCAGCCCGTTCCAGCCAAGACATGCACCGGCCATCTCGGTATCAGCTCCTGCAGCAACATTTAAGGTGATGCTGATTTGGATTTAAGTTTCTAGTTTCAGATGTTTAATTTCTTAAATTTTAATTTTTTTTATTTTTTGGTTTTTAAGTTTTTTTATATTTTTCTCTTATTCATTTACATTGTCAGTGATGATATAATTTTTTTTCTATTTTTTATTTTTTAAAATTTAATTACGCTGAAAAGACTATTAGCGACTACAATAGAAAAAAAGCTGCTACAGTGCAAGATAAGTTAAAAAATTAGGCTTAAAAGTTAAAATGAGCACTCTCATTTTTGCTACAACATGCAGCTAGTGAGAAAATTTGGGTGATATATTTGCATACATCACAATTTTAAATTTAGAACTTCGGAATGGTACGCTAAATTCTCCGCTACCGAAACTGAGGTCGGAACGAAACCAACATGTACAGGGCAAAGTTGTCAATATTGTATTGGAGGTTATACCGGTTTGGTTCTTAAAATGGTACATTATGATACCGGTCCATACCGGTATACCGTTTCGGATTTAATATAATAATACGAATATATTATTTATAAGTATATATTTGTTTAATTATATGCACATCAAATATCACTTGTAATATTATTTCAAATATATAGCAGCACCATTAAATATAACATATAGTTCAATAGACAATATTATCAATTATGTCAATATCGACCGGTATTTGACTGATATCCAAGCCGATATGGTCGATATCGAGCTAGTATGACCGGTATTGGTTGATATTTGAGTCAGTACGGTATTAAGTTTATCTTATACTGGTTCAGATGACAGTACAGTACATACCTACTAGTGCAGTCAGTACCAAAACGATACTGACAAGATTGAACACCAACGCCTACCAAGGAAGGACCATCGGTCCCCAATTTGGTAATGCCCGCTATATGCTACAATAGCAAAGGTCATCCAAAATGTTAACGGTGGATGACCCAGGCATGCTAGTGGTGATCGTCCGTACGTTTTTTACTTTTTACTTGTGTTGGTGATCCCTCTTCTATCAGTAGCCGTGGGGCCTAATCTTATTTTTTTTGAGCCGTAGCTTATAGGCGATGGCGATAGGCAATGGGTTTACTGTGTATTTTTTGTTTTTTTTTCTTTTTGGTTTTTTTGTGTTTTGTTTTTTCTCGTATTCCTTTGTATTGTCCATGATATATTAGTATGTTATTTTTATTTTTATATTTTTTTAAATTTAATTATACCCAATAAGCCAACTCAGCTACAGTAAAAAATAAATCAGCTACAGTGAAATTTCAGCCAAAAATCAGAAGCTATCGCTATTCCGAACACCCCCTATTAGAGAATATTTGTATTAACTTTTGCTAATGACTTTTGAATGTGCGTTATATCTTTTGACTAAAAATGAATAATAATAGTTGAAATAAGTGACTTTTAGAAGGAGGAGGTAAGCAGTACAAAAAAATGAGGGAGAGTTGTGTGTATATGATGAGAGCGGGAGGAGTGGGGTGGGTGATACACTCGTGGCTTTGTCTTATCTCCAGAGCAAGCGATAGTGAGAGAAGTGGAGAAACTGTTTTGAGAAGTAGGGTGTTCGTATTAACTTTCGTTTTTTCTAAATAGAAATTAATATAACAAAATCTCAGTTTCAATAAAGAGTAATTGATAAGAGAAATTAAAAGATAGAAGCCGAAAGACTAAAAAGAGCGGGAGGTAAATGGAGCGCCCAATGTCATGAGTGGAGCACCTACTATTGACGACGCTGCTAAGCCATGTGGGAGCGCCCCCATCTTCGTAGGAGAGGAGGGCCGGGCACACGCCGGGCAGAGCTCCTCCGCTTCATTCGATTCAGTCGCTGATTTGGGGCGCACAAGCTGGTCCCATGAGCATTTCGCTGCAACCAGCGAATGATCGATCGTGTCTATGGTTTGGTCCGGGTGCATGCGATGCGATGGGTGTAGCAGGCAGCGCACGCTGAGCAGCGTTTGTACGTAGGAGGAAGCGTTTGTACGGTAAGAGGAGTCGGCGACAGCATCCAAACACACCCTAGGTTGGTATGCATGCCACGGAAACTAATGTTACCCCGTTAGATTGCAATAAGAACATTACAAACCTAGCTTCAACTGCACCTACAATTATAACTGTTCCTTGATGTTCCGAGATATGTGCGTAAAGTTTTTTCTCTATTTTTTTACGTTTTTGAAATGGCAAGAGGACCCTTTAGTGGTTCTTATCCTCTTGGGTCTCTCTCTTCTCCCACCATTCCTTTCTCTCTCCTCCCATGGTCGACAACGATAGCTTCGACGGAGGGTGTGGCGGCGACCAATGACAAAGGGCACGACAGCGACCATCGACTGCCAGTAAAGGGGTGACAACTAGCTAGGAACCTAGGGAGGAGGTGGCACGGTCGAAATCGCAGTGAGACGGCATCGGCACGTTGTGGATTTGGCCGTCCTCGACATCACAACTGTTGGATATGGCCAGCGTCGACCCCGCCACCACCGGATTAGGTCGGTGTCGACCTGTCACTGTCGGATTTAGGCTCCCCGATGGTGTCTTCCTTAGCTAGTTGACCCCGCCACCATCGACTCGACGACCGACCCCGCCGCAGACGACGCAACAGTTGACCCCGCCACCATCGACTCGACGATCGACCCCGCTGCAGACGACGCGACGGTCGACCCCGCCACCATCGACTCGACGACCGACCCCGCCGCAGTCGACGCGACGGTCAACCCCGTCACCATCGACTCGACGACCGACCCCGCCGCAACCGACACGACGATCGATCCCGCCACCATCGACTTGACGACCGACCCCGTCGCAGCCGACGCGACGATCGACCCCACCACCATCGACTCGACGACCTACCGCGCCACCGTCAGCGCGACGGTCGACCCCGCAACTACCGACGTGACAATCAACAATACCACCGATGCAATGGCTGACCCCACCCTGCCCGTGACGCCCGAACCCGCCGTCGGCACAACAGTCAACTCTGACGATGCCGACCGGGTGGCAGGGAGTGGTACCATCGGCGCCCGGGGCAGCGCGATCGCCGTCCCTGCACCCCGTGCGGGAGCGCCGAGTGGTCTTGGCAGCAACACAGGCCCCGGCATCGAGGCCGGAACCCACCACGCTGACGCGGCGGCAACCCAGGAGCGGAAGCCGTGGTCATTGCTGTCCCGGCAGCGCGACCAGGCGCGTCGGTCGCTATGGTCACGCCGACACTGGAGGACACCATGCTAGCGGCCCTCGGCAAGCTCCAGTAGGAGTTAGCGGATCTCCGCAGAGCTGTGCGGAGCATGCAAGAGGCTCGGAGTCAGTACACCCCACTGGTGGTCGCGCCGAGACCCACGCTAGAGCGGGCAGATAGTCGCCACGCCTGGAAAAACTATGCCGGAGCGGAAGGAAAGTGCCGCGGTGTCAAGGCAGGCATGCCGATGCCAAAGACGAGGCCCAGCTTTGCACCATCAGCGTCATCTCCGAAGGCTCCTCGCTGGGGACCTCGGTGTAGCTGCTTCCGGGAGGGGCGCACGGCGAGGTCACCTTCACGCCGGCCGACGCCCGAGGCATGAAGTTTCCCCACCAGGACCCTTTGGTCATCCAAGCTGACATCGCCGGCTGCGATGTCAGGCGCGTCCTCGTCGACGGAGGCAGTTCCGCAAATGTTCTATTCGTGGAGGCCTTCGACCGCATGGGGATCTCTCGATGTCCCTTGAGGCTATCAAGGACCCCGCTCCAAGGTCTTGAGGGCCAACGGTTGACGGCATTGGGCCAGGCAGGTCTCCGTCTCTCCTTCCGCCAGGACGATAACGCTAGGAGCGAGGACGCAGTCTTCGATGTCGTCGACATTCCGAGCCCATACAACGCAATATTGGGTCTCGCCCTATCCTCAACTCTTTCGTGGTGGTCCCGCATCATGGCTTCTTGTGTATGAAGCTCCTAGGCCCACGGGGTGTCATCATGTAACATCTTGATTTTCTGAGATTTTTAAAACCTTGAATAAAAAAATATAAATTTTTGGAATTTTCTTGAATTTAAAACAAGCTTAAATGAATTTTGAGAATTTAAAAGAATTTAATATGATTAAATTCAACATCAAAATTTGCTGAAAATATTTTATTTGGGTTCCTTATATCTCAAGGGATTTTCTGGTATTTTTGGTGAATTTTCTGGATTTATTTGCTATTTTCTAGAGCTCTTGGAAGTTTATTTGAATTCCTGGAAAAAGAAATCTTTTTGGAAAATCTCCCCGCCGCCCGATCTTTCTCTCCCCGCCACGCGTCGCGCATCCTCGCATCCGCGCCGTCGCCGTACGCTCCTTCCCGCCTTCACCCGCTTTCCACCGCACGATTCCACCACCCGCCACGCGTCGCGCATCCACGCTGACACGCGGCGGCACTAGCTGCGTCCATCTCCGTCGCCTGCCTTCCCCTCCCCGATGGCTGACACTTGTCACGCATCGAAGCCGTCCCCGCCGCCGGATCTGATCCACGCCGTCCGTCTTCACTTACACCTTCACTTCTCATCCGACGGCCGGTTCTTTTCCCTCCGCCACCCGTCACTCATCCGAGCCATCTCTCTTTTTCTCTCTCTCTCACGACAGCGGTCCCGCCGCTGTCGGGCTGCTCGTCTCGCTGCTTTCGCCTCGCGCGCCGCCATTATGCGCGCACCCGAAGCTCGCGTTTTCGCCTCCGCCGTTACTCCTCGCCATTAATGGTTCCGAGGGCCTCTCGCCGAGCGCGTTAACAGCGTGCTTTCACCTCGAGGCGCCGCCGCTTCCGCCGATTGAGACGAAACCGTCGCGTTACTCGGCGAGCTCGCGCGAGCGCATTCTCCGCGGCGATAAAAACTCATCCACGGAAGCCTTCGCGCCTTCGCGTTTCCTCTCTTCACTCGTGTCGCCACCGCCGTATTTTTGAGTCGTTGGAGAACGCTGCTGCCACCGGTGAGCTCCTCCGCCGCCCCGCCGCTTCTCTCCGCCTCGGTCCTCGCAGCGCCAAGGCCCGCGCGTCGCGCGCGCGCCTCGGCCGCGCGCTGCGTCAGCGCTTCGCGCGCGTCGCGCGCGGCGCCTCGCGCGCGCTGCCGACGCTGCCGACGATCCAGCGGTTCCCGCCTCCGCACTATCGCATCCCAACCGCTCGTCCGAGATCGAACCGCGAGGCATCGGCGCCGCCATGCGCTCCTCTCCGCCGTTGGATCCACCGACATCGCGCGCGCGCCGCATCCGCGATGCTCGCGCAAAGACGCCTGGCCACGCTGCCGCCGATCCACTCTCGCGCGGCAACGCTGCCGCCATCGCCCGCACTCCCGCCCGCACTCGCGCGACGCCAGGCGACGCGCGCCACGCGCCGGCAATCTCGCCTTCCCGCCTCCGCCGCGATCGCCGCTGCTCATCCGGATCGGCCGAAGGCTCAGATCTTGCCTAGTGGACGACCGCGAGCCGTCCGATCTTGCCGCTGCCGCCCGCGCCCGAGCCACCCACGTCAGCCCTAACTACGTGGCATACCACGTCAGCCCTAGGCCACGTGTCACGCCACGTCAGCCCTAGCCACGTGGCGGCATATGCGCGCGCCACGTCAGCCCTAGCTCACCGCATCAGCTCTCTCTCTCTCCATGTGTACTGTGCTGTGAGTCGGGTTCACGGTAGACTCAGAATTCCGTGCACCGGGTCCACAGAACAGTGCGATTTCCGATTTTTCTGAATTTCCTTTTTGATTTATTTTCCGAGAGCCCGTTCTCCTCCGTCCTAGCTCCAAATTGACCCGTTCAAATTTCTAAATTCATCTAAAATTCCAAACTTTCATTTGGTATATTTATTTTGAATTTTTGAGTTTGTATTTTATTTTATTTATTGATTCTCCTCGTTTCTTGTGTAGAGTCTGAATATTCGGAAGATTTTCAAGAACAACCTCGGGAAGATTCAGATCAAATTCAGGAAGGCAAGTCTCCTTGATCATTTTGCTCCTACATTTTATAAATAGTTTTTGCAAATTAATTTAAATTATTTGCATGGCTATGTTTAGTAAATTGATAATTTTAATTCTAAAATTTAGATAAGCACCTAATTTGTTATGCCCTCCTTTGGAAATTACGTACCATGTACCCTTGTCAACTTAGGATAATATTTAGCTCAATAATGAGTTAGTATTACTTTTGTTGAATTTAATTTATTAGCAAATGCTTAGTCTAGCTGATAAATAAAAAAAAACTCATATGAGAAAAATGGTTAATGAATGATTTGTGATTTAATGTTTTGTTTGAAAAGTGGTAATAGATGTTACCACTGTAAATTTAAAATAAAAATGAAGTTCAAGGTAAAATTTGACGAGGGTGGATGGAATGTTTGGTCAAAGTGTTAGCACGAAAGGGGTTTGTGAATGATCCACCCTAGTCGCCTAAGGACCGATTCTTGTGTTTGTCCAATCTGAGTAAAACAGTACAACCACAAGTTAAAATGGGTACAATCTAGCTAATTAACCTATAAAAGTTTAGTTTTTGTGTCACTATTGGAAAATGGGTATCAGGGATTTACTGATTACTCAAAGTGAGGGGTGGACTTCATCGCACTCACATGGCGCAGAGGGGCTTCAATGTGGTGGATTTAACTCTTCAATGTGAAACCTCAATGAGTGATATAAAACTATACTAGAGTAGGTGAAAAGCTTTGTGATATTTTATCTGGGTCTCATGCCAAAGGAAGCGTGTTGACTGTTAGGATAACATATCTCTTGTAGGTAAAGTTGTACGCACTCTGCAGAGTAATAAAACTATTCGAATAGCCGTGCCCATGGTCAAGGGCGGACAAGGAATGCATTCACATAGTAGAGATTTGACTTTGAATTTAAAAAGAAATGTTTTCGGAAAACTAGAGAGTGGATGGAACTCTCGTGAAGTTGATCTGGTGGATGTAACCAGTTCAGGTGGTTTTAACCTTGATTTTTAATCTTGGCGGAGATAGCCTATTTATCAGTGATGGTGGATGTAACCTTCACTAAAGTACTTATTAAACTTCAGATTATAAAAAAATAAATGATTAATAAAATGCTTTTAGAAGGAGTATATAAATTTGAAATAAAATGCTGATTTGTGCAAAAGAGCCATATAGCCTTCCTTTGTTCAACCTTGCATCTAATGCATCTTTCCTAAGACTTGCGGAGTACTTTATGTACTCACATACTACACTTCAAATAATTCTCAGAGGAGGTTGAAGCTCAGGAAGGAGACTACGACTACTGTTCCGCTTGCGGCTGTGATGGATTCTTTCCGGAGGACTAGGTCTCGTTGCTCAAGTCAATTGCCTGTGGCATATTGATGGTCCGTTTATTCGAATATTTTTGCTTCCGCTGTTAACTTTTGTGTAAGAGGTTCTGTGAACCACAGTTGTAAGGCCTTGGGCCAAGACTTAAGTATTTCAGTTATTATTGTAATAAAGTGTGGTTGGCAATGTATCATTTTTCTGATTATCTGTGTGTACTAGCGTTGATCTGGGACTAGTACTGCAATACACAGTGGGTCCGGAGTTTCTACCCGTGGACTCACGTATGGTATCGAGCCAACTTGATCAGTAGGACGAGCCAATTTGTAGATGGCGGGTTCATCGCCGCTACCCGTGGGATCACCTTTCTCACGGTGAGAGCGAGGGGCATTCGTGAGTCTTCTACGGCAGCTAATGCAAGATCTCGGCGATACAGCAGCCCATCTTCGAGGGCGGAACACTAGAGTTATGACTATGGATTCATGGTCCATGGAGGTGTTTATTTACGCCAAGATGGGAAGATTGACTCGGTGGAACGTCATATTGAGCATCCTGACCCACCGCTTCTGATGCTATCCAAGATGCACTGATGGCGATTGCAGAGTTGTGCAAGAGGCATAAGGAAGAACTGCGACAGTCACCCTTCAGCTTCTTTCCGACTACGAGAGCAGGACAGACTCACCCGGAGCCTTTCCAGATTGTGGTGGACGACCCTCGTCTGTCCCACTGTGTGCAAACTTACTCAGCGACTTCATCGACTCCACGCCAGAGCACTACGGAGATAGGACTTCTTCTGATGCTTTTACTTGAGCTACGACCACTCCGACACCCTTCGAGCACAGCTGCTTCAGAGTGAGTCTGCTCACGCTGACGCAGTTCAGTCAAAGATTGCTGCCGAGGCAGAGGTGGAGCGTCTCCGAGCTGCCACCACTACACCGACCCTTCCACCCTATTTTCGCACTACCGACCTTCAGACCCGCACCGTGCTCATCACGCGGAAGAGTGTGCGACGCCCGGCCCACCACCCAAAGATCGACATTGCGATTCTAGCAGAGGACGCCATCGCCTGCTCGGATCGCGCGCGTCACCCGTAGTCGATCTCGGTCCCGCTCACGAACAATCAAGCGCACGTGTGGACAGAGTCACTCCGCTGATTCAGAGGAGGACCCCGAGGAGGATCCTGAGGAGCGCATCATCGTGGAGGATGAGTAGATGCTAGCCAGCAGTATCCCTTCTTAGATTGCTTTTCGATATTAGAACGCTTATAATATTGTGATGTAATAAATGGACTGTACCGAGCCTTGTACACTTGTGGTACAGCCATTCTTAAAACTAATTTGAATTTCAAAAGTTGCATTTTCTCAGCTGTTGCTTTGTTCTTGTGTGTTGGTTTGGGTGGTTGGCAATGTATCATTTTTCTTATTATCTGTGTGTACTAGCGTTGATCTGGGACTAGTACTACAATACATAGGGGGTCCGGGAGTTTCTACTCCAGGGACTCACACATCACCATCTTCGATGACCAGGACCTCGCCCGACGCATGGAGGCTCATGCTGGAAGCCTGTACCGCAAGGTGCACGCTCTCACCGATCCGCTCAAGGCGGTCGTACCCTCCGCTCCGGGATGGACACCCAAGCCCCGAACGGAGGGTGGGCTTAAAAGGATCCTTCTCCAAGTCGAAGGCGGATTCATGTCCATCGATGAAGGCCTTCCCTCGAAGGCAGAGCAGGACTTGCTCCGGGTCCTCCGGAACAATGCGGATGTCTTCGCATGGTCCCCGGAGGACATCAAGGGTGTGGACCGCCTGCTTATCGAGCACAACCTAGCGGCTCGCCCTGACACTAAGCCGGTCAGGCAAAGGCTTCGCCGTATGTCCATTGACCAACAACAAGCGGCCAAGGTGGAAGTAACGAAGCTTCTCCAGGCCGGTGTCATTCGCGAAGTCCAACATTCTGACTAGTTGGCCAACCCGGTCCTGGTCAAAAAAGCCAACGACGGCTTGGCGTATGTGCATCGACTTCACCGCCCTCAACAAGGTGTGCTCGAAGGATGTCTACTCCTTGCCCTGCATAGATCAGCTGGTTGATGCCACCGCGGGCTGTAAACTCATGAGCTTCTTGGACGCTTACTCCGACTACCACCAGGTCTATATGGCCAAGGATGACGAGACCAAGACCAGATTTATCACGCCGATAGGGACATACTACTTTGTTATGATGCCCTTCGGTTTGAAGAATGCGGGGGTAACCTTCACTCGTCTCATTGCGCTAGCGCTGGCTTCTCAACTCGGGAGGAATGTGGAGGCTTATGTCGATGACGTAGTCGTCAAAACCAGGCAACTAGCCTCCCACGGCCAAGACCTCCAAGATACTTTCGACAACCTCAAGAAGGCGGGCATCAAGCTCAACCCGGACAAGTGTGTATTCGGTGTGCAGGCAGGCAAGCTCTTGGGCTTTTTGGTGTCCGAACGCGGCATCCAGGCCAACCCCAACAAAGTTGATGCGATCCTCACCATGGAGCCGCCCAAGACGACAAGAGAAGTTCAAAGACTCGCTGGCCGTATGGCCGCACTGAGCCGTTTCCTGTCTAAGGCAGCGAAGCGGGGCTTGCCATTTTTCAAGACCCTCCGCGGCTGTGATGTGTTTCACTGGGGCAACGATTGCGCAAAGGCCTTCGACGAACTCAAGAGACACCTCGCAAGTCTCCCTATTTTGGTCACCCCGGCACCAGAGGCTCCCCTCTTGCTCTACCTCGCCGCCTCAGCGACAGCGGTCAGTGCCGTCCTTATCCTCGAGGAGGGTGCTCTTTAGCGCCCCGTGTACTTTGTATCTGAAGCCCTTCAGGGTGCCAAGACACGGTACACGGAGCTCAAAAAGTTGGCTTACGCGCTGGTCATGGCCTCGAGGAAGCTCCGATATTATTTTCTGGCTCACCCAATCACCGTGTCGTCTTTGTTCCCCCTAGCGGAGATGCTGCACAATAAGGAGTCTACAGGGCGCATTGGCAAGTGGGCAGCTGAGCTCGCGCCGTTCTCCTTGACGTATGCCTCGAGAGCGATGATCAAATCCCAAGTTCTCGCGGACTTCCTTGTGGAATGGACCCCCTCGGCCCACCCGCCCAGCTGCCAGATGACTCGGTGTGGATGCTCCACACTGATGGAGCCTACAGTGTTTTTGGCGCTGGCGTGGGCGTGGTAGTCACTACGCCAGAGGGGCACCGTCTCTCGTACTCGGTGCGCCTTGCATTCCCGGCCACCAACAACATGGTCGAATACGAGGCGTTACTCTTTGGCCTCGTGAAGCTCAAAGCCTTGGGAGCATGACGTGTTCTCATCTGCACCAACTCACGGCTGGTGGCGGGCCACGTCGACAAGTCATACCAAGCCAAGGACCCCGACCTGGCCAAGTACCTGGCAACCGTAAGAGCAAAGGAGTAGCACTTCCTCGGTGTTACCGTCAAGGCCATCCCTCGGGCAGAAAATGAGCAAACCGACATGCTCGCAAAAGCCACCAGTCAACAGCTCCTCACTCCCGAGGGAGCGTTCCACGAGGTCCTGCTCGCAGCAGCCATCACGCAGGACAACCGTGACGCGGCCCTCGTCCACCAGATTACCCAGAAGGACGACTGGCGAGAGCCCATCCACGGTTTCTTATAGGGCATCGCGGAGCCTGACGACCCTATCAAGCTTCGGCGCCTGCAATACCGTGCCTAGTCCTTTCAGGTGCTTGACAGAGTGCTCTACAAAAAAGGAGTCTGTGCACCGCTTCTACGGTACCTCTCACACGAGGAAGGGAAGCACCTCCTCGCGAACATTCATGTGGGCCTCTGCGGCTCTCATCTGGCGCCGAGATCGCTCGTTGGCAAGGCGTTCAGGCAAGACTTCTACTGGTCGACCGCCGTTGCTGACACTCAGGACCTCGTGCGCCAGTGTCAAGGCTGCCAATGGATGGGGCATGTCATTCAGAGACCTTCGACAAGCCTCAACCCCATTCCCCCAGTATGGCCGCTGGCACGGTGGGGCATCGATGTCGTGGGACCGCTTCCCCGGGCCCCAGGAGACCTGCGATTCATAGTGGTCGGCCCGGAATACTTCTCCAGGTGGCCAAAGGCTGTGGCTCTAGCTAAGATAACCTCGGCAGCCATGCAGCGCTTCCTCTGGCAGAACATTATATGTCGTTTCGGGGTGCCCAGGGAGATCACCGCCGACAACGGCTTGCAGTTTGATTCCGTCCAGTTTAAGGAGTTCTGCGACAGCATGAGCATCACTCTCCGATTTGCTTCGGTGGGGCACCCGTAGTCTAATGGAGCGGTCGAGCGGGTGAACGACGCCATCTCCGCCGGAGTCAAGAAGCGTCTTGTCGGGCTGCCTAAGGGCAGGTGGCCAAGTGAGCTCCACAGCGTTCTCTGGTCCCTCCGCACAACGGCTACACGTCCGACAGGATTTACGTCGTTCAAACTCCTCTTCGGCGATGAGGCCATGACGCCCGAAGAAATCAAGGCCGGCTCTAGAAGGGTCCTTGCCCAGGCGCCAGAAGAAGAGCATCAATTGTCCCTGGACCTCCTCGATAGAGAACGAGTAAGCGCGACCCAGCACGTCGCAAAGTATGCACGGCAAATGGCGTGCATGCGTGACCGCTCCATGTACCGCGCAGATTCCAGCCGAGGGACCTCGTTCTCAAGATGACACTCCGCGCGGAAACGGTCGGCAAGCTGGAGTCCAAGTGGGAAGGCCCGTACATCGTCGCGGTAACCCTGCAGTGGGGGGCCTATCGCCTCGCCACGCTGGAAAGGCAAACGCTCTGCCACACAGGGAATGCAGACAGGTTGCGACGATATTATGTCTAGGATAAAAAGGGAAGCAGGTAACAGCATCGGCACCCTGTCCATTGTAAGGTATTCGCCCCCGCAAGCAGGAGATCAATAAAATCGCCCGTCTGCCCACCTCTCGTCGAGGTCTGCCTCCGCACACTCTACTGAGTATAAACAAGACGCGGAGTCCCGCATACGCGTCTGTGCTATCACTGCGCGTACTCTCCGAAGTATAAATAAGACGTGGTCGATGTTTCCACGCACTCTCCGGAGTCTAAATAAGACGCGGATGTTGTCCCTATGTACTCTACTGAGTATAAACAAGGCGCGGAGTCCCGCGCACGCATCTATGCTATCACTGCGTGTACTCTCCGGAGTATAAATAAGATGTGGTCGATATTTTCACGCACTCTCCGGAGTCTAAATAAGACGCGGATGATGTCCCTGCGCACTCTACTGAGTATAAACAAGACGCGGAGTCCCGCGCACGCGTCTGTGCTATCACTGCACGTACTCTTCGGAGAATAAATAAGACATAGCCGATGTTCCCACGCACGCTACAACGTATAAGACGTAGCGTCGAGGTCCACCTCCGCACGCACACTACGCCTTACAAGACGTAGCGTCGAGGTCTGCCTCCGCACGCACGCTGCGCCTTACTCGACGTAGCGTCGAGGTCCGCCTCCGCACGCACGCTGCGCCTTACAAGACGTAGCGTCGAGGTCCGCCTTCGCACGCACTCTACGGAGTGTAAATAAGACGTAGCATCGAGGTCCGCCTCTGCACGCACTCTACGGAGTATAAATAAGACGTAGCGTCGAGGTCCGCCTCCGCACACACTCCACGGAGTATAAATAAGACGTAGCGTCGAGGTCCGCCTCCGCACGCACTCTACGGAGTATAAATAAGACGCAGCGGGGGGACGCCTCCGCACGCACTCTACGGAGTATAAATAAGACGCAGCGGGGGAACGCCTCCGCGCGCACTCTACGGAGTATAAATAAGACGTAGCATCGAGATCCGCCTTTGCACGCACTCTACAGAGTATAAATAAAACGCGGATGTTTTCCCTGCGCACTCTACCGAGTATAAACAAGACGCGGATGTCCCGCGCACGCGATAGTGCTATCACTACGCGTACTCTCCGGAGTATCACTAGGACGTGGTCGATGTTCCCACGCAATCTTCGGAGTATAAACAATAAGACGCGGATGTTGTCCCTGCGCACTCTACTGAGTATAAACAAGACACGGATGTCTCGTGCATGTGGCAGTGCTACCACTACGCATACTCTTCGGAGTATAAATAAAGCGTGGTTGACGTTCCCACGTACTCCACGGAGTATAAATCGCATGCAGTAGAAGCTTGCCTCCGCAGCGCATACTAGTAAGTGGACATGGGACGCGAGGAGCCTCGACTAGGCGCTAGCTCCGTTGCCACCACTTCGAGGGGTAGGGGACAGAGTATGCGCACGTCTACTTTGACTAGGCGTTAGTTCCGCTGCCACCACTTCTAGGGGTAGGAGACGGAGCGCACACGCGTCTACTTCGACTAAGCGCCAGCTCCGCTGCCATCACTTCGAGGGGTAGGGGACGGAGCGCGCGCGTGTCTACTTCGATTAGGCGTCGGCTCCGCTGCCACCACTTCGAGGAGTAGGGGACGGAGCACGTGCGCGTCTATTTCGACTAGGCGCCAGCTCCGCTGCCACCACTTCGAGGGGTAGGGGACGGAGCGCACACGTATCTACTTCGACTAGGCGCCAGCTCCGCTGCTACCACTTCGAAAGATAGGGGATGGAGCGCGCACGCGTCTACTTCGACTAGACGCCAGCTCCGCTGCCTCCACCTCGATGAGTAAGGGACGGAGCGCGCGTGCGTCTACCTCGACGGAGTGCTCGTGTGCCTATCTCGCTTGCAAAACTCTACGGCCCTCACAAGAAGCGGAGTTGGGTACAAGAGGCCAGCCTTTGTTGTGCTAGGAAACGACTACACGACAAATAATACGCAACAACATACTACCCTGGACAATTATTTTCGTTCATGACAAAAGGTCACAGGGTGCTGGTACAACAAGGCATACAGTACAGCGCGCCGGGGCCCAGCGTCACACCTGTGGCTCCGCGTCGTCCCCGTTGCGTCGAGGGACCTCCTCGAGCCACTGGAGGAAATCCCCTTCCCGGTGTAACGTCCGCCGAAGCATGACCTTGGCCGCATCCTCTCCAATATAGCGCCAGATCCGATCGTAAAAAATCTTGAGGGCAGGTTGAATGGCGCGGGTGGAACCAGACAACACCTCGGCGGCGGGTGGCAGATCCAGCTGGGGGTCAACCAGCTCGTCGGCATGCTCATATCCCCGGGCGCAAAGCATGGCAAAATCGAGACACACGCTGGTGAAGCTGCAGTGATCGCCGAACGCTCTGGCACCATCGAGTGCCAGGCTCGAGCCCTCTTCGACCCGTCCCAGGGTCTGTGCCACGTCCGCGAGGCCATGTGTAAGGTCCAGCACGTCAACAGACAGGCCCCAGAGGGCCCCCTCCAATGACTCCATTGCCCTCCACTCTGCCACCGACGCGTCGCCCAGGGTCTGGTTCCTCTCCTCCAAGGCCATGGCAAGCCGGACCTTCTCCTCCTCCAGCGCGGCGATTTGCTCAAGCAAGCCAGTACGCTCCTCCGTCGGGGCGCGTTGGGCCTCCTCTGTGGCGCGTTGCGCCTCCGCTACCGCGTTGGGCCTCCTCGGAGGTCGCCCTGTTGAGTTCCGCCTCCAACACCCGGATATGCTCGTCTTTGACGGCGTGAGCCTCGTTAGCACCACGCAGCTCGTCGTCTAGCATCCTCCGCTCGCGGGTGCGAGCCTCCTCCAGGGCCCAGCTAATGGCAAGCGTCTAAAAAAGGGGGATGGGGCCAATATTAGCAATATGGTCGACAAGCGGCGTAGACCACGAACTCAGAAGCACTTACCCTCATCTCCGAGGCGCCTAGAGCGAGCGCCAGAAGATCCCCTCCGCACGACGACAAGGCCCGTCGATCCAGGCTGTCGTCGATGCGCTCCATGATCCCGTTAAGGACGTGAAGTGTCACCGGTCGAGCAATAAAATCAGACACGCCGAGCCCTCGAGCCTCCGAGCCAAGCCCAACCGCCCACGCAGCGTCCGCCGCCACTAGGCCTGCCACTTCGTGGACACCTCCGCTGCTCGATCCTTGGCCGCGTCCGGGAGACCTCGTCTCTCCTGAGGTCGATGACGAAATAAGCGAGCAAAGCGGAGAGAGCTTCGCGAAGTCGCAGGAGGAAAAGAATGTACGCCTACCTTCGGCACCCTCCACTGGGGCACGGGGAGGTGTCCGCACAGTCTCCACCTGCATCGCTGGGGCATCATCAGCTGGGGGCGCGATG
This sequence comes from Melocanna baccifera, assembly GCA_036346265.1. NCBI lineage: Eukaryota > Viridiplantae > Streptophyta > Magnoliopsida > Poales > Poaceae > Melocanna > Melocanna baccifera. The sequence continues at coordinate 11,865,905 of CM070689.1, read as the reverse complement.
ATTCCCTCGGCCAGAACGGAGTCCCCATTAGACCCTAGGTCCCCGCTGACCGCGCCTGCTACACTGAACCGCCTCCTCGCGGGCGAGGGCGATTGGATCCAGGGCGCTTCTCCCTCGAGGACGCGGGCGACGTGTCCTCGGTCGTCCCAGTGGCCGTACAGACAGGGTAAGGTGGCACGTCCTCACCTGCTGCTACGGCTGATGATAGCGCAGGCGGTAGGTCTTCGATTGCCGACACAGGCAACGAGGCCTCGTCCTCGAGGACGTCGCTACCGACACCAGCCCCACCACTGCCTAAGCCCTCCTCGCTGGAGGCGGTGTCCCCCCCGAACCGACGGGCGAATGCGCTGGTATAGACGATAAGGCCTCGTCCCCGATGGTCTCACTACCAAGGCCCACCTCGCCACCGCTTAAGCCCTCCTCGCTCGGGGTAGTGCGCTCCCCTGAACCGGCGTGCCCGGACCCAGCGCCCGACATTCCCTCCGATCCGGCGCTGCCTACCAGAGATGCGGCTGGCGAAGCGGATACAACGGCGCTGGACCGACCTCTCCGCCGATTGGGAGGTGCACTCACCTTGCCGTCGTCATCGCGGCGATGCGGCACCTCGTGTGTTGGTACGGGGAGGCCTAGGGCCTCGCGCATCCGATTTATCCGCCCCAGCTTCGCAGGACCAGTCGCGGCTTCTTGCAGCGCGTGCTCCTTCGCCGTGTACGGCCCAAGGAACGCGACTACGACACTCTCCATGTCCTCCATCGAGAGCACTACACGCGAAACAAGGCTTCACTCAACAAATCAGTTACATATATCCAGGTAACATACAGTCGAAGTACATACTAGGACCGGTGGGTCTCTGCACACAAGATAATGCAGGACGGACGCCGTCCTCCCGGGCGCAACCTCGCAGTACTTCTACCGCGTAGACAGAGGAGACACCCCGCACATGGTAAACTCTTCGGCGAGGTCACGCATGTTGAACCGAAGGGCAACTCCGGCAAGCCTCTGGGCTTGTTCCTCGTCGCGGCCCTGCGGCGTCACCCCCGGACGGCTGTTGAAGCATATTGGCTGACCTCGACACTGGAGACCACTGCTACTCGTCACGCGGTAGTAGAACCACCGTCGCATCCACCTAGACCCCCACTTCCCTCGCGTCGCCAGCGCGGGGAAAAGTTTCGCGCAACTCGACCTCAAAATAAAGTTGACACTATCAAAGTTCGACACCGCCCCTCCTTCGACCTTCTTCGGCTGACAACGCCCATCATGAAGCAGGGCGAACAGGTTCGCGCTGGGACGGACACCTTCGGTGCGGACCGCCCAAGCAAAAACAATCAAGCGAACTATCACGTTTGGGGTCAGCTACGCCAGCTCCAGCTCATAAGCCCGTAGGACCTCGCCGATGAAGAGCGTCGAGGGCATCCGAAGCCTAGCTTCAAAGAACGCGACAAAGACAATCGCCTCCGACACCTGAGGGTGCGGCTACACTTTATCGTGGGCAGGTAGGCGAGCTCCTGCTTTCTCCTCTATCATCCTCTCCTTGACAAGAGTTTGGATTGTCCTCTCCGTAACCTGACTCCTCCCTAGGAAGCGAGAGCACTGACCTCTCCGGTTCTTCGTGGCATACGACCGCTTTTCGACCCGCAGCAGCTTACGAGCCACCAGGGGGAATTCCACCGGTGGCGGCGTCAACCCACGCTGGCTCCGCGAGGCGCCGCCACTAAGCTGGCGACCGGGATCTCCACGGCATGCCATCCTACTTCCCAAGCGGAGGTCTGAAGGAACAGGAGCACACGCAGCTTTCGCACAGCAGGAAAGAGCAAGCAGGCAACGGCGCACGGGCAAGAGATGCGTCCGCATGCCGGCAATGACACTTTATAAAGACCCTTCACATCTCCATGATCGGGAATGCAACCGGAGGGAGCCCGTCGATTCGGCTCCCCACAATCGAGGAGGGCAGCCGCGGACAGACCGAGGCGCGCGTCGGAGACTGCTAGGCAACGCACTACACGCCAGTAACATCCTGCCACGTGTCCCGCCTCTCTCAGGAAGGGACACGGGCTCGCGGTCGTGCAACCGCTGACATCCCATGACGCGCCAACTGCGCCACACCACGTGTAACTCTCCTCGGGGCGGCGCATGTACCGTAGCACCGCCTGTTTTTTCAAAGACTCGCGACTCACGCCAACAATTAAGACGTCATCTCCGAACCGCGTAGCTGTCGGGACGTGACGTCTCCGTACCAGGCGAAGACTCTCCTGATCAACTCAGCGTTGCGCATGAAGGCCTGGTCTGCCCCGCGCTAGGCGGAGTCTCGGCGCCACGCCCCGCATGTTCGACACCTTCGGCTCCACAGGGTGACTCTGTCGATAACTGTGGCACCGCGAGGGATGGATCCAAGACCGAGGACGACTTCGACACCTCGCTTGACTCCGACTCTTCGGCGCGAAGCACGTCTGCATTTTTATCTACAGCAGGTCACAGGCCGTAGGGACGGAGGGTGCCAAAGGACTCGGCAACATGGGTTCGACCTATGAAGCTCTTCACCATGAGAGGCTCCTGTTGTAGGGGTGGTCCCCACCTAAACCCAGCCGGCCTATTAGAAAGGCGTAAGCATCGAATGAGGTATGTATAATGACGTGAATGCCCTCGAAGGGTATTCTTGTAAAGATACTTCTCGCAAAGAGATATATATGTGATACAAGCCATAGGGAGATGGGATATCTCATCTAACTCCCCACTATACACTTTCTCTCTCTATTTAGTCTGTAACCATAACATATATGTTATAGTATAATACGTGTACTTATTTATATAGTCCTTGAGTTAGTGTACGTTTCCAAAATTCAAAACTAACCGGAGATGGATGGAATGGTGAGGTTAACGAGGGAGAGAGAGGTGGTGGTCCTGTTTACTTTATTCCCCCCTTATAATATGTGCTTAAACTCTCTCTTATTTCTTAAATCAAGCAAAAAATAGAAAATAAATAAACTTACTCGCACCAATCTTGATGCACATGTACTACACTCGAGTGTAGATCGGCATTTTACACACTCGAGCCTGTTTCGCACGAAAGTATGACTTGGTGGACTAGCATTTTTTTTTTGGTGAGGCGCTGCATGCATACTTTTATGTTCGAAGAAAAAAAAATGGCCTGGAGCTCCGGCAGTCACTGGAGAAAGAAGTTGGGCACACCAGGCAGATCCTAGAATTTGAACTTGGGTGGACGGGGACAAATATCTACTCTTACCATCCAGCACCAAGCAGATCTGAACAACTTTTGTTCTACGAATAATTGGAATCTGTGTTTCGAATGAAGAGAATGAAATCGCTTCGCTGAAACCCTAGACCTGTACCTTGGAAGATGGCAATTCGGGGCGTTCGTTTTAGCCATGACTTCTGACTTTTGGATGAAATTTCACTGTAGTTGACTTTTTTTTACTGTAGCTGATTTGGCTTTTTAGGCATAATTAAATTTAAAAAAATATATAAAAAATGTTAGTTCATCACGGACAATGCAAAGGAACACAGAAAAAAGAAAAATGTAAAAAAACCCAAAAAATCTAAAACAATTCAGAAAAAAACGAATTACTGAATAGTGAAAAAAAAACTGAAACTAAAAACTAAAACTAAAAAAAGAGAGGAGAAGAAGACATGGAACATGGGAGTGTCAGGTGCTTTTGTACTACCAACAGCACTAACTTCGCTCCATCAAATTCTAAGTGGTTTTAGTTTTTGATTTTTGACTTTTTATCTTTTTTTCCTGATTTTTAAGTTTTTTAGTGTTTTTTGGCTTTCCTTTTTCTTCTTAATTGTTTTATATTGTCTGTGCTGATATATATTTTTATTTTTTATATTTAATTACGTAGTATAAATCAACAGCAATTATAATACAAAATAAACTAGAAGCTTTGACTTTAGAGCATGACTTATAGACCACTAGGAGCGCCCACCAACAAGCTAGCAAGGGAAAAGGATTAGCGAACGACCTTCCCGTTTTCAGCATGTTCAGTTGTTTGTTATTATTTCATCCATTGTTATTGGAGCCGGTCTCAACCAGGCAGGGAGAGTGATGCCAGTTCTGAAGCTGCATCACTGTCACATTATGAGATCAAGGATATTGTGTAGAAATTAAATAATCCATGCCAATTGGCAAGTGAAAGTAACATGTTTAGTTGTTCACCTGCTAGAACCCAGTTGGTAGAGTCCTTATTGAAAAAGTATTAATGGAAGTTGCCAATATTTTTGTCTAAAAACCAACTGGATTTTTTTTTGTTAACTATAGGCTATTCATCTTGCATTATTAGTAGGATGAAACATGCATTTTTCATTTGGTGGGATGACAGTCATATAGAAACATATGCGCCCTCATTCCGGCTTTTACCGTCGCCAGCGTTCGGCTTTTAACGATGAAAATACTGTAGCGCGCACTGTAGCACTACAGTAAAAAATTTTGTTTTTTTCCGTTTTTTTTTGTATTCCTTTACATCGTCCGCTCTAGATTAACGTGTCGTCTTTATTTTTATATTTTTTAAATTTAATTATACTCAATAAACTAACTCAGCTACAGTACAAAATAAGTCAACTACAGTATTTTTTTCAGCAAAAGGCAAAAACCATCGCTATTCCGAACGCCCCTATATATAATAGTCATATAGATAAGCAGCTCGATCTTACTTAAGGATACTCCTGCCTGAGTAGCATATTTTTCAGCGAAATGCGTTAGATTGTTAGTTAGTGCTGCTTTTTTTTTTTATGTTGCTGGGACAGTCCTTCAGTTATGCACTTTGACTGAGCACCTACTACTAACAAACTTCGCGTCAACATTGGTTTTTGACTTATATACACACACCATGGTTTAAGGGAACCATAATTTTAAATACATAAATTCAACCAAAATTTGATTATATTTTTCAAAAGTATCAATTTTAAGGTATATATCTATCTATAACAATTCAAATAAACGCATATCTTTAAAAAAATATACTTGAATTCAAAGTTTTTGAATGAATTTAGATAACATGCTTTGATGATTTATATATATCATCAGCACATACCTGCAATCAAACTTTCATAAAAAAGGTAACTACAATTTAAATTTTAGTTCAAACTTATTTGAACTAGTTAGTAACATCCAAAAAATTCCAAAATTTTGCACATGATACATAGAGGAAACTCCTATTTTAGGTCATAGTGTCCTAGGTAATTATGGTGCTGTTAGGACAAAAATTATAAGGTGTAGTAATATATATATATATATATATATATATATATATATATATATATATATATATATATAATCTAGGAGCTATTCTATGTATATGATACCTGATTTCTGCGGGAATTGAACTATTTCATGTGAAATTTATTTATTCTAAACGGTGCATAAGAGGTGTAGATCGATCAACATGAGCTTAAATTCTCAGGTTTTTTTAATATGACTGAATTTGGCTATATATAGTGTATATTGCTTTTTAGAAAAGTGTATATTAGTTTTTTAGAAAAGTCTATGTATAGAGTAGATGATCTTGCAAGGAGGATGCGGAGGCAATGCTCGAGCTCAACATACAAGAAAATATCCCAATGTTCATTTGTAGGCATCCATCGACCATCGTACTCCATCAGCATTACAAATTAATACGATCATTTAATTTCCTTCAAGAAAAGTGTGATCGTTTAACTGGGGTCACTCTCAGTGGGTTGCCTCATTGCTTGCATCGGGAAGTAACCGTCAGCTTAGTACGCTTCTCTCTGTTCTCTGCCCGTTGCCTCCCTACCGAGCTTCCCAGATAGGCCTTTCCCCTCTCCTCCAGCCAGCCACCGATGTTGAGCAGGGCGAGAGACCCACCCTACTATACAGAAGTAGCCTTTAGGTCTACCTTTTGCCTTCTCGTGTACATATAGAGCTCCCTCAAGCCGCACTGCCGCCCATCATCACGTCATCTTGCTGGTGGGGACGATTTGTCTCTACTTTGGCACCGGCCAAGGTACTCCTCCCACTTTTAATGTCTTTTCCAATGTGGATTTGGTGTAAATCGCCTTGCCTTCCAGTGTGCTGCCCTCTTCTAGCAGCCACTATGTTCTTCTGCCCCCTTCCTCCTCTATTTGTAGTCCCCATCAATACAAAGCAATCACCTATTTGCCCATATCTACATCCATATCTCAAGGGTTCTAGCTTCTTCACCCTATCCAATCCACTCTCCTCAACCTTTGATTCCGGCTAGGCCGGTTCCAAGGGAGGCTCAACTCATCGGCGCCTCATCATGAGCAACGCCAACCGTCACCATGAAGGTTAGAATTGGCTGCCACCAACATCTCTGGCTCATTACCCAAAAGGTTCAAGCCGGCCGCCACCAATATCTCCAGTAAGAGGTATCGTCACTCCGTTGCCCATAGAGGCGATGCTCTTAGGAAGATGAAGCTTTGGGTTCTCCAGGTAGTCAAGGACATATATGTAAATTTTGCTTTAATCTTGGGCTTATGTGTTGTGGTTATTATCCTGTATTGTCAAGGAAATAATGAAACAGTGTATCCTTCAAAAAAAAACATCAGCTTGTAATGATTCATACACGCTAGTATCCTCATCTAGATCACTATTTGCATTAGTTGTTTTAAGATTACGACGTACACCTAAACTAAATATAATAATCTAGACCCGGTTGGAAATAAAATCCTATACGTCGTACATATAAAAAGTGTGTTTCGATATCCTAGTAAGGGTATTATATATGATATTTAATCGGTACTCCATTGATTAGTGGCTTCTTGTGCTTGGTTCATTGAACTATTTACGTATCTAACACTGTTGCAACGTATTTTTTTTTAATTTTTGACCCCCTAGCACTCTTTTTTTTTTTTGTAAAAATGGCCCTTCTCCTGGATCTCGGAAGGCGTGGCAGACGACATGAGTAACCTGCTGTGCCCTCTAACTCAGTAGGCCTAGTGGCACATGGCAGGAGGCGAAAGCACGGTAGCACAACGGGCAGGCACTGCCGAGCTAGTGTTGCTCAGCAGCCGGCCAAGATTCCTGGGCAGGCAGAAGCAGGTAGCAGGCGCACATGGGCGCTTGAGCAGTAGCACCAGGGAATCTCATAGGGAATTGTTCACACGCGGTTTGCCTCCTAACGCGAGGAAATCCCGTGGATAATTACATGACACGACACGGTAACGCGATGCGATGTTAGATTCTCATTTTATTCGCTTGTTAATTTCGCTGCATTCATGAATTGTTGCCGAGCAAGAGTGCAGCGAGAGAAGGAAAGGAAAGAAAAGAGAGATTTCCTGCCGAGCAAGAGCGCAGCTATAATCCTTCGTAGTTGGAAGTATTGTAGAGCTGGTGAATACCTTCGGAGAAAGGTGTGCTTCATTCATATGTGAACAACGTGCATAATATATTGTTAGCGCAACTATGGTTTTGTAATGTGGAATGTGCTAGGTAGCCATGTTTAGTTGACGGATGTGTTTTTGAAGAAGTCATGTTTACTTATTGTAAATAGCTGCAGAAATAATGGCAACAAAATAGCTAAAATATTTTTATGTATATCCACACGCGCATATTTATTGGTCTCTTGTGATTACAGAAATCTGTAGAAAATGATGAGTTTGTATGCGTTGTGCATGCCTAATTAACGTTGTAATTAGCGATAATCAGATTTAATTAATGCTAAGTACATTTAATTATCACTAATTGTATTTAATTTGTGCTAATCACTATTAATTAGTACTAATCACAATAAATTAGTGTGAGTGTACATTTCATCAAAGCAGCAAGCTAGCCCAAGAAAAAAAAAATACAATTTGGGCAATATGTACGTACGTATGTGGCGTGATTATTCTCGATTGTGGTCAGTTGCATTTAGCACTGTGTGACATCGATGTATTATATTATGTACCACAGGGAATGGTTGTTGGTGGTGTGGTTGCGAGGTGGCATGTTGCAAGATCCATTCTGGGATGTCCAACATCGTTGTCAAGTATGATAGAGCGGTAAAGGACCGTCCCCTCTATTCTCCGGGGACCTCAGGAGGACTAGCCTCTCGACAATAGGTACGTTCAAGTTCTGTAGTGGGTTGGGTTTCTGCCCATGGTGAGGATGATGCATATTGGGTGGTCATTCTCGCAGGACTCATCACTTTTGTTAGCACTGGCTGACCGGTGGAGGCCGGAGACCCATATGTTTCACTTCTAGTGGGTGGAGATGACCATCACTCTATAGGATATTGTGTACCTCATCAGTATACAAATACGGGGTCATCCCGTGGTTCCATCCGCTAGATCACCTACCTAGAAGACACGTATGCTGCACCAATTTGGTTATACCATTCTTAGATAAGTCCTCTGGAGTGCTACATGGGTGGCTACGGCTGTACCCTAACTACATCCACATAGCTGAGTCACTAGTCAACGCCGAGGATGATGACAAGGTCTCGATGTATAGATGGGGCTCGACTATTTTGTGTGTGACTTGCAGAGCTTTGTATGACAACTCACAGTGTGCCAAGCCTCGTCGGCTACTACATCTTGTTATAGCTATGGTCGTGGGAGCACTTCCCTATTGGTCAACCATACTTTTAGGTGCGGGGCACTTGTACCAGTTGGAGGCATGCTTCTACGGTGACGGCGGTGACCCAGTGGACGAACCCACCATGGTACTTGCTGGACTACCAGCGAGCTAGGATGGTTCAGGGAGAGGCCACAATGAGTGTACCCAGATTTTCACAGTGCGTTTGAGACCTTGGATGAGGGTATCATCATGTGAACGGTGTGGACCACAGAGTTCATCTCCGAGACAACTCGTTTTGTACTATTAGAGTAGTGTGAGTAGGACAGGGAGTACTGGCTCATGACCTGTCACCTTGTCGTCTCCCATATGGTGGAGCTTCACACCGCCCCCAACGAGTCATGAGACAATTCGGGCTTCACTAGCATGTGCAAATAGTATAGTGTCGACCACTACCCGGCCATGTTTATTTGTAAGTAAATTTATTTGTTACCTCATTGAGTATGGTTCGTTGCATACCATTCATGTCTGATTTATTTCTCTACTGAAGTAATGATTGTGTACCCCCATTTTTTCCCACCGGCAATCGAAGAAGGGACAGAAAAGCGATGAGTGGATAGTGACATAGGCCCTATCAACGAACACCTAGGAGCAGTTGGTGAGGGCAGAGGTCGAGTAGGAGCGACGGCCATACAACCTAGACATATACCACTTGTACTTAGAGTGGTACATGCAACGAGCCCATTGTAGACTTATGCGTCTCCCTATGCAGCCCCCTCGTAGGCTACGCACATTGACAGGGTGGCACTCGGCCTGGACTGACATCCTGTGGCACAGCAGGATGAAGCGGTAAAAGACTTAAAGTTCATATTTGTGTCATATTGTTCTAGCATACACGCCTAACATGTTTCATCCATCATTGTATGTTGACCAGCTGTGCCGCATCATGTCTGAGAGTAGAGCCGCACCGCACCACGAACGGTCGAGCATGGTCGAACAACTATTAGGGTTTGTCTATAACATGTACAAGGATGCCAAACATGCACTTGGGGCCATCAATTGCAGCCGTGCTAGTCACGTGTTTATCCGTCCTAGCCTCAATTGCTCTCAGTTCGTGCAGTGCACTACTCAGGCTTGACGATTTCATAATCTATTGCAATCAGCAAGATACCTTATTTTCATTACTTTTCATACATGTCGACTTCGTGCAGGATGTTCACGTCGACACTACTCTACGCTCATCTTTATTACGGAGGTAACCTGAGCCCAGACCATCCTCGTTGGGAGGACAGCAACGAGGGAACACTCTACTTTCATCCTCATCATGGAGATAGCCTAACACACAGGATACCATAGGCACGGACATCGACTCCCCTGTCCGTGGTTGCGAGATGCAGTACAACATGTGCACACCCGCGAACCACCTGCATCTCCAGCAACGTGACGAGTGGTACAATTAGACATATGACAGCTATACGGTCCACTAGTACAGTGTGGACTATGTGGCATCAAGCTTAACTACAGCTGACTACTGTGGACAGGAATACCCGGGAGGTTCATCGTCCACACAATACGTGACACTGGTTCTTGCAATTATGAGTTTCATTTCAGTTCTACCTTTTTGTCAGCCTAACGAAACATGTTTCCCTTCGCAGGATGCTAGTAATTACATGAAGGACTGGGTACAACAGATGTTTAGCGCGCAAGAAATTGGGCCCAATTAGTTATACGATACACCCCCTCACACTTGACACCATCGTAATACGACTTGTGCGACATAAGACACTCTTCAAACATGCTGACCTTCCCTTAGGGCCAGTTTTGTCGCCAGAGTAAGCCGAAAGTGGGCAACCCTTAACCCGCTACTGGGTTTGGTGCCAGCTCTTTAGTTGGGTCATTTTAAATTACAAATTTTTATAAGACAAATCCACTAGCAGAAACAACATCACATGCTGAATTACCACTGTTCGAACTTATGCATGCATGTGAGATCACTAGTCACTACTGATCCAACTTCAACAACGTATGTCGACCTATACTATACCTCTAGTAGCAAGCACAAAATTATTGCCTCACATCTTATTATATGGAGGTTAGTGTATTATTATATTTCTGTGAACCATCTAGCACATGTACACATGGAAATTGTAAATTTATTGAGGCACAAACCTCCAAGCTAGGACATCTAATTGTTTAGGAGTACTAACCATTCTTACTGCTTGCCCCCACGGATGCCCTGTGCACGGCTGGGCAACTGCCTAGCCGTGGCTGCTCGGCAGCTGCCTGGGCTCGCCTGCTTGCCGTGCCAGCTCGCCTCCTGCCGAGCTACGGCGATGCGGTAAGTGACATGTGTTGCTTGATATGTCTTTCGAGCTCAGGGAAAGGGCCATTTTTTTTCCCAAAAAGTGTACTAGGGGCTAAAATTAGAAAAAGTTACGACAGTGCTAGATACGTTGACCATTCTGGATCATGTACTATATATGTACTAGCTCCACTATCTTTGGAGCATGTACAATAATGTCAGGTGACTATAAGTTTTACTACATATGATACGGTATGATATAGAGAAGAGAGAGAAAGCCTAAGAATTGTGCTATCTCTTAGCAATAGTCGACTATAATATGAAAAATAAGATACATTGTACATGGAGAGGCTATCTACATAGACTGCAAAAGGACAACCTATTGTAGCATTTGTCTTTAGTTCGATCTATAGTTGGTATATTAGACCGTACTTGCCCCTATTATAGAGTAGTACTATGTTTATCTATATCGAATATTACTTAAATTTTATGCTTCCTTAATTAGTACATGCGTCAGACAAATATTATGGAATGGAGGGGTACACTTAAAAACACACACACACACGTACCGAAGAACCGGAGCAAAAGAGAATTTTCTCTCCAAGGAATAGCATTACTACTCTTCTCGTATCTACTAGCTAGTTTTTTATACTCTATCTATTCTTTTTTACCTACATTTTTTTTTATTTTTTATTGTCTTCGAGATGCAATTTTGATCATTATTTTTTATAACTTCATATTAAGATAAAAGAATAAAATTATAATATTATGAAGGCATTTTAAATGATAAATTAATGATATAATTTTCATATAATTATTCTAGATAGTTTTAAATATATTGACAGTCAAATTTTAAAAAGTCTAATGACACGGATTGGAAATATATTGTTAAGCTTGCAATCGATTGGTTGGGTATCTTGAGCAAGGATATGGAGTAAATTGCACCGTAGTGCCTTTAACTTGTGCGGTCGTATCATTTAGCCACTTGAACAAATTACTTTCTTACCCCCTCTGAATTTGTCTCCGTTTGCACAATAATTCACTTTGGCGGTAAGATGACGAAATTTGCTGACGTGGTGTCCAATCTTGTTATATTGGCAACACACGGTCTTATGTGGATCCAAGCTAGTGCACACATGGATGCCTTTGCATGTATACTGAGATGAGTCATGAATTTCTTTAATAAAAAATAGCCAACGTTGTGGTTCTCTCTCTCATACTGCTGTCTTGGACAACACCCTGTGCCGCCGGTGGTACTCGTGGGTTCGACCGGCACCCATCGGCCAAGCACACCTCCGTGCCACCGCTGGCACTTCCCGACGTTTGCTCTCCCTCGTCGCGTGCCGCTCAATGGGGCTGAACAAGCTGGACGAGGCTGACCAAGAAATCTTGGAGTTGCGTCTCACGAAGAGGAGGGAGACGGCCTGCCTGACGAAGGACACCATGGTCGTGCCTGGTAGGATGTCACCGTCGTGCCCCAAGACTACGCCTTGGAGCTCGTGCATGGAGATGAAGGCTCAACCTGATGGGGACGCTCTACACACACCCGTCTGTGCTCGTCGACATCAATCTGGCCATATTGCCATCCAATTCGATGTCGACGTTGTCCGATTCGTCCTCATCTGTTAAAAATAGATCTATTTAAGTGAGTTCTATTTATTATGATTCTAAAGTATATATAATTTAGTATTATATTGTTAAGATAAAGTAGAGAATATCAATTTATAAGGTGGAATCTCTCTACTCCTCGAATATAGATAGTGATGACATGAGTAGGGTTTTAGCTAATCATATATACGTGCGTACTCACGTATTTTCATGTGAAAATCGTGTGACTTATGACTTGTGACGCGCGACCATGCTGTGACGTGGTGCTCTACTTGACAAACCAGATCCACCTTATTTTTTGCTAAACTGTGTATCACACACTCTCTCTGCTTGAATAAGATTCAAACTTTGAATTTGAGACTATTGGGTTTTGATGGTAGGCAGTTACCAGTGGATAAATAGCTAGTTAAATATATCAGTTACCAATGGGTAAATGGATATTTAATCATGTTAGTTCATAGTCTGTATATATATATATATATATATATATATATATATATATATATATATATATATATATATATATATATATATATATATATATATATATATATATATATATATATAGGGGTATATCCAGTAAAAGGTATTTCAATGCAAAGGTGCAAATGAAGATGTGGACCATCCGATCTAAATTGTGTGGCTCGGATCAAGAAAGGTGGAAGTGGTGGGAACTCATCCCACTTAAATACTTTTGTAGAAAACCCCCTGCATAGATTATGTTTTATGAGGTGGGGCTTCCACCTTCCTTGATCCGAGCCACACAATCTAGATCGGATGGTCCACATCTTCATTTGCACCTTTGCACTGAAATACCCTTTTGCACTAGATATGCCCCCATATATATATATATATATATATATATATATATATATATATATATTGCCAAGAATCTCACTGTCTCCATTTCTTCCTCCTACGAACTTGTGATATTGTGCTGCGCTGTTTAAATATCGTCTACTCTTCTTCCCGATGTGTACCGTGAAGAAGGGGAGCGGTACCTCTGAGTCGTTGTTACCGTAAAGATCTACACGGAGGGCGGTAATAAGGTCTCTAGGCAGTGCACATCTATAAGGTCTCTGGGCTGCGACATCTACGTTTTGTGCTGCTTCTTGTTTTTCCTCACATCTAATTGTATGTCGTTTGTGTGACTGATCGACTTGTTTAAATTCTATTTCTATATATTTTTTTGAAGTACAATGATTTATTTATCGTTAGCACTGCTTTATACATCATTAATTATTTATAATATTTAACTCCTAATAAAATATAGAATTAAAATATTACTCATATTTACAACAGCTGTCCAATTGGGTCGCTGTTAGCTAGGAGCTCGTGACTTTAAGCTCGCCCCCTTCTCCTACACCTTGCGACGCAGCCGCTCGCCGCATCCTCCCACTGTACTGCCGCCTCGCCAATCTTCGCTCCTCCCCCACATGCTAGGCCGTCGCTGCCCGGTGCGTATTCTCTGACGTAGCTTCGGCTACGTCAGGTGACTTTGGGCCATGATCTGGCCATTTATCTCTGGATGAACGGTCTAGATTATTTCTACCTTTATTTTTTAGCTTTTAATTTTTTTAATTTTAGTTTTTAGTTTTTTTACTTTTATCTTTTTAGATAAAAAGATAAAAGTAAAAAAAACTAAAATAAAAAAAATCAAAAACTAAAAAATAAAGGTAGAAATAATCTGGACCGTCCATCCAAAGATGAACGACCAGATTATGGCCCAAAATCACGCCTGACATAGCTGAAGCTATGTCAGAGAATTCCGAGCGGTGGCTGCCTCCCCAGGATCTGTGGCCTCCGTCCCCTTGCTGGCTCCTCCCGCAAGGAGGATGCGAGGAGCCCAGAGACGGGAGGAGCAACAGAGAGTCCAGCTCGTTAGCTTGGCAGTTGGCATCTCCTGCTAGCAGCAAGGAAGGCAGCGTGGCAGATCATAGGGGGAGGACAGGAGGATGCCGGCTGTTGAGAGGACCAGGAGAGAGAGAATGGAAAAGAGGAGAGCCCCACGTACATTCCCCCGTCAGTTCATCTGTTCATTTGTTGAGTAGGATGGCACCTCAACCTCAGTGTGCGTCACATCGGCAACCCCAGTTAGTTAACAGTGAAAAGGGGCGATCGAGCAAACGGCGTAAGTTTACAGGCCAAGAAAGTTAAGAGGGTATGTTCTTTTTAATTTTTTAAAATAATTTTTGATTTTTATTACAGTACTTAATTTTTAAACAAAATATTTTTTAAAATAGAGTCTACAAATTAATTATAGTACACGTTAAAAACTCAACATCTGTACCATCCAAAATCACAAGCGAGTATATCTCTCTCCATAATCTCTGTCGTAAACAGCTAAAATTCAAAAATTTTAGTCAAAATTTGTAAGCCGTAGCCAAAAAGAACAGGCCCAGAGACTAAATGATACTCCTTCGTTTATTTTTTGCTTAAATTTTTAGAATCTATACCATCAAATTTTTAAAATTTTAAGTACTAATAAATTTTAAACTATGTGATTGGCTATATAAAAATTATGTCATTAGATGTATCGTTAAAAATATGTTCATAATATTATAATTTTATTAGTATATCTTAATGTAAAGTTATAAATAGTAGCGGTCAAAATTGTATCTTGAAGACCATAAAAAAATCAAAAATATTAAGTAAAAAAGAACAAAGAGAATATAACCTCAGGTTTAGAGAGCTTTAGTGCAATTTACTTAAAAGTATATAAAGTGTTTAATCCCCATTGAACAAGGACGAAAATGGCACGTGAGGAAGAACAACAAACGTCTCCACGCTTCCTTTTTCTAGAGAATTAGTTAGGTCGGCCTTTGCCTCATCATTCGGTTTTTGGTTGACCGCGTACCTTAGGTGCCGCTCACTAGAGCTTCTAGCTTTCGATTTTCAACTACTTAATTTTATTTTTTATTCTTTGAGTTTTTTGTATTTTTGTATTTTTTATATTATCTGTAATAATATAATTTTTTTATATAATTTTTTAAAAAAATTTAATTACACTGAAAAAATATCAGTAACTAAATAAAAAGTTATTAAAATATAAAACAAGTTAGAAACTTAGACTTAAAAGCGCAAATGAGCGGTTTGTTTGACATTGGTTGTTTGCTCTTGGACTAGTAGCTAACAGTGGTATACTCCGTATATTAAAATTGAGGGACTCTCCGGCCGGGCGCCGTGCCCGACGTGGTGCTTTTTGCGAATAAGCCCCATAAGTTTCGGTAATTACATTCAGACCCTTGGTTCTTTCGAAAAGACTCTCAATTTTTTGCGAAAAAGCTCCTTTTCTCTTCTTTTACTGGATAACGCCATGCGGTTTTAAGTAATTACGTATAGGCCTTTGGTTCTTTCAAAAAATCCCTCGGTTTTTTGCGAAAAAGCCCATCCGCTCTCCTTTTACTGGATAATATCCCGTGGTTTCTTTTAAATTACGTGTGAGTCCTTGGGTTTTTTCAGAGAGGCCCCTGGTACGTCATTTCTTCCCCAATTTTTGTCTCTTTTATTTCGGTCTACATGATAGCTAGCGCAGCGTAGCGTCGCGCTTACGTTGCTAGTTATATTGAGGGTGAGCTAGCTAGCTTGTCGATCGGGTCTTCGCTAGTATAATCGGACATGCCCCGAATTAAAATGAAAAAAAAATTGATTTGCACGCTTTCATGCCTTTGTTTAATTTCATTTGTGTAAGAATCCATAATTTTGTATGAAAATTGCTTCCTTAGGCTTTATTTGGATTGGGCATGATCTTTCCCATTTGCACTTTATTCCACGTAGAGCCCAGCCCATCCAACCAATGCCAAAGTGTTGTCAATGTTACGAAATCGGAGTAGGTTGCATTGTGGGTAAATATTGAACTATCTTTGAGGGGTTTTAACTATAAATAGACTAGTAAGGTGCTCGTGCGTTGCAACGAAAAACTAAATAAAATTGATGCATACTATGAAGTATCTTTTCAACAAATTTGCTTTCTTGGTATAGAGCCGACAGATTACTCTCATTCTTCACAATAGCGTAAGTGACCACCGCCCGGAGCCAAACCCTTCAGAACTCAATGGTGCGGCGACTCCTCGCCGATCATGCTCGAGCTATCGGCGCCGCCGCCGCTTCCTCCGTAATGTGGCATGGCCAAATTGCCTTTAGCAACGTTACATAGTCGAGTCATGAAGTGTACCAATTATTATTAAATATGATCAACGGCATCAATATATGTTTCAAAGGTTGATAACATTGCAACTTTGCATTCCTCTAGAAAAATATATTCATTGCAAGGACAGTTTAATAAGCAAGTTGTTGGTATGAATAAATAATACACGGCAAGATGGTAGTTTGGCAATCACACCGCCGCCACCTAATGCATATAACCAAAATGAAGCTTCTAGAGAATAGCACATGTAAGATGGTAAGTTAGGTTATTTAAATTAACTTTGTTTGAATTTGCTTGTAGCTTTTTACATCTCCATACTGATATACATGAACTAGATATTTATGTATATGTGAATATGTAGACTACTATATACTGACTAAGGAATCAATAAATGTGGAACAATTATAATGCATAGATGATCACAGTTGAGGCTGATGTGCCTAAGGCTTGTTTCTAGAGGGGGAAAATACCTTTTGTAAGCAAATTGGAGTTCCATGGAAGACACCCTCTAATTTGTTCCCACTTAAAAACTTCAATTGATGGTCCAAGTACATGTGAATCAATATGTAACAAATGAATTATAGCTACATATAGCTGTATAAAGATCATTGAGACCAGATTAATTAGTGCTTAACACACACATTTGGTATGGTATTGAGTGGTCAGCAGCAGAGCATGGTGTAAACTTTCTTGTCCAAGCTACCTTTTCCATCCTATGACGCGTAATCGCAGTGATCTTCACGATTCATAAACACACGTTTGTTAATGTTGCTGCCAGTGGTTGCCATCAATTTCTGAAGGCTGGCCGGATGGTTACTGTTGTTGCTAGAGCTTGATCTGTACATCTGATCATTTTTAAGGAAAAATTGTGAAGCCAAAAAATGTGAAGATCACAATGATATTACAATAATCGAATCAGACCATCACAAAAAAGTTAACACAAAAATACAACCAGAGGAAAAGAGGCTACTCGACTCTCGAACCATGACCTCACAGACCTCCCCGCTCCCCTCTCCCCACCCTGCGCGCCGCCTCTTCCCCTCCCTCCCACTCCGCTCCTTTCTGATTAGGAAGATAGCAATTTCTAGTTGGTACTTTCTGAAGATGCATTAGATTTTCTTATGTGTCTGAAAACTAAAACTGAAAAATATAATGAGCATTTGGATGTGCAGATATAGATTATAAATTGAAAAGATTGATTTGCAGTAAACATCTTACAATGCTTAAACTTCTCAATTTCAAAGGCTAATCCCTTCATGTACATAGTCATCAATCATCATTTCCACTTTCCAGTATATGTTCATTAGAGGCATGGAGAAAATCTTGCATTCTCATGTAGCAATATTATACACAAGCAACAATCAACATTAATGTCTGTAATCTTCAACAATCAACATTATACACAAGAAAAAGCAATAGCTATTTGTGAAGCACACCTTAATGTGGCGGGGAGGCGGGAGCGGTGGGGGAGCAGCGACGGGGAGCGGCGGAAGCAGTGGGGGACCAGCGGCGGATCTCCAGGCTACTACGGTCGTGGGCGTCTTTCATTTCATCAACCGTGTGGACCAGCTCGGCGACGCCATCTAGGAGGTGGTGGCGCGAGGGGAGGAGGCCGTCCGGAGGGTGGAGGAGGTAGTGGGGTTCCTAGGACCGACCAAGGCGGCCGGCCGCATGCGGAGGCCGACCGAGGCGCAGAGGGATCCAGCCTCCCGTCGTCCGGATCCGCCGCCGCCCACCGCTCCGCCTCCAGATCCGAGCAGCCTCGAGCCGATCCGGCCGCTGCCGCTTGCCCCACTCGGATCCCGAGCACCTCCGCTGATCTGCCGAGCTCGCTGCGTCGGACCCGCCTCCGGCCTCCGATATGCTAGATGATATGGGCGGCGGGGAGGGCAAGGGGAGGCGGGGAGAGCGAGGGGAGGCGGATCGGGCGGCGGGGAGAGCGAGGTGAGACGGATCGGGCGGCGGGGAGAGCGACGGGATGCGGGCGCGGGGGGGGAGGAGGAGGCGGGGCGACGGGGAGAGCGAGGAGGCGGGGGAGAGTGAGGGGAGGCGGGGCAAAGGCGGGGAGAGTGAGGAGGCGGGGGAGCGAGGGGCGAGTGAGGTGGGGAGAGAGCGAAGGGAAGTGGGGAGAGGAGGAGGACGGCGGGGGCGGCCGGGAGGGGGAGGAGGGGGCGGGGGGGAGGAGGAGGAGGAGTAGCGGGGGGGGAGGAGGGGAGGCCGGGAGAGGAAGGGGAGGGGAGGAGGGGAGGCCAGGGAGAGGAGGGGAGGAGGCGGCGGCGGGTGGAGGGGAGGGAGGCGGCGGCGGGTGGAGGGGAGGGGAGGAGGGTGCGGCGGGGGAGAGCGAGGGGGGGGGGAGGCCAGAGGGGAGGGGGCGCGGGGAGAGCGAGGGGAGGGGAGGAGGGCGCGCCGAGGGGGAGAGGGGAGGCCGAGAGGGGGAGGGGAGGAGAGGGGCGGCGGTTGGAGGGTTTTAGGGTTGGCCGGGAGGGGGATAGGAGGGAAGATTCGACGGTCTAGATTGGATAGAGGCTTCGGCAACCACCAACTCTTTCTTTTTAAGTAGTAAAGAAGTAAAGATAAGCATATGCACAAGAAGAGATTGATCTGATGATTAATAAAGAGTTCGGTTAACTAGTGTTCTTTCTCAATTATTCTTTGTCAATTCTTTGTTGATTAGTTGCGTGGATTGCATCAGAGATTATTATCATTATTTTCTAACATATTATCAGCATGAATCGCTCTACAAGTTGTAAGGTATGTAAACCTCAACTAATCTCCTGCGCATTGCAATATCACATATTAATCTAGATTGAAATTTGATTGTTTGCAATGCAATAATTAGATCAATTGTACTCTGTCCAGTAGACTAGTTGTGATCATCACTGATTAAATCTGTGATTTAATAGCATGATTTATCCCCATCATTATCAACTTCTATAAAACTGCTAGATCATAGAGCAAGTCTCTAGATTGATTACCCAGTTAGATCAAAGCAGATTGATATTTCAGTATTTGAGACCTCTATGCTTAGATTTGGCACTGTGGTGGAAATCGCCGTCGCTTGGCCTTTTCCCCACCGGCGACGCTGGTCGGTGCCATCATGGCTGACCGAAGACGGCCCAAGAACCGCTGCCTCCGTCGCCTCCGCTCATCGGCCGCCCGCCGTGCCCGAAGCCGCTGACGCGCCCGAGACCGCCTGAGGCCACCGCTGCCACACGCCCGGCCGCCTGAAGACACGCCACCGCCACTTGGCCTCTTCCCGCTGCTGGCCGCTACCTTTATCCGTCCATGCCCGAAGCCGCCACTCAGCTCTCCCCACGTCGGCCCCTCGAAGACGCGCCACCGCCGTCCGAGGTAGACTGGCGCCTCCTCGCCAGCTGGAGAAGACGTGGACTCCAAGCTTAAGGCCACCGTCGGAGGCACTGCCTTCTCCACGCCTGAGGCCGACCATCGGGAGCCGGTTGCCGCCTTCTTGCTCATCGGGAGAAGATGTGGACCCGAGCCCGAGGCCACTGTTGGAAAGCCGCAACCGGTTCCGCTCACCCTGCCTGAAGCCGCTGGTGCTTGACTCTGCCCACCAGAGAGGACGCTCTAGCCCGAAGCCTCCACCGCTCCTGAGGCCGCCCACCACCTCCGCACCATCCACAACGGCCGTCTCCGCCAGGCCTGATGCCCAAGATGGCTGCGGTTGTCAAACTGGATGACCCGGTGGCTAGGGTTTTAACTGTAGCCATTGGCCGTGCGGGCCGCCAGCCCAAATGGGCCAAAATCGACCCAAAAGAGTGGAAAGAAAGAGAAAAAATTGGCTGGTAGAAATTTTGCAAATTTGCCCCTATAATTTTGGTAAATTAAGGAAATTAGCTGAGAATATGAAAATAATTATAAATTTGACCCCGAAGTTTGTCAAAATAGCTAATAAATCCAGCAGACCTAATTTCTCTTTGCAAAAATTAAGTTTTAGAATATTTGAGTTTTATTATAATTTAGTTAGCATTTTGGTATTGTTATGTGTTTCTGGATTTATTTTCTTTAGTATATTATTTTTGCTTATTTGTAATTCCAAAAATTGCTTATTAATAGTAGAAATTCATTAAAGATTACCATAAATTGCTAGAAAATTCTAAAAATATGGTTTTTAGGTATATGAGCTTCCGTAAATTTGTGAAACCTTAGTCTTAGTACACCTTGGAAGTATCATATTTCTTTTATCATTTATTTCCTAGCATTGTGTGTATGGATATTTTTTATTGGTTTAGTGTAGCATCCTGAAAGTCGGAGTCTAGGAAAAAATGTGTACATACGAAAATCCTTTTGGAATATATGTTCTTGTTGATTTATCTCATTGGTTTTTCTTGATTCTTGGTTAAGGTTCCAATAAGTAAAAATAGTAAAAACGTAAATTCAAAAAAGAAAAGCATAAGTACTAGAAGTTAAATCTAAAATGAAGGATGAATATGAAAAGATGATCCAGCAAATTAGGGTAGAAGAATTACTAGTAACATAGTTGCAAAATGAGTAGTAAAAAGGCATGGGTTAATGCAAAATTTTTGAATGAGCAAAGTTGAATAAATGAGGATTAGCAAAAATATCAAAGGAAATGAAAGTGGGTTTAGCCCCCAAAAGCTTTTGGTCCTTTGGCCAGGCTGAGCCAACTCAGCTCTCCTTTCTTCTCCTGTCTGAGCCCGGCCATGGCAAAAAAGTTTGGTTGCTAGCTGTCGGGACCCGGAACAACAACTCCGAGCCCCTCTGTGTAAATCGCACTATCCCAGGAAAAGCTAGTGCACACAGGTTTAACAGCAATGTATATCATGCAAAAATAACCACGAGATATTATTAAACGAAAATACGGCCTTAAGGCCAAGTCTTACAATAAGGCACCAGGCCAACAAAGTAAACAAAACAGCAGAAAGAAAGTAAAGGTGTCAAGACAGCCCATCCACCTCCCACAGCGAATGATTGTAAGACGATCCTACTACCAAGTAGTCCTCACCGTCGTAGTCGCCTCAAGTCCGGTAACAGATTTAGCAAGGTGAGTACTGTATACTCCCAAGGTAAGCAAGTAAATGCTTACGCAAGTTACACTAGGAAATATAATGAGTTGATGCATGCATAAGGGATTTCAAAGGAAGCTTAATAGGTAATGTGCGGAAAGCAATACTTGAATTTAAATACAATAACGTAAGTACGAAAAGCTGAATTTAAATACAGTATATGAAACATTGTTTTTAACAAATAATATCGTTAGTGTAGGCTCCAACCCACACTAACCTATCCACGGGAATCCACCCGGACCATTACCAAATCCAACGTTTGTTTGCCAAAACCAAGTTTTATGAAAGTTCAAGTCTAATCTGTGAAGACTCTACTCAAGATGTCCATGACCGTGGACACGGCTATCCGATAGTTTGTTACTCTGCAGAGGTGTACAACTTTACCCACAAGACATTCCCTCTCACTTGAGCCACGCGATCAACACACTGCCTTAGGTGTGCGGCGGAGAGTTCATGACAAGGTTGTTCCGATGATTCATAGCCAACATAATCACGCCGCCACTAAGGTTTCACCACAACTCGAATCCATGAGTTGGAGCCCCCTCTGGTGCCATGTGAGACTTCCCACAGCCTACGCCGCGCTCACATTCAGCCTATAGCGAGACTATAGTTGGAACTTCACAAATTACTTAGCCAGGTCCGTCCCATACCGGACTTGTGGTAGTACGAAGTGACTTCGTAAAATAATTCACAGAAACGGTCCTTAAGTTGATTTAGGCTCAACCACATACCCCCGTACACGATAATCAACCAGGTGTCACCAAACACGAGGCATACCGGCACCCACCACCTAACCATTAGCCTAAATCCAAAACATGTTTTCTATTTTCATTTTTAAATAATTTCCGTAAAACCACCCTTGACTCACCGAAGTCAAGATATCGATTTTCAAAGTCCGTCATTTCATGTGAAAGATTGATCCCACCTAAAATTATACTAAGCCAGGCTAAGCATTTCTATAAAATTCTCTAGTCAATACTATGGTACTAACTAGTTTTCAGCTAGGGTGACAAGGTATACGAATTCAGGATTTCAAATGGGCTATAATCAAAGGATCGTGGGTATATCTAAAATTCAAATCAAATTTGAATTACATTTGAATAAAGATACGCATGCATATACAGTAAAACAATATAAATAATTTAAAATATTAGGTTCAACATGGTCAAAGGTGTAACTTGCCTTGATCGTAGTCCTGCTGTGATTCATCGAATTCAAACTCTCCGGAATCGTCAATATCTAACGAAATAATCAATTCAAATCAAATTCAAAACAAAAATTCAAATGAAATCCAAATAACTTCCAAAAATTATCAAATAAATTGGGAGACAGAATTTTGAATTTTTGGATGTGGGTCAACAATTTTTAAAAAGGAATTGAGGCTTTTAAAAGAAGTTGGAAGTTTTAATTTAAATTTAAACCTTGGAATTACAAAATATATTCAAATCAAATTTAAATAAATTTCAAAATTATTCCAGAAATGGATAGATCATGATTTTAGAAAATTTAGAAATTTGAATGGGTCAATTTGGAGTTAAAATGCAAAAGTTATAGCCTTCCAAAGTTTGAATTCAAAATAAAAGAAAAAGGGTATTTTCTGGATTTATTTTTATACCGAAAAGGATTTATGACGTCAGCACGAATTATTTTTCTAAAGGAAATTATAGATTATGACGTCAGCCCTAGGATTAATATATTCGGGCAGAGGCTGACAGGTGGGGCCCGGGTGTCATGGACCGAGTCCATGGACCCGAGGGAAGGGTGAGGTGGCAGGCGGGCGCGCGGGGAGCGGGGTGGCGCTGACGTGGCGCCACGGGGCTGCCGCGTGGTCGCCGCGTGGCTGCCACGTCACGGCTTTATGCCGACGTGGCGGCGCGCGCGCGAGGTGGCGAGGGGGCGTGCGGGTGGCGCTGGCGTGGCGCCGATCTGGCCGCCACCTGGCTGCCACGCCGCTGCCAACTCGGCCCGACGGCCGACGTGCTGGCGGCGGCGCGGCGCTCGGGCCGATGGTCGCGAGCTCGGTGAGCGGCGCGCGCCGCCGAGGGTACCAAATGACGAGGAGAACGCGGGAGTGCATCGGTACCTTGCGCGAGGCCGAGGATGACCGGAGAGGGAAATCGGCGAGAGGGGCGGCGGTCTGAGAAGGCTTCACGCGGCGGAGTAGCTCCGTGACGCAGCAGCCTCGGGAGTGGTCGCCGAGGGTCGCCGGGCACCAGCAAGGTCGGGAGGTGTCGCGCGGGGCGAGGGGCTCGAGCGGCGCGATTGCTCGCCGGAGTCGCTGAAGCCACGGAGAGATTCGGGCGCAGGAGACCTTCGGGCTTGATCGCTGGGATTGAGGAGTGCAGGGAGGCGGTGGGGTAGAGGGTGCCCGGGAGGCCTTTTATAGCCCGGGAGGGAGTAACGGTCGCGCCCATCTCGCCGGAGTTGCAGCGGCTCGGAGGTTTAACGCGACGGTGGTAATGGCCGCAATTACGCGCGATTATGCCCGCAATGGACGCGTGGAGGTGTAATGGCTATTTGTGTCGGTGCGGGGCATCACTTGGAAGGAAACCGGCTTTAAAAGCTTCGTTTGCGGCAAAGAATGGCGGCAATGCGCGAGATCGCGCGAGGAAGAAAGGAAAGGGGCGGGACGACGGGCCGACAGTGGGGCCCGCATGTCGCCGAGAGAAGAAAACGGAAAGGACGGGGCGATGGTTGGATGCTTGACGGTGGCACGGGGAGATCGGGACACTGGCGCGTTGCGAAGGGTAAATGAAGGGGACGGCCGAGATTCGATCCGACAACGAAGATCGGATCGGGGCGGCTTGTGCTTAAATGGGAAGGGGCGCATGATGAGGTACGACAATAGGGGACGGCTCGATAAAACCACGTGGAGGCAGGAGCGAGAGGGAGCGGTGAAGCGGTAAGTTGGTGCGGCGGCGAGGATTAAATCCGGCGCGGAGTGGATTGGTCCGATCACGCGACACGCGCCGCACGCGAGGAGGGAAGGCGGGAGAGGGTTTAAGTTAGATCGGACCGAGGGGAATCCGCGGCGAGGGGACGCCGATGCTTGACACCGCGGCCGGAGGGTTTTTGGGATTTTCTTTCTTTTGATTTTTCGAAATGCTATTAAGCTTTAGAAAACTCTAAAAATACCAAATAAATTTTGAAAAATCCAGAAAATTCAGGAACTATCTCGAGCTATTCTAGACTTAATAAAAATATGTCCCACTCATTTTAATAAGTATAATTTGCAAAGATACAATTTGATTGTAAAGGGAAGGTTTTTAATTCCTTCTAAAATCTAGAAAAATTAATATAATCTCACATTTGACTTAAGGAAGTGAAATACATTTGTTTTAACATTCAAGAATGCAATAAATTCATTTTTGCCTTTTATAAATTAAAGTTTATAATTTTTCTCAAACCAGGGCTTTAACATAACTCCAAAAAATCCAATAAACTCCAGATTAAATTTTCAATAAAGGAACAAAATTTTGGGATGTTACAAACCTACCCCCCTTAAAGGAAATCTCGCCCTCGAGATTTGCACCGGCTAGCAAAAGAGATGGGGATGGCTGGTCTTTAAGTCTTCTTCTCGCTCCCGGTGGCTTCGTCCTCGGTGTGGTTGCTCCACCGAACTTTGCGTAACTGATGGTCTTCCTTCCGTCCGACGCTCTGCTTGTCTCGAGAATCTTGATTGGTTGCTCCCGATAGGTGAGGTCATCCCGAGGTCCAAGGTTTCAGCGCGGCTTGCTCTGTGGGTACTCGGAGGCACTTCTTTAATCGTGAGACATGAAAGACATCAGGCACCCTCGACATGCTTGGCGGCAAGTCTAATCGATATGCGATCGCACCTCTTCGGTCCGCATCTTTAAAGGGCCCACATATCGTGGTGCTAGCTTTCTCTAACTTGAAACCTTTTCACACCTCTCGAGTGGGGATACTCTAAGATAGACGTAGTCCCCGACCTCAAAGGTTAGGTCTCGACGACGGTTATCCGCGTAGCTCTTCTCGCCGAGACCGGGCTATCTTTAGTCCTCTCGATCTTCTTCACTTGATCTTCTCGCGTCTTGCAGCAGGGTTTGGTCCTTTCTTGGGGTTCACCTTGCCGATCCCAAAGCAAGGGGGTTCTGCACTTTCACCATACAAGGCTTCAAGGGTGCCATCTGCAGATCGGCTTGGTAGCCATTATTGTACGAGAATTCCGCATAGGGCGTTGAACGGTCCCAACTGCTCAAATCCAGCGTACAAGCCCTTAGCATATCCTCGAGTATCGATTAACTCTTTCGCTTGACCGTCTGTCTGGGATGGTAAGCGATCAAACCGAGCTTACTACCCAATTCTTCGTGCGCCTTTGCCAAAATCGAAGTAAACCGACTACCTCGATCCGACACTATCCTCTTGGGTACGCCATACAGCACACAATTCGAGACATGTACAAATTCCAAGTTGCTTCTGAATAAGTGGTCTTGACTTGTATGAAGTGAGCCACTTTAGTCAATCGGTCTATGATTACCCAAATTGAATCATAACCCGATTGCGTCCTTGGGAGTCCGGTTATGAAATCCATACCGATTTCTTCCCACTTCCACTCTGGAATCGGCAATGGTTGCAAGAGTCCCGCTGGCCTCTGATGTTCAGCTTTGACTCGCTGACAGGTGTCGCAGGCTTCAATGAACTCTGCGATTTCCCTTTTCATACTAACCCACCAATATTTTTCTCTCAGATCCTGGTACATCTTGGTACGACTTGGGTGGATTGAGTATGGGGTATCATGAGCCTCTTGCGTAATCGTGTTTTGATTTCCGATTATTCGGCACACGATGCGGTTCTTGAACCAAACTGCGCTATGTTCATCTTCGCTGAATCTCGGTGCTTTGCCTCTTCTCATATTCTTCTTGATTTCTTGAATATCCTCGCCCACGATCCGAGCTTCCTTAATTTGATCGTGCAAGCCGGTCGCACTTCCATGTGGTGAGGGTGCTTGGTCCCATTGGGTTTAGACTTAGACGGCGACTCCTCCCGAAGTCGGTCCGGTCTTCTTCCGATATCACCATGTTTGCATAAGACTTCTCGCTAAGGCATCGGCTACCACATTTGCCTTCCGGGTGGTAATGTATACCGATGTCGTAGTCCTTTATCAACTCCAACCATCTTCGCCGCCTCGTGTTGAGTTCTCGCTGGGTGAAGATATACTTCAAACTCTTATGGTCCGTGTATACTTCACAACGGTTACCAATAAGATAGTGGCGCCCGATTTTTAAGGCGTGCACTCTCAAGCTAACCGCAAGTCATGAGTAGGATAATTGCACTCATGAGGCTTGAGTTGACGCGATGCATAGGCTACCACTTTGCCTTCTTGCATCGTAACACGCCTAAGCCTAGGCGAGAGGCGCCACGAGAAAATCTCAAGCCTCTATGCACGCCCGCAAGACAAGCACGTGCCGAGACTAGTCTCTTCTTAAGGGTTTGGAAACTCGCTCACAAGCCTTCGCCCATTCGAACTTCTTTTCCTTTTTCAGAATTGGGTCATTGGTTTGGCCGTCTCGGAGAATCTCGCTATGAACCGACGGTAATAACCCGCAAGTCCAAGAAAGCTCGACTTACATTACGGACTTTGGTGGCTTCCACTCCATTATCGCTTCTACCTTGGAAGGATCTACAGCGATTCCTTCGGCTGTTTACGATATGTCCGAGGAAGGCAACCTCTTTTAGCCAGAATTCACACTTACTGAATTTGGCGAAAAGCTGATGCTCTCTAAGCTTTTCCAGAGTGATCCTGAGGTGCTGCTCGTGCTCTTCTTCATTCTTGGAGTAGATGAGGATGTCGTCGATGAAGATTACTACGAACTTGTCCAAGTATTTCATGAACAAACTGTTAATCATGCTCATGAAGTAGGTCGGTGCATTGGTCACCCAAATGACATGACCGTGAACTCATAATGCCCATATCTGGTGGAGAAGGCAGTCTTAGGAATGTCCTCTTCACGAATCTTCAGCTGATGGTATCCTGATCGCAGATCAATCTTGGAGAAGATACCGGCTCCTTTCAACTGATCGAACAGGTCATCGATCCTGGGGAGGGGGTATTTATTCTTGATAGTGACGTCATTGAGTGCTCTGTAGTCCACACATAGCCTCGCACTCTCATCCTTCTTCTTGACGAACAGACGGGGCTCCCAAGGTGACGAATCGGTCGGATGTACCCTTTGTCTTCTAATTCCTTGAGTTGATTCTTCAATTCGCTAACTCGTTAGCGTGCATCCGATATGGTCTCTTGGAAATCGGGCGGTGCAGGGACTAGGTCAATCACAAATTCGATCTCCTATCCGGTGGCATCCTGGCGCCTCGGAAAACATCCGGTATTCCCGCACGATCGGCACTTCCTCCAAGACTTGGAGGTGGAAGAGGGCACATTCTTCTGCCTTCGGAATCCGGGGAGAGAAGATTACTTCCACGCCTTGGTCATTGGTGAGGGTGATGGATCTGTAGCACAATCGATCCGACTCGATTCTTGGCTAACCAGTTCATCCCGAGAATGACATCTAATCCTTGCGATTCCAAAACCAAAAGATCGGCGAGGAATCGGGTCCCATCTATGAGCAATTCCACTTTGGGGCACAAGGTCCTGCTCTCATTTCTCGCCTGTGGAGTGAACTATCATAGGGTTGCTAAGGGTTACCCCGCCCAACCCATGCTTATCCATAAAGGTTTTTGACACAAAGGAATGCGATGCTCGGAATCGAAAAGAACTGATCTTGGTAATCGAATTGACAAGGAACATACCCAAAGACGACATCGTGCAGCTGGGCCTCCTCCGCTGTCACGTGGTTCACTCGCCTTTGATGAAGGTCCGCGCTGCACGCCCTGGTTACGACTTCCGAGGCTCTCGAAGTTGCCGCCGCTGAATCTTCTTAGGCACGCCTGGCAAAGTGCCCTCGGTTCCTTGCGATAATAGCAGTCAACCCGCCGACGACGGATCGCTCTTCAGTGTCCGCCACCGTTGCTGGGTGCGTTTGCTTGGGAACTAGCCGCGTTGGCCCAAACGGCGGCGGTGGTTGAGGACTTGAACCTGCTGGACTGGTTCTTGAAGTTGCTGCCCTGGGGTCTGAACTTGTTTGAGTGAGGAGGGGTACTGCGATTCTTGAAAGAACTTCCAGAGTTGTTCCTCTGGTCCACCATCCTTTTCTTCCGGGTCTCCATTTCCATGTGTTTGCCCTCCTGGCGGATGGCCTTACCGACTAGCTGGTGGAAGTCAGTATAGTCACCCGATATCAGTTGTACTGATATGTTGTCATTCAGGCCCTCCATGAACCTTTCTTGCTTGGCTTCATCGGAAGCCATATCCTCTGGCGCATAGCGGGCCAGTTGGTTAAACTTCTGCACGTACTCATTGACGGTACGGCTTCCTTGGCGTAGAGATCTGAACTCCTTCTTCTTCAATGCCATGGTGCCGGTGGGGATATGAGCTTTGCGAAAGCTTTGCTCGAACTCGATCCACGCCACCGTCGCGGGTTGGCGTATGGGCGGTGAAAGTGTCCCACCATTGAGATGCGGGCCCGCTCACCGATGGGAGGCGAACAGACTCGCTCCCGATCGCTGCACTCGAATGTCCAGCTTCTTGCCAATCGACTTGAGCGATCGTCGGCGCCCATCGGTTCAAAGATCGCCGGCGAAGGTGGGTGGCTTGATCCTCGTGAACTCGTGAGAGACGGTTGGGAGGCACTTGGGCAGGTTGATGATGAGCACGAGGGTTGTTGATCGTCCGGGCTAAAAGCTGGATCAATCGGGTTTGATTGGCCATCAACTGTGCCCAATCTGGTCCCGCCATCGGCGAGGTGGTGGAATCGAGCCGACCGCTTCCTCGTGCTCGGGGTTGGCGTTGTCCATGTTGGAGTTTCTTCTTGTGTTCACCATCTATGAGACTTTCAGATTTAGAGAGAGAACTAAAGGAAAGGTTCTAGTAACAATCCCACCAAAACAACACACAAGAGCAAGGAAAACACAGATAAGAGCCAAATAAAACTTTTTATTTTATTATAATAGTCTCGTGGCTGTTTACAAAGGTCTACACTCACGGATAGCGTTCTAAGACTCGGGGTTGTCTACACACTAGCGCTGCGCCGAGTCTCCTCGGAAAGGCCCTAATCGTGGAACTGCATCTTCCGCACGGAGCTCGGCAAGTTCCTCTTCGCGTGCGCGGAGCTTCTGCTGTGTGGTGTGCAGCTCGTCCAGGGTGGTCTGGTACATGTGATCCATGGACTTGGTGTACTCCACTAGTCGTATGAGGCGGGGGTTGCTCTCATACTCTGTAGACGAAAGTCGCCGGCACCACTGGAGTCTTCATGGGAAGTAGCGGAAGTCGGTGCGCAGCAAGTCTCGAGCGTAGATGTTCCGCAGCTGGCGAATGGCCTCTCGGGCTGCATCCTGAACTCCATCGAAGAAGGTGGCTCGGGGTAGGGGTGCGTTGAACACGTAAATGGCTCCGTGTGCTCCGAAATCCTTGAAGATCTTCACTTCCACCCTCCAGCGTTCCTCGTCTCCATACATGCCAACATATCCCTGATAGAGGGGGTACGGGCGGAAGTTGAGTTCTTGCATGAGGTTGTACAGATCGTCGGCGAAGAGTCCGACAAGGGTTCCATGGGAGACGCGGGTGGGTTGCTCCATCTAAAATTTGGAAGGGGAGAGGAGTTAGTAATCAGTTTTGGTAAAGAGGTTTGAGAAAAGGGAGAGATAATTTAAAAGGGGCATTTCTTATCAAAATATATCCTTAAAGCTGGTCTCTTGCTAAGGTCACGTCTTAGAGTCATTGTTGCTCTCATACCATTTCTGTCGGGACCCGGAACAACAACTCCGAGCCCCTCTGTGTAAATCGCACTATCCCAGGAAAAGCTAGTGCACACAAAGTTTAATAAAGAATGTATATCATGCAAAAATAACCACGAGATATTATTAAACGAAAATATGGCCTTAAGGCCAAGTCTTACAATAAGGCACCAGGCCAACAAAGTAAACAAAACAGCGGAAAGAAAGTAAAGGTGGCAGCACAGCCCATCCAGCCTCCCACAGCGAATGATCAGAAGACGATCCTACTCACCAAGTAGTCCTCACCGTCGTAGTCGCCCTCAAGTCCGGCAACAGATTTAGCATGGTGAGTACTGTATACTCCCAAGGTAAGCAAGTAAATGCTTACGCAAGTTACACCAGGAAATATAACAGAGTTGATGCATGCATAAGGGATTTCAAAGGAAGCTTAATAGGGTAATGTGCGGAAAGCAATACTTGAATTTAAATACAATAACGTAAGTACGAAAAGCTGAATTTAAATACAGTATATGAAACATTGTTTTTAACAAATAATATCGTTAGTGTAGGCTCCAACCCACACTAACCTATCCACGGGAATCCACCCGGACCATTACCAAATCCAACGCTTGTTTGCCAAAACCAAGTTTTATGAAAGTTCAAGTCTAATCAGAAGACTCTACTCAAGATGTCCATGACCGTGGACACGGTTATCCGATAGTTTGTTACTCTGCAGAGGTGTACAACTTTACCCACAAGACATTCCCTCTCACTTGAGCCACGCGATCAACACACCGCCTTAGGTGTGCGGCGAGAGTTCATGACAAGGTCGTTCGATGATTCATAGCCAACATAATCACGCCGCCACTAAGGTTTCACCACAACTCGAATCCACGAGTTGGAGCCCCTCTGGTGCCATGTGAGACTTCCCACACCTCGCCGCTCACATTCACCTATAGCGAGTCTATAGTTGGAACTTCACAAATTACTTAGCCAGTCCGTCCCATACCGGACTTGTGGTAGTACTGGTGACTTCGTAAAATAATTCACAGAAACGGTCCTTAAGTTGATTTAGGCTCAACCACATACCCCCGTGCACGATAATCAACCAGGTGTCACCAAACACGAGGTATACCGGCACCCACCACCTAAGCATTAGCCTAAGTCCAAAACATGTTTTCTATTTTCATTTTTAAATAATTTCCGTAAAACCACCCTTGACTCACCGAAGTCAAGATATCGATTTTCAAAGTCCGTCATTTCATGTGAAAGATTGATCCCACCTAAAATTATACTAAGCCAGGCTAAGTATTTCTATAAAATTCTCTAGTCAATACTATGGTACTAACTAGTTTTCAGCTAGGGTGACAAGGTATACGAATTCAGGATTTCAAATGGGCTATAATCAAAGGATCGTGGGTATATCTAAAATTCAAATCAAATTTGAATTACATTTGAATAAAGATACGCATGCATATACAGTAAAACAATATAAATAATTTAAAATATTAGGTTCAACATGGTCAAAGGTGTAACTTGCCTTGATCGTAGTCCTGCTGTGATTCGTCGAATTCAAACTCTCCGAAATCGTCAATATCTAACGAAATAATCAATTCAAATCAAATTCAAAACAAAAATTCAAATGAAATCCAAATAACTTCCAAAAATTATCAAATAAATTGGGAGACAGAATTTTGAATTTTTGGATGTGGGTCAACAATTTTTTAAAAAGGAATTGAGGCTTTTAAAAGAAGTTGGAAGTTTTAATTTAAATTTAAACCTTGGAATTACAAAATATATTCAAATCAAATTTAAATAAATTTTAAAATTTCAAAATTATTCCAGAAATGGATAGATCATGATTTTAGAAAAATTTAGAAATTTGAATGGGTCAATTTGGAGTTAAAATGCAAAAGTTATAGCCTTCCAAAGTTTGAATTCAAAATAAAAGAAAAAGGGTATTTTCTGGATTTATTTTTATACCGAAAAGGATTTATGACGTCAGCACGAATTATTTTTCTAAAGGAAATTATAGATTATGACGTCAGCCCTAGGATTAATATATTCGCGCAGGTCGACAGTGGGGCCCGGTGTCATGGACCGAGTCCATGGACCCGAGGAAGGTGAGGTGGCGGCGCTGCGGGAGCGGTGGCGCCGACGTGGCGCCACGGGGCTGCCGCGTGGTCGCCGCGTGGTCGCCACGCCACGGCTTTATGCCGACGTGGCGGCGCGCGCGAGGTGGCGAGGGGCGCGGGTGGCGCCGGCGTGGCGCCGACCGCCGCCACTGGCTGCCACGCCGCGCCAACTCGCCCGACGGCCGACGACGCCGGCGGCGCGCAGGGCCCGATGGTCGCCGAGTTCGGGTGGCGGCGCCGCCGAGGGCACCAAAATGACGAGGAGAACGCGGAGTGCATCGGTACCTTGCGCGAGGCCGAGGATGACCGGAGAGGGAAATCGACGGAGAGGGGCGGCGGTCGGAGAAGGCTTCACGGCGGCGGAGTAGCTCCGGTGACGCAGCAGCTCGGGGGAGTGGTCGCCGAGGGTCGCCTGGGCACCAGCAAGGTCGGGGAGGTGTCGGCGAGGGGCGAGGGGGCTCGAGCCGGCGGCGACAGCTCGCGGAGTCGCTGAAGCCGCGGAGGAGATTCGGCGCAGGAGACCTTCGGGCTTGATCGGCCGGGATTGAGGAGTGCAGGTGAGCGGTGTGGGTAGAGGGTGCCCGGGAGGCCTTTTATAGCCCGGGAGGAGTAACGGTCGCGCCCATCTCGCCGGAGTTGCAGCGGCTCGGAGGTTTAACGCGACGGTGGTAACAGCCGCAATTACGCGCGATTATGCCCGCAATGGACGCGGTGGAGGTGTAATGGCTATTTGCTGTCAGTGCGGGGCATCAATTTGGAAGGAAACCGAAGCTTTAAAAGCTTCGGTTTGCGGCAGCAATGGCGGCAGCGGGCGGAGATCGCGCGAGGAAGAAAGGAAAGGGGGCGGGGACGACGGGCCTGACAGGTGGGGCCCGCATGTCAGCGAGAGAAGAAAAACGGAAAGGACGGGGGCGATGGTTGGATGCTTGACGGGTGGCACGGGGGAGAGATCGGGACCGCTGGCGCGTTGCGAAGGGGTAAGTGAAGGGGGACGGCTGAGATTCGATCCGACAACGAAGATCGGATCGGGGCCGGTCGGTGCTTAAGTGGGAAGGGGCGGCCACGATGAGGTACGGCAATAGGGGACGGCTCGGATAAAACCACGTGGCGGCAGGAGCGGAGAGGGGAGCGGTGAAGCGGTAAGTTGGTGCGGGCGGCGAGGATTAAATCCGCGCGGAGGAGTGGTCGGTCCGATCGCGACACGCTGCCGCACGCGGAGGAGGGAAGGCGGGAGAGGGTTTAAGTTAGATCGACGGCCGAGGGGGAATCCGGCGGAGGGGACGCCGATGCTTGACACCGCGGCCGGGAGGGTTTTGGGATTTTCTTTCTTTTGATTTTCCGAAATGCTATTAAGCTTTAGAAAACTCGGAAAAATACCAAATAAATTTTGAAAAATCCAGAAAAATTCAGGGAACTATCTGGAGCTATTCTAGACTTAATAAAAATATGTCCCACTCATTTTAATAATTATAATTTGCAAAGATACAATTTGATTGTAAAGGGAAGGTTTTTAATTCCTTCTAAAATCTAGAAAAATTAATATAATCTCACATTTGACTTAAGGAAGCTGAAATACATTTGTTTTAACATTCAGTAATGCAATAAATTCATTTTTGCCTTTTATAAATTAAAGTTTATAATTTTTCTCAAACCAGGGCTTTAACATAACTCCAGAAAATCCAATAAACTCCAGATTAAATTTTCAATAAAAGAACAAAATTTTGGGATGTTACACTAGCCCAGCCGTGATAGCCCAACTTTGGCTAAACTGGCGGCAAGTCATCTCTTCTGTCGAGCGCTCCGCCATGACAAGACCTTCCTTCACCCATGCTGCTACCGTCAGCTAACTGAATTGCCATATTCGTCTTCTCCATCTCCTCCACGCCGTCGTGTTGTCTTTTCATTCAAATTTAATTTGCCGCTCGGCTGATCGCGGAAGAACACTGCCCAGACCCTGTGCCATACTGCTGGCTCATCCATAGTGTGTGCATCTCGCCGCTGAGTGATAGCCATGCCCTGCAGCGCATCGTCGTTTGTAAACTCAAGCCTTCATTACTAGCTCTATAGCCATGCCACCGCTTGCGTCCTCCGCCATGATCGCCCAACCACCCTCTCGTCGCTAGGCCATTGTGTCACCTATAAAAGCCTTGGTAGGTTGCCAACACTCTCCTCACACTCCACTCCTCCTCCCACAGCAAAGAATTGCACTGACATCGCCCGAAGGAGCATCAGCGACACTTTCTGCCCCAACTCCAGTCGTCGGGCAATCCACCGACTGGAGCCACCGTGAGCCAATTCCGTTGAGCCAGAGCTTCTGTGGAGTAGGACAATGCCATCCCCACCCTCGGCCGAACCTATCACCGCCCATACCTTGATGGCACCATGCGCCTGCTCCGACTGTCGCCGTCGTACGCTGCTAGACTACCATAGCCATTCCCAAGCTGCACCAGCCCTCGAGGTAACTTTCTGTCCACCTCTAGATGCTCCCAGTCCAAGCACTTGCTTAGAAATGTAGTAGATCGTCGTAACCACCTCTCCTTCTGCCACCACCCATGGTCGCCGCCGACCACCACCGCCAGCAGATTGGTCGGCGAGACTACCCCCGTCCATGCAGTCAGATATGAGCATTCTATTTTTGAAATGCTCACGTTCGACCGCCACCTCCATCGCCGATGGTGAGCCCCTCCCATTGTCGGCCAGAGAGAGGTGGGAGTCCGGGATTAACGAAGATGGCCATTCGAACGGTCCGAACGTTCTCCTTCAAATGATTGGACAAATCTGAATGATCCCCCACTTGGTCAAACAGTGCACATGTCTTAGCCATTCGGATAGTCCAAACCTTCCCGGTTGATCTAAGCGCTCATTCGTTAATCAGACGGCTCGTGCACCCCTCCCATTCGGACAGTCTGAACCTTTTCGTTCGATCGGATAGTTCGAACGATCTCTCAATTGATCAGGTAGTGCGCGTGTCTCCACTGTATAATGTTCGGACGGTTTGAACCCGTGTGGGCGATCTGAGCGGCCCATCGCTGATCGGACAGCTCATGCGTCTCTATCGTTGGATGGTCCGAACCCTTCATTTGGGTAATTGGGTGGTCCCTCACTAATTGGACGGCTCTCGCACCCCACTCATTCGGATGGTCCGAATACTCTCAATTGTTTGAACTGATCCGAACATAACCAAGCCCACCTGTCAGCGAGAGATCTCACTCCCCTCTCTCATTTTTCGGATTTAATTTAAACAGAGAATTTTAAAAAGGCATAACTCACTCATATTAACTCCAAATTTGATGAAATAAATTTCTAAATTCATCTAAATTCAAGATCTAACTAATGGAATCAAAACCAAGAACTTTGGATCTCATTTAATTTTTCTTTTTTGTGAATTTATTTGGTTTACTGATTTTTATCCAAATTTTCGTGCATCGTAAAATAGCGTACGAAGCTCAGGAAGAGGAAGCAGAAGTTGAAGCAAGTCAGGACCAGCAAGACCAAGCCCACTGTGACCAAGGCGTGTCAATCCTTTGATCATGTTGAACCGACATTTTCAGTAAGTTATTTCTGTTTAAATTATCAAATTACATGCCGATATTTTATATGCAAATCTATGATTGTTTTAAGATGTTAGTTACATTCCCACTATTGAACTTGTTAGTACTACATTCCTTTGAGATATTCTAAATATTTGAACCTTGTTTCCATAGTAAAAAAAATTTTAATGATAAAAAGGGTCAGATATTTTGAAAAGTTACTGTGATGATCTACTTAACCACACGACTAAGAAATCGTGTGGGGCAACGAGCAGATTGTCTCTTGTGGTGAAAGTGTACAAACTCTGCAGAGTCAAAACTATTCGAACAGCTGTGCCCACGGTCATGAGAGGGCATGGGAACTTAACTTGAGATAGTTCTTTTTCAAAAACTTTATGGGAGGGAATGGATAATGGTAGGCTACATGAAGCTCTGGTTTGATGTTGTCCTAAGTGTTGTCCCAGTAGTAAGGTAGGCGGTTATGACGCTGAAAGAAAAGCATAATGGATACTATATTACACTCTTTGATTACAACTAACATGTCTTAGTTCAAACTGCTAGGTTGAGGTTTCTATTTGCCTTGTCCCCAAAAAAGGCAATTTATGGCAAATAAAACAATCTCAGCCTTCCTTGGATAAGACATGTATGTTATTTAATTGCATCCTATGTATTGGCTCAAGAGCACGATGGTTTGTAGTTACCCTCGCATTACCAAAAACCAGGAAATCAGGACCACTATGCATATGAAGATGCTCCTGCCACGGAAGGGTGAACCGATGAAGGGAATTAGAAGTCGTTATCAAGCTTGGGTCCTAGGCAAATAGACGCGATGGGGATGTGTGCCCAGTTACTATCTAGACTTAGATAATAGCCGTTACACCCATTTACCCCTAGTCGCTTGCCTGTGGCTAATGGTTCTACCTTGTTCGTGCTTTTTGCTGCTATCTTTTGTATTCTAACCATTTGGCTTGACTGGCCTTTATGTAAAATTGACACTCGATGTGGTGTATTTTAACTCTGTTGTGTAATATTTTAGTTTAGTCTACTTCATATGATGTATGACTTGAGGCAACAATGTATCTGTGAGTACTATCTACTGATCTAGGGAATAGTGCGGCGAAATTACAGAGGATTCTGGGTTGAAAAACTCGGGTCCAACAGTTAGTAATTTTGAAAAATGATAAATTATCTACTGAATATATAAAAGTAAATCTTTACTATTTGCACTCATTTCTTGCACTTGAAATTATTTACCAGTAGTAAGCATGTAGAAAATAACATGAATATTGTAGGACTTTAGGTATCACTAAGTGGATATTCGCTCAACCCGAATGGCTGTAATTGTATTACCTAGGCTTATTTTATTTTTATACAGTCATACCGCTATTAAGCCTAACACTGACGTAGCTGTACTCTTTTGTTGCTGAAAGGTAAAAATTTTATAGTTTATGAGGTATTGCCTTTACTCTACTATGAAGAACGACTATATAATTTAGATCGATCCGTTGGGCCTAAGGGTCTTCTCTGAAAGGATGGTCAAACATGTAAAATGTTACTGGTGTCCCTATAGATACTTTGCTAGGATCTACTTGTTTTTAGGACTAGAAGTCTACATGCGAGTATTATTCCGACTTGCACCATATTGTCTCTGAACTAAGTTTAGGTAACTCGTATGTTACTAATAAATAGGTGTATTCAATAACAAGAATATATCTACGGTGAACAATATAGAGACCAGTACCATTCTCCTAGTTATCCCTTAGCTTTATTTAGATGTTATTTTCCTACATAAGTAGCATCAATAGTATAGATATAATTCCAATTGAGTTTGATCTTGCTCATGAGGAGCAACTTTTATCTTTTGCTTTAGACTAAAATTATGCATTAGATAATTATTTTTCAGCTGCCATAAATATATTTGGTCTAAGTTATTGTGTTAAAACCTTACCCCTGCTAAACGGTTGTTTAATAGAACACTTTGCCTGTAGCATATCTTACCTATAGTAAAATACGTAATCACTATTACAAAAGAGGCTATACTAGATGCTTACATAACAGACGGTTCCCATGAGCCGTTTGTGATGTAATTATCATAGACGATTCATACGAATAACCGTCTGTGGTATTTTCACAGACAGTTATTCATACGAACCATCTGTGATAATGCAAGACATCATACATAGTTGTTACTAATAACCGTTATTACTAATAATCGTCTGTGATGTATATCACAGATAATTCGTACTAATAACCATCTGTGATACTTCACAGACGGTTTGTATTGTGATAATAAAGTTATCACAAATGATTTATGTTAAAAACCGTCTGTGATATATTTCCCACCTCGTAATCCGCTAAAATTTCATAATCTTCTGCTTGAGCCTGAGTAGCATTTCATTCCGAGACACTTTTAGTAAAACGGATATTACTTTTGCATACAATGTCCGTTTTCATTGTTCTTATACTTGTTGAAAAGCTAATGATGAGCTTGATCCAAAAAAATGATCAGTTTTCACCTGTCACCCTCTAAGACCCCCAAAATCGGCCATGTTTGGCTCCAAATTTGTGTCGCAAGTTTTTTGTTTCTATTTTGTCAAAAGTTTCGATCTTCCCTTTGGAATTTGAGGTTTGTCTCAACTGCAAAGTTGTAGATCTCGTTGAAACCTTTCAAATGAGCATATATAAGCCAAATAAAACTTTACTATTTTTTCTTTTTAGACTAGTTGTTTACATTGCGCTGATATATTATCTTCTACCGTCTGGCCATTATCTCTGGCAGTTTTTAATAACAAACATCTGGGATATCACTTGTTATCATAGATAGTTTTTGTTAAGAACCGTCTGTGATATCTATATCACGGACGGTTTGTAATCCAAACTGTCTGTGATAAGCCCTGCCACATCACCGATCAGTGGCATTTCCCCTAGGATACCGATCTCACCCGTACATTCTCTCCGCATCGAACGGCAGGCACCAGTTTTCTCCCCACCTCTGACATCTATTAATCCCCCTCTCCCTACTCCAAGAACTAATACCACCAGTACTACTCCAACTCATTTGTGTGTGGAAAGGGAGGGAAGATGTTTGGTTCAGTAAGGGTGACTGAAAATTAGCTTGAAGCAAGATGGAAACAAAGAAGGCAATGGCAGATCCGACTATTCTGGTCATCGAAATCGGCAGGGGGCTTCCACTTCTTACATCCTAAAAGTGTGACATTTTATTGATTTTAGCATGGAAACTGAAAATGGTGTTTGTTGCCTTTATGTTTCTGCTGCTTGGAATTTTCCCTCTCCACTTATTTTAGATTGTAGTTTAATGAAGGATGTGTAAGTTAGCTTGTGTTAGCCTGAAGTTTCTTGTATTGTAAGCATATTTCTAAATCTATAACTATGAATTTGTAAGTATCCTCTTGTGTATACAGTGCTATATGTAATTCAGATCTAAAATTCAAATTCAAGTACGTTGTTTCGCTTTTAGAGGGCATGGCATGGCTAGCATTTCCTGAAGCTAGCTGAAAAATAATACAAATTTATGGTACTATCATAGACAGCTTTATGGTATAAATCGTCTGTGAAGTTGTATCACAGATGGGTGCCATCAAAAATCGTCTGTGATATATAGGTATCAAAGATGGTTCGAGACAATAACCATCTATGATATGTCTCTCATCACAAATGGTTCTTATTCTAAACCGTTTGTGATATGTCCTGATCACAAATGGTTTGTGATTAGAATCGTCTGTGATATTATGCCTTCACAGACGGTTTGTGGTTAGAACCGTATGTGATATTATGCCTTTACAGATAGTTCTAGTTTTGAACTGTCTGTGTTGTGATTATCAGAGACGGCTCATAACCCGTCTGTGGTAATCTTCGACTATCACTGACCCATTGATTCAAATAGTTCAAGGAATCATCTGTGATAACAGTTCCGAACCATCTGTGACGACCCTTTTTGTAGTAGTGAATCAAGCATGAAATAAAATTTGTAAATATTGTGCTTGACATTTGAAAGAACTGATGTGTTTCAGTTCACTAGTTCTTTATACATTACATGCCCAAATGGCAATAGAAAAATTGTTCTTCTCAAAGACACAGAAATCTAGTCAAATGTTAAATCTCAGAAGGATCACCTTGATTAGAACACACTATGAAAATCAAATAAGTACGAAATAACTTACACCCAAAGACTTGAAGTCGTGTGTGTGTGTGTGTGTGTCTATATATATATATATATATATATATATATATATATATATATATATATATATATATATATATATATATATATATATATATATATATATCCCCATATTCCATATTAGAAAGTATATGTCAGTTTTGCGCAAATAAAATTTTACTCTTGAAGTAGTATAATAGCAATTTATTGCTAAGACTCTAGGATAATTGAAAGCAAATGCTAGAAGTAGGCACATTCACTCATAATTTTATAGTTGACGTGAAAAGTGGGAGGAGTTTGGGCATATGAGATATATTCAAACCTTCGAGGCATGAGAGTGATGGCAAGCATAGTGGCATATCCTAGGTAAAATCTAAAAGCAAATAGCTTAAAGGTATAAACAATCTAGTTAATTTGAGAGATAATTGAAGCTGCTATCGAAACTGTTGGCAAATAAAAATCATTGAAACCTTCGAAGGGTAATGATTTGTCCCCGGTAATATGTTAGTCACCGGCATGCGACCACATAAATATGAATTACATAGTAGCATGAAACTGCTACACATATGCCACTGAAATCTATAGCCATTTGCTTGAAGAAAATACAACTCTCAAAATTCTAGATAACCTATTAGATTTTGATGTTCCTGAATGATTTAAATTTGTCATACTTATTTGGCATAATAAATTATAACATGCATATAAATTACCTCCCAATTAATGACATATGTTTCTGGCGAATAATTGTTCCATTTGAGAGGTTAAACTAGAATTATATTCTAGCAGAATATATTATCTTCCATGCAGATTAATCGATGGTCATATTTTATGTAGTAGTATAATATTTATGCTGTTGAGAGCATCTTGTAGATGTATATTATGCTGTCAAAATATAATATTCTTGACCAGATCAAAACATGTTGCATTAACACAAAACTTAAAGTTTGAGTGATCTAAATTTTAAATTAGAAGTATCAGTAATTACATTATAATATTAGACAATATATCAGAAGCCGAAATAGTTCAGCTATCGCAGATTAATAACCCACCAGATGTTTGAGATAATTGACCAGTAGTAGAGATGTGCAGTTTTCATGCCACTACATTAATAAAAGTCTAACTCACTACATTAAGAAAAAACACAATCAAGGATTAGTGCATGTTAGAAGAATCAATCATTTCTCATATAATATCACCACCATAGCATACACCATTTGGACCACCACCAGTAGCTGGGATCAGATTAAATATGAAATCTCACCAATCAGGTGTCTTTACTAAGGAGATTTTGAGGTATGCTATTAAGTAAGATCAAATCTCAGCATCAGGGGAAGAGAAATGCCCAAAATTTTTGAATGTCGTGATATTTTTCTGGAGAAAGATTTTTAGTATAAAGTTCATGCACTAACCAAGCTAAATTTAAGTTTAGTTGATACTCCTGTATGCTAGAAGCAGAGAGACTGACAAATTTCTTTTTCATTGCATGGAGGAGTTAGATAGTATTTATTTGAAGTAAATGCATTGCTAAGTTTGGAATACCCCGGATTAAATAGTATATCTATCTTTGCGAAGTTGATTTATTGGTCAGTGATCTAAGGTCTACAGGGACGCATGTGGATCCATGGTCTTATGACACTAGTCAAAATAATTGTTAAATACTCCTTAAATACTCTAGAAGAGAACTTATCTTGAAGGTGAAATACCTCATGAAGAGGCTCATCTTGAAGATGAAAACCCCAGTAATAAGACACGTGCCCATATTACAATACTAGAGAACACGGAACAACTAGTAAGTTTTCGTTTGAAAAATGACAAAGATTTGGTTAAACATTAAAATGCACTCAATTATGTGGATATTTGGAGAACAGTTATCAACAACTAGTTTACCTCTAAAATTGCTAGGGTTTCTCATATTAAAATATAAATCCAAAACCAAAGTCCATGGCCGAGCATCTGATGTGTTCATATTGGGTAAAAATAAAAGAAAGCAATTGAGGCCGCACCATAATATCGCAAATGAAAGTGTTGGAACATTTTTGTTTAGACTTGATGAGTCATTATGAAATTATGAGGTGGTGAAAGTGATGGGTGAAGAATTCCTGTAGAGATCAATATTCTCCTGCTATGAATGAAATAATGTTCGTTATATAATAACTCTGGCATATGACATGAATAACATATGCAGTTATCGGATTCTAAAAGTCCTTGATGGGATCTCTGAAGGGACTTAAAGCTCGATCCTTGAAGGACTCGGTGTTTCAAAAAAAAAAGTAAATTGCAATATGTATATATTTATATAAAACTCATTCCTCAAAAACTCTTACTCGAAGAAAGAGTGTCTCCTGGAAGAGAAAACATTTCCTAGAAAAGAGAACATCTCTCTAAAGAG
This sequence comes from Melocanna baccifera, assembly GCA_036346265.1. Lineage (NCBI taxonomy): Eukaryota > Viridiplantae > Streptophyta > Magnoliopsida > Poales > Poaceae > Melocanna > Melocanna baccifera. The sequence goes on along the minus strand of CM070689.1, from coordinate 11,823,285 downwards.
AAATTAAATCACTAGATGATCGAAAATGCACCAACAATTATGCGATTCCTAGAAGTGGATAAGGACCTATCCAAGACCCGAGGGAATGGAATGAGGAAACTAAAAACTAGAAGTGCGCCACATAAGCACACATGAAGTGCATCTCCTACCAGAAGCTGATGGAGTGATAATATCCTCTACTACCATGAATGTATCATATATATTGGTGTTAATGGAAAATTTATTAATCCTCTAAGTGCCAAAATTAAGACTGGTTATATTGATTATGTGGCGGTATGTAACATCCCAAATTTTTTGTGCAGTTTATTTAAATTTTCTGGAGTTAATTTGGATTTTTTGGTTTTTATTTCAAGCCTTGGTATGAGAAAAATTTAATTTTCTATGTTATAAAGGTCAAAATAAATGTATTACAATTTTCCTGAGTCATTTATATATTTTTACAAATTTTCAGAATTTTCTAGAACTCAAAAACTCACTTTTAAGGCTACTTTGTGTTTTTACAAAAAACAAATAAATACTTTCGTAGTCCCCGCCCCTTTCCTTCCTCCTCGCGCCGTCCCCACTGCCATTAATGCCCGAAATCGGAGCTTTGAAAGCTTCGGTTTTCTTCCGTCTCTCCCACCTGCACTAGCACCCAATTACTCTGCCATGTCCACCGCACCCAAATTGGCGTTTTCCTTGCCGTTTAAACCCCTAATTACCGGTGCATTCAAGTTGTGCGGCCGTTTTCAAATCGGCAAAGCCGTTACCGCCGAGCGCTGCCTCCCTGCCTACAAAAAGCCTTCCCCAAGCACCCCCTCCTCACACTGCCTCCCCCTAGCTCTCCAATTTGGGTATTTGAGCCCTCGAAGCCTCCCCACGCCCATTCTCCTCCGCCAGCCTCAGACAAACTTCGACGAGCAATTCCGGCAAAGACAGTCCTTCTCCCTCCTCAACAACGCCACCGTCACATTGCTCGTGCCTCGGCAATCAACAGCCCCCTCTTCCCCGAGCGTTTACGCCCCAGAAGCGCCCCGCCACCGATCGACCTCCCTCCGCCGCCACTCCTCGCCACCGACAGCCTTTTCTGATCATCCTCGGGCCCCGTGACTGGTACCAAAACACTCTCCGCGCCTTCCTCTATCTTTTAGTGCACTTGTCGAGTGCCGCCGTTCACCGGAACTCCGGCGACCATCGGTCCTAGTGCGCCCCTCCTCTAGCCGATGAGCCACGTTAGCAGGCGCACCAACGTGGCATCCGACGTGGCCGCCAACGAAATGCCACGCACGCCTCAGCCTCGCCACATCAGCGCCACCGCATGCCTCACCGAATCTTTTTCTTTTTTCTTTTTATTTAATCTTTTGGAAGCCATAACTTTTTCATTTTAATTTCGATTGGACCCGTTCAAATTTCTAATTTTTTCTAAAATCATGAACTATCCATTTCTGGTCTCTTTTTGAATTTTATTTGAATTTGAATTTGGTTCTTCGCGTATAGATTTTGACGATTCAGGAGAGTTTGATTTCGACGACGTTTCGCAGCAGAACTTCGAGCAAGGCAATTACACCATTGACCATATTGTCCCTACTATTTTAAATAATTTATGTTGTTTTACTGTATATGCATGCGTAATTTTATTCAGCTGTAATTTAAAGACGGTTTAAATTTTAGTTATACCTATGTTCCATTGTTTATGGCCAAATTTGGACTTCGTCATCACATGCCTTGTGCCCTAGATAAAAACTAGTTGGTACAGTAGTATTGACTAGAAAATTTAGTGAATTGCTTAGCCTGGCTTAGAATGATTTAGGTGGGATCAAATATTTCACATAAAATGATGATTCTTAAAATGTATTCTTGACTGCGGTGAGTCAAGGATATTTTATGGAATGGTTTAAAAATGAAAATAGAAAACTTTATTTTTAAATTTTAGTGTTGCTTTTTCGCACAACTGCCCTATTAAGCCTTCCTTTGTCAATCCCTATGCATGCATTCATTCTGTTATATTCCCTGGTGTAACTTGTGGAGTACTTTGAAGTGCTCACCTTGTTTAAATCTGTTGCCAGAGTACGACTCCGATGATTACGACGAGAACTTCGATGAGTAGGCCGCGTCTTACAGTTATTCGTCTATGGGCAGGCAGGATGGACTGGTCTCCTGCTGTTATTTCCACTGCTTTTATTTCAGTTGGCCATGAGCCATTTATTGTAAAACCTGGCCATAAGGCCCGTACCTTTGCTTAATAATATTTTATAGTTGTTATGCATGATATGTATCCCTGTTAAACCTGTGTGCACTAGCTTTTCCTAGGATAGTGCGATTTACAGAGGGACTTGGAGTTGTTGTTCCTAATCCCGACAGAGATGGTATCAGAGCATTAATAACCTTAAGACGTGACCGTAGATAGAATAGAAAGGAACCCATCTTAAGGACATATTTTGATAAGTAAAAATATTTTGAATATCTTCACTTCTTAACTCAGTCTTTTGAAAATTGTTTACTAACTCTCCTCCCCTTTTCAAAATTTTAGATGGAGCGTCCTACCCGTGTCACCCATGGAGTCTTAGCCGGACACCTAGCCGACTGCCTTTTGAGCCTGCTGCGAGAGCTGAACTTCCGACCTCACCCCCTTTATCAAGGATACTCGGGCCAGTATGGAGATCAAGACCGTTGGAGGGTCGAAGTGAGGATCTTCACTAACTTTAGAGATGAAGTAGCTATCCACACCTTTGATGCCCCTATACCACGAGAAACTTTTCTCGCTGGTGTCCAAGATGTAGCTCTCGAAGCCATTCGACAACTGAGGGACATCTACGCGCTGGAACTTCAATGCACCACTTTCCGCTACTACCCCATGAAGCTTCCTGTCAGTCTTGACAGCCACTTCTCGTCCACGGACTATGAGAATAACCCTCGACTCGTCCAGCAGATGCAGTTCACTAAGTCCATGGACTATATGTACCAGTCCACCTTGGACGAGTTGAACTCCATGGCACAAAAGCTCTGCGCAGCAGAGGAAGAGCTGGCCAACTATCGTGCAGCGGACAAGGATTCCACTACCTCAGAACCACACCCGAAGAAGCTTAAGCGTAGCACCAGTGTCTAGGAGCCATAAGAATAAGTTATGAGATGTTACTTGTGAGTTGTTGTTCCTAAATCTCGCATCACCATAGAAAGATATGGATGGCCGATCAAAAGGTTAACCCAGGGGGTTATCCTAAATCTCGCATCACCCCTCCGCAAGTGAACAAGTGTAACACCCCAGGATCCACATCACCCTAGGATGCCACTAAACCACTCTACAGCTAGTCAATTTACAAGATAACATAAACTGGCAATAATTTCTGAATCATGATAAGCTAAGCGGAAGCATACTAAAGCAAGGCATTGGAATACTATTAATTAAAGAATAACTACTAAAAAGTTTAAACAATTAAAATAAACCACTGTCTAGCATTATTACTTTGAAACAAACATCAATAAGGAAAATAAATCCATGATTAAGACTACCCAACTATTACAACATTAATCATGATATGATGTGTGACAGTGATGTGCCGCTCTACCCTTCCCATGCATACTCGAGAATCACCTGGAGAGGGGGGGAAAAGCAAGAGTGAGATAAAAATCTCAGCAAGCAAACTGTTTAACAAGCTAATTAAGCTACAATATTGTTAAGCATCATTATTCATTTTCCACAATAACCACAATTATTGTCTTAACCACATTTACTACCATCAATAATAAATCATTAGCAAATAAATCTTAATTGTCTACTTCACATCCTCAACCACTACCATAACCAATCAGAGTAAAGCATTAACATGTTTTTCCTCACTTTTTTTATTGTTTCTCGCATCCACAACTGATATCAACACAGTTACCATAAGAGAAAAGATTCTCGTACCACAATCTCAACCCCTATCATACCACAAGGGGTGAACCTCATTCCATGACCACAACCACATTCCTCATACCGCAAGTGACTCTCATGAGCCAAATCCACATCACAACTATGAAGTTGTTTTTATTTGCAAAATAACTTCAGCATAATATATTACATAAAAATGTATATGATCTTCCCACAATGCAATGCATATGAATGCTCATGCTCCACTTCACCCTTACCCAACAAGGTAAGAGTGTGCATCGTACTACGACAATGTACGATGCTGTACCAGTACGGTCGCGGCTATAAGCGGCGACATCCACAATGCAAATGTCATAACATGTTATGAATGATATGATAATCATAAACCACAAGAATCTAACCACGAAGATTAGCAACATAATCATCATGAATACTTTCTCAATATCCACATGCATCTCATTAAGCACAATGCCAAAGCTTCATAAGATCATTACCACATAACCCACAATTTATTTATCAAGAATACTTCCACCACAACCACAAATATTCACTAAGAATACTGCCACTTAGGCCACAATATATATTCATAAAGATTACTACCCCACAACTACACTTGTTTCATCAAGAACAATTCCACATACCCACTATTAACCATCAAGATCATAAACTATTGAATTCTTAAAGTAGTTCCACATGAACCACGTTAAGAAGGCATGTAACAATGGCATGGACACTCAAATTAAGAGAAATACTTAATGTGAAGGTAGAATAATTAACAAGTCAAACATGTAGCACAACCGCTACGTTTACTTGCCTCTACCGTTGAAGCGAAGCAAATCACGTGCATTCATGAAGCAACACCACCTGTTCAAAAGGTACCTCTCAGCACACATTACAACAATAAAAATACAACTCTTGAAGAAAAGATATCGCTAAGCCCCAAAATCCCACAACATCCTTCCCCGTGTAACGGTTCTACAATCTTTCTACTGCAGTGGCGCTGCTTAATATTTTCTATCTTTAAAAATATAACACTAATCATCACAAAAGATGTATATCTAGATTCCTCACTTGAATATCTACACTTTTCATATAGATCACATATTTTTATTTTGTCATTAACAAGGTGATATCTAATACACAAAACAGAGGATGTCCTCTGTTCTGAAAGTCTGGACAGCCGACTTGTAATGCATCCCCAGAACAGATAAAGGCTCTAAAAATTTTGGTTCTTTTACAAAAGCTAGATTACTGAATTCTCTACAACTTTCTCAATGGTGGACAAAAATATAAAAATCATCTTCTGTCCCTAATTCCCATCTGAACAGCGGTCTGTCCCTGTCTGTGCCTCTGACAGATAGCGAGATTCCAGACCCTGTTATGCCTAAAGTACAGAGCCAAAAATTCTGAAAAAACTACAGTAGATGCGTATCGTCGTTCTCTACGTTTTTCCTTTTGGGGAGATCCTCGGGAAAAATCATTTTAGGGGTTAAAACTGTATGAACAGTAACATCACGCGATTTGATCTACAGACAATGAATCAGGATTCTCTAATCGGGGGTTCTAAATTCTAATCCCCACCAAAATCTTGGACTAAGAACCCTAAAAACAGCAGAAAACTGAGGAAATTGGGGAGATAAATAATTACCTAGCCTTGGGATCACACCCTTTTTCTCTCCTCCTCTTCCCCTTCCTCTCTTCCTTCCCTTTCTTCTCTTCTCCTTCTTCTCCTTCTCCTTCTTGGTTTTCTTCTTGCACCAACAGGGCAACACTAGAGGGGAGAGAGGGGGCATAAGGGAGCTGTGTGTGGCGGCTTGGGGTGGGAAAAGGGGGAGGGAGGGCTCCCCAAGGGGTTTATAAAGGGGGTGCTAGGGTTTGAGAGGGGGTATGGGCCCCCGTTTGGACTGGCTGGCCCAAAATGGCTGGCCCACCCCTCCGAACAGCCCAAAATCTCTCAATTAATTATTTTAATTCTTTTTTATTATTTTAGACTATTCTAAAGAATTTATTTTCACCTCCCGTGATTTACCAAAGATCCGGGCGACTCCGCGATTAATTTAGAAACCGACGCCGAAACGACGTTCGGGATATTAGAACAAGGTCAGGCCGCAAGGCAGCAACTTCAAGCCTCAGTCAAGCAAGTTCGGGCCAGCAACTAGCCGCTCAACTTTTTAGGCAGCCTCCCGCAGTTTCAGGCCAACCGTACTCCTGCTACCGGTGGTCAAGTTCAGAAGAGCAGCCCCTCTTCAGATGGAGTGACCTGTTTCTGCTGCAAGGAAACAGTGCACTATGCTAAGGCTTGCCCCAAGAAGATCCAAGCTGCGGCTAGCTCAGGGGCATCAGGAAGCCAGACCCAGGGGCAGCCACTGCAGAAGCTGCATAACTTTGTCAAGGGTCGAGTGAACCACGTGACTGCTGAGAAAGCTCAGGCTGCACTGGACGTCGTACTAGGTATGTTCCTTGTAAACTCGGTACCAACATTCGTTCTTTTTGATTCTGGAGCTTCACATTCTTTTGTGTCAAAAGCTTTTGTAGATAAGTGTGGGTTGGACATGGTTACCCTTAGCAACCCTATGATAGTCCACTCCCTTGGAGTAGAAATGAGAGCAGTGACTCTATGCCCAAAAGTAGAGTTGCTTATAGATGAGACTCTATTCCTAGCAGACCTTCTGGTTTTGGAATCGCAAGGGTTGGATGTAATTCTTAGAATGAATTGGTTAGCAAAAATAAGGGCCAAATCAATTGTGCTACCCGATCCATCACCCTCAGCAATGACCAAGGGATAGAAGTTGTCTTTTCCCCTGAAATCCCTGCAGAAGAAGAGTGTGCTCTCCATCACCTCCAAGCCTTGGAAGAAGTACCTGTGGTGCAGGAATACCTAGAAGGATTTCCCAAAGAGTTACCTGGAATGCCACTGGATAGGGAAATCGAGTTTGTGATTGACCTAGTCCCAAGCACCACCCCTATTTCTAAGAGACTATATCGGATGCTAGCTAATGAGTTAGCTGAGCTGAAAAAGCATCTTCAAGAACTGGAAGATAAGGGCTATATTCGTCCCAGTTCATCACCATGGGGAGCACCTGTCCTGTTCGTCAAGAAGAAGGATGGAAGTATGAGGCTATGTGTGGATTACAGAGCACTCAATGATATAACCATCAAGAATGAGTACCCTCTGCCCAGGATCGATGACTTGTTTGACCAGTTGAAGGGAGCTGGTGTATTCTCCAAGATAGATTTGCGGTTAGGATATCATCAGTTGAAGATTCGTGAGAAAGATATTCTCAAGACTGCCTTCTCCACACGATATAGGCATTACGAGTTCACTATCATGTCATTTGGACTGACCAATGCCCCTGCCTATTTCATGAGCATGGTGAACAGTGTATTTATGAAATACTTGGACAAGTTTGTGGTGATCTTCATCGATGACATCCTCATCTACTCCAAGAATAAAGAAGAGCATGAGCAACATCTCCGGATAACCCTAGAAAAGCTTTGGAAGCATTAGCTTTATGCCAAATTCAGTAAATATGAATTTTGGCTAAAGGAGGTTGCTTTTCTAGGGCATATTGTGACAGTCGAAGGAATTGCTATGGATTCTTCCAAGATAGAAGCAGTGATGGAATGGAAGCAACCCAAGTTAGTGACGAAAGTCAGGAGCTTTCTTAGACTTGCAGGGTACTACCGTCGATTTATAGCTGGATTCTCAAAGTTAGCCAAGCCAATGACTCAGTTGTTAAAGAAGGAAAATAAGTTCGAATGGACGTAGGCCTGTGAATAGAGTTTCCAAGTCTTTAAGAAAAGACTAGTCTCAGCACCCGTGCTTGTTCTGCCGGATGTGCACAAAGACTTTGAGGTTTTCTATGATGCCTCCCGTCTTGGCCTAGGCTGTGTCTTGATGCAGGAAGGCAAAGTGGTAGCCTATACATCGCACCAAATAAGGCATCATGAGTGCTATTATCCCACTTATGATTTGGAGTTAGCAGTCGTAGTGCATGCTTTAAAGATATGGCGCCACTATCTTATCGGTAATCGTTGTGAAGTGTACACGGACCATAAGAGCCTGAAGTATATCTTCACTCAAGCCGAGCTCAACCTGAGACAACGAAGATGGTTAGAATTGATCAAGGATTATGATATTGGGATACACTACCACCCAGGAAAAGCAAATGTCGTGGTCGATGTCTTGAGCAGGAAGTCGTATGCTAATGCTGTCATATCGGAAGAAGATCAGACCCGACTTCAGGAGAGAGTCGCCCGTCTAAGTCTAAATTCAGTAGATCAGAGTGTTCTCACAGCGTTGGAAATTCAACCAGCTTTATCTGATCAGATCAAGGAAGCGCAAAAAGTTGACAAGGATATTCAGGAAATAAGAAAGAACATGAGAAGAGGCAAAGCACCAAGATTCAGTGAAGATGAGCATGGTACTGTCCGATTTGAGAACCACATCTGTGTGCCAAATAATCAGAAAATCAATAACCTGATCCTCAAAGAAGCCCATAAAACTCCTTACTCAATTCACCCAGGTCGTACCAAGATGTACCAGGACTTGAGGGAAAGATACTGGTGGGTCAGTATGAAAAGAGAAATAGCAGAGTTTATTCAAGCCTATGACACCTGTCAGAGAGTTAAGGCAGAACATCAGAGGCCTGCTGGACTTTTGTAGCCATTACCAGTACCTGATTGGAAGTGGGAAGAAATCGGTATGGATTTCATAACCGGACTTCCGAGAACTAAATTGGGTTATGATTCGATTTGGGTAGTCATTGTCCGATTAACTAAAGTGGCTCACTTCATACCAGTCAAGACCACTTACTCTGGAAGTAAGTTAGCTGAGTTGTACATGTCTCGAATTGTGTGCCTACATGGAGTTACCAAGAAGATAGTGTCAGATTGAGGTAGCCAGTTCACTTCTCGATTTTGGCAGAAACTGCATGAAGAGTTAGGGAGTAATCTTAGTTTCAGTACAGCTTACCACCCCCAGACAAATGGACAAACAAAGTGAGTAAATCAAGTGCTACAGGATATGTTAAGGGCTTGTACTATGGATTTTAGAAATATTTGGGACCGCTCATTGCCCTATGCTGAGTTCTCATACAACAACAACTACTAAGCCAGTCTGCAGATGGCACCTTTTGAAGCCTTGTATGGTAGAAAGTTCAGAACACCCTTGCTTTGGGAGCAGCCAGAAGAACCATGGGAGTCTGGGCCCAACCTACTTCAGGATGCTGAAGAAAAAGTAAGAAAGATTAAAGACAGACTGAAGATAGCCTAATCTCGATAGAAGAGCTATGCGGACAACCGTCGACGAGACTTGACCTTTGAGGTCGGGGACTACGTCTATCTCAAAGTATCCCCAGTCAGAGGAGTCAAGAGGTTTCAAGTCAGAGAAAAACTCGCACCAAGATTTGTGAGACCTTTCAAAAGCTTGGGCCGAAGAGGTGAAGTTGCTTATCAGTTGGAGCTGCCGTCAAGCATGTCGAGAGTGCACAACGTCTTCCACGTCTCTCAGCTAAAGAAGTGCCTCCGAGTACCCACAGAGTAAGCTGCGTTGGAAACCTTGGATCTTCCTGCCTCCGAGTACCCATAGAGTAAGCTGCGTTGAAAACCTTGGATCTTCAGGAAGATCTCACCTATCAGGAGCAACCGATCAAGATTCTTGAGACAGTAGAGCGTCAGACCAGAAGGAACACCATTAGATTTTGCAAGGTTCAGTGGAGCAACCACATCGAAGATGAAGCCACTTGGGAGTGATAAGAGGACCTGAAGGCTAACCAACCCCATCTCTTCTGCTAGCCGGTTCAAATCTCGAGAGCGAGATTTCTTTTAAGGGGGGGTAGGATTGTAACAACCCAAATTTTTTGTGCAGTTTATTTAACTTTTCTGGAGTTAATTTGGATTTTTTGGTTTTTTTTCAAGCCTTGGTATGAGAAAATTTAATTTTCTATGTTATAAAGGTCAAAATAAATGTATAACAATTTTCCTAAATCATTTATGTATTTTTGACATTTTCAGAATTTTCTAGAATTCAAAAACTCACTTTAAAGGCTACTTTGTGTTTTTACAAAAAACTAAATACTTTCATAAGTCAAAAATATTTTTATTAAGTCTAGAATAGTTCCAGAAGGTTCTCTGAATTTTTCTGGGATTTTTAGGATTTATTTGGTATTTTCTTGTGAATTTTAAAGCCTCCTAGCATTTCTAAAAAATCTGGAAAGGAAATTAAATCCAAAACCCCTTCGGACTGACACATGTCGCACATCGGAGCCGATCCCGCTGCCGGATCTAATCCCAGCCGTCCATCCTCACTTAAACCCTCTTCCCCGCTTTCCTTCTCTCTCTAGGCGACAAGTCTTGTGCATCGGGCCAATCCAGCCCCATCCGATCTAATCTCCGCCACTCCTTACCACTTACCTCTTCGCCCGCCATCCTCTTCCCTTCAGTTGACATGTGTCATGTGCAGGTTCAATCTCTTCCCTCGCCGATCCATCTCAGCCGCTAGTCGTAACTTACCCCTTCGGCCCTTGCGCGAACTACTCCGATCTGTTCTCGGTTAACCGATCGAATCTTGACCCTTCACATTCACTTACCGGTTTGCGCTAGATCTTGTGGTCCCACTCTATTTCCCTTGCCACTTGTCGCAGATCCGACCACCACCCTACCCCTTTCTCTTTTCTCTCTTCCGCTGATGCGAGGGGCCCGCCTATCAGATCCATCGTCCCCACCCCTTTCCTTCCTCCTTGCGCCGTCCCCGCTGCCATTAACGCTCGAAATTGAAGCTTTGTAAGCTTCGGTTTCCTTCCGTCTCTCCCGCACGCACTAGCACCCAATTACTCTCCCGTGTCCACCGCACCCAAATTGGCGTTTTCCTTCCCCTTTAAACCCCTAATTACCGGCGCATTCAAGTTGTGCAGCCGTTTTCAAATCGGCAAAGTCGTTACCGTCGAGCGCTGCCTCCCTGCCTATAAAAAGCCTTCCCTGAGCACCCCATCCTCATACCGCCTCCCTCTAGCTCTCCAATTCGGGTATTTGAGCCCTCGAAGCCTCCCCACGCCCATTCTCCTCCGCCGGCCTGAGACGAACTCCGACGAGCAATTCCAGCAAGGACAGTCCTTCTCCCTCCTCAACAACACCACCGTCACCTTGCTTGTGCCTCGGCGATCAATAGCCCTCTCTTCCCCAAGTGTTTAAGCCCCCGGAGCGCCCCACCACCGATCGACCTCCCTCCGCTGCCGCTCCTCGCCGCTGACAGCTTTCTCCAATCATCCTCGGGCCCTGCGACTGGTACCAAAACACTCCCGCGCCTTCCTCTGTCTTTTAGTGCACTCGTCGAGTGCCGCCGATCATTGGAACGCCGGCGACCATCGGTCCCCGTGCGCCCCTCCTCCGGTCGGCGAGCCATGTCAGCAGCAGCACCAACATGGCATCCAACGTGGCCGTCAATCAAACGCCACGCTTGCCTCAGCCTCAGCACATCAGCACCACCACATGCCGCACTGAATCCTGCGTCACATCACCCGCACTCCAGTCCGTGAGCTCAGTCCACCGTACACTGGGCCCACATGTCAGTCTCACCTTGGATTATTAAATTGCTAGGGCTGACGTCATGCTAACGTCACAAGCCCAAATTTTTGATTAAAATTAATTTGACCGAGATTATTAATGATTGCTAACATCATAATATTAGTTTTCCTTTACAAAATTAATTTGGTAAATTACCTACTGACATCATAAATACCTTTTCAGTTTAAAAATAATTCCAGAAACTAGCCTTTTTCTTTTTCTTTGTATTTAATCTTCCGGAAGCTATAACTTTTTCATTTTAACTCCGATTGGACCCGTTCAAATTTATAAATTTTTCTAAAATCATGAAATATCCATTTCTGGACTCTTTTTGAATTTTTTTATTTTATTTTATTTGAATTTTGTTCTTCGTGTATAGATTTTGACGATTCAGGAGAGTTTGATTTCGACGACGTTTCGCAGCAGGACTTCGAGCAAGGCAAGTTACACCCTTAACCATATTGTCCCTACTATTTTAAATAATTTATGTTGTTTTACTGTATATGCATACGTAATTTTATTTAGCTGTAATTTAAAGACGGTTTAAACTTTAGTTATACCTATGTTCCATTGTTTATGGCCAAATTTGGACTATGTCATCACATGTCTTGTCCCCTAGATAAAAACTAGTTGGTACAGTAGTATTGACTAGAACATTTAGTGAATTGCTTAGCCTGGCTTAGAATGATTTAAGTGGGATAAAATATTTCACATAAAATGATGATTCTTAAAATGCATTCTTGGCTTCGATGAGTCAAGGATATTTTACGGAATGGTTTAAAAATGAAAATAGAAAACTTTGGATTAGACTTAGGCTAGTGGTTAGGTGGTGAGGTGCCAGCATGCTATGTGTTTGGTGACACGTTGTCGATTGTCGAGCACGTGGGTATGTAGTTGAGCTTAAGTCAAGTTAAAGATCGTTTCTGTGAACTAATTTTACAAAGTCACCTCGTACTACCACAAGTCCAGTATGGGATGGACCTGACTAAGTAATTTGTAACATTCCAAATATAGATACGCTATAGGTTGAATATGACCGTGGCGTAGGCCGCAAGAAGTCTCACATGGCACAAGAGGAGGCTCTAACTCGTGGATTCGAGTTGTGGTGAAACCTTAGTGGAGGTGTGACTATTTTGGCTATGGAGCATTGTAACTGTCTTGTTGTGAACTCCTCGCCGCACACCTAAGGCAGTGTGTTAATCGCGTTGCTCAAGAGGGAGAAGACGTCTTGTGTTTAAAGTTGTACACCTCTGCAGAGTTTTAATCTATCCTGGATAGCCGTGTCCACGGTCATGGACATGCTGAGTAGAGTATTCACATATTAGATTTGGTTTTATAAAACTTGGTTTTGGACAAACAACATTGGTTTTGATAATGGTCCGGGTGGGATACCCGTGGTTAGGTTAGTGTAGGTCGAAGCCTACACTAATGTCAATACTTTGTTAAAGCATATTGTTTCATATGATGTATTAAAATTCAGCCTTTCATACTTACCTTATTATATTTAAATTTCAGTTTTGCTTTTTCGCACAATTGCCCTATTAAGCCTTCCTTTGTCAATCCCTATACATGCATTCATTCTGTTATATTCCCTGGTGTAACTTGTGGAGTACTTTGAAGTGCTCATCTTACTTAAATCTATTGCCAGAGTACGATTCCGATGATTACGGTGAGAACTTCGACGAATAGGCCATGTCTTACAGTCATTCGTTTGTGGGCAGGCAGGATGGGCTGTTCTCTTACTGTTATTTCCGCTGCTTTTATTTTAGTTGACCATGAGCTCTTTATTGTAAAATTTGGACATAAGGCCCGTACCTTTGCTTAATAATATTTTGTGATTGTTATACATGATATGTATCCCTGTTGAACCTGTGTGCGCTAGCTTTTCTTGGGATAATGCGATTTACATAGAGAGACTTGGAGTTGTTGTTTGTGAGACCCGGAAGTAGAAACTCCCAGACCCCCCTGTGTATTGCAGTACTAGTCCCAGATCAACGCTAGTACACACAGATAAACAGACAAAGTGATACATTGCCAACAACGCTTATTACAATAATAACTAAAATAAAGTCCTGGCCCAAGGCCTTACAATTTCGGTTCACCGAACCTCATACACAAAATAAAACAGCGGAAGCAAAATGTTCAGATAAACGGCCCATCAATCTGCCACAGGCAATTGACTTGAGCAACGAGTCCTAGTCCTCGGAAAGAATCCATCACGACCATAAGCGGAGCAGTGAGTCGTAGTCTCCTTCCTGAGCTTCAACCTCCTCTGAGAATTATTTGAAGTGTAGTATGTGAGTACATAAAGTACTCCACAAGTCTTGGGAAAGATGCATTAGATGCAAGGTTGAACAAAGGAAGACTATATGGCTCTTTTGCACAAATCAGCATTTTACTTCAAATTTATCTAACCTTTCTAAAAGCATTTTATTAAACATTAAATTTTCATAATCTGAAGTTTATCAAATACTTTAGTGAAGGTTACATCCACCATCACTGATCCATCGGCTATTTCCGCCAATATTCAAATTAAAGATTAAACCACCTGAACTGGTTACAACCACCAGACCAAAAATTACGAGAGTTCTATCCACTCTCTAATTTTTCAAAAACCTTTTCTTTTTAAATTCAAAGTCAAATCTCTACTATGTGAATGCATTCCTTGTCCGCCCTTGACCGTGGGCACAGCTATTCGAATAGTTTTATTACTCTGCAGAGTGTGTACAACTTTACCCACAAGAGATATATTATCCTAACAGTCAACATGCTTCCTTTGGCATGAGACCCAGATAAAATATCACAAAGCTTTTCACCTACTCTAGTATAGTTTTATATCACCCGCTGAGGTTTCACCGCTGAAGGGTTAAATCCACCACATTCAGAAGCCCCCTCTTGCGCCATGTGAGTGCGATGAAATCCACGCCCCTCACTTTGAGTAATCATAAATCCACGATACCCATTTTCCAATAGTGACACAAAACTAAACTATTATAGGTTAATTAGCTAGGTTGTACCCATTTTAACTTGTAGTTGTCTTGTTTTACTCAGTTGGACAAACACAAGGATCGGTCCTTAGACGACTAGGGTGGATCATTCACAAACCCATTATCCGTGCTAACCCGCACCAGCCAAACGTTCCATCCACCCTCGTCAAACTTTACTTTGAACTTCATTTTTATTTTAAAACTTACAGTGGTAACATCTATTACCACTTTTCAAACAAAACATTGAATCCCAAATCATTCATTAACCATTTTTCTCATATGAGCATTTTTACATTTAACAGCTAAACTAAGCATTTGCTAATGCTCTAAATTCTACAATAAATAATACTAACTCATTTATGAGTCCAAGAATATCCTATGTCGACAAGGGCACATGGTAAACAATTTCCAAAGGAGGGTATAACAAATTGGGTGTTTATCTAAATTCTAGGATTAAAATTATCAATTTATTAAACATAGCCATGCAAATAATTTAAAATAATTGCAAAAACTATTTATAAAACATAGGAGCAAAATGGTCAAGGAGACTTGCCTTCTGGAATTATGTTGGAATCTTCCCGAAGTTGCTCTTGAAAATCGTCGGACGGATCGGATTCTACACGAGAAACGAGAAGAACTAAATAAATAAAATAAAATAAAAACTCAAAAATTAAAAATAAATATACCAAATGAAAGTTTGGAATTTTAGATGAATTTAGAAATTTGAATGGGTCAATTTGGAGTTAAAATGCAAAAGTTATAGCCTTCCAAAGTTTAAATACAAAATAAAAGAAAAAGGTTATTTTCTGGATTAAAATTTAAACCGAAAATCATTTATGACGTCAGCAAGAATTATTTTTCTAAAGGAAAATCAGAATAATGACGTCAGCACGAGATTTAAATAAAGCCACAGAGGCTGACAGGTGGGGCCGGTCCACGGTGGACCGAGCCCACGAAACAAGACACGCGCGCAGCTACCGACGCGCAGCTAGGGCGGCGTGGCGTCGGCGCCGTGCCGCCACGTGTCAACTGCTGACGTGGCTGCCACGTGGCACCTGGGGACGGATTTTGGCTGACGTGGCAGCTGACGTGGCATGCCACGTGGCTGCTGACGTGGACTAGGGCTGACGTGGAACGCGCTGGTGCTACCACGTGGCTAGGGCTGACGTGGATGGCTCGGGCGCGGCGGCGCAGCCGAGATCGAGCGGCTCGCGATGCGTCCGCGCGGCAAGATCGAGCCTTCCGGCCGGATCCGGATGAACGGCGAAGATGCGACGACGCGGAGGCGGGAAGGCGAGGATTGCCGACGCGTGGCGCGGCGCGTCGCGCTGGCGTCGCGGACGCGACGCGCGCGCGAGTGTCGGTGGATCCAACGGCGAGAGGAGACGCGTGGCGGCGCCGATGCCTCGCGTTCCGATCTCGGATGGGCGGTTGGGATGCGATGGTGCGGAGGCGGGAACCGCTGGATCGCCGATCGCGTGCTCGGCGCGTCGTCGCGGCGTCGCGCGGATGCGAGCGTCTTGCGCGCGGAGCGTGGCGGCGCGACCGAGGAGCGGCGCGCGCGGGCGGTGCCGGGCGCGAGAACCGAGGGGCGGAGCAAGCAACGGGACGGCGGAGGAGCTCACCGGCGCGCGGCAACGTGCTCCGACGACTTGAAAACACAGCGGTGGCGCGCGCGAAGAGGAACGGAGAGAGAGAGGAGTGCGCGAAGGGGTAGAAGGGCTCCGGCGGCGTCTTTATACCCGCGGAGAAGAAACGGACGCACGAAGAAAACGCGACGGTTTTCGACGCTCCAACGGCGGAAACGGGCGACGCCTCGAGGGGAAACGGCGGCTTATTAACGCGCACGACGAGCCGATGCTCCGGGACCATTCATGGCGAGGAGTAACGGCCGGGAGGCGAAGAACGCGGAGCTCGGCGGCGACAGTAATGGCGACGGCGCGCGAGGCGGCCGGCGGGGCACGACGGGCCTAATAGCGGGACCGCTGTCGGCCGAGAGCGAAACGGAGATATGGCTCGGATGCATGACGCGTGGTAGAGGGAAAAGAACCGGGCCGTCGGATGAGAGGCGAAGGGGTAAGTGAAGGCGGACGGCGCGGATCAGATCCGGCGGCGGGGACGGACGGCCAAGATCAGAGCGGGGCGCGTGCGGGCGAGGCGGCGGCCAGTGCCACCGCGTGTCAGCGCGGATGCGCGGCGATGTGGCGCGCGGATCGGGCGGCGCGAGTGCGGTGGCGCGCGCTGGGAAAGGTGTCTGTGCGACGCGGCGCGGGATGAGCGACGCAGTGGAGGAGAGAGAAAGATCGGGCGGCGGGGATATTCTCCAAGAATTCCTTTTTCCAGAAATTCAAATAAACTTCTAGGGGCTCTAGAAAATAGCAAATAAATCCAGAAAATTCACCAAAAATACCAAAAAATTCCTTGAGAGACAGGGAACCCAAATAAAATATTTCCAGCAAATTTTGATGTTGAATTTAATCATATTAAATTCTTTTAAATTCTAAAAATTCATTTAAGCTTGTTTTAAATTCAAGAAAATTCCAGAAATTTATTTTTAAATGCAAGGTTTTAAAAATTTCTGAAAATCAGGATGTTACATTGTTCCGGGTCCCGACATGGTATGACCATGATTTTAGTTCTGTAGAACAAATTTTTTGGTTGTATAGTACTACTTAGAGATGGCTGCTAAATATTAAGATCTTAAAAGTTTTTAATAAGTCATATCTTTAAGAAATGTGATATTATAATTGATTACCCCCATATCCTGATCAGGATAAATTTTGCTAGTGTTACATAGAGATAAGTGATATCTTGGAAAGTTAAGTATATTGCTCCCAAACTATTTTATCATCTCTTTATCTTGATGAATAGTGAGACAAATGTCTAGAAGACTATATATTGTGATAATCCAGTAGGTATACTCACATTATCCTAGCTTGTCCTCATTTCTTAAAATGTATTAAAGGCATTGGAATAATTAGACTTCATTGAAAGTGGTCTTTAGAGGGAGTATATGCTAAACCCTTATAGTTATGGACGAGATTCAGAAAATCTCTACTTTAGTCTAACTTAGAACGTATTGACTTGATGATTACTACCTTGAAGGTTTTACCACCTATCGGTATAAATCCAATTGATGGATACGATAAAAGTCTTGAAGATAAGTGAAATACAATTTAACAAGTGTTGTGAATTGTTTTCTCCATTTGGTTTTTCCACTGGGTTTTTGAAAAGAGTTTTTAACGAGTCATATGCATATCGTAGTATGAAGCCTTACAAGAATATGTTTGGCTTAGACGAATGATTAGCCATATCAAGAAGTCATGTGGCATGAATATCTTTGATAACTCCACTATTATTTATGAAGATAATGCAGTTTGTGTGGCACAGATATAAATGGGCTACGTTAAAAGTAATATCACGAAGCATATTACTCCAAAATTCTTTTATCCTCATGAACTCCAGAAGAACGGAGATATAAAGATATTGAAAGCTAGGTCTTGTGATAATTTGGCAGATTTATTTATAAAATCTCTCGCAGCCTCTAGCTTGCCTCTAGCTTCTAGAAGGGCATGCGAGGTATAGAGATGAGATGACTCAGAATTTTACAAGGTTCAAAGGGGGTAAATTTTTGAACCATAACCTTTTATTTAAAACTGAAGATCTAATGTTGTACTCCTTTTCTCTTTGTGAGTTTTTCTGAAGTTTTCTCATGTGAAGATTTTTATTGAGGCAACAAGTGCGACATGAGAAACGGATGCGATGTACTCTTTTCTTCATTCCTTTTTCTCTACTGGATTTTTGGGAGGAGTTTTTAATGAGACATATGCATGTCATGGTATTCTCCTAAGGAAGAGTGTTACAAAACTTAGTAGGTTGCGTCGTGGGCAAATACCGAAACTACCTCTGAGGGGTTTTGACTATAAATAGACAAGCATATGTACAAGGAGAGATTGATCTGATGATTAATAAAGACATTGATTCCCTGGTGTTCTCTCTCAATTGTTTTTTTTTTGTCAATTCTCGGTTGATTAGTTGTGTGTATTGCATCGAAGATTATTATCATTATTTCTTAATACTTAGTTTCAGTCACCGGCAATGGAAAAACCATGGTCCGACTGGGTCAACCTTGAGATGGTGAAGATGCAAGGATCACAATCCTTCATAGATATCACATTTTTTAAAAAGGGAAAGACCAACGATGCACATGGAAAATCAGCAATGCACCTTTTCTAACGAAAGCTCTAAAACAAAAA
Source organism: Melocanna baccifera (assembly GCA_036346265.1). NCBI lineage: Eukaryota > Viridiplantae > Streptophyta > Magnoliopsida > Poales > Poaceae > Melocanna > Melocanna baccifera. The sequence continues at coordinate 11,804,629 of CM070689.1, read as the reverse complement.
TAGTTTTGGAATCATCCTCAGGCATTCTAAATTGAGCTAGCGCATGCACATAGGACAATGTTGATGGATCGAATAGTTTGGATATGAATGTTAGATGAAACAGATAATTGACACCTAGGTCATCCGTGCTGACATGCTGAGTAGAACATGATGCAGCATTTGTCGAGTTTTTGGCACTTTTGATATTATTTGAACCCGTATTTACAAGAATGGTAGTCATCGCACCGAATTAGCAAAAATGTTGCTTCTGATGCACGATGGCCCTACGGCAGCCCCAGGGGGCGACATGTGGCCGCTACTGCACAACCATCGTGCAGTAGCGCAAAGGTCACACAGCCACTGTACGGCAGAGGGTTGCTGCTTGGCCACCATGTAGGACCCAATTAGATGAGTAATTAGCACTAATCTAATTCTAATTAGGGTTTTTGTTTAGGTACATTGCTTGTTCGATTTTTTAGATATAGCAATGAGCTCCAAAAATTATGAAATTTTATGTGCAGCCTCTCGACACAGCATACTTTATTTTGTAATGTTTTCATAATTTTATCCATTCTGATTTTCACTAAAGAATTTATTAAAAAGGCTATTCGTATGAATTTTTTAATGTAGCAAATGAGGTCCAACAATTACGATTTTTTGAAGGATCCTTACACAGTCGACCTAATTGTGTAATTTTTTAAGAATTTTATGTTCTTCGAATTTGCCATGTTAATGAAAGTGTAGCATGGAGGCAGTAGATGAAGATTGCTTGGTAGTCCGACGCGGTCATTTATGGGAGGCTGATGGTGTACCTGAATTTCATAAATAGGGCATCGAAAAACCTTGATGAGCCTGGGCCCACTACAACTGGAGAACTACAGGGTGAGTTTGAAGATGGTAGCACAGAATGTGTTGTCTCGAAGGGAAGATTCACGCATAATTTTGTGCGAAATGAGGGGGGTGGAGTCATGGTCGTTAGCCCGCATTAACTGCCACAAGTATGTACCAGACGAGCTCGGCTTGGAGTGTAACAAGGATGCTGACCCTAGCTCTGATGGTAGCGACGATGAAGCATACTATACAGGTGGTCCAATCGGGGGAATTGTGTCATCGGAGGTGCCCTATGTGGCCTCAAACTCGATGATATTGCGGTGCATTCCCTTATTCTGCCACAAGAAGAAAGGTCCCAGTGGGGTTTTCAAGCCGACACCCTCTTAGTTGGGTACGTGGTGACATGCACTTGTAACAAGCCAAAGCTCCTACAGAAGCGATGCTCGCATGTATACAAGGCGTGTGTGCAAATGAGGCAGATGTCGGAGCTGTATATCTCTGAGTACTATGGCATGTAGCACTTTTTTGGTATGTGGAGTGAAGAGTTTCACTTCTATGGCTTGGATATGAATTACAAGGATCTTTGGTCGGACATGGTGCAATGGGCCCCCAACAAAGACTCGAAGAGAACTATGAAGGGACATCGGCAAACACAGTACTTCTGAAATGACATGGATGCCAACCAATGTACTAACATTAGCTGCACAATCAAGTACAGGATATGCATGACCTCCAGACACTCAATGAAGGATTGCCCCAACAGACCGAGCTCGTCTGATTACCATTTAGTATTGTGATTTTATGTATTATCCGCCTTATTTTTTATGCATAGTGAAACTAGCATGATACCAAGATATATTGGATACGTTTTCTCATGCATTGTCCCGCAGTGTGTGTGTGACAGAGCCAATGCGGCATCTTTGCGCGATGAATGTGACCCAATGATGAAGCCTTGTGTGTCGACGTGACCCAACAAGGCAGCTTTGTAGACCGATGTGACCTAACGGGGTAGCTTTACAGACCGATGTGTCCCAACGAGGCAGCTTTGTGCAGCGATATGACCTAACAAGGTAGCTTTGCATAGTGACATGACCCAATGAGGCAGCTTTGCAGACTGACGTGACCCAATGAGGTAGCTTTGCACAGCTACGTGACACATGCTGTAGCAAGATTCCTCCTTAGGGCTGGTGTGTGATACCCCACGCCATTATCCCTCGGATAATCGCGCGGAAGCGTACGGATCCTTATTTGCCTGATTAGTAAAACACTGCTCCGGCAAATAACGAGCCTTTACCAGAGTAGCGCAGCAGAACAATAAGATAGACAATATCTCATTTATTATAGTAGTTGCCACAGGACTAAAGACTGAGTCACCATCCTCCTCTCCCTCAAGCACTGCAGATCCTACTGCCCCTTCATCCTGCTTGAAGTATTCTTCGATAGGAGTGGGGTCAAGGGTGAGTACTACGGTACTCAACAAGCATAATATTAGCGAATGCACTGATATGCTTCTCATGTCCTTATGTCCATTTTTACTGCTTTTTATTCCGAAAGTAGACTAGCGAAAATAACTGTCCTCTTTTAATTATGAAAATTCTATTATTCACCTGGCAAGGTAAGATCCCTAGTGATCATCGTAGTCCTCAATCTAGGGAACTGGCATGAATTTATGATTTTATTGAGCACTGCACAGGCTTGTGCCATTGTACCCAAAACTACTTTGAACCTTTTAAACTAGGTTTTCCACATTGCCTTGGGTGTGGGGTCAGGCCCAAAGTACAGAACTTTTCTCCAGTTACGTTGCTCCATTCACCAGCCCATCTATTGTCCATCAGTGTACCAGGTCGCTCACCTGGGCTCCACCCAATTTTCAACAGTGTTTGGTTGGCACCGGCTCCCGACCCAACACTCCATCTAACGCATATAGCGTCTGGGACTTACTCACTTCCATACTTGCGTTACTGGTCCTGAGCTTTATCCATCTCTTTACTCACACATATTTACTTACCCTATGTGGTGAGATGGATAATGTAACAAGATACTATTTTCTGCCTGTCGGAGACGGGAAATGGCTGGCACGTTATTTACGGTTCCGAATCCAAGTGAAAATTGGGTAGATCCTTATATAATAACCCTATGTAAAGGGGTCCGTCTATCCTCTCTTCTTCCTTTCGTTGAACCCCTTTACCCACCATATATCTGCTCGTAGTCCTGCTGCCCCTTTCAGCAGTGCCACGGCTATTAGCTTCATCTCTTGTTCCTCTTTTCTTTTTCTCTTTCATTTTCTCCTCTTTTCTTTTCTCAGCTAGTCCTTAACCTCTTTATCCATTTAGTCCTTTTTCCGAAAAAACGATTTTCATGCAAGTAAATATACATACAGCCATTGTGCAGAAAATACTACGTACATTTAACATAACTAGGTGCATGATCAAAATAAGCTTGCCTGATTCGTAGTGTAAACTGGAATGGTCAAAAATCGGCTCTGCTACCTCGACTGGTGCTTGCTCGAACTCTGCAATGCCGGTGTGTGACTCAATATTAAAATATATAATTACAGCTAATAGTTTTAGAAAACTCCCACCTCTCTTTCTAATCTATCCTAGCTCAAAAGCTATTGACTGCAACTGACTTGATAAATTAGCTAACTCAGCCTTTGGTAGCAATCAATTTAAAAGAAAAAGACATTATTTAATTGATAAAAAGAAAAAAACTCCTTGACCCAACACTCTACTTGGCCCACAGCCTGGTTAACTACGGCCCACACCAGAGCGGCGGCCCGGCGACTCTTCACTCCCCCTTCCTCTCCTGGCTTTAACCTCCCCCTCTCCCGACTGCCCATTACCCCGAACGGCCGCCTACACTCTCGAGGCTCCTCCCTCTCTCGGCGGCGCTCACTTCACCTCCTCCTTTGCCTTCCCATGTGGTCACCTCTACTCTTCTTCTTCTCTCCCTTGGCTACTACTAATCCCCTCCTCCTTCTACTCCTTAGTGGCAGCTCCCCTGTAACATCCTGAAATTAAAAATGAGCAAAATTTCGAAGAAATTAAAATTTTTATTTGTATCTTATTGGCAATTAAATTTCTTCTGCAATCTCGACTAAATTTCCCAAAACTTATGTTAAGCAAACTGATATTGAAGCATAAACTTCCATTATTAAATGATAAAGAAAACATAAAAGAGATATAGTAGATACAAAATAATATAAAATGCAATGTATGAAAAACTAAACTCAAATACAAGTTAATAAAACCAAAGGGTAAATTCAGACCAATGGGACATTGATCCGAGAAGCAAATTGAAAATCTAGAATTTGAGTTCAGCGGCAAAACAAAACTTTCAATTCGGAAATCAAGTTTGCAGTTAAAATTTTGCAATCAAATCATAAACCGCAAAACTTTAGGATTAAAATGAAGCAAAGCTCGCCGATTTTGTTTCTCCCCCAATTCTGGTCGGCCACCACCACTATCGCCGCCGATTCCTCCTCGGCCTTCCCCGCTCCGATTCCCTGCGGTGGGAGCTTCACCTCGATGCACGCAAGCTTCCCCAACCACCGATTTGCCCCCTCGTCGCTCGAGCCTCCCCCTCTATGTGAACCTCCCCGCCGCTGTAACATCCTGATTTTCTGGGATTTTTAAACCTTGTTTTCAAAAATAAATTTTCTGGAATTTTATGAAATTAAATCAAGCTCAAATTAAAATTTTAGAATCTAAAAAGATTTAATCTGATTAAAATAAACTTTAAAATAAGTTAAAAATATTTTATTTGAGTTCCTTGTGTATCAAGGAACTTTCTAGGAAGTTTTGGGATTTATTTGCTATTTTTGGGAGCTAGTTTGATTTTATCGGATTTACTAAAAAGAAATTTCGGGGAAAATCTCTTCCTAAAAATCCTCCGCCGCCCGATCCTCTTTCTCCCCCACGTGTCACCCATCCGCCTCCTCTCCCCGCCGCCTCACCCGCTTCCGCCCCGCCTCTCTCTCGGCCGCCCGATCTCCCTTCTTGCCACGTGGCCGCATCAGGCCGATTCCGCCGCTCCCTTGCCTGCCCCTTCCACCGTTGCCCGATCCTGGCCTCCCGCCACGCGTCGCCATCCGGCCGCTCCCCGCTCGCCCTGCCCTCGCTCCCGCCTACCTTACTCCTCCACCATCCGATCAGCCTCCCCCGCCCTCGCGTCGCGTATCCGTAGCAGCCACGCGGTGGCACCAGCCTGCACCCGCGCGCTAGCCCGCGACAACCCTAACCCTAACCCTACCGCCGCTCGCCCGCGACCGTCGGATCCGCGCCCGTGCCACGTGGCAGCATCTGGTCGTCCGTGCGCGCCGACCGCGTCCGCGCCCGCTCTGTGCCGTGTCGGATCGGTCTCCTTGGTTCACGTGTTTTTATACGCATTCTTGCCTTGGTTCACGTGCAAGCCATCGCGCCGCCCTCGCCTCTGCTCTCTCGCCTTGCGCCGCCGTCCCCGGAGCTGCGCCGCCGCCGCCCGTGCGTCCCCGTCCTCGCCCGCAGCCGCTGGAGCCGTCGCCGCCGCTGAGACACCCGCCGGTGAGCCCCTCCGGCACTTCCCTCTTCCCCGTCGCCGTCGCCTTCTCCGTCGCCAGACCCCGCGCCCCGCACCGCTCCTCAACCTTCGCCCACCGATCCGTTCCCCGCGCCCCGCATCCCCGCCGTCCAATCCGCGCCCGCGCCGCACGCTCGCGCCCGCGCGATGCTTCGCGCGACGCGCCCGCTACGCGTCGGCGATCCCCACCATCCTGCCTCCGAGCCGTCGATCCCCGCTGTCCATCCGGATCTGAGCCAAGGGCCCAGATCGCGCCGCGCGTGCCCTTCTCCACCGTCGGATCCTACCGCCGCCGCCGCGCCCCGAGCACCACCGCGTCAGCCCTAGGCCATGTCAGCCCTAGCAGACGTGACATGCCACGTGGCCATGCCACGTCAGCGCCACGTCAGCCGAGCCCACCCCCCGGGTGCCATGTGTCGCCACGTTAGCGCCATGTCAGCTGACACGTGGCATCCCCAGCGCGTGCCACGTCAGCCTAGCTCCATGCGTTGGGTTCACCGTGGGTTTGGTCTACCGTGTGCCCGGTCCATAGTACAGTGCCCTCTTCGGATTTTCCCGGTTTTTCTTTAGATTAATTTTTTCGAGAGCCCGTTCTCCTCCATCCTAGCTCCGATTGATCCCGTTCTTTTTTCTAAATTCATCTCAAATCGAGATCTAGCTTTTGGTTCTGGTTTCATGATTTTTTGAGTTCATTTGCTTATCATTTTATGTGTTTTCTTATTTCGGTCGTTTTCTCGATAGATTCAGATTTCGGAGGAGCAGGATCTACGCCCGAAGACCAAGAGTACCTCGCTGAGCATAACCAAGGCAAGTCGTGTCCTTTGATCATGTTGAACCCAGTTTGTAATCTATTATTTAATTATTTTGTTTTAAATTATATTGCATCGCTATTTTTATGCAAACCTTGTAATTGGTGGTTATTGTCCTAGATTGATTATCCCTCCTTGATAATTTGGAATACCCTTATGCCATTGTCACCTTAGGTTGGGAAATATATTAGTGATGCTAGGTTATTTGTCACATGGGTTGATACAATAGAATGCTTAGCTTTGCTTATAATTACGATTGGGTTTATCATCACACGTGAATAATTAATTTGACTCAATGAGATATTAAACCGTGGTTGGAGCCACAGCAGATCGTGGTTGGTACCACAGTATTATAATTTGTGCCATGACGTTGGTGCGTCATCGGCGGTGGTTATACAAATTAGTTTTTCACTCGGGTGAGTGATCATGCAGTAAAGGGAGAAGTATTGGAGCACTTCGAGGGATGAGGTAGTCTCGCCCGGGTAGACTTAAGGACTTAACTTTATACACCATTGATCTGAGCTTTACCGTGCAAACCACATGTATTGTATAGGACGGATCTGGCTGACTAATTTGGGATATTTCAACTTTAATCTTGCCATTGAGATAAACATGGTTGCTGATTTCCATGTGGCGGAAGGGGGGGTGTGATGCGAAACCCTAGCGGGCGGATTAAGTTGTAACTGAACTTTGTAAAGGCCTTGTTATGATTTTCTTTAACATGAGGATTATCACATCGTGTGGGTACAGTTGTGCAACCTCTGCAGAGTGTAAAACTATTCGAATAGCCGCGTCCTCGGTTATGGACAATGTTCGGTGATTTCACACGAGGTATAGTTATTTCTGAAAACTTGTGGATTGTGGTTAGACAGTGAATGGTTAATTCACTGTTGGTTCAGCTTATGGATGGGAGGTCCATATGTGGTTGGTTTAGTTTATGGATGGGAGGTCCATAGGTGGTTTATTACAATTCCTTTGATTATTGTTTATTATCGTTTTATTTAAAGTTTGCTTTCTATCTATTACCTGTATTTACTTTAAAATGTCATTTTATGCAAATTAACCTTTCAGCCTTCTATTGGTAAGCCTTGCATACTATATTGCATTCATTTATTACAAACGACTTGCTGAGTACCAATATACTCACGGCTTTATGCCCAATGTTGCTCAGTTGAGGAAGAGGAGTATCACCAGCAGGAGGTTCCAGAAGGAGAGTACTTCGACGACTTCACGGATTAGGCTTCGTTCTCTACTCGATAGCCTGTGGGCTTATCGATTTGCCACTACGCTTTATTTTGGATTTCCGCTGCCAGTTTTTGTTAAGCCCTTCGAGCTAGTCTATTGTAAGCTTGACCATAAGGTCGTACCTTTTGAGATTTATTGATATTTGAGCTGTTCCTTTATTTTATCGTGTATGTGGTTGTGATTACATCTATGTTTGACTGTGTGCACTAGCGTGATCCTGGGACTAGTGTAGTATATACAGGGAGTCCGGATTTGCATATTCGGGTCTCGACAGAGATGGTATCAGAGCTATATCGACCGTAGGACGAAGCCCCAGTTAGATTTGTCGTCGTAGCCCTATTTCAAAATCTATTTTCTAAATTCAATCAACAAATGAATATTTAGTGATTCTCTATTCTTACCTTACTCTTAGGATTCTTAATCCTCGTCTTCTCTGCAAAGTTATTTTCAAAGTTTAATTTGACTTCTCATCTTAACAATATCTATAGATGTCTCGAGTGTCCTAAAATCAAAGAGGAGATCGACCCAGAATTCTTCGAGCTTTACGGTGAAGATTGGATCAAGGAGGCACCCGAGTTATTCCAAGACAAGATTGAAGATTATCGTGAAGATTAGGAGCTATCAGATTAAACCCTGTTATAGTTTTAGCATCGTGTAGACCGATTTGCTTTTTCTTGCCATTGTGTGCAATGTGAGCTGCAAATAGTGCCCTTAAAAGCATTATATTGCAATCATGTCAACTTTTTATTGGAGTTTTTCTTTCGTTCTTGTTGTTATCCTTTTTTGGCTAAGTGTTTGTTTAGTTTAGGTTACCATTAGAAATCCTCTTAGACGAATTTACCTCTCATCTATGCTATTTTCCTCTCATCTTTAAAACCCGGCAAAGGCAATCAACAGTTGTTTCCCATTTCAGAGCAGCAGCAAGATGGTTGATACCAGGACCACAGCAGGCCACAACCAGGCAAACCAGGACCCAAAGAGCAGTGCCGCTCAGGGAGTTCCACCCAGCTTGGATCCCGCCCTCAGTCAGTTTTTGGTGGCCCAGACTCAGATGATGCAAACTATGATGCAGAATATGCAGGCTATGATGTAGCGACAGCACCAGGAGCCAGTACCACCAGCAGCGCCTCGTCTGCGATGCTGACTATGTAGAGTTCATGAGGCGAGGCGCCTACCTACTCGATTCTTGAGCCTATGGAGGCCGATGATTGGATCTGTTCAGTTGAGAAGAAGTTGAACTTGGCTCAGTGCACCGACAGAGAGAAGGTGTTGTATGCAGCACACCAGCTTGAGGGAGCAGCAGCAGAGTGGTGGGAGAACTACTGTGCCGCCAATGAGGACCAGAACACCATCACATGGGCAGAGTTCGCCAAAGCCTTCCATAACGCCCACGTCTTAGATGGAGTGGTCGAGATGAAGAAGGACGAATTTGGTGAGTTGCAGCAAGGGAACATGTCAGTGAGTGAATACCTCAATAGATTCACTCAGTTAGCCCGCTACGCACCAGAGGACGTAGCCACAGATTCAGCTCGCTAGAAGAGGTTCAAGAAGGGTCTGAACCCAGGATTGAAAGTGCAGGTTGTGGGCAACGACTATACCAGTTTTCAGCAGATGGTGGATAAAGCCATACTGATTGAGGATTCCCGCCGCGAGTTGGAAGAATTTCAGAAAAGAAAGATGTGCCAGCAAGGAGTTCACCTACAGTAGTCATAGAGGACAAGACTCAACACCTATCAGCCTGCACGAGTGCCTCAGCAGCAGCCGCAGCAGCAGCCAGTTTTCAAGACCCCAGCTCCAGTGACCCATCATGACAATTCAGGACCCCGCCCAGTCAATGTCAGCAATCAACCCCAGAAGCGCGCAAACCCTGCAGGATCATCCAACTGTTTCAATTGCAAAGAGCTAGGCCATTTCGCTCGCAACTGCCCGCAGAAGCGTCAAGCAATCACGCCAATTCCATTCAATCTGGAGAGTACGCTTGTCAAGACCCTTCCCTCAGGAGCAAGTCGTGGCAGCCAGCAATCCCAGAGCATTGCAAAGGAAGCCTAAACCACGTCAGCTCCATCGTCGCACCTGATAAACCTATTTCTCTTAGTTCACCCAGATCTCGTTTAAGGGGTAAGGTTTGTAACACCCTGATTTTCTGAGATTTTTAAAACCTTATTTTCAAAAATAAATTTTCTGGAATTTTCTGAAATTAAATCAAGCTTACATTAAATTTTTAGAATTTAAAAAGATTTAATCTGATTAAAATAAACTTTAACATAAGTTGAAAATATTTTATTTGAGTTCCTTGTGTATCAAGGAATTTTTTGGAATTTTCTGGGAATTTTTGGGATTTATTTGCTATTTTTGGGAGCTAGTTTGATTTTATCGGATTTACTAAAAAGAAATTTCGGGGAAAATCCCTTCCTAAAAATCCTCCGCCGCCCTATCCTCTTTCTCCCCCACGTGTCACCCATCCGCCTCCTCTCCCCGCTGCCTCACCCGCTTCCGCCCTGCCTCCCTCTCGGCCGCCCGATCTCCCTTCTTGCCACGTGGCCGCATGTAACATCCTGATTTTCAGAGCTTTTTAAAACCTAAAGTTTAAAATTTTATTTTTGGAATTTTTTTGAATTTAAATCAAGCTTCAATGAATTTTTAGAAATTTACAAAGATTTAATATGATTAAGATAAACTTTAACATAAGCTGAAAATGTTTTATTTGAGTTCCTTGTGTCACAAGAAATTTTCTGGTATTTTCTGAAATTAAATCAAACTTCAAATGCATTTCTTAATTTTAAAATGATTTAATCTGGGTAAAATAAACATCAACATAAGTTGAAAATATTTTATTTGGATTCTTCATGTCTCAAGGAATTTTGTGGTATTTTCGGTGAATTTTTGGGATTTAATTGCTATTTTCTAGAGCTCCTGAAAGTTTATTTGAATTTCTGGAAAGAAATTAATCGGGAAAATTCTCTCAGCCGTCGGATCTTCTCCCCTCCACATGGCGCCATCCCGGCCGACCACGCGGCCCCTCGGCCCATCTCCCGCGCGTGCCCGCCTTCCGCCGCTCACCGCGCGATCCTCCCGAGCCTATCGTCGCCCATCCCATTGCTTTCCGCGCCTCCTTGGCGGCCGCCCCACCTTCCCCCGTCCCGCGCCGCCCGATTCGACCCCCTCGCCACGTGGCACCATCCCGTGCACCCGTGCTCACGCCCCGCGCCTAACCCTAGCGCCGCTCGCCCCGCCGTTGGATTGCGCCCGCGAGCCACGCGTCACCCCGCTCGTACCCCCGCCCCGATCGAAACCCTAACCCTCCCCAATAGTCTGATCTCCCCCCCGGTCATCCTGGCCGTCTGTGCCTGCACCGCGTTCACCCCGCGTTCGCGCCGTGTCCGGATCGATGGCCTCAGTTCGCGTGTTTTAAACGCCGTCCGCTCCTCAATTCGCGTGCTCACCTGTCGCCGCCGCCCTCGCCGTCGCCCTCTCTGGCTCGCGCCACCGTCATCGGAGCCGCCCCGTGCACCCCCGCTGTTCCGCGCGTCTTCCCCGTCCTCGCCCGTCGTCGCCGTCGCCGAAGACCCGCCGGTGAGCCGTCACCGCTCCCCGTCTCCCGCGTCGCCTCCTCGCCGCCAGCGTCGCCCGCGTCGCTAGACCCCGCGCCGCTCCCCTCGCGCGACGCGCTCGCCACGCATCGGCGATCCGTTCTGCCACCACACCCTGGCCGCCCCATCCCAGCCGCACGCTCAGATCTGAGCCGAAGGCCCGGATGCAGCCACGCGTCAAGACCCCCGTCGCCCGATCGCGCGCCCGACTCCTACCTCCGTGCAGCTCGATCTCGACCGTCCGATCAAATCCAAAGACCGATGCACCAGATCGTGTCGCGTGGACGCCCCCGAGCCGTCGGATCCCGCCGCCGTTGCCGCACCCGCACCGAGCCACGTCAGCCCTAGCTGACGTGTCAGACACGTCAGCCCTAAGCCTACGTGGCAGCCACGTGTCATGCCACGTCAGCTGCCATGTCAGCAAATCCCTGCCCCTAGGTGCCACGTGGCAGCCACGTCAGCCGCCACGTCAGTAGGTGACACGTGGCAGCACCAGCAGCTACCACGTCAGCCTTAGCCGCGCCGCGTCAACGCCTCTCTCCCGCGTGCACTGTTCGGTGGACCGGGTTCACCGTAGACCGGTTATTCCGTGCGCCGGGTCCACAGCACAGTTGCTTTTCCTATATTTCTCGATTTTTCTTTAGGGTTTACTTTCCGAGAGCCCGTTCTCCTCCGTCCTAGCTCCGATTGACCCCGTTCTTTTTCTAAATTCATGTAAAATTGAGCTCTAGCTTTTGGTTCTAGTTTCATGATTTTTATAGTTCTTTTGCTTATTATTTTATGTGTTTTCTTTGTTTCGGTCGTTTTACCTCTCGTTAGATTCGGATTCCGGAGGAGCAGGTTCTATGCCCGAAGACCAGGAGTACCTCGCTGAGCATAGCCAAGGCAAGTCGTGTCCTTTGATCATGTTGAACCCAGTTTGCAATCTATTATTTAATTATTTTGTTTTAAATTACATTGCATCGCTATTTTTATTCAAACCTTTGTATTGGCAGTTATCGTCCCAATTGAATCTATCCCTCCTTGATAATTTGGAATATCATGATACCATTGTCACCCTAGGTTGGAAAACATACTAGTGATGCTTGATTATTTGTCACATGGGTTGGTACGATTGGTCTCATCATCACATGTTAAATTTTAATTTGACTTAATGATATATGGAACTGTGGTTGGTGCCACGTTTACTAAAATTTGTGCCGTGGCATTGGTGTGTCATTGGCGGGGAGATTCAAACTTGGTTTGCACTCGGGCGAGTGATCGTCCAGTAAAGGGGGAAGTGTAGGTGCACTTCAGGGGAATATGGTAGCCTCGCCCGGGTAGAATTAAGGACTTAACTTTGTGCGCCATTGATCTGAGTCTTACCGTGCAAACCACATGTCTAGTATGGGATGGACCTGGCTGACTAATTTGGGAGGTTTCAACTTTAATCTTGCAATTGAGATGAACATGGTTGCTGATTTCCATGTGGCGCAAGGGGGGGTGTGATGCGAAACTCTAGCGGGCGGATTGAGTTGTAACTGAACTTTGTAAAGGTCTTGTTGTGATTATCTTTAACGTGAGGATTATCACATCGTGTGGGTACAGTTATGCAACCTCTGCAGAGTGTAAAACTATTCGAATAGCCGCGTCCTCAGTCATGGACAATGCTCGGTGATTTCACACGAGGGGTAGTTATTTCAGAAAACTTGTGAATTACGGTTAGACAGTGAATGGTTAATTCACTGTTGATTCAGCTTATGGATGGGAGGTCTATAAGTGGTTAGTTTAGCTTATGGATGGGATGTCCATAAGCGATTTATTACAATTCCTTTGATTATTATTTATTATTATTTTACTTAAAGTTCGCTTTCAATCTAATTACTGTATTTACCTTCAACTGTCAATTATGCAAATTAACCTTTCAGCCTTTTATTGGTAAGCCTTGCATACTATATTGCATTCATTTGTTACAAACGACTTGCTGAGTACCAATGTACTCATGGCTTTATGCCCAATGTTGCTCAGTTGAGGAAGAGGAGTATCACCAGCAAGAGGTTCCAGAAGGAGAGTACTTCGACGACTTCGTGGATTAGGCTTCGTTCTCCACTCCATAGCCTGTGGGCTTGTTGATTGGCCACTACGCTTTATTTTGGATTTCCGCTACCAGTTTTTGTTAAGCCCTTCGGGCTAGTCTATTGTAAGCTTAACCATAAGGTCGTACCTTTTGAGATTTATTGATATTTGAGCTTTTCCTTTATTTTATCGTGTATATGGTTGTGATGACATCTATGTTTGACTGTGTGCACTAGCATGATCCTGGGACTAGTGCAGAATACACAGGGAGTCCGGATTTGCATATTCGGGTCACGACAGCCGCCTCCCCAGGCTCCCGTCGTCGGCCTCCGCTGGCAGCTCTCTGGCTCAACCAACCCTACGGTAAGCTTCCCCGAACCTTCCTCGTGCTTTTGCTCTCCTCCCCTTACTCTTCCTCCTCTCCGGTCGTCGCCGCCCCCATGAGCCTCTTGCTCCGGCTGCCACAAGCTACCGCCGCCGACCTCCATTGCTGTTCTGGCCAACGCACCGCCACCTCTAGCCTCACCACCTCTCCGGGAGTCTATTTTGCATGTCGCCATCAAGAACTCGGCCCGGCCTCACCATCACCGCTGGCGCCAGAAGCTTGCGCCGTCGCCACTGCGCTGCTCTGATTGCCCCTTGGCCGAATGCTACTTTGCCTAAATACATCACTCCCTGTTATCCGGATGAGGATAGCATGATGTTTGTAGTAATTCATATGTAACTAAAAGTTTGAATTCACTGTCAATAATTTGATAAGAATAGTTCAATGGCATACCAGTTGGATTGAAGTAGTTGTATTGAAAATTTATGCAATATGAAAAGATTAGAGGTTTGATATTGACAAAAGTTTATATGTTAAACATGAATTACAAATTGATTACTTTATAAGGAGTAAATCACATGTCTTTTTAGATCTGTAAAAAAAAATTATAGACTAGTATGAGGCTCGAGCCATAACCATCATTTCTAGACTTTAGAACTTTGTAAAAATCCTTTTTCGAGTATTGGTTAATTGACTCAAGTATGTAGTCACTATAAATTTGTGATTAGCGATCGTCTTGCATATAGTTAGATCCCAACATAACTAGTATGCCTTGGTTTATATATTGTGTAAGCCGTAGGTAATTAAACTTCAAATATGCTAAAAAGCCCTTTCTAAAATAGTAGCTAATGTAAATAGTTAGCATAAGCTCAAATAGAACATAATGGCATATAATATAATTATGGGTATTTATGTATATATGACAAGTAATAGGAATAGATTTATGAAAATCAAAATAGGGTTCTAATAAAACAATAATGTTAGAAGAGCTAACCTTGAGTAGTTGCGTATCCAAAAAGCTTGGTATGCGACCTAGAGTAGTAAGATATATTACCAATGTTTACCTTGAAATATAAAGGCTAATGAATTAATCCTCACATGAAAGTTAACTAAAGCAAGATCATGTATGGATTGCTCTCCCAAGTAGCAAATAAACATCCTGGATTCAAAAATTTGATGGTAACATTAATTTAAAGATCACCACAGTAATTGTGAATGAATTTCAACCAAAGAATAACAAGTCAATCGTCAGGAATAATTAGCGTAGAAGTGTGTAGATATATCCTTGCATGCTCATAAGGCTTGCTAAATGATCACTAATAAATGTTATCAACAAGTATCTTGAAACATAAAGGATAAATGGAGATATTGTAAAAATATCTATAAGTAAATACCTGATCGCCGCAAGGTCGTAACTAAAAATGCATGAATTACCGAGGCCAGGTAATTAATAGGACACCTTTAAAAGAATCATAAGGTGCATCTATTAAATCCCCTGAGCATCGGTCTGTAAAATAGTTATGCCGATTGTGTTTTATTGAATAAGCTAGTATTAGGACCACCTAAAATAATGCGCCTCCAGTTGCTAGAAGTGTGAACTATAAGACTAAATTTGATAAATTAAAAGTCGCATACATTGAATATGTAACACATGCCTTACTCCATAAATGCTAACCCCGATAAAATAATGCTTGCCTAAATTCGTGCACCTATCTATGAGTCTGACCTGACTCATGGAACTTCCTTGATAAATATAAAAATTATAAAAGAAAATTATTAAATAAAGTAGGTCGAGCCATGGTATTCTATAGTCGACTATGCCTAGCCATCTTTAAACCCGAAGCGGAATACTTCGACGAATACCGCTTCCGCCATAACACATCCTTTATCCTTTTACCATTCTCCGCTCCGCTCCAATCCTGTTGACTCTGTCAAATTTCCGCATCCAGTCAATCAAACCCAAAAGTCACCCTTTAATTCATAGTAAAGTTAAATTTGAGTTTATTTGGATTTTACTTGGATCTTTTGAGTTATTTGCGTTCATTTGTTTAGCACGTAATTAGAACTCGAAATCTTGAAGAATCAATGGATCCAGCGAAACCAAAATCTAGAAGGCGATGAATATCAGAAGCTCGAGATAAACAAAACAAGAAAGCTTTCAGTGAGCTCAAGACCGTGGTAAACCGCACCAGGCGAGTTAATACTTTGATCATATTGAATACCTATTTTGCAAGTTATTTAGATTTAAATTATCAAGTGCATGCTGTTATTTTATGTACTACTATAAGTTTGTTTTGCAACCATAGTTAGCTGTCCTATTTAATGGATGCCACTATTATATCTTTCCGGCATTTTATGTTGTGAGCCTTGTAACCCTAGTGATGATTATATTCATAACTGTTTCCAAAACTGGGTAGCGTGGTTATATCAGATGGCTTAGAAATGATTAGTTGTCAGGAATGTCGAGAATACCCCAATATCATGTACAAACCCCAAAGAGCAAATTTTGGGAAGTTAAAGTTGGAAATGGTCGTGTGTTTTGATGGTCATTATTTCATGCCCCAAAAATCTCCCAAAATTGCTTGTACATCTGGGTGGATGGTTCGGGGGCATGGTGCATCGGTGTGCACGAGTGTGTGGTTTGTGGTAGAACTGCCCAGATAATCAAGGACCGAATCGGGTTATGACCTTCCATTGTAAGATAGTACAAACCGCAGGCTGGCAAAGTGTAGGCATGACTAACTAATTTGCATCGCCAGTAAAGGAATGCACTTCGGAGTGACCCACAGGTTGTGGTGCTGGTTTTAGCCATCGTGGACACGGGTCGTGTTGCTGGTTTAAGCCATCGTGTGGCGCAAGAGGGGGTCTGGGAAAGACGAAACCTTAGCGGGTGCAAATCCTTTACTAGGTGCATTGTAAAAGTCATGTAGTAATTCCTTTGATCTGCATGTCTAAGGAAACATGTGGAATATAACAATGGGGTTATCTCCTGTGGGTAAAGTTGTACAATCTCTGCAGAGTCAAAACTATTCGAATAGCCGTGCCCACGGTCAAGGGCAGACATGGGAACTTAACTCTGATATAGTTCTGTTTCAAAAGCAATTTTCAAAAAGGATGGGATGTGGAATGGGAAAATGGAGGACGAAGGACTGTCCTGGTTTGAGTTGTTCTGGGTGTCGTCCCAGTGATACGTTAAGTGGCTATGTGGAACAAGTGACTTGGGTGATGGATAAGATTTGTACTTATTCTATAAAATCTTTTCTTAAAAGTATTGTGATTTTAAATCAAAGGGCTAAGTCTAGGAAATTTTTATACATCTATCTTAAGTCTTTTAAAATGCAATTTTCGATAAAATAAAATAACCTGGGCCTCTCCTTTGTCAAGCCATACATGTTATATAATTGCATTCTGTGTATTGGCTCGCGGAGCACGGTGGTTAGTGTGCTCACTCTCGCATAACAAAATCCAGAATCAGGAGTCGAATCGCTACACTTCAGCAATGCGCCAAGTCAGAATGGAGAAGATGAGGAAGAGGCCAAGGACCAGGTCGCGAACCGCCAGTTGGCTGCCCGTGAGCATGTGTTGTGGGTTCCCCCTGTGTGCTTCATTTCCGCTGCTGCTTTCGTGTTTTTGGCCTAATCGGCCCATGTGTAAGTATTCTATTACAATTACGTTTTCGCTTGATATGTACTTTGATGTTCAGTACTGTATCTGTAAGCACTATCTACTGATTCAGAGAATAGTGCGGTGGAATCACAAAGGATTCTGGATTGAAAATCTGGGTCCAACATCCCCTCTTCTCAGCTTGGATTTCAACGGATCGGGCCAGGACTTACGCTGCCAACGACGGATCCATGGCGGCTGGATTTTCCCCTGGGATGGATCTGGCGTGGGCTCACCAGATCTGAAGGGGTTGCTCCTCCTCGGCTTCGAGCTTCCTCGTGTTTGACCGGTCCAGGCATGGGGACGGTGGCTCGGCGACTTGCTCCACGGCGACCCTGACTACTCTGATGCTCTACAGATTCTTGGTGCTAGCTTTCTGTGCCCCAATTTACTTTCTATTTAGCACCTTGCTCTTATTTTCTTCTATTCTCCTTACTCTACCATACCCGGTTGGAAAACCCTAAAGTTTAGTGGTGGAGCTAGAGCTTTTGGGGTTTCGGCTGCGAGGTTGACTTGACTCTAGGGCGCGCTAAACACGGGTGGCCACGTATTGTTGTGGTAACAAGCTGGTTGGGTTGGGGGTTGGCTTCCTCTCCTTCTCACTCAACCGGTGAGCCGAAAGGAGTGGAGCCGACAGTTGTGGACTTGGTTCGGATGAAATCCCCAAAATCTAAAGAAGAGAAGGAAGAATAGGGCCTACTTGGTTGTCGGGCTGCAAAAGGGAAGAGTGGGTTGAGGGGGACCGTAGGTTGGTCCTCACGTGGTCGCTGTCGGGGAAGAAGATGGTTGTGCGGATCTTTGTCGGGGTCTTGGCTGACTCGTGGTGGTCCTCCTTTGATGCTCCTTTTACTCCTTGGTCCCCACTGATCCTAGTCTGCTCTTGTGGTGGCCGCCTCTTCCTCCTTGTAGTGTCCTCCCTCTTCTTGCTACGGTTGGCTCTGATTTCACCTTCTGGCCTCTGGCCGAAGGTGCGCTCTATGGGCAATGTTGGTGGGATGTGAGTTTTTGGGTGCTCTGGGCTGTGCTTGGGGCTTTGCGGCACTCTTGGCTGTGTGAGCTCTTTGGGGCTGTTTGCTCTGGGGACTGAATGTGAATGCAGGATAGTGGAGCTGGGGAAGGTTTTTGAGTCCCTGGGGGAGGTGGCTTTCTAACCAAACCTGGCTGGGGTGGTACTCGGTTGTATGCAGCTCGCTCCTCTTGTGCTTATCCACACCTGAGTCTGTTTCCCCTGTGGCGAAGGACCTCTGGTCCGATGGGTGGCTGTAGCACTGTTGTTGCAGCTGGGCTTAGAAATTTTGAGGGATTTTTTGGGCTTTTTGGGCTGAATTAAATGAGATAAACTTGTGGGCTTTTTGGGCTGAGGTAAGCAAAAGAATTGGTGGGCTTTGAACCTTTTCAAATTGCCGAATAATGACGCCCACGGAAACGAGAGGCGCCGACCGGTCCGGGATGGTTTGGGAACCTCTAGGACGTTCTCTAATTGGCCCTAGCAGCCCAAGGGTACTGACGGCAATCTAATATTTAACCTATTTTAGTCTCCCTTGGATTGCCAGTTAATTATAAGGCCTACTAACTACTAAAAAGAGATACCACTTGAGTTGGTACTAACGATTTCTTAATCACAGGGCAAAACGAGAAGAACGAACACGCACTATCTCCCCAGGCTGAAGAGTTAGAAACTAGTTTGTTTTCTTTCTCTTTTTGTACCATTCATTTTTGTAAAGTGGATGTAAATTTTATTGATGAAATAATAAAGAAGGTAGTTTGAGTTGTAAAACAACAAGTTGTAATAAAGTTGATAAGTTTTGATTATTGCTAATAATATTGCTTAGCTAGAAATTCAGATTAGGGTTCTTTCACGGTGCCTCATGGACTCAAATTTGTATCAACCCAGTTGGACTTCTGTCGTGTTTGTCACACCGGCTCGGTATATAAGTACAACCCCTTCCGCAGAGGCCTTTCATGTAACAAGAGTACGACACTACCACCCTCCGATGACTAGAGCTGCTACAGCCCGTGACAAGCAAAGCGCCCATGACAGGAGGCCACATCCCCGCAATGACATCCCCGTAGCTCCAACCCCTACCAAGACATTCCCACCAAGCATTCCTATAAGATCGAGGAGGCTGACTAGAGGAGAGGTGAGTAGACGGTTTTAAAATTTCTTTGGCTAAAACCAAATTTATAACGCAGAAGCACAAATTAATTTGGTTTAGCAAAAATATGGTCTAAATCAACTTAGTTCGTCTAAGTGTATCAACAATCTAAGTCTATGTGAAAGGTTTGCAATCCTATAATGACAAGCAATTAATTTAATTTTATAAAAGTAAATTGCTTGAATGTAGATTGAGCACAAGAGAACAAACCATAATCACACAGTTTCTTTTGACCGTGGTGCGTGGAGACTTGTCGGTCTTCCCTAGTCTACATTGAGGTAAGCCCAAACGAATTAGATCAGCTCCACGAATTAAGCCAAACATCTCAATTCCACTAGTGGTAGCTCTTTTCCGTTCTGGGTAGGTGAGCTTCAACTTTCACAACACACCAGGTCTTCTCAGTATCTTCTTTGAGAAGATCACCGCACACGATGCCTCTAACACCGTCTTGGAGTCGGCAACCTTCAAGTGTAATAAGTTAAGTCCCTTGCTTGACTCTCACCATATGTAATGAATGCACAAACTCAAGTGGATATGAAATTCACCTCTAGATGCAACACATGCAACTAGAGACCTCTCTCTTTACTCATAAGATGCAACACATGCATAATTGAGAGGAGAACCTCACACTAGCTCAAATGAATGAAATGGAGCCAAGCCACCCCCTCTCCAATTGCCACAAGGGGTATTTATACCCCACACAACAAAACTAGCTATTAGGGAACAAAAATTAGGAAAATCGATAGCAACGCTGGCTTGGGGCTGGTACTACCGCTCCCCTTGTAACGGTCAGAAAATTAGCTGTTATAGACTAGAGTCGGTAGTACTGCTCCACACATGCGAAACTACCATTTTCCAGGGCAGGACAAATCTCCCAAAAAAACTTATCTCTCTGGAAAAAATGTACCGCGAATAAATCAGTCATACCGCAAATCCGATAGTACCGCACCACATAGGTCGGTAATACCGTAGGCAAATCTGACTGCTCACACAGAGCCGGTACTACCGGTCTTCGACCACACAGGTCTTCGATCATGTCGGTCTTTGACCACGTTGATCTTTGACCATGTGTCTCCGACCACGTTGATGCTGTAGTACCATTATCTCAACGCCGGTAATTCCTCCCAGCGGTAGTACCACAAGATACACAGCGGTAATTTTGATTTTTCTAAAAAGTGCATATACTTCAATAAATTTTGCAAAACACATTTATAAATTATAGTATCATAAACACAAGGATCAATCATGATTCTCAACAAGTTATAAAACACATTTGCACACTTTCAGAATCATGACACAAGGTATAGGTACATGGACTTAACACGTTTGCAAAATATATTTGTAAAGCTAAGTCATGTGCTACAAGGATTATATATGTGTTTCAACTATTTACAAAACATATTTACAAATATAAGACTCATACCATAAGGAGTAGGAAACATGTACTTCAAACACTTGTACTTCAAACACTTGCAAAACACTCGCAATGTATAATCCCATGTTACAATGATTCAACACATGGGCCTCAACTATTTGTAAAACACATTCGTAAATAATAGCTTTATGTTGTAGAGAACTTAAGCAAGTGAGATTTGAGCTATCAACATACGATGAGACTCAAGCTACTTGACAAGACCCCTCTTAATAGTACATCAACTTATACTAGCAATTTAGTCTTCTAACTAAGCTCCAAGACCGGTAAAAGACTAGGAACATATTCTTAGCCCTAATTAGTCACGCATTTACCTTGAGCATCCTCTTGAAGCTTGATGACACATATCTTCACTTTGAGTTTAGGTCATTGTCTTGATATGCATTAACCCATAATACAGTCTTTATTTGAACACCATCAACACATGATAGGTCTTCTCTTGACTTGATGATCAACTCATGATCTTCGCTTGGGAATCTTGATCAACTTCTCTTCGAGATCTTTATCAAGTCATAATTACCTCCTCTTCTTGATGGCCATCAACTCATGAAATCATCCCAAGTCATCCTCATTTGTGGTATCTAAGCTATTTGTTGTTGGGGTGGCCCCCACCTAAACCCAGCTAGCCTGTTGAGAACTATGTATTAAGGAAGGCTTCGGTGTGAAGCTACGGTTGTAAAGACACTCCTTACGAGGGTACGTATATATATATGATATCGAGTCTTGGGAAAGACCCAAGAGGTCATTTGTTCACCTAACTCTCCACTACCATACCCTCTCTCTCTGTTTAGATATATGATATCTAAGCAAGATGGCTCTGATACCACTAAAGGAATACGCGTAGGCTACGGAAGCAGAAAACAAAACTTTTCTACCGCGCACCCAAGAACATCATGCTAAGGAAGGATCATGGATCGTTACCACTTAGACGCGCAACGCAGCGGAGGAAGAGTTGGAAACCGATCCAATCACGCGCATCGAGGTAGTAGTGGAAGTAGCCGATCGTCCCGAACAGATCGTCTCCTCCACGCACGCCGATCAACACTGCAACGAGCAGCGCCTCCACCGGTATCCACACGTCCGGGGCTGGAACGCCGATCGCGAGTGTACTAGCACTCGTGAGCAGCTAGGGTTTGGCTCGGGAGGTGGCGGCTAGGGTTTTGCTAGATATTAACAGGGACCAATCCCCTCAGCCCCTCGCCTCCATATATATAGACCTCCTCACATGGGCCTTGTGGACCGAGGCCCATTAGGAGTCTATTCGGATCTTTATCCGAATTGAGCTCATATCCGAATCATATTCGAATCAGTGTTCCAACCCGTTAAGCGTGCGACCCTGTAGGTTCACGTATACTTGGTCGTGACCCGGAAACGCCTTTCCGGTCACTCTGTTAATAGCGGCCTCTAGTAAGACATATTAACCCCAAAGTATATGTAAAGATCATATCATTGAACTGTAATGTTCTCTCATGTACGAATCCCTTTGCCTCACGATATAGATTGAGCTCAAGGCGAGACCTGTGTCATCCTCTTAATAGCTCAATCACTCTCTCGATTCCGTGATGGATTATAAACTTGTGATTGACTCCTCAATCACCTTGGCATGGCCATGCACTTTCATAATCCATTACATCGAGGGGCCTAGAGATATCTCTCCCATAAGGAGGGGCAAATTCTATCTTGATCATTCACATCCCACTACATGTTTCATGGCAAACCCGAAGACTACTTTTATGACTACCCGATTCACGGAGTAGTGTTTAGTAGTCTCAAAATAAGCTACTACTCATGTTGGGAACCATGATGATCTCAAGTCTAAGGATTCTACATAAACAACGCTCGAGACCAGCGATGATACATGGAATCTCTGCAGTGTCTCATGGCAGGTCTATCCAACATATGTTCACTAACACATGTCCATATTATTGATTTGGTATCACCATACCATGAGACATGAGACATGATCATCAATCAATACATATGCTGATCTTTGTCTTTGAATCATATTTGTTCCTCATATGATATATGATCAGAGATCATTTAGAAATAGCAACATTTTAGTATTTAAGAGTCATGAATAAGTCACATACTCATTGATCAATAATGATGATGTCTATTCCAAGGAACAAAGTAATGTATCATAAACATAGTATGTGATATATACAACATCTCCATGTTGCCTCTAGGGCATATCACTAACAGGCGCACCCTCCGGAGCTTAAGTAAGCCGTGGTTGATAGTCCCACGCATTCTCCAGGGTACAAACAAAGACGCGGATGTTTTCCCTACGCACTCTACTGAGTCTAAACAAGACGCGGAAGTTCTGCGCGCACAATGGCGCACCCTCCGGAGCTTAAGTAAGCCGTGGTTGATAGTCCCACGTATTCTCCGGAGTACAAACAAAGACGCGGATGTTTTCCCTGTGCACTCTACTTGAGTCTAAACAAGACGCGGAGGTCCCGCGCACGCGCTGGTATTGACACCACGCGTACTCTCCGGAGTATAAATAAGACGTGGACGGTCTTCCCACGCACTTGCCGGCGTCCGCATCCAACGGCGCATGGGCACCAGAGGCTCCCCGTGCTTCCAGCAAACCGCGGGCACCGCGTTGACGGGCGCCTGCGAGGGCAGGAGCAAGGCGCACGAGCTCAACGGCCCACGCCTCTGCAGAAGAGCCAAGGAACTGGGTGCGCTCGGTGAAGGCGCCCAGGCACGCGCGGGCCTCCAGCGCGAAGAAAGGCTGCAGCGGACGCCCAGGGCCATTGACGTCCGAGCTCGGGGCGCAAGACGGAGAGCGCCCAAGCCCAGGGCCATTGACGTCCGAGCTCGGGGTGCAAGACGGAGAGCGCCCAAGCCAGTCCGTGGCCAACCACGGTGCCAAGCCCCTTCCCCCTCCCTCACCCCAAGCGTCCAATGGCTAGGGGAGGAGACTAGGGGAGAGACCGCGCGCCTATACGGGACAGCACGGCGGGATGCGGCCTCGCCAGCGCCACATAAAAGCCCACTCCTAAAGCTAGGTGCGGCCTTGATGAAGTACAAGTGAATTGTCCACCACCCCGCACCAGCCACTGAAGGGAAGGCGCACCGCGGTGTCGCATCCTCCCGTGGGGGCGGAATGTCCGACCCCGCAATCGCCCAGGCGGCATCAGCCGCGCTTCGGAGCCCTCGACGTTACTCAGTGAAGCTGCGGCACGCTGAGGACGGCAACTTCAACACTAGATTGTCGGGGCGTGATGTCTGGGAAGGCGAGTGCCATTTCATTTGGCCACTCGCCCCCTTTTTAAAGGGCCCCTGAAGCAAGACCGCGGACTTTACGCCGCAAGAGTCCCATCACTCGATGCACGTGGAGCAATGGTGTTGCCCCACTCTAGCCACAGGGCACCGCCAGCTACCTTCCACGCGTCCCCCTATCCCGCGGGACCCGAAGCGATGGACAAGGG
The DNA here is from genome assembly GCA_036346265.1 of Melocanna baccifera. NCBI lineage: Eukaryota > Viridiplantae > Streptophyta > Magnoliopsida > Poales > Poaceae > Melocanna > Melocanna baccifera. Next base: position 11,780,547 of record CM070689.1, on the reverse strand, counting down.
GCAAGGGACACCTGCCTCGAGCCGTACAGCGCCGTGTGTGGCCTTCCGTTGATCCCACCCCAGTTGTCTCGTCAGCGCCTGGAACGCAGTGGAACAGTGGCGTCCGTGAGGCCCCCCATTGATTGCCGTGGATAGGACCTACGGAGCTAGGTCCCTGCCACTCCCTAACCCAATATCATCCTCATCACGCCCGGCGCGCCGGCTCCACGCCACCGCTTGAAGGGTAGGGGCGGGCGCTCGGCGTCTGCCGGCTGGCGCCAGCTCTGCTGCCACCACCGAAGGGTAGGGGCGGGCGCTCGTGCGTCTCGCCGGCTGGCGCTAGCTCGCTGCCACCACTTGGGGGTAGGGGCGGGCGCTCACGCGTCTACTCGGCGGGCTCGGCTCGCTGCCACCGCCGAAGGGTAGGGGCGGGCGCTCGCGCGTCTACGCCGGCTGGCGCGGCTGCTGCCCACCGCTTCGAAGGGTAGGGGACGGAGCGCTCGCGCGTCTGCTTCAACTACACGCCAGCCCTGCACCTACCTCAAGCGTCTACCCCAACTAAACAACAAACTCCGTGAGAAAGTTACAAAGCGGACGCATCCAACAACGGCGGTGGAGACGAATGTTCCGGCTTATCTGCCATGCTGCAACAAAAAGTCATACAAAACCTGCTAGACCGACACTACTCGTCTGGCTCCGCTTGAATGGCTCCATGCGCCGAGGCCTCACCCGGTGACGGTCGATTGGCCCAGAAGTCCAGTGAGTCTTCGGCTCGCCACCAGCGCCGCAAGCGACATCGGGTTACGGTGTCAGAAATTAGTAGTCGGTCTCTATCGGGCAGCTGCTTCGAATACAATGGCGCGGTTGGTCAATGCAAGGGAAATAATCCTTGCTTCATTCGCAGAATGGAGTACATAGATTACAACACACACCGACGCACAAGAACTTCGGGGTCACACCTGCCTCGAGCCATCGGTTCCGTCATCGTCGCGCCAGGCAACTCCGTCCAGCCATTCGCCAAGGCTACCCCGCCATACATGTTCCGCCGCAGCTCCACCTTTGCAGCGGTCTCCCCGAGATACTCCCAAATCCGTTCATGGAAAAACCGAACGGCCGGTCGAATGGTGCGAACGGGACCCGACATCACCCCGGCCCCGCTGGCATCTCCACCAGTGGGTCACCTAGCTCATCCACATGTTGACAGCCCTGGTGCTGGAGAAGCGCGCACGCCAGGCACACGGCCACGTAGGCGCAATGGTTGCCAAAGGTAGTCGCGGCGGCTTGAGCGAGGTCCGCCGCTTCCCCAATACGTCGAAGTGTCCGTGAAAGCTCTTCGGGCCCGAATGAGCGGGGTGGCACCTCCACAATGAGGTTTTCAAGGGTCCCCTCCAGGGCCAGCATAGCCTCCCATGCCGTCGCCGAGGCGGCACCCAGCGCCTGATCCCGCTCCCTTAGAGACGCAGCAAGGCGGCCGTTCTCCTCCTCCAGCAAGGCAATTTGCTGGAGTAAGCCGTCCCGCTCCTCCACTGCTGCTTGCCGAGTCGACGCCACAAGCTCTGCGGCATATGAGATGGCCCCCGCGCGTTCCGCTTCTAAGAGCCGCACACAGTCGTCCTTAGCGGAATGCACCTCCTCCGACGCATGAAGGGCTCCTTCTGTGACTCGCAGTCGGTTCTCCAAGGGCCCCCATTCCCAGACATGGGCCGCCTGCAGTGCCCGGTTAAGGGCGAAGGTCTACGCAGCAATGCAATCAATACACCTCCTAGGGGATACGTAGTGATCGGGGTCAGATACTTACCCTTAGCTCGGAGACCTCTAGCACCCCCTCAAGCAGTCCGGGCCCGCAAATCTGCAGTGCATCACGGTCTAAGCTCGCGGCCGCATCATCTGCGGCCCCCCGCCACGCCGCCAACACCTCTGCTCGAGGGATGAAGTCGGCCAGACGACGGGTGGCATCTGCGGCAATAGCCTCGGCGGTGCCAGATGTCCTTTCCAAATGGCCGTCCCCGGCCTCTAAGGGCCGCCCGTGTTCGGGGAGCCAAGTTGCTACAAAGGGAACATGCCGGTCAACCCCGCGAATACTTAGCAGGCCACATCAAGAAATATTTAACTTCGACTCCGCCCGAAGTCGTAAGGCCCTCCGCATTCCTGCCCACCTCGTGAAGCGGGGGAGCTTCGGTGTCAGAACTTACTTCCACTACGCCTTCGCCCCCGGCAGCCACAGACCTAATCGGGGCCGTGGGGACACCGACGCGCTCGGTGTCTGAGTCAGAGTCCCATAGGGTTCTGACCCAGCTCGCTACGACAAAACCCCCTGAGGAGCGAAGGGGCGATCGTATGCGCGGTCGCTTCGCCTTCGGGGAATAAGAAGGTGCCTCCGCCTCGGAAGCCGCTACAGAAGGAAGTCCTGCGGTCGCGGGAATGGCCTCCACCCCAGCATCCTCCGGGAGCGATGGCTCCGTGCCAGCATCCTCCGCGAGCGATGGCTCTGTGCCAGCATCCTCCGCGAGCAATGGCGCCACCCCAGCCTCCTCCGCGAGTGATGGCTCCGCGCCAGCATCCTCCGCGAGCGATGGCTCCGTGCCAGCGTCTTCTGTGAGCAATGGCGTCGCGCCAGCATCCTCTGTGAGTGATGGCTCCGCGCCAGCATCCTCCGCGAGTGATGGCTCCGCGCCAGCATCCTCCGCGAGCGATGGCTCCGCGCCAGCATCCTCCGTGAGCAATGGTGCCACCCCAGCATCCTCCGCGAGTGATGGCTCCGCGCCAGCATCCTCCGCGAGCGATGGCTCCGCGCCAGCATCCTCCGCGAGAAATGGCGCCATGCCAGCATCCTCCGTGAGCAATGGCTCTGCGCTAGCATCCTCCGCGAGCGATGGCTCCGCGCCAGCATCCTCCGCGAGCGATGGCTCCGCGCCAGCATCCTCCGCAAGCAATGGCGCCACCCCAGCATCCTCCGCGAGTGATGGCTCCGCGCCAGCATCCCAGGGGTAACGCGCCACTCCGCGGCAAGCGGCGCCACGCCATACATGACAAACTCCTCAGCGAGGTCGCGCATATTGAAGCGGGCGGTGATCCCCACAAGCCTCCGTGCCACCCACTTATCGTCAGCATCTATAGGGGCGTTGGGCGTGGTGTTAACCGCCACCGGCCACCCCGAGCATTCAAGGCCGCTACCGCTCGCCACACGGTGGTAAAACCACTGCCTCGTCCAGTTCGGCCCCCACCCTACTCGACTCAACTCCACGGGAAATATCTTGCATTCCAGGCGCAAGGCGAGATCGACACCGCCGAAGACGGACAACGCATCGTCCCCCTGACCCTCCGCCTTGCACCGGACATCGTGGAGAAACGCGAACAGTGACGCGGTCGGCCAACACGCCTCCGTGCGCAGCGCCCAGCTGTATACGGCGAGGCAGACTATCACATTCGGCGTTATCTGTGCTAGCTCAAGCCCAAGGGTCCGCAGGACGTCCCCGACAAGTCCGACGGCCAGAATGCGCAGCCCAGCCTCGAAGTAGGCGACGAACACGATTGCCTCCGATGCTTCGGGGTGTGGTTCGGTCTCGTCGCCGGCGGGCAATCGCACTTCCCGGCGGTCCAACAGCTTCCCTTTGCGCAGAAGGCCAAGAACCGTCTCTTCTGTCACCAGCGTCGAGCCCAGGACGCGGGAACACGGATGACCTACCCCACCTGCAGCTGTCCACCATTCGTCCACACGCGCGGAGCCGCGCCCCTCGAGTGTGTACCTCACCTCGAGTGGCGATGGCCGCCGGAGGACGGCACTGTCGTCGGCCAGCCGCGTGCGCGCTCCGTCACTTGTCATCGTCCTCTAGAGTTCCACGACGCGGGAGGAAGCAAGGAGGATAGGAGATTGGGGGGCGTGTGACGGGGAGCTACAAGGCAAGGCGAGGAAGATGTAAGGGGCGTAACGCAAGGGGTATTTAACACCCCTGTGTCTCCCACGACAAGCATAACTGCTGGGAGGCGAACCGTCCGCCTTCCCACGAACGCCACCATACTGGCCCACCTACCCGGCCGAGCCGCACCCGGTCAACCGGCGGTCGCAACAAAGAGCCTGACAGCGCACGGCGCGCCAATAGCGCCCCGCCATGTGTCCATTCGGAATCCAAAAAAAAGAAGCAACTTGGCTCCGCCTTCGGTGGCACCTTCACCTTCGCAAGGCAGTCCCAGCCCTACACTCGACAATGACACACATCCGTGCGCGGAAGAGGCGCGCCAGAAAGTACCCTTCGCCTCGGGAAGCGCTCACGGAGCAACCCATTCAGCAAACTTCGCGAAGGTCAGAAGGATCATCGCGCGGCCAGCGCGCTCGTATGCGGCCTCCTCCCCCTGTGAACACGCGACGGCCGATGGTCGTCGGAGTCTTGCGCTCAAAAATAGGCCTCCGTCAGTTCATCAACACACCAATATCCTTCTGTATGTTCATGAACTGAGGAAGGCATATTTTCGAGATCAAAGACCATCTCAGCCACGCCTGGAAGACGGAGGATGCCACGGTCCTCCTGGTATGTATATATACAACTGCCCCCCCGCGTGAAGAAGAGCAACCGCCGGAAGTTTCCCCCGTGTGAAGAAGCATAATCGACGGAAGCCGAGGCGGCACGGCTGCTCATACGCCCGCGACATCCCCGCCGGAATGCACTGCGCGCACATGGCGCGTCGTGAGCCTCAACCCTCGCGAGCCACACGACCCGCCAAGGACCCGGCTCGCCTTCCGCGAAGCCTTCGCCTCAGCGGGGTGACCCCAGCCCCGCCCTCGACGCGACCTTCGTCCTCGCAGGCCAACCCCGCGACCGACGTTGGCTCCGGCACTTCAACATGCAGCCGAGCGCCCGCGCGCCGCGCCAGACGGCGCCCCTTACACTTCGGTGGCCCGGGACAACCCGACGTTTGCTGCACATCATATTTCTCCATCCCTAACACTATCGTTTTTCCCAACCTAATGTGTCCTATGTCCCCCACCATGGATGCCAGGTTGCAGCGGGCATCGGGGCCGCACATCGGGAGGAGGGCGTCCACACCGACCACTGCAAGGCCAGCCGCTGGACACGCGCTCTGACGAGGGACACGGCCCCGGGCTTCGAGGATGTCACGGATGCCCTCACGTGGTCCCGCAGGCCACAGCCCGGCGGTCCACCCCCTTCGCACGAAGAGCCGCAAATCTTCTCGCCAGCTCAAGAATATACCTTCTTCCTTCCACAAACATGCACAGAGCCGCTCAACCGACGCCAGCCCTACCGCATGTTCGTGAGAGGAAGAGGCACATTCTTGAGACAAGCCGTCCCGAGCAATGGTTCATTGCACTGCTGCGGTTGTATATATATAGCCGTTTCCGGGAAGCGCAATTGACGGGAGTCCTACCGACGCGGTCGCTCACGCACGTCAGACGTCCCAACCTCCAACGCCCACCTGATCCTCCCGCATTGACGAGGCCCTTGCCTCCGCAGCACAATTGTCGAGCTCTTCGCGCCGCGGCCTGGATGTGACTCCGCTGCGGCCGTTCAGCGCAAGACTCCAACGGTGGCCATTGCGAACCCGGCCGACTCGCCGCCCACAAGCACACGACATCACAGGCCGCAGGGACGGAGGGGGCCAAAGGGCTCGGCAACATGGCTTCAGCCTGTGAAGCCCTTCACCATGAGAGGCTCCTGTTGTAGGGGTGGCCCCCACCTAAACCCAGCTAGCCTATTGAGAACTATGTACTAAGGAAGGCTTCGGTGTGAAGCTACGGTTGTAAAGACACTCCTTACGAGGGTACGTATATATATATGATATCGAGTCTTAGGAAAGACCCAACAGGTCATTTGTTCACCTAACTCTGCACTAGCATACCCTCTCTCTCTGTTTGGTCTGTAGCAACAATTCAACTCATAGAAAATGTTAGTTCATAGATCAATTGCCATAAATGGAGAGACTAGATTCTACAATATTCTCTTTTTTGGTAATTCATGACAATCTCAACAAATAATAAAATCAAAAATGATTTGTGAGTATGCAACATGTACACAATAATTGTATACTATAGAAAAAGCTTCTTAAAAAATTAACTCATTTGAATGTGAGTGTTTATCTTTGAGATTAATTACTAGTAAAGTTATACATTCGGTTGTCATTTATCATCTAATCATCGACACATAACGAAGGAACTAGATGACAACCTGGTTGTAAATGATTGAGTATAAATCAATCAAGAGTATATGTGAACTACGTAAGTTTTATATACTCAAAGGATATATTTCAAAGTAAATATCTTTAATATGTGTTGACAAGGAAATATGGGATCAATACTAATGAAACCGGAAAACATAGAGTGAACTCTCCTTAAATGTGTGCATACAAGAGTGTACATTAAAAACATATGTACATATTGAACTTAGACTTTTGGTGGAGTTCAATCTATATTTTGAATCTGAGGAATGCAATAAGATATAAGAATATGATGTTGAATATATACCTCGATGACTTTCACTTTTTCATCTAAATGAGGCTAAGCAATATCATAATTAACAAATAAGTTAGTCTCACAACTGCATTTATCATTAGGGCATGTTCTTTTTGGCTGTGACTTTTGGCTTTTGGCTGAAATTTTTGAATTTTAGTTGTTTGCGGTAGAGATTACGAAGAGAGAGATATTCGCTTGTAATTTTGGATGGTATAGATATTGGGCTTTTAATGTGTACTATAATTAACTTGTATACTTCGTCTTAAAAAAATACTCTGTTTGAAAGTTAGATACTGTAGCAAAAGCCAAAAGCCGTTTTGAGAAGCTGAAAAAAACAGGCCCTAAGACTAGATAATACCATAGTTAATAAACAAGTTAGTCTCATAATTGCATTTGTCATTATCATCAAAACCAATTTAATGGAGCTTGAACTTATAATTCTCCGCAAGATCCACATGACGGGGAGACTGATGGGAACGGGGTCCCGATCTTCCAACAGGTTCTGGATATGTTCGATTTGGTGGAGGCGCGACACAAATCGATCCGGCTTCCGAACAACACGTTACGAACCCCGTAATCGCAGCACCACGTCTCCTCAGGTTATCAACCGTGCGCTGCCCGGTTGACCTCGCCAAGAAGGCTAATCCTCGCCTGCGAATCGAAGAACACAAGCAAGAACAAGGAAGAACACAACGGAATTGCAGATGTATTGGTTTAGTACTCGAAAGTTGGGGTCTCACAAACCGATGAACGGCGAAACTGTTCAAGACAGAATTAATCTAAGCAAAACCCAACCCTAATGGTGGGGTGGCGGCTGTATATAAAGGAGTGAGGGGCGTGCAAAACCCCTGGATGCGTCCTAATGGGCTCCAACACGATACAAAGCCGAACGGCCCAAAAGACGGTGGCGCAGCACCTTGATAGATTCTGAACGCCCACTTGTTTCAATGATTCCTGTTGACTCAGAAGGAATTTTGATATAGGACTAGAGCCATTGGAAAGGTCTCCTTCTCAGCTTTCCATACATATATGGAACGTCCAAAACGGAGTTTGTATGCATCTTGGGCGTCCGTTTTACTACAGGCTGGTCCTAAAGGCCGAGGCAGACTCAAACTCGAGTTGGACTGGGCCTCTGGCTTGACTTGGACGTCTTTGCTGGTCTTCTCCGCCACCACACGTCTCTCCATGTACTTCATAACCCTCTCCAATGTTCCTAAGCAAGATAACATCATTAGGTAGCAATCTATTCTCAAAACTATAAAAAGGATCGCTTAAGAACGAGCTCACATCTAGATTTAATTGTCTCATGCGAGTTCGGGTCATTGGACCTTGCATAACGGTTGGAGGATCAGCGGTTGCATCTGAAGGAGTGATGTCCTCATCATCCTCCCTCTGTTGAAGTGGAGTCATCCTCAACTCATGCTCATCTTCTTCTCCCAAGTATGACTTCAAATCTGCAATGTTAAAGCTGGGACTAACCCCGAACTCGGGTGGCAACTCAAGTTTATATGCATTATCATTTATTTTTTCAATTATCTTAAAAGGACCAGCAGCTCTAGGCATCAATTTTGACTTTCTTAACTCAGGAATTCTATCCTTTCGCAAGTGCAACCAAACAAAATAACCCGGTTCAAGTTTAACTTCCTTTCTACCTTTACTACCAACAATCCTATATTTTTCATTCATCTTTTTAATGTTTGCCTTAGTAGTCTCATGCATTTTGACAATAAAATCAGCACGCTCCCTAGCATCATTATGAACTCTCTCACTAGTAGGCAAAGGTAAAATATCAATAGGGGCACGGGGATTGAATCCATACACTACCTGAATAGGATTTACCTTGGTGGTGGAGTGTTCCGCTCGATTATATGCGAACTCAACATGCGGCAAACACTCTTCCCACAGCTTCAAATTGTTCTTCAAAATAGCTCTCAACATGGTAGACAATGTGCGGTTTACCACCTCGGTTTGGCCATCAGTTTGTGGGTAACATGTTGTAGAGAACAACAACTTTGTACCCAACTTGTTCCATAGAGTACGCCAAAAATGATTCAAGAACTTGGCGTCACGATCTGAAACAATAGTAGAAGGCATACCATGCAAACGAACTATCTCTTTGAAAAAGAGGTCAGCAATATGAACGGCATCATCGGTTTTATGACATGGTATAAAGTGAGCCATCTTAGAAAAACGATCCACAACAACAAAAATGCTATCCCTCCCCCTCTTAGTCCTGGGCAATCCTAAAACAAAGTCCATAGAAATATCTTCTCACGGAATAGAAGGAACAGAAAGAGATATATATAAACCATGTGGATTCAAGCGAGACTTAGCTTTTTGACATATAGTGCAGCGAGCCACAAACCGCTCGACATCTCGCCTCATTTTTGGCCAAAAGAAGTGTGTGGCCAGAACGTCCTTCGTCTTCTTAGCACCAAAATGTCCCATCAAACCGCCTCCATGCGCCTCCTGCAACAGCAAAAGACGAATGGAACCAACTGAAATGCACCAAAAGGCGGTTAGCTCTAAACAAGGACCCATCATTGATCATGAATTTATTCCATACTTGTCCCTCTTTACAAAGCAACAACACATCCTTAAAATCATCATCAAAAGCATATTGTCCTTTAATGGTTTCAAGACCAAAAATACGAAAATCAAGTTGAGACAACATGGTATAGCGTCGAGACAAAGCATCAGCAATCACATTATCCTTCCCTTTCTTGTGTTTAATGACATACGGAAAAGATTCAATAAATTCAACCCACTTAGCATGTCTACGATTCAAATTGGTTTGACTACGAATATGCTTAAGTGATTCATGATCGGAATGAATGACAAATTCTTTAGACCATAAATAGTGTTGCCACGTCTCTAAAGAACGAACAAGAGCATACAATTCTTTATCATACGTGGAATAATTAAGAGCAGGACCATTCAATTTTTCACTAAAGTAGGCAACAGGTTTGCCTTCTTGCATCAAAACACCACCAATACCAATTCCGCTAGCATCACATTCCAACTCAAAAGTCTTACCAAAATCCGGAAATTGGAGCAATGGTGTGTGTGTAAGCTTGTCCTTCAAAAGATTAAAGGACTCCTCTTATGATGGCCCCCAATGGAACACGACTCGCTTCTTTGTCAACTCAATCAACGGTGTCGCAATGGTGCTGAATTCCTTGACAAAGCGGCGATAAAATCCTGCAAGGCCAAGAAAACTCCGCACTTGGGAGACCGTCGTGGGCGTGGGCCAACTCCATATCGCCTCCACCTTGGCTCTATCAACCTCAATTCCCTGTGGAGTCACAACATAGCCAAGAAAAGAGACTCGATCCGTGCAAAAGGTGCACTTCTCAAGGTTACCAAACAAACGTGCATCTCGCAAAGCATTAAAAACATCACGTAAGTGATTCAAATGTTCATCCATTGACTTGTTATAAATCAAGATATCATCAAAGTAAACGACCACAAATTTGCCATGAAAGGACGTAAAACCTCGTTAGTTAATCTCATGAAAGTGCTAGGTGCATTAGTTAAACCAAAAGGCATGACTAACCACTCATACAAGCCGAACTTAGTTTTAAAAGCAGTTTTCCATTCATCGCCAAGTTTCATTCTTATTTGGTGGTATCCACTACACAAGTCAATCTTTGTGAAAATTATAGTACCACACAACTCATCAAGCATGTCGTCTAGCCTAGGAATAGGATGACAATACCTTATAGTAATGTTGTTAATGGCTCTACAATCTACACACATACGCCAAGAACCATCTTTTTTGGGAACCAAAAGAACAGGAACAGCACAAGGACTAAGGCTCTCACGTACGTACCCACGGTCCAAAAGGTCTTGGACTTGTCGCTGAATCTCCTTAGTCTCTTCGGGATTGGTCACATGCGCGCACGGTTTGGCAAACTCGCTCCAGGGATCAAGTCAATCTGGTGCTCAATCCCTCGAATGGGTAGAAGTCCTGGAGGTATCTCATCAGGGAAAACATCTCTAAACTCCTGCAAAAGGTTAGTGACAGGAGCAGGCAAAGTGCAAGGCATATTATCAAGAGAAAATAAAGCATCTTTGCACACAACAGCATAGCATGTATCATTAACATCATCAATTTCAGCAAGGTCTGATTTTGTGGCAAGCATAATAGAATTTTTCAAATGGATTAGTTGCTGTTTTTCAGATTTATCATGTTCCTTTGGATCATTAGCAGTAGCAGCTCTCTCCCTATCGGCCTCTATAATCTCAGCTGGGGTCAAAGGTAGTAAAGTAATTTTCTTTCCTTTATGCATAAAAGTGTAGTTGTTGCTACTACCATGGTGTAAAGCATTATTATCAAATTCCCAAGGTCGACCCAATAAAAGAGAGCATGCTTGCATGGGAACCACATCACAATCAACATGATCAGCATAACCACCAATAGAAAAATGGACTCAGCATGTTTGTGTTACCTTAGCTTTTCCAGAGTCATTTAACCACTGAATATGGTATGGATGTGGATGCGGTCGTGTGGTCAAGCCAAGCTTCTTGATCAAATCAGAACTCACCAAGTTGTTGCAGCTTCCTCCATCAATGATGACACATGCACGCCGGTTCTTGATTGCGAAGAAAGTCTGAAACAAATTATGGCGTTGAAGCTTATCGGATTGTTGTATCTATGTGCTGAGAACTCCCTGCACAATGATGCTCTATAGCGTCGCTGTGGACGCCCCACCAAGGACCAAGTCGTCATCACCACCGCCATTGTCATCCGAGGCAACAGCAACATCATCATCCTCCTCGACATCCGAAGTGCTGATGTAGCCTCCATCTTCTGTGGCGATGTATGCCCGTTGGCTAGGGCAATTCTTTTCCACATGACCAAGCCCATGGCAGCGATGGCACCAAATGTCGGAGGAGCGGCCCGTTGAAGCCACAGAAGAAGAGCTCTTGGCTGGACCCTACAAAGAATTTTTTATAGAATCTGCAAGGCGTGTTGTGGAAGGTGGCTTCGGTGGCGCTGCTGCAAACTTGTTCACAGGTGGTGGAGGAGAATGAAAACTCGAAGAAGATTTGGACAGTCCCGTCGATGTAGTCGTTCGCGGCGTGTAGGAGGGTCATCCGGTGTTTGCCTTCGCTGATTCTTTGCGTCCCTGCAATTCTTTTTCGGCAAGCATAGCAAGCTGGAACAACTGGTTGACAGTAGTAAATTCTTTATAATCAACATATCTTGAATTTCACGCCGTAACCCCCCGTAGAAACGACAAATCTTATCTTCCGTTTCCTCAACAACCCCACAACGCACCATACCCTTTTGAAGCTCAGCATAATAGTCCTGAACAGAACTGTCACCTTGTTCTAAGCGTTGTAATTTTTTTTCTCAAATCACGTTTATATGAGGGAGGAACAAAATGATTACGCATAGCTTCTTTTAATCGCTCCCATGTATCAGGTTGTAAACGCATGGTACCCAGTTCATTCCACCAGATAATAGCAAAGTCCTTAAACTCACTAGTAGCTTGTCTAACTCTATGTTGTTCAGGAACCAAGTGAGAATTAAACTTCTGCTCTACCGTCATCTCCCAATCAAGATATTTTTCAGCATCATAAAGACCAGAAAAAGATGGAATGGTAAATTTGACTTTAGCAAAAGGATCGTCGTTACTATGACGGTTCTGGTTATTACCTCCCATACCATGTCGGTTTTGCTGAAGACGTCGGCGTAGTCGTGCATCTTGTGTCGCCCGCTGATCAATGTTGCCATCCGCATCGGACAATCGTGTCGACATCATGATGAGGTCGTCATTGGCAGTGGCGAGCGTGTCTCCAATGTGTCCATCCGACCGGTGAGGTCGACCATCCGCCGCTCCACCCGCTCAATGCCTTCTGTGGTGTTCAACTGGGCAATGGCGGCGACGATGGTGTCCATTCGCGCGTCGAGATCAGTGAATGAAGCATTTTGTTTGTCGAGCGCAGCTTGTAGCTGGCTGCGACTAACACACTCGTTGAAATCGACCGGTGTCCGTCCTTCGTATCTGCCATGGTTAGTGGAAACACGGGAAAACAAAAGGATTGTCCCTATCAACTACAAAGGAGGGCGGTGGAAACCCGCAAAGGAAGTGGCTTACCAAGCTCTTACAAGTGTTCTTACCATCGCAAAGCGATGGGTGGTACAACCGGTGGTGGTTCGTGATAACTCGAGAGTGTGACCCGGCGATTGCAAGGGTCAAAAACTGTGCTGTCCGGAAGTATGTATATATAGTTTGGAAGGCCAAATATGTGAGTGGAACACAAATCAATAACAGATAGTAATGTTGAATAAATGTCCAAAGTACTGGTCCTAGTTGCTGGCCTAAATGTGTCCTATAGTAGGTATGATATGATGAACAAGGAGTCGACCAGAATAGTAAAGCAAAGACAGCAACAAAGATGGCCAGGCAAACACAGCACAAAACAAATGAAGCTCTGTCACCTAAAACTGTGCTCTCTCTCTTTTTTTCTTTTTTTTTGCTTTTTAGCCACGGAGAGCACTCTCTCTCCTCTCTACTATAAGGTGCCGAAACTTTTTTATTTTTGTTTCTTTTTTCTTTTATTTTTTTCACAAAGCGGAGCACAGAAATAGGAACCACAAAAAGTTTCACCTCAATCTGATGTAAGGTGTGGCCTACAGAAAATGATGAATGTGCTGTAAATTCGATGACAAAAGTTCGGAGCTCGAGTACTGCACTTTCCAGGCCGAATTTGGGCAAAATAAATACGCCGAACCCGACAAAGTGTGCATACAAGAGTGTACATTAAAAAATATGTACATATTCAACTTAGACTTTTGGTGGAGTTCAATCTATATTTTGAATCCGAGGAATGCAATAAGATATAAGAATATGATGTTGAATATATACCTCGATGACTTTCACTTTTTCATCTAAATGAGGCTAAGCAATATCATAATTAACAAATAAGTTAGTCTCACAATTGCATTTATTATTAGGGCATGTTCTTTTTGGCTGTGACTTTTGGCTTTTGGCTGAAATTTTTGAATTTTAGTTGTTTGCGGTAGAGATTACGAAGAGAGAGATATTCGCTTGTGATTTTGGATGGTATAGATATTGGGCTTTTAATGTGTACTATAATTAACTTGTATACTTCATCTTAAAAAATACTCTGTTTGAAAGTTAGATACTGTAGCAAAAGCCAAAAGTCGTTTTGAGAATCTGAAAAGAACAGGCCCTAAGACTAGACAATATCATAGTTAATAAACAAGTTAGTCTCATAATTGCATTTGTCATTATCATCAAAACCAATTTAATGGAGCTTGAACTTATAATTCTCCGCAAGATCCACATGACGGGGAGACTGATGGGAACGGGGTCCCGATCTTCCAACAGGTTCTGGATATGTTCGATTTGGTGGAGGCGCGACACAAATCGATCCGGCTTCCGAACAACACGTTCCGAACCCCACAATCGCAGCACCACGTCTCCTCAGGTTATCAACCGTGCGCTGCCCGATTGATCTCGCCAAGAAGGCTAATCCTCGCTTGCGAATTGAAGAACACAAGCAAGAACAAGGAAGAACACAACGGAATTACAGATGTATTGGTTTAGCACTCGAAAGTTGGGGTCTCACAAACCGATGAACGGCGAAACTGTTCAAGACAGAATTAATCTGAGCAAAACCCAACCCTAATGGTGGGGGTGGCGGCTGTATATAAAGGAGTGAGGGGCGTGCAAAACCCCTAGATGCGTCCTAATGGGCCCCAACACGATACAAAGCCGAACGGCCCAAAAGACGGTGGCGCAGCACCCTGACAGATTCTGAACGCCCACTTGTTTCAATGATTCCTGTTGACTCAGAAGGAATTTTGATACGGGACTAGAGCCATTGGAAAGGTATCCTTCTCAGATTTCCATACATATGTGAAACGTCCAAAACGGAGTCCGTATGCGTTCTGGGCGTCCATTTTACTGCAGGCTGGTCCTGAAGGCCGCGGCAGACTCGAACTCGAGTTGGACTGGGCCTCCGGCTTGACTTGGACATCCTTGCTGGTCTTCTCCGCCTCCACATGTCTCTCCATGTACTTCATGACCCTCTCCAATGTTCCTAAGCAAGATAACATCATTAGGTAGCAATCTATTCTCAAAACTATAAAAAGGATCGCTTAAGAACGAGCTCACCTCTAGATTTAATTGTCGCATGCGAGCTCGGGTCATTGGACCTTGCATAACGGTTGGAGGATCAGCGGTTGCATCCAAAGGCGTGATGTCCTCATCAGAGACACCACCCCTCTGCTGGTGCGGGGACACGTGCAAGTTCTTCAAGTTGAAGCAGTGACTGAGCCTAGGCATACGTTACTGGGGTTGCCCTAACTACGCCTGGGATTACCTCGGCCAGCGTTGGGACACTGAGGTAATAGTTTTGGGGCTATCTATTTCTTTTGTATTTCAAAAAATTAACTATAAAACCTTAACTCAAACGGCTGCCCAAAGCGATGGGACAATATAGAGTAGTCATGCTGTACTAAACTTTCAACATTCCAAGTGACATGAAATCATGAAACCCTAATTTTGAAATATTAAAATTTGATTTTCTGAGACCTAAATCCTTGATTTTTTAGACAGTTTCGATCATCTAAAACTCTGAAGAAATTACACAATTAGGTCAACTGTGTATGGATCCTTAAAAAAACCATAATTTTTGGAACTTATTTCCTACATTAAAAAATTCCTACGAGCAGTCTACTTAAATGAATTCTTTAGTGAAATATAGGATGGATAAAATGACAAAAATTACACAATCAAGTATGCTTCGTCGGGCGGCTGCACATAAAATTTTATAATTTTTAGATCTCATTTGTTATATATATAAAAAATAAACAAACAGTGCACCAAACGAAATCCTTAATTATTATTAGATTAGTGCTAATTACCTAACTAATTTGGTCATGGATGTTAGCTGGCGGCCACCTTGCAGCAGAGACCACGTGTCACCCAGGGCTACCGTGCAGTCAACATACGTTAAAAACAATATTTTTCGCTAATTTAACATGATGACTACTATTTTTATAAATACAGACTCAAATAACGTTAGCACCGAAAAAAAAGTCGCCACCGCCCGCCCTTCTTTTGCGTGTACGCCGCCATGTCCGTACGTGGACTGCGCATGCGCGCGCGACCGGAAATCTAGACGTTTTCGATACCGTTAGCGTACGAAAATTCCAAATTTAGCCCTCTTCGTACAAAAATTCCAAATCTAGCCTCCTCCCCACCGCACGATTTGCCAGGAAGTGACACGTGGCAGAGTCGTGCAGTCCCCGACCGCACGATACGCTAGAAAGTAACACGTGGCGGAGTCGTGCGGTCTCGGACTGCACGATTCACCAGAAAGCGACACGTGGTGGAGTCGTGCGGTTCGGGACCGTACGATTCACCAGAAAAGCGACACGTGGCAATCATGCGATCCCGCACGACTCTAAAATCGTGCGCCACATGTCGCTTCCTGGCGAATCGTGCGGTCGAGGACCACACGACTCCGCCACGTGTCACTTCCTGGCGAATCGTGCGGTCCGGGACCGCATGACTCTGCCACGTGTCACTTCTTGGCAAAACGTGCGGTGGGGAGGGGTGCTAGATTTGAAATTTTTACATGAAAAGAGCTAAAATTGAAATTTTCGTACGTAATAGTATCAAAATAGTCCAGATTTCGCACAACCGAAGTGTGGTAAAAAAAAAGCCAGTTTAGGCGCGCCAGTCCCGGCGTTGAAGACGACGGACGGATAGATTCGTTGGAGTTTGGACACATCATGTGTCAGTCATTCTGATCTGCCCAACCACGCACTGCGTAAGTTGCTGGCCAATCCTCACTTGAAAAGTGCGTGGGTCGGCATCGCGTGACTGACGTTGGACATTTTAGCCTAAAAATTTGGCCAAGCGGAAGGAGGGCGGGAGGGGCACGTAAAGAAAGGGTGGGATTTGCGACAAAAGTTTTCTCCCTTTTCGGGCGCGCCGCTTGGTTCGGTGAGGGCGACCAACTGGCCCTCAGTCTTCAAAAATAAAAAAAATAAAAAACGCCCCGCATAACGTAAGTTCTAGCCCCACTGCGCATCAGCGTGTTACTTTCTTCCCATTTCTTGGGTGGGCCGCCCAACTAGGCAGAGTAAATGCAGGTTGGATCATCGCATTACCATCACACGCAGTTTTTAGGCAGCATAGACCCCAAAAAAATATATCATGAAAACTTTTGTTAGGTACTCATACCTATCGGAAGAATTCTGTGTGTTGTGCTCGATTTTAATACTTTTCTTGTCTTATTTATCATCGGATTACTTGATATTTTGTGTTTAATTATGCTATTTCACAAAAAACCCTAACGGTCCTCAAATGTGTTGGCAGGGCCGTGCCGTGAAATTTGGAGGCCCTGTACAAAGCACTAGCCGGTGCCTGTGTGCCGACTTGTCGACTAATCGACGATTAGTCGCAACTAGTCACGCGACTTAATAACAGTGCAACAAGCGTAAGTTTATTTGTACGAGCTTTGCTATTTGAGAGAATTTACCTTGTCCAGGCTCTCATCTTTGTCAACGAGTACTGGCGGTTTCCCTCTCCCAACGGGAACTTCAATCTGGATGATAGAACACAGGGCATAAGGAAAACAAATAAAGAAAAAATTACTAATTTTGGCAAAGAGGTAGAAAATCATCGAAACAATCTACCATGCAAAAGCACCACTGTCTCGAGCAGCAATTCCACGCTCATTGCTTTGAATAGCATAAGCATCCTACAGAAGAATATATAATTCAGATATGCCACAAATAAATATATGGATTGCAATGCAGAAGAAAAACATTAAATCAAATCCAAGAAGATTTTCAAATATATCTGACGATTTTAACTCTGCTATATCAAATTCCTCCACAAGAGAAAAAAAATGGAAAGTGATTGAGCGCAAAAGCATAATGTTCTGTCTTTGAGATCGAAGATGAGGCCAAAGCGAGAGAGGAGGCGGCGGGAGGCGGGGGGGGAGGAGGGGGCGGGAGGCGGGGAGGGCGGCGGGAGAGGAGGGGCGGAGGGAGGCGGCGCCGCGGAGGGGCCGAGGAGGCGGCGGGGCGGCGAGGAGGGGAGGAGGGGCGGCAGAGGGGGCGAGGAGGCGGGAGGCGAGGAGGGGCGGGAGGCCCGAGGAGGCGGCGGGGCGGCGAGGGGAGGAGGCGGCGCGGGAGGGGGCGAGGCGGGCGCGGCGGCCCGAGGAGGGGCGGCGGGGGGCGGCGGGCCCAGTAGGGAGGAGGGGCGGGAGGCCCGAGGAGGCGCGGTGGCGGCGAGATGGGGAGGAGGGGAGGCGAGGGGGCGAGGAGGCGCGCGGCGGCGGGGGGCGGCGAGGAGGAGGGGGCAGGAGGGGGCGGGAGGCGCGACGGGAGGGGGCGAGGAGGGGCGGCGGGGGGCGACGAGGAGGGAGTCGAGGCCTCGAGGATGGGTGCGGTACTGCGGTCCCGAGGGCGAGGATGGGACGAGGGGTGGGGGAACGGAGTACGGGGTGTAGATCCGCCTGGCTTCTCCTGCTGATGGGCTGAGTTTTTAGGGCCTTAGAAATTGGGGGCCCTGTGCGATCGTACGGGCCGCACGCCCATGGGCCCGGGCCTGTGTGTTGGATATTTTAGTGATATGCAGAAAATACGATGAAACATGTCATATTGCTAAAAAGAGTCGATAAAGAGATCCTTCCAAAAATATGCCAAAAATAAACTTCATGAAATAACAAATTGGTGGTCACCATGATATTTGTCTTGTCAAATATATATATATATATATATAGGAAAAATACTTTCTACACCCGGGTGTAATTACAACCACCTCTAATATACCACCTAAGCGAACTTGAAATACTCCTTTATCACTTTGGATATACTCATATACTAATTATAATATACTTCAATGTGAACCACATTAAAAAATTGCAAGGGAGTCCATAGTTTTAGCGTATTTTGTAAATACCTTCATATACGCACATAAAAAGAAGTATGTCTAAAAAAATGTACATACTACCTCTGAAAAATTGTTCATACCACCTATATGATCTTAAATACTTGTATACTATACGTACATACTCTCCGTTACGCGAGATACTCCCTACGTTGTGAGAAACGACATAGGGTGTAATTACACCCGGGTGTAGAAAAGAGGCTTCATATATATATATATATATATATATATATATATGTCCAAATCAAAAGTCAGTCGCGAAAGTTATGAATCTCGACGAAAGCTATTAGAGCTCAGCTTGGCAGACCCCTACGTGGGCCCGTGTAGACCATTTTCGACTGGGATTCTTCCCCACACGTTCCTATATAAAGAGGAGCATGTGCCACGCCGAAATCATTGAAGAAATCCACCAAAATCTGTCGGAATCATGAAATTAGGGTTAGCCATCTAAGAAGTAGCCGAGTTGCACCGCTCTGCTAGCCCGTGTGCCGAGTGGCACAACTCTTAAGCGGCCCAGTGTAGCCACCTCAGTTCTGCCTTACGACTGTTAGCGATATGCCCTAGAGACGTTCATGGAGATGATTGTATCGCTTCTATATTTATGATCGTTTGAATAATATGTTATTTTATGCCTTGAAAAAAATATCTTTCATATTGATCAACAAGATTGTGACTTATTCGTGGAACTCTTTATTCATATTTTGATGTTATTCTAAATTATCCCTGATCTTATATTATTATGTGTGTTAGACCATATGGACGGTCGTGAATAAAGTGATGATGAATAATTGACATTTGGATTGCCTTGGATTTTGCGTTTGTGAAAGTTTCGGTCGTTTGCAGTCGAAGGTTTCATATTCGAGTGGTTTTGGGTCCAAGTTGTTTTGATATCTCCGAATGTTTTTTCTCCAAGCAGTTTTTGGCTACGTCGAGTAGGTTCAGACCAATCCGATCGGTTAAGTGGTATCGGATGGCTGTCAAGTAGCAACTGACATCGGACAACGCTATGCTTGAAGGACGTTCAGACTTGTCCGATCGGTAAGTGGCATCGGACGATTGTTGAGTAGTGACCGACATTAGATGGCGCTTCGCTTCAAGGACGTTCGGACCAGTCCGATTGATAAGTGGCATCGGACAGTTGTCGAGTAGCAACCGACATCGGATAGTGCTTCGCTTCAAGGATGTTCGGACCAGTCCGATCTGGTAAGTGGCATCGGACGACTGTTGAGTAGCGACGGACATCAGATGATTCTCCGCTTCAAGGAGGTTCAGACCATTTCAAACGGCTAAGTGACATCGGATGACCTTCGAGTAACATCAGGTAATCGTAGATTTTGCAGTTTGCTTCTTGAAGTTGTAAATCTTGCAGTTTGCCTCTCGAAGTCATAGATCCTGCAGTTTGGTTCTCGAAGTCATAGATCTTGCAGTTTGGTTCTTGAAGTCGTAGATCTTGAAGTTTGGTTCTCGGAGACGTAGTTTTTAGGTCTATCTTCTTGAAGTCATAGACTTTGCAGACTACTTTCTAGTCATAGACTTCATATACTACTTTCTACTTATAGTCTTTGCAGACTGTTTTTTGAAGTCATAGACTTCACGGTCTGTTGTCAAAGTCATAGACTTTATGAACTGTTGTCATAGTTCTAGGCTTCACGATCGGTACTTGTAGACTTCATGGTCGGAACGTGTGCTCCAACTCTTATAATCTTCGAGTGCTTCGAGTGCTCGTGTTGGGCCAGCGGTGGGACTAGCTGGCGCATGGTGATTGGTGATCGGTGAACAATACTCTATGGATTCGGTACTCGGAAGGTGGAAGTACTCGGTGGACAGGTCATCTTTGTACTCGGTAGTTGGAAGGACTTAGTACTTGATGGTTGTGTAGTGGATTGTGATGGTATTCCTGAGTGTTCTGAGCGAAGCAATAGAAATTCCTGAGTACTTGTAGTGTTCAAGTACTCGTTGAGCTAGCGATCGTTTTGAGTGCTCTAAGGCTGAATTTTGGATGGCGATAAGTTGTGTGGTCATAGATGACCTGGTTGTTGATCATGAATGATCTGGTTGGTGGTCATGGAAGGTTTGGTTCCTATCTGTAGATAGACAAGGGTGTATTTGGCCTATGTGTACTGATGACGGTCAAGTTGTGAAGAACTTGTACTGGGGAATTGTATATTTGGTCTTTGCATGTGCTGGTGGATGTGGAGACAATCATGGTCGGTGATGAGAAAGACCGGGACTAGGATAGGGAGATTTGAGATCCAGACGGTTAAGGATGTCATGCGAGATGATTGGGCTAAAGCTGGAGCACGTGGAGATCAAAGGTGGTGATGCGTGGAGAAGCTACGAGCGTTGTGTTTACGGAGGCTTTGACACAGTTGATGATGGTGCATGATGAAGATACGGGAGGTGTGGTCCTAGAGGTTTCATTATGTGATAAGATTGAAAATATTATAGGAATCCATAACAGGAAGGGTTAGAGATTGAATAAAACTTGTGTTTGGAAGGGTTTCAGGTCTCTTGATTTGAGGAAGAAGTAAGATCTCATGTTCGTGTTTGAGTTGGACACAATTTAGGACTCTAGCATATAAAAGCAGGCCAAGGATCTGTGGATGGTGCAATGGAGTCGACTAGGAGTTACCTGTGCTAGGCTTTTTATGCTAGGTCTCTATGGGTGACTGGTAGAGCACTTCGTAAACATACAGAAATCTAGCAATAAAGAAAATCTTGAGTCAATCTGATTCATTATGAGCTGAAGATTTCTGGTGATTGCTGGTGCAGAGGGACAATATGACTACGAACAATGCTGATCGTTGTGTTCTTGTTCGATCTGCTGAAGAAATCAAGCAACTAGCGTTGCTGCGAACAATTGAACAGAAGTCGTAATCGACATACGGTAATAGTGATCATTTTTCTTCTGGTTTGAGATTTATTTTTTAGGTGTCTAAAAGTGGAGCCAATCATTCACCGCCTTCTGATTGTGCCATACAGTCCTACAATGTGGGACAATTATGATTTATAGATCAGCATATATATTGATTAATGATCATGTTTCATAAATCATGGATATAGAGATATCAACTTAATAATGTAGATACATGTTGGAGAACATTGTCGGGACCCGGAACAACAACTTCAGGACCCTTTGTGTAAATCGCACTATCCTAGGAAAAACTAGTACACAGAGGGTTAACAGGGATACGTATCTTGCATAACAACTACAATTTATTATAAGACAAAAGTATGGGTCTTATGGCCAAGTTTACAAATAACGGGCTCGTGGCCAACAAAATAAAATTAGCGGAAAGTAAACCATAGAGGAACAGCCCATCCTGCCTGCCCACAGGCGATTGACTGTAAGATGCGGCCTATTCGTCAAAATCCTCACCGAAATCGATGACATCATCCTTTGGCAATAGAATTAAGCAAGGTGAGCACATAAAGTACTTCACAAGCTACACCAGGAGGTTTAACAGAATGAATGCATGCATAAGGAATGACAAAGGAAGGTTTGATAGGGTTAGTTGTGCGGAAAGCATCACTGAAGTAAATACCGTAACATAAGTAATAAACAAAATAACATTTTTAACAAAAATAATATCGTTAGTGTAGACACCGACCTACACTAACATAACCACGGATATCCCACCCGGACCATCATCAAAAGAGATCTCATTTGTCCACATCCAAATTTTATAAAATCAAAGTCTAATCCGTGCAAACTATACTCAGCATATCCATGACCGTGAACACGGCTATTCAGGATAGTTTGTTACTCTGCAGAGGTGTACAACTTTACCCACATGACATGTCCTCTCGCTTGAGCCAGCGGACACATATACAATGACCCGATCTTTCGTGGTACCTCCTCACAAAAAGCAGCTTTTGTCTCTCTTTTCCTTGTGCACAGCCAGTGGCGGAACCAGGATTTGGTTATGTCCCGGGCTGAACTCTAACAACCTAAAACTAACGCCAATTTGTACCCATGCCACAATATAACAAAAGTATGCATTGACACACCACAATAGTAACGATACTAAACCATAAGATGAATCCTGAAGCAGCATTTCTCACCTTAATCTCCAGCCGCCTTTTGAGTAGTTCATCCGCTGACAGCTTCTGCACGTCCGCCGCATTTTCTTTCAGCTTCTCAGGATCATAATTCCCTGCCTCACCAATACCAGATAGAACTCAGCAAAATGCAGGCACATCTCTAAAGCCAACAAAGCTTACAGTGGAATTGCAACAATAAACCACAAGTTCCTACAGCTTAAAACCACATGTTATTACCCTTTGCATCCCATAAACTAGAGTATAAAATTACCATGGCCACAATACTAACTGCTCTCTATTTGCAGCATCCAAAGCTAACCCAAAATCAACACAATTTGGAAAATTGCATTGCAATCCTATTAACCGGCAACCTTCCAGCGCCGCTAAGTTTTGCGGTTCAAAGTTACATTGCCAAAAGCGAACCAAGGTTTTATTTAATTGTAGAATATGGGGTTTGGGATTCCGTGCATCGATCGCCCATCGCAGCATCTTGTCGAGGAGCCAAAGCCACCGGCGACCTCGTCCGCACCACCGACCGCCGCCGAAGCTTCCTCGTCCTTCCCCATTGCCCATCGCCTGCCGCCCCGGCGCCGGCCTGCTCTCTCGTCCCCTCCACCACCGCCGCTGGCCAAGAGGTGGGCGGCGCCGGCGCTGCCGCTGGGTGGGAGGTGGGCAGCGCGATCCACGAGGAGCCGAGGTCCGTTGCCGCGCTGGCCAAGAGCCAAGCGGCACTGGTTGGGAGGCGCCGAGGCGGGGCGATGCCGGGATCTGAGACGAGGCGGAGGCAGCGGAGATCTGAGATGAGGCAGAGGGCAGAGGCAACGAGGCGGTAGAGATCTGAGGTGGAGGCAACGAGGCGGCGGAGATCTGAGGTGGAGGCGACGGGGGGAGGGGAGGAGGGTGGCGGGGGGGGTGGCGGGGGCTGCAGGGGCAGGGGCGGCGGGGGCCGGAGGCGGCGGGAGGGGAGGGCCTGAGGGGAGGAGGGGGCAGCGGGGGGAGGGGGAGCCAGGAGGAGGGGAAGCCGGGAGGGGGAGGGGGAGGAGGGTGGCGGCGGGGGCAGGGAGAGGGGGAGGGGGGCGACGGGGGGAGAGCGAGGGGGCGATTGTGGGTTGTGCCACGAGGGTTAGACTGAGGGCGCGGTGGGCTGGGCCACTAGCATCCTGGCACCTCGAGCTGGGCTGAGCCTCCTCGGGCTAGGCCACTAATCTTTTATTTTTTATAAGCCCATATCAACATAACACCACTACTAATTTTTGCTGGGTCTCGGGCTATAGCCTACCTAGCCCGAGGCCCAGATCCGCCCCTGTGCATAGCAACACCAATCCCTAGATCTCCTTCCGGCTAGACAGCAGGACAACAACACCTCCCACGTCCCTAGCTTCCTGCTTCTCTCGGCCCAGCACTAGTAGCAGCCCTCCTTTTCTTCTCACATAGCTGGAGCAACAACTACTGGTTTGGTGCTCTTTATTCTCCTCGATGCAGTACCTCAACAACCACTAGGTCCTTCCTTTCTCAAATAAGCAGGATCTTGATCTTCCTAGCCACAAAATGTGATAGTGGAAACCTTCAGTGAATGAACTCCGCAGCGACTTAGAAGAAGCACCCGAAAACACTAAGATGGAAACTCTCTTACCTGTGTACTAGATGCACACCAATAGAAAATGGGATTCTCACGGATCAGCACGCGTGAATCGGTTCTTAAAACCTCAATGAGAAGCCCTAGATGGATCTAACAAGAACGAGAAACACTCTGATATGCGCCGAACTCGGCATCGACATTCTATGATTTTATTAAACTCAAGCAAAAACTAATCCCCTACGTAGTCGAAGGCCTTGGCTATTTTTGCACCCATTCACACACCAAATATTACAGACGGTTTTTTCTTTGAACCATCTTACAAACCGTCTATGATAATTAATACATCACAGACGGTTTGTATTAAAAATTATTTGTGATAATTCCACTATATTAATTGCGCACAGACCCATCGGCTCTTTGTCTAAAATTCCAGATCTAAGCTGCTGTTTTGAGCTGGAGGCGAGGCTTTGATGCTATTTGGTGAAAGAAGACTATTTAGCAAGAGTGATGGAAGATCTATCAAGTTCTTGACTATCTATGGTTAGTAATTTATTCCTAGTTATATTATAGTTTAAATCTAACTTTTGGTGACAGAAGAATTAAAGATGATTTAGATCTAGCTAGCTTGATGTGGAGAGAAGATTCTTTACATCTAGTATAGTTTAGGGTTTAGAATTTAGTCAAGTTATAGTTTATTTCTACTTGGCCATGCATATCAATACCTATCATGTGGGTCAAATTGGTCAAAATAGTTGGTTATAATTGGTTCGAGAGAAAATAGCTTTTGTGTTAAGCAAAGCCTCAATGCATGTGGTATATATCTAGTATAGTAATTAATTAAATTAATATTTAATACTAAATTATCATGTGAAGAGCAGATTATACAGGAAGGTAGTAATAATGATATCGTTGGTGAAGTCAATGATATACCGCCAGATAATGTCGATTGTGGTTCCAATTCGGATAGGCTGCACGATGATAATTTAGATCAGATGCTTTACGATGCAGAAGGGAACTATGATGAGCGAGAGTGTGTTAAATTCTGGGGCATGATGGAGGATTCGGAGAAACTTTGGTTCATGTGCTGCAACTTAAAGTACACGAGGTTGTCAGTCGTACTTGAACTGTTGAAATTGAAGGCAAGCAACAATTGGACCGACAAGAGTTTTACGACGCTGCTAGGTCTTTTAGCGGACATGCTTCCAGAGGGAAATGAGTTACCTAAAATCACTTACAAAGTCAATAAGGTTCTTTGTCTATTAGGGATGAAAGTAAAAAAAATACATGCACGTCCGAATGACTGTATCCTCTATCACAAAGAGTATGCAAATATGCATGTATTTCCGGTGTGCAACGTATCTCGATATAAGTGTGAGAATCAATCAGATGACGGCGAGAGAATAGTGGTAAAGAAAGGAACGCCTGCTAAGGTAGCATGGTATCTTCTTACAATTCCCCACAGGTTCCTTCGGAGAGCTCACCCATACTGTGAGATGGAGAAACAATTCGACGAAGATGAGGGCAGTTCATCTCTAAGGCATTTAAGCAAAAAAGAGGTCTATAATATGGTTAAGAATTTAGATGTTATCCTCAGAAAGGGACATAAATCGAGAATCCATAAGAAGAACATCTAGAGGAAGAGATTAATATTTTATGACTTACCTTATTGGTAGCTCCTAGAAATTTGGTACTGCATTGACGTCATGCATGTAGAGAATAATGTATGCGACATCTTGATTGGTCTCCTACTGAACATTCATGATAAAATAAAGCATGGTGTCAACACAAGGTTTGACTTAGTTGATATGGACATCAGACTTGAGTTAGCACCGACAAAGATCGATAAAGGATGAATATACCTTCCCTCTACTTGTTACAATCTATTCAAGGTCGAGAGAACTAAACTGTGCTTGTGCTTGTATGGTGTTAAAGTTCCATCTAGTTACTACGGCAACATGAAGAAATTTGTTCTGATGGAAGATTTGAAGTTAATTGACATGAAGTCTCATGATTGTTATGTGCTGATGACATAGATGCTCTCTATTGCAATTAGAAATATTTTGCCGATCAAAGCCTGAGAGATAATTATGAGGCTGTGTTATTTCTTTAACACAATTGCTTAGAAGGTCATCGATTCCGAAGAACTAAATGCTCTGCAGGATGAGGTGGTGACAACTCTATATCATCTTGAGATGTATTTTCCTATATTATTTTTTGATATCATAATCCATCTCATTGTTCACGGTGTGTGGGAGATAAAAATATGTGGGCCCATATTCCTACGCAGCATGTACCCGTTCGAGAGGTTCATGGGAATTCTCAAGTTTTATGTACAAAGTCGATGTCAGCCAGTGGGCAGCTTCGCCGAAGGTTATGCAACTGAAGAGGTCATTGAGTTCTATGTTGATTACATGGCTTAGACTGAACTGATAGGTGTGCCTCAATCTCGCCATGAGAGGAGGCTCAAGGTTATCAGGATCATCGGAAGGAAAGTAATCACTCCAGATATGGATGCTTATGCTGAAGCCTATTTCATGGTCTTGCAACACATGACTGAAGTGTCCCCGTATATCGATCAGCACAAGAACGTGCTTTAGCAACATAATTCAGAGTGGCTGGATGTTTGGATCACGAGACAACACAATAGTCGCTTCAACCAATGGTTGAAGGAGTGAGTCACTAAAAGCTCGTCAAGTGAGATGCTGACATGGTTGGCAAAAGGGCCAACAATTACAGTTGTGACATGATAAGGATATGACATAAATGGTTACATATTCTATAGACAGGTGCATGATATAAAGAACACTAACCAAAATAGTGGTATCCGCATAGATGCGTTCAGTACCGATGAGTTGACGAACTCATACTATAAGTTCATAGAGGAGATTTACAAACTCGACTACGGCTTTTCAAGATTCCCTTATTTTGATGCTGTTGGGTCCATTTCCATCTCCTACGGGTGAAGATTGACAAGTACGACATCACTACTATAGACCTCAAATATGTTGGATACAAAGACGAACCATTCATACTCGCTAACCAACTTATTCAAGTTTTCTATGTAACCAACCAAGCAAATGAGAAGCATCATGTAGTTCTTTATGAAAAAAAGGGAATTGTCGGAGTAGAGAAGGTAGTGGATGAGAAAAAATACAATCAATTTGATGAGTTGCCTCCTTTCGAAAACGGCATAAGGGTTGAGGAAAAACAACATGACGAAACTAACTACATATGCGTCGATCATCACGAAGGGCTAATTTTTAAAGAAAATAAGTAAGTGGAATGATGAATGAAAAATTTATATGTTAATATGTTACGTATTTGTATTTATATATCTATATGAGAATGTGAGATATATATATGTGTGTGTGTGAATTTGCATTTATATATATGAGAATGTGTGATATAAATGTGAATTTGTATATATATGTATATAAGAATGTGTGATGTATATATGAATTTGCATTTATGTATATGAGAATGTGTGATATATATGTGAATTTATATTTATTTATATGAGAATGAGTCATATATATGTGAATTTGTATTTATGTATATGAGAATGTGTGATACATATGGTTCCCTGAGAAGTATTATCACAGATGGTTATAAAGTAAAATCGTCTATGATGTTCCATTATTATAGACAATTTGAAAATATAACCGTCTGTAATAATTGAACATCATAGATGTTTTTATTTTAAAACTGTCTGTGATAATAAATATCACAAACGGTTCATAAATAGAACCGTCTGTGGTTATTCCCCTATATATTGCACTGTACTAATGCTACACCCTAGCCCTAACTTAAAGCTGACATCCCCCAAACCCGTCGCTGCCTTCCCCGACTCTAGCGGCCCTCGTCCCCTACGCCTGGCGCCCTCCTCCCCTGAGCCTGACACTGCCTCCCCAGAGCCCGTCGCTGCCTCCCTGAAGCCCGTCGCTGCCTCCCTTGACTCCGGTTGCCCTCATCCCCCATGCCCGGCACCCTCCCCCCAAGCACACCGCCTTCCCCGAGCCTTGTGAGTACCGATTTTGCCGTCTTCCCCTAGCCCTAGTAACTCGTCCTTACGCCGCCTTCCCCTAACCCCTTTTGCCGTGATTCTTGGAGAAATAACTTGAGGCCCTCAAACCTATAAAGAATTGACAATTGTAGTTTATCTGATGAAAAAATAAAAAACCAAATCAGTACCTACCTCACATTACTAAGGTTAGTATACATTGTAATGGCATCCTTGAAATCCTATGGAAAAGTCAGGAGATCAGCATGTAACACTGTTATACAGAAAAAGAATTTGTTGTTAAGCTCAATCTTACTTGGTTAGTAGTTGAAGGTGTATATGTTATTATACATGACATCCCTGCACCTTTTGCTACCTATCAAAAGAAAGGCATATCCACTACTACAAGAAGCCGAATACTAAACGTCACATCACAGACAGTTTCCCAAAACCATCAATATTAAATACTATGATAAATGGTTTTAGTTTAGAGACTGTCTGTGTTGCTGCCAGTGCTAAAAACCGTATGTGAAGGTGTAATATCATAGATGGTTTATGGTAAAAAATCGTCTGTGAAGTGATATTACCAAATATCACAGATGGTTTTTTCTTTGAACCGTCTGTGAAGTATCACAGATTGTTTATATTACAAACCATCTGTGATAATTAAGACATCAAAGATGATTTGTATTAAAAACCGCCTATAATAATTCCGCTATATTAATTACACAGACTCGTTGACCCTTTATCTTAAATTTCATATCTAGGCTACTGCTTTGAGTTGGCGGCGAGGCTTCGAGGCCATTTGGTGAAAGGATATTATTTGACAAGAGTGATTGAAGATCTATCAAGTTCTTGACTATCTATGGTTAGTAATTTGTTCCTAGTTGCATTATAATTTAGATGTAACTTTTGGTGACGGAAGAATTGAAGATGGTTTAGATCTAGCTAGCTTGATATGGAGAGAAGATTCTTTACATCTAGCATGGTTTAGGGTTTACAATTTAGTTAAGTTATTGTCTATTTATACTTGGCCATGCATGTCAGTGAACATCATGTGGGCCAAATTGGTCAAAATAGTTGGTTATAATTGGTTCTAGAGAAAATAGCCTTTGTGTTAAGCAAATCCTTAATGCCTATGGTATATATCTAGTATACTAATTAATTAATTTAATATTTAATACTAAATTGCTATATATATGTGTAACGTAGGATTGAAGCAGGATGTATGCTGGGAACCGTGTGACTGAAGAGTACATTAATAGCGTGTCTACTTTTACAAGAGTTGCCGAGGAAGATATATTGAATAAGAGGGTGGAATAGATGTGTTGTCCATGCATTGACTGCGAAAATCTAGATATGTTTAAGAACCAAGTGCAGATTGAAGCGCACTTGATTCAAAGGGGTTTCAAAAAGAGGTATGTCGTTGGACCAGTCATGGTAAAGAGCAGATTACATAGGAAGGTAGTAATAATGACCTCATCGGTGAAGTCAATAATATGCCATCGGATGATGTCGATTGTGGTTCCAATTTGGATAGGCTGCAGAAGAGCGTCTGAATCAAATGCTTCGTGATGCAGAAGGGAACTATGATGAGAAACTCGGAGAAACCATTGTTCACATGCTGCAAGTTAAAGTACACAAGGTTATCAGCCATGCTTGAACTACTAAAATTGAAGGCAAATAACGGTTGGTCCGACAAGAGTTTCACAGCGCTGCTAGGTCTTTTAGCGGATGTATTTTCGAAGGAAAACGAGTTACCTAAAACCACCTACAAAGCCAATAAGTTTCTTTGTCCATTGGGGATGGAAGTAAAAAGAATACATATATATTCGAACGACTGTATCCTCTACTGTAAGGATTATGCAAATATGCATGTATGTCTGGTGTGCAACGCATCCCGATACATGCATAAAAATAAATCAGATGACAATGAGGGAATAGAGGTGAAGAAAGGACCTCCTGCTAAGGTGGCATGATATCTTCCTATAATTCCCCATTTGAAATGGTTTTTTGCAAATCCAAATGAGGTAAAACTGCTACATTGGCACTTGTAGAAGCGAAAGAAGGATGGAATGCTAAGACACCTTGTTGATTTCGCACAGTGGGGAAACATCGATTGGAGGTTTACAGACTTCGGTGCAGAACCAAGGAATATAAGGTTTGGATTGATTACAGATGGTTCCTTCATAGTTGTGTATGAAGCGAAAATATATGTTGCTATCAATACTTATCCAAGGTCGAAGCAATCTGGAAATGATATTAATGTGTACCTAGCACCATTGGTGAAAAGATCTAAAAGTACTGTGGACTGAAGAGATATAGGTATGGAATGCGTACAAATAAAAGAACTTCACTTTATGCTCTATATTGTTCTGCACCATAAATGACTATCCTACTATTGCTAACCTGTTAGGCCAGAGTACAAAAGGGGACAAAGCCTGTACTCACTGCTTAGATGGTACCGAGAGTGTGTGGCTAAACACTCATGCAAAACTATGTACATACGTCACCATAGGTTTCTTCGGAGGGCTCACCTAGACCGTAAGATGAAGAAATAATTCAACGGGGAGGAGGAGGACAGTTCAGCTCCAAGACATTTAAATGAAAAAGAGGTCTATAATATGGGTAAGAATTTAGATATTGTCCATGAAAAGAGACGTAAATCAAGGACCTATGAGAAGAACATCTAGAAGAAAAGATCAATATTTAGGGACTTACCTTATTGGGAGCACCTAGAAGTTCAGTACTGCATCGATGTCATGCACGTAGAGAAGAATGTATGTAATAGCTTGATTGGTCCCTTACTGAATATTTATGATAAAACAAATGATGGTGCCAACGCACAACTTGACTTGGTTGATATAAACATCACGCCTGAGTTAGCACCGATAAAGACCGATAAAGGACGAACGTACTTTTCCGCTACTTGTTACACTCTATCCAAGGCTGAGAGAACTGAAATATTCCAGTGCTTGTATGGTGTTAAAGTTCTATCTAGTTACTCCAACAACATGAAGAAACTTGTTTCGATAGAAGATTTAAAGTTAATTGGTATGAAGTGTCATGATTTTCATGTGTTAATGACACATATGCTCTCTATTGCAATTAAAAATATTTTATTGATCAAGATACAAGAGACAATCATGAGGTTGTGTTATTTCTATAACATATTTGCTCAGAAAGTCATCGATCTCGAAGGACTAGATGCTCTAGAAGACGAGGTGGTGACAACTCTATGTCATGTTGAGATGTATTTCCCTCTGTCACTTTTCGATATTATGGTCCATCTTATTGTTTACATTGTGTAGGAGATAAAAATATGTGGACTCGTATTCCTATGTAGGATGTACCCGTTCGAGAGTTTCATGGGAATTCTCAAGTCCTATATACGGAATCGATCTCAGCCAGAGAGTAGTATCGTCAAAGGTTATGCAACTGAAAAGGTCATTGAGTTCTGTGTTGATTACATAGCTCAGGTTAAACCAATAGGTGTGCTTCAATCTTGCCATGAGGAGAGGCTCAAGAGTATCGGGACCATCAGAAGGAAAGTAATCACTCCAGATATGGATTGTATGCTCAATCCTATTTCATGGTCTTGCAACACATGACTGAAGTTTCTCCGTATATCGACCAGCACAAAGACGTGCTTCTTCAACAGAATACAGAGCGACCAGATGTTTGGATCACAAGATAACATAATAGTTGCTTCAACCAATGGTTGACAGTGTGAGTCATTAGGAGCTTATCAAGTGAGATGCTGACATGGTTGGCAAATGTTCAACATTTATAGTCGTGACATGGAAAGGATATGACAAATGGGTACACATTCTATACACAGGTTCAGAATGTAAAGAGCACTAACCAAAACAGTAATATCCGTATAGATGCGTTTAGTACCAATGGGTTAAGAAATTCGTACTACGAGTTTATAGAGAAGATTTGCGAGCTCAAATACATGTTTTTCAAGATCCCCTTATTACGGTGTCATTGGGTCCATCTCCCATAGTTGAAGGTCGACAAGTACGGTGTAACTACCATAGACCGTAAACATGTTGGATGCAAAGACAAACCATTCGTACTTGCTAACCAAGTTGTTTAAGTTTTCTATGTAACTGACCAGGCAAATAAGAAGCGCTATGTAGTTCTTTATAGAAAAAGAAAAATTATCGAAGTAGAGAATATAGTGAGTGAAGAAGAATACAATCAATTTGATGAGTTGCCTCCTTTTAGAAATAGCATAAATGTTGAGGAAGAACAACATGATGAAACTAGCTACATACGCGTCAATTATCTTGAAGAGCTAATTTTTAAAGAAAATAAGCAAGTGAAATGATAAATAAAAAATTTATGTGTAATATGTTATGTATTTGCATTTATATATGTATACGAGAATATGTGATATATATATATGTGTGTGTGTGTGTGTGTGTGTGTGAATTTGCATTTATATGTATATAAGAATATGCGATATATATGTGAATTTGCATTTATCTATGTAAGAATGTGTGATGTATATATGAATTTGTATTTATGTATATGAGAATGGGTCATATATATGTGAATTTGCATTTATGTACACGAGAATGTGTGATATATATGGTTTCCTGAGAAGTATTATCACAGACGGTTTTATTTTAGAACCATCTGTGATAATAAATATCATAAATAGTTGTAAATAGAACCGTTTGTGATAATAAATATCACAGATGGTTCGTAAATAGAATTATCTGTGATTATTCTCCTATATATATTGTGCTATGGTTCGTGCTATACTAACACTATACCCAAGCCCCCACTTAACATTGATGTCCCTGAGCCCGTCGCTGCCTCCCCTGACTTCGGCGGCCCTTGTCCACATGCCCGGTGTCCTCCTCCCTTAAGCCCGATGCTACGTCCCCCAAGCCCATCACCACCTCCCCGAACCTGTCGCCACCTCCCCCGACTCTGGTTGCCCTTGTCCCCTGAGCTAGTCACCACCTCCCCCAAGCCCGTTGCCACCTCCCCTGACTCCGACTGCCCTCGTCCCCCACGCCTGGGGCCCTCCTCCCCCGAGCATGCCGCCTTCCCCTAGCCCCTTTTGCCATCACTGTGGCTTGGAGTGCCACCACTCTGTGAGCTTGATCTCTACTCTTTTATATCTATTATGCTCTGGTCAACCGTTCTAGTGTTTCTGATTCATTATCTCTAAAATTTGTGACTGTTGCTAGCACTGGGGGGCTTTGCACGATAAATTGTGGGCTTGTGAATTGCTCGATGAGGATATATGCTAAATTGAAATCATAGTGATACTCTAGAATGATTCTGCTAGTTTAATCTATAACATGTTAATTGATTATCACTGTTGAGTATAGTTTGTGGTCCTGTCAATTGCATTTGCTATTTGTCCTGCTCAGTATTGCCTACTGTTGTGATTAGATCTTGTCGAAATCATATTCTTGTGTTTATTCTACAATTGCTGAATATAAGTTAATCCCTACAATAGCTTGTTTTGGTCTCAATTGTCTGATTTCAACAGAGATATGTTGTTTATGCTTACTATTAACATTTATGCTATACTGAGGTAATGTTGAATTAGCTTAATTAAACTAATAGTATCTTTGAAGATTGTATCACTATGATAATTGAAAAATTGCCAAGAGTCAAAGAAGGCCAAATTTCTTTTAACTTGTGTAACTCCTTCCTGAGAGCAATACATTTAATATTATATTTGTGCAGTATACCAAGTTTCATTAATCTGTACATTATACTAGATTTATAAGCTCACATGCTTTTTCTATTGAATATATTGCAATATATTAATATTCTTAATTATAAGTAGAATTAAAAATGGAAATATTGCTAAAACCACTCAAATTTAGAATTAATATGAGAAGGCCAACATGTCATCGGATGCGTGTGATGCACCGTTCTCTGCAAATTCCAAGTGCCATGGAAGAAGATCACATTTGATTCGTGGAAGACCGTGACCAAAGCTCGAAAAAGTGAGCTGCAGATGGAAGTTTTTACATCATTCGAGACCCCGAAAGAACACAAGGACTTTGTGCAACGACATGAATTGCTAGCGGCGTGCAAAGCGTGGAAGAATTTTAAGAGCCTGCTTGTCAAGCAATACGTGGAGAAGGATCTGACGCCCTTCCACCAGTATCCATTCCTGGAACCGCAATGGAAAGAGTTTATGGCGATGAAGATGACAGAAAAGTTTAGGAGGTAAGTGCGGCGCACAGGTTCCTCCAGGCAAAAAACACGCACCCCCACAGACTCAGCACAGTTTGGTATGCGGGTCAAATTCCACAATGGCGGAAAGAGGGAAAGCAGGCAATCCCACATGACACCTCCCCACCATTTGCCATGATCCCTAATAAGTGCACCCGAAACTGGATTAGAGCGAGGTCATCTACCGTGTTATCAGGGGCCATTCCTTTCAAAACCCCGCAGATGAGGAAATGTCCCACCGCCTAGTAAGAGGGTCACACAAGAGGTCTTGATCTTTATGTTCCTTGGAAACATGGTTTCTCAGAGGACTCTGAATCATACCAAAGTAGGAAGAGAGCCAGAACTGAGCGCGAGGCACGACTGCAAGAGGAGATTAAGGCATTCCTTATAGTAGAGCTCGCTGATTATGTCAGAGATGAGATGCAAAGGTACACGGAAAATCAGTAGGAAGTCCCCACCGCACCTGTGCTAGCCAACCCCCCAACCATTGGAGTAACTGCGTATCCAACCCTACCTTGAAAAGCAACCATAAATTTTCTATCGATGACATCATGGTAATAGTTATTATCTCTAAAATACTTAATCCATTGATAGACCTGTTGGAGTAGCTAATTTTGTATCGTTATGTAAGTAGTTACGAAGTGCAAGCTCCAAGTGAAATATGCCTCTGTTGCCTTATGCGCTACTTGGGGCTAGGCATATCCGTCTGATCTTGGGGCTTTAGTGCATGGTGTAACTCTAGCGCCAGGTTTCAAAAAAGTGATTGTGGACAATGTTTATGCCAATATCGAGATCGTCCTACTGTAGAAGCCCTCGAACGACGAGGTCGTGACTCTAGGGCAAGCATTAAAACATTCATCCAGTGGCTCAAAAGGAACATCTACCTTGAGGCTCCTACACCAGTGCCAAGTCCACAAGAGTTATCTGCACCGATGCCAACTCCACAGGGGCTATTTGTACCAGAGCTATCTGCATCGGTGCCAAGTCCACAGGGGCTATCCACACTAGAGCTATCTGCACCAGTGCCAAGACCACAGGTGCTATTCCTACCTGAGCTACTTGCACCAATGCAAAAACCACGGGGGCTATCCGCACAGGAGCTACCTTTATAGTTGACTATCGTGAAGTCGACCTATAACCAAGGCAGTAAGGGTAAATCATAGAAGACCGATGATGATATCTCCTACTTGTCGTTGGCACAAAAATTCATGATAGGAGAGCTGATGGTCGCCCCGAAAGAGCACCTCCTAACCCAAGGACTGGGTTGCCAAAGATTGCATATATGGTACATGGAACAGGCCAACAAACCGAAGGGACAACGGCGCTCGGGTTTCACCATCAAGTTCAGGACGCATCATTTTTAGAATGATGTTCATGACTATGTCTTAACGGTGACCTTCGAAGACTTATTCGATCTCTTCACACTCAACGCCCTTGATGCCTCACTCGTTCAATGCTGGACACTGTACGAGTGTACAATCATGGTTTACGTTCATATAATACCGATAAATGTTATATATAACTCATTGCTTTTGTATGTGTGTGTAGAAACATTGTGACTGAAGCTAGATTATTCGAAATCACTGATTGGTTTCTGCGACCCATGCTTGGTTGCCATAGACACCATCGAGGAGAATGCATCATTTGTTGAGAATTACATTACGATGACATTGGTGGCTTACTGCAACAAGGAATTTATACTTATGCCCTACAACTAGAG
Source organism: Melocanna baccifera (assembly GCA_036346265.1). Lineage (NCBI taxonomy): Eukaryota > Viridiplantae > Streptophyta > Magnoliopsida > Poales > Poaceae > Melocanna > Melocanna baccifera. The sequence continues at coordinate 11,744,598 of CM070689.1, read as the reverse complement.
ATAAGTGCTACACTAGTGGTTATACTTATTGATTTGTACTTTATAAGAAACATGAAATTAGGTTTAATGACCATGACGACATACTTGTGTAGGTTCTACTAGATTCTAATTGTAATTATACCAAAATGGAAGAGGGTAATATACCTTGATTCTCTAAAGAAAAATAAAACCAACTTCAAAGTTGTCCGACGATTAATCGATAGGTAAACATATTTTCTCCATAGATAACTCTATTACAGTCTTTCCTTCCTACCCAATGACTAAGGCTAAGAATTAATGTGTACTAAGGCTAACTTTTTGGAATTACGTAGATCGTTCGCCACACACATTGCAGATGTACGAAAATCTGTGGGAGGGATCAACGCCCTGCGACATGATCTAGATTTCTTGGTATTCGCTAGTACACATTAATCATATATATATAACACTTCTTGAATTAACAAATTCTATTTTTGTAGTGCCCCCAGCAGCCGCCGGGTAACACCTGTGGATTCTATGTTTGCCGCCATATGCAACTACTCTTCGATTCCTCGAAGACCAATGATCCTCAGGTTTGTTAATCTTGCAATAATTTTTTCATACTTATCAAGTTATATATGTGTGCATGACATTGATATTTCTACTAACATGTTAAATCCATCGCTACAACTGCGTTGGAACAAACTGACCTTGCAAAAATTTGAGGAGAGTATGCATACTTCTTAATTCTAAAGTCATAAAATCATATGGGGAGTTCCACAATGTTGAATAAATTTGATTGGGATAAGATTGATCTTAATTGTACATGTGTGTATTTGTTAATGGCTAATTTATTTCAATTTAGTTAATTGATTTGTGAAATGGATGTTCTTGTTTCTAAAATGAATGAATGTGAATTGGATGTATATTGTATTGATCTGCTTATTTCAGAGGGCATGACTAGCATTTTCTAAGGCTAGCCAACAAATAGAAATAGATTTAGGAATAGAAACTGTATGTGATATTGAACTATCACATACGGTTTTCAATTAAAACTGTCTATGATATCTAATGTGTCAACTACATCCCGTTTGTGATATTCAACTACAAAGGTCTGCGCAAAGATTTTTATGTAATTTGTAGCATTTCCTTTGCGCAGCTTCATACTTGATTTCTTCCAGTCGCAGTCTTCGTGACCCGAGACCAAAAGCGGGATCACTAGCTGAAACAAATTACATAAACGCTAGTTGGAAGGTGTACTTATTCCCATGAATGAAACACTTGCGTGGGGAGCAACCCACAATAGCACTGAGTGTGGTGTCCCTGCCTCTCTTTCTCTACACACCTCTCGCAGTCTCTCTCTCTCATTGGAATTCGGATCGGAGCCTCAACCACTTTGCTTTGTCCAATTGAGCTGAACCAGGGGAGGATTGGAGGGAGAGGGATCGAGGATGCCACAGCAGATGGCGGCGACGGTGGATGAGCAGATGATAGTGAAGGCGATCAGGGAGGAGTGCCCATGAGAGACCCTCCCCAAGCGCATCCAAGTTGTCGTCCTCACCAGTGTCGAGGTACCAGGCTCTGTTGTGATCGTCACCTTCCTGTCCGAGGTTGACCTAAGTACAGGGCTCATGGAGTGCGACTTCACTTGGCACATTATGGATGGTCTCCGTGGGCGCACATCGCTGACTTGTCATTGTTGACGTTCATCAGATGAGCTTGCTCCATGCGCATGGGTTTGCAGCAGTCCTTGGCCTAGTGACCAAACATGCCACAGTTGTGGCACTTGTCACGGGACACATCTCGGACGATGTCCTTGCCATCGCAGGCATCCCCATCACCTTTCTTCCATTGTGACTTGCATAATCTTTACAGTATTACTGACCAAACCATCCCATCTTTTAATTCTCGCCATTTCTACAATGGAGCCCCTCATCTACTTGAAATTGGACCATATAAGCCCTCTATTTGGTCAGGCTGACACAATTAGGCCATTTCATCAAACTCTGCATTGATGATGCACTATCACTAACATTTGGGGCCCATGTGATAGAGACTTATTTCTTTCCCTTTATCATGTGAGCCCTACTTGTCAATGATCAGTGGGCCATCCCTGTCATTGGTTGGTACTTGGCACCTTCACGAAATCCACATAGGTGCTTAGCCCAGGTAGTATAGGGGGTGGCAATTTTCCCTGTGGGGAATTTCCCCACCAGGGATAGGGGCAATGTCCCCCCTGCGGGGAACTAGGACGGCCCCCGATATACTAGCGGGGCAGGGACGAGGGTTGCCCTCCCCCCACGGGTCTCACGGGGACCCGATAAAAATAATTTTTTAATAATAGATTATAGTTTTTTAATATAGGAGATTATATTCTTTTCTTGAACATTTGAACTAAAACTTGAATCTGTATGTTAGATGTTATAATATATATTTTGAAAAAAGTATGTCTAAATAATTATAAATTAATAAGCAAAGTCATATGATTTTTTTTAAAAGTAATTTTGCCTATTTTTAGTCCCCCGTGGGATCCTCGTGGGGCCAGGTCCCTACAGGGATGAGGGGCAAACCCGCACTACTGGCGTTGAGGCCATCTTATATGCAGCCCTTAATTACTTACATGCAACCCTTAATTACTTCAAATACTGCTAACGGCCATACAACATTTAATTATCCTACATACTGCCAAAAGCCATGTATTCAACTGAGAAACGAAAAACACTAATAGTCATGCATTAAACTGAGAAATAAAAACACACGAGATTATTTAACAAAACACCACCTAATCCTTAATGCGTTCCTCCATACCGATTTTGTCACGTAGTTCCTAGAACTTGACACGTCCGAACGGTTTTGTGAGTATGTCCACCAGCTACTTGTCGGTGATGGTGAACTCAACATTGATTTTACCTCCCTCGATGCATTCCCGGATGAAGTGGTAGAGAGTGTTGATGTGTTTGCTCTAATCATGAAACACCTGGTTCTTGCAGAGGGAGATGGCAGATTTGTTACCAACCTTGAGAACAATAGAATCTGCTTCGTGGCCATAGAGATCACCCAGTAGGCGTGCCAGCCAGATGCCTAGACAAGGTGCGGTCGTAGCGGTGATGTACTGTGCCTCACATGATGACAGGGCCACTACTTTCTATTTTTGAGATTGCTAGTTGATGGGGCTGTTGTCGAGGAATAATAACACTTCCGTAGTGCTTTTGCGATCGTCAATATCGCCGGCCTTGTCACTATCGTTGTACCTGATAGTCGTGGTTGATCTTCACCACCCCTCGTGTAACGGCAATCAAAGTTGTGCATTCCAGTGATGTATCGAAGGATGTGCTTGATAGCCACGAGGTGATCATCCTTTGGTGCCTCCATGAACCGGCAAACGTAGCCCATTGCGTAGGCTATGTTTGGTCGCATGTGTACTAAGTACCTGAGGCTGCCGACAATGCTCTGGTAGTGTGTGTTATCCGTCAGGGGATAGGTGCTGGTCTTGCTCAACTTCAGCCGTACCTCCATTGGAACCTAACATGGATTGCACCCCACCATACCACCCTTCTCTAGGATCTTCAATGCGTATGTCGCTTGGTTGAACGTGATGCCATCCGTGCCCTGGTGCACCTCAAGTCTGAGATAGTAACTGAGCAAGCCTAAGTTACTCATCCGGAATAAATTCTTCATCACCGTCTTGAACTTATCGATCTCCTGCTGATGCGTCCCAGTGATGATGAGATCATCCACATACACCCACACGAGCAAGTGTGAGATGCCAGCACCACGAATGTACACCGCGTGTTCCAAGTTGCTTCGGTGAAACCCAAGTGACAGCACACTACCATCCAACTTGGCATTCCACGCTCATGGGGCCTAGTGCAGGCTGTACAATGCTTTCTTGAGCTTGAGCACCTAGTGTTCGCGGCCATCGATGACAAAGTCGGGGGGTTGCATGACGTAGACATCCTCCTTGAGGTCGCCATTCAAGAACACCGACTTGACATCCATATTGTGCACCTACCCACCGTTATACACTATGATTGTGATTAGCAGTCACACCGATTCCAGACGTGCCATTGGCCTGAATACTTCATCGAAGTCCACACCTAGCCGCTGCATGTAGCCTTTAGCCACCAGACGGACTTTGTTCCTGACGATGATTCCATGTTCATCACGCTTGGTCTTGTACACCAATTTCAAGCCGATTGGGCGGAGACCATTTAGAGGGTCGACGAGGTCCCATGTTCAGTTCTCCTTGATAGATGCCATATCCTCAAGCATTGCCTAATGTCATCACTAGTGTTGTTTCGCCTTAGTAAATGTAGCTAGCTCCTCGACGGCCAGCAAATATAGCTCATCAGGGTCGAGGTCGATAGGCTCAGTCGTGTCGAGTAGGTTCTCACCTTTCAAAAATGAAGTGGCCCATTGTGATCAGCATCAAGCATCTACATAGTGTTCATGGGTGGTGAGACAAACTCCACCTTGCCTCGCACTGCAAGCATTCCCACATTCGGACCACTCTCTAGCATCAGTGGCCCGAAAGTGGGCAAGCAACTCAAAGATAGTGGGTTGTCGTTCCTATCGTCGATCGCACCTGAGGACTGGTACACTGCATACTCAATAGTAAAGGTGTATCTAGAGATCCCTGTTCCTTCCTCCTTGGACTTCTCTCAGTCCCAGCATGCACCTTCATTGAAAATGACATCCCGGGTAACATGTATGCACTTACTGGCAGAATCATAGACCCGATATGCATTGGCACCAGGCTCATAGCCAATGAAGACCATCGGCTTACTGTGGTCCTCTAGCTTTTTCAGGTTTGGCTTCATCACCTTCACATGCGCAATGTACCCAAAGGTGTGCATGAACTTCACATTTGGCTTGCGCCCATTCCAAGCCTCATACGACATCTTGCCATTGACGCTCCACGTCAGTGAGCTATTTGAGGATGAAAACAGCCATTGAGGCTGCCTCGCCCCAGAACTCCCTAGGAACACGCTTAGCCTTGAGAAGGCTACGGTGCTCCACGACGTCATTCTGTTGAGGCAAGTATAGCATCGTGAGATGCCGCACCATGCCTTGTACTATGCAGTGCTTGGTGAATTCCACTGATGTGAACTCCTCGCCATGATCAGTGCAAAAGATGCATAGCTTCCTCTCAGTTTCAACCTCCACACCTGCCTAGAACCGCTTGATGGCAGCTGGTGCCTCATCCTTGGTGGCCAAGAGCACTAGCCACATGTAGTGGCTATGGTCATCAACTAGGAGAAGGAAGTAGCTTCTGCCACCATGTGTTGTTGGAGTGATTGGGCCACAGAGGTCACCGTGTACCAGGTTGAGAAGCCTGTTGGTGCGGTAGTGGGCCTCCTGCAAAAATGGTGAGCGCCAATGTTTTGCTGCCAAGCAGCTGTCACAGATCTGGTCAACTTGCTTGATCTATGGTAGTCCACGTACCATGTCGTCATGTGCCATCTTCCTCAGGGCCTCGAAATTGAGGTGTTCAAACTGCTTGTGCCACTTCCAAGCCTCGTTGTCGAGCTGTGTCACCAGACAAACCAGCTGTACTATATTCAAAGTGAGCATGTATAGACGATTCCAGGCGCAGGTTACCTTGGCGAGGAGATGACACTGGCAGTCATGGATCCAGAGTATACCATTGTCGATCAGTAACTGGCAACCATTGTCGTTGAGTTGTCTAAGACTGACGATGTTATTTCACAGCCATGGAATGAAATAGACACCAGTTAGGGCAAGATGCTCTCTATTTTGGCACATGAATAGTACCATGCCAGAGCCACGGATGTCAATGATAGATCCATCTCTGAACTTGACGGAGCGCCTCATGTCAGTGTCTAGCTCAGCGAAGATAGCCTCACACCCAGTAATATGGTTTGAGTCACTAGTGTCGAGGTACTAGGCTCTGTCGTAATCGTTGCCTTCCTACCCGAGGTTGACCTGAGTATAGGGCTCATGTAGCACAACGTTGCTTGGTGCATTATGGACGGTCTCCATGAGCATGCAGACTTGCGCCATCACGAGTGCTAGCTCATTGTTGTCAATGTTCATTAGATGAGCTTGCTCCATGCACTTGGGTTTGCAGTAGTCCTTGGCCCAATGACCAAACTTGCCATAGCTGCGGCACTTGTCACGGGACACATCTCGGACAGTGTCCTTGCAATCATGGGCATCCCCATCACCTTTCTTCCATTGCGACTTGCCACAGAGTGGATTGGAGCTCGTCTGTTTTGTGTTGCCGAATGAGCCTTCGCCATCTTGGCATTGTTTCATCCGTGCAAACCATTCCTCTTAAGTGAGGAGTAGCTTGTTCCCCGCGCTGGCATTGCCGTCCAGACTATCTCAATCCTCTATAGCCTTAAGCTACCCAGTGAGTTCTTCCATAGAAAGCGTCTCGACATCAATAAGTGTCTCTATTGAGAGCGATATCGAGGAATATTTGTGTAACATCCTGATTTTCAGAGGTTTTTTGAAACTTTTATAATACACTTCACCATTTGGATATTTCTAGAATTAGTTAAATCTTAAAAAAAATTTAATAATAAAAAATATTTGATGTGAATAAAATAAATATTAACATGTGCTAAAAATATTTTATTTAGGTTCCTTGTGTCTCAAGGAATTTTTTTGGTTTTATTTGCTATTTTCTATAGCTTCTTTTATTTTATTTGAATTTCTAAAATAAGAAAATGTCCCAAAATCCATGAACAGTGAAGGACTGGTCTGTTACTATTGATTTGGCCCATTGAGTCCCAGCCACCCGATCCTTCCAGGGACATGTGTCGACCATCCAAGTAGAGCTTTCCCCGGCCACTGGATCCGTTATGGAACACGTGTCACTCATCCGGTAGCACTGGTACTGTTCATCTATACCATATGCCGTGGACCATCCGATTGCTCACCGTGCCATGCGTCACCAATCTGGACAAGTGTGCACTGTTCATCTTCCCGCCCAGCCATATTCGCTGCGGACTACTCCTTCCGTGCCCGCCTCGAAGTCTCGGTGTCCGCACCATAAAACTAAGCCACCACCTCCATCTTTCGCACCGGCAGCCGAGCTCGCCCGTGCATCTCACCGCTCGTGTCACCTCGTCGGAGTTCGTTGTCGAGACTTTCCGCGCCGTCGTCGTCACCTTCATTTTCGGCTAGCCGCCGTCTCACAGTCAATCGTTGTCGTCATCTGACTATTCTGAGGTGAGTTTTCCGCCACCCCAACCTCGCTGTCCAGCCAGCCATCACCTTCGTCGCCCAGCCGAACCCTGCAGCTCCGCCTACCTCCGGCCAGTTTTCCACTCGCGTTGCACTCACTCGCCAGTTTGTCGCTTGCACCGGTCGACGGTTCGCCACCATCCGCCAATCACCGCCCAACACGCGCCGTAATTTCGGCCATCCGATCGCCATCATCGGCACATGATTAGATCTGCGACGACCGATGGATCCAATGGTCAAGATCCATCTACGTAGCTCATCCACCACCGTTGGATTTTCATGACATCACCTTGCACCCTTGCCGACCAATGGTTCGCCTTCACACTAACAACCAGGTCCCACCTGCCAGCCAATACTGTTCGATAGACTTGTGAACCAGCCAGCCAAGTCAGTATCCACACCAGCAGCCACGCCAACCCTAGATCTGACATGTCACAAAGTGTTAGTGCCACATCAGTACCATGTCAGCACCCGAGCCATTCTAGGAGCCACGTCAGATGCCACATCATCATGCCATGTGTCAGCCACGTCACCCTGCCACGTTAGCCCCAACGCCATCTGTTAGCTACATGTTTGCCACATCAACAAGTCCAGTCGCCCATGCACTGTTCCGTGAGGACTTTGAGGGAAGTGTGGATTCACTTCGAGGGATGTAGAAGTCTCGTCTAAGTAATATTAAAGACTTAACTTTGTGCACTATTGACCTAAGTCTTACTGTGCAAACCACATGTCTAGTATGGGATAGACCTAGCAGATTAATTTGGGATATTTTAATTTCAATTTTGTCATTGTGATGAACATGGTTGCTGATTTTCATGCGGCGTAAGAGGGTGTGATGTGAAACCCTAGTAGACGGGATTGAGTTGAGGTTAAACTTTATAAAGGCCATATTGTGATTTTCTTAGTGCGAGGCTAATCACATCATGTGGGTAAAATTATACATCCTTTGTAGAGTGTAAAACTATTCGTATAGCCGTGTCCCCGGTTATAGACAATGCTCAGTGATTTCACACGATGGGTAGAGTTTTCATAAAAAACTTAGTTGGTTATCTTTGAAAAATGAATGGTTAGTTCACTGGTGGTTCATAATGTGGATGAGAGGTTCACGTGTAGTTCATTGGAGTGAATGGTTAGTTCATTTGTAGCTTCTATATTTCCTTTGATTATTTATTCATTATATTTTTTTCCTAAAGTTCGCTTTTAATCTATTTATTGTATTTACCTTAAATTATTACTTTCTGTAAAATAAACTTTCAGCCATCCATTGGTAAGCCTTACATATTATTATTTCATTTATTTCTTACAAACGATTTGCTGAGTACCAATGTTCTGATGGCTTTATACCCACTGTTGCTCAGTTGAAGAAGAGGAGCTATATCAGCAGGATGTACCAGAAGGAGGATACTTCGATGACATCCCTTTAGGCTATTAATTGTTAGCCATAAGGTTGTACTCTGATAATTATTAATATTTAAGTCTTTTCTTTATTTTATCGTGCATATGGTTGATATTTCATCTATGTTATACTATGTGCACTAGTGTGATTCTGGACTAGTGTAGTATACACAGAGAGTCTGGATTTGTATATTCAGGTCTCAACAATTTGGACGGCTATAGAATCAAGGATAACCAACTAGAGGGGGGTGTATAGGAAGTTATAAAATTTTTTGCCCTTTTATAAACAATTAATAATTGATCACTAGGTAAGTTTACTAGATGAACCAAACCTATTCAATTCTAGTAATCTTAAAGCTCTATTCCAAATAAAGATTGCAATTAACTACAAGCACAATAATATATGAGAATTACAAAGATATAAATGTAATCACTAAAAGAGATGAGAGATAACAACAAGTGAACACGCGATGTTTTTCACATGGTATCGAAGACTTGCCGATCTTCACTAATCCACGTTGAGGATAGCCTAAGCACTCTTGGACCAGCACCATGAATTAAGCCTCATCTCCTCGATCACTAGTGGTTTCTCTTGCTCCTCTTCGGAGATGGCGAGCACCAAGCCACTTACAATTTGCTCGGACTTCTTCACAAGCTTTTTGAAGAAGTCACGTAACGATCAACCTCCAAGCCGTCTAGGTGCCGGCAAGCACCAAGAGTAATAGACCACGCTTCGCTTGACAGCGCTCAAGTGCAAGGGATCAATCTAAGAAATGAATGCACTTGAAAAATACTCTCAACACCTCAAATGAATGCACAAGAGAGAAAGAGATGTGGAATGAATGCTCTAGGCTTAAATATGTTCAATACTTTCTCAGCACTGTGTCCATAGGCTAGTGGAGGGGTATTTATACCCTTACCAACCAAAACTAGCCGTTGCAAAATTTTACTCTGAAAATTCAGAAAAATCGAAACTACCGATGTCATAAGTGCGGAACTACCGCACTTCACTGTAACACACAGTAACGGCTATGTTAGAGCGTCAGAACTAGACATTTGTAAAACAGTGCGAAACTACCGCCGTTATAAGTGCGGTTGTTGTGGCTATAGACCAAACAGAGAGAGAGGGGTATGGTAGTGGAGAGTTAGGTGAGCAAATGACCTCTCCTGTCTTTCTCAAGGACTAGTCATGATACATAAGCACTCCTTGTGGTCATGAGCGACATTACCATCGAAACCTTACCCGGAGCCCCTCACCGAGGACAACCTACGAGGGCCAGCTACGTAATTACATGATTTACAATCTTCTCAGCAGGCTAGCTGGGTTTAGGTGGGGGCCACCCCTACAACAGGAGCCTCTCATGGTGAAGGGCTTCACAGGCCGAAACCATGGTGTCGAGTCCTTTGGCCCCCTCCATCCCTGCGGCCTGTGACGTTGTGTTGATTGCGGGCGAAGCGGAGTCGGGTCCGGGGGCTCACCATGGAGCCGTTGTCGAAGTCTTGCGTTGGGCGGTCGCAACGAAGTCGCGTCTGCACTGCGAAGGCGAGGGCCGCGACGGTGTACTGCGGAGGCGAGGACCTCTCCCTAGCAGCCACGTCGGTCCAACTCCCGTTGGTAGGACACGTGTGGTCGGTCGCGACGGTTGGGCCTCCGCCGGCTGCGCTTCCGAGCGTGGCTATATATGCAGTCTTGGCGGTGTGACGGAGGACTAGTGGGACGGCCTGTCTCAAAAAGATACCTCTTCCTCTCACAAGCATGCGACAGGGTTGGTGTCGGCCAAGGTGCTCGTGTGCATGCTTGTGGAAGGAAGAAGGTACGTTCTTGAGTTGGCAGGAATGCTCACGCCCCATGTTGACGAAGAAGTACTGGGCGTTGCGTCTGGGGCATCCATCGGCGGTGGTAAGGGCGCTGTGTGCGGCCAGGCGGCCGCGAGTGCACGCGCCTTGCTGGCGGCTGGCTTAGCGTCGATTGGTGCGGACTCCCGCCGAGTGACCTGCTGCGTCGGTGCTGTTTGCAACCTGGCGTCCATGGAAAAGCATGGGACGCATTAGAGTAGTAATACGGTTGTAGCAAGAGTGAAGAGGTATAGTGTGCGGCAAGTGCCGAGGTTGTCCCGAGCCACTGAGGTAGAACGGGCGCCCTTGTGGCGTGGCTTGCGGACGTGCGGCTGCTTGTTGAAGTGCCTGGGGCGAGGGTGGACTCCGGGCTGCGCCGCGGGGGTGAAGATCGCGGCGAGGGCGAAGTCGAAGTCGTTCCGCTGAGACGAAGGCTCCGCGAAAGGCGGGTTTGCGGGCCCTTGGTGGTGTCGCATGTGGCCTGCGAGGGTGGAGACCCTAGTGGCGCAGCCATGTGCGCGCGTGAGCGGCCGTGCCGCAGCAGCTTCCTCCGAGTGCGCCTCTCCGCGCATGGGTGGCGGTTGGATTTCCGCCGATTGCGCTTCTTGACGCGCAGGCGACGCCTCGACTTCCGCCGATGGCGCTTCTTGATGCGTAGGCGACGCTTCGACTTCCACCAATTGTGCTCCTTGACGCGTAGGCGACGCGTCGACTTCCGCCGATTGTGCTTCTTGACGCGGAGGAGGTCTGTATAAATACATACCAGAGGGCCATAGAGTCGTCCAAACTAGCTGAGATGATCTTTGATCTCGAAAATATGCCTTCTTCTGTGCATAAACACGCAGTGAAATGTTGCCGTATTGATAAACAGATAGAGGCCTATTTTCGAGTGGAATATTGCGGCGATCACCGGCCGCCATGCGCACGCAGGGGACGGAGGTTGTTGCGTTGCAAGCAGTGGAGCGGTGCTTTGCGCCCCTGTGTTGATCGGCGCAGACTTCGCTTGGACGGGCTGCTCCGCGAGCGCTCCCTGCGCGGGTGCGTGTTGGCGGTGGGGGCAGACCCGATATTGCTTCGCGAAGCCGAGGGTGCCGCCGAAGGCGGAGCCAGGTTATCTTGTATAAATTCCCGAGCAGACACGCGGCGAGGCGGTATTGGCGCGCCGTGCTCTGCCGGGGCCCTTAGTGCAACCGCCGCTTGACCGGACGTGGTGCGCACGGGTAGGTGCGCTGGTACGGCGGTGATCATGGGGATGTAGACGGTTCGCCTCCTAGCAGTTATGTTCATCGATGGCGTGGGAGGCACAGGGGTATTAAGTACCCCTTGTATTAGGCCACTTACCTTTTCATCACCTTGTCTTCTAGCTCGCGATCACGCGTCCCAATCTCCTGGCCTCCTTGCTTCCTTCTACATCCCGGAGCTCCAGAAGAACGATGGCCTCTGACGGGCGCGCAAGCGCAAGCAACAGACAACGCCGTCTTCCGGCGGGCATCGCCGCTCGAGGTGAAGTACACCCTCGAGGGGCGCTGCTCTGCGGCTGTGGACGAGTGGTGGACGGCGGTGAAGAGAGGCGTGCTCCCGCATCCTAGGCTCCACGCTAGTGACGGAAGAGACAATCCGTGGCCTTCTTCATGAGGGGAAGCTGTCAGACCGCCGGGATGTGCGACTGCCCGTGGGCGACGAGATCGAACCGCACCCCGACACAGCGGAGGTGATCGTGTTCGTCGCCTACCTCGAGGTTGGGTTACGCATTCCGGCCGCCAGGCTTGTCGGGGACGTCCTGCGGGCCTTTGGGCTTGAGCTGACGCAGGTAACGTCGAATGTGATAGCCCGGCTTGCCGTGTATAGTTGGGCTGCGCGCACGGAGGCGTGCTGGCTGACCGCGTCACTGTTCGCGTTCCTCCATGATATCCGGTGCGCGGTGGAGGAGCGAGGGCGACGCGCCGCCGCCGCCGCGGCGTCGATCTCGCCACGCGCCGCGGTGCAAGAAGATATTTCCCGCGGAGTCGAGTCGGGCAGAGTGGGGGCCGGACTGGACGAGGTGGTGGTTTTACCACCGCGTGGTGAGCGGTAGCGGTCTTGAGTGCTCAGGGCGGCCGGTGGCGGTTAGCGCCATGCCCGGCGCGCCCCTAGATGCTGATGACGAGTGGGTAGCACGGAGGCTTGTGGGGATCACCGCCCGCTTCAACATACGCAACCTCGCTGAGGATTTCGTAATGTACGGCGTGGCGCCGCTTGCTGCGGAGTGGTGCGTTGCTCCTGGGAGCCTTCGGCGTGACAACGTGCGCCCTTTCGTGTCTTCGCTGCCGAGGCCCTCCGGTCCGTGTAAGTTGTGTTGAAGTTGGCTTTTGTGCGGTGTTCATCGAGGCTGTTGCTTTTACAACGTGCCCCCGTGCCCTTCGCAGGTACTTCCCTGGGGGACGCGGGGCGTGCGGTGGGTGTGTTCCTTGGACCGTACACAGCCAGGGAGCACACACTGCGCGTGGTTGCAACCGCGGAGGCAGGTCTGGGGCGGTTGAACCACGTGTGCGAAGCCTTGGGTATTAGGGTGCCAGCACACGTTGTTCCAGTTCCCAGCCCACCCCACCGCGACTCCATGGGGGAGGGGGTACTAGCGGACGCGGGTTCCGGCTCGGCGGAGCCTGCGGACTTGGAGACAAGGGCGAGTGCTGCGTCGCCACCAGCCAGTGATGAGACGGAGCCATCACTCCTGGAGGATGCTGGGGCGGAGCCATTTCCCGCGGCCGTGGGACCTCCTTCCGCAGCGGTTTTACGGCGGGCCGCCGTACTCCCAAAGCGGCGACCCGCATACGATCACCCCTTCGCTCATCTGGGGGTTTTGTTGTAGCGAGCCGGGTCAGAGCCCTATGGGACTCCGACTCCGACACCGAGTGCTTCGGTGCCCCCGAGGCCCCGATCGAGGCTGCGGCTGCCAGTGGCGATGGCTTGGTGGAGCTGAGCTCCAACACCGAAGTTCCCCCGGTTGGCGAGGTGGGAGAGGATGCGGAGGTCCTTGTGGATTCGGGCGGGGCTGAAGGTAGACCTTCCTTGATTTTGATTATGACCTACTAGGTATTCGCAGGGCTGACCGTCGTGTGCCCTTACAGCAACATTGCTCCCCGAGCACGGGCGGCCCACGGAGCCTGAAGACGGCTTCTTGGGAGGGGCATCTGGCGCCACCGAGACTGTTGCTGCGGATGCCGCCCGTCGTCTAGCGGACTTCGTTCCTCGAGCAGAGGTGTTGGCGACATGGCGGGGGGCCGCTGATGATGCGACCGCGAGCTTAGATCGCGACGCATTGCAGATCTACGGGCCTGACTTGCTTGAGGGGGTGCTTGAGGTCTCTCAACTAAGGGTAAGTGCCTAACCTCGAGCGGCCCGTAGTCTCTGGGAGGTGTACTGATTGCTTCATTGTGTAGACCTTCGCCCTCAGCTGAGCGCTACAGGTGGCCCATATGCGGGAACGGGAGGCCTTGAAGGGCCGGCTGCGCGCCATCGAAGGGGCCCTTCACGCGTCGGAGGAGGCGCATTCCGCTAAGGATGACCGCATGCAACTCCTGGAAGCGGAACGCGCGGCAGCCGTCTCATATGCCGCGGAGCGTGTGGCATCGACTCGGCAAGCAGCTGTGGTGGAGCGTGATGGGCTGCTCCGGCGGAAAGTTGCCGTCATCGAGGAAGAGAACGCCGCCTCGCCAAGCGTCCGAGGAGCGAGATGAGGCACTGGGTGCCGCCTCGGCAACGGCATGGGAGGCTATGTTGGCCCTGGAAGGTACCCTTGAGAATCTCGTTGCTGAGGTACCGCCCCGCTCCTTCGGACCCGAAGAGCTTCCACGGACACTTCGACGGATTGCGGAAGCGGCCGATCTCGCTCAGCCGGCTGCGATGTCCTTTGGCAATCACTGCTCCTATATGACTGCTTGCCTGGCGTGCGCTCTTCTCCAACAGCGGGGCTGCCGCCATGTCGATGAATTGGGTGACCCGCAGCTGGAGATGCCCGCTGGAGCCGGGGTGATGTCTGGTGCTGTGCGCGCCGTTCGATTTTTTCACGAGCGGATCTGGGAGTACATCGGGGAGGCCGTGGCGAAGATGGAGCTGTGGCGGAACATGTACGGCGAGGGGAACCTTGGCGAGTGGCTTGACAATGTTGCCCGGCGCGACGATGACGGGGCCGACGGCTCAAAGCAGGTGTGACCCCGGGTTCTTGTACGCTTGGTTTGTGTTGTAACCATGCGTACTCCATGCCGCGAATGAATTGCAAACTGCTTCGCTTCCTTGATCGATCTTGCCCGCTTGCTTCGAGCAGCTGCTCGATGGGGACCTGCTGCTGGTTTCTAACGTCGTAACTCGGCGCCGCTTACGTCGCTGACGGCGGGCCAAAGACTCACTTGACTTCTGGGCGAATCGACCCTCGGCAGGCGAGACTTCGGCGCGAAAGGTCATCCCAGCGAAACCAGACGAGTAGTGCAGGCCCGACGGGTTTTGTAAGAACGTAGTGGCGGTGTGGTAGACAAGTCGAGAAATTCATCCTTGCCGTTGTTTTTGGATGCGTCTGCTTTGTGTCTTCTTTTTGGTGGGGTTTGTTGGTTAGGGCAGACGCTTGGGGTAGAGACGTCGAGGTGGGGCGTAGTCGCTGTAGACGCGTGAGCACTCCGTCCCCTACCCTCCGAAGTAGTGGCAGCGGAGCTGGCGCCTAGCCGAAGTAGACGCGCGAGCGCTCCGTCTCCTACCCTCCGAAGTGGTGGTAGCGAAGCTGGCGCCTAGCCGAAGTAGACGCGCGAGCGCTCCGTCCCCTACCCTCCGAAGTGGTGGCAGCGGAGCTGGCGCCTAGCCGAAGTAGACGCACGAGCGCTCCGTTCCCTACCCTCCGAAGTGGTGGTAGCGGAACTGGCGCCTAGCCGAAGTAGACGCGCGAGCGCTCCGTCCCCTACCCTGTAGGATAAGCTTGGGGAGGGACAGGGACCTAGCCTCGTAGGTCCTGTCCCTGGTGGTTGATGGAGGACCTCACGGGTGGTACTGTTTCACTGAGTTTTCGAACGCCGATGGGACAGCTGAGGCGAGCTTAACGGAGGTCCGCACATGGTGCTGTACGGCTACGAGGGAGGTGTCTCTTGGCCGTCGCCCAATGCTTCGGGCCCCGCAGGATAGGGGGGACGTGTGGCGTGTAGCTGACAGAGCCCTGTGAGGGGAGTGGGGCGACACTGTCGCACGACGTGCCCCTGGGGCGGGCGATGGGACACAAGAGGTGTAATGTTCGTGGTCTTGCTTCCGAGGCTCTTTAAAAGGGGGGCGAGTGGGCGAATGAAGCGGCACTCGCCTTCCCAGACATCGCACCCCATACTCAGCTTGTTCCAACTTCGACCAATAGCGTGGAGGGCTCCAAAACGCGGTTGATGCCGCCTGGGCAACCGCGGGGTCGGGCATCCCGTCCATGTGAAGGGATGCGATGCCGCGGTGTGTCTCTCCCACGCCCGTGCGCCGAAGAGCCGCAGTTGGTGCGGGGTAGTGGGAAATTCACTTGTACATCATCCAGGCCGCTCCTAGCTTCAGGAGTAGACTGTTATGGCACGTCGGCGAGGCCACGTCCCGCCCTGATGTCCCGTACAGGCGCCTGTTCTCTCCCCCGTCTCCTCCCTTAGCTACTGGACGCTTTGGATGAGGAGAGGAGGGGGGTCGTGGCGCTTGCGGTGCTATAGGGAGCCATGCTGCTTCGAGGGCGGCGCCGGCTCCTTCAGCTCGGGGCGGTAGGCCCTCAGGGGAGCCCTGGGCGTTGTCCGTCTTGCGGCGCCTTATTGTGGTGATGCCCACGCTCGCTGGAGCGGCTTCCTGCGCCGGGGGACTTCGTCCGCAAGGGCACCTTCGCCAGGAGCGTTTGGTTTCTCGGCTCTTCTGCAGAGGCGCTAGCCATTGAGCTCCTACGCCGCCTGCTTGATCGGCATGCAGAAGTACCAAGCGTAAGCCCCATGTTGAGCTCCTGCGCCTTGCTCCTGTACTCGTGGCCGCCTGTCCATGCGGCGCGCGTGGTTTGCCGGGATCGCACGGAGCCTCTGGAGTCCGTGCGCCGTTGTATGTGGACTCCAGCAAGTGCGTGGGAATATCATCTACGTCTTATTTATACTCCAGAGAGTACATGTGGTGAGAACACCAGCGTGTGCGCGAGACATCCACGTCTTGTTTAGACTCAGTAGAGTGCGCAAGGAAAACATCCGCGTCTTTGTTTGTACACCGGAGAATGCGTGGGACTATCAACCACGACTTACTTAAATTCCGGAGGGTACGCCCTCACGTGCGCGGAACGTCCGCGTCTTGTTTAGACTCAGTAGAGTGCGCAGGGAAAACATCCGCGTCTTTGTTTGTACTCCGGAGAATGCGTGGGACTATTAACCACGACTTACTTAAATTCGGAGGGTGCGCCGCGCGTCGCGAACGTCCGCGTCTTGTTTAGACTCAGTAGAGTGCGCAGGGAAAACATCCGCGTCTTTGTTTGCACTCCGGAGAATGCGTGAGACTATCAATCACGGCTTATTTAGGCTCCGGAGGGTACGCCATCACGCGTGCGGGACATCCGCGTCTTGTTTATACTCAGTAGAGTGCGCAGGGAAAACATCTGCGTCTTTTTTATACTCCGCAGAGTGCGCGCGAGGGCGTCCCCCCGCTACGTCTTATTTATACTCCATAGAGTGCGTGCAGAGGCGGACCTCGTCGCTACGTCTTATTTATACTCCGTAGAGTGCGTGCGGAGGCGGACCTCGATGCTACGTCTTATTTATACTCCGTAGAGTGCGTGCAGAGACGGACCTCGACGCTACGCCTTATTTATACTCCGTAGAGTGCGTGCGGAGGCGGACCTCGACGCTACGTCTTATTTATACTCCGTAGAGTGTGTGCGGAGGCGGACCTCCGTAGAGTACGTGTGCGGAGGTGAGTCTCCATGTGGTGCGCGTGCGGAGGTGAGTCTCTATGCCTGCGTGTGCGAAGGTGAGTCTCCATGTGGTGCGCGTGCAGAGGTGAGTCTCCGTGCGGTGCGTGGGAACATCAACCACGTCTTTATACTCCGGGGAGTACGCGTGGTGACAACACCAGCGCGTGCGCGGAATCCCGCGTCTTGTTTATACTCGGTAGAATGCGCAGGGAAAACATCCGCGTCTTATTTATACTCCGTGGAGTGCGTGCGGGGGCGAGCCTCCGCACATTTTTAGTGGGGGGGTATGAATAGCCTCGCAAACGGCGAACTTTATTAAATTCCCGTTTGCGCGGGTGAGCGAGTACAAAGAGGTTATGAACTAACCACAGGACTCGTTGTCGTGGTGATGAGATGCGAAGCCTCTTATGCTTGGGCTGCCGCAGGGCGTGTATGGGCGTGCCTGACCTAAGAACCGCGTTGGGCTCCCAGGCTTGGGCTTCGGGTTCCGTGCTCGTGTGCCGAGCAGTGCCGATCGCGAAGATGGTGATGACACCTCGCGGGCCCGGAAGCTTCACACATAGGAAGCCATGGTGCGGTACTGCCCCGAAGGAGTTAAGAGTCGGTCGCCCCAAAATGGCGTTGTAGGGGTACTGGATATCGACGACATCAAAAGTGGTGTCCCTGGTCGCCACGTTGTCATCCTGGCCGAAGGAGACCTGTAAAGATATTTGGCCCAACGCCAGTAGGGGCTGACCTCCGAAGCCCTGCAACGGGATTCGTGAGGGGCCTAGGCGACTTCGAGGGATCGCCATCTGGTCGAAGGCCTGTGCGAACAAGATGTTCGCGGAGCTGCCCCCATCGACCAGGACGCGCCGGACATCACACCCAGTGACCGCGACCGGGATGACTAGGGGATCCTGATGGGGGAACTCCACGCCTACAGCGTCGTCAGGCGTGAAGGTGATCGCGTGCTGCGCCCAATCTGGCGGCGCCTGAGCTGGGTATGCCACCACATGGTGTAGCCTCCGCACGTAGGCCTTGCGCTGTCGCTCTGAGGCAAACTCCAAGGAGGAACCGCCGGAGATGACGTTGATGACCCTACACGGAGCACCCTCGAGGGCATAGATCCGCAGGGGGCTTTCCTGGGGCTACTGTATCTGGGCTTGTATCCGCCGGAGACCCTCCTAAGGCTGCGGCTCCTGATCGCAAATCCTCAGGGGGCCGTCCGATGGCTGCTGAACGTGTGCCACGACGGGTGGGCGCGCCTCGAGATCCCTGTCTCTGGCAATGCTTTGGCGAAGTGCTGCGATGGTGGTGCAGGAGCGGGTATCATGATTGCCTTGGCCATGCACCTCGCACCACTGTGGGCGCTGTCGGTCGCCGTGCTCCGCGTGGGCCCAACCGTCGCGACCCTGGCCTCGGTCTCGCCCCCGACCTCGTCGGGCCCTAGTCCCGCGGTTAGCAGGGGCGTTATCCTCGGAGCCGGCGTCAATGTCAAAGACGTGCCGGGCTCGCCGGGACGTCTGACGGCCACGCTGGGGCTTGTCCACCGGCACGTCCTTATTCTGGGGGGGTGTCCTTCGACATCTCCTGTCGACGCTTGCTCCGCGAGGAACTTGCTTGCAATGGGTCGACGCTCTTCGCGACGCTTCCCGCTGGGTTGACATCGGCTTCGTTGCCCTGGCGTCGCTTTGCGTCTTCTTCCGCCCGAGCGTATTCCTCCATCTTGTCGAAGAGTTTCGCCACTGTCTTGATCGGCTTCGCGCGTTATATTCGGCCAGTGGCCCCAGGCGAAGACCCTGCACCGCTGCGTTGATGATTGTTGTCTCGTTGACGTCTTTGACCTGGCAGCGGACCTTCGCGAAGCGTTTGAAGTACTCGTGGAGCCTTTCCGATGGTTGTTGCTTGATTGCAAATAGTTGATCCGCGTCGACGCGCTCGATGTAGTTCCCCCTGAAAGTTGTTGTAGAGGTGGTCGCGTATCTGCTGTCATGCGTATATGGAGTTCGGCTCTATGGTAAAGAACTATGAGAGCGCCACTCCCTGTAACGCGAGCGGGAGCCCCTTCGCCTTGGTGGTGTCGTCCCCGCCTGCCGCCTCGATGGTGGTCTCGTACACGCGCACGAACTCCCAGGGGTCCGTGTCGCCCTTGTACGATGTAACGGAGCTGGGAAATTTGAAGTCCTCCGGCGACGCTACTTGCTGTAGACCCGGCAATAGCAGGGATTCTGGGTCCACGCGTTGTAGCGAGGCATGGCTAGAAGTTGGGGCGTCGCGGCTGTCCGCCCTCTCAGGCACAGGCTCCAGCGCGACCACCAGTGGGGTCGGCTGACTCCGAGCCTCTTGCATGCTCCGCACGGCCCCCCGGAGATCCGCCAACTCCCGCTGGAGCGTGCTAAGGGCTGCCAGCAGGGCATTCTCCATGGCAGGCGCAGATGGGGCGACGGCGCACCTGGTTGCACGGTTGAGGTTGTTGCGACCGCTGCTTGTGCTCCTAGGTTGCTCCTCCCGTCCGCGTGGTGGAGTTCAGTGCCGACGGTGGGGCCCGTGTCGCCGACGAGGCCGCTTGGCACTACCGCACCGGGTGCAGAGACGGTGGTCGTGCCTCGACGGCCGTCGAGGCTACCACTCCCTAGCGCCCGGCCGGTGTCGTTAAGGTTAATCGTCGCACCCATGGCGGGTTGGGGTGCGACGCGCGGGTTGGGGCCGATCGTCACGTCAATGGCAGCGGGGTCGATGGCGTCGGTGGTGGCGGGGTCGATGGCGTTGGTGGTGGCGGGGCCGACGGCGTCGGTGGTCGCGCGATGAGTATCATCATTTTGGCCCCCGACCGCCGATGCCGAAGCTCTAGTGCTGACACGGGGCCTCGTCGCGGCCGCTTCCTTCTTCCTCGCCACCGATGATGAAGCTTTTTTCAGTGTCATCCTTCTTCTTGCGGTCTTGAGGTTTGCTTCCATCGTCCCCACGGACGGCGCCAACTGTTGTGGCTACAGACCAAACAGAGAGAGAGGGGTATGGTAGTGGAGAGTTAGGTGAGCAAATGACCTCTCCTGTCTTTCTCAAGGACTAGTCACGATACATAAGCACTCCCTATGGCCATGAGCGACATTATCGTCGTAACCTTACCCGGAGCCCCTCACCGAGGACAACCTACGAGGGACAGCTACGTCATTTACATGATTTACAACCTTCTCAGCAGGCTAGCTGGGTTTAGGTGGGGGCCACCCCTACAACAACGGTACTACCGCAATGCGGTAGTTCCGCATATCAGCGCGGTACTACCGCACCGCAGTTGTTCCGCCGTGTTTTGTCCGGTATTTCTGATTTCTGTCTATTTAAGTTTTTCGGTTGGTACTTTCTGGAAAAAAACGTACCACTGAATATCCTAATACTTCCGAATATCGGTAGTTCCGCAGGATGGTGTGGTATTACCGCACTGCAATAGTTCCGCCGTTAAAAATCAGGTACTACCGATTTCGGTGAGTCCAAGTCCCCAACAGGGGTGCTCTTTGCATGGCGGTACTACCGCACCCCAGTAGTTCCGCTGTCAACACAGCGGTACTTCTGATTTTTCTAAGAGAGCACAATTTGTTTTTAAATTTATTTTTATGTGCATGCATAAACCTAAATTGATCCAATTTACACAAGAACATGCTATCAAGCTACTTTCAATGATCCCTCTTAATATTATTACGACTATTCTATAATCCGATCTTTCACCTTTTCTCCTAAGACCGGTAAAATAAAAAAGATAGTCTATATTTCATGCACCTTGTTCTTGATTTTATCTTGAAGTCCTTTTCAATCTTCTATATGCAACTTGCTTTCAACAAACGCGAACTCATGAGACTTGGCTTATGCAATTCTCAACAAACCCATTAGTCCCATATTCATAAATCGTTATTAAGTACCAAAACCCAATTTTAGGGGCCTAGATGCTTTCAATCTCCCCCTTTTTGGTAATTTGATGACAACACTCGAATTTTAAGTGAGATGAAAGATTTTGAATATACCACTTGTATGAGGGCAAGTTGCATATTCTATTTTTGACTTTTGAAGGGGAAATTGAATTTTTTTATTTTCTCATAAGAAGTTAAGTAATTCAATTTCTTTCAAAGTCGATTTTTGAAAAACTTCCCCTAAATATGTGTATAGATGAAATGAGATACAAATTGCACATATGAACAATAATATCTTGGGGATTTTAAATCAAGAACTTCAAGCGAGTAAATGATTTGCAAAGAACAATTCCACTTGAGATTCAAAGAGGCATTAATGAACATAAACGGAATTTGAAATTGCATAAAGTTCAGAAGCATAAAAAAAATCATTACATAGCATAGTTCAACACACATAAAAAAAGTAGTTCATCACACATAGTTCATTACATAAATGATAGATAGCAAAAGTAAAGCTTGATCATCTTTCTTCTTCTCCCCTTCACTTCTCCTGACGTCGATTTCTCCCCCTTTGGCATCAAAGTACCAAAAAGAGCTACTCCTGTGGATCTTGAGGAGAAGCGGCACGACGACGACGGCAGCCATACCGGACGGGAACGATCTCACGCTCAAGAGTGGTCATACGGTCTCTAAGAGAGGAGACTGCAGCTGTCAATGAAGACATATCCTCAGTCAGGGAGGAGACATTGCCAGTCAAGGATGTCATGTCGTCGATGAGGGTAGACATGCTACCATCGAGACGCATGATAGCAGAGTAAATCTGGGCAAGTGTCACTTCTTCCTCAACCTGCTGCCTAGAGGAAGATGCTCCTGATCGCGCTCTAGGACGCAGAGGCATGGAGATCGGGGGTCCCTCACGTGGCTGTAGGGCTTGTGCACTCCTCCTCGCCCTCCTCTGAATGGCCCAGTCTTATGAATGATCAGAGCCATGATGTAGGGTGCATAGTTTATCCTCCTGCTCCTGTCGTTTTTTGAGGCAGCTATTTCTCTAATCATAAGATAGATTACATCAAACTTTGTCCTAGTTTTCTCTAATCACATTCCAAGCATGCCCTCTGATGGCGTCGAAGTTTTCGCTCTTAGGAAGAATTATGCGGTTGATGATCCTGTTGACCAAGCTAGGGATGGGTAGCAGTCCATGGAGCTTGCCCAGCACAAATCTCTCATTTTGATCATAATATTCAGCACACTGCGCAGTGGGAAGTGCCGATCTGTCATTGAAGGATCGGAAACGGCAACAGAGGGGGGGTGAATGGTGCCTTTACAAATTGCCCCAAATATTCACACACAAATCTTACACACAATATTCTTCTCCAATAATTACGTGAAGTTATGAAGCAAGAAAATAAAATCTCACTAGAATCCCAAAGATTAAATGCTTGCTGTCCTAAAACTGAAAACAGAAAAACTGTGGACTGCAGAAGATTAGCCTTGCAAGAGGTAAAGACTAAAAATGATTGCACCAAGAACCAGAGAAAATATTGCAGCAGACCTAACCAAAGCTTGAAACTAAAAACTGCAGACTAGACTGATTAAAAGAGAAAAGAAGACTTAATAAGGACTGCAGTTCAAAAGCAAGAGCTAGCTGACCGAAAATTAACAGTGAACATCTACATCAAGTGATGCATGCTGCTGTCCAAAGGCATACTTGAAACTGAGAGCAAACTGCACTTAATTAAGAAAACTGAAATCTGTAGAGAGCAGCAAAGCAGCACAAAAAAACCAGCAGAAAAGCAGCCAAACAGAACCTGAACACGACCAGAACTGTTAGTCTGATTGCAGCCGAACTGAGGCTGCTTGCAACCAACAACCGACACAATAAAAGACTGAAACAGTGAACGTTTTGCTGAAAAACTGCAGACACAAACTGCAGCTTCTGCAGTAGGACAGCTGCAACCAAAACCTGAAAAAGCACTAACAACTGAAGCTGCAGATCCCAGAAACTGACTGCACACTAAATACGAATTTTGCTGCCTAAAATGATATTACCTTGCTGTCCAAAAATTCAGAAATCAACACTGCAGATCGCCAACTACTTAGACTGGAAACCGAGAAGGTTTTTGGACTGCAAAAGCATACTGAAAACTGCAGCCTAGCAGCCTGAAAAAGATACTACACTTGCTGTCCAAAAACCTGAAAAGATGAACAATACTTTAACCCAAAAGGGAGCTCGGCCCTTGAACCTGGACACACGCACAAGGAGTAAAATGCTCCCCAAAGTGCAGAGACAAGAACAGGTCTAAGAGCAAAACAAACAACCTGAAGACCGAAAGTTACAGACTGGAAGTTGATGCTTCATTTTTGCTGTGTTTTTCTCGTTTAATCAATCAGCTCTTCAACCAAACTAGAGAAATCTCAAATCAGAGAAAGGGAGGTCGCAAGATTGAGAAACACGAGTGTTCCTTGATTTAGCATATCGGCTCTTGGAATAAACTGGTCAACTGACCTTGAGACAATCTCCCATCACAGAGCAAAAACAGCGATTTAATCTTTTGCTTTTAGGATGAACTAGCCAAAAGGCCTTGATGTGATTCCCCGTTCAAAGCAAATAAATCGCAGCTAAACGATCAACGAAACAACTCCAAAACAAGAGAATAAACAACAGCAAATAAACCACTCGGACACACGAAACTTCATATTGAGACAAAGAGCGATGAATGATTATAATAGAGGGATGTTTACATCAACTCTTTCATGTCTCACTCAAAAATAAACACAAGGAGAGAACTAAATGAAACCCTAACTCTTGCACACCACACTCTCTCCTAGAGCACAAGCATTAGGAAACCCTAACACTCACACCCATCTCTCTCTCTCAATTGCACACCCTCCCACTAGAGAGCACCTCTATTTATAGCCTCCACTAATGGGTATACAAACACTTTACCCATTAGGTCACAACAACTCTCCACTAATGGGTTTACACACCATTTTACCCATTAGGTCACAACAATTCCCTACTAATGGATCATTCCATAACCAAATCCACTTCTTGTAGCCCTGCGCATTTACCAAAATGCCACTCCTGCACCTTCCGGGAAGCTTCCTCATTTCTTGCCGCGCACGCCTCGCAACCACTTCGAGTCCTCGCCGTCTTTGACACATCTCGACCACTCTGACCTCAGCACCGTCTGTGCCTAGTCCGATCACCCGTGCCTCGCCACGACTCCGTCTCAAAGTCCTGCAGCCAACACCGACAATAAAACGCATCACATAGCACCGCACAAAATATTATAATTAAATCGTTAGCATCCATAAATAGCACAAAATGCCCGAAATAAACTCTAACTTTCCAGAACACGAGTCAATTACTCATCACACAACTGGGGTTACCTTCACATGGTCTCTCAGTCACACACTTTCTCATAAACACTTGAGAATGTGTTCAGAGCTATCTCAAGTTCTTGCTTGTTGAAATCCAGATAGCGTTCTCCCGTCATCCATGACAAGTGCTCAAAGTTGGGAGAGATATAAAGTGTGGCATAAAATTGATGGATTACCTCCTCATTGTAATCCAATTTGAGATATATCACATGATGGATTCTTGCCCTCTGAAATAGGTGGAAAGTTCCCTCAAACTTGTCCAGCCCATCAAGGTGATACCAATCAATATACTTGTGATCAACAAATTTGTTGGGATAGTAAATCACTTCATAGACATGCTCCTGGAACTGAGTATGGAACTTAGGATTGTTGGAGTTTCTAAGGAGCACGAACTGACTACGATGCCTAAGAATGGTGTAGTCATCACTGGTCATTTTGAGGATACCCCGGCGCTCATTATCGGCCGGTGCCATATCTTCATCTTCTTCCGCTGCTTCAGGAACCAGACTCCCAAAAGGACTACTTATCCTTTGTTCAGATTCGGTCTCGAAATCGCTGGGAATTCCGTTGCCGCTGTCTTCAGGGGTCCCTTGAGATGACTCTTCCTGAGCCATCTCGATCGAAGGCAATTCAGGGTTGTCCGAACCCTATCGAGAAGAACCCTCGCCTGAATCTCTGACCCTTGCATAGAATTTCTTAGTTACTTCCCTTGCCTTCTTGAGTGCATTCCTTGTCTTAGGAGCCATCTTGAAAAGGAGAGAATAAGGAAGTCAAGGATATGATAGAAAGTTTTGAAAATAGATTGGAATTGAATGAAAACAAGATGCTGAATTTTTAGGCAAATCGGTATTTCCGCCATTCAATGTGCGGTAGTACCACACTGCAGTAGTTTGATCCAAAATACCTGGAGATTCGGGGGAGGTGAACTCTAGAGATGCCAAAAATAGCCCAAGAACAAAGAAAATCCCACCGGATTTGGAGATCAGGATGGAAGATTGAAGGTGTTCTTGGGGGTGAGAGAGAGAGAGGAAGAGGGAGGTGTACAGTTGCAGTTGAATGTGAGGAGAGAGAGGGAGGTTTTGGAGAGGAAATAAGGAGAGAATCCCGGAAGTAACTGCCCTCATGAAAAATCGGTAGTTCCGTAGATTACACATCAATAGTTCCGCACCCTGGTAGTTCCGCATTTTAGCCTGCGGTAGTACCGCGTAATGAACTGTGGTAGTTCCGATTTTTTGGGACTTTCTAATTTTGAGATTGATTTGAGATTTTATGCAAATGATTCCTAATTTTTGCACTTAATTAAGAATCATTCAGGATCATTATGCAGTGAGAAACCTATTGGAGATCTGAGAAAATAATTTTTATGAACATACGAGATTGTAGCAAAAAATTTCAAAAATCACTTCAAAAATACTCAAATGGCACCAACAACACATTAGTGCATGTGACAAATGTTCAAGCTATATTGAGTAGTCTAAAACATTTAATTCATTCCTCAATTTACAAAACTGGGTTTCATCTAAGGGTTTGATAAAAATGTTCGCTAATTGATCTTCGGATCTTATGTGGCTAATCTCAATATCGCCTTTCTTTACATGATCTCTCAAGAAATGGTTTCTAATATCTATGTGCTTGGTTCTTGAGTGTTGAACGGGGTTATTGGCTATTTTTACCGTACTTTCATTATCACACAAAATAGGCATTTTGTCAAATTTGATTCCATAATTATAACATCCTGATTTTCTGGAATTTTTAAAGTGTTTAATCTAAAAATGAATTTTTGGAATTTTTCTGGAACTAATAATGCTTAATTTAGATTTTTAGAAATTAACATGGATTTAATATGATTAAAATAAACTTCAACATGAGCTGAAAATATTTTATTTGAGTTTCTTAGGTTTTAAGAAATTTTCTGGTATTTTTGGTGAATTTTTGGGATTTATCTGCTATTTTCTAGAGCAATTTTGATTTTATTTGGATTTATAAAAAAAGAAAATCGGGGAAAATCCTCTTGGGCCGAATTCCCCGGCCCATCCTCCCGTGCCTGCCACGCGTCAACGCCCGCGCCCCTCACCTGCGCGCCCGTGTGCCTGCACGCGCCCGCCCTCAGCCCGGCCCACGCCCCCGCCCCCGCTTCACCCGTAGCCGCCCGATCCTCGCCCCGTGCCACGCGTCACACATCCCGCACCCCGGTCCCGTGCCCCGTCCGGACTGGCATCGCAGCCGTCCGATTTTCCACGTGTTGGCCTCCCTATCTTCGTCTCCAATCGGGAGTCGCCGCTGCCGTGTCCATGCTGAACCCGACCTCAGTTCGCGTGCTTTTAGGCACCGCCGCCATCGCCACCTCCACACCTCTGAGCGCCGCCGCCTCCCTCGCCTTGCACCACCGTCCTCACTGCTGTTCCCTTCACCATGCGTCCTGCCATCCTCAACGCCGGACCCTGCCGGTGAGCCGCCGCCATCCCCACCAACTTCGCTCGTCGGTAAACCATGCAGAGACGCCCTCGCTGTCGCCGGAGTCCCTCGCCACACCCACTCCTCCCCGCCGTCGTCTCGCCGGTAAGTCCTGCCGTCGGACACCACCGCCCTGAACCCCTTCCGCCCCTCGGTCGGCGTGCGCCACCTCGAACCTGTGTCGCGCCCCACATCGCCTCGGTCGACGCACCCACGTCTGCACCACGCGCCCGCCTTGCATCTGCGCCGTGTTGATTCGTGCAGCTCACCCTCGCCACGCATCGAAGATCCGATGGCCGAAGCCACGCATCGCGACCGTTGCCTCAGATCCAGATCCACGGCTCAGATTTAGCCACGTGACCCTCTCTCAGCCACCCGATCCTGCCGCCGCTGCCACACCCGACCATGCCACGTCAGCCCTAACCACGTGTCATGCCACATCAGTTCTAGTGCCATGTGTCATACCACATTAGCCGAGACCCGTCCCCAGTTGCCACGTCAGCCGTGCCACGCGTCAACACCGCATGCTGCCACGTCAGCCCTAGGCCGCTGTGTCAGCACCACCCCTCCGCACGCACTGTTTCATGGACCGGGTCCACCGTGGACTTATTCTTCCTTGCACAGAGTCTACAACATATTGCAATTTCTGATTTTTCAGTATTTTCTTTAGGGTTAATTGTCTGAGGGCCCGTTCTCTTCCGTCCTAACTCCGATTGACCCCGTTCTTTTTTCTAAATTCATTTAAAATTGAGCTCTATCTTTTAGTTCTAGTTTCAAGGTTTTTGAAGTTCATTTGAATTTTATTTGATTTGTTTTTGTTGTTGTTGTCGTTTTCTCTCTCATTAGATTCCGATTCTAGAGGAGCAGGAGTGACGCCTGAAGATCCTGAGTACCACGCTGAATATAACCAAGGTATGTCGTAACCTTTGATCATGTTGAACCCAGTTTTCAATCTACTATTTAAATACTTTGTTTTAAATTACCTTGCATCGCTATATTTATACAAACCCTTGTATTGGTAGTTATCATCCCAATTGATTAATTCCTCCTTATTATTTTGGACACCATGATGTCATTGTCACCATAAGTTGGGAAATTTATTAGTGATGCTATGGTAGATGTCACATGGGTTGTATGATTAGAATGCTTAGCCGCTTAATTTACAAAAGGGTTTATCATCGCGTGTGAATACTTAACTTGACTTAATGAAATATGGAACCGTAGTTGGTGCCACAATTATTAAAATTTGTGCCATGACATTAGTGTGTCATTGGCGTGGTTATACAAACTTGGTTTTCACTCAGGCGAGTGATCGTGCAGTAAAGAGGGAAAGTGTGATTTCACTTCGTGGGATATGGTAATCTCACCCAGGTAATATTAAGGACTTAACTTTGTGCGCAACTGATCTGAGCTTTACCGTGCAAGCCACATGTCTAATATGGGATAGACCTAGCTGATTAATTTGGAATATTTTAATTTCAATCTCGCCATTGTGATGACATGGTTGCTGATTTTCATATGGTGTAAGGGGGGTGTGATGCGAAACCCTAGCGGGCGAGATTAGGTTGGAATTGAATTTTGTAAAGGCCTTGTTATGATTTCTTTAGGCCGAGGCTAATCACATCATGTGGGTACAGTTGCGCAACCTCTATAGAGTGTAAAACTATTCGAATAGCCGTGTCCCCGGCTATGGACAATGCTCGGTGATTTCACACGAGGGTTAGTGATTTCATTTAAACTTGTGGTTTATGGTTAGAAAGTGAACGGGTAATTCACTATTGGTTTAGCTTGTGGAGGGGAGGTTCACAGCTGGTTTAATTTTAATTCCGTTGATTATTTATTTATTATTGTTTTTCTTTAAAGTCCGCTTTCAATCTATTATTATGTTTACTTCAAAATGTCATCTTTATGCAAATTAACCTTTCAGCCCTCCATTGGTAAATCTTGCATATTATATTGCATTCATTTGTTACAAATGACTTGCTGAGTACCAATGTACTCATGGCTTTACGCCATTGTTGCTCAGTTGAGGAGGAGGAGTATTACCAATCGATTGTCTGTAGACATGTCGAATGGCTACTACGCGTTATTTTGGATTTTCGCTGCTAATTTTGTTAAGCCCTTCAGGCTAGTGATATTGTAAGCTTGGCCATAAGATCGTATTTTGGATATTTATCGATATTTGAGATTTCCCTTTATTTTAGTGTGTATAAGGTTGTGATTACATCTATGTTTGACTGTGTGCACTAGCGTGATCCTAGACTGGTGCAGTTTACACAGAGAGTCCGAATTTGTATATTCGGGTCTCGACAATAATTCAACAAACTTTGTCTCATCTGTAGCAATTGTGCACAACAACTACCCACGAAAACATATTCGGCTTCGGCGGTTGAAAGTGCTACGGAGTTTTGTTTCTTGGAGGACCATGACACTAAAGACCTTCCTAGAAATTGACAGCTACCCGAGGTGCTTTTGCTATCCACTTTGCAACCCGCATTATCGGAATCTGAATTTTCAATTAAATCAAATTTAGCACTTTTTGAAAACCACAAGCCTACACTAAAAGAATATTTCAAATATCTTAGAATTATCTATACGGCCACTAAATAGCACTCTTTTGGGGAAGCTTGAAACCTTGCACATATGCGCACACTAAACATGATATCGGGCCTAGATGCGGTAAGATAAAGCAAACTACCAATCATATATCTATAAAGTTTTAAATCTACCGTTTACCTCCTTCATTGAGATCTACATGCCCGTTTGTTGCTATAAGAGTCTTGATCGGTTTTGCATCCTCCATGCAAAACTTCTTGAGTAAGTCCCTCGCATACTTGGTTTGGCTTATAAATGTCCCATTTTTGAGTTGTTTGATTGAAAGTCTAAGAAAATAACTCAATTCCTCTATCATAGACATCTCAAACTCTCTAGACATCATATCACCAAATTCTTTACAAAAATCTTAATTAGTAGATCCAAATATGATATCATCAACATAAATTTGATATACAAAGAATTCATCATCTATTATTTTAGTGAACAATGTAGTATCAACCTTTCTGATTTTGAATCCTTTTGAGAGTAGAAAATCCCGAATGCACTCATTCCATACTCTAGGGGCTTGTTTTAGCCCATATAGCGCCTTTCAGAGTTTATACACATGATTTGGATTCTTAGTATCCAAATCCGGGAGGTTGTTCAACAAACACAAGTTCAGTTATTTTGCCATTTAAGAATGCGCTCTTAACATCCATTTGATAAAGTTTGATATCAAAACATGAGGCAAAAGTAAGCAAGATTCTAATAGATTCAAGTCTAGCAACGGGAGCAAATGTTTCATATGACAATATTATAAATGTCTCATACTTGATCCGAAGCTTATGCAATTTGGTTTCCTTAACAGCGGACGTTCGCTCATGAATTTATGAGAGAGTTATCCAAATATCATGAGCAGTTTCTAGATTACTCACTCTATTGAACTCATTCGCATTTAAGGCTCCAAATAATGCATTCATAGCTTGAACATCTAAATGAGCATTACGCCCCTCTTGATGCGTAGGGTTTACTAGATCAAGAGGCATAACATAGCCCTCATTTACGATTTTCCATATGCTCGGACTCATGGCCTTAATATAAATGGACATTCTAATTTTCCAAGAAGTATAATTTGTACCATCAAATTGAGATATATTTCCTATAGCAATCCCCTCACTAACCATCATTTTCTCTCTAGACGGTTAGATCTAATAGATGAGATACCAAGCTTTGATATCACTTGTAGGATCAAGGATAACCGATTAGAGGGGGGTGAATAGAAGGTTATAAAAATTCTTGCCCTTTTTATAAACAATTAACAATTGATCACTAGGCAAGTTTACTAGATGAATCAAACCTATTCAATTCTAGTAATCCTAAAACTCTATTCCTAATAAAGATTGCAATTAACTACAAGCACAATAATATATGAGAATTGCAAAGATATAAATATAATCACTAAAAGAGATGAGAGATAACCACAAGTGAACACACGGTGTTTTTCCTGTGGTATCGAAGACTTGCCGGTCTTCACTAATCCATGTTGAGGATAGCCTAAGCACTCTTGGACCGGCTCCACGAATTAAGCCTCAACTCCTCAATCACTAGTTGTTGCTCTTGCTCCTCTCCGGATATAGCAAGCACCAAGCCACTCACAATTTACTCGGGCTTCTTCACAAGCTTCTTGAAGAAGTCACCTAGCGATCAACCTCTAAGCCATCTAGGTACCGACAAGCACCAAGAGTAATATACCACGCTTCACTTGACGGCGCTCAAGTACAAGGGATCAATCTAAAAAATGAATGCACTTAAAAAATGCTCTCAACACCTCAAATGAATGCACAAGAGAGAAAGAGATGTGGAATGAATGCTTTAGGCTCAAATATATTCAATACTTGCTCAGCACTGTGTCCTTGGGCTGGTGGAGGGGTATTTATACCCTCACCAACCAAAACTAGCCGTTGCAAAAATTTATTTTGAAAATTCAGGGAAATTGAAACTATCGACGTTATAAGTGCGGAACTACTGACTTCACTGTAGCATACAGTAACGGCTATATCAGAGCGTCAGAACTAGCCATTTGAAAAATAGTGTGGAACTACCGCCATTATAAGTGAGGTACTACCGCAATGCGGTAGTTTCGTATATCAGCGCAGTACTACCGTACCGCGGTTATTCCACCGTATTTTGTCCGGTACTTCCGATTTCTGCCAGTTTAAGATTTTCGGGGGGTACTTTTTGGAAAAAACGTACTACTGAATATCTCGGTACTTCTGAATATCAGTAGTTCCGCAGGTTGGTGCTGTACTACCGCACTGCTGTAGTTCCGCCGTTAAAAATCCGGTACTACCGATTTCGGTGAGTCCAAGTCCCCAACAGGGGTGCTCTCTGGAAAAAACATACCGCTAAAAAAACGTACTGCCGTGGTTCGGTAATTCCGCTCTTTGCATGGCAGTACTACCGCACCCCGGTAGTTCCGCTGTCAACACGGCGGTACTTCCAATTTTTGAGAGAGCACAGTTTGTTTTCAAATTTATTTTCATGTGCGTGCATGATCCTAAATTGTTCCAATTTACACAAGAACATACTATCAAGTTACTTTCAATGATTCCTCTTAATAGTACGGTGACTATCCTATGATCCGATCTTCCACCTTTTCTCCTAAGACCGGTAAAATTAAAAAAAATGTCTTATATTTTATGTACCTTGTTCTTGATTTTATCTTAAAATCCTTTTCAACCTTCCATATGCAGCTTGCTTTCAACAAACGCGAACTCATGAGACTTGGCCTATGCAATTCTCAACAAATCCATTAGTCTCATATTTATAAATCGTCATTAATTATCAAAACCTAATTTTAGGGGCCTAGATGCTTTTAGCGGCACATCCTACAAAAACCTGCGCAGAATAGTTTCTTTGTCGTGTCTGTCGCCGAGGACGTTGAGGTTGTTGGCGACGCTATTGACCCGCATGGCAAAGTCATCCATCGTCTTGCCATCAGGGGACATCATGGCCTCGAACTCTCGTCGAAGAGTCTAGGCCTTGGCTTTGCGCACACAATCCACCCCAACTCGCATGGTCTTGATCGTGTCCCATGCTTCCTTGGCGCTGTCCTTCGCGGCGAGAGTCGATACCATCTCCGAAGGAATGGCACGGAGGATAGCCTCCATTGCCATCTAATCCTTCTGGAAATCAACTTCTCCTGTGTTGATGGCGTCCCACAGGCCATGCGTTTGTAGCTTTACTTTCATCATCAATGCCCTGTCGCCATAGTTCGTACGCGTTAGGGTCGGGTACATTGCCGATCCCCTAACCTCCCTCACCACCCGCTATTCCACCAAGTCACAGCCATTACTACTGCTCGCACCGTCATCATTGCGAATCCTGGGAAGCGGTGGATTACTCTGGGAGCGTCGTGACAACTGGGAGCTGAAGCACGACATCATAGGCACACGAGCACAAGCTTTGATACCAAATGTAAGACGAGCCTCCGGTGATCTATGAGTATGCTGGCACACAGATAGGTAAGACAAGTATTTTTGTGCTGCTCCAAAATCCCACAGCTTTTCTGTTGTTCTCTCTTATTTATACAATGCATGAACACATCGTGGCGTTGAGGCCTTCCTACATGTCACCTTTAATTACTTACATGCAGCCCTTACCTACTCCAAACACTGCTAACGGCCATGCAGCCTTTAATTATCCTAAATACTGCTAACAGCCATGCATTCAACCGAGAAACGGAAAACACTAATAGCCATGCATTAAACTGAGAAACGGAAAATGCACAAGATTATTCAACAGTGTGCCCGCCTCTCTCTTTCTCTGCACGCAGTCTCTCTCTCTCTCTCTCTCTCTCTCTCTCTCTCTCTCTCCTGTCAGAATTCGGATCGGAGCCTCGGCCGCTTTGCATTGTTCGATCGAGCCGAACCAGGGGAGCATTGGAGGGAGAGGGATCGAGGATGCAGCAGCAGATGGCAGCGACGGTGGAGGAGCAGATGATGGTGAAGGCGATCAGGGAGGAGTGCCCGTGGGAGACCCTCCCCAAGCGCATCCAGGCCGCCGTCCTCACCAAGGAGGACTGGCACCGCAGGTACGCCAATCAATGTACCGATCGATCTTGGTCGTTTCGCGAGCCTGTATAAAAAAAATGCAGGTTTTGTTCTACGAGATGGGGTAACTTTGCGCTTCTTTACGCGAAGGTTGGGGACTCATACGCCTGTTTGAGAATAGAAATGGTTGATGCATGCGCGCGTATAGGAATGCGGGTTTTGAGAATACAAATGGTTAATGCACGCATCTAGGAATGCCATCTAAACTCTAGTCATGCTGATGGTTACCAACATTCTAAGGAA
This sequence comes from Melocanna baccifera, assembly GCA_036346265.1. Taxonomy (NCBI): domain Eukaryota; kingdom Viridiplantae; phylum Streptophyta; class Magnoliopsida; order Poales; family Poaceae; genus Melocanna; species Melocanna baccifera. The sequence continues at coordinate 11,710,666 of CM070689.1, read as the reverse complement.
AAATTAGCTCGATAACACTTGAAAGATCGTCAATTGGGCAAAACATCCAATGTGAGGCTGGCAAGTGGGAGTGTTGCACTGATGTTATTTTTCAACTTGCATAATCTTTACATGTTTACTGACCAATCCGTCCCATCTTTTAATCGTCGCCATTTCTGCAATGGAGCCCCTCCTCTACTTGAAATTGGACCATATAAGCCCCTCTGTTTGGTCGGGCTGACACAATTAGGCCATTTCGTCAAACTCTCCATTGACGATACATTGTCGTTGACATTTGGGGCCCATGTGATAGACTTATTTCTTGCCCTTTATCATGTGGGCCCTACTTGTCAGTGATCAGTGGGCCATTCCTATCATTGGTTGGTACTTGGTACCTTCATGGAATCAACATAGGTGCCCAGTCCAGGTAGTACAGGGGGTGGCAATTTTCTCTGTGGGGTGGGCCCCATAGGGAATTTCTCTATCGGGGGCAGGGGATAATCTCCACTCGAGGAGGAACAGGGATAACTCCCGCTACACAAGTAGGGCAGGGATAGGGTCACCCTCCCCCGCGGGCCTCACAAGAACTCAGTAAAAAAAATAATTTTGTTATAATAAATCATAGTTTTTTAATATGGAAGATTATATTCTTTTCTTATATATTTGAACTAAAACTTGAATTTATATGTTAGATATTAGAATATATATTTTTGAAAAAAGTATACCTAATAATTATAAATTAATAAACAAAGTCGTATTATTTTTAAAAAAAGTAATTTTGCCTATTTTTAGTCCCCCCGTAGGGCCGGGTCTCCGTAGGGATGGGGGCAACTCCCCCGGTAAGCCTAACCGGGCTAAGGTGAGGACATGCTAGTGGGAATTGGGACGGGACCTTCGTCCCCTAGCCCATTGCCACCCCTAAGGTAGTAGAATGACCATCCTATGTAAATTAACTCAATCCAACTATTTAAAGCTACTTGCAGAGCTTTCAATCTTTCTTGTTGCAAAATGTGGATGTTTCTTCAGATGCCTGATGTTCTGCTTCCTAAAAACACTGTTGGCAGGATTGTAGATTATTGCATACGAAAACGATTGCCATGGAATTCCTGTTTTGCCCGCAAAGTATGCAAAGAAGGAGAATATTACGAGGATTTGATGCGCTATCTCCGCAGAAATCTAGCTGTACGTTGTCCAGATTTTTCTCATTTCTTAATTGCTTGACAAATTATTTAGTGTACTGCTGATATCTTTATTAGAACCTGCTTTCAATAGTTGATATATATCTTTTACACTTTTGCGTTATCATACTTGCAATTGTGAAATACTATGTCTGGCTGGTTGCAAATCAAATCTACATATGTCACCAATTTTTTTTGCTAAAACTTTTCTTGGGGTTGTTTCCGTCCATACCTCTTGCAGTCTACCATGGTTCTCTATTTCTTAGTTTGTTCAGCTAATTAGGAAGTTCTGGTATTCTCTAGGCTTGAGTATTTTTTTAGAAAGCTTTCATGACTGCTACTTTAATCAATGTTTTGCAGCTATACCCGTACCATCTTTCAGACTACATCTGTCGAGTGATGAGGATATCACCCTTCAGATATTACTGCGATGTCCTTTTTGAAGCTATGAAGAATGGTAACCGCTTATTGATAAAAAGCAAAGCATTTTCCGTCACCACATTCGACCTAATTGTTTCACTTGCTGATTGACCTGCCCTCGTGCCCAACAACCTTAACGATTCATTTAAATATTTTCTGCCAAAAAAAAGTTTCATATCTATGATATAACATACAGTTTCCATTTCTACACAAATCTATATGAATCATTTATCTAGCTAATAGTTTTGATTTCTTGCACATGGCGCATACTAATTCATCTAGAGAATTAGAGAAGGCAGGCAGTATTTTCAGTTTCTATTTGACTGTAAAATACGATCATTTCTAAGAATATTGTATTAATTTTTAACATTGCTATTTATCATAATTCCTTTGTCGCACTTCACTTATGTTGTTCAATCATGCGATAATAGTTTACTCCCTCCATTTACAACATTTGTCTATTTTATTGGGAATTTGCCATTGCACAATATTTGTCCATTGTGGGAATAAAAGTATATTTGTTGCACTTTTCCCCATTCTCTACCCCTCCTATTAATGATGTGAAAGATGTCGAGTGGTCGAAATATGCCATTTAATGTAAGCATGGTTCAATTCCATTAATTATTGCTTGGATTATGTGCCTCCTTGGTCCGTGCACATAGGGTAGTTGGACAAATATTGTGGATGGAGAGAGTATTGGTTTTCTTGCACCATGAATTTATTGTTTGGCTGATTCTGCCATGTGATACGAGGTACCTTTTGAATTTGTGTGCTCGTTTCTTTCATGTGTGGTTATTGTACAACAATTTTATTATCCTTTCAACTAAGTACTAATGTAAATTACCCTATAACACCAAAGTGAATAGTCATTGTGTAAGCTGACTTGTTTTTCTGTTAACAGTAGTTCTCTTTATTATTCTAACTTGCTGATAATACTGGCAGAGCAACCATATGACAGTATTCCAAACTTTAGTGCTGCTGATGCCCTGAGGATTACTGGTGTTGGAAGAAATGAATTTATTGATATTATGAATAAGTGCAGATCAAAGGTATTATTGTCAACTACACCGTGGCCTTTCTGTAACATTACTGGTTCTTATATTCTTGCGGGGATATAAGATTCCAATTAGTGAATCCATGGGAATATTTGAGTATTATTTCTCTGGTGCAGGAATGGACTGTGAGATTCTAGAACACATAAAGTGCTTTTTTCATATGTTTAGAAAATGAACATGCCCCAACTAATTTCCGAATTTCCTCCTGTTATAATCACTTCTTTTCACTTTTGGGTATTTCAGAAAATAATGTGGAAGCTGAACAAATCAATTGCGAAAGAGTTGCTGCCTGCACAACCCGTCGACCCAGTGATAGAACCATGGTGGGGAGTTCGGTTTGTCAACTTTACACTGGAAGAGTTTAAGGTTAGATTCATCAGGGGCAAGGTTTATTGTTAATTGTGTAAGGACATTGTACTTTTGGTAGAATAATATAATGAATATTTTGTGTGTTCTCATTCTTATCATGAAGTATGCATAGGTTTTACTTGACCTTGTTTTCTCTATAAGATTGAAAATTATACAGCAGTACCTTTATTTGTGGGAATTGATGCTTTTAATTTACTGTAGAAGCTTTCAGAAGAAGAGACATCAGCAATAGATAAAATATGTAAGGAGGAAGTCAATTCATATGTTCTATTTGATCCGGAGGTTATAAATGGTCTTTACAAGAGAGGAATGGTATACTTCGATGTGCCTGTTTATCCTGAAGACCGTTTCAGAGGTATGCAGTCAGAACAAGTTGTGTCATTATTTAATTATATAGGATTTCTGTTTTTAGGGTCCAGCATTAAAATTGTTGGAGGGTTGGCCCATAAGGCAATAACTCATTGGCACAATTGCCTCATGTCAGCTTGTTTGTGCCAATGAAGACATTGTCAGGTAGAAGCTTGTAACTTTTGCGTTGGTACTAAATGTGTTGCCAATGTTATTTTATCATAGCAAGTTACAACCTAAGTTACGCAAAATTTCTGATTTATGCATGTAAACCTTCTATCTAATGATGCTTAAGTTCTAAACTTGTAATGTTCATTCAGTTTCGAGGCTTGAAGGTTTTGTTTCAAATAAGGATCAGTCATATGAAGATCCAATTGAAGAGTGAGTAATTGCCTTCAGCAGTCTTCTGTGCAATGAGCTTCATTCCCTATTCAACTATTGTGTATTGCTATCTTTGTCTGTTGCTGTTAAAATCATTTTATGATTTTTTTGACTGCAGACTACTATATGCTGTATTTGTTGTATCAAGTGAAAATGCCACAGTTGCTGAATTGGCTACAACTTTACAGGCTGACCTATATCAACTCCAGGCAGCTGCGTCATTTGCTTGTAGACTGGGTTGGGCTGTAAAGCTTATGGACACAGACTCCGTTCTTAGAGATTCAAGTGCACCTGCTTTGCCCAGTAATATTCTTAGTGATGATGATGAAGGTTCGCGTATGGGTATCAACTCAGAAAAGTCTGGTCAAGAATTGCTTAGCAATGATTCTGATGGACCCAGGAAAATATCTGGAACTGCTTATGTGGGCTTTGTTGTGGATGCCAACGTAACTTCATACTTGATGATGGGTTCACTGTCTCCAGGTTAGATTCCCTTATTACTCCATTTCCTACACCTTTTAAATTTGCAAGCAGAAATCTGTTCAGCATCTTTGATCTGGAATGCGATACTCTCAAAGATTCTTATTGCCGGCTGTACAGTTCGTTCTTGGATTAGCATTCTACAATTCTAATGAAACCTTCCTTTGAATTGGCAGAATAGACTGATCTTTCTTCATTAACCTGTTGCAGGTTTGAAGTCTCATGCTGTAACGCTATATGAGGCCGGAAAACTTGGTGATTCTTGCATTGCTGATCTATGCAATGATCTAGCTAGTTTAGAAGGAAAGAAGTTTGAGGGTGTGCTCCAGGAATTCGCAAATCATGCTTTTAGCTTGCGATGCTTCCTTGAGTGTTTGCTATCTGGTGGTACTTCAACAAATGAAACTAGTGAAGCAAACAATCAGGACTGCTCCTTGCTGGAGGATGTCGCTACCCTTTTAACCCAGGAAAGCATTGAGGAGAGTATTGATAATGTTGCTGAAAATAATGGAAGTTCACTTGACATTATAAACACTTCTGCTGATGATCATCATGATGAATTACCACGACAGGACCACCCAATGGTCGATTCAAATGCTAGAGATGGGAATGCATCATCACCTTCAACTACTATATCTGAAAGCAAGGAAAGCGGAGTCAAAAATGATTTCGTTAACAGCCAGACTACACAACTGGATGGCTCAATTGGTAACACCCCCTTGTCGAAGGGTAAAAGAAATTACCGAATCAACATTCTTCGCTGTGAGAGCTTAGCTTCACTGGCCCCATCAACACTAGAAAGACTACTTATCAGGGACTATGACATTATGGTGTCTATGATCCCTCTTCCATATTCATCAGTTCTACCCAGTACTGCAGGCCTAGTACATTTCGGTCCGCCTTCTTACTCCTCCATGACACCTTGGATGAAACTTGCATTGTACACATCTGGTAGTTGTGGCCCAATATCTGCCATTTTTATGAAAGGACAACGGTTGCGGTTGCTGCCTGAACCATTAGCCAGCTGCGAAAAGGCGCTGATATGGTCATGGGATCAATCTGTGGTGGGTGGACTAGGAGGAATGTTTGAAGGAAACTTGGTAAAAGGAGGCCTTCTATTGCATTACTTGAACTCAATGACAAAACATTCTGCTGTGATAGTGCAGCCATTGAGCATAAATGATCTTGATGAAACAGGAAACCTCGTAACCATGGATGTTCCATTGCCCCTGAAAAATGCCGATGGGTCAATTGCATCCCCAGTAGCTGGCACTGCCTTGCCTGATGAACAAGTATCAAATTTAACTTCATTATTGGAAGACCTGTCCAGTAAAGTTGAGCTGAGCACAGTTGGTTACCTTCGTTTAGTAAGGCTTCACAAGATAAGTGAATCCAGTGCACTTCCACAGAATGAAAGTTACGAGTGGATACCTTTGTGTTTGGAATTTGGAATTCCGTTGTTCAATCCAATGTTATGTGAAAGAATATGTGAAAGGGTCGTTGAGTCGCATATACTTCAGAATGGTGATCTCACTGAGCATTATGAGACTATGCAGAATATGAGAAAGAGGTTGAGAGAACTTTGCACCGAGTATCAAGCAACTGGCCCAACTGCAAGGCTATTCAATCAGCGGGGAGGTTCAAAGAACTCACCACGCCAACTAACCAACATTGTCAGTGGCAGATGGTGCCCATTTCATGATCTGACGACGCCTACCCATGGAGGGTCCCCGCGTGATCACGACAGACTGAAGCTTGCAAGACGGCAGAGACGCTTCACTGAAGTTCTCAGCTTTGATGGGAGCATCCTCAGGTATTCTCTGAAGAAACCGCACAACAACATGGGACTTGTGTCATTTAGTTGATAATATGACTCTTTTCTTTGGAATGGTGATATGACTCTTGTAATCCTATTTTTGTCACTGGCTCATTGTCATGCTTCGGACCTCTGATAGGTCGTACACACTTGCTCCTGTGTACGAGGCAGCTACAAGATCTGTCTCTGAGGAGCAATCATCCACACCTGCAGCAAAACCTGAGCCAGAAGATGCAGATACCAAGGATGTGGTCTTACCAGGAGTCAATCTTATATTCGATGGAGCTGAGCTGCACCCATTCGACATCGGTGCTTGCCTCCAAGCTCGTCAACCTCTCTCGTTGATAGCTGAGTCGTCTGCCGCGTCGTTGGCCATGAAATGATGAATCCGTCTCGAGCATTTCCATTGCACATCTTGTTTGTTCATATTGTGTGCAGACGTTGATTCTGGTACAGGACACTTCTCGAAAGCAGGCAGTTTTTTAAGCTTAGTGGGAAGATTTTGTTACGTCAGGGTAGTTTATTCTCATCTGAGAGGCCGTGTATAAGGTTTAATATATGAGATACGTGACGTTATTATTATATATTCAGCATGATCTCGATAGATCTGTTTTTATTACGATGCATTGAAGGAGATGGTCGACTTTTAGAGAGTTTGATGAAAACATACCACTTATAAATCGATTTGTTCTTGGTGATTAGAGGTTAGTATTTACTTCTAATAACTTATATGCCTTGGGATAGAGAGAGATAATGGCTAGGTTTTTAGATCTAGCTACGTACCTAGGTTTAGAGAGAGATAGTAGTTTGCTTCAATTTAAAAATGGATCAGTACTCCTAGTTTACTTCAATATATTCTTGTTTGATATAATATATATATTGCTTCATAAATACGTGGCTAACTACTTAATTTAGATATGGACAATTTATTATAAGGTGAATGACAATTATGTGTGTAAGTAGCTAGACTAGTTAGCTATAGTAACATTAATAATCCAATTTGACACTAATTAATTTGTTACATGTGTAGTGTAGATGGACCAAAACTAGATAACGTTGAGAATCGTGTGAGTAAGGAGTACATTAATAACGTGTCTACTTTTAGAAGAGCGGTCGAGCAGGATATGTTGAAGAAACAAATAGAATATATGTATTATTAATGCATTGATTGCTATAATATGAAGATGTTTACCAATTCAGCGCAGATCGAAACCTACTTGATTTGAAGGGTTTTCAAAAAAGGCTATACATGTTGGATCAGTCACAGTAAAGAGAAAATTATACAGGAAGGTGGTTATAACATCGTCGAGGAAGACAACGATATATCGATTGTAGACTGTGCTTTCGATGAGGATAGGTCGTAAGATGACAATATGGATTAGATGCTACACGATGCAGAAGGGTACTATTGTGAGAGAGAGTTTAGTAAATTCGATGGCTTGACAGAGGACTCGAAAAAATCTTTGTGTCTCGGGCTGCAAGCCACAATACACAAGATTGTCATATGTTCTTGAACTGCTGAAATTGAAGGCAACTAATAATTGGTCCGATAAGAGTTTCATGGTATTGTTAGATCTCCTAGTAAATATTTTTTCAGAGGGAAATGTGTTGCTGAGAATCACCTACAAGTCAAGTCCGATAAGAGTTTCATGGTATTGTTAGATCTCCTAGTAAACATGAAGGACTATGTGAGAAAGTTCTATTTAATGTTGTGATGAACCATTGTAATATTTGTGAAGTGGTTATTTGATTTTGTAAAGATCGCTCTTTGGAAGGATTATTTTTGGCAGAAATTGAGAATTCTGTGTTTTGAGTTATGGGTTGAGTTAGGAGGAACTGGGTCTTTTGCATTAAGATTGCATGAAGCATGTTTTGACTAACGTGAGTCAAGTTGTGAAGAACTTGTGCCCAGAAACGATTTCCTTGTTTTTGGATGTGCCAGGACACTTGGAGTCACCATGGTTGACGGTGAGAATCGAGGCTACACTCAGGAGAAGCCGAGGCCAAGAACGGTCAAGGATACTGGGAGAGATAGTGAGCTCAAGCATGGCACAAGAAATACAGAAAATATTGAAGGCGACTTCGAATAACGGATTTGCACCATATGACTTGGTCGGTCTAAGTAAGACGTGGTCTGGTGAAACTAAAACGGGGAGACTTGCCGGCACGTGGCAAGTTAATGGTGAACCTACATGTGGCAAGCATGACGATTGCTTGCAATAAAAGAGGAAGACCCAGTCAAGAAAGGGTATTTTGGTAAGATTGGTCAAAATACCAAAATCCGTCTTGGATCAAAACCACGGCGCATGCGTGGTGTTTCAAGAGCGGTTTAGGTCAAGGGGATGCTGATTTGATTAAATTGGATCACACGAAAAAAGCTTAACGGATTCAAGCTTATGCGCTTTAAAAAGCGTGCATAAGTGACTTGTGTGAGTTAAAAAGATTACTTGTGAATATCTATCTCATATCATCTAGGCACTTCTATAGCAAGTCTATTAAGAAACTCGATTTTGCAAGTTTTAGGCCTTTTGTGTGATTTCTTGTTTTGTGGGTTTCTGATAGTTGTTTCTCCTTGGTCTAACTTGCTGTGACATGTGAGAACACATCTAAAGTCATCTTGGTCATCATATACTCACGAGCAAGTTGCATTGTCCAAGTGGGGTTTTGACCCAGTTTTGGTGCAACCTTGCAACAAACTGAAAAAGGTCCCATCTTTGACCATATTTGTCATGATCGTTTATTGCAATAGGTTCACAATACCTAGAGAAGATCTATGCAAAATTTTATATCATTTGGATCTACGGATCAAAAGTTCTCTTGATTTTTAGATTTGAAATAGAGCTGAAAATACTATTCATCGTCTGATTTTACTGTAGCAGCGGTCAGACCGCCATTTGGACGCCGGTCAGACCGCTGGAAAGAGTTTGGTTCCAAGTTTTGTTTATTTGGGCCAATTGGATTGATTTTTAGCTGGAAATTCTATGTTATATACCTTTGTATATGTCTGAGTATATAATCTTGAATACTTAGGAGAAAATTACAGTTGGCACCATTCACCCCCACTCTGTTGCTATCTTCGGTCCTACAAGTGGTATCAGAGCCTGATTAGCTCTACTCAATAGATCTTAACTGCTCTTAGAAGCCATGATAACTGACAAGTATTCAATCAAACCCCCTGTGTTCGATGGAGTAGATTTCTTGTATTGGAAGTCTCGCATGCATGTTTACATTGAGGCTCAAAGGCACACGATCTGGCTTAAGGTCAAAAACCTTTATGGGGTGACGGCTGATGACAATGTAATCTCTCCTGATGTGGAGGCAAATAACAAGGCACGCAACTTCCAGATTCAAGGACTCAGTCGATCGGAGTTTGAGCGAGTCGCTCACTTGAGATCTGCTCACGAGATCTGGAAAACCCTCTCTGACTACCATGAGGGATTTACCACGATTAAGGAAGTGAGATAGAATCAACTCAAGAAGGAATACTTCAAGATCGAGCAAAAGCCCAGCGAGTCTTTGGATAAGTTGTGGGTAAGGTTCAACAAAATCCTCCACGACCTCCATGCTGTTGGCCTGACTTTCTCAGAGTCTAAGAATTCACGCCAAATCTTGGGTGCTCTCGATGTGAAGGACCGAGGGATGAAAATCACATCCATAAATAACAACACTGTCATAAGTGAGCTTACCATAGATAAGCTCTACTCGAGGTTGAAGACACACGAGATTGACTTCATCTTGCGTCTTCCTAAGACAGAGTCGATGGCTCATGTGATGGACCCCGCTCAGAGAAGTTCTTCCGATCATGTGGATGTTGGTTTTTCTTTATCCGCTTTGCACTCAATTAGTGATGAGTAACTTGAGAGGCTACCTGAGAAAGATTTAACCCTTCTGTCCACCAAATTCACTAGAGTGTACAACAAATTGAGAAACAAGAGGAGAGGTGGTCCGGTGACATGCTTCAAGTGTGGTGAGCCAAACCACATTCATGCCAAGTGCCCCAAGCTGAAAGGCAAGGAGGAGAAGGACTTTCGTAGGCGTCCTCAAGCTCGAGACGCGAAGGTCAAGAAGCCCAACTACCGGAAGTTTATCAATCAGGTCCTTGCCACTCTTGAGTCAGTGGATATGAGCGATGTGGACTCACGAACGAAGGACAACGAGGACGATTCTCACGACAAGAAGAAGGCTTAGGACTTCACCGGCATGTGCTTCATCGCTAAAGACAGCCACAACATTGACTCATATGACTCCGACGAGCCCTACAGCGACCCTAATGAGGTATGCCCCTCTCCCAAGGCTATGAAACGATCTTTCATTGCAACTAAACAACAATTAAGAAAGCAAACTAAAATGATCAAGAGTCAGGATATGATGATTGATAACTTGAACTTAGAAATTGTTAGGCTCAAGTCAATTAATCCTGAAGATTGTGAGTCTTGCTTTCATTTGCATGATGAACTGTCCACATTGAAATCTGCTCATTCCTCTGTTGTTGACCAACTTAAAAATGCTCTAGATGATCTAGATTCTCTCAAGTAAAGTCATAATCATGTGTGCATGGATGCTATTGCTCTTGATGCTATTCCTATGGATGTTATTCCATCTTCATGTTCAAATTATGTTTTGCTAGAGATGAAATTGGATAGTGTTCTTAAAGAATTGCAAAAGTTTAATCCTGATCATACTTGCTCTCATTGTGAGGATAACAAATCAAAATGAAAGAAATGACTGAGATGGTTATGCATTTTAGGACTGCATCATGTGAAAATTGTCCTTAACTCACAACTGAGATAAATGCTCTTAACAAGACTCTAGAAGCAAAAGCAAGTATTGAGAAATCTTTTGCCATGACTGCATCTAAAAAGGTCATTGATTCTGATTATTGTACTTTTTGCATTGAGAATGCATACAATACAGTTGAAGTGCAGAAAACTCTTAGGATCAAGTACCAAGAGCAGTTGGCTAGGATTAAGAATGTTTCATGTGTGTCTTATGAGGCTTTAAAGATTGAGGTAGCCATTTATAAGGAAAGACATGTTAGGGCAATCAAATCTAGCAAGTGTATCACTTGTGAGAGCCTAGCCAAAGAAAATGACTATCTTAAGAAAACTCTTGAGAGATTCTCTAGTGGGAAGAAGAACCTCAACATGATTCTTGACCAATCAAAGGTGAGTGTGAAGAATAGAGGCCTAGGATTTAATTCTCTAGAGTACTCCAAAAATCACCAACCTAAGCTTGTGAAAGTAGTTGAGAGTGGCATGTTTGAGGTAGAACCTTCTGAGCCATCCAAGATAGCATTTAGATCTATAGGTTTTGCCCAACCTCCTAGCAAAACAGGTGCTTCATCTTCATCAGATGAGACCCCTCAAAATGTCAAATATCATTGTACCTTTTGCAAGAAGGATGGCCACATAGTTGAGTTCTGCTTCCGTAGAGCCAAAGTCAAGAGGAAGAAGAGAGAGCGTGTTTTGAGATCCATTAGAGGAGTTTCTCCCACCTGGGCTGTTTCTAGAGCTAGGCGGCCTACTTTTCGTACTAGGTATGAGCCTAAATACAGCTTCTTTGACTCCTTTGGTAGCCATAAGCAGTGCTTTGGGTTAGGATATCATGAGGGTAGACCGCGAGTAGCATCTAGTCAAGGAGAGTACCGATCTTTTGGTAGACCGATTCGGAGAGGGCTAGGTGAATCTCGTATGCTTGCTCATAATTTTCATGCTAACCAAATTGCTCATGTTTCTATTGCTTCTCCAAAGCATCGTGTGGCTCAGTACTGGATTTCCAAATCATTTCTCACTAACCGCAGTATTGAGGCACAGATGTTTCCTGTTCGTGCTTTGTAGGTCCAGTGTGCGAGTAAGGAGGACGTGTGGCTTGTTGACTCCGAATGTTCTCGACACATGACCAGAGATTCTAAATGATTCTCCTCCCTCACACGTACATCCGGCAACGAGTTGATCACGTTTGGGGATGCTTCTACGGGTACCATGACAGCTAAGGGAACTGTGCGCGTCAACGACAATTTCATGCTCAAGGATGTCGCCTTGGTAAGTAAGCTGAGGTATAATCTGCTATCTGTCTCGCAGCTTCTTGATGAAGGTCTAGAAGTAAGGTTCAAAAGTGGTGAGTGTAGAGTTCTAGACTCCTCTGGAGAGTATGTCTTTGGGATCTCTAGGTTTGAGAGGATTTTCAGTGCTGACTTCAGTATCCCTTCCACCTCGAGTCCTAGGTGTCTTATTGCTTCTGACTCTCTGCACGTAGTGTTGTGGCATCTAGGCTTGAGCACATAGGTTTCGACCATTTGACTAAAGTTAGTAGCAAGAATTTGATTAGAGGATTGCCTAGGCTTAAGAGTGTCAGACATATCGTGTGCACACCCTGTATTATGACTGAGATGGTTTCTGCTCCCCATTCTCCTCTTACCATGATTATGACTGACATATCTGGACAATTGCTTTACTTAAACATAGTAGGTCTATTTAGGGTTCAGTCTGTAGGTGGGAAGTGGTATGTGCTAGTAGTTGTACATGACTTCTCGAGGTATTCGTGGGTTTTCTTCTTAGTGTCTAAGAATAAGGCCTTTGGTTATTTTAGACAGTTGGCCCTTAGACTAGCAGTCGACCTACCTGGAGCTTTGAGAGCCATTAGGAGCAACAATGGCACTGAATTCAAAAATCAGTCCTTTGCCACTTTCTACACTGTGAGAGGGCTAGAGCACCAGTTTTCCTCACCTAGAGTCCTCCAGCAGAATGGGGTGGTAAAAAGGAAGAATATGACTCTTGTTGAGATGGCTAGGACTATATTAGACGAGCACAGTATTCTTAGTAGTTTTTGGGCTGAGGCAATCTTTACTACTTGTTATGTGTCCAACAGGGTTTTCTTGAGATCAGTCACTGGCAAAACTTCCTTTGAGCTTAGATTTGGTTATAGGCCTAGCGTTTCTTATTTCAAGATTTTTGGTTACAAATACTTCATTCTTAAACATGGCAACCTTGATAAATTGAATCCAGATGTCATGATGGCATTTTTCTTGGATATCCTGCTCATTCTCGTGGCTATTGTGTTTTAGTTTTGGATACTAACAAAATAGTTGAGACATGTGAAGTCACTTTTGATTAGGCTAGTCCTGATACTAGACCCAACGGTGCAGATACACAGGTACTTGGTGAGAGTGAGAGTATCTTCATCGACGAAGACCTTGACGAGGAGGATGAGGACCCAACCCATCCTCCAGTCACTCCTGAGTTGAATGGAGAGCCTTTCCTCTATATCTCTGGCTTCAGGAGAACAGCCTCCTCCCACTGGCTCCTCGGATAGCTCTGTTCCTACCTCCACAGCCCATGAGGTAGAGGCCACGTCTACACCAGAGCCCCCTCTTCACATTCAGCGACGACACCCTCAGGAGCAGATGATCGAGGATCTCCATGAGCGAGTCACTCGCTCCAAGTTTATCTCTCTATATTCTCATACACATTCTGCTTTTGTTACGTTATTTGAACCCCGAGATGTCACTCATGCTTTATCTGATTCATCTTAGATCAATGTCATGCATGAAGAACTTAAAAACTTTGAAAAAAAATCAAGTTTGAATCTTAGTTGAACCTCTACCTAATCATAATATAATTGTAACAAAATGGGTTTTCAAAAATAAGAAAAGTGAGGATGGGTTGGTAGTTCGCAACAAGGCTAGACTTGTAGCACAAGGCTATTCCCAGGTAGAAGGCTTAGACTTTAATGAGACATTTGCACCTGTAGCTAAATTAGAAACCATTCGCATTTCGCTAGCATTTGCAGCATCCAAGGGCTTCAAGCTTTTTCAAATGGATGTAAAGAGTGCTTTTCTTAATAGTTTTATAGATGAAGAGGTCTATGTCAAGCAACTACCTGGCTTTGAAAATCCCATATTCCCAAACATGTGTGTAAGCTCTCTAAAGTCTTGTATGGATTGAAGCAAGCGCCTAGAGCTTGGTATAATAGGCTTAATAGTTTTCTGCTTAAAAATGATTTTAAAATGGGATTGGTAGATAAAACCTTATTCACACTCAAGCATGGCAGTGATTTTCTACTTATTCAGATTTATGTGAATGACATCATATTTGGTGGTTCTTCTCATGCTTTAGTATCTAGATTTTTAGATTTAATGAGTATGTAATTTGATATGAGTATGATGGATGAGCTGACCTTCTTCCTTGGTCTTCAAGTCAAGCAGCTAAAAGAAAGAATCTTCATTTATCAAACTAAGTACATAAAGGATCTTTTTCAGCTCTTCGACATGGGAAGTAGCAAGCCAATGTCTACTCCAATTGCCACCTCAACTATGCTGGACCCCGATGACGATGGAGAGCTTGTGGACCAGAAGGAGTACCGCAGCATGATTGGTTCTCTCCTCTACCTCACCGCATCGAGGCTGGACAAACAATTCGATGTGTGTCTGTGCACTCATTTTCAGGCTTTCCCTCGTGTCTCTCATCGTTAAGCAGTGCGTCGTATCTTTAGGTATCTTCAGAGTACTCTTGATTTTGGACTTCAGTATTCTTTTGATTCTACTCTCTCCATTCGGGCTTTTTCGGATGCTGATTTTGCGGGGTGTAGAGTAGATAGGAAAAGTACTTCTGGCACTTGTCATTTCTTAGGCACATCTCTTATTTCTTGGTCTTCTAGGAAGTACTCCTCTGTTGCACAGTCCACTGCTGAGGCGGAGTATGTAGTTGCTGCTAGTAGCTGTTCTCAGGTTTTTTGGATCTTATCTACTCTACGAGACTATGGGTTAACCTTAGAGAGCATTCCTCTTTTCTGTGATAACGCCAGCACCATTAATATTGCCAAAAACCCAGTGCAACACTCTAGGACTAAGTATATTGATGTTAGATATCATTTCCTTAGAGACCATATAGAGAAAGGTGATGTTGTGCTTCACTTTGTAGAGTCCGAGTAGCAGGTTGCAAATATTTTCACTAAGGCTCTTGAGTCTTCTCGTTTTGCTTCTTTGCGAAGAGAGTTGGGGGTTATTAGTCCTTTTGGCCTGCTTTGAGGGGGAGTTGTCTCTTTCGCATTCAATGTATTATATTGCATTTTAATTTCAGCATGCATTGTGTACCTGAACATTTGTACAAACTAAGGAGTTTTGACTTTTATCCTTGTGTGACATGATATCTTGCTTTACATTTTGCCATATTTTGTGCTATCCTGCTAGATTACCATATCCTTCTATGTGTAGCTTAGCTTTTTCCATGCTACATTTATTAAATGTTCAAATTTAATTTAAATCATGTCTTGTTGGATCTTATGACTAGTTTTGCTCTAGTGATCCTCTAATAATTCATGCCATGTCACGCAAGTTAAGTTGAGTCTTAAATCTAAACTGAGATTTAGATTGAGTTACGCTAGTTTTTTATTGAACCATGAATGAGCATTAGCTCTTTATTCTTGAACTAAGTTAAGAAAATACAAAATGATTTCTTTTGTGCGAAAAAAACTAATCTCATCAATTCTTTCTCACGAGACAGCTTCCCATTGTACTAGACACGAACTCAGGGGGAGTTTTGGATGACCAAGATCACTTTTTTAAGCTTCTTGCTTATGGTGGTCGCATAAGGCTTAAGAACTAGCACACGGCTATGAAAACAAAATCATGTGAAAACTGATTTAAGCTCAGCTCAAACCAAAAATGAATTTCAGAAAATACCAAATGTGCTTGAACAAATTGTTTCTATCTTGAATTTGTATCACTCTAAATTGATTCAATTGTAGTTTCTTGATTTCATTTAGAATATTGACATGGTTTGACTCATTTTTGGATACCTTTGGCTAAACTGTGATCTTAAGCAACTTGACACGTTAGAAATCTATTTAATTTTATATTATTGCTCCTTTGCTTTTAGCTTTGCTAGATATGATTTCACATGATCTAGATAGCTATTTCACATCATATGGCTTGGTGTAATACTTATAGAGTCACTTTAGATAATTTTTATTGCTCCTAAATACTAAAAAGAAAAAATGCAGCCACTTCATTTCATTCATGTTCTATCTTCTTTCATGCATCTTGATTACTCCATTATCAAAGGGGGAGAAAGATTGATAAAAATACATATCTAGAGCATGATTTGGTATTTTTATGTATACAAATTTTACCAAGTTAGTGACCAAGGTCAAGTAGAACAATTGTTCTTTGATATGGGTCTAGAGTGAGATTTCCGACTCATTTGGTGTTTTTGAAGGTTTTCCAAAAAATCTATTATTTTCAGTAGTTTCACTCCATTTCTGTTTTAAATGGTCATTTTCAGCCCATCGCATTCTTCTTTTGACCATTTGGAGCTCTCTTTTTAAATTTCTTTTTCTTTATCTAAAACCACCGTCTATTTGCATTTTTGAGTATTGCCAATAGGTTCATCAAGAGGGAGATTGAAGGACTATGTGAGAAGGTCTTGTTTAATATTGTGATGAACCATTGCAATATTTGTGGAGTGGTTATTTGATTTTGCAAAAATCGCACTTTGGGAGGATTGTTTTTGGAAGAAATTGAGGATTCTATGTTTTGAATCATGGGTTGAGTTAGGAGGAACTGGGTCTTTGCATTAAGATTGCATGAAGCATGTTTTGACTAACGTGGTCAAGTTATAAAGAACTTATGCCCGAAAATGATTTCTTTGTCTTTGGATGTGTAGAGACGCTTGGAGTCACCATAGTTGACGGTGAGAATCGGGGTTACATTCATGGAGGAGCCAAGGCCAAGAATGGTCAAGGATGTCGGGAGAGATGGCGAGCTTAAGCATGGCACAAGAAAGACAGAAAATGTTAAAGGCGAGTTCGAATCACGGGTTTGCACCATATAGCTTAGTCAGTCCAAATGAGGCATGGTCCGGTAGAATCAGAGCGGGAGAGACTTGCCGACACGTGGCAAGCCAATGGTGAACCTACACGTGGCAAGTATGACGATTGCTTGGAATGAAAGATGGAGACCCGGTCAAGAAAGTGCATTTTTGGTAAGATTGGCCAAAATACCAGAATCTGCCTTGGATCAAAACCGCGGCGCATGCGTGGCGTTTGGAGAACGATTTAGGTCAAGTAGATGCTGGTTTGATTAAATTGGATCAAGCAAAAAAAAGCTTAACGGATTCAGACTTATGCACTTTAAAAAGCGTGCATAAGTGACTTGTGTGAGTTAAAACCCGTGTGGTTCGGGTTAACGGGTTTCTTTCATTGTGCTAAGTGAATTATATTCATTAGGGCTAGGAATGGCTGGTTGGGACTGCTATATAAAGGATTTGGGATAGAGACTTGTGTTGACCATCAAATCCATCTCTCATGTGCTCTCAAGTCTAGGGTTAGTTTTTCAGAGTTGAGTGCATTATGTGCTCTTTGTCCTCCAAGGTGGAGTGGTTGTAAAACCCAACACAAGTAAGCAATACATTAATCTTGATCATCTCGATGAATATTCTCTATGGGGATTGATTTGCTCTTGTCATGGTTAAGTTGATCTCTTTCCATTTTTCTTCTTGATCTTACTGTGCCAACGACATAAAAGATATGGAGATAGCTTGTGAAAATCTATCTCATATCATGTAGGCACTTCTATAGCAAGTCTATCAAGAAACCCGATTTTGCATGTTTTAGGCCTCCTTGTGTGATTTCATGTTTTGAGGGTTTGTGGTAGTTGTTTATCCATAGTCTAGCTTGCTGTGATATGTAAGAACACATCTAAAGCCATCTTGGCTATCATATACTCATGAGCAAGTTGGATTGTCCAATTGGGGTTTTGGCCCGATTTTGGTGCAACCTTCCAACACACCAAAAAAGGTCCCATCTTTAGCCATGTTTATCATGATCGTTTGCTGGAATAGGTTCACAATAACCTAGAGAAGGTCCATGCAAAATTGCATATCATTTGGATGTACGGATTAAAAGTTTTCTTGATTTTCAGATTTGAAATCGGGCTAAAAACACTATTTATCGCTTGATTTTACTGTAGCAGCGATCAGACTGCTGTTATAAGGCTGGTCAGACCGCCCGAGGCAGTCGACCACCATTTGGATGCCGGTCAGACTGCCGAAAAGGGTTTGGTTCCAAGTTTTGTTGATTTGGGCCAATTGGATTGATTTTTAGCTAGAGATTATGTGTTCTACAGCTCTGTAGGTGTCTCAGTATAGAATCTTAAATACTTGGGGGAAAATCAGAGTTGGCAACATTCACCCCCTCTATATTGACACTCAGAGCAGCGTAAGAAAGATGGAATGATAAGACACACTGCTGATTCTGCCTAGTGGAGTAATATCGATAAGATGTTTTTAAACTTCGGTGCAGAATTGAGAAATATAAGGTTTGAGTTTAGTACAGATAGAATGAATCTTTTCGGTAACATGAGTAGCCAACATAGCACCTGACCCATGACTGTATGCATGTATAACCTTCCACCTTGGCTGTGTATGAAGCAAAAGTACATTTTGATGTCACTATTTATCCAAGGGCCAAAGCAATCTAGGAACGATATTGATGCGTACCTAGCACTACTAGTGGAAGATCTTGTGATACTGTGGAATGAAGGGATACAGCTATGGGATGCAGAAAAACGAGAGAACTTCACTCTGAGGACCATGTTGTTATGCACCATCAATGATTTTTCTGCCATCGGTAACCTGTCAGCGTTGAGTACAAAAGGAGCCAAAGCCTGTCTGCACTGCTTAGATTATACCAACAGTGTGTGGTTGAACAACTCGCACAAAATTATGTACATGCGTCACCGTGTGTGGTTTCTTCCAAGGTATCACCCCACACCACAAGATGAAGAAACAATTTGGTAGAGAAAAATAGGATGACTCGGCACTAAGGCCTTTTAGAGGGAAAGAGCTCTATGATATGGTCAAGGATATCGATGTTGTGCTTAAAATAGGACATAAGTTGAGGACCTGTCAAAAGAACATATGCAAGAAGAGGTCAACGCAATTGCATTAATATCATGCATATAGAGAAGAATATATGTGATAGCTTGATTGGTCTCTTGCTAAACATTTATGACAAAACAAAGGATGGTGTCAACGCACGTCGTGATTTGGTCGCTATGAACATCAGGACCGAGTTAGCACCGATAGAAACCGATAAAGGCCGGACATACCTTCCCCCGTCTTACTACACTATGTCTAAGTTCGAGAGAACTAAACTGTGCCAGTACTTGTATGGTGTGAAATTTCCGTCTGGTCACTTCGCTAGCATGAAGAAACTTGTTTCCATGGAAAATTTGAAATTAATTGGCATGAAGTCTTATGACTGTCATGTGCTAATAACACAAATGCTTCCTGTCGTAATTAGAAGTATTTTGCCGAACAAGATTCGAGTGACAATCATGAGGCTATGTTATTTCTTTAACGCAATTGCTTAGAAGGTCATTGATTCTGATGGACTAGATGCTCTGTAGACTGAAGTGATGACGACTCTATGTCATCTTGAGATACATTTCCCTCCATCATTTTTTGGATATCATGATCCATCTCATTGTCCACCTTGTGAAAGAAATAACAATATGCGGCCCCGTGTTTCTACATCATATGTACCCGTTCTAGAGGTACATGAGAATTCTCAAGTCCTATATATACAATCAATCTTGGTCGAAGGTTAGTATCATCGAATGTTATGCAACTCAAAAGGTCGTTGAGTTCTACATCGATTACACGGCTCAAGTCGAACTACTAGATGTACCTCTATCTTGTCATGAGGGGAGACTGAGGGTGTCGGGACCATCAGAAGGAAAGCAATAACTCTGGATCTGGATACATATGCTCAAACCCATTTAACAGTCTTGCAACACATAACTAAAGCGTCCCTGTATATTGAAGAGCACAAGGACATACTACATCAAGAGAATCTAGACTAGTCAGAGGTTTGGATCATGGGATAACACAAATTGTCAATTCAACGAATGGTTAAATGTGCGATTCACTGGGAGGTCATCAAGTGAAATGCTGCAATGGTTGGCAAAAGGGCCAAAATTTACAATTATGACATGACAAGGATACAACATTAACGGGTACACATTTTATACAATAGATCAAGATAGAAAGAGCACAGTGCAGAACTCAGGTGTTTGCATAGATGCATTTCATACGCACTTCAGCACCGCTGGTCCAAGCTCGTACTAGAGCTTGTAGAGGAGATTTAGGAGCTTGACTATGTAATTTTCAAGATCCCTCTATTTTGGTGTTGTTGAGTCCAACTCCCACGGGGTGTAATGGTCGACAAGTACGGTGTCACTACTATAGACCTCGAACGTGTAGCATACAAAGATAAACCATTCATACTCATGAGGCAAGTTATTCAAGTGTTTTATGTAACTGACCTGGTAAATAAGAAGCACCACGTAGTTCTTCATAGAAAAAGAATGATTGTCGGAGTTAAGAATGTCATTGATAAGGAAGAGTATAATCAATTTGACGAGTTGCCTCCATTCGGAGACGGCATAAGGCTCGAGGAAGAACAAGGCGATGAAGCAAGCTATATACGTATCGA
The DNA here is from genome assembly GCA_036346265.1 of Melocanna baccifera. Lineage (NCBI taxonomy): Eukaryota > Viridiplantae > Streptophyta > Magnoliopsida > Poales > Poaceae > Melocanna > Melocanna baccifera. The sequence continues at coordinate 11,690,147 of CM070689.1, read as the reverse complement.
TCATCATGAAGGGCTTTATTTAAAAGAAAATAGGCAAGTGTAATCAATGATCCTACACAACGTACATCTATTTAAAAATTATTGCAATGTAATCATAATTAAAAAATATGGCATGTAATTATAGAACTATTCCATTGTAATTAATTAAGTAATTAAAAAATAATTACATTTATGATCATGTTTACCTTTTTTCATAAGGCATGGCTAGCATTTCCTATGAAAAGAGGACTATCATAAGCAGTTTAGCGAAACAAACTGTTTGCAATAATGCTATTACAGACAATTTTATAATGAAAACGTTTGTGATATGTGGCATATCACAGACGGTTCTAGAATAGAATCGTATGTGATATTTTGCATATCACATATGGTTCTAACATGGAACCATTTGTGATATGTGACATATCATAGACAGATCTAGAATGGAACCATCTGTAATATGTAAATATCACAGACGATTCTATAATGGAACTGTATCTAATATTATTATCACAGACGGTTCCATTATAGAACCGTCTGTGATAGTGCCTCTATAAATAGGCCTTGCTAGGTTTTTCCCCTCACTCCGCACTAGCGTACTCTGTCTCCACCACCCCTTTTAGGTTTTGCTAGATCTAGTACACCGCCTCTCCTTCCTAACGTCGCCTCTCCCTCCGACACTCTCCTCCCGATGTCTTTTTCGATAATCCTCTTCCATAGCTTTTGGATTTTTCAAAGGATGGTGCATCACACACATCTGGCGACGATGATGAAGAATGCGCGGATGACATGTTGGCCTTCTCATATATATAAAAATTAAGCATAAGATAGTGTGTGTATATATATATATCAATATGAAAATGACATGAAAGTACATGTATTACGTCTCAAAACAGACATACAATTCAGAATATTAACATATTGCAATATATTCAATAGAATAAGCATGTGAGCATATAAATTCTGCATAATCCACAGATTAATTACTGTCTTGTGCTCTCAGTTTGAGGAGTTGTACAAGTTATTAGAAACTTGGCCTTCTACAACTCTTTGTTATTTTCAGCAATCACAATGACAACTCCTTACACTTCTACTAGTTTGATTATGCAAATATTACCTCAGTGCAGTACAATGTTAATAGCATAAAGACAGCTAGTAGACCCCAGCCAAAATCAATCACTAATAACATATTTATGCTACTGCGGAGATGACAAGTATATTTGGCAATTGCATGAACAACATGTACATATATATATATTCGGCAAAGGATCAATAACAGTATGCTGGACATAACAAAAATTATACCAAGGTGATTGACAAAACTAGCAATTACACACAACAGAGGTAATGAACCGAATACAAAAAGATCACACTAGCAGATGAGTCTAAGTTAACACTGTAATCTCAATTTAACAAAGATTGTCATCAAGCAACTAAAAGCCCACAATCTATTATGCAAATGACCTCTCAGTGCTAGATCTTACCGCAAAATTTTAGAAATAGTAATTAGCATGGTTGACAAATGTAGAATATACAGTAAAAGAAGTAGACAGAGATCTCACAGAGCAGTGGCACTTCAAGCCACCGTGACGGCAAAAATGGCTAGGGGAAGGCTGCGTGAGGCCGAGGTACTAAGGCTAGAGGAAGACGACAAAATCGATACTCACAAGGCTCGAGGGAGGAGGAGGGCGCCAGGCACGGAGGAGGAGGACGGCGTCAGACTCGTGAGAGAGGAGGGCGTCGGAGTCGAGGGAGGCGGCGATGGGCTCGAGCGAGGAGGGGGGCGTCGGGCTCGGGGGAGGAGGAGGGCTGCCGGAGTCGAGGGAGGCGGCAACGGGCTCGAGGGAGGCGGCATCATTAAGTGAGGGCTGGTGTAGCGTAAGTATAGTGCAAATAACCATAGAGCGCAACATATATAAGGGTAATAATCACAGATGGTTCTATTTGAGAACCGTCTGTGATATTTACCATCACAGACGGTTCTAAATAGAACCAACTGTGAAGATTTTTATTACAGATAGTTCTATTTTAGAACCGTCTATGAAGATTTATTATTACAGACGGTTGTATTTGAGAACCGTCTGTGATATGTAATAAGAAATACAACCATCTGTGAAGATAAATACACATAAATATAAATTCATATATATATATATATATATATATATATATATATATATAACTCATTCTCATATATGTAAATGCAAATTCACATATACATCACACATGCATTTTTATATATATAAATGAAAATTTACATATATATCACACATGCATTCTTATATACATAAGTGCAAATTCACATATATATCACACATTCCCATTCCATTTGCTTATTTCCTTTTAAAATTAGCCCTTCATGATGATCGATGCGTATGTAGCTAGTTTCGTCACGTTCTTTCTCGACCCTTATGTCATTTCCAAAAAGAGGTAACTTGTCAAATTGATTATATTCTTCTTCGTCCACTATATTATTACTCCGATAATTCTTTTTTTTCATGAAGAACTACATGGCGCTTCTTATTTGCCTGATCGGTTACATAAAATACTTGAACAACTTGATTAGTGAGTATGAATAGTTCATCTTTGTGTCTAACACGTTTGAGGTCAACGGTAGTGACACCATACTTAACGACCTTAACCTGTGGGAGACGGACCCAACGACACCAAAACAAGGGGATCTTGAAAACTTAGTCAAGCTCCCAAATCTTTTCTATAAACCCATTGTAGGAGTTTCTCAATCTATCGGTATTGAACGCATCTATACGGACACCACTATTCTGGTTAGTGCTCTTTTACATCCTAAGCCTGTGTATAGAATATGTATCAATTTATGTCATATTCTTGCCGTGTCACAACTGTAAATGTTGGCTCTTTTGCTAACTATGTCAGCATCTCACTTGACGAGCTCCTAGCGACTTGCTCCTTCAACTATTGGTTGAACTGACTGTTATGTTGTCTCATGATCAAACATTCGACTGATTTGGATTATGTTGCCCAAGTACATCCTTCTGCTGGCTGATATACGGGTACACTTCAGTCATGTGTTACAAGATCGTGAAAGATCGAGTTATCATAGGATGGCATGCTTCTTACCTTGAGTTCGATCTGGTATCGTGAGACAAAGGGATTGATTCATAAGCACTATATTTTTTGTCCGAATATGATCTTTATATATATTTAGAAGTCATTATGTCCTTTTAGGCACCGCTACTGACTAATGGATTGAAAAAGAGTTTTCGGGACATGGTTGAATATACATGAACTTATAGGATCACACACTTGACGGGTTGAAACAATAAAGGCCTAGATGATATACTCTGAGTGGGATACAATTTCTATTCGTATTGGATCTAACCGAAGGCTTTTCGAGTGGGATATGGTCTCTACTTGTATTAGATAAAGATCTAGTCAGAGGTTTTCTGAATTGGATATGATATTGAATCGTATTGGATAGGGATCCGATTGGAGGCTATAAATAAAGAGAGATACAAAGCTAAGGAAAGCATTCAGAGACACACCCATTGGAACCCTAACCGCCACCTCTCAAAGCCTCTACCGTGCGCGCTGGTGCTAACACACCGACGCATGGTATTCTATCCCTAGATGTGTGGACTTCGGTAAAGACATTACTGCAACTGAGATGTTTATTGAGATGATCGCGAGAAGACGGTGGCCAGAGGGTGATCGACTATTTCCACTACACCAATGCGCAGTATATTGAATCGGTCGTCTAGTGGTAATAATTTATGATCTCTTACTCGTATGGCTTTCGGATTTATGCGGTAGAAAATTTTAATTTGCGTTAGTGTAACCTCCCGTATGCCAACAACTAATCCCCCTTTGATTTTCCTCCATCAGTAACCTTGTGTAACCTCGATCTTTGTATGGAGTAGTCTTTTTTCTTCCTAGGTGTGAGATTTTGCTGTAATTTATGACTTATAGATTGGTCTATTATTTTAATACTTTCTATGTTATGATTGTGCTTACTTGATATCATGCTTATTCTCCATGGGTAAAAGCTTAATGGATTGTTTAGCCATAGATGCGAACATGTGATACAGCTTGGCTAGTGAACTAGTGAACACGTGTACAATGGCCCGATCTTTCGTGGTACCTCCTCATGAAAAGCAGCTTTTGTCTCTCTTTTCGCTTGTGCACAGCAACACCAATCCCAAGGATCTCCTTCCAGCTAGACGGCAGGACAAAACACCTCCCACGTCCCTAGCTTCGTGCTTCTCTCGGCCCAGCACTAGTAGCAGCCCTCCTTTTCTTCTCACATAGCTGGAGCAACAACTACTGGTTCGGTGCTCTTTAATCTCCTCGATGCAGTACCTCAACAACCACCAGGGCCTTCCTTTCTCAAATAAGCAGGATCTTGATCTTCCTAGCCACAAAAAGTGATAGTGGAAACCTTTAGTGAATGAACTCCGCAGCGATTTAGGAGGCGTTCGGAATAACGATAATTTTTAACTGAAATTTTACTGTAATTAATTAATTTTTTAGTGTAATTGAATTAGTTTATTAAAAATAATTAAATTTAAAAAAATTATATCCAATAAGCAAACTTTACGCTTCTTTACGCGAAGGTTGGGGACTCAAGATGCCTGTTTGAGAATAGAAATGGTTGGTGCATGCACGCGTATAGGAATGCAGGTTTTGAGAATACAAATGGTTAATGCACGCATCTAGGAATGCCATCTAAACTCTAGTCATGCTGATGGTTACCAACATTCTAAGGAAAAATTAGCTCGATAACACTTGAAAGATCGTAAATTGGGACAAAACATCCAATGTGAGGCTGGCAAGTGGGCGTGTTGCACTGATCTTATTTTTCAACTTGCATAATCTTTACAGTTTTACTGACCAATCCGTCCCATCTTTTAATTGTCGCCATTTCTACAATGGAGCCCCTCTACTTGAAATTATAAGCCCCTGTTTGGTCGGGCTGACACAATTAGGCCATTTCGTCAAACTCTCCATTGACGATGCACTGTCACTGACATTTGGGGCCCATGTGATAGACTTAGGCACCGATCAGTTTGGCTGCGAAAACACTGTTTAGCGATTTTTTCACTGTAATACTGTAGCATTTTTGTCACGTAGTGAATTTTTTTTTGTTTTTTGATTTTTTTGCGTTCCGATTTTTTTCTCATATTCCTTTGCATTGTCCGCACTAGACTAGCAAGCCGTTTTTATTTTTACATTTTTTAAAATTTAATTATGCCTAATATGCAACTCATTACTGATGTTTTTTTGAAACTACATGTGTTTTTCAAAGAAAAGCCAAAAGCCATCGCTATTCCGATCACCCCCTTATTTCTTTCCCTTTATCATGTGGGCCCACTTGTCCGTGCTCAGTGGGTAATCCCTATCATTGGTTGGCACTTGATACCTTCATGGAATCATCATAGGTGTCCAGTCCAGGCACTATAGCGGGTGCCAATTTTCTGTGGTCCCCGTGGAGAATTTTCCCACCGGGGGCAGGGCAATCCTCCCCTACGGGAGAATGAGGATGGCCCCTGCTGCACTAGCGGGGTAGGAACGGAGTCGTCTTTCTCATGCGAGCCTCATATAGATCTGGTAAAAATAATTTTTTATAATAAATTATAATTTTTTAATATGAAATATTTTTTTATATTTGAACTAAAACTTAAATCTATATGCTAGATATTAGAATATATATTTTAAAAAATTATGTCTAAATAATTATAAATTAATAAATAAAATTATATTATTTAAAAAAGTAATTTGACCTATTTTTAATCCTTACGGCATCTCTATGGGGCCAGATCTTGCAGGGACTCATGGCACCCCCTGTAAGCCTAACAGGGCTAGGGCGGGGACATAAACACGTCATGGCGTTGAGGCCTTCCTTCATGTAGCCCTTAATTACTCCAAATACTGCTAACGACCATGAAGCCATTAATTATCCTAAGTACTGCTAACAGCCATGCATTCAACTAAGAAACGTAAAACACTAACACCCATGCATTAAACTGAGAAATGAAAAACGCACAAAATTATTCAACAAAACTCCCTCTAATCCTTGATGTGTTCCACCATACCGATCTTGGCGCATAGTTCCTAGAACTTGACTCATCCGAGAGGCTTTATGATTATGTCTGCCAGTTGCTCTTCGGTGCTGGCAAACTCAACGTTGATTTTACCTCCCTCATTGCATTCCTGGAAGAAGTAGTAGCAAGTGTCGATGTATTTGCTCCGATCGTGAAACACTGGGTTCTTGCAAGGGGAGATGGCAGATTTGTTATCAACCTTAAGAATAGCAGCATCTACTTCGCAGCTGTAGAGATCACCCAGTAGGCAAGCTAGCCAGATGCCTTGACAAGCCGCGGTCGTAGCAGCGATGTACTCCACCTCACCTGACGATAGGGCCACCACTTTCTGTTTTTTGAGATTGCCAGCTAATGGGGCAGTTGTCAAGGAAGAATAGCACTCCTGTAGTGCTTTTGTGATCGTCAATATTGCCGGCCATGTCACTGTTGCTGTACCCGAATAGTCGTGGTCAATCTTCACCACCCCTCATGTAATGGTAAGCAAAGTTGCGCGTTTCAGCGATGTATCAAAGGATGTGCTTGATAGCCACAAGGTGATCATCCTTTGGTGCCTCTATGAACCAGCTAACATAGCCCACTACATAGGCTATTCTGGCTGCGTGTGTACTAAGTACCTGAGGCTGCCGACAATGCTTCGGTAGTGCGTGGCGTCCATCAGGGGATAGGTGCTAATCTTGCTCAACTTCAACTACACCTCCATTAGAACCTGACATGGATTGCACCTTGCCATACCACCCTTCTCTAGGATCTACAGTGCATATGTCGCTTGGTTGACTGTGATGCCATCTGCGCCCTAGTGCACCTCGATTTTGAGATAGTAACTGAGCAAGCCCAAGTCACTCATCTGAAACAAATTTTCATCTTTGTCTTGTCAGACCCTGGGTTAGCAAACCCAAATCCTCTGTGATTCCGCACTATTCCCTGGATCAGTAGATAGTGCTTACAGATACATTAATATATATTAAAATATATTATGTGGAAGCTTTATTAATACAGTAATAACTTACACATAGGCCGAATAGGTCGAAAACAATGCGTGCAGTAGTGGAAACTTCACATAGGTGGGACCCCTCGGGACTTGCCCATAGGCAACTAACTGGGGTTCGCGATCTAATTCTTGGCCTTGTCGTTCTCTAGCTCTGTCGATCCCCTTTACACTATCACAGGGCTTGAGCTTCTTTTTCTGACTGACTGAATGATGGTAATTAAGCAAGAATGAGCACAATAAGCAAACCACCACACAGGATGCAATAATAGTACATGCAAAGCTGTCAAGGAATGCTTGAGGTTCTTTTAGTTGCTAAAAGCAGTGTTTTGAAAGTATAATAAGTAAGAAAACTCGTAAGACTTAGCAGTTTTTACTAAACCAGATTTTCTAAAGCTGATTGTAAAAATGTAGTAATAATAGTAGTGTGTATTATGTCCACCTTTTATAGTGCATGATTATCTCCACCAATGCTCATTTGTACCAGCATTGGAGTACGTCACTCTAGGAAATGGTAAAGTCAGATAACTTCCCTCTGATAGGTGTTTTTATCCTACTTACAAAGGTTTTTGAATTTGTAATACCCTGAACGTCTTTTTGGCGTCCCTGAGAATATTTAGCAGAATCGCGGAGTTTCCCGTTTTCTTTCGGTGAAGCGCAGAAGGCGAAAATTAAATTGGAGAACTATCCAAAATATAAAAAAAGAATTTAATTATTAAAGAATCAAGTTTTGGGTTGTTCGGAGGGGTGGACCAGCCAGCCCAAAGGGGGCCCGTACCCCCTCCCAAACCCTAGCCACCCCCTTTAAATCCCTTGTGGGCACCTCCCCCCTCCTCTTTTCCCCTCCCAGCCACCACACCCCCCTCTCCCTGCGTCTCCCCTCTGCCCAAGTGCTGCTGCAAGGAGAAGAAGGAGAAGAAGGAAGAAGGGAAGAGGAAGGAGAGGAAGAGAGGGAAGGAGAAGAAGGAAAGGAGAAGGAGAGGAAGAAGAGGGTGATCCCAATCCCCTAGGTAACTCTCTCTCATCCCAATACCTCTGTTTTCTAATGAATTTAGGGTTTTTGCTCTAAGTTTTGTGGGGATTAGCATTTTAGAAACCCCCCATTAGAGAATCCCGGTTGACTGCCTGTAGATCCAATCGCACGGTGTTACTGTTCGTGTAGTTTAGACCCCTAAGACGATTTTTCCTAACGGTCCCCAAAAGGAAAAATGTAGAGGACGACGATACGCATCTACTGTAGTTTTTTCATATTTTTTGGCCGCGTAATTTAGACGCACCAGGATCTGGAATCTCACTGTCCATCAGGGTTACAGTCAGGGACAGACCGCTGTTCAGATGGGAATTAGGGATAGTAGATGAATTCTATATTTTGGGCCACCATTGAGAAAGTTGTAAGGAATTTAGTAAGATAGCTTCTGTATAAAAATCAAAATTTGTAGAGCCTTACTCTGTTGTTGGAAAACATTTGAACCTGACTGTTCTGACTGAGAGAACAGAGAATGTTCTCTGTTTTGAGCATTTAGTTACACCATGCTAAGAATAAAATAAAAATATATGATCTACATGAAAAGTGTAGGTATTTAAGTGATAAATCCATATATATATCTTTTGCTGTGATTATTTTTATATTTTTAAAGATAAAAAATATTAAGCAGCGCCGCTGTAGTGGGAAGATTGTATAACCGTTACGCGGGGAAGAATGTTGGGGGATTTTGGGGCTTAGCGATATCTTTTCTTCGAGAGTCGCATTTTTAATTGTTGTAATGTGTGCCGAGAGGTACCTTTTTGGACAGACGGTTTTGCTTCTGAACGCGCGTGATTTCGTCGCTTCGCCGGTAGAGACAAGTAAACGTAGCGGATGTGCTACCGTTTAACCCGTTATTCTTACTACTTGCAATATGCATGATTTTCGTATTGTTAAATGATATGTCATGGTTACATATTTTCTAAGTAAGAATGTGGTAGCAAGATATTAATCAATTGCCATGTTTGGATGAGTTTTGATAGTATTGTGGTAATTTGCTTAACGAGCCAATTGTGGTATATGAAAGTGAATGCATGGTGGATATGATGATATTTCCTTGTTGTTAAATTCATGAGGATCATATTGATGCCCTTGAAGTTGGTATTATTGTGGTCTTGGTGGTAGTATTCTTAGTGAATACTTGTGGTTGTGGCGGTAGCAATCTTGATGAATATATTACGATCTATGTGGTAGAATTCACTATGGATCAATTGATTATGATCTTGATGAACCGAATGTGGGTTATGTGGTTGACCTTCGTGGTTAAATTCTGGTGATTTATGATTATCATATCATTCATAATATGTAATGATATTGCATTGTGGATGTCACCGCTTATAGCTGCGACCGTACCGGTACAGTATCGTGCATTGCCGTAGCACGATGCACACTTTTACCTTGTTGGGTAAAGGTGCAGTGGAGTATAGCATGCATATGCATTGTATTGTGAAAAGATCTTTTGCATACTTATGCAATATATTGTGGTGAAGTTATTTTTACAAACAATTACAACTTCATAGTTGTGATGTGGAATTAACTCATGAGAGTCACTTGTGGTACGAGAAAAATGGCTGTGGTCGTGGATTGGGGTTCATCCCTTGAGGTATGGTAGGGGTTGTGATTGTGGCATGAGATTCTTTTCACTTGTGGTAATTGTTGATAGCAGTTATGGATGCGAGAAATAATAAAGTTAGTGAGGTAAAATATGTTAATACTTTATTGTCATTGGTAGTGGTAGTGGTGAATGGTATAAAATAGTTAATCAAGATTCATTTGCTAATATTTTACTATTGTTGGTAGTAAATATGGTTGAGGCTATAATTGTGGTCATTATGAGAAATGAATATTGATGCTTAATATCATTATGGTTTAATTAGTTTGTTAATGAATATGGATACATATTGTGGACATGTGGATACTTTAATGATGTTGTATATTTGTTTGTAGTCCGAATAGCCTGTTAAACAGTTTGTTTGCTGAGATTTTTATCTCCCCCTTGTTTCCCCCCTACAGGTGATTCTTAAGCATTCATGGGATGGATAGAGCGGCACCACAATAATGCACTTGGTTCATCAATTCATGCTGTAATAAAGTCGATGGAAATCTAGCCAAATGCCTAGCTATCCGTGGATGATTGTTTTAGTTAATAATGATGAACTTATGATCTATTCTTTGATTAATCTGCTAAAGGTTTTTTCAATTATTGAACTTGTTATCGTTATCTTTATTCGCTTAGTTGATTATGCTTTCGCTTAATGCTTCATGTCTAGAAATTATTGTCGGAATAAATTATCTTGAAATTTTTGGGTCAGCTGTAGAGTGGTTTAGTGGCATTCCAGGGTAATGTGGGTCCTGGGGTGTTACAGTTGGTATCAGAGCGGGCTTTAGGTCCGTGGTAATTAAATTATTAAATTGACACACTGGTGCACAGTAGGATGGGATGGGTCAAGCATTGCATTTATGCTTTGACATGTTGTATTGATGATTCATGCTATGAGGTAATCTTGTATGCTTATGATTTATTTCTATGACTGCTATGAGTGAGGATAGTCAATGATAAGAGGTAGGGTTTGCAACTATTGCCTTGGGCATTGTCAGTTTATACCACCGTTCGTGGTATAGAAATAGTGATGCAGTTATCTCAGGTAACTTAGTTGCGGATGTCGTGGGTAAGTTTCTTAGAAAGGTGTTATCCTCCTCGAGTTGATTTTGGCCGATTCTTGGCTTATTGTGGTTAATGAATTTCTCTTGGGTTAGCAGTTTATTGCAGTTGTTGGGTGCCAATATGTCTCCAATTGTTCTTAAGATCAAATATTGTTTCTTCCTGATTGATGGGTTGTTTTACTGCTCGTGAGCAGTGCTTTTGAAGAGACTGGTATTTTTTGTGTTTGTTCCATCTTTTTTACTGGAAAACATAACTCTTTTATTCGTTTGATATTTTGGAAAAAAATCAAAGCTTTATGTTGAAAGTTCGTTAACTGGTGGAATCCTTGGCTCTATGCATTTCTTTCGAATTATTTCGACTAATGAAGTTTGATTACTCTCTTTTCTGAAAGGTTGTGTTAAAACCATTTGTGGTGTTTAAGTAGGAGGTGGCAATCATATAAATCATTGCTAAGTTGTGAATTATCAAGTTAAGATGTTAATGTGATGCATAATTAATTTCAACCAACATCCTTAGAAGTGAAGTTGATTAATATGAAGTTGTCTTGTTGTAGTGTCTTGAAGAATTGTGGTTAAGAATTTACCGGTACATGTTTAGAACTTATGCAGTTATTGAGGAATATGAAAACAAATGGTTTGATTATTGAGGTTGTTTGAATTTCCAACTTATTGGGTAGATTGGATTGTTTGGTCTTAAGTAATTAATCTAACCATTTGGGATGGTTAAGTAAGAAGGTGTTGAAATATTGCCTTAGTAATATTAACCTTTAATATGCCCTCTCTTTACGTACTTGATGAGCATGTACAACTGCTAAATTCATGTAATTTTTGCCATGTTAAATTGTTGAAACATATATAAAGAAATGGATGAAGGTTGATGTACTGACTTGTGGAATCTTGTCTTATAAAGCTGGTATTATTGATATTTAAAGTTATTTTGTTCTAATTTCTAAACATAAGGTGGAATATTGAATCTATGCTCATAATTATTTTTGCGATTGCAAAACAGAGATAGGATCATTAATGCTACGATGATGAAAATTAATAATCAATGATTGACAGTAATGACTGGAGTGTAATCAATTTGTGCTAAACTAGAAGTTGAGTACCGGTAAGAGTTAAGTGTATGAAATCAAATAAGAGATTTATACTAGCATATTTTGTGAGGCTGTTATGTTCTAATATTATCTTGTTAAAGAGTTTGTTTACAATATTGTGGCTTGTGCTCTAGGTTTTTCCTAGGTTAAGTAGTTCGAATCTTATTTAGATAATATGAACATGATGGAGTTATTTATGGTATTCCTTTTGGAAGAATATGAAGAGATGAGAGGATATGATGATTCTTACAAAAAAATGTTTTATCTTGTTGTTAATACAATTGATAGTTCGTAATTGTGATTATAGTGTTGAATGTTCTAAATAAAGGAATTTGTTAGTTCCATGACACTATTTGAATTAAAAGATTTGAGATTTGCGGTTGGGATCTTTTTGGACCTTATGACTTGTGTGGTAGCCGAGGTCACATTGAGTATAGCGACATGTTGAATGATTTTATTGGTTTTATCTAAACCTTGTGTTGTAGTCTTCAAGCATCTTTTGTTGGATTTGGCAGGATGTTGCAATCAAAGAAAAAAATTCTTGTTAAAAGAAATAGTGTAATAGAAGTATTTGAGGTACAGATGATCTCATCCTGTGTTTTTCCAACCTCATTGCTATTTATTTTTCTCTTGACCTTATGACTACTATAAATGATGGCGGTTTCTCTATGCTGGAATTTATTTCTTCTTACCCCTTCTTCTAAGAACATGGTAATTGTTGTGGGTTGCGAAGCCTTTTTGTTGCGTGTTGGCAACTGGTTAGTGGTGGTCTAGTAGACATTTTTTTGGGAGCTTTAAACATCACGATGTTTGAGACCCATTGGGTGATATATTGTTTTCGTGGAATAATCCTTGGAAGGAATTTGATTTAAATAGAATGTTTCTCTTGGAGCTAAATGATTTGTTGGTGTTAATTCTCGAGTAGGTTTAAATTATGGGGATTTTTAGGGACTTCACTTGGGAATTTCCCTATCTTATACAGGAAGTTTGTTGTAGGATCTTGAAAGCTGAGTCTGAGTTTTACCTTTTGTTATGCTAGAATCTTAGAGACCCAGTGTCTCTGTGTGGGAATAGCGGAACAGAGTGGTTTCCAAGTAGTGGGATGATTGTGGATAGCATCCTCGAGGTGCAACAAATGATTATGTATGTGTGTGATATGAATTCCAAGTTGTTATCCTTAAGAGATTGAGATGCGTTAGGAATTATTTATCAAAATAATTCTGTTGGTCGAGCATTGGGCTAGAGTATGATTTGCGGGGGCAGTAGAGTCTATCTACAATGGTGTAAATGATGTACTCAGTATGAGTTTATTGTTGAGGTTGCCAATTTAAGATAAATGTGTCGGTGTGTTGGGCGATGATTTGAAAATTCATGGTTCAAGGAAGTTAAATTATTAAAAGAAATAGATTGGGAAATTATTGTTATCTCGAGTAGTGAGATGCTCTCTTGATTCTTGTTTGTGTTGTGTGTTTTTGGCAGAGGTCATCTGCAAATTGAATTGTTTCATGTTGAGGCGTAGTTTTTTCCAGCTAGGAAAAGAAAATGATTGTTTTGGTCTATCGAGTGATTTTCACTCTTGGCTTATGTGGTGTTGTTTCTCCAATGGTCTACTTGGAGAGTGAAAAAGGTTTTGTAGTGAATTCTTTATTTTGGATCGTGGTCCTTTGAAGAAAAGCTGGTTGCTAGTGTATTGCTTGAGAATCCTTTATTTTTTTAGTTGAATTCCGTTTGTAAAATATTTTGCTTGTTATTCGAGTAGAATGTTGTGAGTGGAATTTGTGGTCAAATTCTTTAAAATGGGTATAATGTGTTATCCCGAGTATATTTAATAAGAGGAAGGCGTTTTAAGAAAGCGGATGGTTTTAAAAAGTGGTCTTATTAGTTATTGCGGGGAATTTTGCCAAAATGGTAGGACCTGTTGGCCACTCAGAGTCGGCAGAAGAGTTGTAGGTGCTCAACGTTGACCGGCGCGTGTCATGGGCTCGTTGGAGTTGGTCATGAGAAAGAGGGCCGCTAGGTATGTGGAAGCCCTCTTGACGAATCAGTCCAAGCAGGAGGTGTCGTGGGAGCTTGAAGTTCAAATGTAGAAGAAGAACCCGAGTTCTTCGAGGCGGGTGAGAACCCGTAGTTGTTGTTCCCTTGGGATGTTCTATCCTTGGGATGCTCTATCCTTTGGTTGTTCTTTCCTTAATTGTTCTTTTGTCTCGTGGGTTGAGGAGTTAGATTCGAAGACGAATCCTTTTTAGGTGGGGAGAATGTAATACCCTGAATGTCTTTACGGCGTCCCTGGGAATATTTAGCAGAATCACGGAGTTTCTCGTTTTCTTTCGGTGAAGCGCGGGAGGTGGAAATTAAATTTGGGAACTATCCAAAATAAAAAAGAATTTAATTATTAAAGAATCAAGTTTTTGGCTGTCCGGAGGGGTGGGCTAGCCAGCCCAAAGGGGGCCCGTACCCCCTCCCAAACCCTAGCCACCCCCTTTAAATCCCTTGTGGGTGCCTCTCCCCTCCTCTTTTCCCCTCCCAGCCGCCACACCCCCCTCTCGCTGCGCCTACCCTCTGCCCAAGTGCTGCTGCAAGGAGAAGAAGGAGAAGAAGGAAGGAGATGAAGAGAGGGAAGGAGAAGAAGGGAAGGAGAAGGAGAGGAAGAAGAGGGTAATCCCAATCCCCTAGGTAACTCTCCCTCACCCCAATCCCTCTATTTTCTAATGAATTTAGGGTTCTTGGTCCAAGTTTTGTGGGGATTAGCATTTTAGAAACCCCCGATTAGAGAATCCCGGTTGACTGTCTGTAGATCCAATCGCGCGGTGTTACTGTTCATGCAGTTTAGACCCCTAAGACGATTTTTTCTGAGGGTCTCCCCAAAAGGAAAAACGTAGAGGACGACGATACGCATCTACTATATTATTTTCAGATTTTTTGGCCGCGTAATTTAGAAGTATGAATTAAATATACATAAATATACTAGTCTCAATATTTTTTATGCTTGATTACCTATTGTATGAATTAAATATACATAAATATACTAGTCTCAATATTTTGTGCTAGGCTTTCTCTATCTTTTCTCGGTTTTTAGCGGGTTTTCCGGTTTGTAAGCAGTTGTCTGGTTTTTTTCTGGTAACTGGAACGGTTACCGGTTTTCAAAGCACCCAAATTTAAAATTATATTCATGAATTTCCATTGGTTTTTTTTTATATTTTCGGTAACCAGCCACCGCCCGGGAATATCGCTAGTTCCGGGTTTTGTATCCCTGGTGGACCCTTCCTTTTTTATTTTATTTGTTCTAGATCTAATAAAAGTATTGCTAAGAGATGAGGCCACATCAGCTTACGTTATGTATTAGGATGTCACGTTAGTATGCATTGTCCATTAGGATGCCATTGAAGCTAAAACCACTGCCGTAAAGGTTGTGTTTTCCATTGGTTTTAATAGTTACGAGGTAAAAAAGTGAATGGTTTCAAAGTTGAGGGCTGAAAATTGGACCGAGGCTATAGTTGAGGGTTGTAAAGTAGATCATTGAAGCTAAATCACTACCACATCGGATCAAACTGGAGCGATTTTGTGTGAAGGTTGTATTAGGAACGGTTTTAATAGTTTAAGAGTGAAAAGTAAAAAGTTTTGAAGTTGGAGATTGAATATCGGACCGAGCCCATAGTTGAGGGTTATAAGGTGGACTTGTTCCTTTAGTTTATGCAAAGTGAAGCACCCCGTGACAAACCTACAGTCTCTTTTCTGACGGGAGCTGTTGCACATTAGATGTTATCAAGAATTTCATATAGGTGTAATAGTCCATGCACCAACCTTCACTGTCAATTGTTAAGATGTGGACATGTTTGGTTCCATTGGAGTAAACTAATTTGTAAAGGCTCACCAAACCAAAAGCATCCTATATCTCTCACACAGCCATGCAGAAGCATTCTTAGGCATCAAGCAATATAAATTACATATCTTGTTTAAGCCTTTCAGGTCAACCTGCAATGTATTTATGGCCTGCACAGTCATTGCTCAAGTTACATTGTTTATTGGCTGCCTAATTATAGCTGATGCCCTTTTAGCATTCTTCAAGACACTTACAGCTTACTGCTCTTTCAACTTCTAAATGCGTCTTTATCACTCATTATTTTGAGATGTGGGCACGCAGGCATATCTTGTTAAGCAAGATAGTTACATGAATTTTGATATAGCTCCTTATATGACATCTTTTAGTTATGTTTCTGTTAGTAGATTAATTATCTGAGTTCTTTGTTTCTGTTGTTATGCCCACTACAAAGAGGATGGATTGATCACTGCCAAATGTTTACAATCAGGGAAGAAAAGTTAAAGAAAGTGGGGGGATATGTCAATGATATTGATTGCTCTTTTGGCTTCACCTAAATGGTGGAATTTTTGCAGCTATCTACAGGTTGGAAAGTGGATGACCACCTGTTACATCCTGCTCTTCTTGTTTTCTGAGATTTACTTCTGTTCCTGTGGTTCTTTAACATCTAGCTGTTGGGCCTTTCAGAATTAGATCTGCACCATTCTGTTCTCTACTTAACGCCATAGTGCAGATTACAGACAACACTAGCGTGTTAGTAATTCTAGATGTTTCTCTTTAGTAATGCAAATTTTAAGCTCATCATGTTGCAATTATTTGTCACATTCTTCGTATCAGTCTGTCCCGTTGTACTCTTCTGTTCCTTTAACTGGCTTTACGTGAGTCCGTAGATCTTAATAATGTCCCACCGCACATGCTAGCCCTTTTGGTCTACCATGTGATGAGTGGTTCCAACTTAGCACTTGGTTGGTATGAAGCACTAGCTAACGTCTACTATAGAGTTAGTTAGCTCCTTTGAGTACTGTTACACCAAATGACTAATGAGTAATGTGTTTTGCTACTTTAGTACTCTTATGTTTGGTGAACTCAATTTGTTCTGATCCCTGCTCTTAATTAAAATTTAAACCTGACAGATATGGCATGCTCACATTTCAGCTGTCGTGGTGTAGATCTTCTTGTCTTCTATTCATTTTACTCCTAGATTAATTTTTCCAGGACCATTTTGTTAGGAGAGAAGGAAAGAATGAGAGTGACATGACTCTAGCCTTTTGATTTATGCAACTTAGAACTGAAGTGCTTTGGTTTATAAATTATAATCTTTCCTAAACTAATATTATCTGTTCCTGAGAACTGCATCTGCTTGACATTGACTTATTACGTTATGTGTTTAATTTTTCAGTACTACTGTTGTCCTTGTACAGACTCTGATATAGGTATATTTTCAAGTAAATAAATACATCTGTTGGATGAAACCTAGATTAGTGTATTGGCTTTCTTACATTAATTTACGTTAACATAGTGTGACAGCCTTTATGCAGGATTGCAGGCTACTGTGGCTTATCTCATCTGATGCTGTGAAAGAGAGATGGAATGGGTGAGTGTTTGCCTGCTTGTCTTGTAAGTGATACTACTTTTTGTTTCTTTGAAGTGTTATGTGGTATCATTCTGATGCCTTTTTGATGATTGCCTTACTTAGGTTTCTCCAATTGCCCATGAAAAAATGGATCTTTTAGAGCAGATGAAAGTGATTAAATACATTTTTTCTTAGTTTTAATTTTTTGCAGTGTGTTAGCTTAGTTTTCTATAAATGAACCTTTTCTCTAAATTAGACAACTGCAGAATTTCTGGATTAATATCGTCTTCTTTGGTACCAACACTTGGTCACTACAAATTAGTAAGCAAGAACATGACACTTTTTCCTTGTTTTAATTTTCACTCTGGTTTGAGCCTTTATTTGTATTTGAGGCGTCCAAGACACTGGGAACTGAGCTAGGCTGCAGATACTGTAGTGTTTACTTTGTACTGTACTATCTATATGTATACTGAAAGTTTACAAATGATGATATTTTGCCCCAGCAAAACATGATGCACATTTGTGCGACTTCCCTAGTAGAAGCATTTAAATTCATTTGTTCAATGAACACTAATTACAAGCTGCTGCTGCTCCTGGCCATGCGTCATGTGCAAGTTTGATGCATTCCTTCTTCTTTGCTCCTGCAGAAACAGATTTGAGAGAGAGAGAGAGAGAGAATGTATCAGCATGTCTTCAGTCAAATGTCACCTAGAAATCAATGAACAGGCTCCCAAAGAAAAAACATTGAACAGAAGTTAGGAATCAGGACTAACCTCTAGCAGCTGCAACCGATACTGCCGCTGCCCGTTTTGAATTATGCGGATCAGCCGCATGACAGCATAGAACGGCAGCATGATTCCAGCAGCCCGGAGTAAGTATATCTGCAAAGCAACATCCCTCAGTTGTTAATTTCATCTGATCAGTCGCTCTAATTTCTTTCTTCAGCTGGAAGCACGCCAATGAACTCACCGTGAGTAGGCTGAATGCGCAGTGATCTGCTGCCTCTATCGCAACCACCGCAACCAGATGCCACACCAGCAGTATAATGGTGAGCTGCACAGAATTGCAGAAATCAGAATCCAGGAGACAGCCCTGCAGCATGACCTGCCCGACAATGGACAATGTGCTTCAGCTCTCCCCGCCAACAGTTCGTACCGTTATCGTCAATGACCGGCACCACGAGGCATTCCTGTCTTCAGCAGAGGAGCACTCGGCGTAATCTGAGCCGTCAATCGGCCCCTCGGATCCTGTCAGTCGCATGTCCTGGTCATCGTTCTGCAGTTCAGGGACCTCTTCGCTGCAAGAGAAGCATCAGGCTATGGTCAGTAGATACCAGTGGCTGCAAGCTGCAACCTTGGCCTGCTCTGCCTTGCGGGGTTGTGGCTAGCATTAGCTGGAGAAGGAAGGTGGGCGTGCATTGGCACCGTGTGATTTCTGATTTGGACACACGCCGTTGACGGGACAGGACCCCCACCAATGCTATGCAGCAGCACAGCTCACGGCAGGTCATATCGTTGAGCGCAGCTGTCTTACCTGTTCATTCTGGCATGCACAGGGGATGAGAGAGAACAAATGGTGTTTAGTACCTATCGAACTTACATGGGAATTTTAACCGGTTGTACACTTGTCGCGCTAGTCTTTACAGGAAAATTGCAGCAGTTGTACGAAAAATGTCGTGAATCGCGACACACTTTTACATCATTTTTGGTGGTACAACTTCCTTTCTGTAGAGCTATCGCAGTTTTTCATTTCTTGCAGTGTTATGGCTGGATCTTACGCATTGAGAGCTCCAAATCCTGTGGTCCCTAGATTGGAAGGTATGCTTGCCTGTGGGGGCCTGGGGTGAAGCAGTGCCTGTTTGGACGACCTGGGGATCTACCTGGCTGACCATTTAAAATGATCAATGGCGATACAGATCAGATCTCATCAACCCCTGGTGGTTAGCATCCTGATCGGTTTGCATGATTGTTGTTTTGAAAACTATGTGGCACCTAATGATGTATGCCTTCGTTGGAGGGCATCTGTAATACTAGTATATACTACTGCAGATGACTGTCAGCTTAAATGGGATCACCTTATCCTTGCCCATTTTCTTGATAGTCTTATCTGTCAGCTTGAGTGCAAAATTGACAATGCAACAGTTGTGTGTGTGTGTGTGAGAGAGAGAGAGAGAGGGGCTTGCTACCTGACAGTGGTCACCATTTCAACAACCGGGGCGTTCTTGGGAGGGATTGTGTAGCCAGACTCGAAATTCTGTCAACAAAAGCATCATTTAAATAAATAATATAAAGAATTTTTAGGAATGTATTCCTTTGAATATTCTATAGTGTTTATTGTAATTGACAACATGTCCTCCTTGCTGAAAGTTGGGCAGAAGGTACAATATTTCACACGCGAACATTGCACTAGCTTATGACTAATGAAAAAGGTGGAGCAGAGCTACTTTGTTTATCCTCAAAGAAATCTCTTACTTAATTTGTACAAACCATGTACGTGGCAACACTTGATTACAATTCATAAAGAGGGCAAGGAACTAACTAGTAGACACCGTCCCCACAAATTACACCTTTTTTTAAAAAAAACATCAAATTACACCTTTTTGGTTACCCCTAATAAGAAAAGCACACATGAAACATTTCACGGATAGAATAGTAACAATCATCAATCAACGACAAGATCTCAACCTCATGAACAGGAGAACTTTCACAAGAACAGAACAACATGCAACCAAACCAACCTGAAGACAAATCTCGCAGAGGATGCTCCCCTTCTCATCACACCACCTCTGCACACATCCCCTGTGAGCGTACTACATGCATGCACATAAACATATATCAACACACCGTTGATCAGCTAGCTAGTAGTCGGAAGCAAGAAACCTCGCCATGGATCAAGAATTAAAGCATGCATGTAGCACAAGGCAAGGAATTAAACAGGCATGTACCTTGAGAGAGCCAGAGCATGCACAGGGAGACTCCATTGTTGCACACCACTCATCCTCCTCCTCCTCATGGCAAATCCTGCACTGCCTCATGGGGGAGAAAGAAGAAGAAGAAGGAGGCAGCTCTTCTTCTTGTTGTTGTTCCATTAATTCCTTTCTTCCTCCCAATATAATGGCCACTGCTTTCTTGGCTGCTTTGCTGCTTTCTCTCCCCCTTTTCATGCTTGCGATGGACTTATGGTCCGCGGAGGTGGGTTTCAAATAGCCAAGGAATGACACCAAAGGCATCCATCCAGTGACCTCGTGGAGAGGGAAATCCAAATGCTGTGACCCAGGGGTCGCCATGGCGCCACCTACCGCTACCAGCCACTGTTAAAAAGGAGCCTTCTGTTGACTCCTTTCAGAGGACGCTCGTTTCGGTTTTTTTTCGATTTCAACTTCTATCTTTTATTTTTTTTACTATTTAGTAATTCATTTTTTTCTAAATTTTTTTAGATTTTTTAGATTTTTTTACATTTTCTTTTTTTCCTCGTGTTCCTTTACATTGTCCGTGATGGGCTAACATATTTTTTTTTCTATTTTTATATTTTTTTAAAATTTAATTATGTCTAAAAAGTCAAATCAGCTATAGTAAAAAAATCAGTTATAGTAAAATTTTAATTAAAAACCATCGGTAAAACGAGGTAAACCAGCTACTAGCAATCTATCATCTGCCACAGTGAGAGCCTAACTAATGGATGTCTGTTAGGCATGCACGTAATCTTCAGCTTTTCGGAGTCTGCTAGTGGCTGCTGCCACCTGCCGTAGCACCGAATTAATTAGTAGAGCAAGAGACGCCACTTGATGGAAGAACCAAACAACTAATAATGAGATATGGCCCTTGTTAAACTATACTTCTAGAAGATTTCGGGCACATACTTCTCCTAGCTTCTTCGTCCGGTTTCTTTTAGCCGTCAACACGTAGCCTAGCAGTAGAGCACAAAGTTAACATGCTCGAGGTCTATGGTTTGGAGCTCTGTTCTTAAAGAGAGAGAGAGAGAGAGATCTGTAGCCCATTCTTTGAATTATTCTTTTATTTCCTCCCTGTTATTCTTTTTTAGTAAAGAGCTCTAGTTCTTTGGTCTCCTTGTAAACATATTATTTTTTTTTCTTATTTGCTAGTTTTTTGTATGTGCACTACTCCTATTTTCCCCTCAGCATTAAGATCAAACAACATTTCTTATAGTGAAAGATCATTTTACTAGTAGCATCCTAGGGTAGCACGCTTCGGCCTGTTTGGATGAGGTTTTTCCAGCCCAATAGCCTTGTGAATTTCAGGCCTAATTCTAAAACATAGCTGGGCCTTGAGTTCTGTGTGAGTTGGATTTCATTGGATCTGCACAAATGAGGCTAACCGCAGCATGAGGACCTAGGAGCATTTATGCACATCTTCCTCTCTAAAAAAAGAAAAGAAGGGGACTGAGCACAGCTCAGTCGACCGAGGTTGCCAGTGGATAATTTGGACCACCGGGCTTAAGCCCATGCGGACACCCATTTTACGGGGTACTGTTTATGTTAATAATATCCTAGAGTACACGCACACATGGATGCTTACAGTGGTTAAAGCGTACCGTCTCGCTTTAAGCGTATACATCGGACGCATCCATGTGGGTGTGTATAAGTGTGTGTGTGTCGAGACCCGAATATGCAAACTCGGTCTCTCTGTGTAAACTGCACTAGTCCAGGATCACGCTAGTGCACACAGTCAAACATAGATGTCATCACAGTCATACACACGACAATAATAAAGGGAAACTCGAATATCGATAAAATATCAAAGGTACGACCTTATGGTCAAACTTACAATAACTCTAGCCGGAAGGGCTTAACAAAATAGCAGCGGAAATCCAAAATAAAGCGTAGCGACCAATCGACAAGCCACAGGCTATCGAGTGGAGAACGAAGCCTAATCCGTGAAGTCGTCGTAGAACTCTCCTTCTGGCACCTCCTGCTGATAGTACTCATCTCCCTCAACTGAGCAACATAGGCGTAAAGCCGTGAGTACATTGGTACTCAGCAAGTCGTTTGTAACAATAAATGCAATATAATATGCAAGGCTTACCAAAGGAGGGTTGAAAGGTTAATTTGCATAAAGGCATTTATTGATGAAATATATTAAATAACTTGAAAGCGAAAGTTAACTGAAAACAGTAACAACAGATAATCAAAGGAATAAACATGAGCCACTTGTGAACATCAATTCACAAGTTTAAACCAACGGTGAACTACCTGTCCACCCCCAACATAAACCACCAAGTTATAAATGAAACACTAACCCTCGTGTGAAATCCCCGAGCATTGTCCATGACCGAGGACGCGGCTATTCGAATAGTTTTACACTCTGCAGAGGTTGCACAACTGTACCCACACGATGTGATTAGCCTAGGCCTAAGGAAATCACAACAAAACCTTTACAATGATTTATCTCAATGCAATCCTGCCCGCTAGGGTTTCGCATCACACCCCCCCTTGCGCCACATGGAAATCAGCAACCATGTCCATCACAATGGCAGAATCGAATTGAAATATTACAAATTAATCAGCCAGGTCCATCCCATAATAGACATGTGGTTTGCACGATGAAGCTCGGATCAATGGCGCACAAAGTTAAGTCCTTAACATTACCCGGCGAGACTACCACATCCCCAAAGTACAATCTGTATTTCCCCTTATCGCACGATCACTGCCCGAGTGCAAAACCAATTTGTATAACCAAGCCAACGTCACACCAATGACGTGGCACAAATTTTAATACACGTGGCGCCAACCACAGTTCCATATGTCATTAATTCAAATTAATAATTTAACATGCGTGATGAGACCAATCGTAAATATAAACTGGCTAAGCAATCTAATCGTACCAACCCATGTGATAAATAAACTAGCATCACTAATAAATTTCCCAACCTATGGTGACAAAGGCATCATGGTATTTCAAAGTGTCAAGGAGGTATAATTGCAATTGGGACAATAGCTACATGTGCAAAGGTTTGAATAAAAATAGCAATGCAATGTAATTTAAAGCAAAATAATTAAATAATAGTTTACAAAATTGGGTTCAACATGATCAAGGGACACGACTTGCCTTCGTTATGCGCGAAACCTGCTCCTCCGAAATCCGAATCTAACGAGAGAGAAAACGACTGAAAACAAAGAAATACATAACATAACAAGAAAATGAACTCCAAAATTCACAAAACCAGAACCAACAGCTAGATCTCGATTTTAGATGAATTTAGAAAAAAGAACGGGGTCAATCGGAGCTAGGACGGAGGAGAACGGGCTCCCGGAAAATTAATTCTAAAATTAATTCGGGAAAATCGGAAAAGTTATGTCTTGTGGACCCGGTCCACGAAATTCGAGTCCACCGTGGACTCGGTCCACGAATCTTGATGCACGGGGAGAGGGTGCCGTGCGCGGCTGCGGTGGCGTGGCGGCATATGCCGCCACGTGTCACCCGGCCGACGTGGGTGGACGTGGCCGCCACGTGGCTCGGGGCGGCTCGGCCGACGTGGCATCGACGTGGCATGCCACGCGTCGTGCCACGTGGACTAGGGCCGACGTGGCATGCGCCGGTGCTGCCACGTGGCTAGGCTGAGCCGGCGGCTCGGCGCGCGGCGGCGTCGGCGGGATCCGACGGCGGACGCGACACGCGGCGGATTCGAGCCTCGCCGACCGAGCGGCGCGGCGGAGATTGCGCGGTGCGCGCGCGCGCGGTGCGCGGGCGGGGCGGGATCGCGGCCGCAGGCGGCGGTGGCTGGCGCGAGGGTGGATCGGCGCGCGTGGCGGGCGCGCGCGAGGCGACGGTCGCGGCGCGCGGCGCAGACGCGCGAGGCGAGGCGAGGCGAGGGCGGCGGCGAGGCGACGAGGCGACGCGGGCGAACGGCGCGGGAGCTCACCGGCGGCGACGCGGCGGCGGCCGCCGCCGGCGTCCTCGGCGACGGCGAGGCGCAAAGACGGCGGCGGCGAGCGGCCGGCGACGCGCGCGCGCGAGGGCGAGCGAGGCGCGGCGAGAGTTCGACGGGCGCGCACGCGAACCGAGGATGAACGCGCTTTAACACGCGAACCGAGGAGTTCGATCCGATTCTGGCGGCAGCGCGCGCGCGACGGGTTAGACGGCTAGGATGCGCCACGCGGTAAGATCGGACGGCGGGGGCGCGTTAGGTTAGGTTAGGGTTCGCGCGCGCGGGAGCGGACGGCTGCGATCGCGCGGCACGCGATCGGGCGCCGAGGGCGCGCGAGGCGCAGCGCTGCTGCCGCCGCCGCGTCAGCGATGGATGCAACGCGTGGCGCGAGGCGGATCGGCGCGCGGCGAGCGGGTGCGCGGAAAGGGTACGGCGCGCGCGGCGCGGATCGCGACGCGTGGAGGAGAGAGGGTGATCGGGCGGCTGAAGTTTATTCTTTTCTTTTCTTTTCCGAAATTCAAATAAACTTCTAAAAGCTCTAGAAAATAGCAAATAAATCCCAAAATTCACCAAAATACCAGAAAATTCCTTGAGACTGAGGAACACAAATAAGATATTTTCCACTTATGTTAATATTTATTTTAATCATATTAAATCATTTAAAACTTTAAAAATTCATTTGAAGCTTCAATTAATTTCAGAAAATTCCAGAAAATTCATTTTTAAAATCCAGGCTTTAAAAATCTCAGAAAAACAGGATGTTACAAACCTTACCCCCTTAAACGAGATCTCGACCCCGAGATCTGGGCCAACTAAGAGAATAGGTTCGAACTCCGCTCGAGATCCTCCTCGCGCCTGTGGCTTCTCCTCGGAATGGTTGCTCCACTGAACTTTGCAAAAATGGACCACTTTATTCCGGGTGACTCGCTCTGACACTTCCAAGATTTTAACTGGGTGCTCTTTGTACGACAGATCCTCCTGCAGATCAACGGCCTCAACTGGCACAACCTCCTCTGGTACGCGCAGGCACTTCTTCAGCTGGGACACATGAAAGACGTCATGTACCCCACTCAAGGACGCAGTAGCTCCAAGCGATAAGCAACCTCTCCCTGCGTTTCAGAATCCTGAACGGACCAACATATCTCGGTGCAAGCTTCCCTTTTAGCTGAAACCTCTTTACACCCTTGAATGGTGTGATCCTAAGATACACAAAGTCATCTGGCTCAAAACTCAGCTCTCGGCGTCTGGTATCTGCATAACTCTTCTGTCTGGCCTGGGCAGCTTTCAACCTTTCCTGTATCAAGCGGACTTTATCCTCAGCTTCTTTCAAACAGTCTGGGCCAAAAACCTGACCTTCCCCCGTCTCTTTCCAATTGAGAGGGGTCCTGCATTTCCTGCCATACAATGCTTCAAATGGTGACATCTGCAAACTGGCCTGATAACTGTTATTGTATGAGAACTCTGCAAAAGGTAAACAACTGTCCCACTTAGACCCATGATCAAGCACACAGGCTCTCAACATGTCCTCCAGAATCTGATTAACTCGCTCTCTCGACCATCATGCTGGGGTGATATGTTTAGATTGAATTCGTGTGAGTTCCCATAGCCTTATGGAAACTACCCCAAAACCGGGAGGTGAACTGCGATCCACGATCTGACACAATCTTCTTGGGCACACCATGCAAACTGACGATCCTGGACATATATAGCTCTGCCAATCTGTCACCACTGTAAGTCGTCTTAACTGGAATGAAATGAGCAACCTTGGTCAATCGGTCCACAATGACCCAAATCGAATCATAGCCCGCTTTGGTCTTAGGCAGACCGACTATGAAGTCCATACCAATTTCTTCCCACTTCCACTCGGGAACTTTCAATGGTCAGAGCAAACCTGCAGGTCTCGTGCTCGCCTTTACTCTCTGACAAACATCACAAAGGGCTACATACTCAGCGATCTCACGCTTCATGCTTGGCCACCAATACTTATCCTTAATGTCCTGGTACATCTTGGTACTGCCTGGATGAATCGAATACAGCGACTCATGAGCCTCTTTTAATAACACATCCTTTAGTTCTTGCTTGTTGGGCACACACATACGCCGCTTGAACCACAAGGTTCCCTGGTCATCCACTGAAAATCCTGACTCTTTACCTTCACTTAAGTTCTTTCTGATCCGCTGAAATGCCTCATCCTCTGACTGAGCCTGGCGAATCTGACCATCCAAAGTAGGCTGCATCTCCATAGCTGCCAAAAATCCTGGCTCAACCAACTCAAGGCTAAGCTTCTGAAATTCCGCATGCAAAGCTAGCTGACTCTCTCGAACCATCACTGAATTGCAGTATACCTTTCTGCTCAAGGCATCTGCAACAACATTAGCTTTTCCAGGATGATAATGTATGCCCACATTATATTCCTTTATCAGCTCTAACCACCTCCTCTCGCTCGAGGTTAAGCTCGACTGGGTAAAGATGTATTTCGGACTCTTATGATCCGTAAACCTCACATCTGTTACCCATCAAATAATGACGCCAAATCTTTAAAGCATGCACTACGGCTGCCAACTCTAAATCATGGGTAGGGTAGTTCTCCTCATGCGGTCTCAACTGGCGTGAGGCATAGGCTACCACTCTCTTGTCTTGCATCAAGACACAACCCAAACCTTTGCGCGAGGCATCGCAAAATATCTCAAAATCCTTATTAATATCAGGCAACACAAGCACTGGGGCTGTGGTCAAACTCTCCTTAAGTTTCTGAAAACTCTTCTCACATTCTGGCGTCCAAGTGAATTTCTTTTCCTTTTGAGCAATCGCGTGAGGGCACAGCCACACCGAAAATCCTCAATAAAGCGACGGTAGTATCCTGCCATACCCAGAAAACTCCTGACCTGGGTAACTGAAGTGGGTGACTGCCAATCCAAAACATCACTTACTTTCCCCGGGTCAACTGCGACTCCTTCTGCTGTCAACACATGCCCTAGAAAGGCGACTTTCTTCATCCAAAACTCACATTTGCTGAACTTTGCATACAACTGATTATCTCTCAATTTCTGCAATGCTAATCTCAAGTGCTCCTGATGTTCCTCCTCAGTCTTGGAATATATCAAAATGTCGTCAATAAACACAACGACAAACTTGTCCAAATATTCCATAAACACCTTATTCATCAAATACATGAAATATGCTGGAGCATTAGTCAAACCAAATGATATCACTGTGAACTCGTATAGACCATAACGAGTCGAGAAGGCTGTCTTGGGTATGTCCTCCTTACGTATCCTCATCTGATGATATCCTGATCTCAAGTCAATCTTGGAGAACACTCCTGCTCCCTTAAGCTGGTCAAACAGGTCATCGATCCTGGGCAGAGGGTACTTATTTTTGACGGTGACCTCATTAAGTGCTCTGTAGTCCACACACATGCGCTGACTACCATCCTTTTTCTTGACGAACAACACTGGCGCTCCCACGAGGATGAACTCGGTCGATGTAACCCTTATCCAACAGCTCCCGAATTTGCTTCTTCAACTCGCTAAGTCATTGGCCGGCATCCGTAGGGTCTCTTGAAATCGGAGCGACTCGCACAAGCTCAATCGTAAATTCAACCTCCTCTCTCGTGGTATACCCGAAGATCATTCGAAACACGCGGGTACTCTCGACAACCGTACACCCTCCAACCGGATTACCTTGCTCGCAAATCATGATCGCTCGCCGACACTCACCGGCCGCGAATCGCACCTTAACTCCGCCTCAATTGGTTAAGGTCATCGCTCGCTCCCACAGCCTAACATCGCCGCCGCTTCGGCCAATCCATTCCCAAGATTACATCTAGGGATCGCATATCCAACAAAATCAGTCGGCCTCGAACTCAACTCCCGAATGGTTATCCTAACTCTGGACAACCTAGGTTGGATCTCAACTCGGATCCGGGATTGGATTAAAAGAATGATCCAAGAGCAACAGTTTTCAATTGTTGCTTTAAAGCAAAACTCAGAAACAAACGAATGCGAAGCTCCGAATCAAATAAAACGGTGGCAGGAATCGAATGTACGAAACGCATCGATCACAACGCCTCGTGCTGCTCGGGCATCCTCTCGCGGTGACGTGGTTCACCGACCTCTCACCACCGGCGCCCGCTGGCTCGCCCCGAGGCCGGGTGCTCTCGCCCCGCCCCGGGTAGGGGTACGACCGGTGTGGCTCCCAAGTCAAAGCGAATCGGCGTCGGGGCTCGCCTCGAGGGCACTTGCTAGCATAGTGTCCCACCTCGCGACACTTGAAGCAAGTGACGGATGCTTTGCTGAATTATTGCTCTTCGTTGCCGCTGTCCATCGGAACTACCGTGACGCCGCCCCGATCAAATCGGCGCGTGTCCGAGCCGGGTCCAAAATCTCAAGATCGCTGCTGCGCTGCGTGGCGCTCGTGCAGCCGGTAGGAACCAAAACGAGGCCTCGAGACTAGTGTGACCGTGATCCTCGCTGGATCAACCTCCTCTTGCGAGACTCTCGAGCTCGCGCGACTCTCCTCGATGAGAATGGCCTTATCCACCAATCGCTGAAATCGCATAGTCGCGTTTCTCGACTTGCACCTTCAAAGCCGGGTTCAAGTCTTTCTTGAACCTCTTCTCGCGAAGCTGCATCCGCCGCTACATCCTCCGCGCGCAGAAGCGAGCCAACCGAGTGAATTTATTGAGATATTCACTCACCGACGTGTTCCTCTGCTGGAACTCCCGAAACTCATCCTTCTTCATCTCGACCACTCCATCCATGACATGAGCGGTATGGAAAGCTTTGGCGAACTCCTTCCAAGTGATGTTGTGCTGGTTCTCATGGGCGGCACAGTAGTTCTCCCACCACTCTGCTGCTGGTCCCTCAAGCTGATGTGCTGCATACAAAACCTTCTCCCTGTCGGTGCACTGAGCCAAGTTTAATTTCTTCTCAACTGAACGGACCCAATCGTCGGCCTCCAAGGGCTCGGATGAACTGGAGAAAACAGGCGGTCTCGTCCTCATGAACTCGCATAGCCGGATCGGCGACGAGGTGCCGTGGTGGTATCGCTCTCGTGTCTTTGTCGCCGCATCATAGTCCGCATACCCTACATCATGGTCTCGCATCATCCGAGTCAGGCCATCAAGAATCGATCGAGGCGGGATCCAAGGTAGGTGACACCGCCGCGCAAAGATCGTTCTCTGGTCCTGGTTCGCTTTGATTGCGGTGGAGGAGTTCCTCGTATCAACCATCTTGCTCAAAAGAAAACAATCGCCGATCGACCAAAGGTAAAAGACGAGAGGGAAAAGCATAGATAAGGGTAAATGCGTCTAAGGGGTTTTGCTTAATGGAGACCTAACTAAACAAACACTTAGCCAAAAGGCTAACTAAGAAACCGAACAAAAATAAACTCCAATAAAAGATTTGACATGATCGCAATATAATGCTTTTAAGGCAATATTTGCAGCTCACATCACACTCAATCGCAAATAAAATCCAACGTGTCTACTCGCACTATCTACTCAAGGCTCCCACTCGGTCCCGACAAATAGGGTACATCGCTATCGCCCTCGAATCGCCAGTAGACAACCCACGAGTTGCGGATCGGCGCGCATCGCTCTCGATCGGGCTGGAGTGAACCGACCGAGGTAGGCGCGACGATCTCCGGTGATACGACGCCTCCTCCGGGCTCGGCGGTGTAGGCGACGGTAAAGGTGCTTGCGATCGCGCGGTCGGAGCTCCTCCCGCATCGCTCGTAGTCTCGGGTGGCTCCGCATCGCTCCTTGAACTTCCTGACGAGTCCGCCATGTTGATCTTGTATAGCTTGCAAAGTCGACGGATGGCTTTGTGCGCAACTCCTCGCGGCCGACATCTCCCACCGCACCGTGTTCTTGAAATCGTGATGTAGCACCGCTGCCGACTCGGTGGTGAAGTATAGCCCGAGATGCTCCCGATCGTTGACCTTTTGCTTCTCATCCTTGGTGAGGTAGACGGGCGATCTCTTAAATCCGAGGCTCCGCAATGTAACGCGTAGAAGTGACCTCCATCCTCCCGTCGGTCAGAGGAAGTTTGGGACATCTAATGCATTTATAAAGGAAAGATCAGTTTATAACTTTAGGAAAACAAATTTTGCAAGAGTTGGGGGCGAGAGACAAGAATCCTTAAGAATGAGGTAAGAAGATAGAGATATTACTAAATATCAAGTTTAGTTGGTTTGATTTAGAAAATAAATTTTTGGCCTATCGACCAATTTAACTAGGGCTTCGTCCTCATGATCGATATGGCTCTGATACCATCTCTGTCGAGACCCGAATATGCAAACTCGGTCTCTCTGTGTAAACTGCACTAGTCCAGGATCACGCTAGTGCACACAGTCAAACATAGATGTCATCACAGTCATACACACGAAAATAATAAAGGGAAACTCGAATATCGATAAAATATCAAAGGTACGACCTTATGGTCAAGCTTACAATAACTCTAGCCGGAAGGGCTTAACAAAATAGCAGCGGAAATCCAAAATAAAGCGTAGCGACCAATCGACAAGCCACAAAGCTATCGAGTGGAGAACGGCCTAATCCGTGAAGTCGTCGTAGAACTCTCCTTCTGGCACCTCCTGCTGATAGTACTCATCTCCCTCAACTGAGCAACATAGGCGTAAAGCCGTGAGTACATTGGTACTCAGCAAGTCGTTTGTAACAATAAATGCAATATAATATGCAAGGCTTACCAAAGGAGGGCTGAAAGGTTAATTTGCATAAAGGCATTTATTGATGAAATATATTAAATAACTTGAAAGCGAAAGTTAACTCAAAACAGTAACAATAGATAATCAAAGGAATAAACATGAGCCACTTGTGAACATCAATTCACAAGTTTAAACCAACAGTGAACTACCTGTCCACCCCCAACATAAACCACCAAGTTATAAATGAAACGCTAACCCTCGTGTGAAATCCCCGAGCATTGTCCATGACCGAGGACGCGGCTATTCGAATAGTTTTACACTCTGCAGAGGTTGCACAATTGTACCCACACGATGTGATTAGCCTAGGCCTAAGGAAATCACAACAAAGCCTTTACAATGCTTTATCTCAATGCAATCCTCGCCCGCTAGGGTTTCGTGATCACACCCCCTTGCGCCACATGGAAATCAAGAAACCATGTCCATCACAATGGCAGAATCGAATTGAAATATTACAAATTAATCAGCCAGGTCCATTCCATAATAGACATGTGGTTTGCACGATGAAGCTCAGATCAATGGCGCACAAAGTTAAGTCCTTAACATTACCCGGGCGAGACTACCACATCCCCCAAAGTACAATCAGATTTCCCTTTTGCGCACGATCACTGCCCGAGTGCAAAACCAATTTGTATAACCAAGCCAACGTCACACCAATGACGTGGCACAAATTTTAATACACGTGGCGCCAACCACAGTTCGATATGTCATTAATTCAAATTAATAATTTAACATGCGTGATGAGACCAATCGTAAATATAAACTAGCTAAGCAATCTAATCGTACCAACCCATGTGATAAATAAACTAGCATCACTAATAAATTTCCCAACCTATGGTGACAAAGGCATCATGGTATTTCAAAGTGTCAAGGAGGTATAATTGCAATTGGGACAATAGCTACATGTGCAAAGGTTTGAATAAAAATAGCAATGCAATGTAATTTAAAGCAAAATAATTAAATAATAGTTTGCAAAATTGGGTTCAACATGATCAAGGGACACGACTTGCCTTCGTTATGCTCACGGGTACTCCGGTCTTCAGCGCGAAACACGCTCCTCCTAATCCGAATCTAACGAGAGAGAAAACGACCAAAAACAAAGAAACACATAAAATGACAAGAAAATGAACTCAAAAATTCACAAAACCAGAACCAACAGCTAGAGCTCGATTTTAGATGAATTTAGAAAAAAGAACGGGGTCAATCGGAGCTAGGACGGAGGAGAACGGGCTCCCGGAAAATTAATTCTAAAATTAATTCGGGAAAATCGGAAAAGTTATCGGCCGTTGACCCGGTCCACGAAATTCGAGTCCACCGTGGACTCGGTCCACGAATAATGCACGGGGAGAGAGGGTGCTGACGCGGCGGCTGCGGTGACGTGGCAGCAGCATATGCTGCCACGTGTCACCCGGCTGACGTGGCAGCTGACGTGGCTGCCACGTGGCTCGTGGGGCGGCTCGGCCGACGTGGCATCGACGTGGCATGCCACGCGTCGTGCCACGTGGACTAGGGCTGACGTGGCACGCGCCGGTGCTGCCACGTGGCTAGGCCGAGCCGGCGGCTCGGCGCGGCGCGTCGGCGGATCCGACGGCGGGGGCGCGACACGCGCCGATTCGAGCCTCGCCGATCCGAGCGGCGGCGAGATTGCGCGGCGAAGCGCGGCGACGGTGGATCGGCGACGCGTGGCGGCTCGCCGCGCGGCGTCACGCGCGCGCGCGCGGGGCGCGGCGAGGGCGGATCGCGCCGCAGGCGACGCGCGGTCGGGCGCGGGGCGGATCGGCGACGCGTGGCGGGTGCGCGCGCGCGAGGCGACGGGTCGCGGGCGCGCGGGCGCTAACGCGCGAGGCGAGGCGAGGCGAGGGCGAGGGCGAGGGCGAGGCGACGGAGGCGACGCGGCGAACGGCGCGGGAGCTCACCGGCGCGACGCGGCGGCGGCCGCCGCCGACGACGGCGACGGCGAGGCGCAAAGACGGCGGCGCGCGAGCGGCCGGCGGCGACGCGCGGCGCGAGGGCGAGCGGAGGCGGCGGCGAGAGTTCGGCGGAGCGCACGCGAACCGAGGATGAACGCGTGTTTTAACACGCGAACCGAGGAGTTCGATCCGGCATGGCGGCAGCGCGCGCGCGACGGGTTAGACGGCTAGATGCGCCACGCGGCAAGATCGGACGGCGGGACGCGTTAGGTTAGGGTTCGCGCGGCGCAGGAGCGGACGGCCGCGATCGCGCGGGCACGCGATCGGGCGCCGAGGGCGCGCGGGCGCGGCGCATCGGTGCCGCCGCAGCGTCGGTCGCGGATCTGCGCGACGCGCGGCGCGGCGGATCGGCGCGCGCGAGCGGTGCGCGGAAAGGGGTACGGCGGCGCGCGGGCGCGGATCGGCGACGCGTGGAGGAGAGAGGGTGATCGGGCGGCTGAGGTTAATTCTTTTTCTTTTCTTTTTCCAGAAATTCAATTAAACTTCTAAAAGCTCTAGAAAATAGCAAATAAATCCCAAAAATTCACCAAAAATACCAGAAAATTCCTTGAGACCTGAGGAACACAAATAAGATATTTTACACTTATGTTAATGTTTATTTTAATCATATTAAATCATTTAAAACTTTAAAAATTCATTTGAAGCTTCAATTAATTTCAGAAAATTCCAGAAAATTCATTTTTAAAATCCAGGCTTTAAAAATCTCAGAAAAACAGGATGTTACAGTGTGGTATTATGTGTGCGTACATATATAAATACGTTCTTGTTGTACTTATTATAAAAAAAGAAAAAGAAGGAAGGAAAAAAAGAGCAATTATGCATCTAAAGCATGAGGATCCATACAAACCCTACCAGTATGATCGAATTATCAAAATTTAGTTATGGAATTCTTGGCATAAGTTTTGGCCAAACTTCGACAATAAAATGAACTAAGGACACAATGAAAAGGAACCCTAAGGACACAATGAAAAGGAACCTTAGCAACGTTTGGTAACACATTGGCAACAATCCAAATGGATGCCAAATTTTATTGAAGTTACCAAACTTCAGTATTTTGGCATGCGTAGGTTTAGAACCAAACAGCCTCGAGATCCTCAATGGTTTATGTGAAATTCGGCTTTACCGACCTGAATCGAATGTTGTTGAATTGTGCAATTTTCTGCTATTGCCCGAATTTCGCCAAATTTCGTCATAAATTTGGAACAAGGCTCCGTTTTGCCCTGCTCTCCCCTCCAATCTCATGACAAGCAGGTCTTAAGGCTATGTTTGAAACGCAATGATTTTTCCAGATTAAAACTAGACTATTTTACATGAAATTCCTACGCTAAAAAGAGGCCACGAATTGTTTCGACAAACTCCGCGTGTCTAGCCAAGGTTTTTTTTAGCACATTTATCTAGGAGCAAAACTTTCTAACCGTAGCACCACTACCGCCTACTCCTAAATTTGACTAAAATTCGTCACAGCTAGCAGAATGTTCAACCATACAGCATGCACCTAACCAAGGCATGCGTACCACCAAAACGAGCAGTAGCCATCCATGCCTGGTGCACTCCAGTCGCTGTGCACACTGCCCGCTAAGCCATCGGACCAAACCAACGCCCATCTGATCGACGAGCTAGCTTGCTGGATCCACGTGGTTCGGATAAGATCGTGAGACAAAAATTTTTACTTTTTAATCCAAATTTTGAAAGTTTCTTACATATAAACCTCTGGGAAAAAGATTTTCAAAAATGGACCCCTCCCACGGCGCCAAAACATATGGCACCAAGGGTATATAGCACGGCGCCATGATATTTGGCGCCGCTCTATACCACGTAGGAGCCAGCGTGGCGTAGCACGGCGCCAAAGGCAATAACGCCGTGCTATGCAACAACGACGCTAAAGGACGTGGCGCCATTATCTGGTACTTAACCCCAAGCACGCCCCCCCTCGGCCCCCCACGCCCTCATTCCCTTCTTCAGCCCGAGTAAACACAGCTCCGCCCTCCCCCCCACTCTCTCCCCTCCAAATTCACGCTAATCCGTTGTTTTTTCTCACGATTTTGCTTCCAAACCGACCAAGAAAGGTAAACTCCCTCCCCTCTCTTGATTTTTGGCAATAGATATGTTGTGTTTGAGGTACATTTCGTGGGTGTAAGATTTGAAACCCTAGATAAAATTAGTTTGATTTGGGTCGGTTTTAGATTGGATTAGCGTTGAGTATGCGTAATATAAGAATAGTTATAGGTGTAGATTCGTTTTTATGGTTTGATTTAGGGTTTGATTTGGGTAACAATGATAGATTCTCGTTTGTAGTTGTCTTATTAATTTTACGTTTTAGCTTGTGATGGGCTTCACCCGTGTGCCACCTCCACCCAGTGTTGCCATGCTGATGTGTTTTTGCGGCCATCCTTGCAAGGTCGAGAGGTCGGACGAACCGGAGACATAGACAGAAGTATTGGATGTGCGGCAACTGGAAGTTTGATCCACCACGTGGCGCTGTCGTCCTCGGCAAGTTGGTATGTTGTATTGTCGATTCATCGATTTGGTATTAATCATGTTGGTTTAACGAATGCGTACATCTACAGGAGCCTCCACCGCTTTGTGATTTTGAGCAGTGGATCAACACCGAGATCGCTGAGGATGACAAGAAGTATCTTAATGCCGCGAAGAAGTAGGATAAAGAAAGAAAGGATAGGTGGGAAAGGGAGATGAAATAGGAGGAGGCCACGAGGGAGCACTGCGAGGAGGAGGGTAGGAGGGCCGTGGCAAGGCTCAAGGGTGAAAGGAAGAAAAAGATAGAGAGAGCGTGACGTGTCAAGACAGCCCTTAAGGAGTACCCTGATGCTTAGGGAAGAGGAAGTGGCCTCGATGTACTCAGTAGGTTATTGATATGTATGTTTGATGCGGACGTATATGTATGTTTTGAGAATTTATGAACTATGCAGCTGGGGTTCACGCAGCAACATGTGGGATTATACGAGCTTGCTATGTTCACGACCTCCTCGTTGCCCCTCTCGCGTTGCATCTGTTGGCGGAGGTCATTGAGAATCTCGATTCGCTCCTCCAACTCAAATATTCGGTACCATAATGTATTCACGTAGTTGGCAATATACAGTTGATGAGGAGGGTCGATCCAGCGGGAGAAGTCGTATTGCGCCATCTGCGGGAAAGAACGATTAACAAGGAGGCTCTATAAGCAGTAATAAAAATTGTACTATTAGCAATTTCTACCCCAGACTGTGGGTATCGGAAGAAACATCGTCCGCCATCGACTGGGCCATCCAAGACCTGCACGGCCGCGTCCTCATTGTGTCTGCATTTTTGCCATGCGGGTTGAGCACCCCGGTTTGGCATCAAACGGTAGTTTGGACCGAAGTTATCCCTCCTTTCCAAGGGAAGGTCTTCCTTCGGTGACCTATATCCGACTGGCCCCTCAACTTCCGACATGATATGTTTCACAACAAAAGAGAAGATGCTTCTTTGTTCGACTTACAGGTTTCGCTAGCTACAATGTTATGGCACCCCAACTGTGCTATTTATATCAAACAAGATTACTTATTGTAGCTACCACATGACAAAAGAGGGCAGGTTTGTGTAGCGACATGACAAAAAAGGTCAGCTTTGCGCGGTGACATGATAAAAGAGGGCAGCTTTGTGCAGTGACATGACAAAAGAGGGTAGCTCTGCGCACAGATATGACAAAAGAGAGCAGCTCTGCGCACAGATATGACAAAAGATGGCTGCTTTACGCAGAGACATGACAAAAGAGTGCAGGTTTGTGCAGTGACATGACAAAAGAGGTCAACTTTGTGCAGTGACATGACAAAAGAGGGCTCCTCCGCCCAGAGATATGAGAACAGAGGGCTGCTCCGCCCAGAGATATGACAACAGAGGGCTGCTCTGCACGAAGATATGACAAAAGAGGGCTGCTTTCCGTAGAGAAATACGCACATAGGTGAACCATAGCATACACCTTTCAGCATAAAGCCAAATACCTGTACCTGCCATCAATTCAAGATAAAAAAGTTCTTTGTTTTGAAAAAACTCAGAATATACCACAACAAAGATTGACTCCATCATGTTCCATTAGTAGGAATTGTTTTTTGCAGCTCGGCGCCATAACAAGTGGCGCCATGTATGCATATCACGGCGCCATAACATGTGACGCCGTACATACATAGAACAGCGCCACATGTTATGGCGTCGTGCTATACATACATGGCGCCACATGTTATGGCGCCGAGCTGCCTGACCCTGCAAAAAAAAACAGATGACTGCTATCTTTTCTGAAACACATGCACATACACAGATATTCACATATACACATACAAAAATAGCTGAACACCATCACATATATCTAAAAACATGCAATAACATGAACGTTGCACGTAGAACATCACATATGTCTCGAAACGCTCAATAACATAAACATCAAATAACTGTCAACAAGTATCAAAACATCATATAAGTCTCAGCGTACAAAATAGAGTCAATCTCACTGCCTCTTAGCCTTTCCCTTGCCCTTGGCTAGAGCATCAGTCCCCGGAGTATACGTGCGTGGGGGACGAGTCGAACGACGAGGCCGCTGCAAAGCCTGAGTGGATGGTGCGTCGAGCATCTACGACACCCCGATCTCGTCGTGGGTAGGAGCCTCCTCGGCGTCCTCGTGCTCCTCCACGGTGTCATGCTGCTCCACCTCCTCCTCATTGTGGCCGTCGTCTTCGGCACCGACGTCTCAACTGAAAGTCGGAGTCGAAGTGTGTGACGAGCTCCTCGTGGACGCTCGCCTGGTACGATGTAACGACGAGCCTACAGCTATGGAGGCCCCCGGTATTCTCACGTCTACCGACGAGCGTACGCAGCAACCTAAACGACCTGCTGTCTGAGTGAGGCGATGTTTAAGTCTCTGCAAGTAATGATATGTTAGAATAGTACACAAGCTTAATGGATAACTTAACGAATAATCTTCGTACGGTTAATGCGGCCCTCAGGCCGGTCTCGGTGTCCGGTCCGCCAACTGGGTAGCGGAGCGCCTCATCGATTTCGGCGACCGATGTTCGAACCATTTTTCCCTAAAGAAATAAGGAAACAATGTAAGTTCGAGATAAACGTATAGAACTGAAGTATTACAAATATCATCATTTACATACCACGCGATCGATAACCAGAGCGACCTCGACCACTCTGCCCTCCCTAGCCCGCCTGTCATAAGCAGTGTCCTCGTCCTCGGACGAAGCGAGGTCCGCGTAGTCGACATCTGTCCACTCTCCACGTAGCATGTAGCGGGTGGCACTGTGGTACCAGGACAAGTACTGCCGGTAGCTAGCGTTGGTGTGGGGGGTGGTGTCCTGCTCGCAGTTGTCCTCCATCTTCCTCCACCACTGCACATACTCTCGGTGGTGGGTAGCGAAGTCTGTAATCTTTCTTTGGCGAACCCTGTCGAACCTGTACATGTTAAATAGATATTATAGTAAGAACCAATAGAACTAGAAATGAAACAAAAATTGTAACTTACTTGTCCAACTCGATGGAAGTCGACTTGTGCTGGGGGGTGGAACTGCATCAAGCCAAACTGGCGCGCCACTCTATGAGGGAGGTGAAACATGACCCTTCTGAATTATGATACTAGCCCCAGGCCTAGGTATGTCCCTCTGCGTTTGCCCTCCATCCGCTGCAGCCATATGTGCGTTGCTTAGGTCATTGTAATCGGATACCAGCGGATCACGACCAGGAAACATTCTTCTCAATAGCTCAATTTCGCTGGACATCAAACCTGGGACCAGCCTGTTGTGAGACCCGGAGTAGAAACTCCTAGACCCCCTGTGTATTACTGTACTAGTCCCAGAGATCAATGCTAGTACACACAGTTCAAACAGAAAAGATGATACATTGCCAACAACGCTTTATTACAATAGTAACTGAAGTTTTACAAAGGCCATTGCCTTACTAAGGTTCACAGAACCTCAAGCAAAAAAAAATAAACACAGCGGAAGCAAATGAAGATAAACAGTCGACCCATCAATCTGCCACAGGCAATTGACTGGGAAAACGAATCCTAGGCATCCGAGAATAATCCACCGCATCCACATTCGGCGCAGAAGTCATACTCTCCAGCTTGATCTTCTTCATTCTCTGCTTTTATATTTATAGAGCAACAGGTGAGTACAGAAATGTACTCCGCAAGTCTTGGGAAAAATGCAAGGATGTAAGGCTTCACAAAGGAAGGCTATATGGTTTATTTGCAAAAATCAGCATTTTATTTCAAATCTACATAATTACTTTGAAAGCCATTTTGTAAACAACTTGTTTTTAATAATCGAAATTGGATAAGTACTTTAGTGAAGGTTAAACTACCAACACTAATACCTCAAACCATCACAGCCAATTTTCATAACCTCAGGTTACACCTCCTGATCTGAACATCACGAGAGTTATACTACTCCCGAGTTTTTCTCCAATTCATTTTGTTTTGAAATCAAAACCAAAACTTCTACCATGTGAATGCATTCCTTGCTCGCCCTTGACCGTGGGCACGGCTATTCGAATAGTTTTTACTCTGCAGAGGTCGTACACTTTACCCACAAGAGATAAATTATCTTAATAGTCAACACGCTTCCTTTGGCATGAGACCCAGATAAATTATCACAAAGCCTTTCGCCTACTCCAAAGATAGTTTAAATACCACCCGCTAAGGTTTCACCACAACTCGAATCCACGAGTTGGAGCCCCCTCTTGCGCCATGTGAGTACAGTAAACCCTGTCCCTCACTATGAGTAACCAGTACACCCTAGCACCCAATACACCACTGGTGATATCTAAGCTAAACTTTTATAGGTTAGTTAGCTAGGTCGTACCCATATAGACTTGTGGTTGTACTGTTTTGCTCAGTTTGGACAAACACAAGCGCCGGTCCTTAATCGACTGGGTGGCTCATTCACAAACCCAACAATTCTCGTGCTAACTGCACGACCAAACCTTCCATCCACCCTTGTCAACTTTTCCCTTTGAATTTCATTTTTATTTTCAAATTAACAGTGGTAACATCCATTACCACTTTTCAAACAAAATATTTAACAATGGTAACATCCATTACCAATGTTCAAACAAATCATTCATCAAAACATTTGATAAACATGCTACTCATTTGAACATTATTACATTGATTTGCTACGCTAAGCATTTACTAGTATTTTAAACATTCAACCAATATAATGCTAACTCATTATTGAGTCAAAGGGATATCCTAAGTTGACAATGGTACAATGTGAACAATTTTCAATGGAAGGTATAACAAATTGGGTCTTTAACTAAATTTTCTAAATCAAACTATCACTTGATATAACATAAGCATGCATTAATTTAAAATAACTACCTAAACATTTTTCCAAATCATTTGAGCAAGTTGATCAAAAGAAACTTGCAAAACATGGGAGCAAAATGTTCAAAGGAGACTTGCCTTCTGGTGCTGGGTTGAAATCTTCACAACTTGATCTTGATGTTGCTCGGACAAATCGGTCTCTACACGTAAATCGAGAAATCCAAATAAATAAAATAAAATAAAAATTCAAAAATTGAAAATAAATATGCCAATTGAAAGGTTGAAATTTTAGATGAATTTAGAAATTTGAATGGACCAATTTGGAGCTAAAATGAAAAAGATATGGCTATTTGAAATTTTCAGATTTGATTAAATCTATAAATTCGGAAATTACCGACAGGTGGGGTCCACTGGTCAGCGAGTTCATTTAAAATGAGTCTCTGACGTATGGGACCCACGGGTGCAGAGAGGTGGTCGCTGACGGTGGGACCTGTGTCGCCGCGGATAAAACGGAGAAACTCAACCTCGCCACATGAGCGGGCTCGAACGCGCGCCGAGGGAGTGGGAGGGGAAGAGAGCGGCGCTAGCCAAGTGAGCGGGGAGGCACTGCCTACCCCATAAGGGTAGGTAATCCCCTTAAGGTTTGTCTACGGGGAGGCCGGCGGAGCAACGTGGCGCGCACGTGGCTCTGACGTGGCAGACTGACGCGGCGGCTTGCGCGGCTGTCGGTGGAGGTGGATCGGACGGCCATGGGCTTGACGCGCGGCGCGATCTCAAGCGTCGGCTCAGATCCGGATGGACGGCAGAGATAAGGCGGTGGAGACGCGGGCAACCGGCGGATGGGCGCCGCGTGGCGCGGCTCTCCGCGCGAGGCGTCGCGCGGACGCGAACGCCGCCGCGCTGGCGCGGGCGCGCGGCGGGGGCCGAGGCGGGGCGAGGTGGACGGCCGAGATGGAAACACGTCGGCGCAGATCCGGGCCGCCGTTGAACGGGCGGTGGGGATGACGCGTGCGGAGGCGGAGTCCGAGCGATCGGCGACGTGGCCCAGCAGCGTCAAGGCAGCCGGACGCGACGCGCGGCGCGGGCGCGACTTCGACGCACGTGGACCGAGGAGCGGTGACCGCGGCGCGCGCGCCGCGCGCGGACCGAGGGGCGGCGCGAGACGTTCGGCGCGGCGGAGGCTTACCGGCGGCGGCGACGGCTTCGTCGGCGGCGCTGAAACGGCGGCGACTACGGCTATGAACGCACGCGAAGCGGGAGAGAGAGAGGTTGCGAAGGAGAGAGAGAGCGGCGTGGCTTGTTTTATGCACGGCGGAGGAAGAAACGGACGCCGCCCCGCCGGCGTTAATGGCGGCGATTACCGACGCCAGCGGCGAAACGGGCGTCTCTTCGCGAGGGAACGGTGGCGTTTAATGGCGCAACGCGACGGGTCTCTCCCGACGCGTTAACGCGCGGCGGCGGTCGGGAGACGGAGAGGCGAGCCGGGTGGCGGCTTCAATGGTGGCCACGCGGGAGAACGTTCGAGGACGAAACGTCGGGGCGACGGTTCGACAGTGGGACCACCGCGGTGAGTCCACGCAAACCGCCTCGACAGTGGGGCCCGCTTGTCGGCGCAAATCAAAAAAGAACTCAACCTCGCGCGAGCGGGCTCGAACGCGCCGAGGAGCGGGAGAGGAGAGAGCGGCGGTGGTAACGATCGGGCGGGAGGCTCACCTACCCAATAAGGGCGGTTTACCCTTTTGAGTATTAGCCGCGAGTGGTCGGTCACATCGGATGCGCGACAAGTGGCGCGCGAGAGGAAAGGAGGCGGGATGAGGCACGAAGGCGGGGATCGGTTCGGGCGGGAAGAAGAGCTCGGATGCTTGACAAGTGTCACCCGAGGAGATTTTGATATTTAAATCTTTTATATATTTCAAATCAGTAGGAGACTTTAAAATACTCGAGAAAAATACCAAATAAATTCCAAAAATTCCAGAAAAATTCACATAATTCATCGATAATGTTTTAAACATATTAAAAATATTTCCAACTTATTTTGATATTAAATTTTCTTTTCAACGAAACTTTAAATTCTGAAAATTCCGATAATTGGAAATAATTAATTTAAAATTATTTCTTCAAAATAAAAGCAAAAATTGGGATGTTACAAACCTACCCCACTTAGAAGGAATCTCAACCCTAGATTCTAAGAACTCGAGAATTAGATCAGAAACTCGTCAAGATCCTCTTCGTTCCCAAGTTGCTTCGATTACGGGCGGTTGCTCCATTGCACTTTGCGAATTTGATGGTCTTGTTTCTTGTGCGCGTTCGCCTCTTCTAAAATCTTGATAGGAAATTCGCAGATGCGTCAAGTCTTCCTTTAAATCAACATCCTCAAAAGGTATCAACTCCTCTGGTACTCTCAAACACTTTTTCAATCGTGATACATGAAATACATCATGTACATCCGACAAGCGAGGAGGAAGTTCTAGCCGATAAGCGACTTCACCTCTTCTTGCTATAACTAGAAATGGTCCAATATACCTTGGGGCAAGCTTACCATGACTTTGAATCGACGCATCCCTTTCATAGGTGACACTTTCAGGATACACATGATCGCTGGCGTAAATTCCAACATTCTTCGACGATTATCAGCATAACTCTTTTGTCTGGTCTGTGTTGTTTTCAATCGGTCTCGGATTAAGCGAACTTGATCTTCTGCTAATTTCAAGATATCCGGTCCGAATACTTGACTCTCTCCGGTCTCTGACCAATATAACGACGTTCTACATTTTCTGCCATACAAGGCTTCAAACGGAGACATCTTCGACTAGATTGATAACTATTATTATATGAGAATTCCGCATAGGCAAACTTTGATCCCAGTGGCTTTATTGGCTAAAGCACATGCTCTCGAAGATATCTTCCAATATCTGATTTACCCATTCTGTCTGACCATCTGTTTGAGGATGATAAGCAGTACTGAAATTTAAATTGGTGCCCAAAACTTCATGAAGATTCTGCCAAAATCTTGAGGTAAATTGTGTTCCTCTATCTGACACGATCCTCTTTGGAACTCCATGCAAACACACAATTTTTGACATGTAAAGCTCTGCCAATCTATCTCCCGAATATGTAGTCTTCACTGGTATGAAATGAGCGACTTTTGTTAAACGGTCAACTATAACCCAAATTGAGTCATAACCTAACTTGGTTCTTGGTAGTCCTGTTATGAAATCCATTCCAATTTCCTCCCATTTTCATTCGTATATGCAGAGGTTGCAAAAGACCAGTGAGTCTTTGATGCTCTGCTTAACTCTTTGACATATGTCACACAAGGCTACATATTCTGCAATTTCCCTTTTCATACTGCTCCACCAAGAACTTTCCTTTAAATCTGATACATTTTTGTACTTCCAGATGAATTGAATATCTGATTCATGAGCTTCTTTTAAGATTAAATCTTTTATTTCCTTTTTCTGGGTACTAGTATTCTCTTTCCAAACCAAAGAGTCCCTTCTTCATCTTCTGAAAATCCAGGCGCTTTACCTTTCTTCATATTCTCTTTAATTTCTTTAACATATTCATCCTCTCGTTGGGCTGCCTTGATCTGATCTTCCAAGGTAGGATGAATCTTCAATGCGCATGAATACCTTCTTTAACTATTTCCAAATTTAATCGTTGAAATTCTTCATGGAGGGTTAACTGCTTATCTGGAATTGACAGATTATTTATATGACTCTTTCGACTCAAAGCATCGGCTACTACATTAGCTTTTCCTGGATGATAGTGTATTCCCACATCATAATCCTTTATCAATTCGAGCCATCTTCTTTGTCTCATATTAAGGTCAGGCTGGGTGAATATATACTTTAAACTTTTATGATCTGTATATATCTCACACCGATTACTGATTAAGTAATGCCTCCATAACTTTAGAGCATGCACAACAGCGGCTAGTTCTAAATCATGAGTGGGATAATTTTCTTCATGCGGTCTTA
Source organism: Melocanna baccifera (assembly GCA_036346265.1). NCBI lineage: Eukaryota > Viridiplantae > Streptophyta > Magnoliopsida > Poales > Poaceae > Melocanna > Melocanna baccifera. Next base: position 11,646,070 of record CM070689.1, on the reverse strand, counting down.
ACTGCCTTGATGCATAAGCTACCACCCTTCCTTCTTGCATTAGTACACAACCAAGACCTTGTTTTGAAGCATCACAAAATATCTCAAAATCTTTTCGAATATCGGGTAACCGCAGAACCGGTGCTGAAGTTAACCTTTTCTTTAACTCTTGAAAACTATCCTCACAGGATTTACTCCATTCAAATTTCTTCTCCTTCTTTAACAGCTGGGTTAAAGGTCTGGCAATCTTGGAAAAGCCTTCAATAAATCGACGATAGTAACCGCTAATCCCGAAAACTTGGATCTCGTAATCGCCTTGGGTGGAGTCCAATTTAATACATCCTTAACTTTTCCAGATCTACTGATACTCCTTCTGCTGAGATCACATGTCCCAAAAACTCAATTTCTTTTAACCAAAATGCACATTTGCTAAATTTGGCATATAAGCGGTGTTCACGAGTCTTTGCAACACTATCCTTAGATGACCTTCATGTTCTTTATTATTCTTGAATAGATAAGAATGTCATCTATGAAAACAACAACAAACTTATCTAAATAATCCATGAAGACTTTATTCATCAAGTTCATGAAGTATGCGGTGCATTTGTCGGACCAAAAGACATCACCGTATACTCATATAATCCATATCTTGTGGCGAAGGTCGTCTTTGGTATATCTTCGTGTCTAATCTTCAATCGATGATATCCTCGACCAAGATCAATCTTGGAAAAGACACTTGATCCTATGAGTTGGTCAAACAAATCATCGATCCGAGGTAAGGGATACTTATTCTTTATAGTGACTTCATTTAAAGCTCGATAATCAACGCACATCCGTTGACTACCATCCTTCTTCTTTACTAGAAGCACCGGGCTCCCAAGGCGAAGAACTTGGTCCGATGAATCCTTTCTCATACAATTCTTGGATCGCCTCTTGACTTCGCTAAATCATCGGTGACATCCGATAGGGTCTCTTTGATATTGAGCTGCACGGGCACGGTTTATAACAAATTCAACTTCTCGATCGGTGGTAATCTGGCAAATCTTCGAAATACATCGAGGTATTCGCGACTATTGTCACATCTTCTAAGCTTTTTCCTTTTAGATGGTTAACATATCGCCCTTCCCGGAATGCATAACGGACTCATGTCTTATCCGAATTCCATCGAATTGGTAAGAATAATAGCACGATTGGCACAATCGATCTGCCCTTTATACTTGGTCAACCAATCCATACCAAGTATTATATCTAGGCCATCGGAGTCTATTATAATAAGGTTCGCTAGGAACTTTACTCCGCTTATAATTATGGTTGCACTAGGGCTAACCAAATTAGTCCTCAATTCTTTTCGTGAGATTGACTATCATAAGGTCCTTTAGCAAACAAATTTTCCAATTATTCTTTTCAACAAAAGCCTTTGTTACGAAAGAATGTGTAGCTCCAGAATCAAATAATATAATTGCTGGTACTGAGTTCACTAGAAACTTACCCAGAACTACGTCTGGTGCATCTTCCGCTGCCTCTGCGGTAACATGGTTGATACGCCCTCGATTAATGTTTTGTGGAGTCTTGGGAGTTTGAGAGCTTCCACGACCTTGACCATTGGTTGGAGCTCTTGCTGGTGTAGGGTCAAGATTGAAACGAACCGGGGTTACCGCTTGACGTTTCTGTGGACAGTTGCTGGCATAGTGTCCCATATTCTTGCAATTGTAGCATTGCACTCCTGCAGCTACATTTCTGTTTTGCTGCGGTTGGGCTGCATTTCCAGTTCTAAGAGCTTGAGGTAAAGGACGAGGTGCAGAAATCGGTGTCCTTATATGACCATGTACTGGAGGTCGGTTGTACTGTGGTGGCGTGAATCGTGAACTGCTCGCAGACTGCTGAGCTTGGAACTTCCTCTTCCGGGAGTTGAAGAGTTGGCGTTGAGCATCTTCTTGCAATAAAGCTTTATTCACTAGATGCTGAAAAGTAGGGTAGTCATTGGAGACTAATTGAACCTTGAGGTTGGGGTCTATCCCTCCCATGAACCTCCAAATCTTTACGGCATCAGTCGCCACATCTTCTGGGGCATATCTAGATAGCTGAATGAATTTGCTTAAATAAGCGGAAACGCTCAGGTTTCCCTGCTGCAGATGATGGAACTCCTTCCTCTTCATTTCCATAATACTCATAGGAATATGAGCATTACGGAAGGCTTCCAAAAATTCGCCCAACCAATGTTCAGGCATCCCGGTGTGCAAAGCAAAGAATTGTCCCACCAATTGGCGGAACTCCTTGGAGTTGATGAGCAGCGTACATAACCTTCTCATGTTCAGCACATTGAGCTAGATTCAGCTTCCTTTCCACTTCCTTGATCCAATCATCCGCCTCCAACGGATCGGCGAGATCTGCGAAGGTCGGAGGTCGGGTCCTCATGAATTCCCGAGCTTAGACTGCGGTGGGTGAATAGGTACTTGCTGAGCTTGATTGACTTGATTTTGGGCCAAAGCCCAAGAAGTTGAAGTTGCATGGCCATCATTTGTTCCATGTTGGGAACTTGGGTGGCGGAGGTGGAATTGGGGCTTCATTGTTGTTGGGCGCTGGTTGTTGTTGATGTTGCTTCTCGTGTTCACCATCCAAGCTCCATCAAGAAAAGTACAAAAGAGGAAAAGCATAGATGAGAGACGGGCAATTTATCATCCCAAAACAACACACAAGATTAACACAACAGATTGAGAAAACTCGACTTTTGAAATTCAAATTAACTTTTGAAAATGGCTGTACCACAAATGCACAAGGCTCGGTACAATCCATTTTATTACATCATAACATTATAAAAGCGTTCTAGTATCGATAAATAATCAAGAAGGGTAGTCTATCTACATCTAATTGTCCTCAACGATGATACGCTCCTCTGGCTCCTCCTCGGGATCCTCCTCTGAGTCCGACGAGTGACTCTGCCCACAACCACGCAGCTTGTTCGGCGAACGCGACCGTGACCGGCTCTGGCTGAAAGTAGGTGATCTGGAACGGAAGCGCTGGCGTCCTCGGCTGGATCCGCCGATGTCGAGGTCGGGTAGCGGACTGGGGCGTCGCACACTCTTCCTTGCCGTGAGCCTAGTGCGAGGTCTTGAGAGTCGGACCGAGCGACGCAACAGAGCCGGTGGAGTCGGTGTAGTGGTGGCAGCTCAAGACGCTCCACCTCTCGCTCAGCACTGCGATTCGTCCTCGCATCTGGCGTCGGCGTGGGTGGCCTCACTCTGGCAGCCGTGCTCGGAGAGTGTCGGAGTGGTCGTAGCTCGACGCCGAAGCATCCGAGAAGTCCTATCTCTGCCGAGCTCGGCGTAAGTCGCGGACGATGCTTGGGTGAATCGCACTGATGAGACAAGCGTGGGTCGCCCACCACGATCCGAAAGCCTCGGGGTGGGTCTGCCCCGCTCGGTAGTCGGAAAGAAGCGTATGGCGATCGTCGTAACTCCTCCTTGTGCCTCTGCACAACTCGCTATCGCCATCTTGGCCGCATCTGGATAGCGTCCGTCTGGTCCGAGGGTGCTCAATCCTGCAGATTGACGGGTCAAGCTGCCCATCCGAGCATAGATGAATACCTCCATGATCCATGAATCCATAGTCATCACTCTAGTGTTCCGCCCTCTGAAAATGGGTGTTGATTATATTTCGATGCTGCATTAATCGTCGTGAAGAGTCGCAAAGCTCCTCACTCTCGCCATGAGAATGGTGATCCCATGGGGTGAAGACGACGAAGAACCCGCCATCTATAAGTTTGAAAATAAGGAGAGATCAAGAAAGATTTTTAAATAGTGAGAGTAGGACAAGAACAAGATACTAAGTAAGAAAAGAGTAGAAGCAAAAGAAACTTATATTTTTGTACATAAATTTTTATTAAATATAAATCCTTAAAGCTTACCAAAACCTAGGGCTCGTCCTCTGACCAAGATGGCTCGATACCATACAGTGAGACCCGAGTAGAAACTCCTAAACCCCACAGTGTATTCTTGTACTAGTCCTGAGATCAATGCTAGTACACACAGTTCAAACAGAAAAGATGATACATTGCCAACAACGCTTTATTACAATAGTAATCAAGTTTTACAAAGGCCATTGCCTTACTAAGGTTCACGAACCTCAAGCAAAAAAATAAACACAGTGAAGCAAATGAAGATAAACAGTCGACCCATCAATCTGCCACAGGCAATTGACTGGGAAAACGAATCCTAGGCATCCGAGAATAATCCACCGCATCCACATTCGGCGCAGAAGTCATACTCTCCAGCTTGATCTTCTTCATTCTCTGCTTTTATATTTATAGAGCAACAGGTGAGTACAGAAATGTACTCCGCAAGTCTTGGGAAAAATGCAAGGATGTAAGGCTTCACAAAGGAAGGCTATATGGTTTATTTGCAAAAATCAGCATTTTATTTCAAATCTACATAATTACTTTGAAAGCCATTTTGTAAACAACTTGTTTTTAATAATCGAAATTGGATAAGTACTTTAGTGAAGGTTAAACTACCAACACTAATACCTCAGACCATCACAGCCAATTTTCATAACCTCAGGTTACACCTCCTGATCTGAACATCACGAGAGTTATACTACTCCCGAGTTTTTCTCCAATTCATTTTGTTTTGAAATCAAAACCAAAACTTCTACCATGTGAATGCATTCCTTGCTCGCCCTTGACCGTGGGCACGGCTATTCGAATAGTTTTTACTCTGCAGAGGTCGTACACTTTACCCACAAGAGATAAATTATCTTAATAGTCAACACGCTTCCTTTGGCATGAGACCCAGATAAATTATCACAAAGCCTTTCGCCTACTCCAGTATAGTTTAAATACCACCCGCTAAGGTTTCACCACAACTCGAATCCACGAGTTGGAGCCCCCTCTTGCGCCATGTGAGTACAGTAAACCCTGTCCCTCACTATGAGTAACCAGTACACCCTAGCACCCAATACACCACTGGTGATATCTAAGCTAAACTTTTATAGGTTAGTTAGCTAGGTCGTACCCATATAGACTTGTGGTTGTACTGTTTTGCTCAGTTTGGACAAACACAAGCATCGGTCCTTAATCGACCAGGGTGGCTCATTCACAAACCCAACAATTCTCGTGCTAACTACACCAGCCAAACCTTCCATCCACCCTTGTCAACTTTTCCCTTTGAATTTCATTTTTATTTTCAAATTAACAGTGGTAACATCCATTACCACTTTTCAAACAAAATATTTAACAATGGTAACATCCATTACCAATGTTCAAACAAATCATTCATCAAAACATTTGATAAACATGCTACTCATTTGAACATTATTACATTGATTTGCTACGCTAAGCATTTACTAGTATTTTAAACATTCAACCAATATAATGCTAACTCATTATTGAGTCAAAGGGATATCCTAAGTTGACAATGGTACAATGTGAACAATTTTCAATGGAAGGTATAACAAATTGGGTCTTTAACTAAATTTTCTAAATCAAACTATCACTTGATATAACATAAGCATGCATTAATTTAAAATAACTACCTAAACATTTTTCCAAATCATTTGAGCAAGTTGATCAAAAGAAACTTGCAAAACATGGGAGCAAAATGTTCAAAGGAGACTTGCCTTCTGGTGCTGGGTTGAAATCTTCCTGAACTTGATCTTGATGTTGCTCGGACAAATCGGTCTCTACACGTAAATCGAGAAATCCAAATAAATAAAATAAAAATAAAAATTCAAAAATTGAAAATAAATATGCCAATTGAAAGGTTGAAATTTTAGATGAATTTAGAAATTTGAATGGACCAATTTGGAGCTAAAATGAAAAAGATATGGCTATTTGAAATTTTCAGATTTGATTAAATCTATAAATTCGGAAATTACCGACAGGTGGGGTCCACTGGTCAGCGAGTTCATTTAAAATGAGTCTCTGACGTATGGGACCCACGGGTGCAGAGAGGTGGTCGCTGACGGGTGGGACCAGTGTCGCCGCGGATAAAACGGAGAAACTCAACCTCGCCGCGGGCGGGCTCGAACGCGCGCAGGAGTGGGAGGGAAGAGAGCGGCGCTAGCCAAGTGAGCGGGAGGCACCGCCACCCCATAAGGGTAGGTAATCCCCTTAAGGTTTGTCTACGGGGAGGCCGGCGGAGCAACGTGGCGCGCACGTGGCTCTGACGTGGCAGACTGACGCGGCGGCTTGCGCGGCTGTCGGTGGAGGTGGATCGGACGGCCATGGGCTTGACGCGCGCGCGATCTCAGCGTCGCTCGATCCGGATGGACGGCAGAGATAAGGCGGTGGAGACGCGGCAACCGGCGGATGGGCGCCGCGTGGCGCGGCTTCTCGCGCGGCGGCGCCGCGACGACGCGAACGCTTCGCGCGGGCGCGACGCGGCGGGGGGCGAGGCGGGGCGAGGTGGACGGCCGAATGGAAACACGTGCGCGTATCCGGCGCCGTTGAACGGGCGGTGGGGATGACGCGGTGCGGGGCGGAGTCCGAGCGATCGGCGACGCGGGGCCAGCGCCAAGGCGCGCGTCCGCGCCGCGCGACGCGAGCGGCGCGCGCGCGCGACTCGCACGCGACCGAGGAGCGGTGATCGCGGCGCTAGCGCCTTGCCGGGCGCCTTGACCGAGGGGCGGCGCGAGACGTTCGGTGCGGCGGAGGCTTACCGGCGGCGGCGACGGCTTCGCCGGCGACGCTGAAACGGCGGCGACTACGGCTATGAACGCACGCGAACGGAGAGAGAGAGAGTTGCGAAGGGAGAGAGCGGCGTGGCTTGTTTTATGCACGCGGAGGAAGAAACGGACGCACGTCCTCGCCGGCGTTAATGGCGGCGATTACCGACGCCAGCGGCGGAAACGCGCGTCTCTTCGCGGGAACGGTGGCGTTTAATGGCGCTGCAACGCGACGGTCTCTCCCGACGCGCGTGCGCGCGGCGGAGCGGTCGGGGAGACGGAGAGGCGAGCTGGGTGAGCGGCTTCAATGGTGGCCACGCGCGGACGAGAACGTTCGAGGACGAAACGTCGGGGACGACGGTTCGGCAGTGGGACCACCGGCGGTGAGTCCACGCAAACCGCCTCGACAGTGGGGCCGCTTGTCAGCGCAAATCCAAAAAAAAGAACTCAACCTCGCGCGCGGGAGCGGGCTCGAACGCCGCCGAGGAGCGGGAGAGGAGAGAGCGGCGGTGGTAACGATCGGGCGGGAGGCTCACCACCCAATAAGGGCGGTTTACCCTTTTGAGTATTAGCCGCGAGTGGTGGGTCACTATCGGATGCGCGACAAGTGGCGCAATGAGAGGAAAGGAGGGCGGGATGAGGCACCAAGGCGGGGATCGGTTCGGGCCGGGAAGAAGAGCTCGGATGCTTGACAAGTGTCACCGAGGAGATTTTGATATTTAAATCTTTTATATATTTCAGAAATCAGTAGGAGACTTTAAAATACTCAGAAAAATACCAAATAAATTCCAAAAATTCCAGAAAAATTCACATAATTCACTGATAATGTTTTAAACATATTAAAAATATTTCCAACTTATTTTGATATTAAATTTTCTTTTCAACAGAAACTTTAAATTCTGAAAATTCCAGATAATTGGAAATAATTAATTTAAAATTATTTCTTCAAAATAAAAAGCAAAAATTGGGATGTTACACCTGTCATCATCTGAGTCTACAGCCCTCGCATCCTCATAAGCAGCCTCGTCTCCCGCAAGCTCTACATCCACCCTGTTAGATGCTACACAAACTATGGGTTCCTCAAACACTGCCTCCTCGTTGAATCCACAACAGACCGGTCATCAACATCCTCAGAGTCAGCTTCTACCTGATTCAATGGAACCTCATATACTTGAGCCGAGGGTTCAACTTGCATCTCGACCTCTTCAAGACCCGGTGACCCAACCAACGGTGAGTCATTGCGATCGAATGCATCCCTAGGAGGTGATGGATCTCTCACCACCATGCGCACGAACAAGTCAGGTGCTCTGACCTCTGTGCCCAAAATGACGGCCACATAGTCATCCCATTCACCGTCTCTACAAATCGGAACCAATCTCTTTATACGCGGCCCCTTTGACGACCCAACATCAATCAATACTTCCATAACGACATCACCATGCTCATCTGTCCATCCCAGCCTCTCTTTCAAGCGACAAATGACCTCACCATACGACGGACTTGACCTAAATAGCAACGTGGTCTCTTCCATGCCCTCCAAATCAACACCTCCATTCTCACTTCTCTTCACAGTTTCACCATGGTGCAAAGTCACAATCTTATTCATCTATAATCAACAAACAAACATACCTCAGTCCAATCGGCCACGACAACAAAATGCTATTACTTTTAACGAAAATCAAACTCTATTTCTAAACCTATTTCTAAAATCATATCAAACCTTATCATACGTACAACATAAAATAAAACCCTATTTCTAAATCTATTTCTCAAATCATATCAAACCCTAAACCTAACATTTCAAGAAATGGACCCTAAAACCAAACCCTACTTCTAATTTCATATCAAACCATATCATATCTACACCCTAAAATCAAACCCTACCACATAGATTCATATCATATCAAATCAAACCCTAAAATCAAACATATATCATATTTCTAAACCTAGCACATGGATTCATCAATTTCATTCAAATCAAACCCTAAAAACGAATCTACACCCATAACTACTCTTATATTTCGCATATTCAACGCAAATCAAACCTAAAACCGAGCCAAATTCATCAAATTTCATCTAGGGTTTCAACTATTCCCCCACAAAATGTAGCTCAAATAAACAATATCTATTCGAAAAAATTTAGGGAGGGGAGGGAGTGAACCTTGCTTTGTCGATTTGGAACAAAAATCACGAGAAAAACCGAGCAAAATCAATGCATTTGGAGGAAGTGGAGGGGGCGGCGCGCTGTTTGGGGAAGAACAGAGAAAACAATGAGGGGGTGAGGGGGCCGGGCGGCCGAGCTCGGGTTGAAGTACCAGAGCACGGCGCCAGCTCCTTTAACGCCGTTTATGCATAGTACGGCGCCATGGCCTTTGGCGCCGTGCTATGCCACCGTGGAATCCTACGTGGCATCGCGCGGCGCCGAAGGCCATGGCGCCGTGATATGTACCCTCGGCGCCATGTGCTTTGGCGCCGTTCTGGGGGTCTATTTTTGCAAATCGTTTCTCCAGGGGTCTATTTGTAAGAAACTTTCGAATTTTGGACTAAAAAGCAAAAAAATTTCATCGTGAGACCGGCACCGGCTGGTAGACCTAAAATTTTTGCTTTTTAGTCCAAATTTTAAAAGTTTCTTACAAATAGACCTCTGAAAAAAAGATATCCAAAAATGGACCCCCCACACGGCGCCAAAACATATGGCGCCGAGGGTATATATCACGGCGGCATGACCTTTGGCGCCGTGTTATGCCACGGTGGCATAGCACGGCGCCAAAGGTAATGGCGCCGTCCTATATACCCTCGGCGCTAACAGTCGTGGCGCCGTGCTGTGGGACTTAAGCCTGAGTATGGTCCCCGCCCCACGCCTCATTCCCTTCTTCAGCCCGAGCAAACACAGCTCCGCCCCCCCCCCCCACGCTCTCCCCTCCAAATCCATGCTAATCCGTTGTTTTTTCTCGCGATTTTGCTTCCAAACCGACCAAGGAAGGTAAGCTCCCTCCCCTCCCTTGATTTTTGGCAATAGATATGTTGTGTTTGAGGTACATTTCATGGGTGGAAGATTTGAAACCCTAGATAAAATTAGTTCGATTTGGCTCGGTTTTAGGTTGGATTAGCGTTGAGTATGCGTAACATAAGAATAGTTGTAGGTGTAGATTCGTTTTTATGGTTTGATTTAGGGTTTGATTTGAGTAACAATGATAGATAATCGTTTGTAATTGTCTTATTAATTTTGCGTTTTAGGTTGTGATGGGTTTCACCCGTTTACCACCTCCACCCAGTGTTGCCGTGCCGATGTGTTTTTGCGGCGATCCTTGCAAGGTCGAGAGGTCGGACGAACCGGAGACATATAGGCAGAGGTACTGGATATGCGGCAGCTGGGAGTTTGATCCACCATGTGGCGCCGTCGTCCTCGGCAAGATGGTATGTTGTATTGTCGATTCATCGATTTGGTATTAATCCTGTTGGTTTAACGAATGCGTACATCTGCAGGAGCCTCCACCGCTTTGTGATTTTGAGCAGTGGATCGACACCGAGATCGCTGAGGATGACAAGAAGTAGCTTAACGTTGCCAAGAAGTGGGATGAAGAAAGAAAGGATAGGTGGAAAAGGGAGATGAAACAGGAGGAGGCCACGAGGGAGCACCGCGAGGAAGAGGGTAGGAGGGCTGCGGCAAAGCTCAAGGGTGAAAGGAAGAAAATGATAGAGAGAGCGCGACGTGTCAAGGCAGCCCTTAAGGAGTACCCTGATGCTCAGAGGAAGGGGAAGTGGCCTCGACGTACTCAGTAGGTTATTGATATGTATGTTTGATATGGATGTATATGTATGTTTTGAGAATTTATGAACTATGTATGTGGACCTATTTATGTTTTTAGAATCTGTGAAATATTTTATGATGTTGTGTCGTAATGCTATGTGTCACGCTTATTTATTTGACGAAATATCAATTGATGTTGTTCTACGTTATTGAGACTTGAATGTATATGTACATTGTATGTTGTATTGTATATTGAGACTTGATTTGCCCCGATTAGTTTTCTTTTAGGGTTTCCTGAATTTAGGGTATAGAATTCGTATGTATTTGTAAAGTTATATTTAGGAAAAAAATTAATTTTGGGTATATTAAATGATGTTTGAAAAATAAGAATTTTATGTAGAGCCCAGTTTACTGCTTATGTAATTTTGTTGTAATTACGAAAATTAAGAATTTTATTTGGTAGAGTATGAACGAATTTTGTGTGAAGTAATGAATAAGCTATTTGTGAATTTCGTACATTGCTGACCGTGAAAAATATGATCAACTGGCAATAACATTTTGCGATCATGTTATGTTATTTTATTGGAAGAAATTTAATGATATTGTTTTTGAGGACAACTGTGATAGGAATAATTGGACGAAAGGAAGGAAAGTGATATGGAACACGTGGAAAAAATGAATGCGAAAAGATGAGGAGATCTTATATTGATAGTTAAAATAAACTTCATCATGAACATGGGAATGGCACGACGCACATACCGAAAATATAGAAAGTACTACAAGCTTAATAACTCTCTCTAGTCCATATCATAGAGACTGTGTATACTGGTAGAAGGTACAACCATACATCTCATTGACTATATGCCAAACGAGCCTCGTGGCACCCACATGGAGTGTTGCTGAGGGGGTCGCCTCGGACGTGGCTAGTCGTCGTAGTAGTGGCACGCACATATGCAACTAGGGTTCATGCAGCAATATGTGGGATCATACGAGCTTCCTATGTTCACCACCTCCTTGTTGCCCCTCTCGCGTTGCATCTGTTGGCGGAGGTTATTGTTCTCCTCACTAAGAGTCTCGATTCGCTCCTCCAACTCAAATATTCGATCCCATAATGCATTCACATAAATGATAATGTACAGTTGATGAGGAGGGTCGATCCAGCGGGAGAAGTCGCATTTCGCCATCTGCAGGAAAGGACGGTAAACATGGAGACTCCATAAGCAATAACAAAATATGTACTACTAGCAATTTGTACCCCGGAGCGTGGGCATCGGAAGAAACGTTGCCCGCCATCCAAAGGGGCATCGATGACCTCCACGACCGCGTCCTCATTGTGTGTGCATTTCGGTCACGCTGGTTGAGCACGCCAGTTTGGCATCAAGCGGTATAGTGGACCGAAGTTGTCCCTCCTTTCTAAGGGAAGGTCTTCCTTCGGTGATCGATATCCGACTGGCCCCTCAGCTTCCGACATGGTATGTTTCACAATAAAAGAGAAGGTGCTTCTTTGTTGGATTTGCAGGGTTCTCTAGCTACAATGTTATGGCACCCTAACCGTGCTATTTATATCAAACGAGATAACTTACTGTAGTTACCACATGATAAAAGAGAGCAGGTTTGTGTAGCGACATGACAAAAGAGGTCAGCTTTGCGCAGTGACATGACGTATCGCAGTGTGTCTCCTGTGGGTCCTCAATGAAGGGATTTGCCCTACCCCTCCTGGTGCGACCAGGAATCTAATCCATGTCCATCTTGTACCTTGACTGCTTCCTGCTGCCCCTCTTGTGCCAACGTAACCCCTCGTCCGCTATGTACCTGGGACCCGTGTAAATTGGCCACTCACCTTCATCACGATATGGCTCGAACCGTGGGGCCCAGGTCCAGACCAAAGCAGCCACACTGAACACCGTCGGGACTTTGGTGTCAACATCGACATTCCGAGCCCTACATGCGGTCACCATGTGGGAGCATGGAAAATGGAACTTGTCGGGAACACCACACGTGCATGTGAATGACGTAATCATGACCTTATGCCTTCGGGCCTCTCAGAGCTCTCCATCCTCGATCGTCCCTCCACACTCAACAATCTCATACGTGCCCGTCACATGGTCAAAACACTCGTACTCCTGTTCATTGGCCTGCAGCTTCTCTTTCTCAAGGAAGCCATGAGGACGACGTGGCCAACGTGCATGTGTCCTCAACATGTTTGAGGCTTCTTGTGTAACACCCCAGGATCCACATCACCCTGGGATGCCACTAAACCACTCTACAGCTAGCCAACAATTTTAAGATAATTTATTCTGGCTACAAATTTCTAGACATGAAGCATTAAGCGGAAGCATAATCAACTAAGAAAATAAAGATAACGATAACAAGTTCAATATTTGAAACAACCTCTAGCAGACTAATCATTAGATCACAAGTTCGTCAGTATTAACTAAAACAATCATCCACGGATAGCTAGGCATTTGGCTAGAATTCCATCGACTTTATTACATCATGAATTTATGAACCAAGTGCATTATTGTGGTGCCGCTCTACCCATCCCATGAATGCTCACGAATCACCTGTAGGGGGGGAAAACAAGGGTCAGATAAAATCTCAGCAAGCAAACTGTTTAACAGGCTATTCAGACTACAAACAAATATACAACATCATTAAAGTATCCATTTGTCCACATCCACATTGTGCATCCACATTCATTATCAAGCTAATTAAACTACAATGATATTAAGCATCAATATCCATTTCCCACAATGACCACATTTATAGCCTCAATCATATTTACTACCAACAGTAATAAAACATTAGCATATAAATCTGGATTAACTACTTCATATCATTCACCACTACCACTACCAATGACCATAAAACATTAGCATGTTTTACCTCACCAACTTTATTATTTCTCGCGTCCACAACTGCTATCAACAATTACCACAAGAGAAAAGAATCTCATACCGCAATCACAACCCCAACCATACCACAAGGGATGAATCCCAAAACCACGACCACAACCACTTTCCTCATACCACAAGTGACTCCCATGAGCCAATTCCGCATCACATCTATAAAGTTGCAGTTGTTTGTAAAATAACTTCACCACAATATATTGCATAAGTATGCAAATGATCTTTCCACAATGCAATGCATATGCATGCTATGCTCCACTACACCTTTACCCAACAAGGTAAAAGTGTGCATCGTGCTACTGACAATGCATCGATGTCAGATCTGATCGGTCGGCTATAAGCGCGACATCCACAATGCAATGTTATGACATGTTATGAATGATATGATAATCACAAACCACAAGAAATTTAACCACGAAGGTCAACCACATATTCCACCATCGGTTCACTAAGATCAAAATCAATCGATCTATAGTGTATTCTACCACAAAGACCACAATACGACCACAAGTATTCATTAAAAATACTACCACTAAAGCCACAGTAATACCAACTTCAAGGGCATTAATATGATTCTCATGAATTTAACAATAAGAAAATATCATTATAACCACCACGCATTTACTTTCATATACCACAATTAGCTCATTAAGCAAATTACCACAATACTACCAAAACTCAACCAAACATGGCAATTGATTAATATCTTGCTACCACATTCTTCCTTAGAAAACATGTAATCATGGCATATCTTTTATCAAAACGAAAAAAATTTATGCATATTTTAAGTAGTAAGAATAATGGGTTAAACGGTAGCACATCCGCTACGTTTACTTGCCTCTACCGGCGAAGCGACGAGATCACGCTCGATCAGAAGCAAATCCGCCTGTCCAAAAAGGTACCTCTCAGCACAATACACAGCAATACAATCATGACTCTCAAAGAGAAGTATCGCCAAAACCCTAAACCCCACAACATCCTTCCCCGCGTAACGGTTCTACAATCTTCCCACTGCAGCGGCGCTGCTTAACATTTTTCTATCTTTAAAAATATAAAACTAATCACAGCAAAAGATATATATCTAGATTCCTCACTTAATTACCCACACTTTTCATGTAGATCACATATTTTTATTTTGTTCTTAGCATGGTGTATCTCAATGCCCTAAACAGAGATCATCCTCTGTTCTGACAGTAAGGACAGTCAGAATCAAACGCCTCCCAACAACAGAGTAGGGCTATAGAAATTCTGATTTTTTTACAGCAGCTATCTTACCAAATTCTCTACAACTTTCTCAATGGTGACCAAAAATATAAAATTCATCTTCTATCCCTAATTCCCCTCTGAACAGCGGTCTGTCCCCGTCTGCGCCCCTGACGGACAGCGATATTGGAGACCCTGGTACGACCAAATTACGCGGCCAAAAATTGTAAAAAAAAAAGACAGTAGATGCGTATCATCGTCCTCTACGTTTTTCCTTTTGGGGAGACTCTCGGGAAAAATCGTTTCAGGTGTCAAAACTGCAGGCACAGTAACATCGCACGATTCAATCTACAGACAGCAAGATCAGGATTCTCTAATCGGGTTTTCCAAAATGCTAATCCCTTGAAATCTGGGGCTAAGAACCCTAATTTTAGAATAAAACAGAGAGATTGAGGTGGGGGAAAATTTACCTAGGGATTGGGATCACCCCTCTCTTCCACTTCTTCTCTTTCCCTTCTTCTCCTCCTTCTCTTCCTCTCCTTCTTCTCCTTCCTCTCCTCCTTCGCATCCATGGGCAGCAGCAATGGGGAAGAGGTGGAGGCGCAGGGAGGAGATGGGGGTGGCAGCCAGGTGGGGAAAAAGGGGAGAGGAGCCAAGGGAGGGGGTTTATAAAGAGGGTGCTAGGGTTTGGGAGGGGGTACGGGCCCCCGTTTGGGCTGTCTGGCCCAAAATCGCTGGCCCACCCCTCCGGATAACCCAAAACCTCTTAATTAATTATTTTAATTTCTTTTTTTTATTTTTAGACTATTCTGAAGAATTTATTTTCACCTCCCGCGATTTATTGAAAATCCGGGCAACTCCGCGATTAATTTAGAAACCGACGCCGAAACGACGTTCAGGATATTACATCTTGGTGCCGGTTAACAAACCATGCAACACACTTGTAGAAAGTAAAGGCGGCAATTGCGGTAACTGGCAATCCACGTGATCCCTTAAGCAGCCCGTTGAAGCATTCTGCCATGTTGCTAGTCATGAACCCGTACCTCCTCCCCCCTGCATCATGAGCCCTTGACCATTTATACACATCGTTCATTAAACCCCTAATCCAATCACAGCCCTTGGCATTAGTTTTCGTTTTCAACTCCTCCAACTTCTCCTCAAATAGTTTTACCTCCCTCTGCCGACATACTTCCTCAAAAAGTGCGAAGTTGTCCTTCACCCTATCTTTTTTGAACAAGTTCTCCGCAATGTGCCGTGTGCACCAACGATGATGCACAGGAGAGTGTTCTGGTATAACTTTTTTAACGACGCTCAAGATCCCAACGTGCCTATCAGACAACACACATACCTCCCTCCCCGGACCAACCACATGGATCCGTACAAGCCGTAGAAACCAAGCCCAGCTGGATCTGTCCTCCTTCTCCACCAAACCAAAAGCCAACGGCACAAGCGAGTTGTCCGCATCACAACCAATAGAAATCAACAATATCCCCTCATACTTGCCCAACAAGAACGTCCCATCAATTGACAGAACAGGCCTGCAATGTTTGAAAGCCTCGACATACTGACCAAAGCACCAGAATGCTCGAAAGAAAACCTGCCTCCCATTAACCCATACATCGGGTTTAGGCACGTACTCATACTGCATTCCTGCATTCACCGCTTTCATTGTGTTTAACATGGCCGGCAAACGCTCATACGTCTCCTCCCAATCACCATAAATCAACTTCAAAACACGTTGTTGCGCCCTCCATGCTTTCCCATACTTGATTGTGTAGTGCCACTTTAGCTTAACGGACTATATCACTGCTGTCACGCGCATCGTCGGCATATGCTTTATCATAGGGTACAAGCGGGTTGCAATAAACCGAGAAGTCAACTGACGATATTTCTGGCCAGGCTCAGAAGACCCACAGCTATGCGGTCCATCCACAATTGTAATATTAAACTTCTCCGTACCCTTCACCTTCCTGACACAGACTTTCCATGCACACCCTGCGCTCTCACATTTGATGGTGTACCGATGTTCGGCGTATGAGTTCTTAACCTGGTATGGACGGTTGTGCACGATCGAGTACTCTTTCAACCACATCTTCAATGCTGACATATCCTCAAAGACATGACCCTTCTGGATTATGATACTAGCCCAGGCCTAGGTATGCCCCTCTGCGTTTGCCCTCTATCTGCTATAGCCATATGTGCGTTGCTTAGGTCATTGTAATCGGACACCAGCGGATCACGGTCAGGAAACATTCTTCTCAACAGCTCAATTTTGCTGGACGTCAAACCTGGGACCGGCCTATCATCATCTGAGTCCACAGCCCTCTCATCCTCATAAGCAGCCTCGTCTCCCACAAGCTCTACATCCACCCTGTTAGATGCTACACAAACCATGGGTTCCTCAAACACTGTCTCCTTGTCGAATCCACCAACAGACTGGACATCGACATCTTTAGAGTCAGCTTCTACCTGAGTCAATGGAACCTCACATACTTCAGCCGAGGGTTCAACTTGCACCTCAACCTCTTCATGAGCCAGTGACCCAACCAACGGTGAGTCATTGAGATCGAATGTAACCCTAGGAGGTGATGGATCTCTCACCACCATCCGCACGAACAACTCAAGTGCTCTGACCTCTGAGTCCAAAACGACAACCATATAGTTATCCCATTCGCCGTCACTGCCAATCGAAACCATCTTCTTTATGCGCGGCCTCTTTTACGACCCAACATCAATCAATCTTTGCATAACGACATCACCATGCTCATCTGTCCATCCCAGCGTCTCTTTCAAGCGACAAATGATCTCACCATACGACGGACGAGAACTAAATAGCAACGCGGTCTCTTCCATGCCCTCCAAATCAACACCCCCATTTCTGTTTCTCTTCACAGTTCCACCATGCTACAAACTCACCAGCTTATCCATCTATAATACAACAAGCAAACAGACTTCAGTCCAATCGGCCGCAATAACAAAATCTCAGTAATTGCAAATTTCTCCATGACATTCCGCAATTCTACAAACCCAATCTACGCTCTAAAAATATATCAAACCCTAATTCATCAATTCCACATGCATTCATATCAAAACTTAAAATCATATCAAACCCTAAAATCATAAAATCATATCATACCCAATCTACCACATGGATTGATCAAACACTAATTCAACAATTTTACATGCATTCATATCAAACCCTAAAATCATAACTAACCCTAAATTCATATTAAATCCTAAACCTAGCACATGGATTCATCAATCTCACTAAAATCAAACCCTAAAAACGAATCTACACCCATAACTACTCTTACATACACATATTCAACATCAATCCAACCTAAATCCGAGCCAAATTCAACTACATTTCATGTAGAGTTTCAAATCTTCCCCTTCGAAATGTACCTCAAAACAATCACATATATTGCAAAAAATCAAGGGAGGGGAGGGAGTTCACCTTGCTTAACCGATTTGCAACAAAAATCCTGAGAAAAATCAACGAAAATGGCCGGATTTGGAGGGGGAGACCGGAGGCGACGGCGCTGTGTTCGTTCGGCACAGTTTGAGAAATGAGGGGTGGGGGGCCGGGGGCCGTGCTCGGGCTTAAGTCCCACAGCACGGCGCCACGACCGTTAGCGCCAAGGGTATATAGCATGACGCCATTACCTTTGGCGCCGTGCTATGCCACCGTGGCATCCTCCGTGGCATAACACGGCGCCAAAGGCCATGCCGCCGTGATATATACCCTCGGCGCCATTTGTTTTGGCGCCATGTGGGGGTCTATTTTTGGATATTTTTTCCCAAGGGTTTATTTGTAAGAAACTTTCAAACTTTGGACTAAAAAGCAAAAAAATTTCCTGGTAGACAGACAGAGATTCTCTGCACCAACCTGATAGATAGATAATAGATTTTTCCACTTCACCTTCGGCCTCCTCTCCGAAAGGTCTCTTTCCTTGCTCCCACTAATCTATCCACTATCCATCCCCGCAGCCTCGGCAGCTGCTATGGAAAAAAAACTCTAACTCTTGCCTCACACAGATTTGCCGGGCTTGATTATTACCCTGCCAAATTACCACCTCCCCCCCCCCCAAATGATGTGATAATTGTCGTTGCTTTTTTTTTGAAATTGCTATACAACACTCGAGTAAAAAAATATGATTTCAATAGAATTCCTCATAGTTGGTGGGCTTGAAGATTCATACGCCACCACTTCTGTCTATCTCTGATGATGCTCCGGTGAGCCTTTTAGGGCTAGGTTTACCGGATTAGGATTAAAGTTCACCAATACTGAACTTTAGAGGGAGGAGGGGGTGGTGGTAGATTGGCGATAGGTGGCAGCAGCAGTGAGGCAACGCGGCGCTACCTCGGCCATGGGACGTAGGACAGCGGTGACGTGAGGTGGTAGTGGATCCAGCAGCAAGCGGTCGGAGATGAAGAAGGGTTGGCATGAGGTGGGAGGTGGAGGCAGGACATAGGAGGGTGGTGGGTAGTGGCGGAGTGCGGGTCGCGAGCTGAGGTGGTGTGAGGTGGTAGCGGATACTGAGGCATCGCTATCGGAGAAAATGAAGAGGGACAACAACAATGGGAGTTGAAGGTGGGGGCAGGCGGCCCAGACAGCCTTATTGGTAACTATAGTGGCGGTGGAGGCAGCTTGCAGGAGGGCCTCACCGGCAAGGTGGGGGAGGGGAGGGCCTCACCGGCGAGGTGGCAACAGAGGGCACAAGTAGGGAGGAGGTTATGGCTGGGCGATGGGGTCTGGATGTCTAGTTGTTGACACTCATTTACGTGTGTTTTCATATCCTAAATTACTGGTAAATTAGTAAGAAAATGCCATATTTATGTATTATTATTGCTAACTTTATCTTAGAATCAAAGTTTTTGTTTTTGAAATATTCTTTGCAGAATCGATGAAATATCATTAAAAATACACAAAGATCATCGTGAGCCACATTGGCCAGAAGACCCTAAGCATTTGGGCCTTGGGCTGAGCCTAACGCTGCTCGACACCAGCTTGGTGCCACCCAATGCCAGAGGTACGCCACCCAGCGTAGCCCCTCTTGGCTCCGTCTCTCACCCAAAGAACATTCTAAAAGCCTTTGAGCCTATATCCGTCTATGGAACTTCAACTTTCGTATCAAAGCAACAGACTCTATCTAAGTTTTGGAGACCAATTCAAGCTTTGGACAAAAATCACTGGAATACGAACCAGACCCACATCTCATACACACATGGAACCTTCCGAAGCAGTCGAATCACAACTAGACTATGAGTTAAGAGTCTGACGTGTCTTGATGCCAGCCTGGCGCCCCCTTAGCGTCGCCTGGCACCAAGGGATGTCAACCCCTACTATAAAAGGATGCCTTCTCCCTTGGTTTTAAGCATCTTGATCATGATGATTTCAGAGCCAATTCGGTGGATTTCAACCCTCAAAATTTGTTCTTTTAGTTGATAGGCTAGATTAGATTGGTTCTTAGTGGTGAAGTACTATTGCAGGTTCCAAAGCTTTTGCTTCAACTTCTGTAAGAGGTAACAATGTAATCCTCCTACTCATTGTTTTTATAATCTTTCATGTTCTAGTTGATCAAATCACTTTAGTTGCTTCTATTTTATGATTGTCTTGTTATGCAATATTTCCTTTCAATCTATTTTGATTAGTAGATCATTTTAGCTAGTCATTTTTAATTGTGGTAATTATATTGATCTAGTAGAACCTTGCATGCTAGTCTATGAGCACGAGCTCAGTTAGCGCATGAGTTAGAAAATCCATACATTCGGGGGATGGAGCCGTGCATAGTAGTGATAGCATTAGGGCATAGAGAACGACGTACCACCACCAGCTACCTTATGTTTGACGTCTAATGCATTGCTCATTTATGCGTTAGATAGGGAGACGAGTGTGCATGACTGGAAAAAGGGCACTTTAATATCTAGTGAGAGATCTTGCGCAACAATTAGTGGATAGCAGTAGATAGATTAAAATAACTTCTTTGTAGTTAGACAACTAATGACTTAACTTGTAGAACACTTATCATCAACTTTATTCCTTTGGGTAGAGATAGGATCATTATTTCATGCTATTTATCATTCTTCGAAGAATTAGATGAATTACTAGAAACCCTAGTTTTGGTTAGTCAGGTTCATGTGAATTCGATACCTTGGAATACTCTAGATGAAAAGCTACAATTGACCCGTGTGCTTGCGGTTACATTTGAATGTACATAGATCGTGTCAAAGTGGTCAGATTTGTATAGCGCTCGGAGCGTGTCCTGGATCGTTGGATCTCAATCTGATGGTTGGAAAATCTAGTGATTTTTTGACAAAATTTTTCTCGACTAATGCTACTTTATCCCAATACTAACATAGAAACCAATCAAATTTGAATTCGATCACGGATAATCTAATCGAGCATGTCCTGGCCCCACTGCTCAACCCCCACAAGTGCGCCTACTACCCACACGCCCGCGCCCATGCGTGGCTGCTGCCTGTGAATCCCAGCTGGCTGCCGAGCCAAGGTAACTCAGCAGCAGCTTGTCGAGCAGCCTTGGCACGACAGCACCTATACATTGCCTTGCTGCCTGCCACCCGGCCTGCCGAGCTATGGTGGTGCAGCAAGTGACACGTGTCGCCTGCTATGCCTTCTGAGCTCGTGAAGGGGACTATTTTTGCAACAAAAAAAGAGAGTGTTGGAGGGGGCAAAATTGAAAAAATGTTACAATAGTATCATATGTGTAAACAGTTCGAAGCTTATATTTGAATGTACAGTACTTTGTAAATTCGTACTATAATGAGTGAACGGCTAAAAGTTTATAGTTTAATGTATATTGCACTTATTTTGTAAAAAATGTATAAAGTGTGATATAAAACTTTTAAAAAACCAATGTATTTTGCTGTTTTGTGGTTTTATTGGTACCAATTTTGCCATTTTACTGTATACCTCTCCAATATCCCATCGAATACGATTACATAGTGGACGATTCTATACTACAGAAATTTCAACCACGCATACATGCCAAATCTTAAAAACAAGAACACATATCGATTTTCTTTTTAAAAAAATTAGGACATCGGACACAAAAACTATCCGCGCCGTTTACGCGCCTGGGTACTCGCGCCTGGGTACTCATAGAGATAACAGATCCCCACCAGCATTGGTTAGTTAAGTAAATCAAAACCCAACAGAAGAAGAATCCATGGAGAGTGGAGGATCGGAGCTGCTTCCCCGCGGCGCGTGATGGTGGCGGTGGACGAGAGCGAGGAGAGCATGCACGCGCTCTCCTGGTGCCTCTCCAACGTCGTCTCCGCCGCCACCAAGGGCACCGCGCCGCCGCCCGCCGTGGTGCTCGTCCACGCCCGCCCCTCCCGCTCCCCTACCCTGCCATCAACGGCGCCGGGTAGGTGCTGACGCAGGAGGTGATGGAAAGCATGGACCAGTACCTGGCCACCGCGGCCGACACCGTCGTCACCAAGGCCAGGAACATCTGCACCGCATTCACCAACGTACGTATACGCGCGCGAGCCACCGTCGATCGATTCTTGCATGAGCTTTCGTAGTAGCTGTAGCCAAGTTCTTACAGATCGATGACGCGCAGGTGAAGATGGAGACGCGCGTGGAGAAGGGCGACCAGCGCGACGTGATCTTCAGCGATGCGGAGAAGGCCGGCGCCGACATGGCCGTGATGGGTAGGGGATAGAAAATGGATACGAATTATCCATATTATCTTGTTATTGTATTTAATAGGATACGAATATGATATAATTTTTTTCTATCCGGTTAACAATCTCTCCTATTAGTATTCATATTCGAATTCGCATAAAAATATAAATACAAATATGGTATAGACTTTTAATATCCGAAATGTTATTTTATCTCAACTATTCGAATCTGTATTCATATTCAGTGAAGCAATATATATTTTATTGCAATACAACTAACTAGTTAGATGATTTTTTTTAATTCAATGTATATTCATGTTTTTTTAGGTAAAGTAAATAATTAGAATAATTAAGTGTGACTGCCGAGGATAAAGAGTCATTAATATCTTCATATTATATAAGTTATAAAAATATCCGAATATGACCGAATTAAATAGATATTTGATTTGAATTCATATTCGTTATAATATTTAATTCGTATTCGTATTCAAAATTATTTAAATTCATATTTATTTATAAAATATAAATATGAATATAATTAAAATAATATTCAATCCGATTTCACCAATGATGGGCAGCCACGGGTACGGCTTCCTCAAGGGGCTGCTGGGGCGTGCACAAATGCAAGTGCCCGTCGTCGAGGCCCCGCAGCAGCAAGGATCAGAAGCGGCACCAATCTTGAGGTCTCGGCAAACACGCACATCCATCGTACGGATAGATCAGATGATGCTGCCACTATACATGATGCGTACAACGATGCGTCTCGGTCCTTGCTGTTTCTCGCAGAGGATAATCGTTCATGTAGATAATAACTATGGCCTGTTCGGCCAATAGAAGCATCTCACTTCCTAAAACATTTTCTACTTCTTTCATTGCGATCTCGTTCTAAAAATAAAATAGGATCAGAAATAACTTTACTATTTCTTTTATTTCAGTCTCACTCCAAAAAATAAAACAAATGTCACAAACATATCACACTCCATTTCTCTCGCTCTTTCTTGTTTTCAACTAAAAATCATTAACTACAACCAAAAATCAACAATCAATACGAACAAGCTCTTAATGTTTACTGTCAAAAGCCATCAACCAATATAAGCTAATATAAATATGCTCTTAATGTTTTTAGTCTTTCTCGTGATATATATGTCATTAGCCAATATAAACAAGCTCTTAATGTTTTGGTCTTTCTCGTGTATACAATATACACGTGTACGTGCTGGATGATGCGGTAGTGCTTGTGCATACATGTTTGTACTAGTATAACACGGAAGAGATATTATGCTACCTCTTGACTTCTCGTGCAACTTAATCTCGAGTTCTCGATCTAGTAACGCCATACTGCCATAGTCATAGATGAGTCGGGAGTGGATCACTCCAGAGCCAATTTCGCGCGGGCATCTACAGAATGAGAGCCTCTTCACTCCACGATCTACCGGGAGATTTATCTCACCTTTGACAGATGGCAAATCAACCCTCTAAATTATCCAAGCACGAATCTTGAAGCCTGGTGCTCATCCCCAATAATGAGCGTATGCATAAGCTAGGCGATAGATCAAATCTGGTTCAATTTGGTTTCAATAACTCACTTCAGATCCAACACTTCAGTATTAAACAAACAAACAATAAAGCTTTTTATCCCAAACAACTTGGGATAGGTTAGAAATAAAACATCCTCAAGATTAAAGAGACGAGAGCTTTAAAAACCTATAATGCTAAAACTTTAAGCCGTACAACCTGCTAACTGAATCAAGAATCTAAAACACTGCCTCTAGACTTTTTTTTATGATTCTGGTACATGAATCGTTAACTTCCATGCGCTTCTATCCAAAACTAATTCTTTAGATACATTCCAATCCCTCAAATCTCTTTTAACTGTTTCCTCCCAGTCAGTTTTGGTCGACATCTACCTCTTCGTACGTTTTTAGTGTGTCTTAAAATTTCACTATGTACCGGTGTCTCAGGAGGTCTCTGTTGAAGATGTCCAAACCATCTTAAAAGATGTTGGACAAATTTCTCTTCAATTGGTGCTACCACCATCCTATCACGTATATCATCATTGTGGATGCGATCTCGTCTTGTATGACCACAGATCTACCATAGCATTCTCATCTCCGCTACACTCATTGTTATACCTGGGCCAAAGGAAGCCCAACCCGGCCCATTTTGCGCCCTATTTAATGGGGGAGCCGGGAGGGGAAGGAAGCCAATTTGGCTTTTGCTTCTCCCCTATTCTCTCGCAGCTTCTCCCCCGAGCTCTCGTCGCTTCAGTCGCTACTAGCTGCTACGCCTCCCCGTGCGCTCCGCCGTCATCCACCTCCCAGCGCCGCCATTCATCGCCTCCGGCGACCGCCGCCTCCACCCCGTTCTCCCTTTGCTGCAGTGCAGCTGCCACTGTTGCTCGCACGCGCCTCCGCCCCTGGCCAACCCGCTCGCCCTCACCCTTGCTCTGCCTGGCTGCGCGCCGTCGCCGTTGCCGTCCAGCCGAGGGGAGAGGGGACAGCCATGGAAGGAAAGGAGGAGCCAGTTTGGGGGAAGGAGTGCAGGGGGGAGCCCGTGGCGTGAGAGAGGAAGAGGGGAAGGGGGAGCCGGCAGTGTGGGAAGAGGAGGGAGGAGCCACCAGCGCCGGCGTGGGAAAATAGGAGGAAAAAGAAAGAAAGAAGAGAGGGTTGTGCGTGAGGAATAAAGAGAAGAGAGGAAGGGAAAAGGAGAAAGAAGAAGCCAGCGGCCAGGCGTGAGAAAAGAGGAGGAAAGAGGGAAGAAAAGAAAAAGAGAAGGAAAGAAAGAAAGAAAGAAAAGGAAAAGAAAAAAAGAAAGGGGGGGAAACTTGATCTAAGCTCCAGATCTGTCTGATCTGGCACCAGATCTGTCCGATCCAACCAGGGACGACCGATCGGGGCCTAATCCAGTCGTCGGGTTCGGGTATCGGTTTGAAAACCCTCCTCCGTTATTTACAGATTTTCGCATAAATGAGTATGCCGATTAGAACCGGGACAACGGGACATTGTCCGGTGAGAGAGGTCGGCTATACTGGGTTTGTGCGTAGAGCCGTGTTATTTGCTTGCATGTGAATGTATTGCTTTAGCAAAATGAGTTGAAATGTGTAATGCCTGTTCAGGTAGCGGATCGAGTCTGGTGCCGTCCGTGCACTGCCCGCCAGGTTAACAGGCAAGTGCATGATAGAACAGTACAATGTGGTTAATGGTTGCTATTCCTGTTTATAGCCTGATTTACAGTGTTTACAATTTGAGTTATATGATTTACCGTGTTTACAACATGCTTTACAGTGGTTCGAGCCTGAGATATATGATTTACAGTGTTTATAGACCAAGATACAGGATTACCAGTTAGGTGAATACAGATGAGTGCAAATTATAATTAAGTGCCAACAGTGAAAGCATGTGCATCCTGCATTGTACTCATACACAGTGAAACAGGGCCTACTTCGGTAGGAACTCCACGGGAGTGGAGTTAGTGGAGAGTTAATTGTGATTACTGACGGGCTATTGCATCATTTTTGCAATCATCATAACATAAGTTGCATAAGCTAAACCGGAGATGAAGTCATGTAACTATTCCGGTGAGGTCGGTGAGAAAGATACATGACTAATCCGGGGTGCTTACAGAGTACTTTGGTAGGTATTCCACGGAAGTGGAGTTTGTGACCCGCGTGAAAGAGAGCGGGGCACGAGTGGGCCATCGACGGGTGGACACTCAGATTTACCGGTATAAGCTTACAGTTACAGGGGCATTGCATTTTATTGCATTGCATGAAAAGAGATACAGAGATTTAACTTACGACTTACGATTTACAAGAGAGTTATTTTACTGATTTACTGACTACGGTAGATGTAATTTCTGATTCTGATAGAATTACAGATACAAACATATCGATTTATAGTAGATGTGATTTACAGCTTACAGTAAATTGGATTTACAGTTTACAGTAGCATTACGGTTACATACAGATTGATTTACAGTTCACAGTAAAGTTACATATTACAGTAGTTCGGAATTACAGTTCAAAGGAGAGTTACAGATTACAGTGGATCGGATTTACAGTTCACAATAGTGTCACAGATTACAATCGATCGGATTCTGATTCTGATGATTCACAGATTATGGTAGATTGGTTTTACAGTGCACAGTAGGGGTGATTTACGGCTACAGTCGTAGAATTGGGTTATAATTTACAGATTTGGATTGATGTGCTGCTTTATCGTGTGCTTGCTGAGTCTTTGGACTCACTCTTGTTTTGTTGTTGTTTTTTTACGGTGATCCAGAATGACGGTATGCATGGAATGGGAGTAGTTCCTTTGCACCGCTCATGTGAGATGACTGCTTAGTTATTTACTGAGCGTTATGATTAATCATATGTTGAGAAGTTTAAGCAAATTTTCTAGTTACAGTATGTTTACAGGAGAACAGGTTCTCCTGTTAGTACAGTTTTTGGGCGTTAACCCTGTTTATGGCGCATCTATGTGAGATAGTAACAGTGTGGTGGTAGCATCTTGGGCCCTGTGGAGGGTCGGGGTGTTACAGTTGGTATCAAAGCGGGCGTTAGGTCTGTGGTAAAGATAACTTGTCAATTTAGCTTACTTATTTCCCTAAAACATGATTTGGGCCTAATAATTAAGTTAAACTTGACACACCTTGTTGCACAGTAGGTTGGGGTTTGGGACTTGCATTGCATATGCGCTTTCCCAAACTGTATGGTTGATTTGCAATGTTTTGAGATAAATGCTTGTGTGTCGATGGCAAATTGTTGAATTTTCCACTTGTGGGTCCAAGTGGACACTGCTATGGTTGTATTGTTTAGCATTGCAAAAGTGGCAAAGACCGTGGCTGCTAGAGAGGCCAGGTCGTACTGCCATTTGAGGCGTAGAGATACTGATGGGTATTTCATGAGTTGTTTTGCCCTAGTTTTGGGTAGTGAGTACCCTGGGGTTGATGGCTCCTGGAGCTGTTGAAATATAGTTGATAATGGGTGGTGCCCTTGGCGAGTCCAATGTTCGGTGTTAGCTGGTCCTGCGAATGTTTGGAGTAACTTGCATATTGAGGTTTAATGCTTTTGTCCTGAGAGAACAATATCCAATAGTTACAGTAATATCGGGTTAAGCCCATGTGAGAGGCTGTGATAAAGAAGCTGGATGGTAGGATGTGGAATTTTCCGGTCGTGAGAACCGAGGAGAGTAATTGACTTTAGCTATGCTTTGGGACCGAAATTGATTTGAATTCAGTGGGGATTTAGTATTTGCATTAGGGGGTAGAGGGCATACCCATCTCTGCTTAACAGTGGGACCTAGAATGCTGGTAAGCCAGTAGGTCATTAAGATTATTTAGATTGTTGGGCCTCATTGAATGATGTGTTTTGTATGGTCCCATTCGATGAATCTAGCTATGCGACATAACATGCTAAGAAGCGTGTTAACTTATTGTTTTGGTGGAAATCTCTTATGGAGTTATCCTTTCCATGGGTAATAGATGAATGACCATAAAAAAAACCACCAATTTCGCATTGTGATTGATTGATTACAATTCCACCGATGTCTTGGAGGGTTCAGATAATTGTGTATTTGCATGAGGGGGTAGAGGGCATACCCATCTCTGCTTAACAGTGGGACCTAGAATGCTGGTAAGCCAGTAGGTCATTAAGATTATTTAGATTGTTGGGCCTCATTGAATGATGTGTTTTGTATGGTCCCATTCGATGAATCTAGCTATGCGACATAAACATGCTAAGAAGCGTGTTAACTTATTGTTTTGGTGGAAATCTCTTATGGAGTTATCCTTTCCATGGGTAATAGATGAATGACCATAAAAAAAACCACCAATTTCGCATTGTGATTGATTGATTACAATTCCACCGATGTCTTGGAGGGTTCAGATAATTGTGATCTGAGAACCCAATTGGAATTAATTGGAAAGGCTAGAATGGAGATCTTGTTGTTGAGTAGTCTCCCAACTAAATTAAACAGAGAATGGTTGTAGAGTCGTGAGACTCAACTTCTGAGATATGAAGTTGTACAGATCTAGTGAGATTTGGTGCCAATTTCTAGGCATGAGCTAGTAAAGTTGCTGCTGCGTCTGTAGAAAATTATGTGCATGCCTATGGAGATAGAGCTAGTGGAACCATGTCTAAAGATAATAGTGAATGCAGTTTTTGAGAGTACAGTTGATCCGTGCTGAAACCTAGATGAATAATCATCCTTAAAGTTGAGCTGGTGGGATTTAGTGGGCGCCTTGGAATTAGGTGCTTGTGAGATTATTTATTGAGAAATGACCTTTTTGATTAAAGAGTCTTGTTCGCACCTTATGTTTTGTGCACTAAACAGTCGCGATGACTGTGTTGTTGCGTGAAGTAAGGTGGTGGAGTTCGATGAATTGTAAAGTAAATATGAGGGAATAAAGTATTTAGTGAAACTTGGGAAGGTTCAAGATTGGATACTGAAAGTCAATGACTTAGGTATTAGCAAATGGATGTTTGCTAATTTGTGTAAGCAGTACAAGAGGTACTGGTTTATCATGGTTATGGGGCAAAGAATTTTAATAGATTTTCATGATTGACATTTGGAAAAAAATGTTTCGCGTTTTAGCGCATTATCATTTGGAGTTAATGACTTCAAAGGAGGTCATGTTCAGTTTTCAATGATGATAAATGCTTGGAGTTGCGGTAGGAGATCCGCATGATTTACAGATGATTTGTGTGGCTAATAGAGTACAGGTTACTCTTAGGTCATAATTATTGTGGAAGATTGAATTGAGAAAAGAATCAGCCTTAGGGGCAAAACTGATTGTGCTGTTGCAACCAGTAGCATCTGTGAGGAATGGTGGTGACTAATGTCACATTTAAGCTAGTGAGTTATTGGTAGCGTGGAGAGTGTAAGATTTTGAGGAATGAATTTCCTTGAATTATATGCCTTGTGGTGGGCATCATCACTAGGTGTTAATGTTTTGGATTGCTTGATTCCCATGACATGAATCGAAGATGTCAGTATTGTTGGAGTCTTTGATGGAGTATTGGAGATTTTGGTATATGAATCTCAGATCTGTTAACAATTAGTGAAAGCGAAAAGATTGGGGTAAAGTTAAAATAGTGCTGTCGGAGGATTGATTTCCTGTCCGATTTTCACTCTCTGAGTGGATTTATTGTGATAGAATGATCTTCCTGTGGGAGATGACTTCCCAACTATGTTAGGCGGAGGACTGTTTGTGGAAGAATGGTTGATCCTATGATCGGATTTACCCTTATGAAAGACTTTGCTTTGTAGAAGTGAGTCGATTTTATGAATGTTATGTGTTACTTCTCTCTTAAAAGAGAAGTGCCCCTTTGTTGTGAACAAAAGGAGCGTAGTCCGAACGCACAATTCAAACACTGGAGGACATGCTGATGTCCTGTGTTTTATCGTGGAAAGGTAGCTGGGAGAATTAGTTGGCACTCGTGGAGTTTGCCTACAATAACAGCTACCACACCAGTGTTCGGGCCGCGCCATTTGAAGTTCTGTACGGGCGAAAGTATAGATCGCCACTCTGTTGGGATGATGTAGGCGAAAAGGCAGTTTTGGGCCCAGATTGGGTCCAACAGAGAGTGGAATGAGTGGCGGAGGTTAGACATAATTTGCTAGCTACCCAGAGTAGGCAGAAGAGCCATGCAGATATTAGGAGGCGAGATTTAGGGTTCGAAGTGGGTGATCATGTGCTTTTGAGAGTATCACCCACTAAAGGAATCGTGCGATTTGGTACCAAAGGGAAGCTTAGCCTGCGGTACACTAGGCCATTTCTGATTCTGGCACGAATTGGAAAGGCGGCATATCGTTTGGAACTCCCTGAGTTTATGCGAGGAGTGCATAACGTGTTTCGCGTTTCTATGTTGTGAAAATACATAAGAGATCCGAAGCACAGGATTGTTGTAGAACCGTTGTCCCTTAAGCAAGACCTCACATTCAAATCCCGTCCAGTTCCGATTCTGGAGGAATCAGAGAAGGTGTTGAGGCACAGGACGTTAAAGTATGTTAAAGTACAGTGGTCGCAACAGTCCGAGCGAAAAGCAATGTGGGAATTGGAGACCCGCATGCGCGAAAAGTACCCGGAGTTGTTTACTAAGAGTATGAGTTAGAATTATTTGTTGTTTAAAATAGTTTATTATGTTTCTCGCGTAGATTACCGAGATTCAGAATTCGGGGTCGAATTCTGTTAAGGGGGGAGAATGTTATACCTGGGCCAATGGAAGCCCAACCCGGCCCATTTCGCGCCCTATTTAATGGGGGAGCCGGGAGGGGAAGGAAGCCAGTTTGGCTTTTGCTTCTCCCCTATTCTCTCGCAGCTTCTCCCCCGTGCTCTCGTCGCTTCAGTCGCTACTAGCTGCTGCGCCTCCCCGTTCGCTCCGCCGTCATCCACCTCCCAGCGCCGCCACTCATCGCCTCCGGCGACCGCCACCTCCACCCCGTTCTCCCTTTGCTGCAGTGCAGCTGCCACTGTTGCTCGCACGCGCCTCCGCCCCTGGCCAACCCGCTCGCCCTCACCCTTGCTCTGCCTGGCTGCGCACTGTCGCGCTGCCGCCGTCGGTAGGGAGAGGGGACAGCCATGGAGGGAAAGGAGGAGCCGGTTTGGGGGAAGGAGTGCAGGGGGGAGACCGTGGCGTGAGAGAGGAAGAGGGGAAGGGGGAGCCGGCAGTGTGGGAAGAGGAGGGAGGAGCCACCAGCGCCGGCGTGGGAAAATAGGAGGAGGAAAAAGAAAGAAAGAAGAGAGGGTTGTGCATGAGGAATAAACAGAAGAGAGGAAGGGAAAAGGAGAAAGAAGAAGCCAGCGGCCAGGCGTGAGAAAAGAGGAGGAAAGAGGGAAGAAAAGAAAAATAGAAGGAAAGAAAGAAAGAAACAAAAGGAAAAGAAAAAAAGAAAGGGGGGGAAACTTGATCTAAGCTCCAGATCTATCTGATCCGGCACCAGATCTGTCCGATCCAACCAGGGACGACCGATCGGGGCCTAATCCAGTCGTCGGGTTCGGGTATCGGTTCGAAAACCCTCCTCCGTTATTTACAGATTTTCGCATAAATGAGTATGCCGATTAGAACCGGGACAACGGGACATTGTCCGGTGAGAGAGGTCGGCTATACTGGGTTTGTGCGTAGAGCCGTGTTATTTGCTTGCATGTGAATGTATTGCTTTAGCAAAATGAGTTGAAATGTGTAATGCCTGTTCAGGTAGCGGATCGAGTCTGGTGCCGTCCGCGCACTGCCCGCCAGGTTAACAGGCAAGTGCATGATAGAACAGTACAATGTGGTTAATGGTTGCTATTCCTGTTTACAGCCTGATTTACAGTGTTTACAATTTGAGTTATATGATTTACCGTGTTTACAACATGCTTTACAGTGGTTCGAGCCTGAGATATATGATTTACAGTGTTTATAGACCAAGATACAGGATTACCAGTTAGGTGAATACAGATGAGTGCAAATTATAATTAAGTGCCAACAGTGAAAGCATGTGCATCCTGCATTGCACTCATACACAGTGAAACAGGGCCTACTTCGGTAGGAACTCCACGGGAGTGGAGTTAGTGGAGAGTTAATTGTGATTACTGACGGGCTATTGCATCATTTTTGCAATCATCATAACATAAGTTGCATAAGCTAAACCGGAGATGAAGTCATGTAACTATTCCGGTGAGTTCGGTGAGAAAGATACATGACTAATCCGGGGTGCTTACAGAGAGACCTACTTTTGTAGGTATTCCACGGAAGTGGAGTTTGTGGCCCACGTGAAAGAGAGCGGGGCACGAGTGGACCATCGACGGGTGGACACTCAGCTTTACCGATATAAGCTTACAGTTACAGGGGCATTGCATTTTATTGCATTGCATGAAAAGAGATACAAAGATTTGACTTACAGCTTACAGTTTACAATAGAGTTATTTTACAGTTTACAGCTACAGTAGATGTAATTTATAGTTTAAAGTAGAATTACAGATATAGACATATCGATTTATAGTAGATGTGATTTACAGCTTACAGTAAATTCGATTTATAGTTTACAGTAGCATTACAGTTACATACAGATTGATTTACAGTTCACAGTAAAGTTACATATTACAGTAGTTCGGAATTACAGTTCAAAGGAGAGTTACAAATTATAGTGGATCGGATTTACAGTTCACAATAGCGTCACAGATTACAGTCGATCGGATTTACAGTTCACAGTAGATTCACAGATTATGGTAGATTGGTTTTACAGTGCACAGTATGGGTGATTTACGGCTACAGTCGTAGATTTGGGTTATAATTTACAGATTTGGATTGATGTGCTGCTTTATCGTGTGCTTGCTGAGTCTATGGACTCACTCTTGCTTTATTGTTATTTTTTAGGGTGATCCAGAATGACAGTATGCATGGAATGCGAGTAGTTCCTTTGCACCGCTCATGTGAGATGACTGCTTAGTTATTTACTGAGCGTTATGATTAATCATATGTTGAGAAGTTTAAGCAAATTTTCTAGTTACAGTATGTTTACAGGAGAACGGGTTCTCCTGTTAGTACAGTTTTTAGGCGTTAACCCTGTTTATGGCGCATCTATGTGAGATAGTAACAGTGTGGTGGTAGCATCTTGGGCCCTGTGGAGGGTCGGGGTGTTACACTCATCTTCTGTATATGTTGTTTTTTAGTTGCCTGACATTCTGCTCCATATAGCATCACAGATCTGATCGCTATCATATAGAACTTGCCCTTTAATTTATGAGGGATTTTTTTATTACACAGGACACTGATGCTTGGAGCCATTTCACTCACCCCGCTTTTATCCTATGGCTCACATCTTCATCAATCTCACCGTTTCACCGTAACATTGATCTCAAATAACGAAACATGTCCTTTCTAGGTATTACTTGTCCGTCCAGCCTAACATCTTCATGATTTATCCTGGTACCACTAAAATCACACATCATATATTCAGTTTTAGTTCTGCTAAGTCTAAAGCCCTTTAATTCTAAAGTCTTCTTCCAAATTACAATGCAGAGATGTGTCCAAAAACTCCAAATCCCAAGCGATAAATCTATGGTTGTCATGACGTACTTGACGACCACGACCCTCTACCTGCAGCGCCCCACTGCAGTGCCATTTATCCCAGCCAGACCCTCTACCTGCTGGCCAAGGCACCCGTCTAGTCGCTTGCTGTGGACGCCATGAATTCCTAGATGTCCGTCTAGATGGCCAAGGCAAGGTGAGCCTCTGCGGCATCCTCCCAGACCACCATGTCGCCGTGATCACCACGGATAAATCAGCAAACAAACATGGAAGACGCTGTGACAACCATCGATAAATCAGCAAACAAACATGGAAGAATCGGGAACACCACCAGGCAACTACCACCGGATCATCCTGATCAGGATTCCGAACTATTGCAAGCCTCTAGCAGGCCAACCATGACAGCACTTCCCGAAATCGGAGAACCAACGACGCTAAATGAATAGCGCAACAAGAGGTTGCAACATGTTTTTTTTTCGAAAAGGGAAATTTTATTAATTTTCAAGGTTTTAACATCAAGAAGATACAAAACCCTGAAAACAAAATCCCGGCCTCTGTATAATGGGGATGCACACAGCCAAAAGTATAAAAAAACCAAAACAAGCACAACTACAGACAATCAATCCGTAGACTAGACCGCCACCCATGTGTCTGGGTAAAAAACTCCTTAACCACCCGCTCCAAATGTTGAGACGCCACTGTAACTAAATCTTGCGACGATGGCGACTGTAGTATAGCCCAGGTACGAAGCCAATGAATTACTGTGTAGATCACCTGAAAAGGGGAAATAAAAAGTTTTTTTCAAATATCAGATCATTCCTGCATAGCCAAAGTGACCAACATGTAGCAGCCGCACCTAGCAGGATCAGAGGCTTCAAGTCTGTCCCAACACCTCCTAGCCAAGAACCAAACAAGTGAGACACACTACGAGGTTGAGAAAGTCCTGACGCTGCTCGAATGAAAGACCAAACAGCACGAGCAAAACGACAATCAAAAAACAAATGTTTAATGGTTTCGTCCTAAGGACAAAAGCAACACTTCTTATTGCCATGCCAGTTGCGTTTGGCGAGATTATCCTTCGTCAGCACTACCCCTCGTCGTAAATACCAAAGAAAAATTTTAATCTTCAGAGGAGCTTTTAACTTCCAAATCTGCTTATTCAAGTTAGGGACATCTATATGAATCATGGCCTGGTAATGCGATTTCACCGAGAACTTTCCAGTGCGGTGTAAGTTCCAGCAAAATTCATCAGGTTCCTGGCTCAATACAATGTTAGCAAGTCGTGTAAGTAAATCATTCCATGCTACTAACGTATGCCCAATGAGATCTCTCCGCCAAAGGATATTTGGGGGCGAAGTGCTAAGGACCTCTGCTACAGTAACCTGCTTGTGTCGGGCTATATTATATAATCTAGGGTACTGTTCGCGCAGGCTTGTCTGACTTAACCACCTGTCCTCCCAAAACCTAATTTCGGATCCATCTTTAACTATGAACGAGCCGAAGCGGAGAAACTCTCCCTTCACCTTCATAAGACTAGCCCAAAAGTGTGAGTCTCCAATTCTCCACTGTGCTAGTGAAAGCGGTTTGGAATGAAGGTATTTATTCCGTAGAATCTGTTGCCAGGTGCCATCAGTTGTCAACAGTTTAGAAAGCCATTTACTAAGAAGGGCTGTATTCTGAATACCCAAATCCTGAATTCCTAGTCCCCCTTGGTTTTTAGGTTGGCACAGTATACTCCATTTAGCAACTCTATACTTTCGTTTCTGGTCATCACTTTGCCAAAAAAATCGAGAGCGGAAATAATCTAGTTTCTGAAGAACCCCTTTTGGAATTGCAAAGAAAGACATCATATACATGGGTAAACTGCTAAGTACTGAGTTAATTAGTGTTAATCTCCCACCCGTCGAAAGGTATTTGCCCTTCCAACTACTGAGTCGTTTCTCGAATCGTTCCTCCACTTGTTTCCAATCAGCATTTGACAGTTTCCTATAGTGGATAGGAATCCCTAAATACTTTATTGGAAATTCCCCATGATTACAGCCAAACAAGTCGGTGTATTGATCGACCGCCTCCTGTGCCTCCCCGAAGCAGAATAATTCACTCTTATGGAAATTGATTTTTAAACCCGATAATTGCTCGAAAGCACAAAGTAATAACTTCATATTACGAGCCTTCTCCAAATCATGAACCATAAAGAGGATTGTATCATCAGCATACTGTAGAATGGATAAGCCATCCTCTACCAGATGCGACACCACTCCACTAACTTGACCATCTGCTTTAGCTCTTGTGATCAAGATTGAGAGCATATCAGCAACAATATTGAAAAGAAGTGGAGATAGCGGATCTCCCTGTCGAAGACCTTTTTTTGTTTGGAAATAAGACCCCACATCATTGTTTACGTTAACTGCAACAGAGTCACCCGAGATGAAGGACTGTACCCAAGCTATCCACTTTGGTGAGAAACCCTTCATCCGCAATGTCTGCATTAAAAAGGTCCATCTTACTTTATCGTAAGCCTTTTCAAAGTCTATTTTAAAAATGACTCCACTTTGTTTTTTACGGTGCAACTCATGTATTGTCTCATGCAAGATGACGCCACCCTCTAGAATGTTACGTCCTCGCATAAAAGCAGTTTGAGTTGGGCTAATGATATGATCCGCTATTGAATTTAATCTGATGGTAGCTACTTTGGTGAAGATTTTAAAGCTGACATTTAAAAGACAAATAGGCATGTATTGTTGGATCTGATTGGCCTCTTGAACTTTCGGGATTAGCGTAATAACTCCAAAGTTCAGGCTAAACAATGGAATGTGACCAGTATATAAAGTATGGAACATTTGCAACAAATCATCTTTAATAACGTCCCAGAATTTTTGGTAGAACTCTGCAGGGAAGCCATCCGAACCAGGTGCTTTGTTATGTTCTATATCAAAAATTGCATCCCGAATCTCCTTTTCAATGAAGGGAGCCGTTAGGAAGTCATTTTCTGTCTGTGTAACCTGGGGAATATCATCATTTCGAGACTCTTCTAGTGTAAAGTAATTGTCCTCAGGTGCACCAAACAGATCTTTGTAAAATCGAGTAGTGCACCAAACAGATCTTTGTAAAATCGAGTAATGTAGCTTTTGAGGTTAGCCTGGCCTTCAATCTTTTCATTCTCATGTTCCAGGGAAAATATTCGTTTTTTCCTGTGTTTGCCATTGGCAATCATTTGGAAGTAACGAGTGTTATTATCTCCTAGTAGAATGTCGGTAGCTTTTGCGCGTTGATAGTATTTGATTTCCTCCTCCCGAAGAAGCTTAGACAATTGATCCCTTGCCTTGGCAAGTTGATCTCGTTCAACTCCCGTGAGCTCTCTAGTTTCAGCAGCAATATCTAAACTATTAATGATAGACTGGAGGGTAGTTTTCTGTTGTCGATATGACCCATTGTTATGTGATGCCCAGCCTCTGAGATGTTTACGTAAAGCACTCAACTTGGTATTCCATCGTTGGACCGAATTCCTTCCGGACACTAGCTTATTCCAGACAGTAACCACTCTATCATAGAAATCTTCTCAGGAAAACCAGCTAAGTTCCATCTTGAATTGACGAGTTATTCCCGTGTAAGACGGTACACCTGTATCCAACAGTAATGGGGTATGATCCGATAAACCTCTATCCAGGGCTTGTATGGTCACCAAAAGATACTTGAACTCCCACTCCGTGGACATTAGTATTCGATCCAGTTTCTCAAAGGTAGGATCAGAGCGAGAATTCGCCTAGGTAAATTGCCGTCCCGCTAAGTCAATTTCCCTAAGATCAAAGCTATCGATGATAGCATTGAACAGAAAAGGCTAGCGGAAATTGAAATTATCTTTGTTCTTGTCTTTACTATGTCTCATAATATTGAAATCCCCACCTATGAGAGTGGGTAAAGGATTCTGTTGACATGCCCGAACCAGCTCAGCTAAAAAACTGGGTTTGAATTCATCTTGAGCTGGTCCATAGACCGCCATGAGAATCCATTTGAAATTATCCGATTTGTTGCATAGATGGAATTTAAGATAAAATTCCCCTTCAACAATAAACGATAAGTCTATCACGGTTGCATTTATCCCTAAGAAAACACCACCCGAACGACCCCGGGGGGAAGACAGTGCCAAGTAAAATCTGACCCACCAGATAGTTTAGTCAGATTCCTCTTTGACATGTCTTGTTTTCCTGTCTCCATAATAGCAGCAAAGTCTAATTTGTGATCTTTGATTGCCTCCGATATATATCGATATTTAGCCAAGTCTGAAAGACCTCTGCTATTCCAATAGAAACCTTTCATGAAGAACTCTGATTTTTAAGTGTAACTCCCTTCGTGCGACCTCTACTCTTTTTGGTTCTCGATTTGGATTTTCGATCGATAACCGTCAGATCACAGATTCGTGTGTTGAGGTCCGCATCGTCATATTCAATATCCGAGATATCTTTTAGTAACTGACTGAGAAGGGTCCTATTTGTTTCGGTATCGTCTGTGTCACTACTCCCCAAGGGATCAATAATAGTATGTGTACCTTTACTTTTCGAATTAGGGGACACAGTTAGACGGTCAATTTCAACCCTTTTAACGGCATTAATGGAGATATTAACAATTTTACTACAGCTACCCAGGACGAACCCCAAATTATGTAAATTGGAGGCACATTTATCATTAGGTATAGTAGAAATGGAAATGTCTGAACAAATATGAGACGTACCAGTCATCTTGTGGAGTGGAGTGGAAGACGAAATTGGTGACGCTCTATGGTCTACCACCGTCTTGTGCTCCACTTGCCTGTCCAAGTTGCGTGATGCCGTACGGGTCATTGCTCGCTGTAGAATATCCTCATCCGCAGGCGCGATGCCATGGACGGAAACAGGGGTATTAGATCTTAAGCTTCTTCTCTTACCCTCAAAATATACAGACCCACCCAATAACTCAGTGGTGTCGTCAATACCTGAAGATAAAGGAGTCCGACCTGCAGCCGGCAGTGAGGAAAATGGCCCGGTTGGCTCTGTCATCAGGGTCGAAACCGGTTTTTGCTCCTCTTCTATCCATCCATGTTCGCTCTGCTGTTCCTCCATCCTTGCTCCAGAGGATAGATCAGTAACTTGGCGACGTCTATACACTATCGGCATAGCCTTTGACACCATACCCGGCAAAGACCCGTATCCTCCATCTACTTTGCACCTCTTGTCGCATGCGCCTGCAGCAGAAACAACCAAGGCCAAAGTACCCTGCTGTGCATCATACTGTGCAGCATGCTGTGATGTCGCCGGAGTGAAATCATCCAGTGAATCTCCCTCAGTCTTTTTGGACACATTTAGTGCTGCCCCTTGGTCCATCACAGTCACTTCCTCTGGTGGACATGGGGTGATCGGCCTTGCATCCTGCTCACAACCTAGTTGTGAGTCTACTAAAGGATTCTCAGTACTAGCAACAGCTCGTGTAGGTGTGACAGCAATGAAACTAGTATCATTCGGCATGCCATCAAGAACTATCGGCCGTTGGGAAGGTGCTGGCCTAGTCTTTCCGAGCGGGGTCACACAGAGCGACGTCTGCATAGGAGTTGGTCTAGAAACATGGTGAGTAGATGCTGTACTGCTGGATGAACCATCACTCTTTGGCTTCTTTACCACCTGTTCAGGGTCATTGGAGCTATCAGGACAATCCTTGCCATCCCCCTCCCCATCATGATCCAAGAAATCATGCTTAGCAGATGGTGGCGTTGCCGGTGCAAAATCACTACTCTCCAAGTTGAAAGTTATATTGTAACCCTCCAACCGAAACACCACGTGCGTGGTATAGGGTAGTAAATCTCTATTTAACATACCAACCAAAACACGAATAATACCTTTTTTCCGGTATGTCAACATATCAACCTCTGAAGTAGCCCCAACTACAGAACCCAAAGCCCAGAAAGCAAGGTAATGCCTCCAAGCGTGTGGTACTCCTGAGATATGTACCCACACCTCATCCAACTGATAAACCAGTTGGACATCTGCTGTATTCTGCCATTCTGAAATTGTCAATGTGACACCATGGTTCCTTAAGCGGAATTCAATATCAGCCATCCGCTTAAGTTCCTCCTCCGAAGGAAAGGCAACCAGGAATGAATCCTTCCCATGTGGTAAAGCCTCCCAGTTCCAATTCGTTCGTGTTAGCTTCGCAAGTTCAGTCTGCACTGTCTCAACTGATAAAACACCTTCTGTCACCGTAACCAATGCTGTGGGCGCCAGGTCCGGAACCAATCTGGCATCCTCAGAAAGCACATGTCATTTGTGCCATATCCGAGAAGACTGGCAGTTGGTTTCGGCATCTTGAGGATGGGGCATTTGGATGCTAAATGAGCATTCTTCTTGTTGCATACATAGCAATCCAGATCGGCCTTGCAATCTTCCACAACATGCCCACTGGTTTTACATCTCCAACAGAAGGGGGGTCTGGGTTTTTTTGCCTTAACCCCACTCTGATCACCCGGAAGATTCAGTGTTTGCACTGTTGTTGTGTCACACGGAAGCGCTGCTACAACAGCCGGAGCAGAGTCCCGGCCATGTTGGGTCTCATGGGGATGGTAGCGTTGCTGTTGCCCTCCACGGCCACGGCCGCCATATCCGCCACGTCCTCCAGCTGAACCCCGCCCGGCACCAGACCCGTCGCCGGCATGTCCTCGTCCGCCCCAAGGAAGACCAATGCCACGGCCCGCAGGCGGACGATGAGGATGATTTCTGAAAGGCGCTCGGCGTTGCGGAGGAGGTGGCGACGAGCGGCTATGCGGAGGCGAGCGTCGATGCTGTGGAGGAGGCGAGCGGCGTGGCGGTGTGGGCGAGGAGCGGCGTTGAGGAGGTGGCGGCGGTCGAGATTGGGGTTGTGGAGGCAGGCGAGCAGCCATCTCGGCGTACGTGGGTCGGGCAGCGACTTGGTGAGGCGGAGCAGCAAGTCCGGCGGTGGCGTGGTGTGGCGAAACAGCAGGTGTGGCGGCGGCGTGTTGTGGTGAAGCAAAAGATGGGGCGGCTGCGTGATTTGGCGAAACAACACACAACTCACGCGACTCAGGAGGTAGGGTAAGGGAAGCACCCGAACTGGGCCGATTGGAGACATCCGGCCCACAAAGACGAGAGTGTACAGAGGGACCATCCGGTCTACGCAGCAAGTCCGATCTACGCAGGAAATCACAGCTGGAACGCCCGTAATGTCTGGCTCGCGCAATCAAAGCCATCCGATCCGTGTCAACGCTGGAATTCAAAATTCAAACAGCTTGTTGATCACAGGCGGATTGCATCTTGGAGAATCGCTCTGGTGGCATGAATGCCGCCAAATTTCTGATCATCAAACGTGATCGAGGAAGAGGCCCCTTCCAAGGACGAATGGCACATCCACGTCGTGGAAGGTCCCGTCCTTGCCCTCTTGGTCGAGTCTATTCTTCAAAATTCGTATGAACTGCCGGGCTCTCCGCCGTTGGCTCTGCTATTGCTGTGATATGATTGTTTGGAAACTCCCCTGGCTCAATTTGCTCCCACCAACGAGTTCCTTTGGGATAGCCAATTGATCTCCAAAATTCCTCCGACAAATCTTGTTCCGCTTCCTGTGTCGATCGTTGTTGCCGCTGGCTAAGTTCGTTGGCAGCGGCCGCATCAATGTGGGAATCAAGACTGCGACCGGTCTCCTGTAGATCATCCGACAAGAGAGTAATGTGAGGAGAAAAAACAGAGTTCGAGACACTAACCGCGTTGTGGTGTCGATCTCCCTCAGGCAGATCCGAGACGGTGGCAAGGAAGGCGGCACCCT
Organism: Melocanna baccifera; assembly: GCA_036346265.1. Taxonomy (NCBI): domain Eukaryota; kingdom Viridiplantae; phylum Streptophyta; class Magnoliopsida; order Poales; family Poaceae; genus Melocanna; species Melocanna baccifera. Next base: position 11,605,104 of record CM070689.1, on the reverse strand, counting down.
TGCTCATGACCCGCGTCGAAAGATCAGCAGAAACGTCGGCCAGGGTGGATTGCCTGGGAGCGAGGGTGAGACGCCTGGGTTCTCCCCCAGGGACTCCTCCTCCCGTGCCATTCTTTTCATCAATCCTGATGATGTTAAAATAAGTTTCTTTAGGAGCAGGGAACATGAACTGCTCCTCACTGTTGGTAGGAGAGGTTGCAACAGGTAAGCACGTGAAAAACAAACATCGCAGGCAAATGCGACAGAATCATGTAAAGCGATAGAGCAATTCTCATAAAGATGCAAATACCAGTTCTAATCCAACAGTATGTAACTGGGTGCACAGAACAACCAACTAGCTAGACAGCACCATAAAACTTGGTACCAACACAGATATCCTTTTGATCATACAGAACAGTGCATCAAGTTCAAAACTGTTGATCCTAGCGACACAAGAAACGTATTCATCACCAGAAGCTCCTCCATCTTAGTCCTCGGCCTCGGCCTCACCGCTCTTCTTGCTGTGCTTGTACCTCAGGTTCCTCGGGAACTTTGGGTCCATCTACAAAAAAGAAGAATACACAAAGGCACGAGTCAATAGGCAGAAACAAAACAAGAGGATAAAACCTAATCCCAAGGGCACACAACAAGGTGTTTGGCAGACAAGCTGGAAATATAAATAGAACACTTAACGCACACGGCACAATACAATATCCGAACGCACCGATCAAAAACAGGATGTAGGTCAAGGCAGGCAAATGCATACACCTTGAGATTGTTTTGGGTAGTGCAGAACAAATGCTCATTAAACAGTAGCAAATAATTTCTATCAAGCTTTATATAACCTAACCTCCAACTGCAAGGGCAAACCCAAGGGTACAACCATGGTAATCGAAGAAAGCAACATGGATCCACATACTAACGCATTCCTATCAAGAAGCCATATACCCAAAAGACGGTGTGGATCCACATTTTAGCAATCGTAACTAAACAAAGGCAGAAAACCAGAATAGAAGCCTAACAAATTGGACGTAATATGTTATAACCAACACAACGATGACACATTTTAACATACCCCCTACAATTGAACCTAATACTTATCCACATGAATAACAAATTTCAACAATTAGCAATATACTAGAAAATAAGAATCAAGATAACCCTAAGATTGCGCCTTGTAAGAGTGTTACATCGAACATCTATTGTTGTACTTAAACACTTGTGAGCAAGTCCATCAACATTTCTAGCATAACTAAACCACTTTGCTGAAGAAAACTAGAGTGGAGTCTGCACTAAACCACCTTTTCCTTAAGAACATCATCTCATTTTTAACTAGTACCGAACCACCGATTAGAGCGAGGCAGCACGTAGGTAGTTTTGGATCCCGGCAAGCAGGAACCTACCCCTTTGGTGGTCTGACGGTGGCGCTTGGGCTTCTTGATGCCGTTCTTGTGCGCCTTGTACGACAGGTTGTGGGCCGTGTGGTTCTTTGACTTGGCCATCTCCGATCTCTCCTCCTAATCAACAAAGGAAAAGAATCAAAGGAGGAGGCGAGGGATTGGGTGGGCGCGCGAGGAGAAGAAGCAAAAGTTATTGAGTCTTACTGGTGAGGTCGCGACTCGCGGACACAGATCAGCGAAGACGGAAGAAGGGATTGGATTTCGTGAGCCCTCGAGGGCTAGGATTAGAGGTGGTCAATGGTCGAACCTTAGCGTGCTGGTTTACGGCTTGCAACTATTGATCTGGTCTAAGTATGGTATAACCCATTTAAATTATAGGTTGTGTCGGTATAATCCGGTGGACCATGTTATATCTGGGTCGAGCGGATGGCACGCCGGGCCGGCATGGCATGATACGATAACGATCGTGGGCCATGCCGGTACGGCACAACACAGTGCCAACCGGCGTAAACGGTGCCCTGCCAGTACGGCTCGGCCCGGTGAAAAATAATTGTTTTACTTTTTTTGATTGTTGGGTGCAAGAAAACCCAAAAAATAGCAAAAATCCAAAACAAATATAGAATTTTTTTCTATAAATAGGGGGCATCTAGCCTCCATTCTCCACATCTCAAACCTGACTCTCATCTCTCTATTTAGCTATGAAAAATTCGGTAGTGTTTGTGTAAATTTGACAAAATTAGTGAGAAATTTGTGTGAAATTCAGAAAATTCAAAGAAACATTAAAGAATTTTTGGAGAGCTGTAGAAGAGGTAATAGTGCTGCCTTATTTTAATTTTTTAATTATTATTTGTTGATTTAATAGTAAGTTAATTGTACTTTACTATTTTAATTTACAGTTGATTCAATGGAGAACTACGATTTTTAACTCTTCAAATTCGGCCTCACGATGGAGGATATGCAATCCTTTCAAGAAAGATTTTCATCAGCGGAAGGTCCATATCCACAACAAACTGTAGAGCCAAAAGAAGCGGCCAGCACAGCAGCGTAGGGTCCAATCGATCCATCTTTTGCTGGCTTAACGAGTGCATCCACAACCCAGAGCACAAGTGGAAAAAGAACAAGAGCTTCTACATCAGGAGTCTGGAACAATTTTAACAAGAAGTTTAGAACCGACGATGATGAGAATTCGGTGAGGTATGCTGTTTGTAAAATTTATGGTAATGAATTACCTATAAAATCTTCAGGTGGGACGGGTCACTTGTAACGGCATGCTGCAAGCTGTAAAAGATGTCAAAGAATACAAATGCGCCAAACACAGCTGCAATATAACCCCGATGGCTCAGTATGTACATGGGAGTACAACCTGGAGATAGTCCAGGAATCTCTTTGGAGATTAATTGTTTTTAAGATTTACATCTAAATTTTGATGAGTTTGATGCTTTTCAAAAATATATTAGGACTGCTTAAACCCTCGATTTAGTGTTGTATCTAGGCAAACCACAACTAGAGATTTAATTAAATGTTATAACAACTATCGTAAAAAAAATTAAAAGAAATATTTCATACTTATACATTCTCTATTGCTTTGACATCAGACATATAGAGTGGTAGGGCTAGAGAGGATTATATTACTATTGTTGCTCATTATGTTAATGATGGCTGAGTAATAGAAAAAATTATAGGATTTAAATTAATTAATGCTTCACATACTGCTAAAAATATTGTAGAATGCATTATTAAAGTTGTAGAAAATTTTGGCCTCATGGATAAGATTTTTTCTATAACTTTAGATAATGCAGCTGCAAGCACTAAGGCTATGAAAATTCTTACTTCTTTATTTGATACTTATGCACAAATCTTTCTTACTACATCAATATTGTGCTTGTTATATTATTAATCTTATTATTAAATCTAGTTTAAAAAGATCAAATGCTTGTATTGATTCTTTTAGGGATGCAATTTCATATATTAATTGTTTTAACCAACGAATAGCCGCATATAAGAGCTTTTACGTAGTAATGAATGTCCGTCCTAGAAAATTTGGATTAGACATACCTATTAGATGAAACTCTACTTACCTTACGCTTAAACATATACTGCCATATAAGATCATATTATCTATTTTTCTTCACACCTAAGTTCATCAATCTTGTAGCTCCTCCAATAAAACCTAAGTTAGATATCCCAAACTTACTGATGATGATTGGATTGTTGGTTAAAAAATATTTTCTTTTTTAGAACTTTTTCATAAAAGCAACACTTTGTCTTTCTAGAGTATACTACCCAATCTCTCCTCTAATTGTTCATAACATTTTTGAAATTGCTCGTCACCTAAAAGCTTTTGAAAATGATCATGTACTTCAGATGTAGTCACTAGTGAACTTTATAGGTTGTACTCTTTTTTCTTTACCAAAATTTTCTCAAGTTGAGTTTTTACTTGATAAAGCTTTTAATAAGGTAGCCATGCAATATAATTTAACAAGTTAATAAATCTCATTATATCAATGACAATAATTATCTTGATCATTAACAATATCTACAATTTTCTATATTTTTTGTAATTTTTCTATAATTGTTTTACAATTTTCTATAATTTTTCCTTAATTTTTTGATTTTTTTTCTTTTATTCCCAGCTAAACGGGCCAACCATGCCAGCACGGCCCATGAAGGCCTAACCGTGCCCGTGCTGGCATGGCATGGTCGTGGGCCGTGCCTAGACTCGGTCCTCGGCCTGTGAGTCGACACAACACGACCCGTATATTTGTCGTGCCTAGACTAGGCCCATGTCGTGCCAGCCCGGCACCGTCCATCGGACAGGTGTGGTTGGGATCATATAGAGGAGGCGATTTTCCTAGGCCCATATTTGGATGGGCCGTGATCCCACCCATAGCCCATTTACGACCCATAGAAGCGAGAGGGCTATGTTTCACAGATGTAGTCATTTTTCCTTTTGGAGTGCTCTAGTCGTTATTTCCAGATCCAGTGGTGCCAAGTCATCCACAGTGGCAGTATGATGATGCCAAGTTTGCCATGTCACTTTCCCATCATCGAGGTACTACATATCGAGAGTGCTAAGGGCATGTACAACGATATAGACAACTGCTATTTATAATATCTGCCATGTCATTTATAGACAGCACTAAAGACAGTTTATACAATAAGTTATCTTTTTACATGTCTCCATAGACAGCTTTTCCATTACATAATGTGTCTTGTTTATCATGTTACAGTCGATCGAGAGTGCTAAGGGCATGTACAATGATATAGACAACTGTTGTCTATAATATCTGCTATATCATTTATAGACGATACTAAAGACAGCTTATACAATAAGTTATCTTTTGCATGTCTCCATAGACAGCTTTTTTATAACATAATATGTCTTGTTTATCGTGTTACAATCAATCGAGAGTGCTCAGGGCATGTACAATGATATAGATAACTACTATCTATAATATCCGTCATGTCATCTATAGATGTCACTAAAGACAGCTTACACAATAAGTTATGTTTTTTGCATGTTTCTGTAGACTGTTTCTCCATGACATAATGTGTCTTATTTATCGTGTTACAGTCGACTGCTACATAAGAGACAGCTCAATTCTCTATGCTTCATCTCTTTTCTCTATATCATCTCGTGTCCTATATGGTAAAATTTATAGACAACTGACATCACATAATTATACATGACCTAAGTATGTTTTTCCACTTCAAGATGTGTTTATCTTTTTCTTCCATAGCCAAGGTGGGACCCATATATTAATCTCTCTCCTCACACGAACTCTTTCACCTGTACTTCCTCTATTCCTCTCTTACATCGGTTTGTGGCAACATTGTAGATGGCCTAAAGAGCTAATGGCACAACACCATTAGCATGGGATGGTAGAAGTAGGGGTGCAAACGGACCGATTTGATATCGAATACGAGAAGGTAATTTAGCATTCGGTACCGAATCTGATCAGTACCGGATAGTTGTTGTCATATACGGTAGCAAAAACGAAAGAGCTAAAATCCAACCGAATAGTATCGCTAAACGATAAATCGGATACTATCCGACAGAATATCCAATAAGCAAGATAGTACCCTAACCGGTCCAACCCATCAACCATCATTAACTACACAAACCAGCCTAGATTTTATCAAAATTTTAGCCTAACTCCAGAGTCTAGTCACTCTAGCAAGTCACCATGAATCCACTCCAGTTATGTTGAATTTGTGTATGAATTTATTGGTTTTTGAACTTATATATGAATTTATCAGTTTTCGAACTTATATATGAATTTATCATTTATGTTGAACTTGTGTTATGTCAGCTATCGTACTTAAGTAATTTAGATGAATTTATTGCTAGTTGAAGGCTCGAGGTGATGGTGGTATGGTTCAATATATATTCCTTTATGTACGTACATACTATCCGCCTATATTATCTGTATTCGATCTGAAACCGTCATGTATCCGTCCCGATGGTAACATATCTGAAACTCCAAATAATCCAAATTTGTATTGGTATTCGGTCTTACCGTATCCGACTCCGAATCCGAGGAAAAAATATAGGTTAGGATACGATATAAATGATATACGTCTAAATTTGATCCAATTACACCCTTAGAAGAAATTGGATGCAGTGCCAACTACTGGCTAGTCCAACTAGTGCGATATCTATTCCTAGTAGCTAACAACTGCATCCCTCCGGAGAGAAAATGAGTGCGAGCTTAACAGGTAGTCAACTGCATCCTTTCTATAATCATAATGGAAAATCCTATATACCTATACAATTGATCCCCACTAGCTAAATTCTTTGCATTCTGGTGAAGCCACGTCACCTCAATTTGTTCTAGCCGTCCGAGTTAACCTATGCGTTATAGATTTTCTCTGATTCCAGTCACATCCTTCTGGTCCAGATTACCAATTAACGGGGCTGTTCTTTTAGGATGCAGCTTTTAGTTTATGGTTATGGTTTATTTGAAAGCAAACTACTGCAAATTTGGGAATAAATCGAACAAAATTGGAAAGCAATTCAAGATAATTACCCAAGCAAAATCAAAACATTTCAAGAAGCAATTCAAGTCCCCACCCTGCATGAACGAAGCTTCCATGCTCCCGTGTGGGTGTTCCCCTCCGTGTTCCCGCAATCTGGACCGCTCACGGTCCAGATCGAACGGTTCAGATGGCGGGAACACGGAGGGGAACACCCACACAGGGACAGGGAAGCCGTTTTCACCCTGCATAGGCCTCACCAGTGGTATCGGCAGTGCTCCTTGGTGGCACAAACGGACGCACGTGCATTGGGTGGCTCACCATCTAGAGAGAGGATTTTTTGTCGCATGTGCATTGGGTGGCTCCAAACTCCAAAGCATCTTACGGCTAAGCATGTGTACATTCCGGAGAGAGCAAACGGACGCACGAAAAGTATCAGGCTTTTCCGATATACTATCACCGCTAATTTCAATGTCCCATGAGTACATCTCCAGCATTAAACAGAACTTCGACGATTTTGTGCAACGGACAACAGTGCAATGCATGAAAGTATCAAAATAAGTCCAGTAAAACATCATTGTAGAAAGGTAGAAAGATTGGGACAAACACCACACAGCTAAAGGGCTGAGGTGGCTTGTATATATATTGGCCTAGAGTAGGCATACAAGGAAAGTATATACATGGAAGACGCACACATGGTAAGCGCATATATGAACGCATACATGGTAAGCGTATATATGAAAAGTATATGCATGAAAGGCGCATATATGGTAAGCGCATATATGGAATATCTAATTATTCTAATACCCGCTCGCAGTCGTAGCGGCAGTCCGGACTCAAAAGACTGGATCGAAAATCCTGAAACAGCTGCGTCGGGAGACCTTTTGTCATGATGTCTGCGAATTGATGGGAGGATGGTACGTGCAAGACACGAACTTCACCAAGTGAAATCTTCTCGCGGACGAAATAAATATCAATCTCGATGTGCTTCGTACGCCGATGCTAGACTGGATTAGTTGACATGTAGATGGCGCTGACATTGTCGCAGTAGACAACGGTCACTGAAGCAACTGGGGTGTGAAGTTTTTGGAGAAGTTACCGTAGCCAGCAACACTCAGCTACAGCATGGGCAACAGCACGGTACTCGGCTTTTGCACTTAATCGAGACACGGTTGTCTGACGCTTGGAGGACCAAGAGACAAGATTATCCCCGAGATAAATGCAGTAGCCGGAGGTGGAGCGTCACGAGTCGGGGCAGCCAGCCCAGTCGGCGTCGGAGTAGGCGGTGATGGATGTCGCTGGAGAGAGGCTGATGTGAAGACCGGCGTCGAGAGTACCCTTGATGTACCGCAGGATGCGCGAGATGGGGCAGATCATGCATGAAAAGGCATACTTGCTGGACGGGGTACGCCAAGTCAGGACGTGTGAGTGTCAGGTACTGCAGAGCCCCCGCAAGGTTGCGATACTCGGACGGATCAGCCACGGGAGCTCCGTCGTGGCCGGATAGTTTGGCGTGAGTGTCCACTGGTGTGACCGTAGGGTGACACTCAGCCATGCCAGCGCGTCACAGAAGATCAACAGCATACTGTCGCTGGGACAGAAAGAGGCCGTTGGAGGAGCGTGCAACGGAGATGCCGAGGAAGAAGTGCAGGTCACCGAGATCCGTCATGGCAAACTCCGAGTGAAGTAAGCCTGTGAGATGTTGGAGAAGACCTTGGGTGGAAGCCGTGAGAACGATGTCATCGACGTAGAGCAGGAGGTAGGCCATGTCAGTCCCCTGACGGAGGACAAACAGGGACATGTCGGAGGAGGAGGCGACGAAATCGATGCCGCGGATATAGGAGGCGAACCGTTGGTACCATGCTCGGGGAGCCTGCTTCAAACCATAGAGAGACTTCTGGAGAAGACACGCATGGGTGGAACGAGCAGGGTCCACGAATCCGGAGGGCTGCTAGCAGTAGACCATCTCAATAAGAGTGCCATGGAGAAAGGCATTCTTAACATCAAGTTGATAAATCGGCCAGGAGCGAGATGCAGCGATAGAGAGGACAGTCCGTATGGTGGTCAGTTTGATCACCGGACTGAATGTCTCGTCGTAGTCTACACCGTGCTATTGAGAGAAGCCACGAACAACCCAACGCGCTTTATAGCGGACCAGACTGCCATCAGAGTGAAACTTGTGCTTGAAGATCCACTTCCCGGAGACGACGTTAGCACCAGGCGGGCGCGGGACAAGGCGCCAGGTGTGGTTGTCCATGAGGGCCTTGTACTCCTCGGCCATCGCGGCGCGTCAGTTGGGATCGGCGAGGGCGCTTCGGTAGTTCGCCGGAACAGGCAAGGCGGGAGAGTGGTCAACCGCTAAGGAGAAGAACTCCACAAAGGGATCGGTGGCAGACCGAGCCCGTGTCACCATCGGATGGTCCGAGGGAGGCGCTGACGTAGTTGGGGTAGCTGGAGCTGGCGTGGGTAATTGTTCTGGTGCAGCTGGGTCGGAGGGAGCCGCACGTGGCCGTCTGGAGTAAACCAGATACACGGGCGGTCGTGGTGGCGGAGCGACGGATGGCACCGTGGATGAAGGAGATGATCGCTCGACACCATGCAGTGGTGGAGCAGTCATCTGGGGTACCTACAGGGGTGCCATTGCAGCAGTGCGAGGCACCGGCATGGCAGGGTCGACGTCGAGAAAATCGAAGTCAGAGCAAGAGGGAGGGGGTGAAGATCGGTCACTACTGGCAAACGGGAATATACTCTCATAAAAGACAATATGGCGGGAGATGATGACACGTTTGGTGGCGAGATCAAGACAGCGGTACCCCTTATGGTGAGAAGGGTAACCGAGGAAGACACAAACCGTGGAACGTGGAGCAAGTTTATGAGCAGAAGTGGCAGAAAGGTTAGGAAAATAAAGACAACCGAAAACTCGGAGATGATTGTACTGTGGTGGGGAGCGGTGAAGGAGGGTATAGGGAATGTCACCACCGACAGAGGAGGATGGGCAACGGTTAATGAGATAGGTGACAGTTGCTAGTGCCTCGGCCCAGTACTTGGGAGGCATAGTGGCGTAGAGCAGGAGCGTGCGAACTGCATTGTTGAGGGTACGAATGATGCGCTCGGCTTTGCCATTCTGCGGGGAGGTGTATGGGCAAGAGAGGCGTAGGGTAATACCGTGGGAAGCAAGGAAGGATGTGTTGGTGTGGTTCACGAATTCGGTGCCGTTGTCGGCCTGTATGGATTTTAAAGGAAGGCCGAATTGTGTGCTAGCATAGACGGTAAAATCTGCTAAAAGATGGGAAACTTCTGATTTCTTTTTAAGAGGAAAAGTCCAACAATAATGAGAGAAATCATCAATTAATACTAGATAGTAAAAAAACCAGATATGCTAGGAATTGGAGATGTCCACACATCACAATGAACTCACTCAAATGGCGCAGAGAAGCGCGAAGAAGAGGTAACAAAAGAGAGACGCGTATGTTTGCCAAGTTGACAGGACTGACAAAGAGAGCGGTCTACTTTATCTTTACTATTTAAAAAGGAGTTGGCGGTTGCCGTCACGTCCACCCTCCCTCACTTCTTAACCATTCGATCTTTCTCCTCTCTTCTCAGCCATACGATCTGATTAAACCCTAAAATCCCAACATCACCCCTCCGCCCCCACGCCTACCCCTCGCTCTTCCCCCCACCGCCCCCACGCCTCCTCCTCGCTCTTCCTCCCGCCGCCCCCACACCTCCCCCTCGCTCTCCCCCCACGGCCCGCGGCGTCTTCCCCCTCCCCACCCCGCTCCGCTGCCTGCCCCCCGCCTCCCCCTCGCTCACCCCCCGCCGCCTCGCTCTCCCTCCGCCGCCCCCCGCCTCCTTCCCCTCCCCACCCCGCGCCGCCGCCTCCTCCCCTCCCTCCCACCCCGTGGCGCCGCCTCCTCCCCTCCTCCCTCCCAAGCGCCGTCGCCTCCACCTCCAGCCCCCCGGGCGCCTCCTCCCCTCCTCCCCCAACCCCACGCGCCGCCGCCTCCCCCTCTCCGTCCCCCGCACCGCCGCCTCCTACCCCCCATCCCTCTCCCTCCTCCGCCGCCGCATCCTCCCCTCCCTCCGCGGCTTCGAAGACTTCGTTCCCGACAGTGGCGCCGGATAAGAAGCCGGCGGCGGCGCGGAGGTGAACGATGGACAGCTGGAAGACGAAGAAGGCGCTGCAACTCCCCGAGTACCCGAGCTAGGAGGAGTTGGAAGCGGTGCTCAAGACGATCGAGACCTTCCCGTTGGTGGTGTTCGCCGGGGAGGTGCGGCACTGGAGGACCGACTCGCCGACGCCGCCATGGGCCGCGCCTTCGTCCTCCAAGTGGTGATCCCCCACCCCACCCATGGCGGCCCAACTGGTGCTCCTCCTCATCCTCGCCTACTCCGCCGGCGCCGCCCGCGGGTTCTACCTCCCCGGCGTCGCTCCCGCCGACTTCCACAAGGTCCCGCCCTTTTCTTCTCCTCCTGCTATCCCCCGTCTCTCGCGCACTTCCTTCTGGGTTGGGTTGGTTCTTGATCCGGGTGAGTCTTCACGCGCTGAAATTACAAATGAATCGTGTGTTTGTGTTGTTGTGTCGTGGTGATTTGCAGAAGGATCTGCTCGCCGTGAAGGTGGGGAAGAACTGCTTCGCTATTGCCAGTGACCGGAGGCTGGGCGTGCAGCTGCAGACCGTCGCGACTGATTTCCAGAGGGTGTTCAAGATCCACGACAAGCTCTACATCGGCCTCGCCACTGACGCCCAGACGCTGTGAGACGCAGTCAGATCCCCCCTTTTGGTTGTTTCTTGGTTTGGTGACCGCTGATTCGGTGGATTAGGGTTTGGGTTTTTGTGTAGTGGGAGCTAAGTGAGAGGGATTGGTTTGGCAAATGTCGGTTTTCGGATGTGTTGATGTTCTGTTATTTACAATGGATTATTGATACGTACGTGGGTTTCGATAGTGAAGGTGGTAGAGATTTCTTTGTGGGTTTGTGAATGGTAGGATAAGTGTGGAGATGCTCACATTTCGTGTGTTCGATGTGTCCGCAGGTTGGGAAGGTTGATTTGCTGTTGTATAAGCATGTAGAGTTGTCGGTTTGGCTAAGATATCTCGAAAGTGTTTGGGGGTTGTGTTTAGTTTTGTTGTTGCTTGGATGTTTGCAGATCTTTGGTGAAGGAGTTTGTTGAGGAAGTGTTTGCTTGTTGGATTTCAACTCATCATCTGCTTGGTAAAGCATATGTTTGAAAGCAAAGCAGATCGTTCATGTTTTGCAAAATCACATGCAATGTTTGGCTGATGTCGTTGAGTTTCATTATGTAAACCTATCTTGCTTCACCATACCTTAAATGTGTCCTCCTATCAGGCGCTCAATATGGATCTTTTGTGCAATGTTAGATTATCAGCATTGCCTAACACATCTTCTATTGTTTTGATGTTATCTGCAAATGCAATAACCCACCTAACTTAATCACTTCTGAGGCGAACAAAAAAAATAATCCTCAAATTTGAGACATGTCTTGCTGAAGCAAAAATCTTTTAAACTCCGAGTTATATGCCCACAGTGAGGTGCGCCGCCACCAAATGGGCTATTGGATCAGGGAAACCTTGTTTTTAGGCTTCATTAGTGTTTTTTAGTGTTTGGCTCAGTTGCTTAGTTTTTTTGCATGAATGCTAAGATTTTGGGTGGAGGAATACATTGGTTTTAATGCATCCATGCTATTGTGGTGCAGAGCTGAAATATAACTACTTATCAGATATTTAATATGTAGAAATATTTGGGAGAATTAAACATATTTAGTTCATACTGCTGTGCTCTTAAAGTGGGACGCTCAATATTATCTCTTAAGTTTGATTCAATACAGACATTCTTGGATTAGTGTATTGTTTGCTTAGAATGAGCATGCTACAAGTTAAAGAGAATATGTGCGGAATTGTTAGCTTGATGTTTGCATGTGCTTTTGGAGTTCTTGAATGTACATGCCTTTGTATGATAATATAACATATCTACCTGTCATTAATTTGCTTTATAATGCAGACCTTTTCAATTGTTCTAGGTTCTGCTTGGTGTTTAGGCACAAGCTGTATCAGCTGCGAGTGGACACTAGACATGCTTCGGAATGGCTCCTCTTACATCCTTGAGGAAATAGAAGTAAAACATTTGTCAATTAAATTATATCAGTTAACTTCGTTTAATATATGTGGTTTTGGTATTCAGCATTTCACTTTTACATTTTTTTAAAAGACTAGAATAAAAGGGTATGTATTCCATCTCTCCTTAAAAATCTTAATTTTGATTGTTAGGATTTATTGTTGTACAAACATTCACCTGATGCTAATTTTATAGGTGCCTCTACATGGAAGGAGCGGAAGCAAATAGAGAACCGTAAAGTAGTTGAATTGGGTGGAAAGGTAATCTTTTTTACCTCTTAGCCTAATCTGAAACATTTCAATATCTCAATGCATTCGTTATCTGCAACATGCCATTAAGAAGCACCGCACACCATTAAGTGTAGCAAAACCAGCTATGAAGAATCAGTTGAAAAGAGAACAAAGGAAAGTTGAAGAGGTATGATAAATTGATAATCTTGATTGTTTTCATTTATTTACGGGTCGACAATCGATCACGCCAAATCAGATAGTAAAATTGATCCACACATATCAGCATGCTTTTGCATTATTTACTGTATTTGGTCTTCCGATCATTTTGTATAAATCCACTTGGCGCGACGTAGCACACAACTCTTTCTAGCAAACATCACTCTCAAACAATTATGGAGTAGGGGATGTGAGCATGAAAATTAAGTTTTTCTTGCAGTGTAGATTCTGCCTTTTTGGTTGCAGTCGCATTTATGGGGCCTTATTGTCAATTGTTTCTTTGCAGCCTGAAAATGCATGATGAGTCAACTTCTCGACAAAAGGTCAATGATGATGTTCAAGAGGGTGCTTTTCCTTCATATCTGCTTGATTGTGATCAGATGCAACGTGCCAAGGTAAATGCTTGTTCTTGCCAACTGATTGTGAATTTGTGATACATGACACTTCTTGTTTACTATCATTTCTGTATATATTTTTGATTTATTTACGAGTATGAACATGTATGTTTTGTTTAATACATAATGACGTAAGAAAAGGTTGATGTTTATTATTCAGTTTGAGATCATATTTGATAGTATCCATCACTTTTATTTGGTTTTTCGTTGCAACGCACGGGCACTTTACTAGTTACATGAGATGAGCGAGTTTTTCTGTAGGGTGTCGAGGCTGGAGATGCCGGGATGACCAAGACGCTGATGCCATAACTGGGAGGAGACGACGATGTGGGTGCTGGGTGGAGCTGAGGCGGCGACTGGAGGTATGGTGTAGAGGTCGCTGGCACTATCACAGCGAAGTATCATACGCTGTGTCCGGGGATCCTTAATAGAAAAACCAAAGGCGTCAAACTTAATAGAGCAATGGTTGTCACGAGTGAATTGTCTAACAGAAAGAAGGTTGTAGACTAGGTTAGGGACAACGAGAGTGTTGGGAAGGAGAAAGCGGGTGGTTGGTGTGTGAAGAAAAGTGTGAGCACGAGAAACGACAGGGAGACGGGAACCGTTGCCAACAGTAACGACCGAATGAGGTGGAGGGTGGGAAGAGAGGAGTGTACCGTCGTCTGTCGTCATGTGGGAAGTGGCGCCGCTGTCCATGACCCAGCCACCATGTCCTTGGACAGCCAGTTGGTTCAGCGCAGTAATGAGACCCTGCTGATCCCAGGTCTGTGGGGTGGAAGGCTGGGGCGGCGTGAAGGCGGTATGAGCCTGAGGTGGAGCGCCGAGGAGGCCAGGAGCGGGCGAGGGGCACCACTGACCGCCGGTAGGGGCAGTCCACGGGTTGAAGCAGAACCAGGGACCGGTCGATGGAGATGGTAGTACGCGACCACCCTGAAAACCGGTACTGGCGCCACGGCCGAACCCGCCCTGCGCACCACGGCCGGACCCGCCCTGCCTGCCATGGCGGTTGCGGCCACCGCGACGCCCATCACGAGCATTGGCGGCTTGAGTAGTGGTCAATGATGTGTAGCCGGAGGAGCCATTGGAGGCGAACAGTGCTGTGGTGGTGGCGATCTTTGCCTTATTGCTAAGGCGAGTCTCCTTAAGAGCGAGTACGGAGTTGGCGATGTCGTCGGCGGTGGTGGAAAAGTGCGGGTTGAGGCCACGCAACAGGTTGAGGATGAGTTGCGTGTCAGTGACGGGGTGGCCGATGTCGCGTAGCTCGTCGGCGAGGACCTTCATCTGTTGGCTGTAGTCGGCAATGGTCAGATCGCTTTGAACAAGCGAGTGAAACTAGTTGTTGAGGAAAACCGCGCGGGACTCCTTGTTGTCGCGGAACAGCGCCTCGATCGCGACCCAAAGATCTCGTGCAGTCTCTTGATCCGTCATTGCGGAGTCGAGGATGTCGTCGGAGACGGAGCCATAGAGCCAGCTGAGAACGGCGGAGTCGGCGAGGACCCAGTTAGCCTCGTCACGATGCGCCGTGTCGGTGCCGTCGATGTGGGAGAGGAGGCCGAACTTCGTGCACATGGTCCGAAAGAATTTGGACCATCGGGAGTAGTTTGGCGTCTTCAGATCGAGAGTGGTCGGCACATATGACTTGACGACGACCGTGCAGTAGGGGTTGAAGACGATCGGAGGGGCGACATGTGCTATCGCGCCGGCGGCGGCGGCGGTAATAGCCGGATCAGCAGGAGGGGCCGCCATGGTTGAGGAGGTGCGGCGCAAGACTGGATCTGGATCGGCGACAGCAGTTTTTTTTTACCTCTATTAAAGGAGGTATTCACTCAGATCCAATCCGGCCGACCGGATCTGTGCTGCTGCGGGCGGTCGACCGGTGCGAGGAAGGGTCGAGCACGGCGGTGGTGGCGGCGATCGATCGAGGCGGCGTCCTTGGGCGCCCGCCCGCGCTGCGCTCTCTGCGCGGCGCGCCGAAAGAGGTGCGCGGCGGCTCCCGAATCTATGCCCGAGGCGGCAGTCGGAGGAAGGGCAGCCGGCGGTGGAAGCGCCCGGGAAAAGGGGGGAACCCGAGGGTGGCGGCGCCCGGTGGCTACGCCTGGATCTTCGCGGTGGCTGAGGTGAAGATCCGGTGGTGACATCCGAAGTGGAGGCGGCGACGCTTCGATCCGTCGAGGGGAGGTCGGACGGCGACGTCCGGCAGTGGCCTTGGAAGATCCAGCAGTGACGTCCGAGGGGAGGCGGCCGGAGGGCTGCACGAAGGTGGCTCAGGGGAGATCGGCGGCGACTCTGGCTTGGGGAGGTCGCAGGTGCCGGCGGTCAGCCCGGGTAGGGAGCGGCTGAAGGGGGATGGTGGTATCCAGGAGAGAAGGGTCGACGGCAACCCGGAGGAGAAGTAGGGAGGCGTCGGCCTGGGAAAGGTGGAGCAGCGGAAGAGGCTCAGGTATGCTCTGATACCATATAGAAAGGTAGAGAGATTGAGGCAAACACCACATAGCTAAAGGGCTGAGTGGCTTGTATATATATTGACCTAAAGTAGGCATATAAGGAAAGCATATACATGAAAGACGCATACATGATAAACGTATATATAAAAAGTATATATATAGAAGACCCATATATGGTAAACACATATATAGAATATCTAATTATTCTAATAATCATCAATCATTTCAGCTGCTGTTTCACATGTATTGCAACATCGTGCGTCAGCGAATGACATGCCAGCGAAATATTTCTTCCATCATAAGGCATGATCATGCCTTCCGCTGTTTTGCTCCTTAGATCAATTGGTTGCAGAGTCTCTCACAAACGTATCCAAATGATGGGGGGGAAAAAAATACATGAATGGGATCACTATTGCTACTGTTTCAGTGAAAAAGGGAGCGTTGCATTTCTAAAACTGTTACATATGGAGAACATGGGAAGAATGGCGCAAGAGCCTCCAAACGTATGTATCTAATCATGTGAAAAATGTGACAACATCTCTTCTGTATCCCCTGACGATCAACATGCGTGGGACATTCTCTACAAGCAGATCCATGTACTCCATGTATAAATATGCAGGGTGATTCAGTGGTGGCGGAGGGAGGCTCACTAGCACCACAGCTGCCATCCTCGAGTACCTGAGTATCGTGGAGTTTAACTTCAACATTGTGTAGAGGAATTTCTCAATCTTCTGATCGTTTACAACAACTTGCTTCCCATCCTCCATGAGCGTCCGTCCTTCTCTTTGTGCGGTTTCCTTCATCTCAGAAAGGTACGTGCTGATCCTTCGCTGTGCGCTTGTGTAAGCCTCATGGGAGTCATCCTGCTGAACACCACTGCTACTGCTCTCCATGTGAGATTCCCACGACCTCATAGTGACAACGATGACCTCAGCTTGCATCCTAAGATCATACAAGAACTTTTTTACGTCAGCCTTCAGCTCCTCAGCATCAGTGTCCTCTTCAGCTATGCAGAAGACTTGGATCTTACAGCTTTCAAAGCTCTCTTTCGTGAGCAGGAGTTGAGACAGAAGAAGCATCAATCCTCCATCTCTCACAATCCAGTAGAGGTCAATAGTCCCATATTGTCTCTGGTACTCATTAGGCCACTCATCAAGGCCCTTCACAATGACAACTGCCTTGTTAGCAATGATGCAATCATTTATTATGCTGACAAATGTTGACGGTATCTGTGTCAGATTCTCACGACGCCAGATCTCAGGGTACCGCATCACAACAATGTTTGGCTTCAGGTTACCTAGGCCCATTGTCTGAACAATGCTGCGGAAACCCTCAGACATTGAGGGTGCTACAATGATCTCTGCAACACCCTCACATCGTTTGTAGTCAATGTAGGCATCCAGCTGACGACAGGCAGTCTTCGCGTCCTCAGCCAGTTCATGATAATCACCATCAATTATCGAGACAAAAATTGACATACCACGGCCCTTCTTCTTCATACAATTGGCAAAATCTGCAAGTTTTGGGTGACATGGGACGTTTTCTGGAAGTTTACCCCAAGGACGGCAGAATATCAGAGGAATGGGGTACCAATTCTTAGGATGAACTTGGTTTGCTGCGAGAAGAATGGTAAGTGATACAAAAATGTGAGTTCGCATGGTCTGAATTAGGATTATTTACTTGCAATGCACAAAGTCATACCTCCTAGTGATCTGAGACTCCGCAGTGCCAACTGAAAGTATGCACTCTTGAACCCATCTCCCCAGTCTCCAGCCTTACCTTTAATGCTCACATAGTAATAGATGAGGCTTGCAAGGGCAAGGGAGACAACAGTGAAAGACCAAGAGATCAAAAACATAATCACTGAAAATTGAGAGAAAGATCCACGTAAGTGGAAAAGCACTATTATAAATACGACACAAGGGTGCATTTTAATTAGCTGTGTGCCAAAATAAATACAGGGTAAACAATACTTCACTACAGATTAGGAGAAGCTGGCTGGATTAAAAAGCATACATGTGAAAGAAGTATTGAATCAAAATTATCAAATAATGTCTAACTCAATATACATGTCAAAATACATAAACCGATATTGTGCAAAAATATTACAACACATGATCAAGGTCATGATGACAAAATAAATTTGTGAGAGTAAAGGGGTATACCAACACAAAGCAATGCACCAACAAGTGAAAGACTCCAATGGTGAAATTTCCATCGAGGGCGCCAACTAGGAGCATCAAGGAGGTCAAGCAGAAAGCATGACAGGTTCACACCAGCATAGCACAGAAGGAAAAACATTGTGATAGTGGGTGTAATCAAATCCAAGTTCCCAATAACCACACAGCCAATACAGATGAATACTGTGAATAAAGTGGCTGAGTGAGGTTCAGCCCCTTCAGAAACCTTAAAGTAACTAAGGACTGGAAGAATGTCGTCATTTGCTATTGCTGCAAGTAACCTTGGAGCCCCTGTCAAACTCTGCAGTGCTGCACCTAAAGTGGACAGAATAATGCCAATGTAAATCACTGCAGGAGCAGGCCATGCCACTGTAGCAGTAAGAAGCCTGCAAGTGTTGAGGATATTTATGAGCTGACCACACAAGAAATCAGAAGTTACATAACTGCGTATAGTTCTAGGCCAAAATTAACAAACAGACTACAGTAATGCTGTCAGATTGTATTTATTTAATAATAGAACAAGAAAAATATATTCAAGACCTAATTAGGTTCTACAAAACATGATTATTGACCTTATAAATTAGATTATCCATAAGCCTACCAATTCTTTATGCAAGCACCAGATGAAAAAAAACATGTTCTGGTCGTAAAAGTATGGAGTACTACCATCAAACAGGATATCCTATAACAGTACCCAAACAGGGCAGACGCACTAACAAGAAAAACTTTATGTGCCCAATTCACATAACAGCCAGCAGAATAGCTGTAGCAGTGATGGTTCCAAGCAAAAGATAGCTACACCATAAGTCCACAAGGCCAAGACATTTCCTTGTGGACATGAAATCCAGTAGGACAGAGTGAGGGCCTGTTTGGCGCAGCTCCCACTCCCAGATTCTCGTCCGGAGCAGGCGGAGTGGCACTAAACGCACCCAGCTCTGGAATTTCGTGAATCAGGAGCGGCGTATTGTATCGCCGGAGAGCGCTTGGGGTAGTTTCCCATGTGGAGCTGCAACCCGGCTCACAAAATACCCTTGGAGTTGAGGCAAAATTACCCGCAAAATGCCATTGGTATACCCTCCTCCCTCCGCAGCGGTGCCCTCCCCAGCGACACCCCCTCCCCACAGCGCCCCAACGATGCCAGATCTGGCACCGCGAGCTTGTCCTCCCTCCCTAGCGGCGCCAGATATGGCCGTCGCCCTCCCAAGTGGTGCCTCAAAGACGCCGGTCTGCCACCGTGAGCTCGTGCTCCCTTCGCAGCGACACCGGACTTGGCTGTCGCCCTACTCTCGCCGCCCCTAACCCCAGCGACTCCTCTTCCTCTCCCCTGGCGATTTTCCAAGATTTTCAGCAATTTCCAGAGATTTTACAAGATTTTGAGCATTTTTTACAGATTTTCATAGATGTATGCGTTATCAAACATACATTTTTAGAGTTGCATGTTACAAGCTTATGAACTATGTGCATATGGATAGGTACACTATATATCATCTTGATTGTCTATTGATCGGGAATTCTGTGAAGTTTATCCTCCGTAGAAGTAACAACCACATACACTACAACACCTAAAACCGGAAATAGCACGACCCCTAAAACCAGGGGCACAATGGACATTTCCCCACCAAACCACTCTTTTAGGATTTTCGGAGCCAGTCTTCAACCAAACACTTCCCTCAGACAGCTCCCGATTCTCTCAAGACCTGATTCTTAAGAGAATTAGGAGCATAATCTGATTCTATCAGAATCTGGAACTCTACCAAACAGCCCTGAATGTATGCAATCACCAGGACATAGGATAATGCCCTGATGGGATCATAAACTCAGAAGTCAAATGCATAAAAAAAACTTTAAACCCTAGCGAACACATTATCTACAATCGTAAAGTGGGTGCACTGATAACAAGCAGCATTAAAAAGCACACACCTATCAGTTAGAAGCTCTTCCCTTGTGGCCAAGGCTCCAAAAAGAAGCACAGAGAGCAGGTACATAGCAGTTGTTGTAAGAGTTGCAGATAATGTTCCAATTGGTATTGAACGTTGTGTATCCTTAAGTGAAGCAGATCGATTTGAGCCAGCCATGATTCCAGTGACTGCTGGGAAAAAGAGGCCTACCAAAGCACTGAAAAGTCAATACAAAAAAGTTAGCAAGTTGCAATTGCACACACAAAGAAATGAGTAAATTCCACTGCAGGTCCCTAAACTTGCACCAAAGCTTCAAGGTCCCTGCTAGCTTGGAAAATCACTAAACTTGTCACTGTTAGTCAAATAGTTCCAACAGCCTGTGACTTCAACGAAGTTACTGATATCGAGGTGGGTACGTGGATTTCACTAAAAAAGTGGATAGGAGACTTGACAACCTTTTTCTGGCCAAAAGCTAATCCATCAAACAGATTGGAATCTGCAGTTTAAGACTGAATGACTAGGGTCAATTTTGGTGAACTATAGTTCCTATAGATGTGCCCATCAGCTCATGTGCTTACCAGGAACAGGACCAACCATGTCAGCATGTGTTTTGATGTCATCCCTCTTAACGGAATTTGTTGTCCATGCCAACTAATTTCGCCATTAATCAGTATGACCCACTCCACTAGTTTAGGGACCTACTAAGCTAATTTAGAAGTTTAGAAACTTAATTGAAACTTTGGTGCAAGTTTAAGAACCCACATTGCAATTTACTCTAAAGAAATAAATAAGCATATCTGTTATCATAGTCGCTGCCCAGTTATTTTATACAACTTGCAGAAAATCCCAGGTTATGAAAAAACTTTTCATAGGAGCTTCAGCTAATTGTTGTAGTGAACCCCACTTTGACTATTTACTGCATTAGTTCGAAACGACATGTCTGTTCCCACTCAACAACCCTTGCCATTTGATGCCGAGGTTACACAGTGTTGTGTTGGTGAAGACCTGGGTGCACTCGCAGGGAAGCAATGGTACAAAGGTCAGTTATGGCAACCTGGATGAGGCAGAGAGGTGTGAAGTGGAGTGCATAGGCAGTGGGAGCGAAAATCGTCCCGGAGAAGGGGTGAGGAGGGCAGCTAGGCTGGTCAAGGTGAATGGGCATTTCAATGAAATGTGGGGTTCCAAAGGTTTCTCTCTAATCAAATTAACAAACAAATAATGGGAGCAGGGATCATCGCCATGATTAGTAAAAGTTTATGCTATTATGAACAGCGCTTGTATTCATCATGAGGCCAATGGACCAGTATATATACACGTACAAGTGTAGTATAGATGCAGATAACCCTCTATACAACGGGGAAAATACACAGGTATAATACACATCTAACACCCCCCTCAAACTTATGGTAAATCAATAACATGAAGTTTGAAGAGATAGAAGCTATACTGGGCTCTGGTCTGTGCCTTTGTGAAGAAATCTGTCAACTGAAGCTCGGAAGGCACGTACTGAAAAGCAACAATCTGGTCCTACATCTATGTCCACATGTAGGAAGTATCAACACCAATATGCTTTGTAAGCTCATGCTTCACCGGATCTTTAGCAATGCTAATAGCACCTGTACTGTCAGACAAAAGAGGAATCGGTGCAGAAACAGAAACACCAAAATCCTCAAGTAACCACCGTAGCCAAGAAACTTCCGCAGTCAACAAAGTCATAGCTCACAACTCAACCTCAGCACTTGAACGAGAAACTGCTATCTACTTCTTAGTCTTCCAAGCAATGAGAGAACTACCAAGAAAAACGTAATAAACAAAGAGAGACCAGCGATCAGAGAGATTACTAACTCATGTGGCATCAGAATATGCCTAGAGCTGTAAAGAGCTAGAGTGAGGAAAAAAATGATGAGATAGTTCCACGAAAGTATCGTAGAACACGAAGAAGATGACTATAAGGGAGCTGAATGGGAGCAGAAATAAACCGATTTAAAATATGCACAGGGTACGAAATATCAGGACGAGTGACACCAAGATAAACAAGACTCCCAATAAGGTGACGATAACAAGTAGGATCAGTAAGAAACCATCAGTGGGACGAAGATGAACATTAAGCTCTATAGGAGTCTCAGCTGTGCATTGATCAATAAGAGGCATGAGTAAGAAGATCTTGGATATATTTTTCTTGAGAAAGATAGAAACCTTATGAATAGAAATAACCTCAATCCCAAAAAAGTAGCAAAGAGGACCTAGATCAAATATGAAAAACTGCTCATGAAGACGTTCCTTGACAAAAGTGATGTACTGAGAATCATCTCCAGTAATGATTATATTATCAACGTACAAAAGGAGAAGCATCCGACCACGAGACGAAGTGTGAATAAAAAGAGCAGAATCATGAACATTGGTAGAGAAACCAGCTGCAATGACAACAGAAGAGAAACGATCAAACTTGGCACAAGGAGCCTGCTTGAGGCCATAGAGAGATCGGCGAAGGCGACAAACCATACCCTCATGAACAAAATATCCAAGGGGCGGCTGCATGTAGACCTCACGCAACTCGCCATTGAGAAAGGTATTCTTAACATCCAACTGAGAGATAGACTACTGTCGAACAGAGATCACAACAAGAAGAGTGCGAACGGTGGTCATGTAAACGACATGAGCAAATGTCTCATCGTAGTCACGATCATACTCCTGCTGAAAACCATGTGCTACAAGACGAGTCTTGTAGCGCTCAGAGAACCATCAGAGCGAGTTTTAACCTTATAGACCCACTTGCATGTGATAAGAGTAACATGCGCAGAAAGAGAAATAAGATCTCACGTACCAATACACTCAAAAGCAGCAATCTCAGCCATCACATGATGCCACTTCTGATGAACAACAGCATCACGATAAGAAGTCGGTTTGGCAAGAACAGCGGTAGCAAAACCAAAACGCTCAGAAGGCCGAATAGACTGGCAATCGCGAAGAACATAGCGAGGAGAGACCGAAGAGGATGACCCATCAGGAGATGGCACATCAAAAGAATTCTCAACTTGCAGATGAGTGTAATAGAGGATAAAAAAGAATAAGGTCAGAAGTAACCTCGGGAGAGGGTACCGGAGTTAAAGAAGGTGCCAACTGGGAAGGAAGCAAAGGAGAGACCAAAGGTTGTAGTAGAGTGGTGACTATAGGGGTGGAAGGAAAAATCAGGAAAGAAAGTGACTCGACAAGAGATACTGAAGTAAAGGATCCCAACAATGATATCCCTTGTGATCAGCACTATAGCCTAGAAAAACGCACTCAATAGACTGAGCGGTCAGCTTGGTGCGCTCACGAGGTCGCACCCAAAGAGGCAAAGACTAGAATAATTAGGAGTCTTGCCACGAAGACGCTCAGCTAGGATCCCACCCTAAGAAGAGGAGGGCTGAATGTTGATCAGAAAAGTGACAGTAAAAACAGTCTTAGCCCACAAGTGTGATGGAACAATAGAAGCACGCATGAGAGCACGAATCGTCTCAAGATGATGATGCTTACATTCAGCCACACCATTCTAAGTATGAACACTGGGACAAGAAAACTAAGAGTGCCCTACTCAGCAAGAAAACTATGAAGAACTCCTGACAAGTACTCCCAAGCGGAATCAACGTGAAAAACACAAATACGAATCAAACTAAGTACGTACCATGGTGGCAAAAGTCTTGTAGATGGATAGAACCTCACTATGAGATGACATAAATTATATCCACGTATGCCGAGGAAAATCATCAATAAAAATTATATAATATCGATGACCACCTTTCAAAACGAAAGAAACTGGTCCCCATACATCCAGAATAAATAAGATCAAAATGACGCTAAGACATTGACTCGCTAGAAGGATAGGGGAGTTGAAACTGTTTGCCAAACTTACAACTCAGATAATTGAGAGAAGCATCACCAGACAAACCCTAACAGACCACGGCGAAGTAAGGAAGGCATACGTGACCCATAAAAATGTCATAAATGATGGTGCCACTGAGCAAAAGATACGGTGGAGGCTGCAGCAGATGTGGAGGCAACAAGACTGACAGGAGCAGCAGAAGGAAGATGAAGTCAGTCAAAATTCCAGAGCCGTCGTGAGTCACGGCAGCGAGGGCCAGTACCAACTAGTCCCCATGCGGCAATCCTGAATACAATAAGAATCACAATCGAGAATAACACGATAGCCATGACCATTGAGCTGGCCGGCAGATATAAGCTGTATAGTTAATTTTGGAACATGAGAAACAGCAGGATCATGAAAGGATGAATTTAAAAAAGTGTCTCGTCCTGCGATAGAAAGAGAGGTACCATCTGCTATTTGAACAATAATAGGAGCAGTTAAAGGACTAATGGAAGCGAGACAGGTGGAATCAGATGTCATATAAATGGAAGCACCAGAATCAAGAATCCAAGGTGATATACCTGACGAAGGAGAAGTAGAAGGTGATCTCTCACCGGAAGACTGAGCAGGAGAACCGAACAATGCAGAAGCAACTACGCAACCTAGCAGTGTGAGAAACTCCTGAGTGTTAGAGGCACTAGAACTCTGTTGAGAGGAGGAACCTCCAGTGTCCCTTGAAGGACGAGCACCACTACGAAAATCTTTCTACCTATAGCAAAACTACTCCACATGCCCATCCTTGTTATAATAGGTGCAGTGAAGTTCTCTACAAACAGCAGCTGTCACTGATAGAGGCACAACTGGTGAAGAACCAGCGACACAGCAAGTGTAGAAGCTGGGAGAGCCGCCAAAACTAAAGAAAATGACGATGACGACAGCAGACCCGCACAACGAAGGCAAACCTCCTCGGTATGAATAGCTGGAAGAGCCTCCAACAGTCACTCGAGGGTGACGAGCTAGCAACTAAGCACGAGTCTGCTCAAACTCAGACCGGAGATGGCGTCAAAATGTCGTAAATGCGGCAAAGCTCCAGGTAAGACTGCTGACACTAATAGCACTGACAGGTGTGACAAACATCTGGCCCCAACGAGTCAATCTGACATCATACCACGGACAGCTAAGCATAGAACTTGTCCACAATGGCATCTCCCTGCTGCAGCGACAGCAAAAAACACACAACAGTAAGGTACAAAGAATCATCATATGGCTCGTAGCGGTTGCGCAGATGCGCCCACATTGTCTGTACGGAAGCCAAACCAACAACATCACCAGTGATATGCATCTCTATGCTAGCAATCAGAATAGCAGAAGCACGAGTATCCACATCGATTCATATCTTGGAAGTAGCATACTGAATCTGAAAAATCTCCATAACATCCTCAAAAGCCTCAAATACCATTGTACGAGCATCTTCAGAAGCATCATTCAGGAGTACAAGCTCCGCAGGCGGGAGTAGGATGAGACGGATAAGGCAACTTGCCAATAAGAAACTTAAAAAGGCGTTGACCACGTATGTGGATGTGCATGTACTTAAACCAACCCCGTTAAATTGAGACCATTGAAAATCATCGGGCAACAAGGAACAGAAACGGTGCCTACAAAAGAAGATTTTTCTTCTCTTTTTTCTGCAACCGGTTAAAAAGAAACCGGTTTCTTCTTATCCACTCATCCACTCGAGGAAAGAACCAGAGAACTCCGAAAAAGGGGTGGTGGCCCGACGTCAGTGGAGATTAGGCGACGAGCGGCGGCGGCCTGATATCGGCGGAGATCAAGCGACAAGCGGCGGTGGCCCAACGTCGGTGGAGATCAGGCGACAAGCGGCGGTGGCCGGGCAGAAGTAGGGCGCCTCCAGCGGCCTCAGGCGCCGTTCCGTCGACGTAGGAAGCCCCGGCGGCGGCTACCGGAGATGATAGCAACAGCGACAGTAAGACGTGGCTGTCATCGGGCAGGTTGGAAGAGATCCCGACGACGACAGAGGTCTCAGCAGACATGTTGACGCTGGCACAAATTATCAGGTGTGGCGACAGAAGGATCCGAGCGGTGGAAGGCCTCACAAGATCCGACAACAATGGCAAGCAACAGTCAACGGCGAGAGTCAACAGCAAGCACGAAGAACCCCTAGGCGATGGTGGTGGCTGGAGAGAGAAACCAGTGGTGGCTTGAAAAACCTAGATTTGGCTCTAAGACCATGTTATGAATAGCACTTGTATTCATCATGAGGCCAATAGACCAGTATATATACACGTACAGGTATAGTATATATGCAGATAACCCCTTATACAACGGAAAAAATACACAGGTATAATATACGTCTAACACATGCTTCATAGGGTCAAGTGAAAAGTTATTCAAAATCTTGGGTGTTGCTTCTCAATTGTGTAAACTTACTGGAGCATGCTTAAGTTTCCTCGTAAATTTTTTGTGGAATGATAAGGTTTTTCCAAGTTTTCAGAGAAAGTAAAAACTTACTTGAAATCCCAATAAATAGACCCATTTGCATCAGGAACTCCGGCATTGTTTGTACGTTGATATTCTGAACCCCAGTTGCCTTTAAATGTGGTTATACTCAGCCCAGTGATTCCCTCTAGGTAGGAAAGCCAACATTATAAATTTATATGTAATTCAGCACATAATGGTGATGATCCAACATAGAAGTAAGCAATAAGGGACTTACTTGGAGCACTGTGCCTTGGTGCAATGAAGACACCAAGATAAATGCACAATAGTGAAAAGAGAACTGGTATTAAAAAGGCAGGTGCAACCTTGTTGATGATTTTGACACCACCAAACACAATAAAACAGAGCAGTATGGTCACAATAACACCATATACTTGAAGGTCATGCAAGCTGGTTGTTGATATAGTTGCTGTGCCAGCTGTTGCTGTTCCGTTTCCTAATGTATTGTTGACAACCGTTACACTCTCTGCATTTTAAAACAGGTACAATTGAGTCAAAATAAAAATCAAAATAAGCATTAGAAGTTGAGAAAATTAACTAATACTATGAAGTATAGATGTCCTTTCTTTTCTCAGTTTCTCACAAATCACGATCAAACTAACTGGATAATTTTGTTCACTGTGGTGCATGTCATATGCCATATGGATGCTATGTATGTGCTAATTTGAGTCTTAATGATAAGAGCCAACATAACATAAAGGACCTTCTTCCAACTTTATAAATGTTCTTGCCCCTTGGTGTTTCATCCCTATGGAAGAAGTTTATTTTATTTAAACAGTGAAGGGCATTTAATATTTACACACATGAGACATGACTAGCACGTCATAAATTGCAAACATGCTCCTAGTCCCAGGCTCCCAGCAATGCAAGTTATATTAAATATAGACATCCTTAATGTCCTAACAAAAGGTTCAAAGAACAGGGTCTACAATCGGGACATTTGGAAACAATTCAACGTTTCTACTCACACATAAAATAAGCATACTGATTAGTATCACTTGTAAGTTGTAACTTACCTCGAAAGAATCCAGCAGAAGGAACAGCGTCCAAAAAGGTTTCTACAGCACCTAGCACATACCTGGAAATGACAGAATAAGTTTGCAAGAGAGGACAGGGAGCAAACACCAATGCATGAATGCACGCTACACTAACAGGTAACAACTGAAGAAAATGTGTCACTTGAAATTCCATTGAGCATAAGAAATAAAAGTTGTATTACCAATTGACTTGTATTCTATAATTATTTCCTCATATATCTCCCATCCAGACATTTGTACCTAACATAATAGTTCAAATGTAGACTTGTATGGAGGTTTTATAAAAGCCAAAATTTGGAACCTCCGTGCAATCCAATCAAGGCCACCAAACATCCAACATTCCAAATACAGCACAAAATCCTTCAATTTCACCATTTTATGTTCTAATAACATTCCGTTCATCACATACTAACTAGAAGAGGAATTCATGTGATGCCTTCTTCCAAGCAGTAGGTGCACAAAGAGGGCCTAATTATGAAAATAATTTTGTCCACAAGCAACACAAAACAAAAGGAAATCAGAAACAAGACACCTTTAAGTACTTGGCTACTATAGTGTACACTTACATGGATCCAGCAACCGCATTTCCAAGGAAGAAGCATAATCCAATACTAACTCCAACTTCAGGACCAAGTGCACGACCAATGAGATAATACGGCCCACCGCCCTATGGATCATAAAAAATGCACATCAGTTCACTTCATTGGTGTTTAAGTTTATTTAGGTAGCAACATAGAACATCAATACTCTCAAAGTACTCCCAGCATTGAATCAAAATTGAATTTGTCCCTTCAAATGGGATTTTAACCATATCTGGTACCAGGTTCCACAAATGAAATGAAAAGGCAAAGAACATGGTTAAGCAGCAAAAAAGAATGAGGTATATCACCCTATTTCATGAACTTGTCACCCATAGCTCTAATGCTCAACATACCTTCATTGCTCCATTCGTTGCAATGGCACTTAATGATATTCCAGTTAAAAATGTGCATGCACCACAGAATGAGACTAAAACAAGCGACTGCCATACACCTGCCATACCTACAATCCTACAGGAAGGGAAAAATATTGGTCAGTTGTTGAATAACCCAATGTTTCAATAAGTAAAATATGTCCAAACTGGGTATCAAACTATCAATGTTTACAATTTAACAGTTTTACTTTAGTACTTTTAGACTTGGTTCCACTATGGGAAAGGTCATACAAGAAATCATACAGGAAGGAATGAAAATGTTACAGGTGGCCTTCTACCAACAGAATGACAGTAACATTATAGTAACCAGCATGGAAACTTAATTTTCATACAAACAAATTGTAGATGGACAGTAACAAAATTAAGTGCACATAATACTTTACCAAGTAAAACGGATGTAGTAAATGATTCCCAATATATTCTGCAAGCATGGCACAAAGACACCCATCATGGTACCAAACTTTGGTCCAGTCTCCTGCCAACCCAACAAAAGTAACGGAATCGTGATATAGATTTTACAAATGATCATAAATCCAAATGTCATAAACCAAATAAATAGCAAAGAAACTGAGCAATAAAAACAATTAAATGAATGGAATTAACACTGAACAAACTTTGGAGATCAGGCATGAACTTATTGATATTCCTGTTAAGGGTATTAGTGTCATTTCCTATTGTCTAGGTTTAGGATTTTGTGTGTGTCTCATGTACTATATAAGGCCCTTTGGGCTGTGCAATATACAGACATCTATTCATATATCTCTTCTCCAAAGATCATGTAATATCAAAGTCTAGGTTTTGAACCTAGCTCACCTCCGATTGAACCTTCCATTGCTGCCCTCGGGAGGAGCTAATCCCGGGGGCGGCCATCCTCGCCGACCGCCGCACCACACCCGCACCGCCGCCTCCTGACTGCCGTGCTGCATGTGGGCTTGGCCATCGCCTGGCCTCCTCCCTCTACCGCCGCCTATCGGAACCCACCGCCCTCTTGCTAGGGCCGCCTCATGGGGAGAGACAAAGAGAAGAAGGGATGGTGGAAATGAAGAATGCTCTCTCAGTGGAGAGGAGGAAGAAATAAAAGGAGGTCTACTACTCCCAGTTCAGCATAGGGCTGGTCATGTTTGAGTTACCGCTAATATATTGAGTATTTTCCCTTTGTGTCTTCCGTTGCATCCATCTAAGTCCGTAGCATCTAATTTTTCAATTCATTAAAGCCATGCGAGTCCACAAAATTCCTGCCAGTCAACTAGCTACTTTGCTAGCCACAATCCATCCATCTGGATGAGCGTAGTCATCTCCTTTCTCTCACATAACAGCAACGGCCACTCTTCTCTTTGAGCCGCTGAAGATCGTAGAAGTCTTTATGATACTGCCACTTCTCTCTGAGCCGCCGTGCTTCTCCTGCACCATGCCTCCGCCGCGCTTCTTCTGCACTGCGCCGCCGCCTTGGGCTTCGATCTGCACTACTCTGTTTCTATCTATCCCTCTTTGGTTTGATTTGATAGCTATCTCTATTCGTGTCACCTTTCACATCCTTGTCATCGTGTTGCCGCGATCGACTTTGCTCCCGCTTACTTCAACTTTCTCAGCCCCCACACTTTGTGCTTTCTGGGTTGTTGTACGATTCCGGATGATTGGTACTCGATACAATTTTCCAAGAGTGGCACGCTATGACGACAACTACAAGACTCGGACTTCGGATTTTCCCTATTTTAGTATAAACTCTTCCAATTTTCAAATACAATACTATTGCATATGCCTTACATTTGAAGGGGATGTTAAGGTATTAGTGTCATTTCCTATTGTCTAGGGTTTAGAGTAATGTGTGCCTCATGTACTATATAAGGCTCTTTGGGTTGTGCAATATAAAGACATCTATTCATCTATCTCTTCTCCAAAGATAACAATTCCAAACAAAATCAAATGTACAATCAACAGCTTTTTATGCTTATGTGCATTTAGACATATAACAAATCGTTGAATACGATATGCCCTGTATACTAAATTTTGTGTATGTCAAAATGCACTAATTCATAGTTATTCACCACTGACTAGGAAAAGTATGATTAAGTTTAAAACAAATGGAACTCATCCAAAACGTTGGAACGGAAGATAACCTTCGGACGTCCAATGGTAATTGCTACATCCTCGCTATCCCTAGGACTGGAAGGAGCCTGAATCTGTTCCCCTGTCATGCTGTTCAGATTCAATTAGATGCTGATGTTATAATGTAACATCAATAGTTCAAACTATTTCTTTGGAGACAACATGCTTAATACTGGTCAAAACTTTCAGCTGCTTAACAAAAGGGACAAATGCCAAGTTTTAGCTAACATAGGTAAAATTATAGAAGGATCAATCGTACCTCTTCAGGCCCAAAATATTTACAAGAGAGTCAAAACCAAAAAGCTCTAGCTTTGAATCCCTTTGAGATCCACCGGAGGTAGCATGATCATCAGAAACTTCTTGCATGCTTGGATCAATAGTTAGATTAGCATCATGCTTAAGGTTCCTATCATATTATATTAAAAAAAGGTGAGTTTATACATGTAGCAGCTCAATAACTTGCATTCTTCTAGATCCTCTATTAATTGTTAATGAGTAATGACTATAAAAATCATGTGAAAGGAAATTTTATGTGGAAATTATGTCGAAGTCTGTCTCACAGAATGTGCAAATCAAACCAGAAAATTGAGAAGGCAAACCAGCAGGTACAAT
Organism: Melocanna baccifera; assembly: GCA_036346265.1. Lineage (NCBI taxonomy): Eukaryota > Viridiplantae > Streptophyta > Magnoliopsida > Poales > Poaceae > Melocanna > Melocanna baccifera. The sequence goes on along the minus strand of CM070689.1, from coordinate 11,574,160 downwards.
GACAAGATGTACATATTCATGAGGCAAATAAGTAAATAATGTCAAGTAACATCCATTTCTTCAAAGCATGGCATGCGAGAGAGAACATATGCCATGTGGCAACCATTTCCCAACCAAACTACCAAACTCAAGATTTAGAATTGATAACAGTATCCTCTTCAAGTAGTAACAGGTGTGGCCTCCATAGATTGTAACAGTTTAACTAAAGAACTCAAAACCACCTCAACATGCCTATAGTAGCTCAACATAATAGCATGGTATATGACTTCGCACGATAATATCATATGACAGGATAAATTAGCCTGAACACGAAATATCACCAAGATTTAAGAATTGTATCGATAAAAAATAACCAGCATTATGACTAGTCTTGACTACTTCATAAGCGATGCCGACCAGTAGTACTTTATAATTTCAGAAAGAACTTCATTCAGATCTCCTCAAAACCAAAGAGACAACCATATATCACCACAAAATTTCAAAGGTGGTGACAATGACAATACAGTTACAGTGGCCCACAGACAATTTGAATTCATGTGAAATTCAAAAACTCACTCCTAATGCCCAGAGCTGTATATAAGAGCAGCAACCCCAAAAGACTGTAAGCCTAAAATGGTAGTGCTATCTCTATTCCACAACCGACGTGCAGCTAAAATTAACTTCCCATATGTTCACACTGCTTCTCATCGGTCCTAACATCAACGATTAGCTCCTATTGATCAGTTGAACACTCCATTTGGCGTAATAGCGCACGGCCGAGACAATGCACGCGCGGATTTGCAGCAACTATGCTACTTATTCACGCAGAAGTGTACTCCCTACTCGATCATACGAGTTGAACAACAGACAAAAAATGCTCGCGAAATCCACAAATTTGAAGCGAAGTATGCATCACCTTGGCTGCTGGGGCGTCACGGCATCGGCGGCGGCGGAGGGGGAGGAACCGGGCTCCACGGAGGTCATCTGGATGACGGCGCGGTCGTTCGAGCCCACTGGCCGGTACCGCCGCCCGTTCGGCGGCGCGGGCACCGGCAGCGCGTCGTCGGCGCCCTCGATCTCCCCGTTCTCCATCCCTCAGAGCAGCTGCAGCACACATCGAAAGGGAGCGCGGTGAGATCTAGGGTTTAGAACTACCAACTACGTCGAACCACTCGACGCACCGTCCTCGGATCCAGATCCACAGCACGAATACTAGCGGGAGGAGCGGTGCGGACGGGGGCGGCGCGAGATCACTGATTGCTTACCAGGTATGAGAAGGAGATGGTGGCTGGATGATGATGGCGGTGGAGGAGGAGCCGGCGGCGGTCCGGCGGCGAGGAGGACGTCACGGGGAAGGTGGGCAACGGTCCGTGTGTGCGGAAAGATATGAAGTTGGGTTTACTTCGTCTCTCTTTTTTACGCCCTGCACCCTGCGAAGTATTTCCATTTTTAATTATGGACATGGCTTTTGGAAACCGGAGGATTCGATTGCTTCTTCACGAGGTTCTTGCGTTTTGACGTTTGACCTTCTAGAAATGACGCAAAAGTGGCTATGTGAGTCCTACTCAACGGCAATGGAATGTGCGTTGAGAAATCAATGACACATCTGTGGATCACCTTAAGGGTGCATTTGGTATAGTAATTTCATATTCGCTTGTAATTTAATAGTTTTCTTGATCTGATTACCGATAAAACATTACTAATAATATAATATTTCAATGTTTGGTTGGTTCGAATGAAACTACAAAATTGCCTTATAATAGTTCAAATATTTCATAACTCAAACCAGTAAGTCCACAAATTTAAATTACATGATTTAAAATTTTAAACCTTAAACGATAACATTTATAAATTTTATATTAAAACTAAAATTTGAATTTTACAATTTAAAATCTCTCAATTTAAAATTGCAACATTCAAAATTTCAATTCTTATGATTCAAAAGTTTAGATTTTGGATTTTTGAAAATTTTAATTTTAAATTTTGAGTTTGGAACTTTAAAATATTCAAATTTATAAAATTTAAATTTTTGAAACTTGATTTTTTTGAAATCCAAAATTTGAAATTTCATATTTTTAAGATTTAGTTAAAAAAAAGAAATTTCAATATCCAAACTTGAAATTTTGAATTTTAAAATTTAAATTACCTAACTTTAAGATTCTAAAATTCAGGATTCAAATTTTGATATTTTGGTTTTGGAAAAATATTTTTTATTTGGATTTTGAATTCAAAATATTCAAATTTTGACTATAAAAAATTAAAGCAAATGATAAAAGTGCAATAGCAAAAATTCTTTTCCATTGGTAATCCAAGATAGACACCCTTTTCCTACGGAAAAATGATTCCTAGAAATCATGATAATTTGGTTCATAAGGTAATCTTAGATTCCTAGTTTAGATTACTCGTTGTTTTACCAAACAAGAAAATCTTATAGGATTACTGAAGCTTTCCTAGGAATTCTTGGAGGATTCCACCAACCAAACACACCCTAGATGTCATTTAAGATTGTGAGGGTTTATTACTTCGAATTAGCCATCAAATAGCAATATTTTTAAAAAATCAATTGCTCTTAGGCCCGTGAATCTACTTCGAGATTTATAATCAAATTTGCCTCTATGATTCACCTAGCCTAACTCAAAATTCTCAATATGGTTGATGATTTCTTGGTAGGCAGTGCCTAACAGGGACAACGTGATAGTCATTGTGTCACAATTTCAGGGAGGTTCCAAAGGTTGGGTTGATGATGATGAGTTAGCAGTGGTGGCCTCATGGAGATATAGCGGTGGTTAAGGAAGCTGGACACAATAAACTATATCCTCTGGGTTAGTATTAGCATAAGTTGGAAGAGAGATGAATAAGGGATACATAGGGGGAGTGATGCGCGTATTTTGCATACATATTTTACTATTATTATGCATATTTATTGCTATTTCTATCTATTTTAGTCTTAAATAATCAAATAACACCAAGTATATGTAAAAATCCTACAGATGTCAGGTATCGATACAATTTGTAAGGAATCAAGAAGGATCCCGCATTTCTGAAAGGCAGTGTTCAAGTAGGCGCTAGGCGGGCGGCAAGCTAGGGCCTAGTGCCTAGCTCGCCTAAGCAGCCGACTTGGCAAATGGGACTAAGGACGACATCAACACATATTTGATGTTTGGAGGAAAAATTGCTACCTAAACATGATGTTTCCCAACACCAAGAATGCAATAGCCAGAGAGAGCATGCACTAGGTATGCCAACAAGATTAGGCAACAATAATGTAGTAGATAGGTAGTAGGAAATAGACTAAGAGAAAGAAAAGGGGTGGCAAAATTGAGGAGGCAGCAAGCAAACAAGAAAAAGAAGTAGAGATGGCGTGCAAAAAGCATGAGGACAACAAAAGGCAGACAAGTCCTAGGATCCTAGCTGCAATCTATAGCTCTCCTATAAGAAAAAGAAAGAAAAGTAAAAGGCAAATAGCAGAGATAGCACAAGACAAGTCATCGGCTCCTCCTATAGCAAAAAGCAAGAAAAGTGAAAGGCATATGGTAGAGATGGCACCACATTGCATGTAAACACCTCTCCTCTTCATCTTCCTCCTCTTACTCCTACTTCAAACTTCAAGTCTCCAACTCCTTCCTCCAACTCCTCCTTGGCAAATTTGGCGAAGGCAAACAACAGGCGAAGGAGGAAAAAGCAACAGCCAGAGGGAGGTCTCCTACATTGGCTCCTCTACTAGCCGTCAGACGTGATGACTGCTCTCTGTTGGCCACCATACCTCACCTTGTCTTTAACTGACTAGGCGTATTGACTGCCTAGGATGCCAATTTTAGCAAATTACGATGGTGAATCTCCGTTGAGAGCCTAGGCGGCCGCCCAGCCCACCTTCTTGAACATTGCTAAAAGGTATTCTAGGGCAACCAACTACACCACGCGATCTAGGAGTCAAGAGGAAAACAATAGAAGAAGCTGCATTGCAATTGGGTCTCTAGAGAGGTAAATGACTTGCAATACGGTTGCCAGTGACCGTGTCACCTAACAGTATCACCCTTCAAGCGGTGCATCTTGTCAAATAGATCACGATGGTGGTGGTCTCAGCCCTTAATTCTGCATGAAGGCTTCGCAATACCTTAAATGCTATGTCACAAAGGGATTGAAGCATACAACGAGAGGAGATCAAATTAGTATAGTGACTACCAACCTTAGAGGAGAAGAACGCCTCCAACACCTTCTTCCACCTCTAAACCATCCATTCCACCACATTCCTTCATAGGGATTTAGCCATAAACTATTCTAGATCATCCTAAAGACTTGAACCTACGCACCCACCAAATAGTTTCTTCATCAGATTGGTTTGTGGTTTAATCTATTATTTTCCAGACCATGTGTGGTGCCTTCTCTATGTTATTTATGTGTTCTTCTTTCATTATTGAGTAATCTATTTAGTTCTTGGGGTCATGGGGTATCACAATGTAACGATGATGATGTTAGATCGGGGATTCAGTCTAGTATATTCTTGTAATGATGTCATTCATGATTATTGTATGAACATCGACTGAGCACCATTTTCCCTTGTAGGACATGGAGAATTGCACCGCAAGATGAAACGAGTATAGAATGGTGATAGACTATACCTAATTCCTTATATCATTGATGCAGGAGAATCACAGAGATCTATCCACCTAAGGTTGTAGCCTAGGGTCCATGGTAAGGCTTTCCTTAAATATCGTATTGTTGTTGTAGTACTTGCAAGCGGGGATTACAAGGGTTGTGCTTGACATACATATTCATCTTCGGCTCCATCCTTGTCTCTATTCTCTAGTATGTTGGGTGTTGAACTCTTGATTATTTACTCTTGTTAACTTGTTGTATACTAATATAGTTGTATAATGTATACTTGTATGAATTTAGATTGCACAAAACTATGTTTACTATATTTGTCTCAATTTAACTTAGTCCTTTGAGCCTTCCCTCTATTTTCATCTTGGCTTCACCACTGCACACTACCCTAGGGATGGAGTAGATGAAGCAGCACATCATAAGGGAGGAAGAAGGCAATAGTGTTTCTCTTCTATATGTTTAGTGGAGAGGAAGGCAATGGCATTCCTCTTGTGAATGTTTGGCAGAGAGGTCATCTCTTCTTGAAGGACCATGTGAGAAGGTCTAGAATAATGTTATAATAAACCATTGTAATGTTTTTGCAGTGGATAAGTGTTTTTGCAAAGATCGCTTTCTGCTTAGGCTGGTTGCTTTGACCACAGAAGGTAGTCGGAGGCGTGGACTATGATCGATAGTAGGCAGTGCGAATGGCCCTGTGTTGGGCAGTCCGATCGGCAAGTCGAGCATGATAAGAACGATCACGGATGGTCGCAGCTTCAGTACCTGGGTGGTACTTGGTGATCGATAGTGAAGGATCGGAAATGGCAACAGAGGGGAGTGAATGGTGCCTTTTTAAAAATTCTTCCCAAGTATTCACTCGATTTTCATCTCCGATAGCTATAAAAGCTATGAAGAAAGGTAGAAGATTGCTCACCGGACATCAAAAATAATTTTACCGAACGACTGAGGAAGCTCAAAGGAGAAGCAAAACTAGATCGACAAGAGAACAGAGATGACACAATTCAGTCAAGCCGAAATAACAAAAAACAGACTGAAAAAGTGAGGAGATTAGCTACTGCACACTGCTTCAACAAAGACTGAAAACAGAGCAAAAGACTAGCCAACCATAAATAAGACTGCAGTAGGAAACTGAATTCTTAATGCTGAAATTTCTGCACAACTGCATGCTGAAAATCTGAACCAAAGGGAAATGCCAAACAAGAAAAGCTGACAGCAAACTGGAGGGCAAAAAGGCTGCTGAACTGAAGAAGAAATGCTGACCAAAATGCAGCTAAAACAGCAGAAGGACTGCAGGTCGAATACATCAAGAAAAGGCTGAAAACTGTTCGCTGCACTAGCTGAAAAAATCAGTCGAAATGTTACTCAAAGATGGCCGAAAACTGTAGAATTAAAGAGGACATCTCGGCTGAAATTGCTGCAGAAACTGAGCTGAAGTGAAGGCATAAACTACAGAAAAGGAGCTGCTGGCCGAACACAAGAAAACTGAAAATAGCTTGACTGAAAATGCAGAGATTGCAGAAATCAGCAGCACAGTATATGCTGAAAAACAACCAATGACAGGGAAATTGATGAGATAGCTGCTGTTCTTCTTATGTCTAGGAAGCAAGACTTTGATCTAAATAGCATTAAGATCTTAGGAATCAAAGGGAACACACAAAGAGATCAAGAAATCAAGATTTTAGTAAAAATCTGAAAAATGAGTTGAGAATGGACAGATCTTCAATTTGCTCGTCAATCTCGAAACCTTTGCTCATGAGCTTTTGCAATCAGCTTAGCAATGATCTTAGGACTTGAAAGCACAAATCTTGAGCCAACTCGTAAAGGTAAACTACAAGAATCAAATGTGCTCTGCCATGAAACCCTAGGTTTCCCAAAGCAGAGGAAATTTAGCGAGGGCACAGAAAAATTGCATAATCAGTGAATCCTCCATTTGCTCTTGGGAATGGAATGACCAAGTGATCTAGAATATCTTCCCATCATAGAGCAAACTATTTTGCAAGTAAACAATCAAGAGATCAGCTCAAACTCAAACGAGCAGATGAGAACAGAGAAATGCAAAAGGCTTCAGAGAAATGCCAGGGAACCAAAAGAACTCAAACTCAATCCATTGATTCATTCCCATGAATGATTACAAGAAGAATGATTACAGATGAGTCCCCATACGCAGTCGATACAAAAATCACTACATGCTCACACACACTGAGCTTCACTCAGAGATGCACACGTAGAAGCTCTCACACACATTTCTTTTTCTAGATAACTCACTCTCTTGAGCTCTTATCACTGAAAAAAAAATTTATCCTACAACCTGAATACACCACTCCTTTTATCTCATGTCCACACACCAAAGGAGAAAATCGAGAAGTGTCATACCAAACACACTCCCTTGCTTCATACACACAAGAGGCAAGAGTCAAAGTCAATATGACCAAATTTTGGAGGGAAAACCAGCCCCTCCTCTCATTGCTTGAGTCAAATCTCCAATTTGCCCCCTAAGCACCTTCTCGGAAGCTTCCCGCAACCGGCATCCTGACCGTCTGGACCTCGACTTCTCCCTGAGTCTAGTCCTGGTCTGTTCCATCGTTGCCCGTCGTGTCTTCCACCAGTATCTCCGGTTCCTCGTCTCCCGGCTCGCAACCACCTCAACAGCCTCGATCATCTTCAGCATATCTGACCGTCTAGACCTCAACACCTTCTGTGCCTAGTCCTAGTCTTCCTCGCCTCACCATGACCTAGCTCCGAAGTCCTGCAGTCACACAGACAAGCAAACCATCACATAGCACCACACGAAACAGCATAATCAACATTAGCACAAGTAAAGGTACTCAACCCTAGAATACCCAAAACAAACTCAAACTCACTAAACCAACCGTCAATTACTCATTACAAACATGGGGATACCTCCACATGGTCTCTCAGATAGTCATAGACTTAGCGATCGATAGTCGTAGACTTTGTGATTGGTAGTCATAGACCTTGTGATCGGGTATCGAAGGCCTCATGGTTGGTACTTGTAGGCTTCGAGTGTTTTCAATTCTTGTGTCCTTCAAAGTACCTTGAGTACTCATATATGACCCATTGGGGTCTATGGTCGGATCACCCGAGGGCTAGCTATCTGACCAGTTGTGGATTGACCAGATAATGGATTTTCGACCAGGGTCTGATCCTTGATGTCTTTGAGTCATGAATTGAGATTAGATGACCTAGGTCAATGGATTAAGGTTGCATGCTACACGTCTTAACTAATGTAGGTCAAATTGTGAAAAACTTATGCCTAAAAACGATTTCTTTATCTTTGGATGTGCAAGATCGTTTGAACTCAACTATGGTCAACAATGATGATCAAGAATAGGCTCATAGAGGAGTTGAGGCCCAGAATGATCGGAGATGCGGGGTGAGACGGTGAGCTCAAGCATGGCACGAGAAAAAGCGGAGAATATTGAAGGCGAGTTCGAACGATGGGATGGCGCTATGTAGCTTGCACGGTCCAAGTGAGTCATGGTTCGGTGGAACCAGAGTGAGAAAGACTTGGCAAAGCGTGGCAAACTTGTGGTACATCTACACGTGGCAAGCATGGTGATGGCTTGTATTAGATGGTGATGACCGGGTCAATGAGAGGTAGTTTGGCCAAAATACTAGAAATTATCTTAGATCAAAACCACGGTGCATAGATAATGCGTTGGAGAGTGGTTTAGGTCAAATTGAAAATGGTTTAATAGAAACGGGTCAAGGCAAAGGACTTAATGGATTCGGGCTTATACGCTTTAAAAAGCGTGCATAAGTGACTTGTGTGAGTTAAAACCTATGTGTGTGGGGTTAACGGATTCCCCCATTATAATAGTTGATGGGATCCACTAGGGTGTTAGGTAGCTGGTTGGTCACCTGTAAAAGGGGGTTGGTGTAATATTCTGATCGTCGTTTCGATGTAGGTTTTAAAATAATTGCAAAGTCACCCGGGTTTTCGGTAAAGCGTGGGAAGGAAAATAAAATAAAATTGTGGGTTAGAATTAAATTGAAAAATGAATGAAATAAATTATAATATAAAAAACTTTTAGGGGCTCGTTGGAGGGTGGGCTTGCCACCTTAGGCCAAAGGCCCCAAGGGGGTGGCCGTACCCCCACCTCCTAACCCTAGCCGCCCCTATTTCTTTTGGTGGCCACCACCCCCTCCCTCCTTTCCCACCCCTAGGCCGCCACCCTCCCCTCCCATTGCGCCACCCCTCCTTCCCCCATTGCTGCTGTCCCTTGGTGCTAGGAGAAAGTAAGGAAGGAAGAAGAAGAGAGGGAAGAAAAGAAAGGAAGGAAGAAGAAGAAGAAGGGAAAAAAAGAGGGGTGTTCCTAAGAGATCCCCTAGGTAACTCTCTCTCATCCTAAATCCTTCTAGTTTTACTGTAATTAGGGTTCTAAGCGTTAGAATTGGTGGGGATTAGCAATTTGATTATCTGATTAGAGAATTCCTGCTGTCTGCTTGTAGTTTAATCTGTGCAGCGCGGTTGTTTGCGCAGTTTAGACCAACGAAACGATTTTTCCTGCAGGTCTGGCCAAAAGGAAAATTATAGAGGACTACGAGAGCTATTTTCTATATTTTTTTCAGAATTTTAGGCCGCAGGATTTGGGCGCAACAGCGTCAGGAACCTTGCTTTCTGTTAGGAGTGCAGACTAGGACAGATAGCTGTTCGGGTGTGGTTTAGAAGTAGTAGATGATTTTTATATTTTTGGTCACAATTGTGAAAAACGTAGAGAATTTAGTAATATAACTCTTGTATAAAAATCATAATTTTTGAGTCTTGTGCTTTGGTTGGGGTGCGTCAGAAACTGGCTGCCCAGATTGCCAGAACAAAGAACGTCCTCTGTTTTGCGCATTAAGTTACACCTTGTTAGTAAAGAAATAAAAATAAGTGATCCACTTGAAAGATGAAGGTATTTAAATGTATATTCCAGAAATATATCTCTCTCTGTAAATGGTTTAATAGTTTTAAGGATATTAAAAAATTAAGCAGCGCTGCTGCAACGGGTAAAGTGTAGAACCGTTAAGCGGAGAGGGAAGTGTGTGATTTTAGGGTTTAGTGATATCTTTACTTCTTAAGTCGCGTTTTCATTGCTGTAATATTGTGCTAAGAGATACTTTTGAACAGGTGGTTTTGCTCCTGAACACGCATGATATCTTAACTTCGCTGGTAGAGGCAAGTAAACGTAGCGGATGTACTACCGTTTAACCCATTATTCTTACTACTTGCAATATACATAATTTTCGTAATTTGAGATGATATGCCATAGTTGCATGTTTTCTAAATAAGATTGAGGAAGCTAAATAATAATCAATTATTATACTTTGGATGAGTATTGGTAGTCATGTGGTATTTGCTTAATGAGTCGATTGCGGAATATGAGATTATATACATGGTGGATATGTTGATGTTTCTTTGAGATTAAATTCATGATGATTATATTGATGCCCTTTTGAGTTGGAATTCTTATGGTTTATGATTATCATATCATTCATAACATGTCATGACATTTGCATTGTGGATGCCGCCGCTTATAGCCACGATCGTACCGGTACAGCATCGTACATTGCCGTAGTACGATGCACACTCTTACCTTGTTGGGTAAGGGTGAAGTGGATCACATCATGCAAATGCATTACATTGTGGATGGATTAATTGCATTCATATGCCAGCTGTTTAAAATCTTATGAGGCTTGACTCGTGGAAAATCTTGGAGGTTTAATGAATGTGGATGTATATTGTGGTTGTGGTTATGTGGTAACATTAATGATGTTGTATATATGTTTGTAGTTTGAATAGCCTGTTAAACAGTTTGCTTGCTGAGATTTTATCTCACCCTTGTTTTTCCCCCTACAAGTGATTCTTGAGCATACATGGGATGGGTAGAGCGGCACCACAATAATGTACTTGGTTTATCAATTTATGCTGTAATAAAGTAGAAGGACATCTAGCCAATGGCCTAACTATTCCTGGATGTTTACTTTAATTTAATAATGTTAAACTTGTAGACTATTCTTTTGGTTAAACTCCTAGAGGTTGTGTTTAATTATTGAACTTGTTATCAGTATCTTTGTTTCCTTAGTTGATTATGCTTCCACTTAATTCGTCATGTTTAGATATTGTTGGCAGTTTATGTTATATTGTAAATTGGCTAGCTTGTAGAGTGATTTAGTGGCATCTCAGGGTAACGTGGGTCTTGGGGTATTACAGTTGAGATGGACACATGTGGTTAACCGGTCCAACCCCTCTCTCATGTGCTTTCTTGCTTTTAGGGTTTGAGAGTGGAGCACCGGGTGTGCTCTTTGTCCTCCAAGTTAGAGTGGCTGTAAAACCTCCTCTTCAAGGGGGCAATACATCAATCTTTCATAATCTTTATGTCTATCTTTCAGTTTGATTGATTTACCTCTGTTTTGAGTTGGTTTTTCCACTCTTCTTTACCCCTTCTTTATCTGAGAGTTTGTTTTGGTTTGATTTCATTGATGTTTTGACTTGTTGTGATTTTGTGAGAATGTACTCAAAGCCATCTGGGCTATCCTTTGCCACGAGCAAGTGTGATCATCGATTTTGATTTTAGATCTCGGTTGTGTGTGCTTACTCAAATTGCAAAAAGGTCTCAATTTTCTCATGGATTTTTCATTCCAAGAATGGAATAGCTTTCTGAGACCTTAAGAAATATGCATACGAAGTTTCACGACTTTTGGATCTTTTAATGAAAAGTTATGTGGATTTGAAATCTCGCGGTCGTGTTGAAAACTTTGTTCTTCCAAGTCGTATTTCGACCACGTTAGTTTTTGACCACTCTCTGGTCGCTGACCACTCGAGTTGAAAGTTGACCACGTTGTTTTTCAACCACTCTCTGGTCGTTGACCACTTGAGTCGAAATTCGACCATGTTGGCTTTTAATCATGTTGGTTTATGACCACGTTGGTTTTCAACTATTCACTGAGCGTCAACCACACGAGTTGTTTTTGACCACTCTGTCTTCCGACCGGCAGTAGCAGTACCACAGAAACTATAGTGGTAGTACCGATATGGAATGTTTTGCATAGTGGTCTAGATCTATTTTCTCTAGAGTTTGAATAGAGTTCCTATTCAAATCTTCATAGCTTTATAGCTATTGGAGCAAAAGATAAATGAATACTTAAGAGAAAATTTAAAGGCACCATTCACCCCCTTTATTGCCTATCCAGTTCTACACCTCTTATGGACACCCAACAGTTTAGAAGGAAACCACATTAATGTGTGACAAAAACTAGAAACTGTATTAATCACAATTAATGCATACTACAAATGGCCCGTGGGATTAGTGCAATTCAAACATCCAAGTTTGAACCTTTCTCATCCTCTTTCAACTTGTTTGTGTAGAGATGCTACATCATCATGCAAAGTTATGAGGTGATAAAAATGTGCATGTCTACACTCAACCAAGCCCAAAATCGCTAGACCACTCATGAGCATGCAGCACGCGGGTAATGGTGTGGCGAGCAAGCGAGCAAGCCTGTGTATTCTTTTTTTTTTCTTGCTTCAACTAGACATTGATATGCTTCCACTTATGAATGGGTGTCTAAGAGACCATATGGGTAGGTCTAGGTCAAATTGCCATAATTAATTCGCAATTGGGTTGAGTTGAATCTAAGGTTTTCCAAAGAGTTTGCAATTATTTGAAAATTTATGTTGCTGTCAGGTTTAGGCAATAGTATCGACCTGAAGAGACGGTAGTACTGGCCTAGTAGCTATGGTACCATTGAAAGTGTGGTACGACCGGTGGTTAGATGTTGGTAGCTATTTTCAATAAGGGTTGTATTAGAGCGTTTTTGGGTTGGCCATGTTCGGTACTACCGGTGCAATACCGCCGTACTACCGGAGAAATGGTACGACCAGGCTATGCATAGAGGTACTAACAGGGCGGTTGTACCTGAAGGACTACGGGTAGGCTACACTAGCGCATATTAAAATTTTCTACCCGTAAATCAAGATCACTGCAGTTATAGATCACGATCTTACCACTGGACGCGCAGGTGCGAAAGATGATGCAGCACGTCGGGGCAGAGTAGTCGTACTACTTCCTTGTTTGCGGTTCGTCCAAACGCTACGATGCAGCGCGCCAAAGGTATCCACACGCACGGAGGAAGCGACGCATGCCGGATTACTAGATCCGCGCGGCGACAAGGGCGTGGGAGGGTGGCGCCGTGGTTTGAGGATATCACAAAAACTCTCTCTCGGACTGTGCGCCCGCCCTCCTTTTATAGACGCCCTTACAATGGGCTTTACGAATAGAGGCCCATTAGGACTCAATGCCTCACCCAACTCGGATCCAATCCGAATTAGGCTTCACCCTTAAGTGTGTGACCCTATAGGTTCACGTATATTTAGACATGACGCGAGTACACCTACTCGGTCAATAGTTGGTAGCGCCTCTAGCAAGACGTACCAACTCCTAAACGCACATAAAGATCATATCGGACGAACCATCACAACGTTATGTACATGCCAATCCTTTTGTCTCACGATATTCGGTCGAGCTCCAAGCGACCACTCTTTTCTCGATCCCGTGATTCAAATCCCTTACTAGGTTAACTCTTAACCTTAAGTAGCATGGCCATGCATTTCGGATCCGATCACTCGAGGCCCAGAGATATCTCTCGGTAGAGAGGCAAATCCCATCTCGACCGACCATGCCTTGCAAAGATGCTTCATGACAAACCCGAAAGCTACCTTTATAACTACCCGATTCTGAGTAGCGTTTGATAGCCCCTAAGTAGGTCGATTCACATCTCAATTACATGCGACAATCTCAGGTCTAAGGACAAGGCGTACACATTGTGTAGAGAGAATCATAAGTATAATAGCTATGTCTCATGTTGGGTCGGTCCAACCCCATGTCTTAAACATGTGTCCACATTATTGGTTTGACATCTCCATGTCTATGACCTGTGAAACATGGTCATCAACCGATACATGTGCTAATCCATCATTCACGTGTGTCCTTACATGAACTCCGACTAGGGACAACTTTAGAATAACCATACAAGTAAAGAGTTTCACAAACAAGTCACATACTTGTTAATCAATACAAAGGTAATATTCAAGGAACATTTATTAAATCATGGATACAACGAAATATCATCATTTCTATGATTGCCTCTAGGGCATATTTCCAACAGTCACCCACTTGTACTAGAGTCAAATTAGAAGATATCTAATACCCATAGCTCTTATGTGCGCCTCATGCTTAGGCTGTGGGAGAGGCTTCGTCAAAGGATCTGAAATATTCAAATCCGTATGTATTTTGCATATCTTTAAATCTCCTCGATTGAGGATCTCTCGAATGAGATGAAACCGCCGCAGTACGTGTTTGTTCTTTTGGTGATTCCTTGGCTCTTTGGCTTGCGCAATGGCCCCACTGTTATCACAAGAAAGATCCGCAGGATCGCACGCACTAGGAACCACACTTAGTTCGCTTATGAACTTCCTTATCCAAACACCTTCCTTTCTTTGCTCGAAGCTGCAATATACTCGACCTCGTTGTAGAGTCGACAATCTCCCGCTTGGAACTCTTCCAACTTACCGCACCACCGCTCAAAATGAACACAAAACCCGATTGCGATTTGTATCGTCTTTGTCGGTTTGGAAGCTTGCATCGGTGTAACCATTTACAACGAGCTCTTCCTCACCTCCGTAGACTAGGAACACATCCTTAGTTCTTTTCAAATACTTGAGGATGTTTTTAACATTGTCCGCTGACTCTCACCGAGATCAGCCTGGTATCTGCTCGTAACACTTAGAGCATAAGAAATATCTGGGCGAGTACATATCATAATATACATGATAGATCCAATTGCCGAAGCATATGGAATCTTACTCATGCGATCTCGCTCATCAGTTGTCGAAGGACACTGAGTCTTGCCAAGATTTGTGCCATGAGACATGGGCAAGAACCCTTTCTTTGCCTCCTCCATGTTGAACCGTTTCAACACTTTGTCAATGTAAGTACTCTGGCTTAATCCTATTAGCATTTTTGATCTATCTCTATAGATCTTAATACCCAAAATATATGCCACTTCCCCTAAGTCCTTCATTGAAAAACTATTTTTCAGTGAGGTCTTAACGGACTCGAGCATAGGAATATCATTTCCAATCAGTAATATGTCATCTACATATAAGATTAGAAATACGAGCGAGCTCCCACTTGCCTTTTTGTAAACGCAAGATTCTTCTTCGTTTTTTATGAAGCCAAAACCTTTGACCACTTCATCAAAACGAATATTCCAACTCCGAGATGCTTGCTTCAATCCATAAATGGATTTTTGAAGTTTGCATACTTTTCTAGCATTGTTTGGATCGACAAAACCCTCGAGCTGTATCATATACACGTCCTCGGTTAAATTTCCATTAAGGAAAGCCGTTTTGACATCCATCTGCCATATCTCATAGTCGAAATATGCAGCAATAACTAGAATGATCCGTATAGATTTAATCATCACTACAAGCGAGAAGGTCTCATCGTAGTCAACTCTTTGAACTTGCCGAAAACCTTTTGCGACAAGTCGAGCTTTATGGATATGAACATTTCCATCCATATCAATCTTCCTTTTATAGATCCATTTGCACTCTATGGTTTTAACACCATCAGGCGGGTCAACCAAGTTCCAAACTTGATTGTCTCCCATGGATGCTATCTCGGATCTCATGGCACTGTGCCATTTCTCAGAGTCTGGGTCCATCATTGCTTCCGCATAGGTCGAAGGCTCATCATTGTCTAACAATAACATATCCCGCGTATTGCGGAGCCTTTCCGACCTTCGTGGTGGTGGTGCTTCCTTTGCCATGGGTTTCTCAACTTGTTCTGCCATGTGGGCATCATTCGTCGAGTCTTCCCTGATTGGTTCATCTTGAACATCTTCAAGCTGCACCGTTTTTCCACTAGTCTCCCTGTTGAGAAACTCTTTCTCTAGGAAAACACCACTTCGAGCGACAAACACTTTGCCCTTTAGTCGGTTGTAGAAGTAATATCCAAAAGTTTCCTTCGGATATCCCACGAAAATGCATTTATCCGACTTGGGTGTGAGCTTGTCCGACTGAAGTCGTTTGACAAACGCCTCACATCCCTAAATCTTTAGAAAAGACAAACTATGACTCTTCCCAGTCCATATCTCATATGGTGTCTTAACTACGGATTTAGACGGTACCCTATTAAGTGTGAAAGCTGCCGTTTCTAGAGCGTAACCCCAAAATGATAATGGTAGATCTGACTGGCTCATCATCGATCGAACCATGTCCAACAAGGTCCAATTACGCCGCTCGGATACCCCGTTTCTTTGAGGCGTTCCGGGCGGTGTTAGCTGTGGAACAATTCCGCAACACTTCATATGATTGCTAAATTCATGACTCAAATACTCGCCACCACGATCAGATCGCAGAGTTTTAATTTTCTTGGCACGTTGATTTTCAACTTCATTCTGGAACTCTTTGAACTTTTCAAAAGTTTCAGACTTATGCTTCATTAAGTAGACATAGCCATATCTACTAAAATCATCAATGAAAATTATGAAGTAATGAAATCCACCTCTAGCGATGTGCTCATTGGCCCACATACATCAGTATGTATGATTTCCAATAAGTCTGACGCCCTCTCAAAAGTACCATTGAAAGGTGACTTGGTCATCTTACCAAGCAAACAAGCTTCACATGTCTCGTATGATTCAAAATCAAACGAAGTTAGAAGACCATCAGCATGGAGCTTCTTCATGCGCTTTTCACTTATGTGACCCAAACGACAATGCCAAACATTGGTGGGATTCAAATCATTAGGTCGAAGTCTTTTAGCATTTATGTTAAAGATAGGCGTATCATCAAGATTTAAAATAAATAACACATTCACAATGGGCGCAAAAGCCATAAACATTTCATTTTTAGTAATCAAATAACCATTGTCTTTACTTGCAAATGAATAACCATCTCTCATCAAACATGAGGGGGATAGAATGTTTCGACTCATACTAGGAACATAATAACAATTATTCAATTCCATAATAAATCTTGAAGGAAGCTGAAGTTGCATGGTGCCGACGGTTAACGCAGCAACCCTTGCTTTATTTCCGACGCGAAAATCAACTTCACCTCTTGCGACTCCTCTACTTCTTATTAACCCTCGCATCGAGTTGCAAATGTGAGCAAGCGATCCGGTATCAAATACCCAAGAATTAATAGGAGAATCGTGAGAAAAATATCTAAAACATTTATGACAAGTGTACCATGGGTGGAAGTCTTACTTCCAGCATTCTTTTGCATTCATCGGAATCCAAGTACTTCTTGCGTTTCTCTTCCAAAGGCAGTCTCTTACCCTTTTCTTGAAGCTAGACTTGTTCTCATGACCATCACATGGCTAGGCCACGCACACTTCTTAATGTCACTCTCTGCTTTTGAGCATCCCACAAAGCTCATTAAGGCCCTTTTCCACCCCATGCATATGGTAGTTCAAATGAAATGTCCATAGCTAGGTGGAAGAGACGCCAAATGAAATCGATTGCCAACTCTTGGCTAATTGGAAAACCAAGTTTATCCAAAGTCCGATCAGAACCAACCATTTTGATCACATGTGGGCCTACGGTGCACCTTCATTAACTTGCATTCCGAAAAGCCTTAGAGATATTGAAACTTTCAGTCTGGCACGTATGCGGAACATGTCCTTAAGCGCCATGATCATATCATACGCTTCGATCCTCAAACCGCTTTTGAAGGTCGTTCCATGCATGCAAGCATAAGACGACTAACCTCAAGAGAGTCATCACATGCTTTCTTGTAGGCGCTTTTAATAAAGCAGCGCATTGATAGCGTGCTCTTACGGAATTTGGGTGTCTAGAATGTTTTCCTTTTATCCGCCACGAGAACAATTCTCAGTTACGGACCATCCGAATAGTTTGTTCCATTTAATTTTTCTTTCTCAAGAATCGATCGCAAAGCAAAAGGGTTTGCGGTTGCTAGATGCCATTGATCTATAACAGAAAATGCAAAATACTAAGACAAATAAAACCATGATAGAGTAAAATGTATTAAACAAATTTAATAGAATGTACTCCCACTAAAATCAATATCCCTCTATTGATTCTTAGCGATTCAAGATCCGCAATTAACTAGTCTACTAGTGAGCTTTTGCATCACCGCTAGGAGACAAGGTAATTCGGTAAGTAACACCTTACTAATCATATCTCTATATGACTCTTGTTGTTGGGTGACATCTCTATGCCTCGGCGCCCAACCTTTATGCCCCAAGGTCCATAACCTTTATGATAACCTTGTTAAATTCACCAATCCTTATGCATGTAGGTATCCGATACAAACCCATCTAGTCAAGGAAGGTTGATGGTGCCCTAATTTTATAGACCCACCATCAATTTACAGGACATGGGATGGTGCAGAGTTTAGTTGGGAGGGCAGATGTTTAACTTAACATTATGTGAGGGAACGCTATACTTCTACCATTCAAACATGCATAGGAGTATAACAACAGGAATAGCATTCACACAGTTGTGACTCAGTATGGCCCATTTTCTCATGATGATCTCCATCGCCATAGAATCTATCCACCATGATGATCTTCATCTCCATGGTTCATGTGTGCCATCCCTCCAAGTGATGTGTCCTCCAAGTACTAATATAAGCTATTACTCATAACAGCTAGTAATAAAATACATGGTTACAAGGAATCATCACAAGTCGGCACGCAGGCCGTTAATACAATACTTTGACAACACAATGGCTCCAGCCATGTTGCCGAACCCACGACACGCAGGTCATGAAAATATTACAAACATGCATCACATACACATTAGGCCATACTGGTCACATACATCGTGCAAAAACAAGTTATGCATAGATTCGCAATCTACCGGATAAGGGGTCGAGGGGGTTTCCCCTCGTGGTATCTCCGGGCGTCCGGACATTCGTAAAAAATAGAGATCCAATCTATGCAATTTTTACTTAGGATTTTGATCGGCACGACCTTAGCAGCATAATCACGGAATATCGATTATTAATCTAGGTTCCGATTCGACCAATCATATTGATCTTCGCATTCCGCAATCGGTTTTACGTGTCACTGTCTACCCCGATGGTGATTCCGACCGGTAGGGGTATGTTGTGGCACGACCTTAGCAGTATGATCACGGAAACCAGATCTATCCATTACCAGAACTATACAATCGATCACATCGATCATACCGACTTACATATCACCATATGCAAATCACCCGAACCTATAACATGACAGCAATGGCTCTGATACCACTGAAGGACTACGGGTAGGCTACACTAGCGCATATTAAAATTTTCTACCCGTAAACCAAGATCACTGCAGTTATAGATCACGATCTTACCACTGGACGCGCAGGTGCGGAAGATGATGCAAAGACGTCGGGCGAGTAGTCGTACTACTTCCTTGTTTGCGGTTCGTCCAAACGCTACGGATGCAGCGCCGCCAAAGGTATCCACACGTGCGGGAGGAAGCGACGCACGCCGGATTACTAGATCCGCGCGAGCGACAAGGGCGTGGGAGGGGTGGCGGCCAGGGTTTGAGGATGTCACGAAAAACTCTCTCTTAGACCTGTGCGCCCCTACCCTCCTTTTATAGACGTCCTTACAATGGGCTTTTACGAATAGAGGCCCATTAGGACTCAATGCCCAGTCCAACTCGGATCCAATCCGAATTAGGCTTCAGCCCTTAAGTGTATGACCCTATAGGTTCACGTATGTTTAGACATGACGCGAGTACACCTACTCGGTCAATAGTTGGTAGCGGCCTCTAGCAAGACGTACCAACTCCTAAACGCACATAAAGATCATATCGGACGAACCATCACAACGTTATGTACATGCCAATCCTTTTGTCTCACGATATTCGGTCGAGCTCCAAGCTGACAACTCTTTTCTCGATCCTGTGATTCGAAATCCCTTACTAGGTTAACTCTTAACCTTAAGTAGCATGGCCATGCATTTCTGGATCCGATCACTCGAGGGGCCCAGAGATATCTCTCTCAGGTAGAGAGGGGCAAATCCCATCTCGACTGACCATGCCTTGCAGCATGTTTCATGACAAATCCGAAAGCTACCTTTATAACTACCTAGTTACGGAGTAGCGTTTGATAGCCCCTAAGTAGGTCGATTCACATCTCAATTACATGCGACAATCTCAGGTCTAAGGACAAGGCGTACACATTGTGTAGAGAGAATCATAAGTATAATAGCTATGTCTCATGTTGGGTCGGTCCAACCCCATGTCTTAAACATGTGTCCACATTATTGGTTTGACATCTCCATGTCTATGACCTGTGAAACATGGTCATCAACTGATACATGTGCTAATCCATCATTCGCGTGTGTCCTTACATGAACTCCGACTAGGGACAACTTTAGAATAACCATACAAGTAAAGAGTTTCACAAACAAGTCACATACTTGTTAATCAATACAAAGGTAATATTCAAGGAATATTTATTAAATCATGGATACAACGAAATATCATCATTTCTATGATTGCCTCTAGGGCATATTTCCAACAGTACCGACCTCGGTAAGTAGTCATACCACTCCCCTATTTCCGAAAAATGGTTAAGGAGCGGTAGTACCGGCCAATGGCTGGTGGTGCTACCAGAGCGGTATGATTGGCATGGGATGTGTGGTCATATTGGCTAAAGGCAATAGTTTCTAAAAATTTGAAATTGTAGGAGATTTGATCATAGGATGATCTTGTAACTTCTGTCATGATTGCATTGTGTTGTATGTTACATCATTATGCTAATGTGGGTCAAGTTGTGAAGAACTTGTGCCCAAAAATGATTTTTTTGGTCTTTGAATGTGTCGAGAAGTTTGGAGGCAACTATGGTTAATGAGGGACAACCATGATTAGGTCAGGGTGGATCGAGGTCCAAGTGGTCAAGACAGTCATGTAGGACAGTTGGGCTCAAGCATGGCATATGGTAAAGCAAAGAATGCGTTCGAGGGAAGGTTCAAGCAATGAGTGGGATACGTTAACTTTGTCAGTTCAAGTAAGGCGTGGTCCGGTGGGATCCAAAAACAGGAGAGACTTGCTGAGAGAAGCCATTAATCAACCTACGCGTGGCGTGTATGGTGGCTTGGATGACAAGATGAAGATGAAGTCAAGGAAAGGTGTCCGAAAATTTCATCGAGGGCATTGTAGGAAATATCAATATCAAACTAAGTTCTACACCAAAACCATGGCGTAGAAGACGTAGGGAAGTGGTTTAGGGTTTAGCTAAGGTCATGTGTTGTGTGGATCAATCCCTAGCATGTTAGTGGGTTGATCTTGTAAGCACTTTGAAAAATATGTGAGTAATTGTAAAACCCAGTGTTAGTGGGGTTGATGGGTTTCTCCAAGCCTTGGAGGGTCTAGACTCACTAAGGAGATTGGTTTAGCTATTTAGAGGAGGAGACTAGCTAGGATTGGTAAGTAGGAAATTTTCTAGGCTTAGGCTAGTTATTCCTCTCCTTCATGGTGTGAGTAAGTATGAGGCATGTAGAGGGTCCTTTGGAAACTAGCAAGCTATAAAAATCATTCCTATTTATACAATAGATGGAGTTCTTGCAATCCCTGTGTTCTTATCTCTCTTTGCATGGGTCCTCGTTCTCACTTTTGGTGATTTGGTTCTTTTCATGCTTCTCTTGATTTTGTTATGATCCATGATGAGTAAGAAGCATTAGTAGATTCTTGAGATCAATTTCTACCCATCTAGATGGTTTCTATAGCAAGAATCAAGATCTTGTTTGGTTCTTGCCTTGTCTTGACTAAGATTTTACGATATTGTGATCATGGACCTTTTAGCCCAAATCTTTGCCTATATTAATTTGCTAGGACATGTGAGAGATAATTTGAAAGTTTTCATGACTTAGATTCTCATGAGCAAGAAGTAATTTGAGATTTAGTGTTTGGTGTATTCTTGTTATCTAAAAAGCAATTCTTACAAGTTGGATGGAATCAAGTCCAAGAATATTATGTTTCTTGATTTGATTTGGTTCTTGACAATGTTGCAAAGGTCCATACAAATTTTGGTACCATTTGGACTTGGTTTTTTTTTATCAAGATCCTCTTATTTGGATTTTTATTGCGAGGGGTTTGTGCCTAGGAACAGGGCAAGTGGTAGTACCGGACCCTTGGAGCAATAGTACCGTAGGTGTGGTCATACCGGTTTGAAGTTGGCGGTAGTATCATGATGGTCATACTGGTGTGTTAAGAGCGGTACTACTGGTCTTGTAGCCAAAGTCTAGCTGTTGATTCTTTTCTAGTCTCAGATCTCTTTGCTTTTCTTGTAGGAGGTGTAATATAAACTTGATGACTCTCATAGTCATTTGTATGAAGATTTAGAATACCTGCGGGAAACTAAAAAGTTTCTGCAATCATTCACCCCTCTGATTGTCGGCATCGGTCCAATAGTGTCTCTCCACCTAGAGCAAAAATATGGTACTAAACTTCTTACCGTCCACCATGTATGTGTAGGCCTTGGAATTTTTGAATATTTATGAAGAATTTTATTTGGGTCAAGCCCATATACTCCAACACGAATGCACACAACTATGACATGGAACTTCAGTGCATAATATGAAGGACAAGGAAGTATGTGTCCTTTGAGTTTGTGACACGAGGGAATCTGCCGTCGCCAATAGGATACCCTAGCCACCCATCGTCGGTCCCCTCTCCCCTTTTCTTCAGCATTCTCGCCAGAGTTGAGTAGGTAGGGGACTCGTTGAATTAGAAAAGTAATTTAATATTTCTTCAATTTCTTCTGTTTTGTTTCCTAGATTAATTTGTTCTAGTTTTGTTCTTCTTCGGTGAGTTCTTAGCTATATTTTTAACCCATGAATCCATGATAGGTTTTATCGGTCCGACTCACTTGGATGATTATGGTAATGCCTACATCGGAGATCGACACTAGGCTGAGTTGGGTATAAATAAATCCTCTCTGATTTTCTTTTGACGAATAACACTGCAGCCTAGGCGTAGATCCTACACATCAATGGAGATCATCAATGTTTTACTTCTCGCAACTGTGATTGTTGGCAATCATGACACTGTTGCAAGGTATAGAGTCTATGACAAGAAAGATAAAGATGTTAAGCACATTCATGGTCTCAAGGATTTTATGGTTCATGGAAACATGTTGTTCACCTAGAATCTTCAATGTAAATGTTAGTTACTCATATACTTTGCCAAAGTTATTAATATAAATCACATGTTTTTTTAAAATGCATATCTAAAGGTGTTTGGATTTTACGCGATCTCTTGTTCTTCAATCTGAAGCTTTGGCCGCCCTGTCCTCACTTTCTATGTACAAGGCAATGGCAGTGAGCTACTCTCTCTATCCTTTTTACTCGACGTTTTTAACGTTTTACGGTCTTTGAGATATAACTTTGACCGCTACTTTTTATAACTTTACACTAAGATATACGAAAAAATTTCTAATACTATAAAAATACTTTTTAAGATAAATCTAATAATATAATTTTTATATAGCTAATTTAGATATTTTAAAAGTTTGACGATACAAATATTAGAAAATCAAATAAAAAAGAACAGAGAAATTACTAGCCTTGCGCTCTTCATGAGACCGTGAGGCCATGGCCCACCGTGCACCATATCCAGATTGTTTAGCAATTTCTTCACCCAGAATTCCTATTCGCATCGACTTGGTAAGTATCTTCGATTAAATTATATTAAAAAACTCACCGTGTAGAGAAATTTCTGCTTATTTTGATTCCATCAACCACGATGTGCGATCGCCAAGGAGACGCGATCTGAGCAGTGGAGAGGTCAAGGGTGGAGCGGAGTACAGACAGGGACTCACCGACGACATTGACTAACCGGCAAGAAACCACTGCTCTATCTCCTTTTTGGGAAGGCACATGAGCTTATCAGAATGCCACCAAATGGCTAGCTGGAGTCTGTTATTTTTTTGCTGTGGCTAATGATTATTAGCTGTATTTTTTTAATATGGTAGAGACGTTAACACGGTGCACGTATTGACGGACTTAAAAACCATTTGAAAATCTGCTTAGAGAAATCGCTCTGTTTATTTTGACTTTCAAAGAAGTTGAAATCAAAATTACCCCAAAAGCAAAAAAAAAAAAAAAAACAGGATGAAGGTTTAGGCCTAGTATATCAAGCTCCTCGGCACAACCAGCCAGCCGAAAGTAGCTAATAGGGCGAGCTGTGGCCTACGTCTCCTCACCTGGGCCGCCCTTGCCTCACTCTGTGTGTACCACACCAACATGACGAGCTGCTAACCTCATTCTATCTGTGAGACTACCTATCCACCGCACTTGAGAAATGGTTGCTCATCCCATTCCATGGAGTTATATAAGTCAGCAAAGCATATGATCTAAATTCGTTTGAAACTTTAAAATTAAGTATATTTTTAAAGTATATATTTCATTTGAATTATTATAGATGAGTGTATACTCTAAAACTAATATTTTCAAAAAATACATCCAAATTGGGTTGAATTCACGCATTTGAAATTATAGTGCCCAGACACAATTGTGCCCATTTCAGCACACACACACACATACATAAATACATACGTACATGTATGCATGCATGCATACATACATACATAGTATATACGTACGTATGTGTATATATGTATATGTGTGTATATATCGAACAAATGTAAAATACACGGGGAAGTTACTAACGTTTCTGAATAAAAGTGCCATCAGTTCTGATCGAAGTTATTGCCAAACCTTTACAGTGCCAAAAAGTTACTGACGTTTCTGAATAAAGTTACCATTGGTAGCGAGTGAGTTACTGTCGAACGCTTACAGTATACAGTCAGTGGTAACTTTTCTCACAGTCAGTGATAACTTTTCTCACAGTCGGTGATAACTTTTCGGGGTACAAAACTGCGCGCAAAATACACGCACACGCAGAATAGCACTACTGTGTGTGTGTATATAGGGGCGGGTTTAGGCCCATGGCAATGTGGGCTTCAGCCCGGGGCGTGAAAATATTAGTAGTGTATAGCTCAGGTGCATTCAGTCCAGCCTGAGTAGTATTGCTAAGATTCAGCCCAGGTAGCCCATGCAGACATGTAGCCATACTACCTGCTCTTGCCAGAGATACGTGGATCAATTGAAGCGGTATGCTCTGGATAGTTGAGTTGTGAAGTTGAAGTGGTAAGTGGAATAGAGTGGCTCAGCATTAAGAAAATGTTCGGACCTACCGAAGCGTTATCATCTGATGTGCGTCTGATGTAGATCCAGCAGCCAATAGCGATGGTGATGTTCGGACCATCCAAACAGTTATCATCTGCTGTGTGTCCAATGTAGATTCAGCGACCGAGAGTGATTTGACGTTCGGATGGTCCGAACGTCTGGGGTGAAACGGTTCACATGATACTGATCGGACGGTGGTCTGAGTTATGAATGTCGTTGCTGACTTCAATTAATAAAGGGATATAGGCCGATAGTCATTCGATCTAGATCTAATGACCAAGGGTTACTTAGCCGATCATTCAGCCCGATGAGTCACGCTTTATTGATCGTCTAATGTACATCCAATGGCCGAAAAGTTATTGGTAATGTTCAGACCATCCGAAGATATACGCTTTACTGATGGTCCAATCCAGATCTAACGACCGAAAAGGGTGGTGATGTTCGGATAATTCGAAGAGCCCTCTCTTGTTGTTCGGATGATACTTATCGAACGGTGGAGTTCTCTGATACTCTTTCGTTCAGTCCGATCAGACTAGCATTGGAATTATGAAGATCCAATGATGAGTATTATAGCAAAACATTTTAGTTGCATCCCACGTCTGGAAATCTATTCAGTAGCGATTACTATATACTTTTATCTTATTGTAATTACTCTTCACCATCAACTGTCTTTTACTTTTGGTTAATGCTCCAGCTGGTATAAAAAGTTTGTAAGACTCTTTTGGGAATCATCGAAAAATAAAAAACCCTAGCCGTCATACTAATATTGTAACACCCCGACCATCCACAGGGCCCAAGATGCTACCACCATACTATTACTATCTCACATAGGAACGCCATAAACAGAGTTAACGCCCGAGAACTGTAGTAACAGGAGAACCCGTTCTCCTGAAATATACTGTAACTAGAAAATTTGCATAAACTTCTTAATATAGGATTAATCATAACGCTTAGCACATGACTAAGCAGTTATCTTACATGTGCGGTGCCAAAGGAACTACTCCCATTCCATGCATGCCGTCATTCTGGATTACCCTAAAAAAATAACAAAGCAAAGGTGAATCTGAAGATTCAGCAAGCACACGATAAAGCAGTATATCAATCTATATCTCATGGCCGCAATCCAATTCTACTACTGTAAGTGTAAACCACATCTCTTGGAATCAGAAAGACAATCGATCAGAAATCGTAAATCACATCTACTGTGGACTATTAAGCCAATCTATTGTAAACTGTAAATCACATCTTCTATGAACTGTAAAATCAATCTACTGTAAACTGTAAATCAAATCTACTGTAAAATGTAAATCAATTCTGTGACTGTGAACTGTAAATCATATCTACTGTAGCTGTAAACTATAAATCAAATCTACTGTAAACTATAAATCACATCTACTGTAAACTGTAAAACCTATTCACTGTAAGCTGTAAACTATAAGTTAAACCTCTGTAACTGTACCACTGTCTGTATCACTCTGTATGCAATGTAATAAAATGCAATGCATCTGTAACTGTAAACTGTAAATCTAATCTCTGTAACTGTATCACTGTCTGTATCTCTTTTCATGCAATGGAATGAAATACAATGTTTCTGTAATTGTAGTTTATACCGATATAGCGGAGGGTACACCTATCGATGTCACCCTCTCCCTCCATTTCGTGGAGTTTCGTGGAGTTGCCTACCTCTGTAGGACTTATCCAAAAGCACTCCGGATTAGTCCTAAGATTTTCTCACCGACCTGACTCTTATTCATTTTGCATGATGCAAAACTTATCAAATGAGGATGTTTACTCATAAACTGTATTTCTCCAGCTATGATTAACACATAATCATATATACATCATTTCTTGCGTGCTATAGATCATGGCATGGAAACACGAATGGCGATCGTTCAACATAATTTATTGTTCTACCATGCACTTGCCTGTTAACCTGGCGGGCGGTGCGCAGACGGCGCCAGACTCGAATCGCTACCTGAACAGGCAGTAATCATTTCAATTCATTTGCTAATGCAATACATACACCTGTAAGCAAATAACACCGCTCTTACGCACAAACCCAGTATAGCCGACCTCCTGCTCACCGGACACTGTCCCACTGTTCTGATTTTTAATCGGCATACTAATTTACGCGAGAATCTGTAAATAGCTGAAAAGGGTTTTGAACCGTTACCTGAACCCGACGATTGGATTAGGGTACGATCTGTTGTCCCTAGACTGGATCTGGCAGATTTGGCACCAGATTAGGCAATCCCCCTTCTTCTTTTTTCCCCTCTCTTCCTTCTCCCTTTTTCTTTTTTCTTTCTTTTCTTTCTATTTTTCTCTCCTTCTTCCCTCTTTCCTCTTTTTCTACGCCTGGCCGGCCTCCTCTTCTCTCTTTCTTCTCCACCTCCCTCTTTTTTGCTCACGCTGGCGCCTCTTTCCTCCTCTCTTCCTCCCCCACCCCCACCCGGCCCCCTCCTCTTCTTCTTCTCCCACAGCCGACCCCCCTCTTCTTTCCCCTCTTCCTCCCCTCCCCTCTTGCCTCGGCTCTACCCTCGGCCGCCTCCCTTGTTTCCCTCAAGCGGCGGTGCACCGAAGGTGATGGCAGAGGGTGAGGCAACGACGGTAGCACGGGGGAGGAAGGCAAGATACGACCGAGGGTGGCAGCGCGCGTGGGCGGGGCTCAGCCAGGCGACGACGGCCCAAAGGAGGCAGCAGGCGGCGGTAGTAGCACAGGGGCAGTGGCAGCCACAGGAGGACGGCGAGCGGCGGTGGCGCGAGCAATTGGGCGAAGACGGTGACTGCGGATGCGACCTAGGGTGGCGGTGCCAGCGGCTGGCTGACGGCGGCGGCGCGCACGCGCAAGCGACAGCGCGAGCACGGAGGTTGGGCAGGAGTCGAGAGCACGGGAGAGAAGAAAGCAAAGTGGCCTTTGGCTTCTCCCGGTCCCCCCATCCTCTATATATATGGTATTGTCATGGGCTGGGCCGGGCTGGGCCTGCCCAGGTATCACAAAGATCTATAGTTCTTGTAGTTTATAGCTCTTAGTTATCTACTTTACTATTCCTTGCCACGATTTTCTGCTTGTCTCATCTTGATCGGTTCTGAAATTGATCGAGAAATTTTTCAATCTTCTCGGGGTCCTGAAAGCCAGTCTTAGCGAATCTTCGTAATTTAGATACTTACATCGTATCTTTATTATGTTTCATTATTTATATTTTGACATTATGCCATATTTTTCTTATTATACTTTATGTTTTAGCAGTGAACTTAAGTTTCACATTAATAATGCAATTATGATATACTTTTGTTATGTCGTGGTATGAGTATAAATTAGCCTTAGTTTTATGTTGTTAAAGTTCAGCCCGGGGCATAACCAAATCCTGGTTCTGCCACTGTGTGTATATAGCTCCAAAAATTCTATACTTGCAATGACAACATGGAATTTCTTCGGAGCATGCAATGCACATTAGATAGGGGGAAAAAATCTAGTGCCCAATTCTTGTGCTTGACAAAGCTACCACCTAATAGAAAAAAAAATCAACGTTCTAGAATGCTTGATCTGATTCGCAGGAGCCTTGGTCATATTTTAGGTAGGCTCGGTTTGGCGGTTCTCGTAGAAAATACACTCAAATCTGCAGATTTATTACTAGTGCCGTACAGATAGGTAGCAGAGCTTAGATTTGTGAGGGGAGAAGAAGAAGATCTGACCCTAAGTTCTCAGAGAGCAGATCACAACAGCAACAGCTGCAATCTGCAAATGGTTAGGTGGTGATGTACGCGCTTGGGTGTCCAGGAAGGCACACGCAGGGCAGGTTTGGTGGTTGCATACTCGCCGTCGAGTCAACGGTGAGCTCAACGGCATGAAGGGGGTGCATCACTTCTGCAAGCACAAGGAGCCACCTGTTTTCAGCTTTCACTCTTCACGCTGAAGGGTTCCAGACTCAAAAGCCCATGGCAATGACACTGCTCTGCACTTCTGTAGAGTAGTATTAACAAGGGCCGGCATTTGAAGATGGCATGTGTAATTAAAGTGGAATATGTGGGTAAGTTGATTTTTGTTCTGTCTTTGGTTTAGTTGCAAGCGACTGCTAGGTTGATTTGAGCATTCAGATGGAATCGGGCACTGAAGCATTCTGCATGTTCACCGACCTGAAAGGACCAAATGTTCTGATGGTTGGCACCTGCGCGATCACCATGTAACCACAGCACCTAGACGATGGCGCAACACGTGTCTGACACCACGTACGTGCGTACGAAAAGGGGGCTCATGTACGTGCTGTGGTTAAAATAATCAGATTTGGAAAAAATAATTAACTTTCCAAACTTTTTTTATCAGTACACTGATTATTTTTTAACTTCCTCGCAAATTTTTTTAAACAAATTTGACAATTGTGTATCCGTACCGTTTGTGCACCATGTGTACAAATCGGCACAACCTAGACTACAAGCAGAATTGGGTCTAAAGAAAACGATTACAAACAGAATTGAAAAAACTCATCCATCGAGGTAGAAAACACACTTTGACATTCATCTCCACTGGAAGCCCTGAACTCAAACATCAAGCATCAAAGTACAGCACTAGGTCCAACATAGTCAATAGAACTAGGCCGGAACTAAACTAAAGCCAGTTTAGGTATGATTTATGCACACTTCACAGGAACAAGTCTAGGAAACAAGTGAAGAGTAGTTGGTTCTTGTATACCAAACACTGGTGCAAACCATCACAACCTCATTTTATAGCAATTCAGGGTACCAATCGTTTGCCAATTCCAGGCCTTATACTCCCAAATGGTTCCTGAAATCACAATTCGCAACATACTATATACCAAGCATCCTAAGTTTCCCAAGAAGCAAGTTACTTCCTATGTCATAGTTGCTTAAGACATTCTTGCATATTGTACAGTTCTACTTGCATAACTCGCACATATATAGGGAGTGTAGGCTAGGTGCTAGAAACATCAAGCTCAGAGAGTAACAGATTCAATTGAAATGGCTTCTTTCAGGCTGAGACATGTGTGTCTCACAGTTGTGCTGTTCTCCATTGCCTTCTCTTGTTGCAGAGGTAAGCTAGCTTCACTCCAGTTGTTTGTTTCCTGACCTGCACCATGGCTTGTTGAATACTTTTGTTGTTTTTCTGCCAACACTTTAAATTTAAAACTACCAAAATTTTAAGCTTTCGCAAACAGGATCCTCTTTTATTTGGAGAAACATTAACCTTTATCTGACTGTTTCTCTGAGAATTTAGCTTGTGAGGCTTTTCAGAGATCTTAAGCCCATCCAAATAAACCCTCCATTTTCTTGGTGCTCACACTAGGCATTATATGTTGAATACATTTGTTGTTTTTTTTTTCTGAACCATGCAGGACAAGGAGGTGGAGGGGGAGCAGGTGGTGGTGCTGTAGTGCCAGGAACACAGGATGCAATCCAGATTGTGGCACAAGCTGCTCTCTGCTTTGACAATAGACAGGTAATAATCTCTTCTCTAAACTCGTACTAATTCATCAGAAGGAGTTCTGTCCAGAACCAAGTGTCCAGAACCAAGGAATTCTTACTGACTAAATGCATCAGAGTGAAGTGCATATATGCATCAAACATGATTTGCACGAATCTTGATGCGGGATCAAGCATCTCCCAGGTGGTCCCTTAGTTTAGCTAGTATGACCTCAAATCAAGTTTATCTTTCCAATTCTCAGTGAACTTCTAAACCCCTTGATATACCGGCACTGAAACATCAAACTGGTAAAACATTATTACAAAATAAGCACAGCTTTCGGCCTCCAGAAGCAACTCCCAGCTTGTACACTTCAACCTAGGCCTAAATTACAATGTAGCTATATCTGGGAGGATGGTGGTGCTGATATTATTTAGTATCAATATAGGCTGATGCACCTTGCGCAATAATCTATATCTGATAATCTCTATTGTTCTTAAAAAATGTTCTTAATAAATTAATTTTTGTAGGGTTTACTATACGCAGAATGTTCTATAAATTAAGTTGGTCCGTTTCAGATAATCTTTTTTGTGGTACTTAATATTTACAAATGATGCATGCATCGGTGATCTTCTCTCTACATACAGTATTAATTATCAGTAAGACAGTAACCGAGTGGCATCAGCACCACTCAACTGAGGTGGGAAAAAAACGTTGCATGGCAGGTGATCAACGGATGCCTGCAAGCGATGGGCATCAACGTCACTGGCAACGGCGCAAACATGTCGGCAGGCAGCGGCGCCCCGGCGCCGGCACCGAACAGCTCGACGGCGAGCATTTGCAGCGCGCCGTGCTTCGGGCAGATGACCATGATGATGGGCTGCGTCAACGGCATCCTGGGAAACATCCAGGGCTATAGCCCCGGCCTCATGCAGGGCGTCCAGGCCGTTTTCCAGATGGCCTGCGGCAACGTCAACGGCCAGGGAGGCGGAGGCGGCGGTGCCGGCGGTACTAGTGGCGGTGCCGGTGGTACTAGTGGTGGAGGCGGCGGCGGCAGTGGTAGTACTAGTGGTGGTGGCGGCGGCGGAGGAAGCGGCGGAGGTACAAATGTTTCACCCAATGGAGGTAAGATTGCTGAATTTTGAAGCTGGCTTCCTCTCAGAATTTGGCTCACGTGTTTTGGTTATTATTATTATTATTATTATTATTATTATTATTATTATTATTATTATTATTATTATGAGCTAAATCCACATGTACATGTACAGAGTTACCTAACATTTGCGTCCATGTGTACCTGCAGGCTCACACGTGGCGGTAAACAATCCAGGTCAGCCGACCAACGGGGCGGATGGGCCCACTTCCAGTCTCACGATCGGCTGTTCCTCGATGCTGATCATCTGGGCTGGCATATGGCTAATGTTGTTCTAGCTTGACAAAGACAGTGGCGAGAACGTTACGTTGCAGCAAGTTGTGATTTGTTTTTTTTTTTTGAAGTGAAGTTGTGATTTGTTTGTTTTTCTAAGTAGCATAGTGATATTAATTCTACCAACCGTGACTATTTTATGTAACAGCGATTTGTGGTTTCTACGCCCTGATGAATAATTCAGCATATATATATATATATATATATATATATATATATATATATATATATATATATATATATATATATATATATATATATATATATATATATATCGTGTTGTTTCAACTTTTCAACTGTTGCTGAACGGATTGTGCTTGATTATTTCCTTAAACCCGATCAGTTTTGTCCAGCCAATAGTTGTATAACCTAACTGTATGCATTTTTCACTGTTATTAGCTGAATGACCATGCTTTCATACGGATAAAAAAAATTGTATTATCCCCAGTATGTCAAGATGACATCGCTGGGATCGGACTATCTAACCCACACCCTCGGCTCTACCACGTGCTTGGCCGAGCTTGGACAAAGGTGGCATCACACCTTGGCGCCCTCAGCTTTGTCATGTGTCTGGTAGAGTATCGTTATTTTTTCTTGTTAGAGAATTTTAGGGAGGTGAAATTTCTTGTTCGATTTTTGTTTAAGATTTTTTAGGAGCAGGTAGGGAGAATTGGGAGAGCCATGTACCGCCCCGACCACTAACTGCTTTTAAGTTATAGAGATTTTTGGGATTAGAACTTGTGACACATGGGTTGTTGAGTTATGGAATCTTATATTAAACCTACCATATTTACACATAAACATATCCAGGTTGAAAAATAATATCGTTAAATTCGCTATCAAAAATATTTTCAAAATACTACAATTAACGATAAAAGTCACACATTAGATACTGCAATACCCAAAACAAGTGGCTGTGAGCAGAGCAAGTAAGCATGTAAACATACTTGAATATCTCGTTATACTCTCTCTAAATTGGCAGTGGTTGGCTAAAGAATTCATTGGCATCATTGAGACAGCAGTTCTCGTGCAAGATAGCAGTTTGGTGGATCGTATTAGTTAGCCTGGTAGAATTGACAAAGATTTGGGCAAGAAAACTAAGTCCTGCCGAGAGAGGTTGGGTTAGACTTGGAAATACTAACTTGGACCGCACTTCACATCTATTCCTCCAGCTCATCAAACTCTAGCTGAGGAACCTTAGCAGCTAAATCAAGTTACCAAATTGCCATTTCATCTCTAGCTAGCTAGAAATTTTCTTACTCCATTCAGATGTTGTAAACATATTTTGTAACAAAAATTTATCATGTGCAACATTGCTCAAAATCTCAATGTTAGACCATAGTCAATAGGCAATTCTTTTAGGCAAGTTTGGCAAAGAGTGAACAATCGGCTATCCTTTGGAGTACTGGTACGACTAGGCTGGTAAATCTTTGCTATCATTCTTAACATCAACTTGCATGCTCTGCTCAAACGGCCAGAAACCCCATACATATAACCAATCAACCACACCCTAACGTACTCAACACCTTCCATCTCTAGGCAATGGCGATGTTTCACCCCTCTAGAAGCAGCGGCTGCTTAGCCTTAGCCGTTGCCACTTGCTTCTTGCTCCCGGGCTGCTTCTCTGGTCAGTGTATATTTTAGTTTTAATATTACTCTCTTAGTTTGCATGATCATTGTATCTAGAGATCAGCAACTTTGAATTAAACTAACTCTCCATGGGTTGCAGAAAAAACTGCTATGGAAATCTTTGAGAGGGCATGCCATTGCTTCGATGATCACAATGTAAGTGTGCATGACCTAGCTAAGATTCATTGGATTCTTCTCAGCTTTTTAATTGTAGAGTGTTTGCGAAATTCATGTCATGTGTTCATGGCACAACTGAAAAAGGTCTACGACGACTACAAGTAGTTCAGGCTCAGCATCCAGGGGGCATTCCACGTCGGGATTGAGTTGCATGCACCAACCAATTTACCCAAAAGCTTAAGCTGATGAGGAAAGATAGACAATTCACTTATACTTCAATACTCCCCCTCACGTGTAGGCTCCCTCAGGCCTAAGACGTGGAATAGAAGTGGACTGCAATCATTTTTTTTTAATTGTGTTAACCGGGTCTCGAACTCAAGACCTCTTGGCTCTGATACCATATTGAGTTGCATGCACTAACCAATTCACCAAAAAGCTTAAGCTGATGAGGAAAGGTGGACAATTCACTTATACTTCAACACTCCCCCTCACGTGTAGGCTCCCTCAGGCCTAAGACGTGGAAATAGAAGTGTGTTGCAATTATTATTTTTAATTGCGCCAGCCAGGTCTCGAACTCAAGACCTCTTGCTTTGATACCATATTGAGTTGCATGCACCAACCAATTCATCCAAAAGCTTAAGCTGATGAGGAAAGATAAGCAATTCACTTATACTTCAACAGGGAAGGAGAGCGTCGACGAGTACTGCGGCAGTCCGTGCTTCGCAGAGACGAAGTTGGCATTGCAGTGCGTGGAGGAGATAGCCGACGAGAGCTTCAAGTTCTCCAATGGAGCGTCGGTGCCGGCGGCGAAGGAGGTGCTTGGCAACGGATGCAGCTACACCCCCGAAAGAGGTAACTGGAAAAATGTCTAAAAGAGCACATCCTCGCATCAACTTTGTTCCAAGTCAGCCTATCCCCCCTCTCTATATATGGAGAAAAACTACATAAGACATCTAGATGCCTAGATACCCATATCAAGAACCGTTCGAGACTTGAGTAATACTAGCTGCGTTTGCGTGGCGGCACGCCACGCAAGCTATTTTGTAAAAAAAGATTGTTTTTTTTGTATGAAGATAGTTTTAAGTTTCTTTTGTTCTATGGTGATTGATATAATAGCTATTTTGTGTAAAAGATTGAAAACACAATTAGCAAAACATTGATCCAGACAAACTACTATAAGCACTACAGAAGCAAACACGCAAGTAAATACGTATAACACGGAAGTATATAAACAGCACTGTAGCCTAATCGAAAAAGCACATAGATAGTATCTAAAACCATGTGTGAATATAGGCATGGACAAAATTTGAGCCCACCTAATTCAAGGAAAGATTTCTATCTTATTTTAAGTTTTAATAAAAGTATGTATGAACTGTGCGTCCAAGTAGCATTTACGAAAACGCAATCAACAAAACATTGATCGACAGAAACTACTACAGGTGCTATAGAAACAAGCACGTAAGCAAACATGATCAATTAAGCATCGGATAGTTCAAGATAACTGAGAGTAACTATAATCTGGCACTTAAAAGTCAAAATAACACGTCTGTTCCAGCAATACATATTAAATGCCTTCATGTCCCAAACAGACATATTTTCCTTTTACAGTTTGTACTCCAGTACAAGCACTTTTTACACGACAAACAAATAACTATTATGATCTATGCCATGTTGTTAAATTAGATTATACACTTGTCTTATTGGAGGAAAATCGTCATCAATGGACAGTGTATCTAAAATGGAAAAAATGCATAACCTCAAGCATGTCGGTGTGTAGGATCCACAATTAATGTACACGTGAGCAATACCATGCTTCAGCATACAAACATGGAACATTAGTTCCATTATACAGAAACATTCTGATAATATTAAGTCTTAACAATCTACGCATAACATACATTCCTAAAATGTAGTAAGAGAAATAGGGATGCAAAGACTCTAACTTGGTTAATCAGAGCAGCGGAGCGAGAGACAAGCTCAATATCATTGCCATCAAGGATCAGCTCATCCTTGACCTTCTCAGAACGCAAAATCGTCACACCCTCAAGCATATCAACTTTCCTCAACTATTCAAGGAAAGGAAGAGAATCTCAGTAAATTTTATACATGATTTCCAAACTACATATAGCACATATAGGAGTGCCGTAACAGGTAAAAACGGCCATAGTAACAATGATACTGCTAGCGATCCCTATTCTGTTACAACAGTATCAGCATGAAGTGTTTTGAAATATGGATGAACAAACTGTAATCTTCACAGCAACAACACATGAGATCTTAAAACCCTCAAAAGAATCACTCATGAATTAACATACGACTCTGGTGCTCAAATTGTATTAGCCAAGCGTGCAATTTTTACTGCTAAATAGTCAAACACTGGAAACAAAAACCTTACCGTCAGCTAGTCCACAAGAATGCACCCTCATGTAACATAGAAACTATTTCATGTGGCGCCACCTTCCCTTCACCCATAGAGAATAGACTCACAACGCTAATCCAATGCAGCAACACAATCAAAACAATTAGCTTGTGCAGTCAGAAATGCGCCCTCTATCAATCAACATGTCCGCAGCATTAATATTTTCATTGTATTCCAGGTCGGGTAATAAAAGGATGACTGAACTGTATATGTTCAAGAAAAGCACAGGCCATAGATAATATCTGAGGATGTATGTGAATCCAAACATACATAACACATGAGGGCAGCTGAACTAAGAAAAGGTTTGCATTCTATTCCAGGCTGAGCACTATTGGGCAGATCTTAACAGGTACTGGAAAACAAACACGAACACAGAAATTCTTTGCTGCATTTGTATGATTGTATCCCAACAGAAACAAGTACTTCATAGGAACGTAAAAAGCACAAAGAATTTACACATAGATAACGCCCGAGATTATTTGCGAATATGAACATAGGCAATACTGGAAGGTACCTAATTCAGAAAAAATCTAATCTTAGAGTACTCATCCTGATTTGCTCTTACCGTCTCTGAGAAAGCAAATAAAGGATGCAAATTTGGTGGGATGGTAGAGGGAACCAGTAGGGCGAAGGCGGTGACTCTTCATGGCGACAGATCTGGGTGGGGAACTGGTAGGGAGAGGCGATGACGGTAGGGAGAGGCGATGACATCGGTGGCGGGAGGGAGGGAAAGCGCCGGAACCCCTGAGCCAAAAATTCAGCTGCCCATCTGAAACACAGTTATATACACAATTCATTCACCCATTTTACATATTCCAAAACTGAGATTTTTTTTGCTGTGCGTATTTATTAAATAAAAAAGAAGTGGTAGCTTTTTCTTTGCAAGTTCCTCCCAATATTCTGAAATGTGTTTGTCTTTTGCCAATTTTGGCTCACCAGGTTTTGGCTCCTAGCAATTTTTGGCTCAGGGGTTGTTTTTTAAATTCATGTGTGCACTGATGTATTTGCGTTTTTACTCAGCTTCTCTAGTGAGCTGGGGATTAATAAAGTTCCCTTGTTTCAACGGATTAAATTCTGAAATGTAAAGTTTCCAAGGTATAACAGGCAAAGACGGTTAAAGTGAAGGAAATGGTTAACACAGTCAGATGGAACGTGCCTCCTGACTCTTCTCTCAATGAATTGAGCTTGATTAGAAAGTTCTCTAGGAACAAATATAAAACAAGCAACAGTTTACCCTTTAGCACACAACTGCCAATAGGAATTACAATGCGTTGCACATTTAGACTACAACATAACTTAACAATTAAAAACTACAAGATAATGTGACCTAATGTGTTATGAACCTTAATTTATAGGAGGGTAAACAATGTCGAGAGGATAGCCAGACGGCGTACGGCGTAGGGGGAGAGGGAGAGACTATAGATTATAATGACTTTGTTATTTCTTACATGATTTCAATAGCATGCGACAGCTCCCTTATATAGATGGGCTCCCCTAACAGATAGAATCTAATCTCAATCATATCTCTAACAAATAGAAACTAATATTATATCTCTAATAAATAGAAACTAATCTGTAACATCCTAATAATGAACCGTTGGGCCCAAGGCCCACGCCCATGACATATTGAAACAATTAAACAAGGAAGTCATTTGGATCTTATTCCAACTTAGCCATTTTTGTCATAGCCTAGCTGAGTAAGGTTGGTTGTTTGCATTTCTAGCTTTTGATGGCATGCTTTGGTAGCACAGTGCCATGGTGTTTGGTACCTATGGAAAACTATTTCTTTGCAAGTAGGACTGATTCCACTACAATATAATCAGAAAAAAATGAATTGACAATTTGATGTTTAGTAAAGATGGATGCTTTATTAATATTCTGCCTTTTTCCAATTTTGCTCACGCAGGAGAGAATTTGGCTTTCCATGTTAGGCAAATATTTCTTTGCTCAGTTAGGCTAGTTCCTTTCCAAATATAGGTCTTCAGAGCAGACCAAATAGCTAACACTTCTATAAAGGCTAGAAAAGGTTTTGCCAGATTAGACAAGAGTTCCACATGGCCCACATAAAAAATTATACATACATCAATGATAGTTCTAGAACAATGAATACACAAGTCAATCAACTATCAACAATGCTCTATTCAACATCATTGTATTTAGTAGAGATTTTTCCCTTTATCAACCTGATTCCCCTGAAATGTGTTAAATACTTAAATTGATAAATTCTGTATTTGCACATCCAATTTTCTGGCTATCATTTTTGTCCATCACTTAACATATCACCGATAGGTCCATATTGTAAACAAAGCAACAGACACAGGCTCCTTAATGTATGTTGTGAGTGGCAGTAAGTTAACTGTACTATCCAGTGTCCACCATGACAAATCGAGGCAGGTATTACGCAGTAATACTATCAGTTCAAAGAATAAAACAAAAAAAGTAATCAGGATGGTAAATAGTTAATATAGCACAAATCACAAAGTAGTATTCCCCTAAAAATAACAAACTAATATTTAGCATATCAAGACTAAAAAGAGTGCATGCATCAATGCATGTATACTTGACAGAACTCTCTTACAATAGACCAGTGTGTAAACCCAACAAAGTCAACAAGAAAGAACTTACGTACCTGTCCATAGCAAATTGGGAAAGATAAATTGGGGTTGGATCAATATCATTTGTAGCACTATACGGCTGAACAACCCGAACATCGTCAAGACCTAAGATTGCATCTGCATGCTCATCAATCAGAACAATCTGTAATGAATAAAGCAAAAGATGCTAGCGTATGCATAACACTGACCTTTTCATTTTACTGTTATAGTGACCCCATAGTAGTTTTGCGTGGTGGTGCACCCTCAGCATCGGAGGCAGCGAG
Source organism: Melocanna baccifera (assembly GCA_036346265.1). Lineage (NCBI taxonomy): Eukaryota > Viridiplantae > Streptophyta > Magnoliopsida > Poales > Poaceae > Melocanna > Melocanna baccifera. The sequence continues at coordinate 11,535,461 of CM070689.1, read as the reverse complement.
CTCGGCAGAGGCGTCGAGGCGAATGTCGGCGAAGCGGGAGAAGGGGTCGGCGATGGCGGCGAGGTATGGAAAGAAATCGGCGTGAGAGAATGCAGATTTGGTGGGATGGCAGAGGGAAGCAGTATGGGGAGGGTGGTGACTCTTCATGGCGACAGATCTAGATGGGGAAGCGGCATGGAGAGGCGATGACATCGGCGGCAGGAGGGAGGGAAATTGCCGGAACCCTGGTGCGGGAGACTCACAGGGGTGTGAGGGCGGGCAGGCGCGTCGAGCAGGGGAGTTGGAAGGGGCCAGGGGAGCCAGTAGGAGGACGATGAGGCGGAGGGGAGCGGGCTGTTGAGGAGCGCGGTGATGAACTGCGGAACACCGCTGGGTGGCGCCGTGGAGGCGGAGGTGGGGGACCCGGTGGAGAGGGAGGAGGAGGCGGTGATGATGGTGCGGAGGGGAGGGCGTGAGGCCATGCGCCGGATGGGGGAGGGAGAATGCCGCCGGGTGGCGCCGTGGAGGCGGAGGTGGGGGACCCGGTGGAGAGGGAGGAGGAGGCGGTGAAGATGGTGCGGAGGGGAGGGCGTGAGGCCATGCGCCGGATGGGGGAGGGAGAAGGGGCGCCGGAGGGGGGAGGAGGAGGGATCGAGGAAGCTGGGGGCGGCTAGGGTCTGGGGGATGGGCGCAGGAGCTATATTACGCAGCGCCGGCACGGCTTGGTAACCAGGAAGAGAGCCGCGGCTCGGCAACCACGGAAGAAAGAAGCCACGGTTTGCTATCGAGCGCATACACGCATCCGACGGAGCAGAGGTGAGCGCGCGCGCACGCGTCGGTGCAGGAGCGCAGGGTCGCCGACGTGGATCGCGCGAGCGACGAGGAATCCCCCGGGGTTTAATATCCAACAATTATTTCGTATTATTTTATCTTTCTTCACTTCGGACTTCAAATCTATGACATGTTTGGAATGGAGGAAGGAATTGATTGGATCGGGGCTTTAAAATTTCATGATCTTCACTCAAAAAGACAAAAAAAGGAGTAAAAAAATCAACGGTCACACACTGATGCGTGCAGGAACCTTTGAGATCCGCGAGCGCAAGGAGTGCGGCGACGAGTAACTACCAGACTTACCTCCGTCACGAGCAGGAGAGGTGGCCGTGGAGATAACTCCTGGCGTCACGAGCAATTTTAACTCCTGTTATGTTATATCATCGTGTGCAAGAGATGAGCCACCACTTCTTGTATCTCCCTTTATCAACAACCCTGCTGGTTATGAGACTGAAATCTCTGCTCAGTACGAGATTGAAACCCCTTCAGTACATCCTCATGCGCCTTGAGAGAGCCGATGATCTCCTCAACCTTCTTTTTCTTCAAGTCTGGGGAGTACATGAGCGTGGTGATGACAAGCACGTACTTTTCTGGTAGTACGCGCAGATACTTCTTCACTGCCACAGATTCCTCCATCTTGTCGCCAAGAGAAATCATCTGATTATATAGTGAAGTCAACTTACCGGTGAACTCGTCCACCGACTGGGTCTCTCCCATCTGGAGATTCTTGAACTCGCTCCGTAAATTCTGGAGCCGCACCTCCTTCACACGATCAACTCCCTCGTGCATCTTCTGAAGTGTCTTCCACGCTTCTTGTACCGTCTCCTTCCCGATGAGTTGAAGCATCATCGAGTCTGGCACCGCTTGGTAGATGATAGCCAAAGCCACCTGATCCATCTTGTCGTCTACCTCGTTGTCCTTCCCCTTCGGATTGACTGCACCCTAGACTTCCTGGGCGCGTATGTTCACCTTCATCTTTATTGCCCAAACCAGGTAATTGTCGGTCGTCAAGAGAGGATACTGAAGGGAGATTAGCCCACCCTAGGCCTTCGCCTTCTCGCTCATGTTCTTTAGGCACCAAAGCAAGAGCATCAAGTTCTTCTGCCATAGTAAGCTGCCACTCAGAATGGAAAGCAGCCTCACGATAGGAAGTGGGCTCATGGACAGAGAGAGCATGATCTGTCGAAGTAAGATCAAAATGAGCAGGAGGCCGAAGAGATATCCGGTCACGAAGGAGATAACGAGGAGCATCATCAAATGAATCAGAGGTCGGTGTCGGCAAGATACCAAGAGATGAGTCTGGGGAATGTCGAGGACGTCTAGAGTAGTGAACCCCCGAGAAACGAGATGACAGTGTTGTAGGAGCTGGAGGTGGTGCTACAGAAGGCAACACAAGGGGTGTGGGTGCAGCTGGAACCACAAGAGGTAAACTAGAGGGTGGTGGTGAAGAAGATGAAATGGGTGAAGACTCAGAGAGAGACAACCAGGAGATTGTCTCAACAGTGAAGATAGGACGAGGAGCCAAATCTTGATAGAAGAAAGGTCAAGATTCGTCAAAAACAACATCTCGTGAGATTCTGATCCGGCGAACAGAAGGATCGTAGCAACGATATCCTTTATGCTCAGAGCTGTACCCAAGGAAGACGCATTCAACTAACTGGGCAGATAGTTTGGTGCGCTCATAATGCTGCAGAAGAACAAAATAAGTGCAACCAAAAATGCGAAGATGACTGTATTGGGGGGATCAAGAGTATAGATGCTCTATAGGGCTTGCACCCTTAAGAGCAGTGGAGGGCTGCATATTGATATGATATACAGCTGTAGAAATAGCCTCAGCCCAGAATTATGGTGAAACGTGGGAGGCAAGAAGAAGAGTGCGAGTAGTCTCAAGCAGATGGCGATGATTGTGTTCGGCGACCCCATTTTGGGCATAGGTACCAGGACAAGAAGACTGGTAAAGAGTGCCCTGCTTAGAAAGAAATTGTCGGAAGGTACCAGAATAATATTCACCAGCAAAGTCACATCGAAAGGTACGAATGGAGCTCTCGAACTGAGTATGAACCATCATGGCAAAGCTATGGTAGATCACAAGAAACTGACCACGAGTAGACATAGGAAAAAGCCAAGTAAAACAGGAATAATCAGTAATGAAAAGAACATAGAATTTATACCCGCCTTTGGAGATAATAGACGCAGGTCTCCATATATCTGAATGAACCAAATCAAAAGGTCGAGCTGACATAGACTCACTAGAATGATAAAAAAGTTATAGCTGCTTGCCCAACTTACAACCTCGACAAGACATGGACGTGTCTACAGTAACACATCCAAGAAATCCCTGATGAACTATTGAAGAAAGATGGGACCCACATAGGTGACCTAAACGGTGATGCCATTGCGCAAAGACTCTAGAGATGGTGGCAGTAGTGGCGGTGGAAGTAGACGCAGTAGGAGCAGCTTGAGAGGATGGAGGATGAAGGCGGTCAAGGATGTAGAGGCCCTGGTGATCCTTACGGCGGTGGCCAGTACCAAGAATTGTCCCTGTCTGTTGATCTTGAACAAAACAGGTGTGAGAGTCAAAACCAACCCTACAACCAAAATCAGTGAGCTGTCCTACTGAAATGAACTGCATGGTAAGCTGAGGAACATAGAAAATGGCTGGAATAGAGAAATTCGTAAATAAAAGTGTTCCCTGATAGCTGACCACTAAGGAAGTGCCGTCAGCTGTTTGAACATTGATAGGAAAAAGAGAAGATCGTACTGAAGTGAGAGATGTGGAGTCTGGTGTCATATGGAAACTAGCACCGGAATCCAGAACCCAAGAGGTACCTGGAGGAGATGTCTGAGCTAGACTGGCAGAACCCGCAGAGTTGTGAGAGAGTTGTTGAAGTAGAGCCTGGCAGAGCTGCTAGACAGAGTTATCTCGCTGAGCAGAACCTGATGAGCTGGTTTGTCCTCCTATGAAGGAAGATCCTCCCTTCCCCCTTTTGTCGTCCACCTGCATGCACCTTGTTCCACCTTTGTTGCACCACACAACTTTGGTAGTCATATCCGAAATTCTTGCAGTAGGTGCACTGAACTCCAGTTTGTGCAAAAGAAGGAGCAGAAACTGGTACCGGAGGAGTAACCGTAGTAGAAAGCGTCGATGTAGTCGAAGAAGGAGCAGCAAGCACAGTCGGAATGGCCTGAGCTGGTAATCCGAGGCGAATCTCCTCAGCCCGAAGCGTTGAAAGAGATTCGGTGACGGTCGGTCGTGGCGAGCGGCTTAGCAGCTGAGCCCTAACAGGCTCAAACTTTAGGCGAAGATGGCAGACGAAATCATAAAGGCGAAGACGATCATGATCCGCCTTCTGCACTTTATGACATTCCTGACAAAGTGGAGAGGCTAACTCATCCAGCTGGTGCCAGAAACTGGCGAGGGCTCGGTAGAAGTCGTCGACGGACGAATCCCCCTAGCGAAGCATCTCCAATTCACGCTGAAGCAAAAAGAACTGGGCATCCTGCTCTGCTGATAGCGCTCACGTAAGTATTCCCAGATTTATCGAGTAAACCGTAGACCGACAATATTTGGCTGGATGCAGTCGTCGACGTTGATCACAAAAATGGCACGGACCCGGGCCTCATCAGCACACCATCGCTCGAGAGCGTCAGTGGCATGTTGAAAGGCCTCATCAGCAGCATCAGCAGCGGCGGCAGCAGCCTCGGCCTCCTTCTTGGCAGCCTCATCTGTAGAAGGTACAAAAGTAGGCTTCCTGGGAAGAGGCTGAACCGGTGTTGGCGGAGATGGTCATGCACCGGTAACATGTCCCAGAGACGGAGACTATCGAGCGTGATCTCCATAAGAGAAGACCACATCCTGTAGTTCGTCCCATAGAGTTTTGTTCCCGAGAATGGGATCGCAGCTGACGGAACGAAAGCCATTGATAGGCGACACTGGACGACGCAGCGATCAATGGAACGATGTCTAACAGGCGGCGCTGGACGGCGCAGTTAGATCAATATTTTTTTCTTTTCTTTTTTTCTCTCTCTCTCTTTCTTTCTTTCTTTTTTTTTCTTTTTTTTATTAGCTTCTAAAGCAAGCTAATTCACTTAGCTTCTAAAGCAAGCTACCTACTATTGGCCAAAGACAGATCCAATCAATAAAGCCAACAGGAGGTAGTACTTACGGGCAGAGCGGCCAGTGGCTGCCTGGCGCAGGGCGGTCGGCAGCCAGTAGGCGGCGATGGCCGGCGGGCTTGAGCGTCGGGGCGGGCAGAGGCACACAACGGCGACCAGCGCCAGGCCGGGCAGAGGCGTACCCAGTGGAGGCGGCTTCCTGTCAGGATCGATGAGAACTGCAGCAGCAGGGCGCCTAACAGCCGGCGGCCGCAGACGGTGGATCGTGATGGCATCGGCAAGAGGAGGCCTCCTGCGGCCTAGATTGGCGACAGCGTCAGCAGATCGGAGTAGAACATCGATGGGTCCTTGGATCGGCGACGGCGTTGGCAAGGGGAGGCCTCATGTGGCCTGGATCGGCGACGATGTCGGCAGATCGGAGGTCAGGGAAGAAGCGTCGGCTTGACTCCCCCTCGCCGGCGAGTGCGAGAAGCAAGGAGTCGGTGGAGATGACGGTCGGGACAACGGCGACGGCCAGAACAATGTCGGCAGCGAAAGAACAGGTTAGAGACTACAGCTCTGATACCATGTTATGAATATTGTGTGTATTGATATGAGGCCTAAGGGGCCATATATATAGGAGAGTACAGATGATGTGTCATATACAGCTAAGGAAACCGAAACAGATTAGGAATCAAATAACAATCCTATTCGGCAAGGCGGTGGTAACATATCCCGTGATAAGTCACATATTAAGTGCTTTGAATGTGGCGAATACGGGCACTACGTGTCACGTCATATAAAGTGCTTCAACTGCAATGAGTATAGGCATTATGCTTCGTATTGTCAAAGCAAAAAGAAGTACGGGGAGGCAAACCTCGTTCAAGACAAAGTAGAAGATGACGAACCAGTACTACTTTTCTCGTCATATGTTGAAAGGGCATCGGTCATGGTGATGCTAAACGAAGAGAACGTAGTTCCAAAACTACGCATGAAGGAAGGCAACCATGATCACTCAGATCAGTGGTATTTGGATAATGGAGCAAATAATCACATGACGGGAGATCGCTCCATGTTCCATGAGCTCGACAAGAAGGTTTGGGGCAAGGTCAAGTTTAGCGATGGCTCCATGGTAGAGATAAGAGGCAAATGGACGATAATGTTGCAATGCAAGAACGGAGATAAGAAGTTGTTGATATGAATTTACTATATATCAAGTCTATGCAACAACATACTTAGTCTTGGATAGATGACAAAAAAAAGGTGCAGAGTGGTACTGCAGGATGAGTTCTTGTGTGTCTATACCAAGAACAATAATCTGTTGATGAAGGTGAAAAGATCTCCAAACTGGTTTTACAAAATTTTCTTGAAAACTTGTAAGCAGGTTTGTCTAAAGAGCTTGGAAGAATCAAGAGATGGCGGGACCCGAGGGCAAGACTTGCTGAGCGTAGATGGGGGCAGCCAAACATGGCATGCAGAAGGCCAAGATGGCAGGACTCAGGTACGGCGCATGCACACTTAGGGGGTGCGCATGGAGAGCGGCTCAGATGCACAAGGTGGTGGCCCTAGGGCTAGAGCAGATGCATGCGATATTGCAGGTGGCGTACATACAGCTGCGGACGGTGGACTTCGTGTGGACAGTAGGCTCTCAGGAGGAAAAAGTGCACAAGTTCCAAGAGGAAGACTTGGAGTACAAGTTGGTGCAATTTTTTGTGGTTTTGCAGATGGAACGCTGTCATTGTTGGAGACAGGACACACGAGGGCGGGAGTGAGAGGCGGTATAGTCTCAGCTAAGATATGCATGAAAGGTGGACGGATTTTGTCCAAGAGAGAGGAGCAGGAGGCTCTGGTAATGGCGAAGCCAAGACGGCTGTGGGAGCAGGTGCTCCAGTCCAGGCAGACGTGCAAGGAAGGATGGACTCAGTTCAGGTGCGGGAGCAAGAGAGAAGATCGGCTTGATCAAAACAGAGAAACAAGATTAATGGGGTGATTGTTGGAGTTATTTTGTTTTAGTAGACTTAGTTTATCTTTTAGAGAGTTTATTTAGTATTTACAAAGTATATGTATAGGAGTAGAGAAAGAAAATAAAAATTCAAGTAGAATTATAAGTTGGAATCTAAGTAGAATTATGAGTCCGAGTGCTAGACTTGAAATTAGCCTATATAAAACACAATAGTCATGTAATTGAGACAAGTAAAAATGAGAGGAGAGGAAGAGAAATAAGAAGAAAAAAAAGGAGTGGTTGGTGCTCCAAAAATATACATCAATGTGTACAAGAGTTTTAGTGAGGGAGAATCCTAACACAGTGCGGGTACGACGAGGATTGCGAGCAGCAGTACCAGGGCGGCGCTGACGGGGCGACTACCGCTACGGCGAGGTTATCAGACTAGGACTCTGCAACTTGGTTTAGATGCTCCTGCTGTTCTTCGTCTCTGCGACACTGCTTCCTGTAATCTGATTCTGAGTGATGTATATGTGCTTCCATGTGGCATAACGCATTAAAACCTATATATTATGATGTGATTATAATACTGCATTTATTTATTTTATATGCATGTGCATTGGTGATGTATGTTGAGCGTATGCATCTGTCTCATACTCTAAAAAAAGGTTTAAAAAAATATGTCGTGATGCCAGTAGCAAGAAGTGTACCCGCTGCAGTTGCCATTGTAACGGCAAAAGTTGTCGTTCCTAGTATCCACCGTCTGTGAGAATCTGATGGTTGTGACATAATTTTTTTTTGAAAAGAAAAATACAAATTTCACAAAACTGCAATTTTAATGGTGAAATTATCAGTTTGCTGCAACATTTGCTTTGGGTTTCATGGTAACATATCCTATGCACTTAAATTTAGGGTATACCTAACTAAAATAAGTCATAAAAAATTCTGACAAAATTTCTACATATACTTCTAAACTTATTTTAACTATGTATAAAATTTTACGTTTAGATTTATTATATGTTAGCGGTAACAAACAAGAAAAAAATCTGATAAATGTTAAGAGTTTAAATCTGTCTGATTTTTTTATTTTTTTGCTGTTCTTAACATAGAATGAATTTAAACTTAAAACTTTATATAAGGGAGGAGTAAAATATGTAATACATGTAGAAATTTTCTCAAAATTGTTTATGATTTTTTTCTAGCTGGGGTATACCATAAATACATCTTAAGTTGGAATGCATAGGATATATTGAGCTGCACCTTTAGCGAGATGGTTTTTCACTGATTTGCAACTCTGTCACAAATAGGACATGCTGATACATGGGGCCCATATGTCATATGCAAGAGGTGCGGACTGGCCGTAATAGTTTGCCACTCGAGATGCCATGCATGCATGCCACGGCCACCTCTGCTGAAACTATAAGTTTCCTATAACATTTGTTTTGGGTTTCATGATGTTGCACCTTTATCGAGCCGTTTTTTACCGAACTACAACTTTGTTACTCCCGACACGTCCTAACAACTACGGCCCACCTGTCATGGTCACATGCTTAGGTACGGCCATTAACAGTGCCATGCGAGCAAGGGTGGCGCGACACGTCAAACTTGAGCTATGAGCACCTTCTTCCTCGATTTGAACGGAGACAAAGAAACAAGGGAGTCGCCATAGGCATGACTCGGCGAGCTCGGGGCCAGCGAGGGAGATTAATGGTGAGCCCAAAATGGGCCGCGCTACCTGCACTGACTCCATAGGCAGCTGGTATGCTGAGGCCTGCAGTTCTTGCTTCCCATTCGTGTCGGCGGAGATAGATATGCCTAACATTCCAAAATTTTATTTTTATTTTCTTTGTTTTATTAGAATTTATTTGAATTTTTCTAGATTTTATTTCAAAGACTAGAGTATTAAAACTTAATTTATCTATTTTCTAAAGGCTAAAAATAATTTATTTTTATTTTTCCTAAGTTCTCTTAGATTTATAGGACTTTTGAGAATTTTTCTGAGTTATTTACTATTTTCTAGAGTTTTTAGGAGCCTCCTAAAATTTCTGAAAACAAAAAACGAAAATTAAACCATGGATTCATCTTGGGCTGACACGTGTCAAGCTCAGATCAAATCTGCCCCCGCCCAATTTGATCTCGGCCATCTATTCCCACCTATCCCTTCACCTCCATTCGACGGCCCCGATTTCTCCTTGCACCACGTGGCAGTCATCTGCGCGCCTATCCCTTCCCTCTCTTCTTTCTCGCCGACATGCGGGACCCACATGTCAGCTTCCTCTTCCTCCCCCTTTCTTCTTCCTCACGCCAATCGCCATTGCCGCTGACCCGAACTTTTTAATGCAACTGTTTCTTCCTGTTGGGCTAGGCGTTCACTTCCATTATTGGCCTTAAACCACCTCAGCATCACTTCGTCGGTTTCCCCACCATAAGTTAACATCATCTCCCTCTTAAACCTCCACTCCTCGATGTCATTACTCTGACAAGTAATTGGCGGCTACCCCCCTCTCCAAGCCCTATAAGACCCCTTCCGAGCATCCCTATCTCACACCGCATCTAACTCTCCCCTCCATTCCTCTCTCCGAGTGCCCAGAGCCTTGGCGTCGTGCTTCTCCATAACCACCACCGCACCACAACTCCGACGATGAATTCGCTCGGCCTCGGCCATCTCCGAAGCTCACCACTTCCACCCTCGGCTTCACCGTCCCTCCACGAACCCCTTTCGCCCCTCGGCCACACCCCTCCGTACCCAGAGAGCCATCGACGCCGTTGCCCGAACCGTGCCGCCGTTTCTCCCTCGCTGCTGGTTGCCCCCTCGGTCTTCACGCCCCGCCCATGGGTGAGAATGTCACCCCTCGCTCTCCTCTACATCTTGTGCCATTCACTGGTCACCACTGCCCGTCAGAGTGCTGGCGAGCCATTAGGCTCATTGTGCTACCGCGCCGGCTGTGCCACATCAGCGCACGAGCGATGTGGCCACCACATGGCATTGTGTGGATGCCATCTCGGCACTGAGTGCCACAACACCCTCCCTGTGCCACCTCAGCCGCCCTTTCGGTCCGTGGACCTGATCCACCAATTTCGAGCCGACATGTTAGTCAACGCCAAAGTATTTAAAATCCAGCTGACATCAGCATTGCGTCATAAAACCCTTTTCCTTTAGAAAATCAATTCGGCCAAAAAAATAAATCCTCTTGCTGACATCATAATTCAAATTTTCAATTCAAAAATAATTTAGAAAATAAGGCTCTTTCTTTTTCTTTAGTTTTAAACTTCTGGAAACTTATATTTCCTCATTTTAACTCCGATTGGACCCGTTAAAATTTCTAAATTCTTCTAAAATTCTAAAATACCCATTTTTTTGACACTTTTTGAATTTTATTTGAATTAATTTGCTTTAGTTCTTTGACAAATCCAGAGAGTACGATTTCGACGATTCGTAGCACCAGGACTTCGAGCAAGGCAAATTACACCTTTGATCATATTGCTCCTAATAATTTAAATTATTTATATTGGTTTTAAATTATTATGATGTTTAATTTTATTGAAACTTAGTTTAAAAATAATTTAAATTCTAGTTATACTCAATTTCTTTGTGTATAGCCAAATCTGACCATAAACAATCTTGTCTTGTTACCTTAGATAAAAACCTAGTTAGTATATTAGTATTAACTAGAAATTTTTTAGAATTACTTAGCCACGCTTAGATTGATTTAGGTGGGAATATTTGTTTCACATGAAATGATGATTTCCAAAATTTATTCTTGACTTCGTTGAGTCAAGAAGCTCTATGAAAATTTGATAAAATAAAATTATAAAATCTGGTTTAGACTTAGGCATAGGTGTGGTGGTGGGTGCTTGCTAGTTCTCATTTCTGTTCGGTGACAGAATGACGATACTAGGCACAAGAGGTATGCGGGTAGCGCTTAAGTCAAGTTAAGCACTAGTCTGTGAGTTACTAATACAAAGTCACACCGTACTACCATAAATCTGATATAGGACAAACCTCGCTAAGTAATTTGTGAAGTTTAAAATTTAGTTTCGCTATAGACTAAATGTGAGCGTGGCGTAGGTCGCGAGAAGTCTCACATGGCACAAGACGGGCTCCAACTTGTAGATTCAAGTTGTGGTGAAATCTTAGTAGCGACATAACTAATTTGGCTATGGAACTTTGTAACAGTCTTGTTATAACTCTCAACCGCACATCTAAGACAATGTGCCAATCGTGTGGTAAAATGAGAGGACATATCTCGTAGGTAAAGTTGTACACCTCTACAGAGAATAAATTATTCTGGATAGACATGTCCACAGTCAAGGACATATTGAGTATGGTTTTTCACAGATTAGACTTTAAATTTATTAAATCTTGTAACACCCCGACCCTTCACAGGGTCCAAGATGCTACCATCACACTGTACTGTCTCGCAAAAACCCACCATGAACATAGTTAACGCATAGAAGCTGTATTAACAGGAGAACTCGTGCACCTGAAACATACTGCAACTAAAAAATTTACACAAACTTCTTAACAAAAGTTTAAACATAACGCTCAGTGCATGACTAAGCCGTTATTGCATATGTGCAGTGCAAAAGGAACTACTCCCATTCCATGCATGCTGTTACTCCGGATCACCCTAAAACAACACAAAGCAAGGGTGAGACCGATGACTCAGCAAGCACACAGTAAAGCAATGCATCAATCTATCTCTGTAAACTATAATCCAATTCTACAGCTGTAAGCTGTAGATCACATCCACTATGAACTGTAAAGCCAATCGACTATAAATTGTAAACCGCCTTTACTTTTAATTGTGAAACTAACCTACTGTAAACTGTGAACTATAAGTCAGACTATTGTAAACTGTAAATCTCTTCTACTGTGGACTGTAAAACCCATTTACTGTAAACTATAATTGTAAATCAACTCTACTGTAATTGTAAGCTGTAAATCAACTCTATTGTAACTGTAATTCAACTCTACTGTAACTGTAAACTGTAAAATTCATTTACTATAAACTGTAAGTCAAATCTCTGTAACTATACCACTGTTTGTAGCACTCTGTATGCAGTGCATTAAAATGCAATGCATTTGTCACTGTAAACTGTAAGCTGTATCACTGTCTCTTTGCATGCGATGCAATGATATGTAATGCCTCTATAACTGTAGCTTATACCGGTATATCAGAGGGTACACCCGTCGATGTCACCCTCTCCCTCTATCCCATGGAGGTGCCTATCTCTGTAGGACTTACTCAAAAGCACTCTGGACTAGTCATAAGAGTTTCTCACCGATCTGGCTCTTATGCACTTTGCATGATGCAATGCTTTTCGAATGAGCTTGTTTACTCATAAACTATTTTTCTCCAAATATGATTAATACATAATCATATACATCATCTCTTGCATGCTATAAACCATGGTATGAAAATAGAAATAGCAATGGTTTAACACTATTTATTGTTTTAACATGCACATGCCTGTTAACCTGGCGGGTGGTGCGTAGACTGTACCAGACTCAAACCGCCTCCTGTACAAATATTAACCATTTCAATACATCGCTAAAGCAATATATACACATGTAAGCAAATAACGTTACTTTTATGCATAAACTCAGTATAGCCGATCTCCCTCTCACCGGACACCGACCCACTGTCTCGGTTTTAGTCGGCACACTAATTTATGCAAAAAATCAGTAAATAACGGAAGAGGGTTTCGAACGGTTACCCCAACCCCGACGACTGAATCAGGGTACGATCAGTCGCTTCCTGGTACCGGATCAGACAGATCTGGCACCGGATCAGACTTTCCCCCCTTCCTTCTCTTTTTTTTTCTTTTCTTTTCTTTCTCCTTTCTTTCTTTTTCTCTTCCCTTCTTCCCTCTTTTTCTGCGCCTGGCCAGCCTCCTCTTCTCTCTACTCCTCGCGTCGGCCTCTCCCTTTTTCTTTCTCCACACCTGCGCCTCCTTTTCCTCCCCCCACCCGGCCGACAACCTCCCCCCTCCTCTCTCTCGGCAGATCGGCACCGGCTCGACTCTCCCCTCCTTCCCTCGCAACGGGCCCCGGGCCCTCCCCTTGCTTCCTCGCGCGACGAGCAGCCGGTGGAGTACGGGAGCAGCGGCGGCGACGCAGCAGCAGCTACAGCAACGACGGCTGGCCGCGGTGGCCGCAAAGCAAAGCGGGGAAGGTGGATGCAGCGAGATACGGCCAGGGAATGGCAGTGCCAGCGGCCGATCGTCGACGGCGGCGGCGTGTGCGTGCAGGCGGCAGCGCCAGCACGGGAAAGGGAAGGGCGATGGCAGAAGGGAGCACATGGGTAAGCTCACGGGGGAGGCAAAAGCCAACTTTGCCTCCTCCCTCTGCTGTCTCCCTTCTTTATATCACGAGGATATGGGCTGGGCTGGCTGGATCTTTGTTGTGCTGGCCAGATCCGGCCCGGGCATGACAAATCTAGTTTATGGGAACTTGTGATATCTTTTAGAAAGATGGTCTAGGTGGAATATCCTATCAGGGGCGGCAGAGACAGAGTGCGTGAGTGCGGAGTGAGGGGGCAAAACCTAGCAGAGCCTATTTATAGAGGTATTATCAAAGACGGTTCTATAATAGAACCGTCTGTGATAATTATATTAAAGACAGTTCCATTCTAGAATCGTCTGTGATATGCCACATATCATAGATGGTTCCATACTAGAATTATCTGTGATAGAATTATCACAGACGATTTGTTCAGCTAAACCGCCTATGATAATCCTGTTTTTCATAGAAAATGCTAGTCATGCATTATGAAAAAAGACAAGTATAATCATAAATATAATTATTTCTTAATTACTTAATCAATTACAATGGTATAGTTCTATAATTACGTACCAAGTTTCTTAACTATGATTACATTGCAATAATTTTTAAATAGGTGTACGCTGCGTGGGATCATTGATTACACTTGGCTAATTCCTTTTAAATAAAACCCTTCACGATGATTAACACGCATATAGCTTGCTTCATCACCTTGTTCATCCTCGAGCCCTATCTTCAAATGGAGGCAACTCGTCAAATTACTTATACTCTTCCTCATCCACGACAATCCTTCTTTTTCCATGAAGAACTATGTGGTGCTTATTATTTGCTTGGTCAGTTATGTAAAACACTTAAACAACTTACCTCATGAGTACAAAAGGTTCGTCTTTGTATCCTACACGTTCGAAGTCTACAGTAGTGATGTTGTACTTGTCGACCTTTACATCTCGTTAGAGTTGGACTCAACAACACTGAAATAGAGAGATATTGAAAATTACGTAGTCAAGCTCTCAAATTTCCTTTACAAGCATGTAGTACGAGCTTAGGCCAGCGGAGCTGAAGTGCGCATGAAATGCATCTATGCGGACACGTGAGTTCTGCATTGTGCTCTTTCTATCCTAATCTATTGTATAAAATATATACCCAATCTATTGTATAAAATATGTACCCATTAATGTTGTATCCTTGTCATATCATAATTGTAAACTTTGGCCCTTTTGCCAACCATTGTAGCATTTCACTTAATGGTCTTCTAGTCAATTGCACCTTTAACTATTTGTTGAGCCAACAGTTATGTTGTCTCATGATCCAAACCTTTGATTGGCCTGATTCTCTTGGCGTAGTATATCCTTATGTTCTTTAATATACGGGGACACTTCAGTCATATATTGCATGACCATGAAATGGGCTTGAGCATATGTATCTAGATCCAGAGTTATTGCTTTCCTTCCGATGGTCTTGACACCCTCTAGCCTCCCCTCGTGACAAGATAGAGGTACACCTATCGGTTCGACCTGAGCCATACAATCTATACAGAACTCAATGACCTCTTTGGTTGCATAACCTTCGATGATGCTATTCTCCGGCCGAGATCGATTGCGTACATAGGACTTAAAAATTCCCATGTACCTCTCGAACAGGTACATATGACGTAGTAACACAGGGTCGTATATCTTTATCTCTTTCACAAGGTGGACAATGAGATGGATCATGATATCAAAAAATAACGAAGGGAAATAATCTCAAGATGATATAGAGTCATCACCACCTCGGTCTACAGAGCATCTAGTCCATTAGGATCGATGACTTCCTGAGCAATTGCGTTAAAGAAATAACATAGCCTCATGATTATCACTTGAACCTTGTTCGGCAAAATAATTACAACAGGAAGCATTTGTGTCATTAGCATATGATAGTCATGAGACGTCATGCCAATTAATTTTAAATCTTCCATGAAAACAAGTTTCTTCATGCTAGCGGAGTGACCAGATGAGACTTTCACACTATACAAGCATTAGCATAGTTCAGTTCTCTCGGACTTAGATAGAGTGTGGTAAGCTAGGGGAAGTATGTCCGGCCTAGGGCTGTAAACGAGCCGAGCTCGAGCGAGCTTGACCTAGCTCAGCTCGAGCTCTGTAGAAACTCAAGCCAAGCTCGAGCAAGCTTGAGATTGCCGTCGAGCTTCAAGCTGGGCTCGAGCTCGGCTCAAACAAAGCTCGAGCTCGCTCGCGCTCGGCTCGGTGCCAAGGGCGTACCTGCTGGGGAGGAGGGGCGTCGGCGGCGGGGGAGAGGAGATCTGGCCGGATCCGGGTCGAGGAGGGGCACCGAGCGGTGGCGGCATCGGGCGACCGAGCGCGGTGGTGGCCTCGGCCGGGGGGAAGAGCCCAAGCGGCGGCGGCTTCGGGTGGAGGAAGCCGAGGCAGCGCCAGAAGGTCGAGGAGGGGCGGCGGCGGCGGCGGGGGAGACCGGGAGAGGAGGGGCACCGACGGGGGAGAGGAGATGCGTCGGGGGGAGGGAAGGGGCGTCGACGGGGGTGAGGAGGGGCGACGAGGGGGAGAGGAGGGGCGCCAGATGGGGGGAGGAGGGGCGGGGGGGGAGGAGGGCGGCGGGGAGGAGAGGAGGGGCGGCAAGGGGGATGGGGTGGGGGAGAGGAGTGGGATGGGCGACGGGGGGTGAGGAGTAGGATGGGGGGAGAGGAGGGAGGCGGCGGGGCCGAGGAGGGGGACGGGGAGAGAGAAGGGCGACACCGCGGCGGGGGGCGCGAGGAGGGGATGGGGTGGGGAGAGGGAGGGATGGGGGGCAGGGGGCGCGAGGAGCGAACGAGATGGGGTGGGTGCCGCGCGAGGAGCGGGCAAGGGGCGCGAGGAGCGGGTGGGATGGGGACTTAGGGAGGGCGCGAGGAGCGGGTGGGATGGGGACTTAGGGAGGGCGCGAGGAGCGGGCGGGATGGGGTGGGCGCAAGGAGCGAGGAGCGGGCGGGAGGGTGGGAGACAGGAGTGCGGGGCGGGACTAGGGAACGGGCGGGGCCGCGGGGAATCTGGTGAGGGGGTAAAAAAATCTCAAGCTCGCGAGCTATTCGAGCTCGGCTCGTTAAAGCTCGTGAGCTTGAGATTAGACTTGAGTTCGGCTCGTTTGGAGCTCAAGACAAGCTCGAATCAAGTTTAAAGAGAGTCGAGCTTGAATAGTTCACGAACCTCAAGCTTTTTTTATAGCCCTAGTCCAGCCTTTATTGGTCTCTATTGGTGTTAACTCGGTCCTGATATTCATAGCGACTAAGTCACGACGTGCATTGACACTATTCTTTGTTTTATCACGAATGTTTAGTAAGAGACTAATCAAACTATCACATATATTTTTCACTACGTGCATGATATTGATGCAATTATGAACTTCTAAGTGCTCCCAATAAAGTAAGTCCCAAAATATTGATTTCTTCTTTCACATGTTGTTCTGACGAGTCCTCAACTTACGTTCCTTTCTAAACACAACATCGATATCCTTTACCGTATCG
The DNA here is from genome assembly GCA_036346265.1 of Melocanna baccifera. NCBI lineage: Eukaryota > Viridiplantae > Streptophyta > Magnoliopsida > Poales > Poaceae > Melocanna > Melocanna baccifera. The sequence goes on along the minus strand of CM070689.1, from coordinate 11,518,817 downwards.
TAGACCATTTTCTTGATAAAAGGCCTTGGTACTGAGTTATCATCTTTTTTTTCTGTCAAATTATATCTTTATCTTACGGTATAGGACATACCTTGGAAGGAATCTACGGTAATGCATGTACATAGTTTTACGCGAGTTGTTCAATCGCACACTCTTGGTATAATCTATATAGTGCGAACAGGCTTTGGCTCCTTTTGTAGTCAACCCCAACATGTTATCAAGAGCAAAAAAATCATTAATGGTGCAAAACAATATAGCACACAGAGTGAAGTTCTCTCATCTGTCCGTATCTCATACTTGTACCCCTTCGTTTCACAATATTACAAGATCTTGCACCAGTGGTGCTAGGTACATATCAATATCGTTTCTAGGTTGCTTTAGCCTGTGGATAAGTAGTGACATCAAAATGTACTTTCACTTCATATACAACCAAGGAGGAAGGTTGTAAATGCATAAGACACGGGCCAGGTGATATATCGGCTGCTCATGTTACCGAAAGGATTCATTTTTTCTGTACTCAATCCAAACTTTATATTACTTAGTTCCGCACCGAAGTATACAAACATCCTATCGATGTTCCTCCACTGGGCAGAATTAGCGGCGTGTTTTATCATTCCATCTTTCTTACGCTGCTCCGAGTTCCAACGTAGCAATCTTGCATCCTTTCTGTTTGCAAATAAACGCTTCAAATGGAGAATTATAGACAGATACCATAACATCTTAGTAGGAGATCCTTGCTTCACCTCGATACCCTCCCTATCATCAGAGTCATTTTTACGCTTGTATCAAGATGGTTTGCATACCAGACAAATATGTAAGCTTGCATACTCTTTATGGTAGAGGATACAATCATTCAGACATGCATGTGTTCTTTCTACTTTCATTCTCAATGGATAAAGCACCTTCTTGGCTTGGTAGGTGGTTCTCGGCAACACATTTCCCTCTAAAAAGATGTTCGCTAGGAGACCTAACAATGTTGTGAAATTCTTATCGGACCACCCATTGTTTGCCTTTAATTTTAGCAGTTCAAAAATGGATGACAACCTTATGTATTGCGGCTTGCAGCCTGGGAACAAAGATTTTTTCGAGTCCTCTATCAAGCTCTCGAATTTATCAAACTCTCTCTCTCACTATAGTTCCCTTCTGCAATATATTCTCATCGAAAGCACAGTCCACAACTGGTATATCGTTGTCACCCTTGGTGATGTTATAACTACCTTCCTGTATGATTTTCTCTAACCGTGACTGGTTCAACATGTATATTCCTTTTTGAAACCCATTTAAATCAAGTGAGTTTTGATCTGTGCTGAGTTGGTATATATCTTCATATTATCGCAATCAATGCATGGATAATACATATATTCTATCTTATTCTTCTAAAAGTTAACATGCCATTAATGTACTTCTCACTCATACGATTCTCATTGTACATCTAGTTACAGTCCATCTATGCTACACATGTAATAAATTAGCTAGTGTCAAATTAGATTATTAATGCTACTGTAGCTAACCAGCCTAGCTACTTAGATACATAATTATCATTAACCTTATAATAAATTGTTCATATCTAAATTAAGTAGCTAGCCACGTATTCATGAAGCAATATATATATATATATATATATATATATATATATATATATATATATATATATATATATATATATATATATATAAAGCAAAAATATATTGAAGTAAACTTGGAATACTGATCCATTCTTAAATTAGAGTAAACTACCATCTCTCTCTATTACGTACAAGACATATAAGTTATGAGAAGTAAATACTAATATCTAATCACCAAGAACCAATCAATCTACAAGCGGTATGTTTTCACCAAACTCCTCAAAACCGGTCACCTCCTTTAATGCAGCGTAATGAAAACAGATTTGTCGAGACCACGTTGGATATATAATGTGTATCTCAGACGGTTATAACCACTAACCGTCTGTGATATGAAACTATCACAGACGGTTTCTATTAATAACCGTTTGTGAACTATCACAGATGGTTATTTATACAAACCGTCTATAATGTATGTCATTATTACAGATGAATTGTATAAATAACCGTCTATGAATTATCACAGGCGATTATTAATAGGAACTATCTATGATGACTTACATTATCACAGACGGTTCGTATAAATAACCGTCTGTGAAAATATCACAGATGGTTATTCGTATGAACCATCTGTGATAATTACAGCATAGACGGTTCTGTATAAACCATCTGTGATATAGCCATTCAATATAGCCTCTTTTGTAGTAGTATAACCTCACGCACAAGGCCGTAGCAACTTCCTACCAAACTAGTCCATTTGGTATTGTGCAAATGGAGATTTAAGTGTTCTTTATCCTAACTTTCTAGTTTAAATTTCAAATTTAATGTAAGCCATTTGATCGAAATTCGTATAAAATAACCAAAATTTCGGTGATTTCGTTTCTTTCGCTACCCACCAAAAAAATCCAAAACCAAATAGTTTTCCCTGGCTAGAACCCTATGTTGCCCTTGGTTCGCCTCGGGCCAACCCCTTCAATTTCTTCAGTTGGATAATGCACAAACTTTTCTTCTTGATCAAGAGTTAACATCCAAGCTAACTAGAAACAAAAGATGATTGCCTCTTCTCTTTTTTCAACCTCTCAAGGCTACTACAATGAACCAAAAACAACAGGACACCAGCATAACATTTACCACCAATTAAAAGAGCACTTTGTACTCTTCTTTCTTCTTCTAGCCGCATGCGTAGCTTCCTCTCATGGCAAGCTTCATAGATGGTTAACTACAACCTAGTTATCAGGGGTAGAAGAGCTTGGTGTAGAGGAGCTCGTTCCATGTGTCCTGGAGGCCCGGGAGGCACCAGTGGACGCAGTCGGCGTACGTCTTGGGGTCGGCGAGCTGCTCCGGCGTCGGCGGGTTCCACTGCTTCTTGTAGACGGAGGTGTGCGCGTCCTTGCGGTACATGGACAACTGTGTGATGTTGAGGAATGTCAACGGCACGTCGGCACCGTCGCCGTCGAGGATCTCCCGGATCACCCGCATCACGCTCCGCCGGCTGTCCGAGCCCCAGTACCCGGCGTCCTCGATCATCGCCGTCTCGTTGTAGCAGTTGCCCCCCGGCGCGTCGCCCCAATCCTGGCTCCTGCACACAATTAATCCATACGGATTCCAAGCTTATGTGTAAGCTTTGACTTGCCATGATCTGCGAGCACCTGACACGGAGTAGGTAACCTTGCGCCCGAACTGACACTACACTAGTAGTATATATTGTTCGCTTACTTGCTGTGAGTGGGTGACATGCTGGTGAAGAAGACCCTGGTCTTGTTGAAGTCCATGTTGTCCCTGACCCACTGCAGCATGTCCCGGAACGCCATGCCGTACGCCTCCTCCGTCGACACCCACACCGTCTCCTTCTCCTCGTCGTCGAACGACCCGTGCCTTTCATCCATCGAATCGACACCACGCGCGCGTGAAAGCAAGATCACTCAGTCACTGATGAAATTCGTTGCAAATACACATGGAATTCAGTAGAACGTAACAATAGCATACAGGATCCTGAATCGCAGCCCGGTGCACCACCAGAGGTAGGTGTTGAAGACCAGGACGTCGACGCCCTTCCAGTGCTGGCCGTGGTGGCCGATGGAGCCGTTGCGCACCATGCGGTCGGAGATCTTGTGCACGATGGCGTTGTCGGAGTTGGACTGCAGCAGGAACGGCGCCCAGTAGAACTCCACCGTCGCGTTGTAATCCTGACAGTAATTTGCCATATAGTCCCAAGTGGATTGGGCTCCTTGCTGTGCTAACAGACGAGCAAAGACCGGTTAGCTTTTACCTTGGCGGTGAAGACGGTGTGCTGCTGGTCCGGCGACATCTCGAACGACTTGGCGCCGGCGTCGGGGATGGCGGACTGGAGGAGGCACACCATAGACGTGAACTGCCCGCGGTTCAGCGAGTCTCCCACGAACATCATCCGCTTGTTCTGCAGCGTCTCCAGCATCAGCGTCGCGTTGAACCTGCACGACCCATCAAAGCAACGGATGCCGTTAAATTTAACGACTTGATCGGCATCCCTGATCCATCACTCAAGAAGCAAAGCACGAGGTTAACTACTGTGCAATGAAAAATGTATGCTTCACTCTGAAGAGTAGTGGTTGCTGCAAGATTCCATCCTTTCGTTAGCAAGTTTCAGAAGTTTCCGTGAGCTGAAAATTGCAGGTTCTAGGGACGCACACTGGGAGGGTGCAGTCGTGCGGCTGCCAGCGCCAGAACTGGTATCCCCTGTCCGGCCGGCCGAGCGCCTGGCAGGTGAGCTGCGGCTGGATGTAGGGGCAGTCCGCCTCCTGGTACAGCGGGTGCGCCTCCTCGTCCCGCACCCAGCTTCCCGAGAACACGTCGCACTCCTCGTCCTCGTCCTCGTCGTTCAGCACGAACGGCAGCCTCCCTTGCCATCTCCTCCTCTTCTTCCTCCCCTCAGACACCTCTGATCATATCACCACACCATGATCGATCCACATTACACACTGTTACAACGAATTCGCCTGGAAATCGGTGCCGGTCCACCGGCGAAAACCGGTCTGGTTCTGAAATTGTGGTGCTTACCAGGTGGTGGTGCTGCCGGTTGCTCATGGTCATTGTTGTGGTTGTGGTTATCTCTGTTGACGTTGAGGTGTGGTGCTTGGGCTTGCTGGCTGAGGAGCGCCCTGAGGTCTTCTCCATAGAGGAAGGAGAAGAGGAGCAGGAAGAGGACCAGCATCAGGAGGAACGGCGAAAAGCGCGCCTTCTTGGCGGCCAACGCGTAGAAGGTGGCCGAGGAGGAGGAGTGGAGGGGTGCCTTCATCTCTGGTCTCTGACCTCTTTGCTTGCAAGTTTGAGTGTGATGCTGGTAGCAAAGATTTTAGTGGGTATTATATAGGCTGGATTAGTTGCCAACATGAGTTCATACGGGTTGTGCGGTTTCTGTCTGAAGAGTCTCTCCGACTGGTGATTAGAATGACCTCAAGAAACGGTCTGTGCAGGTGGACGAGTTGACGCAGATCAGCAGGACAGTAGGTTTCTGAATTCTGATCAGATGTTCCAGTGTAAAATGACAATCACCACCAGCATGCAAGAGGGGCTGAATTTTCGATAATTTATGCCCCGTTTGGAATGCAGGAATTTCACGGAAAGTACTACAAACCCTGTAAAAATTCCTTTGAATTTCTCCATTCCAAACAGGGCCTCGGTGTTGACCAACCTGTAATTGGTTAACACGGCCATAAAAATCATTTTGGATAAAAAGAAGAAATACATAGATATGCACACAAATGTGTGCATCAAATCAAGTATGTTGGCCTGTTTCATCGATCAGTGATCCTACTGAATCTGTACCTATGTACTAAATGTACAATGTACAGGGATCGATACCAACAAGTAGGCTGTCGATCAAAAAGTAAGCAACCAATGCGAGTAAAAGTTTCCATCCTAAAAGTATAATCTATGTTCCATCAGCTAATTGTTCCCCAAAAATATGTTAGTATTATTTCTCTTGATGGACTATACGAGAATGTCCAAAATTATTTGTGATGAATCATTGTCAATGTTTATGGAGTTGAAATTCAAGTTTGCAAAAAATCTATGTTTTAGACCATGGTGGTCTGACCGGCTCACTATGTGGCCAGATCGGCTGGAGATATCGATCAAACCGACCGTCTTTCGGTCTCGGCAATGAGTTTTGCATTTTGGGAAATTGCCTGTGGATTAGGTTTTTTGGTCCCGGTCAGTGCATTCATGTTGCATAGAGCATGTTTAAGCTAACGCGGATCAAATTATAAAAAACTTGTGCTCAAAATAATTTCTTTATTTTTGGATGTATAGGAAAGCTTAGACTCGATTATGGTCAACAGCGAGGATCAAAACTATACTCATAGAGGAGCTGAGATCTAGAACGGTCAAAAATATCGAGTGAGATAGTTGAGTTTAAACATGGCACAAAGAAGACAAGAAATGTTGAAGGAAATATTCAAGCGACAGATTACACCAAGTGGCTTGGTCGGACCAAGTAAGACGTGGGTCTGGTGGAACCCGAACGAAAGAGACTTGCTGACGTATGGCAAGTCATTGGTGCACCTACACGTGGCAAATATGACGATTACTTGCAAGGGAAAATGAAGACTGGATTAAGACAAGAGTATTTTGGTAGTTGACCAAATACTGAAAACTTCGTTGGATCAAAAACACGACGCTCAAGCAGCATTTGGGAAAGCGGTTTAGATCAAGGAGGTGCTGAGAAGATCAATTGGATCAAAACCTAAAGACTGAACGGGTTTGGACTCATGTGTTTTGAAAAGTGTGTATAAGTTAAATGTAGGTGTAAAACCCATGTTATATGGAGTTAATAGGTTTTCCCCATTTGTGCTAGTACATAGGGGTAGGCATTTTTATACCGAAACTGAAATACCGAACCAAACCAAATTGAAAAAAATTAAAAATTACGGTTTTATTCGGTGTATGATATTCAGTGTAGTTTATATTTTCATGCTATTTGGTTTTTGGTGCGGTTTTTAAGTCAAAAAAATCGAATTAACCGAAACACGGAAATATTATTTTTCCCTTATGTGAATTTGTACTAAACAAAGGCTATTCTCATTTAATTTTGTGAGTATTTTTTAACATCTCAAAAGGAAGAACATTAGTAGTTTCTAGAGATATTATTCGTTTAAAAATAAATCCGATATGATAACACTAGACAAGAATGTTATTACACGTTAAAGCGTTATGCATTTTTCGGTTAACCAAAAAGCTAAATTAACCAAACCGAAATAATTCGGTTAATTAGGTTTGGTTTTCTATTTTAGTTTACATAATTCGGTTGTCAACTTTTAAAAATTGAAATATTTTTTACTAAATAAACCAAATCGCATAAACTGAATTCCCACCCCTACTGGTGGATAGTATCCATTAGGGTTTGATGTGAGCTGATTGCCTGGCTAACCATTCCAACCATCCTTGAGTTAGGATTTAAGAGAGAAAAGTGAGTGTTGTGGTGCGCTTTCTTGTCCTCCTATGGAGTGTTGTGGTGCGCTTTCTTGTCCTCCTATGGAGTGGTTGTAAAATCTTTATCCACCAGTAGCAATATAATCAAGTTCATTCATCTCACATGAATCTTTCTTGTCTTAGTTGATTTGCACTTATTTTTATTGGTTTTTTTTGTCTCTCCTCTCTTCTTGATCTTGTTGTATGCCAAGGACATATAAGTGATAGAGACAACTCATGTAGAGCAAATCCTATCTATGTAGGCACTGTGGTTTACAAGATCTCAAAGTTGTCCGGTTCTTAGTTTGAAGCCCTTCTTGAGGTTTCTTGATCTGCAGGTTTTGCTCTTCATTGTTTGGTTGATTTTACTTGTTGTGATATGTGAAAACTTATTTAGAGCCATCTTAGTTATTCTTAATCCACGTGTAAGTTGTATCTCAAGTTTGTGAGATTTATCCGATTTTTGTACAACTTTGCATGTTTTAAGGAAAGTTGAAACTTTGACCAAGATCCTTATGATTCTTGGATGGAATAGATTTTTGAGGCTTTTAGCAAAGTGTGTGTAAAGTTTAATCTCATTTGATCATAGATTTTAAAGTTTACACCAAAAATAGCTTAGACTTAGGCTAATTTTCTATTCTGAAAACAGGAGAGCGATCAGATCGCTCATGGGCCTAGTTAGACCGGTGAGCAGTCAAACCGTCGGCTCAACAATGATCAGACCGCTGGTCTATGGCCGGTCAGACCGGTCAGGTGCAGAGCTCGACATCTCTGTTATTTTGGGTAGTTGCCTAGTTGTAAGCTGTGAAATTTTCTTAGTTTATTAGATCTAGTGTGAAAGATGTCTAGTACTTAGGGAAGAATTAGAAGAAGGCATCGTTCACCCCCTCTACTGGCATTGCCGGTTCTACACCTCTCATTTTTGTACTTCATACCGACTATAATTTTGGGGCAAAACTTTTTCTTTGCTGAACAAATCCTGAACAGTTGGGATTCATCCTAACTGATCCATCGAAAATGCAAAAAACAGGAACCCGAAAACACAAGAAATAAAATGCCTGCACCAACTTACCAGGCTACCATTCAAACTACTCCATACCAAGGCTTACTGTACAAGCATAGTTGGTGATTCGCCGGACCGTAATGCTAATAAACCTATCTTTTTCTTGGATTCTAAGCCAAGAGAGCTGGAAAGAGCTGCAACCATCACATAATTCCATTCCGAAAGGACATCATAATTGTCCATCAGATGACCCGCCCTCTAGGTCATGTCAGAATGATTGTGCTGAACGTTTGGTTGGAGCAAAAGGCATCATGGCACTTGCTTGTCCATCTTTTTTTATGATATTCTTTTTCTCTTTTTTCTCAATACATGAGTTAGTTAGAAGATGCTTAGAGGCAATGAGTGACTGATTGTTCATTGATAGGAATTACTAGTTGCATTGTTCTTCAAGGAAAAGTGAAACACCTAACTGTATTGTGAAAGGAACCACATTATATGATCAGTTAGCTGTAATTCAGCATTGTAGAGGGGGCATTTAAAAAGTCAGAAATGGTCAGGTAACTTTTTTCCCTTCTTTCTTCCTGTCTTTCCTTCTCTTCTTTTCCACCAGTGCAATGTACTTGTATACTGATGACTGGTGATGATTAAAGTAATTGTGCAAATCACTGTTGAGAAAAACTTACATATAAGCAAATTCCTTAAATTGTCACTAATACTTTCTAAGTCATTTGGTCCATAATATAAAGAGTACCATTGTCCTGTGCTTTGTTTACTAGATCTTGTAGTATTGTCCTGTGCTTTGTTTACTAGATCTTGTAGTTCTAATCTAATAGAGTAATTATGCAGTTACAAGTCAGGGTATCATTGGATACAATTTACTGATCAGGGAATAATATGCCTTTTGTCCAAATTCTCGATCATGAGTTTGTAATCCAACATTTTAGAGGGGCATTTAAAATGTCAGAAATGATCAGATAACTTATTTCCTTCTTTTCTTTCGGCCTTTCCTTTATTGATTTTCTGTCAGCACAATTTACTGATGAGTGATGTAAAGTAATTGCCACTCCACTTTCAGCTTGCAGTCACTTGGTCCTCAATAAAAGAAAGAGAGAAATTCTTGCCTTGTGATTTTCATTGCTAGGTCTTGCAGATAGTGTGATTCTGCAATTACAAGTTCTGACGTCATTGGAGAGATCTTTGAGTTGAGTTCAGAAAGTAGGTACCGATGCAGCAATAATTTCAGTGAGCGACAACTCTTCATTTGTTCCTTTTCCTTCATACGTAAAGCAAAACAAGAGGGAAATTCTAAGGACCCAATGTTCAAATCCTAGAAAAGATCAAAATGTTAGAGAAATCACAGGTATGGGTAATTTTCCCTTGTATTTCTTACTCTATTGCCCAATACTTAAGACATACTTATAGACCCAAAGTGGTCAGATTACAGCTAAGAGCAAAACTGAAAGTAGAGATAAGATACTAAAGCAAACTAAAGATGCTAAGGTAAACTGACATGCAAAACAGACTAACTATTAAAGCAAAACTTATTTAAAGTAAACTACTATGGACACAAGACTTATCCCTTCAATTCTCCCCCTAAGTCTTGTGTAGCGTCCTTTGGGTGATTTGAACCATCCCTATCTTGGCGCGCAGCTCTTGGTACTTGATGCGCCCAAGTGACTTGGTTAGGAAATCAGCAAGCTGTTCCTTAGTGTTGATGTAGTTGGTCTTGATGCTTCCTTCGTCCAAACAGCTCTTGATGAAGTGATATCTCACTTAGATATGTTTGCTGCGCTCATGGAAGACAGGGTTCTTTGCTAGGGCCAGGGCAGACTTGCTATCCACCCGTAGCTCTACTGCCTCAGCCTCTCTGCCTAGTAGATCGCCCAGCAATCTAGCTAGCCATAGAGCTTGAGTGGCGGCAGATGTGGCTGCGATGTATTCAGCCTCACAGCTGGAGAGTGCCACCACCTGCTGCTTGACTGACTTCCAGCTGATCAGGCATTTGCCGAGGAAGAACAGGTTCCCACTCGTGCTCTTGCACGTGTCGATGTCGCTGGCGTGGTCGCTGTAGCCGATGAAATGCGCCGCACCGGGACATCGTGGGTAGTGCAGACCATAATCAGAAGTCCCCGTAATGTAGCGTAGAATCCTTTTTACGGCCTGTTGATGCTCTGTCGTCGGCCGCTGCATGAAGCGGCTGACATAGCCGACGGCAAATGCCAAATCTGGCCGCGTGTGGACGAGGTAGCGCAGACTCCCGACAATTCGCTGGTACTGCGTTGCGTCCACCTCTTCCGCCGTACTCTCCTTGCTCAATTTCAGTCTCTCCTCCATTGGAGTGTGAGCGGGGTTGCAGCCCGTGAGTCTTTCGAGCTCGACAACACGCTGAGCATAGGCAGTTTGTCGGAGGGAGATGCCGGTGTCATCCTGAAGAACTTCAATCCCCAGATAGAAACAGAGCGGCCCCAAATCACTCATCTGGAAGACAGCTTTCATCTCTGTCTTGAAAGCTTCCATCTCTTCTTCCTTGGCGCCGGTGATCACCAGATCATCTACGTAGACGCCAACAAGGAGAGTTGAGCCTCCCCGACCTCGCCGGTAGACTGATGCTTCATGGGAGCTTTGTTGGAATCCCATTGACCTGAGAGTCGCATCTAGCTTGGCATTCCAAGCTCGCGACGCCTGGCGCAGGCCATAGAGAGCCTTGCGGAGACGCAGGACCTTGGTCTCTTGGCCGGCGATGATAAATCCAGGCGGTTGGCGGACATAAACCTCCTCCCTCAAGTCGCCATTGAGGAAGGCCGACTTCACACCCATGTGATCGATGCGCCATCCCTCTTGAGCCGCAAGCGCGAGGAGGACACGAACGGATTCCATTCGTGCGACGGGCGCAAATGCGTCGTCGAAGTCCACTCCTTCTTGCTGGACGAAACCCCGTGCCACCAGCCGCGCCTTGTGCTTGACCACCTCCCCAGCCTCATCCTTCTTGAGCTTGAACACCCACTTGAGTGTGATGGCACGGCGGCGGCAGGAGATCGGCCGCCCCAAGTCCGTTTCGCCGACCGCATCCATCTCCCGCTGCATTGCTTCGCCAGCAAAGATCACTCCGCCAAAGAAACGAACAGGGCTCGCCGTCATGTACCAGGTGAAGCTCTGCCTCGAAGTCGCGCTCACCAGCCCCGGAACGGCTTGATTGCCCAGAATGTTGTCGACAGTGCGGTAGCGCAGAGGTTCACCTTCATGTGCTGCATCAACGCGTTCCTCATCTTGCGTTGGCGGCGTGGCGAACTCCACTGAGCGGTGCTCGCTGTGTGTTGGGGTAGGTGCTGGCGATGCTTGAGGCGTAGCCGCTGGCGTGGATGAGTGCGGCGTGGCCGACATTGCCAGCGGTGAAGCACCGATTTGAGCAAGCGGTGCGCTCGGGGTGGAGACAGGCGGACTCAATGATGGAATTGACCCGCTTGCTCCCCCGGCTCCTTGAATGCGGATGCAGTCAACGGTGAAATCACTGAAAGCCGTTGCTGAACCATTGTCCGCTGTCTTGGTCCACGCCCATCCTCGCTCTTCGTCGAACACCACATCACGAGCCACGCGCACACGCTGCGTAGCCAGGTTGAGGATGCGGTATGCCTTGGCACCATCGGCATAGCCAATGAACACCCCCGGCGTACTCCGATCGTCGAGTTTGCCGACGTGATTGAGCTCCTTTACGAACGCCAGGTAGCCAAATGTGCGAAGATAGCTGACTGCCGGCTTGCGCCCGTGCCAGGCCTCGTAGGGTGTCTTGCCATCGAGGCTCTTGGTGGGCGAGCGGTTGAGCAAATGCACAGCGGTCATCACCGCTTCTCCCCAGTAGATCGCCGGCATTGCTCGCTGCTTGAGAAGGGCGCGTGCCGTGGCCACCACCGTCTGATTACGGCGCTCGACGACACCATTTTGCTGCGGGGTGTAGGGCGCAGAGTAGTGGCGCTGTATCCCTTCGTCGGTGCAGTACACCGCGAATTCAGCCGCCGTGAACTCGCCGTCGTTGTCTGTGCGAAGAACCCGAAGCCGATGACCGCACTCTTTCTTCGCTGCAGCCTGAATATGCCGGATGGCATCTGCTGCAGCAGCCTTGGTGTCGAGCAGCACGGCCCACATGAACCGGGACAGATCGCCGACGGGAGCAGAAGAAGTGCTCGCCTCCTAGAGTCGCCGCGGATCGGGCCACATAGGTCGCCGGTACGAGCTCCAATCTTTCCATGGCTCGCAGTTGGCTTGACGGGAACGGCCGCGCCTCGCTGGTCATCACGCAGTGTCGCAGAGCTGCTCCACGTGTTCAATGTGTGGCATTCCCTCACCATTCGCCACCACGAGCCGCCAGTGGCCTCGAAATTGAGGTGCCCAAAGCGCCATGCTATCGCCGAGCTTTGTCGCCGCGCGAGCCGAGACAAAGGGGGCAAAGCACCACATGACGTGAAGAACATACAGCGGTTGTTTCTCTGCTCACTTTGGCGAGAGACGGTGACGGCGATCCCGCATGCGCAAAGACACCATGATCAATCTCCACTCGTGAGCCGCTTTCATCCAACCGCCTGCACTCAAGATGGAGTTCCTCAGAGCGGGAATGTAGTAGACGCCGGTGAGGAGTCGATGTTCTCCGGTCTTAGCTGTGAAGACGACGGAGCTGACGCCTTTAATCTCCACGGCAGAAGCATCTCCGAACTTGACTGAGCCACGTACACCAATGTCCAGGTCGGAGAAGAATTCCCGCCGGCCAGTCATGTGGTGCGTGGCGCCGGTGTCGAGGTACCAGCCGTCGATCTTGTCGTCGCTGGACCCGTTGCCAAGGAAGACATGTGCTCGCGACTCGTCAAGATGAAGGAGCGCTGCGGCGGACGGTGTGGGAGGAGAAGACATCGAACCTTCCTTGACCTCCTCTATTTTGGGCCGTAGCTCAATGCTTTCGTGAACGAGAAACAGAGCCGGCTCGTCTTCCTCCTCTGCTTGCACAACATGCGCTTGGCCGCCACGCCGCGCCTGCCGGCAATTCCTGGCCCAATGGCCGGGCTTCCCACAGTTGTAGCAGGTGTCGTCCCGGTTGGCCTTTCGGTCGTCGGCAGCGCCAGCCGCGCCGCCACGCCCCTGGCGAATCTCCTTGTTCCGCGGTCTCCGACGGCGGCCGCCGCCCGAGCCCGAGGCTTCCCCTTCTTCCGCTTCCTGCGCGGCAAGGCACTACTCCTCCGTAGAGCAGCTTGCCACCGATGGTGACGGCTCGCGGTGGTTGCTCGTCGCGGCCGTCAACAGCCTTGAGTCGCCCAATCACCTCCTCGATGGACAGCTCGGAGAGATCCAAGAGCGTCTCCATCGCCAAAGCAACCTGAGTATACTTCTTGGGAACAACGCGGAGAAACTTCTCAACCGCCTTCTCCTCGTCGATGTCCTCATCGCCATGCCGAGTTAGCTACTCCATCAGGCCAGTGAGGCGGATCGAGAAGTCGTCGATGTCCTCACCAGGGTGAAACGCCAATCGGTCCCACTCCTGACGCAGCTTCTGCTGTGTGGCTCGGCGGGCGCGGTCGCTTCCAATGCGCGCCACAGCGATGGCGTCCCAGGCGTCCTTGGCAGACTCCTTGTCCGCGAGCGTGGGCGCCATCTCTGGTGGGACGGCGGCGAGGATGGCTTCCAGCGCCCGCCGGTCGTCCTGGAAGTCGACATCCTCGTCCCACACCGCATCCCACATCCCCCTCGCCTGCATCTTCACCTTCATCACCAAACTCCATTCGTTTTGGTGAGTATGGGCCACGGCGTGCCTCCGCCTGACTCCTTGATGACGGTCTGGACGACCGGTGGAGACCCACGCCTGCCTGTTCGCCCTCGGCGACGATCTGGCGACGGCGAAACGCGGCGATGCCTATGAGGGCTCTGCGAGACGCGGGGTCGGCCGACGTCGTCCCCCACCTCCACGCGCAGGGCGGCGGCAGCAGCCGCTGCAGCTGGCCGCGGCCGCCGCCGCTGGTTGCTCTCGGCCGCTGCTGAGCCATTGCTTCATTGCAGCGCTGCGCGCGCCACAAGATCCGCATCTCGCAAGATCGCCAGCGATAGCTCTGCGCCGATTGGAACTAACGGATGTGTGGGAAGAACGGGACATGGTGACTCTCTCGGGGGAAAAGACAAGAGGTTCTGATACCAATTGTTAGAGAAATCACAGGTATGGGTAATTTTCCCTTGTATTTCTTACTCTATTGCCCAATACTTAAGACATACTTATAGACCCAAAGCGGTCAGATTACAGCTAAGAGCAAAACTGACAGTAGAGATAAGATACTAAAGCAAACTAAAGATGCTAAAGTAAACTGACATGCAAAACAGACTAACTACTAAAGCAAAACTTATTTAAAGTAAACTACTATGGACATAAGACTTATCCCTTCACAAAAGAGTCAATTCTAAGGAACTTTTAGGGCATAGGATTTTGTAGAAAAAGCTACATGCCTGAGAACTAATGGAAAAAAATTATTGTTTTCCACATAACATAGACTCCAACGGCTGCATGATCATGTTGAGTTAGTCTTGTCTGTGTGCCAGGCTACCAGAGTATGACCACCAATATCTCATATCAAGAATTTGGTCTGTGAAACAAGAAGAGCGCTAGATTAGGTGACTGGTCCAACTCGTTCAGAATTCCAAACGGATTATTCAGACTTGGAGCAGACAAGAGTACTAGTTCACCTACGAGTTCATGTGTAGTGATATATCTGGAGACGTAACCGCCTCAACGAACAGTCCACCTATGATGGGAAACTAGGCGTCGGCTTGCTTTCGATCGTACTGTCATGTACGTCGCGTTCAGCTTTTTTATCCACTCCACGGTGTACAACGCTCGCCCAACCATCAGACACAACTCTGCCCTGAAAACATTTTGATGGATTGGTCCAACCTAGCAGGGCATTGTCACAAAAGGAGCTATTTTGTTTGGGTGAACTTACAAATTAAACCATTTAGAGAGGATTTGGCTTGATCACAAAATGAATTCGTTGGGCTAGGCATGAGGTCCTTGTTGGGTTCATGAATTTGTGTGTGTATGTAACAAGATTTGGAACCAATTTCAGCCCGAATTGTGCAATCTTGAGTAAACTAAAATTTGGTGGCTGAGGCTTCAGGAATGGCTACAGTACGCACAGCTTTTAGTTACAAACAAAGTTTTTAAACATTTTCCTCTCTCGATGTTTCTTTACCACTCCCGCTACTCCCACTTGTACGATGATTAGTGGATGATAGGAAAAGTATATGTAAAGTGTATAAATTACATATACATGTGCTGTAGTTACTCTCAAAAGTTACAAAACACTGGGTACAGGTATGCATCTACAGCAAAATCATACAAAAAAAAAGTTGTTTTGACAGGCTTGCAACCAAATCAACAGCAACAAAAATTGCGGTGTAACCCCTCCGTCAAGGTGGCATAGGATGAAAACCAAACAAGTTGAGGCACCATTCTAATTTTGAACGAAAGAAAACATCGACTGGTCTGAGCTTCAGTTGCGATTGGTGATCATTTGTATGTTGGACCCGGTCCTATGCTTCATGTAAGAACAATGCATGCATTCCTCGCAACAACAAACAGAAAAGAATATATCACCTTGGTCAGGAAATCCCCGCCTAAGGGCTTGTTTGGGTAGGAAGGAATTAGACTCGATCCTTTCAGAAAAATCCTCTTATTTATATTAATAACTCAATGAATAAGTACATAAATACCCAACTTTTACATTGAGGGTAGCCAAACAACATGCCACCATCAAGTCCTTGTATCAATCAACGTGTTGGACTTCTTTATGATCCTCGCCATCGACTCCACATCTTGCAATGTTGTCTTGATTGCCGACAAACAAAGCAATAGAAAGTAGATTGTCGATTATTTCCATTAACATGTATATAAATGATTTAATCAACATATAAACATATGAACCTTTTAAGTCATTGAACCATCTGCCTAACATATATATCATATAAGAGTATATAATCAGCATATACACATGTAAATAATTTAAGTCATTGCAACTGAATGTTGATCTCAACATAAGCATAACATGTATGACCAAATTCAGCATGATAATAATATTTTGGATGTTATATATTGCTCTCAGAATGCTAGTTGTGCAAGATTTGATCTTGGCCATCTCCACACCATATTTCATATGAAATGAAGTATATATGGCAGTTTTAGATCAAATCTTGAGCTCAACAAATACTTGCTATCTTAAAATAAATCATCAAGTCTATCTTGTAATATATCAAGAAAACATCATCATCAAACTATCATTCAAAGACATGAACATACAAATTGAAGCTAAAAATCAGAGATCAACCACAAAGAATGAAAACTGATTATAGCCAACTGAAAATAGATGCTACAGATGGCAACAAGTATCACAAGATGATTTACCTATTTAGAGCATGAATGTAACAAGTAGTCTAACAGCTCAAGGTCTATCTAAACTAAAAGTCATATATACAATCAGTGATAATTTCATTTATCATTAAGCAGTTAGCCCACAGAGTTCTTTTACAATTTCCGAACAGTGATGGCAAACAGATATATGAAAGGATTATGAAATTGCAAAGAGTAAGTAGCTGAAAAACTCACTGTACATGTGATACTCGAAATCACCGAGATGAAACCACACAAAGCAAGGCACATACGGAGCGTTGTCCCAGAAAACCAAGAGCCTCGCTTTGCCGTGAAAGGAGACAATGGATAATGGAGATACAATGCCACACGCCAAACTTTGGACCTCAAAAGCTCGAAGTTGAGGGTCGAGACGATGCCGCACAAGACCACCAAGTGCACTGGCTGAGTGCACTCAACAACAACTAAGGACAACCACGGCCTTCTTCCTTCCTCAGGTCAAACCTTCTCCTTTAGATTTTCCCTCACGCCCCACTGGAGGACAAGGCAAACATGGGAACCCAATGAAGAAAGCTCCAAGAGGAGATCGTGCAGAAGCCCAAACCTCCCCAAACACGAAGAACAGAAAAGAAGAAAACCAAAGAGCAGATTCTAGATCGGAAGAGAGATACCCATGAAGGAAGAGGTGGCGGCTTTAAATAGAGAAGGCAGGGGGCTGCGGCGCAGTGGTCGTGGAGTGGCCACCCCGAGGAGCCCAGCAGCCCAGCGCCCGCCATCGACTCCGCTTGCTACCTCCCACTCACGCCCAAATCACCAGCCAAAGAGCAGTCGGGACCAAGTCCAGATCCAGATGCGGCGTCGCCTAGGGAGGAGACTAAGTCTCCTCCCCCTTATCCCTTTGGGCTGTCCCACCGACAGGTGGGCCCTTTCTCTTTTTTTCTTTTCTCAATTGAGAAATTACCGAAATGCCCTCTCAACACAACAGCTCTCACCAATTTGTCAATAGATAAAAGATATTCTTACATCTTGTTTAATATACAGCTGTTCGACGATGGGTACCTTACGAGTTTAAACCCAAAGCCTAGTAACAATTACTACGACTCTGCATAGACAAAGGAAGACTTCGCTTTGATCCAATGCCTTGGTGTGAGAATTTTTGCCCAAGCCACATTCTATACTGGCGGCTTGCCCTATCCCTCTCGGTTTGGAACGTTATGGTCATGTCCCCGTATCTAACTCATGAGTAATTTAAGAAAGTATACCATTCTTTTTCTTTGATCATGACCTCACGATCATACTCAAGTAGGTGAATTCTTCTAGGAATTCTTTAGGATGATTCCCAAAGTCATACAGATATTGAATTCATTAAGAGTTGTTGCTCAACCTTCTATACAAAAAGAGCACTACAGCTAATGGAACCTATTAGATGTGCTCTCTAATCTCATACAGTTTGTTATCCTAGAGCCTAGTTCACAGGATCTCCGATCTCCTAGGATAGGTTACCATCAATGTAAGCCTTTACACAGATATAAGTGCCATTCTCTTAGACGCTGCAAGGATGGCCTTCCGCGCCAATCCTTTAGTGAAAGAATTTGCCAAGTTCCTTTCAGATTAGATGTATTCTATACAAATAACATCCGTCTCTCTGGTTTGCCTTACCAACTTAAGTCGTCTCTTTATATGTTTTGAGGACTGCATATTATCCTTCCTACTCTTCGCCTTAATTAGAATATTTTGGTTATCGAAGTAGGTCAATATAGTTGGAATAGGCTTTTCCATCACAAATAGGTCAGAAAGTAGTTCTCTAATCTATTCTGCCTCTACAGCCACTAAATAAAGCGCTACTAACTCAGCCTCCATAGTGGACAGTGTAAGAATAGTCTGTTAAGAAGATTTCCATGAGACCACCTCACCTGCTAGAGTGAACATGTAGCCACTCGTAGCATTCATATCATCCGAGTCACTGATCCAGTTATAATCACTAAATCCTTACAAGACTGTTAGATGGCCAGAATAATGTATTCCCAAATTTGAGGTCTCTTTCAAGTATCTAAGTACCATCTCTAGTGTTATCAATGATCATCTCCTAGATTGGTTGTATAACAACTCAATCTACTTACAGCATATGAGATATCTGGACTCATTGCACTAGTTATATACATCAGGGATCCAATTATTTGAGAATATTAAACTGTTTCTTTTCAAATCTAGTGTTTTTATGGAGCTTAGTATTTGGATCATAGGGTGTGGCAGCTAGCTTACAGTCTATGAATCTAAATCTGGTAGGACCTTATCTACATAATAAGATTGTGAAAGAGTAATCCCATTTACCCTTTATAAGCTTGATGTTTAAAATAATATCTGCTTCGTCCAAATCTTTTATATCAAAATTCTAAGAGAGAAAAGACTTTGTTGTGTTGATTACATCTATATTGGTCCTAAAAAGTAATATGTCATCTACGTTTAGACCAGCACGCACGACACCTAGGCCATGACCGCAGCCGCCATCCACACAAGTGAAAACAACATGAAAACGCCTACATATATGCATGGTTGAACATTGCATGTAGTATGCTTAAGTTGAACACACTACTACAGAAAGCCTAATACTAGACGCGAAATCACATACGGTTTTATCAAACCGTCTGTGAACGACATTAACACAGACGGTTTTAATTTGGACACCGTTTGTGTTGACGGCGTCGGAAAAAACGAGTGTCACATACCATTCTTACCAATAAACCGTCTGTGATATTTCCGTATCACAGACGATTTCTATTACAAACCGTCTGTGATAATCTGTCATTATCACAGACGGCTTTTTATTTAAAACCGTCTGTGATAAGCTGCTTATCACCGACGGTTTGTATTACAAACCATCTATGATAATCTTAGAATTATCACAGACGGTTTGTAATACAAACCCGTCTGTGTGTTGTCTGTCCGATGTTAATATATATATATATAACTACAGATCGAACGGTTTGTATTACAAGTTGCTTCTAATAACTTATAATAACCTACGTACAGAACTACTGAGACAAGATCATAAATTAAAGGGAAATTTATTACAAAAGTCGCACATAAAGAGATTCCCATATTCTAATCTTCAGGGCTTCGTACGCTTCTTCTTTGACTTTGTCCGTTGGATGAGCCGCTGAGTTCTCGAACGCCGTTAAGATTGACCTTGCCCTCAGCACTTCCTCCTCCAGCCTAGGCGAATGATCAGTAGCATAGTCCATAATCTCAAGAGGATTGCATTGTAAGCTTCCTCGCACTCGCTTTACGCTTGATCGGCAATGCTATCCATTAGTCCTGCAATGCCACAAGAGCTTCTTCCGCTCTATGCACATTGTTGAGAAGAACTAGGTGAGGGCGAATTCCTTTCTTGAGCGGCAGCGAGACGCCCCGTCGACGCGGATGATCGTGTCGAAATGACGGATGCAAGAAAGTTGGGGAAGGAGAGCAGGGCGCAGCGGAGAAGCTGCCAGACGTAAATTGCTGGCCGCCGTGCAAGGTTCCAAACAACAACTCTTGATGAATAAATGAGAGGAAGGAGATGATCACCAAGCCATATTGCATGTAATCGCGCGTTGAGAATTAGGCCGCGCGCATATTTAATCTTTTAGCAGAGACGGTTCAGATACCAAATTAATGATCGAGACGGTTCGTGTGCCGAGACGCTCAGATAACGATAGTGCTACCGAAGTCCCGATAGAGCTATCACAGACGGTTTTATTTTGGAGACCGCTCAGGATGAGTATCACGCACGCTTCTACTAACGAACCGCCTCGTGATAGTCAACATCATAGACGGTTCTACCAATGAACCGCTCGTGATAATCGGAATATCACGCATGCTTTTAATAAAAACCGCTCAGAGTAAGTATCACGCACGGTTTGTTTAAAAACCGCTCGTGATAATGCTGCTATGTATTTATTGCGCTGCTCAGACCGCATCTATCTTCATTTCGATCCAGATCTTAGCCCGATGCTGCAGCTAGAGGCGGCAAGGCTTTCAAGCCAATTTTTTTTTTGTGGAAGGAGGCTTATTTGGCAGGAGAGCTTTGAAGATTCATTGAGATCTTGGTTGTCCTAGATATGGTTAGTAATGAAATTTGTTTGATCTAGCTAATTAATTTTCGGTGAACTGTTATATATATATATATATACTTTGAAGATCTAGCTAATATTTTAGATTTAGCTAGCCTTAATGCATGTGGTATATATGTAGTAATAATTAATTAAATTAATTTTAATACTAAGTTGTTATATATGTACATTATATAGGACCGAAGTTGGATGTATACCGCAAACCGTGTGAGTGAAGAGTACATTAATGGCGTGTCTGCTTTTACAAGAGCTGCTGAGGAGGATATGTTGAATAAGGGGGTGCAATATATGTATTATGCATGCACTGACTGTGAGAATTTGAAAATGTTTAAGAATCGAGAGCAGATTGAAACGCACTTGATTCGGAGGGGTTTCAAAAAGGGGTATACGTGTTGGACCACCATGGCGGTCAATGATATGCCACGGATGACATCGCAAAGTCAATGATATATCACGGATGACATCGCCGGTGAAGTCAATGATATGTTGCCGGATGATGATTATGGTTCGGATTTGGATAGGCTGCACGATGATAATCTGGATCAGATGCTTCGTGATGTAGAAGAGAACTATGATGAGAGAGAGTATATTAAATTCGAGGCTTGATGGAGGACTCAGAGAAACCTTTGTTCACGTGTTGCGTCAAAGTACACGGTTGTCACCGTGCTTGAACTGTTGAAATTGAAGGCAAGCAACGGTTGGTCCGACAAGAGTTTCACTGCCGCTATGTCTTTTAGTGGACATGCTTCCGAGGGCAATGAGTTGCCTAAAACCACGATAAAGCCAAGAAGGTTCTTTGTCCATTGGGAATGGAAGTAGAAAGAATACATGCATGTCCGAATGATCAGATCCTCTACCGTAAAGAGTATGCAAATATGCATGTCTGTCCGTGTGCAACGATCCCGCTACAAACGTAATAATCAATCGATGATGATGGCGAGGAACAGAGGTGAAGAGAGGACCTCCTAAAAGGTGGCATGGTATCTTCCTATAATTCCCGCTTGAAGCGGTTTTTGCGAATCCAAAGGAGGCAAATCACGCGATGGCACTCTGAGGAGCGCAAGAAGGATGTAATGCCGAGACACCTTGCCGATTCCACCCAAAGGAGAAACATCGATAGGTGCTTTGCAGATTTCTGCAGAACCGAGGAATATAAGGTTTGGATTGAGTACGATGGAATGAATCCTTTCAGAGTATGAGTAGCCGATATAGCACTTGGCTCGTGACTCTTTGCATCTATAACCTTACTCCTTGGTTGTGTATGAAGCGAAAGTATATTTTGCTGTCGATACTTATCTAAGGGCCAAAGCAACCTGGGAATGATATTGATGTGTACCTAGCACCGTTGGTGGAAGATCTATAAGTACTGTGGGACGAAGGGGTACAGGTATGGGATGCATACAAACGAGAGAACGTCACTTTGCGCTCCTTATTGTTCTGCACCATAAATGATTATCCTCAGACTTGCTAACTGTCGGGCCAGAGTACAAAAGGTGCCAAAGCTTGTATTCACTGCTTAGATGGTACCGAGATTGTGTGGCTGAAACACTCACGCAAAATCGTGTACATGCGTCACCGCCGATTCCTTCGGAGGGCTCACCCATACCGCAAGATGAAGAAACAATTTGACGGAGAGAAGGAGGACGGTTCAGCTCTAAGTCATTTAAGCGGAAAAGAGGTTTATAATATGGTTAAGGATTTAAATGTTGTCCTCGGAAAGGGACGTAAATTGAGGGGTCGTGAGAAGAATATCTGGAAGAAGAGATCAATATTTTGGGACTTACCTTATTGGGAGTACCTAGATGTTCGACACTGCATCGACGTCATGCACGTAGAAAAGAATGTGTGTGACAACTTGATTGGTCTCTTACTAAACATTCGTGATAAAACAAAGGACAGCGTCAACGCACGACTTGACTTGGCTGATATGGACATCAGGCGTGAGTTAGCACCGAGAACAACAGATAATGGACGAACGTATTTTCCCCGTGCGTGTTACACTCGCCAAGGCCGAAAAACAGAATCGGCTCGTGCTTGCATGGTGTCAAAGTTCCGTCTGGTTACTCCGGCAATGTGAAGAAACTTGTTTCGATGCAAGATTTGAAGTTAAATGGAATGAAGTCTCATGATTGTCATGTGCTGATGACACAGATGCTCCCTATTGCAATTCGGAATATTTTGCCGATCAAAGTGCGAGAGACAACCATGAGGCTATGTTATTTGTTTAACACAATTGCTCAGAAGGTCATCTATTCCGAAGGACTAGATGCTCTGCAGGATGAGGTGGTGACGACTCTATGTCATCTTGAGATGTATTTTCCTCCTTCATTTTTTGATATCGTGGTCTATCTCATTGTTCACGTTGTGTGGGAGATAAAAATGTGCAGGCCCGTATTCCTACGTAGCATATACCCGTTTGAGAGGTTCATAGGAATTCTCAAGTCATATGTACGGAATCGGTCTCGGCCGGAGGGCAGCATCGTCGAAGATTATGCAAGCGAAGAGGTCATTGAGTTTTGCGTTGATTATATGGCTCCGATTCAACCGATAGGTGTGCCTCAATCTCGTCATGAGGGGAGGCTCAAGGGTATCGGAACTATAGGAAGGAAAGCAATTACTCCAGATATGGACGCGTATGCGCAAGCCCATTTCACGGTCTTGCAACACATGACTGAAGTGGCCCCTTATGTCGACTCAAAGACAAGGATGTGTTTCGCAATGTAATCCGAGCGACCGGATGTTTGGATCATGAGACAACACAACAGTCGGTTCAATCAATGGTTGAAGAAGCAAATCGCTAGGAGCTCGTCAAGTGAGATGCTGACATGGTTGGCAAAAGGGCTAACATTTACAGTTGTGACATGGCAAGAATATGACATAAATGGGTACACATTCTACACACAGGCTCATAATGTAAAGAGTACTAACCAGAACAGCGGTGTTCGCATAGATGCGTTCAGTACTGATGGGGTGAGAAACTCGTACTATAGGTTCATAGAAGAGATTTGGGAGCTCGACTACGTGGTTTTCAAGATCCCCTTATTTCGCTGTCGTTGGGTGCATCTCCCACAGGTGAAGGTTGACAAGTACGGTGTTACTACCGTGGACCTCCAACGTGTCGGGTACAAAGACGAATCATTCGTACTCGCCAACCAAATTGTTCAAGTTTTCTATGTAACCGACCCGGCAAATAAGAAGCGTCATGTAGTTCTTCATGGAAAAAGGAGAATTGTCGGAGTAGAGAATGTAGTGGACGAGAAAGAATACAATCAATTTGATGAGTTACCTCTTTTTGGAAATGGTATAAGGGTCAACGACGAACAATGTGACGAAACTAGTTACGTACGCATTGATCATCATGAAGGGTTAATTTTTAAAGAAAATAAGCAAGTGGAATAAGAATGGTGACATATATGTATGTGTGGGATGTATATGCATGTGAATTGGCATTTATGTATATAACAATTAATGCATGCATGTGTGTGATATGTAGGTGAATTTTGAGAATGAGTCATACAAATGTATCTCTATGTTCATTGGGCTGTTGTAAAGAAATATACCGGGTTGTTGTAAAGAAATAACTACAGCTGGGCAAAGGCTTATTGAATGCTGGTTGGTGCAGTTATATTAACTAAAGCTGGGCAAAGCCTTATTACAGACGGTTGTAAGTTTAAAATCGTCTGTGATAATAAATATCGCGCATTTGTTCGGAGATAAGAACCGTCAGGAGAATAATTCACCACAAAGGTTCTTATCTCGTAACCGCCTCGTGATATCATAGATATCACGCACGCTCTTAGTTCGTAACCGCTCGCGATAGTTGATTATCACGCATTTGCTTCTTATCTCCAACCGCTCGTGATATTTATTATCACGCACGGTTCTAGTCTTACAACCGCCTCGTAATAAGCCTTCATATAAAACCCCGCCTAGGTTTTACGCGTGACATCGCCGCTTATTTAGCAATACCAACCTAGACTTAGTCTCTCCCGAGCCCGCCGCCGCCGTCCCGAGCCCGCCGCCGCCTCCTCCGGCCTCCGAGCCCGCCACCGCCGCCTCGTCCCCGAGGCCGCCGCTGCCTCGAGCCCGCCGCCTCGCCGAGCCCCGAGCCCATCGCCGTCCCCGAGCCCGTCGCCGGCCGCCTCCGTCCCCCCAAGTCTGTTAGTTTCTTTTAATAGAAAATGTTGATTTAAGCTTAAGATCTAATATATAGTTGTCATATAACTGTTGCATAGCATTATGCTGATTTTAGATACATGATATTTATGTTAGGCATAAATTTCTACTTGAATAACTTAAAATGTTTATATGTGTATATGTTGATTAAGTCATTTTTATGCCTGTTGTACAGTATCATGCATTATGCATATGTATATGTTTTCTATGTTGGACAGTATCATGCATGTTGTATATATAGGAAAGAATAGGCACTTACTTGAACATATATTCTTGTTATTTCATAAATCTTATTGTTGTTAAATCTTACAGTTATGCATATGCATATGTATATGTATATATATGTTGCTAATGAACTTAGATATGTATATGTATACTTGAATATATGTATACATATATTGGAATTAAATTTAAGTATGTGCTTATACCGCACTATTTACGTATATATGAGAAGGCCAACATGTCATCCGCGCATTCTTCAACATCATCGCTGGAAGCGTCAGCTCCAAAATCAACACGCAAAGCAAGAGGACTATCGAAAAAGCCCGAGGGTCGATTTACCATCACACAGGTCGATAGATCTGGGACCCCTCTCCTTCCTGACAAAGCAGCAAGGGCATTTCGAAGAATGATCGAAATAGTTGCACGAGAAAGAATTGAGATCACATTCGATTCGTGGAAGAGCGTGAGTGAGACTCAGAAACGTGAACTGCTGACAGAGATTTTTGCATCGTTCGAGATCCCAGAAGAACACCACGACTCTGTGCAACGACATGCGTTGGCAGCGGCGTGCAAAGCATGGAAGAACTTCAAGAGCGTGCTTGTCAAGGACTATGTGCAGAAGGATCTAACGCCCTTTGACAGGTATCTATTCCTGGAACCACAATGGAACGAGTTTAAGGCGATGAAGACGACCGAAGCTTTCAGAAATGCAAGCGCGATGCACAAGGCCCTCCAGGCAAAAAACACACATCCCCACAGACTCGGCACAGCTGGGTATGCAGGTAAAATCCCACAGTGGAGGCGTGAGGACGAACAGGCAATCCTGCGGAACACCGCCCCACTATTTGCCACGATCTCGGATGAGCGCGCTCGAAATTGGATTAGAGCGAGGTCATCTACCACGTCGTCGGGGGACATCTCCTTCCGGAACCCTACGCACTGTGAAGTGTCCCACCGCTCGTAAGATATCGAACTACGAGCTTATAATTACTCCACTACTTCCCGAAAACTAAATGACATGTCGGGCTCTTGCAGATGCACCGAGTGTCGAATCTTTCTAGGATCATTCCACTAATTAGGGAGAAAGATATACTCTCGCAAAGACTGGAAACAAGGAGCACCGGTCGCACGAGAGGCCTTGGGTTTTATGTTCCTTGAATCAAGGTTTCGATAACCCCGAATTGTATCGGAGTAGGAAGAGAAACAAAGCCGGCGTGACGCACGGCTACGAGAGGAGATCAAGGCATCTCTTAGAGAGGAGCTTGCGATTACGCCGAGATGAGGTGCGAAGACAAACAAAGAAAATCAACAGCCGCCGCCTCTGCGTAGCTAGCCTTTCCAACCGTCGGAGTAGCTGCGCGTCCAATCATACGACGGAATGCGACGGCAGATTTCCTGTGGACGACATCTTGCAAGCTACGAAGTGCAAGATCCAAGTGAGATATGCTTCCGTTGCCTTGTGCGCTGCTTGGTACCTGGCATATCCGTCCGGTCAAGGGGCCATGGTGCACCGTGCACCTTTAGCTCCAGGCTTCAGAAAAGTGTCTGTGGATGGTGTGCATGCCAATTTCGATGTTGTCCCGCTACCGAAACCCTCCAACGACGAGATCGTGACTTTAGAGCAAGCCATTGGAACCTTCATCCAGTGGCTCAAAAGTGACATCTGCCTGGAGACTTCTTCACCGGTGGTAGGTTCACAAGGGCAAGACGAACCAGAGCAACTTGCACTAGTGCCATCTCCACAAGGTCTACCTCCACCACCGCTACCTGCACCGGTGATGAGTCCACGGAAGCTATTCCCAGTGCAACAACTTCCACCGGTGCTACTTTTACTGATCGACCTACACCGAGGTAGCAAGGACACCGAGGCAAAGCAAGGGCAAAGCAAAAAGACCGATGATGATATCCCGTACCTGCCATTGGCCCGCAAATTCGTGCTTGGCGAGCCGATGGTCGACCCGGTGATGCGCCTCCCATTCCTATCAGTAAGTTGCAGGACATTACACAATTGGTATATGGAACAATCCAATAAGCCAAAGGATGAACGGCACGTGTCTCATCACAAATTCACGATCATCATTTCCAACACGAATTTCAAGATGGTGTCTTCGTGGTGACCTTCGATGATTTATTTGATCTTTACACGCCAACGCCTCGACGCCTTACTCGCTCGATGCCGACGCCGTAAGTGTGTACAATCACGCCTCGTGATGTCATACCGATAAATATCATATATAATTTGTTGCTTTTGTGTGTATATATGTAGACACATGGTGACTCAAGCTAGAGCATCCAAATCATCTGCTGGTTTCTTGACCCACACTTGGTCACCGCTATACCATCAACGAGGATGCCGTGTCGTCGAGAGGTACATTGCAAAGATCACCGCGGCTTACCACGATAAGGAATATATACCGATGCCCTACAATCGGGAGTTTCATTGATTTTAACAAGAATTGTACCAAAGTGGAACAGGTAATATACCTTGATTCCTAAGTAAGAATAAAACCGACTACACAGTTATCAGCCAATTAATCGATAGGTAAGTACATTTTTCTATCATAACTATATTGTACTATTTATTTCCTTCCGAATGACTAAGGTCAACTTTTTCGAATCACGTAGGGTGTTCGCGACGTACGTTAAAAAGACAAAGCTCTCGACGCAAGGGCCAAACCCCGACACACCTAATCAAACTTTAAGGTATTCGTTAGTACATATTAATTAATCCTATACAACAGCTTGGTAGTATTAATGCCTCTTGAATTAACACATTCTATTTTTTGCAAGTTGCCACCAAGAAGAAATTTGACAACACGTGTGGATTCTACGTTTGCCACCATATGAAACTACTCATCGATTCCTCGAGGATCACCAATGCCAATACTAATGTTTGTCAATATTCTCATAATTATTTCATACTTATCAAGTTATATATATACGCATATTGATATTTCTATCGACAGTCAAGGCCCATCCCAAAAACCGCATTGCAACGTACTCAATCTTGAACGAATTCTAGAGAGTCCGCGTACTTTTTGGTGGCTAAAGTCCTAGCTCAAAAGGAGAGTTTCACAACCCATTAATGATTTTTTATTGTTTATCACTCAAATGAGTCTCGCGAAGAAATAGATCCATAATCAACGACTTATTAGGCTGCACAAGCAATACTTGGATGGCAATCATGCACCATCCAAGTAATGCTTATGCAGCCCGACAAGTTCGTTGATTATGGATCTGCTTTTCATGAGACCTCGATTCCGAGTGATAAAGCAATAAAAATACAATGTTACCATCTAAGTGCAAATGCAATGTAGATCTTTTGCAATTGTGTATTGTTAATGGATATTTTACTTCATTTCAATTAATTGATTTGCGAAATGGATGTTTTATGTTTATGAAATGAATTGAGATATGAATTGGATGTTATATGTTTGTGAAATGAATTGAGATATGAATTGGATGTTATATGTTTGTGAAATGAATTGGATGTTATATGTTTCTGAAATGAATTGAGATGTGAATTGTCTGTATGTATACATGTTGATCTGCTTGTTTCAGAGGGTATGGCTAGTATTTTCTGAGGCTAGCCAATAAACAGAAATAGATCTAGAGGTAGGAAAGAATATCACAGACGGTCTGTAGTTACAAACCGTCTGTGATACATACTCCACAGATGGTTTTCAAACCGTCTGTGATAACCTTCGATTATTACTGACCCATAAAGTCAGACGGTTCAGAAAACCGTCTGTGATGACGTTTTTGAACCGTCTGTGATAATGGTTTCTGTAGTAGTGACACAAGTTGAATAAAGGAAACATAATACTTGTGATCATGGATTAACTAAAACACATATTTGCTTTCTTGCTAGATTACAGTCCAAAGATAGGCAATTAGGCATATTATCTTTACAAAGTATATAAGGACTAACCTGAACTTCCTGAACGCTTTGGTTCCCAAAGGCCAGGCGAGTACCGCGCTGAATTTAGGGACGAAACATCAATAGGAGCAGCAATCGCAGTGGTACGCGCGTAGCATTAGAGAAGGAGCTCGCCAGCATGAAAGCTTGCTGGCATCCAACGAAGGATCTTGGCGGTCAAGATTTGCGTCAGCCACAACGTGTAGATCAACAGCAGCCCTGAGAGGACCACTGCTGCCTCGCTGGCTTCCTAGCCACCGCCATCTCCATCACCCAGGCATCAGTTGCCTCGCGCGGCCGTTGCCCAACTTCTTGCGCAGGGAGATGGATCTGTGGGGAGAGGCGGTGCATGAGGAGTGGTAGCCGCTGGCTAATTCGGCGGTGGTAAGTGAAGCACAACGTGGCGACTGCGTGATTTGGTGGCAGGGAGCAGAATTGACGTGTGGCTCTGGCGGTGGAGAGGGGATGGAGCACAAGGGTGTTGATTTTATTACGAAATATCCGGACATTTAGTTATGGACGAATACCCAGTCTCCTCTCTTTATATATGAAGGTTTTGTGTCATGTAAAATAACAATTACAAGATCAATAAAGCATATATATTGGTATTCTGTTCTTTGGTGCCTTATGTGATTATTGCATTACCGTTCGACGATCAACATCATTCTCAACACGTTATCAGCACGAGTTTCTATAATAGTATACAGTATGCATTCGAATCAATCTATTATTCCTTGCAGTACATATTGTTCAATCTAGATTGAATATGAATTCTCAGTATGCCATGCATATGGTCGATCTCATAGTTATTGATCTTGTTAGCAGATTGATATTCGAGTTTCTTTTAGATCTGTAAACCAAATCCTCTAAATCAGACGGCATAGTCACTTCATAATCTAGACTGGTTTTTGGAGTTCATAGCAATATCGTGTATAGATTCTCTACTTGCGCATGAAGTTCTAAGTATGACAGATCAAAACTTTCGCCTCCTAGAGGGATAGGATATAGCAGATCTAATAGTAGTTCATGCAAACCAAATAGCCTTCGCATCGGGTAAAACCACACGAATAATCAATAGCATCGCCGGCCTCGCACACCTGAGCCCGAGCTCGGCCGTGTCCACTGTGCCCGAAGCACCACGCCCAGCCCCGCCGCATCAGGCCCCGGTCTGGGCCGCCGTCGGCACACCGCACCCCATCTGCGCTGGCCTGCAGCTGGGCCGCATCAGGTGCACCGTCACGCCCCCGCACTAGACGCCGCAGGCGCGCCGCACCTTCCCCGCGCTGGCCCGCAGCCAGGGCGCCGTCGGTGGGCCCAGCGCTCGCCGCACCCCGGCCGCCTTTGCCGTTGCGGACCCCGCGCCCGGACCGGCCCTCGCACGCCTAGCCGCCACCCGGTACTCGTACTCGGGCTCGGCTGCCTGTGCCTGCGGCCCCAGAGGAAGGGCGACACCGAAGTAGCGTCTGCTGCCGTAGGAAGGCAGGGCGGCTTTGGCGGTGGAGGCGGCACCCGTGGCCTGGGGCAAGGCGGAGCTCGTGGCCGAGAAGCCGCCGGTCATGGCCGCAAAACGGGGAAGGGAAGTGGTCGTCATGGCCGGAAAAATGGGAGGCGGTTGTGGCCGATTTTTTTCTAGCCACCCATTGATTTGGTGGAGATAAGGTTGAGCCGGTATTTTGCAAAAAGGTCCTCAGCCTATTACATATTTACAAATATGCGTTGGCACTTTTAGGATTGCCTCTCTAGCTTTTATTTAATTAAAGACATAAGTTAAAATCGACAATAAAATTTATAAATATGCCCCTCCTGTTCGTTGTAATTACAATTTGACCCAAACTAATTGTTTTATTCCATGTGTTTTATTTAAATGTATTACTTTCAGCCTCATTACTATTCAGTTAATTTCGTCATTATTGTTTATACTTCTGGAATTATTTTATATGTTATTTTTTCTGCTCATTTAAAATTCCTAAAAATTATTAATTAGCAAAAAATATTAAAATTGCTAGAAAATTCCAGAAAGTCTCCGAAAATTCTAGGAATTTATTTGTTGAACATATAAATTCAATACTTTGCTGATTTTGCAATATCCATGTTCTTTACCTGAAGTAAATTTATAATTGCACATGGATAATATAGAAAATATCTGACATCGCAAAGAAGGAATTCACTGAGCTTGCTCTTGATGGTAGCAACTATCTCACATGGGCCATGGATGCTAAGATCAACCTGACAGCAAGGTCACTCGGCGCCGCCATAGCTTAGCCTGCAACTGGGGCTCCCGCCATTCCTAAGGCCGCCAAATGTGCGGCACTGCATTTCTTGAGACACCACATCCACCTAGACCTGGAGTCTGAGTATCTTCTGGAAGAAGGCCCGCTAGCACTATGGAACTCCCTGAAGGAGAGGTAGGACCAGCAACGATCCATCATGCTACCTGAAGCACAGCGTGAATGGACCAACATTAGGTTCCAGGACTTCAAAAAGGTGTCTATGTACAACTCTGTCATTCACAAGCTTGTCGCTAAGTTCAGATTTTGTAACCAAGAGATTACAGATGCTGAGATGGTTAACAAGACTCTGAGCACTTTCCACCCTACTCATAGGACGCTCCAGCAGCAGTATCGTCAGGCCAAATACAAGAAGTACTTGGAACTGATTACCACTCTTCTCGAGGAAAAAAAGAATGATGAGCTACTGGTAAAGAATTATCAGACTCATCCCACTGAGTCACAACCATTGTCAGAAGCACATGCTTATTCTCAGAGGACCAGTGGTAGCCGTGGCCACGGAAAAGGCCCTATGCAGAGAGGTGGACAGTGGAAGAAGCCGAGTGTACAGAAGGATAATGGCAAGTCCTACTGGATGGGGAAAGGTAGAGGCAAGGCACAAAAGCCAGATTTGGGCAACAAGAAGACCTACCCCCTGCACCTTGCTACAAGTGCGGTTGCTTGGACTATTGGTCCCGCACTTGTCGCACCCCAGCGCATCTGGTGGAACTCTACCAAGAGTCAGTTACACTTGCCAAAGGCAGGAAGGCACTAGCGAAGAAGCCTGATGATGGTAACAGTGATGCCCCGAGTGCAATGATGGAGCTCGATACTACAGTCAGGGGTGATCACATGGAGGATGACTTATATGGCGACCTGCAGTAGGCCATAGGCTGTCTCCTCGGACAACTCTAAGATGTCATAATTTTCTTAAATTTGCTTTATTAGTTTAGGTTATTCCAGAAGAATAATGGATTGTTCATACTCTTCTGAAGCATTAATGTTTAAGGTTTAAACATTCTTTCAATGAATAAAGCGAGTTGCCTATTGTTTTAAATCTTCATTCATGTTGTATCATCATTTGATTATATTATCACTACTACAAAATAGACTATACTGGATGGGTACATCACAGACAGTTCATACGGAACCATCTGCATTTAAACTATCACAGACGGTTCATATTACCAACCGGCTGTGATATTTTCACAAACGGTTATTAACAGAAACTGTCTGTGATAATTGAGACAACACAGACAGTTTGTGTTAATAAACATCTGTGTACTTTCACGGACGATTTTTAATATGAACCGTCTGTGATAATCGAGCCAACATAGACGGTTCGTGTTGATAAACGTCTGTGAACTTTCACAGACGGTTCTTATTACGAACCGTCTGTGATAATCGACACATCACGGACATGCTGTTTGTATAACAAACTGTCTCTGATATTCACTATCACAGACGATGTGTATTAATAACCGTCTGTGATAAGTCACAAACGGTTATTAACACGAACCGTCTGTGATATTTTGTTTCACAAACTGTTTGTGGTTGGAACTGTCTGTGATAATCTGCACTATTAATTATTGGGTGTACTTGCTCGATGTCGATACAGATCTGTCTTCATTGCGCTACATCGGTGGAGCAAGGCGGCCGTCTTTAGGGAGTTCGAAGTGAAAACATATCGCCGTTTTTTTAGTGATCTGATCAGAGGTTAGTACTCAATTACTTTTAATAACTTATATGCATGCATGTTTTTGTAATGGAAGGCCAGATATGATGGCTAGGTTTTTGTTTAATTTAGATCTAGTTAGCTAGTTAGGTTTAGAAAGATAATGTTAGTTTGCTCAATTTCAGAATAGGTTAGTACTGGATTTGCTAGTCTGATTTGCTATGTAGTGTTAGATGTGTCATCATGTACGTGTAAGTATATATAGCTCTAATTTGCTATGTAGTAGCGGCAATAATCATTTTTGACACCCATTTGTTACTTGTGTAGCGTAGATGGACCGAAACTGGATATACATTGAGAACTGTGTGAGTGAATAATACATTAATGGCATGTCTGCTTTTAAAAGAGCGGCCGAGCTGGATATGTTGAAAAAGGGATGAAATATATATACTATCCATGTATTGATTGTGATAATCTCAAGATGTTTAGCAACTCAGCGCAGATCGAAGCTCACTTGATTCAAAGGGGTTTCAGAAAATGGTATAAATGTTGGACCAGTCACGATGAAGAGAAGAGTACACAAGAAGGTAATTATGACATAGTCGAGGGAGACAACGATATGCCAGTTGTGGACTGTGCTTTTAATATGAGGATAGGTCGTAGGATGACAATCTAGATCAGATGTTACGTGATGCAGAAGAGACCTATAGTGAGAGAGAGTCTGGTAAATTTGAGGGCTTGATGGAGGACTCGGAGAAACCTTTGTTCTCGGGCTGCAAGCCGCAATACACGAGGTTGTCATCAGTTCTAGAACTACTGAAATTGAAGGCAAGCAATGGTTGGTCCGATAAAAATTTCACAGCATTGTTAGGTCTCCTAGCAGACATGCTTCCAACGGGAAATGTGTTGCCGAGAACCACCTACCAAGCCAAGAAGATTCTCTATGTCATCTAGAGTTGTACTTTCCTCCATCATTTTTTGATATCATGGTCTATCTCATTGTCCATCTTGTGAAAGAGATAAAAATATATAGCCCCGTGTTTCTACGTCATATGTACCCTTTCGAGAGGTACATGGGAATTCTCAAGTCCTATGTACGCAATCGATTTCGACCGGAGGGTAGCATCATCGAAGGTTATACAATAGAAGAAGTCATTGAATTCTGCATCGGCTACATGGTTCGGGTCGAGCCGATAGGTGTTCCTCTATCTCGTTACGAGGGGAGGTTAGAGGGTATCAGGACTATGGAAAAGAAAGCAATAACTCGGGATGCTCAAACCCATTTCACGGTTTTACAACACATGACTGAAATGACCCCATATATTGAAGAGCACAAGAATATGCTATGTCAAGAGAATGCAAGCCAGTCAGAATATTAGATCACGAGACAACACAACCATCAATTCATTGAATGGTTGAAGGCGCAATTGACTAGGAGGTCGTCAAGTGAAACACTACAATGGTTGGCAAAAGGGTTAAAATTTACAATTGTGACATGGCAAGGATACGACATTAATGGATACACATTTTATATAATAGAGCAGGATAGAAAGAGCACAGTGTAGAACTCAGGTGTCCGCAAAGATGCCTATAATGCGCACGTCAGTACCGCTGACCCAAGCTCGTATTAGGGCTTGTAGAGGAGATTTGGGAGCTTGAATATGTAATTTTTGAGATATTTATTATCATAGACAGTTCTTAAATAAAAACCGTCTGTGATATTTATTATCATAGACGGTTATTAAACTAATAACCATTTGTGATATCACAGACGGTTCTATAAATAGAACTGTCTGTGATATTCCAATATCACAAACTGTTATATTTATAGAACCGTATGTGATATAACTATCACAAACGATTCCTTTACGGAACCGTCTGTGATAGTGTCCCTATAAATACCGGCAGCTAGGTCGCAAGTCCGCACTCACGCACTCTCCAGCGCCCCTGCTAGGTTTTGCTCTCTCCCGCCGCCATTCCCTCCCGACGCCGCCGCCGGTCCCTCCTGACGCAGCTCCCTGCCGCCGTCGCTCCCTGCCGCCGCCGGTCCCTCCCGCCACCGCTCCCTCCCGACGTCGCTCCCTCCCACCGCCGCTCCCTCCCGACGCCGCTCCCTCCCGACGCCACTCCCTCCCCCGAGCTCGGCGCCCTCCTCCCCCAACTTTAGCTCACTCCTCCCCCACAAGCCCGGCGCCCTCCTCCCCCGACTCTGGTGCCCTCCTCCCCCAAGCCCTCCTTTCTAAAATGTCTTCTTTATAGAATGTCATCTTTATAGAATGTCATCTAAAATGTCATCTTTATAGAATATCATTTTAGATTTGTTTCATGTTTCATATAGAATAATTAAGATATGTTATTCATGTTTAATGTTTCATATATTGATATATATGCTACATTTGCTTCCTAATCATGTACTTTCATATTGATATATATTGATATGTGTGTGTGTGTGTGTGTATACAGAGTTTGCCTCTCGACTTCCTGTTTGGTAAACTATATATGGGTAGTTGAGAGACAAATTGACATTTAAGAATAACCAAGGGACAATCATACACATATCAATATATATATATATATATATATATATATATATATATATATATATATATATATATATATTCTTGCATAAGCAAGTCCACCAATAGTCATAGGTTTTTGATCCACACCTCACTACGTCCACACAGTCATCCAAAAATTTTTAATATATGCCACATAGACCTTAAAAGGGTATGAAGTAAGTGACACACTCCAATGTATCCGTTTCAATAAATTTGATA
Organism: Melocanna baccifera; assembly: GCA_036346265.1. Taxonomy (NCBI): domain Eukaryota; kingdom Viridiplantae; phylum Streptophyta; class Magnoliopsida; order Poales; family Poaceae; genus Melocanna; species Melocanna baccifera. The sequence continues at coordinate 11,483,267 of CM070689.1, read as the reverse complement.
TACTGGTTTGTGTCATTTGCTTTATAGAACTTTGTTTAGGCCCACACCTCACTGCGTCTACACAGTTGTCCAACAATTTTTGATATATGTCACATAGACCTTCAAATAGTATGAAGCAAGTAACACACTCTAGTGTATCCATTTCAATGAACTTGATACACTGGTTTGTGTCATTTGCTTTATAGAACTTTGTTTAGGCCCACACCTCACTGCGTCCACACAGTCGTCCAACAATTTTTAATATATGCCACATAGACTTTCAAAGGGCACGAAACAAGTGACACACTCCAATGTATCCGTTTCAATGAACTTGATACACTGGTTTGTGTCATTTACTTCATAGAACTTTGTTTAGACCCACACCTCACTGCGTCCACACAGTCGTCCAACAATTTTTAATATATGCCACATAGACCTTCAAAGGGCATGAAGCAAGTGACACACTCCAGTGTATCCGTTTCAATGAACTTAATACACTGGTTTGTGTCATTTGCTTTATAGAACTTTCTTTAGACCCACACCTCACTGCATCCACACAATCGTCCAACAATTTTTAATATATGCCACATAGACCTTCAAAGGGCATAATTATAGGTGCTTCTACTCGGTGGTCCAATGTATGCCTGCTGTCTACTAGGAACCACGCCTTTTGCTAAACTAATAGCTCAAATTATCAGATTGAGGGCAAACTTTCCAGAAGAAAGAATCAAGTCCATTCAGATGGACAATGCTGGAGAGTTTACATCCAAGATTTTTAATGACTATTGTTTATCATTAGGTATCAACGTAGAGCACTCTGTACCACATATTCATACTCAAAATGACCTTGCAGAGTCATTTATCAGAAGGATTAAGCTGATTGCTAAACCCCTACTGTAGAATAGTAGGCTCCCCACCAGCTGTTGGGGACATGCAGTGTTGCATGCAACAGCACTAATAAATTTAAGACCAACTGCATACTATGAATTTTCCCCCTTACAATTAGTACGTGGAAAAGAATTAAGTATTTCTCATCTACGTACATTTGGTTGTGTTATATATGTGCCAATTTCACCACCACAACGGACAACCATGGGCCCCATCAGAAGTTGGGAGTATATGTTGGTTTTGAGTCCCCGTCAATCCTCAAATATCTTGAGCCTACCACGGGAGACATGTTTACGGCCAGACACGCCGATTGCATCTTTAATGAGGATAATTTTTCGGCATTAGGGGAGGAAAGTATCTAAATGATGATAAATGCCGAGAAATAGACTGGAATGTCTCAAGCATTCAAACTTTGGATCCACGCACAACAGAATCTGAACTAGAAGTTCAGCGAATAATAAACCTACAACAAATTGCAAATAACTTGTCAGATGCCTTCACTGATCAGAAGAGAGTGACAAAGTCTTATATACCGACAGCGAATGCTCTAGAGAGAGTGGAAATACCCCAGAAGGATATTCGAACTACTCTAACCCCTCATGTAAGGAAGAGGGGGAGAGCGCCGGAGAATGAGGCCTCAGTTCCACGGAGACGTCCATAGAAATCGAAACCAAATGAGCATAAGACACCTTCCATATCAGTTGAAGAAGCTCAACCTGAAGTTGAGAGAATCCCTGAAGGGATTGATCCTGAAGATCGTAACCCCAGTACAATTGCGCGTGCACAAACTAATGTTGGGATTTCGGAACAACCAGACTCCGTCGTTGTGGGAAATCACGAGGAGCTAGATGAGATAAATGATGAAATATCCATAAATTTTGTTAAATTAGGAGAACTATACAGGAGAAAAACCACAGTTGTCAACATCTATTTCGTCTCAAAGATTGCTAAAAACCTTGAACTGGATCTAGAACCAAAGACCTTAACTGAATGCCAGAAGCGTTCAGACCGGGGTAAATGGAAAGAACCAATTGAGGCAAAGTTGCTCTAGCTAAACAAAAGAAAAGTGTTTGGCCCGATAGCCCGAACACCGCCCAAGATATTCCCTGTAGGATGCAAATGGGTTTTCGTTCGGAAGAGAAACGAAAACAATTAGGTGGTGAGATACAAAGCGAGACTTGTGGCACAAGGGTTCACGTAGAGGCCTGGTATTGATTATAATGAAACATACTCTCCTGTTATGATTGAAATAACGTTCCGATACTTGATATCAATGGCATCAGGTTTCAATTTAAGTATGCAGTTAATGGATGTAGTGACCGTATACCTTTATAGATCAGTTGATTCAGATATTTATATGAGACTCCTTGAAGGAGTAAAGGTTTCAAACCAAGGTAAAATGAACTGGAACATGTACAACGTCAAACTGGAAAGGTCGTTGTACGGTTTAAAACAGTCTGGTAGAATGTGGTACAATAGACTTAGTGAATTCCTCTTGAAGAAGGGATATACTAATAGTGAAGGCTGTCCTGTATATTTATAAAGAAATCCCAAAATGGATTCTACATTATTTCAGTATATGTCGATGATCTGAATATCATTGGGACAACAGAGGACATAAAAGAAGCAAGTTTCTATCTTGTTAAAGAATTTGAAATGAAAGACTTGGGCTGAACCAAGTTTTGCTTAAGCCTGCAGCTTGAGCATCTCCCTGAAGGAATCTTAGTACATCAATCATCTTATACCAAGAAGGTATTAGAGAAATTTAGTATGAATAAATCATATCCAGTGAAGACACCGATGGTGGTTCGATCCCTAGAAGCAGATAAAGACCCTTTTAGACCAAGGATGGAAAATGAGGAAAATTTTGGGCCAGAAGTCCCATACTTAAGTGCCATTGGAGTACTAATGTACCTAGCTAACTGCACGAGGCCAGATATTGCTTTTACAATAAACTTGCTGGCTAGGCATAGCGCAGCTCCGACCCGAAGGTATTGGGCTGGTATTAAAACCTTATTCAGGTATCTTCAGGGTACACAAGATCTCGGATTATATTACCCGAAGAACAAAGACCTGACTATAGTTGGGTATACAGATGCTGGATATCTATCTGACCCACATAATGCGAAATCCCAGACAGGATTTGTATTTCTTTGTGGTGGTATAACCATTTCTTGGAGGTCATTCAAACAGACTTTGGTAGCTACGTCTACAAACCACTCAGAAATAATTGCATTATACGAAGCCTCATGAGAATATGTTTGGCTTAGATGAATGGTTAGACACATCTAGAAGTCATGTGACATGAGCACTATTACTGACCCCACTATTATCTATGAAAATAATGCCGCTTGTGTCACATAAATGCAAATGGGCTATATTAAGAGTAATATCACGAAGCATATTACTCCTAAATTCTTCTATCCCCATGAGCTACAAAAGAATGGGGCGATAAAAGTATTGAAGGCTAAGTCGTGTGATAATTTTGCAGATTTATTCACAAAATCATTACCGGCCACCAGTTTTCATAAATGCGTTCGAGACATTAGTATGAGAAGGCTTAAAGAGTTATAAGGTTCAGGGTGAACAAATACCTGAACTACAGCCCATATGTAAGGCCAGAAGACCTATATGATCCCGAAGATCTACAAATTGCACTCTTTTCCTTTAGTGAGTTTTTCCTGAAGTCTTCTCATGCAAGGTTTTTAATGAGGCAACTAGTACCACAAGTGATGGGTGCAATGTACTCTTTTCTCTATTCTTTTTTCCCACTAGGTTTTTGGGAAGAGTTTTTAATGAGGCATGTGCATACCGTAGTATTCGTCCAAGGAGGAGTATTACGAAATATCCGGACATTCAGTTATGGACAAATACCCAGTCTCCTCTCTTTATATATGATGGCTTTGTGCCATGTAAAATAACAATTACAAGATCAATAAAGCATATACATTGGTATTCTATTCCTTCGTGCCTTGTGTGATTATTGCATTGCCGTTCAACGATCAACATCATTCTCAACAGGTTTTTGGTGGGTTTCCTCGTGAAGTTACAAACGAATCGCGAGAATAGGGGCACGAGCATTGGCCTACCTGGCGGCGCTCCAATTTTAGAGAGAATGGGAGGAGTAGATGAACCATCACTACCAACTCTCTCTCTCTTAAGTAGTAGTAGTAGAGATACTCTTCCTTAATAAGTCAGATGAAAGTAACTGTTCACCCAAGTGAAATAATCATATAACAGGTAAGTAGGGAGAATATACACAACACACGCAAGGAACCAAAGGAGGATGAGTGGCCGGTATCTTTCCTGGTAACAGCTCAATCAGTACAATCTTCTTTAACAAAAGCACTAATGTAGGGTCACGTTTGGCTCCACTACAGATCAATGAGAAGCACTTTTGTCTCGAGTCTCAACACCACCTAGTTCTTTGTAATGTTGGTCTTTTCCTACGTGAGCGAGAGCAGAATTAGGCTTTGACATGCAACATTATGCATTACTACGCATATCATATTAAAGTATATGCTAATATGATATGGACTAAAGGTAGGTCATCAACATTTCTACACATCCAAAAATCACAGGCTTGATACGTTGGTATGATATGGAAGAAGGCAAGGGAAGTTTGGTGAACAAAACCATGCCATACCAAAACAATGTGGTGAAAAGAGTTGTCACTTGTCAGCATGTCATACCAACCACTGGCTACTTTTTTTTCTGAATGTTTTGGAAACATGTGAATAACAAAAAGAGAAAATAATACTATGTTCGAAAAACAAGGCTACTTGGCATTAGATATCGCATTAGCTGTTAATATATATGGTTAGTTGGTTAGCATCTCTCCGAAAACAGTTTTGAACAAAGCTGTGGGGGTGTTCAATCTTAATATCCTCCTTTTTTTAATTTCAGATGTAAGTTCATCAATGTACCTACCAAATACGTACTTGTTTGAAACAATTTATTTGAACTTCAGTCCGTCCTAACACAACACCCACTCGCACGGACACCGGTACCACACACTTCACCCGTCATTCAAGCCACAAGATAAAAATGTGGTGCCATGTCATAATCTAGCATTGATGCAGTACGTCAAAATTCAAACAAACAAAACAAATGATGTCAATGACGAGCAAACAACATCCCCACAAGCATTTCTTAAATTCCTGATTGCTCTTTTCAAATCACACAAATCTTTCAATCCAGTAATAAGTATGACAAACAAACCACGGTTGTCATTTCAGATGTTCAAACCAAGCACTCAGGGTAAACATCGAAAGCCCTCAAACATCAAGAAAAACCTTCATCTATCAATAAAGATACATTTACCCACAGCCCTAGTATTTGATCAGTAACAAAGATATGTAACAGGACTATTTATCACCAAGAACACTTGCAGATAAATCTGCAAAGTTTCTAAAGGCACGCATCACAGACATGTCATGAACTCGCACCGTCGCAAATCCCTCCAAGCCTCCATTAGCTCATCAATATACACTCACAACCTCAAATGCATCTCCAATTAGTAGAAGAGGAGTTATTAGGAACATTACCTTCCAGAAACAAAATTCTAAAATGCAAACAGTTCAAGAACTTGGGTTTCTTGGGACCCTGCCACCGTCCAAGAAGAAGAGCCCTTGGAGGTTACCATCCGTGGAGGATCCCGGAGCACTTGCCCTTGAACCAGCGGAGCCCCCTCCGCAGAGACGCCTTCACCTTGCCCTCCACGGAGTACGCCTTGTAGCTCGCCACCCGCCGCCGGCGCTTCATCTCCGGGTCGCTGAAGCACCACATGCTGCCCCCTCCGCTTCCCCCGCCACCTCCTCCGCCTCCAACGCCTCCCTCCCTTCTCCCCGGCGGCGGAGGCAGGGCCAGGCGCGGCGCCGTCGTGTAGATCTCGATCCGCCGGTCGCCGTTGACGGGGAAAGCGCCGTTATTGGGGGCGGATGAGAAGTAGCCGTTGGAGTGGGCAGAGGCCGACGAGAAGTAGCCGTTGGAGTGAGCGTAGGCGGGATCGGGTGCGGAGGACCGCGGCGGCCAGAGGTCGCTCCGGTAAGGGCGGTGGAAGTCGGCCATGGAGAGGAGGACGAGAGGAGGAGGAAGGGGTAGGGAAGCTGGCCAATTTTTTGGGAGTAATTGCTGGGCTGGTTTTGTTTGGTGGATGGTGGGAGACAGGGGAAAGGCGGAACCAGGGCAGCAGACGCAAAGAATTTTCATTTTTCTCTAGTTGCAGCGTTCTTTTGAGGTGTTTGATGCTTCGAGGAGCCGATCCATTTATTTCGACTTCCAGATAAATTAAAACTAAAAATCACTCCCAAAGCTTAAAAGAATATAACCAATTTTATTTTGAAGCTGATTCTTCAAATGGCTTTTCAGTGTCTCCACCGTCCACTTCCATCTTAAAAAGTACAAACAAAAACCATCAGTTATAACCAAAAGCTATTAGTTACAGTGTAAAAGAAGAAAACAATATGCTATGCTATGCAATCTGGTACGATTGGTGAACTTTGATCCTTGAATTTGGGCTGCAAAATGTAGGGTGGTGTGGTCCAAAGTATGCTGGGCAGACGGAGTATGTGTATACCCTAATAGAGTGAAGATATGAGACTACACGTTTGTTTATATTAATTTCTATTTTTGGATTTTGTTTAAAGAAGTTAGAAGTCAATATAAACACCTAGCTTTTTAAATCTGTTTTCCTATTCCTTTCGTTCCCGTCTCGTTTTGGGGATCAAATAGAGAGTTACGGGTGTATTATTCATCCCACTCCTCACTCCTATCTCGCTTCGAGAATAAAGAAGGGGGTCACGACGCATCATACACCCCACACATCTTTCCTTCACTTTCTTCACCACTTGTCTATTCTTCTAAAAGCCATGTCTTTCGGCTACTATTATTTATTTTCAATCAAAATTTATTAGTCGTAGTAAAAGAATATCAATCGTAACCAATATAAACAAACCGGTGCGGCTAGGTTGTGATGCAAGCATGGAGAGTTTACTGAAAAGGAGTGCCATCAGCAGGATCTGACACCGACAGAAAGGTTCGTTGGGTGCCTGTTAAGGTAAGTACATGTTCGATCAATTCGACTCAATGGTATGGCGAGTCCAATTCGATCAGTACATTTCAATGCATTTGTAGATTGCGCGGCAAGAAGCAATGCAGTTTTTGTGCAATAGCTAGAAAGCAGACGACGACAATTGCTTGAGGAAGAGTGTGGCTGAGCTTGAGAAGGATTTCTTTTAGACGGGTTAGATCTTGCTGAACGCAAGGAAGATGTGCGGCGAAGATGATATGGAGGCTCCTGTAGAGGTGGAGAAGCTCAAGCATGAGGAGCTAAACTGAATGAGAAGAATTTATGCTTGTAACCATGGCAATGACCATTGCTGTTGTACTACTGCTTGTTGTAAGCAAGGCCTACGGGAGTGAGTAGTGAGGCTTGAGCACAGATTTATCTTGGTAGTAATCTCGCAAGGTCATGAGAACACTAGTGTCTGTGGTAATGATCTGATAGGATGTAGGTTCCTAAACTCTCTGTTATGGTAATAGTGCTGATGGCAGCACCCGAGCGTCGGAGTTGGGGCCGCGTCTACCATGAGCCCTAAGCGAGGTTACATGAATTGTTTGGAATGATATTGGCTTATAGTTTTTTACTATAACTGGTTTATTTTTTTTATTATAGCTGAGTTGATCTATTTTATATAATTAAATTTAAAAATAGAAAAAATATATCAGTCCATCACATTGTAGCTGGTTTGTTTTTTTATTATACCTGAGTTGGTTTATTTGGTATAATTAAATTTAAAAAATTTAAAAATAGAAAAAATATATTAGCCCATCACAAACAATACAAAAGAATACGAAAAAAATAAAAAATCTAAAATAAAAAATAAACAGAAAAACAAAGAGTTAAACAATAAAAAAAATCGGACACTACCATCGAACACTGACGGTAATGTCCGCTGAGTACGGCCTATATATCGTCTCTCCCTACTGGTACTACCTGGCCTCAATGGCAACAAGCCATGGAGATCCGCCGCTGTCGGACAGGGTGCAGGAATTTTGCTGGCTCCACCTCTGTCCACGGGTAGGATCAGCCATGGCACGAAAGGGTCTATGGACCTGTTCTTTTTGGCTACGGCTGATGGCTTTTGGCTGCGACTGATGGCTTTTTTGTTGTTTACGACAGAGATTGCGGAAAGAGAGATACTCGCTTGCAATTTTTGATGATACAGATATTAGTTTTTAACGTGTACTACAATTAACTTGTAGACCTCATCTTAAAAAAATACTCTATTTAAAAGTTAGTTACTATAGCAAAAACTAAAAGCGACTTTTAGAAGCCGCAGAGAACAGGCCCTATACCACCCCTGCTAATGTGTGTATGCCATTCCGTATCTACGTGTTGAGGTCGGCACTTGAGTTCGCCAACAAGGTCCTGTAGGTGGGCCATACTATTAGGATTGGAATTTTTTTTTCAACCTATGGTTTATAATTTTCTCGAATAAATAAATAGAATGATTTCTCTATCATCATTTTAAAGCAACTTATCATAATAGTCTTTTAGAAACGGTTTATCAGCTTATTAGCTTTCAGTTCATTCGTACGAGTGCTTATAATAAAATTAAAAGTTATAAGTTATAATTATAAATTATAAACTGTAATTAAAAAGAACGCACCATGACCTTTTAGAGGTCAGACGTAACGGTGAGATAAAGTGAAACAATATGTTAGATTATATAGGGTTAAATGGGACTATTTCGTAGCCGGATGGTTTTTTTTTTTTTGCAACTAGGGCATGATTACCTAGAGAAAACTGTAATTTATTTTCCCTTTTTTATGCAGTCGGAAAGAGTTGAAGAAGAGAAAAATGGAAATTTAAGTTCTGTTTGATAGGAAAGTGTTAATATACAATCATACCGTATTTTTTTTGTATTTTTCATGTAAAGTTTAAGCACTAGTTCTATCTGCCACTATCTACTACACACCGTCTATACCAACTTGGCCTCATCATTGTTGTGCATCGTCGTGCTTTGAATTTATCATGTCTGGATGCACCACGGAAGAGGATGGAATTTTTTTTAATATAACCAATTTTTAATTCTGAATTACAATATTATACTTACTTTTTATTTTTTATTTTATAGTTTTGACTATATATCACTTCACGGTTGGACGATTTGGCCACGTGTTGGGCTACATTGGGCGACATGTGGCCACGTCGTCCAACGGTTGGGCGATTATTCCCTGTCGCCCAACCGTGGAGCGATAAGACCCTAAGTCGCCCAACGGTTAGCCGATAACAAAGTCGCCCAATGGTTGGCCAATAACAAAGTCGCCCAACGGTTGAGCAATAACCCTCTAGTCACTTAACTGTTGGGTGAATTTTAAAAAAATATGTAATTGTTTTATTAATCCAATAAAAATAATTGTGGAGGTAAATGGCAATTATTGCAGGTAGGTAACATTCATCAAATCTTGTTTGTAAATTGTTTTTTAAATAAAAGGGCAGACAATGTCCGTTGATCCGTTTGTGATTTAAGTAGATTGTGAATGACACAAAATTTGTTAGACTCGCACTAACATTTTGTGATTGTCATATATTGTTGTAGTGCGATAAATTTTCTGAAAAATGTTGTGAGAACGATTGAGGTAGCAACGATTCGTAAGTAGAAAGGTAAGTGATATTGCGATGCAATCGAAAATTCATACACGGACGAAAACATCGGATAAATGATGTAAGAAAAACAATATGACCATTCATTCGACAAGGGGTTTAGATAGCACGCAGGTTAACGAACCAAGGATAGTATATGCATGCCTTTAGGGAATTAGAAATACATTAAACATATAGACGAAGAGCATCGACCTACTGTGTGAAACGTGACCATTTGCCCTTATGGCCCAACTTGGCGTTGCAGCGTCTCGCATCATTTCATGGTGGCAATCATAGATTATACAGACATCAGGACGTGCCCTAATTACTCCCTCCTCGCATGTTGAAAGAACCACATCGAGCAGTCAAAATTCTCACTTTCGACGAATGAGATAGCTAAGGGCAAAATCTGATTGTTGCCATCAACGCCAATTGCGGTATTGTTAGAAACACCTTGTCGACTGAGATCATTGGTAATATATGCCTAAAAGCATTTATGCAGGCACTGAAGGTTAAGAAGGCCCTCTACAAAATTAAGTAATCAAACAGTCTTCTGGATGGCTTGTCATTCACAGCAATATGTGTGTCTAGGTTCCTGTCCCACAGCACCTCGAGCATGCAAGGAAGGTTGTCGTAAACCGCCTCGAAGAACCAAACTTTTTTTCCAAAGTCTTCTGCTTCGCACACCATGCTTTGGCGTACCTAATCTTGTACTTGAATTTTTGCTCAATTGTCTCCATGATGTGTTTGGCCTCTAGGTCCTTCTTCTTCACTATCTTACCATACATGAGATTGGCTATGAAGGTAGACGTCGGATTGCGATGCCTCGATAAAACACTACTGAGTATGCAGGAGTGCGGCTCCATCTTCGAGACAATCCAATGAGTCTTGTACTTAGATCTGTGTGCGTACACATGCCAAGAACAGCCAACCTGCTTGCAAACCACAGTGTACTGCTCTGTTTTGGATTTTAGGATCCAAAACGTTCGCTGCATGGACAAGATCCACAGCTTAATAGCATTCTTCAGTGATCCCTTATCAGCAAATATTGCATGAAGCCGAACCTTCGTAGCATGGTACTCTCATGATGATTCATACTCGTCATGCACAGAAGGACTCTCAGCATCCACACTATTCCATGCTTGCAGCATGGGACCTTCGTCCTCATTGAAAGAGTCATCGCCATCTACTTCTAAAGCTTCCTCCTCAACCCAGGCTGTCTGGTCATCGATCTCCATCTGACGCACTATGCTGGTGACATACTCCCTTGCATCCACCTGCCCAGTGGGCTCAGCTTGCATCGTGCGATATTTGTGATCTGTCTCAGCAACATCTGCATCCACCTATCAGATGGGCTCAGTGTGTGATGTGCAATATTCCAGTTCTACCGACGCAACATCGCCCACCGCGTACACCTGATGAACCGCATGCTGCGTGCCTGAGCTGCGCCCACAAATCGGACCTCCTGTGACTTCCTTTGGACATGGTTGTACGAGTAGCACACACTCATAATCATGCCACCGATAGCCTTCCACAAAACTCTTCCATGCAACTGTGAACATCAGTCTCCTCAACTCCCACCGAACGTCTGTGGCAGACCGACTCTAAAGCTCATGTAGGACGATACTGCACACCTCGGTGTCCAAGAAGAAGTTACATGTGAACCAGTATGACATATCCGCTTCAAGCATTCTCTATGTCCGGAAGTATCATACTGACTAGCGAAAAACTGCTTAGGTCAACACTATATGGACCTTTACGAATAGTACCAACTTCGTAATGCACTTTCAATATTGTGGGTTCTAGCATGACTGATTTCTCACTGGAAATATTACCATTTATCAATATGCATTCAGTAAATACGTGTTAACTAAATGCATACCTATACATTGCCTACATTCAGATGAGAATAAGAATGGATAAGACTATTACCTTCATGTGAAGTCCCTTTCTTCTTATCAACGAGCTTCCTTCATGTTCTTCTCTCCTTCTTCTGAGCTCCTCTCCTCTCCTTCACTCTATCTTCTAATTTTCTCTCCTCTCCTTCACTCCCTCTCCCGAGTTCCTCTACTTCACCATGTCTCCTCTACCTTTTCCAATCTTGTCCACTTCTCCTCCTCTCTCAACCTTCTTCCCCTCTCCTTCTCCCCTAGTCCTCTCCCTTTTTTCACCTCTCTAAAGATCCTCTTGTTCTTCTTGCGAGGGAAATGATGAGAGAGCCCGTGAGAGTGTCGGTTCAAAGAGAAAAGGGCTAACTGACAGTAAGTAGTCACCCAATAGTTGAACGACTACAGGCAGTAGTCGCCACACGGTTGAGCGACATGGGTAAGTCGCCCAACCGAGCGATGACAGATGGCTATTTCTGCAAAATAAAAAACGTGCGTACAATACTGTAATTTAGAATTAAAAATTGATTATTTAAAAAATTCAAAGAGGATGAGGATCAAGCGCAACACATCCCCTACCTTTTGTTGAAAAAAGACGAGCTTACCTTATGTCATCTGCAATGTTCTCATCTTTGGGCATCAGCTCACGAGAAGAGGTAAGTTGCAAAGAAAAAAAAGCATGAAATCCAACGGAAAGGAAACCAAATCAATGTAAACTAGCTCAAAACACCACCACAACAACAACAACAAAGAACACAGAATCCACACAAACTAAACCAAATTCATCAGAGATAGCTCCAATGCAAATGCAACCTCTGAGGTCGATGAGATTGTTGGTGATGAGCTCATTGACGAGAATTGACTTGTGAGTCATGGGAACCAGAGGTGATGGAGGTGTCGTGAGGAGTGGAGAAGGTGAAGGGGGAAATGAGATAGGAAAATAAAGGGAGGAAATGAAAGAGGGTAAATGTGTCATTTGGAAATGGTAACGGGGTTGGCCAGCACAAAGTAGCAAGCTTTTGGTCTTTCGATTTTTGTTTGGTTGTTGCTAGGTTGGAGCAAGTTTTGTGTATGCTTTGGATAAAACCCAGCTTGTGGGCTTTCTGTAGTTGAATTTTATGCCAAACTTCGATGAAAGATCCTCCTAACAAGGCCCGAAAATCTATTGTATCATAACGGAGTGGCATATGAAATTCTACTAAATTTCAAAAGGCAAAAAAAACAAACAGAGAGGCAAAATGGAAGGAAGGACCATAGGAGGTCCTTGCACAGTTGCACATGACAAGAGAGCCAACAACGGAAATAGTGTGTAGGCCGTTCGGGGGGTACTGCTCCCACGCTCCTCTTTATTTTCTAGTATTTCCAGTACTACTCATGTGTTCTTGTGTTACAGCAGAAAAATAAATACAATACAAATAGTACATCTCTAATGACCATAATCTAAAGAACCATTTTTTTTAAATAATACTTTTTTATTTGAAAATACAAAATTATACCTATGTTTTTTTTACTAAAGTAACTTCTTGTAGGACCCAGATTTTAAATCTAGAATCCTCTGTGATTTCACCGCATTGTTCCCTGGATCAGTAGATAGTGCTCACAGTTACAGTACTGAACATCGAGTACATATCAAGCGGAAACGTAGATATAATAGAATACTTACACATAGGCCGATTAGGCCAAAAATGACGAAAGCACCAGCGGAAACGAAGCATACAGGTGGGACCCACAGAACATGCCCACAGGCAGCCAACGGGGGGGTTCGCGACCTAGTCCTTGACCTTTTCATCTTCTTCATCCTGACTTGAGCCTTGATGAAGTGTAACGATTCGACTCCTGATTCTGGATTTTTGTTGTGTGAGTGTGAGCACTCCAACCCCATACTCAGCGAGCCAACACACAGAATGCTAGCATATAACATGCATGGCTTGGCAAGGATAGGCTCTGGTTATTTTATTTGCAGGAAATTGCATTTTAAAAGACTTAAGATATATGTATAAGAAATTCCTAGACTTAGCCTTTGGACCCAAAATTTGTAGTACCTTTGAATAAAAGATTTTATAGAATAAGTACAGATCTCATCCATTACCCAAGTTGATTGTACCACAAAACCAGTTTTCAATGTTATAGCCGCTTAACTTACCACTGGGACGCACCCAGGACAACTTAAACCAGGATAGTCCGTCGTCCTTCATTTTCCCATTCTAGATCCCAACCTTTTGAAAAATTATTTTGAAATAGAACTATATCGAAGTTAAGTTCCCATGTCCACCCTTGACCGTGGGCACGGCTGTTCGAACAGTTTTGACTCTGCAGAGTTTGTACAACTTTACCCACAAGAGATAACCCCATTGGTATATTCCACATGTTTCCTTAGACATGTAGATCAAAAGGATTATCACATAACCGTTACAATGCACCTAGTAAAGGATTGCACTCGCTAAGGTTTCGTCTCCCCGACCCCCTCTTGCGCCACACGGCGGCTTCCTTCCAGCACCACGACCCGTGTTCACTCCGAAGTGCTTTCTTTTACTAGCGATGCAAATTAGTTAGTCATGCCTACACTTTGCCAGCTTGTGGTTGTACTGTTTTACAATAGGAGGTCATGACCCGATTCGATCCTTGAACTATCTGGACGGTTCTATCACAAACCCCACTCTCGTGCACACCGATGCACCATACCCTCGAACCATCCGTCCAGATGTATCAGCAATTTTGGAGATTTTTGGGGGCATAAGATAATGATCATTTTAAACATACCCAACCATTTCCAACTACCACTTTTTCCAAAATTTCACTTTGCCTTTGCTTATGATGTTGGGATATTCCCGACTTTCTTGACAACTAAGCATTTCTAGGCCATATGACATAAACATAATATCCATTCTTACAAATAGCTACATTTATATTTATTACTAGGGTTAACAAGGTTCACAGGATAATATGCCGAAATTTATAATAGTGGCTTCCATTAAATGGGGCAGCTAGCTAAAGTTGCAAAACAAATATAGAATAGTACATAAAATAATAGCATGCACTTGATACTTTAAATCTAAATAACTTGCAAAAATGGGTACTCAAGGATGATCAAAGTATTGACTCGCCTGGCGCGGTTTACCGCGGTCTTGAGCTCACTGAAAGTTTTCTTGTTTGTTGATCTCGAGCTTCTGATCTTCATCGCCTTCTGGATCTTGGTTTTTGCTGGATCCCGTGATTCTCCACGATTCCAATCTCTAACTACGTGCTAAGCAATGGAATGCAAATAACTCAAAAAGATCCAAGCAAATCCAAATAATCTCAAATTAAACTTTATGAGAGAAAGAGGTGACTTTTGGGTAGGATTGATTAGATGCGGAGAATTGACAGAACCAACGAAGTGGAAACGGAGTGATGAATGGTGAAAAGGACAAAGGATGTGTTATGGCAGGAGGAGTATTTGTCGGAGCATAAGATTGGCTAGATATAGCAGATCCCAGAATACCACGGCTCAACCTACTTCATTTAATAATCTTCTTTTTAAAATTTTATATTTATCAAGGAAGTTCCATGAGTTAGGGTAGATGTATGAGTTTGACTGAACAGTATTTTTGTCAGGGTTAGCATTTACGAATTAAGGCATGTGATACATATATAAGGTACACAATTATTTTGATTTACCAAATTAGTCTTATAGTCTATAGTTCTAGTAATGGAAGACGTATTATTTTAGTTTGCTCTAACATTAACTTGATTATTACGGTGTAGGTTAGTAGGATTATTTTTGACTATTAACGACCCATGGGTCCTTTTTAACAAGCGTATGAAGTTACACTTTGATATGATGATAGTTTACGATGCCTAGAGAACTGAGGGTCATTGATGCTTATATACATATGTTTGCATTTATTATCTTTCACGATCTTTAACTTTAATTAGGATCTTTTCTTATGGACCCAACTATATAATTTAATTATCATTTTCATTCGCAAAACTACATTGTAATATCATTTTCTTTTGTACCTACACTTAAATGTAAAGCCTTATTAACTATTTACCATTGATAAGTCACGTGCTCTTTGATATAATCATGTGACATTTGAGTGTTTACTAATAGCTACCTTTTATAATGTTTTTATTTAACTTTTAGGCTACAAAACAATTATCAATAATACATCTTTACTTTCTAGATCACTTACTAAGCTTTATGAACATACAACTATGTTAGATTAGTTCTTTCAACATTATCACTTTATTAGAACCTTATTTGGTTTCCACAATTTTAGTCCTATTACTTGTCACATGTGTGTGTGTGTGTATATATATATATATATATATATATATATATATATATATATATATATATATATATATATATATATATATATACCCATAATTATTTTGTTATGCCGATATGCTCCTATTTGAGTTTATGCTAACAATTTATAATAGCTACTCTAAAACAAAGGTTTGTCATGATACCTAAATTTTAATTACATGATTTACACAACATGTAAATACAGCCTACCTTTTTAGGTTTAAATCTTAAATAGTTATATGCGAGATTATCTCTATTTATAAGTTTTTGTTATCTAGGTTTATACTATTTACACATAAAGCATGCTTTAATTTAGAGAATAAAGTAACTTGCCACCCCTTTTACTTATGTTCAAATGTCTAAGGATAATAGTTACAAACTAAACTTATGTTAAGCATCTACAACCTTTGCTAATATGAAAAGGGATGCGATCTATTCTATACAAAGTGATCAATTTGTTAATCATGATTAACATGTAAAGCTTTGTCAGTATCAAACATCTAACCTATTCCTTTCTTCATAAATTTGCAACACCACTACTATTTCAGTCCAACTTGGCACGCTATTGAGCTATTGAAGTATTCCTTTAGGCAGTGAACTCCTAAACTTGTGATAAAAATCTTACATAGCCAATTACAAACTTTAGTGAAGTTCTATTGAGCTCTAGACAGTGAATTCAAACTTTGATTACATGTGAATTACTAACAACAGCATGCTATCCACATCCAATTTGCTACTGAGTTGAGCCCACATGACAGTCAGTAAAGGATAATAGAGGTACTACATTCATCAGAGATACATTTGGCCAGAGGGCAAACAGAGCAGCAGGGGCGGTGGCGCCAGCTTTTGGCGTCGACGGCGATGGCGAGGCCGGTCGGAGTCTCGATGGCGACGGGCAAACCGTGCTGCTGGGGAGGCAATGGAGCTAGAGGCGGCAGCACACCGGCCGAAACGGCAACGGATGCCAGCGGCGGCGGCCCAAGTCAACCGACGACGGTGCCATCTCGGAGCGGCGGCGCCGACGAAAAAAAAGGGGAAGGAGGGGAAGCACGAGCGGAAGATGAGTGGCGGGGAGCTTACCAAGCAGCCGGCGGGGACGGAGAGACGTCGAGGCGGCCTAGCGGCGTGAGCCCGGGGCGGCGCAGGGTGGTTCACGCGGAGAGGGAAGCTCGGGCGACGAGAGGTCCGGGCGTCGGTTGGGGGAGGTTGAGGACGTCGTGGGGGTGCTCTCATCGCATGGGATTGGCGCGAGGCCGGCCGAGGAAGGAATGGCGTGGGCGACGGCGGCTTCGGCCGGCAATGGGGAAGAAGCAATTGAGGCGTCCTCCGGCGATGGTTTTTCAATTAATTACGAGGGGAGGTGGAGGGTGGCCAGTAGCTCACCGTGGCATGGTTGGATTGAGGAGGTCGTCGCCGGAGTGGCCGGGAGTGGCGGCGGCGGAGAACGCACAGGGGAAAACCAAGCGAAAGAGGACGAAAAAGGGGAAGCGCAAAAGGGGGCAAAGCGAGCTCGGGGATATTTATAGCCGAGGGAGAGCTGTGCGGTCGCTGTGGCTGACATCACCGGAGCAGGAGCCGGCTTAGGTGGCGGCGCGTAGGCCGGCGTAGGGGCGACGCGCACAGGAGCGAGGAGAGCGACGGAAGGGAGCAGCAGGACAAGGGAGACCCGAGGGCGGCGGCAGGGGAACCAGGCAGAGGGAGCAAATCCCAAGCGGCGCGCGGAGGAGAGGCAACTCGGGGCGGCGGCAGCGGAAAACCAGGGGCGAAGGCAGGGGCGCGCACAGTGGAGAAGAAAGAAAGAGCGAGGCAAAGGGAAGGGAGAAAGGAAGGGAAAGGAGAGGGGCTGGCCGGTGGGCCGGTCAGTAAGAAAAAGGGGCGCGGGGCCCAACTGGCAGTGAGGGTGAAAGGAGAAAGAGAGAGGGAAAAGGGAGGAGAGAGTGGGGCCCGCAGGGAAGAGATTAGGAAAATAGGGATTCTGCAAAACTAAGAGAATTTGAAGAAACTTGTATTCTTAATTTATTTATGAACTCAATTCGAATCTGGATGATAAGTGCTCTTTATTCCATTCTACGATTAATATTCTCTTAAGTAATATTTGCAATTCGGGTCATATTAAATTTCAACCCTCGATTTGAGCATTAATAACTAAATTCAGTTTTTAACTTTTAATGACAATTCAAGAATTGGTTTATACTTTGTTATTTGTTGGTTAATTTATTTTGCATCTGCTATATCTTATTATTATATGATTTTATAATCATTATTATTATTTTATCTTTAGTGATTTCTTTTGGGGAGTCATGCCCTGATGTTAATTTGTATAACACAATTTTCGGGACCTTAATTAAAATTGCAAAGGAATTTGGAACACCAGCAAGAGGCAAATAAAAAGTTTTAAATTTTTGGCTATTTTGCTCAATCGAAATTTCAGGATGTTACAATTCTACCCCCCCTTAAATGAATCTCGACCCCGAGATTCCAGTAGAGCAGGAAGAGTAAAGGTGGGCTTAATCTGGCTAGCAATAGGCTACAAGTTTTGCTCGACAGGTTGGTCGGTCCTTGGAGTCGTCAAGTGAGGTGGAAACGTCATTGTTGATTGCTTGTCCTACCATGTGCCGTGGCTCAATAACATTGATTGATGATTACTCTTTTGTGTTGCAGAAGTGGCTCATCATCGAAGTACTTGTTACTTTCTGTTGATCCTGGCTACCCCCCTTAAATGACGGGTGGCCATTACTAGTTGCTTTTGTCAGCTTCAGTCATAACGAGTCTGAGGGCGGCTCGAAGGCTCATCCGTTGTATCTCGGCAGCTTTAGTCAGCAATAGACTCATGGAACAATCCTTGGGGCAGTGATCTTGTCCTTCACAGAGAAAACATGTGACCTTGAGCATTGGACAGTGGCCAGGTTGATGATCTTCATCACAGTTAGGACAATTGGCGAGACACTCTTCGTCTTGATGTCCTTTTTCTCCGCAGCGTGTACATGCTATTAAATTCTTGAGGCAATCATCTGGCCCATGATGTATCTTGCAATAGGGACAGTAGGGGACTGGGCAATTGTAGCAGTAGTGTCCTTTCTGCCCGCAGTTGAAGCATGATCCCTTTTTATCTGGTCGTAGTGGAGGGCATGTTTGGGCATCATGCCCTGTCTTGCCACATTCAGCACACGTAGCTTTTAGTGGGGCATTTGAGTCTGGTGGTAGATCCGTAGTGGTCGTAGCTTGTTCTTTGTCGTGGCTCCCTTGTTCCTTCTTGTCGAGGTTGAGGTTGGCGGCGATGGCTCCCATTACTTGTTTGCTGGTTGCCTTTTGAGGACATCTGCTGGCATAGTGTCCTTCAAGGCCGCAGTGGAAACACATGACTTTCTTGCCGAGGGGCAGGCTAGTAATGATGATGACTTTTTCCTGTTTGTCCAACTTTCGTTGGGGACTTCCATCCATCCTTCCTTGTGGAGTAAGGTTATAGCGGGCTTCAACTATGAGTCTCCTTTTCTTACTTCTGCTGGTGGTCGTCATCTTGTTTTCAGTTATCTGGTTTGATCGGCAAGGATTAGCCTTGGTTTGGCTAGCCATCACTGTGCTTCTGTAGATCTGCCAGAGTTTTGAGCAAAAGAGGCGAGAGGGAATAGCATGAGGTAAGGGAAAAATACGCGGGGATAAGCATCTATACCCAAAAAGCACTCCCAGAAAGTTGGGATAGCACTCAAATCACACAAACTTTTAAAACCAAACTTTTCCCGTGACCGCGAAATGCAAAACCCAAGAGTAAAAAGGCAGTGCACAGGGGCCAGATAAAATTTGGCAATAATACAACGTCTAGACGAGAGGTTACATAGAAAAGGGCACAAGGTTTGACATATGTTGTCCTTTTAAAACGAGATTATTTTGCCTTCGAAAATGTCTTCAACGTTCCTATTCTTAGACTTTAGAGTAGGGGTAAGGGAAGAGATAATTAATTTCTTTTTGAAATCATAGAAGGAAGAGGAAAGTACTTAGAGAGAATTTGACCGATGTCAATAATCGCTCTTGTATTACTATTTTCTTTTGCAAAGGAAAACTTGGTGGCTAAAATGGATTTTTTTGAAACACTAATATTTGAGATACTTGCTTTTGAAAAGGAAAATTTTATTTTATTCTATTTTTGGCCAAAATATTGTACTCTTTTGCAATATTTGAACATTACTGAATGGACTAATTCACTTCAAGGTTGCTTTTATTTGCAGGCCTAAAATCCAATGGCCTTGAAAATTGTAACTTCCACTTCTTGTCATTTGAACTAGGCTATTTTCCTCGATCACTTGGTCAAGGTATTAGGTATTATTGCTATCTAAAACCCCAACAAGCGGGAGTCGACATTTATTTAATCCACTAATCATATACATTAATTCACTCGATTTTTTTTAGATCCTCCATAAATCTTGATAACCATTTTGAATCTACAAATCCAATTTCACATTTGTTAATTTCTAGTTCAATCCGCTCTACATTCAATGATCATATATCTCACTTGGATCATCTAGGGTTTTCCATAATCGAATCAGAGTTACCAAATTTCTTACTAGAATCTCAATTCCCATCGGAGGTTTTGTGGTTCAAATCCCAGATTTGTTATTTGCATCCATTCAATTGCACACCCAAGGGAAAATCCAATATCTTTATTTTCAAGTCCACCACTATCCTTTTATCATGGTTTTGTAATAGTTCAACCCTTTAGCATGGATTCCAAATTATCATTTGCTCACCTAATAACCAATCTTACTCTTTACTGTCTGTTTCCGCTAACTCATTATGATAATTATCCTCCAGGAATAATGTTATTAATCAGGTATAGAAATCAATGGTTATTATCACTTCTTCCACATTATCAAAGATCTAATCAATCCTTCTCATAATCAATTATACTCTTATTATCCTATCATGGGGAACATCCACCAGGAATTATAATATTTTTTTTGGGCTATAGCCAACAAGTGTCGTGTGGTAGTGTTAGTTGCCAGAATTAACTCATATACTATTCCTTTCTATTTCTTTCTTTGTAGCAATCAAGGCTCAAATGAATCAATTATCTTACTGTTATTAGCTAAAGCTAGATCAACTCAACAAATGACCATGTGAATGCACAGGTTGTTGCCAACTAGTTGATTGTAATTAGTGGGTATTACTTCTATGAGGGAATTGATAATATATCCTCCACCTAGATGGCAATCTAGTATATAGCCCTCTTTAGATGGGATTCTTGATTATATACCCCATTTGCATTTTTTTGAACAATTTCCTTGCTTTTGTCCTGTTTGGCCCAAGCGAAGGGACAAAATTGACCCTTGCTCAAGTGAATTCCCCTTGCACCGGCCGCTCACCCCGCCAACATGAGGTAGCTTGCACTGTGCGGGGATGAAATGACATGCTGTAAGATCAAGGATAATCGACTAGAGAGGGTGAGTGGAAGGTTCTAAAATTTTTCACTCTTAAGTTCAACAATTTTAATAACAATGAGCAATATAAGAACGTAGCACAAGTCAAGAGCAAATTTTCTAAATTTTCTACGACACCACAAAGTTAAGTCTCTACCAAATACAATTCTTAGCTACACAAGGCATCAATTCAATTCAATTAATAGCTAAGAATGTAAATACAGAAGAGTAAAGACAAGTGATAACCACAATTGGAGACACGGGATGGTTTCCTGTGGTATCGAAGACTTATCAATTTTTACTAGTCCACGTTGAGGTAAGTCCAAACGAATTGGACCAATTCCACGAATTAAGCCTAAGGGCCTCAATCCGCTAGGGTTACTCTTCCTTCACTCTAGAGATGGCGAGCATCATACCACTCACAATAGGCACCGGGCCTCTTCACAACTTCTTGAAGAGATTACCGCGCAAACCTCTTTCAAGCCGTCTAGGTGTCGACAAACACCAATAGTAAAAAATCACAAGCTTCGCTTGAAGGAATTCAAGTGCTAAGAATCAACTAAATGAATAGATGCACTTGAATGGCTCTTAACCTCCTCAAATGTATGCAATAGGAGTAAATAAGGTGGGAAGAGTGCACAACCAGCTCAAATGTATTTAATGAAGTGTCTCTTTGCTTGTCCAAGAGCTGGTGGGGGTTATTTATACCCCTCACCCTTAAATATGATCGTTTCAGGACAAATACCTAAAAATTTGCAAATACGCCAGTATCACCATGTATCAGTCGGTACTACCACACCTAGTTTCTAATGACTATTGTATGTGTAATAAATGCTTCTAAACTAACTGTTAACTATTGGTGCAATACTACCACACTCACAAGGCCTAGTACTACCACCATGCGGTAATACAGTTTCTCAAGAGTGGTGCTACCGTTTTCCTGGGGAGCAGAAGTGCTCTAAAATGCACCTCTCTAGAAATAATATACTGCCAACTGAATTTTGGTCATATGGGGGGTGCGATACTACCACATTTTTTTGTGGTCATACTGCAGGGCAGTAATACTGCCCCTCAACTACGGTCATACCTTTAATTGATCCAAATGACATAAGATAATGCTTTCAAGCTACTAGCATGATCCCTCTTTATAGTACGACGTTTAGCCTAAAATCTGGTCTTCCAACCAATCTCTAAAGACCAGTAAAATGTAAAAAAGGATCCTAGGCTACCTCTACCTTTGTCTTGAGTCATGTTGATCTTCTTGTTATCCACAGCATGCCTTTGTAAGTCGTCAATTGAATTTCGGGATTAAACCTTTCAGTTAATTCGACAAACATGTTAGTTCGTTTAATAAACATTACCATTAATTACCAAAATATTTTTGGGGGCCTAGATACTTTCACATGCATGAGGTACCCTTGGTAGGGGTAGGGCACATTGATGAAACAGTGTGTGTCGGTGCGGGTGTGGCGGTAGCATAGGGAGGAAGATGCGGATGAAGAGGAAGGAGTTAGGGTTGATGTGGATGTCCTTGGAGGAGACGTCGTCAGCCGTGGAGAAGGCCAGTTTGGCTAACATGGTGGCCTTGTCTCGACAAGAGGAAACACCATGTGCCCGTAGCGAGTGAATGGAGGCAGTGGCAGATGAGGAGCCTGAAGAAGATGATGTAGATCTTGACACTGACGCCTAACATGGCTTGCCACCCTACCTCTCTTGGATACATGCATCACATGACCAAATCCTTCTGACATGACCACCACTTGGATATGAAAATCCCCGCACAGTTGCAGCCTCCATTCCTCAATCCGACCATTTGGTGTGAGCGACCACGCAAAGGATGGCTTGAAGCGCATCACGGAGGCGGAAGTCGCACAGGAGGGCGTTGATGAGTAGGCTCGAGAGGGAGGATGGGGCTTGTTGGCGGAACATAGGAGGAGTGTGAGAGTGCATGATGGGTGGGATGGAGGCAAAGGAGGTGGGAAAGTGCATCGAACGCATGGGAGCAGAGCCGGGAGAAGGCGAGGGAGTGTGTGAGGAAGGCAAGGGCTGGAGCAGGTGCGGGAGCATGAGGAGGAAGCGGAGGGTGGGGAGCGGGTGGGAGTGGTCGGTGCCAAAGGTGGCCAAATGGGTAGCATGGCCCTGCACAACATTGGCCGATCTGAGCATGAACCATTTAGGCACGAGCCCGTTTGGCTTGTTACTTAAACGGGTTTGTTACTTAAACGGGTAGTGCCATGTCGCCATGGGTTGAGGCACCAACTCAAGCACGGCCTGATAGCCTCACGGGCCATGCCAAGCGGTCTAGGCATGGTTAGCCCATTTAGCATGAATTTTTTTAAAAAAGTAAAAAATTCTAGAAAATATAGAATTTTAAAAATTAAAAATTAAAATTATCTATACTTATAAAATCAACTATGTAAAATTCAAAAAATATATAATAAAACCATATAAATATTAAAAAATAAATGAGACATATCGTGTTAGGCTGGCACGCCAAGTTGGGGTGGTGGCCAAAGCACAGCCTGCCCAGCCCGACATGATTCAGTGGTGGGCCATGTCATCCTGGGCTGGACCAACAGTAGCGTGCTATTGGACATAAAAACAATACCTCCGGATCCTCTGTATCAATCACACTAGCGAACAAATGGTAACAGGGATACACGCATGTATAATGACAATGTTTATTAAATAAAAGAGTACGGGCCTTATGGCCAAGTTTTATATCTTTATGGCCCATAGGCCAAATATAACGTAAATACCAACAGAGCATACTAAATAAATTGAAGAAGCAAAATAAGCCTGCCTATAAGCAAACGATAGTAAGACGTGGCCTACTCGTCTTGATCTTCACTATAGTCGAAGTCGTCCTCCTCTGAACAATAGAATTAAGTAAGGGTGAGTACAAAAATATACTCCGCAAATTACATGGAAAAATGCATTATTAATGAAAGGGCAACAAGTGGAGGTATATAGGGCTTATTTGAGTATAAAGCTGAATTTAAATTAATAAAGTAAATAGATGTGAAACTACTGAATTTTAATACAATAAATAAAAATAGTAATTGAAACAAAATTAATACCGTTAGTGTAGGTCCAAACTAATACTAAACCAACCCCGGGTATCCCACTAGGACTATTTTTCTCCAAAAAGATTCCAACATTTTCATTTAAACCAGTTTTTGAAAAATAAAATCTAATATGTAAAAACGTTTACTCGACGTGCCTATGGCCGTAGGCACGGCTATCTAGAATAATTTATATACTCTACTGAGGTGATACAATTTTACCCACAATATATGATTAACTCATAATATCGGTGACTATACGCTTCCGAAGGTGTGTGACTGAGAAAATTATAACAAAACCTTTACAATGTAAAGTTATCAACCTAGTCACGCCACCGCTAATGTTTCACCACAATATAGAAACCACTAAGTTGCCCCCCTTATTGTGTCATGTGAGACTTCTCATGGCTTACGTCACACTTACATTGAACTTATATCGAGACTTAGGTTAGAATCTGCAAATTAGTTAGCCAGCACTATCATATACCAGTTTTATGGTAGTACGATAGGACTTTATAGCAGTAGCCTACAAACCGATCCTTAATTGACTTAGGCAGACTTTCCACATACCCCTTGTGCCAAGCACCCATATCGAGCCACCGAGCAACAACATGTGTCAGTAAGCACCCACCACCTAACTATTGCCTAAGTCTAAATCAAATTTTATATTTTACTTTGTCAAATATTTTATAGTCCTTCTTAACTCACTAAAGTCAATAATATATTTTAAAACTCATCATTTTATGTGAAAAGGTTATCCCAAACCTAGGATTATTTCTAAACATGTCAAAGCATTGCTACAAAGTTTTTCCAGCTAATACTAGTATACTAACCAGAGTTTTATTCTAGGGTGACAATGTCAAATGTGGTCATAATAAGTATGTATTAACTAAGTATTTAAAACTAAAATTGAAATAAATTAAGTAACATAAGCATGCATAATAATTTGAAATAAAATAATTTTATTTGTAAACTAGGATCAATATGATCAAAGTGTGTAACTTTCCTTGCTCCGTTGATTGGTGAGAGTCATCGAAGTAATAATTCTCCGAAACATTGTAGTCTACATGTGAAAATAACCAAACAAACTAAATAAATTCAAATAAAATTTAAATAAACTCTAAAATTCAAAATAAAGGCAAAAATAGGTAGATTTGGATTTTAGATGAATTTAATAAAAAAAGAAAATGTTCATTTGGAGCTAGGATGGAGGAGAACGTGCTCTTGGAAGTTTTAAAACTAAGAAAATATGAAAGAATTGATTAAATGGAATTTTTGGATTTATTTTCCTAAAGAAAAAGGGGTTTATGACATCAGCATAGATTTTGTTTTTGGCTAAATTATTTTTCTAAAAGAAAATCAACATGTCATCAGTTTTTTTTAATTTCGACCGAATTATGTTTTTAAAAGAAAATAGGATAGTGAGACTGACAAGTTGGCTCGGGTCTATGGACTGCGTCCACGGACGACACTTGGTCCATGGTGGACTAGGACCATGCTCGCGTGGCACGGATAACTAATGGGGTGGACGTGCGTTGGCGTAGCGCACGCGTGGTGCCACATGGCTACCATGTTGGCCCCGTGAGCTAATGTGGCATGGCTAGCGGCGCGCTGGAGTCGAGACTCGCCAGTGCTCCAGTGAGAGACAACGGGCGGCGGGGCGGCGAGGTGTGCCTTAGAAAGAGGATGACGTGGGGAGTCCATTCTTACCTACCGCGGAGCTCAGGTATGCACGGAGGTGACTGACGGCAGCACTCAGCTCTGGTGTCATCTTGGCACGACGGAGGGGCAGAGGGTGGTCATACGGTCATGACGAAGCTTATGGTGGTGACGGTGAGGCAAGGAGCGGCCCGAGGTGACGACGATTACTCATCGAAGTCCTTGCCGATGCTTGAGCATAGGGTGTGTGTCACTAGAGAGCTCAAGGAAGCTACAAGGCAAATTGGAGAAGGGGACAGGTGGCGTGAGGCTAGAGGGTGCTGAGGGGAGGTATTTATATTCTTGTGGGTGAGGCACACTACGGGAATTGGTCACCAGAAATCATAGTGGCACAAAACCGGAAGGAAGAGAGAGGAAAAGGAGGCACGGGGAAGAAAGGAGAGCGTAGGATTTTGGCGGTCCGTGTCCCAGGTCCGTGCCATTTCTCCTCCCGCGGTCCTGCCCTACCGGCCTCCGACCATAACGAAGACCCATCCCTCGGCCCTCGCTCCGACGCCCCTATCCAATCCCTCCGCCGCCGCCGACGCCACCCCGACGCCCACTTCCCCCTCGACGTACGGCTCCACCGCCGCGGTGCAGCCTCTTCCAACCCAAGGAACCCAACCCCCAGCAGGCCAGTAGGGCGCCCCCATCCTCCCACTCCACCATATCCGGTATGGTCGATTCTACTCGCTCACCCCTTCTATTGTTAATGTGAGGACAAATAATGTGATCTATTGATCTGTGATGTTGGGAACCGAAAATTTGTTGATGTCTGGCTGTTTTTTAGGCTATAGTTCTAGGGTTGTTTATTCAAGAATCGATGCAATTTGTTTTATCCAGCTTTGTCGAGCCCAGCTTGAGGCTGAGACCCCAAACTAGGCTCGCTCGAGCTCGTGCCTACCTGCCTGCCTGGGCTCGCTCGAACTCTCGACTTGTTTAGAGCAACCCCACCCCGGCGCGTGGTATGCAGAAGAAGAGTTGTCAATATCCATGATTTTAATCCTTTAATCCTGCCAAAACAAAAAATACTGGAGCTTGCTGGAAATGTTGAAGCGGGTAAAATTGTTCACATGATAGCTGTCTATTAAATTCTCTAGCAGATTTATAGTTGAATATTGGCAGCCACCATTGAGCAGACCTAAATATTTTTCTATTAAGGTGAAGGAATGTATGCACCATATGATGGTACAAATCTGTCTCTGGCTTTTATATTTTCCTTGGAAAAGCCAAATCCATGATGTTTAATTTGGAAATGTGCTTTGGTGCACAGGTTGGGTATGTTTTTTTGAATCATGGGTTATTTCAAGGCAGAGGCTCAGGAAGGCTCTGAAAGCAATCAACATAATGAGCAGTGCTCCATATGCTTGCACTCCTTTTCTGATCTGTCGCATGTTTCTGCAGCTACTTTCATGTATCTTTTGAAGGACTGCTACCTATATGGTATACCTATTCTCTTCAAGTTATCCAAAAATTTCCATGTATTTTACTTCTGTAATTCAGTATCTACAGTATTTATGTGTTGTAATCTTTTTTCTTCTTTAAGCATGACTGCAACTAGTTATTTTTTGACCATGAAATCAAAATCTTGTGACATCATCTTCCAAAAAAACTTGTTAAAGAAAATAGGTATCCCATTTTACATATTGATAGCTACAGATTTAGTTCATAGTAGTTCCTATGGAATCTGTAATGATTGAGGTGAGCTAACCTTTGTCATCACAAATTCACATACAATTTCAAATTTTACTAATGCCAAACACAGGCTTATTAATTCTTTGGCTTTGCAAACTTTTTGCAATTTATGCTCAGCCAAAGAAAAGTTGTTCTTGATTCCACCAAAGACGTGCTATATGCCCATTTTTTTCCTTTCACTATTAATGTGATCCTTGATTTTCTGGTTTATGTACTTTTTAATGTTATTTTTATGCTAGTCCATACATCTGATATTTTGTAACCAAATTCAGGAACCCACAAAGCAACCCCAAAGTTCAGGATCCTTCAGCAGCAGGTAAAACGGGCATTAAATAATGCTCCTCAGCCAGGCCCGTTCACGTACGTTGTTCAATGCATGTACATTATACCATTGTTGGGGCAGTCTTATGCTGAAGGGTTCAGCCACATGTTGATATCTTCTCTAAGGCATTTGAAATCTGTGGAATCTGTACAGAAAGATTTCTTTGATGCAAAGCATCTTGCTGCCCAACTTGTTCTCGATATCCTTGCTTCTGTTGTACGCCATGAGAAACGTATACTGGTAAAGCTTCTTGAGACATTTGATATTGAGTTGAGAGATATGGCCCATGCTTTGTATGGTTCAGAGTTGGGTGATGAAGATCTAGTGAAAGCAACAGAACACATCCAACAGCATGTGCAACGCCTTGTGAAATCAGAATCCTATGTGACTGCTGTGACCCTGATTACACGATTTTCCATCCAATGTTGTGATGAGTCTTTTCTCATAAAACTGATTGAAAGCAATCAATTCAAGGCAGCAGAGAACTGGGCAGCTTTCATGGGAAAGGAAATGGTATGTTTAATCATCCAAAAGTATCTAGATCTGAAAATGCTAAAGAGTGCGAACGAATTGGTGAAACAGTATGACCTTACAGAAGAGTTCCCAGATGTTAACTATTTGTATAAAGAGAGGTGATTTTCCCGTTGCTCAATGCACAGTACTTGTAAACTATGTTGTTTACCATTCGTTTAAAATTTTGAAATCTTTTGTGTTTATAGTTTACTGAAGAAGCTGGCTGAGAAAGGTTGCTGGGATATTGCAGAAGTCCGGGCCAAGAAGGAAACAAAACTCATGGAATACCTGGTAATATGCATCCATGTTGTCACAATCAATTTTTTGTCATGTTCATTGTTTATATACATGTCCTAGATCATGAAAGTATTTACCTCAATAGAACGGCTGAATGGCGGATGCATTTGACTAAGACATAGATTCCTATATGCCATTGTAATGTACATTGGTACATGATGGGGGATAGCTACCATTAGATGAGGCCAAACGGCATGGCTTGAGGAAGAAAATGCTAAGAGAATGATGGTGCTCGATAGAGGCGGGAAGGAACTCAGCTAGGGAGGATTAGATGCACTTGGCAGGGAGAGGTTTCTTTTGATTCATTCTTTGCTTGATTCCAATGGTAGTGTGCGGCTCCTCTTTTATAGAGGTGGAGCCCCTAACAACATAATCTAATCTTTCCTATTAATAAAGATAATCTTCCTAATATATAAGATTATATCCTAACAATAACTTAGTTGCTAAGGAAACCTAATCTAATCCTTAATCAGGCCAGCCAAGGAAGGTTCATCGTTGCTGCTACAGTACCGTGAGTACTGTTCATGCACATTATTTTCTGTGCATGACAACTTCTTCCTCCCTTCGCGACAGCTCGTCCTCGAGCTGTGGTGGCGGCCGCGGTTGCAATCCTTGGAGGTACCACTACTGCAACAGGATGTAGCCCTTGGAGGTAGTCCATGGAGTGGATGATACCGGCTTCATGGTGTTGAGGACAATACCCGCATCGCAGGAAACCTACATGGGGCAGCACGAATACCCTTCACTTTCACTCCCTGAGATGCCATGGTGGCTGGAGGGAGGCTACGATGTTGCTGCCCCCTACACGGCAGCCGCCGTGCTCCACAATGCCAATGGCACAACGTCGGTCGACAGCGCCGCTCCATCCACTGTTGCCATCATCTTCTCCAAGATGGCCTTCATCTTCTCGGTGGTGGCTATCATCTTCTCGGTGATGGCCATCATTTTCTCATTGTCAGCCTTCATCAACCCCAACAACTCAGTAGTAGAAGCCATGGTGACTAGTGAGTGGCTCTTATACCAATTGTAATATACGTTGGTACACGACGGGGGATAACTACCATTAGATGAGGCCAAACAGCATGGCTTGAAGGAGAATGCACTAAGAGAACGAGGGCGCTCGATAGAGGGGGGAAGGAACTCAGCTAGGGAGGATTAGATGCACTTGGCACGGAGAGGTTTCTTTTGATTCATTCTTTGCTTGATTCCAATGGTAGCATACGCCTCCTCTTTTATAGAAGTGGAGCCCCTAACAAAACAATCTAATCTTTCCTATTAATAAGGACAACCTTCCTAATAGATAAGATTATGTCCTAACAATAACTTGGCAGCTAAGGAAACCTAATCTATTCCTTAATCGCGGGTAGGTTTCTTGCTGCTGCTACAGTACCCATGAGTACTGTTCATGTGCATTATTTTCTGCGCATGACAGCCATTACCTTCATTCACTAGATTAAATGGCTAGGAGAATGGATTTTTCTTTGTGGGCCATGTATGATGGTATTTTGTAAGGTGATCCTCATCTACTTTAGTCTTTAGAATGACTATTTTTTTGCTGATAATCCTCATGTACCAGTATCATAAAAAATAATTACAGCATACATTCTGGCACAGGTATATCTAGCTATGGAAGCAGGCTATATGGAGAAGGTTGATGAGCTTTGCCAACGATACTCTCTTGAAGGTTATGTCAATTCTTTGGGTAAGCTAACACCTATGATGTTATTGATCCGACATTAAGTTATAGAGCTATATCCTCTTTGTTTACTAGCCATTTCTCTTTATAGTAGTAAGCACCTAGCTTCTGTTTCAGG
This sequence comes from Melocanna baccifera, assembly GCA_036346265.1. Lineage (NCBI taxonomy): Eukaryota > Viridiplantae > Streptophyta > Magnoliopsida > Poales > Poaceae > Melocanna > Melocanna baccifera. The sequence continues at coordinate 11,452,755 of CM070689.1, read as the reverse complement.
AACACCCTTTATGCTTGCATTTAAAGAGCCACTCCACCCACATTTCCTTAGGATTATATAATACCCACTAGAATTACCAAGTTAAATGACTTTCGGGTGGGATATGAATTCTGGATTGTCTAATGTAACATCCAACAGCAAAGAAAACTATTATGGGGATTTTTAGGGCATGTACCCAACTTGTTAACAGTTTGAACCAATGGCTAATTGACATTTTACATTACTATTACATTATCTAGATAATTTGACAGTTGACTCGTAAATGATTAAACCACAGAAATCTGGCATATGAACTGACTATTCAATTAATCTAAACTAGTTTTAAGAGCTGTACAAAGGAAAAACGAATCTTTAGAATCAACAATTTTACTAGTACAAATTAATGAGGCAGAGGAGGGAGGGAGTAATGCAGGCTGATCTGCTGATGGGTGGATGCAGAGTTAACATGCAAGCTATCAAAAGGAGGGTGATATAGTCTTTGAACTTTAAATCCTTGTTTATTTAAGATAATAATAATTAATGGATATTGGCGATGGGTATGATTTAAGTGAGGAGGGAGTGTAGCTGTTGATTCAGTTAATCAAATGCCCAAGCATGTGTTAATTGCAGTTTTGATGGCATCCCATTGTGCAGCCTCACCCTAATTTATTTAACCTGATATGTATGCTGGATACGCTGGAACTGACTTTATCCCATTAGTTCCTTTCCTATTCTTGATGTATATTAATTATTTATAAGGCAGTTCCAGAGAAGATCTTTTGTGGATCTGATTACTTAGATCTGAAGAAATTTGTTTTGGAAGAGATTGTCTGGGTTGATGAGATCAACGGACTGCTTAACGCAACAAGATATATTGAAGATTGTAAAATTATCGGTGTGGATTGCGAATGGAAACCTAATTTTGAGAAAGGTAGCAGACCTAATAAGGTAAGTGATGCCTCAATTTGAATAGCTGTTAGTTTCCATGTTTGGTTAGTTTTTCACTTCTTCTGGTATAATTACATTTATAATATTTTCCCTGATTTATTGTAAACTTATGATGCAATATTATAGCAACATAATATGGCTGAATAAAAATACTATACTGTTCTTCCTCAAAAGAGTATCACTGAATAAAATAGGCTAAATAGTTGTTTTATGTATCATGTGAGCAGTTTAGTGGTTCCGGTATTCACCTCTCCGTCTCATTCTTGTATCCAAGGTGATCATCTAGGTGCTAATTATTTTGCCATATTTATTCTATTGGAACTACTATTTTATCTTTGAGTTTCCATCATATTTTAGTTTCCTTGCCAAGAGTTTTCCGTTCTTATATGTCTGCATATTTGTTCTTTGATTGATTGATTTGAGCTCTATGGTCAGGTCTCTATCATCCAAATTGCATCAGATAAGAAAGCTTTCATCTTTGATCTGATTAAGCTGTATGAAGATGATCCAAAAGTATTGGACAGCTGCTTCAGGCGAATTATGTGTTCTTCTAACATACTAAAGCTGGGTACTGTTTGATCAAATACTCCTGTCTTCCATATGCTCTTGTTTTCCTTAAAAAAGCATTTCCTTACTGTGTGTCTTGTTAGAAAAGAGCTAACTTGTTGCACATTGCAAATCAAAGGCTATAACCTGCAATGCGATCTGCATCAACTGTCACAATCCTATGGAGAACTGGAATGTTTCCAGTCCTATGAAATGCTGCTTGATATCCAGAAACTGTTCAAAGGGGCTACTGGTGGTCTCTCTGGGCTATCAAAGGTATTCATCATAGCACAAATGGGCCCCATTCAACTGACATCCAATAATGTTGACATTTTCGTTAAGCTTAGAGTAGAGCTTGGAACAAGTTCTCTGTCCCTCCATCTTTATATATCTCAAAATGCTTTCAGAAAATATTAGGAGCTGGTTTGAACAAGACACGACGGAATTGCAACTGGGAGCAGCGGCCCCTCAGCCAGAATCAGGTCTGTCACTCATCCATCATGGCATCATCATATTTTTCATGTTCCTTAAAAGCAGTCCTGCAAGTCCTTAATCCTTATGTGTTAGCATCTCTATTGGTATGATTAACTTATTTCTCATAATTTGGACATAGGTTTTATAATAGAGTGCTTCTTCATGCATTTCCACAAAGCTTTCCTACTCATGAGATGTCTTCTTAATGCATTTTTTAAAAGCTTTTCTACTTGCTTTTACATTAAGATATAAAAAGTAAGATTTGCACGTGTAGCTGTAAGTAGAACTTGATGGCTAATAAGACAGTTTCTGAGATAAGCCACATAAGCCTTTTTTTTTTTTGGCTGAAACTAGCTGAATGTCCGTGCGTTATATGGATAAAAAAATTGTATTACCCGGTACATCAAGCTACCGTCACCAAACTTGCTTTCACCAAGCCATTGAATCCACCAGGGCACGCGGTTGAGCTACGCCATGGCTCACGCCACGCTTCCGCCGCCGTGCTCTCAGCTCCACCACCATGCCCACCTAGCTATGATGTGACCCGTCTCACACCATCATAGATGTGCTCGTCATGCGTTGTGCCATCGGCTCCGCCGCCACTCCTGGCTGAAATTTGCTATGGCACGACGCCGGCACCCCAGAAGTTTAAGGTCAAGGGCTCAATGAACCCTGATAGTGTAATGTGTTTAACATCGACCAAAATTAGTGTTAGCAAACTTTTTCTGATACCATGTAAACTAATGAGATAGAGAAATAATTTGTTGCACACAATATTTTTACTAAAGTTGGATATATGTAATTTGTTGTGCACAATATTTTTACTACACTTGGATATATGTAGGTATATTGCATGCGTGTCAATGTTATTAAGTCGTAAAGTCGAGTTGAGTCACTAAGAGGGCGACTTGGGTGACTAGTCGACCAACTAGTCTTGACTAGTTGCTGCCTACTCTGCAATTCTGCATACCATGTATATTGTACTGTCAGCTAGTTGTTGTACTAGTTGACTAGTCACATAACCATATAATTGAACCTAGATAAACCTTAAATGTTGGTATTGGTTCTGATGATAACAGTTGGCATGATTTAAACATAATTGTAGAGTGCAGAGTGACATGGTTCATCTGGATGCAGCTTTGGTTACAACTTATAATAAATAATACTTTCTGTACAATATTCAGAAAAGATAACAAAGAGAAGTGTTCAAATAGGTTCATTCATCAGAATCTGCTTAGGGCTTCTGCTTAGGAGCTCTATGGATGTATATACTTAGTTACTTACTAACGAAGTAATGATCCACTAGAACAGCTAGAAAACACTCTAAGTGGATATCCCTGTACTACACAGTGATAGTACAATTCGAAAACACTGCAAGTATGCAACATAACACAGTCTATATATTGAGATCTTTCTCAAATCTCAGTAAGAAAGTATTGAGTGGATCTCTCTATTCTCTAGTTAAAAAAACTTCTCAATACATAACTACATTTCAGACATCAATGTGTTTTCTGTTCCTTCTTGCTATCAAATTGTTAACAAGCAGGCAGAAAAGCAGATCAAATCGGTAGAGCAGGGGAGGAAGCCCACTGGAGAAGAGCATAGCAGGGAAGGAAGGAGAGGAGGGGGGAAGGAGAGAAGAGGGAGTAAGGAGAGGGGAGACAGGAGGCTGCACTCACCGGAGCACAGCTGCGGCGTCCACTAGAGAAGGAGGCGGCGGTGGCCACTAGAGAAGGAGACGGTGGCCACTGGAAAAGCCGATGACAGCACTGGAGAAGGTGGTCGGCTGCTACTACCGCTTCGCTCGCATCATCGTGTGTGGCAGTTTGCACGAGACGAGACTCACTCGAGAGGATCTAGGGTTACTCCAGTGTCTCACACGACCTCTCCAGCCTTCACTCAGTCATTGTCTCACTCTCGAGCTGGACCAAACCTCCCACTAAAAGCCTCAAACTGAATGGACCTCCTAGTGGGCGGCTAGACATGCCTGACTTGCTGCGGCTGGTCGCCGACTAGTCGGCCAGCCGCCCGACTAGTCGCTCTAGTCGAGTCGCCTTCCTAGTCATCCGTCGTGTACCGACTCGACAACTAGTTATGGATTAGTCGCCGATTAGTCGATGACTTAATAAAACTGATGCGTGCATGAGTTGAGGGAGAGCAACTAACGAAGAGAAAAAATGATGTGCATGTGTTGGTTACAGTAGATAATGCATGCTAGAGCAGATTTGTCTTAGATAGAAATAATTTGCCATGCACAACTTTTTTATTATATACTCAAGTATATATCAATACATTGCATGCAACTAATAACGCAAAGAAAGAAGAGTTGTGCATGTGTAGTTAAAGTAGACAATGCATGCTTGAGTGGAAGATGAAGATAAAGTTTGTTGCAAGTTTCTCAGTTGGTGGAAGTGGTTTTTAAGAGTAGGGATGGGGAGGAGTGAATGAACCACCACCACCAACTTATTTTTTTTAGTAGTAAAGATATGAGTTTGCCAGCTACTACCTTTTTACCACTGTTGAAGTATAAGTGAATTGCTCATCTTTCCTCATCAGCTTAAGTTTTTGGGTGAATTGGTTGGTGCATGCAACTCAATATGGTATCAGAGCCAAGAGGTCTTGAGTTCGAGACCCGGTTGGCGCAATTAAAAAATAATAATTGCAACCCACTTCTGTTCCACATCTTAGGTCTAAGAGCGTCTACACGTGAGGAAGAGCGTTGAAGTATAAGTGAATTGTCCATCTTTCGTCATCACCTTAAGCTTTTGGGTGAATTGGTTGATGCATGCAACTCAATAACCACTACACTTTTAGATTGCCTTGGCTTCTTCTCATGTATAGGCAAAGTTTTCTGTTTGGTTGGGTTAAGCTTATCCCAGTGAGTAGTATTAGTTTAAACTAGGTCAAACATGCGTTATCTTGTAATGCAAACTGTGAATTTTTATTGGATTTGTCAAAAAATGTCAAATGCCACTGCTGAAACAGAGATTCGCATGCTCCTTTTTCAGAAAGAGTATGCTGCTCTTGATGCTGCGGTCCTTGTTCATATATTCCATCACATCAGGGGGCAACCTCAGTTTGGTGTCACTGAGGGATGCAAAGTGGAATGGAAGTCTCACATTGTAAGTCTTCATTCTAAACATTTGACAACAAAAATTCCACTGTTTATACGCTAATCTTGGACATCATGTGATACGGTTTAACTTTCTATTGCAGGTTTCCCGAGTGAATAGCTCGCGTAGTCCATTACGTTTCTAGCGTTAGGATTGCTCAAGTTGACTATGAGTAGTACTTCTGACAGCTACAAGAACTTACTGCTAAGTGACAACTTCTAAGGAATCAATCTGTTATTTGTCTTTCAGGTTCTCACATCCTAGCTGATCTCAGCGGCTGTTGCTGCGACTTATTACCCTTGTAAATATCACATGCTTCAGAGATTCTTTTCATGTCGTGTTCGGGTTAATTATGAACTGAGTTCAAGCCTGCATCCTTTCGGTGGTATGAACTAGTGATAAGAGTGTCTATCTCAGTTGGACAGGAAGCATGCTTAGAGGTGGCAGTTGACAAGTGACAACCTAGAAATATACTTGTTGGAGGCTGGCGCATGAAAACTCATGAACTTTAACTGCTACTTTTGTCTTTCATTTCTTATGAGGCTTATTTCCATTGCTCAAATAATTTCATGTCACAAGGGCAGCAAATCTGCACATGATTATGCAATAGGGGTAATGCTTTTATCGTCCTGTCAAGATCCAATGACTCAGACCAAAGGTCGTAAACTAGGGCCTGGTTATATTGGCTTTTGTTTCTGGTTTCTACTTAGAAAAGTCAAGAGACAATACGAACATCTGGTTTCTTAAAGTGGCTTCTTTACTCTTCTCGTTATTGTCTTGTTTTAGAGATAAATCAGGGGTCATAGATTCATCACTGATTTTATTTCTCTTGCTCCTATCATATGTACGTATATTTTTTCATTTTTAACATAGCTTGTGCTCTCATTCTAAAAATTATTTCTTTTGGTTAATATTATTTATTCAGTCAAAAAAGCTAAAACCTATCAGCGAAAACAAAGACAGCCAAAACTACAAGCAGAAATGATTGCGAACGCCTCGTATAATCGTTGTGATAATAGACACTATTGTTCTGCAGTAAGCCAGTAATAACTTGCCCTTTAGTAATAAGCAAATCGCTACACCCTAAACCTTGTACGATCCAATATATCATAGTGTATATAATGATGGGGCAGGAAATTTAGATTGAGTGCAACGACCGGTATTTACCTACACGAACCAGCAATGTTTAGGGTGGTGCAAAGCGAAAATTTTAGCTGAACTTGATGTAAAGTAAAACAAGAGATACAATACCTAAAGAAAAGTGAAGTGTAATTTACTATGACTACAATCAAACCCAACATCAACATACCATTTTTATCAGTCGAACCATGATCTGCTTGCACAACACAACATCCTGTTTGGCTGCCAAGAATCGAATTGGATTCATGCAATTTAATTCAGATTATTATTTTTGTAGTATCTGAATTTGATTTGAATCAATTTGGAATTCAATTTTTATGTTTGGTTGTCCTTTGAAATGGAAGTAGATCCACATATCAATCTGTCGAGCCCGAGCGGCTCCTACTTCTCTTGCTTGCTGATGGTTGTGGTAGCTGGGACATAGAAGGCCTCAACAATGCTGGCCATCATCTCTTCCGGTGGCTCGGCCTGCACTTATCGCCGCTTCCACGGCAACGACTACGTTCTCCATGGCCGGGTTCGGTTGGATTTACGGCTCATGGTTTATGGTTTATGTTACAGTAATTAGTCTTTAAGCGATGCGTTTTTTAAAGGTGATGTTAACATGAAAATTATAGTAAAAAGTGTACTGAGTTCAACTGTACCGGTTAAAATCGTATGCGACTATTTTGCTATGTACTACCTATCATGAACAGCCAGAATTCAAAAAATTAAACCATAAACCACAGCTCAAAAGAACCCACCCGATGTCCTGCAGGTTGGCAGCTCCTTGCCTCTCTTAAGGGCCCATTCATATAGGTTTTGCTTTTGACTTATAAATAGTGACATCTTGTACAGAAACTTGTAGAGAGAAATACTCACATGCGATTTTGGCCGATATAAATGAAGTCACTATAATGTGTACTATAATCGATTAGTAGACCTCGTATTGAAAAGATATTCCGTTTAAAAGTTAGATACTGTAGAAAAAGCCATCTACTGTAGAAAAGCAGCACTTAGAAGCTAATATGAACAGCTCTAAACCAACTCTAGGCAGATCAAGAAACCAACTCAAGGCATGGATTATCGGATCAAGACCAAATTAAGGAGAAAACGAATCAAATTACTCAATTGGAAGAACCAAATTTGTATTACATCCAATGAGTACACACTGATACAATAGAACAAGCAACAGCTAGCAGCTCAAAGTGTTGGGTTATAGATAGGCTATACTAGCGCAAAATAAAATTTATGCCATGCAAAATAGAAGGCCATGTGAATAAGAGATCATAAATCATTACCACTAGATGCGCAATGAGCGAAAGAAGAGTTGAAGTAGCCAAATTCAACGTAGTGCGTGTCGATATAGTAAAAGTAGTCGCTGATCTCCACAAGTTGATTGTCTTCTCCTCAGATTGTCCCGATCAACACTGTAGTTGCAACAATATTTTTACCGAAGTCCACAAGTCCAGGGATAGACCGTCGTGCGCCGTGTGTTAGCACCAGAACGCACAACAAGAGCTTTCAGAAGGGGGTGGTTAGGGTTTTGATGGGTGGTGCGATGTCTCTCTCTATCTCACACCTCAACCCATAGCCATAATGCTCCCGTTTATATAGAGCCTTCAATCGAATCTTTATCTAACACGAGTAAAGATTGTATTCTATTCAGAAAACCTTTGACCAGATCCTTAACTAATACGAGTAGAGATCGTGTCACATTTAGAAAGCTTTCAATCAAATCCTTTACTATTCTAACTCGTTAAGTGTGTTATTTTGTAGGTTCATATATACTTGATTTTAACTCGAAAATACTTTTTCAATCACTAGTCGGTAGTGGTCCTTAGTAGGGCATATCGACCCCCAAATATATATAAAGATCAATCTGAATAAATCTTATGCAATATGATCTATAACTAGGTCTTAGTCACTCATGATCAATTCATAACTCCTTACGACCAGTTCGTATCCGGTTACGACCAGTCCATATCCCAAATAACCAGTTCGTAGACTAGTTTGTGATATGCCTGATTAGCTTACGTCGAGTCAGTATACATATATGACCAGTTCATATTTGGTCAAACTAAACGATTTGTTTGCGTATTCTCCTTTTGCCGTACGATACTTGATCGAACTCTAGACGAGAAACATACCATCTATATACTGTTTAATCTTTTTTCAATCTAGTGATGGATAACTTCATATGGTCGACTCTTTGATCATTCATGGCTTGGTCATCCACTTCCTTTATCCGACCACATCGAGAGACCTAAATTATCTGTCCTGTTATATAGAAGAGGCAAATCCCATACTTGATCAGTCACATTCTTTGGCATATTTCATAGTATACCTGAAAGCTACCTACCCAGTTACAGAGTAGCGTTTGACAACCCTTAAGTGCATTATTATACATGTAGAAAGCTATGCTAATTTTATGTATAAGGATTATACATCATCATTGTTTGAAACCAACTGATAACACATAAAATATAACAATCTCAACAGCTCTCAAGGAGGGTCAATGAAGCACCATGTTCTCAAACAGATATCCATATTATTGGTTTGATATCTCTGTATCTATGATCGGTGAAATGTTGTCATCAACTAATACATATGTTGGTCTATAAGTTACTAGTATCCCGACTAGTGACTTCCGACTAGGGATATTTTAGAATAATATTGTACAACAAATAAAAAACTTCACCAACAAGTCACATACTTGCTAACATTTATAAATGATAATTCATTCAATAAATATAATAACATATCATTCAAAAGATTATAAACACATAAACGATATAATCATCTCCATAATTGCTTCTAAGACATATCACTAACACAAAGAACCAGGAAGCACCAAGATGCACAAGGGAAGCAAGCGATCTCCAACCCGAGCAAACGAGCTTACCTCCTTGACGTAGTGGCTTCCACCATTGCCGCCGGTGCTCTCTCTCTCTCTCTCTCTCTCTCACTCACTCTGCTTCTCTCTCTCGACACTTGGCTAATGGAGGTGATGAGGTGCGGCTCGACATAGGCAGAACAACTGGATACGGTAGCTAATGCTAGGGTTGATGGTGAATTGGTGACGCGGGTCACCACGCGTGCACGAGAGTTGCAGAGAGGTTGGGGGTGGAGAGGGAAGAGGAGAGCTCCATGGCGGCCGGTAGGGACTAGGCGAGCATCATGAGAGACCAATTCGTAACATTTGATGTGGGAGAGGAAGGCATTGGGTTTAGTTTGTGGCTGAGTTTTCGGAATTGTCAGTTGGGATCGATGGTTCCAATTCAATTGGCACCCAAACACCTTTCTCCTTGAAATCGAAACCAATTCCAGAATTCAAGTCTAATTCTTGGGAGCCAAATAAGGTAATAGGAGTTGCTGCCCTCAAGTCCCAACTAAACCATACTAATCACATGCATGGACCCCAACACATGCGTCTACATGTACAACCACATGAGAACCCTGCTGCTATGTCTATGTGCCACACAAAGGTAAAACTAATATAGGAATTCCGCAGGGAATTTTTTTGATGAATTTTTCTATTTTCCTTATTTTGCAACGGTATAAAAGCAAAATTCTATTCTTGTTGTGCATTCGTATTATGGCAAGAATTTGTTATTCCTAGAAGTACATTTTTCTAAATTTTCTATTGGCACATAAAGGGTTACAAAAACTACAAACGATGACACATTGCTACTCTTGGCCGCGTGATAAGCCAATCGTGCGACCAGGTGCGTACGTCGTTGGATGCAAATGGAGGCAACAAAAGCCGCACGATAATTAAGGCATGTGGTAGTGTGCTTTGACTCGACTAGCTAGTATCCCAGGTAGCCTCTACGTGGCTCAACCTCCTCCTCGTATCCCTACAGCTGCACTCGACTGCTCTCAAATTCTCCATTCTATCACACACTTTATCCTACTTCTAGGCTTGTTCTTTTCAATTTCTTAAAATGGCTTTTAGCTTTTGCTATATACCTAACTTTCAAATAGAGTATTTTTTTTAAGATGGAGTCTACAAGTTAATTATAGTACACGTTAAAAGCCCAACATCTGCACCATCCAAAATCGCAAGCGAGTATCTCTCTCTATAATCTCTGTCGCAAACAGCTAAAATTCAAAAATTTCAGCCAAAAACCATAAGCCGCAGTTAAAAAGAACAGGCCCTCTCATGGATGCATCCTCTCACACTGCCACACATGAATGGTGGAGTGTGCCACGGAGCTAGGCATGAGGCTTTTGGCAGGTATGGAGGTCCGAGTAGATTGGCCGACGCGGCGCTGCACAATACACAATGAGGAGGCTCGACCAAAGTAGCCTCAAGCAAAGGCAAGGCTAATCTCATTGGCTCCGCCTCCACAGCTATGTGCTTTGACGGATCTTGCTTCCAACAAGCACCTGCTACCATTTAACCATCTCATGACCTTCTCATTTTTGCTATTAAAGATGCTGGTTGCTACCCCTTTTGAGTGATTTGCTACCCTCCTTCTTAGTGATTTGTTACTTGATTTTCACTAAAGTTGCTCTTTATATTATCTTCTGAAAGTGTGAGCTACTACTCAATTTCCAGTGAGTTGCTAGTTAATTTTTCTGTGAAGTTGCTATTCCCTTTTCTTTGTGAGATGCTACTCAACTTTATAGTGAGTTGCTACCCCTTTCACAATGAATTGTTACTTGAATTCAGTGATGTTTGCTACCCTCTCTCACTAAGTTGTTGCTCGAATTTCCAGTAAGGTTTGCTACCCCTTCTCAATGAGTTGCTACTCGAATTTCTAGTGAGGTTGGATAATACTGATACACATATGTCTTGCACTTTTTAATTAAATATATTATTTAACCGGAAAGAATTATTAACCTACATTAAATATTATCAGATGAACTCGCAATACAGCAGAAACAACCCATAGAGATGGTTTGTAGCTAATGTAGCCACGGTTATACCAGTCTCTACAAGTGCTAGAGACGGTTTTAGCACCCGTCTCATAGCTGTTGCCATTGCTCCTGCCTCAAAAAATGAGAGACAGTTTTGATAACCGTATCTATATCTAGATATGGTCCATAGATACAGACAGAACAGTCGCTATACTAAGAACTCGAATTCCAAATCAAATTGCTAAACATGTAAAATACCATCTCTAATTTGAATTACAACCATCTCTAGATTGAATACAAACGATGAGATCAAACATGTAGAGGCCCAGTAGAGACGATTTGCCCCAACTCTAAGTCCTAATTATAGCGAGTTTAGGGATGGTTTATGTTTGTGTAGACACGATTACACCCATCTCTACTCAAAGAGATCAAGTTAATAGTTTTGCTCTTAGAGACGGTTTATATTTGTTTAGACATGATTACACCCGTCTCTACTCGACGAAGTCCTGTTTAGACACATTATATAAAAACCATCTCTACCCCTTTTATACTTAAATTCCATGCTATTTTATGCATACAAAAATTGATCTCACACCCATCCCATGAATATACCAATACCGAAATGAATTGCATCCCACAACATGAACACGACTTATAGAACTCTGAAGATTGAAGCAAATAAACAACATGCTGACATTGTTTTCAGTGAGAATACCAAAACAAATTTTCTAGCAACAACCAAATAGTAAGTTCAATAGTTTAATAAAGATACTAACTAAAAAATGTAAAATGTCTAATGCAATATTTAGCTAGCAAGATGCAACAACAAGTGTATAATTTGTCTATTCTTCACTTGAAGATCGAGGTGATTCTCTAGCAGTCGAGGGTGAATTGTTATGTGGTGACCGACTTGCTCGGTTCTCTCTAACCTAGAATGCAAGATAAAATATGTTAGTGTGCAACCATATCTTTACTCCTTAAAAGGAGTTGGTGGTTGGTACGGCCTTTCCCACTCCCTTCTCATAAAAGAACTATACTGACTGACGGATTTCTCTGCCCTACCGAACCCGTGCGGTCCTCCCCTCTTAATTCCTCCGCCGCCTCCTCCCCTCCCTCCTCCTCCGCCGCCGCCTGCCCCACTCCTCTGCCGCCGCCTCCTCCTCCGCTCCGCCACCGCCTCCTCCTCCCCCCCCCCCGCGCCGCCGCCTCCTCCTCCCCCACCCCTCCGCTCCGCCGCCTCCTCCTCCCCCCACCCCTCCGCTCCGCCACCGCCTCCTCCTTCCACCCCACATCGCCGCCGCCTCCTCCTCCCTACCCCGCGCCGCAGCTACCTCCTCCTCCTCCCCACCCCATGCCGCCGCCTACTCCCCTCCCTCCCACCCCACGCCGCCGCCTACTCCCCTCCCTCCCACCCTACGCCGCCTCCGCCGCTTCCTCCCCTCCCTCCCACCCCACGCGCCGCCTCCTCCTCCCCCCACCCCTCCGCTCCGCCGTCGCCTCCTCCCCCACCTCGCGTTGCCGCCGCCTCCTCCTCCACCCCACCCCGCGCCGTTGCCTCCTCCCCTCCCTTCCATCCCACGCCACCGCCTCCTCCCCTCCCTACCACCCCACGACGTCGTCGCCTCCTACTCCCCCCACCCCGCGCCGCCTCCCCTCCCCTCCCCGCTCCTGCAGTGCGCCTCGCCTCCTCCCCCGCTCCTCCGCGCCGCCGCCGAGTCCTCTCCCACCGTTCTCCACACTGCCACTCTCCCCTCCCCCATTTCTCCCCCTCCCACTCAACCATGGCAACAAAAATGCAGCATGGGTTGTGGTGTGCATCAGCTAAGATCAAGGTGGAGCCAGAGCAGCTGCAGCCTCGGCGGTTACAAAGTGAGGAGTTCTGTGGGCAAACGTGGCAAAAGATTCGGCAGTTGCAAGCGTGGACGTGTTTGGCTGGCAATTGCATTGAGGTAACATGCTTCCCTATTTATTCCTCTCATTCTCCTTCTTAGCTTCGTCTCGGTCTCCCATCTCTTGCTCATATATCTACTTTCTGTGGTTTGAGAAGAGGTACCTTGGGACGGTCTGGGAGGAAGACACACTGAATATTTTGCTGGAGATTGTTCACGGAGGGTCCATTCAGTCGCTTCGCAGGAAGCTCGATTCATTCTCGAAGGTTGTAAGTAATTTTCAATCTGTGTGGTTTGCAATTTGGGTGGATTTTATTGCGGAAGGGACACTGATCCGTTGCATATGTTGATCAGGTCATTAGGAAGTATACTAAGCAGCTTTTGCAAGGGTTGGAGTATCTGCATAGCAATGCAATAATACATAGAGACATCAAGGTACAAACTCTAAAGCCTGCAGAGTTAATGGCATATTTTTTTAATCCTTGATTGTTTGGTTATTTTCCTTATCGTGATGATTTCTAGCATTTTATGAAATTTCAGGGTGCAAACGTTCTTGTTGATAACAAAGGGTGCATTAAGCTCGCTGATTTTGGGGCATCTAAGCAAGTGTCGAAGTTGGTAAGATTGCAAACTTATCATGTTCATTGTTCTGTAAACTGTTCAGGTCGAGAATAATCCAGAGAAGTCGTATAGCACAGAACAGTTTTCCCCTATCTAATTCTTAATTATGCCCTCTGATTATGAATTTCAGCAGACCAATTATTTATTGTTCTGTCTATATATGAGGAATAGTATATAGTATTATGGTTCTTATCTGCAGTTCTGCACCTATGCATGCTTTTAGTTAACTGGAGAACCGAAATGCATTTCTTACTGTATGATTGGACGATAATCCAATTTCTGCATTTATTTCTTTGCATCAGCTTGTGTAATGTTCAGTTTGTTCAGTTGGCTTGTGTAATAAATATGTTATCTGACATGTAGTTATTTGTGCTTGATGTGGGATACAAACTGATTGCTACTGGTCAATACAACATGAATTTTTAGTGGTGTAAAAGAAAAGATATGTGTGATACTGAATGATCTTTGTTCATTCTAGAATTCAAAGTTGTTATCTTGCTAAACTATAATGCTTTTTCATCATATGATTGATTGCTTGGTAAATCTCTGTTGATCTATGTTCCCTTTTTAGTGTTCAAAATATTATATGCAATCCTCCTTTCATGTTAATTTCTACTATCTAGGTGCTTTGTTTTGCCCACGGGCATGGTTTATTATGACGATCGGAATTTCTGCACTACACTCTTTTTCTGTTATTCATTTGGGCGTTACATTAATTTGTGTGTCTATCCTTGTTTTGTGTAGTACTACAACTGTTACAAGGAGGTGAAGCAATAAAGAGAGAGGATTATCTTACTACAACAGAATTACTTGATTACTTAATTCCTGTCGAAGTTCCTAAATGTATTTTCTTTGAACAAGGTTAAATTTCATATGGTGTGTTGTTTGGATCTTCAACAATGAGAAAAACCAATCACAGACAATCCTCTACGTTGGTTAATTCTGAATAAATTCATGTATTTTATGAGAGGAATTAACGTGACAAGTTTGATAGTGAACAATTTAGTCTTGGTTTTATCCGACTGATATCGATGTCGCGTTGTAATGTAACTATTCTTTAATGCTCACCAAGAGACTTCAAATCACATATGAGACTTCAAAACACATATGAGATATTTTGTGTAAATGTAAAATTATTTTCTTTGTTATTATTTGTTTTTTTTGTAACTGGCATTCTTGTGCAGATGTATATCTCATTGGAATGTTTAACACAAAAGATGTACGCCGTATTAGATTTCTTTCTGACAAAGTATTTGCTGTGTCAGCATGATGTCGGTTAGGAGCCTTTCTACGCGAAGAGTCTATGCTCCCTTTGATGCCCACATGTCATTCTAGTCTAGGTAAGAGTTCTTGAAGACACATTTATGTATATTCCTTTTTTTCCTTTAGTTCATTCTTTGTGTATCTTAATGTACATTTAACACAAAAAGTAATGTCGTTGATGATTTACCTTTTATAGCTGCATCCACTTTCATGAGTTAGGCCCAGACAGCATACATTATAAGTGAAACTTTCGTATACACATAGTGCACAAATTTCCAATTCAAGAGTTTATGACTGGATCTATGCTTCAGTTAATAGTTGCTGATGAGAATGTATATATCGATATTTACTTTAATATTCATTACACCATATGTTCTTTTAATTTTCAACCCAATATTATTTCATGCAATGACTTATATGCTTTTCACATTTCTATTATTAGGGCATGAAAATGGAAGTATTTTGCTTCGGCAGGCAATCTCATAGATTTGACCGATTACTTGCCGAAGGGAATTCGTATGAGGTCCGCTCAGTAAACGTTAACCCGAATCCCGACGAATTTCGGTTCCTTGGAAAGGAGCTTGAATTAAGGTTCACATACCAAACTACAGTTTGGCAGTTGAGCAATATCATTAAATTTTCTGATCTCCCTATCCAATATACATACTTTGAAGATGTTTATTTAAAACCAAACAAGTCAACTGTTGGTAAGATCTCCACTTTTTCACATATACTACCTCTTATTTGATATACTTTTGTGTTGTTGCTTTGAATAATCCTTACAATTAATGCAACTTTGGTAGGATGTGGTCAGTTTGGTTGTACATGTCGGCCCAATACGGCACATCAACAGCTTCCCACGTCGTATACCAATGAGGGAATTATGCCTCACGGATGACAAGCAAGTTGTATAGAATGCTTTTATTTTTTTGAAAGCAAATAATTTATATTGCATATTATTGATTGAGTTCATTTTTTATGTACATCAGTGTGAACTTATTATTTGTGCGCGTTTGGGATGGACTTATTGTGCGGTATCTAACATAATGGAGACTTGCGGGGGAATAGAACCATATTTTAGCTGTGACAATGCTAAAGAAGAATAGTCGATATGGTATGTGTTCAACTAATACGAATATTTCATCATCTTATATCTTATTCCTATTCCTCATCAAATTGATACATTTTTGAAAAGGTTGCTTAATGACAATGGATTGTACAAATTTCATATTTGAACCACAAGATGATGGGCTACAAGATCTTGAAGGTAAAAAACCAAGTAAATAATGTATGCAAGTACGTATGTCTTTCATAAATTAAATAATGCTCCCTTCAAACAAAACTGCGCCAAGTAGTGCTGCATGATTTGAATGTAACAAACCTTATCATGAATGCCATTGACATAAGGAACGATACACTTGACCGAATGTTTGGACATTAAATAACGTAAGCAATTCACAGAATCATAAGATACGAAAAGATTTAGTGAATTACTTACGTTATTTAATGTCCAAACATTCTGTCAAGTGTATCGTTCCTTATGTCAACAGCATTCATGATAAAGTTCCTTACATTCAAATCATGCAGCACTACTTGGTGCAATTCTGTTTGAAGAGAGCATTATTTAAATTATGAAAGACATACATACTTGCATACATTATTTACTTGGCTTTTTACCTTCAAACTCTTGTAGCCTATCATCTTGTGGTTCAAATATGAAATTTGTACAATCCATTGTCATTAAGCAACCTTTTCAATAATATATCAATTTGATGAGAAACAGGAATAAGATATAAGATGATGAAATATTCGTATTAGTTGCACATATACCATATCGACTATTCTTTTTCAGCATTGTCACAGCTAAAATATGGTTCTGTTCCCCCGCAAATCTCCATTGTGTTAGATACCGCACAATAAGTCCATCCCAAATGCGCACAAATAATAAGTTCTCACTGATGTACATAAAAAATGAACTCAATCAACAATATGCAATATAAATTATTTGCTTTCAACAAAATAGAAGCATTCTATGCAACTTGCCTGTGATCCATGAGGCATAATTCCCTCATTGGTATACGACGTGGGAAGCTATTGATGTGCTGTATTGGGCCGACATGTACAACCAAACCGACCACATCTTATCAAAGTTGCATCAATTGTAAGGATTGTTCAAAGCAACAACACAAAAATATATTAAATAAGAGGTAGTATATGTGAAAAAGTGGAGATCTTACCAACAATTGACTTGTTTGGTTTTAAATAAACATCTTCAAAGTGTGTATATTGCATAGGGAGATCAGAAAATTTAATGATATTGCTCAACTGCCAAACTGTAGTTCGGTATGTGAACCTTAATTCAAGCTCCTTTCCAAGGAACCGAAATTCGTTGGGATTCGGGTTAACGTTTACTAAGTGGACCTCATACGAACTCCCTTCGGCAAGTAATCGTCAAATCTATGAGATTGCCTGCCGAAGCAAAATACTTCCATTTTCATGCCCTAATAATAGAAATGTGAAAAGCATATAAATCATTGCATGAAATAATATTGGGTTGAAAATTAAAAGAACATATGGTGTAATGAATATTAAAGTAAATATCAATATATACATTCTCATCAGCAACTATTAGCTGAAGCATGGATCCAGTTATAAACTCTTGAATTGGAAATTTGTGCACTATGTGTACACGAAAGTTCCACTTGTAATGTATGTTGTCTGGGCCCAACTCATGAAAGTGGATGCAGCTATAAAAGGTAAATCATCAACGACATTATTTTTTATGTTAAATGTACATTAAGATACACAAAGAATGAACTAAAGGAAAAATAGGAATATGCATAAATGTCTTCAAGAACGCTTACCTAGACTAGAATGACATGTGGGCATCAAAGGGAGCATAGACTCTTCGTGTAGAAAGGCTCCTAACCGACATCATGTTGACACAACAAATAATTTGTCAGAAAGAAATCTAATACGACATACATCTTTTATGTTTAACATTCCAATGAGACATACATCTGCACAAGAATGTCAGTTGCAAAAAACAAAGAATAACAAAGAAAACAATTTTACATTTACACGAAACATCTCATATGTGTTTTGAAGTCTCATATGTGATTTGAAGTCTCTTAGTGAGCATAAAAGAATAGTTACATTATAACGCGACATTGATATCAGTCGGATAAAACCAAGACTAAATTGTTCACTATCAAACTTTTCACGTTAATTCCTCTCATAAAATACATGAATTTATTCAGAATTAACCAACGTAGAGGATTGTCTGTGATTGGTTTTTCTCATTGCTGAAGATTCAAACAACACACCATATGAAATTTAACTCTGTTCAAAGAAAATACATTTAGGAACTTCAATAGGAATTAAGTAATCAAGTAATTCTGTTGCAGTAAAATAATTCTCTCTTTACTGCTTCACCTCCTCGTAACAGTTGTAGTACTATAGAGAACCAGGATAGACACACAAATTACTGTAACGCCCAAATGAATAATAGAAAAAGAGTGTAGTGCAGAAATTCCGATCGTCATAATAAGCCATGCACATGGGCAAAACAAAGCACCTAGATAGTAAAAATTAACATGAAATGAGGATTGCAAATAATATTTTGAACACTAAAAAGGGAACATAGATCAGCAGAGATTTACCAAGCAATCAATCATATGCTGAAAAAGCATTATAGTTTAGCAAGATAACAACTTTGAATTCTAGAATGAACAAAGACCATTCAGTATCACACATATCTTTTCTTTTACACCACTAAAAATTCATGTATTGACCACTAGCAATCAATTTGTATCCCACATCAAGCACAAATAACTACATGTCAGATAACATATTTATTACACAAGCCAACTGAACAAACTGAACATTACACAAGCTGACGTAAAGAAATAAATGCAGAAATTGGATTATCGTCCATTCATACAGTAATAAATGCATTTCGGTTCTCTAGTTAACTAAAAGCATGCATAGGTGTAGAACTGTAGATAAGAACCATAATACTATATACTATTCCTCATATACAGACAGAACTATAAATAATTGGTCTGCTAGAATTCATAATCAGAGGGCATAATTACGAATTAGACAGGGGAAAACTGTTCTGTGCTATACGACTTCTCTGGATTATTCTCGACTTGAACAGTTAACAGAACAATGAACATGATAAGTTTACAATCTTACCAACTTTGACACTTGCTTAGATGCCCCAAAATCAGCGAGCTTAATGCACCCTTTGTTATCAACAAGAACGTTTGCACCCTGAAATTTCATAAAATGCCAGAAATCATCACGATAAGGAAAATAACCAAACAATCAAGGATTAAAAAAATATGCCATTAACTCTACAGGCTTCAGAGTTTGTACCTTGATGTCTCTATGTATTATTGCATTGCTATGCAGATACTCCAACCCTTGCAAAAGCTGCTTAGTATACTGCCTAATGACCTTATCAACATATGCAACGGATCAGTGTCCCTTCCGCAATGAAATCCACCCAAATTGCAAACCACATAGATTGAAGATTACTTACAGCCTCCGGGAATGAACCGAGCTTCCTGCGAAGCGACTGAATGGACCCTCCGGGAACAAACTCCAGCAAAATATTCAGTGTGTCTTCCTCCCGGACCGTCCCAAGGTACCTCTTCTCAAACCACAGATAGTAGATATATGAGCAAGAGATGGGAGATCGAGAAGAAGCTAAGAAGGAGAATGAGAGGAATAAATAGGGAAGCGCAGTGACTTATTACATGGACTTGGTAGTACACAAAATCTACCATATGATGCTAAATAAAAGATTAAGTCTAGATTGCAATATGACGATTTCTTCCCGTTCTAAAGAATGAGAACTTAGTCCAAAAATATCTATCATGAAGTTGTACATTACTGCTCATCATACCGCCACTGTTACCAGACTTGAAAAAAAGAACACTAAAAGTTCATAATACCGCTAATACCTGGTAAGCTTATATAATTTTGCCAACATTATTGTTTCACCAACAAGATGCTGATATGATCCAAAGCATAGTAAGATGCCAATGTTTCATTGGTGTACATAGAACAATGATCGAACATTTGATGTGCATTAATGGAACAAATATCAAACACTTGGTGTGCGATAACAGAACAAATATCAAACATTTAGTGTGCACTAAAAACAGCATGTCATCTGAAGAGAAAATTAATGTGAAAGCAACAAAAGGGCAGATCTTAACCTGCAAGGTGAATAAAGGCGAAAGAGTTCTTGAAGATGCGTCCAGAGAAGCGACAGACGACAGTTGGAGAGTAATCTGACTGGTCTAGAAACTGAAACAGTCCACAGTGCTCTTCATTCCCTTTGGTGAAGACCTACAAAATTTCCCAAGCCAGAGCCAATATTTGTGCCTTGCGTGTCCCGTCCTCTGTACCGGCCCCTAATTGCTCGATCACGCAAGAACACACCACCTACACCCTTCACAGTGGAGCTATTGCAGCTATGGATGCTCACCAGGTGAAGGGAGATAGCAGGTCGACATTGGATCGATCGTGGTGGAGCGGTGGAAGTGGTGGGGTTAGAAGCACGAGAGATGGGAAGACGGTGGTGATCAGGAGAAAATGTAGGAGGTGTTCTGTTTCTATCCCCAATAGGTAGGAACTTAATTAAATTGGTTGCTTAGAGATAATAAAGGCTATTAGATCGTAACTGCCCCTGACATGGGGAAAAAAAGAGCGCCAACATGAGGGAATAAGTGGGAAAATATTTTTTTTGGTGGGAACTAGTGTCGATTTTTGTTTTTCCTTGTGTCCATCAGCGCTACGATTAGAGACAGTTTTTCGTTGTGTCTACACTATTTTTCAGCGATCAAACTTATAAGACTTCAAAACCCACCACTTAGTTCCGTTGCATCCGTAGAGACGGTTCTTGGATCTGTCTCTTTTATTTGTATCTACATCATTGTGGAGTGGAAGATAAACTTAGATAGAGACGGTTTGATGTATTATCTCTACATACTCTTTTTGTTGTAGTATCGCTTCTAGTTAATTTTAGTTTATATAAGAATGGTTACTATCTGATATTAATATTTTAATTATTTTTATATTTGTGTGTGAGAAGACTCTAGGAGCCTTACTATACCTTGAGTGGAATCTGACTAAGGGGTGATCATTTTAGCGATGGCTTCTGGTTTTTGACTGAAATTTCACTGTAGTTAGCTTTTTTTTACTGTAGCTGATTTAGCTTTTTAGGCATAATTAAATTTAAAAAATGTAAAAATAGAAAAAAAAATATGTTAATCTATTACGGACAATGCAAAGGAACACGGGAAAAAAAAAGAAAAATGCAAAAAAGCTCAAAAAAATCTAAAAGAAAATTAGAAAAAAGATAAATTACTGAATAGTGAAAAAAAGCTAAAACTAGAAGCTGAAGTTGAAAAAAAAACTGAAACGAGCAGGATCTAAAAAATGAAGGCATGTGTTGCATGCATGCCGTCGTACAAACCAAAGAAGATAGTAAATGTGCTCTGACTATAATGTGCTCTGCGTGCAACCAAATGGGAAAAGTCATGGATAAAGAAAGAGAGGAGACTTGCTGATTTGAGCCGTGTTGACTTTTGTTGCGTGAGGAAAGGCTATGGTTCAGTGGACCTGCGTGGCCAAGTGCAACACTGAATCGTTTGTGTGATTTCCTTTTCCAATGCGTGGAGTCCGAACCATTGGTCGTATCTTCGGCTTTCTATTTGTTGAGTCCGAACAGAGTCCAGTTGGCCGTCGGCCGTGCTCCGCGTGTGCGTGTTTGATGGGTGGAACCGAGTAGGGTTCGGCGTCGAGTCCTGTTCGGCCCTAACGACCTATTTATTTGCTGTACTAGTAAAGTATCCATACATTGTAACGGAAAATTAAATAAAAGTGATGCATACTATTAAATATGATCTCAAATTGAATAATAAATATCAACTTTTTCTTACGTCATCATGTATCAAACAAAACATACATGTTCATACTACCTCCTTTTTGTCCTTTCTGTGATCGGTTTGGATGATACGATATCTTCACTAAAATCCTTTGTGATCTATGGAGAAATCGATGTGAAGCCCAAAGAAAATATCACTGCCATCAATTTGGTCAATCAATATTTGAGCTATACTTTTAGTTCAACAAAATGCTTTGTTCATCAAACACTGAAAGGATCTTTCAGTTTCATTACAACTGAAATGATCACTACATTTCAGGTATGCATTTACATTACACAACATTTGGAAATATCATTTCATTTACATCCATTCATCACACATTTCATCAATGTCTGTCCAAGGTTTCAACAGGTTTTTTAGATTAACCTTGCACTAAAGGTTGTATTTTGATGCCTCATGTTAGATGCTTGAAGGCAAATTTTGAGGTGACAGCAAAAGCTTAAGACACCACACAAACAGCACCTGTGCTTTCAACACAAACCTAACAGGGGACATAACTTTTGCGCAGAATAGGCAATGAACCAAAACAACCCATAAGCCATGCAGATCTAACATAAATGTTAGGACTAAAAACAAAACAAGGGACATATTGCTATAGAAAGAAACCATACATTGGACGAACGATGAATTCCATTGGAAATACTATAATCAACTAAGCATGGTGCTACACACACTACAGGACCAAACTTTCTGAACATATGTACAAGCACCTGCCAAAGAATGCAGGATCATAACTGCGCAGTATGCTCAACACAAAAATGTTGCATGTAATCTGAACAAAAAAGCAAAGACTGAAACTATATTGGATTTTAAAATCATTAGCTTGTCCTTGGAGTCGCAGAAATGAAAGATGAAGCTCAACACTGTATCGTCCTCTGCGCGGCCAAAGATCTGTTAGTTTTTTGGGGGAAACATAAGTCATCTTGAGTTTTTAATAAGATAAATGGTCCATATTCTCCACCTTGGTGTAAGAATAGCTATTCCTTCAAAAGTGACAACTGCTTCTTCAGAAGAACCAACATCAGCAAATTTCAATATTGTCTCCCACAGAATCTGTGAGAGAGAGCGAGAGAGAGAGAGAGAGGAGAGAAGATTTCAGTAGTCAATACTTACAATCTCAATGTCCTTCAAATTGCATGGAGCATTGAGTTAAAGTCACCTGGGCTGGAGGGCGATTCTCATCTCCAACAAATTGAGTATTTGAAGTAGGTGCATGAAAACTTAAATCCACGAGCGAATCTTTCTACAATCATGGAAAGTTAAAATTTGAACACAAAACTTCAAGCTGTGCATGAGGAACAGGTGCTAACACCATATGGATCAGCGTAGTCTTGGATGATAATGTAAAAAACGTGAGTATATGTGCTACAAACCTCATTAGCCCCAGTAGTATCATCAACATGAAACTCTAAGAGAACATCTGTTTTGCCTTGCATCTGGGTTTGTGCGACGTCTGGTAGAGAAACTTCAAATGCTTGCTATGAACCAACCATAAAAGTAAGCATGTTTCCTACAATGGAAAGTGTGACCCAAAAATATAAATCAGAACAAAAAAATGTTTACAGAAAAAAAGGTCCATGCAGCTTACCATCTATATCTATCCCTCCCCAATTGCTGCCACTAACAAAAAGCTGCTTTTCATCTGTGAGATGCCCATATTCTTTTGCATGAAGTTGGTCAGGCTGATTACATCCAATAAAAGAAAGTTCAGAATGAAATATTTGTCAGATTGGGCGGCAGGCTCAACAATCTCTGATATCACCTGCCAAAATGAAAATCCAGATCAATAAGAAGCACAAGATCTAAGTTCACAAAAGCTATGAGTGAATTTCGCGGAAGAGGAGGAGGCGGCGGCGGCGACGCGGGGTGGGGGGAGGAGGCAGCGGCGCGCGGTGACGCGGGGTGGGGGGAGGAGGCGGCGGCGCGCGGTGACGTGGGGTGGGGGGAGGAGGTGGCGGCAGAGCAGAGGGGGGAGGAGGCAGCGCGCAGGGTGGGAGGGAGGGGAGGAGGAGGCGGCGGCGTCGTGGGGTGGGAAGGAGGGGAGGAGGCGGTGGCGCAGGGTGGGGAGGAGGAGGCGACGCGCGGGGTGGGAGGGGGGAGGAGGCGGCGGCGTGGGGTGGGAGGGAGGGGAGGAGACAGTTCTTTTCTTTAATATTATAGTTACATGTCCGTGTGTTGCAACGGATAAAAAATAATACTATTCTAACATATCGAGACACCATGACCAACCTAAATATCATACCATACAAGTCTATCAAGGAAAAGATAATTCTTCCATAAATTATTCTCATGCCTGCGCGCTGTCATCCTTGCTGGGTGAGCTGAGGGTCTTGACAAAGATGGGCCGAATCATCTAAAGAGAGAAGAGGAGAGTATGAAATTGAGCACTACAACGGAAACTTCCTACATGACCTGCACATCTCCACCAGATATCTAAAACACCATCACATATCCCTGTTGGCTCTGAAAACAACCAACGCAATTCAAATCAAATCAGATCAGGAGGGATCCAAGCAGGAACTAATTCTAGCTGATCATGAATAAGCCCTGACAGAAGGGCCACTTATGGAAAGCAACGAGATAACTAAGTAGAAATAAAACATTGGGACTTTTTATTGTTAATGGAGAAATGGTCCGGAAATGGAAACTAAAGTGGCAAACAAAAGTAATAACAAATTGTGACCGGCATACCTTTGGACATTATAGCCAATGATCAAGGAAAAGATAATTCTTCCATAAATTATTCTCATGCCTGCACGCTGTCATCCTTGCTGGGTGAGCTGAGGGTCTTGACAAAGATGGGCCGAATCATCTAAAGAGAGAAGAGGAGAGTATGAAATTGAGCACTACAACGGAAACTTCCTACATGACCTGCACATCTCCACCAGATATCTAAAACACCATCACATATCCCTGTTGGCTCTGAAAACAACCAACGCAATTCAAATCAAATCAGATCAGGAGGGATCCAAGCAGGAACTAATTCTAGCTGATCATGAATAAGCCCTGACAGAAGGGCCACTTATGGAAAGCAACGAGATAACTAAGTAGAAATAAAACATTGGGACTTTTTATTGTTAATGGAGAAATGGTCCGGAAATGGAAACTAAAGTGGCAAACAAAAGTAATAACAAATTGTGACCGGCATACCTTTGGACATTATAGCCAATGAACTTCCATTAGCTGCTCCAATTATTGCTGTTATGTAGAAGTTTTTCTCCCACTGCTCCATTATCCAGTCCTATGTATAATGGAAATAGTTAGGAATCCTCACTAAACAATTTATCCAGGACATTAATGATTATGCTTCATCAGATTGTACTGTACCTTGTGTAGAAAAACTGGTGAGAGCTCATAAAATTGAGGACAAAAACCTGTTCCCGCATCCATAATGAGAGCCCAAAGATTTGTTGAAGAAGACACACAACTAATGTAAAGGCTATCCTCATTGCCCTTTTCTATATGCTACTGAAGCCTTGAATCAGCCACATTGTAATGATACCTAACAAAGAAGCAACATAGCTTGACATTAATATTTAGCAACAATGCATCAGAATCTGTGAAAGGTTTAGTCATTGCTAAACTAATTTCATTTGTACTCTAGTAGCCTCAACATTGACAAGGAATAAAGAATCTTGGGAGCATGTCTAAAGAGTAAATTAGATAAAACAAATCAAATTTACATGGCTGTAGAGATTATTACCATCCGGAACACATCGACTGAAATTCCCATCCCAAAGACTCATCACCCCAACTCGCTCAAAATTGAAATTTCCTTTAGTGTACTATTAGGAGAATATAAGATAATATCACGTGTATTTCTTATGACTCAAGACTCTTGAAAAATAGCACATATGTTAAAAAAAATCCTAACAGAAAGAATGGAGCAGGTTGAACATTTAGGAAATTTACCACCTGACTAGGGGTAGACTCTTAACCTCCCAAAATCCTCCTCAATTTTAAAGACATTAGGGCACACGTTGGCACAATTTTTGCATCCTGAATATATCCACATCAACAAGATAAAATAAATCAAGTCCCTTATGAAGAACCAAAGAGAAACTTCTGTTCATATGAAAATTTATCAATACCTATGCAGGTAAACTCATCAACGAATACGTGATCCTTGGGTGCATTGTCATCAAAGAAAGGGTTGATTGCGATTCTTTGTGTACCCATGGATATCATCATACACCGCACGCTGCACCGGATCGCTCGCGCCTACTCTTCCATGCCTCATGTTAGCTTGTGAATAAAGCATTTCAATGCAAAAGCAACCACTTCGAATAATTGTGTATTTGCATCCATAAGTGATCGAAGGCTTTAGTGAAGGCTCTTACCGTGTAAACCTCGTTGATGAACATGCGAAGTTCGTCACGTCGGGTCGCCCCACTAAGGTCCGGTGGCACGCTTTCATGCAAGCGTAGTATGTTGTCTTGATCTCCTCGGGGTCGATCGGCATCCGTGGTGCAAGAATCATGTATTCCATTAGCAGCGAGCCCACATATCAGAAATTTTATCTGATCCCAGAGTCTACCAAAAAGTACCATCTTCCCCCTCCCCCCCAATCTTAGTATGTCAACAAAAGGAAGAACTTGTTTCTACCAAGAGGCAAATTAATCTAGTGATTTCCTATAATGATGTAAGCTCAAAGAGGCAGTTCTTTCCTCTTAGATCAGTCATTCAATCTTTCATTCTACATAAACTAAAATTCTCGCAAAATTGCAAAGGAATGTTCCAGAACACTTACGACGCCAAGAACGGAGTAGAAATCGTCGGCGACGTCCTCCTCCGACCTGCCGTATTCAGCTTCCGCCGTCGAGGCAGAGATCCTCACACCCCTCCTTCCCCGCGTACTCCGGTTCCGTCGCGCGAGGAGGGGTAGCGGCTGCAATGGCGCTGGTGTGAGGGGCGGATGTGAGGGGAGGAGGGAGGATCAGCGGACGACGGCTGACATCCCTCCCACAAAGTAGACGCATTGACATCCCTCCCATCACCGGAGAGTGGCGGCGCGGAGAACGGGGGTAGCGGACTCGGCGGCGGCGCGGAGGAGCGGTGGAGGAGGCAAGGGCAGACCAGAGGAGCGGGGGGAGGAGGAGGAGGCGACGCGGGGTGAGGAGGAGGAGGCGGTGGCGGCGGCGCGGGGTGGGGGGAGTAGGAGGCGACGGCGTCACGGGGTGGGAGGGAGGGGAGGAGGCGGCGGCGCGGGGTGGGGAGGAGGAGGCTGCGGCGGCGACGCGGGGTGGGCGGAGGAGGAGGCTGCGGTGCGGGGTGGGGAGGAGGAGGAGGCGGCGGAGCGGAGAAGTGGGGGGAGGAGGACGAACCACCCGCGTCGCCGCCGCCTCGCATCACCTATGGGGGAGCCGCGAGAAATGGGCCTCGAGCTGGGCGCGGAAGCTGGGGGTCGGACACCTCCTCGTGGCCCTCGGCAGCAAGCCACTCAAACACCTCGCCGCAGATGCCGCGCGCTCTGCCCACTCCCCCTCCCCCACCTCCGCTCCCGCTGGACGCGATGGGCGTGGGGCCGGCGGCGTCGCTTGGCGGGGACGAGCTCGGCGCGGGGGGTTGGGGGCGGCGGCGGCGAGGCGGGGATGGGAGGGAGGCGAGGCGGTGTGGGGTGTGGTGGGGAGGCAGCGGCGGTGGTGCGGGGTGGGATGGGCAGGGAGAGGGGGCGAGGCGGTGCGGGGTGTGGTGGGGAGGCGGTTGCGGCGGTGTAGGGGAGGGAGCGAGAAGAGATTTGGGCAAGCGCTTGGATGTGGTGGGGCGGTTTGTGCGAGGGGGGCAGCGGTTGCACGAAGATGGAGGGCGCCTGTGGCCTGTGGGTTTCTGAGAGAGAGGAAGAGGGATGTTAGATAAATGGTCAAGATTTCAGTATTCAGATCAGACGGTTGAGAATGAAGGAAGGAGGGAGGTCGTACCAACCACTAACTCCTTCTTTTATAATAGTAAAGATACCCTGACTATCTGGATAGACCATATTATGAGATAATAGATTGATTTTGCTGTTGTTCTTAAGGCTAGCTGAAACATCTATGGGAAATTAAGAGTATTTGCTAATCAAAATCGTTTAACCTTTCAGTTAGAAATTGGAAGTATAATATGGCTTCTTGCTTGTGGTCGTGAAGTTCAGCGTGTGTGTTTTTGCGAATTAAAGAGTATTTATTCTTGCATTGGCAAGAGGATCACTATGATTTAAGATACTGCATATGAGTATCTTGATCCTACGACGAAAAATTCAGACGATTCCGTATCATCTGCTACTTCTTCTCAATTAATTGCTACCCTGCTTCTTAGTGAGTTGCTACTCGATTTTATAATGAGTTGCCACTGCATTCTCAGTAAGTTGCTACTTTATTTTTACAGTAAATTGATACTTGATTTTTATAGTTAATCACTACTTGCTTTTCAGTGAGTTGCTACTCGATCTTACAGTAAGTTGCTATCTCCTTCTTAGTGAGTTATTAATTGATTTCTCAGTGAATTGCTGCTTGATTTTTCTTTTTGTTGCTTGAATCACTGCTTGATTTTTCTCATTGTTGCTCCCTTGTTTTCTTGAACTTATAGTTGCTACTCAATTTTCCCTAGAGAGCTGCTACTTTTCTTCTTTTTATTGGTCGAGTCATAGGGAAAGGGGAGGGAGCGTTGGAGCAAGTAGGGAGTCGTGGGGATGCTCACGGCTCGGTGTCGCGGGAGGGCACACTGAATTAGAAAAGGAAAGGACGGTGGGACAAAACGGCCACGTGCGATAGAAAAGGAAAGGGGCTAGCAGCATTGCCACGCTAACGCACGATCAGCTGTGTGTTAGCGGCGTTCAACTACAAATACAGCACAACACACACACGTGCACAGTAAATATTTCGATTCACCTCCACGGAGCGAATCCAATCCTTGCAAGAAAGATTGCAACAAGCAACTTAAAATTGGTTCTTGAACGCAAAGAGGGGAGGAAAAGTGAAAGCACTGAAAGTGAAGTGTACAAAAGAAAGAATGGGTGCCTCTCTGTTCCAATAGTGTGCCGATCGTTTTTCTTTTCTTTTTTTTGCTTCTTAAGTATTGTTGGTGTTCCTAATGCCATGCCACGGTGAAAGATGACAGTATAGTTAGGAAATAATTCAATAATTATCTGTCATCGTCTCCCATAATTGCAAATTTTGCCTTTATAAGCTGAGGTCACTTTCATTTAATAAAGACTCAGCTGTCTAGATTCATCCAAACTTAGCAACACAAAAAAAAAAGATGGATAAGGCAACGCTGAGCAACCAACCTGAGTGCTCTAGTGCTGTGCCGGCAACATGGATGTCGAAACACTACAATATAGCTCTCTTTTACTCGTGGTTTGGGCATGATGTGATCTCTAATACACCGATTTGATTATTACTCTTTTGTAATTATATATTTTTAAAATATTAAAATATAATGATATATAAGCACTTTTAATAAAAAAACCTATCAGTATAATTTTTATTTAGCAAATATAAATACTTTTATGTATATTTATGGTCAAAATAGTTGGCTGCACGGATAAGAAAAAAAATAATGGAGGGATTAACAGGTACTACTAATAAGATCTTCCTGAACATAGCTTCAGCTGAACCGATTATCAACACCATCCACTAGCTTTGAGA
The DNA here is from genome assembly GCA_036346265.1 of Melocanna baccifera. NCBI lineage: Eukaryota > Viridiplantae > Streptophyta > Magnoliopsida > Poales > Poaceae > Melocanna > Melocanna baccifera. The sequence goes on along the minus strand of CM070689.1, from coordinate 11,423,347 downwards.
TCTGTGCTGGATTTCTGTAATGCCTCCATTTCCGGGAGCACCAGCAACCCGCAACCGTACAGGAGTGAACAGTTGCAGAATACCGCACAACAATGATAAACAAAACAGCACGAGCTTACACACATGGCAAAAGCAAATTATATTTACAACATAAAGCACCTCGACAAAGTTTTGGTGCGACGGGCGACAGGCCCAAAATATAGATACATCACAAAAGTCCTAAAGACGAGCCTGAACGAGGTTAAGGCCTAACACCACTGATCCTCAACACAAACTTGGTCTGCACGGGCCTTCTCGACGACCTGCTCAAAGCCTTCCTGAACATTTTCTGGTATTAATTTGCAAGCAGTGAGTACAATCGTACCCAACAAGTCACAGGGGTAAAGCTAAGAATTCTCGATACTTAGCCTCCATCACACCCGTTGGGATGTGGACCTTGTGGAAGGCTTCTTCAAACTCTGCCCATGAGATTTCTTGATCTCCTTTCATGTTATGATAATTAATCCACCATGATACTGCTTGCCCCTGTAATTGATGTGATGCATACAAGACTTTATCTTTGTCATCACACTGCACTGTTTTTAATTTTCTGTCAATATCTTTGATCCAGTCGTCCGCTGCCATTGGATCTGGAGATGTGGAGAAGGTGGGTGGCCTTGTCTTATGGAAATCCGCCCACTTTGATGTGATTGGACCTCCTTCTCGGTGACCGGCAGCTGTTGGAACACTGCCCACCATTGTGGTTCGTGTAGCAATCTGTTCCAATAATCTAGAGTGTTGTTCCATGAGTCTCACCTGATTTTGCTCCGCTTGATAACGGTTCTGTTCCATCATTGCTAGAATGTTGGCCAGCATGGTTGTGTTATCTGCAAGACCGATTCCCTCTGCCTGCTGATTTCCTTGACTTGACCTAGGATCTGACATTTGGAATCTGCCAACCAGAATCTTGGAGTTAGCTTTGCAGCGAGATTTTAATAAACATCAGACAGGTAAGTAAGAGCAGTGAATTTGGGATAAGTATAGAGCGAGTAAGGTAAGATCGAGGGCGAAAAGAGAAAGGAGAAATTTTGAAGGTGGCGAGATACAGATAACATAATCAAACAAATTATGAAATAATTAAACATAAACATTATTCATACACAATCTGCATACAAACCATCTTAGGGTTTTTAATACAACCTATTTTACACACATAAAATACTATTACATAGGACGCTACTACACTACCGAACACTAAACTACTACACTACTCAAAAGCCTTCCTCTTGCTGAAGCTGCTCCTGCTGCTCTCTTTACCTGCCATTCGTCGGTGGGTTGCTCGCTGTATACCGGACCCGCTCCTCTGGGTCCTCTTCTTCTTCATCACTTTGAGCTGGCGGGGTGTGGTGGGGGTGGTGCTCTGGACAAAGACGGTCTGAACCTACGCCTGTACTCCTGGGCGGTAGGCCTCCTACGCGGTTGAGGCTGGGAGGTGGTGGGAACATCGGGGGACTCCCCACAATCAGACATTTCTCCCGCCTCCACCATATGAAATCACTGGAGGTCTTGCTGCAGTCGGCGTACTTCACGCTGAGATGTGAGCAGTTGATAGTGCAGGTCTTGCAATTCATCCAGAGTCCTTGAATATAGTGCCTCTTGATAGACAATGTGCTGGGAGGCTACTCCCAAGCGTGGATCATCCTCTTCTGTCAGCTCAAGGGTAGCATATGCTGTCCCACAATCTGTTAGCTGTGGGATCAGATCATAGGGAGACCTGTCAAATTCAGCATCATAGTAATGTCGGAGATGTAGCACTGCCAACCTGGCCGCATCCTGGACTGCATCCTCTTCTTTGATTCTTTCCCCATAGAACCTTTGACGTCGGTCTGGGCGGATGGGTAATGGTTCCAACGTCACCCAGGCTTTCCACTCATATCGTTCATTGTCAACATATTGTCCCACTGAATGGAAGACAGCCTTATGCCTCCCAGTAGCTCCCAAAAATTTCTGCATGTCCCAAAGCTTCACTGGCCATCCTGGCATATCCTCTGGCTTGGAATGGATGAGGTGAACCATCTGCTTACAAACGAATTTTTGGAGATTAGATGAGGCTAGACATAAATAATTTGCAAAAGCAAAACATAAGCGGAACATAAACTAGGATAGGGAAGGTAGCACAGGAGAGAGGAGAAGAAGCAATATTAATTATATTTTATGTAAATTCTTTTTAAGTTTTGCAATTAGGTTTTTGCTATAAAACAGCACTCCTAATCAGTCTTAGGTCTTAGCCTACAGTCAAGCAAGCCTGCTCTAATACCACTTCTGTAACGCCCCCATTTTCGGGAGCGCCAACAACCCGTAACCGTATAGGAGTGAACAGTTGCGGAATACCGCACAACAATGATAAACAAAATAGCACGAGCTTACACACACGGCAAAAACATATTATATTTACAACATAAAGCACCTCGGCTAAGTTTTGGCGCGACAGGTGACAGGCCCAAAATATAGATACATCACAAAAGTCCCAAAGACGAGCCTGAACAAGGCTAAGACCTAACACCACTGATCCTCAGCACAAACTTGGTCTTCAGGGGCCTCCTCGACGACCTGTTCAACGCCTTGTTGAACCTTTTCTGGTGTTGATTTGCAAGCAGTGAGTACAACCGTACCCAACAAGTCATAGGGGTAAATTTTAATTTACTAAATGCAAGGATTTACAACGGAGGGAGGTATGATGGTTCTATTATTTTATGTGGATACAGTTTTATTTATAAACAAACTTTAAAACAATAAAACAATAAACTGCTTAAGGAATTGGGGTTCTCAAACATTCTTACAATTAATTGCATAGATTAAAACATCATAAAGCTACTTATGCTTTGCTACTGGCATCACCCATCAAACACAACTTCATTAATCGTAAGCACAGCGTATTCGAATACCATTTAATTTTCACTCTGCAGAGTTGCTCAGCTTTACCCACAAGATTTCTCAATTGCTAATGTCAAGCTATAAACACACTCCAGCTGGTGTGCGACTGAATCGAGAAAACATGATCTTTCGCTGCTCAATTTACTGAATAGACCCTACCTGATAGGTTATGGACTTCACCGAATTGGGTATCCATGGGCTAGAGCGGAACACAACTGCCCAAGTCCGTGAAGATCTATTGTTGTGCGTATGGCGTCGAAACATCCATACCACCTCCCACTACTCCATTAGGGGTTCAATTAAAGTGAGCAGTTACCGGACCCTGATTGACGAGTCAACACTTGTGGTTGAGCAGATACTGTGCTCTATGCTCAGGATAAGGGTCTAGTCCTAAATTTTCTCCTAAGATTGCCAGCCACGACTGGCATCCAACACATTTCTGTACCGACACCCGCCTGCTTCAATCTCCGCCCTAGGGTAGTGTCAGAACCGGATTTGGAAATCCGAATTCCTCTGTGATTTCTGCACTGTTCCCTGGATCAGTAGCTAGTGCTCACAGTTACATCACTGTATATCAAAAACATATTAAGCGGAAACGTAATTTATAGCGTAATAACTTACCTAGGCCAACTAGGCCGAGAACGCAAAGATGCAGCAGCGGAAAATCTTCACACAAGTGGGACCCTCAGGACTTGCCACAGGCAGCCAACTGGGGTTTCGCGACCTATGTTCATGGCCTTCTTGAATACCAGCTCTGTCGACCCTTTTTAAACATTGTAGGGCCTCTTCTTCTGTTCTTGACTAACTGGAGGGTAATAAGCAACAGTGAGTACAAATTGTACTCAACAAGCCACCACACAGAATGCAACGCTAATAACTATTACATGCAAGGCTGTGAAAGGAGGCTTGAGGTTATTTTATTTGCAAAAGCAGCATTTCCAATACAAATAGGTAAAATTACTGAGACTTAGCAATTTTAACCAAAATGCAGTTGTAAAGAGAGAGTGCAATATTTATAGTAGCGCAGGTTACATCCACCTTTTACAGTGTATGGTTACCTCCACCAAATGCTAATTTTGATTACTGGGCTACATCCACCCTAATTACTGCTGGAGTATATCTCTCCAGGAAAAATCCGACAAAGTAGAGTACGCCTCCCTACTTAGTTTTCATCTCGCCCGAGAAATGTTTTTGAAATAGAACTAACTCGAGGATGTTCCCATGTCCGCTCTTGACCGTGAGCTCGGCTATTCGAATAGTTTTAGACTCTGCAGAGTTGTACATCTTTACCCACAAGAGATAACCCAATTGTTATATTCCGCATGTTTCCTTAGACATGCAGATCAACCAGATTATCACATGACCTTTACAATGCCTTTCCCCCTAAGCTTCTCACCCCCATGGGGTTGAATCCATAGGTTATGCGGAATGCCACACATAGCGACTAGCGCAGCTGGAATGCTTCATCCACAACGCCACCCTATCCGCACATCACCTTTACACGGTGTCCCTTTAGGCAGAACCTTCTTTGGTCTCCTGCACCCCACTCTCCTTCCCTGTCTGACCTGTGAGATAACTTAGGGGGTCTGGTAAATTATTCAGCCATGCCTACACTTTACCAGCTTGTGGTTTGCACTGTTTTACATGGAGAGGTCAATACAGGATTAAGTCCTTAATTTGTCCAGACAGCGTCCACAGCCCAATGTTACATCCACCAACCACTCCTACCATCCGCCCAGACAGGTAAAGCAAGTTTTAGGGTTTCGAGAAGCACAAGATAATCTGTACCAAAACTATCAGTCATCTACATCCCATGATTGCCCAAAACCGATTTGCCGTTTAAAGAATAATGATGAGCCGGACAACTGAATGCCCTAACTCTGGACTCACTTGGCAATAAATATAACTTAGCTAATGTTAATAGTAATATTATCTAGGGCGACAAGGATTAATTGAATCCAACGGTAAAGGAAGTCATATTAATAATAGTGGTAGCATAAAAGGGTAATATCTACCTTATATTTGATATAATTTGCATAACAACGTAAGCATGCATTTTGATAATTTAAAAGAATATAACTTTTGGAAAATGTAGAATCAATATGATCAAAGTGATGACTTGCCTAGCTTATTTACCGCGGTCTGGATTTTAATTCAAAGCCCGCTTAACCGGTCAGTCGCAATCAATATTGAATCTTCACTGTAGCCCGAATCCGCTTGGTCTTGTCGTCTTTAGACGGCGGTTTCTAATTATGCGCAACAAATGAAAAACCCAAATAAATCCAATGGCGGCAAAAGTCTATTTGAAATTAATTTAATTGAATTTGTTTAATGTTACTTATAACTGAGAGTAGAGAGGGGGCGATCGGAATGGATTTAAGTAGAGGAAGGAATTGGTTGAATAGCTTTACCGAGAGGGAAAAATCTTATAAAAGAGAAAGAGGTTGAATAAAGGACCACCCGCAGGATTATTCTGCAGGATTCAAGATACGGGTTTGAGGGGAAGGCTACGGCTCTTTTCTTTAACTTCTTTTATATTATTTTATATTTATCAAGGAAGTTTCATGAGTTAAACAGGACTTATGAATTTTTAAAAGATTGCCTGAGAGGTGATTGGGCAAATACTTGATTTAGGTATTTTCTTCCCAATTTTAATTATAGATTGGAGGCTTGGTTATTCACCCTATTAGGGTTAGAAATAAGTTATTTAATTTACAAACTTATTAGAGAGGATTATTAGAGATGATTTACCGGAGGCATGAGTTATAATTTAATAAGAGTGCATATATTTAATTTCCCTCGATCAATGGAGGATATTTAGATTAATTAGGATGCATAGTTGTTTTAGCAATACTTATAGCCATGGGTGCTAATTACCCAAGGGTTATAATTTAATAAGATAAGATTGTACATAATCTTAAATATTGGAAGATAATTATATCAATTGGGATGCAAGTTATGTTTTAATATAACCAATCAAGGGGGCTATTTGCTTAAGAATTCATTTTATGCCTTATCCTCAAGACTTAGTCCTAGGATGCATTTTATAGTTATCCTAAGACAAAACATTTGAGGTAAAGAGCAATAATCCTTTATCTAGGTTCAACAGTCTCTTAGGCAAAAGAAAAAAAGATGATTGAATCTTTGCATCTTAAAGATGATATGGAAGATTGGGCTTACAATTGAGGATATTGAATATTTGATTTGCTTATTCTATTTTCAATAAAAAGAAGGGTCTATCGATTTGGAACAACTTGGCATTAGCATTTTATGTACCAAGAGTTAGTTAAGTAAATGAGCTTGCTTTGCATTAGCCTATTTAAGATGAAACAATAAATCAAGGTTCTGGTAGTTTGATCTGTACCAACATTATGGCTTTAAGAGTATGCCAACTACTGAACAATTGGAAATTGGCCAAGAGGTCTTTGATCTAAAAAGATAATCATACAAGGATGATTTGGTAATGGACGGGTAAGGGCACAAATAATTCATAGCCACAGTGTTTATACAAAAAGGAGTCTTTAGAACAACCATGATCCAATCATTGGCGGCATTGCATAATTCTTAGAGATGGACTTCGGAGGCTCACCATGCAAGGGACATTACAAGCATCCACTTTTTGCCAGATATTGATTCAATGGGGCCCACCTGTCATGCCATAAAAGAGGAGTGAGACAGAGGAGGGAGTGAGGTGCTCGGTCAGGGAGAACAGAGAGGAGGCGTTGGGGATCAGCGGCACCAGTGAAGGGCAGCGGGAGGATCATCGGCGTCGGCGGCCACAGGGGCTTCCCGAGTTGGCACATGCACAAGTGGTGGAGGCGCAGCGTGCGGTGGGGCCGAAGGAGCTGGCGGCGATGCTAGACGGCGACCTCCGTAGCGCTACGGGACAACACCGATCAAGGAAGGGAATTAGAGAAAATGGGCGAGCATGAACTGAGGCAGTACATAGGGGTCTCACCGGAGGTGGTTGCTTGGTCGGGTCAAACCCGAGGTGGGTTGACGATTATGTCCTCTGGCGGCGCAGGGAAGCTACCGTGGAGAGGCCGCACCGGTGGGGAGAAGCATCGGCCGGCGGTTGGGGAAGCTTCAGAGGGCCGAGGAGTTGCTCCTGCCACCAAAAATCGGAGAAGGGTTGGCCGTGGCGGCTGCGGAGGCGACATCCACCGCGCTTGCAGAAAATGGCCACTGCGGCGAGTCTTGCCAACCGGACTTCAATCACTCTTGGGGAGAGGTAGAGAAAGGCTAGTGGCTCATGGTGACGCAGAGGGCTTGGAAAATGCTCGCCGGAGGCGGCCGGACTGGGGCAAGGGCCGACTTGAGTAGGGAGGTGGTCCGGCCGAAACTGAGAGGGGTGAAGAGACGAGAGGCACTGAGAGGCTTGGTCGGAGTGGTGGATTTTTAGGCGAGCTTGAGGCCCTCCCACAACCGATGGAAGAAGAGTGGCTGCTGTCGCTCAATGAAGATGCCCTCAGTGAAGTAATGCTGGGTTGGTGCGGCATTGAAGGTCGCTCCCGGGGAGTATCTTTGTGCGAGGGCTCGTGGAGCAAATCTGGCGGCTTTGGCGCGCCGGCGCTGTAGGCGGCGGCAGCGCGGCGAGCGGCGCCTAGCTCGGCAGTGTGACACGCAGCAATCAAGCGAGGAGTAAAGGCGAAGCGCTAAGCTAGGGCTCGGATGCGACGTCGGTACTGGCCAGCACCGAGGGAAGGCGCAGGCGCAGGCGTGCACTGAGGGGTAGCGTGGCATTGAAGTCCCGGCAGGGTAGGGAAGGGGCGCTAGGCGGTGCGAGGCGCGACGGAGAGGCGGAGGCGAGCTGCGGGTAGCCGACTGAGCGGGCGTTAGGGAGGAATAGAGAGGGAGTGGGTTGGCGCGGAAGAGTGACGCTTGGTCTGGGAGCGCAGGGGGCAGCTAGGCGCCTGAAGGAGATGCCAGGCTAGGGAGGGGCCAGCATAGAGCCTGAGGGAAGAACAGGCGCAGAGAGAGGCGGAGGAGACGAGAAGGAGAGGGAAGGCCTGGCGGCGGCAGTGGGGAATGGAACCGGGTGGGGAGGCAGGAGAAAAGGGGAAGCCCCGGGCGGATGGGCCGAGCGGGCCAAAAGGAGGAAGGGGCCGGGCTCAAGGAAGATTTTTCCAATTTTTGAAGATTTAGCAATTTAATTTCCTTGCTAAAAAGATTAAGTGGCAAAGAATTAATTGACTTTTAGTTTGCAATGATTATTTAGCATATGGTAAAATCGAACTTTAGGGTTTAAAAGAGTTTTGAGAATTCCGATTTAAATGTTTTAAGATCTTGGTTCTCACTTTTTGAAGTTTTGTTTTCTTAATCAAATTTTTGCCGCCAAGAATTTCAATCCAAGAACTTCAATAAACAAAATTTTGAAATACACAGAGAATCGACAAAGATTTTTTATTATTATTATTAATTTTGCAAATACAGTAGTCCTATAAATTTGGGATGTTACAGGTAGGTTCGTGGACTCAGCCACGACGGGGCTTTCCACAATTTCCGCCCTACCCTAGACCATTTCAAAAGATTTTATCGCCAACTACTAGGCTACCCGATAGTTGTTATTTTATGTGAGAACATGTCATGGTTATTTATACTTTAATTGAAGAATACTAAATTTGTCAAGGTGAAAGTGTCCTCAAAGTAAAGCAGGGCATTTTACAATGGTTGGACATAACTAAAAATTAACATGTCATTCTAAACATTTATTTTTAATAAATACTTTGAACAATTAACCGTAATGCAAATACTGTATACAAGTAGTACGAATTTCATAGGTTCAACATGATAAAAAACATGCAACTTGCCTTGTGGGTCGACAACTTCGACAATTTCGTAGACTGCAGTGCTCTGATCTGGACCTTGGACTGTCGCTTCAGAATCCTCGTGAGCTAACGAAAACAACACAAAATAAGAAATTAATCCGTGCTCGTCTAAACAAGCTAGGACAAATAAAATAAAATATATTAAAAAGAAATAAAATGCAAGAAATATCCAAATAGAATGGATTGGGATTTTTGGGAGTGGATTTTGGGCTATTGGACTTCGGAAATGAACTCAGGATGTCGACACGAATCGAACAGATGTATTTTTGGAATTTTCTGGAGTTGGAAAAAGAAAAGGGGCCACTGCTACAGTGATGAACAGTGCGGCCTGGCTCGCTTCTTCGCGTGTGCGCACTTCAAACCGCTCGGTGGGCCGGCGGGCAGGGCCCACTCGCATGGGCGCTCGGCCGAAATGGCTTGGGAACGACGCGCTCGCGACCGACAACCATTAGATCACACACGTATAGCTCGGACGCGACCACATTGGCGCCACGAGGTCGTCTTCCACCTCCGATCAACCACGGTGGCGGGAAAGCAGGGCGTCGCTCCCCACCGCAATTTGGCTTCGGTGGCAGATCTCCAAGGCCAAGACTGGTACCAACGGGTTCAGGGGAGGGAGGTGACTCCATTTTTGGGTCTTGGGCGGCTCGAGCATCCACAATGGCGGTCGCCGGTCGAGGGGAAGGCGACGGGTGTTTTGGTGGTTAGCGGTTGCACAGTGAATGCTCAGGTACAAAGGGTTTCGGTTTCATCATCCTTGAGGGTTGAAGATCACTAGGAAAGCATGGGTTGAGCTCGGGGAAGCAAGAAGGTGATTCCAGGGGGTGTGCACGGCAAGGGGAGCTGGTCTACGGCTCCTGCAAGGGTTGGCAGGAAGGTGATGGCTCAAGTATGGAATGAGCACACGCAGACGGTGAGGTGAGCCCGGGCGCACGACGGGGAGGAGCTCCGCCCATTCTAGCACGAAGGGCGAGGCGGGGTGGCTGGGGCGGTTGAGGAGCAGTCATTGGAAGGTGGGACCAGTGGCAGGTAGAGCTGGTTCGGGTAGGAACGCAAGAAGAATCGCAGCGCCGCAATTTGGGGGTAACGGGTGCGGACGTGTGCGGGAGGCGGCGACGCGCGCGATCTCGCCAGCGCGTGAGAGAAGGAAAGGGGCGCACGCACGGATCTCAAAACATGCCAAGGAAGGTTTAGGGAGAGGCTTAGCAAGAAATCAAGGATCAACGAAAAAGAAAATCAAATTCATTTTGAATTTTAGAGGTTGTTTCAATTTCCTTTTCATTTTCGGAATTAGTCTGCAGCACAGTACAAAACAGTACACATGGGCCCACGTTCTGTTCTTATCCCCTCCCCCCTGATTTCTCTCCCGTTCTTGTCTCTCGCCTAGCCCGTTCAGGCTTTTAGACCAATTTGGCTCAAAATATCATATGGACTGTATTATTTTGGATTTATAGAGTTTTGGACCAGTGCCTCTCTAAAAAAAGAGCTACGGTCATCATCGCTCACCACCGTTTGCTTGGGTTCATGATTTAGCAACCCTCATGACACTATGTCCCTGTCTCTGGAGTTTTTTGGCATATATGGCATTGTTTTAACCCGTATTTACAAAAATGGTAGTACGTGATCGTGAATAGCAGAAATGTCATTTTTGCTGCTCAGCCACCGAGCGGCAACACCGTGTATGCGACACGTGGCCAGCGGAGCCCGGCCACTGGGCGGCTCACTACCTACCGCCCTGCCACCAAACAACAGGTGCTTAATTACCTGCAAAATTAGTATTTTTTATTTACTATTTATTTATATTTTTAAATATAGCAAATAAGCTTAAAAATTATCAAATTTTATGTCTAACCTCTCGACACAATGTACTTTATTGTGTAATTGTTTGACAATTTTATCCATTATGGATGTTACTCATAAATTCGTACGATTATGTTATTTGTATGAGTTATTATGTATAGCAAACGAGCTCTAAAAATTATAAACTTTTATGTTCAACCTCCTGAAACAATTCGTACTTTATTTTTGCATGACCGATGCTGGTGCGCCTGAGTCTCGCCGGGTGGAGTGCCGTAACACATTTTTTTGAAGCAATTCCCCCGAGTGGTGCGGCATGCCTACCGCGCATCATGTCAGCCATAGCTTGGCCCCCTCCCACACGGAGATGGCCTGGCACGTGAGGACTCGGTCGTCACCTAGCCCCCCGTGCACAGCTACCACAGTGCCATGTGTCAAGTTGGCGTCGTGGCCCTCCACGCGCTGTGGCCGTTGTATGTGTTAAAATGCTCCTGATAGGGGTCTTTCACTAGACAGGCTCATTTGTTTATCTGAAAAACCTCGTACGGAATCCTCCCGATACCTCACTGACATGTGGCTCACCATTTAAAGGACCCACATGTTAGCCAAATACATGACATTTTCTGAATATCTCCACCCATAATACGGTGGTTCAACTTCAAATATACACCTCCTCTTCCTCCGCTTTGTTCCCTTGTACACCACTCCTAAATTTCTCCGACTCCTCTCCCACCCATCACTGCCTCTCCCAGTGCCCCCATTCACTTCGGTTCCCTGGTCGAAACCCTAGGGCTTGAGGGGGACACAGTTTGGATCGCAATATAGTCTAATAGACATGCTACGCCGCACCACCCGGGGGGATTGTTTTAAAAAAAATGTGTTGCAGCGCTCCAATAGTCTAATAGACATGTTACGCCGCACCACCCGGGGGGATTGTTTTAAAAAAATGTGTTGCAGCGCTCCACCCGTGTGGGACCCAGGCGTGCCAACATCACTCAAGCAAAATTCAAAGCACATAAAACTCCCAAAACATTTCACAATTAGGTCGACTATGTCAGGAGAATGCACATAAAATTTCATAATTTTTGGAGCCCATTTGCTATATGTAATAAATCCTACAAACAACATAATCGTATGAATTTTTCAGCAATATTCAAACCGGATAAAATTATAGAAAATTTAGTCGAGCAAAATTTATAATGTATAAAATTCATAAAAAATATAGATAATTAGGATGACTGTGTCAGGAGACTGCACATAAAATTTTCTAATTTTTAGAGCTCGTTTGCTATACATAACAACTCCTACAAATATTATAATCGTACGAACTATTGAGCAACATGCATAGTGGATAAAATTTTCAAAAACTTACACCATGAAGTACTTTATGTCGCAAGGTTGAACATAGAATTTAGTAATTTTTTGAGCTCATCCCTATATTTAAAAATTTAAACAAATAGTAAATAAAAAAACTAATTCAGCAGGTAATTAAGCTGGCTTAATTGCCTGCCGTTTGGTGGCAGGGCAGTAGGTGGGGAGCCGCCTGATGACCAGGTCCCACTGGCTACGTGTCGCATGCACAACGCTATCGCCCGGTGGTCGGACGGTAAAAATAATATTTCTGCTATTTCCAGTCGTGTACTGTTATTTTTGTAAATAGGGGGATGAAATAGTGCCATATGTGCAAAAAAAATTCTCACCTCCGTCGTGCTGCTACCCTCCACCTCTGTCGTTCACCGTCGCCTCCGGTGAGTCCCAAAACCTCGCTCACTCCTTCCTCGCTTGTCCCACATGACTTGTGCCACCCTGAACCTTGATCTGCCCGCTTGTTCTTGAATTGATTCGGCTTTGGTTGATGACTCACAATTTCTCATGGATTTACTTCACCAATTCTCGATTGGTTGGTGGGAAAGAGATGCTAAAGAAGAAGATGGCCACTCTCTACGCATCAGTCGTTTCTAGCTTGGAATCACAGCAACAACAGGTTCTTGGTTTCTTGCCTTCTATTTATTCTTTCCCTAAATTTTCCTAGGAATAACCCTTCCTGCTAACTCCACTACTCGATCGAGATTAGATGTCTCGATCTGGATCGCATGGATGAATTTAGTTAATGCAATTGGGAGGCCGAAGAAGATGTGTGATAGAGGTTGATTCATATGTTCAACCCAAATCAAAGGCCGTGCCTTTTTTGGGGGGTTTGGATTGAATTTAGGCTTCTCCGTGTTGGATCAGACTTAGATTGGATTAAAAGAAAACAATTTTAGGCTTGGACTAGGCTAGTTCTGGGCTTTAGCCCATTAGCACCCTGGTTCCCCCACCGGTCAAGGCAACCATGTAGTGTTCGGTGAGCGGAAAGAAGCTGGCATGGATGTCAGCGATGGATAAGAAAGCGACTCGGTGGTTAGCAACGGAGAAGAATAAGGCGTAGAAGTTGGCGATGAAGAAGAAGGTGGTCGTTCCTGAGCCTGTTATTTCTGAATCCACCACTACTGAACCTGTTGTCGGTGGATCCGTTATCCCCGAGCACACCGTCGCACGATTCAGGCACCTTGCCTGTTAGATCCATTGTCCCCGAGGTCGTCCTATCGGGTCTGATATCCCTGAGGTCAACGCCGCTAGATCTGTCATCCTTGAGGCTGTGCACCTCCTCCGCCGTGTACCACTCCGTCGTGCACTTGCTGCTCATTGTCTTCGCTAGTGTACACCGCTAAGCTTCATCTTAGCTGGTGTACATTACCGCCCTATATGTGTCCTTTCATATGTCGTCGGTGTATACCGCTCTATCGTTGTCCTTGCAAGTGTACACCAATAGTTGTTGTCCTCACCGGTATACACCATCGGTGTCCTCATTGAGAACTATACTTTTTTTATTATTATACAGTGTGTGATGTATTTTGCTATTGTACGTAGTACATTGGTAGTATTGCTAGAGTATGCACGTTTCAAACTATTTCACATATCTCGAAATTCAAACAGGTGGTGTAGATAATAGATGCAGCTAAACTTATGTTTAGATTTGCATTTCTGAGGAAGCTACGCGTACAGAAGTACTCCATCTATTTAAATTTATAAAACATATTTTTTAAATAGTTTTGTCCACAAATATAGGACGTATTTCATATTCAATATAAAATTAGTGTGAGGTTTTCTCTATGCCCTAATAAATATCCAACTTTACTTTATATTCTTTACATGTATGTATTAAATATAATGTTTAGAGATAATAAGTACGGGTAGTCTAGTTATTTTCAATATCTCACTAATCTATATGTAAAAAAAATATGTCTTATAAACTTAGTCAATGGAAGTACTCTACATTTGGACTTTTGGAGTAGTGGACTCGTTCTATGTCGAAGATTTCAATTTGTCCTCACGATTTGGAAGGAAAAAAACAACTACAGTGCGACTTGGAGATAAACCCAAAAAAGGAATGCTTCTTATTCTGTCATTCGTCCTCTCGGTGGGGAAGGAAAAAAAACAAAAGAAAAGCGAGAAAGGCCAATGAGGCGGTGCCGTGGTCCCATGAGCCCATCCGGACCGTCCAGTTAATTCCAGTTTGCACCGACGGATGGCCGGCGTTCCACCACGTCACCGGTAAGCGGCGACCAGACATCGCCGTGGGCCCGGCCCGCGAGAACGCGCAGCTACCATATGCCCGCGTCAGCCTTGTATGGCACTGGGCCCTCGTCACGCCAGGCCCACCTGACATTGACGCGGTTGGAGACGGGCTTGACGTAGATACGTGGCCTTATCTCGCCAAGCTGTTTAGGAGGACCACCAAATAAAGTTTTACACGCACACGCAATGACCGTTATTTGTATATGACATCAGGCCCCACAGTGCCACCAGGTCCAGCACGCCACCACCTGACCAGTGGCCGCACAGCCGTTTAGGCCGCAGTGGGTGACTGACGCCGGGGCCCTACAGGTCAGTCACATTAGCCGCACGGCACGCCGGCGAGGACAGCGCAGGACACTGGAAACCAGACCCCAACACAACCTACCCACTGATCTACGGGCCCTATGGTACCGTAGGATTCACATGTCAGTGATAAAGGATGGCCTCCCAGCGCGGTCCCCACCCCACCCGCCTTCCCTTGGGTACGTTCCCCTCGCCTCCGAGGCTCCGAGGAGCAGCAAATGAGGAGCAGGCGAAGCGAGGCGAGGATGTCGTGACGAAGGAAACGAAGCGCGCGAGCAGCCGAGGGAAGCACCAGCTTACAAATACCCAGCTTCAATGCCAACCCCTCCCGCCTCAGATCCCGAACCCTAACCCTAGGCGCCGCCTCCGCCTCCGCCTCCATTTGCTTCGCCCACCGTCGCCAGCGGCCGGCGGGCGATGCGATCGGGGGCCGCCGCGGGAGCAGCCGCCGACGTTCTAGCGCCGTGCTTCTATTGCGGGAGGAGGGAGCCGTAGCCGTAGAGCCGTGCCGCAGGTGCAGATCGGGGAGGCGAGCGAGATGCCGGGGGACGTCGCGACCTCGCCGGCGCCGGCGCCGCCGTCCGTGTCCTCTTCGCAGCACCACCACGCCGCAGCCTCCGCCCGCGGGCTCCTCTGCCACGCCGTCGCCGGTGCCTCCGCTGGTAACATGGCCCGAGAGCTCTATCCATTTCGGCCTAGTGGTTTGTTAATTCGGTTTTGGGTAAGTGTGAAGTAAGCGCTGGATTTGGGGGACTTGTGCGCAGGTGTGGTAGCGGCGACCTTCGTGTGCCCGCTCGATGTGATCAAGACGAGGTTCCAGGTGCACGGCTGGCCCAAGCTCGCCACGGGCACAATTGGAGGTTAGCCTTTCTTTAGAGGAAGTCGTGAGAATTTTGCTTCAATTTGTTGCTCTTGTGTTAGAACACTACATGAATCTGTTAGGGACGGCAAGTTCTATGTTGGGCTTGATGAGCTATGCTGAGGATGCAGGAGAAATGGTACACGATAACACGAATGCATACACCGGTGAGAATTGGGAGTGTCTGCATTGAGGGGGTGTCGTGTAGTAAACCAGTGTGAATCCTGTGCTTTGTTTTAGTATGTGTCATCTCTTGGACCATCCAAGATTCAGCTAATTGAGAGAGAATCCGTGTCGGTATTGGAATATCTACTTTTATATGTCATAACAGTTCGAATCGCTTGTTTGGACGGTTCTGTCATCCTCAGCCTTCTTATTGGTTCATGTCTTGTGCAGTACGCACTGCATAAGTGGAATATATTAGTGTTTCCAAGCATATGGGAGGCATCATGTGTGTTGAGCTGGGATTTATCGGGAACCTATGAAACCGTGCATGTCGAGTGGGAAAAAAGCATGCAGAAACATACTATCAGTAGCTGTGCGAATTCGTCCGTGCACATGGGAAGTGTGAACACATGAACACTTGAATAATGTCATTAGGGCCTCCTGTACATGTTGGCACTATCTGCCTGTAGGTTGTTGTAGATGCTGAATATGTATTGGTTGTTTTATGGGAATTAATTATGGGTAAAACATAGCATAGCTAATATTTCCAAGCCTGCTGTTTCTGAGATTATAAGTTGAGATGTGCGAAGCTTACATTGCCTAGAACTACGACTACAAGCATCTCGTGCCCATGAGTACTCCTGAGGAATGCCAGCAGCTCATCCCATGCACGTGGAAAACAGCCTGGGAGCGCATGGGTGATATGCTTTGTTGATGCTTATTACTATTGAATTTCCATCTCTGCATATAGAAGTTTGATGCTTAGTACATTATCTGCATAACATCTGTGTACTGGACTAAAATTGCTTTTCTATTCTTGCTTACATTTGAAAATGGCTTAGAAAGCTATGGTTTATTACATCAGTTCTCTGTTCTATCATTACTAGGCAGTGTTATTATTGCGAGCTTACAACAGATTGCTCAGCGGGAAGGTTTTCGGGGAATGTATCGCGGTCTCTCCCCGACTGTTCTGGCACTTTTGCCTAACTGGGCGGTGAGTATTTACCCCTATAGTTATAGCTCCACTTGTACTACAAGGATTGAAAATTTTCTTCTAAACAACTTATAAGGATGTTAACAATAATTATTGTATGTTTTTCTGCGTGCACGTGTATTGTACTACAAATCAAGCAAATGCCTATATTCTGCTGTGGACCTAACAATTTCCTTATGAATGTGCAGGTCTACTTTACTGTGTATGAACAACTTAAAAGCTTGCTTTCTTCCAATGGTTAGTGCTTTACCTTGTCTATGACTTGCCTATTAGCATATCACTTATCAGTTCTTAAGTGGTACCATACATTGATATTGTAGATGGAAGCCATCAACTCTCTCTAGGGGCAAACGTTGTTGCCGCATCATGTGCTGGAGCTGCAACTACTATCGCCACAAATCCACTTTGGGTTGTCAAGACAAGATTTCAGGTATGCTATGCTTCATACCTTGCCTTGAGCAGTAGTAGACCTGAGACAACATAATTGCAAGTAGAACATGTCTGCTACCAAAATACTTCGATTGGCGGCAAAACAACAATAGCCTTCTTCCTTGGCAAAGGCACCAATGGCGCATCCAAGGATAGCGTGGCCTGCAGAGGAGGTGGAAGTGGCATCGGTCGCAGCATGCTGCTTGTTCTGGAAGTGGCATCGGTGGTCGAGGATTCCTGCCGCCACACACTGCTTGTTCTGGACACTGTTGCCTAATGTATTCAACTCGGCTTCTTGTTGCTGCGCTGTTACTGCTGGCCATTGTGCACAACAAATGGGCTGCAGTCTGCTGCCGTACGGCTGTACATGCACATGACACTAGTTCCTTCATGAAGTTACTGAGGGGCTGTACACGGACTGAATGCCTCCAGTTTGAAATGGAACCATCATTAGCTAGTGTGCTTCTAAATATGGTGAATTATTTTGGGTCTATCTTTTACCTATTTTGTATTAAGCGATCCATACCTACTTACCATACCTAGAAGTAATGATTCCAATATGATATATAGAATTCCTGTCAGCAACAGCAATATGTTCTTTTTGTAGACCCAAGGAATAAGAGCTGGGGTGATCCCATACAAAGGTACACTTGCTGCATTGAGGAGAATAGTGCATGAGGAAGGCATCCGTGGACTATATAGGTAGCTTTCCATGGAAGTCTATTTGCATTTGACAAATTTTAATTATTCTTTTGATATGCTTGCTGACATTTTTCTTTCCAAAAGTGGACTCGTCCCTGCCTTGGCTGGTATCAGTCATGTTGCCATTCAATTCCCAGCATACGAGAAGATGAAAGCTTATCTGGCTGAGCGAGGTGCTACTGTCAAAACACTTTGTCTTTCACATAATGCATGTAAATGCACATGGTCGCTACTTTTGTAGAGGCTAGATTGAGTGGCTTGTTTGGCACCTATGACAGTATCATGCTTTAACAGATAATACTACTGTTGAAGCACTAAGTTTTGGTGATGTTGCTGTTGCTTCGTCTCTTGCAAAAGTAGCTGCGTCAACCTTGACATATCCACATGAGGTACAAAGTCGATTATCTGCAATTACGATCTACTCCAATCTTGGTTTCAGTGTACTGACCCCATACAGAATAATGTTGTAATTACTTCCTGGCTTGGTTATATATCTGAGACTTTTATCACTACTGGTGATCATTACAGGTTGTTCGATCAAGGCTACAAGAGCAGGGAGCACACTCCGAGGCAAGGTACAAAGGTGTAATAGACTGCATCAGAAAGGTTTATCATAGAGAGGGTGTGACTGGCTTCTACCGTGGATGCGCTACAAATCTGTTGCGGACAACTCCTGCTGCGGTGATAACATTCACCAGCTTTGAGATGATTCATAGGTTCCTTCTCGATGTATTCCCTCCTGAACCAGAAGAGCACCCCCAACTGCTGAAGCATTGACTGTACAATTCCTGTGTCCTATCCGTGTTGTCATTGTTGAGTAGAAATCCAGTAACCATCCAGCGATGCCATTTACCTTGTCAGAGGGCTCTCATAAAAGAGAGATTTTTTTGGTAATCCAACTGGTAGCTGCCATTCAAAATCCAACAATAGTGTAGGACAGGAATTAGCATGTGTATGCCATAGTTTTGATAGTGTTCATCGGGGAGGTATATGGGGTGTGGGGAAAAGGTGATATTGGTGGGTGTGTTGTCTGATGATGATGATGAAAAGAAAAGAAAAGAAAATAATGTTACGAGGGTACATTAATAATTAATCTTTCTTTTCTTTGCTGACCCTGAACTATATCTTGAGCCATGTAACATCCCAAAATTAGGATGTTTGAAAATGTAAAATTTTTAAAACTTTTTAAATGCATTTTGTTGACATTTGGATTTTCTGGAATTTATTTGGGCTTTTCCGAAATTTGTGCTATTCAAAATAAAACAAGGAGAAATACACAAGAAATATAAATGATAATATTAATGATAATAAAAAAGAAAAGATAAATAAAAGAATAGCCAAATTTAAATCTAAGGTAAATTGCATGATAAATTGAAAGCGACAAGAAGAATGAAATCCATATTTGATTTCAAACTCAAATTCAAAATTGAAAATTGAAAAATCAAAATTCAAATAAAAAGAAAATAAAATAAAAAATAGAAAATTCATCTTGGCTCGCCATTTCTTTCTCTCTTCTTCCCAACACACTTCTACTGGCCTAGTCGGCCTGATCTCCTTCTCCCTCTTTTTGTCCTCGCTCTACCTGCTCTGCCTTCGGTCGAGCCATCCTGGCTGCGTCTCGGCTCGGCTGCATGCCCATTGCACATGTTCCAGCGCACATGCCGAGCAGGCTGCTCGCACCCTCTTCGGCTTAGGGCATCTCCAATGGTCCTAACTAGTAACTAACTAGGAGACTTCCACATCATCAACCAAATAGCTAGCATACAAAGGACTGTCTATAAGGATAGCTATTTGATATTTACATGCACACACAGTCATTTATAGAGATTGTCTCGTTTTCTGTTATAGCCTAGTGCTTAAGGAAGAGCCGGCTCGATTTTTTTTGCATACTCTCTTTCCTTCACATAGGATTTATGCTGATGTGTACATGCAAATAACCAACTGATTCAGACCATTGGAGATACCCTTAGCAACCTGATGCTCAGCTTGGCCAACCCGCGAGCGCACCTACTCTGCGTTGCGCACGTCGTGCTGTGCTCGCACTAGCGCGCTCAACCCGCGCCCCCAGCCTCGCCACGTGCGCTTGCCTTCGCTGACCGCGCTAGACGCATCAATGTGAGCCGCACTACTATGCCCCGGCCATGCCCATATCACGCTGCATGCACTGCTACACCATCGCATCCCTTAACCGACCAGCGCGCCGACGTCAGCGTTGCGCGCGCTCTCATCGCGCCAACTCTGCTTCGCACGCGCCCAGCTAAGTGCTCGTGTCACATTGTTCGCTTATCTTGCCACCTCATTGCCCGTGTGCGCCTATGCTACGCCGCACTAAACCATGCCAGCGATGTCACCTCGCCGTCACCTTACCCGGCCATGCCCATATCACGCTGCATGCACTGCTACACCATCGCATCCCTTAACCGACCAGCGCGCCGACGTCAGCGTTGCGCGCGCTCTCATACCGTGCACTAGCGCCCGGTCATCGTGAACAGCAACCCGTCCCCCCCCCCCGACTATAAAAGTATTGCACTGTATTCACAAGTATTAGAGAGAACAATTGCTTTCTATTAATCTCACTGTTTATGTACATTGATGTTTACATATTTATAGATGATGAGACGGTGGCAGTTGCCGGTGTACGGACCGTCGCGTCCGTACGGAACGTCGCGTCCGTACGCCGGTGACCGTTGGTCATTTTTGTTGCAACACTCCCCCTTGACCAATGTGTCTTCATATGATCACCTTGATTCATCATCTTGGAAAAACTCCTCCAAAACCCTGTAGGAAAAGTATGAGGAGAATCTGTAGAGTAGATATGCCATGAAAAGCTCCTTTAAAACCCAGTGAAAAAATTTAAGGAGAAAAATGATATAGCATATATTTGATTATCTCTTTAAAAACCCCTGTGGGGAAAATAGAGATATAATATATGTATGATTACGTTGTCATATTGCCTCATTAAAAACCTTGATGAGAAACTGTAGAGGAAAACTCATAAAGGTAAAAGAGTACAATATTTATATTGGAACGGGTTAAGTCTTAGGAGATTTCTCCCTCTGACGCCTGCAAATCACGTAGTCTTCGCATACCAATTTCATGAACACATTTCTGGAATGTGGAAGTTGGTAATGACTTAGTGAATAAGTCCGCGAGATTATCACAAGACTTAGTTTGCAGAATAGTTATTTCCCCACTCTCTTGCAATTCGTGTGGGTAAAATAGTTTAGGTGCAATATGTTTTGTGATATTGCTCTTTATGTAACCCGTTTGCATTTGAACAACGCAAGCAGCATTATCTTCGTAGATAATGGTGGGTGATGCGATAGCACCTATACCACAAGATTGTTGTATGTAGTTAATCATTCTGCGAAGCCATACACATTCACGTGATGCTTCATATAATGCAATTATTTCAGAATGATTAGTGGATGTAGCCACTAGAGTCTGTTTTGAAGACTTCCAAGAGATGGCTGTTCCACCATGTAAAAATATAAAGCCTGTTTGAGATCTGGCATTATGGGGATCTGATAAATAGCCAGCATCTGTATATCCTATTAAATCCATACCTTTATTCTTCTGGAAGAATAGACTGAGATTTTTAGTACCTTGAAGATATCTAAAGATATTCTTCGCTCCTACCCAATGTCTTTTGGTTGGAGCAGCGTTATATCTAGCAAGTAGATTGACTGCAAATGCAATATCCGGCCGGGTGCAATTTGCAAGGTACATAAGCGCTCTGATGGCACTGAGATATGGAACCTCGGGTCCCAATAGCTCTTCATTGTCATCTCGGGGTCTGAATGGATCTTTGTCCCTGTCTAGAGATCGAACAACCATGGGGGTTTTCGATGGATATGCTTTGTCCATATTCAATTTCTCCAATATTTTATGAACATAGGCTGATTGATGCACTAGAATGCCTGTATGAAGGTGCTCAAGTTGTATACCTAAGCAAAATTTAGTTTTACCCAAATCCTTCATTTCAAATTCCGTCTTAAGATGATTACGTGCTTCATCTATATCTTGTGTATTACCAATGATATTGAGATCATCGACATACACAGATATAATGCAAAATCCTGTTGAGGATCTTTTGATGAACACGCATGGGCAATCATCATTGTTGGAGTATCCCTTTTTGGTTAGGAACTCGCTTAGTCGGTTGTACCATATTCTACCCGACTGTTTCAAGCCGTATAGAGACTTGTTCAATTTTACACAATATATATTGCGATTTGCGCTTGGATTTGGAATTGAAATTCCATCAGGAACTTTCATGTATATGTCCGAATCAAGTGACCCATAAAGATATGCAGTCACTACATCCATCAACTGCAAAGATAGATGATTTTGTACTGCCAATGATATTAAATATCGGAATGTTATTCCACTCATTACTGGAGAATAGGTTTCATTGAAATCAATGCCGGGTCTCTGTGTGAACCCTTGTGCTACAAGCCTTGCTTTGTATCTCACCACCTCATTGTTTTCATTCCGTTTGCTGATGAAAACCCATTTGAATCCGACAGGGAATACATTGGGAGGTGTTTGTATCATATTGGTGAATACATTTCTTTTCTTGAGCGAGGCTAACTCCTCTTGAATTGCACCCTTCCATTGAGTCCAGTCCGAGCGCTGTTTGCACTCTGCCATGGTCTTGGGATCTGGATCATTTTGAAGGTTGTTTGCAATTGTTGTGGAGAAATAAATGTCGACAATTGTAGTCTTACGATCATATGATTCTCCAGAATCAGTATAGTTAGTGGAAAATTCTTGGACCCCTGGTGACTCAATGTTATTTCCCAAAATATTTGAGTCGGGGTATTCCGATGTCCCAAGATCAGTATTTGAGTGCACTGTTGATCTGGGTTCAAGGATCCTTTGGTGTCTATCAACATGAGATTGATCTGCATTTACAGTATTTTGTTTCCTTTGTCGCTTGTTAGAAGCTGTATCCGCCACTTGTGCCGTACTTCTCCCCCTCTTATTTTGAATTGGGAGTTGAGTGGTATTTTGCGGTACCTCCACTCTTTGTAACATCCCAATTTTTGCTTTTATTTTGAAGAAATAATTTTAAATCAATTATTTCCAATTATCTGGAATTTTCAGAATTTAAAGTTTCTGTTGAAAAGAAAATTTAAGGTCAAAATAAGTTGGAAATATTTTTCATATGTTTAAAACATCATCAGTGAATTATGTGAATTTTTATGGAAATTTTGGAATTTATTTGGTATTTTTCTGAATATTTTAAGCCTTCTAATGTTTTCTGGAATTTTCAAAATCATTTTAAAATCCAAAACCCTCCCGGATTGCCACGTGGCGCCCATCTGGCCGTTCATCCGCGCCGCCCGAACCATCTCGGCCTCTCGCTCTCATCCGCCTTCACCCTCCATTGGCCGACACTTGGCATCCATCCGCTCAATCCGCCCGCACCCGCGCTAATCTCAGCCTCTCGCTCCCACTTACCACTTCAGTCGCTTTATTCTCTTCTCCTCCCGACGCGTGTCGTCATCTTGACCGTTTATGATTGCCGTATTAGATCGCAGCCGCCCGTTGCCACTTAGTACACCCCATCGGCTCAGATTTAAATCCGGTTGCCAGATTGAATCTCAACCGCATCCTTTCACTTACCCCTTCACTCATCATCCTACGGCCTTGATTACTTTCCTCTGCCGCGCGTCGTACATCCAAGCTGTCGCCGTCGCCTTCTCTCCTTCCCTCTCTCACTGACATGAGGGGCCCATCGGCCAGTCGTCTTCCCCGCCACCTTCTTCCTCCCCGCGTCTCGCGCGCCGCCGTGTCAAAAAAGCGAAGCTTTAAAGCTTGGTTTCTTAACCAATTATTTCCCCGCACTAATGCACATTCAAATAGCCGCCTTCCCGCAACCGTTTCTGGCATTATTTCATCTAATTATGCACTGTGCGCCGTCGCCTTCATTCTCCGGGCAGTTCCAAGTCCGACGAGCTTCGCGCTGCCGTTACCGGCCTCATCCCTCTATAAAACCTGCCGCCCGAGCTGTGTCTTAGTGCCCTTTCGCTTTCTCCACCTCCAATTGCCCACTGTCGAGTCGAGAGCCCTCCTGCGCTTGATTTCCTCCGTCGGCCACCTTCCACTCCGACGAGCAATCGCGCGCTTCAAGCCTTCCGAGATTCACCGGAGCATCCTCGGCGTTCTTGGTGCCCGAGCGATCTCAGGCGACCACTTTTCTGAGTTATTGCGACCCCGGAACCCCTCCGCCGCCGTGAAGCCTCTCCGACCGCCGCCCCTTTTTGCCGTCTCGTCGATCCGACCATCCTCGATAGCTGCGTAAGGTACCAAAGCATTCCCGTCTCTCCTCTTGCTTTTGCGCGCGGCGGCGCGCGCCGCCGCCACGAATGCCGGTGACCCTCGGGTCCCGCGCGCCTCCGTCGGCCGGCGTGCCACGTCAGCTGGCTGCGTCCGGGTGGCAACAGACGTGGATGCCACCGGGATGCCGTGTCAGCACAAAACCCGCCACGCCAAAGCCTCCACACACTCGCCGCCACGCCACGTCGTTGCCGTACACGTGGCGCACCGGTGGCGACCACGTGTATGCCACGCTCGCATCGCCGCCTCCCGGCCGTTAATCCCAAGAGGATTACCTACCCTTATGGGGTAGGCGGTGCCTCCCGCTCACTTGGCTAGCGCCGCTCTCTTTCCCCCCCACTCCTTCGGCGCGCGTTCGAGCCCCGCTCCGCGCGCTGAGGTTGAGTTTTCTCCGTTTTAATCCGCGCTGACAAGTAGGCCCCACCCGTCAGCGACCACCCCTCTGCGCTAGTCACTGACAAGTGGGTCCCGAGTCGATGGGTTCCACTGTCGAGACCGATTGTATTATGATTCACCGACCGATGGACCCCACATCGGTAATTTCCGAATTTCTAGATTTAATTAAATCTGAGAATTTCAAATAGCCATATCTTTTTCATTTTAACTCCAAATTGGTCCATTCAAATTTCTAAATTTATCAAAAATTTCAATCTTTCAATTGGTATGTTTACTTTCAATTTTTCAATTTTTATTTTATTTTATTTATTTGGTTTGCTCGATTTACGTGTAGAGACCGATTTGTCCGAGGCTTTGCAAGAGCAAGTTGTGGAAGATTTCAACCAGACACAGGAAGGCAAGTCTCCTTTAAACATTTTGCTCCCATGTTTTGCAAGTTTTCTTTGATCAACTTGCTCAAATGATTTGGAAAAATGTTTAGGTAGTTATTTTAAATTAATGCATGCTTATGTTATATCAAGTGATAAATTTGATTTAGAAAATTTAGTTAAAGACCCAATTTGTTATACCTTCCATTGAAATTTGTTTACCTTGTACCATTGTCAACTTAGGATATCCCTTTGACTCAATAATGAGTTAGCATTACATTGGTTGAATGTTTAAAATACTAGCAAATGCTTAGCGTAGCAAATCAATGTGTTAATACTCAAATGAGTGGCATGTTTATCAAATGTTTTGATGAATGATTTGTTTGAACATTGGTAATGGATGTTACCATTGTTAAATGCTTTGTTTGAAAAGTGGTAATGGGTGTTATCACTGTTAATTTAAAAGTAAAAATGAATTTCAAAGGGAAAAGTTGACAAGGGTGGAATGGAAGGTTTGGCTGGTGCAGTTAGCACGAGAATGTTTGGAATTGTGAATGAGCCACCCTGGTCGTTTAAGGACCGACGCTTGTGTTTGTCCAAACTGAGCAAAACAGTACAACCACAAGTCTATATGGGTACGACCTAGCTAACTAACCTATAAAAGTTTAGCTTAGATATCACCAGTGGTGTATTGGGTGCCGGGTATCTGGTTACTCATAGTGAGGAACAGGGTTTACTGTACTCACATGGCGCAAGAGGGGGCTCCAACTCGTGGATTCGAGTTGTGGTGAAACCTTAGCGGGTGGTATTCAAACTATGCTGGAGTAGGTGAAAAGCTTTGTGATAATTTATCTGAGTCTTATGCCAAAGGAAGCATGTTGACTGCAAAGATGATTTATCTCTTGTGGGTAAAGTTGTACACTCTCTGCAGAGTAAAACTATTCGAATAGCCGTGCCCACGGTCAAGGGCGAGCAAGGAATGCATTCACATGGTAGAAGTTTTGGTTTTGATTTCAAAAGAAAATGAATTGGAGAAAAACTCGGGAGTAGTATAACTCTCGTGATGTTCAGATCAGGGGGTGTAACCTGAGGTTTTGAAAATTTGGCTGTGATGGTCTGAGGTATTAGTGTTGGTAGTTTAACCTTCACTAAAGTACTTATCCAATTTCAATTATTAAAAACAAGTTGTTTACAAAATGGCTTTTAAAGTAATTATGTAGATTTGAAATAAAATGCTGATTTTTGCAAATAAACCATATAGCCTTCCTTTGTGAAACCTTACTCACCTGTTGCGGAGTAACCAATGCATTTTTCCCAAGACTTGCGGAGTACATTTTTGTACTCACCTGTTGCTCTATAAATATAAAAGCAGAGAATGAAGAAGATCAAGCTGGAGAGTATGACTTCTGCGCCGAATGTGGATGCGGTGGATTATTCTCGGATGCCTAGGATTCGTTTCCCCAGTCAATTGCCTGTGGCAGATTGATGGGTCGACTGTTTATCTTCATTTGCTTCCGTTGTGTTTATTTTTGCTTGAGGTTCTGTGAACCTTAGTAAGGCAATGGCCTTTGTAAAACTTCAGTTACTATCGTAATAAAGCGTTGTTGGCAATGTATCATCTTTTCTGTTTGAATTGTGTGTACTAGCATTGATCTCTGGGACTAGTACAGTAATACACAGGGGGTCTAGGAGTTTCTACTCCGGGTCTCACACTCTTTCAGGCACATTTCTGGCAGGATTATAGGATTTTGTGACACCCTTATAATCAGTAAATGCATCTGGCAGATTATTTGCAATATTTTGCAAATGTATGAGTTTCTGAACTAGAAGTTCAGTCTCTCTGGTACGTGGGTCTGAGGCAGGAATGCCTTGAACATTCCAATCAATTTCCTGGTATTTAGTTTGGTACTTGTTGTCTCCCCTAATGCTGGGAAATGTTCCTCATTGAATATGCAATCAGCGAACCGGGCCGTAAACAGGTCCACAGTTAGGGGCTCGAGGTATTTTATAATCGATGGTGATTTATACCCAACATAGATCCCAAGTTTCCTGTGTGGTCCCATTGAGGTACGCTACGGTGGTGAGATCGGTACGTATGTAGCGCAACCGAACTTTCGCAGATGGGAAATATCTGGTGGATCTCCACGTACTAATTGTAGCGGGGAAGTGCTATGATATGCAGTTGGACGCAATTGAATTAAGTCAGCAGCGTGTAAAACTGCATGACCCCAACATGATGTTGGTAAGTTGCAATTCTGTAACAATGGTCTTGCTATGAGCTTATTCTCTTGATGAGAGATTCTGCTAAACCATTTTGTGTATGAACATATGGAACAGAGTGTTGAACTTGTATCCCAAGAGCCATACAATAGTCATTGAATGCATGGGATGAAAATTCAGCAGCATTGTCCATTCGAATTGATTAAATTCGATATTCAGGATAATGTGCTCGTAATTGGATAATTTGACCAATTAACTTAGCAAATGCATGGTTTTGTGTAGATAAAAGACACACATGTGACCATCTAGTAGATGCGTCAATGAGAACCATGAAATACCTGAATGGTCCACACAATGGTTGTATAGGGCCACATATATCTCCTTGAATGCGTTTAAGGAATTTAAGTAGTTCAGCTCTGATTTTAAGATAAGATAGTCTTAAAATCAATTTCCGGTGGCACAGGAAGTGCACACAAAATCTGAGGATTCCGGAAATTTTGTTTTAAGGTATGTATGACCAATGGAATTGCCAATAATTTTCCTCATCATTCCAATGCCTGGATGGCCAAGACGATCATGCCATGTTTGGAATGTGTTAGTGTGTTGGAAAATTACTTTGTTCGCAATATGTTGAATCGGTTTGATTTATGTATAGTACAATCCGGAGGTAAAAGATGAAATTTTTTCTAGTACTTGTTTGCCATATCCATTATTTTTGGTGAGGATGAGATATTCCTCTTTGTTGTCATTTTGAGTTTCAACATGGAAACCATTCTGACGGATATCTCTATAACTGAGTAGGGTACGTGTTGAATCGGGATACAAGAGTGCATCCTCAATGTCTAACTGTGTACCCATAGGGAGAGTGATAGAGGCACGACCAGAGCCTACTATCATTGCATCACGTCCAGCGATGGTTAAAATATTTTCTTTCCTCCTTGTGAGAGTTAGAAAATATTTTGTGTCCCTAAGTATAGAGTTTGTGGTGCCACTATCCACAAGACATAATTCCTCCTCCATTTGATTGACTCCAAAAATCTATATACACAAAAGAAGAATTTAATGAAATTCTCATGGTGTTATATATAGAATTCATACAAACTTAGTTATAATATCGAATATGTTCGATATATAATTGTAGCATGCAAGCTTACAATAGATGACAACATTATTTATTTTACAACATTGTAGAACTTAATAACTATGGCAAGAGGAGTCTAATTGAGATCTCCAAACATGTCTTGAGAAGTAAATTCTTCAAGTGTTTCCTCGGTGCCCATGAGATCATCCTTCTTTGGAGAAGCACATGTGTCCTTGAGTTCTTCAACGAACTTTTGAGAGCATCCAGCTTCATTGTTGTTGCATGGGAGATTGAAGTGCGTTTCAAATCTCTTCTCTTGAGCATGCTTGCCATGAGCTGAAGACTGGAGGTAGAGGTTCACAAGATGCTTCGGGGTGCGGCATTTCTTGATAGGATGGTTGTAGCAACCACATTTTTGACAAACTTCAGTTTTGTCAATTTTCTTACCAAAATTATCTTTACCCTTCTTGAATCCACCGCGCTTTTGCTTCATGTTGCGTTTGTTTTTACCTTTAAAGTTCTTTGAGTGGTCTTTTGAACTACGGAACTTAATGTTATTCTGATTAGCATGAACTTCATGAAGTGGAGCAGCCTCAACGGGACGTTGCTGATGGTTCTTTAAAAGAAGTTCAGCATGCTTCTCGGCCTGAAGTATTGTATGCATAAGATCAGAATAAGATTGGTAATTGGCAGCACGCCATTGCTGCTGGAGGACCCTGTCAGATGGGAGCATGGTAGATAGAGTTTTCTCTATTTTGTCTGCATCTGTTGGTTCCTTTTCACAAAATCGCAACTTGGAGCAAATAGCATGAAGGGCATGGTTATAGTCTCCAACTGTTTTGAAGTCTTGGAGTCTAAGATGTGCCCATTCATGATTAGCCTTAGGTAAAATAACAGCTTTCAACTGTTCATATCTATTTTTGAGGGCTAACCATAAAGTGAGTGGATTTTCCTCATATAGGTATTCAGCCTTCAAATCTGGATGTATATGATTCCGTATGATACTCAAAACGGAATATTTTACAATATCCAGTGGGATTTGATCAGCTGGAGGATCGAATATCACCCTTTGCAACCCACGTGTGATGAGGTTGATTTTTAGGTCCATAGCCCATGTAGGGTAGTTGCTACCATCGAGAGCGAGAGGCTCAAATTCTTTGGTAGCCATTTAAGACCTACATGAAAAGTACGCCATAAGGTAATTAATTTACATAAGGTAAATTAATATGTATGGTAATGTTGTAAAATATGTGGAAAACAATATGAGTATTGTAATCCGAATGAATATATACCCTAATCAAATATAACATGTGGTTATATTTATAATACCGTGTAATTACAATATTGGTGGAAAACACCGATTAATTGTATGGCATAGCGTACAAAGAAATGTAGCAATGTGCCATAAATTTGTAATCATGGTATTTGTTGTAGGTATGTATTCATAATATGTTGAAAAAAATCTAAAGTATTAAGTACAATGGTACTTACTAAAAGACAATATTAATGTAAATGTGCTAAATAAAGCGAATATTGAAATATTGTCGTAAGGCATATGGTGGGTAATTTGCAATAAATTAATAGTCCTACAAATGCAAAAATGTGCATGCACATTTATGTAAATATTTATATAATTTTCAGTTCCTGTAGGGACTGAAATGCTTATTTATAACAGTACAGATTGACGAGTACGATTACAAATAAATAGAAGGACTAAACTGTAAATAGTACAATAGAACATCATTATTTTCATGAAGTGGAGGGGGGAAATTGCAATTTTTTGAAAACCTGGGCCAGGGCCCATTCGGCCTTTAGGCCCATGAGGGAGGTGGGGAGGTATTGGGCTAAAAGCCCATTGTGAGGGAGCCATATAAATATGTGGTGGGAGGGAATTTAGGGTTTCCCCCCACACCACAACCCTAGCCGCCGGCCGGCCGGGCCTCGCCGCCGCCGCCGCCGCCAGCCGGGCCTTGCCACCGCGGCGCCGCCTCCCCGCGCTGTCGCTCCTACCGCCGGGCACCGCCGAGCGCAGCCGCGCCGCTGCCGTGGCAGCCGCGCCGGCCTGCCGTGGTAGCCGCGCGCTGCCGTGGCGGCGCGCGCGGCCTGCCGTGGCAGCCGTGCCGCTGCCGTGGCAACCGCCGGCCTGCTCTGGCAGCGCGCGCGCCGGGGCGGGGGCGGGGGCTGCCGCGCCGTGCCGGGGCATGGGAGCGCCGGCCGCGCGCATGGGTGTCGCGCCGCGCTGGAGGCGGCCGGCCGGGCGAGGGCCGCGGGAGGAGGCGCGCGCCGCGGCGCGCGGGGCCGCTCGAGCCGGTGCCGCGCCAGCCAGAGGCGCGCGGCGGGCTGCTGGTTGGTCCGCGCTGCGCTGGGGCGCAAGGGACCGTACCGATGGGCTACGCCGCCCGGGGCGAGGAGCCGCGCCGCGCCGTAGCGCGCTGGTCGGGCGGGTGGCGCCGGAGGCCGCGCTGGCGCCGCGGCTCTTTGCCTCGCGCGCGCGGCCGGAAGCGCGCGACGCCGGCCGGTGCCGTCGCGCCATGGCAGCCGCCGGCTTGCCGTGGCGGCCGCGGTGGCTCGCCGGTCCGCCGCCGGCCGAGGAGCGCGCTTGACCGCGCCGGTCAGTGGCCGCCCTCCCCTCCTCATCATTTTTATGTGGAGGAGAAAGCATCCTCTGCGGAGGACGCCGGTGGAGGGGTGCGAATCCGGAGGCCGGGACGACGGTTAGCCGCCACTGAAGCGTGCGCCGGTCGCTGGTAGGGTCCGTAGCGTGGGGCTTTGGACGGTGGGAAGACGCCGTGCTCCTCCCATGGACGACGACGAGCCGGCGTGGAACTGTGGCCAGTTGAGATGAAGGTGGTGGCCATAGTTGTACAAGGAGCCAGAAGTTCTTGTAGTGACGCACACATGGTATCAATCGAAGTAAGAAACTCGAGTAATGCATTTCTGTGTTTGTCACAAAGTTGGATGTCTTCGTTCTCCATTACCTGCTCTGTTTGGAATGGTGAGCGTGCTGATAACGTATTGCACTGTATTCACAAGTATTGGAGAGAACAATTGCTTTCTATTAATCTCACTGTTTATGTACATGGATGTTTACATATTTATAGATGATGAGACGGTGGCAGTTGCCGGTGTACGGACCGTCGCGTTCGTACGGACGTACCGGCGTCCGTACGCCGGTGACCATTGGTCATTTTTGTTGCAACAAAAAGCTGACCATGCCTGCCCTTGCTTTCTCGCACCTCCCTCACCCTTGGTCACTTGGAGCCGAAGCCAAGCTCGTCAAACTTCGCCACCGCACTCTGCTGAGGCTGCCTCATTGTCCCGTTGCTCCAGTGAGTCTCCTCCCATTCCAGCTGTACCAATCCGGCCTTCTCATTCTTCTCTCCGTCCCATAGGCTACAAATGAGCTAAATTCATGCAATTAAGTGTTGAATCAAGAATCAAAGTAAAATGTTGATAGAAGGTAATTAGGACACCATTAGTATTTAAATTGAATAATCCACTTTAATTAATGAATTTCTTGAAAATAGTTAAATAAATTTAGGGGTTCATTATGATGTCATCAATATTGTTTAGAAACTCAAATATCAACTGAAGACCTGTTAAAACATAATTTGTATAAAAGATAATAAAATTAATTATCATGTCATTATCCCTAAATTTAAAATACAATTCTAATTAAAAATGATATTAATAAGCCTTATACCATAAATAGTCCCATAGCAATATAGTAAAATAGGTATCATGGCTAGTCCATATAATTACAATATAATTCAAAGTCATTTTGCATCCTAACTAAAGTTAGCTGACAATTAGTCATTAGTGGTATAACATATTAGGCACTTAAGTGTCTCTAGTTAATGATATTAAATAAATCGATTAAATAACTAATCTCACATTTTAGTCAATTATTTAATCAATCATTCGATTAATTGGCAATTGAACTACAAATAATAATATGTCCTAAATTTCTCGATAATGTGAAATCTAAAACTAAAATGGTTAATTAAATTTTTTTACCTATTGTGTGTGGACCCTCGTATTTGTTCGTAGGTCTCACCTAACTCATGAAGCTTTCTTAATAAATATAAAATAATAAAAAAAAATATTAAGTTAGGATCAAGTATAATATCCTCCAGTCAACTATGTCTAATCACCTTCGAATCTGGAGTGAAGTATTCCTGTGAATATTCATTTATCCGCTTCAATCCTTCCTTGATGTTCTTCTCAGTATATTTTATCTCTACCATTTTTCCATCGATCAAACTTCATTTGACCACATCTACATCCCGCACTCACTAAATCTTGTCTCATGTCACCAACCTAATCATAATAAAATTTAATTAAGTTAATACGAATTTATTTGAATTTTGGAGTTCTTTGGATTCAATGGATTTTCGTTGAACTAGAATTTAGAGTCTCAAAGGAGCAACAGATCGAGCGAGATCAAGATCCAGACAAAGACGAAGACCAAGAGTTTCAAGATCATTGACTGAGAAGGTTTTGAGTGAGATCAAAGCCACAGTAAATTGAATGAGGCAAGTCATCACTTTGATCATGTTGAACCTACTTTTTGAATGTAAATTATGTTGTTTTAAATTATTGAATTGCATGCTTCAATTTATTATTCGAACTATATTTATGTTAAGTTCATAGTTAAGTCCTTGGTAATAACTGTGCTATTATACCCCACAGCTTGGCTTTGGACGTGAATCCTTATCACCCTAGAACTAATGGAATACATACTAGTTATAAGTTTGTATCTAAGTGTCATACTTAGCCTTGTTTAAATACATGGGCCATTAACTTGTCATGATATTATTTCAAACATGAAAACTTAAATTTGGGCAGCAATTAGGTAGCAATGGCTAATATGTTAAACTAGAAACTGGTATTTTGAAATCCAAAACTCTAAACTTACTTTATATCTGGCGGATAGTAAGTGGGGCTGGTTGTAGGATTAAGGATAACTGACTAGAGGGGGGGTGAATAGGAGGTTATAAAAATTCTTGCCTAATTAAACAAGTTATCGCAATTTATCACAAGACAAGAGTGCTATATAAACCAAGCCTATTCAATTATAGTATTTCTAAGTAATCAATATAGCATAAGCTAATCAAGCACAATGGAATACGAACAATATATCAAATTACTTATCAAAGATATAAATACTAAAGCAAGGTAAAGAAATGATCACAATGAGACACGCGATATTTTTCCGTGGTATCGAAGGTTTGCCGATTTTCACTAGTCCACGTTGAGGAAATCCCAAACGCCCTTGGATCGGCTCCACGAATTAAGCCTCACTCCTCGATTACTAGTGGTAGCTTTTCCTCCACTCCGGAGATGGCGAGCTCCAATCCACTCAGAAATCGGCATGGGCTTCTTCACAATCTTCTTCGAAGAAGTCTCTGCGCAATCAACCTCCTACCGTCTAGGTGCCAGCAAGTACCAAGAGAATAGATCGATGAATTCGTTTGACGACGCTTAAGTGCAAATGGATCAACTAGAATTGAATGCACTTGACAAATCACTCCACAACTCAAAATGAATGCTCAAATGAGAAAAGAAAGTGAAGTGAATGCTCTAGGACTCAGAAATGATCAATGCAAGTTCAGCACCCTACCCTTGGGCAGGTGGAGGGGTATTTATACCCTCACGAACCAAAACTAGCTGTTGCAAAAAATTAATCCTGAAAATCAAAAAAATCGGAACTACCGCACTGCGGTAGTTCCGCAAGTCAGTAACGGCTATGTCAGACAGTCAGAACTAACCGTTTAAAATTCAGAGCGGTACTACCGCCGTTGTAAGTGTGGTACTACCGCACTGTGGTAGTTCTGCAAGTCAGCACGGTACTACCGCACTGCGGCTGTTCCGTCGTGCTAGTTCCGGTACTTCCGATTTCTGGCCAGTTAAGTTTTTCTCGAGATGCTCTCTGAAAAAAATATACCAGAAATTGGGTACTACCAATTTCTATTGAGTCTAAGTCCTCGGAAGAGCGCTCTCTGGAAAAAACGTATCGCACAAAAGCCGGTACTATCGTACTGCGGTAGTTCTGCTGTTTGCACGCCAGAATTACCGCACTACGGTAGTTCCGCAGTAACTGGTGGTACTACCGATTTTGCTGAGAGAGCACAGTGAGTTTTCAAACATATTTTCATGTGCATGCATAATCCTAAATTTATCCAATATGCACCAAAACATACTATCAAGCTACTTTCAACAATCCCTCTTAATAGTACGGCATCTAATCTATAATCCGGTCTTTCACCTTTTCTCCTAAGACCGGTAAAATAGAAAAGAGCTCCTATATTTTATGTACCTCAATTTTTATCCTGCTCGATGTCAATTTTCCATACAGCTTGTTCTTGTCCATTGCACATATGAGACTTTGTTTATACAATCTTAGCACACATATTAGTCATATATTCATAAATCGTCATTAATTACCAAAACCCTAAATTTAGGGGCATAGATGCTTTCACTGGTGCAAATGGAGCATGAGAGTGTGGCATGTGGTAGAACTGCACAGGTAAACCTAAAAACTGAATCTTGTGATGACATCCCAAACTAAAATAGTGTAACTACAAGTCTATAATGGTACGACCTGTCTAATTAATTTGTATCACTGAGCACGGTTGCACCATCGGGATGAACACAGGTCGAGACACTAGATAGAAGTCACTATGCAGCGCAAGGAGTCTCTGGAGAGGGTGGATAGAAGCCTCGTTGGGAAGATGCATTGTAAAGGCATTGAGGTAATCTTCTTGATCTGCATGTCTAAATAAATATATGGAATATAATAAGTTAGTTATTTCTTGTGGGTAAAGTGTTCGATCTCTGCATAATGAAAACTATTCAAATAGCCATACCCATGGTCATGGTCAAAGATAGAAACTTACTCAAGTTAGTGTCTATTCTACAAAAGAATTTATGTGGGTGGGATAAAAACACGAAGGGTGGATAGAACCCTAAGTATTGATTTCCCCTGGGTGGATAGAACCCAGAGATTATAATGATGGATAGAACCCAGAGATGATAATGATGGATAGAACCCAAGTATCAAAAATAGTATATGGTGGATAGAATCATACTCTGTAATAGGTGGATGGAACATGCACTACTATTATTATCGCATACTCTTACATTCTTTAAAATTTTGGCTTAGTTAAAATGCTAAGTCATGGTATCTCAAATGTGGCTTTCTACAAATAAAAGAACCTCAAGGCTCCCTTGTTAATCCCTACATATATTAAAATTGCATTATGTGTGGTGACTTGTTGAGTACCTTTACACTCACTGTTGCTCAATTACTATTATTTAGTTAGTGCAAGGTCCTGACAGGATGATGCCATTGGCTCTCTCCACGGCCACATTGGCCTTCGAGTTGGCAACCAATGCGAAACAAAAGTTGATCCCTAGGCCCATGCAAAATTTACAAAAGGAGGCTGCATCGAATTGAGTCTCGTTGTCGACGGTCATCTCTCTCCGCACCCCGAAGAAGCATATGATGTTCTTCCATACTTGGAGAAGTAGCCAACGGCTACTACTGCGAACTTGTATCCCCGGGTTTGCGGTCTAAAGGGATTGACCAGATCGACTCCCCATCGGGCAAGCAACCATGACAGTGGTATCGGCTGCAGATTATTTGTCGGAGAGTTTGTACCATGCCCCATCCATTGGCAGGTGGGGCATGTGCGAACAAGGATCTCCACGTTCGCTCATGTTGCATGTCCCACGAGTGGATCATGACCACGTGTATGGTAGGAACCGCTCCTAGCCAGGGGCGGCATACAAGGTGGGCACAAGCACCGAAAAGACAACACATGAGCAACGAGCCGAAAATCAAGACCAAGGGTACAATTCCTACGGTGACACGTCGGAGGCCAGCCATACTGCCAGCGTGTGCCCTCATAGAAGCCACTGTCGATAATAATCAAAATGAAGCAGGAAAATTTAACAAGTAACAAACCAGTGAGCCGAAGGGACAGAAGGGGCCAAGGCGCAAGCAACATGGTTTCAATCTGCTGGTCACAAAGCCCTTGACTATGAGAGACTACTATTGGAGGAGTGACCCCACCTTGACCTAATCGGCCCACCAGGGCAAAGGTCCATTATGTATGTAATAACGTGACTGGCCTAATATAGCTATGCTAAGGAAAGGACATATTCACTACTACAGAAACACTATTAGTAGTCGCAACCTTACAGACGGTTTTGTGAAACCGTCTATGTAGGATTAATATCACAGACGGTTCTTAGTAAGAACCGTCTATGATACTAGAAGTATGACAGACAGTTTTTAATAAAAATTGTATATGATGAGATGATTATCACAGATAGTTTTTATTAAAAACCATTTGTGATAATCTGGTATATATTGTTTGCGCCGCTCAGATCTACATCTGTCTTCAATTCGATCCAGATCTAGACGCCCTTCCTCCCCCAAGCTGTCACCGACTTCCCCGAGTCCAATGCTGTCCTCCTCCCCCCGAGCCTGACGTCCTCCTCCTCCCCCGAGGTTGACGCCCTCCTCTCCGACTCCAGAGCCTTCCTCCCCGACTCCAACGCCCTCCTCCCCCGCAAGATGAAGAAGATTTGTGATGATGTGATACCTCACAAACGCATGTTTTATGTAGAATAATTATTGTTTCGTATAGATTCATGTTTTTATGTAGATGCATGTTTAATGTTTCTGTTATTCATGTTGATGTTTCATTTTCATATTTATATATATATATATATATATATATATATATATATATATATATATATATATATATATATATATATATATATATATATATATATATATAGGAAAAATACTTTCTTCACCCGGGTGTAATTACACCCACCTCTAATATACCATCTAAATAAATTTGAAATACTCCTTTATCACTTTAGGTATACTTATATACTAAATATAAGATACTCCAATGTGAACCACATGAAAACATTGCAAGAGAATCCATAATTTTTAGCGTATTTTATAAATACCTTCATATACGACATAAAAAGGAGTATGTCTAAAAAATATACATACCACCTAGATGATCTTAAATACTCGTATACTACACGTACATACTCTCTGTTACGCGAGATACTCTCTACGTTGTGAGATACGATATAGAGTGTAATTACACCTAGGTGTAGAAAAGAGGTTTCCTATATATATATATATATATATGCGGGGAATGGAGGAAGGAGGATGAGCAGGCAATCCAGCCGGTAGGGTGGGTAAAATCCCATAGTTTGGGAAGCACTAAGTGTAGAATATTCCCTAGGATCATTCTAGACAAGTAGGGTCAAAAATTTTGTGAAATACTTCAAAGATATCATTATACATGATACCTTCTAAGTACAAATGCAATCACTATCTTTTTATTGGTATAGGTATCTATAACTCCGGAATCGAGATCTCGCGAAAGGAACAGATACATAATCAACGAACTTGTCAGGCCGCACAAGTAATAATTAGATGGGCGATTGCCTGTTTATGATGAAAGAAAAGACGTGTTACCTTTTACGTGCAAATGCAACCGCTATTTTTTGATTGGTATATGTATCTATCACTCCGGAATCGAGGTCTTGTGAAAGGAACATATCCATAATCAATGAACTTGTCAGGCCGTTCAAGCAATACTTGGATAGACGATTGCATGTTTATGATGGAAGAAAAGGTTTGTTACCTTCTAAGTGCAAATGCAAGTTATACCTTCTATGTGCAAGTGCAAGTGCAAATGTTACATTAATTGTAAATGCATGTTACCTTCTAAGTGCAAGTGCAAATGTTATCTTAATTGCAAATGCATGTTACCTTCTAAGTGTAAGTGCAAGTGCAAATGTTACCTTAATTGTACATGTGTATTTGCGAAATGGATGTGATATTTACTTAAATGAATTGAGATGTGAATTGGATGTATACATATACATGTTGATCTACTTGTTTCAGAGGGCATGACTAGCATTTCCTGAGGCTAATCAACAAAGACAAATAGATTTAGGAGAAAAAACAATAATATCACAGACGATTTTTAACAAAAACCGTCTGTGATAGTTGCTTATCACAGATGATTTTAGTTACAAACCGTCTATGATATTTGATTATCACATATGATTTTTAAGAAAAACCGTCTGTGATAAGCAACTATCACAGACGGCTCGAAAGCCGCCTGTGCTGACCTCGTTTCATTACTGACCTATCAATTCAGACGGCTCACATAACCGTCTGTGATGATGTTTTCCAACCGTCTATGATAACGTTTTGTGCAGTAGTGATTTACCCTCACTATTATGGACCCAAAGAGGGCATTTATGTAAACAACAACTCCCATGGCTATAAATATATCCCCTAGAGCACCATGAAGAAGGGAGAGATGGTATTTTTTTTTATAAAAAATGGTCTAAGTAATAAGCAAGTATGGTACATACACTCTACATTTCTCTTTACTGTGAGTTTTACACTCTACATTTCTCTTTACTGTGAGTTTTACACTCTACATTTCTCTTTACTGTGAGTTTTAGATTTCTGATAACATATTGCAGTCTTTTTGTAGCTCTATTATCTACTGTTTAGTGCATAACCACAACATGTTTATTTTACACGATATACACCATGAAATTTCAATGAGAAAAGACCCCAATTAATCATGTCATCTTTCCAGGGATTCGGGTGGAAGAAATCCGAGGACCGACCATCTAGCCGCTGTCACTCTAGTCTCCGGTCACGCAAGGGCAAATTGGGCAGCAAAGGTGATCATTTAGTCTAAGATGCTTATAATTTTGCACACAGCCATTTACCACAAACTGCATTTCAGCATGCAGTCCAAACAGGATGCACCCTCTACTTTGTCAGGAACCACCCGATATCATTCCAAGATCTACAGATATACTATGTAGAAATATAGAATGGAATTAGACTTTACATTATTTGAATTTTTTTGGTCATCTAGTTACGTCCTAAATGTTAGCAAAATATTGTGTTATAAAGCTAGGAATGTACTAGAACTAGTTACTTAGTAATTTGTTACGTAAAAAATAAAAAAGTTTAGAATTCATATTTTCACTAAAGTTTTTGCAGAATAAAATATTTGCAGTAAGATGGTCAGGATCTTACACGTGTCAAGCAACCAATGACCATGAGTGCCTTAATGATAACCTCTTCGCTGTTAGTAGAAGAGAGCGGAGAAAGAAAGTGTGAGAGCTACATTTAGACAGAAGAGTGAAGAAGTTTTATAAGTGTGAGAGCTACATTTAGACAGGATAGAACAAGAAAAAGGGTGGATGATGTACTACCAAGTTGTAAAAAAAATGTTATGTTTGGTGTAAAGTGTAAATTCTCTTTTGTAATTATAAGTTTCCGATTAGGCTATTTAAGTTCTATAAGTGTTTGGTGCATCCACTACTACAGAAAGTCTAATACTAGACGTCAAATCACAGATGGTTTTGTGAAACCGTCTGTGATGTACACTATCATAGACGGTTTTAATTTGGAGACCGTCTGTGATGTTTGTGGCGGAAAAAAGGAGTATCACAGACGGTTCTTACCGATGAACCGTATGTGATACAGGAATATCACAGACGGTTTTATATTAAAAACCGTCTGTGATATTCCATTATCACAGACGAGTTTTGTTAAAAACTGTCTGTGATAATCCGATCAGGTATTTATTGCGCGCGTCAGAACCGCATCTGTCTTCATTTCGATCCAGATCTAGCCGGCGCTGCAGCTGGAGGCGGCAAGGCTTTCAGGCCATCTAATTTGGTGGGAGGAGGCTTATTTGGTAGGAAAGCTTTGAAGATTCATCAAGTTCTTGGTTGCCTTAGATATGGTTAGTAATGAAATTTATTTTTGTGTTGCATCAAATTTTAGATCTAACTAATTTTCGGTAACTATTATATATATACTTTGAAGATCTAGCTAGCCTCAATGCATGTAGTTTTTAATACTAATTAAGTTGTTATATATGTGCATAATACAGGACCGAAGCTAGATGTATACTGCAAGCCGTGTGAGTGAAGAGTATATTAATGGCGTGTCTGCTTTTACAAGAGCTGCCGAGGAGGATATGTTGAATAAGGGGGTGGAATATATGTATTGTCCATGCACTGACTGTGAGAATTTAAATATGTTTAAGAATCGAGAGCAGATTGTAGCGCACTTGATTTGGAGGGGTTTCAAAAAAGGGTATACGTGTTGGACCAGTCATGGCGAAATCAAGAATATGCCGTCGGATGACATCGCCGGTGAAGTCAATGATATGTCACCAGATGACATCGTCGGTGAAGTCAATGATATGCCGCCGGATGATGTCAATTGTGGTTTGGATTCGGATAGACTACACGATGATAATCTGGATCAGATGCTTCGTGATGTAGAAAAGAACTATGATGACAGAGAGTATGTTAAATTTTGAGACTTGATGGAGGACTTAGAGAAACTTTTGTTCACGTGCTGCAGGTCAAAGTAAACGAAGTTGTCAGCTGTGCTTGAACTGTTGAAATTGAAGGCAATCAACGGTTGGTCCGACAAGATTTTCACGGCGCTGCTAGGTCTTTTAGCGGACATGCTTCTAGAGGGAAATGAGTTGCCTAAAACTACGTATAAAGCCAAAAAGGTTTTTTGTCCATTGGGAATGGAAGTAGAAATAATACATGCATGTCTGAACGACTATATCCTCTACCGTAAAGAGCATGCAAACATGCATATATGTCCGGTGTGCAACGTATCCCAATACAAATGTAACAATCAATCAGATGATGGCGAGGGAACAGATGTGAAGAAAGGACCTCCTGCAAAGGTGGCATGATATCTTCCTA
The DNA here is from genome assembly GCA_036346265.1 of Melocanna baccifera. Classification (NCBI taxonomy): domain Eukaryota; kingdom Viridiplantae; phylum Streptophyta; class Magnoliopsida; order Poales; family Poaceae; genus Melocanna; species Melocanna baccifera. The sequence continues at coordinate 11,382,513 of CM070689.1, read as the reverse complement.
TAATTCCCCGTTTGAAGTGGTTTTTTGTAAATTCAAATGAGGCAAAACTGCTGCGTTGGTACTCAGAGGAGCGCAAGAAGGATGGAATGCTGAGACACCTTCTGATTCCGCCCAATGGAGAAACATCGATAAGAGGTTTGCAGATTTCGGTACAGAACTGAGGAATATAAAGTTTGGATTGAGTACAGATGGAATGAATCCTTTCAATAGCATGAGCAGCTGACGTAGCACTTGACCCGTGACTCTCTGTATCTATAACCTTCCTCCTTGGTTGTGTATGAAGCGAATGTATATATCACAGACAGTTTTTAGTTAAAAACCGTTTGTGATAGTTGGTAAGTACAGACGGTTTGTAACTAAAAATCGTCTGTGATATTTATATATCACAGACGGTTTGTCGTTAAAAATCGTCTATGATTATCACTTTCACAGACGGTTTTTAGTTACAAACCGTCTGTGATATTTACACCACAGACGGTTCGAAAGCTGTCTATGATGACCTCGTATTATCACTGACCCATAAATTCAGACAGTTCAGAAATCTATTTGTGATGACGTTTTTGAACTGTCTGTGATGATGATTTCTGCAGTAGTGATCATTAAGTTGTGATTTGGAAGAACGTGATAAGTATGCATGTTGTCTAACAATTCCACATATTGTAGTGCCACGTAAGGAAAAAAATGGTATCTATACCTATACTAATTAGGCAATATGAGGAAGCTAATACATTAACTAGAAAGATCTGGCTATTTATTTGGTAGACCCGAATTATAATAAAGAAGAAATAGCAAATTGATTTTCATACGACTTCCAAAGTAACATCCATAAATAACTAAAATTTGGAATAAAAATTGAATGAAAATAAGCAAAGTGAAAGAAAGAGTCCAAGTCAAGCACAATCCAAATTAACTCAAATACGAATTCCAAATTAAATCCCTAAAATGAAATAAAATTTGGAATAACAAAAAATAAAATAGAAAATAGTTTTATATGAATTCAAGCCTAAAATTGAAAATAAAAATCCACCCCATGTATGATCTAAAAATATGAAAATTTAGAATAAAAATTAAAGGTGTTGAGAGTTTTGATTTTATGCGAACTAAAAATCTAAATTCTAAAAATATTAAAATTCATAATAAGATCTATACATATACTAATTATAAACTCTAAGGAAATTTTGACATTAATAAAAAGAAAAAGATCTAGATGTCAAGTACACCCAAATTAACAGAAATTCATAATAAAAAAAATAAGAGTAGCAACATTATTTCCAAACAAATGCCAAAGAAAGATCCATAAACAACTAAAATAAGAAATGAAAATTAACATTTGGATTTCTATACAAATTGCAACCTAATTAAAGCTAAAAAAGACTCTGCATCAAGCAAAAACCTAAAAATATTGAAATTCAAAATAAAAATAAAATGATATTAAGAGATATGATATGCATATGAATTCCTAAGTAAAATGACAAAACTATTAAATTTCCCTATAAGAACTAGATAATAATAAGATTTTTTCCCTATATAGAATCCCAATAGGCAAATTCAGAACGAAAATTAAAATAAGATTAAGAGTTTGATTTGTATGAATATATGTTACAAATAAAAATTTAGATTAAATGAAAATTTTATTTCAAGTACAAATAAAAATTTGGAACAACAAATAAGATATAATTGGTAAAGTTGAAATTAAAAGAAAGATTATATTTCAAGTACAATATGAAATTCATAATTAAAAGGAAATGTAAAATCCCAAAATACCTAATGTTAGGAATAAAAACTAAATTAAAATTTACAATTGTATTTCTAAATGAGACCCGAACATAAATTTCCAAAAACAAATAGGTCTCCATGTCAAGGCAATTTAATTTGTGTATGAATTCTAAACTACAATTCCAAAAATATTAAAAGTTTCAATAAAACTGAATGAAAATTATAAATTCAGTTTTACAGAAAGAAAAACATCTGTCTTTTGTTATTGGCTTGGTGCATATCAATTCGTCAATCAGAGAGCACTTTCTACCTTTGTAGAAGTTTGACATGCTCTCTCTCATTGATGATTAAAGTTAAAATTGAATTAGATTGTAATTTAATCTACTCTCAATAAATTTTATATTAGATACTATTTTCATAACATAAAATTAGTATTTAATTATTTTATCATTTGAGATGGAGTCTAAATACTTCATCTAAGAAGTTAGCTATTGTGAATACATAGGTTGCCGACTAGTTAAACTTTAATAACGAATTGTGTGCTAGTACCTCATTGTAGCGGCAATGTAGAGTAGGTCATATCCACCAAGAGCGAGGCTTCCCTGTTCTCATTTCCGTGTCTCTCTTCGTGTTCTCTCGATCTGGATCGCTCGTTGATCGCAACGAGCGGTCCAGATCGAGGGAACACGGATGGGGACACGGAAACAGGAACAGGAAAGTCATTTTCATCCACCAGTGCATATAATTGTAAAAATAGCATTCAATGTAGTGCTCACACTTACAAAATTCTTTACTTCATTTTTCTTCAAAAATAATCGAGCTTGAGGGGGATTTTTTCTCTACGGAAAGCAATGATAGTATTTTCCCACGGAGAGCAATGATAGTTAATTTATCTTATCCAATACAAGAGACATTTTAAAGTTGAGATTATTGGAAATGTAGGCAATATTTTAATTCCAAGTTTTACTAGAAGACAAATACAATATACTAGTGATGCAAAACTAACTACTAATAATAGGCTACTCAACATACTTGAGAATATACGTAAGAAAAATATAGTATCAAAGTTGTACGAGCACATGAACGACTTACTGTTGGGCTTGATGAAGAACAGAAAGCAGCGTAGGCGTGATGTAGATGTAGGCTCGATGCAGTGCAGGATGTAGATGAAGTAGAGTAGGAGCAGTCGCGCATATGTGCTGCCCAGAAACTTTATTGCCACCCCCGTGCAGGTCTTCACGGCAGCAACGGCTCGAAGATACCGCTCGTGCTCCTTCCAGGTGCACGCCGGGAAAAAAGGCCGGCGAAGTTCGGACGGCACAGTACCACAACACAATATCATCAGAGAGAAAGAAGACAGTAGGAGAAGAAAAATGAAAAGTTCAATCTGTCAAGCCTGGACGTCTCCAGGTCTTTTATAGACGTGCAAATTACTCTCTAGCAACTGCCCTCATTGAACTGAAATAATTCACCGGTAACTGCTCAATTATTCACTTGTAACTGATAAAATTCAAAACCAAATAATGGTAATTAAGCAGTCTTATGACCAGTTAAAAGAAGAGAGATAGTACAAGATTTAGCAAAAACAAAGTGGACATGGTCTGCCAAGTGGTACACTACGTCACGACGCGGTCGCGCGTCATAAGTCACAAGTCACGCGATTTTCACGCGGAAATACACGAATACGCGCACGCGTGTGTGTTTAGCCAAAACCATCTTCATGCCATCCACTTCTATAATTCAAAAAATGGCATGGACTCCACCTTATAAATTGGTCTTCCCCACTTCGCCTAAGCAATATGGTACTAAACCTTGCACGCGTTGGAATTAAGGAAAATGGGCCTCATTTATGGGCCCATTCTAACAGAGACTATTAATGGAAAATTAGTTTAGGGACAAGGAGAACTGAGGAAGAAATCTTATGTTCGTCATTCTAGTTGTGTGAGTTAACATTTAGTTTGGTGGTAATTACATGCAATCTCTTTTGTGCAGTGCATGAAATCGATAATGTGCAGGTAGAAATCTTATGTTCGTCATTCTACTGCACTGAGAAAATAAACGAGATAGGAAAAGCATTATTTTCATGTCATCTTTCGCATAGCAGTGTTGCATGCTCTCTGTTTTTTTTTTTTTTTTGGTCTTTTGAGCAGGAGTTTTGGTTGGAGACAACAAAACAAAAACCAACAATGAGACTATTATGGAGATATTGTAGCCTGCATGACGTTTGGTAATAGAGAGACTTGTAAAATCAGTAACATAGAGAGATGTTGGCCTGATGAGAAGTAAATATATTGAGTGCTGAGTTTTCTTAATAGTATGGGCTCAAGCAAAAAGGTTATGTATATTTTGATTACACATATTTATAGATCACAATTAGGGGCGTATCCAGCAATAGAGTGAGCCGAGGTGGCCGCCCGAGATACCCCACTGATAGAAACACTTATAGGAGCATAGCAGAGTTGAGAGTGGTGCCTAAAGGTGAGCACCTACTGCAGGCGTTGAAGTAATGGTGCATGGCTGGAGGTTGAAAAAAAAGTTAAGTGGGCTATGGAGCAACTCATGACCCAATCCATAGGAGGTTTGTTTATTTAGGATTGTATGTGTTGCCTGCGGCCAACAATAAAGTAGCAGCCAGACAGTAAGGTAAGAGGAGGTTACTCACCCTACCATCCAACACAGAGTAAACGCCTAACGGGAGACGGTATCTTTCTCGCACCACCCTTATGATGCATTGTTGATAATTGATGGTAAAGTAGTAAAGCTGTGTGGCTTATGCTATACATTGATATTATATGTTTATATCTCTTTTGAGTATTGCGGTGAGCATTTTTAGAGATGTTGGCAGTATTGTGTCAAGTAACTTTGACTGTCATAACATATGTTGTGCACCATTTGTTTAGTGGATACATAAGAGATCACACGTTGCTTTTTGGCTAATTGGACGCTGGCGATTTTGCTCTAGCTAAAATCTAGTTCTAGATACGCCACTAGGTCACATTGCTCCTTGATCTGGATTTTGTTCTCAAATTGTTTTTTAGCGAAATCACTGTTTTCTGGCTGCTCTAACATTTGTTTGCAATCTAAAAGGTTGGTCTATAGCTTGTAATGACTTTGTGTGTTTTTGTGCTCGCAAACGTTAGGGGTGTTAAGCATATAATATGCTTGTTAGGCCGTAGAAACGCACGGTCATAGGCTAATAAACTGACAAACATCGTATGGTACATCCTTACATCGTATGGTACGTACGTATGTGTTGAATTGCCTCGGTTTTGTCTTAGCTCTGAGATTTTCTCGCCACAACTTTTTTTTTTGTTTTATCTATACAAAAGTTCTCAAATCTTTCCAACTAACTTTTTTTCAAGGTATGGAACACTGGACGCTTTACTTACACCCTACTGGCACGCAGCATGTGAATTGAACGGCTAACACTAGACGACCTGAGAGTATAAAGCATGGCGGTTGCTATGTGAGGATAGTCTGTGTGCCTTCGTAGCTAGAGGAGAGAGAGTGTGTGTGTATTTGCTTTGGAAGTGGTGGGGTGGGAGCGGGGCGAGGGTGAAGCATGAATACGTACGGTGTACGTGTACCGACCTAGCCGTCGATGCAAGGACTCCTCTAGTAACATCGTCTTTCTTCAGACACCGCGATTCCATACATGCAAATGGGTATGTACATAACAAGACTCCAATTCTTTCACGGAAGTGTGAAGGAACACCTAAGCGTTTTTTGAGATCAGGAGCATTTAGATTAATTTTTAGGACGTTGGATCTTCATTCAATAGATTTCTCGTATCTCCTTCAAAAAATAAATATGGAGCGTTAGATCTCTATCCAACAGATCCTCCTATACCCCCAACAAAAAATATGAGTGTTCTGAATTTGAGGCGTTGGATAAAGATCCAACACCCAAAAAAATATGAGTGTTTCTAACCCAAAAACACTTGAGTGCTCTCTAGGCAACACCTTCTATCGCCTCGCTTCTCTTAAGTCTCATATTAATAGAGATATCTTGGTAATAAGTGAGTACCTTTTTGTTACAGAGCTGTCAAATTTTCAACACTAGATCTAAATCTGAAGGACCTTATCTCTCCTCCAAAACAATGCAAAATCCACTCTACCCCTTCCCCTCCCTTTCCCTCCTTAAAACCCTAGCCGCCTTCCACCTTAGTCGCCGCTGTGCCACACCTATCACCGCACCGTTGTCGTCCCCAATGCTGGTGATGCCCACAGGTGAGCCACCTCTGCCGCCTCTCTCCCTAGCTGCCGCCACTTCCCTCCCCTGCTCTGGCAATCTCCCATGCGCAAGGTACCCATCTTCCTCCACTTCGGCGAGCTCCCCCACACCAACCACCTTTCTCCACTCCAGTGAGCTCCCCTGCCACTACCCTCCTTCCTCGTATCTAGTGGCTACCGCCGCCTCCTAATCACTCGTACTTGTCACGTCCGCCGACTTCCACTACCCACCGCCCTCTTTTGGCCCACGGCCTGAGGCAACACCACTGCCGCCTTGTTGCCCCACCGCTGGCCTCTCTCTAACCCGGGGGGCTCCAGTAAACCCAACCCGAACTCTAACCCTAACTCACTTGAGCCGGATATGAAGATAGAGTATCTCAAGGTAAGATCCTACAGGAAAAAAAATTAGAGTGCTCGATCTGAAAAACACTTAAGTACTAATTAGAAGTCCCATCCTATTAATTTGGCACTATATATCCAGCTTACTGGAAACCACACAATCAACGATGTCACCACCGGTGAAGGTGACCGCAGCACATCTTTGCCCAATTCACCCCTTGCTCTGGATATGTATGCTTTTGTTAAGACCACTGTTGAGTTTGAGTTTAATTCAAGGGGAATAAACACCGCGTGATCCTCGATCGCTACCTAGCTGCTTTCCTTTCGCCCTCTCAGCTCAGTGTTTTCCCAAAAACATCTCTTGCTCGCCCGGCCGAGCCCTCTCGCCGCGCGCGCTTGCTGTCTGGCGCTCTCGATCGATGAGCTATATTATATAGTGGCAGGCTGGCATGCAGCAGGTCGAGCGGTACGCTGTGATACAAGGCAGTTTTTGTTTCCATGATCCGTTCGTGTTTTTCATCTCTGTTTTTTTCCCTTTCGCTTGCGACAATGGCGTGCAGGATTATCCGTAGGGTGCTGTACGCCGCAGGCTTGCGCAGGTGCCCGCACTGGTGAAGGCGATCTTTGTTGGAAATAATCCTGTTAAATTTGTTTCAGAGTCTATATCAAGTTAAGTTCGAGTCAGTTTAGAATTAAAAAATTTATGTTTCAGAGTCGATGTCTGCATCCGAGTCTAATTTGTAAAGCTGTGTATAAATAGTAGAGAAAACTAAAGAAAAGGTACGGCAATTTGAGCACCACCAAAATATTTATGTCATATTCTATCACTTAAGATTTTCGCATCGGCGTCGCCGTTCTCGAAGAGCAGAGAAAGTAGTCGTGAAGAAAAGAAGTAGTCATGAAGAAGAGGAGTCGTTCGGACCAGTCCGAACGACATCAATATCAGGGCGTCCGATCAACACCTAAAGGCTCCAACTATCAAAGAAGCTCAAAGCGCTACAATCGGAAGCTCACAAGTACTGTAACACTCGTAAGTACTGTAGTACCCTGAAATTACTATAGCACTCATAAGTTACTATATCACTCTAAAAATTACTATAGCACTCGAGAGTTACTGTAACACTTGTAAAGTACTGTAGCACTTGAGAGTTACTGTAGCACTTGTGGCTACTGTAGCAAACAAAGGTTATGACTACGACTCAAAGTCAGAGACAACATCAGCTGAGACGTGGTCGAAGTCGGAACATTCACCTCGTGGTCGTAACTGACATTTAGTATCAGAGCAAGAGCCAATCAACTCTTAGAAGAAGCAACACGTAGCAGGGAGCGGATCTTTGTCGACAATGAAGGAGGGACCAAATTCCCTTCCGTATCCATTCACCTCATAGAAAAAGGGTTTTCAAGTGAAGGGATAAGAAGGCAAGGTATATCGACTTTTAAAGGCCTTATATGGTCTGAAACAGGCGCCTAGAGCTTAGAAGAAGAAACTGAACAGTTCTTTGATTAATCTTGGTTTTGAAATATGCAAGTAAGATCCAGCCTTATATACAAGAAAAACTGATGAAGATATGCTGGTACTCGGCATATATGTTGATGAGCTTATTATCACAGGAACGTGTGATCAAAATATTGAAGACTTTAAGAAGGAGATGATGAAACAGTTTGAGATAAGCAACCTCAGGCTTTTAACTTACTATCTTGGTTTGGAGATGAAACAAAATAAGTATAATATGGCAATCAAGCAGTCAAATTATGCAAAGAAGATTCTCAAGAAGGCAGACATGACAGGTTGCTATTCTTGTTAATACCCTATGGAGCCAAAGCTGAAACTCGACAAAGCTGAGACGGGAGAGCCGATCGATTCTACTGAATTTTGAAGTATAATAGGTTGCCTATGGTATTTGATACATACGCGACCTGACCTTGCATACTCAGTTGGAGTACTTAGTAGATTTATGAAAAGACCAACCGTACAACACAAGCAAGCATTAAAATATGTGTTCAGATATCTAGTAGGAACAGTCGATCATGGTCTGATATATGTTAAGCATGGTAACACTCCAATACTTAAAGGATTTTGCGATAGTAATCTGGCCGGTGACCCAGTTGATCGTAAGAGTACGACTAGTATAGTGTTTTATCTGTAAAGAAACATGATTACATGATTCTCACGGAAGCAAAGAAGTATAACCTTATCATCATATGAAGCAGAGTTCATGGCAGCAACCTCAGTTGCATGTCAAGGTATTTGGTTGATGAGATTGCTTTATGAATTGACTAAACAGACCATCAAACCTTTCATATTATTTGTGGACAATAAATCAGCAATAGTGCTTATGAAAAATCCAGTGTTTCATGAAAAAAGTAAACATATTGATACTCGGTATCATTGCATCTGAGACTACATTGAAAAAGGACTAGTGGCTGTTTTGTATATTGTAACAGAAAAACAGAGAGCTGATGCGCTCACAAAAGTATTGGGACGAGTTAATTTTTGTCGGATGATTAATCTACTCGGTGTCAAGGAAGTTAGTCAAGTCGGCAAGGATTAGGAGGGTGTTTGTTGGAAATAATCTTGTCGAATCCGTTTCAAAGTCTATATTAAGTTGAGTCCGAGTCAGTTTTAGAATTATAAATTTATGTTTCAGAGTCGATCTCTGTATCCAAGTCTAATTTATAAAGCTGTGTATAAATAGTGAAGAACACCAAAGAAAAGGCGCGGCGATTTGAGCACAACCAAACTATTTATGTCATGTTTTATCGCTCAAGATTTTTGTATTGTCGTCGTCGTTCTCGAAGAGTAGAGGAAGTAGTCGTGGAGAAGAGGAGATGTTCGGACCAGTCCGAACGATATCAATATTAGGGCGTCTGATTAACACCAAAAGGCTCTAACTATCAAAAAAAGCTCGAAGCGTTACGATCGGAAGCTCACGAGTACTGTAGCACTCGTAAGTTACTATAGCACTCGTAAAGTTACTGTAGCACTTGAGAGTTACTGTAGCACTCGTGGCTACCATTCCAAACAAAGGTTACGACTACTACTCAAAGTTAGAGTCAACATTAGTTAAGGCGTGATCGAAATCGAAGTATTCATCACGTGACCATAACCATCATGCTATACATGGCTGGCACGATTTTGATCTCAATTATACCATTTCCTCTCTGTTTCGGGGGAAAAACCTTTACATTTCGCCCGATGTAGAGCTCTCCTGGCAATGGGGATGTACTACTGCGGCCACGTGGCACCAAAGCTGCGTACTTAGTCAACTTTCTGAATCTGATCCCCATTGTCACCTTTGTCATCGCCACCAGACTCCGCAACGCTGCGTACTCAGTCAACTTTCTGAATCTGATCCCCGTTGTCACCTTCGTCATCGCCACCATACTCCGGAATTTATTTTGAACTAGCTAGGCTTGAATCCATTCACGATATGATACATTATGCGATTTTCTTCATTCAGGGTTGAGAAGTTGACACTTACAAACTGGCCCGGCAAGTTGAGGCTCCTGGGCACACTGACGTGCGTCGGTGGAACGATGATCGTCAGCTTGTTCAAAGGCAAGCTGCTGCATCTCTGGCCTACCCACCTACTGAGATCCCACACCCAGGCAGCACCAAGCACTACCCTTAACCACATGGTCTCGGGTACATTGCTCTTGTGCGCTAGCTGCCTGAGCTACGCCCTTTGGTTCATCGTACAGGTGCCAATAATTCGATCCTGGAATCTATCAACTCTTCAGCTAGTGTTTGGGGTGAGAATTAGCTCTCTTAGTATATATAGTAGTTACTTCTTCAGGAGTGGCGTTTCAGGCTTCCAGTGCTAGTGCAACTGCGCAAGTGGCACAACACTGATAGCATGATCATTTAATCCTGCGCCTAAGTCTTTATTTTTCTGCATTAAGACCATTATAGCTTGTCATTTATTTTTTGGTTTCAGCTCTGGTCACGTTCTGGGGTCGAGCGTTTTCATAGGTTTATGGCTTGCATGGAGGTCTTAATGGCCTTCATGGCCTTCACTAATTTCTTTAATTCTACATGTAATTTCACTATATAAGGAGCAAGGAAAAGCTGCAGGAGTGAGCAGCGCCAAAACACCCGTGTCTTCATCCTGTGTTCGTAAAGTCCCATTCTGAGCATTTATTTGAAGCGAGAGCTAGAGAATTGAGAGATTTGCAAGGGTGGCTAACAAGTTGTATCAGAGCACAATGTCAGCCCCCGCCCTTGCCGAAGACCACTCCCGTACTCCGCAGTGACACAGTCGTGGACGCTCGCCGTCCCCATCGACGCGCTGCCCACGTCGACACGATGGCAGCCTGCGTGAACTCGTTGTCCAGCGTGTCGCCAAGGAGGGTGCTAGCTCCATCTCCTACCCCACGTTCACACGCTCAAATTACTCCGACTGGGTGGTGTTGATGCGAGTCAACCTGCAGACTCAAGGCCTGTGGAACGCTGTCAACACTGGTGATGTGCTATACCAGGAAGATCGCCAGGCCCTTTCGGCGATCCTACGCGCGGTGCCACCGAAAATGCTCCGGCCGCTCGTCGAAAAGGACAATGCCAAAGAAGCCTGGGACACCCTCAAGACGATGAGGGTTGGGGCGGATCGAGTGCATGAATTGCAAAAGCTACGCCAAACATTTGAGTCGATGCGATTCAAAAATGGCGAGCACATGGAGGACTTCAGTTTCCAGCTCCAGGGTGTCGTTTGCGACCTTCGCCTCTGTAACATCCCAATTTTTGCTTTTTATTTTGAAGAAATAATTTTAAATTAATTATTTCCAATTATCTGGAATTTTCAGAATTTAAAGTTTCTGTTGAAAAGAAAATTTAATATCAAAATAAGTTGGAAATATTTTTCATATGTTTAAAACATTGTCGATGAATTATGTGAATTTTTCTGGAATTTTGGAATTTATTTGGTATTTTTCTGAATATTTTAAAGTCTCCTCTGATTTAAAATATATAATAGATTTAAATATCAAAATCTCCTCGGTGACACTTGTCAAGCATCCGAGCTCTTCTTCCCGCCTTCGTGCCTCATCCCGCCTCCCTCTCTTTCATTGCGCCAAGTGTCGCGCATCCGACAAAGAAATACCACTCCGCGGCTAATACTCAAAAGGGTAAACCGCCCTTATTGGGTAGGTGAGCCTCCCGCCCGATCGTTACCACCGCCGCTCTCCTCTCCCGCTCCTCGGCGCGTTCGAGCCCGCTCGCGCGAGGTTGAGTTCTTTTTTTGATTTGCGCCGACAAGCGGCCCCACTGCCGAGATCGGTGCGCGTGGACTCACCGCCGCCGGTCCCACTGTCGAACCGCTGTCTCCGACGTTTCATCCTCGACCGTTCGCGCGCGCGCGGCGCCATTGAAGCCGCCACCCAACTCGCCTCCCGACCGCTCCGCCGCCGTTAATCGCGGGAGAGACCGTCGCGTTGTGCGCCATTAAACGCCACCGCCCTCGCGAAGAGACGCCCGTTTCCGCCGCGAACGCCGGTAACCGCCGCCATTAACGCCGCAAGGCGTGCGTCCGCTTCCTCCTCCGCCGCGTATAAAGCAAGTCCCGACGACCCTCTTTCCTTCGCACTCTCTCTCTCTCGCTTCGCGTGCGTTCATAGCCGTAGTCGCCGCCGTGATTCGGCGCCGCCGACGAGCCGTCGCCGCCGCCCGGTAAGCCTCCGCCGCACGAACGTCTCGCGCGCCCCCGGTCAAGGCGCGGCGCGCGGCGCCACGGTCACCGCTCCTCGGTCCGCGTGCGAAGTCGCGCCGCGCCGCGCCGCGCTGCTGTCGCGGCGCCTCGCGCGCGACGCTGCTGACCACGCGCCGCCGATCGCTCGGACTCCGCCTCGCACCGCGTCATCCCCACCGCCCGTTCACCGACGGCCGGATACGCGCCGTGTTTCCATCTCGGCCGCCCACCTCGCGTCGCGCCTCGGCCCCCGCGCGCGCGCGCGCGCGCGGCGTTCGCGTCCGCGGCGACGCCGCGCGGAGAGCCGCGCCACGCGCGCCATCCGCCGGTTGCCCGCGTCTCCACCGCCTTATCTCTGCCGTCCATCCGGATTTGAGCCGACGCTTGAGATCGCGCCGCGCGTCAAGCCCATGGCCGTCCGATCCACCTCCACCGACAACCGCAAACCGCGCGTCGGCGCCACCTCGGCCGCCACGCCAAATCGTCCGACGTGTCATGCCACGTGGCAGACACGTGTCTGCCACGTCAGAGCCACGTGTGCGCCACGTTGCTCCGCCGGCCTCCCCGTAGACAAACCTTAAGGGGATTACCTACCCTTATGGGGTAGGCAGTGCCTCCCCGCTCACTTGGCTAGCGCCGCTCTCTTCCCCTCCCACTCCCTCGCTGCTTCGAGCCCGCTCGCGCGCGAGGTTGAGTTTCTCCGTTTTATCCGGCGACACACTGGTCCCACCCGTCAGCGACCACCTCTCTGCACCCGTCACTGTCCAGTGGGTCCCATACGTCAGAGACTCATTTTAAATGAACTCGCTGACCAGTGGACCCCACCTGTCGGTAATTTCCGAATTTATAGATTTAATCAAATCTGAAAATTTCAAATAGCCATATCTTTTTCATTTTAGCTCCAAATTGGTCCATTCAAATTTCTAAATTCATCTAAAATTTCAACCTTTCAATTGGTATATTTATTTTCAATTTTTGAATTTTTATTTTTTTTTATTTTATTTATTTGGATTTCTCGATTTACGTGTAGAGACCGATTTGTCCGAGCAACATCAAGATCAAGTTCAGGAAGATTTCAACCCAGCACCAGAAGGCAAGTCTCCTTTGAACATTTTGCTCCCATGTTTTGCAAGTTTCATTTGATCAATTTGCTCAAATGATTTGGAAAAAAATGTTTAGGTAGTTATTTTAAATTAATGCATGCTTATGTTATATCAAGTGATAATTTGATTTAGAAAATTTAGTTAAAGACCCAATTTGTTATACCTTCCATTGAAAATTGTTTACCTTGTACCATTGTCAACTTAGGATATCCCTTTAACTCAATAATGAGTTAGCATTATATTGGTTGAATGTTTAAAATACTAGCAAATGCTTAGCGTAGCAAATCAATGTATTAATACTCAAATGAGTAGCATGTTTATCAAATGTTTTGATGAATGATTTGTTTGAACATTGGTAATGGATGTTACCATTGTTAAATGTTTTGTTTGAAAAGTGGTAATGGGTGTTACCACTGTTAATTTAAAAGTAAAAAATGAATTTCAAAGGGAAAAGTTGACAAGGGTGGAATGGAAGGTTTGGTGAGTGCGATTAGCATGAGAATTGTTGGGTTTGTGAATGAGCCACCCCGTCGATTAAGGACCGACGCTTGTGTTTGTCCAAACCGAGCAAAACAGTACAACCACAAGTCTATATGGGTACGACCTAGCTAACTAACCTATAAAAGTTTAGCTTAGATATCACCGTGGTGTATTGGGTGCCGTGGTATCTGGTTACTCATAGTGAGGAACAGGGTTTCATCAGACTCACATGGCGCAAGAGGGGCTCCAACTCGTGGATTCGAGTTGTGGTGAAACCTTAGCGGGTGGTATTTAAACTATACCGAGTAGGTGAAAAGCTTTGTGATAATTTATCTGAGTCTTATGCCAAAGGAAGCATGTTGACTGCAAAGATGATTTATCTCTTGTGGGTAAAGTTGTACACCCTCTGCAGAGTAAAACTATTCGAATAGCCGTGCCCACGGTCAAGGGCGAGCAAGGAATGCATTCACATGGTAGAAGTTTTGGTTTTGATTTCAAAACAAAATGAATTGGAGAAAAACTCGGGAGTAGTATAACTCTCGTGATGTTCAGATCAGGGGGTGTAACCTGAGGTTATGAAAATTGGCTGTGATGGTCTGAGGTATTAGTGTTGGTAGTTTAACCTTCACTAAAGTACTTATCCAATTTCGATTGTTAAAAACAAGTTGTTTACAAAATGGCTTTCAAAGTAATTATGTAGATTTGAAATAAAATGCTGATTTTTGCAAATAAACCATATAGCCTTCCTTTGTGAAGCCTTACATCCTTGCATTTTTCCCAAGACTTGCGGAGTACATTTCTGTACTCACCTGTTGCTCTATAAATATAAAAGCAGAGAATGAAGAAGATCAAGCTGGAGAGTATGACTTCTGCGCCGAATGTGGATGCGGTGGATTATTCTCGGATGCCTAGGATTCGTTTCCCCAGTCAATTGCCTGTGGCAGATTGATGGGTCGATCAAGTTATCTTTTGTGTTTCCGCTGTGTTTAATCTTTTGTTTTAAGGTACTGTGAACCTTTGTTAGGCAATGACCTATGTTATCTTCAGTTACTATTGTAATAAAGCGTTGTTGGCAATGTATCATCTTTTCTGTTTGAACTGTGTGTACTAGCATTGATCTCTGGACTAGTACAAGAATACACAGGGGTCTAGGAGTTTCTACTCCGGTCTCACGTATGGTATCGAGCCATCTTGATATAGGACGAGCCCTAGGTTTTGGGAAACTTTAAGGATTTATATTTAATAAAAATTTATGTACAAAAACATAAGTTTCTTTTGCTTCTACTCTTTTCTTACTTAGTATCTTGTTCTTGTCCTACTCTCATTATTTAAAAATCTTTACTGATCTCTCCTTATTTTCAAACTTATAGATGGCAGGTTCTTCGTCGTCTTCAGCCCCATGGGATCACCATTCTCATGGCGAGAGTGAGGGAGCTTTTGCGACTCTTCTACGACAGTTAATGCAGCATCTGAAATATAATCAACAGCCCATTTTCAGAGGGCGGAACACTAGAGTGATGACTATGGATTCATGGATCATGGAGGTATTCATCTATGCTCCGGATGGGCAGCTTGACCCCGTCTACTGCAGGATTGAGCACCCTCGGACCCACTGTACGGACGCTATCCAGGATGTAGCCAAGATGGCGATAGCAGAGTTGTGCAGGAGGCACAAGGAGGAGTTACGACAGTCGCCCTTCTGCTTCTTTCCGACTACCAGAGCGGGACAGACCCACCCCGAGGCTTTCCAGATTGTGGTGGACGACCCACGCCTGTCTCATCAGTGCGATTCACCCAAGCATCGTCGCGATTTACGCCAGAGCTCGGCAGAGATAGGACTTCTCCGGATGCTTCGACGCCGAGCTACGACCACTCCGACACTCTCGAGCACACCGCCAGAGTGAGGCCGCCCACGCCGACGCTGTACAGGCGAGGACAGCTGCTGAGGCAGAGGTGGAGCGTCTTCGAGCTGCCACCACTACACCGACTCCACCAGCTCCTGTTGCTGCTCCGGTCAGACTCTCAGGACCTCGCACTAGGCTCACTGCAAGGAAGAGTGTGCGACGCCCCAGTCCGCTACCCGACCTCGACATCGGCGGATCCAGCCGAGGACGCCAGCGCTTCCGTTCCAGATCACCTACTTTCAGCCAGAGCCGGTCACGGTCGCGTTCGCCGAACAACTGCCGTGGTTGTGGACAGAGTCACTCGTCGGACTCAGAGGAGGATCCCGAGGAGGAGCCAGAGGAGCGTATCATCGTTGAGGACAATTAGATGTTAGATAGACTACCCCTTCTTCAGTTATTTATCGATACTAGAACGCTTTTATAATGTTATGATGTAATAAAATGGATTGTACCGAGCCTTGTGCATTTGTGGTACAGCCATTTTCAAAAGTTAATTTGAATTTCAAAAGTCGAGTTTTCTCAATATGTTGTGTTAATCTTGTGTGTTGTTTTGGGATGATAAATTGCCCCGTCTCTCATCTATGCTTTTCCCTCTTTTCTGTACTTTTCTTGATGGAGCTTGGATGGTGAACACGAAGCAACATCAACAACAACCCAAATACCAACAACAATGAAGCCCCAATTCCACCTCCACACCCAAGTTCCCAACATGGAACAAATGATGGCCATGCAACTTCAACTTCTTGGGCTTTGGCCCAAAATCAAGTCAATCAAGCTCAACAAGTACCTATTCATCCACCGCAGATCTAAGCTCGGGAATTCATGAGGACCCGACCTCCGACCTTCGCAGGATCTGCCGATCCGTTGGAGGCGGATGATTGGATCAAGGAAGTGGAAAGGAAGCTGAATCTAGCTCAATGTGCTGAACATGAGAAGGTTATGTACGCTGCTCATCAACTCCAAGGACTTGCTGCCAATTGGTGGGACAATTCTCACACAGCACACCGGGATGCCCGAACATTGGTTGGGCGGAATTTTTGGAAGCCTTCCGTAATGCTCATATTCCTATGAGTATTATGGAAATGAAGAGGAAGGAGTTCCATCATCTGCAGCAAGGAAACCTGAGCGTTTCCGCTTATTTAAGCAAATTCATTCAGCTATCTAGATATGCCCCAGAAGATGTGGCGATCGATGCCGCAAAGATTTGGAGGTTCATGGGAGGATAGACCCCAACCTCAAGGTTCAATTAGTCTCCAATGACTACCCTACTTTTCAAATCTAGTGAATAAAGCTTTATTGCAAGAAGATGCTCAACGCCAACTCTTCGACTCCGGAAGAGGAAGTTCCAAGCTCAAGATCATGCGGCGGTTCACGATTCACGCCACCACAAGTACAACCGACCTCCAAGACATAGTCATATAAGGACACCGATTTACGCACCTCGTCCTTACCTCAAGCTCCTAGAACTGGAAATGCAGCCCAATCTGCGGCAAAGCAAATGTAGCTGCAGGAGTGCAATGCTACAATTGCAAGAATATGGGACACTATGCCAAGAATCGCCCACGAAACGTCAGCGGTAACCCGGTTCGTTTCAATCTTGACCCTACACCAAGAAGAGCTCCAACCAATGGTCAAGGTCGTGGAAGCCCTCAAACTCCCAAGACTCCACAAAACATTAATCGAGGGCGATCAACCATGTTACCGCAGAGGCGTGGAAGATGCACGGCACGTAGTTCGGTAAGTTTCTAGTGAACTCGCATACCGGCAATTATATTATTTGATTCGGAGCTACACATTCTTTCGTAACAAAGGCTTTTGTTGAAAAGAATAATTGGAAAATTTGTTTGCTAAAGGACCTTATGATAGTCCAATCTCCCGAAAAGAATTGAGGACTAATTTGGTTAGCCCTAGTGCAACCATAATTATAAGCGGAGTAAAGTTCCTAGCGAACCTTATTATAATAGACTCGATGGCCTAGATATAATACTTGGTATGGATTGGTTGACCAAGTATAAAGGGCGATCGATTGTGCTAATCGTGCTATTATTCTTACCAATTCGATGGAATTCAGATAAGACATGAGTCCGTTATGCATTCCAGAAGGACAATATGTTAACCACCTAAAAGGAAAAAGCTTAGAAGATGTGACAATAGTTCGCGAATACCCGATGTATTCCTCAAGATTTGCCAGATTACCACCGATCGAGAAGTTGAATTTGTTATAAATCGTGTGCATACGACTCAATATCAAAGAGACCCTATCGGATGTCACCGATGATTTAGCGAAGTCAAGAGGCGATTCAAGAATTGCATGAGAAAGGATTCATCGGACCAAGTTCTTCGCCTTGGGAGCCCTCGTGCTTCTAGTAAAGAAGAAGGATGGTAGTCAACGGATGTGCGTTGATTATCGAGCTTTAAATGAAGTCACTATAAAGAATAAGTATCCCTTACCTCGGATCGATGATTTGTTTGACCAACTCATAGGATCAAGTGTCTTTTCAAGATTGATCTTGGTCGATATCATCGATTGAAGATTAGACCGAAGATATACCAAAGACGACCTTCGCCACAAGATATGGATTATATGAGTATACGGTGATGTCTTTTGGTCCGACAAATGCACCGGCATACTTCATGAACTTGATGAATAAAGTCTTCATGGATTATTTAGATAAGTTTGTTGTTGTTTTCATAGATGACATTCTTATCTATTCAAGAATAATAAAGAACATGAAGGTCATCTAAGGATAGTGTTGCAAAGACTCGTGAACACCGCTTATATGCCAAATTTAGCAAATGTGCATTTTGGTTAAAAGAAATTGAGTTTTGGGACATGTGATCTCAGCGGAAGGAGTATCTGTAGATCCCGGAAAAGTTAAGGATGTATTAAATTGACTCCACCCAAGACAATGCAGAGATCCAAGTTTTCGGGATTAGCAGTTACTATCGTCGATTTATTGAAGGCTTTTCCAAGATTGCGGACCTTTAACCCACCAATTAAAGAAGGAGAAGAAATTTGAATGGAGTAAATCTGTGAGGATAGTTTTCAAGAGTTAAAGAAAAGGTTAACTTCAAGACTGCTCTGCGGTTACCCGATATTCAAAAGATTTTGAGATATTTTGTGATGCTTCAAAACAAGGTCTTGGTTGTGTACTAATGCAAGAAGGAAGGGTGGTAGCTTATGCATCAAGGCAGTTAAGACCGCATGAAGAAAATTATCCCACTCATGATTTAGAACTAGCTGCTGTTGTGCATGCTCTAAAGTTATGGAGGCATTACTTAATCAGTAATCGGTGTGAGATATATACAGATCATAAAAGTTTAAAGTATATATTCACCCAGCCTGACCTTAATATGAGACAAAGAAGATGGCTCGAATTGATAAAGGATTATGATGTGGGAATACACTATCATCCAGGAAAAGCTAATGTAGTAGCCGATGCTTTGAGTCGAAAGAGTCATATAAATAATCTGTCAATTCCAGATAAGCAGTTAACCCTCCATGAAGAATTTCAACGATTAAATTTGGAAATAGTTAACGAAGGTATTCTGTCTGCATTGAAGGTTCATCCTACCTTGGAAGATCAGATCAAGGCAGCCCAACGAGAGGATGAATATGTTAAAGAGATAAAAGAGAACATGAAGAAAGGTAAAGCACCTGGGTTCTCAGAAGATGAAGAAGGAATTCTTTGGTTTGGAAAAAGGATTCTAGTACCTGAAAAAAAGGAAATAAAAGATTTAATTCTAAAGGAAGCTCATGAATTAAGATATTCCATTCATCCCGGAAGTACAAAAATGTATCAGGATTTAAAGGAAAGTTACTGGTGGAACAGTATGAAAAGGGAAATTGCAGAATATGTAGCCTTGTGTGACATATGTCAAAGAGTTAAAGCAGAGCATCAAAGACCTGCTGGTCTTTTGCAACCTCTGCATATACCTGAATGGAAATGGGAGGAAATTGGAATGGATTTCATAACAGGACTACCAAGAACCAAGTTAGGTTATGACTCAATTTGGGTTATAGTTGACCGTTTAACAAAAGTCGCTCATTTCATACCGATGAAGACTACATATTCGGAGATAGATTGGCGAGCTTTACATGTCAAAAATTGTGTGTTTGCATGGAGTTCCAAAGAGGATCGTGTCAGATAGAGGAACACAATTTACCTCAAGATTTTGGCAGAAGCTTCATGAAGTTTTGGGCACCAATTTAAATTTCAGTACTGCTTATCATCCTCAAACAGATGGTCAGACAGAACGGGTAAATCAGATATTGGAAGATATGCTGAGAGCATGTGCTTTAGCCAATAAAGCCAGCTGGGATCAAAGTTTGCCTTATGCGGAATTCTCATATAATAATAGTTATCAATCTAGTCTGAAGATGTCTCCGTTTGAAGCCTTGTACGGCAGAAAATGTAGAACGCCGTTATATTGGTCAGAGATCGGAGAGAGTCAAGTATTCGGACCGGATATCTTGAAGTTAGCAGAAGATCAAGTTCGCTAATCCGAGACCGATTGAAAACAAAGATGCACTGCATAAAAGAGTTATGCGATAATCGTCGAAGAATGTTGGAATTTAAGCCGTGCAATCATGTGTATCCAAAGTGTCACCTATGAAAGGGATACGTCGATTTAAAGTCGATGGTAAGCTTGCCCCAAGGTATATTGGACCATTTCTAGTTATAGCAAGAAGAGGTGAAGTCGCTTATCGCCTAGAACTTCCTCCTCGCTTGTCGATGTACATGATGTATTTCACGTATCACAGCTTGAAAAAGTGTTTGAGAGTACCAGAGGAGTTGATACCTTTTGAGGATGTTGATTTAAAGGAAGACTTGACGTGCTGCATTTCCTATCAAGATTTTAGAAGAGGCGAACGCCGCACAAGAAACAAGACCATCAAATTACGCAAAGTGCAATGGAGCAACCGTCCGTAATCGAAGCAACACGGGAACGAAGAGGATCTTGAGCGAGTTTCTGATCTATTTCTCGCTTCTTCCAATCTAGGTTGAGATTCCTTCTAAGTGGGGTAGGTTTGTAACATCCCAATTTTTACTTTTATTTTGAAGAAATAATTTTAAATTAATTATTTCCAATTATCCGAATTTTCAGAATTTAAAGTTTCATTGAAAAGAAAATTTAATATCAAAATAAGTTGGAAATATTTTTCATATGTTTAAAACATTGTCGATGAATTATGTGAATTTTTCTGGAATTTTTGGAATTTATTTGGTATTTTTCTGAATATTTTAAAGTCTCCTACTGATTTAAAATATATAATAGATTTAAATATCAAAATCTCCCTCGGGCTGACACTTGTCAAGCATCCGAGCTCTTCTTCCCCACCTTCGGTGCCTCATCCCGCCTCCTCTCTTTCATTGCGCCAAGTGTCGCGCATCCAACAAAGACCGACCACTCTGCGGCTAATACTCAAAAGGGTAAACCGCCTTATTGGGTAGGTGAGCCTCCCGCCCGATTTACCACCGCCGCTCTCTCTCTCCCCGCTCCTCGGCGCGCGTTCGAGCCTCGCTCGCGCGAGGTTGAGTTCTTTTTTTGATTTGCGCCGACAAGCGGCCCCACTGCCGAGATCGGTTCGTGGACTCACCGCCGCCGGTCCCACTGTCCGAACCGCTCGTCTCCGACGCTTCGTCCTCGACCGCTTCGTTCGCGCGTGGCGCCATTGAAGCCGCTCACCCAGCTCGCCTCGCCTCCCGACCGCTCCGCCGCGTTAATGCGTCGGGAGACCGCTCGCGTTGCGCCATTAAACGCCACCGCCCTCGCGAAGAGACGCCCGTTTCGCCGCGAACGTCGGTAACCGCCGCCATTAACGCCGGCAGGACGTGCGCCCGCTTCCTCCTCCGTCGCGTATAAAGCAAGTCCCGACGACCCTCTTTCCTTCGCACTCTCCTCTCTCTCCGCTTCGCGTGCGTTCATAGCCGTAGTCGCCGCCGTGATTCGGCGCCGCCGACGAAGCCGTCGCCGCCGCGGTAAGCCTCCGCCGCACCGAACGTCTCGCGCCGCCCCTCGGTCCGCGCGCCACGCGGCGCCACGGTCACCGCTTCCTCGGTCGCGTGCGAGTCGCGCCAAGCGCTTCGCGTCGCGCGCGCGCCTCGCGCGCGACGCTGCTGACCACGCGTCCGCCGATCGCTCGGACTCCGCCTCGCACCGCGTCATCCCCACCGCCCGCTTCACCGACGGCCCGGATACGCGCGCGTGTTTCCATCTCGGCCGCCCACCTCGCGTCCCGCCGCCGGCCGCCGCCGCGTCGCGCCGCGCGCGGCGTTCGCGTCGTCGCGCGGCGCCTCGCGAGAGAGCCGCGCCACGCGGCGCCCATCCGCCGGTTGCCGCGTCTCCACCGCCTTATCTCGCGGTCCATCCGGATCTGAGCCGACGCTGAGATCGCGCGCGCGTCAAGCCCATGGCCGTCCGATCCACCTCCACCGATACCACGCGCCACCGCCGCGTCGGCGCCACCTCGGCCGCCACGCCAAACCTATCCGACGTGTCATGCCACGTGGCGGACGCGTGTCTGCCACGTCGAGCCACGTGTGCGCCACGTTGCTCGCCGGCCTCCGTGACAAACCTTAAGGATTACCTACCCTTATGGGGTAGGCGGTGCCTCCCGCTCACTTGGCTAGCGCCGCTCTCTTCCTCCCACTCCCTCGCGCGTTCGAGCCCGCTCGCGCGAGGTTGAGTTTCTCCGTTTTATCCACGGCGACACTGGTCCCACCCGTCGACCACCTCTCTGCACCGTCATCATCGTCCAGTGGGTCCCATACGTCGAGACTCATTTTAAATGAACTCGCTGACGATGGACCCCACATCCGGTAATTTCGAATTTATAGATTTAATCAAATCTGAAAATTTCAAATAGCCATATCTTTTCATTTTAGCTCCAAATTGGTCCATTCAAATTTCTAAATTCATCTAAAATTTCAACCTTTCAATTGGTATATTTATTTTCAATTTTTGAATTTTTATTTTTTTTATTTTATTTATTTGGATTTCTCGATTTACGTGTAGAGACCGATTTGTCCGAGCAACATCAAGATCAAGTTCAGGAAGATTTCAACCCAGCACCAGAAGGCAAGTCTCCTTTGAACATTTTGCTCCCATGTTTTGCAAGTTTCCTTTGATCAATTTGCTCAAATGATTTGGAAAAAAATGTTTAGGTAGTTATTTTAAATTAATGCATGCTTATGTTATATCAAGTGATAATTTGATTTAGAAAATTTAGTTAAAGACCCAATTTGTTATACCTTCCATTGAAAATTGTTTACCTTGTACCATTGTCAACTTAGGATATCCCTTTAACTCAATAATGAGTTAGCATTATATTGGTTGAATGTTTAAAATACTAGCAAATGCTTAGCGTAGCAAATCAATGTATTAATACTCAAATGAGTAGCATGTTTATCAAATGTTTTGATGAATGATTTGTTTGAACATTGGTAATGGATGTTACCATTGTTAAATGTTTTGTTTGAAAAGTGGTAATGGGTGTTACCACTGTTAATTTAAAAGTAAAAATGAATTTCAAAGGGAAAAGTTGACAAGGGTGGAATGGAAGGTTTGGCTGGTGCAGTTAGCATGAGAATTGTTGGGTTTGTGAATGAGCCACCCTGGTCGATTAAGGACCGACGCTTGTGTTTGTCCAAACTGAGCAAAACAGTACAACCACAAGTCTATATGGGTACGACCTAGCTAACTAACCTATAAAAGTTTAGCTTAGATATCACCAGTGGTGTATTGGGTGCCGTGGTATCTGGTTACTCATAGTGAGGAACAGGGTTTACTGTACTCACATGGCGCAAGAGGGGGCTCCAACTCGTGGATTCGAGTTGTGGTGAAACCTTAGCGGGTGGTATTTAAACTATACTGGAGTAGGTGAAAAGCTTTGTGATAATTTATCTGAGTCTTATGCCAAAGGAAGCATGTTGACTGCAAAGATGATTTATCTCTTGTGGGTAAAGTTGTACACCCTCTGCAGAGTAAAACTATTCGAATAGCCGTGCCCACGGCAAGGGCGAGCAAGGAATGCATTCACATGGTAGAAGTTTTGGTTTTGATTTCAAAACAAAATGAATTGGAGAAAAACTCGGAGTAGTATAACTCGTGATGTTCAATCGGGGTGTAACTGAGGTTATGAAAATTGGTGTGATGGTCTGAGGTATTAGTGTTGGTAGTTTAACCTTCACTAAAGTACTTATCCAATTTCGATTATTAAAAACAAGTTGTTTACAAAATGGCTTTCAAAGTAATTATGTAGATTTGAAATAAAATGCTGATTTTTGCAAATAAACCATATAGCCTTCCTTTGTGAAGCCTTACATCCTTGCATTTTCCCAAGACTTGCGGAGTACATTTACGTACTCACCGTTGCTCTATAAATATAAAAGCGAGAGAATGAAGAAGATCAAGTGGAGAGTATGACTTCTGCACGAATGTGGATGCGGTGGATTATTCTCGGATGCCTAGGATTCGTTTCCCCAGTCAATTGCCTGTGGCAGATTGATGGGTCGATCAAGTTATCTTTTGTGTTTCCGCTGTGTTTAATCTTTTGTTTTAAGGTACTGTGAACCTTTGTTAGGCAATGGCCTATGTTATCTTCAGTTACTATTGTAATAAAGCGTTGTTGGCAATGTATCATCTTTTCTGTTTGAACTGTGTGTACTAGCATTGATCTCTGGGACTAGTACAGTAATACACAGGGGGTCTAGGAGTTTCTACTCCGGGTCTCACAGCCTCCTTGGGGAAGAGTTGTCGGGGGAGAAGGTGGTCCGCAAGCTACTACGTGTTGTTCCCTACAGGTTTCGCCAAATCGCCATGTCAATTGAAACCTTGGTTGACCTTAGCACTTTGTCTATCGAGGACCTCACCGGCCGGCTCCACACTGTTGAGAACCGTGGAGAGTCGAACGATGAGGAAGGAGACCAGGTTCTACTCATGGAGAAGGAATGGTCGTCGTGCAACACCAAGAAGACTCGCGCCGCTGCCAACAGCGGGAACACGCCGCGCTCATGCCAGCGTGGCCGGCGCAGCTGTGGTCATGACGGGGGAGACGGGGAACCAAAGTCTGGGCCATCTCAGGCCGCAGGCCGCGACATCTCCAAGGACAAATGCCGCTATTGCGGCAAACTGGGCCACTGGGCCAAGGAGTGCCGAAAGGCAAAGCGGGATCGTGAGAAGCTGGCCCAGGCGAATCTTCTCCAAGCCGAACCATAACAGACTGAGGGCCAAGACGAGCCCACGTTGTTAATGGCCCAGGTCTGCGATCTCTCCCTCGCCGTCGACATCGAGCCCACTGGCGCCGAACTCGTTTTAAACGAAGAGCACACCCTTATCACTCTCTGCGACGAGGGAGAACCAGTCGATCCAGAATGGATCCTGGACACCAGCGTATCGAATCATATGACGAGCACATGGAACGCATTCTCTGAACTCGACACCAGCGTGCGTAGTTCCGTCAAGTTCGACGACGCCTCACGAGTCCGCATCAAGTGGCGCGGCACTGTGCTCTTCGCTTGTAAGAATGGCGATCACTGCATGCTCACCGGCGTCTACTACATCCCGCGCCTCTGCAGCAACATCGTCAGCCTCGGCCAGCTGGACGAATCTTGCTGTAAGACAGAGATCGAGAATAGCGTCCTCTCACTGCGCGACCCCCAACGTCGGCTGTTGTGTCGTGTTCGGCGGAGCACCGAATGTATCTATGTGCTCAACGTTGACATTGCACAGCCAGTTTGCTTCGCGGCAAGGGGCAAGGAGGTGGCCTGGACATGGCATGTGCGTTTCGGCCACCTCAATCTTGACTCGCTTCGCATGCTCGCTCAGCGTGGGATGGCACGAGGCCTACCGGAGCTTAAGTGCATAAATCAAGTTTTGCGACAGCTACTTAATCGGTAAGTAGAACGAATGTCGTTCCCCGCCGTGGCGGCATACCGCACGTCAGAGCACCTCGATCTCGTCCACGGTGATATATGCGGGCCCATTACATCAGCAACTCATGGCGGCAAGAGGTACTTCCTGTTGTTGATCGATGATCTAACCCACTACATGTGGCTCTTTCTGCTGGCGGTGAAAAGTGATGCTCCTGCAACCATCAAGCGCTTCAAAGCCGGCATTGAGGTCGAGACAAGCCGCAAGCTGTGTGTTCTTCGCACAGACCGCGAAGGGGAATTCTCCTCCGTGGAGTTCGGCCTGTACTGCGCCAATGAGGGTGTCCAGCGGCACCTCACGACACCGTACTCCCCTAAGCATTACAGCGTGGTCGAAGCCGCAACCAGACGGTTGTGGCCATTGCACACTGCATGATGAAGGTGAAGGACATGTCGGGGGAGTTCTGGGGCGAGGCGGTGTCCACCGCCGTCTTCGTCCTGAATCGTTCGCTGACAAAGAGCGTTCACGACAATACCCCGTACGAGGTGTGGCACGGTTGAACACCTACCGTGCATTACTTCAAGACGTTCGGGTGCATTGTTTACATCAAGGACGTGAGACCGCATTTGAAGAAACTCGATGACCGAAGCAAGGCCATGGTGTTCCTCGGCTATGAACCAGGAGCCATGGCATATCACGCTTACGACCCGGCATCCCGGCGTGTTTGTGTCACCCGTGATGTCGTGTTCGATGAAGCATTGAAGTGGGATTGGGCGGCTTCGGGAGAGTCCGTTGCGGCCTCCTCGGGAAATTCGTTCATAGTCCACTACGAGGTGATTTCCTCCTCAGCAACATCGGAACACATGGAGACGGCGGTTCCCAACGACTCTGCCTCGCCATGCACTCCGGAACCCGCCATCGAGTTCGTATCACCCCCAACTACTGAACCCGATGTCAACAATGATTACAGGCCGCCATGGCGCTACAGAAGCATGGCCAACATCTTCGCCACCTCGAAGCCGATGGAGATCGACTCCAACGAGCTTCATTTAATCGCCGCAGAGGAGCCAAGCACCCTAGCTGAAGCAGAACAAGATGAACGCTGGCGCCGGGCTATGCAGGAAGAACTAAGCTCGATCGAGGAAAACAATACATAGAACCTCGTCGACCTCCCCGCTGGCAAACGACCCATTGGCGTAAAGTGGGTCTTCAAGCTAAAGAAAGATGAGACCGGTGCCGTCGTCAAGCACAAAGCATGGCTGGTTGCAAAAGACTACGTACAGCGCCACGGCATTGACTTTGATGAAGTCTTCCCCCGTGGCCCGAATGGAATCGGTACGCCTGCTTCTCGCTGTCGCTGCTCACGCTGGGGATGAGATCGGTGCCGTCGTCAAGCACAAAGTATGGCTGGTTGCAAAAGGCTACGTACAGTGCCACAGCATTGACTTTAATGAAGTCTTTGCGCTCGTGGCCCGAATGGAGTTGGTACGCCTGCTTCTCGCTGTCGCTTCTCACGCTGGGTGGGCCATCCATCATATGGACGTAAAATCAGCTTTCCTAAATGGAGAACTGGAGGAAGAAGTGTTCGTGTCGCAGCCGCCAGGTTTCATTGACAACGATCATCCACACAAGTTGATGCGCCTGAACAAGGCGCTCTATGGCCTCTGTCAAGCCCCTCGAGCTTGGAACACGAAGTTAGACGCGAGCCTACACGAGCTTGGTTTCAAGCGGAGCGCCACGGAGCATGTAGTGTACACACATGGAAAGGACGACACGCGTCTTGTTGTCACGTCTACGTCGATGACCTCATCATCACTAGAGCACGCAAAGAGGAGCTCCAAAAGTTCAAGGGGGAGATGCACTTCCTATTTCGCATGAGTGGCCTGGGGTTACTCAGCTACTACCTTGGCATTGAGGTACATCAAAGCGCGGACGGCATCACAATCAACCAATCAGCATACGCACAGAAGATTTTGAAGATTGGTGGCATGGTGGAATGCAATTCAACTTGTGTTTCCATGGAGGCGCGATTGAAGCTGAGCAAGAACAGCAACAGGCCGGCGGTAGATGTCACTTTGTATCGTAGCCTCGTAGGTAGCCTGCGATACTTAGTGCACACACGTCCCGACATTGCATTCACCGTTAGCTATGTTAGCCGCTTCATGGAGACACCGCATGCTATCACCTCGCCGCCGTCAAGCACATTATGCGTTACATTGCTGGTACGTTGAATTATGGCTGTCGCTTTGTCAATTCGGGGGAGATCGAAGCACCGCTGTTGGGTTTCTGTGACAGCGACATGGCTGGGGATATAGATGATCGGAAAAGCACCTCCGGGGTCCTGTTCTTCCTCGGTTCAAGCCCCATCGCATGGCAATCACAAAAACAGAAGGTGGTAGCTCTCTCCTCATGTGAAGCTAAATATATCGCCGCCACTACTGCGGCATGCCTCTGTATTTGGCTGGTGCGGCTGCTAGTTGAAGTCCAAGGCGGAGAAATGAAGAAGTCTCTGCTCAAGGTGGACAACAAGTCCGCGATCTCTCTGTGCAAGAATTCGGTTTTTCACGACCGAAGCAAACATATCGATACACACTATCATTTTTCATCAAAGAATGCATAGAGGGAGGGAAGATTGAGGTGGAGTTTACTTCTTCAGATGAACAAGTTGCAGACCTTCTGACGAAACCACTCGGGCGCATCAGGTTTCATAAACTTCGCAAGAAGGCGAGCATCGTCGAGGTCGTCACACGGCAGCAGGATTAGGGGGAGAATTGTTAGCATGATCATTTAATCTTATTTTTCTGCATTAAGACCATTATAGCTTGTCATTTATTTTTCGGTTTCAACTCTGTCGGTTTCAGCTCTGGCCACGTTCTGGGGTCGAGCGTTTTCATAGGTTTATGGCGTGCATGAAGGAGGTCTTAATGGCCTTCACTAATTTCTTTAATTATGCATGTAATTTCACTATATAAGGAGCAAGGAAAAGCTGCAGGAGTGAGCAGCGCCAAAACACCCGTGTCTTCATCCTGTGTTCGTAGAGTCCCATTCTGAGCATTCATTTGAAGCGAGAGTTAGATAATTGAGAGATTTGCAAGGGTGGCTGACAAACGCATACTGTTTCATGAACATTTCTGTATCTAGCTAGCTAGCTGACGTTGCCGCAGATGAAAAATCAGGCTAGGCTTGCCAAGGTGTTTCCATCAAAGTACTGGGCGACGATGCTGACATGTCTGTCGGGAAGCCCGCAGGCCTTTGTGGTCGGCATTCTAATCACCAATGGCAAATCCGAATGGAAGCTCAAGTGGGACATGCAGCTTCTGACCGTCGTCTACTCGGTAAGTGCCCACGCATGTTAGTCGCCGCGCTTGATCGTAAGCTCAATGTGCCTTTCCAAGCTAGGTATCGGCTCAAGGGTGAAAATGAGCGAGGCTGTGTTTCTTTCCATGGTGTCAGGGTGTGTTCAACGCCGGCGCCACGTTCGTGCTGATCTCGTGGGCAGTCACGCGCCGCGGGCCGATCTACCCTTCCATGCTCAACTCGCTGTCGCTGATCATCACGACGGTCATGGACTCGGTGCTGCTCGGCACCAGTATCTACCTTGGGAGGTATGTACGTCGAACAGTACGTGCACCAGGGCAACTAATTCTGTTTCATTAGTTGTTCAGAACGACAACTACTACTGCTTTTATGTATGAGTGCACTGTACTAGCAAATACGGCAAGTGTAAGCAGGTATGTATGTGGATCGATGAATGCATTTTGATGAGACCACGGCGCGTCTAATAACTTCGATTTGATGATGTGCGGCGTACTTGGGACACTGCTGATCATCGTGGGGCTGCACGCGTTCCTGTGGGGAAAAGGGAAGGAGCTGCAGCTCGTCGCCGCCACGGCGCAGAGGCAGGAGCAGAGCACCGTGAACGGCGAGCAGGAGTCGCAGGTGGAGCACCAGCGCGGAGATGAAACAGCATAGCCTAGCCTAGGCTGTTAGCTGAAGCGATTGATTGCAGGCTAACAAGCTATAATATAGTTGTCGCGCCAGCTCTCATGAAGCAAACTAGCGCAGTTGAGGATGATGAGAGATGAATTAAATATTCGGGGACTGGTTTTCAATGGAAATAAGGGAAGTAATTAAGCGAACGAATTGAAATTTGAATTAGATCGCAAAGAATTTTGCGACCGTACGCAGGCAGGATGTTTTTTAGGGACAGGATGATGTTGATGGAGGAGCAAATGAGTTCATCAAATCGTACAGGCGCCATTTCGGTGGCCTCGGAACCTATCAATTCAAGGAATAAGTCTAGCGCCTGAACTCTTGCGTTGTTCTTAGTTTTAAGCTTAAACCGTAAATTTGAATATTTCACCACTCTCAACTCCTGAAATCGATTGAAATAACCCTGAGAATGGTTTTATAAGTGATTTTTGCTCTATTGGCTGCCACGTCACCGTTTCTATGCTCATGAAATGACATATCACCAAGGCCCTACATGGTAGCCTCTACCCCTCCTAAGTTATCCTCTTTCTCTCTTTCTCTACTCATCCAACAAAAACTATGGCCCGGAGCGCCGCCGCCTAACTAGTCCTCATGCAACGAGGCCAAGGTTGATGGTGAGACTCGACGTATCGGCTTGCAGTGACAATGTTGGAGCAAGGGTAGTTACGAGCTCCTGCACGACAACGACCTCAATCGAGTGATGCCATTGCAGCTGTGTCCATGCCCGAGCTCTGCGTTGCCACTACCAAAACAGCCTTGACATCACTCCACCCCCAAATCCACCACCTCCCAAAATTCTTTGTCATCCTTGTCCAAAACCTCAAATTGCTTCTTCCCTCATCTTCCTCACACAATAGTGATCCCATTCCATTTCCTCAAGACCCATCACTAGAGTTGTTTCGTCACTATGTTTTGTGCGGCCATGAACTTGTGGTTGAGCCACCGCAGAGGCCCACCGCTCTAGTGTATCTCTGACCAAGCCAACCCTGTCACCATGGTCGCCTCGCCCTCATGAAGCCTATCGACCCCTCTCCTGAGCCATGCCATTGCTAAAACTTTGCTGCCATCATGTTCCCTCACCGCCGCTTCACCATGCACGGTGCTAGACCTCCTCGAGCCATGTCCGACCAAGCTGAGCACACCTACAGCTTCTCCATTATCCGCTAATGCTCTCAGACCCCACCCCACTCCTTGTCAGCTTGTTCACCGCAGATACTATCAGCGACCTCTCTTCTGACACCACCTTCTCATCATCGATTCGTCGCCCTCGATGAGTATTGGTTCGATTCCTTACAATAGATTGTTCCCCTAGACATTGCCTAGCCCATGCTCATACTAAATCATGGATAGCATAGTAGTAGCCCCACCACCATCATGTTCCTCCATTGGTCGATCACCTCTCACTATGGTCTCGCCACCACAGTGCTTCTCCGCCTGCAATGTCACATCCTCTCACCTTCCTATGCCCCCTATAACCCATTTTGGCAGTCAATCGCGCTACCACATGTCATCAATGATCAAGCCTGTGTATCACTACCATCCTCCCCTATTTTGCTTCTATATGAACCGGTGTCTATCTCTCTCTCTTTCTCTCTCAATTGGCCCACTGAAGGCTAACAGGTGGGCCCCACTGCCATGTTAGTGCCAACTTGGAGTAAAACTGTCTTCAATCGGTCTCAAGGAGTAAAATAAATGGTATTGATACTTGAGGGGGCTAAAATATCCAGTTAGTGCCAGCTCAGAATGGTAAAGTAGACTTATTCCATTCTTCAATTCTAGCTTAGTTGTTACTTATCTATCAAGGTGCCCAGCGCAGAAAGTTCAAAGTAAGCCTTTGCCCGCATACGTCTATCGTCGTATGTTCTTTTCATTTTTCTAGTTTGTATTTCAGTACGAGGGCATTTCACCTACTTTCAAACAAGAATTGTTCATGTATTTGATACTGTTCACCTACTTTCAATTTTGGCCTTCGAACACCCGTTTTTTGCAAAAAAAAATGGCCCTCTCCCTGAGCTCCGAAGGTGCGTCAGGTGACACGTGTCACCTGCCGTGCCAGGGTAGCTCAGTAGTAGGTTGATCGTATGGTAGGCGAGTGGGCCCATAGCGTTGCCAAGCTGCCACTACTTGGTAGCAGCCTACTAAGCTATCCCTGCTCGATAGAGGCTACTGAGTTGCATTGGCTCGGCAGCAGGCTAGGCAAGCAGGGTAGGGGCTAGGGGTGGCAAAAAAAACTCGGCTTCCATAACTTGTGTAGGTTTGTCCCAACCGAAAATAACCTGGCAGTCAACAGGGGCTTTGGGGACCAATGGTGCCTTACCGTTGTCCTTTACGCTATCATCTAGGGTTTAAGGTTTTCAAAGTGTGAATCTCTTAGGTGCCATTGGGTAGTTGAGCATGATTTTTGCTCGATGAATGCCCTGTCGTATATATTCAGACCGTTGATCCATTGGAAGAAGTAGCAATGTTATGTGGTCTATTGGTATGGATGGAGTGGGTTAGAGATGTGCAAAATAAAATATGCAATGTGAAATAGCAAATATGTGCTTACAAGGAATTCACCACATGTGTAGTGTGCACAGGCAGCGGTTGCCAAGGGTGTGGACTGAATGATATGTGCTGAATTATCACAGTCACACTACGACCATGGAAATTCTGGCAGTATGGATGCATCCAAAAGAATTATTAGGGTATGATCTCTCCTTCTTGGCCACCCACTTTTGTTTGTGAAGCATCTCTCCATAGTTCGACATCCTTATCAGTGGCACAGTGATATTCTGTATCTCTCCTCTCGTCTCCATCTCCTCTTCCCTTAGTTTTGAGATTAGCTTGATCAAAGTATTGGGTCCGGTCATAGGGGCTGGCTAGATTTTATAGGTAGTTGATATGCACTGTTCGAGAGTAAGGCTTGTACTTGTTATCATTTCACTGGGAAAGCTAGTGTGTACTGTCTACTAGCTGCAAAAGGCTGACACGTGTTGTCGAATACTAGGAAACATAGTGTGTGCTATCTACTTGCTGCGAAAAGTTGGTACATGTTGTCAAATTACTGAGAAAGTTGGTACATATTGTCCACTCGTTGATATCTCAAGAAAGGATTCCAAGAACTAGACGAATAAGAAAAACAAAAAATAAATCATAATGCCTAAGATTAGGGGTGCAAATGGAGTGTATACGGACGGATATTACTCATTCTGTATCTTTTTCTATATTTTTCATCGGAATCGGAATCGAACACGGGTAATACCGGATACAAATACGAATACGGATATTCTCGATCACGAATACGGAGTGAATACATGCTGCTCCAAATACGGTTAGTCTCGGTCACGAATATTTAGTCGGATAATGCGCGAAAACAAAAATCATATATATCACATGTGTAAGGATCAATCACTATACTATATATCCATAATGGAACTATATTAGTAGCTTAACAAGCAAATTTCACACGATGACAGGGATAAATTAAGCAACTAGTAAATTCTAGTTAGCAAAGTAACAAGTAAATGATAGAGACTAATTAAACAAGTAGTAGCTAACTAGCTACATACCACACATTTCGAAAATACGAATTATCCATAGCCAAGTAGTCACGTACATCACTTAATACGGAATTGCCCGATCTTCTCGACGTAGAATGGATACTCGCGGGAGTCTTGGTGAATTGTAATGTATCCTCCAATGTTAGTGCAAGAGATGAACACTCTTTAATCCACCAAAACATGCTCGCATTGATTTCGCCAACCACCAAGCGAAGATCTACTGTGCATCTAATTCTCAGCGAAAAAGCTGAACGATCTTAATTGAAGAACACTCTTAATTCCATATAGAATTTCGACAGCAATGATGAACTCGAACAAACTTTAGTAGATTAATTTTTCTCAAAGGTAGTCTGAGCCCTAAAGACTACGATTACAAGGCTTATATAGCCCCTTGGGACGTCCATATGGTCCCCAAACCGAATACAACTCAACTCTATATTGTTTTAGACTCAAACTCACACAAAAAGAAAATTAGATTTTATAGCCGTCATATTGTTTCGGTCATAACAGATGATTCATAATGTATTTGAAGATGAGGCCTTATCCATTGTATAGGTCTAGAAATAAGCTTTCCAACGAGTATAAGAACACCTGAATCGGACTCTGTTTGTGAAAATTATAGCCTTTTTAGTAAATGCCTGTTGGGCTATCCCAAACCAAATCCGAATTAAGTTCTGAGTTGAATCTAGTAACTATATAATATTTTGGTCAAGTTGCACCTGACAGCTAGTACATGGCAGGAGAGAAGAGAGTGGAGAGGGGAAGGCGGTGATGCGGGAGGAGAGAGGAGAGATGGGACGGCGGTGGTGCGGGAGAAGACTAGAGAGGGGAGGGCGGTAGCATAGGAGAAGACTAGAGAGGGAGAAGGGAGAGCGACAGCGCGGAAGAAGACTAGAAAGGTGAGGACGGTGGCACGGGAGAAGAGAGGGGAGAAGGGAGGGCGACGACTCAGGAGAAGAGAGGGGAGAAGGGAGGGCGGTGTAGGCATACCTCGATCGGCAGCGTAGATGGCAGGATGACCTCGATTCAGAGGCAATGAGATCGAATCGATGGTGGAGATAGCCAAAACCGGATGGTAAGCTCGATTCACACCTCATGCCGCTGAGGACTAGTTTTGACTGCCTAGCCGGTCGTAGGTGGCCCTCCCGTCTAGCACCCCGCCTTGAAGTCATGGTAGCTGTCGTCCGCTGAATGCCTAGGTGGTGCCTAGTCACACCTCGGTCCGACTTCTTGAACCATGTAGGCTACAATATATTAGGTTAGTGGGTGAACCCTTACCTGTTTGTGTCTCATCGCTCTCCCCCGCTAAAAGCCCTAGCTCAATTGCGGTGGCAAAATTGCTCACAACGAGGCAGAGCGTCGTGAAGAGGACCTAAGTAGGCAGAGCTTGTGCATTTGGGTAGCATGGTGGCTGAAGGAGGAGGCACTCTGAAGTGATGTCCATCAAGGTTAGTGCTTCTTGGATTTTTGGGTTTGGATTCAATTTGGAAAGGGGTTTTCTTGAATCTGGAGGAATTGGTTGATTTTTATTGGATGGTATGTGTATTTAAATAGAAGTAGCCCACAGTCACTTTTTCTATTTGTAAATGGGATGAGTAGAGTGCAAAGAGGTGTCATTAAGTATTGATTAGCACTATGTTGTGGGTAATAAATTGAATGTTTTTTTGTTGGAATGTCTAGGATATTGTTGCGCGGTAGGGATGAATCTTTTGGACAAGCTTGTTGTTAGAGTCCACTTGAATATGGATTTTGTCAATGATGGGAAGGTGATGCATTACTATGGCGAATGTGAGTGTTTGTCATACATTGAACAAGATAAAGTATCTTTACCTGAGATTACTGGACACCTCGGAGGCCACTGTGAGGTAGTGCGGCGAATGTTGCTACATTGGCTATTCCCTGGTAAAGAGCTTCTAAATGGTCTCAGGGCGCTAGTAGATGACAAGGCCTACCAGGTGATGTCCAACTATGTTTGTGTAGGAGAGGTTGCTGACATGTATGTGGAGACAATGTCAGTCGAAGGGGAGTTAGAAGAAAATGATGATACTGGTTGGGAAGACAGTGACTTTGAGTAAGAGATGGATGCATTGATAGTAGATAAGGAATCCGATGATGATCAGCTACAACAGCAGGGATGAAAGAAGGTGCAAATTATCCCATCTTCCCCAATTGACACGCAGAAGAACTTAGCATCATTGAGGAAGGTCTATGGTTCTACCTGTATAGGGAAGAGCCAATCACAGATGATGTGTGTTTCATAAGGAGTTGTGTAGGCTGAGAAACCCCTAGAAGAACATTCCAGCTCTGACAGTGAGTACCCCCCCTAGAGATTAGGACAGGTGCCACTCTTCCCAAATTCTTAGTCCATCTTCAGCTCACTCGAGGTCCATGGCTAGCGAGACATGACTCAACGACCAGCATGGCGAAAACCAAGGTGGAATTGGATCGAGGGTTATTTGCTCGAATTTGGAAGTTGGGGTGGAAAACAACCAGTTTCTAAGTTCAGAGTGAGTTGAACACAGAGCAGAGTTTGAAGGCCAAGAATAGACTTTGTCCTTTTACTTATTTATTGGCTGTTTTGTGATTCCCTGGCCTTTGGGCCGGGCCTATGGGCCAAAATCCAGACATGCACATCAGGCTCGGCCCGACCTAAGCCCAGAGTAGTTGGGCTGGGTGGGCTACCCATGAAATGAACAAGCCTAATCTGAGGGTATGTATAGGGATGGCAACGAGGCGGGGGGTCACGGGGGAAGCCTCTGCGGCCCCGCCCCGCCCCCCGCGAACCGGCCCCCTCCCTGCCCCGTTAAGCCTCATGGGGGGAGACGGCCCCCTGTCTCCGGTCCTCGCGGGGATCCAACTCTCACGGGGTCCTCGCGGGGATAAAAAAGAATAAATTTATTTTCTAAAAAATAATAATTTAACTTTATTTATTAATTTATAATTACTAAAGCATATTTTTTTAAAAATATAGCTTCAAAATATATATTCTAACATATAAATTCAAGTTTTAGTCTAGATATACAAGAAAAGAATACAATCTTTTATATTAAAAAATTATAATCTATTATTAAAAATACTTATTTTATTTTTTATCGGTCTCCACCCCACTAGCATAGCAGGGCCCTACCCCGTTCCCCCTACGGAGATATTATCCCCTATCCCTGCCTCCTATGTAGGGGTGCAAACGGAGCGGATATTTTCCGACCGTCCGTCCGTCCATTTTAATTCGGATAGAATTCGGAGCAAATTTTCGGATATCCGGATGTTTTGCCGGATACGGATACGGCTTCGAATATTTTTTGCCGGATATGGAAACGGATTCGGAACAAACATTATCCGACGGATACGGAACTATCCGGATATTTTTTCGGATAGTTACCGGATATTTTTTCGGATAGTTACCGGATTCAAATTCGGATTCAACTCAGAACTAAATTCGGATTCGGATTCGGATCGGGACAGCCCAACAGGCACTTACTAAAAAGACCATAACTTTCACAAGCAGAGTCCGATTTGAGTGTTCTTATACTCGTTGGAAAGCTTATTTCAAGACCTATGCAATGGATAAGGTCTCATCTTCAAATACATCATAAATCATCTGCTATGACCAAAATAATGTGACGGCTGTAAAATCTAGTTTCCTTTTGTGTGAGTTCGAGTCTAAAACAGTATAGGGTTGAGTTGTATTCGGTTTGGGGATCATATGGACATCCCAAGGGGTTATATAAGTCTTGTAATCGTAGCTTTTAGGGCTCAGACTACCTTTAGGGTTATATGTAGCTAGTTAGCTATTATTTGTTTAATTAGTCTCTATCAATTACATGCTACTTTGCTAACTAGAATTTACTGGGGTATTAACTTGTCTATTTCATCATGTGAAATTTACTTGTTAAGCTACTAATGTAGTTCCATTATGGATATGTACTATGGTGATTCATCTTTACACATGTGATATATATGATTTTTGTTTACGCGTATTATCCGACTAAATATTCGTGACCGAGACTAACCGTATTCGGAGCGTTCTGTATTCGCTCTGTATTCGTGACCGAGAATATCCGTACTCGTATTCGTATTCGGCACTATCCGTGTCCGATTCCGACTCCGACAAAAAATATGGAAACGGATACGGAATAAGCAGTATCCGTCCGTATCCGATCCGTTTGCACCCCTACTCCTATGGAGATATTCTCCACGGATCCATCTCGTGAGGGGAATTGCCATCCCTAGATATGTAATCTTGTAGTTTCTTGACCTGGGCTCCCTCCCGGCCCAATTTTCTGGAATTTCTCCATCTCAAGACCCATCTCGGCTTGCTGTAGCCCAAACTCCGGCGTAGTTGGCCTACGCTTCCCCCTCGCTCGAGCAACAGCAGTTCGCCGGAGCTAATGGCGCCGCCGCCAGGCTTCCACCCCGCCTCTCCACCGGAGATACCCGGGGCGACGGCGGTGGCAGCGTGCGCGGCCATGGCCGTCTGCTACGTCGCCATCCTCTACGCCCCCACGCTTCTCCTCCGCCTCCCGCCCCCAACCTCTCTCCGCGCGTTCCTCCACCGCCGCTTCGTCTGCGCCGCCTTCTCATCCGCCGCCTCCGTCCTCTCCACCGCCGCCCTCCTCCGCGTAAGCGCCCCTTCTCCCCCTCAAAACCCTAGCTCTGGATTTATCCGGACCGAATCTCAAATCCCTACCTCCTCCACTGCTCTTCCCAGGTATGGAGCCTCGGGAACTTGTCTGATGCGCTCGAAGTGTTCGGCATTGGGACCGATCACTTGGTATGAAAGCGACGTCTCTTTAGTAGTAGCGTTTTTTTTTTGTTGTAATAATTCACTAATTAGCGTTGAGCTTTTGATGCTTGGACTGAAATGCTGGTGCTGGTTCAGCTCGAGGCAGTGGTGATTCCAGTTCTCCTTACGTCCCTAGTGTACTCTGGGTCGTTCGTCGCAAGACTGTGGCTCCTGGCAAGCTCGTTCGGCAGAGATGATGGTGAGATGGGGATTACCTGCACCCAGAAGTTTGCTGGGTGGATCCGAGCCTCCGTAGATGACGTGATGGTGTGGCGGAACTACGTTGTGGTTTGTTCTCATTCCCTTTGATGCCATTGTTTTGCAATGCTTATTAGGTGTTGTCAACCTGTGAAGGAAGATTAGTGTACCAACGAATGAGGAATTGTTGACTGAACATCTGATTGTAGGGCTAAACTTATCAACTAACAGTTCATGTGTGCAAGCTGTAACCTTTAGAATGCAGAAGGAACCATAAATTAGGGATGAGGGGGTCAAATAAGCTATGCAATGCAATTATATTTCACAAGGGAGGCCAAATAGTATTAGTACTAATAAAATTATTTGGAACTCAAAGGAGTATAATGTAGATTTTTAGATCATGAAGGGGCCATGGCCCCCTACTAGCCCCTATCTCCCTTCGCCACTGTATGGATTAGGATTATTGTTATTACTGATGACACAATGATTTCCTTCTCCGTTGTAGTGATGTTATTTGAGGATGATCTTTTGATCAGGCACCATTTACAGAGGAGCTGGTTTTCAGGGCGTGCATGATACCTCTTCTTCTATGTGGAGGATTCAAAATGTATAACATTATATTTCTGAGTCCAGTCTTCTTCAGCCTAGGTAAGTAGGTAGGTATAATATTGCACGGAATTTTCATTTCAAAGGAACCAACCTGTCACATATCCTTAACCTAATGTTTTGTATCAATTAAGAACTGCCAAATGCATTCAGTTCTACCTATATGTTCTCCACTGTTGATATTGTGTCAATATTCTTAGTTAGTAACTGAGCCTTTCTGTTGACAGCACACTTAAACCATTTGTTCGAATTACACCAACAAGGATGCAATTTTATTAGATCTCTCCTGATTGTAGGTATTTTTCTTTACATTATCTGGTTTTCTCCTTTACTGCAGTATCTTCCTGTAATGGTGTTAGAACAAAGTTTTTGATCTATATTTAACTTACTTTTTTTTTGTTACTATGTGGAATTAAGGAGAATTCCAATGTCTTAGTTCAGCAAGTTATTTATTCCAGTGATACAAATTTACCTTTTAGAGTGTCCCAGTGTGTCCTATATGGTTATATCCGTGATTTTTTTTTGGAATATTCCTAATGCCTGTACAAAAATGCACCTATGCTCCTCTTACCTTTTATTTCATTGAGAAAATTGCAATGTAGCTCCCTGAGGTTGTATTTTACTTTCTCAACCCCTTGAACTTGTAGGTGTTATGAATATTTTATATATATTGAAGAGGCTCAATAGACAATATATATAAAGAGTATAAGAGAAATATGCTATATAGAGATAAGGAGGCATATAAGGAATAGAATACAAACTCTATATCCTTAACACCCCTCTCAAATACAAGGCGTATACAATAGCAGTGTATTTGAAAGAGTTGACATTAAAAAAGGAAAAATCTAAAATCCAAGTCTTGTAAACGTCGTCGTAGCATGCGGCTCTTGAAAATTGTGTAAAAAATAGAAGATCCCCATCTGATGTCATGCGATAGCCTATAAAGTATGGTGGTAGCCTATAAAGCAGCTCGAAGTCCGAGACGGTGGTGGCGCAATGCACAAGAAGCACAATAGAAACATAGTGCAAAAAAAGCGCGACGGCCTTAAAAGCTCAGATGGCGGCTCAAAGAGAAGCAGCGGCATCATAACGACTTCTACGACCTGCACGCGGCTCAGAAAGGAGCGGTGGTTGCTGCCATTGAAAAGACCACACAAAATCCTAAAGGATGGACTGGCAAAGCAATCGACTAACTGATACAAAAATTTGTGGACTCGCACGGCTTAGATGAACTGAAAGATAAAAAACTACGGATTTGGATGAACACAATGGAAGACTAAAAAAACAAAAAAACAATAGATCTTAGTATCAGTCATCTCTAGAGGAACAGTAAAACCCAAGACTCGGCACCGTGATGAGCCAAGAGACTCCAGCAGCATAGGAGTGACCAGAGAGAAGGCAAGTGGCAGCCAAGAGCAGATCAACCATGTCGGAGACTTCAGCAAAAAAACAGATGGCGAGCACCT
This sequence comes from Melocanna baccifera, assembly GCA_036346265.1. Taxonomy (NCBI): domain Eukaryota; kingdom Viridiplantae; phylum Streptophyta; class Magnoliopsida; order Poales; family Poaceae; genus Melocanna; species Melocanna baccifera. The sequence continues at coordinate 11,342,594 of CM070689.1, read as the reverse complement.
TCTCAGCATAAAAATCTCTCCATTAATAAAAGCCATTTGCCCTGCTCCTCCACTCATTCTCTCCCCTCTCCTCTCGAGGCTCTCCTTTGGTCTTTGCCTTAGTCTCCCCCACACGAAGGATGAGCTGGTCGAGGGGCTGCTTTAGTCTCCCCCACACGAAGGATGAGCTAGCCGGGGGGCTGCTTTGTCGGTGTCGGCCGGTAGGAGGCGAGCGGCAATAGGCGGCCAATATGAGACAAAGGAGGCGCGTGCCGAAGAGCAGCCAGCAGTTCCACGACGGTGGCAGCACCAGAAGAGGCAAGCGACGGCAGCGGTCCAAGAGAAGGGTGGCGAGATGGCTCACCGGGCCGGCGCGACGATCGAATCGGCGCGCGTGTGCGCAATAACCGGCGGAGAGAGACGGACAGTTCGGCCGAAGATGGCGAATCGGGCGGCGGCGACCAAGGACGGCGGCTGGAGAAGGCGGCAAGAAGCCCGGGATCCGGCGGTTGGAAGCAGCGAAGACGCCGGATTCGGGCAGATCTGACTAGGACAACGGCGCCCCGACGCAGATTAGAGATGAGTCAGCGTGGCGAAAAAGCAGCGGCGCGTGAGTACCGGATCCAGCATGGAGACGCTGGATTCAGGTGGATCCGTTCGGCCACCGAGCAAAGAATCTCCAACCAACTTCGAGCTCCACAGCATTCGGGCGACGAGGATCCGGCTCGGAGAGTGCGCCAGTAGCGGCGGCACATGAAGAGGCAATCCGGCTGGGCATAGGCGACGAGGATCCGGCCCAAAGCGCGCAAAGCCAATGCGGCTCAGATCCGGCGGTGAGGAGGAGCCCGATGGCTGGGGAAGAGCACGACGGCTGGAGATTCTTTGCTTGGTGGCCGAACGGATCCACCTGGATTCGGAGGAGGCTGCGATGGGTTTGGGAATCGATGCCGACGACGATGGTCCGAAGAGGCGCAGCGGCGGGGGTGGTTGGCCTGGCGACGACCAGAGAGGTAGCCGTCCCTAGGAGCGGAGAAATCCTCCTAGGGGCAGTAGATGTGGAAGATGAGTGGAGGCTAGGAAAGGTAAATCTTAACCCTACCTAAGCTCTGATATCATGTTATGAATATTTTGTGTATAATGAAGAGGCTCAATGGGCAATATATATAGAGAGTACAAGAGGAATATGTCATATAGAGATAAGGAGACATAGAAGGAATAGAATGCAAACTCTATATCCTTAACAGTAGGGTTGTGTCACTTTATCTCCTGAACTTGTATTTTACTTTCTCTGCCTCCTGGACTTGTAGAGTTATGCCACTTTACCTACTGAACTTACATTTTACTTTCTCAATCCTCTGAACTTATGTCTGTTTGCACCGCAGGTCCATTAAACCGTTTGCTGATAGAAAACATTGAGCTAGCATAGCACATAGCTGATGTCGTAGGGTCAGGCTCGATCGCGTGGGCACAGTATCGAGTCGGCACAGCCGCACAGTGTCCTTTTCTCCCATGCAGTGTGGTAGAGCAAGGGATGAAGGGCGTGGAGCAACAACGGGTTGTCACAGCGGGCCTCCGGTGATACCGTGCGCGCGGCATGTTCCCGGGGCCTACGAAGTTGTGCACAGAAGGAGTGGCTCTAGGAGGCTCCATGAAGACGACATTGGTGAGGTCGATAGCAACGAGGAAGATGATAAATTAATGTCCAAGCATGCCATCCTAACTCGTCTGCCACTCCTTTCACATTTTCTTCCCACCACAATGCCGTTGTACCCCTTTCTTTATCCCTAATCCAACGAACAACCGCCACTGCTCCAATCCTCGATGGTAAACCTCCCAAATTCACTGTTAATTCAGTTCATCTTCCAAAATTGACCATGCCGCTACCTTTCGTACTTCATTGTGGTCCTATTAGTACCACTCCCGAAGCTCGTTGGATGGGCCACTGGTGTTGAGCTACGCCGTCTCTCCCCTCTCGGCTCCTAGGGAACCGTCGTCTCTGTCATCCTCGTGCTAGGCTGTCTGCGTCACAAGGTGTGTCACATCGTACTGAAGCCGAAACCCATCTCCTTCAGTCGCCCCTCTCGCCGTAGAGCGCTATCACCGTGCTCCTCCACGCTGTCTCACAACACCCTCCGCCCCCTGTTCTGCAAGGGAGAAAAGGCCACTGTGTCGACTCGACACTATGCCTACGCGATCGAACCCAACCATACGGTATTAGCCATGTGCTATATCAGCTCAGCGTTTTCTGTTAGCAAATGGCCCAATGGACCTGTGGTACAAATAGACGCAATTTAACAGGGTTGAGAAAGTGCAATGCAAATTCAAGGGGTAAAATGGCATAACACTATAAGTTCAGAGGACTGAAAAAGTAAAATGCAAGTTTAGGGGGTAAAGTGGTACAACCTTACAAATTCAGGCAATTGAGAAAGTAAAATGTAAGTTCAGGGAGTAAAGTGGTATAATCCTACAAGTTTAGGAAACTATAGTGCAATTTTTCTCCATTTAGTCACACCATGGTCTCAAATGTTTCCTATCACAACCTCGCAGTATCATGTTATGTGGTTTGCAATATATAGTGTAGTAACACTTGCATATGTGATATGTCTAACTGTGGTCAATACATATACTGGTACTTAACATATTCATGTGTTATATTTATTCCCTTATGCTATTAACCTCTTAGCGTTTTCTTTACAAGTGAAGTATTAACTTCAGAGTGTTAAATTACAGACATTAGGGAATCATTGTTACTGCTACCGATTATATTAGTTGCAGGCATTAGGAATCTATAGGAACATGCTTTGACCTTTCAATATGCTCACCATATTACAACATAATGCTATTCTGTCATGCTGTACATCTTTTTTCGAAATTTACCATCTGAGATTGTGTAATTACGTTGGTTTCACCAATTGTGAACACTTTCGCTTCACTTGTTGGGCTTGCATTGACTTCTTGTCTTATGTTATCAGGTGTCCAATTAGGCTACACTGTAATTTTTGGGTGGTATGCGGCATTTTTGTTCATCCGAACAGGTCTAAATAATTCTTTATTGTTGTGCATTTATTGTTTCCAGCTATGTTGTTGACTTGTTGCTATTGTTTCTGGAACTGCTTTTCCAATTATATATATGCTAACTTTTTCTAGTTTATTTAAGGAGGCAGCTTTCTTATTCACTATTTTTTTGCTGCAATTTGTAGCACTGCTCCAATTGAAGTTATGGCTTAGAAAAATGAAATTTTAGTTGTTACTTGTTTACTTGCTGAATGTTTTAGCTACTTAAAATATTTGACTGAAAGTCAGTTAAATATTGTTCTGATGACATGTCATGTTGATCATCGTTCATTTTAAAAAAACTTCAGGGAATCTCGTGTCTCCTATTGTTGCTCACATATTTTGTAATGTGATGGGTTTGCCTGTTTTCTCATCACCGCGAACAAGAGGTGCACATATAATATTTTCTCAGAAAAAAACAAAAAATATTCAAAGTTGTAAAATTTGTCCAACTACTTACATTCGTTTGCCTGGTGTTCTCGTGTGTTCCAGGTGTGGCATCGCTAGCATTTCTGGCTGGTTTAATATCCTTCTTTTGCCTCCTTTTCCCTGCTACAAGTCCAAAACTATACAACGCAAGGATAGATCGATGCAATTGCTGGCATTGTTACTGCGGATGGAGCTAGTACAGAACTAGTTTTGAGGCAACATTTTTTTCCTGAGGCAGTGGTACTGACCTTAAGTAACTAGGAAGGAGCAACCCCTGACTTAAGAAGACTATGTTCTTGATTGTCCCTATGAATGTTGTAAAATGCTTTGTGCTTTGTAGGTAGTTCGCCCTTCTCTTGGGGCTAGACTTGCACAAATTTCATTTCATCACTTGTTGGGGTGATCGTTTCGGCTTCAGCTTCTAGCTTCAGCTTTTTTTTTACTATTCACTACACTATCCACTAACTCAGCTACAGTGTTTTTTCAGCCAGCTACAGTGTTTTTTCAGCCAAAAGCCAAAAGCCATCGCTATTCCGATCACCCCCTTAGTTACAGATGAGAGAGTTGGCAACTTGATTTCTTTGAAAGGACTTTTAGTTGAAATCTTGCATCTCGTAAAAATATCATCTCAAATTATAATTTATAATTTAACTTTCTAGAAGTTGCTTTGAACTACACAAAGTGCAGAATGAATTTATGCAAATTCACTTGATGCTTTCTTTTTTTGCGTGTGTACTATTTCTATGCAACGCTGAATAGAATCCGATGCAAAATCCTGTCAGAACAGTACTACTGCAATCTTGGGGAGAGGATTCTTCGGGCCTTGGGTCTTCGCACGAACCGAGGCCGCTTTGGATTGTAGGAATTTTGGAGGAATTTTTCATGGAATTCAATCCTACAATAAATTTTCCTATGTCGCCCTTTGGAACAAAGGGTTGAGCTCGTAGAATTCCTATTAAATTCCTATAGAAAAGCTCATCCCATGGTAATTTTGTACGAGCTCTACCATGAGGTTGACCTCATGGAAAAATTCATTTGTGTCTTAGATGTACCTTCTCTCCTGAAATTCCTGCAAAATTCATGTGAAGCATCCAAACACTGCTTTTACACCATTCCACTCATTTGTTTTCCTGTAGGATTGCACCAGCATTTTTGTACAATTCTCGTGTTTTTTCTATTCATGCTTTTTTTTTCATTTGCTGAATTCCAAAGAGGCCCTGGACGGCTTCGCTGTCAACAGTGAACACAATAGGAGGGTCGGGCAAGAGGACGAAATTGCAGAGGACTGAAATGTGATCCTCTTGATTCTCACGACGTGGCTGGGTGCACAATGAGGTAATGAACATAGCTTCAACCACTTTCACTATTCGAAGATAACTGATGAGACATCGGGGTTAGCGGCACTAGATTTTATTAGTTTTGATCTACGGATCTTGAACTCTTCTATTCTTTTTTCTATTCCTCCTTTTGGGCACACTTATGCAGTCGGCAGCTCCTATAGATCCTTTGTGCAACCGGTGTTTGTTCCCTGCGCATGCACACGTTGTGTTTCCCATCTACTATGGTCATATTCTTTTCAGCTTCTCAAAACGACTTTTAATTTTGCTACAGTACCTAACTTTCAAACGGAGTATATTTTTTAAGATGGAGTCTACAAGTTAATTATAGTACACGTTAAAAGCCCAACATCTATACCATCCAAAATCACAAGCGAATATCTCTCTCCGTAATCTCTGTCGCAAACAGCTAAAATTCAAAAATTTCAGTCAAAAGACATAAGCCGTAGCAAAAAAGAACAGGCCATATATCAGGCTAGCTGCACTGCTCATGCACTCAAACCCTTTGGAGCCATCCGATCGCGAACCAAAGGCCAAAATGCAGAATACACACACACACACTACTACAAAAGTCATCATCGCAGACGGTTTTCTAAGCCGTCTAAATTTATAGGTCAGTGATAATAGAAGGTTATCATAGATGATTTTTGAACCGCCTATGGTTAAATATCACAGATAGTTTTTTAAGTAAAAATCATCTGTGATAACTGATAATCACAGACGATTTTTACTTAAAAATCATCTATGATATTCTTTTCTACCTCTAAATTTATTTCTGTTTATTGGCTAGCCTCAGGAAATGCTAGTCATGCCCTCTGAAACAAGCAGATCAACATGTATCGTCTATGATAGTTTATTCTATACCTATTTTTTTTCTATTTTTGAATTAGCCTTAGAAAATATTAGCTATGCCGTTTGAAAACAAGCAAATACGACAACAAACAAAGCAGAGAACATTCTATTTATATTACAATCCACCATTACAACATCATAGGATTACAATCCGTCATTACAATAGCAGAGAACATTCTATTTCCATTACAATTCAAGCAACAGAGAAGAAAGAACATAGAAGAATCAGAATCAAATACTACAAACAATGGAGCAACAGAGAACAACAGAGAAGCTCATCCCTGATGCGGCTCGAGTAGGTCTTTTTAGTGGCCGCCTCACTATAAGCTCTTGGACAGTAATGGAGGCTACGATGGAGACATGAACCCCACAGAATCAAATATTAGAAGAAACAATGGAGTGAGGAAGCTTAAGACACATTTGAAGGGAGGGGTGGATAGGTTCGGATGAGTATTTATAGATGAGGGAGAGCTACGATTCGTGGGGTGTGGGTTGGTCGATTTCTATTGGCTAAAATTGGGTTGATGAGGATTGACGGGCTCAGCGGTCAGAAAACAAATTATCACAGATAATTTTTGGTAAGAACCGTATGTGATATTAGTTATATATATACCAATATAATATAAACAACTAGTCTTAAAATATAAAATAACAAAGTTCTGTATGGCTTATATATATACTCATATGAAAGTTTTCGACGAGATCTACAACTTTACAGTTGAGATGAACTCCAAATTTTGAAGGGAAGATCGAAAATTTTGGCAAAAACATAAATCAAAAACTTGCGATTCGAATTTGAGACTAAAGGTGGCCGATTTTGGGGGTCTTCGAGGGCGACTTGTGCAAGCTAGTCGTTTTTTTTATCGGGCTCGTCGTTAGCTTTTCAATGAGTATAAGAACGTCGAAAACAGACACCGTATGCAAAAGTTATGCCCGTTTTACTGATGGTGTGTCAAAACAGAATCATATTCGAACTCATGCGGGAAATTATGAACTTTTAGGAGTGTGTGAGACGAAAAATATATCACAGACGGTTCTTATCAAGAACCATCTGTGATTGCATTTAATACAAGCGGTTTTTATAAACCATCTGTGATGATGTATCTAATATAAATTTTTTTGTAGCAGTGATATATTCATCCTTACGAGTCTTACAACCAATTTGATTGGAAAATCCAATGGAAAAAAGAAGGGGATTCATTAGCTCGCTATTTAGTACATATGGGTGAAATGAGGGAATCCATCAAAATTATTCAACAGGCTGTTGAGAAAATTCCTAGGGCCCTTATGAGAATTTAGAAGTCCGACGCTTTAACAAAGCAAAGAATTCCGAATAGAATGATTTTAAATATCGATTTCTTGGTAAAAAAAACCCTTCGCCCAATTTTGAATTGTCAAAGCAAGAGCTGTGTGGATTATTTGAGGGGTGCAAGGCATACGTCGATCTAGCGTTCGAAGTGACGAACGAAGTCGCGTGTGTATCTACTTGAATTATGGGTGAGCGCACAAGTCGATCCGGAGTCGAACGAGTGGATTTTGTTTGCCTTGGAGGGGGAGGCCGCAGTCACGTTTTCAAGTACTGAGCGTGTTCGGCCCCGATCAGATGGGTTTCTCCCATCGCTGACGATAGCGATTTTTGCATCAGAAGCAGATCATCAGTAGCTACGATCACACTTCTGATAAAATTATTTTTTTGATTTTTTCGTTTTTTTAAAAAAAATTTACTTATACTTTTTTTCGTTTTTTATTTTCGGTTTTTTTTACATTTTTCTACATTTATTTATACTCAATAAACCAACTCTGCTACAGTGTTTTTTCAGCCAGCTACAATGTTTTTTCAGCAAAAACTAAAAGCCATCGCTATTCCGATCACCCCCTAAAGCTTGCTACTCTCATAAATACCTTTTGGGCTGCACCAAATTTATGGCATTTTCTCCACGCTGACTGCATCCCCACGTGGGGCTGCTCCTTTGTTAAAACTGCGGCCCTTTTAGCTACTAGCCACATAAATGCGGCGCTACACCGCACCAATTATCGTGTGAACCGAAGTAAAAGATGCGAAAATTCGCATCAAAAGGAAAGCGTATGGATTTTTTCACAAAAAATTGAGGGCCTTTTCACAATAAAAGGAGAGTGGAGGGGTTTTTTCGTAAAAATCGAGGGTCTTTTCGGAAGAAATAAGGGCCTGTACGTAATTACAGGAAACCGCGGGTCGTTATCCAGCAAAAAAATAGCGTAGGAGTTTTTTCGCATAAAACCAGGGACTTTTTTTTACGAGAATCGGGGACCTGTACGTAATTACTAAAACTTCGGATGCTTTTTTCCGAAGTCAACACGTGGATGCTCTCCCTGACCGGAGAGTCTACCGCTAATAATATACATAGTATGTCTAATAGTTTTTAGGTATAGCTATAGTTTTACCTATATTTTTTAAAATAATTTATTCATATTTTTGAAGATGATAACGATAGCGAAAATATTGACGTGGACGATGTACAAATTTTACACTTAAGAAATCGTTTAGAGAACCTACCTCAAAATCCTATCCTATTTATTTTAATTTTTAAAGAAACTAAAAGGCTAAAAGCCTTCAACAGAGCACATTTCTAGTGCCCCTGCCAAGCGTAATTACTGCTATTTAAAGGCCACATTGCTTAGGTCATTGTTTCTTTGTGGCCTTCAGCTCATGCGTTTGGCTTCTCATGTCCTCATGTACACGCTGCCATTGTTTTGGACTATTGGTGAGAGGATGTTTGCTGGTGTGCGCATGAAGAGAACGAGCTTTCTTTTGGTACGTTATTGGCTTTCCTTTTGAATGCATTTGCGTTGTGTGAATGATTTGGACAAGCACTTCCCACAGTGTGCCAAATTTTGATGCCATCCAGTCATTCTTGCCTGCATTTTAATGCTGATGCATTTTGCTCCTAAACATGTACATGCTACCACTGTTTTTGGTAGACGGTTTTAGCTAATTTGTGTGGCGTGTAGGGCAACCCCACCCCCCCCCCCCCCTCTGATTTACAAGAGGATAGGCGTGTGCGTGACGTGAACCGGCCGGCTTACAGGTTATATCTTTCTTTGGAATACATCTGGCCAGTTATTCGCTAACTTGTTCGTTGTGACAATTTAGAGATATGTTGGTGAGAGATGGCACCCTAGACAACTTCGCACTAGCTAGAGTGCAACTCGACGAGAATCGAGATGCTCTCCTGCCGATTCAGTTCGCCAGAGAAACTAAGCAAGCTCGTCGAAAAAAGAATATTGCAACTAAGCAAGCACCGAAACAATCACAGAGGGTCTGTTCTTTTCGGCTGCGGCTGATGGCTTTCTAACTGTTTGCGACAGAGATTACGGAAAGAGAGATACTCGCTTGTGATTTTTGATGATACAGATACTAGTTTTTTAACATGTACTACAATTAACTTGTAAACCCCATCTTAAAAAAATACTCCGTTTAAAAGTTAGTTACTGTAGCATAAGTCAAAAGCGGCTTTTAGAAGCTGCAAAGAACAGGACCTTAGTTTGCCCTCCAATTCCCGCTAATTGCACTATTTAAGCATAACTGGAAATAAAAAAATAGCGCTGAAACCAGTCAGGCATATGTTTAAGTTCATTTCACTGTTAAAAGTAAACCAGATATCCAGCAGTACTAATAACTACTGGTAAGCACCATCAAATGTTTCAACACAAGCAATAGTGGTTAAACAAGAAGCAATCAATGTGAGATGGATGAAAATTGTACTTCATAAGCCAACAACTTAGTAAGGTTTTAGATAAAAATTGTACTTCATAAGCCAACAACTTAGTAAGGTTTTAGAACAAAACGGGGAAGCTATTACATCTGATGACAAATCTCGTGTTAGTCAATAAATAAATCAGGTAAAACATGGCAACTAAACGTATATCGACATGAACTGTAATAATGTTGAGTCGAAGGAAATAGTATATTCGCTGATTTCCCCCTTGTTCCCTAAGATCTAATTCCTTCTGTTATAAAAGCCTAGCTGGTTCTTGCTGCAAAAATGTGTGGCCATCTACAATGGGTCCTTTGATGAGAAAGATCACTGACAAAACTTTGCTTTCTGTTGCTCTACAACAATGGTACAGGGACAACTAGAAAATTTAACAGCACGCAAATCCAAATTAGCTTTGACACAACAATCCTGCAGGGAAGACCAAGTAGATGATTCAGTTTTTGGAACAAGCAGTTGTTAGAAAGCTCACATGCACTGAAGAGGTGTGAATGCCCAGTCATGTAAATGTATAACTAATATAATTGCTGAACCATAACAATCAGTAAACTGTTTTACAGTTTAATAGCAAGAGGATATGCACAGCGCTCCTCTCAAACACGAGGAAATCATGCAACACACCAACTTGTTATCATGATTACAAGCAAGTCACTCAACTGTCGGTATATGGAAGCGTGACGGCAAGACATTTCAATCATCTTTCTGATGTAAAGCACGAGGTAGACTATTACCATTCAGTGCAGCATGGTACACACGCTTCTCCGCTAGCCCAATATCTGAAAGAAGCAAGTTCCCCTGAAAAATAAAAGTCAAGAATGTTATATGGTAGTTAACCATGGAACACAAAAGGTTTCAGGTGCTATGATGGATTATCAAGAAATAGGGAAGGAGCATAACCATTTTCAATGTTAGGAAAGATGAGTATTTATACCTCCACTGCCATCAATTTCCGTACATTATTTGCATAGAGCTTAGGATCATCCTTTTCTTGCTCCGAAGGATAGTAAACAGGCAAATGCACCACCTCTAGATAATTTACAAATTGACAAAGGAGCAGAAATACATGGCGTGCCTGAAAATTTTTCATGAGAAATTCAGCGAAGTTGAATGGATAATACAATAGACATAAAGTAGTTTTAGTAACTCAAATGGAAAGGTCTCTGCATACAATTACCAACTGATGTTATCACAACTTTTGCTATTACACAAAATTCTTAAAAACGATTCTCACAGCACTTAAGAATCATTACAAATGTAGTAATGTACCATATGAACATGATAAGAATGCTCTAGCCATGGTTATCTCATGAATCATAGGTGCTGTTGATACTTGATAGTTCTTGGAGGTTATAATCACTTGTCTCATTATTATATGCATTTAAACTGCCAATTTTTAAGTATGCATAAAACGGTAAAATGGCCATTGATACTCACCCCAGACATGGACTCCCATGCTGGACTAAATCTCTTATAAGGATATCTTAAAATGACTGGCTGCACTGGTGCTTTTGCAAGAAAGGCTCCCGTCTTGAAAGGAAGGATATAATCACCATTTGTAGTTGTGCCCTCTGTAATAGTAGAATGTAAGGTTATTAGGAAAATAATTGAGTAGAAATATGTCATTGGACTACGTTAAAAAGACACGTAAGCAAAAGAGATAAAAAAAAAGTGAGGCAAGTTTACAGAGTAGAAATATTTGTTTGGACCAGGTTGCGCATAGTTCCACTATTTTGGCTTTGAACAGATCTAGCATGAAATACCTTTTTATAAGACACACATAAAATGGTTAAGCATATGGAATGGACAGGCAACAATCTAGAAGTTTGTCACTCAAAAGAAAAGCTAAAGGGCGTTCGGAATAGCGATGGTTTATGTTTTTTTTTATTGTACCTGGCTTATTTTTTACTATAACTAAGTTGACTTATTTAGCATAATTAAATTTTAAAAAATTTAAAAATAGAAAAAACATGTTAGCCCATCACGGACAATACAAAGAAATACGAGAAAAAAAAAGAAAAAGGCAAAAAATCTAAAAAAAATCAGAAAAAGGCGAAATTACTGAATAGTGAAAAAAAACCAGAAGCTAGATTTAAGCCAAAATGAGCGGAGTACAGTACCAACATTTCAGTCTAACTATTAAGATTGCATTGCAAGCCCAGCAAATCAATAGATGATAATGTAATAACAGCAGGTTCAACATTCAGTAAACAAGCAAAAAAATAACCCTAAAGTCAAAGAAAAATATATTCCACTATAAAAGAAATGAAGAATAGAAAATGCCCATGCAAATTTGCACTTGGCAAATAAAGTAATAAGCAATAAACAAGAAAATGGTTGGCTGTTATCCATAGCCATATTTATTATTTAACAGTAAAGGGAAAAGGTACAAAAAGAAAGTTATTATGAACCAACCAGGGAAGAGTAGCATCACTGGAGAATTCTTTTGTTGATGAGCCCGTTGGATTCTTTCAGTTACAGCACCTGTGTGCAGATTGGTCAAAGCAAAAACAAGCAAAATTGAATAGTGTAAACTCCATGGTGTGAATAATATTCATGACCACATAAAAGTAAGGCATATATACAACAGAAAGGACAAATATGCCCATCATAGAAATATTTGAGTGTGTAAAATTGCATTTAAGGTTCAGAGCCCCCAAAAAATGTTGTCTCAATATAGTCATCTGAGTTCAGCCACTATGAGTGTGATCTCTCATCATGCTATTTTGAATTTCAATCTTGTAACCTTTTGAGATATTGCAATTTAAAGGAAATACAATCTTTGATTGAGGTAGGACCCACTAAGTTGTATCCGTTCCACCACTCATGTGCATATATAAGGATGATGTATGACAGTTATGCCAAATTTAGTGGTCATGCCCATACTTTGTTAGTCTTCCCTTTTTTTTAATATGTTTCTGCGCTTTTTAATTGATAAAATAATTGTTCATTATTTTTAAATTTACCTTTAAAATCTTTCTTCCTGATTTGCCAGATTTTCAAATCGCACTTATAAATATTTCTACTTTTTACCATTGTTATGGTTTTTTTTTACTTTTCTTATTTTCACCATTCTTCTAGGATGTTTAACTTGTTAATGAAGTCCCATCGTTTCCACCTGTACAAAATCCATGTGGAAAGTACATGCCTACATGGTACCAACTGTAGAACAGTCCATCAAAATAAACAAAACCAATAGTTCAAGGATGAAAACAAAATTGCTACATTGAAATGGGCACCGTAGTTTAAGGACCATGCATGAAATTTAATTGTAGACACCCATCAACTAGTGAAAAAACAACTCATTATTGGCCATGCATGAGTAGTTGCCGAGGTTCAGTATAATAACTGTCTTGAGTACAAATTGTATAACAAGTGCAAGTCGTTTCAAAATTAAACTATTAACAATAGGGGAAAATGTTTTTATGAGCACCAAATACCTGAAACACCTTTGAAATCTGAAGTTTTAGATTCCCGCTGAACAAAAATGCATCCAAGGCATTTGCTACATTAAAACACAAGTCACTTTGTCAATTCAATTTACAGAAAATCAACATAAACCCAAAAAAATTCCAGTTAACCTATCTACTACAAAACAGTGTTGCAAGGTCATTTTCTCACCAAAAAGTCAAGAGTAAAACATGCGACCAAATACAGAAGAGAATGCTAGTACCTTATGAGACCAACCAGGGGCAATCTGGCCACTGATCTCTTCAAGAAGGATAAAGTCATGTGTAAAAGAGGCATGTCAAAATCAATAGTACAATACATTCATGTGTAAAAGAGGCATGTCAAAATCAATAGTTCAATACATTATAATGAAATAATTTTTGTGATATTGTATTAACAATAACAACGATAGGACATATTTGCAGTACCTTAGCAACAAAACTTGGAAAACAAGATGACATGTGATAAAGAATATCCACATAAGAAACATGATTAGATACAATTGCCCCTGGTCTTCTCAATTCTTTGGACTGGTCCAGATGCGCATCCTGAAAAACCAGAGCATCCAGTTGGATATACAATACGCACAGAAGCAGTGATATACAATATTCCCTATTTACAGAAGATTAAAAGTAAAGTGTCGTGCAGACTATTCGCCTTATATGCAAAAATTGTAGAAACAACCATGTTTAACCATCTATTATCATATCAGCCATTGCAATAATGTAGCATTATGCCGTTTTTAAATATAATGTAGGCAGATGTAGCATTACAGAACAATGCCAAAGCATCCATGATCCATGTCCGTCTTGAACAGGAAACAAAATCAATCTGTTGTATATAGTTCAGAACTAACACTGAACATTAGCTCGATGACTAAGAACAAAAATGTGTCACTCTGTCGTCATCCATCTTATTTTCACTTACTGGAGGATGACCATTGACCAAGGACTAGGACTAGAATTAATTATTTCTGCTACCTCAGCGTCGGGAAAGCGGCAGTCGTACTCGCGAATCCAGTAGAAGCCGAAGACAAACATCATGGAGCGGGCGAGCGCGCGGCCGCACCGCACGACCCCCTCCCGCCTCCAGCCCTCTAGCCGCGCGTACCCTTCCCCCTCGCCCCCGCCCCCCTCCCGCTCCTCCTCCACCCTAAGCGTGCACACGCGGCACACGAGGTAGTAGGCGACGAGCACGAGCACGCCTGCCACGACCCGGAGAGGGAGGAGCACGGCCGCCGCGACCGCCAGCCGCGCCGCCTCCGCCGCCCCCACGGGGCCGCGGCCCATTGGCCCGTACGCGTCCCGACGAGCGTACGGCTCGTACCTCCGGTCCAGCTCCTCGAGGCTCTCCTGTGCCGGCGCGGTCGTGGCGGCAGAGGGGGAGGGCGCGGAGAGGAGCGGCTTCGCGGCGACCTTCTCTTCGCTGGTGACGCCGCCACTGCTGTCGGGTTCGGAGGGGGCGGTGGCGTCGTCGTGAGCCATGAGGGCCGAGGCGAAGGAGAAACCCTAACCCTAGAGCTGATGCTAGCACTAGATCGGCATGAGGAGAAACGCCCGGTCGGAGATGCGGAGAGATGGATGGTGGTCGGGTACTTGGGGGGAGGAGGAGACCGGTGGGGAAGAACAGGAGAAGAGACGTGGAGCGTCCGATTTGGATCGGACGTCTGGACCTGCGAGGAGTCGTTTGATTCGATTTGGGTTAGCCATGGCGTGGCGGTGATTAACTAACCTTTTTTGTTATTCTTTTTCTAGCGGTTTCTTGGATTATTCTGTGCAAGGGTGATGCCATGACGAATGCGTATGGATATTCTAGTGGTGTTCTCCCAGTGAGATATAAGGAAGCGAATGGATATTCTTTACATCGAAATATTTCGTGTTTCAAATAGGGCTTTATTTGTTGCACCTTTAGCCATGTGATTTTTACTATGACCTATCTACCAAGGAAAATGTAAAGCACCGTTTATTTGAGCTTTTAAGCCTAAATTTTTTTTACTATAATTAAATTTAAAAAACAAAAAATATTATATCATTTCGAGCTATACAAAAGGAATAAGAAAAAAATATAAAAAAAATCAAAAATTCATAAAAGAATGAAATTAAAAAAATCAAAAGCCAGAAAGCTAAAACTCTAATAAGTAGTACCTTAATGCCACCACCAAAATATAGCCAAATTTTGCGTAATGATTGATCTCACCTGCTATACAATTACAGCTTCTCTTGCTTAAGGTGATATGCCACTCAAAATTTGCCATTCAAATTTACCACTTTTCCGAATATGTCATTCAAATTTACCACTTTTCCGAATATGCCACTCAAAATTCGACGTTTCCTTTTGTACCACCGGGGAACTTTTCTCTGATCTTTCTTGCCACTTCTGCTCCTTGCCTGTGAGCTTGCTATTAACTTAGGGGGTGATGGTTTCAGCTTTTTTTCAGCTTCAGCTTTTTTTTTCACTATTCAGTAATTTGTCTTTTTCTGAATTTTTTTAGATTTTTTAAGCTTTTTTGCATTTTTCTTTTTTTCCCGTGTTCCTTTGCATTGTCCGTAATAGGTTAATATATTTTTTCTATTTTTACATTTTTTAAATTTAATTATACCTAAAAAGCTAAATCAGCTACAGTAAAAAAAAGCCAGCTACAGTGAAATTTCAGCCAAAAGCCATCGCTAAAACGATCACCCCCTTAGATGAGAATAGACAGTGGCATGTTCTTTATAGCTATAGCTTATGATTTTTGGTTGAAATTTTTAAATTTTGACTATTTATGACAGAGATTACCAAGAGAGATATATTCACATGCGATTTTGGTCAGTACAGATATGGGCCTTCAATGTGTACTATAATTAACTTATAGACACGTCTTGAAAAAATATTTCGTTTGAAAGCTACATACTGTTGCAAAAGCCAAAGCCAGTTTCAAAAGCCGGATAAAAGAGATCCAATTTTTCCCTTCCTGTAGGAGAGAGAGAGACATGAAGGTTGTCTTCTTTCTTACGTACACACAGAAGAAGTCAACAGTCGACAAAGGATGGTGGCGAGGCTTGGGGATAAGAAAAATCAATCATAAAATGGTTTGGCGAACACGTTGGGCAGACAAGCTCACCTAGCCAAGACACACTACGCGTAGATCGACGTCGTGTATGTGGCCATGAAGGCCATGGGCCACACGGACGCCGATGTGATGATCTCAAAGAGAGAGATGGAGATAATGAGTAGGGACCGTTGTTGGCTTGTTAGGCAGTAGACACTGAGAGAGGATGGTGAAGGAAGAAGATGATGTGGAGGGGTAGTTTGGCCATTTCTGAGAAAAAACAGACAAGATTCAATGCGTAGGGACAAAAATTTTGCCGAAATATTTTAACCCTACTTCTTCCTTGCATAGAGACAGAAGACGGCGATAGAGGATGGTGGCGAGGCTTGGGGACAAGAAAAATGTATTATAAAATGGCTTGGCGAACATGTTGGGCAAACGAGCACACCTAGACAAGACACACTACGTGCATATCGATGTCGTGTATGTAGCCATGAAGGCCATGGGCACACAGACGCTGGCGTGATGATCTCAAAGAGAGAGATGGAGGTAATGAGCAAGGACAGTTGTTGGCTTGTTGTGCAATAGAAAGAGAGAGGATGGTAAGGAAGAAAATGACGTGGAGGAGGCGGTTTGGCCATTTCTGAGAAAAAAACAGACAAGATTCAATGCATAGGGATAGAATTTTTGCCGAAATATTTAACCCTGCTTTTCCTTGTGTAAGGACAGAAGACGGTGACGGAGGATGGTGGAGAGGCTTGCGGACAAGAAAAATCGATTATAAATGGTTTGACAAACACATTAGGCAGACGAGCTCACCTAGACAAAGACACACTATGCGCAGATCGACATTGTGTATGCGGCCATGAAGGCCATGGGCCACACAGATGCCTAGATGATGATCTCAAAGAGAGAGATGGAGATAATAAGCAAGGACCGCTGTTGGCTTGTTGGACAGTAGAGAGAGAGAGAGAGGATGGTGAAGGAAGAAGACAACGTGGAGGGGGCTGTCTGGCCATTTTTGAGAAACAAATAGACAAGATTCAATGCATAGGGATAGAAATTTCGCTGAAATGTTTAACCCTGCTTTTCCTTGCGTAGAGACAGAAGACGGTAACAGCGGATGGTGGTGAGGCTCGGGGACAAGAAAAATGGATTATAAAATGTCTTGGTGAACACATTGGGCAGACGAGCTCACTTAGACAAGACACTACGTGCAGATCGTGTGGTGTATGCGGCCATGAAGACCATGGGCCACACAGACACTGGCATGATGATCTCAAAGAGAGATGGAGATGATGAGCAGGGACCGTTGTTGGCTTGTTGGGCAGTAGAGAGAGAGAGGGTGGTGAAGGAAGAAGACATGGAGGGGGTAGTTTGGCCATTTTTGAGAAAAACAGACAAGATTTACAGTTCGTTTATATAGATTTTTAGCTTTGGTTTTGGCTTATGAAAAGTATCAATTTATAGAGAAACTTGTAGAGAAGTTTGGTTGACATAAATGAAGTGTAGTGTAGAAAAGATATTTATTGTAAATTCTATCTTAAAAAGATACTGTTTAAAAATTAGGTAGTGTAGAAAAGATATTTATTGTAGAAAAATGACTTTTAAAAGTCAATATGAATAGAACCTCAATGCTCTAACAATGACTTGCACTAACAAAGGTGATGGCGTATATGCCAGTGAAAAGTTTTTAGGTGGCACTTAAAACATCAAAATTTTAGTGATACTAGTTGGATACCCCTGGTTTGCTATGGATAAATAACTTATATTATCCTAACATGTTAAATCAATATTATCATGATGGGCCTACTCAACCCATACGCTTGGCCACGTTGTGTTTTCGCGCCCTCGGCTCTCCCACGCACCTAGTAGAGCTCTATTGTTATTAAAGATTTTTTAGATGATGGACTTTGTTTTTAGTAGATTGTTTTTCAGTATTTGTTAGAAATGCTTTTAGGGAGTAGCAAATGAGAGTTCAGAGAGTAGATAAACTACCAATACCACCAACTCACTCTTTTAAATAGTAGAAATATAAAGAAAACAGATAATTTGCGTGACAAACAAGGAATTCTCTCAACATAAAAAACAAATAAAACAGAGCAAAAATAAAAAAAAAAACAATCCAATGTAGCAAAACCCCACAAAAAGGAAGTAAAGCGGTTCCCCTCAAACATCTACCAAAGACCAAGATTTACAGTACAAAAACCACTCCATGCATACACGAGAACATTCCAGCGTGCTTGCTTATGCGAGACGAACAGCAGCAGCATAACAAAGGTAACGATTAATGACTATCTGCCCCAAGAAATGCTAAATTCCTTGCATTTTATTTCACTCCAAGGTTGGTACCATGAAGGGAATACAACAAAAGCAGTTTCACATACGAATTGGATGAAGTAAAGCGTACAACACCGTGTATTATTACATCGATTAAATAGAATATCCTAATACATGGCGAGTAGCTCTCCCCTCTTCGTACATGCACAGTGCCACTCACAAGGACATTGTCCTCGTTTATTCGACGTGAAAAGCTGGAATACAGGGAGATGCAGGGAGATAAACATACATACACACGTGCATACATAAACTTGATGAACCTCCTGTTGGCCACTAAGGCCTGCTACCATCGGCGGCGGTGGCACGAACAAGGCTGCAGCAGTGCAGACAATTCTCCTGTCTTGTGTTCCTTGGCTACGCCATGCAGCCGTCGATAATCTCCCTTACAAGCTATCATCATCAGATATTGTCGAGAGCACAATCCCGCGGACAAATTCACTCCTTTGTGCCCTCTCCTCCTGATCTTTCTTCGACAGAGATGGTTCAGCTCTGTAAGTTCGCCACAGCAATTTAATCAAGATTACACACAGGAGAATTCACTGTAGTTAATCTATAGGGGAAAAAAGTTGTTGTACAAGAAGCATTATGACAGCGATTCAAAAGGTTTGACTCTCTGGTAAGCTCGCAAATTTCACATGCCAGTTTAGACGAGCACTGTGATGATCCCCATGAGGTTAAGCAACAATGAAATCAACCAGCTGAGCAGCAATGGAATTTGTCCATTCCATGCTTCAGAGGTCTCAAAGAAAAGGCATGTGACACAATAGGGACTCTGGCTTGCAAATTGTGCATGTATTTCAAAAGGGGTCCTTTAGCCAGAAATATGCTAAATTATATAAAGGAAACTTCAGAAATTTACTGTGTATTTGTGGTAATTTTCTATAAGCATAACCTTTTATCTTTACAGGTTGGCGTTTACAAAATTAGAGTGGAAGGTACAGATCAAAAGCGGGTGGCACATATTAAGTGTAGGTTTGAGTGTGGGATGTTATGGAGATAAAAAGCTTTTGTAAGGAACTTTCAGTACAGAATCTTTCCACTAGAAAGTAATTCTGGCTTTGCTCATTCTGCCTTGCCTATTATGCCCATCTTTGTTTTCAAGAGACTGAAGACTAGTCTTAGTTAAACAGCTTGTGAAAAGAAGTGTCAAGAAAACAAGATGAGACGTCATTTAAGTATGATGAACCCAACAGGTAAACCATAAGGGCCACAATATCAGTAATCAAGTCATAGACCTTCAGAGCATGATTCTTAAACCTATTTATATCAAAAGCAACTGATGCCAAACAGACATAAGAATGATGATAATCAAAACAAAACACATCTTAAGAAATAAGTAATCCATTGAAGAAGTGAACTATATAACTGCACCAGGTAATTTACTAAAATAACAAGTAGATCTAATTAGTATCAAGGCTATGTAATTTTATTCATGCTTGGATGACAGAAACGTGTATTTGTTTGTCGATGACACACCATAACAACAAGATGCTTATGTTCGCACAAGGACCAAAAAAATAAAATAAGGAATGGAATATAATGTGGAAAACTATTATCCACTGACCAGATACAGTGGTATCATGGCAAAGAGGGAGCTGAGTGAGGCGGCAGAAAGAACAAAGCTCGAGGTGACATACCTCTCTACAGTTTTTTCATCTGGGAATTTATTTAGCAAAAAGTTATTGTCAGATGAGTCGGAATGTAAATCTTTGGATGGTTCAGCCACAGGCAAACTACAAAATAAAGATGACAAAAATGGATCTGGTGCTGCAGCGGGAGGATTAGATACATAGGATGATCCACCAAGAAAGGACTGTAAACTGCCGTCTCTGAAGTCCTTTCTCAACAAAGACAGCGAAGAATGGGACCCTGAAGACATTTTTCGGACTCTGCGCCTGCGTTGCATGTATTATTCATTAAGGAAAGCAATGGGTAAACTGTGTTCCCAAGAAGCCCATGTGTTTTCTGTTGAAATGAGGCGTACTGTATATTCCAATAGGCCAAAGGCAATATGTAAGAAACACATTTGCAAATAACACCTTGAGGTATATACATATCTAACACCTCCCTCAAACTCATAGTGGATCAACAACACTGAGTTTAGAGAAATAGAAACTATACTGAACTCTAGTATATGCCTTGGTAAAGAAATCATCTAACTGAAACTTTGAAGGTACATACTGAAGATCAACAACTTTATCTTGCATCTGCAATCGCATGTACAAAGCATCTACTCTAATGTGTTTCGTGAGCTCATGCTTCACGGGATCTTGAGCAATACTGATCGCACCAATACTGTCTGACAAGAGAGGAGTTGGTGCAAAAGTGGAAACACCAAAATCTTCAAGTAGCCAGTAGCCACCGAAGTCAGGTGATGTCAGCTATCAACGACGCCATGGCTCTTAATTTAGTCTCAGCACTCGAACGAAAAACGACAGTCTGCTTCTTAGTCTTCCAAGCAATTAAGAAGGAACCAAGAAAAACACAATAGGTAGAAATCTGATTGCTAGCCCAGGTCACATATGAGTATAACTGATGCTGCAAAGAACTAGAGCGAGGAAAAAAAGGCAACGAGTGATGATCTCACGAAGATATCGCAGAACACGAAGAGGTGAATACAATGGAGTTGAGTGGGAGCAAAGACGAACTAACTCAAGATGTGAATTGGATGAGAGATATCAGGCGAGTGTTCCCAATGTAGACAATGCTCCCGACCAAATGGCAGTAATGAGTGGGATCCTCATGAGGCTGACCATCGGTAGGCCAAAGGTGAACACCAAGCTCTGTAAGAGTATCCACCACGCATTGATCAGTGAAACAAGCACGAGTAATGATATCCTGAATGTAATGCTCCTGGGAGAGTAGCCCTCGGGCGTATAAGTGCTCTCAATCCCAAGAAAATAACAAACAGGATCCAAATCAGACATCAAGAACTGCTCATTGAGACGCTCCTTCACAAAGGCAATGTACTGAGAATCGTCACCAATAATGATCATATCATCCACATATAGGAAGAGCATCCGACCCCAACAAAAGGTATGTACAAAGAGGGCAAGATCGTGATCACTAGCGGAGAAGCTGACAGTAGTGACTACAGAGAAGCGGGCGAACCAAGCACAAGGGGCTTGTTTGAACCTATAGAGAGCGACAAAGGTGGCATACCATACCGGCAGGGACAGAATACCCAGGGGCGGCTGCATGTAAACCTCACATAACTCGCCATTTAGAAAGGCATTCTTGACGTCCAACTGAGAGATGGGCCACTGTCGTACATAAGTCACAGCAAGAAAAGTGCGAACAATGGTCATATGAGCAAGCGGAGCAAATGTCTCATCGTAATCATGACTATGCTTCTGCTGAAAACCACGCACCACAAGACGCACCTTGTAGCACTCAAGGGAACCATCCGAGTGGGTCTTGATCTTATACACCCACTTGCACATGATCGGAGTGACGCGCACGTAAGGGCACAGGATCCCAAGTGCCAATACACTCCAAAGCAGCAATCTCCTCAGATATCATAAGCTGCCACTTGTTAGCAGCAGCCTCACAGTATGTCACAGGCTCAAAAGAAGTAGCGGCTGCAAAACCGTAGCGCTCAAGCGGCCTTGCAGTGTGACGATCACAAAGATTATACCTAGAAGGCAATAGAGCAGGACCTAGCAAGGGCAGAGAAGACGAGCTGGGAACAGGGCCCAACAAGGACGAATGCTCAACTAGAGTTAGATCGAGGACGACGAGAGTGGTGCAGAAGAAAGGGTGGAACTTCAACAAAAGAGTGGGAAGGAAACTCCGACGAAAGTGGAAGAGGTGTAGCCGAAGGAGAGGGAGACGAAGAAGGTGGAGGATGAAGCGAAACAATAGCAGAAGGCAGAGTCACATGAAAAGTTAGAAAGGAGAGCGACTCCACAAGAGAGTCGAACTAACTGTGGGGGAACGAGGGTAGTAAGATCGTGACTCATTGAAAGTGACATCCTGAGAGATCCTCATTTGGCAAGCAACAGAGTTGTAGCAGCGATAACCCTTATGCTCAAAACTGTAGCAAAGGAAAATATACTCAAGTGACTGAGTAGTCAGATTGGTGCACTCACGAGGTGGAAGAATGAAACATATAGCCAAAACTACAAAGATGACTGTACTTTGGGGCTTAACCATAGAGATGCTTGACAGTAGACCCCTGAAGGGCAGGGGAAGGCTATATGTTGATAAGAAAAGCAGCAATGAAAATAACCTCAGCTCAGAAGTGAGGGGGAATAGAAGAGGCAAGCATGGGGCACGAGCGGTCTCAAGTAAATGACGATGCTTATGCTTAGAGACATCGTTCTGAGCGTGAGCAGGAGGACAAGAATACTGGGGAAGAGTACCCTGCTCAGCGAGAAAGCGACACAAAGCGGCAGATGGCCAAATCGGCAGAGTCGGCACGAAACACACAAATGGCCAAATCGAACTGAGTGCAAACCATGGTGACGAACATCTGATAAATAGAGAAAACTTGATTGTGAGACAACATGAAGTAGATCCAAATATGGCCACAATAATCATTAATAAAGATAACATAATATCGATTACCCCTTTTGAAACGAAGGGAATCGGGCCCTAAACATCAGAGTGAATAAGATCAAAAAGACAAATAAAAATAGAATCACTAGAGGGATAGAGGAGCTGCAATTACTTG
Organism: Melocanna baccifera; assembly: GCA_036346265.1. Classification (NCBI taxonomy): domain Eukaryota; kingdom Viridiplantae; phylum Streptophyta; class Magnoliopsida; order Poales; family Poaceae; genus Melocanna; species Melocanna baccifera. Next base: position 11,319,698 of record CM070689.1, on the reverse strand, counting down.
CCAAGTTTGCAACCCATACTATGTAGAGATGTGTCCCCATAAATAGACCCAAGAACACCATTACCAACTAGTGATGATAGGCGCAATCTGCAAAGATGACCGAGACGATGATGCCACTAAGCGAAGGCGGTAGTAGAGTATGCAGCCAGGGTAGAGGTAGTCGCAGGGGCTAACTGGCTGGTGGAGACAACGGTAGGCAAATAGAGCCAATCAAATTCCCAAAGACGCTGCGAATCACAACATCAAGGGCCAGTACCAAATAGAGTCCACGTGCGGTAGTTCTGAACAGAGTAAGTTAGATTCAAGAACACGACAGTCATGATCAGCAATCTAACCAGCTGACATAAGCTGCATAGTAAGCTGAGGAATATGAGAGATTGCAGGAACATGAAAATAGGAAGTGGAAAGGGTGCCTTGACTTGCAGTAGGTAGAGAGGTACCATCTGCAGTCTGAATAGTGGAAGAGAAAACAGTGGAATGCAGCGAGGTGAGGTGGATAGAATCTGGTATCATGTGAAAGGAAGCACCAGAGTCCAAGATCCATGGAGACAGGATACCTAACGTGAGAGGAGGTGGAGGCGTGGAAGACTGCTGAGAAGCAAGAGCTAGATGAGCCGATCCCGAGGAGTCTGAGGATGAGCCAACACCGAGGCATTGGAGTGAGAGGAGCTGCTGTGCGGTATCACTGGGGGAGCCCTGGCGAGAGGCGCCAGCTCCTGAGTGGGAGGAACTGCCAGAGCCCTTTGGGGGACGTCTACCCCGACGACCCTGGTCCTTCCTCCACTTGTAGCAGTCCTGATACCTGTGGCCATCACGCTGGCAGTAGGTGTAGTGGAGACCCGCAGTAGAAGCTGCAGCCACTAGTGAGCTGGGAGCTGGAGGAGAAATCACGACCAATGCTGAAGAAACAGGTGGAGTGGCCGATGCTGAAGCGGACAAGACTGCCTACATCTGAACCATGCCACGGTGATGAGCCTCCTCAGCACGCATAGCCGTGAGAGCCTTCGCTAAACTCGAGCACAGGTGGCGAGTCAAAGAGCTGAGCCCACACAATCTCGAACTCAGGTCGGAGACACGTCAGGAAGTCGTAGAGACGATGAGTCTCCTAGTGAGTACGAAGCCGCACACAGCAAGGACAGGTTTGGCAAACCGCCAGCCCCAAAGTAAAGGTGACGCCACACCGTAGACATCTGCTTGTAAAAGTCATTGACGGTAGCATCAAGCTACTGAAGAGAGTGTGCTTGGTGCACAACGAAGAGATACATAGCATCACTGGTCGGCTGGTAGTGAGCTCGGAGGTGCTCCCACATGAGCTGTGTCGTCGACAGCTCCGTCACATCCATGGAGATGGCCACAGGCATGCTACCCACCAGAATGGTGGTAGCACAAGCCCTGGCATCCTACCATCGCTCGTAAGCATGTAACTCAGATTGGTAGAGCTCCAAGGCCTCCTCTAGTGCAGCAGTAGCCTCCTCAGCCGCCTAATCCGCACCACAAGAAGAGCAGGCGGAACGGGTGGCTTCGACTGAGGCGGACAAGGGTTCTCACTAGTGAGATGACCCTATAGATGCTGGCAGTTGAGGTCAATCCTGAGGTGAACAGCTCACTCCCAGAAGTTCGCCCCGTCGAAACGAACTGAGGGGAGCGGGATGGCGAAGGAGCCATCGGCAGAAACCATCTAGAGCAGATCAGGTTGAAAAGGTCAGGGTGGCCGACAGCAAGAGTTGGCCGGGGCGGCGGTGGCGTCGGCCGAGGGTTACCAGGGCTGGGGCAGCGGCTACATCGGCGGAGGGTGGCCAGGGCGATAGGGCATCAGATGCGCTGGATTAGGTCTAGCCAATCGTCGACCTCATTGCCGAAGGCCGTCAGGGTCCCGTCGCTCACTTGGCCATGTCGTCGTGGATCTCGACGCCGACGAAGCTAAAGCGCTCGTCAGTGAGGAAGTCGAATAGCGAGTCCGAGATATAGAAGGTGTGAAGGATCTGGAAGACAAAGTAGCGGCGGCTGACACAGATCTACAACACAGTGACGGGGCCCGGCGCGACACCAGTGGTGGCGGTGTGGTGAGCATGGGCGACGGCAGCTTCGATATAGAAGGTGTGAAGGATCTGGAAGACAAAGTAGCGGCGGCTGACACAGATCTACAACACGCTGATTTGGGCGACGACGACACGATGGTGGCGGTGTGGTGAGCATGGGCGACGGCAGCTTCGGCCAAGGCAGGGCCGAGGTGGCGGCACGGCCAAGACAAGTTGAGGCGGCGATGGCGGCAGCGGCGACCGAGAGGAAACATGCGTGGCAACCGAGAGGCGGCGGCACAGGCAGCCCGACGCACGCGAGATGCCGGTGGAGGAGGAGCGAGGGGTGAGCAAAAGCAGGGTAGCAGGGGAGTCAGCAGGTGGAGAGAAAAGGGGAGGGCGGCGGCGGCAGCAAGGAAACCCTAACCCTAAGCCGGCTCTCAAGCCATGTTGAAGTGAAGCCTACTGTATATTCCAATGGGCCAAATGCCATATGTAACAAACACATTTGCAAATAACACCCTGAGGTATATACATATCTAACATTTTCAATTGAATATATTATAAAAAATTGAAAATCACATGTGCTCATTGGCAGAAGTATAGAGTGAAGGAAAAAAGGATATCTTGAAGTAGCTCCCATGCTGCATTGTCAAGTGGCCTATCAAGTTCATCCCAACCCTTGTAGCACAGATGGGACATACCTGAAAGAGTAGTTCATCAAATTTCATGAGTGCTTATTGTTTAAATTCATTGTATAAGCATGCTCCAATTTAAAGCGCTGACTACTATTTGTGAGGTTCATGTCACATTTTCAATAAAGCTCTTTGTCAGTTGGTCCATCATGTTTTGCTGGAGTTAGTTCAGGTTAGTTTTGGTAGTACCAGCAAAGGCTAGTTCCATGTGAGTATTGCATGCTACCCTACATCTCTACTAAACCATTCCAGCAAAAGACATGAATCCGAACACTGAACTTTATAAATAGCAATGCTATACCAAGATACGTGGGTCTCATATTTGCCCACTGAGGCTGTAGAACTTAGTTAGGCCAAAGGCCAACACAGCAGCTAGATTGAAACCCCATGCAATGCTCAAGGCCTTTCTGCTTTGTATTAAAATATGATTGGCTAAATGGCTAGTTGTGCCCTAATATACAGGCAATTCATTTGTATTAGCAAGATAACAACAAGGTATTATGTATTAAAGCAATGATCACTGATCAAGTCAAAAGATTGCCTGAGTGGATCATATATGAAGTTTTCAAACAAGAGCGATTGCTATATGGTTTGCTGATATGTATTGAGAAGCATGCAATATCTGATGCTACAAATTCAGACTCCAGCTTCCCCAACAGATATTTTTATTACGTTATAATGTTTTAGTTGTACCAAAATCAAGATGGAAGAATTTCTATTGTTTCATGTAGTTGATATACTCAATTCAGGATAACCAAAACGATCGTGGTATTCATACTAATAGTATAGGAGCCAGGCCCAAGTCACAGTTCATGAAAAGGCAACCATTGGTACGTTTTAAAAGAGAAATTGACAGTATGAATAATCAATGCAAAGATACATGAAACAGCTACCTAGATAGAATAATCTGTGCAAATATATCATGCAAAAACAAAAGGTACAATACAACAGTACCAAATAAAGTGCGAAATTCTAACACAAACCCAATAACCATCCAGCTAGGCAGCTGCACAATATTTAGATGCTTCACCAACACATGGATGTTACACATCAACACTCAACAAACCATCTTCCCAAAAGAAAAACACTTCAGACCAACAGCCAAGCAATTAACTACCACTGAGGGAAGCAGCCGTTTCCATTTAAAAATGCCAATAAGAATAACAGCATACCTGCTCAATTGATTGATTTACAAGAATAGCTAGAAATGAACAATCCATTAAACAACAAAGGAATATTGGAGAAAAGGAATCTACAGACAGAATTTGCTACACCAGCATCAAAACAAAATGATACCACCTAAACTTCCTTCCTCGGCTATTCAAGCATCATCGTAGTTTCAAAGATTGAACAAAGGACAAAATAATATGAACAATCTTAAGACAGCAATGAACCTCAGAACAAAAGGCAAATCAACAAGCAATTCTAAAATATGACAAAAATTCACAATCCCTATCATCCCCGCCACCAAAGACAGCAACTAGAAGGGTTTTGCACATTTGTGTGATGCAAACAAGACAATTGGTGAAACAATTGCTAAACAACTTATGTAATAACTCATAAATTATACTAGTTCCCACTATGAATGATGAACCAATGCAGCAATCACAAAACAGAAAGAGATCAGTACCACTCTTTTCCTTCTATAGACAATTCTACTCTCAACCACCACGCACAAAATGATCAGTGTCATGCTACCTTCATTCAGTGAAAATATGTAAGAAGCATAAATTCCCAAACTCGTAACTACATTAAGAAAATGGTCTAGTCTACCAGCTACACCTCAAACAATCTGTCAAATCAATAATGTACACAATACTTTAACGAGAAGGATGTGCTTTTACAATTTAGACAAAAAGTTGGGACTTTCTACTGATTCAGCAAATTGAAGAACCTGAGACTAAGGACAAGAAAAAAGAAAACTTCCACAGTGGATTGTATTGGCCAGTAACCCAAAAAAACAGCTTTCCCAATTGTCCTGAACCGACAACATCAAATAAAAACAAAAGGACTAAAAAAACTCTGTTCCCAACTAAACCGACCCAGAAGATAGATATTCAACCAATACATCAGATAGAAACCCCAAAACCAACCAGGCAACCACTTTACCAACAAACATAACCACTCGGAATTACATTTCTCCAATCCAGCACACAAAGACACCTACCGAAACCCCAGACACCAACCCCAACCCCATCCCATAATTTCAACCAACAAGGCCCTAAAAAACCGAGCTTTTCTTCCAATCCATCACAATCTGATTAGAAACCTCACCGCCCTAAAAAGAACTTAAGTTTCTAAATTTCCAACCAAACTACGATAGAAACAAAAAAAGAATCTCCCAGCAAAACAGTCAAAGGTCTCGCATCCTTCCAGCAATCCATCACGCAACAATCCTAATCCACACCCAAATTGCCAAAGCAAGGTATATTTCAGACCACTAAAGCCTAAGACCTGCAAGTTCCATGTAACCATTTTAATTGCAAATTATCAACATCTCTACCCTCCGGCGCGAAACACCATACCAAAAGCTCAGTGTCCATAAATGCCTAAAGATGGAACATATCCGCCAAATCGCCTCAACCAAAACCCAACCCAACAAATCACAAACACAACTACGACAAGAACCGGTATCATCAGATCGGTCGAGGTGACATACCCCGCTCTTGGCCTCGACGGCATGCTCGTCGTCGATGTGGCAGCACAGGCCGACGAAGTCGAAGTCCTCGCCGCAGAAGGGGCAGTTGTACGCCTCCGTCCCGTGCGCTTCCACCTCCTCCCCGCCGGCGACCACCTCGTCGAACCCCATGTACAGATCTGAGCAAACCGCCACAACCGTCCGTCACGTGACGCATCAGCCCCACATCGAATCCAAAAAAAAAAAGCCAACCAAACCGTACCGTAGCGAGACTGCAGGCGCCTGGCGGCGGCGGCGGCGTAGGAGCGGCCCGACGAGTCGCCGGCCTCCATGGCGGAATCAGAACCCTAGCTTTTGGCTCCCTCTCGCTCGCTCTCCGCTCTTTTCCTCTCAAGGGGTGGCGTTCGTGATGTTTTTTTCGGCTTCTCTCTCTCTCTCTCTCTCTTACTTCAGTGCTCCTGTGTGTTTCCGTGCGCGCGCGTGTGCGTGTGTGGTGTTTTGTTGGCTTTTGCTTTGGGTGGGTCGGTGCGAGCGATCGAATTAGGATGGAAGGGGCAGTTCTGGGGGGTTGGGAACGGACAAGTCTGGTGAGGGAGGGCGAGAACGTGTTACGAATTTTAGAAGGTTTTTGTATAGATAAATATCAGGATTATTTTTACTATTTTAAAAGAAAGAGTTGGTGGTTGATGAGTCCTTCTTTACTTTTTCTTAACTATTCGATCTGGTTATGAGATAGCATCTCAACCGTTTACACAGAAAACCCCAACCCCCGCTCGCCCCACCTCCCCTGCCTCCCCCTCGCTATCCCCCCGCCGCCACGCTCGCTCTCCGCGCTCCCCCTACCGCCACGCTCTCCCCCCGCCTCCCCCTCGTTCTCCGCTCTCCCCCCGCCGCCTCGCTCTCTCCTCGTCGCCCCCGCTCTCCCGCCTCCCCTCGCTCTCGCGCTCCTGCGCCTCCTCTCGCTCTCCACGCTCCCGCCGCCACGCTCTCCCCGCCTCCCCTCGCTCTCGCTCTCCCCACCTCCCCTCGCTCTCCCCGCCGCCTCCCCCGCCTCCTCCTCGGGCTCATCGCACCCGATCCGGCCACCGTCGCGGATCACTTCCTTCGGCCGCCGTCGCAGACCTTCATCGCCCGGAGCAGCTGCCTTCGGTGGAGGCACCTCGTCGCCGGCGCTCGAGATCTTCACCGCCCGCCTTGTCGGATCCGCCGCCTCACTTCCTTCGTCGCTGGGTGCGCCGGCGCCGTTCTTCCACAAACACCGTTAGTCCGGCCGCGCTTGGGTTCTTCATCACCTCGCCGTGGCCGCCGGATCTCCTCGCTCAAATCCGTGCGGGCCGCCGCTTGCCGCAGCGTGGGAGCCTCCTTGCCCCCTCCGCCTCACCCCTCCGCCTCGCGCGCCACTCCTCTGCCACCCCGCATCGCCGCATCCTCCTCCCCAGCCCGCGCCGCCGCCGCCTCCTCCTCCCGGGCGCCTCCTCCCTACTCCCCAACCCCGCGCCACCACCTCCTCCTCCCCTTTCCAATCATGTAGATTTTAGTCCGATCTACTCCATTGATTATACATGTTTTCGCTTTATTTTTTCTAATCAAATCAATGATAAGAAGTTTTCATTCGCCATCCGAAATTTTTGTTTGTCTTGATAAACTCATGTTTATTTTTGTTTGTTTACTTGATTCATTTTCACCGGGCAAATGGAGCTCTTGATCCGTATCTTTGCTTCACACAAAGATGTGGCATCTATTAAGAGGTATGGTTGAAGTCATCTCAAATTTTTACCGTCCTGTTTAGGTTGTATTCAAGTTATACACCTGTAATGAATACATTTATCCAAGAAAAATCAGGTTACCCTTGCATGCTGATGTTGCCTTTTGAGCTTGAACCGCACTCCTCGTAGCATTGCATGATGATTGGAGAGAGTGACACTGACTTATTTTCTCACTGACACTTTCCAGGGGTGTCTGGGCTATGATTGTCGTCTTCCTTGCGTAATGCACGCTTCAAGCACCTTCAACGTGAGTTAGTATTCCTCCTTTCTTTATGTAAACCAAACATTAGTGCTTTATGAGTGCAGCGCTTATCATTTGTCAGGTTGTTTAAGTTGCAATGGCAGTCCCTTCTCCAGCTTTAGTAGTGTAGCACTTGTTGTTCGTCAAGATGTTTCAAGTGGCAACAGCCAAATTACCTAGAGGTCCCCAACTATGTTTTATACATGCAAACTTTGTCTTCCTTGATTTCATAACAATTTTGGATCATATAGTAAATCTTCTGTATGCTGATATTTTTGGATGAGAATAATTCAGCCTTTTGGCAATATTGTCACAGGATACTTATTAGGCCCCATCCTGCTGTCTGGCGTCTGGTGCACGAGCTGGCTGTTGTTTACCTTGTTGCTCTTACCTTCCTTCTTTTTCAGGTTAGCTACCTTCACTATTGGGTATTGTTCTCTTGGATTCTTAATGCCAAACTACTTGATTTTGACACTTTAGGATAATGGCTATACACCTTGGATATATAGTGCAGTCTGCTGTGAATCTAATTTTTTGCTCATTTTCCAGAATCGTGATGATGCTCGCCAGTTCATGAAACACCTTTACCCTGATCTTGGAGTTGTAATATATTTGTATGAAATAGTTTCACAATGTGCAAAAATTGGAGTTAACAAACCTTTCTTTAACCTAATGCAAATTACAGAGAGATCCTATGGAGCTGATTGCCGTCTGTATGTTCCAGAAAACCCTAAAAACAAGTTCATAAATATTTATGTATGATTTTCCATGTGAACCTTCCTATTTTATGAAGATGCCCTGCTTGTTATTGTTGTTGTTATTCCATCAAATTTGACGGTTTGATCTATGCATAGGAGACATTGTTTGATGAATTTGTTATTGCCCATGTCTTGGGTTGGTGGGGAAAGGTCAGAATGATCTGAAACCAACCTCTTCTTTGGGTCTTGTCGATTGGCTTTGAGCTAATGGAGGTTAGATCTGGTTGCCTTGTTGAAAACTTTGTTAGTTTTTCTTCTTACAATCTCGTTAACAAGTATGCTTATTATGACCTTTTGCAGCTTATTATGATTCATGTTTTAATTTTTAGTAAGCTATTTTATCTGTTTCCTTTGCTAATAACTTTTCCACTCAAAGGTGCATGTGTCAGGTGCTGATGATTTTGAGTTGTGCCAAATTGATGTACTCAAGGATCGTTTTCCTGTTAGTGAGAGGAAAAACTCTGATGTAATGGATTCAGAAGATAGTGGAATTCAGGTTTGTTATGTAGGATAAATTCACAGATTTAGAAGTTGAATAATGCAGTTCCACATTATGATATAGAATCATCCAGTGCAAATAATGAAATAATGCTTTGCTATGCACTGAATCAGTGAATTCTCAGATGTAAGGTCTCTATTTCCAATGTTGCATTGTATTTATTTTCATAACACTTTCTTAACTTCTCATTCTTGGGCTTTTTCAGATTGTTGATACCTTTGTTCCCGACCCTTTGAATCGGGAACCCTTGCTTGTTGAAAATATCCCAAATCCTCTTGCAGGGGAGCAGGTGACCTTTTCTTTTCCCATTGCGCTTAATGAGATGTAATCATGCAATATTGACAAGCCATTGTTTTATGTTCTGTTGCTTACCGTTCAGTGTTGAAAATGAAAACAAAAAGGTTCTAACTACTGTCGCATGGTTTTTATTCTTAGGAACTTCTGCGCCGCCGCCTCCACCTCTCCGTCCCCCGCACCTCCGCCTCCTACTCCCCCACCCCTCGCCGCCGCATCCTCCCCTCCTCGCGCCGCCGCCTCCCCCAACCCCCACGCCGCCACCTCCCTACCTCCTCCCCTCCACCTCGTTCATGGATGTTTTGTTGGTACATAATGACGTAAGAAAAAGTTGATATTTATTATTTAGTTTGAGATCATATTTGATAGTATACATCACTTTTATTTGGTTTTTCGTTGCAACGCACGGGCGTCTTACTAGTTTTTTTATGTATTTGGAATATAAATAAAGAGATATTATACTATGTAAATAGATTTAAGATTAGAAATCAATAAAGACTACTCTGGTGTTCTCTCTTTTGGTGTCTCCTGTTATTGATCTATTGTGTTCGCTGTGATCGATTGATTGCGTGATTTTATTGCTGTTCATCTACTCTCTCTCAATTTCTTAATACGTTATCAGTATGAATCGCTCTACGAGGTACACGGTATGCAATTCACGAACCAATCTATTACACATTGTAATTCATGTTTTAATCTAGATTGGTTATATACTCGTTCGCAATGCCATGATTAGATCAGATGTGTTCTAATTGTTTCCAGCCTCAGATTGATCTATAATATGCTAGTATCTATAATGCAAAGTTTGTATATATATAGATTGAAATAGGGTAAACATGCAACGAAATGGTTTTGGTACTGTGTGTCACCATCCCATTGATCTGCCTTTACTATCTCCTTTGCATCCATGCATCGCTACGAACGGCAATCAAGATTGCATATACTCCTTTTCCTTTGATTACTTTAATTGCTTGATGAACTAATCCCTTGTCCTCTACCTTTATCACGACACATGCAAGCGATGCATCAAGCACAGATAGGACCAGACGTCCAGACGCCGAGATCATGCCCTCACCATGCCACTTGATAAATCGCAAGATCAATTTGATCTACAAGCACCGTGAGTAACATGCACAATTTAATCTAAATTAGTAGATTAATTTGTATGTTCAATTTACTGCTCATGCTACCTGCGAGCTTCGCCTCCGTGTAGCATGAACCAATCTATTCCTAGTAATTGCTAGACCCCAGATTAATTACTTGCTAATTAGGGTTCTAGATGGGATTATTTGTTCATAGCATAGACTAATCCGGAAGATTAAAGACCTAGAGTCTAAATCAGTTTTGCTAGAACCAGATCAAACTCGGGTATGATTTCAAATCAGCAAAACCTTTCAATGGAAGTCGCCATCGAAGCCCGCCGTGGCTGCCCCTATACACGGCACCATTGGTAGCCACCTGAAGCCGCTCTAGGTGTCACCGCCCGAAGTTGCGCCAGCCACCTCCGCCGCAGCTGCCACTCGATGGTTGCCCAAAGTTGAACCCAGCCACATCGCCCGAAGCTGCATTGGCTACCTTCAAGCCCGAGGCCGACTCGCCGACTGCTCGGCCTCTCCCTACGTCGGCCATCTGCCCACCACCACTCGGGACCCAACGTCTGCTGCCGCTTGGGGAACCGCTCCCACCGCATTATTTACAATAGTATTCACTGCCTTGATCCGATCCCAACCATTTGATTTTCCTTTATATAGTTCAGCTTTATAGATTTGAAATACTAGCGCTTTTTCCCCTTTGACAAGTACAACATGCAATACCGTGTCACATCATCTATGAAACAAAGAAATTTTCTTTTGCCTCCTTTTGTTATTATACCATTCTTTCAAATAGATCTAAATGGAATAGCTCCAATGGTGTAAATGCTTCCGCCCTTAACAGTTTGGATAGGTTTTCGGTGTAGCTTAGCTTGCACACACACCTCACATTTAGAACCTTTCTCATGAGTATAATTAGAGATTAAAACAATATTGCTTTCTCATGGTCCGCATCATGAACTTTATTGCAAAATATAGCACTAAAGAAGTTTACATTGTTTGAATTCAAATAGGAGGGCAGCATATGCTCCACTCTCATGACCTTTGCCAACAAAATTACCAAATTTGGTTTAAACAACCTTATTGAACTTGAAACATAAGCTTTTTTTCCCTTGCCGTCAGAGCAAGGACCCACTTAGTAGGTTGTGATTCATGGAGGGGAACATACATCATGTCCTTTAGAATTAAAGTCTTGCAAGGCATCTTCATGCAGACCTTTTCCTATCCCATGTAGTGTTGCTGAGGTACCATTCTCCATTAAGACGGAACCACCACTTTACCTTGGAATAGAGATAAGCAAATACAATGAACACACATGTATAATAGCACTAGAATCAATCCAACAATCAATAGATGGACTTTCCATAAAGGCAACATACCCCTCATTTCGAAAAAAAGTAAGAGCGAGTTTAGCTTTGTCCTTTTGGTCATGATTCTGACAAAGAGAAGGACCATTTCCTTTATGACCTTGGCACTAGCGAGCTGTGTGGCCAACAATGCTGTAAATGTATCAAACTATGAACTACATTTTCTTGGTTTTATTGGGCTTGTGTTGCTGTTTCTTGGATTTTCTTTTCTTACTGTCGGAATTTTTGGACCTCTGTATGATAAGCTTGGACCTAAGTAGAGTGTAACTATGACTAGTAGCCCTAGCCTCCTTGACCATAATAGCAACCAAATATTTAGTTATGGTCAGCTGCTCTTTCATTGTTTATGAGTTGAGAATTCCCCCGATAGAAGGAAGCCATACTTATTTAGATCCTAGAGTGGAGAATGGTTCATTGCTCGTGTCATTCATAGAATAATTTTAGTTCAGTTCACCCCAGAGTTCTTTAGCACTTAGTAGTTCATAGATATAGTGTAACACCCCGCCAATCCTCTGGGCCTAGAGTGCTACCATCATTGCATAATATTACCATTTTAACAACTGCTAACTGTTTTAAGCAAACACTAATTTATTCATAATACAGCGACCACTTATATCATATCATTTTAAGCAACTATTCTAGCATACTAGTGGAGTTTAAATATACTAACAAAAACTGATATGTGAAGTGCTGCTAGTATGTGAAATTATTCATGTGCTACTCCTACCCGCGCATGACGCCTTCACTGACTGCCTAAAAAATAACAAAACAAAGAGAGAACATGGGGGTGCATTCCCCTGAAAAATTATCTCCTCCCCAGAAGGAGCTTGCAAAGTGACTGTCCTCCAGAAGCAAGAAATCACAGCCCGATAGCGATGCAATCAGTCTATGCCAAGGATAACATCAAAAAGCTTTAATTGGATAACCGTGAGGTTGGCAACAAAGTCTTTGCCATCTATTGTAACCACACAGCTAGGGCACACTGTGGAGCTAGCAATGATACCCCTTGGGGAACTAACTATAACTAACTAGGAAATTTGCTGAACACTCAGTTTTATCTTTCAAGCAAACTTGCTGGACACAAAAAAATTTGTAGTACTGGAGTGAAAAGAACAAGGGCTTCAAATGGATCCACTAACAGAATACCTGTCACCACATTAGGTCGACCCGCGGACTCAGGTGCAGGCAGCGAGTAGACTCCAGGTGGTGCCGGGGTGGCATCGGAAATGGAGGTGGTGCAATAGCTAGAGTGGAGGAGTCGGTGCAGGATGCCAGTAGTACCCAGCGGGTGGAGCCCAGGAAAGAGGAGGCTGTGACACATGGGCAGCTGCCAACATCTGGAGTGACCCCCAAGACATCATGTTTGATGAAGACGAAGGTACTAGCTCCCACTTGATGCTGGAGGGGTTCTGGTGATAAACCCACTCCATATGGCCTGACCGGCCACAATGTCGATACTCCCCTGTTCAGGAGCAGTCAGTAGCATGGTGCCTACCACCACACTTGAAATATATCATGCACTGTCCTAGGATAGGACGATAGGCTGGGGTCTCCTGGGATAGGATGATAGGTTGGGGTCACCGATGAAGAGCGAGGCGTTAAAGAAGACGGCCTCATAGACTTGGACTTGGATGATTGTGGGGGACGCTGGCCCCATTTGGTCTTCTTAGGAGTTGGCCACTAATATGACCCACCCACTTCAGTGAAGCTCCTCTTCTGGTCACCACCATAAGGGTTCGGACCACAAAAGGGTTGCAGCCCTTTAGTGAGCTACATCTCTAACTCCATCCCTCTACCTGCTCTCAATTCCAACATGTTCTCAATTCTAGGGTTTATGATGTATATCATGAAAATCCTTATATTATTGAAATTTTCTGTTCAAGCAAGTAAATTGAACCTTGTTAAATTATATCCCCTTGCTTCCTTGCCCTAGTTTATGGGAAATCATTGCATTAAAAAAAAACAAAATTCTTGTGATTGGCACTTTATTGTGGCTATCAAGCGTTGCTAAACTCATATCTTTTTGACAGCAAATATGCCAAGAACTAAGGAATCGTGTCGCAAGAATGCATTTCCTTCCTTCTTTGGAGCCCATCATCATCAATCTCAATCATCTTAGTCTCAACCTCCAGAATATACTGATCATGAATCTGAGGTTTGTGACTATAATTTGAGACACTGTAAGGGCAAAGAGGCAGCTGAAGAACATGACATGGAGATTGAGGAAGAAGAAAATGAGGATGTTCAGGAAGAGGATGAATATGTTGAAGAAGAAGAAAATGAGGAAGAACTAAATTGGCCTGATTTCTCCAAAATGAGTCATGAGGACTATGCTATGCTCAGGCATGACGATCAGTTTCAGCTTCCTCCCTCAGCTACTCACCACCTCTTCCACACTATGTTTCAGCAAGAAGTTTATCATCAAATCTATGCTGACAAGAAATTTGCCAATCACAGATGTCACATGGGACTTTTTGAGCAAGAACCCTCTCTTTAATGGATTATACCGTCTGTTTAGGCGTATCCACTTAGATGAGTTCATTACTTTGAAATGTGACTATCATGCTAATGCTCTCAAATAATTTTATGCCACCGTCTATATTTCTCTAGAGTTTAACTCTCTCTCTTTTGGATGACGGGGACAATGCGGGTTCAAGCTACAAAAGAAGAGTTTGAGATTTCTTTGGGAATAAGAGCCTCCCGTGGAATTAAAGTTTATCTCAAATCTCCTTTGCCGCTCATTCTCATTGATGAATTTTATAATCAAAATCAAAGATTTGTGCGTGGGCGAGTGTCGGGGCTCCTTCCTCTTCCCAGCATCATAAATAGGATCATGAGAGCGACATTCTTTCCGTGAAGTGGCAATAATGATGAGATTCATGGGAGAGCCTAGAATATAATTAAGTATATCATGGAAGGTACTCCCTTTGATGCTGTAGACTTGATGATTCAAGATATTGCCTCTTCAACGGGAGATAAAAGTAAAAGTATATATTATGCTCCCTACATCATGAAGCTCATTATAGATAATACTGGTTTTGATGCGGAATGTTCTATGAAGCATAAGGAGTATCGTCCTAGAGATGCTCATCCTCCTCCAGTACCTCTACAGCCTTATGCTGAGCATTTTGAGCATATGGGACATCCTCCTGTGCATGAGGGGCAGTACCACAATCAGCCTGAACAACAGTTCTTTGACAATGCTTTCATAGATGAAGTTTGGCAAAGTCTTGGCCATCTCACAACAGTGCTTACTAGAGTTGATTCTCGCATGGAAACCATGGAGAGAAATCACCAAGAAGCCTTTGCCGCCCAAGCCAGGTGCAACTCAAGGATTGAAATCATTGAGAATCAAGTAATTGATTGCCATCGAAGGATGAATCGACTTGAGAGGGATAATCCTCCTCCTATATATCATCGTCGTGGCACACGTGGTGGCTCCTCTTCCTCACGCGCTCCTCCCACTCGTGAGTCTTCTTCTAGATAGTTTAGCCCTCCCTCCCTCCTTCCTTTCTTTCATTCTCTCGGTTGGCTAAATCTTCCTTTTTGGTCTTTGATGCCAAAGGGGGAGAAAAAGATGAAGAATAAGAAGATGAAGAGTAAGATGAAGTTTAAAGGAAAAGGAAGCTTTGAAGAAAATTATTATATTATCATATTACAGATAAGCTTATGCGTTTTTATTCTTGTCATTTATTGTAAGCTTATGTGAACCATAATTGTGGCTATGGACAAAATATGGACAAATCATGTTTACTTCTCTTTTATGAACCTTTGTGGTTATTTTTTATCTCTTGACCAATTTGTTTTGTTTTTGGATCCTCTCATATAGTTGCATGTGTGTTGCATTGATATGCTTATTTATTATATTGTCAACATGCTTTATTAGATCCAAAATATAAAGGAAACTCCGTCAAAATTTACAAAATCCACATAAATGTGCATGAATCCCGTTCATATCCTTATGCACATATTTAGGGGGAGTTTCTTTATATATTGTGGCTTTGCCAAGCATTAACTTCAAAATTCATCTTGTGCTAAAAAGAATGAACTTAATGCTTCCAAAGCGTATTCTGGAGTATACAATTGTTATGTACAAATAGTATACTCAGAAAATTAAACTTCTACTTCATCACTTATTGAGTATTGTCATCAATTACCAAAAAGGGGGAGATTGAAAGATCTAGACCATCATTATGAGTTAATGATAGATTTTGGTAATTAATGACAATTGAATTATGAGACTAATAGTTTCATTGAGATGAATGAACAGGATATGTCTCACGATGATGGATGACTTGGAATGGTTTATACGGTTGAGCATTTTTAAGTAAAGCAAAGTCTTCATGTGTTGATGAATAAAGTCAAAAGATCCAAGCTTGAAGTTGAGATATATGTTATCAAGCTTCAAGTGATTATGAAGGCAAAGGTATGGCTAGCTAGAGCTAAGGATATGTTTCTAGTATTTTACCGGTCTTGGTGTTTGGTGGGAAGACCGGATTGCTAGCGTAGGATATCGTACTATTAAGAGGGGTTGTGATTAGTAGCTTGAGAGTATCATGTGTTGATGGCTCACTCTAAATTGCTCTAGCTCTCTCCGTGGCATAACGCTAACATTTTCGAATGTGGTTTGAAAATGATTGTAGCTCATGTATAAGTCCTTGGCAACATGTGACTAGATGTTTGCGAATGTATTTTTGCAACATGGTTGAAGTCCATGTTTTTTCTCTCCTTGAGGCATGATGCTAATATTTGGGATGTGTCTCTCAAATGATTGTAGCTCATGCTAAAACCGTTGCAACATGTGATTTAAAATTTGAAAAGGAAATTTGTTTTAGTTTGAGTTCATATCATCAACCCTTGAGATGTGATTCTAAAATTCTATGGATATGTTCCATAACCTGTTAAAGAATTACATGATAATTTTGAATGCTTAAAATTGTTCTGAGCAAACCAGTTTTATAGGTGACGGTCTGACCGGCTCTGTATGAGCGGTCAGACCGGTCTAAATGTCTTTCCCCAGGCCAAGTGGAGTCTGACCGGTGGAGAGGTGAAAGCATCTAGGCCTCTAAGATTAGGGTTTTGGTAATTAATTACGAATTATGAACATAGGACTAATGTGTGTGCTAAGATTGTATAAATAAAATCTCATGTGTGCAAAGGTAAAGAACAAGCTGCAAGGAATATTGACGCCAAGAATTCGAAGATGAGGTACATAAATTTTTTGGTCGATTTTAAATTTCACTGGTCTTAGGAGTAAAGGTGGAAGACCAGATTATAGGTAAGATATCGTACTATTAAGAGGGATTTGTGAAAGTAGCTTGATAGTATGTTTTGGTGCACATTGGATCAACTTAGAATCATGCATGCATTTGAAACTAAACTCAAAAAGTTAACTGCGCTCTCTCAGCAAAAACGGTAGTACCGCAGACACAACGGAACTACCGGCCTGCGGTAGTTCCAGCATGAATACAGTGGAACTACCGCAGTTCGGTTTTACAACGGTACATTTTTTCCAGAGAGCACCTTTCTGGGGACTTAGACTCAAATAAAATCAGTAATTTCGGTTTTACAATGGCAGAACTACCACAGAGCGGTAGTACCGCATGATTTACGAAACTACCGGTTTCCAGCATGCTTTTTCCAGAGAGCACCCTGAAGAAGAACCAAACTAGCCAGAAATCGGAAGTACCAAATTTAGCACGGTGGAACAACCGCAGTGCGGTAGTACCGCGTGTCCAGCAGAACTACCGTAGAGCGGTAGTACCGCACATATAACGGCGGTAGTACCGCACCGAATTTCAAACGGCTAGTACTGACCGTCTGACATAGCCGTTATGAAGTGCTACAGTAAATGCGGTATATAGCTCCGCACTTTGCACAGCGGTAGTTCCGATTTTCCTAATTTTTCAACATTAATTTTTGGCAACAGCTAGTTTTGGTTGGTGAGAGTATAAATACCCCCCACCTGCACTTGGGCAGGTTGCTGAGTATTGTATTGATCTTCTTGAGCCCTAGAACATTCACTACGCTCACTTTTCTCAATTTGTGCATTAAATTTGGGTGGTGAATTGTTTTTCGAGTGCATTCATTTCTAGCTTGATCCAATTGTACTCAAGCATCGTCAAGTGAAATCATTGGTCTATTCTCTTAGTGCTTGTCGGCACCTAGACGGCAAGGAAGTTGTTTGCAGGTGACTTTTTCGAGAAGATTGTGAAGAAACCCGAGTCGAATTGTGAGTGGTTGGAGCTCACCATCTCCGGAGCGGAGGAAGAGCTACCAATTGTGATCGAGGTGCTTCGGCTTAATTCGTGGAGCCGGTTCGATTAGTTCGGGCTAATCTCAACGTGGATTAGTGGAAACCAGCAAGTTTCCGATGCCACAATAAAAATATCAAGTGTCACATTGTGTTTGTTTCTTGTCTATTATAGCAATTGCTCTTGTTCACTTATTACTTATTGTCAATTACTTAGAATTTCTTGTATTGTGTAGGATTGTTCTTCACTTAATTTTATTGCTTAGTGATCATCTTGTCATTAATTGTTTAATTTAGCCAATAATTTTAAAACCTCCTATTCACCCCCTCTAGTCGGTTATCCTTGATCCACAGAGGTCAGATCGGCCTGTATGTGGCGGTCTGACCGGCCTGACTGTGGCGGTCAGACCGCTTGGTGATCAAACCGGCGTGTGGCCAGCGGTCCGACTGCTCCGCGGTAGTTCTGTTTTCTCCGCGGTATGGTTTTTCCAGAGATAACTTTTTCCAGTAGCGGTCTGACCAATACCCTGGCGGTCAGACGGGACCTGGCGATCTGACCGGTAGCTGGCTCTAACGGCTAGTTTTTTAGCCATTGGAAGAACCGCAGTACTACCGTAGTTTCCACTGTGGTACTACCGATCTCCGGGCTGATTGTTGGTCTCCACTTGTTCCAACGGCTAGTTTTTTGGTGGAGTGTATAAATACCTCCCCAAGGGCTGTTGGGACAAGTTTTGCTGGTGCTATTCTTCCTCCTTTTGAGCTAAAGCAATTTTCCTCCTCTACATGTGCATGTGTTGCACTTAGGGTGTGTCGGAGAGACAACCTTGTGCATGTGTTGCGCTTGGTGGTGGACTTTGTGTCCGTTGAGCTGAGATACTTGATTCGTTCAAGTGAGGGTCTTCGACTTATTACTCTTGGAGTTTGCTGACTCCTAGACGGTTTCGGAGTTGTGGTGATCTGGTGATCTTCTCAAGAAGTTTGTGAAAAGGCTCGGTGGATTGTGAGTAGTGTGGTGCTCACTATCTCCGAAGTGGAGGAAGAGCAACCATAGTGATTTGAGGTGGAAGACTTAATTCATGGAGCTGATCCAATTCATTTGGGCTTACCTCAACGTGGATTAGGGGAGACCGGCAAGTCTCCGAACACCACGGTAAAAAGCAACTGTGTCAATTGTGGTGTGTTTACTTGTGCTTAATTTACGTTCAAACAATTTACTTTCATAGATTTCTATTTACTTGCTTGTCTTCCTAGAATAGCAAACCTTAATATAGACTTAGAGCATTAGTGTATTAAGAATTACATAATTGCTTTAGGCCTTATTTGTGCTAAACCGAATTGATTTACTTTTCTGTATTATACACTCGGTTTAGCCAAATAAAAATTGTTTTAATTAGAAGAGAATTTTTAAAGACCGCCTATTCACCCCCCCTCTAGTCGGCCTCCTCGATCCTACAGGTGCAATTCGGCCTCCAGAGATAGCACCGACTTCAAACATATATAAAATTCACATGCGGACTTTGTTTAAGGTATATCAGTACAACATGAAAAGCTTATCTCGTCTTATTTCCAATGGATCCAACCCCACCTCTAAATTCTGTCTAAGTGTGCCGCAATCGCCAAAATAAGTCAGAATTGATTCCAAATCCGAGTCAAAAGATGCTACGACACCTACACTTGGGCCCATGGGCCTCATACCTTCTAGAGTTATGTGCCCACCTCCCTGGCTGCCACCCCTGCCCCTCTTTCTCTTATAAATAGCCTTAGGCACCTCCTTTCTCAGATTTTGTTTAGATCAGTTTAGCTCTTGTGTGCAAATTACGTGTTGTCTCTTGTGTTGATTAAACCAACAGATTCATGTTATAAAATCTCAACTACCCTTATATGACTTTTTCTTGTAATTTTCAATTGCTCTTTACTTGAGTTCTTACTAGTTCTTCGATTGCTTACAAGAATTGATCTTCGTGATCAGGTCAACCGTCGTTCTTGACGAGGTTGATAATGACAAGAGCGTGGTGTTGCGATTGTTAGATGGCTTGATCGTGTTTCAGTCAAGTAGACTTGTCGTCAATGTCATTCTCTACCAATCAAATTATCATCCACCAGAACATCGGGACTAAGCCTACATCAATGTCCACGGTCGACGCATCTGCCTTGTTGTTCCCGTTGACCAGTGAGTATCATCCACAACCACATACATCACTTTGTGTTCCACCCTTTACTCCATCTCCCCCCCCCCCCAAACTAATTTCAAATTACCTCTTGCAGTCGTCCTAGAGCGCGTCATCCTCGCCATCGCGAGTCTGGAGCACCGCCACCTTGATTCATCGTCCACAGGTGAGCTCTTGCCAACGCTATTTGTCCTCAGCATCGTATCACCTCCCTAAGATCAACCCCTCTCCAAATTTTAGGGATCCCTCGTCGAAGCACCGCTACCTCGCCCACATTTCTCCTCACGTCTGCTCACACGTGGATAGGCCACCTCGAAGCCCCCCGCCTTCGCCGTCTTCACCAATGTTCTCTATGTACCATGAGTATTCTCATTCACCCATTAAACCCCTCGGTTTCCCACCGGCGGGCTTTCGCCACCATCTCTAGGCCATTCCAGCCACTGCGCACCGCCACGAACACGTGTTCGTGCGCCTCTCCCCACACCGCCACCATCTATGTCCTCCATTCCCTTCCCTTTCTCCATTTTTCAGGCTACTGCTACCTCACCAGCCATCCCTCGCCGCCGGTGAGCGCTCCAGAGGAGCTGCACGCCCTCCCATGTGTTTGTCTCAACGTCAGGATGTCCCCATCTGTCATTGACCCCTTGACTGTGAGGAGGATAGGTGAGCCCACCTTGTCAGACGACGTGGGTGCTAACTGCAGAGGGCGGGAATGGAGGAGGGAGGAAGGGCAATCTGCGCCACGTATCAGTGATCCTACAAACTGACCAGCTACCGCCAGTATTTGTATACCTGGATACGAGTAGGTTTGTATGATGGACTTATATACGTCGAAAAATGGAGCACTAGGTTGAAAACCAGCCAAAGAATAAAATCAAACAGCTGAGATCTTACCAACATAGTGAATACATCTCTACAGAATCCTTTGGAACTACAAATATCGGAGGAACTTTTTTCTATTAAAGAAATGAATCCAAAATTGTTAATTTATTTTTGTTGTATAAAATTTTATTCCAAAAACTTATTATTTTTGTATCATTCACTTCTTATAGGGTTCCATTTTGGACATTTGATATCAATAGAAATTTATATGGATCTCAATGTAGAACTTAGGCAGAAGTGATAACTGCTTACAAAAAAGATAAATCTGTAGAAGCTAAAAGCTAAATTGAGTGATGCCAAAAGCTGCAGGATTGCATCATCGAGATGGAACACGAACGAAGGCAGCGAGAGATGGTTGTGCAGTGCTATAGATGTGCTGCAGGCAATTATTAGGTGTCAAGAGGGTCCCAAGAGCAGGAGTGTAATGGGGGAATGCTCTTCCGGATCCGTCTACACAGTGAACTGCTGCGGCCTCTGCTGTCCCTGGAACGCTGGCTGAGCAGTGAGTCGTGCCATCGCGAGGCTGTTTTGCCGAGGAACTTGCTCTGTTTCGACTGGACACTCGGGTTCTTCTGATGACAACATTAGTACCGAGTTGCATGCGTTGTGCAATCTCCCAGCTGTTTTGCCCAACATCTCTGGATCTGAGGTTTTGTGCTGTTAACAGGCATCGGGGCGTCTACGATTTATCGTACGATAATTCTTTCCCACGGCAAGCCGCATGTTAGCGAGACCGTACAACCACGCGGGCGTGTCGTTGGACACGGGCAACCGGGAGAGAGACGTGCGCGCCCACCTTCGTACACACAGATACATTCATGCAACGCGGTTGATACGAAGTTTGTACTTGTACATCTTTTCACATTCATGCAATGCGGTTGATACGAAGTTTGTACTTGTACAACTTTTCTCTTTAAATGGTCATATCTATCAAGCCAGGTGCCCGATTTAAGCTTCGTTTGAAATATTATAATCTATATGATGGTCTTAACAAATCATGACCCATATTGAATATGTTTTAAGGATAAATTGGTAAAATTGTTTCTCAGTTAGCAATTCTATGTGTCTGCTAATAGCAACTCTTGGTAGAACTCTTTTAGTGCCCCTATATTAGTTGCTAGGAACTCTAGATAGCGACTGTAGGTGTCCACTACTAGCAAGCAATATATAGACCTTGTAACTAATATAGTAAGTAACATATAGAATTAGCAACTAATGTAGAGCCACTACTAGTAAGTAACATATAGAGTTGTTAGTACAATGTAGCAAATAACATGTAAATATTTAGATTGGATTTATAAAAATCATATAAATATATATATGTCTCAAAAAAATATCATAATATTATACTTTTATTGAGTTGTATAAATATATTATAATATAAATTAATGGTCAAAATTGTGTTTGGGAGTCGTCTTGATATCCAAAAATGGGGAAACTTCGTCATATACCCTCCTCACATTTGAGAGTTTCAGGATTTACCCTCCCGAGTCACTGACACGTGGGGTCGAGATGAGTCACTGACATGTGGGCCGGAGGGTAAATCCTGAATTTCAGTCTAAGAGGAGGGTATATGATGAATAATTTCCCAAAAATGATATGTATTTGTGACCAGAGGAAGTAACGCGTAGAGTTGCTTGCTGAGTATACATTAGTTGCTAACTGATAAGAAATACTATCATTATATCTCCAAAACATATGCAAGATAGGTCTTGTTTTTGTTAATCTTATTGTGTGGAACACAACGGTGCAACCAAACGCTAAAATCGGACAATTGGTTAAAAAGATATGACCATTTAAAGCTAATAATATAGACGTAGGAGTACGAGTCTACTTCCTAACTTACTAGTGGCGCATGAGACCAAGGGCGTGGCCGCATACGCAAAGAGGTGAGCTGGGTGGTGGTGAGCCAGAATTGCGATGGGAAGCCACAAAGGCATGTAGTGCAGGGGCGAAGGATGCTTAGGGCCAACATGTGCCATGGCCCCCCAGTAGTTAATTTTTTTTCAAGATGACACTGAGTATACAGTTGTATTTAGTCCCATGTACTGGCCCACTACAACTCAAGATGCACATTATGTACGACTAGTGACGAAGTTAGGAACAAAATTGAGGGTGGGCTAAGGCTCTAAGCTAGATTGTCACAAACACACTATTTTACTCTTCTTCAATTCAAATTCATACAAGAATAGAAGAGAAATAAAGCAAAAAAGAGAGAAATACAATGAAAGTATCTCAGTGATAGAAAGTGTATCCTGAAAATATATAAATATACTTTCGGTGAGTAGAGATCAATCATCTATATATCAAAAATAGCAAAATTAGTGATATAATAATTAATTATAAATGATCATGAACATTCAACAAACACATAATATATGTAACATTAAATCATGAGACAAATTCATTCTACAAGATTTCATACCTTAGAATCGTCTTATGACTTTATCATCATCATCAATGCTTTTAAATATCTCTCGCTCAGTGTAGCACACCATCAAATCATTGATCCACTCATTGGCTACCTTGTTGCGCAGATCTATTTTGATAATATTTATTGCCAAAAAAATTCTCTCAATAGATACAGTTGCGACTGGAAGGATCAATGTCAACTCGATAAGGTGATATATCAAAGGAAAAGTTCTATCTTTTTCTGTTTCCACCATCATTTGAGCAAGTTTTGAAATATCATGACATTCGTGAAATACATCACTTCTCCTAATATTGAGAATAAAGGTTTGAAGCCGACTCCTTAACAAGAATTGATCAGCTACCGTGAAATCATCAGCATAAATGTCAGCAAGTCTATTGAGTTTATTAACATTAAACTTAGAGAAGGAGTCCTTTGGATCAAAGCAAGACATGCATACCAATAACTTTGAGGAAACTTTATTGAAGCGATGATTCATTTCATTCATATCTGTATCAAGAGCAACATTAAAAATATCAACTTTGTAATAATGATGTTGAGTCACTATATACTTCCGAACAGATTTACCCATAAGTCCAATGGCATCATCCATGTTTGGCACATCGATCCCATATGCCTCACAAAAGCTTTCAACTTGGTCAAACAAAGGTTTCCACCTATTGTCTCTGATATCTTGCAAATGATCATTTCACATCCTGTGTCAAGCACATAGCTTCAACAACATCTTGACGCTTCCTTTGCAAAGCAAGTAATAGCTCATTTATAATACTCAACAAGGTTATTAAAAAAATACATAATGAATACAAATTCAAAGGATTCCACCTTTTTTAGCAAACTTGTTGCTCCACCATAAGTTGAGTTTTGACAAGCATCTTCACTTATAAGCTCTAGTATATCCACCACTGTCTCCCACATTTGGTACAAACGAAGCAAGGTTTTGAGATGTAAGCCCCACCGAGTATCTCCAGGTCCAGCTAGGCCAGCTTCCTAATGCAGCCTTGTCTCAGATAAAATCAAACCATTCTTCAACTTGTCCAATAAGACATCATGACGCTTTGCAATCAACACATCATTTTCTCTTGCAAGATGCACTCACAACAATCACTATAAGGGGGATATAGTTGAAGAAATCATCAATAGCTCTACTACAACTTACGACAGTGGCAACCACCAACTGTAACTGGTGTGCAAAGGAATGGACATAGAAACTATATGGATTCTCATCCAGAATAAGTTTTCGCAAGCCATTAAATTTACCTCTTATATTGAAAGCTCTATCATAGCTCTGTCTATGAAGCCTTGAAATTGGTAACCCATGTCGACCAAGGAAACCAACCAAAGGTTCTTTCAATGCCACAGATGTATAATATGTGATATGTTCAATAGCAAGAAACCTTTTTACGACTTTTCCTTAATTGTTCACAAATCTGTATGACACAAATTTTCCATTTGTTAGATTAGCACAACAATGTATACATGGTATAACTAAAAAATTAAGATGTATAACTAACCCCATAATCACTTGCATTTGTTTCTTTATTGATACATCTCGAGACTCATTGATAAACACTGCAAAATTTCTATCTGCAATCTCACCCTTAATCACTTCTATGACCTCTTGTACATAACATTCGCAAACTCCTTTTGAATATCTGGAGAAATCATAATCGCATGCCCTAGAGTTGTATCAAAGGCCTCCTTCACTTTCTCCTTATCTTTGTACCAAACCAACAAATCTTTGAAATTGCCCTTGTTGAGGGAAGAAGATGATTCATTATATGCACGAAAAGCTTCACCTTGCGGTATGAGATATCTTGTATAATCTAAAGATGAAGTCAAGTGAATTTTGTATGCAATTTTGGCCTCCTTAGAGTAATTACTCATTTTACTAAACACACACTATTGTCGATTCTTGAAGTCATCACACTCACCCGTCTCGACGTTGTAGATGCTATTTGGACCACCAACATGTTTATTAAAAGTATCTATAGCCTTATTTCAACAAGAGAATCCAACTTTTGTAAATACATCACTCCCAAATGTGTTAGGTTGTGCTAGTTTCTTGAAAAGAAAACAATAGAAACAAAAAACAGCGTCCTTTTCCATACTATATTCCAACCAATCAAACTTATTATACCATAATTATTGAAAGGATCACGACACTTTGCCATCCAATGTCTTTGAAAAGGCATGCCCAATTGCTCAAGTTGGACTATTCAAGAAATATGCCCTCCTAACTTGATCTCTAATTTTATTTGCATAATCTTATTGGTGTGTGATGTGTCAAAATGGCAATAATATCACTAGGATTAAATTCAATTTGAAGCTTCTTTGGTTGAGTTGTGCTCTCATTGGTTGGGAGAGTACTACTACAATTGCTTGCAAAATAGTTACAAAAAGTTCGTTTCTCTATTATAGACATAAATCATAATTTTAATTTTAATATCTAGTAATTCAAGTTGGTCAATGGCAATGATTCAACATACTTATAATCTCTAAGAATTCAGGCTGACTAGTTGATCAATGTTAATAACTCAAATACTCAATATAAATAATAGAGAACTAATCAACTAAAGACTAAAGGTTTATCGGTCGGTTTACCCTCTAGTTGATAGGCTCAGACGCTCGGGTGTCCACCAGTCATCACCCATCGGGCGTGACCACATGAGGTTGTGAAGGCGTTAGTCAATGTCACTGGCCAGGTCTTCAAGTCCAAGTCTCCAACTAGCCACTCCATGTCTCCAAGGGCCAACCCTTCAGGCTTCAGTAGTGCAAGCCGTCGCTTCAATCCAAGACTCCGACCAACTAAGTTGGCACAAAGGAACCACACACCCGACTCCCGAGGAGCAACTCCTCTCCTCTTTGGCTCTTTCAATCTTCACTTCTTTAACAAATCAGCACTCAAAAGTACTACTTCCCTTCGGTTTGGCTCCCCTACTCCCCAGCGAGGCCGTGATGCCATGCGCGGTGGCTCCTCAGGTGCTTAGCCTCCTCTTGCTACATCGGTCGGCTAGGATCTGCTCGGCCTCGGCGCCTTGGCCATCACCCATGCGTCCTCTCGGATCAGTTCAATAGGTGCGCACAAAGCCACAAAGCACCGCCGGTCACTAGATCTACTCTCCACCGAGTGCCACGCGCTTGCCACCAATGCTGCCAAGTGCTGACTACCGAGCTGCATGCGCAAACCCTCTCGTCTCTCCCGTGTGTGTGCATTTATGGATGTGGTCTCTGTGCTGTGTGTGGAGGATGGTGGACTAGTGGCTGTGGTCTGCATTGTCTGGTTCGCCTAGGGTAGTGGGGTGGATACGAGTGATGCACTACTTGGGTCGGCCTAGCTTGGGGTGTGGGTGTTTGGGGGCAGGTTGGAGGGTGAGGTGAAACCTGACAAAGCCCACCCGATGGCTCCGCCCCTGTGTACAACCTAGTCTGCTCCAATTTGTTTCCTACTAGGCCATGAGTCCATGATCAAGTCCATTTTTTACTATTTTCAACTGATTTAGTCAATTAGGTTTAGACGATTACACATTTTGGTAGCTCACTAGCCATTACCTAAAACTCACCACTTTACATGCTGCTCCGTGATCATTATATAGGCCCCATTCAAAAGTGTTGTGTCTTTTTGCTGAAATTACACTGTAGTGGGTGTTAACTTTTTTCTAAGTTATTCAATTAAAGAAATAAATAAGTAAGTAAAAATAAAAAACAATGTTATATTTCCATAGATAATGCAAAGGAAAAAAGAAAAAAATACGTTAAAAAGCCAACGCATTCCAAACAACTTTTGGTTTCTAAAGCCAGAAATTATTTGGAATGGTCGTAAGCTCATGCGGTAGGAAGTGCAAGTGGCAAGCCACAAGACAATCATCCACGCGCACATCACAAAGCATCCACACATAGTTGGAGCGTGGCATGTTCAAGTGGATGGATGAGCCCATCATCCCGCCATTGCTTGCCGGTCTTCCTCCTTTGAGAATTTGCATTAGCCCTTGGTCCCCCGTGAGATTTGGCTTAAGCTCCGCCACTGATAATATAGTGCTTGCCCTAGTCAAAAAAGAATGACTTGGTTATGTGTTATTCAAAACTTTTGTTTTGGCCCTCAAAAACTCTATTTTCCTAACGAAAAATTCCTACGTGCCTATCTTGATGCACACATAGGCATGTAGCGCTCTAGAAAGTCCAATTTGGAGATAATGTGCCTTGATCGTGCCAGTCTATCAAAAATTTTAAGAAAATGTAAGCGGTTCCTTTTGAGGCAACTGATCTATAAGAAAGTGTAAATGATGAAATGTGGTCACAAAATGCAAAAAGTTATAGGGATCATATCTAGTGCTAAAGATCTATTCAGTGCTAAAATACTAAAACTTCTACAGAGCCATCTGATCTGGCTTGTACGGCTCGGATCAAGGAGGCTGGAACCCCCACCTCATAAAAAATAATCTATATGGGGGGTTTTGTGAATGATTGATTAAATGAATTAAATGAGGTGGGGGTTCCACCCTCCTTGATCCGAGCCGTACAGGCCAGATCGGATGGCTCTATAGAAATTTTAGCATTTTAGCACTGAATAGGTTTTTAGCACAAGATATACTCCCAAAGTTATAAGGTAAATGATAGGAAAAATATGTAAATATGACGCATATCGCACTGGCAGCCTGCCTTGTTTGGTCACCAAACTTTTTTGGCGAAATGTGATGTATAATTGTTTTATGGTGAATGATTCACCAACAGCAATTGTGGCAAAATTTGACTAAATAATCTATACTATTGTAAAAATAGGAGCTAGTGGTCATCGTCCATTCTCTCCATAGAAAAATACCCCTTAAAGTTAGAGATAATTACTCGTAATACCATCTAGAGGGAGTTGGTGTGTGGTGGTGGTAGTGCGTTCTCCCTATCCCTCCTACTGTGCCTAACTAATGCGACATACCAAAAATTTGGCTTTTTATTTAACTATTTAATTGGAATTTTTTTGGATTTAATTTCCCTTTTTCCTTAATCTTTTATTTAAGCCTAGAGAAGAACTCACTAATTTATTTGTGTAATTGTCCTCAAAACAAACTAAATTTATTTTATTTGGGTTCCTTGCAATTTCTATTATTTTTAGGAATCTTTTAGGATTTATTTGAATTTTCTTGCTATTTTCTAAGCCTTTTTTATTTTCTCAGGTTTTCTGTAATTCAAAAATAAAACTTTAAATTTTAAACACTCCCACCTTCCTCCTGGGGTGACGTGTGGGTGACCCAGATTCGCCCACATTGCCGCCCAAGCCATCCCCATGCTCACCTCCCCGCCCTCCTTCAGACCGACACGTGGATGGCTCGGATTGAGCCACATCCCGCGCTGGCCCATCTCGCTGCTCCTCCCCTCCCTGTCCCTCTCTCGTCAACGGGTGGGCCCCACCCATCAGCACCTTCTTCCTCGCCGCGCCGTCTACTTCCTTTCTCTCCCCTCCCTCTTTCCTTTTGCGCCAGCGACCAAATCCCTGCAGATCTCAGCCTTGCCCCGCCGCATCTCCCCGGTTTTGGATACCACGTGCCACCAGGATCCCAATCCCCTAATCATCTAGCCCCCCTTTTCCTTTTCCTCCACCACCTGAGATTCCACCGCCACCAATTCCAACGAGGAATTGGCGAGCAATGTCTCCCCCTCCACCCTACATAAAGAGGTCCTCAACACTGTCACCTCCCACCCCACATTGCTCTGCCTTCCTCTCCTCTTCTCTGAGCACCACTCCCCCACGCAGCATGCTTCCGCTGCCTCGGCCACAGAAGCTCCTCCGGTGAGCTATCTTCGCCGCTGTGGCCACCCCCGAGGAGCGTCGATGCCTCCACTAGCTTTCGTGCGCACTGGCGATCCTAGTCCACCTCTTCGTCGAGCAAGATCGTTGTTAGAGCTTCATTTCCACCAGAGCCATGTGCTGCTGTCACCTCCCCTTCATCACTGACCGCCCTCCTGTCTTCCTCGAGCTCTGTGCCCAGGGTAAAAAGAACCCCCATCACTCCCTCTCTCTTTCCCACCCCTTGCAGCATGCCACTGTCCACCGGAGCTCCGGTTAGCATCAGATTCTGTGCGGCGCTCCTCGCCGGCGACACCACATCATACGACACAGCTGACGTGCACACCACGCAATGCGACATGTTGCCCCACCTCAGCACTCGCTGACCACACATGCACCACACCGCGTCTTGCTCGACATGCTAGCCCGTGTGCTCACATGGTAGCTCTGTGGCATGCCACTTAATGGCACAGTTCCACGTGGCCAACATATGTCAGCCACATGGCCTGTCATGTCAGCATCTAGCCCCACCCATACCACATCAGTGCCATGTGTCAGCAACATGGCAGCCACATTAGCAAAACTTGCCATGTCATCTACCACGTGTAGGGCTGACTTTAGCACGATGTCATAAGTTATGTTTTTCTTTGGAAATTTAATTCGGCCAAAAATTAAATTCCTTACTGACGTTATAATTATGAATTTTCTTTAGAAAAATAATTCTCTAAATTCTTTGCTAACATCATAAATATCTATTTCTTTATAAAAATAATTCCAAAAAGTCTAGTTTTTCTTTGTCTTTATAATTTAAACTTTCAAAAGCTTGTTCTTCTTCATCCTAACTCCGATTAAACCCATTTAACTTTCTCAATTCATCTAAAATCAAGATCTATCTATATTTTTAATTTTTTCAAATTTTAGGTTCATTTCAATTTTATTTGAATTTAGTGAGTTATTTTTACGTGTAGACTATGACAATTCTGGAGAGTTTTACTTCGATGATTCACATCAGACTGCAAAGCAAGGCAAGTCACACACATTTTATCATATTAATTCTAGTTTATAAATAAAATTATATTATTTTTAAATTATATTGTATGCTTAATTTCTATTCCCTATATTTCAATTCCAGTTTTACTTTAGTTAATACCTACTTGTTATAACACTATTGGCTATGCAAATTTTTGTACTTTGATATCCTAGATTAAAACTCTAGTAGTACACTAGTATGGCTTGAGAATTTTTATAGCAAATACTTTGACTTGCATAGATATAACTTTAGATTTGGGATACCTTTTCACATGAAATTGTAAGCTCTTAAAATGTATTCTCGACTTCTGTGAGTCAAGAAAGTCTATAAAATATTTTGAAATAAAATATAAAACTTAGTTTAAACTTAGGCCGTGGATAGGTGGTGGGTGTTGTGCAACCTCTGCAAAGTGTATAAACTATTCTAGATAGCTGTGCTCGCAGTCTTGGGCATGCTGAGTAAAATTTTTTACAGATTAGACTTTATTTTCCACAAACTAGCTTTGGATGGAAATGAGGTATATTTTTTGAGAAAGATGGTCCAGGTAAGATACCCGTGGGTAAGTTAGTGCTAAGTCGGTGTCTGCACTAACAGTGTTACTTTGTCAAATTACAGTCTTTACTTACAGTATTAAATTTAGCAATTTCAATCTAATTATTGTATTTTGTTAAATGCTATTTTATGCTCAGATAACCACATAAGCCTTCCTTTATTACCTTTATCATTTTATTGCATTTTTTGTGTGGCTTGTGGAGTACCAGTCTGTACTCAACCTTGTTTTCACATCTCACAGGAGGACGACTTTGATTACGATAAGAACTAGGATGAGTAGGCCGTGTCTTACTGTTGTCTGCCTGTGGACTAGCATTTGGGCTTCGCTTTTATCAGTTTGCTTCTGTAGTTATTTCCCTTTATTATTGTTGCCAATGAGCATTAATGTAAACTTTGGCTATAAAGCCATAATCTTATATTTAATAAAGTTTGTCATTTGTGATTGATACGTATCCCTATTATCACTATGTGCACTAACTGATTCTGGACTAGTGTGATTTACAAAGAGAATCCGGAGTCATGGCTCCAGGGTCCGACAACTAATTCGCATGACCCACCCTTTAACCGAGTCCGTGTTCTAGGCAACCATTTGCCTGAGTCCACAAGTTCCTATGTCCTTTCATGAGTCCACAAGGCCACAAGTATGCTTGTTTTCTAAACCTGCAATTTGTTTCTTCATGTAGGGAGTTAGTTTCTTCGATCGATATGTTATATCGACGGTTTCTTCTTTCATTGTCTGTATGATATTGCTCAAGCAAAAGGTGGTGACTAGAGGAGTAGGGACAACATACTTGTGGCCAGTTCAATTAGCTTCACCGGTGAGGCTTAGTTGGCAGACAGATGTTCTTTCTACTCACTTAATTAGCTGAGTTATTGAACCAGGATTACGTACAAATAGCACACTGATGTTCAGGCAGTGTAAGAATCATGTTGTCTACATATTCCATAATAACAACTTGTTTAGTTGTCTTTTTTAGAACTAGTTGTCATAATTTTATTTCATTTATGCCATTTCTTCTTTACATGTGTTTGGCTGTAACACCCTGGCCCAACCTTTGAGCCTAGAATGCTATCACTACATACTTACCATCTCAAATGAGCGCAGCTACTAAAAATTTCGGCTGAACCTCCCCTATTTATACAACTATAGATAGGGGACAATAATCATATATAGGATAACTGCAATAAGATAACTGATTCCATATCACATATAACCATATCATAACTAGAACTTAGGGCTCCACGCCCATGAAGGCTCAAAACCACGAGCTTAAGAACATACTAAACAAAAAGATGAACCACATAAGGCATGCATATGGATATAGCATTGACAAATGAACCTCATTTTCTACTTCAATCAAATAGGGTACTGACCGCGTCCCCTACAAACCTTTAACACTTCTAAAGCATATGCTAACTAGGAATTAACTAAAGCAACATAAAAAGACATTAAACCCGAATGCGAAGTGACGGGCTAAGCAGTTATTTAATAAGTGTGGTGCAAAAGGTCTACTCCTATTCCATGCATGTCATCAATCCGGATCACCTAGAAAAAGGTCAACAAATAAGAGTGAGTCCAAAGACTCTGCAAAGTATAAAGCAAAATAGTAAACAACAGGCACATATATCATTCATTATTCATCATAGTCTAATTAACCACTCATTTCCACTTAACCTTTCTCATTTTTCATCAACCATTCCTTATGCATTTGCACATTTCCTCTATCACAATACAAATGCACATACACATCTCTTTCATCTCTTTAGCTTATACCGGTATAGCGGAGTGAGCACCCATCGATGCTCACCAAAACCTACCCTTTTTCATGCGAAGACCTCAATAGTCCGTCCTTTTTCATATGGAGACCTCAATAGCTCGTTCTTTTTCATACGAGGACCTTAGTATCCACTCCCGTGAAGTGTCCACACAAAATGGACCACAGATACCACAAAGGCCATCTATTTCCATGATATGAATGCATGTAATGCAACTTCTTTATTTAAGCATATCAACATGTCATATTCTATTATCCAGTATTCGAAAACACAATAGCATCGAGTATCCATCTCATGTACCATTACTCATCATTCGTCATTATGTCAATATGCAAACAGAAATAATCAACTCACGATAGCATAGTAGATAGTGCGTCAAAACTAAATTCATAGCAATCACTATTCGAATTTACTATTTTATTATGTACTTGCTTGTTCACCCTTGTGGGCGATGTATGGATAGTGCCCAACTTGAGCCTTCACTTGAACAAGCATCGACCCATCTCAATGCATCAAATCAATACATGCACACATACGAACGGCGTCGTTCCTATGCGCAAAACCAACACATACAATACACTTTCACCAGATACCTTCCCGCTGTTATGGGTGCTCAAACATCCCAATTTTTGCTTTTATTTTGAAGAAATAATTTTAAATTAATTATTTCCAATTATCTGGAATTTTCAGAATTTAAAGTTTCTGTTGAAAAGAAAATTTAATATCAAAATAAGTTGGAAATATTTTTCATATGTTTAAAACATTATCAGTGAATTATGTGAATTTTTCTGGAATTTTTGGAATTTATTTGGTATTTTTCTGAATATTTTAAAGTCTCCTCTGATTTAAAATATATAAAAGATTTAAATATCAAAATCTTCCTCGGTGACACTTGTCAAGCATCCGAGCTCTTCTTCCCGGCCCGAACCGATCCCCGCCTTCGTGCCTCATCCCGCCTCCTTTCCTCTCATTGCGCCACTTGTCGCGCATCCGACAACGACCGACCACTCGCGGCTAATACTCAAAAGGGTAAACCGCCCTTATTGGGTAGGCTGAGCCTCCCCGCCCGACTGGTTACCACCGCCGCTCTCTCCTCTCCCCCGCTCCCTCGGCGCGCGTTCGAGCCCCGCTCCGCGCGCGAGGTTGAGTTCTTTTTTTTGGATTTGCGCTGACAAGCGGGCCCCACTGTCGAGATCGGTGCGTGGACTCACGCGGTGGTCCCACTGTCGAGCGGTCATCTCGACGTTCGTCCCGACCGTTCTCATCCGCGCGTTGCCGCCATTGAAGCCGCCCACCCAGCTCGCCTCTCCGCCTCCCGACCGCTCCGCTTCGCCGTTAATGCGTCGGGAGAGACCGTCGCGTTGTGCGCCATTAAACGCCACCGTCCCCTCGCGAAGAGACGCCCGTTTCCGGCGTGAAGCGTCGGTAACCGTCGCATTTACTCCGGCGAGGTCGTGCGCACGGCAGTTACCTCCTCCGTCGCGTATAAAGCAAGTCCCGGACGACCCTCTTCCCCCTTCGCACTCTCCCTCTCTCTCCCGTTCACGTGTGCTTGCGTAACTGCCATCGCCGTAGTTCTTTTGGTCGCCGCCGGTGAGTCTCCGCCGCTTCGAACGTTTGCTCCGCCGCGCCGGACGCTTCGCGCCGCCCCTCGGTCCGCGCGCTAGAGAGCCGCGTCCACGCCCGCTCCCTCGGTCGCCGCGCCGACGCCCGCGCGTAGCGTTCGCGTCGCGGCGCCTCACGCGCAACGCGCGGCCACGCGTCGGCGATCGCGCGTCTCCCGCCACCGCACTGTCTCATCTCCACCGCCCATCGCTCGATGGCCGGATGCGTCTGCGTGTCCCAATCTCGTCGTCCACCTCGCGCCCGCCTCGGCCCCGCGCGCGCGCGCGCCGCGCGGCGTTCGCGTCATGCGACGCCTCGCGCGAGAGCCGCGCCACGCGGCGCCCATCCGCCGGTTGCCCGCGTCTCCACCGCCTCATCTCCGCCGTCCATCCGGATCTGAGCCGACGCTTGAGATCGCGCCGCGCATCAAGCCCATGGCCGTCCGATCCACCTCCACCGACGATGCGCAAAAACGCGCGCGTCGACTGCCACCTCGGCCGCCACGTCAAACTCGTCCGACATGTCATGCCACGTGGCAGACACGTGTCTGCCACGTCAGAGCCACGTCAGCCAAACTCGAGCCCCGGTGCCACGTCAGCACTGCCACGTGTCATGCCACGTGTCACTTGCGGTCTGCCACGTCAGCATTTTGGTTGATCCGTGGACTCGGTCCACCGTGGACCGGCCCCACATGTCAGCCTCTGTAAATTATTTTTAATTCCATGCTGACGTCATAATTCCGATTTTCCTTTAGGAAAATAATTCCTGCTGATGTCATAATTATTTTTCATTAGAAAAATAATTCCAGAAATATCCTTTTTCCTTTTTCTCTGATTTCAAACTTTCAACAGCCATATCTTGCTCATTTTAGCTCCAAATTGGTCCATTCAAATTTCTAAATTCATCTAAAATTTCAATCTTTCAATTGGTATATTTATTTTCAATTTTTGAATTTTTATTTTATTTTATTTATTTGGATTTCTCGATTTACGTGTAGAGACCGATTTGTCCGAGCAACATCAAGATCAAGTTCAGGAAGATTTCAACCCAGCACCAGAAGACAAGTCTCCTTTGATCATTCTGAACCTATGTTTTGCAAGTTTCCTTTGATCAACTTGCTCAGATGAATTATAAAATGATTAGGTAGTTATTTTAAATTATTGCATGCTTATGTTATATCAAGTAATAATTTGATTTAGAAAATTTAGTTAAACACCCAACTTGTTATACCTTCCCTTGGAAACTTGTTTATCTTGTACCATTGTCAACTTAGAATATCCCTTTGACTCAGTAATGAGTTAGTATTACATTTGTTGAATGTTTAAAACACTAGCAAATGCTTAGCGTAGCAAATCAATGTATTAATGCTCAAATGAGTAGCATGTTTATCAAATATTTTGATGAATGATTTGTTTGAATATTGGTAATGGATGTTACCATTGTTAAATGCTTTGCTTGAAAAGTGGTAATGGGTGTTACCACTGTTAGTTTAAAAGTAAAAATGAATTGCAAAGGGAAAAGTTGACGAGGGTGGATGGAAGATTTGGCTGATGCAATTAGCACGAGAAATGTTGGGATTGTGAATGAACCACCCTGGTCGTTTAAGGACCGACGCTTGTGTTTGTCCAAACTGAGCAAAACAAAGGCAACCACAAGTCTAATATGGGTACGACCTAGCTAACTAATCTATAAAGGTGTAATATCACCAGCGGTGTATTGAGTGCCAGGGTGTATAACTGGTTACTCATAGTGAGGAACAGCGTTTACTGTACTCACATGGCGCAAGAGGGGGCTCCAACTCGTGCGATGCGAGTTGTGGTGAAACCTTAGCGGGTGGTATTTAACTACACTGGAGTAGGCGAAAAGCTTTGTGATAATTTATCTGAGTCTCATGCCAAAGGAAGCGTGTTGACTGCAAGGATGACTTATCTCTTGTGGGTAAAGTGTACAACCTCTGCAGAGTAAAAACTATTCGAATAGCCGTGCCCACGGTCAAGGGCGGGCAAGGAATGCATTCACATGGTAGGAGTTTTGGTTTTGATTTCAAAACAAAATGAATTGGAGAAAAACTCGGGAGTAGTATAACTCTCGTGATGTTCAGATCAGGTGGTGTAACCTGAGGTTTTGAAAATTGGCTGTGATGGCCTGAGATATTAGTGTTGGTAGTTTAACCTTCACTAAAGTACTTATCTAATTTCGATTATTAAAAACAAGTTGTTTACAAAATGGCTTTCAAAGTAATTATGTAGATTTGAAATAAAATGCTGATTTTTGCAAATAAACCATATAGCCTTCCTTTGTGAAGCCTTACATCTATGCATTTTTCCCAAGACTTGCGGAGTACATTTCTGTACTCACCTGTTGCTCTATAAATATAAAAGCAGAGAATGAAGAAGATCAAGCTAGAGAGTATGACTTCTGCGCCGAATGTGGTTGCGGTGGATTCTTCTCGGATGCCTAGGATTCGTTTCCCCAGTCAATTGCCTGTGGCAGATTGATGGGTCAACTGTTTATCTTCATTTGCTTCCGCTGTGTTTATTTTTGCTTGAGGTTCTGTGAACCTTAGTAAGACAATGGCCTTTGTAAAACTTCAGTTATTATTGTAATAAATCGTGGATGACAATGTACCGTTTGTCTGGATATCTGTGTGTACTAGCTTTGATCTGGGACTAGTACTGAAATGCACAGAAGTGCAGGGAGTTTCTACCCGAGTCCCACGTAGTGGTATCGAGCCATCTTGGTATGGGACGAGCCCTAGGTTTTGGGAAGCTTTAAGGATTTATATTTAATAAAAAGTTATGTTCAAAAATATAAGTTTCTTTGCTTCTACTCTTCTGTTACTTAGTTCTTACTCTCTAAAAATCTTTACTGATCTCTCCTCTCTTTCAAATTTGTAGATGGCAGGTTCTTCGTCATCATCAGCCCCGTGGGATCACCATTCACATGGTGAGAGTGAGGGAGCCTTCGTGAGTCTACTTCGACGGTGATGCGAAGATCGAGGTACACCCAGCAGCCTATCTTCAGAGGGCGGAACACTAGAGTGATGAACATGGACTTTTGGAGCATGGAGGTGTTCATCTACGCTCCAGACGGGAGGATTGACCCAGTTGAGCGTCATATTGAGTATCCACGGACCTTCTGCTCAGACGCGATCCAGATGCGGCCGGATGGCGATAGCGAGTTGTGCGGAGGCACAAGGAGGAGCTACGACGATCGCCTTTTGTTTCTTCCCGACTACGAGCGGGACAGACGCGCGAGTCTTTCCGGATCGTGGTGGGCGATCCGCGCCTATCTCACGGTGCGGTTCACCCGAGCGGCGTCTGCGACCTACGCCAGAGCCCAGCGGGAGATCGGACTTCTTCGGAGATTGCTTACGTCGAGCTCGGCCACTCCGACACCCTCCGAGCCCAGCTACTACAGAGCGAGGTTGCCCACGCCGACGCTGTTCAGCGAGGACTCTGCCGGCGGCAGGTAGAACATCTCCGAAGCTGCCGCTACTACGACTCCACCACCTGTTGTTTGCTCGGTCGATCTACGAGACCTCGCACTAGGATTACTGCGAGGAAGAGTGTGCGACGCCCCAGTCCGCTACCTGACCTTGACATCGGTGGATCTAGTCGTGGACGCCAGCGTTCCCGTTCCAGATCACCTACTTTCAGTCAGAGTCGATCGCGGTCCCGATCTCCGAACAACTGCGCCAACTGTGGACAGAGTCACTTCATGGATTCAGAGGAAGACCCTGAGGAGGAGCCAGAGGAGCGCATCATCGTTGAGGATGATTAGATGTTAGATAGTATTATCCCTTTCCAGATGTTTATCGATACTAGAACGCTTTTATAATATTATGATGTAATAAAATGGACTGTACCGAGCTTTGAGCCTTTGTGGTACAGCCATTTTTCAAAAGTTTATTGGAATTTCAAAGTTGCGTTTCCTCAATCTGTTGTGTTGTTCTTATGTGTTGTTTTGGGATGTTAAATTACCCCGTCTCTCATCTATTCTCTTCCCTCTTACCCTGTACTTTTCTTGATGGAGATTCAGATGGTGAACACCAGAAGCAACATCAACAACAACCCAGCGCCCAACAACAACGAAGCCCCAATTCCACCTCCGCCAGCTCAAGCTCCCAACATGGAACAAATGATGGCCATGCAACTTCAACTCCTTCAAGCTTTGGTCCAGAATCAAGTCAATCAAGCTCAGCAAGCGCCCGATTACAACAACAACGATCCGGACTTGGGAATTCATGAGGACCCGACCTCCGACCTTCGCAGGATCTGCCGATCCGTTGGAGGCGGATGACTGGATCAAGGAAGTGGAGAGGAAGCTAAATCTAGCTCAATGTGCAGAGCACGAGAAAGTTCTGTATGCCGCCCACCAACTCAAAGGAGTTGCTGCTAACTGGTGGGACAATTACTGCGCTGCACACCAGGATGCCCAGAACATAGGATGGGCAGAATTTTTGGAAGTCTTCCGTAATGCTCATATTCCTATGAGTATTATGGAAATGAAGAGGAAGGAGTTTCATCACTACAAGCAGGGAAACATGAGTGTTTCCGCGTACTTGAGCAAGTTTATTCAATTATCGAGGTATGCACGGAGGATGTGGCAACGGATGTCGCAAAAATGGGAGGTTCATGGGAGGAATGGACCCTAACCTCAAAGTACAGCTAGTCTCCAATGACTACCCCACTTTCCAACACACGTGAACAAGGCATTAGTTCAAGAAGATGCCCAACCCACTTTTGATGCCGGAAGAGAAAGTTTCAAGCTCGTGATGCATAGCGCTTCTCGTCAGCGCCCTACTCAACAACAGTACAATCGGCCTCCAGTGCACAGTCATTCAAGGACACCCTTTTCTGCACCTCGTCCTATGCCACAAACTCCTAGAGTTGGAAATGCAGTCCAACCCCAGCAAAACAGAAATGTAGCTGCAGGAGTACAATGCTTCAACTGCAAGAATATGGGACACTATGCCCACAGTTGCCCACAGAAGCGTCAAGCGGTAACCCCGGTTCGCTTCAACCTTGATAATACACCGACAAGAGCTCCAACTGCTGGACAAGGACGTGGGAGCCCTCAAACTCCCCAGACTTCACAGAACATCAATCGAGGGCGTATCAACCATGTCACCACAGAGGCAGCGGAAGATGCACCAGACGTAGTTCTGGGTAAGTTCCTAGTGAACTCAGTACCATCAATTACATTATTTGATTCTGGAGCTACACATTCTTTCGTAACAAAGGCTTTTGTTGAAAAGAATAATTGGAAAATTTGTTTGCTAAAGGACCTTATGATAGTCCAATCTCCTGGAAAAGAATTGAGGACTAATTTGGTTAGCCCTAGTGCAACCATAATTATAAGCGGAGTAAAGTTCCTAGCGAACCTTATTATAATAGACTCCGATGGCCTAGATATAATACTTGGTATGGATTGGTTGATCAAGTATAAAGGCGGATCGATTGTGCCAATCGTGCTATTATTCTTACCAATTCGATGGAATTCGAGATAAGACATGAGTCCGTTATGCATTCCGGGAAGGACGGTATGTTAACCATCTAAAAGGAAAAAGCTTAGAAGATGTGACAATAGTCGCGAATACCCGATGTATTTCTGAAGATTTGCCAGATTACCACCGATCGAGAAGTTGAATTTGTTATAAATCGGTGCCCGCATACTCAATATCAAAGAGACCCTATCGGATGTCGGTAGATGATTTAGCGTGAAGTCAAGAGGCGATCCAAGAATTGTATGAGAAAGGATTCATCGGACCAAGTTCTTCGCCTTGGGGAGCCCTGCTTCTAGTAAAGAAGAAGGATGGTAGTCAGCGGATGTGCGTTGATTATCGAGCTTTAAATGAAGTCACTATAAAGAATAAGTATCCCTTACCTCGGATCGATGATTTGTTTGACCAACTCATAGGATCAAGTGTCTTTTCCAAGATTGATCTTGGTCGAGGATATCATCGATTGAAGATTAGACTGAAGATATACCAAAGACGACCTTAGCCACAAGATATGGATTATATGAGTATACGGTGATGTCTTTTGTCCGACAAATGCACCAAAGATACTTCATGAACTTGATGAATAAAGTCTTTATGGATTATTTAGATAAGTTTGTTGTTGTTTTCATAGATGACATTCTTATCTATTCGAAGAATAACAAAGAACATGAAGGTCATCTAAGGATAGTGTTGCAAAGACTCGTGAACACCGCTTATATGCCAAATTTAGCAAATGTGCATTTTGGTTAAAGGAAATTGAGTTTTGGGACATGTGATCTCAGCAGAAGGAGTATCTGTAGATCTGGAAAAGTTAAGGATGTATTAAATTGGACTCCACCCAAGACGATGAATCGAGATCCAAGTTTTAGGGATTAGCTTTACTATCGTCGATTTATTGAAGGCTTTTCCAAGATTGCGGACCTTTAACCCATTTGTTAAAGAAGGATAAGAAATTTGAATGGAGTAAATCTGTGAGGATAATTTTCAAGAGTTAAAGAAAAGGTTAACTTCAGACTGTTCTGCGGTTACCCGATATTCGAAAAGATTTTGAGGTATTTTGTGATGCTTCAAAACAAGGTCTTGGTTGTGTTCTAATGCAAGAAGAAAAGGTGGTTGCTTATGCATCAAGGCAGTTAAGGCCACATGAGGAGAATTACCCCACTCATGATTTAGAGCTAGCTGCTGTCGTGCATGCTCTAAAGTTATGGAGGCATTACCTAATTAGTAATCGGTGTGAAATATATACGGATCATAAAAGTTTAAAGTATATATTCACTCAACCCGATCTTAATTTGAGACAAAGAAGATGGCTCGAATTGATCAATGATTATGATGTGGGAATACACTATCATCCCGGGAAGGCTAATGTAGTGGCCGATACTTTGAGTCGGAAGATCTATGTTAACAATATGTTGATTCAAGACAGTCAGTCAACTCTTCGTGAAGAATTTCAGCGTCTCAATTTGGAAGTGATAAATGAAGGAATTCATCTCGTTAAAAGTTCAACCCACTTTAGAAGATCGATCAAGGCATTTCGGAAGGAAGATGAGTATGTTAAAGAGATAAAAGAGAACATGAAGAAAGGTAAAGCACTGGTTCTCGAGAAGATGAAGAAGGAATTCTTTGGTTTGGAAAAAGGATTCTAGTACCTGAAAAAAAGGAAATAAAAGATTTAATTCTAAAGGAAGCTCATGAATCAAGATATTCTATTTATCCCGGAAGTACAAAGATGTACCAAGATTTAAAGGAAAGTTATTGGTGGATCAAGATGAAACGAAATTGCGAATATGTAGCTTTATGCGATATATGTCAAAGGGTTAAAGCGAGCACCAACGACTGCGGTCTTTTGCAACCTCTGCATATACCGAATGGAAATGGGAGGAAATTGGAATGGATTTCATAACAGGACTACCAAGAACCAAGTTAGGTTATGACTCAATTTGGGTTATAGTTGACCGTTTAACAAAAGTTGCTCATTTCATACCAGTGAAGACTACATATTCGGGAGATAGATTGGCAGAGCTTTACATGTCAAAAATTATATGTTTGCATGGAGTTCCAAAGAGGATCGTATCAGATAGAGGAACACAATTTACCTCAAGATTTTGGCAGAAGCTTCATGAAGTTTTGGGCACCAATTTAAATTTCAAGATCGCTTATCATCCTCAAACGGATGGTCGAATGAGCGGTAAATCAGATATTGGAAGATATCTTTGAGAGCATGTGCTTTAGCCAATAAAGCCACTGGGATCAAAGTTTGCCCTATGCGGAATTCTCATATAATAATAGTTATCAATCTAGTCTGAAGATGTCTCCGTTTGAAGCCTTGTATGGCAGAAAATGTAGAACACCGTTATATTGGTCAGAGACCGGAGAGAGTCAAGTATTCGGACCGATGTCTTGAAGTTAGCGAAAGATCAAGTTAAGCTTAATCCGAGACCAATTGAAAGCAAAGCTGCACTGGACAAAAGAGTTATGCCGATAATCGTCGAAGAATGTTGGAATTTGCGCCAGGAGATCATGTGTATCTGAAAGTGTCACCTATGAAAGGGATGCGTAGATTCAAAGTCAGTGGTAAGCTTGCCCCAAGGTATATTGGACCATTTCTAGTTATAGCAAGAAGAGGTGAAGTCGCTTATCAGCTAGAACTTCCTCCTCAGTTGTCAGATGTACATGATGTATTTCATGTATCATAGTTGAAAAAGTGTTTGAGAGTACCAGAGGAGTTGATACCTTTTGAGGATGTTGATTTAAAGGAAGACTTGACGTACCTAGAATTTCCTATCAAGATTTTAGAAGAGGCGAAACGCACAAGAAACAAGACTATCAAATTCGCAAAGTGCAATGGAGCAACCGCCCGTAATCGAAGCAACACAGGAGCGAGAAGAGGATCTTGAGCGAGTTTCTGATCTATTTCTCGCTTCTTCCGAATCTCGGGTCGAGATTCCTTCTAAGGGGGCTAGGTTTGTAACATCACAATTTTTGCTTTTATTTTGAAGAAATAATTTTAAATTAATTATTTCCAATTATCTGAATTTTCAGAATTTAAAGTTTCTGTTGAAAAGAAAATTTAATATCAAAATAAGTTGGAAATATTTTTCATATGTTTAAAACATTATCGATGAATTATGTGAATTTTTCTGGAATTTTTGGAATTTATTTGGTATTTTTCTGAATATTTTAAAGTCTCCTCTTGATTTAAATATATAAAAGATTTAAATATCAAAATCTCCCTCGGTGACACTTGTCAAGCATCAGAGCTCTTCTTCCCGGCCCGAACCGATCCCCGCCTTCGTGCCTCATCCCGCCTCCCTTTCCTCTCATTGCGCCACTTGTCGCGCATCCGACAGCAGCCCGACCACTCGCGGCTAATACTCAAAAGGGTAAACCGCCTTATTGGGTAGGTGAGCCTCCCGCCCGGCCCGTTTACCACCGCCGCTCTCTCCTCTCCCCGCTCCTCGGCGCGTTCGAGCCCGCTCTGCGCGAGGTTGAGTTCTTTTTTTTTGATTTGCGCCGACAAGCGGCCCCACTGTCGGAGATCGGTGCGTGGACTCACCGCCGGTGGTCCCACTGTCGAGCGATGCGTCCCGACGTTCGTCCCGACCGTTCTCATCCGCGCGTTGCGCCATTGAAGCCGCCACCCGGCTCGCCTCTCGCCTCCGACGCTCGCTCGCCCATTGCACAATCGTCGGGAGAGACCGCTCGCGTTGTGCGCCATTAAACGCCACCGTCCCTCGCGAAGAGACGCCCGTTTCCGGCGTGAAGCGTCGGTAACCGTCGCATTTACTCCGGCGAGGTCGTGCGCACGGCAGTTACCTCCTCCGTCGCGTATAAAGCAAGTCCCGGACGACCCTCTTCCCCCTTCGCACTCTCCCTCTCTCTCCCGTTCACGTGTGCTTGCGTAACTGCCATCGCCGTAGTTCTTTTGGTCGCCGCCGGTGAGTCTCGCCGCTTCGAACGTTTGCTCCGTCGCGCCGGATGCTTCGCGCCGCCCCTCGGTCCGCGCTGAGAGCGCGTCCACGCCGCTCCCTCGCCGCCGCGCCGCGCGCGCGCGTTCGCGTCGCGACGCCGCGCGCGCGCGCCGCCACGCGTCGGCGATCGCGCGTCTCCCCGCCACCGCACCGTCTCATCTCCACCGCCCATCGCTCGACGGCCCGGATGCGTATGCGCGTCCCAATCCTGGTCGTCCACCTCGCGCCCCGCCTCGGCCCCACCGCCGCGTCGCGCCGCGTCGCGGCGTTCGCGTCCGCGCGCTGCCTCGCGCGGAGAGCCGCGCCACGCGGCGCCCATCCGCCGGTTGCCCGCGTCTCCACCGCCTCATCTCCGCCGTCCATCCGGATCGGAGGCGGCGAGATCGCGCGCGCGTCAAGCCCATGGCCGTCCGATCCACCTCCACCGACAGCCGCGCAAACCGCCGCGTC
Organism: Melocanna baccifera; assembly: GCA_036346265.1. Taxonomy (NCBI): domain Eukaryota; kingdom Viridiplantae; phylum Streptophyta; class Magnoliopsida; order Poales; family Poaceae; genus Melocanna; species Melocanna baccifera. The sequence continues at coordinate 11,275,931 of CM070689.1, read as the reverse complement.
AGCCTGCCACCTCAGCCGCCACGTCAAACCTGTCCGACGTGTCATGCCACGTGGCAGACACGTGTCTGCCACGTCAGAGCCACGTCAGCCAAACTCGAGCCCCGGTGCCACGTCAGCACTGCCACGTGTCATGCCACGTGTCACTTGCGGTCTGCCACGTCAGCATTTTGGTTGATCCGTGGACTCGGTCCACCGTGGACCGGCCCCACATGTCAGCCTCTGTAAATTATTTTTAATTCCATGCTGACGTCATAATTCCGATTTTCCTTTAGGAAAATAATTCCTGCTGATGTCATAATTATTTTTCATTAGAAAAATAATTCCAGAAATATCCTTTTTCCTTTTCTCTCTGATTTCAAACTTTCAACAACCATATCTTGCTCATTTTAGCTCCAAATTGGTCCATTCAAATTTCTAAATTCATCTAAAATTTCAATCTTTCAATTGGTATATTTATTTTCAATTTTGAATTTTTATTTTATTTTATTTATTTGGATTTCTCGATTTACGTGTAGAGACCGATTTGTCAGAGCAACATCAAGATCAAGTTCGGAAGATTTCGACCCAGCACTGAAGGCAAGTCTCCTTTGATCATTCTGAACCTATGTTTTGCAAGTTTCCTTTGATCAACTTGCTCAGATGAATTATAAAATGATTAGGTAGTTATTTTAAATTATTGCATGCTTATGTTATATCAAGTAATAATTTGATTTAGAAAATTTAGTTAAACACCCAACTTGTTATACCTTCCCTTGGAAACTTGTTTATCTTGTACCATTGTCAACTTAGAATATCCCTTTGACTCGATGTGAGTTAGTATTACATTTGTTGAATGTTTAAAACACTAGCAAATGCTTAGCGTAGCAAATCAATGTATTAATGCTCAAATGAGTAGCATGTTTATCAAATATTTTGATGAATGATTTGTTTGAACATTGGTAATGGATGTTACCATTGTTAAATGCTTTGCTTGAAAAGTGGTAATGGGTGTTACCACTGTTAGTTTAAAAGTAAAAATGAATTGCAAAGGGAAAAGTTGACGAGGGTGGATGGAAGATTTGGCTGATGCAATTAGCACGAGAAATGTTGGGATTGTGAATGAACCACCCTGGTCGTTTAAGGACCGACGCTTGTGTTTGTCCAAACTGAGCAAAACAGTGCAACCACAAGTCTAATATAGGTACGACCTAGCTAACTAATCTATAAAGGTGTAATATCACCGGTGTATTGAGTGCCGGGGTGTATAGCGGTTACTCATAGTGAGGAGCAGCGTTCTTGTACTCACATGGCGCAAGAGGGCTCCAACTCGTGCGATGCGAGTTGTGGTGAAACCTTAGCGGGTGGTATTTAACTATCTTTGGAGTAGGCGAAAAGCTTTGTGATAATTTATCCGAGTCTCATGCCAAAGGAAGCGTGTTGATCGCAAGGATGACTTATCTCTTGTGGGTAAAGTGTACAACCTCTGCGAGTAAAAACTATTCGAATAGCCGTGCCCACGGTCAAGGGCGAACAAGGAATGCATTCACATGGTAGGAGTTTTGGTTTTGATTTCAAAACAAAATGAATTGGAGAAAAACTCGGGAGTAGTATAACTCTCGTGATGTTGAATCGTGGTGTAACTGAGGTTTTGAAAATTAGGTGTGATGGCACGAGATAGTAGTGTTGGTAGTTTAACCTTCACTAAAGTACTTATCTAATTTCGATTATTAAAAACAAGTTGTTTACAAAATGGCTTTCAAAGTAATTATGTAGATTTGAAATAAAATGCTGATTTTTGCAAATAAACCATATAGCCTTCCTTTGTGAAGCCTTACATCTATGCATTTTCCCAAGACTTGCGGAGTACATTTACGTACTCACTGTTGCTCTATAAATATAAAAGCAGAGAATGAAGAAGATCAAGCTGGAGAGTATGACTTCTGCGCCGAATGTGGTTGCGGTGGATTCTTCTCGGATGCCTAGGATTCGTTTCCCCAGTCAATTGCCTGTGGCAGATTGATGGGTCGACTGTTTATCTTCATTTGCTTCCGCTGTGTTTATTTTTGCTTGAGGTTCTGTGAACCTTAGTAAGACAATGGCCTTTGTAAAACTTCAGTTATTATTGTAATAAATCGTGGATGACAATGTACCGTTTTTCTGGATATCTGTGTGTACTAGCTTTGATCTGGGACTAGTACTGAAATGCACACGGGGGTCTGGGAGTTTCTACCCCGGGTCCCACAGGGTGTTACCTTAGCTCTGTATAACTGGATCAGAGCTCCTTCTTTCTTGTCTTGGCCAGATCTGGTGGATGGGGCGCTGGATCAATCTTCATCTTCTTCTCCTTTTCCTCTTTTCCTTCTTTTCTTTCTTCTCACTTCCTCTTTTATTTTCTCCTTCTCTTCTCCTCTTTCTTCCCACATGGCCAACTCCTTTTCTTTTTCTACCTTCTTTTCTTCACCCTTCCTTTTCTTTACTCGACCGGAACTTCTCTCCTTCCTCTCCTCTTCCTCCCAGCCAGTAGGCTCCTCCTGTAACAACCTAATTTTTAAAGTTTATTTAAAGTTTTACAAGAAAATTCACCATTTACAATTTTCTGGATTTAATAGAAGCTTAAATTAAATTTTTTTATTGTTAAAAGGATTAAATATAACCAATATAAATATTAATATTTGTTAAAAATATTTCATTTGGGTTCCTTATCTCTCAAGGAATTTGCTATGAATTTTTCAAATTTATTTGCTATTTTCTAGAGCTCATTTGATTTTATTTGGATTTCTAAAAATATAAAAGCCCCCAAACCCTAAGCATAGTAAATGGTCGAGCCCATTACTATTCATTTAAGCCCATTCCTTCCCAGTCATCTCATCCCTCCGTTGTCACGCGTCACTCATTCGACCGTTCACAAAAGCTGATCATCGGATCTCACTAGTTGCCATGTGTCGTCCATCTAAGCAGCTGAGTACTATTCATCGTTCCTTTCTGCCATCGTTGTTCGATCTCACCGCCCCGCCATGTGTCACTCATCGGTGCATGAAGGCACTGTTCATAGTCTCCTTCATGAACTCTACGCTGTCACTGCTCTGGTCTCGGCTTCCTCGTCCGAGCTACCGCCATCCTGTCTCTCCCGTGGACTCCTCGACATTTGTGCATAAATAGCCGCATTGCCCTCACCTTTCGCACCCGCCACCGTTCATGCCAAGCTCGTTGCCTCCTCTGTCATCATCGTCGTCTTCATCTTCGGCCAGCAGTCGCATCGCGCCACCGCCATTCTCACCGGGAGACGCTGCCAATGTCGTCGTCTTAACCATCTTCTCCGGCGTCGTCCGACATCGTCATCGACTTCTGTTGAGACCTGAATATGCAAACTCAGACTCTCTGTGGAACATAAATGAAATATCGACTATATGCATGATTAATAAAGAAAAAGACTCAAATAATAATAATTATCATAATACGACCTTATAGCCAAGCTTATAAATAAGAACCTGAAGGGCTTTAGAAACTAGTAGCAGAAAATAGAAATAAGTGTACTAGATATTCAACATGTCTACAGGCAATTGACTGGAAAATGAAGTCCTAATCTACGAAGTCGTCGAATAATCCTCCCCTAGGTACCTCCTGCTAATGTGGTTCCTCTTCTTCAACTGAACAATAGTAGGTATAAAGCCGTGAGTACATTGGTACTTAGCAAATCATTTTTAATAAAAATACAATATAACATGCAAGATTTACCAATAGACGACTGAAAGGTTATTTTGCATAAAATAATAATTTAAAGTAAATATGGTAAATAAATTGAAAGCAAACTTTAAGAAAAATGATAATAAATAACCAAATAAATTGAATAAACCATAAGTGAACTACCTATTTATTTAATAAACCACCAGTGAATTAACCATTCACTTTCCACAGCTCTCTCAAAATCTATTTTTTGAACAAACCAACTGAATTGGATATTTAGCGAACTCTCTACTCTCTTCCCTTTCTTAAGGTTCTTGCTCTCCACCTAATTCAAAATTTTATTTTTCTGAAATCCTTAAATTGATTTTCTTCCTTTATAATGCCTTAGATGTCTTAAACTTTCTACAGCAAGATTGAAGAGGTCACCAGTCTATTTCACCAAGAATGAGAAGACAAAGGGCCAATACATTAGATGCATCACCATGATGTACTTCACCACAAGGATTGGTAACCAAGTTCTACACTATAGTTTCAAGTACACCGGTGCTTGTGGAGAGTGGTCCATGCAAGAAGCCACGCACAAGGGCATTTGACATCTTTGCAAGATGTACAAGAGCAGCATACCCAAGCTCATTCGGAAGTTTAAAGAGTAATATGTAGCGACCCCCAGTGTAGCAGAATAGGAGGGAGCAATAGAGGGACCTCAACCGCAGCTACCAATACTTCTACCTTCGCCCACACCACTGAGTCCGTAGGAGAGGCGACGCATAGTAGGCAATTATTAGGAGTATCTTCGGCATTTCATTCCAGCTGCAGTCGAAGAGCAGTCACCGCAAGTCCGTAACTTGTGGGTGATCTATAGCGACTTAGAGGATGAGTCAAGCGAACCCTACTTGACAGGACCCGAGTGGAAGTCCTTAGAATGGACCCTTGTATACTTTACAAAGTGCGATTAGAACATTTTGGTTTTCATTTGTAGTTGTTTATGTTGTGAGCTACAGTTTTACCATCAAAAGCATTATGTTGCAGTCATGTCAAAACCCTTTATTTGAATAATTTAATTACTTCTTTTGTTACCCTCTCGACTAAGTATTTGCTTAGTCTAGAATTGCCATTAGACATCCTCTTACATGAGTTTACCCCTTACCTATGCTTTTCCCTCTCACCTTTCGAGCCTTAGGAAGTCAGTTCTCAGCTGGTATGTTTCCCTTCAGAGCAGTAAAAAGATGGTTGATACCATGAACTCAGCTGGACATGGTCAGATTAATCAGCATCAAAGAAGCATCACCTCAGATCCATCAATTCAAGTACCACAAGCAACCCCAATGGGAATAGATCTAGTCCTAAGTCAATTTATGCAAACTCACACTCAATTGATGAACACTATGATAAAGAACATGAATGCAATGATGAATCAATAGAATCAGAAAGCAGCAACACCTCAGGTAGCTCGTCAGCAATCAAAGTTTGCGAAATTCATGAGGACAAGACCGCCCACCTATTCCCGATCTTTCAAGCCTTTGGAGGCGAATGATTGGATTCATTTGGTAGAAAAGAAACTGAACCTTGCTCAGTGCACTGATCATGAGAAAGTGCTTTACGCTACCCATCAGCTAGAGGGAGCCACTGTAGAGTGGTGGGAGAACTACTACGCTGCTCACAAGGATCAGAATAGCATCGCTTGGGCAGAGTTCACAGCAGAGTTTTGTCACGCCCATATCCTAGATAAGGTGATCGAACTAAAGAAAGAGGAATTCCGTGAGTTGTAGCAAAAGAACATATTAGTGAGTGAGTATCTCGGCAAGTTTACTCAGCTAGCACGCTATGCATTGGAGGACGTTGCCACAGACGATACTCATCAAAAGTGGTTCAAGAAAGGATTAAACCCAAGATTGAAAGTTCAAGTTGCGGACAATGATTATGCTAGTTTCCAAAATATGGTGGACAAAGCAATGCTCACTGAGGAAAGTCACCGTGAGCTAGAGGAGTCTCGTAAGAGGAGGATGATGCAAGAAGGGTCTCAGATGCATCAGGCCTAGAAGGATCGTTTCATCACATATCAGTCAACTCGTGTACCGTAGCAATTAGGATTCAGGACTTCCGCACCAGCACCCCGAAAGTTTCTATCAAGACTATGCCCTATTGGTACAAATAATGAGCAACAAAAGAATGCCAACCATGGTACATCAGTCACCTGTTACAAGTGTCATAAGCAAGGACACTATGCCAGCAAGTACCCTCAGAGGCAAGCCCCAATGCCAGTCCGCTTTAATCTAGGAGCCAAACCAGATCAGACCCTAGCTTTAGGATTAGGATGTGCAGTGTCCCAAGTGTCAGGCCAGACCAGTCGAGTGCTGCCATCAGTCATGCAAGGTCAAGTGAACCATGTCACTGTAGAGCAATGCTAGAGGTTGTGATTGGTAAGTTCCTAGTCAATTTAGTTCCTTCTATAGTTTTATTTGATTCTGGAGCGTCGCATTTGTTTATTTCTTGGAGTTTTATCTTAAAGCAACAGTTGAAAACTATTGTTTTTGGATCTGTCCTTTTGATTCAATCCCTAGGCTCCGAGTTAGTTCAAACCTAGGTTGTCCTGGAGTTAAGATAGCCATTCAAGGTGCGAAATTCTTTGCCAATCTTATCGTGTTGGATATCTAATCTTTGGGTATTATTTTGGGAACGGATTGGCTTAAGAAATAACAAGCAGTATTGGATTGTGGAAGCAAAGTTGTTACCCTGATCAATTCAGAAAAGTAAAATTTGAAGTTAGCATGAGTCAACCAGAAAAGGTTATGGCTTGCCAAAGCAAAGGAATCATGCTAGAGGATGTGCCAGTTGTCAGGGAGTATCCTGATGTGTCTCTGGATAATCTTCCTGGAATGTCACCTGACCGAGAAGTTGAGTTTTTGATTGAGCTAGTATATGGTACTTCGTCGATTTTCAAGAGACCGTACCGGATGTTTACCAATGAGTTAGCAGAGTTGAAGAAGCAGATTTAGGAGTTATTAGACAAATGCTATGTCAGACCTAGCTCATCTTCGTGGGGAGCGTCAATGTTGTTCGTTAAGAAAAAAGATGGTAGTCAGCATATGTGTGTGGATTTCCGAGCACTCAATGAGGCCACTGTCAAGAATAAGTACTCTTTGTCTAGGATTGAAGATTTATTTGATAAGCTTAAGGGAGCTGGAGTGTTCTCCAAGATTGACTTGAGATTAGGATATCATCAGATTAAAATTTGCCAAGAGGATATACCTAAGACAACATTCTTGAATCGTTGTGGTCTATACGAGTTCACCATGATGTCCTTTGGTTTAACCAATACCCTAAACTATTTTATGTACCTGATGAACAATGTGTTCATGGAATATATGGGCAAATTTGTCGTTGTGTTCATTTATGATATTTTGATTTACTCTAAAGATAAGAAAGAGCACAAGGAACATTTGAGGCAAGTTTTCAGAAGCTCAGGGAGCATAAGCTATATGTCAAGTTTAGCAAGTGTGAGTTTTGAATATAGAAAGTTGCTTTTTTATACCATGTCATGTCAACAGGGAGAGTTGCAGTTGACCCCAGAAAGGTAAAGGATGTGCTTGATTAGAAGTCGCCATCGTCAGTGACGTAAGTCAAGAGTTTTCTTGAAATAGCATGTTATTACCGTTGCTTCATCGAAGGATTCTCCAGTGTAGCCAAACCCCTTACACAGCTGTTAAAGAAGAACAAGAAATTTGTTCGGACTCTAGAGTGCGAAAAGAGTTTTAAAAAGCTAAATGACAGTTTGACTACAGCCCTTGTGCTAGTATTGCTAGACATTAATAAGGATTTTGAGATATATTATGATGTCTCACGCAAAAGTTTGGGATGTGTGTTGATGTAAGACAAAAGAATGGTACCATATGCTTCGCATCAGTTGAGGCCATATGAAGAAAATTACCCCACGTATGATTTATAGTTAGCAGTCGTAGTGCATGCTCTAAAAATTTGGCGTTATTATCTCATGGATAACTGTTGTAAAATCTACACGGATCACAATAGTTTGAAGTATATTTTCGGTTAGGCCGATCTTAATCTTAGGCAAAGAAGGTGGTTGAAATTGATAAAGGACTATAATGTTGGAATACATTACCACCCTAAAAAGAGCAATGTGGTGGCAGATGGTTTGAGCAGAAAGATTTATTGCAATACAGTGATAATCAAGAAAAGTCAGCCAGCTTTACATGAGAAACTTCATAAGCTTAGCTTAGATTTGGTGAAGGAAGGTTCCTAGCCACAATGAAGTTGTAGCTGACTTTGAATGGTCTGATTTGTCATGCTCAGTTAGAGGATGAAAATATTCAGCAAATCAAGACTAATATGTGTAAAGGTAACACACTAGGTTTTACAAGGGATGACAAAGGAACCTTGTGGTTCAAGGAGATTTGTGTGTGCTAAATAAAAAGGAGATAAAAGAGATATTGCTCAAGGAAGCTCATGAGTCGTTATACTCAATCCATCTGGGTAGCACCAAGATATACCATGACATCTAGGATAAATATTGATGGCCAAGCATGAAGCATAAGATAGCAGAGTATGCAGCAAGTTTGCTACAGCCGCTAAGGATTCCTGAAAGAAAGTGAGAAGGATGGTTTCGATTCAATTTGGGTAATTGCAGATCGTCTGACAAAGTTTGCTCATTTTATTCCGATTAAGACAACCTATGTAGGTGATAACTTGGCAGAGTTATATATAAGAATTGTGATTCTGCATGGAGTGCCTAAAAAGATAGTATCGGATTGTGGATCGCAGTTCACTTCACAATTTTGGGGAGTTTTCATGAAGTTATAGGTACTCATTTGAATTTCAATACAGCATATCAACCCAGCTTGAATCGGATTCTTGAGGACATATTAAGAGTTTGTGTGCTAGATCACGGAGTCAAGTGGGACAATTGTTTGCCTTTTGCAGAGTTCTTGTACAACAACAGTTACTAGACTAGCTTACAAATGTCATCATTTGAAGCTCTGTATGGCAGAAAGTGCATAACCCTATCAATTGGAAAGAGATGGGAAGGCTAAATTTTTGGACCAGATTATCTCAAAGAGGCTAAGGAAAAGGTTTGATTAATCTAGGAGAGATTAAAGATTGCTTACACTAGATAGAAAAGCTATGCGGATACACGTCGTCGAGATTTAAGTTTCGAGCCAGATGATTATGCATATCTTAGGATTACACAGTTCAAAAGTGTTAGATGAAAGAAAAGTTTGCACCAAGGTATGTGAGGCCGTTCAAGATATTAAAACACAGGGGAGAAGTTCCTTACTAGTTGGAGCTACCTGCGACCTTCAGTGCGATACATGATGTCTTTCATGTGTCTCAGTTGAAGAAGTGTTTGTGTGTGCCAGAGAAACCAGTGCCAGTTAAAGCCATTGATCTTTAGGAGGATCAGTCTTACAAGGAGCACCCTGTCAAAATCTTGGAAGTTTGCGAGTGTGTGACCAAGAGCAAAGTTTTATGTTTTTGCAAAGTCCAATAGAGCAATCATTCCAAGGAGGAAGTCACCTATGAGCGCGAGAAGGATCTTAGAGTAAACTTTCCAAATCTGTTCTCTTAGTGAGTCAGAATCTCACGGTCGAGTTCCATTTAAGAGGGGTTTGTAACATCCTGATTTTTAGAGTTTATTTGAAGCTTTTAAAAGAAATTTCACCATTTATATTTTTCTAGATTTAATACAAGCTTAAATTAATTTTTTTATTAATTAAAAGGATTTAATATGACCAATATAAACATTAACATTTATTGAAAATATTTTATTTGGGTTCCTTGTCTCCCACGGAATTTTTCGTGATTTTTTCAGATTTATTTGCTATTTTCTAGACCTCATTTGATTTTACTTAAATTTCTGAAAATATAAAAGCCCTCAAAACCCTAAGCACAGTAAATGGCCAAGCCCATTACTATTCACTTTAGCTCATTCCTTCCCAGCCGTCTGATCCCTCCGTTGCCACACGTCACCCATCCGGCCGTTCACCAAAGCCTATCATCGGACCACACCAGTTGCCACATGTGATCCATTTAAGCGGCCGAGCACTGTTTATTGTTGCTTTCTACCATCACCGTCCGATCTCACTACCCCACCACGTGTTGCTCATCGGCGCATGAAGACACTATTCATCGTCTCCTTCGCGAACTCTCCACTGTCCTCACTCTGATATCGGCTTCCATGTCTGAGCCACCACTATCCCGTCTCGCCCATGGACTCCTCGACATTCGTTCATAAATAACCACACCATCCTTACCTTTTGCACCTAGCACCGTTCGTGCCAAGCTTGCCACCGCCTCTGTTCTCACCGGGAGATGCCACCAAGGTCGCCGTCTTCACCATCTTCCCCGGTGTCATCCGACGTCGCCATCGATTTTGCTGGTAAGCGTCGTCGCCCACTGAAGCACTACACCGCGTGTCAACCCCTTGGCCATCCGATCGCCATGGTAATCGTCCGATCGAATCTACACTGTCACAAAGAACCAACGGTCGTGATCCATCCACGTGAACCTTTGACAGTCATTGGATCACTGTGACATCATCCTGCACGAGCATGTCATGTCGCTTCAGCTTCTGTGTAGACCCAGTCCACCGTGCACCGTGCCGTTGACGGCAGGGCCCGTATGTCAGATCTACTCTGCCGTAGACCCTATGTATCAGCCTAGTTGAGTCAGTAGCCACACAAGCAACCATCTCAATCCTAGTGTCCATGTCAGCACCCGAGCCGTGCTATGTGCCACATCAGTATGCCACGTGTCAGTGCCATGTTAACCACCACGTCAGCCCTACCTGCCACCTATCGCCACGTGTCGGTCGCATGTCCGCCAAATCAGCTCTAATCTGCCACGTCAGTACACCCAGCCACATGCACACAATTTCACGAGCTGAGTCCTCCGTAGACCAACCTTTCTGTGCACCTAGTCCACAGCATAGCAGAATTTTTTAATTTCCAATATTTTTTCAGATTTCTTTTTCCAAAAGCCCGTTCTCCTCCTTCATCCTACCTCTGATTGACCCCATTCTTTTTTCTAAATTTATCTAAAATCAAGCTTTATCTTTTAGTTCTAATTTTAAATTTTTTACAGTTATTTAAATTTTATTTGATTTTATATTGTGCATTATTCGTTTGATCTCTTATTAGATCACGTCTTCGGAAGAGCAGAAGCACAACCAGAGGATCGAGAACTCATAACTAAGCAAGTCATGTCCTTTGATCTTGTTGAACCTAGTTTTTAATCTATTTTTTATTTATTTTATTGTAAATTATCATGCATCGCTATTATATTACAAACATTCGTATGTGGTAGTTATTGTCTAGATTGATTAATTTCATCTTGATAATTTGAATGTCATAATTCTATTATCACCATACGTAGGGAAATTATCTAGAGATACCATACTAGTTGTCACGTGGGTGTATGATCAATTTCCTTAGCCATGCTTATAGTTATGTTGTGCTCATCTTCACATGTGATCAATCAATTAATTTGACTCAAAGAGATATTGAATCGTGGTTGTAGTCACAGTTATAAAATTTATGAACCATGATATTGGTGTGTCATTGGTGTTGTTTATACAAAATTAGTTTTCACTTGGACCAGTGAACATGTAATAAAGGGGAAAGTGGATTCACTTCGAGAGATGTGAATGTCTCACCTGGGTATTGTCTAAGAACTTAACTTTAGGTGCCATTGATCTGAGCCTTACCGTACAAACGATATGTCTCGTATAGGATAGACCTAACTGATTAATTTATGATGTTCAATTTCAATCTCGCCATTGTGATGAACATGATTGCTGATTTCCATAAGGTGCAAGAGAGGTGTGATGCGAAACCCTAGTGGGCGAGATTGAATTGAGGTTGAGCATTTTAAAGGCCTTGTTATGATTTTCTTTAACATAAGGATGATCACATCATGCGGATACAGTTATGTAACCTCTATAGAGTGTAAAACTATTTGAATAGCCGTGTCTCCAGTTATGGACAGTGCTCAATGATTTCACATGAAGAGTAGAGTTTTCATTAAAAACTTGGTGGAATAACTTTGAAAAGTAAATAGTTAGTTCGCTGGTAGTTTGTTACATGAATGGTTACTTCACGTTTGGTTCATTAGGTAGACGGTTAGTTCACCTATGATTCATTCAATTCTTTTGGTTAGTAACTTATTATCATTTTATTTAAAGTCTGTTTTCAATCTATTTATTATATTTACTTTAAATTATTACTTTCTATAAAATAACCTTTTAGACATCTATTGGTAAGTCTTGCATACTATATTGCATTTTGTTACAAACGACTTGCTAAGTATCAATGTGCTCACGGTTTTATACCTACTGTCGCTTAGTTAAAGAGGAGAAACTATATCAGTAGGAGGTATCAGAAGGATGATACTTCGATGATTTCGCGGATTAGGACTTCGCTTCCTAGTCTATTGCTTATGGGCATGTTGAATGACTACTACGTTTATTTCTATTTTTCGCTGCTAGTTTCCTAAGGCCTTCTAACTATTAATTGTAAATTTGGCCATGAGGTCGTACTCTGATAATTAATAATATTTGAGTCTTTTACTTTATTAATTGTGCATATGGCCGATATTTCATCTATATTTACACTGTATGCACTAGCATAATTCTGGACTAGTGCAATATACACAAAGAGTCCGAATTTGCATATTTGAGTCTCGACACTTCCCTTCTTCTCTTTCCTCGGCTGGCTGACCGCTCTCCTCTCACGACCAGCTCCCGGCTCTCCCCTTGTCTCTCTTGCGCAGCGTGACAGCAGCGGCGCATGATCAGGAGGAGTAGCAGTCGGGAGGAACAACAATGGCAGCAACCAGGAGGAGCAAAGGTGGCAACAACGAAGCTAAAGGGTGGAGCGGTAGTAGGACATAGATGCACAGAGAGACGCCGGCAGTAGGAGGATGGGGAAGGCAAGGCGTGGCCGGAGGAGTGGTGACACTGGTGGCTGGTCATCGGCGGCTGTGCGCGCGAGTGGAAGCGGTGGCGTGCGGTAGGGTCGGCACACAAGGAGGGGGAGCGAATTGGTTTGGCCTCCTCCTCCTGGCTGACTCTTATGGGGGCTGTCTTGGGCCAGGCTAGCGACGCATTGGGCCAAGACTAGCTGCCCCAAAACTATCTTTTTTTAGTGTTACATTGACATTCGTCATTTTCCTTTACATTTTAGACTTAATTACTTGGTGAAATGGCTGAAAAATGGTCTTAACTACTGCTAATATTCATCCTTGTACTTGAAGATTTTCAAAAGAGTGAAAAAATAATTAAAAACAAATGAAATAATATTCATTAGTTGTTAATTTAGAACTAAGAATTAGTAAACCAGCAAAAGAGATATGGAAATAATTAAAGAACTGGTACTATCAACTAATGGAGCTTATTTGTGTCATGACTCAAGACGTTGTTAACACTCCGTAGTACTCAGGTGAGTGTTGCAATAATTCGCGGGCTTTCAATTAATATAATAATAGTTTGTGAGTATTGCAACAACATGTGGACTTTGAACTATACATAAGGAACTCAATAATGCAACATTCTTTTATATGCTTCACAAAATAAATACACATAATATGCATGCATATTATTTATGATAGAATTTGAGTTTTGTAGCAACTCACAGCTACTCAACTAGTATAGTGAGCCATACAGCTACTCCAAAAGTGTGGCAGAAACACCGAACACTGTCGTTAGAAAGTCAAAAGCTGCATAGCTGAATTATAGCAAGTCGAGGCTTTGCAACCCTGTACACATTGCTGTCCATATGGGCTAGGCCGTAGTGGGCCAACCCAAGGTTCATCACTGTACCCAAGCATAACATGGCCCATTTAAATGATGAGCCGTGCCAGCACGGTCCGGTGAACCGGGCTGTGCCTGGGCTAAGCAGCCGACACAGCACATCCCGTTTAGGTCGCAGGCCATTTTTGTATAATTTTCTATAATTTTTTTTATAATTTTCTATAATTTTTCTTTAATTTTCTTTATTTTTCTACAATTTTTTGAATGTTTTCTCCTTTTTCAGACTAAATGGACCAACCATGCCGGCCCTGCCCGTCTAGCCCTAATCATGCTCATATCTGCATGGCACGACCAGGGGTTGTGCCTAGGCTTGGTCCTAGGCTCATGGGTCAGCATGGCACAACCCATTTATTATCTGTGCCATTGTCACATCATGCCTGGGCTCGATCCTAGGCCTGTGGGCCAGCACAGTACGATCTATTTATTATCTGTGTCTAAACGAATCATATCTGTTTCGGATCTATACTGTACCGGCCTGATCCGTTGGTCAGGTCTGCTTGCATAAGCGGTACTACTTGACATATGACAGGCAAAAGAAAATTCGTGTGCTACTTGGCAAAATGCATGGCAGCACAGTTGTTGGATCGGTTGCACATGTACCAACCTTGCTGAATCTTGGTTGATATTCCATGCGCCTCCGGTCCGCGCACATTCTTGTCACGTTGTACCTCCGGAAACCACACCTGATTTCACGTGCACGGTCACCAAATTCGGTCGGCTTGACGTGGGCTGCAACTGAACCTCCGGAAAGCGACCTTCCCTCGCATTCCTCCAAGCATCGTGTCGCATCGCCCACCAAGGAGAGATCACGACCCTCCTGTCCTCTTTGAGATTCACGCCGCCACTCGCGCCTACGTGGCAAGCGGCGGATGAATGCCAGTAATGCGGCACTTACAAAGTTTGTTAGGCGTCACGTCGAGGACCGGCCGGCCGGGTGGCAACGAGCATTATGCGACTCAGACGGATGACGATGGAGCTGGTTGTTTTTTAAGAACCGTGATTTTTTATTTTTGATTGAAATGGTGTTGTGGCAACTATTAATTTTTTAAGTAATAAAAAAATAAAAGAAAAATAAAAAATTAATAACACCTTTATAACTTCACGGATAATATAAAAGAAAAGAAAAAACTACGCTAAAGAAGCCAACACATTATAAACTATTTTTAACTTGTGAAAGCCAAAAGCCATTTATGTCTGGAATAGACCTAAGTAAGGCATCTAGACTTGGACGTGACACCAATATCATAGTTGCTATATGGTGCTGCAACATATCATGAATAATTGAGTCACAATTCACAATTTTGATTGTTTTTATACAAATCGAAGTCAACTGTGGAGTACAAAACAGAGATGAGTCGACGTTGGTGCTAGCTAGTTAGCCACCGTTGCTGGCAGCTATCGGTGGAATCAGGAAATAGGTTTTTACTCGTTGCTCAAGGTATCAAGGCATCTCTAGTGCATTTGAGCCGATTCAGGTTTAATGATATGGTACTTTTAAGCATCCACAAGAATCATCATTTTTTCTTTAATGTATTAAATAGATTCATCCCAATAGATGGAGCCCACATCAAAATAAGGGAACAACTCATCAGCAACTGCTTCTCTCCCCCACCCTCCCGAAGAATAGGTCTACGGGGGGCCCTCAGGTGAGACCCCTCCCCATCCACTGTTGATTCAACATTGATTCAATTGAATCAACAGTAAATGAGAAGGGTTTCACATGAGGCCTTCTCCCAGAGAATTTGCTTCCCACCCTCCCACTCCGATCCCTTCCACCCTTTCTCATCACATCCCTTCCTCCCCACCCCCTAAACGCTGTCGGTAGCAAATTTGCTACGGCAATTAGCCTATCACGCCGACGAGTAGTAATGGCAACAAGATGAAGCTAGATCCGGTGGTATCCATTTCGATTCGGCCATAGCATGGCCTTGTTGCCCTTGATCCTACTGTGGTGTGTCGTCCTTAGCCTTGATCCAGCGAGCACCCAAGCAGTCGGATCTTACGGTAGTGCCTCTTTCTGTCCTACCAATGGTGGGATCTGGAGTGACGACCGACGAGGGCCCCTTCACCACTACTACAAAACAGGCTATACTGGACGAGTACATCACAAACGGTTCATACAGAACCGTCTGTGTTTAAACTATCACAGACGGTTCATACTACCAACCGGCTGTGATATTTTCACAGACGGTTATTAACACGAACCGTTTGTGATAATTGAGACAACACGGACGGTTCGTGTTAATAACCGTCTGTGAACTTTTACAGACGGTTCTTAATACGAACCGTCTGTGATAATCGAGACAACACAGATGGTTCGTGTTGATAACCGTCTGTGAATTTTCACAGACGGTTCTTAATACAAACCGTCTGTGATAATCGAGACATCACAGACGGTTCATATAACAAACCGTCTCTGATATTCCTTATCACAGACGGTTCGTATTAATAACCGTCTTGATAAGTCACAGATGGTTATTAACACGGACCGTCTGTGATATTTGGTTTCACAGACCGTTTGTGGTTGGAACCATCTGTGATAATCTGCACTATTAATTATTTGGTGTACTTGCTCGATGTCGACACAAATCTGTCTTCATTACGCTACATCGGTGGAGCAAGGCGGCCTGCTTTAGGGAGTTCAGGGTGAAAACATATCGCTGTCTTCTTAGTGATCTGATTAAAGGTTAGTACTCAATTACTTTTAATAACTTATATGCACGTGATGTACGTGTAAGTATATATATAGCTAGTCTGATTTGCTATGTAGTAGCGGTAATAATCATTTTTGACATCCATTTGTTACTTGTGTAGCGTAGATGGACCAAAGCTGGATGTACATTGAGAACCGTGTAAGTGAAGAGCACATTAATGGTGTATCTGCTTTTAGAAGAGCGGCCGAGCTGGATATGTTGAAGAATGGGTTGAAATATATGTATTGTCCATGCATTGATTGTGATAATCTCAAGATGTTTAGCAACTCAATACAGATTGAAGCTCACTTGATTCGAAGAGGTTTCAAAAAAGGGTATAAATGTTGGATCAGTCACGGTGAAGAGAAGAGTACACAAGAATATAGTTGTGACATAGTCGAGAGAGACAACGATATGCCAGTTGTGGATTGTGCTTTTGATCATGAGGATAAGTCACAGGATGACAATCTGAATAAGATGTTTAGGGTATATTCACTCTGAGATATACGGAGGAGCATTTCCTTATGTATACATCGTCGTACACATAAAGCAAAACCGACAGAGTGCATTCACTCTGAGATATACAGAGGAGCATTTCCTCCATGACTCGGGCTACATCGTCGTGACATTCGAAGACTTATTCTTACTATTCAATCTCGACAAAGTCGACGCCTCATTTCTACGATACTGGACATTGTAAGTGTACTGGACAATGAAGTTCGACATTCACGTTATATTGATAAATGTCATTATTCTTTCCTTATGTATAGATACATAATCCAACAAGTCCGGTAATCGCAACAACCGGTGGGTTTCCTCAACCCTCACTTGGTCTCCGAGCAAGTTATCAACGAAAATGTATCTTTCGTGCCATATTACATAACGAGGGGACTGATTGTTCACAACGACAAGGAGTACGTCATGGTACCCTTCAACCAAAGGTAAGTGCTTCACTAGTTGCCACACATGTTTCATTTGTACTTTACATGCAGCATGAACTTAGTATTAATCACTATGGCGATACACATGACTAGGCAACACTGGATTTTATTTGTGATTGTACCAAAATGGAGCAAGATAATATATCTTGATTCTCTACTTAGGAGCAACCACGACTTCAATCGTGTGCAAGAAGTAATTAACAGTTAAACTCATTTCCTCCATACATAACTCTATTGTAATATTTCCTTCGTTTGCAACGGCCAAGGCTAACTTTTTTGAATCACGTAGGTCATTTACCGCTTATGTTGCCCTAGGAGGAAGACACAACAAATCCAGTAACACGCTGCGACACAACACGTGATTTTCGGTACCTGCTACAACACAACAATCATATATCACACTTGGTTATAATGCTTCTAGAATTGACAATATCTATGTACGTAATTCTATTTTTGCAGTGCCACTAGCAGCTACAGGGTAACGTATGTGGATTCTACATTTGCTGCCATATGAGGGAAATCATGGATACTAAGATCAATGATCCAGAGGTTTGTCAGGTCCTTCCAATAATTATTATTTTTCTGATTATATATATATATATATATACACACACACACACATGCTAATTAATGACTTAACATTGCTCCTGTCGACAGCGGGTGGACTTCGATGAAAGTACATATGATCTTAACCAACTCATCGAAATTCGTGGAAAACTCTCCGAATTCTTACTAGCACAGGTCATAAATAAGACTGGAGAGTTCTACCCCGGCAATGGTGATAATTAGATATTGAAACATTGGATTCAATTATACAAATCACTCAATCGTGCTTAATCAAACAATTTATTTGTCAGATCTGTGTAACGATTTTTATTCTATATATGTATGTGATCTGCTAGCCGTTTGTTACATTCATAATTCACTTTAAGTTACAATTAATTTATCTATTATTATCTGTAATATGCTTGCTTGCTTTCAGAGGGCATGGCTAGTATATCCTGAGGTTAGCCAAAAAACGGCAAATAAAATTGCTGTTACAATTGCTATCACAGATGGTTTGTTGTTGAAAATCGTCTGTGGCATATATATCACAGACGGTTTCAAAGACTGAGCCGTCTGTGATATGAACGATATTACAGACAGCATTTGTTATTAACCGTCTGTGATATTGTGTATATTACAGATGGTCTTTGTTATTAACCGTCTGTGATAGTCGAGTATCACAGACGGTTGTTTATACAAAACCGTTTATGAAGGTCGACTATCACAGACGATTTTTTTCTCAAAAGCCGTCTGTAATATAAGTTATCATAGACGGCTTGGGAATCGTCTGTGATAACCACCTATTATCACTGATACATAAACATAAACGGTTCGAGAATTATCTGTGACGACGATTTCGAATCGTTAGTGATATAACTGTCAGTAGCAGTGACATCTCTTCTACGGCTAACGATGAGGCACGGTGGCAGTGACTACTTTGAATTGACGACGGGGACTCGATCAACGACCGCACGTGGCGTGCAATGATGACAATTGTGCTAACAGGTGGACCAATTCGATTTTTTGTTGTGTGGGAATCGACTCATATTTTGGGTTTCATTCTAGGAAAAATTTTCTTAGCATCGATCCCTCAGTTGTATTGAATCGGTTCATCATCTTCTCTCTTCTTTGAACGGGCCGAAGCGCAACACTGTAGATGGCCTTCGGCGATGTTCACCTAGCAGCATCTGGAACCTTCTGCGGTTAGTATTTATGAGACCTAATGTGTCATATGAAATTTTGTTAGTGATATCGTTGGTCTGATAGAGTATGTTTTAAATTTCTTTCCAACTTGTTATATTGATATAATACCAACTCTATCACTGATCTAGATTAACATGATTCCATTTTTGAGAGCCTGATTTGCAGCGTGGTTGTCTTATGGCTTTTCAATAGATATACAACGCTACCAAAATGGAATTTCCAGAGTTGTCTTAACATTTGACATGGTTGTCGGTATCTAAGGTCCTGATCGTTTCGGTTTTTTTCGGCTTCAGCTTCTAGCTTCAGCTTTTTTTTCACTATTCACTACACTATCCACTAACTCAGCTACAGTGTTTTTTCAGCCAGCTACAGTGTTTTTTCAGCTAAAAACCAAAAGCCATCGCTATTCCGATCACCCCCTAGGTACATATACAACAGTACTGATGACTGCTATCTATATAGCCTCCACATCATCCGCTTGAAGACAATAGAGAGAATAATTACAGCCGTTGTTCGTGCTCCGTGGGCCTCACTCACATGGTGAGTAGACGAGCTTTCTATAATGGGCATGACGCTGTCTAGAAATGCATTGGTTCACTGATAGGTCACCTGTTCAGACAGCAACATATGGTATTGTTTCTATAGCTGGTGCCAAACCATTGGACATGCTCAAGAGATGTTACTGTACCACAGCCGACACAAATTCAATATAGTTTTGCTTGTCATTGTCCAAAAGATGACGTGGAATGCACTGCAGTATAGCCGCCACCATTTAAAAAAGTCACGTGTCATTTGTGCCAATCAGTTAAGAGTTTAGTAGTCCAATTGGTACAGCAAACCTGCAGTAGCATCCAACCCATAAATTGTTGCTGCCCTGCTCACCCTGGCCGCTAGTAGCTAGCTAGGGCCGGAAAAAGGTCATGCATAGCACTCTAACAAAAGCATGGATAGCACTGCCACACTAAAAAAAAACAGCTGCAGCATGGGATACCATTATGCCATTATCATGAGATCTCTGGTAGGGTTATTCTCTACCAAAATCTTTGATTAGCTAATTCTTTCTCATCAAGGGACACAACTAAGACTTTGTTCTTTTGGACTTGACTGATAGCTTTTGAATATTTTTTGATACGACAATAGACAATAAAGCGTCGATATAGATAATACACACAATTTAAGTTTGGAAAGCCATTTGAAGAAGCTATTTCTTGAAGAAGCTTCCCATTAAAAAGCTGAAGCTAAAAACAATAAAAAGCTAAAAAAAATAGGACCTAAGTAGTAGTAAATCTTTCTCCTCCTCTTCTTCTAGAATTTGGAATGAGATCGAGTCAGCACCCACCATATGTGTCGTATCGATGGGTGGATTCTTTTAGGTTATAGTATATGACTTTTATTTAAAATTTTGAATTCTACCTGATCACTAGAGAGAATACATAGAGAGATATTCGCGTGTGATTTCGCCGATATAAATAAAGTTGAGATAATGTCTATTATAATCAACTTGTAACTCTTGGGTCTATTCTTTTTGGCTTCTAAAATCAGCTTTTGGCTTTTACTACAGTACTTGACTTTTAAAAAGAGTATTTTTTTAATGTGATCTACAAATTAATTGTAATACACATTAAAATCACAATATCTATAACATCCAAAATCGTAAGTGAGTATTTTTCTCCATAATCTCTATTATAAATAACTAAAATTTAAAAATTTTAACTATAAATCATAAACTACACCCGAATCAAATAGACCTTTTTTCTCTCCTAAAATAAAGGCGACAAGGCATCACGCCTTACGTACGTACGTAATAGCGCTCAGTTGACCTGCAACAGCCGGTAGAGCCATCATTTCATAAGAAGATAATGACCGTACTAATTTTTAATTAGAAGAATATGTGATAGCATGCCCACATGTGTAACTCCAATTTGTGTCTCATTAACGAGCATGAGCATTAATAATCCCAACTTGTATAATTGATCTTTCTAGTGTTATCTACTAATTTACCTTTTTTTCAAGGGAAATTTACCCTCCTTTTTCCTTAGGTAATAGAAACATTAGGCCTGTTTAGTACGGCTTTTAGTTTTTATAATAATATCTAACTTTTAAATAAAATATTTTTTAAGATATATAAATTAATTATAATACATATTAAAAACCCAATATCTATATCAACCAAAATCGTAAATAAATCTCTCTGTAATCTATATCATAAATAGTTAAAATTTAAAAACTTTTAATCGAAAACCATAAACCGTAATTGTAAAGTACAGGCCCAATGATCCCAGGTAGACATCGTCACACGAATGGGCCTGTAAATTGCTCTGCAAATTGTAGCAAAATTACAGAAATTCTAATTAGCGTACTTCGATTAGACAGCACAGCAGTAGTACGACTTGGTTCACGAGTCTTGCGTGGCGAAACAAGGGGGGAAGAGCGTGACAAGCTTTAGCAACGGCCGGTGGTCAGACCACCTCGGCCGCCGGCAGCCGGGCGGCGTCGCCGGCGACGGGAATAACCCCGCCGCGCGCGAGGATGGACCGGTAGATCTCGACCAGCACCTTCTCGTCGTACTCCCTGAGCGGCCGCGCCCGGGAGAAGGGGTCGACTCGGGGGCCGTAGGGGGCGGCGCCGTAGCCGACGGCGGCGGAGGACTCCAACCGGAGCATGGCGTTCACGTACGCGTCGCGGAGCCGCACCAGCAACCGCCGCGGCGAGAGTGCGCGCAGCAGCCGCCGCCCGAGGCCCCGGCGGCTCACGCGCCACCCGCGCCGCCGGCCGGGCTGCGGGCCGCCACTTCCTCCGGCGGATCCGAGCTTGGCGGTGGGGAGGTGCGGGCGGCGCTGTGCGGAGGCGGCGTCGAGGCGGTCGTACCCCCGGCGCTTCCAGTAGGCCTTGATGCCGCCCTTGTAGGTGGCGGTGGCGCCGGCGCCGGCCATGGCTGCGCGTATGCTAGCTTCTTGGTTTCTTGGAGAGGTTGTTCTAGTCGTCGAGCTCGCGTGGTGTATAAAAATGGTGGGTGATGTGTAATGGGAGGGAGGCGTAGCTCGCTAGCTGCACTTATATCAGTGTCAGCTCAACGCCAATCGCTTTGTACAGTCCAGCTTTGCCGTCTCTAGACTGTACAAACTGTTAGTACAAACTCTACTAGTAATTTCCATCCGTTAATTTTTCGTTTTGTTCCAAAAAAAATTATTGATGTTATATCTGCTATTTGTTTGCACCATGTTTGGAACATAAAAAGTTCACGCTGGAATTATAATTTCAACAGGCGATGTGAGCAATTATGAAGAGCGTGGCCAGATTTATGCTTTTTATAAAAAGGCAGACTTTTGCAAAGAGAATTAGGGGTCGTTCATTTTAGCTATGACTTCTGATTTCTGACTGAAATTTTACTGTAGTTGGCTTTTTTTACTGTAGTTGATTTGGCTTTTTAGGTATAATTAAATTTAAAAAAAATATAAAAATAGAAAAAATATGTTAGCCCATCACAGACAATGCAAAGGAACATGAGAAAAAAAGAAAAATACAAAAAAGCCCAAAAAATCTAAAAAAATTCAGAAAAAGACGAATTACTGAATAGTGAAAAAAAAACTGAAACTAGAAACTGAAGCTGAAAAAAAGCCGAGTTGAGCAGAAGCTTAGTGGTTAGAGTTCACTCATTATTTAGTGCACATCAATCGAAGTTTTATACAACATAATTAACTTCGGATACATATGCACTCGGCATGATGGTGCCACATGCAACTTGCAAAGATGTGTCGATAATCAACATCATTGGACAGCCTGGTGTGGAATTAATGGATCCTGGTGCGGTTAGCACATAACTAGTATGATACGTAACTTTATAAATTATAGATATTAACTTTTATATGAGATAGTAATTTTGTATATGTAACTTGATAAATTATTGATAATAATTTTATATTTAGGAAATAGTAACTTTTCGTAGTATTGCAATATAAAAATTATCACGTGAGAACTGTAAGTAACTTCGTGAATTATAGATGATAACTTTTTGTGCATAAGATAGTAACTACGCGTGGGTCTCTTACGTCGGGTGGTTACGGTCTGACACATGCATGCATGCATGCAGCAGAAGAGAGAAGGAAATAAGTAAACATGACTTTGAGTTTTTATCTTATTTACAAACTAAAAAATAAAATAACTCTTTTGCTAAAAGTCCGATCTGCGATCCGTTTGCACCATTGTGTTCGAAATTATGAACTTAACAAAACAAGATCTATGTTGAATATGTTTTGATGCTGCAAAATTTGTATTATATAAAGTTACTATCATGTATGAGTAAAACTATTATCAAATATATGTAGAGTTATTGTCAGTTTCATAGCGTTACAACAAACAGTAATTCTGTATATATTTGATAGTAACTTCACTCATACACGGCAATAACTTCCCATACGAGTTATTTGTTATTGACATACATATTTCTCTCTCTTTTCAATGCATGCATGTTGGTAATAACGTAACTCATATATGACGGCAACTTTATGAATTACAGATGATAATTGTAAGTAACTTCACGAATTACATATAATAACTTGATATGCATACAATAGTAACTTTGCTATAATTAACAAACGCTAGTAACTGTCTATGCGGTGCGATGGCGGGGCGGTTGGCTGGTTGGGTCAGTCAAGGTCGCACGTTTATTCTATGCGTAGCTACTGAATAGAATTACGCTGAAATGGGGTATCATGGTGTCTAGGCACCAGTCCTTCCTGCCTTTGGATTGATTTTAGATACGTGCAATTGCAATGATATATAACATATCAAGTAAACCTGTTAACATCATTAATTCAAAAAGGCATCGATTTTGAAAGTAAGTCATTGATTTGGCATACCTGTTGTAGGGGAGGCCCCCACCTAACCCCGGTAGGCCTGTTAAAAGGTTGTAAACCCCAAATGGGATATGTATATTGACATGATTACCCCTGGGGAAGGATATTTAAATGTAAGGATACCATTGTAAAAACACTCCTCATAAGGATATATATACGTAAAGCTAACCTGGGGGAAAGCCCGAGGACAGCATTGCTCACCTAACTCTCCACTACCATACTCTCTCTCTGTTTGGTCTGTAACCACAACAGTTGGTGCCGTCCGTGGGGACGACAAGAGCAAGCCTCAAGATCTCAAGAAGAATAACACCGAAGAAAGCTTCATCATCGGCGGTGAAGAAGAGGGAAGGGGTCGCGGCGAGGTCCCGTGTCAACACCAGGGCTTCGGCATCGGCGGTCGCGGGCACGAACGACGACGCTCCCCGCTACCGCCAACGCGACGATCGACCCCGCTACCGCCGGTGCGACGACCGACCCCGCTACCGCCGACGCGATGATCGACCCCGCCGTCGGTGTAACAGTCAACCCCGACAGTACCGCCCAGGTGGTAGGGAGCGGTAATGTCGGCACCCGTAGAGGCGCGACCGCCGTCCCTACACCCGATGTGGGAGCGCCGGGTGGCCCTAGCGGCGACGCGGGCCCCATTATCGACACCGGAGCCCATCGCGTCGACGCAGCAGGCAACCCAAGGGCACAAGCTGTGGTTACGGCTATCCTGGTAGCGTGATCAGGTGCGTCGATCGCCTCGTCTACGCCGGCAGTGGAGAACGCCCTACGAAGCATGCAAGAGGCTCGGAGTCAGCAGACCCCGCCGGTGTTCGTGCCAGAGCCCACGCCAGAGCGGGCGGATAGCCGCGACGCCCCCACATCCAGCCGCGCATCACTGCAACGTGTGGACCCGGAGTCCCCGCTATCTACGGGCCTATTGCAGGCGGCATGGCCGGAGGACTTCAAATTCCCCAGCGCCATCACGTCGTATAAGGGCGACACGGACCCCTAGGAGTTCATGCGCATATACGAAATCGCTATCGAAGCTGCAGGCGGAGACAACACCACAAAGGCGAAGGGGCTCCCCCTCGCGTTGCAGGGAGTGACGCTCTCTTGATTCTTTACCATAGAGCCGAACTCCATCTACGCATGTGAGCAGGTTCGCGACCGCCTCTACAACAACTTCCAGGGGAACTACGTCGAGCGCGTCGATGCGGATCAGCTCTTCGCGATCAAGCAAAAACCATCGAAAAAGCTTCGGGACTACTTCAAATGCTTCGCGAAGGTCCGCTGTTAGGTCAAAGATGTCAATGAGACAACCATCATCAACGCAGCATTACAGGGTCTCTGCCCGGGACCGCTGGCCGAGAACAATGCGCAGAAGCCAATCAAGACGGTGGCGAAGGTTTTCGACAAGATGGAGGAATACGCCAGAGCGGAAGAAGACACGCGGCGGCGTCAAGGCAATGACGCCGATGCCAATCCGTCAGAGGGCACGGCGTGGAGCGAAGACTCACCGAAGGAAGTCACCTCGAGGGGCGAGCGCAGCCAGGAGCCATCGAAGGACACCTCCCAGCACAAGGACCCATCGGGCGACAGGCCCAAGCGCGGCCGACAGAAGTCTCGGAGAGCCCGTCACGTCTTCGACATTGAGGGTGGCTCAGAAGACAACGCCCCCGCTGGCCGCGGCGCCAGGGCTCGCCGGGGTCAAGGGCGAGGCCAAGGCTGGGGCCACGAGGATCGGGCCTACGCGGAATATGGCGACCAGTGGTGCAAAGTACACGGTCGAGGCAGTCATGACACGCGCTCATGCACCACCATTGCGGCACTTCGGAAAAGCGTCGCTAGAGATAGAGATCTCGAGGTGCAGCCACCCGTCGTGGCACACGTCCAGCAACCCCTGGACGGCACCCTAAGAATTCAGGATCAGGGGCTACAGCCTTAGGAGAGCCCCCTGCAGATCCACGCCCCGGAGGGAGCCCAACGTAGGGTCATAAACGTCATTTCCGGGGGCTCCTCCCTAGAATTCGCTTAGGAGAGACAGCGACAGGCCTACGTGCGGAGGCTACACCACATGGCGGCAAACCCGGCACATGCGCCCCAGACTGGGTGCAACACGAGATCACCTTCACGTCCGCCGACGCCGAGGGCGTGGAGTTCCCCCACCAAGATCCCGTGGTCATCCAGGCTGCCATAGCAGGATGCGATGTTAGGTGTGTCTTGGTCGATAGAGGAAGTTCCGCGAGCATTTTGTTCGTAGGGGCCTTCGATCAGATGAGGATCCCTCGAAGTCGCCTAGGCCCCTCAAGAATTCCGCTGTAGGGCTTCGGAGGTCAGCCACTGATGGCATTGGGCCAAATATGCCTACAAGTCTCCTTCGACCGGGGCGACAATGTGCGGAGCGGGGACGCCACCTTCGACGTCATTGATATCCAGTACCCCTATAACGCCATTGTTGTGGTTACAGACCAAACAGAGAGGAGGATGTGTGGTAGTGGAGAGTTAGGTGAGCAATGCTGTCTTCTGGGTTCTCCCCAGGGCTTCATCACGTATATATGTATCATAGGAAGTGTCTTTACAATCGTACCCTTACATCGAGTATCCTTCCCAAGGCCAACTATGTCATTGTACATGTTTACCTCGGGTTTGTAACTTCCTAACATGCTAGCTGGGTTTAGGTGGGGGCCACCCCAATAACAGGAGCATCTCATGGTGAAGGGCTTCATAGGCCGAAGCCATGCTGTCGAGCCCTTTGGCCCCCCTCCGTCCCTGCGGCCTGTGATCTTGTGCAACATTGGGCGGAGATGATTGGGCGCGGGTGACTCGTCTTGGCTCCGCGAACTTGGAGCGGGGGGGCCGTAGGCGGTGTCGATGTTACCCCGCGGGGGCGGAGACCGCGTCGATGCGGGCTAAGCCCGTAGGCCCAGAAATTGGGGTGTGCACGTGCGCGAGCGACCGTGTCGGTTCGACGTCCGCCGGTTGCACTTCTTCATGGGTGAGCGACCACGTCGGTTGGTCTTCTGTCAGCCGCGGTTCTCGATGGGCGGCCGTTGGGTTTCCCCATGCGAAGACAGCTATATGTATACCCGCAGGGCTGTAGTGCCATTCCGGACGTAGCTGAGATGACCTTGATCTCGAAAATATACCTTCTTCAGTTCATGAACA
This sequence comes from Melocanna baccifera, assembly GCA_036346265.1. Taxonomy (NCBI): domain Eukaryota; kingdom Viridiplantae; phylum Streptophyta; class Magnoliopsida; order Poales; family Poaceae; genus Melocanna; species Melocanna baccifera. The sequence goes on along the minus strand of CM070689.1, from coordinate 11,249,053 downwards.
TGCAGAAGAATATCGCCATGTTGATGAACCGAAGGAGGTCTATTTTTGAGCGCAATATATGGCGACCACCAGCCGCAGCACGCCCGCGGGCTGATCGGTTGAGCTCCGCGGCGTCGGGGTTGGCCGCTGAGGTAGCGCTCGAGGTTGGTGCCATTCCCCACAGGGTCCTCGAGCAGTGGCGGAGTCATCTTGCCGAGCTGAAGGTATGTCATGCTGCGGGCGCGGCATCAGGGCGCTGCTGAGCTGGCGTGACGCGGTTAGTGCGCCGGTCGCCCGACCATCCAGCTGATCGACGCGCCCTGTGCGTGCCCTCACCACGATGCCGCCCCCATCGCTAGCTAGCTTAACGTCGATCGTTGCAGTTGCTCATTGAGTGGGCTGCTCCGCGAGCGCTCTCTACGACCTAGCATCCATGGAAAGACGTTGGACACGTTAGGATGCGAAAACGGTTGCTTGTGCCAAGAGTGAAGAAATAGGGTTTGCAGCAGGTGCCGGGGTTGCTCTGGGCCACCGAAGTGAGGGGTGTCTTGTGGCATGCCGCGCCGGCGCGCGGGTACATGTTCGAGGTGTCAAAGGCAAAGGCGAACCCGGGGTTGCCTTGCGGGGGCGAAGGCCTCGTCGAGGGCGGAGCCGGAGTTGTTCTGCAGAGGCGAAGGTCCCATCGAAGGTGGAGCCGAAGTTGTCCTGCGCGGATTCCCGAGTAGACGCGTGGCGGAGCGCTATTGGCGTGTCGTGCGTTGTCAGGCCCTTTTGCGTGATCGTCGTTTGGCTGGGCCTGGAGCACGTGGGCAGTTGCGCCAGTTCAGCTTCGATCGTGGGGAGGCGAGCGGTTCGCCTCCCGCCGGTTACTCTTACCGGTGGCGTGGGGGTGTAGGGGTCTTAAATACCCCTGCTGTGTACCACCTGCATTCTGCTCGCCTCATCGTCCAGCTTCTGTCCACACACCCCCAATCTCCTATATTCTTTGCTGCCTCCATCGCTGCGTAGCTCTAGGAGGACAATGGCACACGACGGAGAGTGCGTTCAGCCAGGCGGTAACAGCGCCGTCTTCCGACGGTCGTCGCCACTCGAGGGGCGCGACTCCACGCAGGTGGACAAATAGTGGGCGGTGGCGGAGAGAGTAGAAGGTCCATGCTCCCGTGTCCTGGGCTCCACGTTGGTGGCGGAAGAGACGATTCGCGGCCTCCTGCGCGAAGGGAAGCTGTCGGACTGCCTGGAGGTGCGACTACCCGCGAGCGACGAGACCGAGCCGCATCCCAAGAAGTTGGAGAGATCGTGTTCGTCGCCTACTTCGAATCCAGGCTGCGCATTCCAGCCGCCCGACTTGTCGGGGACATTATACGGATTTTTGGGCTTGAGCTGGCGCAGATAACGCTGAATGCGATAGCCCGTCTTGCCGTATACAGTTGGGCGTTACGCACGGAGGCATGCTGGCTGACCGCGTCACTATTCGCCTTCCTCCATGACGCACGGTGTGAGTCGGAGGATCGGGGAGACGGGACGTTGCCCAGCTTCGGCAACGTCGGCCTTGTCTTGCGCTCGTAGTGCGAGAAGATTTTTCCCGCGGACTCGGGTCAGACGGAGTGGGAGCCACACTGGATGAGGCGGTGGTTCTACCACCACGTGGCGAGCGGTAGCGGTCTTGAGTGTTCGGGGCAGCCGGTGCACTACGCCTAGTGCGGCGATAGATGCTGAAGATCAGCGAATAGCACAGAGACTCATGGGGATCACCGCCCGCTTCAACATGCGCGACCGCGCTGAGGAGTTTGTCATGTATGGCGTGGCACCACTTGCTGCCGAGTGGCGTGTTACACCTGTGAAGCTTCGGCGCGACAACGTCCGCCCGTCCGTGTCTACGCTGCTGGGATCCTCCGGTCCCCATAAGTTGTGATGGAGCTTAGCTTTCGTGTGCTATCCATGGGGCTCGTTGTTTTATATCGTGCCCCCTACCACTCACAGGTGCCGTCCAGGAAGACATGGAGCGTACGGTGAACGCGTTCCTCGAACCGTATATGGCCAGGGAACACACCCTATGCGTAGCTGCGATCGCAGACGTAGGTCTGGGGCGACTGAACCGTGTGTGCGAAGCCTTGGGCATTAGAGTGCCAGAGCGCGCTATTCCAGCCCCAAGCCCACCTCTCCGCGATTCCATGGGGAAGGGAGTACCAACGGGCACAGGCTCCGACTCGGCGAAGCATGTCGACTCGGAGGTAGGCGCGGATGTAGAGGGCAAAGGAGGGCTCTTGGGCATTGGCGCGGAGAAAGAGTGCCGAGTGGGCGATGCGCAGGGAGGAGCTTATTCGCCGCCGGCCAGCATTGAGGCGGAGCCGCCGCCCGCGGAGGATGCTGGGGCAGAATCCGTTCCTACAACAGTGGATGTCCTTGCGGATGCTGGCGGGGCTGAAGGTAAGCTTACATTACTTGGTGTGATCCCGCTAGGCGTTCGTAGGCTGACCGCTATGTCCCCTTGTAGCAACATGCTTCGCCGAATGTGAGCGCCTCTCGGAGCGCGAGGATGTTCGTTTGGAAGGGATCTCCGGCGCCGCGGAAGTTGTCACCGCAGATGCCACATGAAGCCTGGCGGACTTCGTCCCTCGACAGGAGGTGCTGGCGGCATGGCAGGGGGTCACGGATAGCGTGACCGCGAGCCTGGACCTCCAGGCACTACAGACGTGTGGGTCGGGACTCCTTGGGGCAGTGCTAGAGATCGCCGAAGTGAGGGTAAGTGCTTGACCGTTATCAGCACTTCGGAGGGGGACTGACTGCTTTATCATGTAGACCGTCGCCCTTGGCCGGGCGCTGCAGGCGGCCCATGCCCGCGAGCGGGAGGCCTTAGAGGACCGACTGCGTGTCACCGAAGGAGCTCTTCGCGCGGCGGAGGAGGCGCATTCCTCTAAGGATGACTGGCGCCTAGTCGGAGTAGATGCGTGAGCGTTCCGTCCTCTACCCTTCGAAGTGGTGGCAGCGAAGCTGACGCCTAGTCGCAGTAGACGTGCGAGCGCTCCATCCCCTACCCTTCGAAGTGGTGGCGGAGGAGCTGGCGCCTAGTCAGAGTAGACGCGCGAGCGCTCCATCCCCTACCATTTGAAGTGGTGCCAGCGGAGCTGATGCCTAATCGGAGTAGACGCGCGAGCGCTCCGTCCCCTACCTTTCGAAGTGGTGGGAGCGGAGCTGGCGCCTTGTCGGAGTAAACACGCGAGCGCTCCGTCTCCTACCCTTCGAAGTGGTGACAGCGGAGCTGGCACCTAGTCGAAGTAGACACGTGAGCGCCAACCGCCTAACAAGATAAGGATGAAGTAGGGTTGGGAGATTACAGGAACCTATCGCTGTAGGCCCTGACCCTTACGGTCAACGCGGGACTTCACAGGCGCAACTGTTTCCCCGCAATTCTAAATATTGGCGGGACATCTAAGGCAGACTTGACGGAGCTCTGCGCTTGCCGCTTCACAACTGGGAGGCGGTGGGTGCACCGCCTATCCGTTGCTTCGGGAGTCCCGCCAGGATAGGGGAACACATGAAGCGTAATTGGCGGGGCCCTGTAGCTGAGGCAGGGCGGGGCTGTTGCATCACATGCACTTGCAGCGACTGATGGGACTCTTGAGGCGCAATTGATGGGGAGTCGCTTGCGGGCTGCTTTAACAGGGGGAGCGGGCAAGTGAAGTGCAACTCGCCTCACCAAATATTCATGCCCCTGCATCTTCCCCTGTTGAACTCGCCGTCCCTGCGGTGCGCCAGTTTCGTCTGGTGCTTGCTTGCCAGCGCCGAGGGCGCCAAAGCATGGCTGATGCCGCCTGGACGACTGCGGGGTCGAACATCCTACTGACATGAGGTGGATGCGGTGCCGCGGTGTGTTCTCCCCTCGCTAGCTCGTCGAAGGACTGCTGCTGGTGGGGGTGGTGGATAATTCACTTGTACTTCAGCAAGGGGACTCCTAGCTTTGGGAGTAGACTTATACTTCACGCCAGCGAGGCCGCGTCCCGCTAGGGTGCCCCTCACAGGCGCCTTCCCTCTCCCCCAGTCTCCTTCCCTAGCTCGAGGGCGCTCGGGATGAGGGGGATCTTGTCGCTTGCGGTGCTACAAGGAGCCGTGCTGCTTCAGAATCAGAATCCGGCGTCTCCACCTCGGGGCGGCGCGTCCTCGGGGGCGCCTTGAATGGGCGCTCTCGTTTCTTTGGCTTTTCTTTAGAAACACAGGCAATTGAGCTCTTGCGCCGCCCCTCCTCCACGGTGTCAAGGCCGGTCGTCCTCCACGGCGTCACCGTCAAGCCCGTCTTGCATGATGCTGCTGTCGGGCTATGGCGCCAGGAGGACGCTTCGACTGTCTCCGAACCGCACGCGGTTTGCGGGAAGCGCGGGGAGCCTCTTGTGCCCATGCTTAGTTCCATTTATACTCCGGGGAGTGCGTGAGAATATCAACCACCTCTTATTTATACTCCGGGGAGTGGGCGTGGCGGTAAAACCAACGCGCACATGGGACACCCGCGTCTTGTTTATACTCAGTAGAGTGCGCAGGGACAACATCCGCGTCTGTGTTTGTACTCCAGAGAATACGTGGGACTATCAACCACGACTTATTTAGGCTCCGAAGGGTACGCCAGCGCACGCGCGGGACATCCGCGTCTTGTTCATACTCAGTAGAGTGCGCAGGGACAATATCCGCGTTTGTGTTTGTACTCCGGCACATGCATGGGACTATCAACCACGACTTAGTTTAGGCTCCGGAGGGTACGCCAACGCGCGCGACGGACATCCGCGTCTTGTTTATACTCAGTAGAGTGCGCAGGGACAACATCCGCGTCTTATTTATACTCCATAGAGTGCGTGAGGAGGCGAACCTCAACGCTACATCTTATTTATACTCCGTAGAGTGCACGCAGAGGCGTCCCCCCGCTGCGTCTTATTTATACTCCATAGAGTGCGTGCGGAGGCGGACCTCGACGCTACGTCTTATTTATACTCCGTAGAGTGCGTGCGGAGGCGGACCTCGACGCTACGTCTTATTTATACTCCGTAGAGTGCGTGTGGAAGCGGACCTCGACGCTACGTCTTATTTATACTCCGTAGAGTGCGTGCGGAGGTGGACCTCCGTGGAGTGCGTGTGCGGAGGCGGACCTCCGTGGAGTGCGTGGGAACTTCGACTACGTCTTTATACTCCGGAGAGTACGCGTGGCGGTAGCACTGACGCATGTGCGGAACTCCGCGTCTTGTTTATACTCAGTAGAGTGCGTGCGGAGGCGGGGCTCGACGTTACGTCTTATTTATACTCCATATAGTGTGTGCGGAGGCGGTCCTCCACACGTTTATGTGGAAAACGTGACTAGGATCGCAAACGGTGAACTTTATTAAATTCCGATTTGCGCGGGTGAGCGAGTACAAAAGGTCGAGGACTAACCAATTGAACTCTCGTTGTCGTGGTGGCGAGGTATGGAGCCTCTAGTGCTTGTGTTGCCGGAGCGCTTGCACTGGCACGCCTAGCCTAGGAGCCTCCCTGGACTTCCGGGTGCGGGCTTCGGGTGCCATGCACTATGCGCCAGGCCATGTGCTGGTCGCCGAGGACAGTGATGATACCCCGTGGGCCCAGGAGCTTCACGCATAGGAAGCCATGGTGTGGGACTGCCCCAAATAAATTGAGGTTTGGTCTCCCCAAAATGGCGTTGTAGGGGTACTGGATATCAACGACATCAAAGGTGGCGTCCCCGCTCGTCACGTTGTCGCCCCAGCCAAAGGAGACCTGCAGACATATTTGGCCCAACACCAGCAACGGCTGACCTCCGAAGCCCTGCAGCGGAATTTTTGAGGGGCCTAGGCGGCATCGAGGGATCACCATCTGGTCGAAGGCCCCTGCAAACAAAACGTTCACGGAACTTCCTCCATCGACCAAGACACGCCGGACGTCGCACCCAGCAATCGTGACCTGGATGACCAGGGGATCTTGGTGGGGGAACTCCACGCCTTCGGCGTCGGCGGGCGTGAAGGTGATCTCATGTTGCGCCCAATCCGGCAGTGCATGTGCCCGGGTACGCCACCACATGATGTACCCTCCCCAGTAGGCCTTACGCTGTCGCTCCGAAGCGAACTCCAGGGAGAAGCCTCCGGAGATTACGTTTATGACCCTACGCTGAGCATCCTCAAGGGCGTGGATCCGCTAGGGGCTCTCCTGAGGCTGCTGCACCTGAGTTTGCATCCGAAGGGGGCCGTCCGGCGGCTGTTGGACGTGTGCCACGATGGGTGGCCACACCTCGAGATCTCTGTCTCTGGTGACGCTTTGTCGAAACGCCACGATGGTGGTACAGGAGCGGGTGTCATGATTGCCCTGGCCGTGCACTTCGCACCACTAGGGGCGATGTTGGTCGCCATACTCCGCGCGGCCCCTACCCTCGCGGCCCCGTCCTCGACCTCACCCCCGACCGCTTCGAGCCCTGGCACCGCGGCTAGCAGGGGCGTTGTCTTCTGAGCCATCCTCAATGTCGAAGACGTGATAGGCTCTCCGAGACTTCTGTTGACCACGCTTGGGCCTGTCGCCTGATGAGTCCCTATGCTGGGAGGCGTCCTTCGATGGCTCCTGCCTGCGCCTGCCCTTCGAGGAGCTTTCCTTCAGCGAGTCCTCGCCTGTGGCCGTGTCTACTGCCAGATTAGCGTTGGCGTCGCTGCCTTGACGCCTCCGCGCGTCTTCTTCTGCTCTGGCGTCTTCTTCCATCTTATCGAAGAGTTTCGCCACCGTCTTAATGGGCTTTTGCACGTTGTACTCGGCTAGCGGCCCCGAGCGAAGACCCTGTATTATTGCGTTAATGATGGTTGTCTCGTTAACATCTTTGACCTGGCAGCGGACCTTCGCAAAGCGTTTAAAGTACTCACGAACCCTTTCCGATGGCTTTTGTTTGATTGCGAAGAGCTGATCCGCATCGACACGCTCGGCGTAGCTGCCTTGGAAGTTGTTGTAGAGGCGGTCGCGGACCTGCTCCTATGCGTAGATGGAGTTCCGCTCTATGGTGAAGAACCAAGAGAGCGCCACTCCCTGCAATGCGAGGGGGAGCCCCATCGCCTTTGTGGTGTCGTCCCCCCCCCCCCCCGCTTCGATGGCAGTCTCGTACACACGCACAAACTTCTGGGGATCCGTGTCGCCTTTGTATGCTGCGATAGCACTGGGGAACTTGAAGTCCTCTGGCCATGCTTCCTGCTGCAAGCCTGTAGATAATGGGGACTTCGGGTTCACGCATCGCAGCAGGCGCAGTTGGATGTGGGGGCGTCGCGGCTATCGGCCCGCTCCGACATGAGGTTCGACGCGGCCACTGGCGGGGTCTGCTGACCCCAAGCCTCTTGCATACACCACACGGCCCGGCGGAGATCCGCTAGCTCCCGCTGGAACGTTCCAAGAGCCGCCAGTAGGGCGTTTTCAACCACCGGTGTAGTCGAGGTGATCGGCACACCCGATCATGTCGCCGGGACCGTAGCGACCACGGCCTGTGCATCCGGGCTGCCTGTCGCCTCAGCGGGTTGGAGTTCGCCGTCTATGACGGGGCCCGCATTGCCGCTGGAACCACGCGGCGCTCCCACACCGGTTGTGGGGACGGCGGTCGCACGCCCACAGGCGCCGACGCTACCGCCCATCGGTACTTAGTCGGTACCGCCGGAACTGAGCATCATGCCAGCGGTGGAGCTGGGCGCTACTCGCAAGGCGGAGTCGGTCGCTGCGTCGGTGGTGGCGGGGTCGATCGTTGCATCGGTGGTGGCGGGGTTGATCGTTGCACCAATGGTGGCGGGGTCGATCGTTGCATCGGTAGTGGCGGGGTCGATCGTTGCACAGCGAGCAGCGACGCTCGCGGCTACCGTACCCGTGACCGCCGATGTCGAAGCCCTGGTGTTGACGCGGGACTCTGTCGCGACCCCTCCTTTCTTCTTCGCTGGAGCTTTCTTCGGTGCCATCCTTCCTGAGATCATGAGGCTTGCTCTTGTCCTCCCCACGGATGGCGCCAACTGTTGTGGCTACATACCAAACAGAGAGAGAGGATGTGTGGTAGTGGAGAGTTGGTGAGCAATGCTGTCTTTTGGGTTCTCCCCAGGGCTTCATCACGTATATATGTATCGTAGGGAGTGTCTTTACAATCGTACCCTTACATCGAATATCCTTCCCAAGGTCAACTATGTCATTGTACATGTTTACCTCGGGTTTGTAACTTCCTAACAAGCTAGCTGGGTTTAGGTGGGGGCCACCCCTACAACAGCCATATTAGAGCGACCAACCATCAATTCATTCGGGGCAGTCCCACACCATGACTTTCTATGCGTGAAGCTCCCAGGCCCACGGGGCGTCATCACCGTCCACGGCGACCAGGACATGGCTCGGCGCATAGAGCTCGGCACCCGAGGCCCACATCATGAAGTTCAGAGAGACTCCTAGGCCAGGTGTGCGCCAGGACAAGGGTGCCTGCGGTGCCAAGAGGCACCCAGCCGGGCTCTCCCGATCGCTCCGGCAGCAGAAGCAGCAGAGGCTCCCTACCTCGCTGCCACGGCAACGACAGTCGAGTGAGTAGTCCCTGGCCTTTTGTAAACGCCCACCTGCGCAAACGGGAATTTAGTAAAGTTCACCGCTTGCGAGATTAGTCGTATTCCCTGCCAAAATGCGCTGAGGCTTGCCTCTGCGCATACTCTACGGAGTATAAATAAGACGCGGATGTTCTCCCTGCGCACTCTACTGAGTCTAAACAAGACGCGGATGTCCCGCGCACGTGTCGGTGGCATCACTACTCGTACTCTCCAGAGTATAAATAAGACGTGGTTGATGTTCCCATGCACTCGAGTATAAATAAGACGTAGCGTCGAGGTCCAGCTCCGCACGCACTCTACGGAGTAGAAATAAGACGTAGCGTCGAGGTCCGCCTCCGCACGCACTCTACGGAGTATAAATAAAACGTAGCATCGAGGTCCGCCTCGTCGCACTCACGGAGTATAAATAAGGCGTGGCGTCGAGTCGCCTCCGCTCGCACTCTACGGAGTATAAATAAAATGTAGCGTCGAGGTCCGCCTCCGCACGCACTCTACGGAGTATAAATAAGACGCAACGGGAGGACGCCTTTGCGCGCACTCTATGGAGTATAAATAAGATGTAGCGTCGAGGTCCGCCTCCGCACGTACTCTACAGAGTATAAATAAGACGCGAATGTTGTCCCTGCGCACTCTACTGAGTATAAACAAGACGTAGATGTCCCGCATACGCGTTGGTGTTGTCGCTACGCGTACTCTCCGGAGTATAAACGAGACGTGATTGACATTCCCACGCACTCTGCGGAGTATAATTGAAGCGGAGGATGGCGCACCGGATACAGGTGGACAGCACGAGCACTAGAGGCTCCCCGCGCTTTCCGCAAACCGCGTGCCGTGCCACATGGACACTGCTACATATATTATATATACACACACATTAAATGGGCCATATAATTCTTTTACTTAGGCATAGGCCATATCCAATCAAGAATATTACATTTAACTAGCTAGAATGAGCATATTGAGATATTTTTAGTAGCTTGTTTTATAGAGAGAATTTTTTGGTTGCTTAAGCTCTATTTGGAATGTGGGAGTTTTTTTAAAAAATCCTATTGAAATAAAATGGTTTACTATAAAATTTATGTATTCCAAACAAGTTAGTACTATCAAGTTTACAAAAGCCTTGAATTTGTGCTTTGGTCATCCTATGAGGCAGGGATCATGGACCGTGTTGTTTGACTCTGCTAAGTGGCCAATAATGTTGGTCGCGTTCATAATTGATTAGCCCACTTATTTTGTTAACATGTCATACATGGTGCCGGTTCATATCAATTTTTCAGCTGATAAAAGAGATTGGGCATTTCTGTAGTACCCCAAACTTTATCTATATTTTTTTATTTTTACCGTGTATATGTTGAGCTCTTGGTTCTTCTTTTCTTTTAATTGTACGGTACCACGAAAGCATTTTTAAGACAAATCTATCTATGCTATTGTTATGTAATCAATCTAAATATTCAAAAGTGTATTGTTGGCCGACATAAAAATAGGTTGACTGCTCACACTCAAGAACGTCACTTAGGCCCCCTCATTTCCGCTGCGCGATAGCGTTGGGCGGCCGAATCACTGTGTGTGACTGTAGTTTTTTTGTTTTTTTTTGTTTTTGGTATTTTTGAGTTTTGTTTTTTTTCTTATATTTCTTTGCATTGTCCGCTCTAGATTAGCGTACCGCTTTTATTTTTACATTTTTTTTAGATTTAATTATACCCAATAAGTCAACTTAGCTATAGTAAAAAAAGTTAACTACATTAAATTTTCAACAAAAATTAAAAACCATCGCTATTTCGAACGCCCCCTTAATTGTTTACTGTAGGACTCCATTGAAGACTACAATGCTGGTAAGTACTAGTACTTCTAATAGTTGAATAAGTTTGTATTAATGCGATCGATGCAAGTACCACAAGTAAGCAGGGGATTGGTATTATCCTCTATTCAAAGTGGGGGAAGTTCCTGGCTTCTCAGCGTGTCCACGTCAGCACTCCAACGCTCCTGGCTCGACGCGTGGTGCGCACGGTGCGAGCGGGTGAGCGAGCGCTCTTGGATCCTCGATAGCAAGCGGCGGTTTTGCTTCCTCTGCCGAATACTCCAGAGAAGGGGGGTGGCGCACCACTGGCCTTTCTTTTTGCCTTGGGTGACGAGCGCGGGTTGGGTTCTTGTGGCGCCGCTCCCTTCCCTCTCCTTGCTCTTCTCGCCAAGAACTCGACCTCCACCTTAATGGCTCCGCGTGCGGCCGTTCCGCTTGATGCTCGTCGTCTGCGCCCCTTACAAACCCACGAACCTCCCGCATCTGCCGGCCGTGGCGCCGCTCAGGTTCGTTGGTTCAATCGCCGCTCTTGAGCATTCTGTCGGCGCCGCTTCCCCTACTCTCCGCCGACTCCGGTAACGCCTCCTCTCACAGCGGCGGCGGCGCCTCCTCCTCCCATTGCGGCGACAACGTTTCCTCAGGTTAGTCTCCTCTTCTTCCTTCTCCTCCCCCTCTCTTCCTCCTCTGATATCTAGGTTTAGCAACCTCAAGTTTTTCTTGCAGATTCGTGCCGTCTGGGGATAGAGAGGGTCATCTACCATATTAACATTCAGTACCTCTTCCTTTTTCTTGCAGCTTGCTGCACCTGCTCTTCTTTCCTCTTGACCTTACTTAGCCTCTGCCTTTCCTTTCATCCTCTAGCTGTTGAGAAAGCTCATGCCTTAATTTTTCTGTTTTGGATTTGCAGTCGCAGGTAATGAGCCTTTCCGATATACACTTTGCGTCTATTGAAGAGAATCACTAGAAGCAGTCAGCTCAGTATGTTCAGATTTCAGATACATATTTTGCTCTCTCTCACAAAGTGCCTTCGTATTTGTGTGCCAACGGTGCATTTTTTTGGATCTTTTATTATGCTTGGATGATCATTTCGGCCTCTCAGGGATGGCGGGCCGTTTCGCGGTAATGGCAGGCCGGCTGCTGACGGAATCGTCTCTTCAGTATGCCGTTGATGAGCGCTTTGATGTCCCGTCTTCCACAAGGACTGTGTGTGATAAGGCCGTTCAGGATGTCATGCCAAAGAGTGGTGTCTTGGTAGTTTACATCTAAGTTAGAAGACCTGTTGTGTTTTTCTTGTTGGTATACATGTTAGTTTACATCTAAGTTAGAAGACCTGTTGTTATTTCCATTACTCCATAAGAAGTTAACATGCTGGGACCAATTTTACAACCGATATATGTAAGTATAGCTTTTTTCCCACTCCTTTTTGCTATTACGGTCTCATGTGAGGTAGCAAAATTATATAACTCCACAAAAGATTACCACTTGAGCAGTAAAGCCATTAGATATAGCTGGCTGATATTGTTGTATCCTTCAATCTTCAGCTGCAGTAAGCTATCTACATCCAAATTCATTTCCTTTGCATTGTTGGTTCTTTTTTTTCCTATACAGTTCATTATAGTAAGAGCTTCTCTCTATAGTTTGGTGGTTTAACTCGTGAAGCACAAGATGTATCCCCTCTTCTTACAAGAAATGATATTGCTGAGAGGTGCCATGCATATTTAATGTATTATTCCTTTCTAGGTTTACCATGAGGTAATTCCCTTCTGGTAAAAGCTTATAAGTTTTCAGATAACAGTTGTTTTATTCCTTTGAGTCTTTGAGGTAGTATTTGATATTACATAAGAGATTTGTTTCATGATGCACGTTCTCAAAATGCTATAATACAACCATTTATATATGGTTGTTTTATGTCCCAGTAATAGATTTTAGCCACGTTATTATGTCGTCATTGCACAAAAGTATTGCTTTCTATTCTAGGAAGTATAACTATGCATCTCTATACCTTTTGATGCATATGTCCTTTCATTTCTATCTATTCATAATACCTTTTCTTTTGTTTTCATGTTTTGCAGTGTAGTTCTTTTCCCTGTGTCACATTTTTCAACACGTGATGATTTATTCAATTTGTTGATGGTCTTCCCTGTCCACTATATGCGAGACTTCGAATCAACATATTTGGTAGCGAATTCAAAGAACTCGCTTTGTTGTCAATCCATATTATGTTTGTGGCAAGTGCTTATTATTTAACTAACACATTGCAGATCTTGGTTTTTTTTACTTCTCTGGTATTCATATTTCTAATTGGGATATTCCTTTCTTCATGGGTGGCTGCAACCATCTCCTGGATTGGAGAACAGTTTATTAAGAAAATGCCATTTGTAAGGCACATATATTTGGCATCAAAGAAGTTAGCGCTGCCATTTCACCAGGTTATATGCTTCATTCACATAAACATGCTAAGAAAGCTTGACTATTCTTCTGCCCTTTCGTACAGATTGCCCTTATACAGTTTGTTGTCGATAGGTGGTTTTTTTAGGCGTCTAATTGAGGCTTTCCTGCAAAATGGTTAGCTAGGTTGTACACCACTTCAGCATGTGGAGCATTTCCAAGAAAGAAAAATAAATTCTTTTTTTGCTAGAAAGCACACCACGAAGCATGCTGACTTGGTGCAATATGCTGTTGCAGAATGCAGATGTTTTTAGTCATTAGGTATTGCCTACAAACTAGATCGTAACCCTTTTTAGTGTTGGAGGTAATACATAAAATGCATTTGTTTTTATGACTCTTCGCTTAAGAAGAGCATTGATTCATTTCAATGAAAACGTTTTCACAAGTCCAGTGTTTCTGTGTATTATAGACTGACAAGATTACTTGTTATTATTTGATATCCTTTCTATTCTACTTATAGCGATTCTGTAGGAAATGGCTGATGGAGAGGATATTTATCCGCTTGTCTGTGACAATGGCACTGGAATGGTCAAGGTCAGAAGTTTTCCTCCTTAACTGTTACATATGTCATCTTCTGCACTTCTTAATGCTATTTGTAATGTTTTATTGTGTAGGCTGGTTTTGCTGGAGATGATGCACCAAGGGCTGTTTTCCCTAGCATAGTTGGTCATCCTCGGCACACAGGTGTTATGGTAGGGATGGAACAGAAGGATGTATATGTTGGTGACGAGGCACAGTCCAAGAGAGGTATTCTCACACTGAAGTACCCAATTAAGCATGGTATTGTAAGCAATTAGGATGGCATGGAGAAATCTGGCATCACACTTTCTACAATGAGCTTCGTGTGGCACCTGAGGAGCACCCTGTTTTGCTCACTGAAGCACCTTTAAACCCAAAAAACAACAGGGAGAAGATGACCCAGACTATGTTTGAGACTTTCAATGTTCCTGCCATGTATGTTGCAACTCAGGCGGTGCTTTCCCTCTATGCTAGTGGGAGTACTACTGGTATGACTATGAACTGCTTCCAACTTTTAGTTCAGTGATGGTTTGATTGATGATGTACCTATATGATTCAATTATGCTGCCCTCCACCGATTACTTAAAATTATTGCCAAACTTCCATAATTAATAACCTGCTTTATGTTCGTCTCTTCTAAATGGTGGTTGTCTTGCATAATTTGCATATTGTTGCAATCATCATTACTTCTCACTCCCCTTTGCATTTAGGAAAATAATTGTAGCTAAGATATTGAGAAGCAATAGAGGTTCACTTTAGTGGAGTATTTTCTGGCCGAAGTATTTCTCCCTACCTACAGATATTGTTCTCGACTCTGGTGATGGTGTGAAGTACACTGTGACCATTTATGAAGGGTATACTCTTCCTTATGCCATTCTTCACTTAGATCTTGCTGGTCGGGATCTCACGGATTCCCTTATGAAGATTCTCACTAAGAGGGGTTACTGCTTCACAGCCTCAGCCGAGCGGGAAATTACAAGAGACATCAAGGAGAAGCTTGCATATGTTGCCCTTGATTATGAGCAAGAATTGGAAACTACCAAGAACAACTCCTTAATTAATATTATAGTTCTTTTTCTTGTTGCTGTCACGTTCTTCATCACATGGTGCTTTATTCAATTTGTTGATGGTTTCTTTCGGTCCACTATATGCAAAGCTTAGAATCAACATATCTGGTAACGAATTCAAAAAAAAACTCGCTTTGTCATCAATCCATATTATGTTTATATCAAGTGCTCATTATTTAACTGACACATTGCAGGTCTTAGTTTTTTTACTTCTCTGGATTTCATATTTTTGATTGCGATATTTGTTTCTTCATGGGTGGCTACAGCCATCTTCTGGATTGGAGAATAGTTTATTAAGAAAATGCCATTTGTAAGGCACATATATTCGTCATTAAAGCAAGTCAGCACTTCCATTTCACCAGGTTATATGCTTCATCCACGTATACATGCTCAAAAAGCTTAACTATTCTTCTACCCTTTCGTACAAGTTGCCCTTAATACAATTTATTCTCAATAAGTGGTTATTACCTCTCAGCATCAACAATACATGTTTTAGTTCTATTCTGTATAGCAGCTCTTCATTTAGGTTAAAAGTTATTAATATTTTTTTCGCTATAGCTTGAATTCTAGATATGCTTGCAAAGCTAATGACATACGTACATAGTTCATTGTGTTTTTTCCCCACAAAAGATATGAAACATCTGAGAGCATGCTTGTTTTTCTATGTTTTACTCCATTTTAAGTCTGTATAAATCAGTTTTTTATTTTGGTCATTGTGGTGCTTTTTTATAATAGGGTTATATTATATTCTTCTATGTTAACCTACTGGTTCTATGTTACCGACCAGGTTGAACATCATGAGAGACTATCTCCTTTGGTTGCTCTGAAATCCACACTTGGGTCTTTCTCTAACATCAAGGTAGGGGATTGCATGCGAGCATTCTCATGATGTCAGATATATAGCCTCAAGGTTGGTATCCTACAAGTAACTGTTGCAGGAATGCTTCATTAATTTTTTATAAGATATCGTAAATAGTATTGATCTGAATTATTTTACATATCTAAAAGAGTAAAGTAAAAGCTTTCTCCAACAAAGTTTTATGTTAATTATTGCGAAAGAAATCAAAATCTTGAATGTTAACTTTGTTAGTCCTATCAGAACAAGAAGTCTATTTCTTTACTAAAATCCATTACAACAGTTTCTGCTATTCATGAGCTCAAAAATATAATACACAGTATAGATATTCATTTACTACTCACTCAATATACACCTACTTTACAGACCAATTCATGGTGTGAAAAAAACTGTCCCCGCAAGGAGTTGTTCCCTGATGTCAAAAGATGATGGACTGCATGAGGTATATCACACTGTATTGCTAGCCAATAGTAGCTACTACCACAAACAAAATAATTACTTAGCACACAGCCTTACACTGTTTTCCCATGAATTTTTACAACAAATCAACATGACTATTGCCTTCAACACACTCAAGACTTCATCCTCCCAGCCATAGCTATTTTGTTGTACAGAATGCCAACTGTTGTGCTATATGTAACAAAAAGATATTATACTTGCATGGCAGCCTATTATTAACTAATACAGATGTCGAGACCCGAATATGCAAATTCGGTCTCTCTGTGTAAACTGCACTAGTCCAGGATCACGCTAGTGCACACAGTCAAACATAGATGTCATCATAGTCATACACACGATAATAATAAAGGTAAACTCGAATATCGATAAAATATCAAAGGTACGACCTTATGGCCAAGCTTACAATATCTCTAGCCGGAAGGGCTTAACAAAATAGCAATGAAATCCAAAATAAAGCGTGGCGACCAATCGACAAACCACGGGCTATCGAGTGGAGAACGAAGCCTAATCAGTGAAGTCGTCGTAGAACTCTCCTTCGGAACCTCCTGGCGATAGTACTCCTCTCCCTCAATCGAGCAACATAGGCGTAAAGCGTGAGTACATTGGTACTCGACAAAGTCGTTTGTAACAATAAATGCAATATAATATGCAAGGCTTACCAAAGGATGGTGAAGGTTAATTTGCATAAAGGCATTTATTGATGAAATATATTAAATAACTTGAAAGCGAAAGTTAATCAAAACAGTACTAATAGATAATCAAAGGAATAAACATGAACCACTTGTGAACACCAATTCACAAGTTTAAACCAACGATGAACTACTGTTCACTCCCAACATAAATCACCAAGTTGTAAATGAAACACTAACCCTCGTGTGAAATCCCGAGCACCGCCCATGACCGAGGGCGGCTATTCGAATAGTTTTACACTCGCGGAGGTTGCACAATCTGTACCCACACGATGTGATTAGCCTAGGCCTAAGGAAATCACAACAAGGCCTTTACAATGCTCTACCTCAATACAATCACGCCCGCTAGGGTTTCGTGATCACACCCCCTTGCGCCACATGGAAATCGGCAACCATGTCCATCACAATGGCGAATCGAATTGAAATATTACAAATTAATCAGCCAGTCCATCCCATAATAGACATGTGGTTTGCGATTAAGCTCAGATCAATGGCGCACAAAGTTAAGTCCTTAACATTACCCGGGCGAGACTACCACATCCCCCAAAGTACAACTGTACTTCCCCCTTTACTGCACGATCACTCGCCCGAGTGCAAAACCAATTTGTATAACCAAGCCAACGTCACACCAATGATGTGGCACAAATTTTAATACACGTGGCACCAACCACGGTTCCATATGTCATTAAGTCAAATTAATAATTTAACCTGTGTGATGAGATCAATCGTAAATATAAACGGGCTAAGCAATCTAATCGTACCAACCCATGTGATAAATAAACTAGCATCACTAATAAATTTCCCAACCTATGGTGACAAAGGCATCATGGTATTTCAAAGTGTCAAGGAGGTATATTTGCAATTGGGTCAATAACTACCTGTGCAACGGTTTGAATAAAAATAGCAATGCAATGTAATTTAAAGCAAAATAATTAAATAATAGTTTGTAAAATTGGGTTCAACATGATCAAGGGACACGACTTGCCTTCGTTATGCTCGTGAGGTACTCTGGTCTTACAGCGCGAAACTGCTCCTCCTAATCCGAATCTAACGAGAGAGAAAACGACCGGAAATAAAGAAACACATAAAATAACAAGAAAAAGAACTCAAAAATTCACAAAACTACAACCAACAGCTGGAGCTCGATTTTAGATGAATTTAGAAAAAAGAACGGGGTCAATCGGAGCTAGGACGGAGGAGAACGGGCTCCCGAAAAATTAATTCAAAATTAATTCAGGAAAAACGAAAAATCATCTTGTCTTTGTGAACCCGGTCCACGAGATTCCGAGTCCACCGTGGACTCGGTCCACGCTGATGATGCACGCGGCGGGGGTGACGCGGCGGGCGGCGTGGCGGCGGCATATCTTGCCACGTGGCGCCACGGCGTGGCGCCACGTGGCTTCGAGGCGGCTAGGGCGGCGTGGCGGCGTGGCATACCACGTGTCATGCCACGTGGCCTAGGGCCGGCGTGGCACGCGCCGTGCTGCCACGTGGCTAGGCTGGCTGGCGCGCGGCGCGGCGGCGTCGGCGGATCCGGCGGCGGAGACGCGCGCAGCGGCGATTCGAGCCTCGGCTCGATCCGAGCGGCGGCGAGGATTGCGCGCGCGGCGCGCGGCGGCAGAGGCGATTGGCGGCAGCGTGGCGGCTCGCCGCGCTGGCGTCGCGCGGCGCGCGCGGCGCGCGCGCGCAGCGAGATCGCAGCGGCGGCAGCGTGGTGGCGCGCGAGGGCGGATCGGCGGCAGCGTGGCGGTGCGCGCGCGAGGCGGCGGTCGCGGCGCGCGCGGCGCGCAGCGCGCGGCGAGCGAGGCGGCGGCGGCGGCGAGCGAGCGATGCGGGCGACGCGCGAAACGGCGCGGGAGGTCACCGGCGGCGGCGCGGCGGCGCTCGCTCCGGCGACCTCGACGGCAGCGAGACGCGCGACGGCAGCGCGGCGGGCGGCTCCGGCGGCGGCGCGCGCGCGAGGGCGAAGCGGAGGCGGCGGCGAGTTTCGTCGATGCGTGCACGCGAACCGAGGACGGCCGACCGGTTTTATCACGCGAACCGAGGAGTTCGATCCGATTCTGGCGGCGCGCGCGCGCGGGCGGGTTAAACGGCTAGGATGCGCCACGCGGCGAGATCGGATGGCGGGGATTGGTTAGGTTAGGTTAGGGTTCGCGCGGCGCGGGCGACGGCCGTGTGATCGCGGCGCGCGACGGGCGCGAGCGTGCGAGGGCGAAGCGTTGGCTGGTGCCGCCGCGCGTCGTATGAATCTTGCGACAGCGTGCGTGGCGCGCGGATCGGGCGGCGGGCGAGCGTGCGCGGAAAGAGAGTACGGCAAGCGGCGGGCGCGGATGGACGACGCGTGGAGGAGAGAGGGAGATCGGGCGGTGAGGATAAACCCTTTTCTTTTCTTTTTCGAGAAATTCAAATAAACTTCTAAAAGCTCTAGAAAATAGCAAATAACTCCCAAAAATCACCAAAAATACCAGAAAATTCCTTGAGACACGAGGAACACAAATAAAATATTTTCCACTTATGTTAATGTTTATTTTAATCATATTAAATCATTTAAAACTTTAAAAATTCATTTGAAGCTTCAATTAATTTGAGAAAATTCAGAAAATTCATTTTTGAAATCCGGGCTTTAAAAATCTCGAAAAAACAGGATGTTACAAACCTTACCCCTTAAGCGAGATCTCGGCCCGAGATCTGGGCCAACTAAGAGAATAGGTTCGAACTCCGCTCTGAGATCCTCCTCGTGCTCCTGTGGCTTCCTCCTCGGAATGGTTGCTCCACCGAACTTTGCAAAAGCGGACCGCTTTATTCCGGTGACTCGCTCGACACTTCCAAGATTTTGGTAGGTGCTCTTTGTATGACAGATCCTCCTGCAGTCAACGGCCTCAAGCGGCACAACCTCCTGCAGTGCGCGCGGCACTTCTTGGTGGGACACATGAAAGGCGTCATGTACCCCACCGAAAGACGCAGTAGCTCAAGCGATAAGCAACCTCTCCCTGCGTTTGAAATCTGAGCGGACCAACATATCTCGGTGCAAGCTTCCCTTTTAGCTGAAATCTCTTCACACCCTTGAATGGTGTGATCCTAAGGTACACAAAATCATCGGCTCAAAACTCGGCTCTCGTCGTCGGTATCTGCATAGCTTTTCATGCGGCACAGGCGACTTTCAACCTTTCTGAATCAAGCGGACCTTATCCTCGGCTTCTTTCAAACGATGCGGGCCAAAACTCGACCTTCCCCGTCTCTTTCCAATTGAGAGGGTCTGCGCATTTCTGCCATACAATGCCTCAAGCGGTGACATCATAAGCGGCACGATAAGCGTTGTTGTATGAGAACTCGTAAAGGTAAACAATCGTCCCACTTAGACCCATGATCAAGCACACGGGCTCTCAACATGTCCTCCGAGTCGATTAACTCGCTCTGTCGACCATCCATGCGGGGTGATATCTTTAGATTGAAATTCGGTGAGTTCCCATAGCCTTATGGAAACTACCCCAAAGCGAGAGGTGAATCTGCGATCCACGATCGACACAATCTTCTTGGGCACACCATGCAAGCGACAATCTGGACATATATAGTTACGCCAATCTGTCACCACTTGTAAGTCGTCTTAAGCGGAATGAAATGAGCAACCTTGGTCAAGCGGTCCACAATGACCCAAATTGAATCATGACCCTCTTTGGTTTTAGGCAAACCGACTATAAAGTCCATACCAATTTCTTCCCACTTCCACTCGGGGACTTTTAATGGTCAGAGCAAACTGCAGTCTCTCGGTGCTCTGCCTTTACTCTCGACAAACATCACAAAGGGCTACATACTCGGCGATCTCACGCTTCATGCTTGGCCACCAATACTTATCCTTAATGTCTGGTACATCTTAGTACCGCTGGATGAATCGAATCTGATGACTCATGAGCCTCTTTTAATAACACATCCTTTAGTCCTTGCTTGTTGGGCACACACAAGCGCCGCTTGAACCACAAGGTTTCTGATCATCCACCAAAAATCGACTCTTTACCTTCACTTAAATTTTTACGATCCATTGAAATGCCTCATCATCCGACCGAGCTGCGAATCGACCATCCAAAGTAGGTCGCATCTCCATAGCTGCCAAAAATCTGCTCAACCAACTCAAGGCTAAGCTTCAAATTCCTCATGCAAAGTGGTGACTCTCTCAAACCATCACCGAATTGCGGTATACCTTTACTGCTCAAGGCATCTGCAACAACATTAGCTTTCCCGGGATGATAATGTATGCCCATATTATAATCCTTTATCAGCTCTAACCACCTCCTCTGCTCGAGGTTAAGCTCGGATCGGGTAAAGATGTATTTGGACTCTTATGATCCGTGTAAACCTCACATCCGTTACCCATCGATAATGGCGCCAAATCTTTAAAGCATGCACTACGGTGCCAACTCTAAGTCATGGGTAGGGTAGTTCTCCTCATGCGGTCTCAATCGGCGTGAGGCATAGGCTACCACTCTCTTGTCTTGCATCAAGACACAACCCAAACCTTTGCGCGAGGCATATAAAATATCTCAAAATCCTTGTTAATATCAGCAACACAAGCACCGGGCGTGGTCAAACTCTCCTTAAGTTTACAAAACTCTTCTCGCACTCTGGCGTCCAAGTGAATTTCTTTTCCTTTTTGAGCAAGCTGCGTGAGGGTGCAGCCACCTGGAAAATCCCTCAATAAAGCGGCGGTAGTATCTGCCATACCAGAAAACTCCTAACTGGGTAGCGAAGTGGGTGATGCCAATCCAAAACATCACTTACTTTCCACGGGTCAACTCGACTCCTTCTGCTGTCAACACATGCCCTAGAAAGGCGACTTTCTTCATCCAAAACTCACATTTGCTGAACTTTGCATATAATCGATTATCTCTCAATTTCTGCAATGCTAACCTCAAGTGCTCTGATGTTCCTCCTCATCCTTGGAATATATCAAAATGTCGTCAATGAACACAACGACAAACTTGTCCAAATATTCCATAAACACCTTATTCATCAAATACATGAAATATCTTTGGGGCATTAGTCAAACCAAATGACATCACCGTGAACTCGTATAGACCATAACGAGTCGAGAAGGTGTCTTGGGTATGTCCTCCTTACGTATTCTCATCGATGATATCCCGATCTCAAATCAATCTTGGAGAACACTCCTGCTCCCTTGCTGGTCAAGCGGATCATCGATCCCGGCGAGGGTACTTATTTTTGACGGTGACCTCATTAAGTGCTCAGTAGTCCACACACATGCGCCGACTACCATCCTTTTTCTTGACGAACAACACCGGCGCTCCCACGGGGGCGAACTCGATCTGATGTAACCCTTATCCAACGGCTCCCGAATTTGCTTCTTCAACTCTGCTAAATCATTGGTGGCATCCGATAGGGTCTCTTGGAAATCGGAGCGGTACTGCACCACTCAATCGAAACTCAACCTCCCTCTCTGGTGGCATACGGAAGATCATCGAAACACGTCGGGTACTCTCCGACAACCGGTACTCCTCCAACTGGATTACCTTACTCGGCAAATCATGGTAGCTCTGCCGGCACTCACTGCTGCGAATCGCACCTTTACTCCATCTCGAATTGGTTAAGGTCATTTGCTCTGCTCCCACGCCTAACATCGATCGCCGCTACAAGCCAATCCATTCCCAAGATTACGTCTAGGATGCATATCCAACAAAATCGGTCGACCCGAACTCAACTCCACTGAATGGTTATCCTAACTCTGGACAACCTAGGTTGGACCTCAACTCGGATCCGGGATTGGATTAAAAGAACAGATCCAAGAGCAACAGATTTTCAATTGTTGCTTTAAAGCAAAACTCCGAAACAAGCGAATGCGAAGCTCGAAATCAAATAAAGCGGTGGCGAGGCCGAATGTACGAAACGCATCGATCACAACGTCTGGTGCTGCTGGGCATCCTCTGCGGTGGCGTGGTTCACGACCTCTCACCACCGTCCTGTGGCACTGTCCCGGCCGGGTGCTCCTCGCCTGCTCCCGGGGTAGAAGTACGGCCGGTGTGGCTCCCAAGTCAAAACGAATCGGCGTCGGGGCCTACCTGCGAGGGCACTTGCTAGCATAGTGTCCCACCTCATGACACTTGAAGCAAGTGATGGATCTTTCCGAATTATTGCTTTTCTGCTGCTGCTGCTGTCCATCGGAACCACTAGGACACCGCCTGGTCAAACCGCGCGCGTTATGCGAGCTGGGTCCGAATCACGAAGCTAGCTGCTGCTGCTTCTTGCTTCTTCTTCTTTGTGGCGCTCGTCTGGTGGTAGGTACCAAAACGAGGCCTCTCGAGGCTGGTGTGACCGTGATCCTCGCCGGATCAATCTCCTCTTGCGAGACTCCTCTGGCTCGCGGCGACTCTCTTCGATGAGAATGGCCTTATCCACCAATCTGAAATCGCATAGTCGTTGCCTCGACTTGCACCTTCAAAGCTGGGTTCAAGCCTTTCTTGAACCTCTTACGCGATTGCATTTGTCGCTACATCCTCAGCGCGTAGAAGAGCCAAGCTGAGTGAATTTATTGAGATATTCACTCACCGATGAGTTCCTCTCGCTGGAACTCCCGAAACTCATCCTTCTTCATCTCAACCACTCCCTCCATGACATGAGCGGTGTGGAAAGCCTTTGCGAATTCCTTCCAGTGATGTTGTCTTTGGTCCTCATGGGCGCACGATGGTTCTCCACCATTCTGCTGCTGGTCCCTCAAGGCGATGTCTTTGCATACAAAACCTTCTCCTGTCGGTGCAGATCGCCAAGTTCGATTTCTTCTCAATCGAACGGACCCGATCGTCGACCTCCAAAGGCTCGATGAACTGGAGAAAGCAGCGGTCTCGTCCTCATAAACTCTGCATAGCCGGTGCTGGCGACGAGTCTTTGGCGGTGGTGCGCTCTGGTCTTTGTCGCTTGCATCATAGTCTGCATACCACGCATCATAGTCTGCATCATCGTATGCGGGCCATCAAGAATCGATCGAGTGCGAGATCCAAGGCAGTGGCACCGCTGCGCAAAGATCGTTCTCTGGTCTGGTTCCCGATTGCGGTGGAGGAGTTCTGGTATCAACCATCTTGCTCTGAAAAGAAAACAATCGCGATCGACCAAAGGTGAAAGGCGAGAGGAAAAGCATAGATAAGAGGTAAATGCGTCTAAGGGGGTTTTGCTTAATGGAGACCTAACCTAAACAAACACTTAGCCAAAAGGCTAACTAAGAAACTGAACAAAATAAACTCCAATAAAAGATTTGACATGATCGCAATATAATGCTTTTAAGGCAATATTTGCAGCTCACATCACACTCAACTGCAAATAAAATCCATCGTATCTACTCGCACTATCTACTCAAGGCTCCACTCGGGTCCTGACAAATAGGGTACATCGCTATCGTCCTCGAGAATCGCCAGACAACCCACGAGTTGCGGATCGGCGCATCGCTCTCGGCCCGGGCTGGAGGAACCGACCGAGGTAAGCGCGACGATCTCGGTGATCTGACGTCTCTCCTCCGGGCTCGGCGGTGTAGGCGACGGTAGAGATACTGGCGACTGCGGTCGGGGCTCCTCCCAGACTGGCTCTGGTAGTCTCGGGGTGGCTCCGTACTGCTCCTTGAACTTCCGGACGAGTCCGCCATGTTGATCTTGTATAGCTTGCAAAGTCGACGGATGGCTTTGTGTGCAACTCCTGTCTTGACATCTCCCACCGCACCGGTGTTCTTGAAAGCGTGATGTAGCACCGCTGCCGACTCGGGTGGTGAAGTATAGCACGGAGATGCTCCGATCGTTGACCTTTTGCTTCTCATCCTTGGTGAGGTAGACAGGCGATCTCTTAAATATGAGGCACCGCAACAAAACGCGTAGAAGTGACCTCCATCCTCTGTCTGGTGTAGGAAGTTTGGGACATCTAATGCATTTATAAAGGAAAGATCAGTTTATAACTTTAGGAAAAACGAATTTTGCAAGAGTTGGGGCGAGAGACAAGAATCCTTAAGAATGAGGTAAGAAGATAGAGATATTACTAAATATCAAGATTAGTTGGTTTGATTTAGAAAATAGATTTTTGGGCTATCGACCAGTTTAACTAGGGCTTCGTCCTACAGTCGATATGGCTCTGATACCATCTCTGTGGAGACTCGAAGATGCAAATTCGGTCTCTCTATGTAAACTGCACTAGTCCAGGATCACGCTAGTGCACACAGTCAAACATAGATGTCATCATAGTCATACACACGATAATAATAAAGGTAAACTCGAATATCGATAAAATATCAAAGGTACGACCTTATGGCCAAGCTTACAATATCTCTAGCCGGAAGGGCTTAACAAAATAGCGTGAAATCCAAAATAAAGCGTGGCGACCAATCGACAAACCACGGGCTATCGAGTGGAGAACGAAGCCTAATCCGTGAAGTCGTCGTAGAACTCTCCTTCGGAACCTCCTGGCGATAGTACTCCTCTCCTCAATCGAGCAACATAGGCGTAAAGCGGTGAGTACATTGGTACTCGACAAGTCGTTTGTAACAATAAATGCAATATAATATGCAAGGCTTACCAAAGGATGGCTGAAAGGTTAATTTGCATAAAGGCATTTATTGATGAAATATATTAAATAACTTGAAAGCGAAAGTTAACTGAAAACAGTACTAATAGATAATCAAAGGAATAAACATGAACCACTTGTGAACACCAATTCACAAGTTTAAACCAACAGTGAACTACCTGTTCACTCCCAACATAAATCACCAAGTTGTAAATGAAACACTAACCCTCGTGTGAAATCCCCGAGCATTGTCCATGACCAGGGGCGCGCTATTCGAATAGTTTTACACTCTGCAGAGGTTGCACAACTGTACCCACACGATGTGATTAGCCTAGGCCTAAGGAAATCACAACAAGGCCTTTACAATGCTCTACCTCAATACAATCCTGCTCGCTAGGGTTTCGCATCACACCCCCCCTTGCGCCACATGGAAATCAGCAACCATGTCCATCACAATGGCAGAATCGAATTGAAATATTACAAATTAATCAGCCAGGTCCATCCCATAATAGACATGTGGTTTGCACGATTAAGCTCGGATCAATGGCGCACAAAGTTAAGTCCTTAACATTACCCGCGAGACTACCACATCCCCAAAGTACAATCTGTACTTCCCCCTTTCTTGCACGATCACTCGCCTTGAGTGCAAAACCAATTTGTATAACCAAGCCAACGTCACACCAATGATGTGGCACAAATTTTAATACACGTGGCACCAACCACAGTTCCATATGTCATTAAGTCAAATTAATAATTTAACCTGTGTGATGAGATCAATCGTAAATATAAACGGGCTAAGCAATCTAATCGTACCAACCCATGTGATAAATAAACTAGCATCACTAATAAATTTCCCAACCTATGGTGACAAAGGCATCATGGTATTTCAAAGTGTCAAGGAGGTATATTTGCAATTGGGTCAATAACTACCTGTGCAACGGTTTGAATAAAAATAGCAATGTAATGTAATTTAAAGCAAAATAATTAAATAATAGTTTGTAAAATTGGGTTCAACATGATCAAGGGACACGACTTGCCTTCGTTATGCTCAGCGGGGTACTCTTGGTCTTCTGGCGCGAAACCTGCTCCTCCGGAATCCGAATCTAACGAGAGAGAAAACGACCGGAAACAAAGAAACACATAAAATAACAAGAAAAAGAACTCAAAAATTCACAAAACTAGAACCAACAGCTGGAGCTCGATTTTAGATGAATTTAGAAAAAAGAACGGGGTCAATCGGAGCTAGGACGGAGGAGAACGGGCTCCCGGAAAATTAATTCAAAATTAATTCGGGAAAAACGAAAAAATCATTTGTCTTTGTGAACCCGGTCCACGAGATTCGAGTCCACCGTGGACTCGGTCCACGTAATGATGCACGGGGCGCGGGTCGACGCGCGGCGGGGCGCGCTAACGTGGCGGCGGCATATCTTTGCCACGTGGCGCTGCTTGGCGTGGCGGTGGCGTGGCGCCACGTGGCTCGGGAGCGGCTAGGGCGGCGTGGCGGCGACGTGGCATGCCACGTGTCATGCCACGTGGCCTAGGGCTGACGTGGCACGCGCCGTGCCGCCACGTGGCTAGGCCGAGCCGGTGGCGCGGCGCGGCGCGAGATCGCAGCGCGGGCGGCGCGTGGTCGCGCGCGGGGCGGATCGGCGGCAGCGTGGCGGGTGCTGCGCGCGCGGCGGCGACGGGTCGCGGGCGCGCGGCGCGCAGCGCGCGAGGCGGCGGCGGCGGCGGCGGCGGCGACGGCGAGGCGATGCGGCGACGCGGCGAACGGCGCGAGAGCTCACCGACGGCGGCGGCGGCGGCGGCTCTCCGGCGACCTCGGCGGCAGCGGAGACGCAATGACGGCAGCCAGCGAGCGGCTCCGGCAACGGCGGCGCGCGAGGGCGAGCGGAGCGGCGCGCGAGTTTCGTCGATGCGTGCACGTGAACCGAGGACGGCCGACCGGTTTTATCACGCGAACCGAGGAGTTCGATCCGATTCTGGCGGCAGCGCGACGCGACGGGTTAAACGGCTAGGATGCGCCACGCGGCGAGATCGGACGGCGGGATTGGTTAGGGTTAGGGTTAGGTTCGCGCGCGCGGGCGAACGGCTGTGATCGCGCGCGCGTCGGGCGACAAGGCGTGGCGGGGCGGGGCCGCTGGTGCCGCCGCGCCGTCGGTAGCGAATGCGCGACGCGTGGCGCGGCGGATCGGCGGCGGGCGGCGGGTGCGCGGAGAAAGAGGTACTGGCGGCGGCGGGCGCGGGATGGACGACGCGTGGAGGAGAGAGGGAGATCGGGCGGCTGAGGATAAACCCTTTTCTTTTCTTTTTCCAGAAATTCAAATAAACTTCTAAAAGCTCTAGAAAATCGCAAATAACTCCCAAAAAAATCACCAAAAATACCAGAAAATTCCTTGAGACCTGAGGAACACAAATAAAATATTTTCCACTTATGTTAATGTTTATTGTAATCATATTAAATCATTTAAAACTTTAAAAATTCATTTGAAGCTTCAATTAATTTCAGAAAATTCCAGAAAATTCATTTTTGAAATCCAGGCTTTAAAAATCTCAGAAAAACAGGATGTTACAACAGACTTGCTTCATCTCTTTCTTCCGATAAAAAACGTAGCTTTGGCCATCATAAAAAGCATGTAATAAATAGTTTATGTAAAGGTCTATTTAGTCCATTATGCTCACAGTATATAACCTACTATTATACAGTTAGATCTATATAAACATGTTAACTTACCCTTCTACTTTCGCCTGTTTGCAAATTTTCAAATAAAATTATTCATATACTGTTATCCAAAAATTAGTTACCTAACCCATATATACTTCACATTATTTATCACTACGTAAATAGACAGCAATAGCAAACTAAAAAATTAGCTTGCTCAATTGGCTAATCATACCGAACATGCTCATGGGCAACAAATGAGCAACATTTTAGCTCACTTCCTTTATTACACAGTCGACTTTCCAAACTGCCTTGCGCGGCGTGGCGCCGCACATACGCATCTAGTTGTTCTGAATTAGTGATGTTTGCAATATCATTTGTCTCGAAACGCAGAACTTTGTAGCGGCGCTACCAAAAATGATAACTCAACGATGGCACGACATATATCCAAATGACCCTAAAATAAAGAGAAAATCTAGAGAACATATATCATTTGACTTGACGGTATATCATTCTCTCTCTCACGCTCCTCACTTTCGGCCATCGCTCTCCCTCTCGCTCCCGTTTGTCGCTATGGGTGTACCCTCCCCCCAGGCATAGAAGAAGGTCGGGAAGAGGCAGCGGCCCAACAGTGGGTGATAGTGATATACTCTAGAGGCAATCATAAATATAATTGTATCACTTCTATGTTTATGATCTTTTGAATAATATGTTTATTTTGTTCCTTGAATAAATGTATTTCATATTGATCAACAAACATGTGATTTGTTTGTGAAACTCTTTATTTATATTTTAATGTTATTCTAAATTATAACTGATCTTATATCAACATGTGAGACAATTATGATTTACAGATCAGCATATGTATTGATTGATGATCAAGTTTCGCAGATCATGGATATAGGATATCAAATCAATAATATGGACATATATTAGAGAACATGATATTGGATTGACCCACTATTAGACACCGCGGAAATTGTTATATTCTTAAGTGTAATTAGTTGGTCTCATACATAATATATGTAGGATCCTTCAACTTGAGATCATCATTGTTTCCTACATGTGTAATACTTTACTTAAGGGTTACCAAAAACTACTTTGTGACTGAGTGGTCATAAAAATAGCTTTCGGATTTACTATGAAACATATGAAGAAATATGAATGATCAAAATGTAATTTTCCCCTTCTATATAATAGGAGAGATATTTTTAGGCCCCTCGATGTGGTTGGATTAAGAAAGTGCGTGACCATGCTGAATATGGTTAAGGAGTCAGTCACAACTAAGTAATTCACTGCAGATTCGAGTGAAGGATCGAGCTATCATAAGATGGCACGCTTCTCACCTTAAGTTAGATTTGGTATCATGAGGCAAAGGGATCGATACAAAAGTACTATATAGGTTCGTCCGATATAATCTTTATGTATGTTTAGGAGTCGCTATGTTCTGTTAGGGACCACTACCGACTTATAAATCGGAAAGGAGTTTTCGGCCCATTGTCAAATATATATGAATATATAGGATCACACACTTAATGTGTTAGAACGATAAGGGTTCGGATGATAGTCTCTGATTGGGATACGATCTCTATTCGTATCGAATAAGGATCTGATTAAAGACTATATAAGGAGAGGTGCGGAGACTGAGGGAGGCATCCCGAAATACACTCTTCAAAACCCGAACCGCCACCTCTCATAATCCCTACCGTGGGCGCTGGTGCTAGTACGCTGACACATGGTGTTCCATCCTTGAATGTGTGAACCATGATAGAGGCGCTGCTATGACTGCAGTGCTGATCGGGACGATCGCGAGAAGGAGACGGTTGGTCGGAGGACGATCAACTACTTCCACTACATCAACACACTCTTCATTGAATCGGTTGCTTTAACTCTACTTCTGCTGCATTGCGTGTTTAGTGGTAACGATCTATGATCTCTTACTTTGGTTTACGCGGTAGAATATTTTAATTTGCACTAGCGTAGCCTTCTGTATCCCAATAGTAGGCGACGACAGGGCGATGGGCGGGGTAGGAGGGCGGAGCGGAAGGCGGTGGCAACAGCAGCTGTGGCAATTAGGTTAGGCACAGTAGCACGGCAGGGAGGGGTCGGGGGCTGCGTGGTGAGGCGACGACAGCGAATTCGGCCGTGGGTGGTGGTGGATGGGGTGAGGCATGGTGGAAGAGGCGTGTAGAGCTGCGGCCGGTACTGGAGAAGAAGGTTGGGAGGACGGCAGGCATGGAGAAGAGAGAGGGAGGGGAGGGCGATGTTCGGCGCTGGAGTAGGAGAAGAGAGGGAGAGGGGAAGGGCAACACAAGGGGGTATGCCGTTAGAATACTTTTCGATGGTAATCCGTGTTGTAGTCGCTCTCTAAAATAAAAGGGTAAATCAAGGAAGCTCATGCCGATAGTTTTTAATTCTAGTGTGAGTATTTATATGAATAAATTGAATATGATAAATTACTTTGAAAAAACTATGCTGATAAACTCTTTCAAAATAATGATAAATAATTATTTTATTTATTTTTTCGGAAGAAGTTATAAGCATAGACGAAACATATGCCCACAATTAGGAGAAGTCGTAAGCGAGTTCCCGGCACAGTTCGGCCAGCGATGGCGTTGTACACTGAGGCTCATGGTCACGGGCCACAGCTGGGTTCTTCCTTCTTCGAGTATGCGGTTGGCAAGCTGGGCACCTGGGCCGTTACTTGGTCCTGTGCTGCGCGACAACAACAAATTTGTATATGGGTCTGTTCTTTTTGGCTGCGGCTGATGGCTTTTTAGCTGTTTGTGATAGAGATTGCGGAAAGAGAGATATTCACTTGCGATTTTTGATGGTACAGATATTAGTTTTTTAACGTGTACTACAATTAACTTGTAGACCCCATCTTAAAAAAAATACTCCGTTTAAAAATTAGTTACTGTAGTAAAAACCAAAAGCGGCTTTTAGAAACCGTAAAAGAACAGAGCCATATATGATAAACAACAAAAACCTTGGAGGTTGCCTTGATGAGAAATGCACTAATGTATTATACTATTATAGCATCTTACTAATCTTGGTTGCATAAATTTTAACATTTTGGTCTGCACTCCGAAGCTTCCAATGAACTATAAACATGTAGTCTAAAAGGTAGTTTCTTTTTCGTTTTAGCTAACTAGCTAGTCCGAAGATATGATATGCTGGGTTTGAGAGGATTTGTGGCTTATGGTTTTTGCACGGATGAACAATAATGTGTTTAAAATTGGTGTATTTTTTCAAGATATGGTTTAAAGGTAAATTGTAGTATATATTATGCTGACTTCATCTATAACGACTAAAATCACATACGAGTATCTTTCTTCGTAATCTCTTTTGCAAATAACGAGAATTTATAAATCATAAACCAAAAAGCATAAACCATAGCTCAAAAGATCTATTGCAGTAATTAACTTTGCTTTTATCATTTATATATTGATTTGTTTATGCTTATTGCTTATGATCAGATCGTTCAGACTCTCGAATTATCTAAGCTCCGCTACTGATCATAAGCTGTAAGTTGGAAATTAACTGAGCCATCATCTGTACTGCACCACAGGTACCGGTCGGTTCCACCTAAAAAAGGGAAAGAAAAATTGTGCTGGTCTGCTGATGCGGAGCAATAGCTTGTCAACTCGATCGACAAGTTGGAGGACGGGCCCGATCGACCGTCGTTGGTGTTAAATGTGTAGGTGGATTCCCGGGGATACTTTTCTTATCTCCGCTTGGCACTATTCTGGTACTCTGGTCATTTCCTTTTTGTTGCTTCCTACTGCTGTGAAACTGATGTCGTCGTTCCATGTTTCACTCCACACGTGTGCACAAGCACACATGCAAAATGGCAATGATATATCTTAAAAGTAATCATAGATATGATTATACCATGTTTATATTTATGATTTTTTAAATAATATGTTATATTGTCCCATGAATAAATATTTTTCATATTGATCAATAGGTATGTGACTTGTTTATAGAATTTTTTATTCATGTTTTGATGTTATTTTAAATTATCATTGATCTTATGTCATTATACGGAATAATTATGATTTACATATTAGAACATGTATTGAATGATGATTTTATTTCAAGATCATAGATTTAGGATATCAAATTAATATGTGAACATATGTTAGAGAATATGATGTTAATTGACCCACTATGAGACATTACGGGGATTATTATATTCTTAAATGTCATCAGTTGATCTCATATGTAGTATATGTAAGATATTTAGATCTGAGATCATTGTTGTTTCCTATATATATAATAGTTTACCTAGGAGTTGCCAAACAATACTCTGTAACTGAGTGATCATAAAGATAGTTTTTGAGTTTACTATAAAATATACGGAGAAATGTGAGTGATCAAGATAGAATTTGCCCCTCCTATATAATGGGAGAGACATTTATGGGTCCTTTGATGTGGTTTGATTAAGAAAGTACATGGCCATGTCGAATGTGGTTGAAGAGTTAATCATAGCTGAGTAATCTACTACAGGTTTAAGTGAACGATCGAGCAACCATAGGATGGCACGTTTCTCGCATTGAGTTCGATCTGGTATCATGAGGCAAAAGAATCAGTACATAAACACAATATAAGTTCGTTCGATATGATCTTTATGTATGTTTAGGAATCGGTATGACCTGTTAGGGACCGCTACCAATTTATGGATTGAAAAGAAGTTTTCGGCCCATGACCAAATATACATGAACTTATAGGGCCACACACTTAAAGGGCTGGAATGATAACGGTCCGGATGATAGTCTTCGAGTGGGGGATATGATTACTACTCGTATTGGAAAAAGAACCAGTTTGAGACTTTCCAGTTGAATACGATATCTAACCGTATTGGATATGGATCCGATTGGGGGCTACATAAAGGTATCCCAAAACGCACCCAACGAAACCCTATCCGCCACATCTCAAAACCCCTGCCATGAGCGTTAGTACTAACACGTCGACGCACAGAGTTCAATCCCTAGACATGTGGACCTCGGAAGAGGCATTGTTGCCACTGCGACGCTTATCGGGACGATCGCGACGAGGAGATGGTTGGCTAGAGAATGATCAACTACTTCCACTATACCGATACACTTTTCATTAAATCGGCTGGTGAAAATTAAGAGGTTTAAGCCATATTTTCATATTAATTCCAATGTTAATCATGAATAGTAAAAGCATATATCCAATAGTACGTAAATGATATAAAGATAAATTTATTATCTCTCAATACAGATAAAGGTTTCAAATTATTAACATATGATAATATGCTTAACTGTACAGGAAAATGTGCATTGATAAACTGCATAATGCACATATATTAAAGTGTAATTTGCTCTCAGTTGAGGAGTTGCTCAAGATTTGAAACCTTGGCCTTCTTCAACTGTTGTCAATCTCTCACTAATCAAAGTGACTATCTTTTGCTAGTCCACTAGTCTGACATAGTAAGTATTACCTCGGGTAAGAGACAAAATCAATTGCCCTCTTTAAGCACAATCATGAACCGAGAAAACTGCTACTACAATGTTATCAATAGTGCTACAGAAATAGCAGAAACAAGAAAAGGGTACGTACTATGGCAGAGACAACAGAATCCAACAATATTCAATGCAGAACAGTAGTATAAAACACTAAGCCGATGTTCAAAATTAGTAATAAGAACACAAAGTAAGCTCACTGGGCGGTGGCAATCCAAGCCACCGAGAAGACCATATTTAGCATGGTTATACACTTCCTTAATCTAATCACATTGAGGGGCTAAGAGAAATATCTTCTGCCACATTGGATTGGCAAATTCCATCTTGATCGCTCATATTCCTCCACTTGTTTTATAGTAAACCCAAAAGCTACCTTTATAACTATCTAGTTACAGAGTAGTATTTAGCAACCGCTAAGTAAACTATTACACATATACAAAACTATAACAATCTCATGTCTAAGAATCCTATATATACTATGTATGAAACCAACTAATGACATTTAAGAATATAACAATTCCCGTAGTTTCTCATGACAGGTCAATCCAACACCACATTCTTTAACTTATGTTCACATTATTGATTTAATATCCCATATCTATGATTCATCAAACATGATCATCAATCAATATGTGTGTTAATCTGTACTTCATAATTGTCCCACATAATGACATAAGATCAAAGATAATTTAGAATAATATCAAAATATTAATAAAGAGTTCCACATACAAGTCAGATACTTATATATTAATATGAAAGATATTTATTCAAGATATAAAATAACATATTATTCAAAAGATAATAAATATAGAAAGTGATACAATCATCTCCATGGTTGCTTTAGGATATATCACTAACAATCTCCCACTTGCACTAGAATCAATCATACAAGTATCTAATACCCATAACTCTTGCATGTGTCTCATGCTTTGGCTGCAGAAGAGGTTTTGTCAATGGATCAGTAATATTTAAATCAGTATACATTTTGTATATATCTTAACATCACCTTTATCAATAATCTCACGAATGAGGTGAAAACGTCGAAGTATGTGCTTGGATTTTTGATATGTTCTAGACTCCTTAGATTGCGCAATGGCTCCACTATCATCACACGAGAGATTCATTGAACTAGAAATACTAGAGATCACATCCAGCTCAAAGATAAACTTCTTTATCCAAATAGCCTCATTTATAGTTTTGGAAGCTGCAATATACATAGCCTCCATTGTAGAATTAGTCTAGACTGCGATAAAAAATCATCTTTATCTGTTTGAAAGTTTTCATCAGTGTAACCATTTATAACTAGCTCTTCCACACCACCATAAATAAGGAACACATTTTTAGTCCTTCTAAAATATTTTCAGGATATTTTTTACAGCTATCCAATGTCCTTCTCCTGGATTTGACTGATATATACTCATAATACTTAAAGCATATGGCACATCTGGATATTTACAAAGCATGACATACATGATAAACCTAATGGTAGAAGCACATAGAATCTTACTCGTCCAGTCTCGCTCATCATAGGTCGAAGGACACAGAGTCTTGCTATGACTAATACTATGTGATATAGGCAAGAAACCCTTTTTGAAATCCTGTATGTTGAATCGTTTCAATACTTTCTCAATATACGTATCTTGGCTTAATCCAATTAGCTTTTTAGCTCTATCTCTATAGATCATTAGGCCCAAAATATCTGCTGCCTCTCCTAAGCCTTTCATACAAAAACTAGTTCTTAATGAATACTTCATAAATTCAAGCCCATCAATATCATTTTCGATTAATAATATATCATCTACATATAAAACCAGAAAAACAAGTATGCTTTCATGAGTTTTTTTTGTAAACACAAGACTTTTATTCATTCTTAATGAAGCCAAACCCTTTGACTATCTCATCAAAACGAATGTTTTAACTCCAAGAAGCTTGCTTCAGTCCATAAATAGATCACTGAAGCTTACAAATCTTTCTAGAATTTTGGAAATCGACAAAACCACTAGGTTGTATCATGTACAGATTCCTATTTAGGTTTCCATTTAGAAAAGCCATTTTAACATGCATCTGTTACATCTCATAATCAAAATATACAGTAATAACTAGAATGATCGGGATAGACTTAATCATAGCGATGGGCGAGAAAGTTTTATCATAGTCACACCTTAAATTTGTTTTAAACCCTTCGTCACCAATCATGTCTTATGGATATAAACATTTCCATCTATGTCTATCTTTTATAACAATGAGTGGATCATCCAAGTTATAAACTTGATTATCATGCAAGGATTAAACTTCAGATATCATGGCTCTAAGCCATTTCTCAAAGTCTGGGCCCATCATCGTCTCTTCATAAGTCTTAAGCTCATGTATAAGTCTATCCCGAGGCTAGTGCCTTATTGGCAATTAATACCTTTTTGGCAATTGACGTGACTTTTCAGACCTACTGAGGCTGGTGCCTTTTCCACATGTTCTATAACATCTTGTACATTCTGTAGAAGTTTAGTAGGAGTTGAAATATTTTTCAATGGCTCTCAAATTTCTTCGATTTTCACCGTGCTCCCACTCACTCCTTTAAAGAGAAACTCTTTCTCCAAAAAGACATCGTTTAAAGCAACAAACACTCTATTCTGATCCCTTTTATTAAAGTAATATTCTTTATTTGCCTTATGATACCCCTATGAAGAATCATTTATCAAATTTAGATGTGAGATTGTAAGACATCAAATATTTTACATATACTTCACATCCCTACATTTTGAGAAAACACAACCCGGGATACTTTCCAGTCTATATCTCATATGATGTTTTCTCTACAGCTTTTGATGCAACCCAATTTAATGTGAGCGTAGCTGTCGTTCAGATTGGCTCATCATGGACCGAACCATATCTAATATGATCCAATTCTGTCGTTCAGACACTCCATTCCATTGAGATGTTCCTGATGGAGTTAGCAATAAAACAATTTCATATTGTTTTAGATGGCCACCAAACTCATGACTCAAATATTCATCTCCACTATTTGATCATAGGTCTTTAATTGTCTTGTTAAGTTGTTTTTGCTTAAGGTAGGAATATAATAACAGTTATTCAATTTCAAAACTAATCATGAGTGCAAAGATAATGATAAAGTGCTAATAGCAAATGCAACAACTCTTAATCCATTGTCCACGCGAAGATCAACCTTACCTTTTGCTAAACTCCTACTCTTTATTAGCCCCTCATCGAATTGTAAATATGAACAACCGATCCGGTATAAAATACCCAAAACCAATATGAGAAGTAGCAAGATTTATTTCTATAATATTTATATCTAAAGTAGAAGTCTTACTTCCCTTCTTGTTTCCCAGTTCTACCAAGTACTTCTTGCAATTCCTCTTCTAATGTCCAGTGCCTTGGCAATGGTAGCAAATAATATCAGGTGTAGTGCCAATCTTTAGCTTTTGAAGCTTAGATTTGATACTGATATCTCATCTTGAGTTTTGCTTGTACCTTTTCTTTTGCTCAAAACTTTAAACTTCTTTTTAAAGTTGGTAGTCTTGTGAACCATCATCACATATTTAGACCTTTTCTTAATACTCTCATCTTCTAACATGAGTATTCCACGCAACTGGGCCATTGACTTTACTACATCATTCATATGAAAGTTGAAAATAACTGGTTCAAAACTTGGAGGGAGTGACTGGAGAATTACATCAGTAGCCAACTATTGGCTAAGGGTAAAACCAAGATTTTCTAAACTCTCAATATAACCAATCATATTGATTACATGAGGGCTGATCAAACTTTTCTTCAACTAACCTGCACGCAAATAATGACTTAGAGGTGTTACACTTTTCAGGCCTCACCTGGTTCTTAAAGACGACTTTAAGACCCACAATCATATTATAGGTATCCATGTTCTCATATTGCTTCTAAAGCTCAGAGTCACTACAATATTTCTCATACTCATTCTTTTGAGCATGAGAATCATATTCAGCTAGTTCATCTGGATATAGAACCTCTAGAATAGATTCTTTATTTTCTTACTTGAGAACAATTCTCAAGTTGCGATACCAGTCAATGAAGTTTGTTCCATTTAATTTTTCTTTCTTAAAAATAGATCTCTGGTTAAAATTGGGTGTGAAGGAAATAGATGGTGGTATTGTTTATAACAAAAAAAGTATATGAAAAAATTCAGTACCATGTTTATTCAGAATCTTCCATTAAACAATTTAGCAAAAAATACTCCCACTATATATTTAAAAAGCACATATCCTTTAATAACATATAGTGGTCAAGATCTATATTTCACTAAATCCTAATGGGTTTTGGCATGACTGCTAGAAACCTAGTGACATAGATAAACAACCCCTCACTAATTACATCATATATAACACTTGTTTGTTGAGTGACATCCATATGTCCCGGTCTCAACATTGTACCCCTAGACCCAAAATTATTTTGATAACCTAGTCAAATTAAACCAATATTATATATGAAGTGTCCAACACTTATCCTGTCTTATTGAGATAACTAATAGCACCCTACTTTGGTAGATCTGCCACTTAATGATCAAAATCTTGATAGGTACAACTATTGGATGGGCATCAAGTTTTACTTAATTTTTTCTAGAAAGATAGTATTCTATCATATTAAAAACACCCAAGATAATAACATGAATAATAATATAATAGGAACATAAAAAGCATTCACAGTTAAATCATATTAAACTGTGAGATAGTATGACTCTTAACATGGCAATCTCCATTACCACGCTTCCTGTCCATCGAACCTTCAATGCTTGAGGTCACCATATTAATTTTTATGTATGAGACCAACTGATAACACTTAAGAATATAACAATTCCCGTAGTGTCTTATAGTGGATTAATCCAATATTATATTTTCTAACATATGTCTATATTATTGAATTGATATCCCATAGCTATGATCCGTGAAACATGATCATCAATCAATATTTATGCTGATATGTAAATCATAATTGTCCCATATAATGACATAAGATTAGGAATAATTTAGAATAACATCAAAATAAGAATAAAAAGTTCTGCCAACAAGTCACATACTTGTTGATTAATATGAAAGACATTTATTCAAGAGACAAAAATAAAATATTATTCGAAAATCATAAATATAGAAGTGATATAATTATCTCTATGATTGACTCTATGTCATATCACTAACATAGACGACCAGCGCTTAAGCTCGACGGTGGGGCTCAGATGGGTGACGATCCAATGGACCAGTCCACAATAGACAGTAATTTTTCTCCTTACCCATATCCCACCTCGAACCCTCCCCACCTTGTAACACTAGGCCTCTGTATTATACTTGTCTGTACTATTCTAGAGAACATATGGGTTTACCTCTTGGAATGGTACATTTCAGAAACGGTCTGTACCGACGTACCGTTTCGGAGTTAATATAATATTATATATTTATATAGCATATAAATATATGTTTAATTATGCA
Organism: Melocanna baccifera; assembly: GCA_036346265.1. NCBI lineage: Eukaryota > Viridiplantae > Streptophyta > Magnoliopsida > Poales > Poaceae > Melocanna > Melocanna baccifera. Next base: position 11,210,505 of record CM070689.1, on the reverse strand, counting down.
CATAAAATTTTACTTATAATTTTAATCAAAATACATAGTAGTAAGATCAAATATAACAAATAGTTCAATGTGTTCAATAGACAGTATTATTAATTTTGCTAGATGATCGATATTATATGGTGTTAGAGCCGGTATTGACCGGTATCGACATGGGCAGATCCAAATAGGGCTACCAGGGCGCACAGGATACAGGTCCAATTTCATTTTTCTATTATATAGCCTATGTAAATTTAGGTGTGAACCCCCAATAAAAATATTGAAGGACACTTGCCCAGCTCAAAGATTAAAACACTCAACCTCTCGCCTCCCACTGCTCCACTCGACGCTTGGCCACCTAAGCCAATCTATGAAGAGAAGATAACAGGCAAAGGCCACACAAGACGTGCATCACATTGCTCTAGTCACTTGCGTCTCATTCCATCCTGTAACCGCCCAGCTATATTTTTAAAATTTTTAGTGACAAAATTTATTTTAAAATAAAATCAAGTGTTATGTGGTTGCCTGAATTTTTGAAGATTTTATTTGCCTGAAGTTTGTAAAAACGGCTTTTCTTCTAAAAAGTAATTTAATTAAAGCATAAAATAGTAAGATAATTTTAATTTCTATAAAAATCCTATTTCAAATTAATTATTTTAAAGCATTTGTATTTTAGCTAAATTTATCTGTGTTTCTCTACAATTCAAAAAATTTAATTTCAAAGCTAAAACGTATTTTTGTAAAAATTTAAAGATCAACTTTAAGTTGGAAATATTTTTCCTAAGTCCAAAATATATTTAGGAAATTCTGTGAATTTTTTTGAATTTCTCGGACTTTCTTTGCTATTTCTTAAGAGTTTTAAAATTCCCTAGCTTTTCTAAAAACAAAATATTAAATTTAAAATTCGACCTCCTCTTCGCCCGACACACATCTGGCCCTGATTTAATCCATCGCCGCTGATCTAGTCTTAGCCATCCGCTTTCGCTTAACCCCCTCCCCTCCATCCAACAATCGCAATTAAGTCCCTTGACGTGTGGCAGCCATTCGCTCGCCACCTCTCTCCCCTTCTCCCCTCTCGCCGACATATGGGACCCACCCACATCTTCTTCCTCCCCTTTCTTCTACCTCCAGCCGCCGCCATTGCTACCCCATTGAGCACATTAAAGCGGTCGTTTCCTTCCGTTAGCCCAGGAAGTTAATGCCATTAGTGGCCCTAAATCACCCACCAAATATCCCACCGCTTTTCCGTTCTTCAAACCCTGGTAATCCCCTCTTTAAGCACAATGATTGTCGGGCCTTTCTTCTTCCTCCCAACGCCACCATATCTGCCGCAATCGCCGCCGCTGACTCCGCCCGTGTCATCCCCTCCCTTCCATTTCTTCCCCACTAGCCAAAAGGAAATTAACCCCCGTGATCAATCCACTTTAAATTCGCACATTAATTTCCTTTTAAGACCCCGACCTTGCCTTATGAGCCCACTCCCGAAATCCCGTCGTCATTACTCCGGCAAGCAATTACTGCCACCCCTCCCCTCCTCAGCACTATAAAACCCCCCAACACCTCTCCAAAGACCCGCACCACCACTCTCCACCCTCAATCCCTTCCCTCGGCACTTGAGCAGCCCCCGCACCATGCGCCACTCTCCCCTGCGCCGCCGACCACCTTTGGCGAGGAATTCCGGCTAGCTCAACCCCGCCCGAGCTGCACCGACATCTCTAGAAGCTTCCCCGCACCTGCTCGACCATTTTCCGCCAAAGAGCCTCCGTAGTTGGAGCGTCACCCTCGCCGACGACCGAGCTCCTCTACCGCTTCTTCTTCGCCACCGACCACTCAAATGCTGTGTCGAGGTACCCAACCCTCTCCATTTTTCTTCAACAACGATTGCCTTTGACTTCGACCACTTTAAGCTGTCCGATTCTTTCGGCCACTCTTCATAGTCCAATTCTTTCGACCACTCCGCACCGTCCGAAACCGTCCGACCTATCCCAACCATCCTATCTCTCCGACCACACGAAGTTGTCCGACCTCTCCAAACTGTCCGATTCTTTCGACCACTCCGCCAAGACTGCAACCACCTTTGTTTTCGACCACGATAGCCGGTTGACACTTCAATCCTTTTGACAACCCCTTTCGACCACATATAGAACTCCAATCATGTTCAACCATCCGATCTAGGTTATTCGACCACAGCTATCCGATCACATGCTGCTTTTCGACTATAGCCTTTCGCCACTACTTTCGACCACCTGAAGATCCATCCAATATAACTACTCCGACCGCAGTATAAACTCCTATCCATTCGACCACAATTGTTTTTCCGACTAGAGTCACTCACGACCATAGTCGCTCCCGACCACTATCATCTCCATCTACCTCCGATCAACAACTATGATTGCTGCAAACCACTGACCACTCTAAACATCTGACCACCGTAAGCCTTTGACCATAGTCACTTCTGACCGCTTACTATTTCAATAGCTGTCACTCTTCGCTCTAAGCCCCTAACCAGCGCTGTTTTTGACCACCTTCGTTTTCCACCATAGTTGCTTCCGACCACTGTCGTATATTGTCGTCCTGACCACTCACTCCCTACTTACGACCACACAGAGAACTCCTTCTACGACCAGTCGACTCTGACTACCCTTAGTTTTCTACCACGATAGTAATCACGTTTGCTACAGTGTTCTTCGACCACCGTATAGTTTCAACTAGGTCTTTGTCCGAATCTCTGACTTTGACTTCACCCGTAATTGGAGTCTCTATATTCGACTTCGACCTCCGCAACTTCAACCATTGATTCGACCATAGTTTCAACCACAGCCTTCTGACACTACTTTCCACCACATATCGTTTTCAACCAAGTATAATTTCCAACCATAGCTGTTCGACCACCCAAAGCCTATTGACTAGATCTATCCTTCGACCACCAAGCTGTTATGACAAAGCCTACCTAGTTGTAGAATACGACTAAGTGAGACTCTGACCAAGCCCGCAAGGTATCTGACTGCTGCACTCGAGTCTTCGACCTCTTCAACACTTCAGCCCTTTCAGTACCTCCTCGAATACCGTTGGATGGTTCTTTAGACTACTCGTAGCCGTTAGATGTTCTTTAACTCTTTGGGTTCACTTGAACACCGTAGATTCACTACTGCTTATCGAACACCATAGATTTTGAAACCACTCGATCCTTCTGATCTCAGCGGCTACTCGGATTTCGTCCGATCTTTTTTCAACTTCGCACTCGAAGCCGATCTATCGCCCTACTCAGATAATCGTAGCTCTCCACGATCTTCCGAGTGCCTATGTCTCCTCTGATTTTGAATACGACGATGACATTACGATGATGTACGGGAACTTCAATAAACAAGATTGTTTTGTGCTGTTTCCAATCGCTGCACCTTTCTTGGGTAGGCTCCTCTCTATTTATATTCAAGATTATAGAGTATAACAATAATTATGATCTGGACTCGGACTCGACTTCTCATTGTCATAAAACTCCAAAACTCATTCTGCTCGAACTACTGGTTCGATTCTACTATCGAGTTAGTCCGACTCGAACTAATTAAGACTAGATTAATTTCAACACAAGCCTCTGACCACTCTATAGCTTTCGACTCCGAGTGGCTACTGTAGCTATGACTTCAGAGTAGTTGCTGTAACTAGGACTTCCGACCACTTACGCTCTCGATCATAGTCGGCATTCCCATGAATTTCCTTTACAAAAATAATTCTAGAAAATCTTATTTATCTTTTCTTCTCGTTTTCCTTTGTTTTAAATTTCCAAATGCCCGTTCTCTTTCATCCTAACTCTGATTGGACCCGTTCAAATTTCTAATTTTTTTTAAAATCCTAAACTACTCATCTCTGGACTCTTTTTGAATTTTATTTGAGTTTATTTTGTTTTGGATCTTCGCGTATAGATTACGACGACTCCGAAGAGTTCGATTTCAACAATTCGCGCACCAAGACTTCGAGCAAGACAAGTTACACCTTTGATCATGTTGCTCCCAGTAATTTAAATTATTTACGTTGTTTTTAAAATTATATGCATGCGTACTTTTATTCAAACCTAATTTAAATTTGATTTAAATTCTAGTTATACCTAAATCCTTTGCATGGCCAAATTTGATATTGAACTTTCTTATACCTTATCACCATAGAGAAAAACCTAGTTGATATATTAGTATTAACTAAAAATTTTATAGTATTGCTTAGTCATGCTTAGAATGATTTGGGTGGGAATATTTTTTTATAAGAATAATGATTTGTAGAATCTATTTTTGACTTCGATGAGTTAAGAAAGTATATGAAATATTTCAAAACAAAATGTAAAACTTGGTTTGGACCTAGGCTAATAGTTAGGTAGTGGGTGCTGGCATGCATTGTTGTTTGGTGACACAATATTGATTGTCAGGCACAAGGGTATGTGTATTGAGCTTAAGTCAAGTTAAGGACCTATCTGTGAGTTATTGTTGTAAAGCCATATTGTATTACCACAAGGTTGGTATGGGACAGTCCTGACTGATTAATTTGTAAAGACCCAATTTTGGTTTCGCTATAGGTTGAATATGAGCGTGGCGTAGGTTATGAGAAGTCTCATACGTCAGAAGAGTGGGTTTTAACTTGTGGATTAATGTTGTGGTGAAATCTTAGTGGTGACGTAAATTGGTTAAAGGCTTAGTATTGTAAAGGCCTTGTCATAATTTCCTTGCCGCTTACTAAAGGAAATGTGTTTATCTGGTGGCAATATGGATGATCATGTCTTATGGGTTAAGTTGTACAATCTCTGTAGAGTGTAAAACTATCCTAAATAGCCGTGCCTGCGGTCATGGCAAGCCAAGTAAAGTTTTTTATTGATTAAACTTTGGTTTTTAAAATGGTTTCTAAAACGGGTATAGATGGATGGAATCTATAGAAGATTTTTAAAAAGCATATGGATGGATGGAATCCATGTGAGATCTTTTCGAAAAAGATGGATCAGGTGGGATATCTGTGGATAGGTTAGTTTTTGGTCGGAGCCTGCACTAACGATATTATTTTGTTAAATTGCTATTTCTATCTATTGTATCAAATTCAGATTTTGAATCTATTTACTGTATTTACTTTAATTCTACTTTTACGCACAATTAACCTTACTATGCCTTCCATTGTCAATCCTTATGCATGTATTCACTCTGTTAAATCTCCTGGTGTAACTTGTAGAATACTTTGTGTACTCATGTTGCTTCATTCACTATTTTCAGATAAGGACTTCATCAACTTCAGTGAGAATAGCAACGAGTAGGCCACGTCTTATAGTTATTCGCTTCTGGGCAGGCAGGATGGGCTGCTGCTTTATTGTTCTTCTTCCGCTGCTTACATTTAATTTTGGTTTATGAACCATTGATGTAAACTTTGGCTATGAGACCTATATTTAGTTAATGAATAAATATCATTTATGCATGATATGAATCTTTGTTATCCACTATGTGCACTAGTTTGATCCTGAACTAGTGCGATTTATATAGAGAATCTATAAGTCGTTGCTCCGGAGTCCGACACATCCCACCCTCTATCTTGCCTCGCGCAAAAGTAAAAACCACCCTCTTACTTGATTGCAAGCTTGCAGTTGCTGGTTGTCGGAGCGTAGAGGCCTAGGCTATAGCTCACTGGCTACCGCGTCTCTGGGTCATCATCACCCATCAATCATCTCGCCGAGAACTTGGCGACATTGATTAAGTCCTGAATCGACATAAGGTATGACTAAATTTCTCTCGATTCTTTCAATTTCTTTAAGTAAATGGAATGAATTTATGAGTTATAATTTGAATGTCATGGTTGTTAGTTGGTTTTGTCAAATTGTAGGGTTCAAAATTAGCGATTCAATTTGGATTTTTAGAAATTGAAATACCCACCAACTTTATTGCAAATAGGAGGCAAAATTATACAAGTAATATGGGAGTGTTTTTTGGGGTTGCGGCTGATGGGTTTTGTCTACGCTTTTCGACATGATAGTGGACGATGGTTTTGTGCTTATGAAACTGTTTGAATAATCCACTTTAAAAGGCTGCTCCATTTCGACATTTGGCTTTTTGACCTTCGGAGAAGTAAGAGCCAAAAGCAGAAGCCAAAAAACAAAAAGAGTACACCTTATATGTATGGTGAAACTGTGAACCCTAGCCATTTTTGTTCTGATTCCACCCCTGGGTATCGAGCCGATAGGACTGGTATCAAAGTTGGTATAGAACGTATGTCTGTTCTGTACACGTTCTATACCGATTTAGGTAACGAAATGATACATACCAGTCATACAAACAGGTACCGAAAAGGTATAGTAAGTTTGTTGTACCCATCCCTAAACCCGCTCCATTTTCCTATCCCACCGAACAAACAGTGGATTAAAGAGCCTGTTTGATGCGGCTTTTGACTTATACTATACCTAATTTTTAAAAGGAGTATTTTTTCAAGACGGGGTCTACAAATTAATTGTAGTACATGTTAAAAACCTAACATCTGTATCAGTCAAAATCGCAAGCGAGTATCTCTCTCCGTAATCTCTGTTATGAATAGCTAAAAATTCAAAAAATTTGAACTACAAATCAAAGCCACTACCATAAACTAAAAAAAAACAGATCCAAAATTTTCTCATTAAACCCTCACCCAGATCCAAACGCCACCTCAGATGCGGTAGATACCGTTGCCTCCTCGGGACTCGGGAGCAGCAAAGCAAACGAGTGAAGTAGTGAAGAACCAAAGAAAAACCTCGTGCCCTTGGGCCCCGCTCCCTGACACCCCCCGCATCTCCACGCCACTCCTGTCGCGCAAGCGCAACGCAGCGAAAGCTGAACCCTCCCCCTCGCTTCTCCTCTCCCCTCTCCGCCTCCGCCTCTCGCTGCCGTGCCGGCTCTGGAGGCGCCGCCGCCATGAAGCCCTCTCCTCACTTCCCGGAGATCGGGAAGAAGCCCAAAGGTACGCCTCCCCCTTCCGCCCCTCATGGCGCCCGCGGGTTACTCCCCGTCGATTTTGCCCGGAATTTCTGTGGCTAAATGTCGCCTCGTGTGGTGCGCAGATTTGATCGCCAAGGACCACGGGTTCAACATCGCGGCCTACATCTCGTCCGGAGCGGTTCGTGCCTCACGTTCTCGTGTTCAGATTCGTTGATATTTCCTTCTTGTTGCTGCTGTTGTTGTTGTTGTGCGGTGAGCTAGGTATTTGGGCGGTGTTGGGTTTTGTTGGGTGGGGGTATGCTGATTTGGTTGATTTGCTCTGCGAGTTTAGCCTAATCAGCGAGCGTGTGGATTTAGCCCTAGCTGATTGTTTCTCGTTAGGGCACCGCATCAGTTAGCGACGGATGGATGGAAGGACGGACGATCATGGGGTTTTGGGTCTGTTCTTTGCGGCTTCTAAAAGCCGCTTTTGGCTTTTGCTACAGTAACTAACTTTTAAAAGGAGTATTTTTTTTAAGATGAGGTCTACAAGTTAACTATAGTACACGTTAAAAAACTAATATCTGTACCATCAAAAATCGCAAGCGAGTATCTCTCTTTCCGCAATCTCTGTTGTAAACAGCCAAAAAGCCATCAGCCGCAGCCAAAAGCCATCCGCCGCAGCCAAAAAGAACATGCCCTTTATCTTCTTACCGGAAGCTAGTTGGATTAATTGCTTTTGTTGCTCGCGTAGATGCTGTTTGCTGGTATTGGTAGTGGGGGTTCTTTTGCCTGTGTTAGTTGTAGTGGATGAAATCAGCACATTTGATGTCTGGAGTATTGTGGTTCTGTACCTTCCCGATATATGTTTCGTTGAGGTGTTGTCGGGGTCCACGAGCCTGTTAGGCTGTCAGATGTAGCAGGAAAAAAATACTGATCTCTTGTGGGGAATTAATGTGAAGTGAATATTCCCCATATATGATTTGTGCGTTGATGGTAATGCACCGTAGATGTCATTCGTAGTTTCGTGCCTTTGGGGTTTATTTAAAGATTTAGCTCCCTGGGATGTTAACATCCAGATTCTTTGATACTTGACATAGTAGTTCATTAGTTATGTAGACTGGTGCTTCCTTAATATTGAACAATATGCTTTTCTAGGTTGATATATTTTGTAGTTATCTATAATTGTATTTGCCTATAATTGTATATGCTGGTTGGCACTAGGATGTTCTTTCTGCTGCCCTGTGGAAACATGTTGAGGAGGAAGCTCGAGATCTCAGTGCTGAAGTTTTTCTAAGGTTTATGGAACAGCTCTATGAGCAGATATCTAGTTTATTGCAAAGCAATGATGTTGCTGAAAATTTACTGGCTCTTCATGCGATCGATGCTTTGATTGATATGCCCTTTGGGGAAGGTGCTTCAAAGGTATTGAAGTTCGCCAGTTTCTTGAGAAATGTGTTTGAAGTAAAGCGTGACCCTGAAATCCTAGTTCCAGCAAGCATAGTGCTTGGTCATTTAGCTAAAGCTGGGGGAGCAATGACTGCAGATGAAGTGGAGCAACAAGTAAGCTATAATTGGTTCCAGTTTGCTTCAACATATGTTTTTCAGTTTGCTAACAAACATTTCTTTTAGATTACAACGGCTTTAGGATGGCTTGGTGGGGATCGAGTGGAGTATCGTCGCTTTGCAGCTGTCCTTATTCTCAAAGTAAGTTGAACTGACCAGCTTTTATATTCATTACGTGCTTTAATCAAGATCATGATGGTAGACAACCTCCTCCTTTGCAATATTCCTTTTACACATATTTTTATATTGTTTTCCTGTTACTTTGCATATTGATATTTGTACACCCTGGATTCTAGAATGATCGTTAATGCAATTATGCAAAACTAGATAATGAATTACTTTGTTAATGTTGAACGTGAGCTGTGCAAATTGTAGGACTTTTCTGTTCATCCTTTTCAGGAGAAAATACCAATGAGGCAGTTGGGCTTATCAACCCTGCTCCATGGCATGCAGTGACAAATTCACTGTGTTATGCTATAGTCTCACAGAAAATTCAGTAGTAGCAAAATTTGCAATCCTGTAACCTTAATGCTCATATTGTTCTCAACTAAGCCGATATATGCAACTAGACTTAAGTTGCTGTGTCTGTTCCATCTGACAAGTCAGCCACCGAAATAACCTGTCTTGTTTTAGGTTTAGTGTATGATAAATCTTTTGGACCGATATCTGGTGTGAATGAGTTGCTTCATTGATTGAGTGGTGCTTATATGCATCTCCCTCCTACTAAGTTGCACCAATCTTGATGCATTTCTAGGGGTAAGTAGTAAGAATCACCCCTTGGAAGTGCATCAATGTGTGCAAATCACTGTGCACTTGGTGCATATAAGCACCTCCCTGCTATGTATCACTAGCATTCTGGGCTGTTACATTTTAAAAATCACTTTATTATGATGGTATTAGTTTAATTTTACTCTAATATTGTTCCCAGATGGACTATACTATGATTTGTATAAAATCTGTGCCTTTTATTATTATAGGAGTTGGCTGAAAATGCATCCACGGTTTTCAATGTTCATGTTCCTGAATTTGTTGATGCTATATGGGTAGCACTGAGAGACCCCAAACAGGCTGTTCGCGAACGAGCAGTGGAAGCCTTGCGTGCTTGTCTTCATGTTATTGAAAAACGGGAAACACGATGGCGTGTACAATGGTAAGCATAGTTTTGTCTTCACTACTATTTTATGGAACCAGCATTTGAAGCAACTCAGTTTAAATAGTCCGATGGTTAAGAGGATTGTTATGGTTGAAATGGTTTATCTGTTGATCTACTCATGTTAATACCGTCGTCACTTTGGTCAGTTGAAGGATATTTTTCAGCCAAAGTAGCAAAATTTAGTTTTATTAATTTGACAACAGAATAAAGAAACAAGAGTGTACATACAACTGAACCAAAAATATCATATTAGAATTTGGTTGTTCCGGCATCTTGTTTGGGAAGACTTATCTCAAGAGCTCTAAATGTGTATGCCTTGCATTTGATAATCAATCAAAAACTGAACTGAACTAAATGACCAAGCACAAGTAAAAATGATCTCTCCTAATATTTCATTGGACCTTTAGAATTTTGTTGCGATAGACATGACGAGTGCTGAATTTGTGCTTGTGCACAGTGTTACACGGTCTTGCGAGTCTGGAAAAAATTGCCGCGTCGATGTGTATCACACTGTCGATGCGTGTTTGACTCGGTTCGACACATATGTGACACTTCCCGGCTGAGTCTCGCTGGCTGTGAGAGAAGAAACATGTTTCTTTGGTGAGGATTGTCAGGACCTCAGGGGAGGGAAGAGAAGGAAGTATTGGGATGGAAGAGTGAGAAGTGAAGTCTTTTCTGGCACCTTTATGCAGCAGGAGCCTTAGCTTTTGCGTCTGCTGCGAACATTCTCTCCTCTTGAGGGGTAGTAGGATCTTTTGTGGACGAGGGATGCAATACTTATATGTGCTGATATGGATAAACAGATAAGAGTGATCTTCTGTGGCTAAAATGATGTAAAGTATATGTTGCATACTCGTAATTATAGTGAAATACTTAATTTTTATAATAAAATTAATTATGTTAGACAAATCTTCGAATCCTATTTTTTAGAACTTGCTGAATTGGACACCTGAATCCATGTTGGATTCCTATTCCGGTGTCAGAGTAGCACTACTTTGCCATCTTTGCTATTTCTAATTTTTGAAGTAAAAAAAGATCCCCCAACATTTGGATCTTGCCTGTAGCATGTTCCACTCATTTTACATGCCGACCTTGTGTGCTCCCCTTGTGCCTACACATGTCGGCTCGACATTGAATGCCAACAGAGCACACTTTTTTACTAGTGAGTCGGCTCGTGCCATTAAAACCCCCATCTCCACATCTGCTAGATGTTCCAGTTCCACCATTGAGCACCACATTAATAATTTAGCATGCTCTCCATTAGCAACTTAATGAGAGGTTGACGAAAGTCGTTAGGAACCCAATGGCAAAATTGAAAGTATGGGGATCTTGTTGAAGTTTCGAGTAAAGTTTAGGGACCGATAGTGGTACTCATTCGATGATTCTCAATAAGTTTTAATGCCCCATGTATGGTTGGTCAGGCCTAAATGCCTAATATTGTAACCAAAGCATTGATAGATATTAAATACTTGTCATGGTTGGAGATGTTATGTGTCATGTGCATATTAGTAGTATAACTCCTTTCTCACCCCAGGCCAACATGGGCTCGGCTTCTCCAGTTTGGGCTTCGAAGGCCCACACATTTGGCCGAAAAACTGTCTCTGAAGCCCAAAAATTGGCTCTAGAGCCCGGCCAAATGGCAACTTAACAGGAGAATGCTGATAGAGGCTCCACAACTTTTCTACACATTAGTAATTAGTTTCATCGTCTACGAATTGTTAGTGATATTTTCGATGTAGCTTCCATTTTTTTGGTGGAATGGCTGACACTATCTGTTATTACAAATATGTTAGTATTGTGCGATCTGAAGTGTCACCATGAATGCTACAATGGTTATTGCTGTGGTGTGTTGAGGCACTGTGCTGGTGCACCAGCTGCTAATTCTATTGCATCAACTTAGACATTCTGAAGCCACAAGTCCTTTGATTACCAAGGTTTTTCTTGTAGGAAAATGTCTCACGTACTAAAAATTTTACATTAACTGCATACAAACTGATATCAGCCTTTGGTAACTTATTACATCCAATCCCATCCATGGCACACACTACTACCGTCAGCTAGCTTTTCCTTGCCTTAACTGGATCACTTAAGACTGCCATTTTTCCAGTCTGTTGGTCAGAATTTCATGAATCCACTCGTCAAGAGCCCTGTTGACAATTGATGTCTCCCATCTTTTTTGGTATATGTGGTTCAACCTACCCTAAAGTCTAAAGAGAGGGGTTCAACCTACTCTTAAGTCTAAAGAGATCTATGTGCACCTTTTTTTGGATCTAAAGGTTATGAATAATTATCTGCTCTCAGCAGCCTATTTATGCTAGATTGTTAGGGATATTGTCCAAAGCACATAGATTGTTAGGGATATTGTCCAAAGCACATTCTAATATTCTATTTGCTACAAATCACTGCTCATGGACTTCTGCAGCACCATTTTATCTATCTTATTTTTTCATTTCATGATTTTATTAGGTATTACCGCATGTGTGAAGCAGCGCAAGTTGGACTAGGCAGAAATGCTTCTGTTCATAGCATTCATGGCTCGTTATTGGCTGTCGGAGAATTATTGAGGTAACTCACAGTTTAATTGGCAGGGATTTAATTTTCCTAAATGTTGTAATATTCATAGTTTTTCTTGCAATGATTTTTTCTTGGCTGTTTGCTTGTGTACCATATTTCTTTATATTTCTTCAAATATGGAACACATGTTTAATTTTTTCATTTATGAACATCGATGTAGCAAAACAGCATGAAACAAAATAGTTTACTTGTGGTAACAATGCACAACTTCTCATCCTCTAATTCTGGTTGTTGCATGGAAAATATTACAGGAATACTGGGGAGTTTATGATGTCTAGGTACAGAGAAGTGGCTGATATAGTCCTCAACTACTTAAAACACCGGGATCAGCTTGTTCGTCGTAGTATAACATCGCTTCTTCCTCGAATTGCTCACTTCCTGCGTGATCGATTCGTAACCAACTACCTAAAGGTTTTCTCACTACCACAATTCTTAAACTCGAATTTTCTCTTCTCCTTTCCACTTTTTACATTTCCTTATCTTCTATCTTGTTTTCTTTCCCCCCTAATTCTGAAGTCATAGTAGACAGATAAAAATTTTAAATCTGCGCCATATCTTGATGGGTGTCATTCTTATTCCCAGATTTGCATGGATCATATCCTGTTTGTTCTACGTACACCGGATGAGCGTGCTAGTGGGTTTGTTGCTCTTGGAGAGATGGCTGGTGCTTTGGGTGCTGAACTTGTGCTCTATTTGCCCCTAATCACCCCACACTTGCATGATGCAGTATGCTTCAGAACCCCTATTGTACTCTGGTGCTTACTTGAACTTTATCCTGCTTATTAGTGCTTTTATTTGCAGATTGCTCCTCGCAGAGGACGGCCATCTCTTGAGGCAATTTCTTGTGTAGGAAGCTTTGCAAAAGCTATGGGTTCTGTGATGGAACCACATATTCGTGGTGGACTGCTAGATGCCATGTTTACTGCTGGTCTTTCCAATAAACTTGTAGAGGCACTTGAGTCTATAAGCACTAGGTATTGTTTCCTGTATTGAATTCCACTCACTTTATTCTGTCTTTAGGGCTATAATGTTACCTTTCCATTTCCTACAGCATCCCATCCCTACTGCCAACAATACAGGAGCGTTTGTTGGATTGTATATCTCAAGCACTTCCAAAGTCTTCTATGAGGTCAGGTGCTGCTGTTGGTCGAGCAAGCAGATTAAGCAGTTTGCAGCAGTTTGTGGATTCTAGTAGTCCTGTCCTTGTGCAGCTTGCACTGCGGACTCTAGCAAACTTCAACTTTAAGGTTTGAAATGCTCTGCAAATCTGTGTGATTGCTTGTGTCTTTGGACCTCAAAATATGCATTGGTTTCAGGGTCATGAGCTCCTGGAATTTGCCGGAGAGAGTGTCATCCTTTATCTGGAAGATGAGGATAGCAGTACCCGAAAAGCTGCTGCGATATGCTGTTCCAGATTGGTTGCACACTCCCTTTCTGCTTCGTCTGGTTCTCAGTTTAGTTCAAATAGGTCAAATCGTATGGGAGGAGCTAAGCGCCGTCACCTTATAGAGGAGGTTTGTCTCAAACTTTATCACGCGCTCATTAATTCTGTGACATGTATTCCAGGAAACCTATCTTGTGTCATACTTTATACTAGACATGCTTGTTATAGCATATTTTTTGGGAAGAGCGCATAGCTGAGGTAAACAGTTTGAAACGAGGGTATTATTAACTCCACATATAATGTTACGATGAATAGTTTTAAATGACGTATTATTAACTGCAGATATAATATCAGAATTTCAGTTCCTATGCAAATATGTGGTGAAGCATACCTTTCTTGATTGAACTGTATTTATTTAAGGAATAAGTCCATATAACACTCCAAACTTTGCTTGAAAGTCCATCCAACATCTTGAATTATGAAACTAGATATTTGACACCCCCTCCTGAATTTTGCAATCTAGTTCAAATAACACCCTGACATGGTTTCGTATGGTGGTATTGTCCACGTTGTGTGATGAGTAGGCGGTTTTGCCATGTAGGATAACATGCTGCATAAGTTGGGTCAATGACATGTAGGGCCATAAGGGCTTCTCACCCATCGAGCTTCTAGCCGTTCTTTCATGGCCACCGCCCCTTGTAGTTCCCTCCCTCTATGTTTCGATTTGGGTGAGAAGGCTTTGTGGACCCAACCTATCATTCACATAAATTTGACTAGCGTGTTATCCTATGTGGTAAAACAGTCCATTTATCGCGCTATGCGGGTAATACCTTCAAAACCGAGTTAGGGTGTGATCTGAATTGGATTGCAAAGTTGTTTTTGGGGGTCCAATATCCGGTTTCATAGTTCGGGGTGCTAGATAGACTTTTGAGTAAAGTTTGGAGTGTTATATGGGCTTTTTCCTTTATTTAATGCTAATTTATTGAAGATTTAAACTATTTTAGTGTTGCCACGTTAAATATTAAATATAAACTTCAGTACTGCCCACTCTTTTTTGGGCTACTTCCTGTAATATTACAACACATCGGTCATTTCTTCTGTAACCCTTGCATTTGATGTGAAGTAAATAGTTTGTTGAACCCATCATGCAAAATTCTCTCAAAAGGACAATACAAAATGAATATGTTATTATAAATTGTTAGCTGAAAAACTGGAGCAATATGTTTTTTTGGTTACAGTTAAGCAGAAATTGATCACAATTCATTTAACATAGAACATAGTCCAGTTTGAAAAAAAAAGAAACATAAGTTGAGCTGGTAGTAGCATTCTGAAGAGCCATATAAAAGATCTAATCCTTTGGCAACCATGTATTGATGTTGCTTTGAAGTGGTAAATTATTATTCTGTTCTAGAACATGCCAACACCTGTCCCTTGAAAAAACATGTCAACATATGTAGTGTGGGGTAGCGTGGCAGTTCATCATATGCCTTGCTTAACATTCTCCCATAGGCCCATGGTCCCACCGCACATATGGTGCCATGCTATCAAACAAGCTGAAATTTGTCTGATGTTAGTGGCTTTCAAATCTTAACCGATCCCATTTACACTGTTTCGTAGTATAAGGCCAAGCCCACCAATCCATGCGCATATTGCAAGGAGACACCAAATCTAGAAACAATTAATAAGATTTGACTACACTTCTATGAAATGGTCCCTTTCACATCATTAAAGCAGGTGTATATAGTGTAAATATTGCAATAACTACATTCTTGATTTCCTCGATGGTTTTCCTTTTTTTAGAACATTAGTGGAGAGGCCTAATGAAATATATATTAAGATTTAACATATATAAAAGGAAAAATTGGTTCCGTGACAACCAAAAGATCACTAGTTTTGCTTGATACCACTGATGTTCTTTGGTACACTTTATTACCTTCGAAAGTCTCTTCGTTTCTTTTTATACCATTCTGTCCATTCCTGTTAGCATTTTTTCACTTTTTTCCCCTTTTTTACCAAAAATACTATGTGAAATTCCACTAGTACCCTTCACTCTTCATCTCTCCCCATCCTCTCTCGTGGCACTCTCCAGACGTGAGTCAACTGCAACGGGGGTGACGGTCGGGGAGGAGGGTGATGACCACTGGTAGCCATCGTCTTCACCAAAGCTGGCGTCGACTTTGTCCAAGCTAGCCAAGCACCATTGTCTTCCCTCTAGCCGATGGCCGGTGCCAGTAATTGCTGCCCCCAAACCTCCCGCAGCAGAATTGTGTCACCCTAGGCCTGCCTCCCCCCGCTTGTCACTGTTAAGGAGATAGAGTCCGTATTCTATTCCATATATGCCTTATCTCTATATGGCATATCCTCATGTACTCCTCTATATATATGGCCCCTTAGGCCTCATATCAATACACACAATATTCATAACATGGTATCAGAGCCCAGGTTGTATACCTAGCCTCTATTGCTCTTCCGCTGCTACTGCCCCTGGGAGGATCAATCTCCACTCCCGGGGGTGGTGACATTTTCGCCCCGATCTGTTCGAGATGGCTTCCCTTCGTCCGCTGCAGGAGCTAGCAAACGCAAAGCCTCTGCCTCGCCCTCGCCTCGTCAGATCCGGCGGCTGCTCCGATCCCGGCTGGGTTACATCTCGGCGCCTGGGGGAGCCGCCTCTGCCTCGCCCTCGCCTCGTCAGATCCGACGGCGCTTCGATGGCGCACGTTAGATCCGGCACCTCCGCCTCGCCTCTCTGCTTGGCTCGTCCTCGGCTTCGTTCTCTTCCTCCCGTACCCGCTCGTCGTGTGGGAGATCTTGCCGCCACAAGATCCGTGGATCGGGCTCGCTTCGGCCGTCTTCGCGCTAACCGTCGCTGATCCGCTGCTGCCCCGACGCGCTTCCTGGTGGCGCGCTGCCCTCGCAAGCTGCCGAGGTTTTCTTCGGCCGCCGCCGCCTCGGCCGGCTCCTCGCTCGCAGATCTGGGCCGCCCGTCACCATCCCCATCGCGAATTGTCGGCTGATCTGGCCCGGCGAGCCGCCGCCTTTGAGGTAGCCTCGTCAGATCCCGTCGACCCGCTGCCGCCGGCTCTTCCTCTGTCGGTCGCCTTTCTTCCATAGACACCTCGTCAAATCCGCCGGCTGCAGTAGCCCGTTGTGCGGTCGCGGGACCCGTCGTCGCCCACCACTCGTGGCCCCTCGTCTGCCTGGGGTCGCCGCCTCAGAGCATGGATATCGTCTGCCCGGGGTCGCCGCTTTGATCCCACCGCCGCAGACCTCCGCCTTAGAGCCCGGATCTCGTCTGCCCGGGGCCGCCGCTTTGATCCCGCCGCCGCAGACCTCCAAGCGACTACACCTCCAAGCGGCTGCCGCAGCTTTGCGACAGAGAGGAAGTCTACCTCTCTGGCTCTCTGTTTTGCTGTTGGTAGCACTTCTCAACCGAGTGGTGATTTTATGGTTAGCTGCCTCTGTTGGATTGTTGGATATTTATGCTGTGGAGCCGAGTTGGATATTGGGTGCTGCTGCTCTGTTGGATATTCATCACCTCTGTCGGTTGCAGAGGCGCCGCCGTCGCGCTTCCTCACGCCGTCGCCGTCGCAATCCTCGCAGCGTTCTTATCCTCGGATCTCCACCGCCCGGCGCTTCGTCATATCCGTCCCTTCAAATGCTGAGAGGGCAGCTACCCGTCGCGGCTTCCCTCGTCTGCCATCTGCCCGTTGCAGTTGGCTGCTGTTCTCCCGTTGCGGTCCCTGCACGCCTCGTTAGATTCGTCCGCTCGTCAGATCCACCCGTCGCGGATCCCTTCGTCGCCGTCCGCCCGTCGCGGACTCTTCCTCGTCAAATCCGCCGCCACATCCTGCAGCCACCCGTCGCGGCTCTTCCTCGTCAGATCTTCGGCGTTTTCGGTTTTGCTTAGTATTTTGTTGCTCAGTATTTTGAGTCTTCCGTTTACATCCATCTAAGTACTCGAATTTTGTTTTAGTATCAATTCTTTCCAAATGCAATGCTATTGCATACGTTTTGCATTTGAAGGGGGTGTTAAGGAGATAGAGTCCATATTAGGAGGTAGAGTCTGTATTCTATTCCATATATGCGTTATCTCTATATGGTATATCCTCATGTACTCCTCTATATATATGGCTCCTTAGGCCTCATATCAATACACACAATATTCATAACAGCCACCGCTAGTTCTTGCTGCCCTCAACCCCTGGCCGCGGCTCAGAAAGAAGAGCGGCGACTGCTGTCATGCAAAACAAAATTCGTACACTTTTATGATAGACAATAAATTTGTGGACTTGCACGATTTGAACAAACTGATAGAGAGATTGCAAGTAGACTTGGATGATGCAACGGAAGACGCAAAAGTAAACTTGGATGACGCAACGGAAGATGCAAAAGAAAAAAAACTGGCCCATAAAACGGACATAGCTTTGTCACGAGACCCAGCATGTAGCTGCAGCTCCCGGCCAGCCAT
Organism: Melocanna baccifera; assembly: GCA_036346265.1. Taxonomy (NCBI): domain Eukaryota; kingdom Viridiplantae; phylum Streptophyta; class Magnoliopsida; order Poales; family Poaceae; genus Melocanna; species Melocanna baccifera. Next base: position 11,192,479 of record CM070689.1, on the reverse strand, counting down.
ATAACACCAACCTGCCTGCGCATCTTGGTTTCTTGAAGATGACAGCTACCCCAAGGGCGCGCCGTTCTCCGCCATCCTCGCCGACTTTCTCGGCGCGGGATTTTCAACGTCGACGGGGACGCATGGTTGTTCCAGTGCAAGCTCGACTCCCCGGCATTGCGAGCCTTTGCTGTGTAGCTCGCTGGCGCAGATCGTGCACGTGCACGTGCTCGGGAACGTGCTCACCGTCGACCACATGCTGCGCAGCGATGGGACGGAGGGGCCGTCGTCGGCACGGTGGTACAACCGATGGGCCCGTGGCGGAAGCGGGCGTGGCTGGTGCGGTCGAGGGTGTTGATGACGCGGCGGAACCTGGAGATGGACTGGTTGGTGATCTCGCCGAGCGGCAGCGAGCAGTCAGTGGCGCGGGGGGAGACTGAGGAGACGAGGAGCTTGAGGCTGCGGAGCCTCGCGACGGCGGCCTCTTGGAACGCGAGCCGCTCCTCGCCGGCTTCAGGTCCATGACCATGGTCGCTCGTTGGCGTCGGAGAGCAGCGGTGAGGGAAAGGCACAGCCTTGGCTGGCTCTACACGGCAGTTCTTGGCTTGGTGGATGGCGTAGAACTGGGACGTCTTCCCTCCGCCGTGGACGCGGACGCGCATGACGATGTCCTTGAAGCGCGAGCAGCCGGCGAGCATGATGGGCTCGAAGGCCTTGAGGCGGAGCATCTTCGGGCGGATCAGCTCGATGGGGGTGCCGTTCACCTTGATCAGCCCGCGTGCGGGCTTGTAGTAGGCCGCACATGGGGCGTGATGTGTGAATCCACGTCGTCTACCCGGGAGGATCAATCTACAAAGGAAGAAGTCACCGCCCCCGGGAGTGGAGATGGATTCTCCCGGAGTAGCAGCGGAAGAGCAATAGAGGCTAGGTATGCAACCTAGATTTTGATAACATATTATGAATATTGTGTGTATATTAAAGAGGCTCAATAAGCGACATATATAGGGAGTACAAGGGGATATTACAGGGGAATATGCCATAACGGATAAGGAAATCTAGGTATATAAGGAAACAACTGAAGTAATCCTATTATATCTCTAATGCCCTTAACCGTATAGTCTCCACCTGGTGCCGTTGTCAATGCGCTCGCCCATGCCCCTATCGCTGCCTGCTCCCGTCATGCCTCAGCGATCGTGGCTGCCCATCCCCTTGACGCCCGCCGCTGCAGCATCTAGGCCCGCCACCACCACCGCGCCATGGATAGAGGATGGACAGGATGGACGTTGCCGCTGCGCCATCCATGGAGACCGAATTGGTATCGACAAGACCAAGAAAAAGGAGGGGAAGCTTTCTGGCTTGTATTCGAGAAAGGGGATCAACTCTAATGAAAATCTAACAGTCATGAAATAAAGCAAAGAGAAAAGGATTAAGGACGCTTCGAGTCTAAGAAAAAAAGAAAGGTATTTCTTTTGATTTGTTTTGGTACGTAGATAACTGAATAGCTGTTTTTGTTTTTTGTGGGACCGACTTGTAGGTGAGTCATGAATTAGAACCCGGTATATTTATATATCATCCATATATTTCTTTTGGTTCATACATCCTTTTTCATTCCTGTGTTCCAAACACCATTCCTTTCCCATTCCTCTGTTTTCCCAATCCTCTGTTTTAAACCCACATTCCTTTTCCATTCCTGTGTTTTCCCTCATTCCTCTGTTTTGCATTCATGTGTTCCAAACAGGCCCTAAGGCACAGCCAAAATCAACCTAACAAAATTGAAAATAACCAACTAATCAACAGCTGAAAGTCATCAAGCAGATAGAGAATAGCAACCAAATCCTTTTCCTTTCTTAATCAATTAATGCAGCTAGTCAAAGCTTCAGCCATGTGTTGGGGAACTCTACCCTTCAACTAATTTCCTCGATGGGCTTACATTGTGAAATGATAATTTCCAATAAAATGGACCTATATTGTGAAACAGAGGGAGTACATACCCATCAAAACACTGTGTACCATCAATGCAACTTTCAGATTACATATCTAACAATTGCACTAACTAGCTACTCCTTACATTAAATAGTTTTAGGGTTGAAACCTTATATTAGAGGCATTGGACTGTCCAGGTAATACTGTCACACGCTTTACTTCAAAATGCATAACTTACATGGATGAGAAACAGAGAATCAATGTCTCAAAATACTTCATTTTATCATTGTTTATTTTTGTTATGGGGGGCTCAGTCTGTTGTCTATTTCAATTAAATGCAATTAATAGGTTTTAGATGGCCCCTACATAAATGGATTTCATTGGGTAATTTATCATCCATTGCAGTGAATGACTTGATTATTGCATGCTTGGCTGTATGAAATTTAACATTATACTTGAGCATGATTGCATGAATAATGGCTTTTTTTAAATAGTTCCAGAGTTAAAATTTCTCATATGTAACAGGAGAATTTGAAATTATAGAAGAGAAAATTCGGTCTATGCCATTGATGTTTTGTGGCTTTTGGGTTTTGCCATTGCTTTTTGCCTTACTGCTTTTATGCCATTGAAATTGCAAACTCTTTTGGGGAATGCCACTCTGGCAAGGCCAAAACCCTATGACCAAGCTGAAATGCCCCTTGTGCCCAGTCAATTCACAAATTTGTATCCAATTCACTTTGGGGAATGACCCTTTGCTCGTTTCACGTACCATTATTTCAAGTTTTCATCAAACACCTTGAAAGGAGAGGGAAAGATAGAGGTGGGTCATGAGGAGAACACAAGAGGGAGGGGGGGATAAAATGGTAACGGCAGTTCTGGCATTTTTAGAAAAACTGAGTCACTAGTGGCATTTGGAAAAGAAGTTTGCAATTCTGATGGCATAAAACCAATAAGGCAAAAAAGCAATGGTAAAATCCAAAAGCCTGAAACGTCAATGGCATACACGAAATTTTCTCATTATAGAATGGCATGGAAGCAAATTATATATGAGAAGAGAGGGAAAACAATAGTGGGATACTGGGATAGAGGGAGGCAGCTCACATTATAGCTATTTGTTACAATTGGGACTTCTAGGATACTTATAGCTCTTCACATAGTTTGTCAGGAGCCTAGTTTATGACGGGGATAACTACTGTACAGAGGAGGGCTGGGACGGCACAGGTGCACATCTGAAGGGGAAGGACTTGAGAGATGGAGGAGACCATGGACTGGGGAGAAGAACCTTCGGGAGAGAAAGACTTTACTTTATTCTTGCCTGCCCTCTCATGAGTACAAGACTCCCTTTAAATAGCCATGCTACTAACAGATGCATCTACTAACAGATAAGATTGCCTAATGCAACTGAGGACTAACAAACTAACTAAACCAACAGATAAGATAGCAAAACGAACAGCCTCGCACCTCCTGCTGTTGCTACTCTGCAGTCTGCACGACTTGGATGAGGGTTGCCATGTTGATGGGCGTAGCCTACCCATGACATAGTTCATGATTGGACCTACTCCACCTAAGTCACAACATTGGCTACATACAAGGACCTGCAAAAAGGAGCTAGTCATTCATTGACTAACAGGCCCCATTTGACAGTTACTCATGCTTCAACTCATCAATCTTTGGTAGTTGACACAGGATTCTTCACAGACTGGGACTTGGTTCCTGGTTGTGTGCTTTATGTTCTTATTTCATAGGCACACTAATGATAATAATCCCTGTTATACATTTTGATCGACATAATGCTGATTGTCTGTTGGCATTCTTATGTTCCTCTGCAGATAGTGGAAAAACTTCTTATTGCTGCAGTTGCTGATGCTGATGTTGGTGTTAGAAGCTCAGTCTTCAATGCTCTGTATCGGAATCCAACTTTTGATGATTTTTTAGCCCAAGCTGACATCTTGACTTCAATTTTTGTTGCCTTAAATGACGAGGTACACTGTATTACATGTTTATCATATAGAGTGGGCTGTTAGATCTATTACCAGCTGCTTCCACGCCAAATTTGGTTCACCTTTTATGTTTATTGTTTGCTTCCTTTATGAAAGTACAGGCTCTTTATGAAAGTACAGTTAAAATCTTTTTGTATTAGAGGATGTGAGTGTTATGGTCTAGGATCTCGGCGTACACGCAGCAGGCGAGCGACTAGTACCACAGGCACCGCAGCAATTCATTGACCAGTACCCGCGGGTACATTAGCACGCATGAATTTGGCTGTTCGCTAGTGTATCGCGGATTAGGAATATAATAATTAGTTTCCTTATTATTTGGGTTTATTTCCTTTTAGATTTATTCAATGTATTAGAGATAAGTTTTCTATTATTAGGATTAGTTTCCTTAATAAGAGATATGGGGCATGTTCTTTTTTGGCTGCGGTTTATAGCTTTTGGCTGAAATTTTTTAATTTTAGCTGTTTGCGATAGAGATTACGGAGAGAGAGATACTCGCTTACGATTTTGGATGGTACAGATGTTGGGCTTTTAACGTGTACTATAATTAACTTGTAGACTCCATCTTAAAAAAATACTCCGTTTGAAAGTTAGTTACTGTAACAAAAGTCAAAAGCCGTTTTGAGAAGCTGAAAAGAACATGCTCATGTTTCTTAGGGGTCAAGTATAGCCATCCCTATAGAAGAGGTAGCATTGTATTGTTATTATCAAGCAAAGAAATAAACAAAGTTCTCTAGTTTTCCTCTTCTTCAACAGGCCTCAGAGCCTTGGCGGTGGCATGAGCGGCCGATCAAGGGTGAGTGCTCTACCCTCGGTCTTCTGACCGGTACCCAACCAACATGTACCACAACAGTGAGGGTCCCCTTTCTGCACTTCCATACTGCTAGAATGTTGACCTAGCCGATCATGTGTTCTTTTGATCTTTAGTTGTAGATAGTGACTTATATTCGTAAAGTCCCAGCATCAGGAAGTAGAAAAATATGATTTTTCCCCCCTAAGAAGAAGAGGTGACTAACCAAATTCATAGAAGAGTGTAGGAAAAATGAATGCCCGACATTACTTGTTCCATAAGGTGTCATTACTTTTAATTGCATCTTTTATTGTGAACATGTACTGTCTTAAATGCAATGAACTAGGAATAGACAAGAGTAAGAACCGAATTTCATTTAGTTTCAGGGCATACTTTGTTAGTGTGATGTTCATTTTGTCAAAAGGCTGCAGCCTTGATAAAAATGGGTCCTTTTTTGTGGTGTGTTTGCACACTTGTATGCCTTTTTTAGGTCTATTACTGGTGGGGTTCTTGTTGTGCAAAAAGGGTGGCACATTAATGACTGTCAAAGTAGGACTGTAAGAGGGTCTGTGTACAACGTATGTTTTCCTAGAACTGTATGGTTTACTTATGCAAATATTTCTAGAAACTGAATGAATCTTGGATCAGTAATCGCGTGATGTACTTCATTTGTATCTTGTGACTATTACGTTGCCCTATTTCTTAAATCTTAGTAGTCTGTGTCTTTGTAAACAAAAAGAAATAGTCCTGGATTATTATATCCATGATTGGAAATATCTATATTAGAACAAGAACATTATGGTGCTTTTTTTCACTGGTCCAGAATCCAGATTATTGTAATGTCAGTTCCCATTCCCTTTATGTTTGCTAATAGTAAGTAAATTTCTAAACACGATGGCCCTTGTGATCGTTGATAATCTTCTTTTTATGTTTAACCTAGGAGTATGATGTCAGAGAATTGGCAATATCGGTTGCAGGCAGATTGTCTGAAAAAAACCCTGCATATGTACTGCCTGCCCTTCGTCGCTATCTTATACAGTTGCTCACGTATCTTGACCAAAGGTTCATGGCAATAAAAAATTTGCTTCTGATAATCAATGCTGGTTCCAAAGTCATATCACGTTGCTTCAGTATCATGCTTCTGAAAATCTTCATGTTGTTTGCAGTATGGATAGCAAGTGTCGAGAGGAAAGTGCTAGATTGTTGGGCTGCTTAATTAGGAGTTGTGCACGACTGATACTTCCTTATATTGCTCCAATTCACAAGGTTAGTAACTTAGTAAGAAAGGAGATCAGTTTTATTATTTCTTATGCTATTGTTACTTCCCAGTTCCCATATTGTTTTCTTTCAGGCACTAGCAGCTAGACTGTGTGAAGGAACAGGACCAAATGCTAATAATGTGCTTGCTGCAGGAGTGCTTGCCACTGTTGGAGAACTGGCGAAAGTGGTATGCTTTCCTCCATCTTGTGATTTTTATTTTATTTTCTTTTGGGCAAAGTCTGATTTAACCCCCTTTACTTTCACAAAAGTCCAAATTGGCCATCTACTATAAAAAATGGTTTTTTAACCCCCCTCAACTTCGAAACCAGTGTAATTTACACCCTGACGGTGGCATTCGTAGTGGTTTTTCTTACTTGGTATCTGATTGGGCTTGATTATTGAATCAGCAAGCCACCTTACACAGTAAGTCCACAAGTTAATTAAAAAATAAAAATAAAACAAAAAAAATTACCTTCCTCTCTTCCCTCTTACTCTCTTTCGCTTCTATCTGCTCTGGTGGGTCCAACTTTAATTTGCTGACTTAACGCTGATTTGTGATGCCACATAAGTAGCCAGCGTGGCAAAACCTCTTTGACATCCACTGTCGAGGGGGTGATTTGTACCGGTTTTCAAATTTAATGGGGCTAAATAATCGGTTCTGTAGTAGAGGATCCAATCTGGACTTCTGTGAAAGTAGGAGGTAAATTGGACCTTTTCCTTTTATTTATGGTTAATTTGCTTGAAACTGCTACAACTTGAATGTTGATAATTTATGCGCTGCATCGTAGGGTGGTTTTGCAATGAGGCAATATCTTCCTGAGCTAATGCCTCTAGTTGTGGATGCTCTTTGGGATGGAGGTGCTGTTAGTAAAAGGGAAGTAGCAGTAGCAACCCTTGGACAAGTTATTCAAAGCACAGGGTATGTACTTCTTTTTTGTCCTCTCATTTGCATGCATATTTAGTTACATGTATTTCACTAAGTTCCCAGCATGAATTCAATTGTGTCACAAGATTTTTGCCATTAAATTTTATCTACCTGTCCCTTGAAGTTTATTATTTTTAAGGGTATTTACTATTGCAATAGATAAGCTTCCTTCATATTTACATGATATCAGAGCCTAGGTTTTGAATCTAGCCTCCGATTGCTCTTCCGTCGGTGCTGCCCCCGAGAGGAGTGTTTACTCCCGAGGGCAGCCACTTCGGCCCCTCCGGCAAAGGCCTCCCCTGTGTCGCGCCGCCCAAGCCTGTGCCGCTGCTAGGCACCGCACGGATCCGGCCTTGACGCGCCTGGATCTGGCGGTCCCTCTGTCTCCGTCTTCTGCGATGGCCCGCGCCCGGCACCACCAGCCGCTGCGCCCGCCCAAGCCTGATGCCACCTTCGCCTGCGCCTGCTCGTGCGAGCCTTTATGCCGCGCCGCCGCCAACCCTGGATCTGGCCATCTCCGGCCCTTTCCCACCGCCGCCGCTTTGGATCTGGTCGCAGCCACTTCGGATATGGCCGTCGCGCTCGGCCACCTACGTGTTCGCGCCCACCCCAGCGCACATGCTAGGCACCTTCGGCTCTCCGCTTTACCCGACCGCGCCGACCACCGCCCCGCCTGGATCTAGGCACTCCGTCGCCAGATCTGGCCCTCTCCGCCATCGCCATGCCCGGATCTGGCCATCTCCATGTTGGATCCGGCCGCGACCTCTCGTCGGCCTGCTCTAGCCTCCTCTTTCGGTCGTCATTGCCGCCAGCCTCAGGAGCCGCCTCCTTTGCATGGCCGCCAATTGACCCCGCCTTCTGCTGGCCACCGCGCCTGTGCCGCCGCCTTCGGCCGCCAATGCTGCCTTAGCTCTGGCCGCCGCGCCGCTTGGGTAGGAGGATGAGGCAAGACAGAACTGGAGAGCGGGTGTGAGTAGAGATGTTTGTGGAGTTTGGGGGGAGACGAGCGGTTTTGATTGGTGTTGGCCAATGCAGTGGCTGTCTTTGGCTATAGGAGGTTGGGAGATGGAAGGGAGGGAAGAAGACTACAGAAGGATTATGAGGTCAGCTCCTCCAAGTATCCGCTGGTTGGGTGACTGATTTTGGAGAAGTTATTAGTCTGTTGAAGGTTGCTGCAGCTAGTATTTGCTGTCCTTTGAGTCTTTTCTTTTGTGTTGTCCGTTGCATCATCCAAATCTGTTGCTATCTCTCTTTTAGTTCGTTAAAGCCGTTTGTGTCTATAAAATTTTTGTCAGTCAGCTGACTGCTTTGCTAGCCACGGTCCATCCTCTTGGACAATTGTGGTCATCTCCTTTCTTTCGCATAGCTGCCGCCGCCGCTCCTCTTTGAGCCACTACAGATCGTAGAAATCTTTATGATGCTGTTGTTTCTCTTTGAACTGCCGCCCCGAGTTTGTAAGGCCACCGTGTTTCTTTTGTACCATGCCTTCGTTGTACTTCTCATGCACTGCACTGTCGCCGTTTTAGGCTTCAATCTGTGCTACTATGTTTCAATCTGTCCCTCTTCGGCTTGATTTGTCAGCTCTCTCTACTCGTATCATCGTCTATATCTTCTTTGTCGTGTTGCCGTGGTCAACTTTGTTCCCATTTACCTCTAATTACCTAGCCCTTGTACTTTGTGCTTTCTAGGCTGTTGCGTGATTCCAGATGTTTGATAGTCGACACACTTTTCCAAGAGCCACACGCCATGACGATATCTTTAAAATTCGAACTTCGGATTTTCCCTATTTTAGTGTAAACCCTTCTAAATACAATGCTATTACATACGCTTTGCATTTGAGGGGGGGGGGGTGTTTTTTGTTGGGGGGGGGGGGTGCTGTACTTTCTGACTACCACATTGGTTTCATTCATGGTACTAATTTCATGCTTTTCCTCCTACCCTATGGGTTAAAATGGTTATTGACTCTTGATAATATGAAAGATAGCTGCATGATAAAGCCTACGTACTTGTTTTCATATATGCTGTAGTAATTATTTTTATTCTATATTAAGTGTATTGCTGCAGTATGGGCATCACTTATGTTCTTTGATTTTTCATGGATGGTTGCCAGCTATGTTATCTCTCCCTATAACGAGTATCCTTCATTGCTTGGCTTACTCTTGAAATTGCTCAATGGTGAATTGGAATGGTCGACTAGACTGGAAGTGCTGAAGGTGTGTATTTGATTGATGCTTAATGTTTCATGAAATTATATTATGCCCTTGATCAAGTAATAAAGCGATATATTTTTTTCAGGTTTTAGGCATTATGGGTGCATTGGACCCTCACGCACATAAGCGCAATCAACATAATGTAACTGGTCAACATAGAGAGGTTCTACGCCCAACAATTGAGACTGCGCACCATATTGTTTCCATGGAAGAGTTACCAACTGATTTCTGGCCATCTTTTTCAGCATCTGAGGACTACTATTCAACAGTATGGTTTTGTGTTATTTTATTAGAAATCTGAATGATTCCTGTGTTAGCCTCTGAACCTTTCTCTATTTCTAGGTTGCAATTAGTTCTCTCATGCGAATTCTCCGAGATCCTTCCCTTTCAAGTTATCATCAAATGGTGGTTGGCTCTCTTATCTTTATTTTTAAGGTAATATTTATATTTTAAAGTAGTTTCTTCCTTGAACAATCTTTTGTTCTTTTGCACTGTAATCACTTTAATAATTTTCTTTTTCTCTATGATACATTTGTATCTAGTCAATGGGCCTTGGCTGTGTTCCGTATTTACCAAAGGTGAGAGCCTCTCAATTTGCTTTACTGTACTGCAAGTCCTATGCATTGTATGGAAGTCCCATTTCATTTCGGTTGCTGCATATATATTTCGATTCTACTCATGTTTGACCACAGTACAGTCCAGATATGCTCCATGGCCTAAAACTGACTCCAATGCACATGCATGAGTCCATGACACATTTTAACTGATACAAGGCTATGCATGACCTTGAGTTGTTTTAGCTTTCTAACTAATACCTGTTACTTCTGGTATACTAACTGATCTGGGCTGGCAACCAGTTTATTGCACATTGAAGTTTGTGTTTTGGTTCTTGAAACTAATTCACGTTTTTGTGTGATTTGGAGAGTATTATTAACAATGGCAGATTTCAAGTTTAATTGCCAGAGAACCTTTTATGTCACTGGGAAATTGTACCTGACAATTATGTTAGGCTGTGGCTACATCTTTTCTGTTTGTTTTTTAGCAGTGTTTATATTTCTTACACAAACTAAGCAGTCTCACGAGTAAGGGTGCATCAATTTGATAGCAGAAGTGAAAATATGAATGCAAAATCAGCATCATTGCTTCTGTCCTTTTTTTTGCATTTCAATGCAGTTTTCATGTATTGCTGCGAGGAATGTCAAATGGCCATCCAGAACATGTCCAGAGTCCAGACACATAATTTTGGAGAAAATATGGGGGTTGGGTCCAAAAACAATTCATCAAGTTACTGCCCGTAACTGGATTTCTTTAGCCCCCTGAAATTCAAAAAAACTGGGCAAAAAATGGTTTTGAATTGAATTTTAAACATAAGAATAAAATGCATTTAACACCAACCAAAACAAAATAATGTATGCCTGTGTAGTGGCAAAGCATTAAACCTGCAGCGTGGGGTCATGGTTTTCCAGGAACAGTATTTTTTGTTTTGGTTTTTACAAAAAAAAATAATTTGAATTAAAAAATTTGGGTTCCTTCCCGGAAATTTTCCAGATTTTCTAGTTTTCAGAAATCTTGGTGGGGTCCTAAGTGTTTTTAAACTGAAGTTTTCCTTGGGTTGAGTAAATCACAATCCATAAATTGAAATCTTTGTAGTTCCAACTTCCAAGGTTTCAATAATATTGAGCTTGGATGTAAGGCAAACAATTAAGTACATTTGTGTCTTTGTGAGAAAAGATAGAATGAGTGCTACACACAGAAATTTCTGAAATTTTATCTTTTGCTACCAAAGGTTCTCCCTGAGCTATTCCGTGCTGTTCGCATGTGCGAGGATGGTGGTTTGAAAGAGTTCATAACCTGGAAGCTAGGTACATTGGTATCTATCGTTCGGCAGGTAACATGGTCCTTTAGTGTTGCACTTTTTCTTCATATCATTTTTGGAAAATTCTTTCTATTTCAGTTGATATCTAGAATATTGAATTAATTTACTTATTCACAGCACATTCGGAAATATTTACAAGATATGCTTTCTCTCATCTCCGAATTGTGGACTTCCTCGTTCAGCTTGCCTGCACCAAACCGGACCATACAGGGTCCACAGGCTTCTCCGGTAATAATACTTTGACTTTTCCCCAGCTCTCATCTGTTATGTTCTGTTGGCAGTATAATACTGCTGCAGACCTACAGCTTCTAACTTTTCCTAGATAAGGTATACAGTGGGCCAATCTACTTCGGTTATGTCATTAGTTAGCAAAATGCAAATCCGTGCCCACCAAACCATGGGCATTAGTACCGTAAAAATTTAGAAGTTCAATCCCTTTGAAGTAGATTGTGATCTTTTGTTAAAATGTTACCATGGGATAACAGCCAACTGCAAATATTTTCCTGAGACTTACCTTCTCACAGGAAATTTGATGCTTAACTACAGTTATCCCATTTATTTTTATCTATGATTACTATTTTCACACGTGCATCCTCATCCTTAAATGTAGCAACTTGGAAAGCATCATTGCATCCTATGATCTTTTATTTGCAATACTTGAATCATGTATTCCCATAATTCCAAACTTTGCCTTAGTAGTAAATTTTGTTATTGCCTTGGCTAAAGCATTAACTATGTAGCTCTGTGACTTTTGTATCGTTTAGCCTGTGTCTTACTAACCTGCTGTCAGCTGTGAGAAGTCCAGTCTAAATACTATAATTCTGATCTATTCCTATGACTCTTATCATGTCATACAGGAAATCATGGAGTACTATTTTTGTGATTCTGGTGTTTCATATCATGGTTTACTTATTACTATTTTGCTTCTCCAGGTTCTTCATCTTGTTGAGCAACTATGCTTAGCATTGAATGATGAGTTCAGAATGTATTTACTTCACATTTTACCAAGTTGTATTCAAGTGTTGGGTGATGCTGAACGCTGCAATGATTATTACTACGTTCCTGACATATTGCACACACTTGAAATTTTTGGCGGTTTGTATCCAGCTCCCACCTCTTTTCATGTTCATAATGGACGTTTGGTCAATTTTAACATATTTGAGTTGAATGGCACCTTTTAGGAAATTTGGATGAGCACATGCACTTGGTTGCTCCAGTGCTTGTTCGTTTATTTAAAGTGGAGCTTGTTGATATTAGAAGGCGTGCCATTGTCACTCTGACTAAGCTTATACCTAAGGTGCAGGTTGGTTGATGTTTTAATCCAGTTTGATATATCAATATAATTTTCACCAAAAAGATCTAGATTTTAGAAGCTTCTGTGCTTTTGTAATGCACATAATTTGTCTTCTACATATCTTGTCCAGGTTGGTACTCATGTATCGGCTTTGGTGCATCATCTGAAGCTAGTCTTGGATGGGTAAGATTTATGGTTAGAAGTAACTTTTTATTTCTTGTGTATTGTTGCTATCTTGGTGAAAAAATTGATAAAGTGTATTATTGACTACTGATTCTTGTTTTTAGAACATATTTATGAGCATAACATTAATGATCTATTTGTCAATTTTATACTTCTACTTCTGTGCATCACTTTTATTAAGTGGACTGTTCTTATTTTCCTTCTATGACTAGAAACAATGATGATTTACGGAAAGATGCTGCAGAGGCGCTCTGCTGTCTCGCACATGCTCTCGGAGAAGAATTTACAATTTTCATACCATCAATACACAAACTTCTTGTGAAGCACCATTTGAGGGTATCTTGTTGTGAATTTCTGCATGTACCATTTTTTATGGTTTGGTCTAATTTCTTCACATTTTCATTTCTTACAGTACATAAAATGGGATGAGATTGAAAATCGGTTACTAAGACGAGAGCCACTCATCTCTGAGAACATGTCAGTACAAAAGTACACACAGTGCCCACCTGATGTCATTAGTGACCCCCTTGATGATTTTGATGGCGTTCCTTCTGAGGAAGCTGACGAAACACAGCGGCAACCAAGAAGTCATCAAGTAATATACTTTGTTGTTTTGAAACCATTGAGATGTTATATATTTCCTCACTTGTATCTGCATCTTATGAACTATTGTTTTCAATGAATTTGTGATCATTTAGCCTGGTTTTAAGATTTCAGAGCTCACCCTTGTTAACCATTTGACTTTGTTGAAGACCATATCATATCTATGAAGACCTTTGGTCCTTTTTCTGAAATCATGAAATCATAATGTTCTTGTTTATTGTTCTAAGTAGCAGCACACATGCACCCGCTAAGTGTTCATGGTAGCCCAGCTGCTCTGCATATCAACACCGCTAACCTGCATTAGCGCTTAAAGGTGTGATGACCACTTGCTAACCAGCTGCTGCTATTTAGAGCAGAACATTGGAACTGTTTAAACTTGACCATTCAGTGACTTGGATATTTACTGCGATGCATGTAGATGCACCAATCATACTCCTAGGATACATCCTCTCTAATGCTTGATGATTTCTTAACACTGCAAATGTCTTCGACTGTACACAGGATTCTTGATGTGTCATTTTGTCATATTGAAGAGATACGCCCCAAGATTAGCATCAAGTTGTGTTTCTCCTAGCTATCAAATACTCCTATTGCAAATATAAGTCGTTTTAACCCTATGAACTTTTCTCTGAATACAACTTTGAGGCACATTTATCTCATTTCTTCCAATTCTACCCTTGTTGAAATGGATGCTCTTATTCTCGTCAGCAAATGAGGTCTCCTTCCCAATCTCTTACCTTCCTGAAATATTTATGAGAAGAGCTTGTAAAGTGTGTGAATAAATGAAGCATGGTTATCAAGTCGTCGCCTAGTCGATGACTAGTCGTCGACTAGGCGACAAGTCGCCGGCGAAGGAGCGACTGGAGCCAATGACTCGACTTGCGCCGCCACTGCCGCCGCCGCGGCCGGATCCGCCACCGCCGTGGCTGGATCCGCCACCGCCGCCGCTGGATCTACCGTATCCGCCGTCGCTGCCGTCGGATCCACTGCTTCCGCCGCCACCACTTCCGGATCTGCCATCGCCGCCGCCGGATCTGCCTCCGCTGTCACCGGATCTGCTGTCGCCGTCGTGGGGGCGAAGGCGAGGGGGTGGAGGCGAGGGGGTGGAGGTGGATGCGGATGCGAGGGGGCGGAGGCGGACGGGGAGGCGGAGGCGAGGGGGCGGAGGCGGAGGCGAGGGGTGAAATGAGGATATGGCAGTGGGGGCGGAGGCGAGCAGTGAGGTTATGAGGATGTGGCGTTTTACAGTTTAGCCCTTTTAGTTTCTGAAATTGCAATAAAATCCTTCTTTGTATATACATATTCATACAAATAGTGTAAATAGTCTTGTCGACTAGTCGGTCACTGGGAAGATAGTGTCGACTTGTCGACTTAATAACCTCGAAATGAAGGTCACCGAGATCATTTTTTGTTACTCTTAATTCCTGTGCCTAAATTTAAAACGACCTATATTTGCAATCAAAGGGAGTATCTGTGGGAGGGCTTCTGGGATGTTTCGGTTGACAGTTACTTCTAGATTATAAACAACTTTTAAGTTGTTTTTTCTGATCATTTCTTTCATGCAGCTCTGGTTTTTTTCTTGTACTTGTTGACATGGCCATGGGCCTGCTGCGAGTACTGTGGCACGCATGGCACTGTAGCGCGGTTGCTGTAGCACACACCAATGACATCATATTTAGTTTGTTTCAGTTTTGATCTGTTAGTTGATTAGGAAGTTATACTTAAGAGTTTGGGTTAGATTGAATTGTTAAGAGATAGAGTTAGTCTTAGGGACAAGTCAAGTTAGCTCTATAAAATGCCGTGTTGTAACTTATGAAATCAAGCAAGAAGAAATAATTAGTATTTCTCGTTGAAAGTCTTCTATCTCATCTATGATCTATTTCTTCCTATTATAGTATCTCATCTCCTTCAAGCCGCAGCGTCCTGACCAGGGATAGAAATCTCGGAATTGGTGCAAAACCCTGCTGGCAGGCAGTAATAGTAATGGCAGGCAAATATTAATTAGAAAGTATACCCCATGATTATAAACTAGTTGGTAATATGCGGAATATTAGTCTCAACGTCCATAAGTTGGAATAGACTTGGAGCTATCATGGGATTCGTACAAAGAAGAGTCTTGTGGCCGAGAATAATCTCAAACTAGCATGTACTACCTAGTCTGGATGTCCTACAAAATGTGGGGACATCTTAGGACAATAATTTATGAATTTTTAGTTCATACAATAGTTAATCTATAACAAACAATGTCTTAACCAACCTAGGAAGTGCATTATGTAGTCATAAATTCAAATTTACATTTGAAATTTTTGGGGACATGGTAGGACAATAATTCATGCATTTTTACTTCATACAATAGTTAATCTACCACAAAAAAGCTTAAACCAAGTTGAAGTGCATTTTACAGTCATAAATTCAAAAGTAACCTAAATGGTTTTTTTACCGGTTCCCACCGGTAAATCCGGTTACCGGTCGGTAACCGCCGGTTTTTTGAACCCTACTAGGAAGTGCATTTGTAACCACCGGGATTTCCGCCGGTTTCTCCCTCCTAGTACCCACTGGGATTTCCGGTAATCGCCGGTTTTTCTTTCCCTGGTCCTGACCCTCTTACTTATGGTATTTACCCTGTTAGAACTAAGGTTCATGACACTTACAATCTTTTTAATAATTAATACTTTTGCCTGCTACAGGTCAACGATGTCCTGAGAAGTGCCGGCGAGGCTTCTCAGAGAAGTACTAGAGAAGACTGGGCTGAATGGATGAGGCACTTCAGTAATGCACTTCTCAAAGAGTCACCATCTCCAGCTTTACGTACTTGTGCAAGGCTAGCACAGCTTCAGGTGAAGTAGTTCTTTAGAATGCATTACTCACGCTGTAAAGTATTTTCTGACACAAATATCCAGCCTTCTGTTGGTCGCGAGTTGTTTGCTGCGGGTTTTGCAAGTTTCTGGGCCCAAATGAATGAATCATCCCAGGAGCAACTAGTGAGAAGTCTCAAGACAGCGTTCTCATCTCAAAACATACCTCCAGAAATACTTGCTACGCTGTTGAACTTGGTAAATTTGGTCTTGGGTTATTTTCTTCATTTTTACACTTTGTCATGTTGTTTCTTCTGTTAACTGTTCCGTTATGCAAATAGGCAGAGTTTATGGAACATGATGAGAAGCCCCTTCCAATTGATACTAGGCTGCTTGGTGCACTTGCTGAGAAGGTTAATTTTATCACTGCTATTTGTTTGACTTTTGCAGATTTTGGTGATCTAATGAAACATGCATGTTTTTATTGAAACTTTTGAACTAATTTTTCAGTGTCGAGCATTTGCAAAAGCCCTCCATTATAAAGAAATGGAGTTTGAAGCTGTATGTTCCAAGAAGATGGGTGCAAATCCTGTTACGGTGGTTGAATCACTTATTCATATTAACAATCAACTACACCAGCATGAGGTTGGTTCCTTTGTCATATGCAAGCATAAAAGAATTATCTGTTATAATTTTTTAATTCCTTTTATTATTTATGCAGGCAGCCATTGGGATATTGACTTACTCACAACAGCATTTAGAAGTTCAATTGAAGGAATCTTGGTATAGTTACCACATGCCTATTTGCTTTTGTGCTGTTGGATTAAAAAAACATTTTTTCACATTTTTTTTGAACTAAATTTCTTTCACACTATGATCCCTATCTCACTTTTTATGAATGCCTTGTAATGATAAATATGGTTGAAAGTTTGCTGAAATACGATCCATCATTCGTGATGCATTAAATATCTTGTTTTAACACTTGCTTAAATTTTGTGCAATGCAGGTACGAAAAATTGCACCGTTGGGTTGAGGCCCTAAGGGCATACACCAAGAAGTCATCTCAGGCATCTGGCCCATTACAAAACTTGGATGCTACATTGGGTAGGGCATTCATTACATTTTTGTTTCTTGTCTCCGTTCGCAAATACTCGACACTTTTCCCAATCTTGAAATTCATGCTTATGTTAGGTCGAATGCGGTGTCTAGCGGCCTTGGCTCGTTGGGAAGATTTAAGTGCATTATGCAGAGAGCAATGGACTGGTGCAGAACCATCTGCTCGACTGGAAATGGCTCCAATGGTTGTGGATATATCATATTATCTATTTATAGTGTATCTTTAACATGTAATTTAAATTATTTCCTTTTTCTGTCTGTTTAGGCTGCAAATGCTGCTTGGCATATGGGTGAGTGGGACCAGATGGCTGAATATGTTTCTCGTCTGGATGATGGGGATGAAAACAAATTCCGGATGTTGGGTAATACAACAGCTAGCGGTGATGGAAGCAGCAATGGTGCTTTCTTTAGGGCTGTTCTTTCTGTTCGTTGCAAAGAGGTACAGTATTTGACTATTTGCTTGTTGTGAATTTTGATTTCCATGTTCTCATAATTTGATAATAACTTTTGTGAACTTTGTGTTTTCATTTACAGTATGAAGAAGCTCGTGTATATGTTGAGAGAGCGCGGCGGTGTTTGGCTACAGAACTTGCGGCATTGGTATAACATATAACCATTATACTTTTTTATAATTTCAATTATTAAATTTCTTCTGATTTTCTTATTATAAAATATTTCATTCTGTTATTCATATTTTGGAATTATTTCATGCAGCCAGGTTATGATACTTGGCAAGCTAACTGATGATTATGGTGCGATTATATGAGCATCAATAATATATTTTTTAGGCCACTGTGTGCATGTTTGCATTCTTCCTCCATTCATCCTGGTCCCTGTACCAGTGTGCTTGTTCTGTTATGTGGAGGTATTCTTTAGAGGCATGAACATGCATACCTTAATTAGTGGTGAACCATTTTGTGATGAAGGTTTCCAAACGAAACTAATATTATGCTCGAATGATTTCATATCGCTAGTATGCTGATTTGATGAGCTGGTAGGGCTACTGGTTCCAGTTTCCAGATTTCTGAAAGTTTTTGAAGAGCTGTTTTAGGACCAACAATCTGTTATCAATTAAGGCCCTGGTTGACATTGTGGTGACATTTCAAAAGCACTTATATTTTTCTACTCTTGGATATATTAAATAGTTGGAAGTATATTTCTTTTTACACATATTCCTCTAGGGTTTTCAGATTTTGTACGTTTACTGTGGTGCCATTGCAATTGTGGGAAATAGATTTTGAGAGGACAAGGTAGGGAAGAAATGGAGGGTATTTTGGGCATTTTCTGGAAATTGATCTTGGGAGTGGTAAAAAAAACATGTTTCAAATGGATGGTAGACCCCAAATTGCACACTTTTTGAGTGGGAGATATGCAATTTTTATAGAGTAAATTTCGCAAAACCACAATTTTGCTGGCAAAACTATCAATTTGTTACAACTTTTAGGTGAGGATTTCAGGTTCACATTTAAGAGAGCAATTTTTCAAAAAAAAAAAAATTGCAACTCCGCCACAAAAGCCATTACGGGGTGCCACATGTTAATATAGGGGCATTTGTGTCTTTTCCTAGTTTCTAGGGTTTGGATATGTCCTTAGGTCATGTACTATATATTACTCTTTTGTGCTGTGCAATACATATGCAATTCATCTATCCATGCATAAATCTAACATGGTATCAGAGCTAAGGTCCATGCCCTAGCCTTTTCTCTTCCGCCTTTGCTACCCCCAAGAGGATCAATCGCCGCACTGGGCGATTTCTCGTGCCACCGCTCGCCCCGAGGTCCCCGCTTCCTCTGTTCTTTGGCTTGCCCGCCGCTCATCAACGATGTCTGCACATGGCTCTGGATCTATAGTCGTCGGAGTCGTTTGTCGTCGGATTCGATGGGATCCACGTCGTCGTCCCGCTTGGATACAGGCGGATCTGCGCTCGCCCTGCCCGGATCTGACCGCATCCTGTGGGCCGTCGTTGCTGGTTCCTCGTGCCAAATCTAGCGTCTTCGGTCGCCTCTGCCTCTTCTGGATCGGCCGCCTCTGCCGCGGCACCTCTGGGTCTTCACCGCCCGTCCTTGGGTCACCGTTTCCCTAGATCTAGCTACCCGCCTCTTTTGCCACCGATGCCGTGCCTCTTCGCTGCCGGCTTTACCGGATCCGGCCCTCCTTGGCCACCACCGCGCCTCTTCGTTGCTGATTCCCTCATCACCGCCTCGTCTTCGCTGGATCCTGGCTGCCGCCTCCGCCCGTGGCAGCTCCTGCTCTACCTCGGCTCCCCTGACCGTGCAGCCGATGTCGCTTCTCACCTACTCTCTGTGCCGGCTTTCCATGTCACCGGGCAACAAAGGGTTTTTCAGGGCGCTGTTGCCTTTCCAACTCACCACCGTGGATCATGCTCGTGTGTGAGGGAGAGCTGGAAAGAGAGAAATGGGGAAAGAGGGGATGGATTTGAGCTGTAGTCAGCTCTCTTGCTTGGCTGCCCTTTATGATTGCTGTGCGCGTGCTGTGCTCGCGGTAGTGGTGGGGCAAACAGCAATGGTGAGGGAGAAGAGAACAAAGGAGTCCTTAGTCTTGGTGTTACTACTGCTAGTCTTTGCTAGCCTCAGTCCATCCTCTAAAATTTAGTGTGGCCTTTCGCATGACAGCAGCTACCGCACCTCTTTGAGCCGCTGCAGATCATAGAAGTCATTATGATGCCGCTGCTTTTCTCTGAGCCGCTGCCTCGAGTTTTTAAGGCCTCCGCGATTCTTCTGCACTGCGCTTCTTATGCACTACGCCGCCGCTGTCTTGCGCTTCGATTTGCTTTATGGGCAATTGGGCAGTAAACATGCTTAATGAGATGTCGCATGATCTCAGATGGAGTTCTTCTGGCTTCGATACAATGCAACGCTATGACAACGTCTTCAAGACTTGGATTTTGGATTTTCTCTATTTTAATGTCAACTATTTTGGGTCATGTATTATATATTACTCCTTTTGGTTGTGCAATACATATGTGATTCATCTAATCATCCATATATCTAACACCACACAAGTGCCAATGCAACCCTCACATCAGTGGCACAAAAGTTGTAGTTATGCGAAATTTACTTTCTTTAAAATGAAGGTTATCATGTGAGCCAACTAGTTAGTGACTCATTTCTTTTAAGTGGTTTTTAAACCGAACCGACATGTGGGCCCTCCTTGGTAGTGAGAAACAGAGGAGGCATGGTCATGTGCATAGAGTGAGGTTGCCAATGTTGGTTGAACCGTGAGGGCTGGAAGCGAGGCTAGGAATGGAAAGTGGGGAAGGAGAAGACCATTGGGTCGCTAAGCCTCAACATGACCGCGCATAAGTGCAGAGGTGAGGTGCAAAGGCGAAGCAGCGCGCATGCTGTCCCGAGGCCATGCGTGATGACGGGATTGCGACATGAGTGCAATGGGAAAATAGGCGACTACAACATGTGGTGGTGGTGCAGAGCTTCTGAGCAAATTTCGCAAACCACAACTTTTGTGTCGTACTGCCGTTGATGTGTGAGCCTTGTTGGTGCTTGCGTGGCATCCCGGTTGGCGCTTGCATGGCAACCCATAATAGTCTCAGCATTGCATGTATGACTTGTGGGCCCAGCTTGTTAGGACATCCTATTCGTGGAGTTACAATTTTTTTGAAAAAATTGGTCTCGTAAAGGTGCAACTACCTGAAATCCTCGCTCAAAGTTGTAGCAAAATGATAGTTTATCTAGTAAAGTTATAATTTAGCGAAATTTGCCCATTTCTTTATTTTTTTTGTTCCATAACAAAAAAAAGTTTACTATAATTAAAAATTGGAAATTGGAATAATACAAATATTAATTAGAAAGTGTACCCAATGAGTGGTAATATGCGGAATATTAATGACGACGTCCATAAGTCGGAATAGACTTTGAGCTATTATGGGTTTCATAGGAAGAAGAGTCTTGTGGTCGAGAATGATCTCAAACTAGCATGTACTACCTAGCCTAGATGACCTACAAAATGTGGGGACATCCTAGGACCATAATTCATGCATTTTTAGTTCATACAATAGTTAATCTACCATAAATAATGCCTAAACCAATCTCGAAAGTGCATTATGCAGTCATAAATTCAAATTTACATTTGAATTTTTTTGGGGTACATTTGAATTTTTTGGGGGGACATGGTAGAACAATAATTAATGCATTTTTACTTCATACAATAGTTAATCTACCACAAAAAATAGCTAAACCAACCTAGAAAGTGCATTATGCAGTCATAAATTCAAAAATAACCCGGGTGGTTTTTTTACTGGTTCCCACCGGTAAATCTGGTTACTGGCCGGTAACCGCTGGTTTTTTGAACCCTGGGTGCAATACCTAACACACCTATGTAGTTCTGTAGTGAATTATTCTTAGCATGCTATTCTCCGTTCTTCAAAGGTCTTGTTCTAATTCTGTTTCGAGATTTTAATTATTTTACATACTTTTCCTGAGTTTTGTTTTACATGTAAGAAAACATGAATGCTTTTAGTTGTGATGGCTAATCTGCTCTTGAAGAAGTTTATTAACTGTATCACAATTCCCTTTTTCCCTTCCATGACCCCATACTTGTGGCCAGGTACTTGAGAGTTATGAGCGTGCTTATAATAACATGGTGCGGGTTCAACAACTTTCCGAACTGGAAGAGGTATTCTCATTTTTAATGATGTTCTGAAGAAAGAAAGTTACTGTTTCGCTAACAAAATGTGTTGTGTAATTCAGGTGATTGATTACTGCACTCTTCCAATGGAAAGTCCAATTGCTGATGGGCGAAGGGAACTTATCCGTAATATGTGGAACGAGCGCATTAAAGGAACAAAACGAAATGTTGAGGTTATATGATGCCTTTGCTAATGAATGCTGCTTTTTGCCCTATTCTGTTATCAATTTTTGTGCCCTATACTGTTATCAATTTTTTATGTTGACTTCAAAAAGAATCTCAGGTGTGGCAAGCCCTACTTGCTGTTAGAGAGTTGGTTCTTCCTCCTAATGAAGACATAGACACCTGGATAAAATTTGCTAAACTTTGCTGGAAGAATGGCCGCAATAGTCAGGCTAAATCTACTTTAATCAAACTCTTACAGGTAGGCTAGTAGTTATTGTTAATCGGTGTGTGCCTGTGTAACTCCTTCCTATAAAACAATTAATTTCTTATGCCACATGCAGTTTGATCCTGAATCTTCTCCTGAATTGACACTGTATCATGGGCATCCGCAAGTAGTCCTGGCTTACCTTAAGTACCAGTATGCTGTTGGAGATGAGCTTAAACGAAAGGAGGCATTTTCTAGGCTACAGGTAAGCTTGTCCTTATACTATGACAGCACGCACACGCATATATATATACATATATATATATACACACATATATATATATACATATATATATAGACACACACACACACACACACACACACACACACACCCACGCACGCACGCACGCATATATAACGCACGCACGCACGCACGCACGCACGCACGCACCCACGCACACACGCACACACACACACACACACACACATATATACATACATATATACATATAGTACACTGATGTATCATACTTGCCTTTTTGGTGGGATAGGATCTGTCTGTGCAGCTTGCTACTGCCACGAATAGTTACTCTGGAACATTAGCGAGCCAAGGTGCTGCGTTGAATGCTGGAGTACCACTTATTGCTCGCGTGTATTTGACACTTGCTACCTGGAAAAGAGCACTCTCACCTGGGTTAGATGATGATTCCATTCAAGGTCTGAAAAACTTCAGTTTTTTCACTCATTGCCTTCTCTTTATTTAAAATAACTATGTATTTCTTTCTCCAGAAATATCGGTATCTTATAAAAATGCCACATTAAGTTCCAAGGACTGGGGCAAGGCATGGCACTTATGGGCTTTGTTCAACACTGAAGTCATGTCCCGCTATACTTTGCGAGGCCGGCCAGATATTGCTGGAAAATATGTTGTTGCAGCAGTAACTGGATATTTCTACTCTATCGCTTGTGCATCTACAACCAAAGGTGTCGATGACAGCTTACAGGTAAATCTGCTCTTTTCTGTTTTGTGTTCTGCAAAGTTGATTCTGAGCAAAACATTTTTGAAAAAGAGCTCATTGCTGGGCATCTTTAATATGCCTTTGTCTCACCCTTCTAAATGTTAAGACTGGCAGAACTCAAATTATAATATTTTGTCTGGTTTGTCACCATTATACTATATTCTATGAAGTGTTGGAAGGAGTTCAATGTGGTTCATAGCCATAAACTTCTAGAAAAGCCAAGCAGCAGCAGAGACTTGGTCTAAACTATCAAGTATCAACTGCTGACCAGCTCTAGTGAAAAAAACCGTTCTATAGCATCTTCATGCTGGCATGAGAAAATCCTGTGCACTATGATATGACTGCAGAAAAGTGTTTTCTCCAATGCCTTGTTTAAAAAAAATTAGAAGACTTTCGATTGATGAAGATGAATTCTATTTAATTTCTTTTGTAGGACATCCTTCGTCTCTTGACTCTTTGGTTCAACCATGGGGCTACCTCAGAGGTTCAAATGGCATTGCAGAAAGGCTTTTCACTTGTGAAGATTGAAATGTGGTTGGTTGTGCTACCCCAGATAATTGCAAGGATTCATTCAAACAATAAAGTAGTTAGAGAACTGATACAGTCGTTGCTAGTTCAAATTGGAAAGTGGCATCCACAGGTTTGCATTTTTTTTCTTCTAGCCTTAGCAATTTTGGCTATGATTGGGATGTTCTGTACTTATACTAGAGTATCTGTGCTGGCTTTTAGTGCTGTTTACTATGCGTTATGCATTGCTACAGCAATTGTAGCAGAATCATAGTTGTTCCCTTAACAACTAAGAAGTGACACAGGAGGACCTACCATCCATATCTAGTAATCTAGAGAAACAACTAAAAAATCTAAGGAACTGTGGACTGTGGAGTTATAGTGGAGGAGGCTTGGAATACTATTCTAAGGACTAAGGAGAGAGATTTAAAAATGTGGGCAAAAGCTTTTGTCTTTTAATATTCTTTGTTTATTTACACCATTGCATAAGGTGACCGCAAAGTTACTAGTACTTTTGTTTTACCATTGTAGGTTTATTGTTTCATTCTTTAATTTTGTCCGGCGTTTCTTATTCCTTTTCTTTTTCAAATACTGGCTGGGCCTTGTATGCCAGGAACTGGCTGGTTTCCAGTAGTTCCTTGATAACAAATATTTTTCTCCATTTTTCTGTGTCTCTTCAGGTTTACGAATTTATTTAGACTTCTAGTGCTTATGTTAATTTGAAACAGACCTTTATACTGTAATACTGGTGGGTACCAGGCTACCGGCCATACCGGTTAGAACCAGTATGACTGGTAACTGGCCAATGTCCAACAGAAAGTTGAACCCTGCTTTTTGTCAATGTTGTTGATATCTTCTAATTTTCTTTTGTTGTCACTGACATCTTAATCAGGCATTGATGTATCCTCTGTTGGTTGCTTGCAAATCAATAAGTATATTAAGACAACGTGCAGCACAGGAGGTTGTTGATAAGATCCGCCAGCATAGTGGAGGTCTTGTTGATCAGGTTAGTGTCATTACCTATGGAGCTTTCCAGGAAGATGCATAGCACTCCTGATTCTATGAACATTTGTTGTTTCAGGCACAGCTTGTTTCAAAGGAACTGATACGAGTTGCCATTTTGTGGCATGAGATGTGGCATGAGGCTCTTGAGGAAGCTAGCAGGATGTATTTTGGTGAGCACAATATCGAAGGAATGCTTGCAGTACTCGAGCCATTGCATGCAATGCTTGAGGGGGGGCCTGAGACAATAAAAGAGGATGCTTTCATTCAGGTGGTGTCATCACCAAAACTTTATGTTCCAGCTCCCATCACAGTATATCTTGACATCAATCCATTTCTCTTCCCTAACATTTGGGTTGCTTTTCATGAAAATATGCATTGTATCATTACATCTCCGTTTGTTTTGAATAGTAGGTCATTTGGTGCCTTGACCCATTGAATTAGTAAAGCTTAATTCTGATTTCCAATTGAATTTATTCTGTTAAGTGTTTGATAACTTATGTTATAAAAAATAATTCAGGCTTATGGACGTGAATTACTTGAAGCCCATGAATGCTGCTTAAAATATCGGGCTACAGGAGAGGACGCTGAGCTAACTAAGGTACATTAGATTGTCAGTGCGATAACGTGTGTATTGTGTCTTCTTGAGTACTGGCTGACGATGACTACTGTGTTCTTTAGGCATGGGATTTGTATTACCATGTTTTCAGGAGAATCGACAAACAGCTTCCAAGTCTTACAACTCTTGATTTGCCTGTAAGCATGTTACATTATTATTATTATTGACCTGCAGTTTATTTTCCTTTATTTCCCCGTGATTGATTACCTAATGTTTCTTTCAGTCTGTTTCACCTGAGCTGCTCAATTGTCGGAAGTTGGAGCTTGCCGTACCAGGAACATATTCTGCAGGTTATTCAACCATGGATATACTATTTTTTACTCCGTCCGGTTACAAAAGAGTGACGCCCTAGAATGCATGCAGTCAAAACCCTATTATTTTTTTTAACAAAGATTTTGTTTAAAACTTATGGTTTGGATATATGAAAATGATATGAGTGAATTTGTCATAAAAAATACTTTATAAATGATGCACTGTTACAACTTTTTTTCTGAATATATGATAAGATAATTTAGTGTTCAAAGGAGCATCTTGTTGGCTTTGGAAGTAAAAAAAACGTCACTCCTTTGTGACTGGAGTAGTACTTTCATTCTTAAGGAAGCTCATACTGTGTTCTTTGTATTACTGCATCGCCAGAACCCTTAATTTTTGTTTTTCTTCGCAATTGTGGGAGGGATTATTGGTAGCATACATATATTGTCTGCATTGACATTTTGATTATCTACTAATTTGTGTGATATTTTTGGTAATCAATATCTCATTTTCCTACATGATATGTAGCTGGATCCATGCAATACAAATGTTAAGTGATATTTGAGGCCTCTGACAACAATAAGACAATTTGTTCACACTGTTTTATTTTTCTTTTGGTTCGAAACTTCGAATTATAGAATTCTGACATTAAGAATGAAACTTTGCTTCCAGATTCACTTGTGACTATCGAGTATTTTGTTCCCCAATTGATTGTTATAACATCCAAACAAAGACCAAGAAAACTGACAATTCATGGAAGTGATGGCAAAGATTATGCGTTCTTACTTAAAGGTCATGAAGATTTAAGGCAAGATGAACGTGTAATGCAGGTCTGTATTTGGATTACAAGTCTTTTTTACACTTATTTGAATGGTTGTTTTGGTAGCAATAGAGCGTGGAGTAACAAGCATATCTTTACATATTGTGCCTATAAATGTTTTTATTCTCCATTCTTTTCACAGCGTCCTTGTGGTTTACCATCTCATTCTGAATACCTTTACCTTATGCCTCATCACTATGCATCTTTTTTTCTTATTGAATTTGAAATACGCAGCTTGAAGAACACAAATCCAGAAAACCATCTGCATGCCCATGTTTAGTTAAATAGCCTAAACTTAATACCGGTAATATGCAGGTTGAATCTAGGTGAAAAGTTGCACAGGCAGCTCCACTGACATGCACCCCAGTTGTGGCTGAAACTGTACAAAATGTACATGTTAACATAAACAATACTGTCCCACCTCAGCATTATGATTTTTAAGCCCCAGTAGCACTGATCTATATGAGCCGGAGCCCGTCTCTAGCATTCAACAATTAACACTCGGGCAGAATCTGCTAAGCTGATGTTCTTGGTGAACAGCCTAGATATTACACACAACCAACTTTTTGTGCAAGTTATTTATTTTTATTTTATATCTAAATAGTTCTCTTCATTTAGCTTTTTGGTCTGGTGAATACTCTCCTGGAGAACTCAAGGAAAACATCCGAGAAAGATCTATCAATCCAAAGATATGCTGTTATACCTCTGTCTCCTAACAGTGGTTTAATTGGATGGGTTCCAAACTGTGACACGCTTCATGCTCTGATCCGTGAATACAGAGATGCCAGGAAGGTTTGTGTGCTGCAATCGCTTGTTTTCTTCTGAAAGATGGATGTACTTTGCTTCGAGTCATTTAGCAATTAATGTGTCTTTTTTTTGTCCAGATTTTCTTAAATCAGGAACACAGACTTATGTTGGCTTTTGCACCCGATTATGACCACTTACCCCTCATTGCAAAGGTCGAAGTATTTCAGCATGCTCTGCAAAATACTGAAGGAAATGACCTTGCGAAGGTATAGTATATCTCTTGTCTCTATCAACTAGAGCCTTTTCAAGATAACATGCCAATTTGGTGCTTTGTTTAGATAATGCTGTAACATTATTCTACTTAAACAAAATTGTTGTAGGTTCTCTGGCTGAAAAGTCGAACCTCTGAAGTATGGCTTGAGCGGCGTACAAATTATACAAGAAGCCTGGCTGTTATGAGCATGGTATGAGCTACTGTCTTGTTCTGATTTTCAATTGAGACGTTTGTTTTCACTTTAAGATGCTTAAAAGGTAATTTTCCAGGTTGGATATTTGCTTGGTTTAGGAGATCGGCATCCAAGTAATCTTATGTTAGATCGCTATAGGTAAATCTACAAAACTTTTTCCTGACCCATGCATAATGTTGTGAAATTCTTTTAATTGTCTTGAAGTCTAATCAAAATAGTCTTTTGCTTCAGTGGGAAAATTTTGCATATTGACTTTGGAGATTGTTTTGAGGCTTCAATGAATCGAGAAAAGTTCCCTGAAAAAGTAAGTAGGCCTTATTCTGGGCATTATTCCTTGCCAATTACTTGATAATTTGAAGCTGTATTTTTGTACGGTCTTGCCTACATTTTTCCTCGTGAGATTGTCATTGACTGCTTATAACGGCACGACTTTTCCATTTTTGTATGAGACTGTCGCTTACAGATTTTTAATGTATGGTATAGGTACCATTCCGTTTGACTAGAATGCTCGTGAAAGCTATGGAAGTTAGTGGTATTGAGGGTACTTTCAGAACAACTTGTGAAAATGTGATGCAAGTCCTTCGAACAAACAAGGACAGCGTCATGGCTATGATGGAGGTAAGGAAATTGCCTTGTTGTATAGCACGTGGCATCTTGCCTGCATAAGTATTTATTAATTGAAAATAGATTTTCTAAGACACCAAATTCGAACCTGTTACTGCTTGTTGTACTTCACCTCAAGTTTTCAGATATGAACACATGCCTGTTTCAGTTACAAATATGGAAGAATCACAAGAAAATAAAGACGTTCAGGCCATATGCTGTTTTAACTCATTTGTAATGTGAACTTTCTTCTCCATGTGCCTGTAAAGGGTTTTGGATGTTGTATTGCAAGAGTACCAACAGGCCAATATATATACATCCATTATACAAAGTGCAAATAAGCCCCTAGGCTATATACATATCTAACACCTCTCATCAAACTCATGGTGGATCAACAACACTGAGTTTGCAAAGATAGAACCGATGTTGAGCAACCGTCGAAATCTGCTAACTGAAGCTCCGAGGGCACATATTGCAGAGCAATAATTTTGTCTTGCATCTGTGAGCGCATGTATGAAGCAGCTACTCCAATGTGCTTAGTGAGCTTATGCTTCACAGGATCTCGAGCAATGCTGATCACGCCAGTACTATCTGATAAGAGAGGAGTCGGTGCAGGAGTGAAAATACCAAAATCCTCAGGTAGCCACCGAAGCCAGGTGATCTCAGCTGTCAACGACGCCATGGCTCTCAACTCACCTCGGTAGCTCGAACGGAAACAACGATGCTTTCTTGGTCTTCCAGGCAATCAAGGAGGATCCAAGGAAAACACGATAGGCAGAAAGAGATCGGCGATCAGAAGGATCACTAGCCTAGGTCGCATCAGAGTATGTCTGAAGGTGCAATGAGCTAGAGCGAGGAAAGAAAAGACGACAAGTGATGGTTCCACGAAAATATCGCAGAACACGAAGGTGACTGTAATGGAGTTTAGTAGGAGCAGAGACGAATTGACTTAAGATGTGAACGGCATGAGAGATGTCAGGACGTGTGATGCCAAGATAAACAAGACTCCCAACAAGATGGCGGTAGCGAGTGGGATCCTCAAGAGGCTCGCCATCGGTAGGTCGCAGATGAGCACCAAGCTCCATATGAGTATCCACTATACACTGATCAGTAAGACAAGCGCGAGTAAGGATATCCTGAATGTAACGCTCCTAGGAGAGATAGTAGCCCTCGGGGGTAGCAGTAACCTCAATGCCAAGAAAGTAATGAAGAGGACCCAGATCAGACATCAAGAACTGCCCACGGAGACGCTCCTTCACAAAAGCAATGTAGTGAGTCATCACCAGAAATGATCATATCATCAACATATAGAAGGAGAAGCGTTCGACCCCGAGAAGGTGTGAACAAAAAGAGCAGGGTCATGATTATTGGCAGAGAAGCCAGCGGCAGTGACAACAGATGAGAACCGGGTGAACCAAGCACGAGGAGCTTGCTTTAACCCATAGAAAGAGCGACGAAGGCGACAGACCATACTATCAGGGACAAAATACCCAGGGGTGGCCGCATGTAGACCTCCTCGCGCAGCTCGCTATTAAGAAATGCATTCTTGACATCGAACTGAGATGGATCACTGTCGAATGGAGGCGACTGTAAGGAGAGCGAACGGTGGTTATGTGAGCGACAGGAGCAAAGGTCTCATCATAGTCACGACTATGCTCTTGTTGAAAGACACGCGTCACAAGACGAGCCTTGTAGCGCTCAAGGGAACCATCTGAGCGAGTCTTGATCTTGTATACCCATTTGCACGTGATGGGAGTGACATGTGCAGGTAAGGGTACAAGATCCCAAGTGCCAGTACGCTCCAAAGCAGCAAGTTCCTCAGACATCGCAAGTTGCCACTCAGGATGAGCAACAACCTCACGATAAGTCAGAAGCAGCAGTGGCTGCAAAGCCATAGCGCTCAAGCTGCCTAATAGTGTGGCGATCATGAAGGTCGTATCTGGGAGCAGGATTTGACAATGACGGAGAAGAGGAACTAGGAACAGAACCCAGCAAGGAGGGAGAGCCAACTGCAGGAGGAAAACATACTCAACTGACTGAGCAGTCAGCTTAGTGCGCTCACAAGGTAGGAGAACAAAGTAGACAACCAAAAGTGCGAAGGTGACCATACTCTGGGGCTCAACCAAAAAGAGGCTCGACAGGAGTAGATCCTTGAAGGGTGGTGGAAGGCTGCATGTTAATAAGGAAAACAGCAGTGGAGACAGCCTTAGCCCAAAAATGAGGGGGAATAGAGGAGGCAAGCATGAGGGCTCTAGCAGTCTCAAGTAAGTGACGATGCTTACGCTCAGAGACACCATTCTGAGCATGAGTATCGTGACAGAATATCGGGAAGAGTACTGCTCAATGAGAAAAGAGCGGAAGGCTGTAGAGAGATACTCGCCAGTAGAGTCAGCACGAAGCACACGAATAGCCAAATCGAACTGAGTGTGAACCATAGTGGCGAAGCGCTGATAAATAGAGAGAATTTGACTGCGAGAGGACATAAAATAGAGCCAAGTATAATGAGAACTCAATGAAAATCACATAATAACGATGACCTCATTTCGAAACAAAGGGGGTCGGACCGCGAACAACAGAGTGCACAAGATCAAAAGGACAAGTAGAAATAGAGTCACTAAAGGGATAGGGGAGCTGCAGTTGTTTGCCAAACTTGCAACCCATATAATGTAAAGAGGTATCCCCAGAAACAGACCCAAGAACATCACGACCAATGAGTGACGGAAAGACGTGAACCACAAAGATGACCGAGATGGTGCCACTGAGCGAAGGAGGTAGTGGACGCAGCAAGCCCAGAGGGAGTGGTGGCGGCTGACTGGTTGGTGGAGAGAGCGGAGGGCAGATGAAGCCAGTCGAGCTCCCAAAGTCGCTGCGAATCACGGCGGCGAGGGCCAGTACCAAGCAAAGTCCTCGTGCGACGATCCTGAACAGAACAAGAGTCAGACTCAAGAATAACACGACAGTCGTGATTAGTGATCTGATCAGCCAACATAAGCTGTAAAGTAAGTTGAGGAACATGAGAAACTACAGGAACATGAAAGGAAGAGGTAGACAATGTGCCTCGACCTACAACAGACAGAGGGGTACCATCTGCAGTCTGGACAGTAGAAGAAGAGACTGTGGGCTGTATGGAAGTAAGATATGTGGAATCTAGTGTCATGTGAAAAGAACCACCAGAGTCTAAGATCTACAGAGATAAAGTACCTGATGAAGGAGGAGGTGGAGGCGTGGAAGATTGTTGAGAAGCAAGAGCCAGACAAGCTGAACCTGAGGAGCCTGAGGATGAGCCGACACCAAGGCGCTGGAGAAGCGAGAGTAACTGCTGTGCAGCATCACTGGTGGAGCCCTGGCGAGAGGAGGAACTGCCAGAGCCCTTCAGGGGATGTCCACCCCGACGACTCTGGTATCTCCTCTTGTAGCGGTCTTGGTACCTGTGACCATCACGCTGGCAATAGGTATAGTGAAGACCTGTACTAGAAGCAGCACCTACAGGGGCGCTGGGAGCTAGGGAAGAGAGCTCGGTGGTCTTTGAAGAAAAGGCGTAGAGGCGCACAAGATCGCTGCGATCCAATCAGACCACAAAGACGAGTCTGCTCAGCACGCACAGCTGTGAGAGCCTCCACTAGGCTCGGGCGCAGGTGGCGAGTCAGGAGCTGAGCCCACACAATCTCGAACTCAGGCCGGAGACACTTCTGGAAGTCGTGGAGACGGTGAGTCTCCTGATGAGTATGGAGCCGCATACAGCAGGGATAGGTCCGGCGAACATCCAGCCGCAAAGAGTCAAGCTGACGCCACACCTCCGACATCTACTGGTAGAAGTCGTCGACGGTGGCATCAAGTTGCTAAAGAGAGTGCGCTCGGTGCACAACTGAGAGATACATAGCATTACTCGTTGACTGATAATGAGCTCGGAGATGCTCCCACATAAGTTGTATCGTCGGCAGCTCCACCACATCTATAGAGATAGCCACGGTCATGCTACCTACCAGGATGGCAGTAGCACGAGCCTCAGCCTCCTACCATAGCTCATAGGCGTGCAGGGTAGACTGATAGAGCTCTAGGGCCTCCTTCAACACGGCATTGGCCTCGTCTCGAGCCGCCTGATCCGCATTATCAGGGAGAGCGGGCTGGATAGGCGGTGTAAGATGAGGCGGGTAGGGATCCTCACCAGTGAGATGATCCCACAGACGCTGGCTGTTGAGGAAAATCCTTAAGTGCACCACCCACTCCCAGAAGTTCGTAGCATCAAAACGAATAGCGGGGAGTGGGATGGCAAAAGAACCACCAGTGGAAACCATTTTTTTCTTTTTTTTTCCTTTTTTTTGCCTCTTTTTTTTTCTTTTTTTCTTTTTAAGAACCAAACACAGTTTTAGGACTTCAGATCTCACCAGCCGAAACAGCGGGTGGGCGGCCCCGAGCGGCGGTGGGCGGCGGTGGCGGGTGGCGACAGTAGACGGCGGCAGCGGACGGCGGATCCGATGGCTTGGGCCCGATGGTGATTGCAGATGGGCCGGATCTATGACGGGGATGGCCGAAACCGACAAGCGACGGGCCCGATGGTGACTGCAGGCGGGCAGGATCCGGCGGCTCAAGCCGAATCTATGACGGGGACGGTCGGAACCAACAAGCGGCAGATGGAGGAAGGGGTGGAGGAAAGGATTCCGGCAGCGGTGGCGACCAACCAGGAACCCTAGCCCTAACCAACTTGCTCTGATATCATGTAAAGGGTTTTGGTTGTTGTATTGTAAGAGGGCCAACAGGCTAATATATATACATCCATTATACAAAGTGCAAATAAGCGCCTAGTCTATACACATATCTAACAGTGCCAACACAGAGTTTTGGATACCCAAACTGGTGCTAAACTCGTGCCTGGGGCAGTTCTGGTTTTGGCCAGTTTCTCGGGAAAAAAGAACTGTCTGGTTTGTTGTCTCCTTTTTTGAAGTTCGTCAAATGCTGATGTTTGGATCATATGGACCAAGTAATAATACATGTATTTGGCTAAAAATGGGGATAAGGGGGTGTGGATAAGGGCCTGAACTGGCCGGCTGGCCCATAATGGAAAAACTGAGTCTGGGACTGGTTCCACCATGCTTACATTTTTCCTCAACTATTGCATTATTGTGCTTAGGGATAGAAATCCCGCCAGTAACCGGCTAGTTACTGGTGGTAACCGGATTTACCGGTGGGTAGTACCGAGAAACAATTTACCAGTCGGGTTTGTTTAAATTCAAAATTGAATTTTTGAACGAAAAAGTTTGGATTCCCTAATAATGTTTACATTATTTAACACTAATCTAGTGTATTAGGACCTCCCGTGCTTAATGCTTTTTGCTATAAATGTATTAGGGATTTTCAATTTTTAATTACCCATAACCGGTTTTTAAAGGTTTTTCCGGTTTTTAGGCTTTTTTCTCCGGTTTTTTGGGCGGTAACCGTCCGGTTTTTCTGGATACCAGTTTCAAAATAGTCCAAATTCAAATTTTACTATTCGAATTTTGTCCGATTTTTCACCGGGTTTTCCAATAACCGTTACCGGCCCCCTGATGGGATTTCTATCCCTGATCGTGCTCCTTTATGCTTCATCTTGTGTACCTCCCTACATGTTTGGCGATATTTCTTTGTTATGCATTCCTGAACATCTACTTTTTTCAGGCATTTGTACATGACCCGCTAATCAATTGGCGTTTGTTCAATTTCAACGAAGTTCCTCAAGTTTCAAATTATGGAAATGCTCACACTCACGCAGTTGTCAATAGTGACGAAGCTGCTTCTAATAGAGAGCTCATGCAACCCCTTCGGGGAGCCCGTGAGAGGGAATTGCTACAGGTTGACTCGTCTTTATCATCCTTGAATGTTCGATTATGTGTGGTCTTATCCACATCCCCATAGTAGTGACCATTTATGTTGCCCATGCAGGCTGTCAATCAACTCGGTGACGCCAATGAGGTTTTAAATGAGCGTGCTGTGGCTGTAATGGCACGGATGAGTCACAAGCTAACAGGGCGTGACTTTTCTTCCGGGTCAGCACTGTCAGGAGCTGGCAGCTCCACCCAACATGCCAGTGAACATTTGGCTTCGGGAGATACTCGGGAGGTAGAACATGGTTTATCCGCGAAGGATCATGTTCAGAAACATACCCGGGAGGTAGAACCTGGTTTATCCGTGAAGGATCAGGTTCAGAAACTTATACTTCAAGCGACTTCGCATGAAAACCTGTGTCAAAATTACGTCGGGTACGCATCGAAATTTATCGTTGATAAGTTTAGACCATTGATGATTCTAGAGGAATGGAATCCCGTTTCTAGCAACTCTTTTTTTTTTTTTTTGTAGTTGACAATTATTGATTTGTGCCACGTTACTCACTGCCTCCTGCTTGCTTCTATTTTGTTCCACAGGTGGTGTCCGTTTTGGTGAGCTCCAGCAAGCAATCTCATGTACATAATGTAAATACCGTGTACTGGTAGGTAGATATCTTGTGACGAGTGTTGTCCTAACGTGTGCAATATTGTAAGTAGCTGACCCACATCTGTTAATGAAAGTTGCCATTGGCCACTTTCCGTGTTCGTGGAAATTATTCGGATTGTCATTCTTTTTGGTTGGCTTGTGGGTAGGAGCTATTGGACAAAATCGAGAAAAATTGCATACAAACGGCGGGGTCAGTAGCTGATGAGTGTGAGCTTGGAGCATGACGCGTTGCTGATGAACTTGGGGGGTGAGAAACGAAACGAGGACCGCATCTCTTCAGGGAAACATCGTTTTGTTGCGATTGCTCCATAGATAGCCAGAGTAAAAAGGAATAGCTTGGGACAATCGGCAGAAAACATCCTTCAGTTTCCTCGAGAGGGCATACCTGATACAACACTAACAATAACAGATCAATGATCAAGCCTGCACTAAGCTCTAGGACGCTTACAGCACTTGCACATGATACAGGGCCACTTGTTCGTCAAATCCGTAGCTAACTTGGAACTAACATGATATAGCCGGCATCCGTCACATGGGTCGCATCTCAAAGAGTGTTCCTCGAAGCTTGGGAGCATAGCGGTTGATCGGTTAATACAAACCATGACCGAATGATCCTGCGTTCATCCAAGGAGCAATGCTTGAAGGAGTACTAGGATGGTAGGAGCAGGCAGCAGGAAAGGAAGTTGGTCGAAACTCTGGGAGGTGCTCATTGACGTCGCAGAGGCCACTTGGGAAAGAACGATGTCGCTGCGAGAGGCGTGCAGCATGGCACACCTTTGTGTATGTAAATTTTACCAATTCAAGGAATCCTTGGACTGCTGGAGCTTCGCACTGTACGCACTCTCCAGTTCCTCCTGCAAAATTACATGGTAAAAACTGAGACTCACATTTGAAAAATGACAACCACGAGAGAGAACAGGGGTAATTTCTAGGCAAATGCATCATAGCAAGAATGAGTACGTTCGAGTGCGACGCTAAGAAATGATAGTGAAATCAATCCTTTCAGTTCAAGAAGTCGAAGAGACCGAAACTAAACACGCATGCCTACTTTTCAGGAGACAGATCGAATCACATGATGGATGCTGCCAAGCATTCCAGTATGGAAAAGATCATCGAGTTTGGCTAAAGTCTCTACTGTATTGCCTTTGGGCATCATATTGATCAAGTAGAAGAAATTTCACAGGGTTCAAATTTGTTAATACCAATGCCTATGGATAGAGATGATCGTAGAAATATAGCAGCAAAGACCACATACCTTGCAAGCTTTCAGCAGTGGTTGTAGAAAGGATGTTCTGAAATATCTGATGGATTTCTTGAGGGATGTTCTTTCCCAATCTGTAATTCATAGCAGGATTGTGAAAAGCAGTCCTGAAGACTAGGCTGTATGGTACTAAATTGCAATTTTTGCAAGTTTTAAAATGGTAAAATTTAACACAAATCCCAAAAGGTGCAGGTTTTTAATCACATACCATTTTCACAATCGGTCTGAAGACCAGCAGCATTGAGCTCTCCTAAAAGCTGGAGAAGTATGGTAGTATTAGCAAGTCAGGATTGCATCATGACAGTGATGACACTTAGAAACATGAAATGCTCTATCAACCATACCTGTGATAGAGTTGGAACAGCCGTAGGATCAAAATCATCACAGTTATTGGGATCAATTGGAACACAAACACGACCTAGAAAAATATAACTCGCCAGAAAGTGAGAACAAATTAGAAGCATAAGTGTAAGCATTAAGTGAATGCATACATGTGAAAAAGGGCATCATTCAAGGAACAAACTGTTGTATTTACAGGGGCATTGTGGTAATTTCACAATTGATAAAAAGAAAAAAAAAGAGATGGGAGCACCTATCGGTGGGCCGGGCTGAAGAGATAAGGAGACAGCTTGGGTGTTGCGGCGCCTCCGCGAGCAACTCTCCTGGCGGCGCACTCCACCCGGCAGTGGCGCACTTCACCCATGCGATGCGCTCCACCCGGCGGCGGCGTGGTCCACTTGTGCGACGCGCTCCTCCGGATCTGGGTGTGAGCGTTGCTCCCGATCCGGTTTTCTTAGGCTCGGCGTTGGCTCGAGCGGGTTCAGTGGAGAGGAAGGGGGTGGTGGCAGCCTGGGAGCCTCGGCTCTATCCGTTGGAGGCCACCACTCCAAGGGTTTTTCCCTCCTCTATCTCGGCTATAAATTAGGGTGCCTCCTCTTGTGAAAAAATACAGCAAGGGAAAGTGAGCTCTCTCTTCTTCTAAACTCTCTCTCTGCCTTCTTAGTTTGCCTCTGGTCAGCAGTGTCTTCGTGCTTCCTTGCATTGCATCACCGGTTTCGGTGTTCCCTGGTGCTTGACGGCGAGGTGCTCGGCCGGTGCCTCCTGTGTGCTTGTGTGGCGTCCCCTCACCTCGACTTTGCCGACTTGTGAACATACATTGGTGAAGGTGGGCTTTGTATCTCCGATTACCCTGCTAATCTCTCTCATTGTGGCATAGAGAGGTGCTAGGTTTTTTGAGACAGCGCCCTGTGGCATGCCTGGCTCTAGATCTTCTCGGTGGTTTTGAGTATTACCGGCTTTGTGAGTATATAGTTTAAATTCTTTGTAGATTGTGGCTTGTTCATTAATTAGCGATTGCAAGAAAAGAGTGGGCTGTGTTGCTTGATGATGAATATGGTTAAATACTGAAATTGGATGAATTAACCTTGAACTCTAAATCTTTAGATTGTTGTCAATCTCACTGAATGATTAAAGACTGATGCTTTGTTCTTTAGTCAGTGATTCTATAGTCCTTCAGACGTGTAATTTTCAGTATATGCATGTCTATGGATCACTTCAATTCAGATTCTGATCACATGTTAATGTGTTAGTTCTGTTATGCATAACTTGATAAGTTGAGATATTATAATCTGTTGTTAGATCAAGTTGCATTTGCATATATTTCTATTAATATTAAGTGGTCATTTTGAATACATGCTCAATAGGCCGAAAATATATGATCTGAATGTTTTTGTAATTGAGATTGGTCAATTGTGATTTAGAGCTCAAAGTTTGCAATCCTCTTTGACATATCCAATTGATGAAGAGTATAAAACCATAAATAGTGGGGCGGCCAAAAGTTAATCTTGTGTAACCCTACTTCTAAGAGCACCAAAAATTAATCAATTACAACTTGTGCTTTTTGCTAGTCTTAATTGATTCCATACTCTTTACATTGACATATATGTTTAGATTAGGAGTACTCTTACTCCTTTTGTTGAATATGTGCTTTATTACAAATAATATGATTGAATTACATGGTTACATGCAATTTATATCGTTTGTATATCTATTGCTATTTTCTTTAAGATTGTCTAATTATACTGAATTATATCTATATTTATGCTTATATCGCATATATTACAACACAAACATAGTAAAAGTTTCCAATGGATATGCAAAGTGTATCTATAACTAGCTGATTTTTGTGCATACAACTGTGCTGTCTTATTAGTTTATTACAGCAGAAAATAAAAATAGAACTCTATTCAATTATACCTGTCTTTGGGTGTATACAAAAGGGGGCTTTTAGCAAATGATTCATGTGCTTCGACACCTGATTCAATGTCAAGTTGATTAGGTAACAGAACAAACAAAGATATTCACTTACTGCAAACATATGAATATGATTTTGCTTTTACCTCCATGTCGAGTCTAGGATATGCGTAGGAGAAGACAATCTCTTCTACACATCTGCGAAGCCCCTGCGCCAGAGACATTAACAACTATTTACCATCTACATAAGAAAGTGAATTACCAGATGCCATTGTAATTCAGAAGCTGGAATACCTCACAAAATATTCTATTCAAACCAAAAGAGGTATACAATACCTATTGCAGTTTAAGTTGACAAACTGACAAATATGCACATTAATGCAAATAGGGCTGTAGGAGATTAAACATTAACCTTGTGTTTTCCTGACTGCAAAGTCATCTTTAATTGCTCCCATCTGGCTGCATTTACATCTTCCTTTGAAATAGAAGATCGTCTATTTCCTTGCCATTTGTCCTGGAGCTCACTAGCAGCATCTAGAAATGTCACCACTTTAGGATGATGTTGAACACATTCAAGATTTGATGAACGAGAAATGGTCAATAGAAGTGATATTTATTTATTTTGGTTTATTAAGGTTTTTTTCTTACTTTCATCAGGGATAAGATCAAGTATCTTCTGGCATCTGTCCTCAGATGCAAAGAGTTGTTGGCTAAGTAAAAGCTTATCTTCGAAGAAGCATTTCAGAACATCAGTGTATGACCGTCTGCAGAAGAATAGAGTTTCATTATACCTATTTGGCTATTTCAGTTTGTGCTGACACAATATAGAAGCAAGCAAGATAATTATGACATACGCGAGGAAAGGATGGAGGACAGGTCCAGTCAGTGACACTTTCTTTAATGTATTTTCACCACCCTGAGAAAGATGCATGCAATTAAACAGATTGCAGAGGGGAAACGGCATCTAGAGTCATGAATGAAGAAGCACCACCTTATAGACACGAAAGTAGTCCGCAATTGCAGCCCTTTGTTCATTGCTGAGCCTAATAGGAGAATAAAGATGCACTTTCAGGATAAATAAACTAAGGAAACAAAGAAAAAGTTCTTTTGTGCATACTTTCTTGCTCTGCTATCACAGACCCAGCAATGGACACCACGGCGGCCACTATATACCCACAATATGTGATTGAAACCAAAATCATCTGCAAACATATGCGTCCAATTATTTCACGTACAGCAGACCAAGAAAGTAATTGACTGCAAATCTGCAATTCAAGTGAACTAATCTGTAAAAATGGGAATGTCACGTATGCTTTTAATTGAATAATGAAACAACATGCCTCTAAGTGAAGTATCCAGGATTTTGATAGCAATGGTCATTAAGGGCCAGCAGTCCAAGCAGACATCTGCTCCAGAGCAGCAGTATCGAACATCATCATAATCGGATATATCCTGGAGATTGAATATGTTTGCAGCTTGCAACAGTTGCACAAATAAAAAAGAATGTGCACACACAAATGAATGATAAAAAACGTGCAATGTTTCTTACAATATCAAAAATAAGTTCCCTCTCGACCGGTACAAATACATTATTGCCAGATTGGGCATAGGCATGTCGTTTTGCAGGCTACAAAAAGGGATACTTTTCATCAGAATAGAGAGTGTAATGTAGAAATTCATAATCAAGCAGAGAAATAATTGGCATGTTTAATGATGCTAAATCATACATCTACGCTGTAGACAGGTCCAATATCAATCTTGAAAGGGCACTTCTCCTTGATAGAACTCTCCATTTCAGCTGCAGTGTCAAAGGACTGGAAGCGCAGGTAGATGTCATTCTCCAGTGTAAATGAAAACTCCCGACGCCCAATATACGACTGATCACATCCTGGATGCTTTCCATCTACAGAAAAAAATAGTTAATACAGAGTAAAACAAGTAGCTCTAAACTAAAGAACTGTGACCACGGACCATTTCCATAGGAAAGCCACTTGAAGAAATCACCATACGGGAAGAGCTTTCCTGCAATTGTACTATAGTCATCAGTAGCACATAACAAATCCTAAATTGGGTCATCATATCACAGTGCACTTAAGTTTGCTAGAAATTGGTACTTCGGTAAAAAAAACTTGAAGCGATCATACACTAGCAAATTGCTGCAACATTTGGGGGCATCTGGGACACACATAAACGATAATAGATATGCTGCAAGGTTACAATTTTGTGTGGGATGTACAGCAAATGAGGAAAATAGATAAGAGAAACGACTACTACACACGCTAACAACACCTCGAGACACGCTTCCTGATTCAATTTTTTGTTATCAATTCCATGTGTTACAAGGGAAGATATTAATTGGGTGGGTTCTTTTCGGCTGCAGCTGATGGCTTTTGACCTTAGTTTGAGCACTCATATGAACAAATCGAATGTCGATAACCCACTTTGAAAAGAATTCCTTGATAAGCCACTTCAAATGGACGACAGAGAAGCCGTCCCCCATCCAGTTTGTTTGTTCGGGTAAACCATAAGCCAAAAAGAACACACCCATTACTTTACCGTAGTAGATTCGAAGGTAGTCAGCGTTGAACCCATCGGGCACAGCAACGGGGGCTTCTTGCTTCTGCCCATCGATCTCCATGGCCTCAACCCTCTCGTCCTCCCTAGCCATCCTATTCCTACTAGATCAAGAACTGCTTGTGTCAAGCTAAGGCAAAATAACATGATTGCACAAAGATATGTACAGGCTCCGCAAATTTATTTAAGGTCCCGTTTGGCTCCCTAGAATCTAAAGAAATGGTTTCCATTTCAATTTCTACTTGAATTTGGATTGGCGGCAATTGGATTGAAGTTCCAACTTTGGTGAAGGAGCAAAACAAGATTGAATCCCCCCCCCCTTTTTTAGACAAAATCGATGCCTTAATGGAGAATTGAGGAGGAGAGGCCGGCGGTGATCTATGGTATGCGGCGGCGCTTGGCGGAGGCGGCTGGGAGCAAGGGGAGAGGCGGAGGAAGTGGCGGGGAAGAGACCGGCGGCAGGTGGGGAGTGGAGGAGGCGCACCTGGCCGGACGATCTAGGGTTGGCAGCGGCCCTGGCGCTGGCAGAGGCAGGGAGGAGGCCGGCGGCGAGCGCAGGGGAGTGGAGGTTTGGGTTGGGCGGCCAAATCAGAGGGGATAGAGTGGATTCGACGCTGCAAATCCGGTAGTTTCCACGGATTCGACGAAAGATTCAGAGAGAAATTGGGAGAAAACTGAGGAGATTCTTTACCTGGACAGCGAGAGGCAGTAGGGATCTGCGCTGCGTGCGGACGGGAAGAGAGAGAGAGAGAGAGAGACGAGACGCGCAGAGAGAGATGGCGGGAAGACGAGGCGGCTGCCGCCAAAAACTGCTACGGTGCTACCCTATCAGGACAGGCCCAACTTCCCTTGGGTTTCGGGCCAAGGTGCTCGGGCCTGGGTCGGGCCGTGGGTCATAGCCTCGAAGGCTAGAAGCTGAGCATGTTTGTAGCAGACCTGTGTATTCCCATATGCCATGTAAAAAAAGTTCGAGATTTATAAGGTGCTTAAGCTCAGCTCATTCTAAGCTCGATTCAAGATCAACTCAAGTTCTAAATGAGCCGAGTTCGCGAGCTTCAATGAACTAACTGGAATACTCAAGTCATGGTAAATTGTTCGATTTTCTGTCAAAATTGGAAAAATTTTCCGCGTTCGAAAGAGGTCTTAACTTCATGAGCTTGGGTTGGCACGGGTTCAATGAGAATTAGAGGTGAGACGAAGATACCTAGCTGGCCATAGCACAACCGACCAAACATCGATCTAGAGAGGCCAGCTTGGGGTTGGTACAGGTTCAATGAGAATTAGAGGTGAAATGAAGATACCTAAGTAGC
This sequence comes from Melocanna baccifera, assembly GCA_036346265.1. NCBI lineage: Eukaryota > Viridiplantae > Streptophyta > Magnoliopsida > Poales > Poaceae > Melocanna > Melocanna baccifera. The sequence continues at coordinate 11,150,597 of CM070689.1, read as the reverse complement.
CATAGCAGTATAGCACAACCGACCGAACATCGATCTAGAGAGGCTACTGGTTTACTGGTTTAACCGGTAACCAATGAACCAAAATGGACTTTTTGGTTTACGCCGGTCCGGTCCAGCTTTTTAGAACTATGAAATGAACTAACAAGATGGTGGATCATCCAGGAGAGCTCAAGTTAGCAGCTACCCATCAAGTTAGTGCAAATTTTGTTTGAGGAAGCTCCATCGAAAGGATGTGAAAACAAGTTGAGCCAAGTGTAACATCCTGTTTTTTAGAGCTTTCTGAAGTTTCTAAAATAAAATTTATTAATTGAATTTTTCTAAAATTAATTAAAGCTTAAAATAAATTTTCATGAATTAAAAGAATTTAATCTGATTAAATAAATGTTAACATAAGCTGGAAATATTTTATTTGTATTTCTTGTATCTCAAGGAATTTTTTTAAATTTTCTGAGAATTTTTTAGATTTATTTGCTATTTTCTAGAGCTCTTGTTATTTTATTTAAATTTCTGAAATAAAAAATCCACCAAAATACTCAGCACAAGTAGCCCATTACTGTTCACATCAGCCCATCAAGCCCCAGCCGTCCGATCTGGCCTAGACCATGTGTCAGCAATCCAAGCCGCAGCTGCCCCCGAGCATCGGATCTCGCGCTGTGACATGTGTCACGCAACCGAGCACTGTTCATCTGTGCTTTCTCCGCCCACCGTCCGATCCAACCCCAAGTTGTGTGTTGTTCATCCAACGGTGTTCATCATCTCACTCACGGATTCTTCACTGTCGTGCTCCGCTCGGACTCCGCCGCCCACAGCTGCCTCGGACTCAGTGTCCACACCCAAGCAGTCGCCGTCACCATCCCCGCTCCGGACTCTCTCGGCTTCCAAGTTTAAAAGGCCGAGCTGCCGCTCGCCCCCATCTGTGCATCGTCATCCTCGCCGGAGCTCGAGTCGCCGACGCGTTCATCTCGCCACCAGCCGTCCACCCATCGTCGTTGCCGGCCGTGCCGTTAGTGAGTCACCGCCGCCTGACCTCTCCGTCTAGCCAGCCGAACCCCATCGCCTCAACCACCGTGCAGTCACCGCCCACGTCGCTCCTTGGTTCCCGTGTGCCGCCATGACCGTTCATTCATCGAAGGGTCGCCCCGAACCCCGCGCCACATCGTGTGTCATCGTCTCGGCCGTCCGATCAGATCCGTGCCGTTAATCCAAGCCAACAGCCAGGATATAGCCACGTGGCACTCGCTACACCATCGGATCGTGCCAACATCACCCCACACCCACACTCCGTCGATGGTTCAGCTTCTCGTTAAGCCCGATCTACCGTGAGTCAAGAGATTGACAAGCCGGTCCCACCTGACGGCCGCATTATGCCGTAGACCCATGAGCCAAATCCGTCCGAGTTAGCAGCCCGCTCAATCGACAGCTCAGCCCTAGCCATCACGTGGTGCCACATGTGCATGCCACGTCAGCGCCCAGCCGTCCCAGCTGCCACGTCAGCATAACATATCAGCATACCATGTCAGCCCTAGCGCCACGTGTCAGTCACGTGTTAGCCCAGTCAGCTGCCACGTCAGCCCTAGCCGTCGCGTCAGCATCCCCCGTCGTGCATTGTTCCATACACTGAGTCTACCGTGAACCCGCTTTCCCATGTACCGAGTCCATAGTACAATAACTTTTTTGATTTTTTAGTATTTTCTAGCTAATTAATTTTTGAAGAGCTCGTTCTTCTCCGTCCTAGCTCCGATTGACCCTATTCTTTTTTCTAAATTCATCTAAACTTGAGCTCTATCTGTTGGTTCTATTTTGAAGATTTTTGGAGTTCATTTTATTTGATTTTATTTTTGTGTCTCGGTTATTTTCTCTCTCATTAGATCGCGTCTTCAAAGGAGTGGGAGCACCGCAAGAAGATCTAGAGTTTCTTGCTGAGCAAGACCAAGGCAAGTCGTGTCCTTTGATCATATTGAACCTAGTTTTTAATCTATTATTTATTTATTTTGATTTAAATTATCGTGCATCGCTATTTTATTACAAACCCTTGTACTTGGTAGTTATCATCCTTAATTGATTAATCCATCCTTGATAATTTGAACACAATGATCCATTATCACCATAGGTTATGAATTATTTAGTGATACTATACTAGTTGTCATATGGGTGGTATGATTGATATGCTTAGTCATACTTATATTACGATGGGTTTGTCCTCACATGTGTTTAATTAATTAATTTGACTTAATAAGATATTAAATCGGGGTTGAAACCACAGTTATAAAATTTGTGCCATGATATTGGTGTGTCATTGGTGTTGGTTATCATGCAGTAAAGGGAGAAGTGTGGATTCACTTTGAGGAGTGTGGATTCATTGGTGTTGGTTATCGTGCAGTAAAGGGACAATATTTTCTTTAAATTATTGCTTTCTACAAATTAACCTTTCAGCCATTCATTGGTAAGTTTTGCATATTATATTGTATTCATTTATTACAAACGACTTGCTGAGTACCAATGTACTCATGGCTTTATGCCAATTGTTGCTCAGTTGAGGAGGAGTATTACCAGCAGGAGGTACCAGATGGAGGATATTTCAGCGACTTCATAGATTAGGCTTTCGTTTCCCAGTCAATTACCTGTGGGCATGTCGAATGACTTCTACGCTTATTTCTGTTTTTCGCTGCTAGATTTTAAACCCTTCTGGCTAGTGAATTGTAAGCGTAGCCATAAGGTCGTACTCTGATAATTATTAATATGTGAGTTTTCTCTTTATTTTATCGTGTATATGGTCGATATTTTATCTATGTTAAACTGTGTGTACTAGCGTGATCCTGGACTAGTGTGGTATACATGGAGAGTCTGGATTTGTATATTCGAGTCTCGACACCTAGCCAGCTTGACCCAAGCTCGATTTTAACTACAATTTGGCTAGGCTCGTTTAAGAAACAAGGCAGATACCTAATTGCCTATCTGCCTATCTGCCTAATTGCTTGAAAGGTGGCTCGAGACAGCTCGCGAGCCTATCTGCCATAACTAATTTCTCACATGCCTAATTGCCCATGAACTAGTTCCCATCTATTAAATCAAGCTACACCAAGTTGTACTAAACATGAATTGATTTAAAAACTCTAAACATGAATTACTTGCTATAAGTACAGCTAGAACATTGTTAGCCACACTAATGGCGAGAGACCATTCATCATGTGAAATAACTCAAACTGAGGTAATAGGTAATGACATAAATCTGTAATGAAACATAACCAAAATAGTTTAAGGGTCCGCTCACATTTAACACTAAATCTGTAACCACGAGTTCTAACTTCTAATTCATCAACTTCATAGTTTAGGAATAGTAAGAACATCAAACAAAAATCCAAAAGGTATTGTATTCCATAAATGCCACCAAACAAAAAGCCCTTATCAACTAGTCATAGCATCATCTTGTCATCCAAAGCAACCAACTGAGCTTACAAGACACAAGCTTGCATCAATAATATCAACAAGAGAGTACGCAAACTTAGAAGTAGTAGTAACACTCACTAGTTGCTCTCTACCACGCTTTGAGGAAATATAATGGTTTCAACATCATTCTCATCCTCTTCCTGAAAAGAGACATAAAACTTGAGTTAGGCATGATATAAACAAAAAAGATTATAAAAGACATATTACAGTATAGAAGAACATACCACAAACATTGGAGGTTTTATGTTATTATAGGCATCTCTTATCTAGTGAGAAGCATACACCAAATATTGAACCATAGCTGGGCGTTGAGAACTCCGATAGTCATCAAGAACTCTACCCTCAACATCGAAAGTTGATTCCAAAGATATGGTGCTAGCTGGACAATCAAGAAATTCTTCACCGTCTTTGACACTAACAAGAATCTATATGCATTCAAATTCCACCATGTAAGTAATTTGAAGCCCTTGTTATCTAAACTCCCATTTACTTCATATAGATAGATGAGCAACTCGGACTTTGATGTCTTTTTTCCTCCTTTTGATCTTTAAGACAGTACCATTGTCTGCCCTAGTATCTTCCTCATCCCCATTTGAACTTAAGAATAAACCGAAACAAGTGAAGGTTCCCCGTCGGCATCAACATCAACGTTAGCATTAGATATGTCCCAATTTTCATCAAATTCCTTGCCCAGTGCCTCACTCGACGACTGTGAAAAAACACAACAAGTGAAGTCTATCAATAACCAAACAAGGAAACAAGGGAAGATGCATAGCCATTACAACATTAATTTGGCAACAATTGAACTCGCCCCAAAATTAAATCATAACATGCCCCTACTCTTTAACACGACATTTAAACTACAAGGAAACAAGATAACACGACATACTATACTTGAAAGATGTGAACTAGGTACGTCCAACTGGGAATGAACAGCCTTTAGCTCTCGTCTGGGGCTTAACTCGACTTCAGCGCTGGAGTCCCAGGGGGAGTCCCAGGGAGGGCGTCGTGGTGATCGGCGGCGCCTCACCCTTGCCCCTAGTCCTGCTGTATTCGTTGACATTCCTTCCAGCAATTGTGTGGCGGTGAAGTCCTGCTCGCAGGAGGCCGATCTCGACGTCGCACAATCCTACGACCTAGCGATTTCGGATCTGATTGAAGGTGACAGACACCCACATGAGGTTAGTGATTTGATTTCAGCTTTTCCACCTAATACTGGTCTATTGTCGGATGAACTACAGGAGGTCGATGGGGTTCCGGCGACCGGCTGTCAGAAACATCATCGAACAGCACAGGATTTGTCAGAGCAGTTTAAGGTATCAGTTGGATTTCCTGCAGGGACTCGCTGGTGGGATCAAATTGATTCGGAGGAGACTTCACCTCGTCAGTCCAAGTCAGATGAACAGCAGACGGCAAGCCAGAAAATTCATCCGGATCCTGCTGAACTGTCTCGACCAAGGGGGAAAAGGACGGGATATTCCACGCCGGGGATTCGCGATTTGTCCATGGAAGGGCCCTCTACCCCCGGCATCAACCTCTGATCAGATCATTGGCGGCGTTTATGCCTTCAGAGCGGTTGCAATCCGTCCGTAATCATCGGGAAGTTCAAAATTTGAACTCCATCGCTGACACGGATCGGGCAACCCTGATCGCGCACGCACGGGATTTCGGGCGCTCCCGATTGAATCTAACTCGGAGAGCACTGGGCCCTACCATGCAAACAAATCGGCCCACAGGATCTTCTAATACCCTACCTCAACAGCCGAGCTCTGTTTGGACCAAAACCACCGCCACCCGACCCACTTTTGCGGAGATGGCCGCTCGGCCGCCGCCACCATCGCAGCGCCGCTCCTCGCCACCACCGCAACGCCGCTTGCCGTCATCCCCACAACAGCACACGTCTGGACAAGACCACCGGCAAAGCTGTCCTCAGCGTCCACCTGCTGGTCGCGGACACAGGTCTGGTAGGGGAGGACAAGGGATCGCCGGGGATGGACCTGGTGGCGGACGAGGTTCTGCTGGCGGCCGCGGAGGCTATGGAGGCAGAGGCCGTGGATGGCAGCATCAGCGATATCAAGATCCTTCTCCGGCTGAAGTAGCGGCTCCTCACCGTGACACGATGGCCGGTCCAATGCAACCTCAGCATACTCCGTGTGACCAGGGAGGGGCAAAGGCCAAGAAACACAGGCCTCCCTTCTGCTGGAGGTGCAAAACCAGTGGTCATATGGTGGACGCCTGCACGGCTGATTTGGATTGCTATGTATGCAACAAGCAAAATTCTCATCTAGCGGCCAAATGCCCTATACTCAAGATGTCAAAACCAAACGCCAGCCTTCTCAGATATGGCACAAATGACATGTGTTTCTTGAGGATGCCTGACTTTGATTTCAAGTCGGAGGTTCGGACCTGCGCCTCTGACTTTGGTTATGGTGACGGGAGGGGTTCTCACAGTAGGCAAAGGCATGACGAGCTAGCTAAATTGACAAGAGTGGACTGGAATTGGGAGGCTTTAGCACATGGAAAAAATTCGTTCCTAGTTGCCTTTCCTTCGGTGGAGGAACTCCAGAGAATGGCAGATATTGAATTTCGCCTTAGGAACTATGGTGTCACATTGACAATCTCAGAATGGCAATCTACAGCAGACATACAACCGGCTTATCACTTAGAGGAGGTGTGGGTACATATCACAGGAGTACCACATGCTTGGAGACATTATCTTGCCTTCTGGGCGTTGGGCTCCGTAGTTGGGGCTACCTCAGAGGTGGATATGCTGACATATAGACAAAAATGTATCATTCGTGTTTTGGTAGGCATGTTAAATAAAGATTTACTGCCATATACCACCCACCTGGTGTTCAAGTTGGAAGGTTATAATATCACTTTCAGTATGGAGGGTAGTGACTTTGTTCCGGCGACACCACCACCTTCTGATTCTGACCCTATGGACCAAGATGGTGAGGGGGCCGGCCAGGAAGGACCTGCTAGTTCCAATGATCATGGCAATGCGGCAAAGAAGCCTAAAGGGGATGGCTCATCCAGCAGTTCAACACAGGCTCCAACTGTTTCGGGATCAAAGTTTATGCAGTCGACGCTCTGCGTGACACCGCTCGGAAAGAACAGGCCAGCTCCTCCACCACGACCCCTTATTTTCGCTGGACTGCCAGATCAAACTCTCATGGCTATTACTCCCCCAAGACAACCATCTTCCAGTCAACCATCTTCCAGTCCTATTACCGTTCCTGATGGCTCGGGGAATCACCTGGCAATATCGGAACATGCTGCTCAACAGAGAGGTTCAGTATTGCCAGGCGCATCGGCTGCATGTGATACGCAACATAGCACAGATGGCGGACATGGGCACTTGGCCGGTATGGAGTCCATGGCTGTGCCTAAAGTGTATAGGCGCCGTCAAGCCGCCAAGCAGGAGAAGGCACTGGACCCTGAACAGCAGACTGAACACAATCTACCCGTCCGAAAGGATGAGGTGCTGCATCCGGTTTCAGTCCTATTGCCGAATACAGCCCGTCCCAATATGGAAGCCGATCCATATTCAGGTACTGATACCAGGGAAACAGTGGGTGGGTCGGTTTTTCTTGAGGGTAAGAGACGAAGCTTACGAGCTAATTCATCTCTTTCTGTCCAAGGAATTGTGCCTACAGATGAGGATATTTTAAAGCGAGCAATGAACCGTACTGCATCACGTAACTTGGATGGGCCTGGAGTCCACAAGACGGTGGTCGACCATAGATCGTCATCACGTTCGTCTTCCAATTCACACAACATGATGACCGGTACGTCTCACATTTGCTCAGATTTTTCCATTGCTACTTTACCTAGTGATCAGTGTGCCTCGAAATTACATAATTTGGGGTTGGTACTAGGTAGTTGTCATAACAATATTAACATGTCCATTAATGCTCTCAAAAGGGTGGAGATTGATCGTATAACTGTGTCACCTAGTTCGAAAGGGAAATGTAAAACTCATACAACTAGAGTCGTAGATCCCTTTGAGGCTAGTGATACGGAGGATAATGAAACAGATAGTACCCTTCTCAGTAATTTACTAAAGGATATTTCGGATGCCGGAGTTGTCGAGGCGGATCTTGACTCACGATTATGTGAGCTGAAGGTTATCGATCATAAATCCACATCTAGGAATAAAAAGAATAGAGTTCGCCAGAAGGGGGTTACACTTACAAAACATAGTTCATCATGAGAGGCTTATATTGGAATAGCAGAGGTCTTTCAGACTTGGCTAAATATAGATATATAGCGGATGCAATCAAAGATCATAATTTAGACTTTGTTGCTATCATGGAGACAGGGAAACAAGAAATGTCACTGAAGAATCTGGCCAGGCTTTCTGGAGGGTTAGATTTCACTTGGCATTGTCTTCCCCCTCGGGGGCGTTCCGGTGGCATTCTCTTAGGAGTAAAGGCCATTGTGTTAGATGTTTCTTTCATTGTAGATGGGGAATTTTACATCAAATTTCATCTCACCAATAAGTCGGATAATTTCAAATGGATACTCATGGCGGTCTATGGTCCATTCGGGATGAATTCAAATCGGTTTTAAATTTGAATTGGTTCGGGCTTGTCGGCATAATCCTTTACCCACTCGCATTGGTGGTGATTTTAATATTATGAGATACAGTAAAGAAAAGAACAAAGATAATTTTAATAACCGTTGGCCTTTTCTGTCCAATGCTGTCATTGATAGTTTTGATCTTAGGGAAATTGACTTAGCGGGCCGAAAATTTACCTGGGCAAATTCACGCTCTGACCCCACTTATGAGAAACTGGATCGGGTACTAATGTCCACGAATGGGAATTTAAGTATCCTTTGGTGACCGTACAAGCTCGACGAGAGGATTATCGGATCATACTCCATTACTATTGGATACAGCTTACGCTTACGCGGGTATAACTAGACAATTTAAAATGGAGCTTAGCTGGTTTTCCGAGAGGATTTCTATGTGAGGTCATTGAGGTGCAGAATAAGCCGATGCACTGGAAGGAATTCATCGAGAGATGGAATAAAAAGTTGAGTGCTCTACGTAAACATCTCCGAGGCTGGGCGTCTCATACAAATGGAGTATATAAGCAACAGAAAACTAAGCTCCAATCCACCATTTATGAAATAGATGCGGTCGCAGAATTAAGAGACCTAACGGGCGTTGAGCGTGAACAACTGGCCCAAGCAAGAGATCATTTGACTAAGCTCCTTCGTGAGGAGGAAATCAAATATTACCAACGTGCGAAAGCTACTAATATTCTACTAGGGGATTCGAACACACGCTATTTTCAAATGATTGCTAATGGCAAGCATAGGAAAAAGCACATATTTTCCTTGGATCATGATAATGGAAAGATCGAAGGACATGCTAATCTCAAGTCTTATATTACTCGATTTTACAAAGAGCTGTTTGGTGCACCTGAGGAGAATTACTTTACACTGGACGAGTCTAGAAAGGATGATATTCCTCAGGTCACACCGGCAGAAAATGACTTCTTAACGGCTCCCTTTATTGAAAAGGAGATTTGGGACGCAATTTTCGATATGGAGCATAACAAAGCACCTGGTCCGGACGGCTTCCCGGTAGAGTTCTACCAGAAATTCTGGGACGTCATTAAGGGGGATTTGCTGCAGATGTTCTCTAATTTATATACTGGTACCATTCCATTGTTTAGCCTGAACTTTGGAGTCATTACGCTACTCCCGAAGGTTCATACTGCCAACCGAATACAACAATACCAACCTATTTGTCTTCTCAATGTCAGTTTCAAAATCTTCACCAAAGCAGCTACCATTCGGTTAAACTCAGTAGCGGATCATATCATTAGCCCAACTCAAACTGCCTTTATGCGAGGTCGTAACATCCTAGAGGGTGTCGTCATTTTGCATGAAACTATTCACAAGTTGCATCAGAAAAAACAAAGTGGTGTGATTTTTAAGATTGACTTTGAGAAGGCTTATGATAAAGTAAGATGGCCCTTTTTAATGCAGACATTACGGATGAAGGGTTTCTCACCTAAGTGGATATCTTGGGTACAGTCCTTTATATCGGGTGGTTCTGTTGCAGTTAATGTAAATAATGATGTGGGATCTTACTTTCAAACAAAAAAGGGTCTTCGTCAGGGTGATCCCCTCTCTCCACTACTTTTCAATATTGTTGCTGATATGCTCTCAATTTTAATCAAACGAGCAATAATAGATGGCCAGATTAGTGGAGTGGTACCGCATTTGGTGGAGGACAGCCTATCCATCCTACAATATGCTGATGATACAATCCTCTTTATGGACCATGACTTGGAGAAGGCTCGTAACATGAAATTATTATTATGTGCCTTCGAGCAACTATCGGGTCTCAAAATCAATTTTCATAAGAGCGAATTATTCTGCTTTGGTGCGGCACAGGAAGCGGTAGATCAATACACACAACTGTTTGGTTGTACCCAAGGGGATTTTCCTTTAACGTATTTAGGGATTCCCATACACTATAGGAAACTTTCAAATGCGGATTGGAAACGGGTTGAGGAACGTTTCGAGAAACGACTTAGTAGTTGGAAGGGCAAACTCCTCTCGATGGGTGGGAGATTAACGCTGATTAACTCAGTTCTCAGCAGTTTACCCATGTATATGATGTCTTTCTTCGCGATTCCAAAAGGGGTACGTCAGAAATTAGATTATTTCCGCTCCAGGTTTTTTTGGCAATCAGATGACCTGAAACGAAAGTATCGACTAGTTAAATGGGGGATACTGTGTCAACCTAAAGACCAAGGGGGTCTAGGAAATCATGATTTGGAAATAATGAATACGGCTCTTCTCAGCAAATGGCTCTTTAAATTGCTGTCAACTGATGGCATCTGGCAACAAATTCTACGAAACAAATATCTTCACTCCAAACCACTTTCTCAAGCCATGTGGAGCTGTGGAGATTCACACTTTTGGGCCAGTCTTATGAAGGTGAAAGGACAATTTCTTCACTTCGGCACTTTCATAGTTAAAGAAGGATCACAAATTAGGTTCTGGGAAGATAAATGGCTTAGTCAGACATCTTTGCGAGAACAGTACCCTAGCCTGTATAACATAGTCCGACACAAGCAGGTTACAGTAGCAGAAGTCCTTAGCTCCTCGCCCCCCAATATATCTTGGCGGAGAGATCTCATTGGTCAGAAGTTAGTAGCATGGAATGATTTACTTCCACGTATTGCTAACATTGTATTAAGCCAGGAACCTGATGAATTTCGTTGAAACCTCCACCAAAACGGACAGTTTTCGGTTCATTCGCATTACCTAGCTCTGATTCATATTGATGTTCCTAACTTGAACAAGTGGATTTGGAAGTTAAAAGCTCCTCTGAAAATCAAAATTTTCCTTTGGTTCCTGCGTAGAGGGGTGGTGCTTACGAAAGATAATCTTGCCAAGCGTAATTGGCAAGGTAACAAGAAGTATTGTTTTTGTCTTAAGGACGAAACTATTAATCATTTGTTTGTCGAATGTCGTTTTGCGTGCGCTGTTTGGTCTATTATATGCGCAGCTTCCAGACATTCTCAACCACATACTATGACTCATCTGTCCGGCTCCTGGCTTGGGGGTGTTGGGAAAGAACTGAAGTCTCTTTTCCTGCTAGGGGCGGCTGCTACTTGTTGGACATTATGGTTATGCAGAAATGATTTGGTATTTGGAAAAAAATCATATTATTTCTCCTTTACAAGTTATCTTCTCTATCATCCATTGGCTTCGTTCATGGGCTATACTTCAAAAGCCTTCTATGCAGGATTTGGTTGTAGCGGCGGCTCGTCAATTGGAGTGTGTGGCCAAGGAGTTTTTTACCCAGGCACATGGGTGGCGGTCTAGTCTGCGGATTGATTGGCATTAGAGTGCTTGTTTCTTTTGTTTCATTTGGGTTGTGTGCATCTTGGTTATGCAGAGGCCGGAAATTGTTTTCAGGGTTTTGTATCTGCTCGATGTAAAACTTTGAAGTAATAAAATTTCCTTTATCGAAAAAAATACTTGAAAGATGTCAGACGAGACGAGAGTGGACAGTGGAAACTTAGCAAGGTTGTCTCTATCATCGACTGGGTAGGATGAGGTGGCAGCTGCATGGAGGAGCTCAAGAGGCGGCAACTGCTTGCACAATTGACTGCTGAGTGCACGATGTGGAGGCCCTGGGGACAGTAGGGGAGGACTTCTTCCCATGATGCACGTGAGACTCCAAGCTCGGTTGGTGCTCCATGCAATGCTTGTGGTCGCAAGTAGGGACAACGAGATGGCACAATGAACGGTGAGGAAACGACAGGGTGGATAGAGACCGCGTGACATAGACATGGAGGACGGTGCCAATGCGCTGTATGGAGAGGAAATGGACATCGCATAGTGTATGGAGCGAAAGAGGCACGTCACGCCTCTACCATGTGTGTTGTGCTGTGGTAGCGCTAAATTGCTACTGCTTGTTTTTCTCTTGCACTAGACTAGGGTTAAGGACATTTGCTAAGGATAATAATGGGTTGGGTTGGGCCTCAATTGTTAGCATACTCTATCTAGGCCTATTTTCTCAATGAGCATAAAGAGTTATTTGCGCAGCTCGAGTCAGTTTGTTAATAAAGCGAGCGAGGAAAGAGGCTTGTCTTGGCTTGTGTATTCCACGAATCTAAGCCGAGCTGGCTTGCGGGCCTTGAGCTTTTTTTTCTAGGGATAATTGACAATATGCCACTGCAATAGTCTCAACTCTGGAAAATACCACTGCAATCGTGTTCATTTGAAAAATGCCACTCCAATCATGAAATACTCCTAGAAATGACATTATGCTCAATACTAGCTAATTTTTATTGATATAAAATGGTTTTTTTATTGATTATAATGGTATTTATATGAGTATGAGATGATTAGAGTGATATTTCTCTACACAAAAATACAAATCGAAATACAGAAGGTGTATTAATGTAAAATTGGCTTGTATTGATCATAATGGCATCAATAAAAGCCCATTTTATATGAATACACCTCTCTTATGTTGATATATATTTTGTCCATACAAAAATAATCAAAATACGAAAGGTATATTTATATAAAAATTGGCTAGTATTGAGCATAATGTCATTTCTAGGAGTATTTCACGATTGGAGTGGTATTTTTCAAAGGAACACAATTGCAGTGGCATTTTTTAGAGCTGAGATGGTTGCAGTGGCATATAGTCAATTATTTGTTTTTTCTAACCCTACTGATGAGCCATATAATTTCATTCCTCATGCTTATTAAAATGATGATGAATAAATTGATGCTAGATCAACCCATTTCTCAAAACAAATATCCTTTTTTGGGGGCATTTGAAAATGGCTGGAGCTTCTAGCTTTTGGTTGGTGCTTTTGGTTTTAGAATAGTAGCAGCTGAAAGTAGGAGGTGTTTGATTCGGCTGGAGTTTTTGGCTGATTCAGCAAACACATAGGAGGACAACAGCAGGGGAGAAGGAGGACACCTGAGTTGTGACAGGGGCAGAGCTCGTGACGGCGCCGTCGGTTGGCAACGGAGCACGTGGTGGTGCCGATGGGGCGGAGGCAGAGCTCGTAGCGATGATGGAACGTGTGGCAATGGTGGAGCTCGATCCAACCGAAGCCGCTTCCAAAACCTGAACGTTTGATTCGACTTCTGACTTTTCAAAGCCAGAAACTAGAAGATAAAGTAGTTTGAAATGCCCCATAAGGAAGTCATCATGGCTATGCTCTTGCCTTCAATTAATATTTTCGAACGTGCAAACCAAAAGCCTATCACAAACCTTAGGAAATCAAAGTTGTATCAAGGATAGCTAAGAAATTAAAATTGCCATGGTGGCTAATCGATAGTGAAGCAAGTATTGTAGGTGTTAATCTTGTTTTGTTTTTGTCAACTTTGTTTTTGTGTCGTGTCAGAATAACCAAAACTGAAGTTCTGTTTTGGGCTAAAATTCAAAAACTCTGTTGTTGAAGTTTAGAGATGTGCAGAGCTTCAGTTCATGGCCAATGTTGTCATGTTTTAATGTTGTTGGTTCATGATCCGAGTTATAAGGATCATGGCCGAGTCTTAGGTGAGTTGGTGGCTTAGAAACCAAGCTGTATGTTGCGGTCTAGAGAGTGCATATAGTTGTCATTTTTCTTCAGAATATTGTAGCCCGTCATAAACAAAGAGAACAATAGAGTTGCAGAGCAGAAAAGGTGTGCAAGTTTTAGCACCGCAATTGAGTTCTTTCTTGTTGATTGCTACCACTATGTTTCCAATAGTGTCAACATGTTTTAGAGGAATCCCTGGGCTGTCAATTGGTATCATAACAAGTTCGTGCCAAAGGTGATGTCGAGGAGCAGTGAGCTCACTGATACGACGTCATCTAGTGGTGCCGGCGCAGCCATGTCAGTATGGGAGAGCAGCGGTATAACCCTACACTATCCGATGCTCTTGAGGACCAACTACACGGTGTGGGCAATCAAGATAAGGGCTTGCGTGCATGTTCAAGGCATCTAGGGTGCTGTCGAGCCCGTGACTCTAGAGACGGTCGTGGAAACCCGGAAGGACCACATGGCCCTAGCTGCCATTTTTCAAGTAGTTCCCAAAAACATCTTTCTTCTGCTGACAGAGAAGGAGACAGCCAAGGTGGTGTGGGAAACATTGAATACCATGTATGTCGGCACGGAGCGCGTCAAGGAGGCAAAAATACAAACTTTGAGAAGTGAGTTTGAGCTACTTCGCATGAAGATGGAGAGCATTGATGACTTCACCATGAAGTTGACAACAATTGTCAATAGAATTCATGGTCTGGGCAATAAGATAGGGGAGTCCACCGTCATCAAAAAGTTCCTACGGGTTGTCCCACCAAAATTCTTGCTGGTTGTGTCTACAATTGAGCAATTCAAAGACATGAAAATGATGACCACAGAGGAGGTTATCGGCCATCTGAAAGCCTTCGAAGAAATAGTCTACATCACTAGCGATGGTGATGAGGACGATGAACAGGTCCTACTGACTCGAGTGGAGTGGAAGGCGAAAGAAAAAGAGGCGGCTACTGGATCCTCATCCAAGCCATCTAGGGGCACGGCAGAGGAACATGGCATAGTCATGGCGCTGGTCGTGGTGAAGAAACCCAGGATGGCGATCATGGCCACAGAGAGAAATTTGATGAGAAGGAAATCAAATGCTTCAGTTGTAACAACATGGGGCATTTCACCTTTGAATGTCACTCAAAGAAGATGGAAGAAAGAGTGCATATTGCAAAGAAGAATGAAGAAGAACCAGTCTTGCCAATGGTTGAAACCTACACACTGATTCAGACTATAGTGGAGTTTGCACAGGAGGTTTTTCTTAATGAGGAGAAGATCAAGCCAGCCTTGGGTGAGAAAGCAAAGTATGAAGATGACATATGGTACTTCGATATAGGAGCAAGTAACCATATGACTGGCAGTAAGGCAAAGTTTGCAAACCTGGACCAAACCGTGTGTGGAAAGTTCAATTTGGAGATGGTTCTACAGTTGACAACAAAGGGAAAGGTATGGTTCTCTTTAAGTGCCAAAATGGTGAACACTGAGCTCTAGTTGGATGAGAATGGCTGCAAAGTGATCATTGAAGGTGGTCGTTTATGCATTTTGATAGGCAGCAGAGGCTGTTAACAAAGGTAAAGAAGTCATGAATCAACTTTACAAACTGAATCTCAACATGATCGAGCCCATATGTCTGCTGGCGACAATCAAGGAAGATCCATGGCTGTGGCACGCACAATATGGACACCTGAATTTCCAAGCACTCCGCAAGCTAGCTCAATTGGAAATGGTAGAAGGTTTGTTATGCCTTGATCATGTTTAATAAGTGGGTGATGGCTACTTAGTAGGCAAGCAACGTCGAGCATCCTTCCTACCAGAGGCACACTACAGTGCTGAAAAGCCCCTGATACTCATATATGTTGACCTTTGCAGTCCAATCACTCCACCTACACCGGCTAGCAAGAAGTACTTCATGCTAATGGTAGATGACTACAACCATTATATGTGGATCATGCTCTTGAAAGGAAAGGATGAAGCCCTAGAGGCCTTCATGAAGATGAAAGCAAGAATTGAGTTGGAGGTGGACCTCAAGATCAAGTCCTTACAGACTAATCGTGGAGGGGAGTTCACCTTAAATGAATTTGTGGCCTTGACCTCAAACAAATTTGTGGACTTTTGCGAAGAAGTAGGTATAAAGAGGTTCCTCACTGCTCCATATATGCCATAGCAAAACGACATCGTGGAGAGGAAAAACTAAACCGTTATTGGAATGGCTCAAAGTCTTCTCAAAAGTAAGAAAATGCCAGGCAAATTTTGGGGAGAGGCAGTCACTACTGCAATGTATCTTCTTAACCGAGTTCCAACAAAGAGTGTAAAAGGCAAGACTCCAAATGAGGCTTGGTTCGAGAAGAAGCCATTTGTGTAGCACCTTCGTACATTCGGCTGCGTGGCTCATGTGAAGACTTTGGGGCTAAGCATCAAGAAACTCTCAAACTGGAGTGAAGCCTATAGGGTGTACAATCCAATGATCAATAAAACTCCGTGTCACTTGTGATGTTGTCTTCGAGGAAGACAAGCAATGGGAATGGAATTTAATAGCTGATCTGCACTCTAGCGATAAAGATTCCTGCGGTGAAGGAGAGGCCTTCACTGTTCATTATCTGACATGTCTTGATGCAAGAAGAAATGGAGAAGTAGGTGAGGAAGTGTATCCAACCACTCCTCCCGGCTATACTGTAGCAACTGCCATGGATGCCATTGCAGGAACATCTCCTGCCATAGCTGGAACGCCCACTACCACAGCAAGTGCACCTACTGCTGCGACAAGGATTTCTACTGCCATGACAACACCTTCTGCTACCGTGACAACAACCACATCCACCTTTGTAGGACACCCATGTCAATATCTTCTGCATCTTCATACAAGCTGCGACACTATCATCCTTTTTGGGAGATATATAAGAATACCTCTCCCATTGAATTGGATGAACCCTATCTGTGTTTGCTCGGCACATATGAGCCAACAAGTGTGGTTGAAGCCCTGAAGCAACCAAATTAGAGAAGGGCAATGGAGGACGAGATGGCATTCATCCAAGGTAATGGAACTTGGGAGTTAACCACATTGCTTACAGGGAAGAAGCCAATTGGACTCAAATGGGTATTCAAGCCGAAGAAGAACCCTGAAGGAGAGGTAATTAAGCACAAGGCATGGCTTGTTGCAAAAGGGTATGTTCAACATCAGGGGGTGGACTTTGATGAGGTCTTCACACTTGTGGCAAGGCTTGAAACAGTGCGCTTAATCCTTGCATTGGCAGCTCAAGAGAAGTGAGAAGTTTACCACATGGATATCAAGTCGGTTTTCCTCAATGGAGAACTTCAAGAAGATGTGTATGTGTGCAACCCCTGGGCTATGAAGAGAAAGAGTAGGCTCATAAAGTGCTTAAATTCAAAAAGGCATTCTATGGGCTACACCAAGCTCCTAGAGCTTGGAACTCAAAGTTGGATGTGACACTTCACTCGACTTCGAGAGAAGTGCTCATGAACATGCAGTCTACAAGAGAAAAATGGGCAATGCAAGGCTACTAGTTGGAGTATATGTTGATGATCTGGAGTTCATGTTTTTCAAGAAACAAATGAAAGACATGTTTAGCATGAGTGACTTGGGTATCTTATCTTACTACTTGGGGATAGAAGTGACTCAGGAGTATCAAGGAATCACACTGAACCAGTCAGCTTATGCAGCAAGATTACTAGAGAAGACGGGGATGAGTGATTGCAATTCTTGTCTAAGCCTATGGAGCCAAGAGCAAATTTTAGTAAGGAAAGTGAGTCTTCACTTGTTGATCCAACACACTATGGAAGCATTGTGGGGCGCCTCAAGTATTTGGTAAACACTAGACCTGATTTGGCATTCTCTGTTGGCATGGTAAGCCGATTCATGCAGGAGCCAAGGTCTGAACATATGGCAGCAGTCAAGCAAATTCTGAGATACATTCTAGGTACATTGGAGTTAGGCTGAGGTACATTTGAGGTACATTGGAGTTAGGCTACAGCTACAAGAGAGGTGAAGGAATGCTGGCTTGATTGGCTATAGTGATAGTGATCTTGCTGGAGGCATTGCAGATCAGAAAAGCACAACCAGGACTGTGTTTTATCTTGGTCCAAACCCTGTCACTTGGAATTCTCAGAAGTAAAGAGAGATGACTTTATCATTGTGTGAGGCGGAGTACATTGTAGCCACCACAACTACATGCCAAGGTAGTTGGCTCAACCGGCTGCTAGCAGATCTGATGGGCGATGAAATGCAGAAGGTGACTCTCAAGGCGGATAACAAATCAGCAATATCACTTTGTAAGAACCCTATTTACTATGAGAGGAGCAAGCATATTGATACTTGATACCACTTCATTCGAGAGTGTATTGAGGCTAGGAAGATTAAGGTGAAGTACTTCAAGTTAGAAGATTTGAGAGTGTTTGTCAACTTTATTTAGGTGTCATGTCAAAATAACTAAAATTGAAGTTCTGTTTCGGGTTGAAATTCAAAAACTTTGTCACTGAAGTTTAGAGATGTGCAGAACTTCAGTTCATAGTCAATGTTATCACGTTTTAGTGTTGTTGGTTCATGATCCGACTTATAATGATGGTTGCAGAGTCTTAGGTGAGTTGGCGGCTTAGAAACCGAGCTGTTTGTTGTAGTCCAGAGAGTGCGTATAGTTGTCATTTTTCTTTAGACTACAATGGCCTATCCACAACAGAGAGAATAGCAGAGTTGCAGAGCAGATAGGATGCGCAAGTTTTGGCACCACAACTGAGTTCTTTCTTATTGATTGCTATCACTGAGTTTCTAATAGTATCAGCGTGTGTTAAAGAGTCTCGGGGCTGTCTAAGTATGAACTTGTTTTTTTTTTTTTGCTTTTGAAACTGGCTTCTGACTTTTACTACAGTACCTAACTTTTAAACAGAATGTTTTTTCAAGATGAGGTCTACATGTTAATTATATTACACATTAAAAGCCTAACATCTATATCAGTCAAAATCACAAGTAAGTATCTATCTCTCTGTAATCTCTCTTACAAATAGACAGAAATTTAAAAATTTTAATTAAAAATTATGAGACACAACCATAAGAAAAAAAAAACAGGCCGTACCATATCTTGAAACACACGAACCGGTGGGTGGCCGTCTACCTAGCCCCAATAATGCGCGGCACCGCCTCCGGCTTAAGGCTCCGCCTCGGGCCGCCCCCAGCCGTCCGATCAAAATCCGACGCCGTAGACCGCCCCACCCTCCTCCCGCTGCCCCTCTGCGCTCCCCACCTCCACCTCCGGCGATCGCCGGAGCCCTCGCGGCCGTACACCCGCCGCCGCAGCGGCCTCATGCCTCCTCCCTCCACGTCCGCCGCAACCGGTGGCGGCAGCGGCGGTTCCTTCCCCGAGCTGACCTCCGCCGCCGACTTCGCCGCCGTCACCTCCCCTGGGGGCCGCGTCTCCGTCGTCGGCTTCGGCTCCCTACTGTCCGGTGAGCGCCACTGCGGCCGTCAGCGCTCGATTCTCCGAACCCTAACCTTAGACCTAACGTTTCGAGGTTCCAAATGGCAGAGCGGAGCGCGAGGAGCACGTTCCCCGAGCTAGAGGGATTCCGGGTGGCCGTGCTCCGAGGCTTCCGGCGCGTCTTCGCCCACGCCGCCCCCATCTTCTTCGAGCGTGGCATCGCCATCGAGGCCACCAAGGTGCGTATACGTATCACGTATGTTCATACTCATGCCTGTGTATGTATGTATTGGTGTGTGCATATTTAGTTTAGTTACATTTCCTGTATAATTCCGTGTGTAGTTCAGCTTGTGATTCTTCAAGGTCTATAAGACTGCGATTGGGAGGTGGATGCCTTGGAGTTTGAGATGTGTAACTTTGCGTGAATGTTTGCGTGAATAAGTGTGATCTTTGGGACTTCTGGATGAGTTTGGGGCATTTCGGCATCTATTGTGTGTCCTTTGTGATAGCATTGCTGCCCTTTAGAAGCTTCATTCGTACGTTCCGTGTGTTGTAGTAGGTTAAATGCTAGTCCTAGCTCATGGAAGAAAACATGCCAGTTCTTGGCTTCTTGCTGAGGCTATTGGGCATTGGTTTTATGGGAATGTCAGGAAGAGTAAATTGCACTAGGCACACTTGGAAGCTTTATATAATCATTCTTGTAGTTTAATTTTGTCTATGACATCCGTATGGTCTGCATTACCTGTGTGCACCTTTTCACAGTTGTGCTTTACTGTCAGTTTTGGCTACCGTTGAATATTACAGTGGACAAAAAGACAAAAATGCACTTAGTGCATTAATGGCACACTGGCACTTAAAAGGGTGTTTGAAAGTTAAATCACTGGCACTTAAAAGGGTGTTTGAAAGTTAATTGTCTGTGTCAGTCAACTACCATCTCTTTGTCAATTGAGAATGAATTTGCGATTTGGCATGTGGACACCAAAAAGAGGGAAATCAGGTTGCATTGAACAAAATTGAGGCAACTGAAACAGGTTTACGAGCATAAGAGATTTTTTAAAAGAGAAATAGCATGATAAAATTGGTGTATGACTTGTATAAGTGTAAGAGAATTTTGTTTCTGCTTGAGGAGCTTTTCTATAATATGGGTATCTTTGCCTTTGCCATCTATGATCATGGAAGATATGAAAGTTGGGTGTTGTATTGAGAATTTGAGATATCAAACAGTTTGATGTTGGATTTGTATATTTGAGGATATAGGGTCTAGTGTGTACTTTTGTCAGGAAGTTGCATAATCTTGAGTGTTTCCATAAAATCCTCTTTTTCATTGGAGTATTGAGCTGACTTGTAGGAGTTTTCAAGCTTAAGCGTGGAGCCATGTGAAGACGAACTGATTGTTGTCACTGTGTTTGAAATCAAGGAGGAGGAGGTATTGTTATTTGCACTATGACAATGTCATTTTTATTCAAAGGCAAAGGAGTGGAGCTTTCCTGAGCTTCTTTTTGGTGCAAAGGACTGAAAAGGTGTGACATTCGCAGGTTCCAGCATTCATTGAGAGGGAGAATGAATTCAGATTTCTTGCGGTGCGTGACCAATAAATTCATTGCATGCTAACCAATTTTGTTAGATTTTCAGTTTCTTCATCTCAAGCCTGAAGCTGTTTGGAGTTTAGATTGTTGAATCCTGAGCTGTAATTTGGACTACATTTTCACAAGTGTTTGTAGTTAATTTTGTTTATGTCTATACGTTTTGTCAGGTTGTTCCTGAAGGACAGGATGGAGTGCCTTTTCCAGATCCAGCAGTAAGGGCTTATATTCTGTGACTGGAATCCTAGCTGTAACTTTTTGTTTGATCTTTGCTGCTGCTCCCTGCAATGGACTTATTGTTCTTCTTGATGGGATTTATTGGTTCAGGTTGTCTGTGCACGCTATAGCGATGAAGAATATTTCCAAGTGAGATGCAAAGGTTGAATCCATGTCACACACAAGTTTCTTTCAATTCTGTAATTCATTTTAATGACTTGCCACTTGCTCTATAATGATATTGATATCTGTGTTATCACGATGTCAGTTTGTCAGTTTGGTTGTTGATGGAATTTGTATGACATATTTTTGAGGGAAAGACTAACCTGTTCTTGACTTGGCATCCCTTTTATACAAATGAATGGTGACCTGTACTCCTCCTTTACCTTTTTGTGTTCACTGATCTATCAGTCTGTAATTAAAGCTATTGATTTAATGCAACATTCGATTAAAAAAATACATGTTCTGTTGCATGGTTGTGTTAATGTATCAAACTTATGAGAATGATATGGGATTATGGGATTTTTGTTTAGGGCTTATAACATATTTATCTGCCTCTATCATTGTAATTACAAACCAGCTAGGGTAATATCACATGAATTGTCATGCACACAGCTCTAGGTAAATACAATGAGAGAATCACAATTGTTTACTAGGCATAGTAATAATTTGATAATTTATAAGATTATTTTCTTCTAAAACTAGGTTGGCACATCATACTTTGAACCACAAGATCATATCATGTCCCATTAAAAATTTCAGGTTTCCGAGAAACTGTGGGATGACAGAAGCATTGAAGAGCAAATAAGCTAGACTTGTTTGAATCTTGCTCAAATACTCAAGTTTATGATGATGAATTAAGCTTTGAGCATAACATTTCTTTTACCCTTTTAAGGCAAAATGATGCACCTTATGTAGATAGAAGTTGTTTACTTTTAGAGAATTGCATGAGACAGCTCAAATACTCAAGTTTATGATGACGAATTAAGCTTTGAGCATAACATTTCTTTTACCCTTTTACGGCAAAATGATGCACCTTATGTGGATAGAAGTTGTTTACTTCTAGAGAATTGCATGAGACAGCTCAGAATTGTAATTATGTTTGTAATTTCATTACACATTGAAACATTTACCAATTCTTTCTGCAGGAAGCAAGGAAATATATAATCAACACTATGGACGATACAACATTGATAAAATATGGAGGGATGATATTTTACCCTGTCGTGTATATCTTAGACATTGGTAAGTATTTGCTGTTCAAACAACTTATGTTGCATAGTCCACAAAGTTGCTTCTTCTTTTTCTTTGATAAACCCCAGATTAACATCAGAGAAGGTAAATTGTGCAAATTAGAACCAGTGTACACCCATGAACTCCACCGATTATTTTAGGTATATATTTGTTGTTCTCCTGGTACAGCACATCAGTGAGATCTGAAAGCAAGATGCATTTGTCAAGCAAAATGATATCATTGCTTTGTGGCATCTGAAAGCAAGATGCATTTCTGAAGCAAAAGGAAATCGTTGCTTTGAACATTCTACTTATCCAGTAATAACGCATTTCCTATGTAACTGTCACTATCAGTCATTACTTTATTAGAGGCATGCAGAAGCCTGATCCTTTTGATATTACAAGCACCTTTGATGGTTCTGATTGCTTTGCAGTGTTCTCGCTGCGAAAAATCTTGGAGAACCAGCATATAGCAACTTCTTAGACCACACGTATCTTGGTGACCGGAAAACCACAATAAGGGAATACTTGGCCACTACTGGAGCTGGCATCATGGAAGAGGAGCTTCCTGAGTCGTTAAAAAGCCGCTATGGTGGCTAACTCGACGATGACTATCATAGCCACCACAGGTGGAGTCTTCATTGCCGTCTTATCAAATCGACAGTTGGGTGCGAACGGGGATGTCCTAAATAATGCATTATGTCTCAGTGCAAAAGATCTAAGATTCCGATTTCTCGGCGCGTCATATGGCGCGAAAGATCTGATTTATGACCCTATTGTGATTGATGTACAACAATAATTGTCACTGTTTGCCATCATAACAGAAAGCCATACACGCAGAAAATGAGGACAAAATGCATCTTTTTTTTTCCTTGCTGCCTTTGCTGGTGACTGGTGTTGATTCTCGTATATTTTTGACGAGGACGGTGTGAAAGCCGGAGATTTCTGGTCATCCACTAGCAGCAGTTCACCGCCCGTCCAGGTCAATCGTGCAGCGTCCCAATCATGAGAGAAACTGCACGTTCTCATTTGTAATGATGTATCTACCTTTTGAGGCTTCGACGGCGACATCGCACTCTCTACCAAGAATGACATGGGAATTAGTGATAGTCTTCTCTCAGCAATGCGCATTTTGCTCTCTTCTTGACGTGGATGTGGGCATGGAGCTGCACGTTTAGGATGGCGGCGAGTGGAAGAGGAGGCAGACCGCCGAGCAGTCGTCGACGGCGATGCCACGCCGCTTGCGCCTCCACGCGTGGACGGCGCACTCGACGAGCCGCTTCGCCGCCTTCTCCCTGTCCGGCGTCGCTGCCACGATCTGCACGGCCTCCTCGTTGGAGATCACGTCCCAGACCTGCCGGGAAAGTTACCATTTGTCCACAGCAATCATCAGGTGCTACACTGGAGGAAAGAATAGAATTTTGCATAGAATGGCAACGTATCAATTATTGGTCTCTTACCCCGTCAGTGGCCAGGATGACGAACTGGTCCCGGCTGTTGATCCTCCTCTGCGTCACCTCCGGCGCCGAGATGACGCCGTAGTCCTTGAC
The DNA here is from genome assembly GCA_036346265.1 of Melocanna baccifera. Taxonomy (NCBI): domain Eukaryota; kingdom Viridiplantae; phylum Streptophyta; class Magnoliopsida; order Poales; family Poaceae; genus Melocanna; species Melocanna baccifera. Next base: position 11,127,075 of record CM070689.1, on the reverse strand, counting down.
GCAGTAGTCACCGAATGCGCGCGACATGGCGAGCCCCGGCGCCTCCCGGTCGGGTAGCCACACCCGGTGCACGCCGGGCTCGTCGGCGAGGCAGTGCACGCGGCCGTTGCACTGCCTGATACGTTCCTCCTCCTCTGCAAATCAGATTACACACCATGCACGTAAGACGCTCCTTCTCTGCAAACAAGAATGCATGTACTAGTACGTGTCTGCCACCACGACTTACGAGGCAGGTTGGGCTTGAAGTCGACGGTGAGCTGGACGGCGGTGATGCCGCCGTCGTCGGACGTGGTCCCCAGGACAGCCCGGGAGTCGCCGACGTTGGCGACCACCATCAGGTCGCCCTGCTTGACGACGGACAGCGCGGTGCAGCCGCTGTGGACGGCGTCGAGGCGGCGGCTGCGGCGGAGCTCGTCGTCGACGGCGGCGCAGGCGGCAAGGTAGGACTGCTTCCAGAGGTCGAACTGGCAGTCGCAGAGCTTCTTCTCGCCGTCGACGAGGGACGCCAGCGCGACGGCCTCCTGCCAGTGGCACAGCAGCGACGGCGGCAGCGACTCCCGGACGGCCTTGGCAACGTAGTGGCCCCACTGCCCGTGCCCGTCGAAGATGCCGCAGAAGATGCTGTCCTCCTGGCACCCGAATCCCTGAAGAGGGAGAGAGAGAGAGAGCCGTGAGCTCATTTTAGTTCGAGGTTCTCTTTGGAACGCATAAATTCCATATGAAATACAAGCATTTATACTATTTATTTTCTCAAAAATTCAAGTGAGATTCATGCGTTCGACGTAGACCCTCCGTGGTTCTGTTAGTATGAAAACCGAACGAGTGGACGATCAAACCAAATCATTGAAAGTTTTCTTTACATGATATTCTGCGAATTTATGGTGTGTTTTCTTTTTGTTTTTTTCCGATTAATTTGGCATTATGTGTGTGGGATTCAGCTTTCAGGACTTGTTTAGGCTCCGCTCATTTCGGTTTGAACTTATAGTTTTTAGTTTATTTTTTTTTACTATTCATACATTTCTTTTTTTATGCTTTTTAACTTTTTTTTAGCTTTTTTGCTAGTTCTTTGATATTCCAGTGTGACTTCATGGATAACCAACTGAGCCAACCAGCTTTTTTTAGCTGGTAGGTCATAGTTGTCCTTACTGAGCCAACCGGCTTTTTTAGCTGGTAGGTTATAGTTGTCTTTACTGAGCCAACCAACTGTTCTAGCCTGTCCAACCCACGCCAAGTTTTGACATCTCCCTCTCTTATCAATTCCTATCCTCCAAATCGTGCAACGCTGGCAAGGAAGGTGAAGGCGGCGCAGCGCCGGCAAAGGAGGGGGGAGGCGGCCATGGTGCGGGAAAGGGATGGGTACCGATGTCGCCAGTGGCCACCGGCAAGGCAATTTCTAAATTTTATATAAATTTATTTGCTTCAAATTGATCTTTTGAATATTTTGACTAAATATTTCTGAAAAAGCCTATATTTCCAAAATTCGGTTTTCTCAGCGGGCTGCGGAATTTTTTCTATCGAAATTATTTTCCCGGATCCTTACGTTTCTGGTTGGTCTGGCTTGCAAAAATGAGAAGCCAAATCAATATATTTTTTTTCAGTTGCAGCCTGTCTTTCCAAAATATTCCAATGTAGTTTTATTTTACGTATATTCAAGGCCCAATCCATCCCCTGTTAGCACGAGGATAGACATGAAGCCCAGGAAGAACTCTCAAGAGTGTGGAGGAAAAATAATCCACAGTACTATGCGATGTGATTTACTTTTTCTTCCATCTTTGTCCGTCAGTTTAACTACCCAAAGCTACTTTGGATTCAGATACCAAGAACCGAAAAGGTTGCACCAATAAACCAAAACACCTTGTTTCTTCAGCAAATCAAGCCACGTATCACATATCTTTTTGGCAGAGAGAAACCCCTAGAAGCCAAAAGCAAACACCAGATCCAAGAACCTGGTGAACAACATGCTCCAAAACCTATGTCTAGGTAATTGACCTTTGCAATTGACCCTAATCAGTTAATCTGCTTAATCCAATACCAATAGTCTAGTTAATGGCCTAATAGTTAAATTGTACAACTGAAGAGCACAAAACGAACTAAAACACCTCAGAAAATATCAGAAAATTGATTAAGTGAACATCGGAAAGAGAAATCAGTATTTAGTACACGAAGTATTCTTTTGAACTACGGCTAATAACTTTTGGTTACGACTAATGACTTTTATCTGTACTTTTCGATACGACAATAGATGACAAAGACACCGATGTGGATCTTTTAGCCTTTGGATTTTCGGAAAAGCCAAAAATAAAAAATAACAGGCCCACAGCTACAGAGAAGCTGTTTGATTTCTTCTGTGGGCAGAAATGAGAACAAGCTAGCAACTAGTCCCAACGCTGTACTATCACCGACTTCTCTTTTTTATCTTCTCTAGAACAAAGAGGAACAACGCTAATGAACCACGACGCCATGCACAACATCTCCCCATAATTAAAACATGCTCGAGAGAAGAAAAGAAATTAAACATGTCCTTTGACGCTATAACTAGAACCTCGAGATCTATACGATAGCTCGGCGATGAAAACCATCTCGTATGGCACCATGATCGTATATTCAGCTTCTTATTACGGTCAGTTGTGTTTAGTTGTCTAGTAAACTGGTTCATCTAGTGATCTGGATCAAAAACTGTTGAAGAGAAAAGAATCTGGAAATTGCATATTCGAATTCTTTCATGTGTTGTCATGTGCCATTGATACTACTACAACTGTGTGACCACACTAGCAACCAGCTTAAAGTTTCACATGCAGAGAGAGAGAGAGAGAACATTGACAGGTAGCCACAAAATTAGTGGTAACAATAATCAAGCAAGAAACAGAGCAGCAGCAGCAGCAGCAACTGACCTCCCAGACGATGGAGCAGTCCTGGTTGATGCCCTTCTCGCCGCGGCGGGAGCACACGGCGGCGAAGGTCTCCGATCCCTCGCCCCACAGCGTCCCCGACGTGCGCAGCACCGCCGCCGCCTTGCCGTCCCCGGCGTCGTCCTTCCTCTCCCTCCCCACCGACAGCGACCGGGCCAGGCCCTGCAGCAGCGACGAGATGTGCCGCATTCTCGCTGCCCAAGAAAAAACCCACGAGAATAAGATCTTCTTCCTTCTCCCTAACCTCTCCCAGTTCCTTGGTGATTGCACCGATAGTCGCAGAGCTCAGCCACTACGAACAGAGGAGGACGAGCTGCTTGTTTCTTCCTTACCTAGGTAATGACTAATGAATTAATCGATGGTGCGGGTGGTGTTCATGGACAAGACCAGAGCACCAACCGTCCATGGTGATTGATGGGAGGCATGGCGGCTTGCTGGCGATGCCCCCGTTGTTTCACCTGGACCTTACTCGTTTCTGGGCGTCCCTTCGGATCGAAGGAACGAGCTTCTCCGATTGGATACGGATAGGGCTGGACCAATCAACGCAAAGAGGAGGAGCAGGAGCAAAGAAAATCAAATATCTCTACGCTAGCTCCCATCAACAGGAACCAAGAAACACAAACCCACACAGGATCGATCAGCGGGCAGCTCCTCCTCGAACAATCGAAGGGAGCTCCTCCTTGAACAATCGAAAGAAAACGAAGAGACGACGGCAGCGGAGGAGGAGGAAGGGAACAACGGAGGTGAGGAGTTGTGGCGTGAGGTGAGGTGAAAGCGTCGATGAGAGAGGTTTTAAAGGAGGAATGGGACAGCACATGCCGACCGACCGAGTGAATGGAGTCGGCAGCCGTGCGCGCGGGGGTCGGGCCGTCGCTTGCACAGCACAGCAGCATCTCTTCATTTCCCTAGGGACGGAACGGAAACAAGGCGGGTCCGCTCGTGGCCTTTATTATGACGGATAGGCCCTCGGGGACTCCGCATATCCCCCCCTCCTTTTTGGTGATATAGATAAGTCCTCTTCATTGTATTGTATCCCCTCTGAATGTGCAAATGGTGGATATCGGTGGTTGGGTGGACCTAAGGATATTGGACAATAGAGTGTGAGATCGATTATCGTGTGGATATTGAAGATGTTCGCTTTATCCCCTTCCGCCCTAAACCACTTTTGTTTTGACTGAGTTCTCCCCCCTCCCCCACTCTCTCCATTTCTCTCCTTCAACTGGCGATGGCACTCCCCTCCCCCCTCCTAGTCTCGACGATGTCTCCCCCTAAATGAAATAGGGAGGATGTGCAAAAGGCAGTGGTAGGGAGGATGGTGCAACCGCAGAGCGGAGGCACCTGCGGTGGGGTGCGGCTAGCACTGATGAACACGCTAGAGATCCTATGGGAGACGGTGCACATGCTACGTGTGGATCAACATGAGTTTACGCCCATCCTCTTCCTCCTACTCTGCCTGGCGTCGGGGTTCCTCCTCCTGTCCGCCGCCACACTGGACGGTGCAGTTGTGTTGCTGCTCACGAGAAAGCTCCTCGTTGCCACAGTGGCCTTTGGGCTCCCAATCAATCATTTTGCCAAGCAGCTCCGCACCACCTCACTGCCTGTGCAGTTGTAGCCTATGCTGTCGCCCCTATCTACGAGAATAAGCACCTCGCTGCTGTCGACCTCTCCTTCGTGCGTCGTGCATTGCCCACATCACCACCACATACATGAGCAAACCCCTCTCCATCGCCAACCTCTCCCTACTTGTGTGCTACCATCATTGCCTACCTCACTGTCTTCTTGGCCCTCCTCATCATGGCTTGCTCCACACTCCCCAAATCCGGCAAGGCCCGACTGGTGGCTTGAGCTTGAGAGAGAGACAGAGAAAGAAGGGAGAGGAAGAAGAAGGGCCCATGGGTTGACATGTGGTCCTCATCGCCACATTAGCAAAATCACCTCAACGTCACATGAAAATCAGGGTGGGAGTGGATGGTTTTAAGAGTTCGAAATTGTAAAATGAACGGTTTCATAGTTAAACATTGAAAATTGAACCAAAGCCAGAGTTCAAGATTGAAAAGTTGATGTTTTTCATTTATCTATGGGTATAGCTAGCTCTAAGATAGTTTACTGCTAAATTGAAAGAAACATAAACCTTGTCTTCAAAAAGAAAGAAAGAAAGAAATGACATGAACCTGGTGAAGCATACATTTTTGTTTCTCAAATTTATGCGATGTTTACCCTCGTTGTTTTTTTTTGAGCTTTTGGTTTACTCAAGCCTAATTCGAGATTGAGATTTGATTGGGCAGTAGGAGCCTGCGAAAGTAATGATTTTGAAAAGGGTTAGAAATTGTCCGTCGGGTTTCACTCACACGCGACTACTTTTACCTATTTCTCTATTTTGGAGCGCACCGTTCTTTCGACAAATAGCATCCTAGGGGTATTCAGATTATAGCATCCTTAAAAAATCGGATTATCCCCTAAAAATCATATTATAGTATAATGACGTACTCCTTCCGATTCAAATGTAGTTGTTTTAGGGCATGTACAATCCACAGACAACTACTATCTTTATCATGCCAACACAGCAAAATCATCTGACGTGGACTGTAATTAAGGAAGAGAGAGACACAAGCCGTCCTCTCGCGAAGAGACGGCCTGCGCTCGTGCTCCTAGGCGAAGAGACGGCGTTGCGAGCGTTGTACGAGCCGTCTTTTTTACAAATTGTCTTTTTTGTTGTCTTTTTTAATGAGGTTGCAGACAAATAAATAGACAGTCCATTGTACAAGCTGTCTTTTTTATTGTTTATATGTGATGTGCATGTGTATACAGACAGCAGCAGTCTGAACTGTTGTATGTGCCCTTAGACTTGGCACAAGAATTAAGAAAGTACGTGAACACCATTCTCATGTTAACTGTGGAATCAATTATGTGAATTCACACACTCTCTGTCTCATCTGGTTTACAACGCACAACATGCAAAACTATCACCGGTATTCATTAGAGTTTGGTGGGGGTGGATATGAGGAATGGAGGCATGGGAAAGAGCCCATTTAGTGATGAAATTAATGAGAGGTAAAACGGGAATAAAAGAGGAAAAAGTGCCTCAAAATTGTACAACGACTTACATTTAGAAAAAATTACATAATGCTAAATCGACCTATATTTGGAATAGGGTGGAGTATTTTTTTTACGGTAGATTTTTTAGTATTTCGTCCAAGAATAAACTTTATATTGATTAAGGCACTTTCAATGGTCCTACATTAGCAATGTTTATAACATTAATTAGCATGCCAACTAAGATTATTACTAAAATAGAGAGAGAAAAATAAAGAAGAGAGAAAGGGAAGCAATGTCTCACGTAAGACATTATTTGAGCATACAATCCAACAAGAAGACATAGGCTAAAACATCCATTGGGGAGGCAGGGATGTCTACCGATGGGGCCATCAAAGCTCCATGCCCATGGTGTTGCACTTGACCTCGTGTTGGTCACTCCACACCAGGCCGTCTCACACATGCCGCATCGCTCCACGCACCACGCTGGGCCACCTGCTCCACTCCTCGCCACCCGTCGCCCACACACTTGCCTCGCTGTCATCCATTAGCGTCACTTCAGATCTGGTTAGATCTAGGCACTATCGGCTCAAATCTGACTAGATTCGAGTGCACCGACACTAATGAGGATGGACGGGCGCACGTGGCCAATGATATTTCAGGGAGAGAGAGTAGGAAGGGAAGAGAAGGCGATGGTCAGTAGGAGAAAAGAGAGGGGAGAGAGAAATAATGTAAGAGGATTTGTTAATTTATTTATTGGACCCATTGGTAGATATTAAGCATTAGGGAAATAACATCTATAGTTATTTCTTGATGATGTAAAGGTATTGTGCAATATCTTCTACTTCGAATGCCTTTACGATCTATTCTCTTATAGCCAGATTATGGCATGACTCGGAATTTCATTTATGACATTTGTTGCTTTTTTGACCAATCAAATCATATAGCAGCAAGTAATCTGTATCACGGTCAGCACTAGCAATACTAAAAGCTATCCATAAACAGTTGATATGTTTGTTTATCCAATTCCAACATTTCAGAAAGAGCAAGGAGACAATATTATTTAATGGGTGAGATATCTTATAATACTACGAATCACCAATGGGAACTGCACCGTGAGAGATTGTGTGCACTCTCTCAGAATACGAAGTTCTTTTTACATGTCACAATTTTCACCTGGCACATGGATCTAGCTGCAAAAGTAACCAACAATAGTTTCTCCCTCGCGAATTACCATTATATCCCTCCAAATACATGGAAGTACGAGGGTGTAAATGTCATTTCTGACCTGCTCCCACCCGCGTGGAGAGCAAGACAGCACGCTGACTTGGCCACCACCGCCGCACTGGCGCTGCCAGGATGTGTGGCTCACGGCTACGTGGTCTCTTGTGCATGGGCCCCACACACTAACACTGTGACACGTGGGTCGGGTAAACAGGATCAACGCAGATATTTGCCAGAGATTTTCTATATGCTTCGTTTTTTTGTTGTGCCTTATATTTTTGACTAAATTTTTTGAATTCTGAACTATTTACGAAAACAGTACTGAAAGAGAAATAGTTGTATATGATTTTGTTCGATATAGTTAAACTAGGTGTAGTTTATTCTATAATCTATTTATAGACTTTGATTTTAAAAATATGTTATTTAAAAATTAGTTACTGTGATAAATAGAAATCAAAGGCAAGCCCTCCGGGACCCACTTGACATGATTTTTTGCCTTCTGTGATCACAGTGCTTTGATTTATGATTTGAAGGTGGATCTCCTTGGCCGCGTGTTGCTTGCAAAGCCGAGAAGGCTATAATAGATTTTCTAAATCGGTCACTGTCTAAGCACATGTTTTTTTTTTGTTGATCTCTCGTGAAAGGATGATTTTGGTTTGGTGGTAAAAGGAGGAAGGTGCATAATCACGAGTGAGATGGTCCAAAGATTTTGGGTTCCAATCCAAATGTGTTTTCCCTTTTTCCGTGCCGCTGTCTGGTATGCTCTCTCGATTTGGATTCCGAATTTTAGTTTGGTGTGTACTGAACTCCAGTGTGCTGAAAATAAGCGTGTAAATTAATTTGAACAAAAATATGTGTCTCTATCTAGTATAGATTGTAAAGATGTATAATATTATGAAAGTTCTTCCGATAAAATATCTATACATGTTTTTTTTGCAGTCAGTCTAGCACTTTGTGTATGTTACTGGTAAAGTATGACCGCAAATATTAGCTCTAGTTAGAGCAAGACTTATATTAGTAACAAAATGAAGTACTCTCCTTTGAGCTAGAAAACAAATAATTATCTCTTCGAAAAATTGACCATATCTAACTCATCCCTGCTAGGATCAATTAATTCATACCCATGAATTCTAACACGACAAACAATAGTTTTAACTAGTTAGAAACTATATATGCTAGCTCCTCAAACCCTGAACAATTTACAGATAGCTAGCTCAGTGCTCCTGTATCTAAGAAATCCATCTTAGTCCAAAAAGAAAAAAGAAGAGAAGAAATGATAAGAGAAGAGGGAAGCTAGCATCAGTATTTCTAACCACTCGTTACTGCTGCCTTTTTCTTATAATGTTATAGTGCTGCTTAAGATATCTTCATCTAATCGTCTTCCTCACTAGCCCTTCAAACTAGTGAAAAAGGGGAAAAGAAGAAAAGAAAAAGAACAATATATAGCCCAGTGATATGGCAACAGATAGAGACATTTCAATTAATAAATCTGCTCGTCAATCAATTACAAATTGAGATTATTGAAATGTTTGACGTACGGATAACTGCGACTTAGTTCGCATCCGGCTGCTTATTTAACGTGTTGAGTTCGTTTCATCTGGAGCAGAGAAACTTATCTTGGAAAGCTGTTAAGAGACATGAAATGGATGGTTAGCTTTCGATTCAGGCTAATTTCTGGGTCCCTGAAAAGTCTAAGACGACTACACACGAGGCTGGATTTATTGATCAACCACTTCTTTTTCTTCTCTTAATTATGCTCTGAAAAATCACACATCTATTCTTCCATTGTGGTTTTCCACTCCATATTCATAGTTCATTTCTAATTGTTTTCAAGACGGTTCTTTTATTAGAAGCAGGAGACAAGCTCCCAGCCTTTATTATGAAAGCTGATGATAGTTCAGGTACATGAAGCTCAAAAGTTCTGATAACTTCTAACAGCAGAGTAGCTTATCTTTCTCACTTAGGGAATTGAAAAGCAAAACAAGGGGTTTGGATACAACCAACAACGAGCAGATGAGCTAACTGGATCTCTACACAAATAACAACTGCTATCAGAAACTAAGATGAGCAATCTCCCAGCACGACGGTTCATTTGTAATTATTTAATATTAATCATGTAAGAAACTAAGCCGTCCAGAGCGAATCTAGCTAATGGTTGGGATTAGAGTTCTGATTCTCCGCTATGTGTGTGTGTACTCTATTTATCAGATACGCTCCATCGTAATTGTAATATTTATGCTCGCTTGATAATTTTCTCTTAGCATGTTTTCCCAACAATTACAGGCACTAGTACCAAAAACGGAGAAGCAGAAGGAATCCTTCATTCCCCAGAGATTATTGTGTGGTTGATACATACCTTATGCGCATCAAATCAACAGCATTATATATGGGATTTTTTGTCAGATTTGGCACTGTTTATGATCGTAATTACAAAAATAGTCGTATGCAGAAATATCGTTTTTGCCATTCGTTGGCCAGACGGCAGCAGCAGAGGGGTGATGTGTGGCCCTTGCCATCCCACGGGCAGACAGTAGGTAGCCTGCCGCCCGATGAGGAGACGGTAGGTGATTAGGCTGGCTTAATCATCTGTCATTTTTTTAATTTTATTTAAAATTTATGTGAATTTTTTAGTATAGCAAATGAAATTAAAAATTATAAAAATTTATGTATAGTCTCCAAACACAAATTAGTTGACTATGTAATTTTTTGGTAATTTTATCTGCTGTGAATATTCCTCAAATATTCATACGATTTCAATATTTGTAGGAGCTATTACATATAGCAAACAAGCTCCACAAATTATAAAATTTTATGTGAAGTCTCCTGACATAGTTATAGTAATTATATAATTTTTTTTAGAAATTTTATATACTCTAAATTTACTATATTAATTCATATTAATTTAATCATGAAATTAACGATACTTAAGTATCTATATTTTCTTTCCCGCTGCGTCCTTCACACAATTTTCACTCTGTCCATGTCATCCCCCTTCGTGCGCTCTCTCGTTCGCACTAATGTCATTATTTCTATACCATCCCCTTTGTCCGCTCCCTTATCAGCACATTTGTCAATGTTACCATGCCATCCCCCCTCGCAAGCTCTCTCGTCTGCACTAATGTCATTATTTTCGTGCTATCCCTCCTCGCCTGCTCTCTTGCCTGCACAATTATCACTATTGCCATGCAGTCCCTCGGCCTGAAGTGTTGTGTGTCGATTAAGAGTGTGTAGCTCGTTATTTTAAGAAGCTAGTGCATAACTCATTAAGGATGTGATAGTGCTGATTGCTTCTTCTGAAAGGCAGGTATTTTTTATCACACATTTTCGATGTTATTTCCATAGTTCTAATTAATTACTATTATTTAGTTAGTTGTGGGGGTGACGTTGAGTCCACCAATGATGATACGGGCCTCCCAGATGCTTCCAGAGAGCGGTACACAGCGGCAGGGTTTGCAACGTACACAGGGCAGAGCTCAGCATTCACACCATACCTAGTGTTCAGAGATTTCAGTGGGTAGAGCTCCTTCAACTTCGCTGCCACATCGTTCGGTCAAGGAGAGAGCTCCTACGCACCACGAGGGAGATTTGTAGAGTCCTTCATTCATGATATTATTGCTGGCGGCTCGCAGTTTGGCATATCTCAGCTGGAGAACATCGACCTTTACCAGACCCAGCCTGCTATACCTCAACATACTGAATCACCATCGCCCACTCAGCAAATGAAACGGTCTTTATACCTCCTCCGAACCGAGACGCAACCTCTGGATCAGCTGACATACCCCACAGGACATGCTCGTGCTCAACGAAAGACAAGGCCATGCATAGGGACCTAGACGCAGCGAGGAGAAGGCAGTGGTTCAGATAGGTGAGCCATATCGCATCCCGTGTGATGTATTTTTTGGTACTATTACATATACTTCTACAAATATCCATAATATATGAAATTCTCAAAAAAAAAATAAAGGTCAGGCACTGCAAAAGATATGCAAGCATCACTAGTTTTACGATTAAATTAACATGAATTAATATGGTTCAAAACACATAAAATTTCTCAAAAATTACACAATTACTATGACTATATCGGAAGATTTCACATAAAATTTTGTAATTTATGGAGCTTGTTTGCTATATATAACAACTCCTACGAATACCAAAATTATAAAAATAATTTAGCAACATTCACAATAGATAAAATTACCAAAAATTATATAGTCAACTACATTATGTTGGGAGGTTGCACATAAATTTTTATAATTTTTTGAGCTCATTTGCTATATTAAAAAATTTATACGATTTTTAAATAAAATTAAAAAATAACAGGTGATTAAGCTGGCTAATTAGATGACCTAATCATATACCGTCTCCTCATGGGGCGACAAGCCCCCTGCTGTCTACCTGTGGGGTGGTAGGTGGTCCAGTGGTGGGGCGGCAAAAATAATATTTCTGCTGTTTGTATATGGCTATTTTTGTAATTACAGTTGTAAACAATGTTAAATCTGACAAAAATTCTATATATAGTGCTAATGGTTTCTACATGTACAATTGTAAGCTAAAAGTCAAATTAAGGGAACCCAAACGAATCACGTTAAAAAACGAAACTGGCATATATGCAACACAAAACTCGTGTGGATATAATTAAAAATAGTTATGCGCCATCAGCGATTTGCAATGCCGCTATCACGAAAACATGCATGTATAGCGCATTAATTCAGTTTCACGATCGATTAACAAAAATAACTAATGATTAATCGTGCAAATAATGTTGTTAGCACAATTATAGGTCTGTTATTTTTTTGCTGCGGTTGATGATTTTTGTTGTAGTTAATGACTTTTTAAGACAGCAGCGGACAGTGAAGATGCTGATATGGATGGCACAAATGGTTTTAGGTTTGAAAAATTATTTTAAAAAATTATATTATATATTTCGATTTTCAGATAAGATAAAAATCAAAGGCCGCAAAGAACATGATCGTCATGGATGGCAGATCAAGCAGCTTAACTCAGTTAATTATTATCTTCGAACAGGTACGCACGTACGTACGTCCAATCCGATGATTAACAACGATCGATGGGTAGGTACACCCAGCAGTGCGTACTGCACCAATTATAGCCAATCGATCACGAAGGCACCACACAAAAAAAAAAAGGGAAGAAAGAAAGAAAAAGAGCACACGAAACATCACACCTGTGTGACCAATCCGCAGGTGATTTGCTTTCGTTAAACGTGCAGATACCTGGCACGATAAGCACAGGGAAGGTTAGCTAGGAAGACCATAGATTTGGTAGCATATATAACATGCGGTACGTGGTTGGTGGCCGTCGGAGACAGTACCATGTGCGTGCGTGCGATCGGATTTCGATCACATTTGACCGTGCGTGTTCAGTCCAACATTCGATCTTCGACACAAGCATGCATGCGTGCGTCCAGATGGGTGATCTAGCTAGGTGAGAGTTCAAAATTCTCAAAATTTAGGTGAAAGCTCAAAAAGTTGGCTTGCAAGTTGAAATTAAGTTCTCAAATTTCAGTCGATAGCCTTTTCCAATCTCCAATCGGAAGTTGATCCGGAATTTTAGCTATTTTTTTCCCAATCCTCAGTCCAAATGTTTTTAAAAGGCTTTTGAATCTTTAGTTGAAAGTCTTTTTAAAAAAATATTAAGGACAGAAGCTCTGTCATTTAAAAATTGCTAATTCTACAATTGAAAGTTGGCAGGCGCGAGCCAGGGTTGGAGATGTGCTCTAAGAAGGCACGGAAGTGTTTACTACATCATAGATGACGAGGAGGTAAAGTGCGAGTTACTTGTGTTCTTACCGTGTTAAGGTATGTACAATGATATAGATAATTATTATCTATAACATCATATGTACTATTTATAAATAACATGAAAAATAACCCATATAATAGGTTGTTTTTTGTATGTCTCTATAGACAGTTTCTCTATAACACAATATATCTTATTTATCGTATTATAGTCGAATACTATATAAGAGATGGTCCAATTCTCTATGATCTATCTTTTTTCTTCACATCATTTCTTATCCTACGTGACAAGATTTATAGACAGCGTATCACATCATTGTATATAGCCTTAGCAATACCACGTGACACTATCAGATCACAACGGCTGCCTAGTGACCATCAAACACGCTTCTCGTTCTATCGAGAAATTAACACTGCACGCAAATCGCATGCATTTCTCATTATTTCACCATCATCATTAACATTTCTTTCAAGTACAGCTGGTCGATCATCGCTACTTACATCGATGTTAATTTTCTTGCGTAATCGTAACGCTGTGTCACGACATGCACATCCATTGAATTCTTCTTGGTGGTAATGGAAAGGTCAGACAGACGCACATCGATCGATATATCCTTTATGTTTTGAGACAATTAATATTGATCAATCATTATTTGTGGTAGCCAAACACATACATATATCATGATTTGCAGGAGAAATATTAGCATTATAATTCAGATCTGTTCACAGGCATCATTGTTTGTCGGTAATATCTTTTTTTACTATGCTTTTATCAATATAAAGGGTAATTCTCCAGTCTTTTTATTTCGAAAAAACCATTTGTCGGCAAGTATTTGCCTTTATTTGCACACGGCAGCATACATTCTGCAGACGGCTACAGTTCTGGCCAATTTCAGGTCGCGTCCTCTCCATTTTGGGTAGGGCCACCATAGATCAGGAAATCAACGGTTCAGATACAGTGCTAGAACGATGGCGTGTTACGAAATAAATATTTTTTTGGGAGGATACGGCCAACGCTTCGCATGTACTTGCGCTCGCTTGAACGGCTCCATGGCTCACAGTTACAACATTACATTAACGTCTCAAAAAAAAAAAAGTTCCAACATTGCATTTGCACAATATGTACGGCTAGTATACCATCCGTTTTGATTTTGTTGCATCTGTGTGTGCATCAATGCATCATTGGCCCTGGGCGATAAGGTCGTTTGTGCCACCGGGAAACTGGAGTATAAATGAATTGCGGTTTTTTCTTATTAGCTTAGGCTTATGGGTGACTTGAGTCAAGACGTTTTGGATTCAAGACACGGCTGATGCAATTAAAAAATAATTATAGTCTATTTCTATTCTATATCTTAAATTTTAGGAGCCTACATATGAGTGGGAGTATTGAAGGTATAAGTGAATTATACATCTTTTTCTTATCATGTTAGGCTTTTGGGTGAACTAGTTGGAGTATGTACTCCCTCGGTTCTTTTTTACTTGACGTTTTTTATACTTTTCATAGTTTTCAAGATGTGACTTTGACCACTATTTTTTAATAAGTTTACACTAAGATATACTAATAAAATTATAATATTATAAAAGTATTTTTAATGATAAATCTAATAATATAATTTCTGTATAATCAATCTAGATAATTTTAAATCTATTAGTGGTCAAATTTTAAAAAGTTTGACGGTACGGATTCTAAGAAGTTGAGTAAAAAAGAACGGAGGAGTAACTCAATAGAAGCCAGCTTTTCCTAACTTATCATGAATACTTTGTGATCTTTGTGGTCACGTACGTACGCAATGAATTTGCTGAGGGTTAGAGTTTGATTTTCACCAACCACATAATATATTAGATGTTGAAATTTTTTAGCTGATTTGTTGATTTTTTTTGTTTTGGGGTTGGGATTTGAACAAAAGTGACCTCTTATGTCAGGTAATTCCTAAGATAGTTACATGACAAAAGTTGCTCCAGTCCAGTCTAAGAAAGAGTTGCATATATAGGAAAATGAATGGGCAGCCCATTATTTAGAGCGCACTAATTATAACTATTAAAATTACTCAAAATATCTCGCGAAAATACATAGAAACGCACTTTGACGTCTCTCACTCGTTCTAGACGTAACCAAATTTAATTACGAAATATGTATGTGACAGGAAGCCCATTCAATCTTGTCCACAAGCTAGCTTAAGTTTGACTGGCATGTTCCTTCCATAATCAAGAAAGCACTTGAGTAACAGCGACCCTAATCAAAATCAATAATACGACCAGCTAATAATTAAACACAAATTGGTTTACCTAATTGCAAGGCCATGGCACGTAAAACACATGCAAGCATGGTACGTACGTACGTAGATGCCCCTTTCACAAGAGGTGGCTGGTTCAGGAAGAAGGTGCCCAATTCTTTGAACAAACTGGAATCGACAGCCATCAAAACGGTACATGCATAATAAATCTTGTGCATTAGCGACCACATCTAGCTGCCATCTTGTTCGTGGCTCGCAGTGCATGGGCGGCTCACAGCACTCTCCAGTCTCCAGAGTTGAACAACCGGCTTCACTAATTAACCGCGTCACTTTCTTGGCACGCTGAATTTGGGGTAATCTAGCATCGCATAAGCTCTACATCACATATTCTGTTCCATGCCATGGTGAAAGTTTAGTCTGACAGCAACTTGCAATCGATGCATGGGATGTAGTTAATTACGCTGTATCGATCAGAGAAGATCGCTCGAGTGCGTGGACGCCGTGGAGTGGTATTGCACCGGAACCAGCTTTGGTGCTATGTCCACTCCTGCACCGTATCAAGTACGTACGTACCATTAGTAGCTAGCTAGTCGTGGCAATTTCCCGTGGGGCAGGGCTCCGCGGGGATTTTTCTGTCAGGGGTAGAGCTGGGAGTTGGACCGTGCCGTGCCGGCACGGTCCAAGCTCACCATGCTTCAGGCCGATTCGTGTCGTGTGGTTCGGCCCATTCATCCCACCGTGTCGTGCCGGTCCGTCTCACCTCCGGCCAGATCCAAGCACGGCCCAAAGCCCGCCGTGCCAGCATTCGTGCCGTGCCAGCCCAAAGTAACTATGCACGACGAAGACGGCGATGACAATTGTGGCGATATCCGTCATCTTCCTTTCTCTCGTACCCGCTAGTACGATAATGTCAAACAAGGAGAATATATGAGTTAATCTTGAGTACCGCGAAGGTGGAGGCGAAGGATTACTAGGATCTAGTGAAGACCGAAGGATCAAACAACGATAATACCAGAGTGGCGTATGTTAGACCGAATGATTGCTAGGATCTAGTGAAGACCGAAGGATCAAACAATGAAATAACAGAGTGGCGTATGTTAGACCGAAGGATTGCTAGGATACGGGTACTCCTTGTCTCCTTCCCTAATCCCCTCTACGTGTGCTCTGTGATGTGATGTGTGAATGTGTGATGGGGAGCCGGGGAGGGCGGGGGTGGGGGACGCTGGAGGGGGAGCTGGGGAGGCCGAGGCGGCCGGCCGTGCCCCCGTGCCGTCCGAGCCCGCCGTGCCGCCCGAGCCCAACGTGCCGTGCCGGCCCGAGCACGGCCCGATCTGCCGTGCCGTGCCGCCCACCGTGCCTGATTTTGAGGCACGGCCCGGCCCACCGTTCGTGCCATGCGCGACGCCCGCCACGTGTCGGGTGGCCGTGCCGCAGCGGCCGTCGCCGCCGCGGCTTGATCGCCCAAAAGCCGACCCAAGTCCCACCTCTAGTCAGGGGCGGGGGCCGATCTCCCCCCACAGGGAATGGGGGTGGCCAGGGGCGCAGATTTGCTGGGGGCGATGCTGGCGGGACTCTGGAGCAGACCTGCCTCCCAGGCCCTAGGGCAGCGCCGGTGGGACGGGAGGCCAACCAGGGCAGATCTGCCGACGGTGACGACAGGGGCGCAACCACGAGAACAACCAGGGGCCCAGGCGCCCAACCGTGCTTAGGGGGAGGGGACTGGGGAGAACCGTAGAATGGGAGTCGGGGGAAGAATGGGAGCCGAGTTGGGGAGATTTGCCAGCGATGAGGAGTGTGGAGGTGATGTGAGGGAGGAGCCGCGTGAGGAGTCGCGTGAGGCGTGTGGTCAACTACCGTCTAGTCAAGAGGCCGAGAGGGGAAAAGTGCTCGGAGGCTTGGTGGGGGCGTTTGCGCCGAGTGCCGATCGGCCGATGGGTGACACAGGTCAACCGGTCAAGTCGATAGTGAAGGACCTCAACGTATATAATTTGTAATTCAAGTAGTATTATCTCTTTACTGTTTAGTATCCAATGAATTATTATTTAATGTTTAGTATTATTTGTTAATTGTTAGATATTATGTAGCGTTTGTTAGACTGTTAGTGATGAATCCTATAATTTGTTTGTAAATTGCAATAATGAAGAAACAAACTTTGTGTAGCTAGTTCACAATCAATTCAAGTACTACTCCTTCAACCGATGAGAGCGCAACTCAATCAAAGAAGTCTCATGATTTAATCTTGCGTACTAGTGGTATGTTATGTATTTTTTAAATGTTTATGATCATTTACAGTTAGTTATCGTAGCACTAATTTTGCTATTTTAGATATGCAGATGACTGATCTCTACACATCGGAACCATATTTATATAATTTTGGGATGTGCTTTCTATTACTGAGGTATTTTCCATTGTATTTCACTCTTTTCGGCTATGTTTCTCTTCTATTCATGAATAGATTTGAATTGAACAAAAGTAAAATATTGTGTTTGTAACAATCTAGCTTAGCGCCTCAGCCCACCCTCCATTTTGTTTCTGGCTTCTCCAGTGGGAGAGGCCCCGCTACATTAGTGGGGTGGGAACATGGTCACCATCCCCATGGGGACCCGGTAAAAAATAAAAACTATTTTTATAATAGATTATAGTTTTCTACTATAGAAAATTATTTTTTCCTTGCATATTTGGACTAAAATTTAAATCTACATGTTATAATATGTATTTTGAAACTACATTTTGGGAAAAAGGTATACCTAAATAATTATAAAATAATAAATAAAATCATATTATAATTATTTTTAAATGATTTATATTTTTTAATCCTCTGTATGGATCCCCATGGAGATTGGGTCTCTACGAGGACCGAGGAGAGAGAATCTTTCCCGTTTAGTCTAACCGGGCTGGGACAGACTAGCGAGGATTAGGGCTGCGCTGCGGGGCCTCCCCAGACCACCTACCCCGTTGCCACCTCTGTAGCTAGTAGTATGCTTGCCTATTTCTAATTAGGACAATGCATACACCTAATATTTCAAAGAAAACCACACGCATTCGCTACGAAATGTCACAAATAGGTCCAAAATCGTCAGGAAAACCTTTATTAACGATGACCGTTAGCAATCGATCGTCACGGATAGACTACTACGGAAAAGTCCTTTTCCACACGGACAGCCAGTAGGAACCATTTTCCGACGGTGGTATCTCGTTGCATACTCTTTCCTGTAAGGAAAACCCTTGTTTCTGGTAACGCTTACGTGTCTCCACGACGCAAATTCATCCTGGATATATATGCTAATCCTTCACCTACAACTCAAACACATTTGTCGAGCGTGTCACCTACGGAGACGAAAATCGAATGGTCGGTATTAAGGGCCTATTTGTTTCAGCTGATTCTGAGAAGCAACTAGTGAGTATCTAACTAGTTAGAATATGGAGAAGCTGGATAACCTCAGCTTCTGGCTACTAGTTCATTTTCTGGATTCTGTAGCTTCTGGTTACTTAGAATCTGGATGAAAATCTGGACTGTTTGGGGGAGCTGCAGATTCTGGGAGTGGCTGCAGCTGTCAGAAGCTAAAACAAACAGGCCCTAAGATATGGTTATGAGAAAATTATGACGCCTGAAATTCTAGGTCGGTCACCTCTCTCTTGTATTGATTTCTATTAGCAACGTAAGCGCGGCTCCACGCCGCGCTAGCTACCATGTGGACCAAAATAAAAGAGACAAAAATTGGGGAAGAAATGACGTGTGTGGGGCCTCTCCGCAAAAAACCAAGGACCCACGCGTAATTCCAAAGAAACTACAGGACAATATCCAGTAAAAGGAGAGCGGATGTTTTTTTCACAAAAAAAAAACAAGAGCTTTTTTGAAAGAATAAAGGGCCTATACGTAATTACTTGAAACCGCAGGGTGTTATCCAGTAAAAGAAGAGTGAAGGGGCTTTTCTGTAAAAAATCGAGAGCCTTTTCGTAAGAACTGAGGGCCTGTACGTAATTATGAAATTTTAGAAGGGCTTTTTGCACAGACTGCCACGTGGGCACAGTGAGCTCCCGGGGAGTCGCACACTTATAATATACGTAGTATTCAACTGTACTTGCACTCCCGCTTTATATTTCAACGGAACAACATAAGTCGTCGAAACATATAATCCAAACTAGAGCCACTCACTAGTGACTCACTCACCAAGATCTATCTGGATAGACAAACTAGGTTGCAAGAGGATCTATGTGAAGAACCTATACGTGAATTCAAGGCATAGTTCATTTATTAACTGTGAGAAGATACATTTTGCTAATCTAGGTGTAAGTTCAATCTGTACAGGATTTATATTATAAGACTGGTATATTAAACAACACTTCAGTACAATATCTTTTTGCTTCCTGCTTTAGAATTGGCGGGAGATTGTTAAAAATAAGCCCATAAATTGAGGTCTATTTTCTTAATTCTAAAGCATGCAAGGTTTAGTACTATATTGTTAAGGTAAGGTGGGGGAGATCAATTTATAAGGTGTAGTCTATGCCACTCCTTGAATTATAGATGTGGATGGTATGAGGATGGCTTTGGCTAATCACGCGTGCACACACACACGCGCGCACGTATTCGCATATTTTTACGTGAAAATTGCGTGACTTGTGACTTGCCGCGCGTGCCACTTGGCAGACCATATCCACCTTACTTTTGCTAAACCTTGTACCATCTCTCTCTCTTTTTTTGACTGGTCATAAGACTGCTTAATTTTCATTATTTGATTTGAATATCAGCAGTTACCAGTGAATAATGGAGTCAGTTACTTCTTTTGGTTGGTAATGAGACTGCTTAATTTTCATTATTTGATTTGAATATCAGCAGTTACCAGTGAATAATGGAGTCAGTTACTTGAGTATTATTTCAATCTAATGACGTCAGTTACTAGAGAGTAATTGGCACGTCTATAAAAAGCCTAGAGACGTCTAGGTTTGGAACTGAACTCCTCTATTACTTTCGCCCATTGTATTCTTCCACTCTAGTGAAGTTGTACTAAGTGTTGAGGAATCGAATCTCGTTGACCTTTCTTCTCGGCGTGCACCGATAAGAGAGGAGAGCGGGATCTCCGAACCATTGTCGCAGAGAAAACCTGTTCAGGGCAGCAATAAGGTTTCTGGACAGCATATTTGCGCGACCACTCCTACTACATCCTGTAGTGCATTGAGTCTTCACTGCATCACACCTACGCTGCTTCCTGTTCTTCATCAGGCCCAACAGTAAGTCGTTCGTGTGTTCGTACGACTTTGATACTACATTTTTCTTGCGTATATTCCAAAGTATGATGAGTAGTCTACTGTTAGTAGTTAGTTTTGCATCACTAGTATATTATATTTATCTCTTAGTAAATTTTAAAATTAAAATATTGCATATATTTTCAACAAAACCACCTTATAACTGCAGGAATTCAGATCTGGCTCCTCCAGAGGAAAGTGAGCATGCAGATCCGGTGTAGGGGTCGGTGCAAATCGCTTCCCAACTGAAGGACACCAGCCATGACATGACAGGAATGCCGACAACATGTGACCACTGCTAGGTGAGTAAGTGAGCATGTGTGGCGAATGACACCGGTGTGAGTCACGAAGATGGGCACTGTCGACCAAAGCAGGCAGGTTGCTGCCTGTCCGGTCGGCAATGGCAGCAAGCGATCGTCTCCAACAACCAGCACCAATTCACCACCATGCTGAATGGAACGAAACGGATGCATGCAGGAGCGAGTGCGCGATGGACGCATCAATCAGGAGACGAAGTGGCTGCCTCAGTGGTCATCCTCTCCGAGAGTTGTGACCTACCTATCTCTCTTATCTATTAATCCACTTCCCTGCCCTCTCTGCTCTGCTGTTGTTGTAAGTTGTCTGCGTCTAGTTGGACTGATGCGTCGTCCATGATCCATCCCGTGGCGGTGTGCGTGGCCCCGGCAGCTCTTCGTCCGTACGCAGACTCGAATGATTAGATACATCAAGGTATCCAATGGCAAATGATGGTTGGGAGCTACCAATCTGTTCTTCCCCTTCTTGTTGAACTATATGAATCGATCTAATTCTACTTTGCAGCTCATGAGCAGTTCTTCAAGGATACACATATTGAGCTGTCCTGTTCGTGTCAAGCTAGATAAGTAAGAAAAACCCTGCCTCATCATAATTTTTCGTAGGGCTACATACCCTGAGAACTTACGAGAGATTTATGACACCCACATTCGGTGACGATGTCGGATCGTTGAGTACAGGTATGAACCCCGAATTCAGTGAACACACCAACTGAAATTCCAAACGCATATTTTAGCATGCAATTTGCAGAAGGATCCGGCCAAATGGTAGCTAGATGCGTCCACTAGCTAGACTGCCAGAGTAGTGAAGAGATGAGTCAAGCAACAAGTGTGGCTCTACCAGACCAGACCACGACAACATTCTTCACCTTTCTGACGTTGCATCTGTCCTTTGTGTTTTTCAGAGTCAGGGCCATGGCCCCCAATCCCAATTGGCCCTTTTCGTATCCAAATGCGCCCCCCCTAGATCCCTTTTTCTAGTATTCTTTTGCACTTTTCATTTGTTCAGATGAACAGTTCAGTTTCTTTTCCCGGTCACTTTTCTCTTTTTTAATACCAATTAGTACGTATTAGTTGCTTGTAACATGCGAGTAATGCATCCACGCTATCGAACAAAACTAAACTGCGCTTGTTTTGTAGGTGCTGGGTGACTGCAAATCAAACCAGCAATTTGCTTTAAAAGTTATGTCCAATCATTCTCCTTTTTGTATTCCATGTAAATTAGCAAGTTGTCCATGTGTGCCTCAGACTCTAGAATCTTCTACATGCATAGCCATGAAGACTTTTACAGCCAATAGGCGCACTGAGCCTCTCGCATGATCTGGAACCAACAATCAACCACTGGTAAATGGAGTGAAGTATATAATGCACTAGGGATCATGCTGCAATATTGGACGCCACTATGAAGTGTGAACCGTCCCTATATCAGTATGTGCTCTATGGATTGGAACCAATCAGTGTTTGAAGAACTAAACTGTCCTGCAGTAGCTAGCTCATAATCGACAGATAAAAAGATTTGACGCAACTGTACTCGTCACTTGGAATTAGCCTGACAGATTCACACTTTCACTCCAGCTAATCACATTAGTTAGAGCAAGTTGGTCCAAAATAAATTTTCGTCGTCGAATAAATTGGTTTGTTTTTCTTGCTGCTAATGAATTGTATGTAGAGCACATGGTTTTGTGTTTGTTAGTTTTATTGCTACGATGGTTCATGCGCCTTTTCGTGTTGCACTGTATCGTGCATCTGGACATGTAGGTCATGCGTGACATGAGGGCACGGCTAATGGCTTGGGCCGTCATGAGTGGCTAGGTCCAACCGTACGTACGGGTAGGACGGCAACAACCTAACCAATATATATATATATATATATAGGAAAAATACTTTCTACACCCGGGTGTAGTTACACCCACCTCTAATATACCACCTAAACGAACTTGAAATACTCCTTTATCACTTTGGATATACTCATATACTAATTATAAGATACTTCAATATGAACCACATGAAAAAATTGCACATGAGTCCATAGTTTTTAGCGTATTTTGTAAATACCTTCATATACGTACATAAAAAGGAGTATGTCTAAAAAAATGTACATACTACCTCTGAAAAATTGTTCATACCACCTAGATGATCTTAAATACTCGTATACTACACGTACATACCCTCCGTTACGCGAGATACTCCCTACGTTGTGAGATACGATATAGGGTGTAACTACATATATCCAAAGTGATAAAGGAGTATTTCAAGTTCGTTTAGGTGGTATATTAGAGGTGGGTGTAACTACACCCGGGTGTAGAAAGTATTTTTCCTATATATATATATATATATATATATATATATATATATATATATATATATATATCATGAGAAAAAATTTAAACCTCATCTAGACACCGCTCATTTCAGCTTAAAATTAGTTTCTGCTTTTGACTTCTACTTTTTTTTCATTATTCAGTAATTTCGTCTTTTCTGGATTTTTTTAGATTTTTTGTCTTTTCTTTTTTTTCTCGTATTCCTTTTATTGTTCGTGATGGGCTAATATATTTTTTCTTTTTTTAATTTTTTTAAATTTAATTATGCCAAATAAGTCAACTCAACTACAGTAAAAAAATTATAAACCAACGTCATTCCAAACGTCCCCTAAAAAGGCAGAACAAATTTCTTTGAAAGCAAAACATCGCCAGAAAGTAAGAGAATCTAGTACAACACATTATCATCGTCCTACGTGCACATGTATCACACCCAAATGTACCGCTAGTTCGTACCAGATGCCTATCACGTGTAGGGTTAGCTATCGAGTTTAATAGACTATTATTAAACTTCTTTTAAAATTGACATAGTTCATAATAAAATTATTTTTTTTATTATTTAAATAGTTATTTTCAATTCGAGCTAACGAGCCACTATCGAGCCGAGCCTCATTAACCTTTTTTTTCACTTGAAATAGACTCATTTTAGTTTTTAACCTATTAACTATTGTAATTAAAGCTGTTTTGATTCGAGCTTTAACGAGTTTTTTTGCCAACCCTAGTCATGTGTGATTGGTTGTGGTTGTGTGTGTCATCGTCAATCTTCACACACACACACAGATATATATATATATATATATATATATATATATATATATATATATAAAGAGTGCCTTTTTTTAAACCAAGGCCTTTTTCATTTTGTACCTTAATCAATCCTCCCATCGAATCTTAATATTACTCTGCTTTGCGAGAATATCTAGGCAAGTCACCCACCGAAGCTAGCCAAGTAATAAACCTAAAGATACATATTGGAGGGTCCTAGGGTTGGCGCATGCGAATAGATCTCATCCCATTGCTCCCAAACCTAAGGTGTGAAAGGACGTTTGGATTACATCTAGAGCTCAGTTTAGTATTGTCTTATGATTTTTTATTATAGCTAACTTATTTTTTACTGTAACTGAGTTAGCTTACTTGATATAATTAAATTTATAAAAAATTAAAAATAGAAAAAAACATATTAACCCATTACGGACAATGCAAAGGAATACGGAAAAAAGAAAAGACAAAAAAGCTTAAAAATCTAAAAAAAGTTAGAAAAAGATGAAATTACTTAATAGTAAAAAAAATAGAAACTGACTTTAAACCGTTTTGAGCGGTACCTAAAAGAACATAACCAGTGTGGTATAGGCTATGTTCTTTTTAGCTTTTTTTTTATAGTTTTTGACTTTCAAAACAAATGACATAGTTTTTCAAAGTCGTTTTCTTAAACAGCTTTTTAAACCTATAGTTATGTATATTGTTCGTGTCGATGTCTCTATTATATACATATATTAAAATCGTAGGTAAAAAACATCAATCTAAATAAAAAAATAGGACCATGATTCGAGCATTGAATCTAAAACGGAAGGTTATTGCGTGAACCACAACACTTGCAGTACACTTGTGGTAGCATCTCCTTGGGAGGAAAAGCCAAGATGACAAGGATCCACATCAGCAAGCGTGAGCCCAGTACCGTGGGCGTCCATGGCACTCATGAGAATGGCGGCAGGAAAAAAAAGGAGTAGCCGAGGCCAATGAGTGTGGATGTGATTGCAATGGGTCCAGATCAACTGTGCTGTATGCCTAGTCAGATCAGGCCTATGATCAGAGTCCTAGATTAGGGCCCCAGCCAGTGGTTGCTCAGCTAATATTAGTGGCCTATGATCAGTCCTAGAAAACATGAATTAGATATGTGTAGCTGTGCCTACGAACTTTCCAAGGGGAACGCAGTGCCTATGATGCGTCCCGAGCACTTCTGTTAGGGAGCGAATTAGAATGATGATGATTTATATTTTTTTTACTATAGTTGATTTATTTTTTGTTGTAACTGATATGATTTATTTAGTGTAATTAAATGTTAAATAAATTTAAAAATAGAAAAAATATGTTAACCTATCACAGACAATGCAAAGGAATACGAGAGAAAAAAGAAAAGACAAAAAGCCCTAGAAACAAAAAAACCAGAAAAAGACGAAATTAAAGAATAATGAAATAAAAGTAGAAGTCAGAAGCTATCGTCAAAACGAGCAAGACGTTAGATTAAGTAGCTAGGTTGTGTTTTCATGAATTTAACCCGAATTACACCTGGAGGATGGAATATGCATGCTCATGGCCTTTCCCAAAGGTACATTTTCATTTCTTGGTAGTTTTTGGTCAGTTTGGATCTAGATCCAACGGCGGACGTTCCATCCCCAGCCACTACATCCACCACCTCCAACCCCATCACTCCATCCTGATCCCACCTCTTGCGCCACCTGTCACCTCCTGCCTCCCGCTTGCCCCCGCCGACTCACCGGCATCAGCAAGGACCACTATTGAGAGCTCCCTGCGCCGCCTCTCCTCTTCTCGTGCTCCCTCGTACCGCTGCTCCTCATCCCCGCGCCTTCTTCTCCATCTCTGATGCCCTCCCCGTGCCTTACCCTCTTCCTTGCCATCGCCAGAGAGGTGATGGGACACCACACTCTGCAGCACATCACCTTAATATAAGAAAACGAAATATGCGTACGGTAGAGCGGATGCTTGTTGAAGGGGATATGTGGCAATGGGGGCATTCGGCGGATGACGGCAGTGCTAGCGTGCGTGCTCGGCTTCACCAGCCCCGGCTGTGATGTTTGCGCATGGGCCATTTCGCCGGAGTGGAGGAAGAAGAAATGTGTCAGCAGGAATCTAGGAGCACATCTTAATAGGGTTAGAAATTTGACTGATTTGCCAAAAAAAAATCATTCGATTGAGACGTAGCATTTTGGAAACTTCAATATAGTGCGTGTGTCCGGCTGTAGTGACCGTGTTCGCTTTGACCACTTCATAAACGACGAAAAAGTTTTTACAACCGTGATCCTTTCTAACCACTCTCCTCTTTTGTGTTGGATCTTGGTTGATGCACCATGCATGCATGACGTCGCTGACAGAATGGTCAAAATATCTCATGTTAGTTAAGAAACGACTGATTAATTAGGGCTGGGATTTGGTGGTTTGCGTCACGAAGCAACAAAGGCATTAGGAGTTTGTGCTGGATGGTATCCAGCCGACTAGCCCAGATCAACCGACGCGAACCGCTGAGGTGGCCGCTGCTTCGAGAGACCACCGAGTATTCTGTGCGAAACCATGGGCAAAATTGATAATGGTAGTGATTAAACTCAGGTAGGACACGGACGACAGAAAAGGTTGTAGACTTGTAAAAAAGAGAGATAGTTTGGCCTTATTACCAGTCTGCCGGACAGATGCAATGATGCAGTGAGTGCTGGTGAAGAGGTAAATTAAGGCGGCCTTCTGTTCGTTAAATATCTTCATTCATCACATCATTCACAGCCACACATAAATTCAAGGTAACAATTATTCACCCGTTTTTTGGCTTAAAAACATGCTTTACATATAAAAGCTTTCATTGTACATAAAAGCATCAGTCTTACACAAAACATTAGAGGTTAAAAAAAAACCAAAATATTTCCGGAGGCATTGGCAGTACATACATTGTCCGGCCAACCAGTTGCTAACAAACAGAATGTGTCAAATGTACTTATTTATTTGTAAACAATGTACATGTACAGATACAGCTTGGAATAACAAACCTATTCTTTGCATTAGGAAAGAGTGAAATGAACAGGGGAATTTCTTGCCTAAAAGAAAAAAGGGTGTCGAACGATCTAACTCTATACGCCTATATTCTTTGCTTTCGAAAAGAATGAATTGATGCCCAAAAAGGAAGAACAAGTTGTCGAGTGAATAAATTATACTCGTAACCTTTCTGTCATGGGTCTGATATTTTCTTCATATCGTTTGGTTTCCTATATGAAAAAAACATGTAAAACATCTACAAGCTGGCCCCTGCAATATGTACAACTAACGCAGTAGGGGAGTAAATTTTCCATGAAAAAGAACCTAATGGAAAACCTGCGGAGATGTGTAATACTCGCTTTCGCTGAAATATGGTCTCGAAGTCCTCTTGGCACATGATATCCAAAGGGAAAGAAACAAGGTGGCCCATGACTGCAATCTTTCCATTGGGTCGGTACCTTTGAGATCGCCGTCCCCGTAGGGTTCTAGCGTCTCTTGGGCAACGCCCAAATCGATTGTGGAGTGGCCAATTTTATCCCTCCAGTGAACAAAGCTTTGCCGAAATTGGGTCCTGCATGGTCATTATGTTCCAGAGACCACAGCACTCAAATGGAATGATCAATCCATACCTTGAATGGATGAGATCACTGGGAACAAAAGAGAATACATCTTGGTAAATCATGGTATTTGTCTGGCAAACACGACCATTAATTAACTTACAAGAGGAGATCAACATGATCAAAGACATTCAAAAAATTGTAAATATCGTGTACTTTAGAAACTGATTGACAATTGAAGGAGGTAAAATCTCAATATAAAATGAGGTGCCAGATTAGTCATTTTAAAATGGTTTCTAGGAAGAATGTAGTAGCAATGTTGAGTGTTATTGCTTAGGCTTAAATGCACTATTGACTTCAGGAAAACGACATTTCTATTTCTCTCACCTTAGCAGTGGCCATCCAGATATTATTGAACATTGAATCATCCATAGAATCCATAATGTGGCTAACCTGGAAGTGAAAATTATATTTTGTGAACAACTTGGATAATACACATGTAACATGTAATTCTCTGCTGCAATAAAGAGAACAAAATATCAAGAAGCATACTTATATACCAAATTCCTTATCTCACACCAAACAATTAATAATGGCTTCCATAAAGCATTGCTCTATACAGAAATACACAGTGAAATTAATGTAGAACTTTGTCATGGAGTAATTGGAACAACAACAATATGAAATATTTTCTCATATCCCCACTCTTCCTTAGGCCCCGATTTTTGGCTAAGCGTTCAAAAGGAGCTGGGATGGGTGGCATAAACTCAACCACAGCAAGCATAAAGCCAGCCAACCACAGCACTGACTTGGGACTCTCCAAAGATCTTTGGCAAGATCATGCTGAGACTCTTCAGTCTTCACTACAGCTAGGTGCATTCATAAATGCATATGCCATTACTCCCTCCAGTTTACAAAGACAAGTTGTTTTGGACATCGACACAGTCCTCAAAATGCAACTTTAACTACTAATTTCTATTGGAATATATTCATAAAACCTAATAAAATTATAACATTATAAAAGTACTTTTCGAGACAAATCTACACATCATTTTCAAACGTCAAATCTAAATATTAAAAAAGATATTGATAGCCAAAGTTTGTAATATTTGACTACACGTTACCCAACACAACCTGTTTTTGTGAACCGGAGGCATTACTTCCTTTCTTTAAAGTAGTCAATATAATTTTGACACATTGAGCATAAGAGTTGAATGCAAATAATTTCTTCTACATGGAACACTAGAAAACAAGCGTAGCTCTAACTATTATGAATAGGGCTTGTATTCATCATGAGGTCAATGGATCAATATATACAATTACAGGTATGGCATATATGCAGAAAACTCATCACACAACAGGATAAATACACAGGTATATAATACATATCTAACACCCCTCAAACTTATGGTGGATCAACAATATGAAAATTAGAGAGGTAGAAGTTGTGCTGAGCTCTGGTTTGTGCCTTTGTGAAGAAATCTGCCAACTGAAACTCTGAAGACATATACTGAAGAGTAACAACCTTGCCCTGCACCTGTGTCTGCATGTAGAAAACATCAACACCAATATACTTTGTAAACTTATGTTTCACTAGACTTTAACAATGCTAATAGCACCTGTACTATCAGACAAAAGACGAGTCGGTGTAGAAATAGAAACACCAAAATCCTCACGTAACTACCATAAGTAACCTCCGCAGTCAACAAAGCCATAGTTTGCAACTTAATCTCAACACTCCAACGAGAAACTGTTGTATGCTTCTAAATCTTCCAAGCGATCAGAGAACTATCAAGAAAAATACAATAAGCACAGAGAGACCAGCAATCAGAGGGATCACTAGCCCAAGTTACATCAAAATATGCCTGGAGTTGTAAAGAGTTGGAGCGAGAGAGTTCCACGAAGGTATTGCAAGAAAGTAGTGAAGAGGACCCAGATCAAACATAACAAACTTCTCATGAAGATGCTCCTTGATAAAAATATACTGAGAATCATCTCCAATAATAATTATATCATCAGCATACAAAAGGAGAAGCGTTTGACCACGAGGCGAAATATGAATAAAAATAGCAGGATCATGAACACTGGCAGATAAACCAACTATAGTGACAACAAAAGAGAAACAATTAAACCAAACACGATGAGCTTGCTTGAGACCATAGAGAAATCGACAAAGACGACAAACAATACCCTTAGGAAGAGAATACCCAGGAGGCAGTTGCATGTAGACCTTACGCAACTCACCATTGAGAAAGGCATTATTGATATTCAACTGAGAGATAGACCATTGTCAAACAAAGGTCACAGCAAGGAGTGCGAATTGTGGTCATGTGAGCGATAGGAGCAAGGTCTCATCATAGTCACGATCATACTCTTACTAAAAAACATGCACTAAAAGACGAGCTTTGTATCTCTCAAAAGAACCATCAAAGCGAGTCTTAACACTATAGACCCACTTGCACGTGATAGAAGTAACATGCGCACGAAGAGAAACAAGATTCCACATGCCAGTACACTCAAGGGCAGTTGCGCAGATGCGCCTACATCGCTAGTGCGGAAACCAAACTAACATCATCAGTGAGATGCATCTCCATGCTAGCAACCAGAATAACAAAAGCATGGGTATCCTCATCGAATCATGTCTTGTAAGTAGCATACTGAGTCTGAAAAGTCTCTATAACATTCTCAAAAGCCTCATATGCCTTTATATAAGTGTCTTCGGAAGAATCTTTTGGGAGTTACAGATTCAACAGGTGAAGTAGGGCAAGACAGATAGCTAACTTGCCAATAAGAAACTCCTTAAGGCGCTGACCACGCATATGAAGGCGCATTTGCTGAAACCAGTCCTGATAATTGAGACCATCGAAAATCATCGGGCAACGAGGAACAGAATCGGTGCTTGCAAAAGACGACATTTTTTGCCCTCTATTTTCCTTTTTTTCTTCTATTTTGTTTTTCTTTTTTTAACCTCTACCTTTACTCGATTGGCTCGGTCAAAACCAACCAAGACTCCACAAACCGTCACAAGCCAAATTTACAACCCGGTGGTCGGGAGAGATGGTGACGGGGGACAGCGACACCGACGGCGATCGGCGGAAGACCCGGCGGCGGGTCACCTGCGTCGATAGATAGAGCAGGCCGGTGGACACCTCCAACGGAAGAGGCGTCCAGATCGACGGCCACAGCGGCTCACCTACAACGACGGCTCATCGATGCAGATCGGCGGACGGGTGGTGAACTGCACTAGATTGGCACGGATCGGCGAAAAGTTGACCTACCGGTCGACAGCTAGAAAGCCGACCCCCCCCCCCCCAGTCGATGGCGATGGCAGACCGCACCAAACGATGCGGATCAGCGGAGACTTCCCGGTCAACGACGATGGCAGATCGCAACCAAGGACCTTTCGGTCGACAGCGACAGCTGGAAGAGTGGAAAACAGCATCAGCGGTCAGCCAACATAGCAGAAGAGTGGGCGACGATGAAGTCGATGTCGGCGGTCAGATGAGCAGGCGACGATGAAGAGCGTAGACGAACTAGCGACGAAACCCTAGGTAGTGTTTGTTTCAAAAGAGGACATGCACACACCAAATTAAACATTAATAAGGCTGGAATCATCATCACATGAAACACTCATATCAGTGATGACTACTGAAAGATTCTATCAGTGATTACTATTATTGTCTACTAGAATATTTGGAAAGATAGACAATGGTAGACCGTCAGTCATAGAATGGAGGCAAATTTAAGAAAGTTTGCTCTGGTTATCCATCGAGCAAAGATGGTAACTACAGACTCAACGAGATCCTGGCTTGCTAATCTTTGATAATTGTCGTATGGGCCTCCTTTACTGTTTTCCATCAGAAAATATACACGTATGCGCACACAGTCAAATGGGCATGCCTTTGTAAGTAGTGGAAATCTTTGAGAGTGGCCTAGCCGGCTTTATCATGGCGGTCTGATCGGAGTGTGCTAGGCAGTCTGACTGGCGTGGTGGTCGTGGTCAAATCGGTCCTTTTAGAGTAGGTTTTGGGTTTTGATTGTGTTAATCATGGCAGAATCCATGCAAGTGTTAGTTATAGGGAGTCTATGCAAGTGTCATAGCATGTGTCCATACATATGATTTGCTAATACGAGTTAAGTGCATGTCATTTATACTTAGATCAATTGCTTGTTCTTTGATGTGCAGAGTACTTGATGATTGTTGCAACTAGCGGCAAGAACGAGGCTACGGATAGGATCTTGAGCCTATGGCATGTCACATAAATTTAGGTGGAGCATCATCTCAAACGGAGAAGCATGGGAGAGAAAAGAATCGTAATTAGGCAAGTGCATACATGTGGTGTGCCAATTAGACTTGTCCGTTTCAAGTGTTAACGTTCCTGGGAGTATAGACATACGATCTTGGCAGCAAGTAAGTAGGCATCATGGGCAATGGTGTGATGTGGTGTGACATAGGACTCAGGCGTTTAAAGTGGTGACAATCTCGGAGCGGCGTACGATCTTAGTGACAAGGCATTGGGCATGGCATCTTCATGTGAAGCTAGTGGATGGAAATTGAGGAAATTGTTCAATACAAAGTGGAATGACAGTTTGCAACGACTCCTTTATTTAAATATCAAACAATCAGCAAAAGACAAAGACTTGATACTAAGGGCAGAAACAGAGGAATAAATATGCGAACTATCAAAAGAAACTCATGTGCTAAACAAGGTTACTCATCATCCCAAATTTAGGTCAAATATCTCATGAACAACATATCGCTACCTCTATACTTCGAATGGTAGCATGACCTGGCCTCTCCAGCGG
The DNA here is from genome assembly GCA_036346265.1 of Melocanna baccifera. NCBI lineage: Eukaryota > Viridiplantae > Streptophyta > Magnoliopsida > Poales > Poaceae > Melocanna > Melocanna baccifera. The sequence continues at coordinate 11,094,924 of CM070689.1, read as the reverse complement.
CCACGATCTTTGCCTCCTTTGCACCGCTAAGCGATACGACCACCACGAAGTCTACTTGGACACAAGCGACAAATCCAACCGCTTGCCAATCACTCACAAGCATTTATCTAGAAACATTACAAATCAACATAACTAGCGGAAACATAAATGCGATGCTTGACCCAACCCTATCTTATTGTGCACCAGAGTGTGTCAAGTTTTAGCAATTGTTGAACCTAAGCCAAGTCTTAATTTAGTTAATTAAAACTTAGGTTACCAAATTATCTACCACGAACCTAATGCCCGCTCTGATACCAACTGTAACACCCTGGCCCCTTCCCTGAGCCCAAAGTGCTACTATCTACTCTATGCTGCTACCAAATTCAACTTCTGCCGCCGGTTTTGCGCAACGACTCCTTTATTTAAATATCAAACAATCGGCAAAAGACAAAGACTTGATACTAAGCGCAGAAACAGAGGAATAAACATGCGAACTATCAAAAGAAATTCATGTGCTAAACAAGGTTAAATAATTCTTGTTATATGTGGAGTACCTGTGCTAGCCCCGCCCGTGCATGTAGAATTCAACAATTACCTAAAAAAACTCAACAAGGCAAGAGTGAGTTCGAAGACTCAACAAGCACATAATAAAATAATGGCGACAATAAAAGCAATTCAATTATCTTTGTAAGACACAATCCTTGTACTATCAGTAAAACACTTATATTGCAAAACTACCACATAAACTCTACGTATAGTCCATCTTCACCGCTTTCTTCCATGCAATGCAATACCATGTCCACATGCAACCCCGAGCTCATACCGGTAAGACTGAGTGTCCACCTGTCGATGGCTCACTCGTGCCCTACTCTCTTTCATGCGGACCACAAACTCCACTCCCATGGAGCGCCTACCTCAGTAGGTCTTTCTCGTGAACACTCTGGACTAGTCATATATCTTTTTCACCGACCTCACTGGAATAGTTACATGACTGTCTCCGGCTTGGCTCATGCAACTCATATCAGGATAAATGTAAATGATGCAACATCCTTTCAGCGTTCACAATAATGCAATGCTATGTCCACATGCAACTCGAGCCCTTACCGGTAAAGCTGAGTGTCCACCCCCACTCATGCCCCGCCCTCTTTCATGCGGACCACATACTCCACTCCCGTGGAGTGCCTGCCCCAGTATGTCTTCATCCCACCACCGCGGTATGTCTACGCAACGTAGATCTTTAGTACAAGTGTGCAGCACGATGTACCACTATTTTCAACACGACAATCAACCATAAGCATCTCTTGTCATAGTATAATCAACAGGCAAGCAGAGATATTATTTCATAAAATGACATAAAGCACAGAATTCAAAGCAAATACCAGGCATTCGTCCCATTCTACTATTCTATCATGCGCTTGCCTGTTGGTCTGACGGACAATGCGTGGATGACCAAACCCGAACTGTCACCTATACAAATATCAACCCATCTCAACACATCATAGTAATACAAGTACACATTCTAATGGCGGCATTCTTACGTACAAACCAACATGTGCTACACTTTTCACTAGATATCGTTCCATTATTCTGGGTGCTCAAACGACCGTATCTTTCAAACCTGAAACATAACATAGCATAGCAAATAACCTGGGTTCGGTAATCTATCCAGCCTATCTTCAAAGATCTAATTGTCACAATTTACACATTTTCAGTTATACTACTATTTTTCACTTCTTACGGCCACATTATCCCGCACCGACCGCGGTTGTCTCAAAGACATATCTCCCAAACCATATCTCCAAACTCGGCATTCCAGCCGTCTATAGAGCTTTATAGGTCTTTAAAGCTCTCGTCTCTTTGATCTTGAGAAGATTTCATTTCTAACCTACTCTGACTTGTTTGAGACAAAAGACTTCGTTGTTGTTGTTGTTTCTTAGATGAAAACACAAGAAGTCCCATTTGGCAATGTGCAATCAAAGATGAAAACGCAGTTGTTGGCCAAGAAAAATATTAAGCGGCTGATAACTATCTGTCATGCTTTTCTTAAATTTATGCCTTGTTTAAGAAATATTGGGTAAGGCTCAAGGAAGCAAATCTCTTTGGGATATTTTGGGTGGAACTAATCCTGCATATTGGAAAAAGGGAATTTCCTGTCTTTTTTTCAAAACACTTGGTTTTGCTCAATGTGTATAGAAGTTAGAACAGTCCTTGTCTATCCAAACGGTCCCTTAAGATATGTTTAGATTGAAATTACCGAGCTATATTATCCTAGGGAAACTGTAACAAACGCATCTTTATTCCTCTTAATTTTTTTCAACCTACCAATATAGTGAGGCAAAACTATTCACATAAGTACAACCCCTTTCATCTCTCAGAGCGGATCTAAGGCACAGAGATACTATGATGGTTGACAAAATATATGACTTTTGGATGTAGAATAATTCTGTGGTTATCGCCTATAGGCACTCCATTAAACAAAAGGCATAACACCGCTCCTATTTGATTAGTTAACACCGCTCCTATTTGATTAGTTAACACGATGAACTCATATGCATATACAATGGGCCATGTGCTTCCTATGCAGCAAGCCTAGATGAACCTAGAGGCCTACATATTCATGAGGGGGAAAGGGCTACTGGTAAATGAAGCTTGGCCTTTTGTGCAATATTATGTGGTAAACAATATGAAAACACAGGGGATGGCTAAATTCACACACTTTCTCTGAGATGGGAAACTGAAGAAACCAGTTTATCTTCTATGAATAATGAATAGCATCAGCCAGTACCAACTCCTCTTCTCCCAGTAAAATTACACCCTAGTTTCCAACGCATTGCTCCAACGCCAACTACAATCTTTCTTGGTCATTCGGGCATGCTAGTAGCCACAGAGAGCAGAGATGCATAATTTAGACAATAAACCAACAACAGAAACTGACCTTTGTCCCTGTACTTCTGATAAAGCCAAGTCAGATGCGTGTAAGTGTGTATACACATTGCTCCAACGCCAACTGCGATCTTTCTTGGTCATTCGGGCATGCTAGTAGCCACAGAGATCAGAGATGCATAATTTAGACAATAAATCAACAACAGAAACTGACCTTTGTCTCTGTACTTCTGATAAAGCTCTGTCAGTTCCTACACCATTTGATCAGCCAACATCAGAACAATTTTTAGGGACAGCTTCCTGTTACGAAAACTGAAAAGATCTTGAAACCTTGGTCCCAGTAAGGGCGTTACAAAAACACTGTAATCACCCTCTACACCAAATTAGTTAACATTTGGAACTCGAACTGCAGAACCAAAGGGAATTTCAGTTGATTCGTCTGTCCAAAAAACAAGTGATTGGATAAAGTATAAGCAAGCAAACAAAAAGAAAACACATATACTACTCCTCCTTTCAAGTAGTATGTATAACTTCGACCAGTACAGCAACCGAGGATGCTCTGTCTTCATATTTCCTGGAGAAAACATCGGGATCAACGAGAGCATGGTCGGAAGGAGGAAAACAATCACGAAACCTCAGTACAGAAAGCACGGGGCTCAAGAGCGGCCTTTTCGCGGACGGTGCCGACGTCACCGAACGCCACAGCCCCGACCACCGCCATCACCGTGGCCATCCCCTCCCACCTCCATGACCGATTTGGAAAATCCTTGGTCCTGGGTCGATCTCGTGAAAGCGTAGCGATGGGAAATAGGCGAGGGGAGCAAAGGAGGGGCGATGGCACCGAGAAGGCGGCGGGGAGGAAGCACAGGGGGGCAGGCGAGTCGGGCGAGCGGAGGCGTAGCGACGGGGAATAGGAGAGGGGAGCGAATGAGGGGCGACGGCACCGGGAAGGCGGTGGGGAGGAGCCACAGGGGGAGTCGGGCGAGCGGAGGCGGCGGCGCGAGTGGTAAATTTTTTTTGCTTTTTAGCCTAAAATTAGAAAAATTTTTACAAATAAACCTCTGAGAAATTTTTTTTCAAAAATAGACCTCCGATACGGTGCCAAAACACATGACGCCATGGGTATATAGCACAGCGCCAAAGCACATGGTGCCGATGTATATATTTTAAATACAGTCACATCGTGGCTCCTACGTAGCATAGCACGGCGCCAAAACTCATGGCGCCGTGCTATGTATCCATGGTGCCATACGTTTTGGCGTCGTGTCGGGGGTCCATTTTTGGAAATCTTTTTTCCAGAGGTCTATTTGTAAAAAACTTTCAAATTCTGGGCTAAAAACAAAATTATGCGCGAGCGCGGGTCGAGAGAGGCGCGCAGGCGGAGGAGGAGCCGACTAGGGTTTTGGTCTGCGCGGCGGAAGTGGGAAAAGGGATCTGGATCGTCCATTCAGGTGTAATAGGCGGTCGTCTGCGTGCTTGCGCGGCGCGATGCAAGCCAGCACGGCCGATGTCGTCTTGCGTCACCGGCCAGAACGCAGTTAAGGCTAAGCGGGCTATCTTAGCCAACTAGCCCGTTTAGCCGAAAAAAAGAGGAAAAATAAGAAAAATTGTAGAGAATTAAGAAAAATTGTAAAAAAAAATGTAAAAAATTCAGAAAAATATAGAAAATTATAGACATTGTTAATCATAAAAAAAATATTTGCAATGATATAATGAGCTTTATTAACTTATTAAATTACATGGGATGGTTGCTTCATTAAAAACTTTACCAAGTAAAAACTCAATTTGAGAAAACCTTGGTAAAGAAAAAAGAGTACATCCTATAAAGCTCATTAGCGACTACATGTGAAAAAAATATTGAAAATCCTATTCATTACTATCTAAATACAAATTCTCAAAAGATTCTTCTAAATCTTTATTTTCTGTAGTATATTGTAGTCTTGATTTAGCTTGTTCCCAGTCTTTGACGGTCAGAAGTATTTCGACCATCTCGTTGGAGAGACTTGTTCGTCACTCCTCGATTATTCTTCCGAAAAGACTGAATGCTGACTCCGAGAAGACTGTAGAAACAGGAACAGTCAACACATCCCGCGCTAATATGGATAGCACTGGATATGATACCTTCTGGGTTTGCCACCATGAGATGATGTTCAACTCCTGCTCGAAGCTAACGCTATCACTGTTGAGATAGCTTGATAGGTCTCCAGTGCTTTGTCGTCTTCCTCCTCCTAACTGATGTGTACCTGGACCTGCACGAGTACTAGACGAAGAACCAAAAATCTTACCCCATTGCATAGCCCCTAGAGGTGCTAGGGACTACCAAGGGTCTTTCCAAACACACAGACTCAAACTTATTTTCATATTTATCATATACCTCATATAATTTATTCTTAACTAATGTAAAGTATGAAGAATAGTCTAAATCGGTAGGCTCACTTAAAATTTGTAAAACATTCTTATATCCTTGGAGTTTGGACCTAGGATCCAAAATAAAAACGAATGCATATAAAATAGGAATTTCTCTTCAATATTTTAAAAACTTAGTTTTCATGGCATCTACAGCATCCTGTAGTATAGGATCATTTTCAAAAGCCTTTATGTGAGTGGCAATTTCAACAATATTATGAACAATTATATGAGATGTAGGGTAATATACTCCAGAAAGACAAAGTGTAGCTTTATGAAAAATTTCTAAAAAGGAAAATATTTTTTCAGCAACAACCCAATCGTCTTCAGTAAGTTTAGAATCTCTAACTTGGGTTCTACTGGAGGAGTTACGAGATTGATGACTTTGGGTGTGAAGGAAAACAGATAAGGTGCTCATATATGGCAATATATGTTTAAGCATAAGATAAGTAGAGTTCCATCTAACAGGCATGTCTAAAGCAAATTTTCTAGAACGAACATTCATTGCTACGCAAAAACTCTTATATGCGACGATTTGTTGGTTAGAACAATTAATAAATGAAATAGCATCTCTAAAAGAATCAATACAACCATTTAGTCTTTTTAAACCGGATTTAACAATAAGATTAATAATATGCAAGTACAACGTTGATGCAATAAGAAAGAGTGTGCATAAGTATTAAACAAAGGAGTAAGAATTTCTATAGCTTTAGTGTTTGCAGCTGCATTATATAAAGTTATAGAAAAAATTTTATCTGTGAGGCCAAAATCTTCTGCAACTTTAATAATACTTTCTGCAATATTTTCAGCACTATGTGAAACATTAATTAATTTAAATCCTATAATTCTTTTTTCCATTACCTAGTCATCATTAATATAATGAGTAATAACACTAATATAATCCTCTCTAGCCCTACCACTCCATATGTCAGAAGTCAAAGCAATAGAGAATGTACAGGTATGAAATATTTCTTTCATTTTCTCACGACAATTGTTATAATATTTAATTAAATCTCTAGTTGTTGTTTGCCTAGATACATAATTAAATCGAGGGTTATGAGCAGTCCTAATATATTTTTGAAAAGCATCAGACTCACCAAAATTTAAAGGTAAATCTTGAGAAGCAATTAATATACAAAGAGATTCCCGAGCTACCTCTGGGTTGTACTCCTACGTACGTACCGAGCCGTCAGGGTTACATTACAGCTGTGTCTGGCGCATTTGTATTTCTTGCCTTTTCTTGTAGCTTGCAGCATGTCGTTGTAGATGGCCCGTCCCACCTGAAGATTTTGCAGTCAATTCATTACCACAAATTTTACAAACAGCATACCTCACCGAAGTCCCATCATCCTCGGTCTTGAATTTCTTGTTGAAATTATTCCAAACTGTTGATATACTAGCTCTTGATCTTTTTGCACCCGTGCTTTGAGTCGTGGATGCACTTGTTGAGCCAGCAGAAGATGGATCGATTGGACCCTGCGCTCCCGGGGCCATCGTTTCTTCGGTATCTCCAGTTTGTACATGTGGACCTTCTTCGGATGGATATGCTTGTTGAAATGGTTGCATATCCTCCGCCAAGAGGCCGAATTCGGAGAGTTGAAAATCGTAGTTCTCCATTAAATCAACTGCAAATTGAAATTGTAAAGAACGATTAACTTATTATTAAACCAACAAATAATAGCAAAAAATTAAACTAACAAATAATACCCAAAAATTAAAATAAGATAGCATTATTACCTCCTTTGTAGCTCTCACAAAAAAAATCTGAAGATTTTTGAATTTTTGGAATTTTCACCAAATTTGTGCAAACACTTTCAGAATTTTCACAGCTAAACCAAGAGAGAAGAGTGAGATTTGAGGTGTGGAGAATGGAGGCTGGATGCCCCCCTATTTATATAAAACAATTCAGATTTTTTCTTAATTTTTTGCTATCTTTCCCGAATTTTTTACCCAAAACGGTTTGAAAAACGTCTATTTTTTCGAACGTTGCGGCCGGGCGTGCCGTGCCAGGCCGGCACGGCCCGTTTAGAGCCGTTGGGCAGGCCGTGTCGTCGCCGTCTTTGGCGGGCAGCCTGGCCGATGCTAAGCGGGCGTCACCGCGCCGCCCACCATGCCGCACCCTCGGCCCAGGCACGGCCCGATCCGACGTGCCGTGCCGGCCCGGCCCGTTTAGGGGTCGTGCCTGTGCCGTCGCGGGCCGGGTCTACAGTGCCGGGCCACAGTGCGGCCCGTTTAGGCCTAGCCCATTTGGATAGGTTTAGTCGGCGATTCCTGTGCGGAGATGAGCAGGGCACATGTCATGGCATGGAAGGAGATGAAGGCCACACGCGTCAGCAAGCGCAAAAGTATGGATTCGCTGAGAGTGCTATGACTGGGGAATAAAATGTTACAAAACCGAGAAGATTACAGTTTAGATAAATACTAAAATTATTTTTGAGGAGTTTAGACTATAAATAAAAAATTATATGTATAATAAGAATAAATCTGAAATAAATAAATATTATATTCTGGTATTTTCTTTCAGTTATTCCCTGATGTTTGATCGCTCTGACGTTCTCATGATTGATTGTGTTGATTTACATCGTCATTTGCCTATTTCTTAACAGAAAAATACTCCATAAATCTCAGAAATGGAAGAACTACACAGGAGAGGAGTTTCTGGTCTGGGGATCTGGCGTGTGAGCCCAGGCCCAGCTTGGGCAAAGGTTCCAGCCAAGGTGTACCACGTCAATCTTAAGACCGCCTTCCAAACAGCTATGGGTTCTGATTTAGAAGCCAACAAAGGTTTGAAATGTGTTATTTTTAACATGATTTTTTCTTTTTTATTTACATTATCTATTTAGATATAACAATATTTTATATTTTTATTTTTATTTTTTCATTTAATTAAATACTTTAGAAAAGATAACCGTTACTATAATACTATTTTAGTCAAAAGGCAAAAAGCACAACGCTTTTGAATGGGGCTTAGTTGTCCACTGCTTGACAAGTGGCAGATGGCTGCATAAGAGTTTGGGACAAGTGGCCGGGACTAATATAAAGCAGGAATTATGTGGGTTAAATATAGAGTTTTAAATTTTTATAGAGTCAATTATCCAAAATTTCATGGGCTTCTCTACAAATCCGCTTGTTTCGGTTTTTTTTTCGATTTCTGCTTTTTTTATTATTCAGTATTTCGTCTTTTTCTGAATTTTTTTAGATATTTTAGGCTTTTTTGTATTTTCTTTTTTTTCCCGTATTCCTTTGTATTGTCCCTAATGGGTTAACATATTTTTTCTCTATTTTTACATTTTTTTAAAATTAATTATGCCCAAAAAGTCAAATCATCTACAGTAAAAAAAGTCAGCTACAGTGAAATTTCAGCCAAAAGTCATCGCTAAAACGAGCGCCACTAATTGGGTTGTTTTGTAAAATAAATGTGGGATCAATTGGACCAACAGTTTGTCTGTGGCCATTGTTTGGGATAGAGGTGGCAGATACTTAACAAGTATGCATTTTTTACCGTTTCTCACATGGAGTACCGACTTGGTACATGCTATGCACGTACTCAACATGAGACGTGAGGTGACAAGGAGTTGTGACGTAGGACCCACAACTGTTTATGGGTGAAGCGCTTTCTTCTGAGCGGATGCACGTCACTGGTTGCCTTGTTTCGGTACATATAGCTAGGGCTGTGCATTCGGTTTTTTCGGTTTATACGGTTCGATTTATACGGTAAATACGGTGTTAGTAATTCGGTTATATATGGTATTTTTAGAAATACGGTTCGGTTTTGGTAAATCCCAATTTAGTTCGGTGTGGTATCGGTAAATACCGTATTTACCAAAGTTAACGCGAATTGCTAACGATATAGCGACTAGCGAAATGAGTAGACGATAATACATATACTATTAGCTAGCAAAAACCGATGGGAGTAACATATAATACATATACTACTAACATATACTACATATACCGAAATATAATACATATTTACCAAAGTATACTACATATACTACTAACATATACTCAACTTATACTAGTTCGGTTTTTTTCGGTTTTTAGCCGGTTTTTCTCGAAAAAACCGAACTCAAAAAAACTCTAAAATCTGATAACCGAACCGAATACCGAAAACCGGTCAAACCGAGTTGACCGGTTCGGTTCGGTTTTTTCGGACCGGTTTTTTCGGTTCGGTTAAAAAATGCACAGCCCTACATATAGCACTTCTCGTTCAATAACTATAGTTTAAATGATATGACACTAGTTGTTTGGCTCAAACTAAGGTGATATGACACTAGTTGTTTGGCTCAAACTAAGGATCAATTTAGAGACATTTGTGTTAGCTTTTGTTGAAAGTTTGGCGGTGACTTATTGATTTTAGCTGAATATGAATAGTGGTAACTAAAAAAGCAAATTTTAGAAGAAATAGATGAGAGGTGAGAAGAGAAAGAGAGAGAGATGCATCATGTGTGCGTATGACAGGAGCGAGAAATGTGATGCACTCATGACCCCCTACCTTATCCACAGAACGAGACGATAGTTAAGGGAGTGAAGAAACTACTTCGAGAAGCGGAGTGTTTGCATTACTATGTGTTTAATCAGTGGTGGAATGGTCAATATTTGTAAATATTCTAGGACGACATGGTAAGAAAATATCAATAATCAAGGAAAAAGAATACTAAGTATCAAGTGCAAGGTATAACTAGTCAATCAACCTTTAACATATCATTTTAACAATTATCCATAATAAGCATGCATGTAATTTGAAAGTAAAATATTGCATTTGAAAACTAGATTCAACATGATCAATTATAAGAACTTTCTTTGATCAAATATGGCTTGGGTAGGATCTTGTTCATCAGCGATAGGGTGTCTGAAGTGTCGAAGTTTATAAACGCGAAATCATCCACATTCATTCAAACAAAAATTCAAATAAAATTAAAATAAACTCCAAAAAATATGATTTTAGTACGGTAGGAAGATTTTGAATTTCGATGAATTTAGAAATAAAAATTACTAAATTTGGATTTTAAATGAAGAAGTTATGGCCTTTCAAAACTTGAACCAAAATTAAATTCCTAAAATTCAAATATTTCTGACAGGTTGGGCCATATGCGATTTTATTTTTATTTTTTTGAATTGTTTTTCTAAAGAAAAAGCCTCGGTGGTTAACAAGCGAGGTTGGCTGAGGGTTTTCTTTTTTTAATTATTTTTGCATGGAAATCATTGAGGGGCCAGTGGTGGCGTCCAGGGGTTTTATTTATATTTTCTATTTATTTTAATTTAGGAAAAAGAGTGAGTTTGACAGGTGAGGTCACAACTCATATAGATTAGGTTCATGCGGCTATTTAATGAAAGGTGGGGCCCATTGGTTAGTAACAGTGGTCCATAGGATACGTCTATGTGATGGGTTAAGTGATGTGGGGCTCGCATGTCAATGAGTCATAGTTTAAAATCCTAGGTTAATTAAGAATCTATAATTTCTAGGGCCCACATGTCATACTATCATTAATTGCATTATTAATGGTAACTAATCCATCGGTTTAATTAATGGCTCAGGGCCCACTTGGTAGTGAGTCACGCTCGTCTTCTTCCTTGGCTTGGCCATGGCGGCTCGGCCATGCTTGGCACTGGCAGAGAGGGGCACGATGCGCTAGTGTGAGGGGTAAAATGGGTGCATAGACTTCTACGGTTCTACTAGCAGCGACGGTGAGGCTGGAGATGGCGTGAGGCGGTGGTGCGACTGTGAGGGCGGCAGCGGGTACTACAGTGTGCATGGCAATGGCAAATTCGACTTCAAAACTCTAATACGAGGCGGGCTTAAGCTTCTACATGGTGTTGTGATGCTAAGGCGTGTCTTAGCACTACGAGGGTGATAGTGAGGTGGGCGCTCCACAGCTGCGGGGGGCGGTGCGGTGAGGGTAATGGTGAGCTACACAACAACTAGGCTAGTCCAATGGGTTTGTTTTACTTATAACATGGGGATGGGAAAATCTTACTAGAGGATAGCGTAGAGGGGGAGATTGACAATGGTGGTGTCAACATTGAGGACGGCACACGTTGCGGGTCTTGGGTTCTGTACTCCTAGGGGCAAATGAGCATGAGGGGGTGAGCACGGGGTAGGCCGAGATGAGGTGAACTCGGGAAGCACAACGGCGTCGGTGAAGACTCACTAGAGTAGAGCAATTTGGTGATGGAAACCTGCAGGCGGAGTTGAAGTTTGAGGCTTAATTGGCTTCAACCGGAGGAGAAGAGGGGGGAGGGGTGAGTTCGAGGAAAAGGAAAAGTGAGGGGAGGCACATTTGGTGATACGGTTGGTTGTGGCTTTTATAGATGGGAGGAGGGAGAACGAGCTCGAGCACCATGAGTGATCTTGTGCACTGAGGGAGAGCGTGAGAGAGCAAGAGAGAGGCTAGCTGGTGACAGGACTACCTTGCGGCGATGAGACAATGTCGCGGCGTAGTTGGCTCGAGGCACAGAGCTTTCACTGCTCACTTGCACAAGGAAACAAGCGAGGTGATGAGGTCAGGTGCACGTAAGGAAGAAAGAGGTGAAGAAGAAAAACAATGCACTAACAGGTGGATCGGGCCCACTTGTCGGTGGAGCACGAGAGTGAGGCGGTGAGTTGGGTTGGCGTGTGCGTGGGCTGCATGGCACGGAGCGGGCCAGCTGGCTGGGTCGCGATGCTGGAAGCAAAAAAGGAGTGGGTCGAGCCGACGGGGGAGATTCGACCCAATGGCTTGGAGGGAGTTTAAATAGGATTTGAACTTTTAACTTTGGTTTGAATTCCCAAGAAATTTTGCACATGAAATTTTTAAGTAAAATTCCTTAGCATCCAATTCTTTTATAGAAAATTTGATTTCACATTTTTGTGCCAAGGGATTTATTTTAAAAATCTCAAACATCAACCAAGCTTCAGAAAAAAGTTTTGAAAATGCACCAAAAATTTTAAAATTTATGGAAATTCATGCATGTTTATTTGAAAGTCAAAATTGGGCTATTACACAGTGATTTTTGGTTTCTCTCAACAATCACCGTTCATTAGACTGATTTTGACTTATAGTTTTTGAATTCTGATTATTTATGAGAGATAGTATATAGAGGAAAACAGTTACATGTGATTTTAGGCAAAATAGTTGAGCTCGGTACAGTGTCTACTATAATATACCTGTACTCATCTTGAAAAGACAAACTATTTAAAAGCTAGTTACCGTAGCAGAAAATGATAAGCCAAAATTAAAACCAAAAAGACCCTAGCCATCATTACCCTCAAATGGAAAGATAATCGGTATGTTGTGTCAGATTTTGTTGAGAACCATATACATGCACTTGTCTCGCCTAGCAAAGTTCAAATACTGAAATCCAATAGAAAAGTTTGTGGCAAGGCGAAGAGTTCGTTGCTCACATGCCATACAACATGCATGGGTACCTCTGCGGCACATAGATTGCTTCGTGTGAATGAGGAGGGGTTTGAGAACGTAGGTTGCACAAAAGAGAGATGCGAAATTATCACCGTTACTTGAAATGTGCCATAGATATGTTTGTTGACAGCCTAGGAAGGAAGAAGGAAGCCAACCCTGCTTTTTTTTTCTTTGGTTACAAGCTGGACGGGCAGGGCGGACGGAAGAAAAAATTATGCACATTTTGGGGACGTGATCTCATTTGACTCTACATATACCACTAATCAGTATAATATGAGGGTGTTCAGAATGACATTAACTTATAACTTTATTACTGTACTTGATTTATTTTTTACTGTAGTTGAATTGTCTTACTTGACATAATTAAATTTAAAAAAAATTAAAAATAAAAAACATGTTCCCATCATGAATAATACAAAGAAATACAGAAAAAAACAAAAAAAAAATAAAAAAGCCTAAAATAAAAAAATAATTAGAAAAAAATAAAAATTTGAACAGTGAAAAAAAAAATCGAACGCTACTGCCGAACGCTATCAATAGTATCCGCTGAGCGCTGCCCATCTTTGTCTCCTTTTCTAGAGTAAATCACCATAATGATGTATCATGTATGTTCTTTGGTGCTACATTGATCTCCAATGGAAAAGATAGAAACGTACGTGTGGGCGTTTTGTTTGAGACCTTCTTGAAGGTGACGGGGGTAGGGCACCTCTGCTCTATCATTTCTACACTATGCCTTAGGCCGCGTTCAGAGTAGTATTTTTTTAGCATCGGCTTCCAACAGCAGCGATTATTTTACTATAGCAAATTTGATATTTTCCTTTTTTTTGTTTTTGGGTATTTTTGTGTTTTATTTTTTCCCGTATTCCTTTGCATTGTCTGCGATAGATTAGCATACCGTTTTTATTTTTATATTTTTTTAAAATTTAATTATACCTAATAAATCAACTCAGCTAAAGTAAAAAAATAAATCAACTATAATAAAATTTCAGTTAAAAATAAAAAACCAATGCTATTCCGAACTCCGCTACAACGTCCAACATGTACCGAGCGTGTTTGGTCAGACCAGTTTTTGGGGGGGCTCGAGCTGGACGACGGCGCGGGCGGGGCGTTTCCCCAAAATGTACCGAGCGTGGGGGGCCGCGTGTAAAATGTCCTGTTGCAGGTGGATGCAGGATGATCTCTACCGTTGGTACACAATAGACCGGCCGGGATGAAAACTCTCACATTTTCACTCCAAGGCACATTTCTACCTGACACGTTCCCAGCTATTTAGATGGGAACAGTACTATAGTCTATAGTAGCAGAATAGTAGTTGGTCAAAGGCAAATCAACTAAGGAGAGCTTAATCTATGCAATATTTTCGTTCTTTCTAGAGACAGCAAACGTGCACGATTTGCATTGCATGGGAGTACTGCAAATCATCTCGTTATGCAAGGAGATGGTGGTGGTCTTGAGGCGTGGCACCGGCAAGATCCACCGCTGGGAGTAGAGATGTAACAGATCGTATACGAATATAAATTTATATTTTTAAAAATAAATATAAATATGAATTCGAACATTTTCAAATACGAATCGAATGTTATAACGAATACGAATTCAATGAAATATGTACTTAATTTGGTCAAATGTAAATATACTAAAACTTTTTAACAAATCTCGGTAGAATAAATTTATAAAATATGACTATATGTCTACACAAACTAGTAGTGTAACGCGTAGAGTTGAAAATCATGTAAAGTAGTTTTCACTTCTTATTTATAAACCTTGGTTCATTAGGAAATTGCTTCCTACAATTATCTCTAAGGAGGTCGTCAGAGATGGAAATAGATCAAATAGTCTCAAATACGAATACGAACATTCTCAAATACGGATAAGAAAATTCTCGAATACGAATACAAATATTCTTGAATACGGATTTTGCTTACTACATTCATGTTTTCTAGGATATAAATATCGAATAAAATAAATTATTCTTTACCGTTTTTCACCCTAGCTGGGAGACGTAGACACCTGACATCGCCCACTGTGCAACCACCGAAGATTTGAGGAAAGATGCCATCTCTTTGCGACCAAGTCAAGCTACATCTAGTCATAGGTCCTGTTCTTTTAAGATTGTAGTTAATGGCTTTCGGTTATGATTGATAGTTTTTTGTTGTGCTTTTTAAAACAATGGTGGACGATGGATATATTGATGTGAACAACACACGTGTACGTGGGCTTGGAAAGCTGTTTGGGGGAGTGGCTTTGAGAAATCGTTTGGAGAAGCTGACCTATTTATTTCGGTTTTCAGAAGTCGAAGCCAAAAATCAGACCAAAAGAATAGGGCCAATAGTTGAGTTGTGATGTCTACGGCTGGTGAGTCAATATGTCGCATGGGCTTGGGAAGCTGTTTGGGAGAGTGGCTTTGAGAAATCATTTAGAGAAGTTGACTTATTTATTTTGGTTTTTAGAAGTCGAAGTCAAAAATCAGATCAAAAGAATAGGGCCAATAGTTGAGTTGTGATTTCTACGGTTGGTGAGTCAATATGTCATGAGAGTACGCTACGCCGTCTACCGTCACGAACCAAACAGGGGTTGAAAAATCAAAAGAGAAAATGAGGCTAGTAACCTTAGAGATCACAACGGAAATCAACTTCTTGCAATAATAACCATTTATTGAGAAACATAATACTCTTGTGGAATTTTCCATCGCAGTTTTTGGAAATGACACAAATACAACTCTTGTCCTCCAATGCAGCTACTACTAACATACTCCCTCTAGTTCATAAAAACAAATCGTTTTAAAATATGTATAATCAAACTTTAAAATTTTTATCTATCAATATCTTTTTAAATATTTAGATTAGATATATAAAAATTCTATACATAGATTTATCTTAAAAATATTTTTATAATATTACTAAGTTTTATAAATATATTATAATAGAATTAGTAATTAAAATTATATTTTAAAGACCGCATCGATACCCGAAACAGACTTTTTCTACCGGAGGAGCATATGATATGTCTGGAGTGTCAAGACGCTGCTAGTTTTGTCGAGATCAAACGTCAAGTAATTAACCAAACAGTCCACGGCGAAAAGATGGGCTTTTCTGCCGGCCGGCCCAAGCACGCGCATAGCGACTCTGGAAAGCGAGGTCCACCGTAAGTCTGTAAAAGTGAAATCCAAGTACCATAAACAAAAAAAAGAGGAAAGCACACGCTGCAAAGAAGAGGCAAAAAAAGTCTAAACGCTTGTTGTAATCTTAAAGGTAGCCACGTGGCCCGCCCACGTCGAGGGAGCCAGAGTCGCCGGCCGGCCGGGAGAGCGTCACATCACGAGGTAGATGGGCATCGCCGGAGCAGCTCCTCCTCCAGCGCCGCCACCACCCAGGTTGGCGTCTTTTAGGCTGACGTAGGGAACCACGGCCGAGGCGGCGCCGAGCTCAGCGGCGGCCAGGTGGCCGGACCGCATGGCCGGCGCCCAGCACGTGCACGCCGCGGCGTCTTCGTCGTCGTCGGCAAGGTACAGCGGCCGTGGGGAGGACGCAGCGGCAGTACTGTAGGAGTACAGTGACGCGGTGCTGGCGCCGAGGGCAGTGGGGTTGGAGGAGGGGCGCTTGAAGAAGAGGAGCGCGGCGGAGGCGGCGGAGCTCCACCACCGGCGGCGCTGCTGCTGCTGCTGCTTATTGCGCTGCTTGAGGTGGTGCTTCTTCGAGATGGGCTTCTGGAGCTTGAACCGCGCGGACTCCGGCGGCGGCTGGTGGTGGCGCCCAGCTGCAGCCGGCCGCTTCGCTTCGGACTGGGAAAGCACAGCACGTTGCAAGAATTAAGACAGATTGAGAGAGATCAGAGATCGATGTGGACGGAAGAGGAAGACCCCAACCTTGGAGAAGCGGAGGAGCTGGGGGTCGAAGCCGTAGTCGCTGAAGTGGTGCGGCGGCTGCTCCGGTTCATCGGCGGCCGCAGGGAAGGGGAGCACGGGCCTCTTCTTCCCCATCGCCGACCCCCCTGAAGAACCAGCCAATTCGATGGATCGAGGACAAAAGAAAATAAATGGAACGACGGACAGAAACAAAAACAAAACGAATCAGAGTTTGTTTCTTTGGGATGAGAAACAGACGGAGAAGAAGCCCGTGGAAGATCTGCTCTGGTTTCGGCGAATATTTTTGTTGGTACGTTTCTTGGGAGAACTGAGCACAGGACAGGACAGGAGTTTATTTAGAGTCGAGACGGCATGGAGCTGGACGAGCTGAGCTGACGAGTGGGCGAGAGGATTCATGGGGGGAGTGATAAGTAGTGGGGGCAGGGTAAAGTGACCGTTGCAGCTCCCACGCGCGTGGCTCGTGGTCTTTCCCTTTCCACCCCTTTTCAGAACTACTCCGTCCTTTCCACTCCTGTATCACCGTTATGCATCGCTCAAACCTCTCTTTGTAAAAGAGAAGGTACCTGTCTTTGTAAGCAACAACAATAAAAGTTTTTTATTCTAAATAAGTTACAGTAAATTTAAAATAAAATTTCCTCAAGATCAAAGAAATAAGAACCTTGTAATAGAACCTATAAGGCAACCATAAGTCTGTATCCTACCATCTGAGCAGAGAGGCTAAAACATTACCCTTAAACATTCTTCTTATATCATGGCTTTAGTATGTAGATTGCTAATTTCCATATGCTCTTATGCAAAACTAATCCTTTGGATATATTCCAACCTATCAAGTTTTTTTTTATCTACTTCCTCCCACATTAGTCTCGATCGACCTTTACTTTTTCTTGCGTTTTCACTATGTCTTAAAATTTTGCTATGTACTGGTACCTCAAGAAACATCCATTGGAGATTTCCAAACTATCTCAAACGATATTAGATAAGCTTATCTTCAATTGGTGCTATCATCACCATATTGCGTATATCATCATTGTGTATTCGATCCGTTTTGTGTGACCGCAGATCCATCGCAACATTCTCATCTTCGCTATACTCATTTTTCTGTATATATTATCTTTTAGTCACGTAGCATTCCACTTCATATAGTATCATAGGTCTCATCATCATCTTATAGAATTTACCCTTTAACTTTTGAGAGATTTTTTTACCACATAGGATACCATATGTTTGGCACCATTTCACCCACCTTATTCGTATTCTGTGGTTCACGTCTTCATCAATCTTGTCACCCCACTGTATCACCGTTCTTAAATATCAAAAAGTGTCATTTCTAGTCACCACTTGTTTGTCCAGATTAACATCTCCATCATCTACCGTGACACAACTAAAATCATACCTCATATGCTTAATTTAATTCTACTAAGTCTAATCTTTTTGATTATAAGATCTACCTCTACAAGCTTGTGAGGATGATTATATTAAATAATATTATTTCCGCGGGATACTTGTTGCTGGAACAAGCTTAGTGCCGCTTCCCTGCTTAGATGATCAGATCCCAAGGTCGAGTAGTGTACTCCTTTTATTATCCTACTCCGATGCGACTCGTGAGATCTCTAATTGACAACCAAATCAGTGTGCCAATAGTGAGTGCTTTGGACTAGTAAACGAGCGGCCGTGCTCAAACGAGCCCTGGCTTTTTAATCTCTGCTCGGTAGTAGCTCGAATTGAACATGAGTAAGTGTAAGTTGGGGCCTCTAAATTTGCATCTAAGTTTAAATTTAACTCAGTCTAAACTCAAGTAGATCAAGTTCAACTTAAGTAAGCTTGAATATAATCAACGATTTAATGTGTACTAATTTTTAACAGTAAGAAAAACTCAAACTCAGTTTAAATAGAATCAATAAAAATTAACATGTGATAATATTAAAGTTCAAATTAAGTCCTAATAAACTATTTAAACTTGACTTGTTAAAACTCGTAAGCTGAAATCAAACTCGAACATAACTTATGTAGAGTTTGAACAAGCTTAAATCTAAAGTAAACCGAGCCGATCCCGAGCAGCAATACACTCGAGCAACACTGCACCGGACTGACAGAGACGTATGTGTCGGGTAAAACGGAGACAGGGAGCAGCGGTGTCGTTGGGTTGCGCGGCTGGCTGTCGTGATTCGTGTGCGCCGATGGGCTACGGGGTTCCGGGATGGCAAGTTCTGCTTGATCCGCCTTCTTGTCAGACGGTGAGTTGGACGGACTTGGCTGCGCTTTAACTTTCAAGCAAGCGAAAGTTCGGCCGGGCTGGGAATACTTCAGCCCTGGATCATTCTTCCTTTCTAAATTAGACCGGCCTGGTGACCCTACCAATAATCCTTCTGTTCCGAGTTGGGCCGGGCAACAATATTAAGTGCTTGTTCATATTAATTTCTATTAATAATTTTTATTTAGATAAACTAGAAATAAATATAAATACTTAGTTTTTTAAAATAGCTTCTCTACTTCTCTTGCTTCTACTCTCTCCAGGGATAAGGCCCATCACAGACGTATCACGCACCCTACTCCTCTCGCTACCATCTGCATATGTATTTCTCTATCACTTTTCCCACTGTTTGTCTTTCCCTTCTAAAAATTATTTCTTTAAGTCAATACTATTCATTTTCAGCTAAAAATACCAGCCACAGTCAAAAACCACTAATCGCAGCTAATATGAATAGACCCTAAGCTCTCCCAGAGTACCTAAATCCCTCTTCCCAACTAAACAAAATTCCCTCAACATTCCACACCACCACCACACATATGCACACCACACGTACGTACACAAGTGCGTCTCTATCACACGCCTAGAATTGCGGAACCGTCATGCCATGTAATGTCTATTATAAGTCTGTTTAGGGACTCTAATATATTTTAGGTTCCGTGTCTCGTAATTTAGCTTCGGTCTGAAGATTTCATCACTTTGCTTCCTTCGAGTGCATTTGTAATTTTCAAACCCCGTAGCAAAATTAGACTTCGTAGTTGCTATGACAAGATCACAATCAACATAATATAGTAATGACATTTCGAATCATCTATACCGTGAGTTTTACAAATTTTTGTTTTTCCTCATTTCTTTTTTCAATTGTCTTTCTAACTGTTTTATTTGCAAATGTACCACCACGCGGGGGGGGGGGGGATTTCTTGGTCCTTGCCGTGGTCGGGTGGCACAACACCTTTATGGGTCCCACCACCTGTCGTGCTCGGCTAAACTGTGCCGCGCTGGGGGGTGCTGCTGCGGTGGGACAAATATGCTATGGTAGAAGACTCATGTCACACGTTGGTTCTTCTATGGTTGGTTAAAGAGTTAGATTTGCAATTTTATGGTGTAAGATACTTTCCAAAGTAAGGTGACACAATAGGGCTAATAAAAAAAATCCCTTTGCAGAGCACCAGCAATTATGGTGCATTTCTCAAGAGTCAAAAGGAGTATCTTTGAAAAAAGGAAAGAAAGCGATGTGTGTAGCCTGCTGAGTCGCTGCACTCTCCACTTCTCCGTGTACTCCACTCTCCAGTGTGACCTTTGTTACACGCACGCGATGCGTGTGCCCTGTGGAGACAAATACAGCCGGCCGTACCCAAGGTATCCGCCGCCAGCCAGCCCGCAGATTTCCCCCGCGTCCTGCGCCGAAACGAACGGGAAACTTACGCCACGCCGTAAGTAACCCTCGTTGCTCTCACCAAAGCGTTGTCAAGAATCGGATCGCCTGTCTTGCTAGTGCGAAGAAGATATAACACCCATAGAAGGGGCGCATCGGTAGCATATGATTATAAAGACGTAAGTTAAGATAAATCTACAACCTTATAAAATTTTTATTAAAGTATATTTGTATATGTATAAAGATGAATATCAATATTTAAACTTTGATGGAAATAGTTATATACCTATAACTTCATCATTTCACCAAGAGATAGCTGCCGTACATGACGCATCGTGTTGTTTATGCCGTGCCGTGACAGTTGGAAACGGGAGACAAAAAAAAAGGGAGGTTAGATATGGTGCATCATCTCGCCCCTTTTCCGTCTCAGATGCTGCGCGCTGGCTGATTCTAGCTTTCACACACAAATGCAAGTAATATACGTCCTGCATGATTTCACCCGTCCGTTGTCGCCAAGAGCCGCTCCGAGGCCAAAACCTCAAGAGCCAATTTTCATCAGCAAACTGCTGAATTCTAATCCTAAAATTCCCCTTCCGTTGTCTCTCCTATCAATCGCCTGTATAAAGAAACCCACGCCACCTAGTCTCAAAGTCTCATCACCTCGTCCTCCTCTGCTTCCTCGCCATCTTTCTCCCTTAATTTCTCCCCGTCTCCTTCCTATCCTTTTGATTGCTGCGTCCTGCGCGTTTCTCTCGCGATTCCTGACAGTTTGTTCGGTCCGTGCATGGCCGGAATGGAGGAGCTGAGCCCGAGACCGAGCGCCTGCGTGGACACCGGCAGCCGATGGGCGCCGCACGGGCGGCTGCTCACGGCGTGCCTCGTCGCCCTCAACGTCCTCCTCGTCCTCCTCATCTACATCTACTTCTGGCGCTTCTTCTCGCGCAAGAGTGCTGCTACTGACGGGGGCGACGCGATGTCGTCGGCGGCGGATGAGTCGTCGCCGGCCGTGTCGCCCATCTCCCGGAACCGGCAGGAGGTGGAGCGGGCCATCACCGCATTGCCCGTCTTCGTGCACTCCTCGTCCTCCGCAGCATCCGCCGCCGGCGCCGTGGACGGTACTAAGGCGGCGGTGGAGTGCGTGATATGCATCGCGGAGTTTGCCGACGGCGAGGAGGGCCGGCTGCTGCCGCGGTGCGGGCACCGGTTCCACGCGCGGTGCGTCGACATGTGGTTCCACTTGCACACCACCTGCCCGCTCTGCCGCGCCACCGTCCTGCCAGCCGCCGCAGAGCCTAAGAGCCAACTATTACCGGATATGAATACGGACACGGCTTGTCCGGTGTGACGGATGGCCAAATCCGGCATGCATCGTCCAAGGTCACTTTCACATTACCTGTTTGCAGATTGATCAGTGTGGGTTCAGTTAGGTTTATAGTTTAAATATTTAAATACTAGCTGTTAGTAAAAGGTAGTATGTAGAGTCAAATATTCGTATATGATTTTAGCCGATAGAGCTAAACTCAGTACACTTTTTACTATAATTTTTTTCTATTAATCCTGTTTTAAAAAACATGCTATTTAAAAATTAGTTATTATAAACATAAGTCAACTTTAAATTCCAAAGAATCCACCGAAGAGGCTGGTGATGATGCAAGATTTTTTGTCCTTTTTGATCAATTGTCCATTTTATCTCGTAGTTTTTTCCTTACAAAAAAATCTGTACTTGGCATTTTGCGTTGGGTGTATATTGTGATTGTAGGAGCTAGCTGTAAAATGTACAAACTGCGTGATCTAGCTTGCAACAACTTCTTATTTCTTCTTCTTTGAGAACTAGTTTGAAACTTCCGTCAAATACTCGAACTTGCAAATCACGTCAATCAGTTCTGATCTAGTAGACTACCCCGTTTTCTTAGCAGGAAATTAAAACAGCAGCAGTTCATTTGTATACGGCCTGGTCAGCAAACGAAAGCTAGCGCGTTGGAGCAGGAACGGTAAAAACTGACTCGAGTAGGAGGATAATTACCAGTGCTTAACCTGCCATGCGTGCGCATGACATGAGAAGCCCAATGGTAAATGAGTAGTAGCCTGCAGGTTTTCCTTAATTTTTGCACATATCCACAGTTCTTATTTATCCAGAGAGGAAATCTGGTTGGTTATTTGCACCGTTCTCTACACTGAATTTTGATGAACTATCAGCAACTGTACGTTCAAATATGTTAAGAAGAGTGAGAATCTGGGCCGTTTCTTGGACTTACCCGGGTGAACATGGATGTAGGATTGGATACGACGAGTCAGAGGATGATGAATGATTCTTTTAATATCTTTTTCTAAGTATTATCATCAACATGCAGTGGAAACACAAACTTACAAGTTCATCAAAGTGAAAACCCAAAGAACACAAACTCACACCGGAGTTCACTGCTGAACCGGTCTAATCGTCAGTTTAGATGCGCTCTAACCGTCAGGCCCTGGTCTGACCATTGGCTTTGCCAGTCTGACATCTTAGCAGCTGGACTGCTCTGGCACTGATCGGACCACACGCTGGTCGGATCACTCGATTCCTTGCGGTCTAATTGCTTTCCGATGGAAAGTGTAGAATAACATTGTACATGATCAAAAAAGAGTTAGCTCTTAAATCACTCATCCAAATGTAGTAAAACTTGACACAAACTCTCCATCGGATGTCAGGAATCTATTCCAATCATGCATCATGAATATCGATGCTAAAGTTCCAACCTTTATCTAAAACAAGGTTGGACCAAAACCGGGTAAAAGAAAAAAACCTTGATTTACTCTTGCTCGTGAATCCTAGATGAACTAGATGACCTTGAATGTATTCCTACATGTTATAGTAAATTAGATTACAGCACGAATTCAAGACAAAACGCTCACAAGAGCAAAACCCACAAATCTCCTCTCTCTTGAGAAACTCTAGACAAACTAAAGAACTTCCTCTAGAATGTACCTAAATAGATGAAATCTGATTTTCAAGAAATATCTCTGTTAAGGATAGAAATGATAGAATAGGAGATATAATATGATTGTTATTTACTTCCTTATATACCTTGGTTTTCTTATCTGTATATGGCATATTCTCTATATATCCTCCTGTATTCTCCTATATATATGGCTCCTTAGGTCTCATGGAAATACAAACAATATTCATAACATGGTATCAGAGCAAAAGTTCTAACCTTGTTCTTCCGCTGCCTTCAACGCTGTCCTGGCCACCGCCGCCGATAAGGCCATCGCCGCTACCCAAGCCACTGTCGCTGCCTAGGGTGCCGTCGTCTATCGAAGGCCACTGCTGATTGGGTTTCCACTATTGTCGCCCGAGGATGCGGTCGCCCGACACTGCTGTTGCTACCCAAAGCGAAGCCATTGTCATTTCCATCCTCGCTGGAGTTGCACCTCTCGCACGGCCGGTCACCTCCCGCACGGCCGGCCGCCTGCTCGTCGGCCGTTACCTATTGTCGCTGTCCATCGGCTGCCCTTGCTTGACGGCCCGCTCGACGTCGCCTCTTGGGCAGACAGCCAGTCGTCGAGCCCGTTGCTGGAGCAGTCGACGCTTGCTTTGGTCGCTGCGCCGCGACGCGACGATCGATCGCCGCTCTTCTGCCATCACCGGCCGCGCTTGCTGGCCGCCGTCGCTGCGCCGTATTGCCGTCGGCGCGCCGCCGGTCTTGCTCGCCAGCCGCCTCCCGTAGGTTGCCATCTGCCAAGCATAGATCGGATCTGAGCTCGAAGAAAGGAAAGATCGGTTCTGAGCTTCGTGATTTGAGTTGTAAAGGTTAAATAGGCAAAAAAAGAAAAAAATAAAGAAAAAAATACAATGTCGATCTAACAGCCGCGCTGTCTAGCGCTGCCAGTTAGATGTCTTTCCATCGGTCGCTGTGCCATCCAGCGCCACCTACCGATGGCTTCCATTCTATCAGCTGTGATCCCATTCTCAGGAACAAAACTCAATGGGATGAATTACAGGTTGTGGTTTTCTCTCATAGAGGTCACGCTCGATGGTCTCTGCCTCTAGGGATATATCATCGGTGCATGACCTTCTCCGCCACCACCGATTCAGCCTTCTTCTAGGAAGTCTACCTCTGCACCTTCTGCAGATGAGGCTACCAAGAAGGAGGCCGAGGCTGTTGCTGCCACTGCTGATGAGACTTTTCAGTATGCCATCCTCGTGGCCAGTGTCAATGATTCTATTTAGCCAGATATTGTTGGTCTACGGTCTACTCGATAAATTTGGGAGTTCTTGCGTGAGCGCTACAAGTAGAGTAGTGACGCTCAGTTCTTTTCGCTTTAGCGTGAGATGGAGATGCTTCACCAAGATATTCTTCTGTCGATGACTTCTACTGAGCCCTATCCAGTCTCTGGTGCCAGCTGGATGAGCTAGCCTCTTCACTTTATCAGGAGTGTCATAAAGTGCAGAAGGCGGATTATGATTACCTTCGCCTTTATGATTATGTCTGTCGTCTTCACCCAGAGTTTGAGCCTGTCAAGGCTTAACTATTAAGCCGCTCGCCATGACCGACCATCACCGAAGCTCTTTCGACGCTTCGGACTGAGGAGCTTTACCTTGTGTTAGCAGCACAGCTCATTCCGATTGTGCTTGCTGCTCCTTCTTCGACTACACCGATGCTTTCTACTATGGTTTCTCCTTCGGTGCCAGTTTTTGCTCCTGTTTTTGCACCAATTGAACTTCAGTGCAACTACTGCAAGAACTTCGGGCATGACTACTAGAGTTGTGCAGTGCAAAAAAGCGGAACAAAGTGCGAGGGCTGGACGACTAAAGGGGGGCTGGGAGGCCCTTCTTTCATAGGAGGACAAACTAGCTCATCAGATTCTGCTCAGCGAGGTCACTCTGTCTAGCAGCTCTGGTAGGCTCTAATTCAGCAGCTCTCTCAGAAGTCCACAGGTCCTGCCAGTTTAGCTCAGACGTCTCCTCCAGGTACCTCTTGGGTTTTGGATTCCTGTGCTTCTTTCCATATGACACTAGACTCTATATTTCTTACTTCAGTAGGATCTCCTGCTTTTTCTATCAATGTTCAGACAGCTAACGACACTTCTTTACTATTCAACTGTCAGGGCACTTTTTTGTCCGTTGATTTTTCTATTTCAGCTATTTCCTATATTTTCTAGCTTACCATGCAGCTCATTTCGGTAGGACAGCTCATTGATCTTGGTTGGAGGGTTGGTTTTGACTCTCACACCTGTTTCATCCAGAATCAACATACAGGGATGATTCTTAGGACTGGCCGCCACCGTAAGGATCGTCAGGGTCTCTACATTCTTGAACTCCTTCACTTTTTGTCCTCTCAAGTTGCCTCCACCACGTCTACTTCCACCGTCATTGCTGCCACCACCTCTGGAGCTTTTGAGCATTGGCATCATCATTTAGGATATCTGTGTAGGTCCCATCTTTTTTCATTAGTTCGTCAGGGAGTTCTTGGACGTGTTACTGTTGATACGTCCATGTCTTGTCAATGTTGTAAGTTGGGCAAGCAACTATAACTTTCTTATCATTCTAGTGAGTCCTTATCAGCTCGTCCTTTTGATTTAGTTCATTCAGATGTATAGAGATCTGTGCCTATTATCTTTAAAGGTAAGCATAAATTCTATGTTATTTTTATTGATAATTTTTCCCGTTTTACTTGGCTTTTCCCTATGTCTACTCGTGGTTAGTTTCTTGCGATCTATTGTAGCTTTGTCACGATAGTTCGTACTCAGTTTGAGTGTTCTATTCGTACCTTTCGATGTGATTCTGCTGGTGAGTACTGTTCTAGCACTTTCCGATAATTTCTTTCTGAGCAGGGTACTCTTTACCAGTCTTCTTGTCCTGGTGCCCATGCCCAGAATGGGGTTGCTAAGCGCAAGCATCATCATCTGCTTGAGAATGATCGCATTCTTCTCCTTATCTCTCACATTCCACCACAATTTTGGGCTAAGGTTGTTTCTACAGCTGCATATTTCATTAATATGCAGCCTTTCACTGCTCTTAAGGATGTGAGTTCTATAGAGTGTCTCTACTCTCGAGTCCCCCCACTACAGTCATCTTAGTACTTTTGGTTGCACCTGTTTTGTCCTTCTGCAGCCTCGTAAGCGCACCAAACTATCCGCCCAGTTAGTTGAGTGCGTATTTGTTGGATACAATTCTTAGCATAAAGATTATCATTGCTATGATCCTTTTGCTTGATGGATCATGATCTTATGAGATGTTGTCTTTGACGAATCTCGATATTTCTTCTATCGAGATTCGACTCCTCGTCCTGTTTCCACCATTGAGATGATCTCTTGGTTATCTCTCTCTGACTCTTCACCAATTTCTTCTTTTTCATCGTTACCCTCTAGTGGTTCTTGCTGTACCTCCGCCTCCTGTGTTACCTCCTGCAGCATCACCTCTTGCTCCTACAGCACCATTGTCTCGTTTCTTTGAGGTACACTACTCCAGACATCCTCAGCCTTCACTAGACTTATCTCCTGGTATCTTGCCAACATCGACACCTGATTTCTCTGATGATGCTCCTCGTTACACCTCCTGCTCGTTTTGGGTTTACTTTGATAGCTCATGCTCTCTCTGTCCGTGAGCCTACTTTCTTTCGTGAGGCTGCTTCCCATTCTGAGTGGCAGCTCGCTGTGGTAGAAGAGCTTGATGCTCTTTGACGTATGGAGACTTGGGACATTGTACCGACACTTTTGCATGCTCATCCTATCACGTGCAAGTGAGTGTACAAGATCAAGACCAGTTCTGATGATACCATTGAGCTCTATAAGGCTCGTCTTGTGGCGCACGACTTTTAGTAGGAGTATGGTCGTGATTACGACGAGGCGTTGGCCCTTGTTGCCTATATGACCACTATTCGTACTCTTATTGCAGTTGCTTCTGTTCGTCAGTGGTCTATCTCTCAGCTAAATGTTAAGAATACCTTTCTTAATGGTGTCTTGCATGAGGAGGTTTACATGTAGTCACCACCTGGGTATTCTATTCCAGATGGCCATGTCTGTCGTCTTCGTCGTGCTCTTTGTGGCCTAAAACAGGCCCCCCTGCCTGGTTTGCGTGTTTTACCTCGGTGATTACTGCTGCTGGTTTCACTATCAGTGCTCATGATTCTGCCCTATTTGTCCATGTCTCAACTCGAGGTAGGACACTGCTTCTTCTCTATGTGAATAATATGCTCATCACTGGTGACGATTCCTCATTCATCACATACGTGAATAAGCATCTCAGTGAACAATTTGTAATGACTGATCTTGGTTTGTTTACGTATTTCCTTGGGATTGATGTTTTTTTCACGCTTGAGGGTTACTACCTCTCCCAGCAGAAGTATGTCTAGGATCTTTTTGATCGGTCTGGTTTGACTGATACTCGCATTGCTGATACTCCTATGGAGCTCTCCCTTCAGTTTTGTGCTACTAATGGTGATCTTCTTGAGGTGCCTACTCGTTATCGTCATCTTGTTGGGAGTCTGGTATACCTTGTGAGCACTCGCCCTGATATTGCTCATACTGTCCATATTTTGAATTAGTTCATGGCTTATCCTACTCATATTCACTACAGCCACCTTCTTCGTATTTTTTGCTACTTGCGTGGAACCATCTCTCGTCGTTTGTTTTTCCCTAGCTCTACCTCACTATAGCTTCAGGTATATTCTGATGCGACCTAGGCTAGTGATCCTTTTGATCATCGTTCTCTTTTTGATCATCCCTAGCTATTTGCTGCCTAACCATCGAGTTCAAATCCTTATCATCTTAAGATTACCCCTACACTCCAAAATCAGACGATGATAAAGACTTAGCTGCCTTAGCGAAAGCATCGGATTCGGATGGTTCAGCAAAAGTTAGTATCCCTGATCCTGACCGTCTTAGCACCCACGTGAGGGGATCTTTCTTGTAGAGGGCATCTTTGAGGGAGTGACACTGAGAATCATCAAGGAAACCCTGGTTGAGAGGATGAATCCGAATTTGAAGTGATTATCTTATATCCATTCATTCGGACTCTCAGTAAGAAAATGTATTCATATTGCTTTCTATTGGGCCATACCTAGTTCAACTAGAACACTAGGAAAGAGCTCGACTGAAAGGTATGAGTTACATACCTGGAACGAGAGGAAGAGAGTATGATATTTCTGGTTTTCTATTTGTTAGACTGTACCAGATAGCACATCAAATTGAAGGATAAGGAAAAACAGGCGAGGAGACAAAAATCTAGTTTCAAGGTCTGATACTAGTCCCTTTCACTCACTTTATCTTAACTCCGATCCGGCATGGAAGGTGGTAGGAAGCCTGCTTGTTGGTAGTGCAACCGAACAGTAGACTTCGTTCTACCCGCTTCTTTGCACTCGACTCTTGCTCTTAATTAAGCACTCACACGAGAGAGAGAGTCCTTCGCCTTCATGGATCTAACGGCAAGGGAACTAGCTATTCAGTAATAGTTAATCTAACTTTCCTAGGGAATCTTACTCAATCGAGAGGAAGTGAAGTGGAAACTGGAAAGAAGGAGTTTAGTGAAGTATGCCAGCTCTAGCTTTTCATTCGAAAAGAGAAAATCTTACATATCTAGCTTTTCATTCGAATGAAATGGTTCAAATTCCACCCGATCAGGTGGGTTTGGAAAATGGTCGGATAGAGGCCACTCGTTTTGGGCTTTGCTCGAGGTGGTGGTCACAGAAAAGGGGGTCACTCAAGTGTACGGCACTCTTTGTCTATCCAAATCGTGGTACATGTTTGGACTGCTCTAGATTGTGGAGGAACGAATTTAGGCTACTTTAGATGGGGTGGGATGTACCCATTCTCTGTACGTACAAGGTAGGAACCCATGCTCGGTTAAGATGGGAAATCCTATAGGGGGAGAAATGCTACATTAAAAAAATCCTCTCTTGCTGTATTAGGAATTGAAAGTAAGTCAACTCCTTCCTCTTAGAGCAACTTGTCGCAGCTGTGACTACTCTTTCTATTTGAATTGAATGTCAACGAATCACTTGTTTAACTAATGTGACTACTCTTGACTGCAGGTTTTTTCTTTCTATAGAGAAGTGACTGCGCCAGAGATGCTTATTAAAGGTTTGTTTGGTGGCTTCCTTGTTCTGCTAATTCCCGAAAATCACTTCCTCTAAGTCTTAGGTAGTGTTCAGAATGGCGATAGCTTATGGGCTTTTGCTGTAGCTGGCTATTTTTTTTACTGTAAATGAGTTGGCTTATTTGGCATAATTAATTTTTTTTAAAATTAAAAATATAAAAAACATGTTAGTCCATCACGGACAATGTAAAGTAATACAAGAAAAAAAACAAAAGAAAAATAAAACAGATAAAACAAAAAATTGAAATAGTAAAAGAAAAGCTAAAAGTTAATGCCCATCGCCACGAACGAAGAAGCTGAGCGGGGTTAAATAGCAGAACCTAGTCTTTCTTCAAAGAATGTAACATACCTAAGAAATGATTTATCTAACGAGTTGTAACATCCGGATTTTTGGGGATTTTTAAAAACTTTGAATTTAAAAATAAATTTCTGGAATTTATTTGAATTTAAAGCAAGCTTAAAAGAATTTTCAAAAATTTAAAAGAATTTAATATGATTAAATTATACTTCAACATCAGCTGAAAATAATTTAATTAAGTTCTTTAAGTCACAAGAAATTTTCTGGGATTTTCTGAGATTAAATTAAGCTTCAAATGAATTTTAGAATTTTAAAATAATTTAATCTGACTAAAATAAACATTAACATAAGTTAAAAATATTTTATTTGGATTCTTCAGGTCTCAAAGAATTTTCTGGTATTTTTGGTAAATTTTTTGGGATTTATTTGCTATTTTCTAGAGCCTCTTGAAGTTTATTTGAATTTTCTGGATTAAAGAATTCAGGAAAATATTCCCAGCCATCCGATCCTCTTTCCTCCGCGTATCGGCAATCCCAGCCGCCCACGCGTCGGTCTCCCGCTCCTTCCCGCGCGTCCGCCCCGCCTCCCTCTCGCCCGCCGGATCTCCGCCCGCGCCACGCGTCGCGTTCCTCGCCGCCCGATCCCTCGCGCGCCCGCCCTCAGCGTCGCCCGCGCCCCGCCGTTGGATCGCGTCCCCGCGCCACGCGTTGCGCTGCTAATGCCCGCCAGCGCTCGCGCCTCGGCCTTCCTCGTCCGTCCGATCCCGCGTCGTGGCTCGATCCCGACCGTCCGCTCCCGCTCCCGCGCGTAACCCTAACCCTAATACTCAGTTGATCTCAGCCGTCCAATCTCATCGCGATGGATCTGAGCCGTCCAAACCAATCCGGTTTCGCCGCCCCGCGCCGTAACCGATTCAAGCTCCCTCGGTTCGTGTGCATTTAACCCGTCGGCCGCCTCGGTTCGCGTGCCTGCTCTTCACCGCCGCCAAACCCTAGCTTCGCCTGCGCGCCCTCGCCGTGCCGCCGTTGGAGCCGCTCGCCGCCGCCGCGCGCGCCCGCACGTTCCGCGCCGCGGAGCCGTCCTCATCGCCGGAGCCGGTCGCCTCCGTCGTCGCCGTCGCGTAGCACCGCCGGTGAGCCTCGTCGCCCGAGTCGCTTCCAGCTTCGCCGCTCGCCTCGCCCCGCGCCTCGCCTCGGTCGCTGCACCGCTCACTCCGCGCACCCCCGCGCGCGATGCTTTGCGCGGTGCGCCGGAGCCACGCGTCGTTCATCTCTGCCTTCCCGCCTCCGCGCCCGCGCATCCCCGCCGTTCGTCCCAGATCGGGGCCGCGAGGCACCAGCTGGCGCCACGCGTCCCCGTCTCGCTGTCCGGATCTCGCGACGCCTCTCGCCGCCTCGCTGCGTTCGTGCGACGGTTCGCGCCGCGCGCCGGACACGCGTGCGCCGCCGCCGCTTATCCCGCGCTCGCGCCGCTCTATCGCCGCCGCCCATCCGGATCTGGGCCGACGCCCTAGATCTTGCCGCGTGGCTTGCCCTCAGCCGTCAGATCCCGCCGCCGCCGCCCGCGCCCGAGCCGCCCACGTCAGCCCTAGCTGACGCGGCAGCCACGTCAGGCCTAGCCGACGTGGTATGCCACGTGGACATGCCACGTCAGCGCCATGTCAGCCCCGAGCCGACCCTCGAGCCACGTGGCAGCCACGTCACCCACGTGACACGTGGCGGCCACGGCACCGCCACGTCGCCCCTAGCCGCCGCGTCGCGCCAGCCCCGCCCCGTGCATCGCGCGCGCGGTTCCACCGTGGACCAGTTCTACCGTGGATCGGGTTCACAGCACAGTGCAATTTCCGATTTTCTCTGATTTCTTTTCTGATTTATTTTTCGAGAGCCCGTTCTCCTCCGTCCTAGCTCCGATTGACCCCGTTCTTTTTTCTAAATTCATCTAAAATCGAGCTCTGGTTGTTGGTTCTGGTTTTGTGAATTTTGGAGTTTATTTGCTTGTCATTTTATGTGTTTCTTTGGTTTCGATCGCTTTCTCTCTCGCTAGATTCGGATTTCGGAGGAGCAGGTTCCGCGCCCGAAGACCAGGAGTACCTCGCTGAGCATAACCAAGGCAAGTCATGTCCTTTGATCATGTTGAACCTAGTTTGTAATCTATTATTTAATTATTTTTATTTAAATTACGTTGTATCGCTATTTTTATTCAAATACTTGTACTGGTAGTTACCGTCCCAATTGAATTTATCCCTCCTTGATATTTTTGAACACCATGATACCTTTGTCACCATAGGTTGGGAAACATATTAGTGATGTTATGATATTTGTCACAAGGGTTGGTACGATTAGATGCTTAGCCTTGCTTATTGTTACGATCAGGTTTATCATCACATGTGAATCATGAATTTGACTTAATGAGATATGGAACTGTGGTTGGTGCCACGTATATTAAAATTTGTGCCATGACGTTGGTGCGTCATCGGCGGTGGTTAAACAAACTGGTTTTGCACTCGGGCGAGTGATCGTGCAGTAAAGGGGGGGAAGTGTTGAAGCACTTCGAGGGATGTGGTAGTCTCGCCCGGGTATTGTTAAGGACTTAACTTTGTGTGCCATTGATCTGAGCTTTACCGTGCAAACCACATGTCTGGTATGGGACGGACCTGGCTGACTAATTTGGGAGGTTTCAACTTTAATCTTGCCATTGAGATGAACATGGTTGCTGATTTCCACGTGGCGCAAGGGGGGTGTGATGCGAAACCCTAACGGGCGGATTAAGTTGTAACTGAACTTTGTAAAGGCCTTTTTGTGATTATCTTTAACGTGAGGATTATCACATCGTGTGGGTACAGTTGTACAACCTCTGGAGAGTGTAAAACTATTCGAATAGCCGCGTCCTCGGTCATGGACAATGCTCGGTAATTTCACACGAGGGGTAGTTATTTCTGAAAACTGTGAATGGATGTGGACAGGTGTTCACTGTTGGTTTAGCTTATGGATGGGAGGTCCATAGGCGGTTGGTTTAGCTTATGGATGGGAGGTCCATAAGTGGTTAGTTTAGCTTGTGGATGGGAGGTCCGCAAGTGGTTATATCAATTCCTTTGATTATGTATTTATTACTGTTTTACTTAAAGTTTGCCTTCAATCTATTTATTGTATTTCAACTGTCATTTATGCAAATTAACCTTTCAGTCTTCCTTTGGTAAGCCTTGCATACTTATTGCATTCATTTGTTACAAACGACTTGCTGAGTACCAATGTACTCACGGCTTTATGCCCAATGTTGCTCAGTTGAGGAAGAGGAGTTTCACCAGCAGGAGGTTCCAGAAGGAGAGTACTTCGATGACTTCGCGGTTTAGGCTTCGTTCTCCACTCGATAGCCTGTGGGCTTGTCGATTGGCCACTATGTTTATTTTGGATTTTCGCTGCTACTCTTGTTAAGCCTTCGGGCTAGTTTATTGTAAGCTTGACCATAAGGTCGTACCTTTTGAGATTTATCGATATTTGAGTTCTCCTTTATTTTATCATGTATATGGTTGTGATGACATCTATGTTTAACTGTGTACACTAGCATGATCCTGGGACTAGTGCAGAATACACAGGGAGTCCGGATTTGTATATTCGGGTCTCGACACGAGTCAAATCCATTGTGAAACAAGGAAATGCGCAGATCGCTTCTTCTACCCTTCTCTTATTCGCGTTTCCTGCTTACTATTGAAAGAGAAGCTGCTACTGCTGCATATCCCCCTTTTCCTCTAATTCGAGCGAGTAAAGGCGCAGCTTCCTCATCTTTGCTTTAGAGTTTGAGGCTTTATAATAAAGAATTGGATTTTGCTTTCCTTTAAGGAGCTCTAGCTATCTTGTTGATCCACCTGTTCATACTATTAATGAAAGCTCTTTCACCCTGCCCGCGGATAATCCCTTACTGAGCCTACTCAAGCAATCTCCATTAGCAGTTCTTTACTTTATAGTCAAGCGATTGTAAACTCCTTATTTAGGCTAGCTACTTTGCTGATTAACAAGATTATTGCATTGGAGCTGTGACAGTTATGTGAACTACTTCTCTAGCAAGTAATGAATCTAAGGTCAAAGCCAATGAGTACGCCAGATGTTGCATTTTCGCAGTGAGGCAAGGTTGGCTTGACAGGCTTTGTTCTGGATGTTGGAATGCCCTAGGCTAGCTCTTTCGGTATGGAGTTTTCTATGACTACTAATCAATAAGGATTCCCCTGGTTGAGGGCCTTCTGCTTGGCTTGGTCTACTCTTGATTGGCTTGCTTGCTTGCCTACCGTAAGCCATGCACAAAACAAGACCAGATTCTCTCCATCTAGGATTCCTGGTCCTTAATCGAACCAATTATTTCATTCCTGGTCTGGTCTGGAAGAAAGAATACTTGTGTCTATCTTTTGGATCAGTAATATCCTTTCTTAGCAACACAAGTCCTAGGAGCCATCCACAATTGTCTCATAAGATTCAGCTATTAATCATAACTATATAGTCTATTTTAGTAAAGTAAGTCCTATACAAGAAACCATCTACAACGCCTCCTGAGTTTCAATCAATTGAATTAATTTTATTTTCATTGATATCAAACTATTATCAACCATCTCTAGACCTAAACCACTCTTCTGGAACCTAGAACCATATCACTCTCTAAAACCACCAAATGAATCAAAGAACCCATATACAAAGTGAGGTCTAGAGGCAACTCCAAAGATACTAGTTAGACGTGACTGATCCTGAAAGCTTCTCAAGGCTCTAGCATGGTCACGGCACATTTTCTTGGTCCGTCTAAAGTAGAACTTTATGATGTGGCCATCTTTCTCACAAAAGGTGTAATTGTATTTGACCTTTTGAGGGATCATATCTAATAAAGTAGAAGCACCTAGAATGTTTGAAGGGTTTTGGGTAAATCCTACAAACTCGAGCACTATGTTAGCAGGCTCAAGAGGGGCAACCCCTATCTTTTCACTCTCAACTACTCTTACTACCTTAGGAGGATGATTTTTGATATGCTCATAGTGGTTGTAACTTATACCTCTATTGGCTTTCCTAACCTTGGATTGATCTAGAATCAGGTTTAAGTTCCTTTTTCCACTAGAGAGCCTCTGAATGGTTTTATGCAAATAATCATTCTTCTTAGCTAGAGTGACACAAAACTCATAGGCTTGGCTCTTAACAGCTCTAGCATATCTCTCTTTATACACAACCACTTTTAGCTTCAAAGCCTCACAAGACATACAAGATATATTCTTGACTCTACTCAACTGCTCATCAAATTTAACTCTAAAAGCCTCATGCATATAATCCAAATCATGTCTAATTTTAGCACAAAATGCACAAGCTATGGGAGTACACTACAAGAAAAGCCCCATGTAGAAGCACTTTTTTAGAGTCACTTTCCAAATTGCCTCTAAAATTGGAGTTACATAACCTACATGTACTTTTTATAGACACTTTAAAAATTACCGTAAAATTTTGTATTGTAGAGATGGTTTTGAGATGCTCTCAAATTTGCCTAAATTTGTTTGGTTGTATAGAGACATTTTTTGAGACACTTTTAACTATGTAGAGGCATTTTTGGTGGTTTATATGTGTGAAATGACCTACATATAAATATTATAAGGCACAACTAAACACATGAAGTGGTGAGGTTGAGATGGCTAGTGCACCATGTCCAAGAGATATACTATTTCCATGAGGTCTAAAGTTCGAGTACCAACCTTTGTAAGACTCCACATATTTTTTATATTTTATTATCTATGGTACACAATACTAGTAACATAATTTAATACCACTATAAAATACCTTTATTCCTTTAGAGACACAATAAAGAGTCTCTATAAAATACCACAAAGAATATAAAGGTGTTTTAATAATATATCTCTTTGTTCATAGCGATGATGCATAGGAAGGCGCTTATGAGGCATTTTAACAAACAAAGACATGAAAAAGGCCTCTACTATATTAAAAAACGTCTCTACGTGGGTTTGTGCTGTAGTGGTAATAGAATCAACATTTGATGTTGTAACAAGAACAAGAGTTTCTTTATCATGTTTGTCTTGCAAGATTTTAGTAAGAACTTCAATTTTAGAGGTGATCTTAGGGCAAGTATCACAATGGTCTGATCTAGCAAGTAGCTTGTCAGTTAATTCTTTTAGTTTTTCTTCCCTAAACTCATAATGAGCACAAGAATATTTTAGACTGAATTGCAGCATTTTTTTAGTTTGCGTGACAAGTTCATTTTCCAATTCATCACAATTAAAATATGGCAATGCACTAGCTCTAGAAATATCATCAGCTCCTAAGCAACTAGAACATGGACTATCAATGATATTAATAATTTTAGCTCTAGCATTTTCTAGTTGTTCTAGCAAGGATGACCCAGATAATCTCAATTTTTAATTTCAACATGCAAAGTAAGGCAAGAATTATAGTTGTCATCATTAGGAATAAGAGATCTAAACCTATCAACTTCATTATTCAAGATCTCATTTTTAAATTTTAGCTTGCTATTTCTTTTCATGACATGTTTCATGCACTCAATTTGCTTCAACTGATCCTCTACAACTCTATCATATCTAAGCATAAGTGCACCATAGGGATCTACCTCATCATGCTTGATGTAGGGTCCATCTTTGTTGGGCTCGTTGTTGTGATCATCCCCGCTTGTGGCCATAAGCACAAGTCGGTGAAGTCAACGGCCTTCTTGTCCCTCTTCTTGTCTATCTTCTCCTCCTCATCGCTTGAAGGATCAACATCGCTTAGATCTTGATCAGTAAGGGATGAGTACATTGCAAGAGTTGTCTTTTTGAGTGATTCATTGTGCTTAGAGAATTGGTGAGGTTTCTTGTTGTAGTGCTTGTTGTAGTCCTTTTTTGTTTGATCATCTCATCAGCTATTTACAAAGTGAGGATAACGATCACAATAATGACCTATCTCACCACAAAGTAAATAATAAGATCGCCTCTCCTACGATCTTTTGCTTTGTGGTACGTACGTGTGAATATGCTAGTAATGAGGGTTAGATCATCTATGAGAAGACTCTCAAATTGCTCATCACTCATGTCTTAAAAAGCAGAAAAGGAAAAGCTGAAAGAAGTATTCTCATAAGAAGAACACTCTTGGAGAGATCAGTCACAAGATCCATCGTCTACAGACCTTTGGACTTCTTGGCTACGACACCCATCTCATGAGTCTTAAGCCGTGAAAACAGCTTATTAATAGTCATAGTTACCAAGTCCATATTGTCATTGGTAGATGTGGCTTTTATATCCCAAACACTCTTGTCAAGAGCACTTAGAGTATGAGTTGCATTGTTGGCATCTAGGTAAGTGACCCCCACATACCTTAGATCATTTAGGATCTTGTGAAATCTACCAAAGAAGGAATCGATAGACTCTGCAGGTTCCACCTCTAGCTTTTGGTAGTCCTTCTTGAATGACAGTTTCTCGATTTCCAAAGTTCCCTCATAGTAATCTGAGAGGGTTGTCCAGATCTTATATGCAGATGCAAGATGAGCCACTTGATTGAAGACTATGTCATTGTTAGGCACAACAAAGTAGCGTGCCTTAGCATTTGCCTCAAACTCAATTGACAATACAACATTGAAGACTATGTCATTGGCAGGCACAACAAAGTGCCTTCTCACATTGTTCCAAATAGCTAGGCCTTGAGCTTATATATACAACACCATCTTTGCCTTTCAATGGGGATAGTCGACCCTATTAAAGACATGTAACAACCCAATTTTGGTTTGACAATAAAACATGCATGATTTTCATGAATTTTTAAAATTTTTGGTGCACTTTTAAAATTTTTCCTAAAGCCTCGTTGGAGTTTAAGATTTTTAAAATAATTTTCTTGGCCCAAAAATATGAATTCAAAATATCTAAACGTTAAATGA
Source organism: Melocanna baccifera (assembly GCA_036346265.1). Taxonomy (NCBI): domain Eukaryota; kingdom Viridiplantae; phylum Streptophyta; class Magnoliopsida; order Poales; family Poaceae; genus Melocanna; species Melocanna baccifera. The sequence continues at coordinate 11,057,498 of CM070689.1, read as the reverse complement.
TGCTGAGGAATCTGTCCCAAAAATATTGTATGCAAATACCTCTTGCAATTCAAATTAGAAATTCAAACTCAAATTAAAACCAAAAATTAAGTTTAAACTTAACAGTTTCCCCTCCTTGCCATTGGGCCGAAACCCCACTCATGAGCCTAGCCCATTTTTCCTTTTATTTCCCTACCATGGGCCAAGTAAAGCCATCCCAGTCGGCCCCCCTCTCTCGCCGCCACTGACATGTGGGCCCTGGTCCCACCTGTCAGCATGCTACTGTGCTTTTTCCTCCTCTCTTCTCTCTCGTGTGCACCCAAGCTCTCATTCCTTCACATGTATTTGCGTACAGTAGCGCACTGAAGCCCTTGCATCTCAAGCCTTGCATGCTGTGACCTTATCTCATCGCCGTGACCTTGTTCCATCACCAGCTTGCTCTTTCTCTCGCTCTCTTGCCCGATGCCTGAAGCCACTCATGGTGCCTATTCCTTCTCACCCCTATTTTATCCCAACGTTACATCAAAACCCTCATGCCCACTCGCTCAGTGTTTCCCTGAAGCTCACACACCCCATTGCCTTCAGAGAGGAAGAATTTCCCTTTTTCTCCAAGTTTGGCCATGAGCTCTGTGGGTCGATTCCTCATCATCTGATGAGTCCCTGTTGACATCATCATGCACTCTGAGTTTGTCTCGTCTCCCTCTACCTCGTGCTTACCTCCCCTTGCTCGTTTGCCCTCAAGAAGCTTGAAGCTGACGCCCTTACCGCCATGTGTTACGCCGCCACCGACCTTGTCGCTTATTTCCTTTGCTCGGGTGAGCTCTAGCCATGGACATCATGCTGTTCTTGTTCGCTTTGACTCCCCATGCTAACACGCACCTTTGATTGCCTTGACGTGCCCCAGAGTCGTTAGGACACAATTGTCTTCCTTGACACCGACAAAGCTTGTCACCGTCGCTGTTCTTATGCACCCATTCACCGTTTTGCAATTCACTTCAAAGACAAACTTATAGGCTATCCATCGAACCCTAGAACCTTCTATGATCACCTTCCTCGCCGCCACTAGGCATCGTGGGGATTGCTCCATTAGCTTCACTTTAGCTTATAGATTGCGAAACCATCTCAAATTTGAACAAGCTAGGTAGAAAAATTGGCCTTCGTTGTTGCCAGCCATGCCACAACTGCTTTGTTCACCGCCAACCTCAATCTACTGACCCTAGGTCCCACACTGTGCCCGAAACACTCTTGGCAACCCTTTGAACCTTTCCCGCAATTGGCATCACGCCACCGCTCACTACCAGTTAGTCACCAGTGAGCACCATCACCACCAATAGCTAGCTCTTGGCCCACGTATTCTATTTTGGCCCTTAGTCGAGCATGCTGACCTCTCCCTCGCCACTGGTGAGCTCACCAAGGAGCTCTACCGTGAGCGTATCTGTAACTCTATTCAATCTCATTGACCAGTGGGCCCTCCTATCAGATGATTAATTGACTCAAGGATTAAGTTAGCTGTTAAGTATATACCTAGCATTAGTATGACATGTGGGCCCTGTACGGTTAAGAATCCTAATTAACCTCAATTTAAAGCCCATAACTCCCTAACATGTGGATCTCACACCCGTGAACATGTCATGTAAATCTAGTTCATGGATCATTGTCTCCGACATGTGGGTCCCGCTCTATGTAAACAACCGCGTGGATTGAGTCCATATGAACCGCGACTCCACTTGTTAGCCACTCCAAAATTCCCAAATAAAAATAATTGAAAAATAAATTAAAACCCACTGGACCCCACCTGTTAACCACTAGATGTTTTCTTAAGAAAAATAATTGAAAAAGAAATGGAAATTCTAGCCAACCCTACATGCGAAGCTTTTACCTTTTCTCAATTTCCTGTATATTTAACCTTTGAAGGGCCATAAAATTTTCATTCTAAATTCAAATCTAGTGAATTTTATTTCTAAATTCAAAGCCTCCCCAACAGCACCAAAATCATAATTTTTGGAGTTCATTTGAATCTTATTTGAATGTTGGGTTGAATATGGAAGATTTCGCGTGTGTAGACTTTGATGCTTCGGATGCTCCTATCACTGATGAACAAGATTCCACCCTAGCCATATTTGATCAAGGTAAGTCCTTGTAATTGATCATGTTGAACCTAATTTTTATATGCAAATATTTTGCTTTCAATTACAAATGTATGGTTATTGTGCTTATTTATTAAAATGCTATGTTGAAAGTTGATTTTCTAGTTATACCATGCACTTGATGCCTAATATTTTTTCTTCCTTATTTGTTGATATTCTCTTGCCATGTTGCTCTAGTATACTTACAATGATAATAACTCCACCATTGGTTCAACTATAGTAGATTATTGTTGTGCTTAGAAATGCCTTAGTGGTGAAATAAAATACAACACAAACATTGCCAACTAAATTTGAAAACATAATAATGAGAATGGTAACATGGGTTACCACTAAAACAAGAAAATGTTTTCTAAAAATACTGGAGACTCAAGTGAGTGGTTGCTAGGAGATCGGTGCAGGAATTACCCATATTATTGGATTGGTTGTGTTGAGATTGCACGTGTCATTTGTTTGGATTGGCCATGCAAGGATTGCACATGTCATTTATTTGGATTAGCCATGTAGAGATTGCACGTGTCATTTCTTGAATAACCGTGCAGGGATTACACGAGCTCTGAGTTTGTGGTTGGTCTCGCCTGAGTCGATTAAGGACCAAATTCTTGTGCTTCTCTTTTCTACACACCAATCATGCAACCACAAGTCTTGTTATGGGATGGACCTGGCCCACTAATTTGCTTAGCTCTGGTGTGAATCCTGCACATTTAAATTGGTAGGAGGATTTCTGGATTTTTGTTGTGATTGTTGGGAGTGACCAGCAATGGTCACCACCCTTATATATTTCGCAAACATGAAGGACCGTAGACTCCCTAATAGCAGGGTCTGTAATTGAAAATGTAGTCTAGGATGGGAATGTTCTGGGGTGAGGTGTAACCTCGAATGGGAACGATCTCTATCGCTAGGATTGAGGGATTCCACCCTAGAGTGGGAGAAAGTATCGAAGCTAAGCATTGTAAAGCCATTATTATAATTTTCTCAGTTGCATGCCTACATAAGTGTGTAGTGGTGTTGGACCCAGATTTTATAATCTAGAATCTTCTATGATTCTGCCGCACTATTATCTGGATTAGTAAATAGCGCTCACATATACATTGCTAAATCATTTCATACATCGCATACCATATATTAATATTATATATCGGAGTTTAAATACACCATATCGGGTGACTGTTTACATAAGGCTGATCAGACCAAATATTTACAATACAAAAGTGGAAGTAGCAAACTAAAAGGTAGGATCATGAATATCCATAGGCAATCGAACAGGGGGTAAAATGTGAGCTATAGACATTATCTAAGCCTAGATAATATATGTGCACACAATCTTCATCAAAGTACACTTAATTGGGACGAGAGACCACATAAGATTGTCCTAATTTCCTTTGTCTTCACCTCCATTCGGACCGGGTGTGTCATCATAGGTGTAGTGATCTTGTTCACCTGTTTTTGATTATATTGAGCGAGTGTGAGCACAAACATACAATATGCAATTATATAGATGCATGGATATTCAAAGGATGGCTCAATTTATTTTATTTGCCAAATGCCCAGGTTGAGAATTACATTAATTAGAAATTCCTGAGACTAGCAAATTTTAACTCAAAACAGGTTTTCTAAATGTGTGAAATATTGCAATAATAATATCATGTGATAATTTTCCAGCGTTACATTCGCTCAACATTATCACTGGGACTGCCTGCCTAGGGCATCACAAATAAGGGCTTCAACTACCAGAACTTCCCATTTCACCCACAAGTTCATTTTGTAAATAGATCTATATCAAAGTAAGTTCTTATGCTCTCTCATGACCATGTGCACAACTATTCAAATAGTTTACACTTTTTAGAGATTATACACTTTACCCACAAGAGACAATCAACCTGAAGTGCTCCACATGATTCCATAGTCATGCAGATCAAGGAGATCGTCATGTAACTTTTCATAAATACCTCTCCCCTTTGTCATCTCACCCATATGGGCTTATCCCTCACACAGTGGGTCCCATAAGTTATGTGGGAAGTTCCACCCCAACGATTAGCGCAACTGGATTACAACTTTCCAGAATGACTAGTGCAGCAAGCAAACATCACCTTACGCGGTGTCCCATTCATGCCGGATCTTTGTCCACCCATGCACTACTTCACTTCCCCACCAACGAGATGACACCAGGATCTGGTAAATTTACTTAGCCCAGTTGTATATTACAGACTTGTGGTTGTACTATTTTACATTGGGAGGTCATTACGAGATTTAGTCCTTAGGGTTCTGTTCGGTTCTACCACAAACCACATATTCTCGTGCATCTATTGCATTAACCCCTCTTACCATCTAGCCAGATATTTAATCATGTTGGGGTTTTATGAAAGCATAAAATAATTATGTTACAATATACTAGCCACTTTCCACCATTGATTGCCTAAACCACATTTTCATGTTGAGACGATGACAGGGCAGGTTAATGCCCCTGAGTATCTAAACAGTACTAAGCATGATGTTTTAATATGGGCTTATCTCTAGTATGTTACCATTATAATTTCTAAGGTGACAAGGATTGAATGTTCAATTGTTTCAAAGAATGGGATATAACCCGATTATTACCATGAATAATTGCTAAATATGCTCTATGCCGAAGGAATTGATCTATGGCTTACTGAGGTGGCGTGGTCGGCAGTGACTGGAGTTGGAGAAGAAGGGTTCCCCTAGCGGTCTACGAGTGGTTTTAGAGCAATTGCTCAGGGAATGAGAGGGAGTGTGCTGTGGCAATGAGTTGAGGGGCATCGCAGGACTCTTATAGGCCTTGGGGCGACCGAGCAGCATGGGCCGGTCATGGCGGTGGCGCTAAGGTGTCCTGATAAGTCTTAATGGCCGACATAAGCAAGGGGATGGCCACATGGGCTCAGAGGTGACAGTGCACAGGCGAAAAGATAGCCTCACAAAGTGTGGTAGCATGATTGAAGGAGCTCCTCTCATGGGCGGTCTTCGGTGAACTAGTCTCTTGACACAATGATGAGCCAGGGGGAGGGGCAGGTGTAGTGGCCGGTGTTCAGACATGAATGAATGCTGCAATGATAGGGCTAACGATGGTGTGAACGTAGGCAAAGAAACGCGGGCTCGGGTCAAAGGTTAAGATTGCATTGTGCTTGGCGTGAGGTATAGTGCATGGGAGGTAGCACCGGCACAGGCGTGCAGTGTGGGTCAGGCAATGATCGGTGCATGTTTGCGTGGCTCGGGTGCAGTTGGAACAGAGTAGTGCGGTGGGCAGCGGTGTAGTCAACGTGGCTCGGGTGTGGCTAGCATGCGTGCAGAGCACGCCGTGCACACACTGGTGTGCCTGGGCGAAACCGGGGGCAAGGGGAGGGGAAAATAGGCCAGGCCTAGTGGTCCCATAGGCCAACTAGGACAAGCCCAATTTATTTTCTATGAATTTTATATTTGAATTTCAAATCAAACATTTAATTCAATCCATGGTCAAAATGACGTAGGGTTAAATTTGTACATGTATATGGTCCATCTTAGTTGATAGACCCTTCCGTACATCAATTTAAAGTTCTTAAATGGCAATTACTTTTTGAAGCTATTACTTTTGAGCTAAACTTTCATTCATTTTTTGTTTAATTAGCATTTGCAAATAATTCTAAATTTTGGATTCATTGCATTTTAATTATAGCTTCCTCTCTACTCTATTTTTGGATGTTTAAGCTCATATTTCATTTTGGAATTTGAACTCATGATTTATTTTTGATTTACTATTGCTTGCATTTAAAATTTTACTTTTTACAATTGGCTTTGGTTTAATAGGATTTTTTTGCAAATTCTTCTACCTTATTTTCTGATCATCTTTTCATATTTGTATTCTAATTTAATATATATATTTTTCATTAATTACATATTTTCCTCTAAATTGTATTTTTTGTAAACTTTTATTTATTATTAACCTCAATAAAAAAGAAAGAAAAATCCAAATGTTAATAATATGCAAATCAAAAGTTTGAAAAGTGCACATTTTCAAATGCCTTGATTTTGGGGATGTTACAAGTGGCCAATATTATGAGTGAATGATATCTTGCGAGTAGTGCTGTAGAACCTCTGTAGAGTGTTAAAAATTTATTTTAATAGCTGTGCCTCTAGACATTGGCAAAAGTGTAGAAATATCACACTTACGTAGTTTTCATAAATTAATAGTTACTTCTAAATGGTTGCGATAACTTAATTTGAAAGAAAATAAAAGCAGAGGGATTTCGCTATCATGATGAACTTAACTCAAAAATGGATATTGGTTTTAATGTAAAAATGGCGAAGTCATAGGTTTGGAAACTTACTGAAATATTATATTTGGCAAATTGGTTTATGCTAAAAGAGACATAAGACCTTCTCTTGGTTAAGCCTTGCATGTATATATGTACACACACACACACACACACACACACACACACACACACACACACTCTTGCATTCTGCTATAGGAACTTGATGTGTACTTTTGTACTCATTGTTACTTAATATGTAGTTTTAGATGACGAAAGTGATGACCCGGTGTATGGATACGTCCATGCTTCTAGCTATGACTTGGAAGATGAAGGCCATGACTTAGTTTAGGCCCTGTTGATTGCCTGTGGCAGTTCATGGAGGCTCTTTTGGTTTACTTACTTTTTTCTGCTTTATCATGAACAATCTCATTTGGCCTGCTAGCTTGTTATGTAAAACTTGATCATAAGATCTATTTATGGATGCTTATGTAATATTAAGTAATCCTTTTTTCATGTACGCATGTACGGATGTGATATTTACCAATATTATATCGTGTGAGCTTGCTAATTGTAACATCCAATTTTGGGGTGTTTTGACATTTTTGAATATATTTGATTGATTTGAGCCTTTTTCAAAAATTTGGCAAAATCAAAGTTCATAATTTGAATTGCAACACAATATAGAAATTCAAAACTAGAATTAATAAAATCAAATCAAAATCGATAACTAGAATTCTAGAAATTGAAACTTCAAATGAAAATTAAAAATACAAAATTAAGAATTAGAACCACACATCTTAAAATTTAATTTAAGGTCAAAATCTGAAGATTCAAACCCTAGCCTAAATTTAAATTCATATTAAAGCTAAAATATTTAAAAAATTAAGAGCTCAAAATCCAAAACCTGGATTGGGCTATCCGCCGTGGGGTCGTTCATTGAGCCATCGCTTCCAGCTGGCTCACCGCCGATCACCGCAGAGCCCAAATTGGGCTGAGTCACTTTGCCCTTATGTACGGTTCAGCTTAGGCATTCCATTTTTTAGGTTTACCGGCAACCACCATTTAAGAACTTTAAATTGGTGTACGGTAATGCCGCTGCTCTGTTTGGTGGCTGGTAGTACCATTCCTCTATCATTAATTAGAAAAGTAATTAATTAGTGGTTAATGACTGTCATTAGTTTAGGTTAATTAGTCTGTGACTTGTTGTCGGACCCCAGAGAAATAATTCCAGAATCCTCTGTGTAAATTGCACTAGTCCAGAATCAGTTAGTGCATACAATGGTAATAGGGATACATATCAAGCGCAATGACAAACCTTATTTAATTGAATATGGGCCTAAAGGCCAAAGTTCACATCAACATCCCGTAGGCTAAAATTAAATATAAGCAGCAGAAGATAAAATCGAATTAGAAGAAGCCCAATAAGCTTGCTCACGGGCAAACGATAGGAAAATGTGGCCTACACATTCTGATCCCCACTGAAGTTGAAGCAATCTCCATTGAGCAACAGAATTAGCACGGGTGAGCACATAAAATATACTCCACAAGTTACATGAAAAAATACAATAATAATACAAAGCTGACAAGTGAAGGTATATATGGTTAATTGAGCGTAAAACAACATTGTAAGAAATATAGTAGATAGATTAAAAATTACTGAATTTAATATAGTAAGTAAAAATAATAATTTAAACATATTAATACCATTGGCGTAGGCACCTACTTGACACCAACGTAACCATGGGTATCCCACTTGATCCATTTTTTCCAAAAAGATCTCATATGGATTCCATCTATCCATAAGCATTTTGTAAACCATTTTAAAAACAAAGTTTGATCCATGAAAAACTTTACTCAGTTTGCCCATGACCGTGGGCACGGCTATCTAGGGTAGATTATACACTCTGTAGAGGTGGTATAACTTTAGCCACAAGATATGATTATCTTATAATGTTAGCTATTACACATTTCTATCAGCGTGTGATTGTGAAAATCATAACAATGCCTTTATAATGCAAAGCTGTCAATGTGGCCACGCCTCTACTAAAGTTTCACCACAATATGAACCCACAAGTTGGAGCTCTCTCTTGTGCCGTGTGAGACTTCTCACGGCCTATGCCACGCTCACATTCAACCTATAGCGAGACTCAGGTTGGGACCCACAGATTAGTCAGCCGAGACTATCTCATACTAGCCTTGTGGAGTATGTTAGGGCTTGTAGCAGTAGCTCACGGATCGGTCCTTAATTGACTTAGGTACTTCCTACATACCCTTTGTGCCTGGCATCATGGTTGTATCATCGAACAACGATGTGTACCAGTAGGCACCCACCACCATAACATTTGCCTGAGTTTAACCAAGTTTTATATTTTATTTTATCAAAAAATTTCATAATCTTTCCTCACTCACCAAAGTCAAGAATATATTTTAAAACTCGTTATTTTATGTGAAAAGATTATCCCAAACCTAAAATTTATTTCCAAGCATGTCTAAACATTTGCTACAAAATTCTCTAGTCAATACTAGTGTACTAACTACAGTTTTATTCTAGGATGACAATGTATCTGGGAATCAATATCAATGGAGAAATCAACCAATAGGTAATAACTAAAGTTAAAACTGAATCAAAATAATTGAATAAAATTGTGCATGTAGAATAATTTAAAACAACACACTTTTATTTGCAATATGAAATCAACATAATCAAGGAGTGTAACTTGCATAAATTGTGCATGCAGAATAATTTAAAACAATACAATTTTATTTGTAATCTGGGATCAACATAATCAAGGAGTGTAACTTGCATTGCTCTACAAATTAGAGAGAATTGTTGTCAAAGAAATCATCAGAATCATCGTAGTCTACACGTGAAAATAACCCATCAAACTCAAATAAAATTTAAATAAATTCAAATAAACTAGAAAAATTTGAAAACATGGAAGATTTGGATCGATCTTGATTTTAGATGAATTTGAAAATTTGAATAGTTTAAATTTGAGCTAGGATGAAGGAGAACGGGTTTATGAAAGTTTAAAACTAAAGAAAAAGAAAAACTATAATTTTCTAGAATTATTTATGTACTAAAAAAATCAGATTATTACATTAGCATTTGATTTATAATTTTTGGACTGAGTGACAAGGTCCGAGTGACGGGGGCGTATAGGCTACAATGGTCATAAGCTGTAGTGGTCATAAGCTGTAGTGGTCATAAGCGGCAGTGGTCATAAGCTCTAGTGGTGGTAAGCGGCAGTGGTCATAAGCTGTAGTGGTGGTAAGTGGCCGTGGTCGTAGGCTGTAGTGGTGGTAAGTGGCCGTGGTCGTAAGCTGCAGAGGTCGTAAGTGGCTGTGGTCGTAAGCTGTAGTGGTCGTAAGTGACAGTGGTTGTAAACTGCAGTGGTCATAAGCAATAGTGGTCGTAAGCTACAGTGGTCGTAAGGAGAGTACAGAGAGAGGAATTGAGCGTGGATTTTTGGGAGGTCAAAAATTAGCTGGCGGCGAGGAAGTAGCGGTGGTAGTGCATGACATCGGCAGCGAAGGGGCTTCGGTGGCGATCTTTGATGGTGAAGGGGTGGAGGAGGTTCACACAATGATGGGGAAGACAAAAAAGACGTCGGCGAGGAGCAAGGCAGATCGTGGCGACGACAATTTCTTGCTGGTGCTCCGCTAGTGAGTGACGAGAGAGGAGAATATGATGCTAGAGAGTCTTGGGCATTGTGGAGAGAAATTGGGAGAGGGGAGAGGTGTGGCGTGTTGAGAGGAAGCTCGGGGAGAGGGTTTTATAGGCGGCGGGGATGGGCAAGGGGCTTCGGAGCCCGCCAGAGTTAATGGCATGGTAGTGGTGCACTACTGCGGTTGATGATGAGGTTTTAAGGATGGAATAACTGGCAGAGTGAGTGGGGAATGATGGGGGTCTTCAATGGCCATATTTTCTTCGGCCAAATGGGAAGTAACAGTCGAATTTATGAGCTTAGGGAGGCATCAAAGATGGACAACAGAGGAAGAAGAAGTGCAAGGAAAGAGATGATAGGAGGGCCCAACTGGTCAGTGAGAAGAAAGAGAAGAATAGGGAGAGAGGTGACAAATAAATGAGACGTGGCACAAAGAAAGATCAGGACCATCAGCTAAAGAGAGAGAGATAAAGAGAACAGATGAGATTGAACGCACGGGATGTGTCCGCACGATGATGGGGATGATCTGGGCCGGACATCCGTGGGCCTAGGAGGAAGTTAAGCTTTAAAACTCTTAGAAAATAGCAAACAAAGTCTGGAAAATTAAAACAAAATTCACAGAAATTTCTAAATATATTTTGGATTTAGGAAAAATATTCTCAACTTGAAGTTATTCTTTAATTTTTTACACAAATACTTTTAAGCTTTGAAATCAATTTTTAAATCCTAGAAAATTCACAAAAAATCTAGATAAAATCCAAATGCTTTAAAATAATTATTTTTAGTTAGTATTTTTTAAAAAATTCAAAATACCTTTTAAATATTATTTTTATGTTTTTATTTAAATTACTTTTAATAAGAAAAGACCTTTCTAAAAGCAAAAAATGGGCAAATAAAATTTTGAAATTTGGGCAAACCAAATAACACTTGATTTTATTTTAAATCTGATTAATTAATTTTTTACTAAGAATGTTTGAAATAAATAGTTGGGCTATGACACATGTGGGCCTAACTCGATTCAGGAAATCATTTAAAATTAGCCCAAAGAGTATGAGCCACGGACATGTGGGCCACTTTTATTGTGGCCTACACGGGGCCTACCTGTCAGCCTGTTGCAATTTCCTTTAAAAGAATAATTCAAAAATAAAATAAAACCCTAAGGGCCCCACTTGTCATTCCCTGTTCTCTTTTTAGTAGAAAATTAAATAAAAATAAATTAAAACCTTGGGCCCCACCTGTAGTGAGGGAGCTCTCTCTCCTTTGCGTATTTTATAATTAAATCCTGATTTAAACTTTGGAAGGCATGTTCTCACTCATTTTAAATCCAAATTGAATGAAACTTATTTCAAAATTCTTCTAAATTCAAGATCTTCCAAATGGCAATAAAATAATAAAGCTTGGAGTTTATTTAGATTTTCATTTTAATTTATTTGTATGCTTGCGTATTTATTTTCTTTCCGTCGCAATTGTCCGAATAAAGTATGGAGACCCAGGAGAGCCGTAGTTCAAGCCAAGCTAAGTCTTTCAAGACCAAGCAACTTGTGAGCCAAGTGAGTTAATATTTTGACCATATTGAACCTATATTTTGTTGCAAAGCTTTGGTTATTTAAATTATCAAATTGCATGCTTTTATTTCTTATGCATGCTTTTAAATTGTCAAAGCCAATTCGGAAGATGCATTGTAAAATCTTGTGGTGATCTTCTTGATTCACATATCCAAGGAAATGTGTGAAACATAACAAGTTGATTATCTCTTATGGGTAAAGTGTACGACCTCTGTAGAATGAAAATTAGTTAAACACTCGTGCCCACGGTCATGGGTAGGCATTGGAACTTACTTGATTTAGTGTTCAATTGTAAAATGATCTTGTAGTTGGGATGAAAAACACGAGGGGTGGTTCGAACCCCGAGTATTGATTTCCCCTGGGTGGATAGAACCTAGTAGGGTGGTTAGAACCCAAGAAACAATTATAGCATATAGTGGTTGGAACTATGTAATTGGTGGATGGAACCAACACTTCTATTAATATTGCATATTTACACACTCTTTAATAAAGGGTTGGTTCATTTGGGCTATGGTTTATGGATTAAAATTTTGAATTCTAACTGTTTGTGAGAGGTAGTATGCAGAGCAAAATAGTCGCATTGGATTTTGGGTGGTACAATTGAACTCAGTACACTTTTTTTACTACAATCTTCTTGTTGATCCTGTCTTGAAAAAACGCACCATTTGAAAGGTAGTTACTGTAGCATATGCCATAAGTTACAAGTCATAAGTGGAAATGAAGGCAGCCAAAAACATGGTTTTGGTTAAAATGCTAGGTCATAGGGAATTTCCTATTTAATGTAACTTTTAACTCATGCCTTAAGCAAATAAAAGAACCCGAGTCTTCCTTTGTTGAACCTTACATGTATAATACTACATTATGTGTGTGTTGGCTCACGGATTACTATTGGTTGTGCTCACTGTTTCTCACTAGAATACCTCAGAACCTGCATATCAAGATCACTATGCAAACTATGCCGCTACAGGACCTAACGAAGAAGATGGTGGAGATTAGGATGTCCTCTAGTAGTATAGTTCTTACCTCAGATATGCAGACTTTGTTGGTGATTGTATGCACATCTATTATCCAAGTTCTTGGAAAGTTATAAGGCATTCTTTTACCCCCAGTTGCTTGCTTGTGGAAAAGATATGGTCACACCTTTTACTGTCATTTCTGCTTCCACTTTTGTAATGTATCTATTTGGCCTGATTGGCCCTTATGTAAACTCAGCCCGACGTGGCTTATCTAAACTATGATTTGTAATATTAATGAATGGTATGGTTCACACAATGTATGAAATGCTTCAGTGATATATCTATGAGCACTATATACTAATCCAGGAAATAATGCAATTTTTTTACAGAGGATTCTGGATTGGCAAAATTTGGGTCTGACACTAATGATCTAGGGACTAGCTCAAAATACACAGAAGATTTGGATTGCCAAATTTGGGTCGCTAAAGAGGTGATATCAGAGCCATATCAACTATAGGATATACCATAGTGAGAATGGTCATTAGTCTAAGGGCTTATTCTGTGGAAAAAGCTATTTTTCTTAAGCAAAAACCTTTGAAAAAAATATAGTATATTATTGCTATGTCTTATTCCGTTTTCTTAGTATCTTACTCTCGTCCTACTTCCTTTTTATTTCCAAAACTGGTTGTTGATCTTTTCCCACTCAAATTCTTTGTATATGCCGAAGCCATGAAAGATCACCCACAATGAGAAGCTCATACTTTGGGTGGACCGCCTGGCAGACTTGCTAGGATATCTGTAGTATCAGAAGTGTGCTTTCTTCGAGGGTCACTGAGTCTACCTGGGGACCTGTGTCGAGTGCATGTGGAGGCTGTCATGTATGAGAGAGATGGAGATGACATGCAGGCTTACAGATTCCCTGCCTTGTATAGGAGAGGCAGCTTCGAGCTCAGAGTTCAGGATGGGGCTCGGGAGTTGGTTCACCATCTCTGCGACATCTACGATGATGACTTTTGGTGAGCACCCTTCCTCTACTACCCATCTCGCTAGAACAATGAGATGCTTAGCTCCTTCTTCACTACTACCCACGAGGATTGCCCCATGTTGACCCACCAGGTGGCACTAACCAGAGCCGCGGATGCTATATACCAGGGGACTCTGAAAGAACTACGTCATCTCTATGATTCAGTAGCCCAAATGGAGGAGATGGATGAACTCCATCAGGATCTCGACATTGCATGCAGATAGGATATAGAGGTAGAGTAGATTGGGGAGTCTTCATCCTCCATGGCTGTCCCTTCGCAGCTACCACCTTGTCATGTCTGTAGTACCAAGACTACTATCACTGCTTCCACCATGATGGAGTGCCAGTATACCCCGACAGACTTCTCTGCCCCGAGACTCTTTCCCTAGCTAGCCCAAAGCCACCGATAGACGAGGAGGAGCCCCAGGCTATAGCATAGCAGGATAAGCTTCCTTCAGTGCCGCACCACCATGACAAGTTTGCACCAACGCCATCGCACCAACCCACTTACACTCAGGAGCTATGCCAGCATGGTTGTGGAGGGTTCCTTGATGAGTAGGATGACAACTTCCTAGGCAGGACCCAACCTATGGGATAGGTTGGTAGAGCTCACATTATTGTATTTTGTGTAGTGAGCTATTATCTTTATTTCACGCATGAACTCTAGACCTGATATAATGATGTCTATAATAATTTATCTAGCACATGTACTACATGCTACCATAATTTATCTACCACATGTACTACATGCTATCAAAGTGCGTTTTGCATGGCAGTCATGTAAGGTTTATTCTATGTTAGTTATGCAATTGTGTGTTTCCCTTTTGTTGTGTGTTGAATCCTTGTGCTCTTGTGTTACTAGAATTTCCCCTAGCTACTCTCTTCTTGTAACTTATATTCTCATATACTTCTATGCCCTCAACAGAATAGTAGGAGACTGCTGCAACCAGACCATACCATCACCACCAGAGAACCCTACCATGGTTGACGTCATGGCCTATCAGACCCAACTACTAGAAGTTCTCATGCAGAATGCAACATCAGTAGGAGGAACCTCTAAGTTAGGAGAATTTATGAGGACCAACCCCCACTTTTTATAGCCCTAAGGAACCCCTAGACATAGTCGATTAAAACATGTCAGCGAATCAATACCTCACAAAATTCAACCAATTATCTTGCTATACGCCCTCAGACATAAAGGATGATGAAGACAAGCAGGAGCGATTCTTGGAAGGCCTATGTGAAGGGATAGCATAACAACTATCCTCTCATGACTTCGTGGATTTTTAGTACTTAGTGGATAAAGCCCTTGTGGATGAAAACAAGTGCTACCTTTTCGAGAATAACTGCAAACGCCAGCTGGCTTACCATGGAAACTTACGAAGGACTCGAGTACCCCCTCCCCTACCTCAGGCAAATTCAACCTTGTTGCACCACCTAAAGCACCACCAGCAGTGCCACGTCCCATCAACCCTAACTATCGTACCCCTATCCAAGGAGGACCCCAGCAAAGGAGCATCACTTCAGCAGCCAGAGTCACTTGTTTTCATTGCGATAACAAGGGACACTATGCTAACGGATGCCCAAGAAGCAACAGACCTCAGTTAGGACCAACCCATTGAACACTCTAGCTAGAGCCCCAATGACACCGACAGTAGGCCACGGAGCACCACAGACGCCTCAAATGGCTAGACTAGCACTAGCATTTGGTAGAGGACATGCCAACCACATTACAATGGAAGAAGCCCAGGAAGATTGTACTGGGTACATTTCTTGTCATCTCAGTACCCACTACCATCTTGTTTGATTCTGGAGCTTCACATTCTTTTGTTTCCAAGAATTCATCAAGTGGCATCACATGCCCATATTTCTACTTAAAAACCCTTTAATAGTTCAATCACCTGGGAGTGATATGAAGGCTCATCTAGTAATTTTCGAGACCTGAATTCAGACTAAAGAAGTAGAATTCCTAGCCCGCATAATTGTATTGGATTCCCAAGTCCTAGATGTATTGGTTATCCTAACACCAAGGTCAGATCCATTGTGCCCTCAGATTAGTGACCCTAGTGAACGCCCAAGGAATTCCAATAAAAGTCATATCCAACACTTCACCTCAGAAGACCTTGTTAGTGAATATCATGAAGTGTGTTGGAGTAGAAGAAGTGCCAGTTGTAAGAGAATACCCTGCTATCTTTCCCGTAGAATTGTCCAGCATGCTACCAGATAGAGATTTGGAGTTTATCATCGAATTAACACTTGGTACCATGCCCATATCCAAAAGGACATATCACATGCCTACCAATGAGCTAGAAGAACTAAAGAAGAAAATACAAGAGCTTTAAGAATAAGGATTGGTGAGACCAATCTCATCTTCATGGGGATCATCGATGCTATTTGTCAAGAAGAAGGACAATAGTATGAGAATGTGTGTGGATTATCGTGCCCTCAATGAGGTCACTATAAAAACAAGTATTATCTTCCTAGGATAGATGATTTGTTTGATTAACTCAAAGGAGCATGTGTATTTTTAAAGATCGATCTACAATTAGGATACCATCAACTGAAGATTAGATAAGAGGATATACTCAAGACTACATTTTTAACCAAATATGGATTATTTGAGTTCACCATCATGTCATTTGGACTGACTAATGTCCTAGCATATTTCATGAACTTGATGAACAAAACAGTCATAAAACACCTAGACAAGTTCGTGGTAGTTTTCATTAATAACATCCTTATTTACTTCAAGATTGAGGAAGAATATGAACAACACCTGAGACTGCTTTTGGAGAATCTAAGGGAGCATAAACTTTATGCCAAGTTCAGCAAGTGAGAATTTTGGATAAAGGAAGTCCCTCTCCTAGGACATGTTATGTCTATAGTAGGAGTTGCATAGGTCCATTTAAGATAGAATCCATTCTCCATTGGAAACAATCATCATCTATAATAGAAAACAGAAGCTTTCTTGGATTAGCCGGTTACTACTGATAGTTCATCAAAGGATTATCTAAGATTGCCCAACCACTCATTCAACTACTCAAGAAAGAAAAGAAGTTTGCTTGAACTGAGAGTTGTGAATAGAGTTTTCAAGAATTAAAGAAGAGATTAGCTTCTGCCCTAGTTCTAGTATTGCCAGATATTTATTATGATGCATCTAGACAAGGACTCGAATGCATATTGATGCAGGAAGGTAGGGTAGTAGCATACACTTCCAGGTACCTAAGGCCACATGAAGAGAATTACCCAACTCATGATTTAGATTTAGCATCAGTAGTGCATGCCCTGAAGTAATGGAGACATTACCTTATTGACAATCATTACAAAATTTATAACGATCATAAGAGTTTGAAGTACATCTTTACCCAGTCAGACCTAAAGCTAAGGCAAAGGAGATGGTTAGAATTAATCAAGGATTATAACCTTGGTATTCACTACCACCTCGAAAAGGCCGATGTGGTAGCAGATATCTTAAGCAGGAAAGCCTATTGCAACACCACCCAAGTTAGAGATTGCCAACCGAAGCTTCATAAGGAACTGAAATGACTTAACCTAGAAATCATAGACCAAGGCCATATCTATCGGAACCCGGAACAACAACTCCGAGTCCCTCTGTGTAAATCGCACTAGTCCAGGATCAAGCTAGTGCACACAGTGGATACAAAGATTTATATCATGCACAATGACATTTATTTATTAACTAAATATGGGCCTGATGGCCAAAGTTTACATCAATGGTTCTTAAACTAAAAATAAATATAAACAGTGGGAGAAAACCAATGAAGCAGCAGCCCATCCTGCCTGCCCACAGGCGAATGACTGTAAGACGCGGTCTAGTCGTCACCATCTTCACCGAAGTTGTTGACGTCATCCTCTGGCAACAGATTTTAGCAAGGTGAGCACATAAAGTACTCTCAAGGTAAGCACATAAAGTACTTACGCAAGTTACACCAGGAGATATAACAGAATTGATGTATACATAATGGATTTCAAAGGAAGACTTAATAGGGTAAATGTGCGGAAAAGCAATACTTGAATTTGAATACAATAATGTAAGTACGAAAAGTTGGACTTTAATACAGTATATGAAACAATATTTTTAACAAGTAATATCGTTAGTGTAGGCTCCGACCCACACTAACCTATCCACGGGAATCCACCCGGACCAAAACCAAAACCATCATTTGTTTGCTCAAAAACCAGGTTTTATAAAATCCAAGTCTAATCAGAAAACTTTACTCAGATGTCCATGACCGTGGACACGGCTATCCAGGATAGATTAAAACTCTGCAGAGGTGTACAGCTTTACCCACAAGACACGATCATCGCATATTGCCACTAGATTAACACACTTCCTTTGGTGTGCGGCGAGGAGATCATGACAAGGCTGTTACAATGATCCATAGCCAAAACAGTCATGCCGCCACTAAGGTTTCACCACAACTCGAATCCACGAGTTGGAGCCCCCTCTTGTGCCATGTGAGACTTCTCGCGGCCTACGCCACGCTCACATTCAGCCTATAGCAAAACCGTATTTGGAACTTCATAAATTACTTAGCCAGGTCCGTCCCATACCGGACTTGTGGTAGTACGAAGTGACTTCATAAAATGAATCACAGAAACGGTCCTTAATCCGACTTAGGCTTAACCACATACCCACATGCACGACAATCAATCAAGTGTCACCAAACACGAGGTATGCCGGCACCCACCACCTAACCATTAGCCTAAGCCCAAATCATAAGTTTCTATTTTTATTTTTAAATAATTTTCATAAACCATCCTTGACTCACCGAAGTCAAGTCTTTATTTTTCATATCGTCATTTCATGTGAAGCATTTGATCCCACCTAAAATTATATTAAGCCAGGCTAAGCATTTCTATAAAATTTTCTAGTCAATACTATGGTACTAACTAGTTTTCAGCTAGGGTGACAAGGTATATGAATTTGAGATTCAAATGGGCTATAATCAAAGGGTTATGGGTATAACTAAAGTTTAAACTGAATTTAAATTAAATTTGAATAGAAGTACACATGCATATACAGTGAAACAATATAAATAAATTTGAAATATTAGGTTCAACATGGTTAAAGGTGTAACTTGCCTTGCTTCGAACTTTGCTGGGGTTCGTTGAAGTTATACTCTCCGGAATAGTTGTAGTCTACATGTAGAAAACCAGAACAACCTAACTCAAATAAAATCCAAATAAAATCCAAAAATCATAAATATATGCTGGGAGATAGAATATGAACTTAGAAATTTGGATGGGTCCAATCGGAGTTAGGACGAAAGAGAACGACTTCTGGTAGTTTGAATTCCAAAGAACTGAATAAAAGGAATTCTTGGAATTTTTTTCTTTGTGAAGGAAAAGTGGTTGGAAGCTACAATATTTTTGTATGGTCAAAGCTATGATCGAAGGCATAGTCGAAGCTAGGGTCGAAACCAAGGTTGAAGCAATGGTTGAAGTTGCGGAGGTTGAAGCCGAAGATAGAGACTCCAAGTATGGTTGAAGTCAAAGTCGAAGATTTGAGCGAAGACCTAGTCGAATTTGTACAGTGGTCGAAGAACACTGTAGCAGTTGAGAACAAAAGGTAGTCGGAGTCGAGTGGTCGGGATGGCAATGAACGATAGTGGTCAAAAGCAACTATGGTGGAAAGAGAAGGTACTCAGAGTTGGCTACGACTTCGATTACCGAGTATTCTTCCAACTACTCCTCACTGAAAAAGCGAAGATATTCGGAGACTTAGAGCGAAGAGTGACAGTGGTCGAAAGCAACTACGGTCAGAGGTAGATGGAGACCGCAGTGGTTGGGAGCGACTGTGGTCATGAGCGGCCGTAGTCGGAAAAACAATTGTGGTCGAAAGGATTGGAGTTTATGCAGAGTGGTCAAAAGAATCGGACGGCTTAGAGAGGTCGGACGGCTTCGAGTGGTCAGAGAGATCGGAGGGTTCAAAGAGGTCGGAGGGTGCGGAGGTTAAAACGGTCTAACAGCCTTGGTCGGTTCGAAGACAGAGGTCGAAGTCGAAGGCTCCGAGATTGAAGACCGAAGTTGAAGTCTTCGAGGTGGAAGGTCAAAGGCTAGAGTCGAAGTCTCCAAAGGTCAAGGTCAAAGTCGGAATCTAATAAGCCTCCAAACAGTGGAGTCTAAATAGCCTTCGGATAGCGGGGTCTTAGAATCGAATGGTTGGGAGAAGTCGGACAACTTCACGTGACAAGATCCGAGCGATCCAACGGTGGCGAAGAACGGTGAGATGTACAAAAGAGGGAGAAGAGTATGAGTCTGGTTCTACCTTGGCGCAAGGTTCGGGCTGCACAGAGTTGGCTGGCGGTGAGGGTGTAGTGGAGGTGGGACACGATTATCGACGGCAGAGACTCTCCGACGACGGCTTGCTCGGAGAAGGGGCGTCGAAGGTTCACGCGGGCCTAAGGAAGGTTACCGGCGGTAGGGTACTCCGGTCATGCTTTGACTCGGGAAAAAGGGTGAAGGAGGTGCGCACGGTCCCGTCGAAAATTTGGCGGTGGTGGCATCGACGTCGGCGGAAGAGATACTCCGGCGGCGGGATTGCTTGGCGGAGGGGTGGCGAGGTGAAGAAAAGATAGAGGGGATTATTATGGGCTCAAGTATATTACCCAAAGTGGCTAGAAGGTGGTCGGTGGCGAGGTGAAGCGGTGGCGCAACTCAGGCGGCGGTGGAGACGGTGTTACGGCGGTAAGGAGATTCAACCAATGGCCGGTCGAGAAAATTCAAAAATTATGAAATATATACTAAAAAATAGATTATGAATTTAGATAAATTTAGAAACTTGAATCACCTGATTCGGAGTTCGAACGGAGGAGAATGAGCGGTTGGAAGGTTGTCGGATCAGAAAATGCTGAAAAAGGAAAAATCAGGAATATTTCGAAGGAATATTCCTCCGTGAACAGTAACAGACAGCAGCCCTTTTCACTGTTTTTGGCCGCGTCATCGTCGAGAAAAGGCACGGAGGTGAAGCCAATGGGTTGCTAATGACCCGAGGCACATGAAGGAAGTGACGGCACGCAAAACGGGGCACAATGACGACACGAACGGTGAAAAACGACATAGGGTGTGGAGAGAAGAATAATTTTTGGGCATGTGACATGGAGAAGTAAGATGAGCATGGCCTAGAACACGGTGAGGCGAGGCTAGAAAAATTATCGGCTAAACCGAAAACTCTCCGGAGGCGACGCAATCATCGTTTGAATGACGACGGTACCGAAACACAAAAAACACAATATCTTGGTGCTCGGTGGAGCGAATCCAAAACCGTCTGAAACGTAGCCTCCTGGGATGGTTTGGCACGTTTTGACGCGAACGGATTGTTGAAAGCATTCCCGGACAGGCGGGGACACGAAGTGCAATTTGCGGCCATGGCAAGGTGTCAGGCGTAAAAATTTAGGAAAGGTTTTTGGACGAACGGAGGGGAGCACGGCGTAGAACGCGTCGAGACGAACTCAACGCCACAGACGGCTCGGCCAACGGACTAGCAAAACACGGTGGACAAGACTTTATGCGCCCTACTGGCTGACATCGGCGTTCCGGGCAAACGGAGAGGAATTAACATGCGAGAGTTACGGCGAATCGAAGAGTAAAGCATGGGGATTGTGATGCTCACCTTGGTTTTGGTCGGGCATGCACGGTCGTCTGGTGGCGACGCGACGAACGCGAACCCGATTTGGCCTACGGTGCCGACGATGCTCCGGCGGAGTTCCGGCGAAGGCGAGGTGAGCACCGCGTAGAACGCGACGAGGCGAAGCCAACGGTGTGGTCAAACGCGCCGGGGCTTCACCGGACGAGGCACAAAAGGCCGAAGAACGCCGCTTGAACTACAAAAATAAAACTCCGATTGCGGCCAAACGAGTGGGAGAGGGGACTTGAGATTTTCGGGGTTGAGTGAGGATGAGGAGAGGCTCACGGGGCTCCCTTTTATAGGGGTTGAGGTGGACCGAGGAGGGAGATCAACGGGGCATATCTTTGAATGGCATGGTTTAAATCCCACGAAAATAGGCATCAATGAGAGGGGAAACAGTAGGGAATTGAAGGAGTTTGATGATGAAAATTGATTGCAATTTATTTCGTGCGAAATGGTTAAGAAAATCAAGAGTTATGGAAGCTTCATTTTTTCTCTAATGGCTGCGCACGGAAGTTCATGGGTCTGCACGTTTGGGGAAGAAGAAGGATTAGGGAGGAGAGAGAAAAGAGAAAAAAGAAAAAAAAATTCGGAAAAATTTTTAGAAACTTTTCTAGAGATCCTTGGAACCTGAAAAGATTAAAAAAAATAATTTCGGAATTTTTTGACGTTTATTTTAATTTTTAAAAATATTTTTCTTTTTCTACCTTAAAATAATACAATAAATAACAAATAAAGCTTAAAAATCTTAGGAAAATTAATAAAAGTTTTTAAAGCTATTTGGAACTTATAAAAATATTTTCAACTGAAATTTTGATATTTTTCTATATAAAATATTTTTTTTGTTTAACAGAAAGGCTCTTTTCTTCTCTTTTTTTAGCAGAAAATTAAGCTAGCTAAAAATTTTAAAATTTCAAGAAACCAAATAACTTTGATTTTTGTTTTAAACTAACTTATTTAATACCTTATTTATTTATTTTTTTGTTTTTATTATTTTTTTCTTAAATCACCTTTTTATAACCTTTTTTAAGCCGAAAATCAGGCAATTAAATTTTTTTTGAAAAAAAACTTAAGAAATCAAAAGTAATTATTTTATTTTGAATTAAATCAAATATTTTAAATGAAACAGCTGGGCTGTTACAATATCTACATGATGGAAGTTCAACCTTCATTAGAAACCCTGATTAGAGCAACCTAGGAAGTTGATAAAGATGCCAATAAAACCAAAGAGGATGTGAAGAAAGGCCTAATGGAATACGCGTAGGCTACGGAAGCAGAAAACAAAACTTTTCTACCGCGCACCCAAGAACATCATGCTAAGGAAGGATCATGGATCGTTACCACTTAGACGCGCAGCCGCAATGAAGAAGAATTGGAAACCGATCCAATCACGCGCCGAGGTAGTAGTGGAAGTAGCCGATCGTCCCGAATAGATCGCTCTCCACGCACGCCGATCAAGATCGCAACGAGCAGCGCCTCCACCGTATCCACACGCCCGGGTCGAACGCCGATCGCGAGTGTACTAGCACTCGTGAGCGCCTAGGGTTTGGCTCGGGAGGTGGCGCTAGGTTTTGCTAGATGTTAACAGCACACTTCCCTCCGCCCCTTGCCTCCATATATAGACCTTCTCACGTGGGCCTCGTGGACCGAGGCCCAATAGGAGTCTATTCGGATCTCTATCCGAATTGAGCCCATATCCGAATCATATTCGAATTAGTGTTCCAACCCGTTAAGCGTGCGACCAGAGGTTCACGTATACTTGGTCGTGACCCGAAACGCCTTTCCGGTTACCATGTTAATAGCGGTCTCTAGTAAGACATATTAACCCCAAAGTATATGTAAAGATCATATCGGCTGAACTCGTAATGTTCTCTCATGTACGAATCCCTTTGCCTCACGATATAGATTGAGCTCAAGGCGAGACCGTGTCATCCTCTTAATAGCTCAATCACTCTCTCGATTCCGTGATGGATTATAAACTCGTGATTGACTCCTCAATCACCTTGGCATGGCCATGCACTTTCATAATCCATTATATCGAGGGCCCAGATATCTCTCCCATAAGGAGGGGCAAATTCTATCTTGATCATTCACATCCCACTACATGTTTCATAGCAAACCCAAGACTACTTTAATGACTACCCAGTTACGGAGTAGTGTTTAGTAGTCCCAAAATAAGCTACTACTCATGTTGGGAACCATGATGATCTCAAGTCTAAGGACTCTACATAAACACTACTTGAGACCAACTGATGACACATGGAATCTCTGCAGTGTCTCATGGCAGGTCTATCCAACATATGTTCACTAACACATGTCCATATTATTGATTTGGTATCACCATACCATGATCCATGAGACATGATCATCAATCAATACATATGCTGATCTTTATCTTTGAATCATATTTGTTCCTCATATGATATACGATCAGGGATCATTTAGAAATAGCAACATCTTAGTATTTAAGAGTCTCATGAATAAGTCACATACTCATTGATCAATAATGATGATGTCTATTCCAAGGAACAAAGTAATGTATCATAAACATAGTATGTGATATATACAACATCTCCATGTTGCCTCTAGGGCATATCACTAACAAGGCCAAGCCCCAAGATTCACCATAAATGATAAAGACACCATTGGGTTTGGAAAACGTATATTTGTGCCCAACAACAAGGGCATCAAGAACCTGATTCTTAAAGCAAGATGTACCTTGAGCTAAAGGAAAGATATTGGTGGCCCAGAAGGAAAAAGGAAGTCACCAAACACGTAGCCATGTGCGATGTATGCCATCAAGTTAAGACCAAACACCAAAGACCAGCAGGACTACTCCAACCATTAAGAGTTCTAGAATGGAAATAGGAGGAAGTAGGTATAGATTTTATCACTGGCTTACCCAAGACTCAGACCAAATATGATTCCATATGGGTTATAGTGGATAGGCTGACTAAAGTTGCCCACTTCATCCCAATTAAGACCACTTAAAATGGAGATAAGTTAGCTGAACTATACACACTTCACATAGTTTGTCTATACAGAGTCCCAAAAAAATTGTGTCAGATCGAGGAACCTAGTTCACCTCGTAATTTTGGGCCAGTCTTTATGAAGCACTAGGAACTTACCTAGCTTTCAGCATTGCATATCATCCTCAAATCGATGGATAGATGGAACGTACTAATAAGATTCACGAGGATATGCCACTCACTTGTGCGTTTACATTCAACACCAATTGGGAAAAGACTTTGCTGATGTAGAATTTTTCTATAACAATAGCTATCAAGCCAGTTTATAGATGTCACCCTTTGAGGCACTATATGGCAAAAAGTGTAGAACACCCCTCCTATGGTCAGAGATAGGAAATCCATCTATAATTGGACCAGCCATGTTAATGGTGGTAGAAGAACAAGTTCAACTAGTTTAAAAGAACCTTAAAGCAACCCAATTTATGCAAAAGAGCTACGTAAACCATCATCGATGGGAATTAAGTTTCAAAATTGGAGATTTTGTCCACCTCAAGTTTTTATCTCTAAAAGGCATGAAGCGATTCAAGGTTCATTGAAAATCGGTGCCACAATATATTGGACCCTTTTAGATCATGGCTAAGTGAGGAGAAGTCACTTACCAGCTGGAACTACCACTAGAGATGGCCAATATCCACAATGTTTTCCATGTATCTCAATTGAAGAAATGTCTTTGAGTTTCGGAATAGTTAACCCCTCTAGAGACCATCAACCTTGATACATATCTCACTTGTAGGGAGTACCCCAATGTGGCAGAATGTCAGATAAGGAGATGAATAATTCATTTCATAAGTTTTATAGAGCAACCACACCAAAAGAGAAGCTACTTGGGAGTCCAAAGAAACCCTCAAGGCAGACTTCCCCTACCTCTTTGTTGTCCAGCCCAAATATTTGGGACGAGATTCCTTTTAAGTGGGTAGGTTTTGTAACAACCCAACTTTGGCTTCACAATAAAACTTGCATTGTTTTCATGAAGTTTTAAATTTTTTTGGTGCATTTAAATTTTTTTCTAAAGCCTTGTTGGAGTTTAAGGTTTTAAAATGATTTCCTTTGCTGAAAAATGTGAATTTGAAATTTCTAAAAGTTAATTGGATGCTAAGGAATTTTTTCTAAAACATTTTGTATGTAAATACCTCTCAAAATTCAAATAAGAAATTCAATCTCAAATTAATACCAGAAATTAAGTTTAAACTTAACAATTTTCTCTCCTTACCAACGCGCTTAAACCCCACTCACAAGCCCAGCCCATTTTTCCTTTTCTTCCCCACCGTGGCCCAAGTTAAGCAGGCCCAAAACCCATCCCGTGTGCTCGCTCGCTCGCCTCAGCCCAGTCGTGCCCCCCTCTCTCACTGCCATTAACATATGGCCCCGGTCCCACCTGTCAGCATACTACTGTGCTTCTTCCTCCCCTCTTCTCTCTCACGAGTGCTTGAGCTCTCATCCCTTTGAATGTATTTGACTGTAGTAGTGCATTGAATCCCTCTATGCCTCGAGCCTTGCATGCCGTGACCTCGTCTCATCATCGTGACCTTGTCCTGTCACCAGTGTTGGACCCCAGAGCAACAACTTTGGAATGCTTTGTGTAAATTGCATTAGTCTAGGATCAGCTAGTGCACACAATGGATAACAAAGATTCATATCATGCACAATGATATTTATTCATTAATTAAATGTGGGCCTGATTGCTAAAGTTTACATCAATGGTTCATAAACTAAAATTAAATATAAGCAGCGGAAGAAAAATAATAAAGCAGCAGCCCATTTGAGTCTACCCATAGGCGAATGACTGTAAGATTTAGCTTACTCTTCGCTATCCTCATCGAAGTTGATGAAGTCCTCCTCTAAAAATAGTGAATAAAGCAACATGAATACATAAAAGTACTCCACAAGTTACACTAGGAGCATTAACAGAGTTGATGCATGCATAAGGATTAACGATAGAATGCATATTATGTTTGTTTGAGCATAAAGCTAAATTTAATTAAATATTGTAAATAGATTCAAAAGCAGAATTTGATACAATAAATAGAAATAGTAATTTAACAAAATAATGTCGTTAGTGCAAACTCCAACCAAACATTAACCTATCCACGGGTATCCCACATGGTCCATCTTTCTCTAAAAAGATTCTAATAATTTCCAACAAAACTAGTTTTTGAAAACAGAAAGTCTAATTCTTGAAAAAACTTTGCTCAGTTTGTTCATGACCGTGGGCATGGCTATCTAGAATAGTTTATACACTTTATAGAGGTTGTATAGTTTTACCCATAAGATATGATTAACTTGCTATGTCGGCCACTACATGCTTTTGTAGGCGTGCGACTGTGTAATTATAACAAGGCTTTTACAAAGCAAAGTCGTCAACCTGGTCCCGCTGCCACTAAGGTTTCACCACAACATGAATCCACAAGTTGGGCCCCCCTCTTGAGCCGTGTGGGACTTCTTATGGCCTACGCCACGCTCACATTCACCCTATAGTGAGACTAAAGTTAGGACCTTATAAATTAATCAGTCAGAACTGTCCCATACTAGCCTTATGGTAGTACAATATGGCTTTACAATAGTAGCTCACAGATCAGTTCTTAATTTGACTTAGGCTCAAACCACATACCCTTTGTGCCTAACAATTAATATTATATCACCGAACAACAATACATACCAGCGCCCACCACCTAACCATTAGCCTAGGTACAAACCAAGTTTTATATTTTATTTTGAATCATATCATATATTTTCTTGACTCACCGAAGCCAAGAATAGATTTCAAAAGTTTATCATTTTAAGTGGAAAAGGTAACCCAATATATGATTATTCTAATCATGGCTAAGCTTTGCCACAAAATGTCTAGTTAATACTATTGTATCAACTAGGTTTTTCTCTATGGTGACAAAGCGTAAGAATGTTCAAAGTCAAGTTTGGTTGTACACAATGAATTTGGCGTAACTAAAGCTTTAATCAGATTTGAACTAATTTGAATAAAAATATGCATGCATATGAGTTGAATACAATATAAATAATTCAAAGTAATGGATTCAACATGATCAAATGTGTAACTTGCCTTGCTTCATGAATTAGTGAGAATTGTAGTCGAAACTGCACTCCACCGGAATGTCGTAGTCTACACGTGAAAAGCGACTAAAATAAAGTAAATACAATTAAATCCAAATAAAACCCAAAATTAAAAAATCAATACTAAAAGAAAGATTATGAATTTAGATGAATTTTGGAATTTGAATAACTGGATTCGGGGAGCAAACGACAGAAAATGAGTCATCGGAAGATCGGTTGGAAAGGAACTTACTAAAAATACCAAACGAAGGAATATTTCTCCAAATATTCTTTTTGGCTGTATTTCTAGTTTGCTTGTGTGCAATACATGTGGGGAATGAGAAGAGGAGGCTGTGGTTCAATTTATAGGCGGAGAGGAGCAAGGGAATGGCCGGAATTGAATGCCGAAGTAATGGCCAGAATAAATGAAATGTCGGTTTCAACTTTGCATGCAAGAAACTGAATAATTGATGAGTTAATGGCCAAGAAACTGAGAAGGAATTGATGGGAGACATTTCTACTGTATGCCATTTAATTTCTTTAGTGGGAGGAATTGATTTTGTATGCATGCAATAGCTCAAAAGTGGTGCTCCGTTATTGAAGGAGAAGAGAGTGGCAGGTTCTTCGGTTGGAGAAGAAGCATGGATAAAAGAAGGGAATAAATAAAAGGGAAGTGCTGTCTAAACACAAGAAAGAAAGTGGTGAGATGGTAATTGAGTTATTGGGAATTTGAAAGTTAGGCGAGGGAGAGCCTAGAGTAATTTTAGGATGGGTGGCCTGGTGGAAAGTTTCATTATTTCTTTTTATTTTTTGAAAGAGAGAAATGCCAACAAAATATTTGGACCTAGAAAAATAGAATGGATATTTTGAATTTTTGCAAGATTTGAATTTGAATTTTGGAAGTGAACTGAAAAATTGGAATGGAATTAAGACTTTGAAAATGAACTAGGTATTAGAATTTGGAATTTAAATTTTGGGACTACCAAATAATCTTCAAATAATCAAAAGAATGGTAGAAATGGATAGTTTGGAATTTTTTTTATGAATTTAGAAATTTGAATGGGTACAATCGGAGTTAGAAAGAAGGAGAATGAGCTTCTAGAAATTTAAAATCTAAGAAAAAGAATAAACTGTATTTTTAGAATTTTTTCTATTCAGAAACTAGGATTATGATGTTAGCATAAGATTTAATATTTTTGGCTGAATTAATTTTGCAAGTAAAATGCTTTGAAAATATTCGGAGCTGTTCGATCGGCCAGAGAGATGTTTAGACCGATTCGATTGGCCAAAGCGATGTTTGGACCAGTCTGAACGGCCAGAGAGACATTTGGACTAGTCCGAATGGCATCCGCTCTAACAATGGTTGCCAAATGGCTACCATGTTGCCTCGTCCTGCTAATGTGGCATGGTTTAGCTGACAGGGTGAGCTGGACTTGACATGGCAAGCCATGTGGCTGCCATTTCGGCCTGCGTGATGCCATGGAATCTCTAACGGTGGTGGCGAGGCTCACCAGCATTGAGGTCCTTGGAGGGGGTCAGTGACTAGAGCAACAGAGAGAGGATGTGGCATGGAGTGTTTCCCACCTCGGTGCTAAGCTCATAAATCAATAGAGATGGCCGACGGCAAGCAACGGGCGTTGACGATGGGAGCACATGGTGGAGGAGAGAATCTGGTGATGTTTTTGCTTGTGACGAGGCAGTCGAGTGTTGCGGATGTGTAGGGAATCTCCTAGTGGTCGCGGTGTAGGTTGGAAGGCTCTGGAATGCTGGCAATGGCTCGTCGGAGTCAAACTCGAAGCTAAAATAGTAAGCTTACGGGGATGTAGTGTTCGAGGGTTTGAATGAGAAACGAAGAATGGGAGAGGGTGGCACAAAGGGTACTGATGCCTAGGGACGCCTTTCATAGGCTTGAGGAAAAGGGTCCATTGAGGAATTCCTTGCTAGAGTTAATGGTGCTGAGTAATTGATTTGGCAATATGGCAGGATTAAGAAGGGAGAAAACGGCGACATGAATGCATGATGGTCGGGGAAGTGATTGCGCATTTGGCCACATTTAAATGGGGTAGAAATTGAAGCTTTTAAAGATTTGCCATGGCATCAATGGTGGCCAGTGGTAGGGGAAGGAAGAAGGAGAAGAAGATGACTGCGGGCCGACCGGTCGATGAGTAGGAATAGGGATGGCAGCGGGGCGAGGGATTGTGGGGGAAGCCTCTGTGGCCCCGCCCCCGCTTGCCGCCCCCCGCCCCGCCCTGCTAAGCCTCACGGGGGGAGATGGCCCCCCATCCCCGGTCCCCACGGGGACCCAACCCCCATAGGGTCCTTGCGGGGGATAAAAAAGACTAAATTTATTTAAAAAAATAATAATTTAACTTTATTTATTAATTTATAATTACTTGAGCATATTTTTTTAAATATAGCTTCAAAATATATATCCTAACATATAAATTCAAGTTTTAGTCTAAATATACAAGAAAAGAATACAATCTCTTATATGAAAAAAGACTATAATCTATTAACAAAATATTTATTTTTATTTTTACCAGGTCTCTATGGAGCTCTGCGGGGGTAAGGATGACCCCATCCCCACCCTGCTAGAATAGCGGGCTTGGCCCCGTTCCCCCCGTGGGGGGAGGTCATCCCTCGCCCCCCGCCCCCATGGGGATATTCCCCACGGGGCCCCGCCCCCACGGCGGGAATTGCCATCCCTAAGTAGGAAGAGTGATAGAGAGAGGGGTGGCAGATGAATGTTACGTGGCCAAAGGGAAATATCCCAGCCGTCGGATCAAAATCAGGGGGTTAAGTGAAAGGGGACAAACGAGATTAGATCAGTGGCGATGGATTTAATCCTGGCCTGACACGTGTTAGTTTGGGGAGAGTTGGCTTTCAAATTTTGCTTTTTTACTTTTCAAAAAGCTAGGAAGCTTCAAAAACACCTAGAAAATAACAAATAAAGTCCAAAAATTCCAAGAAAAAAAAATCTTGGAACAATTCATGAAATTCAAAAAAATTTATTTTGGTATTTATTTTTATACTAAAAATACTTTTTAACTTTAAAATTAAGTTTTTAAATTCCAAAAATTCATGAAAAATCCAAATAAAGGCAAATGCTTCAAAATAAATAATTTGAACTAGTTTTTTTTTCAGGAAATCCAAATTAATATTTTATCTTTAGTTTTTCTTTTTTACTTTAAATTACTTTTGAGAGGAAAAAAAGCATTTTTCAAAAGCTGAAAAACCTGGTAAATAAAAACTATAGAAATTCAGGCAAGCAAATAACACTTATTTTTATTTTAAATTAAATAATTTTTAATACTATTATTTTGAAATAAAAGCTGGGCTGTGATAGCCAGCTCTCTCTCTCTCTCTCTCTCTCTCTCTCGCTCTTTCACACTCTCTCGCTTGGCGCCCAAAGCCACTCGTGGCGCTAGCACCTTCTCTCCCCTATTTAAGCCTGACGTTCTTATCAAGACCATTACGCCTACTCACTCAGTGCATCCCTCAAGCTCACACACCCCCATTGCCTTCAGAGAGGAATAATTTCCTTTCTTCTCTAAGCTCGCCTCAATTCCTTGCCGTCCGTGAGTCTCCAATAACGACATTATGTGCTTTGAGTTTGCCTCATCTCTACATCATGCTCACCTCCCCTTGCACATTTGCCCTTAGGTATATAGATGCCAGATGATTAATTAACTCAAGAATTAAGTTAGCTGTTAAGTATATACTTAGCATTAGTATGACACATGGGCCCTATATGGTTAAAAATCGTAATTAATCCCAGTTTGAAGCCCATAACTCACTGACATGTAGGCCCCATACCCATGAACCCGTCACGTAAACCCAGTCCATGGACCACTATTTTTAACGTGTGGGTCCTGCTCTCTGTACATAGCCATGTGGACCGAGTCCATATGAACTGTGACCCCACTTGTCAGCCTCTCCAAAATTTCAGAATGAAAATAATTGGAAAAGAAATTAAAACACAGTGGATCTCACATGTCAGCCACCGGATGTTTTCTTAAGGAAAATGATTGAAAAAGAAATGGAAATTCTAGCCGACCCTACCTGTTAGACTTTTATCTTTTTATCGAATTCCAGCCATAACCTTTTCATTTCAAATCGAAATCTAGTGATTTTTATTCTAAATTCATCTAAATTAAAAAGATTTCTAACAAAACCAAAATCATTATTTTAGGAATTAAATTGAATTTTATTTGGATGTTGTGTTGAATATGGATGATTTGATGTGTATAGACTTTGATGCTTCGTACGCTCCCATCGCTGAAAAACAAGATCCCACCATAGACACAATTGTTCAAGGCAAGTCCTTATAATTGATTATTTTGGACCTATTTTTCAAATGTAGATATTTTGCTTTTAAATACAAATGCATGCTTATTATAGTTATTTATTAAAATGCTATGTTAAAGGTTGATTTTCTAGTTATACCATGCACTTGATGCCATGTCGTCCTAGGATACTTACAATGATAATAACGCCATCATTGGTCAAACTTTAGTGGATTATTGTTGTGCTTAGAAATGCCTTAGTGTTGAAATGAAATACAATACAAACATTGCCAACTGAATTTGAAAGCATGATAATGAGAATGGTAACATGGGTTACCACTAAAATTATGGAAATATTTTCTAAAAATGGAGGAGACTCGGGCGAGTGGTTGGTAGGAGACCGGGATTACATGTATTATTGGTTTCACTGTGCAGGGATTGCACATGTCATTTATTTGGATTGGCAGTACATGGACTCCACATATCTTTCTTGAATAGATGTGTAGGGATTACACGAGCTCCGTGTTTGTGGTTGGTCTCGTTTGAGTTGATTAAGGACTAAATTCTTGTGCTTTTCTTTTCTACACACCAATTATGCAACCACAAGTCTAGTTATGTGTCGGACCTTGGAGCAATGACTCCTGGATCCTCTGTATAAATCGCACTAATTTAGGATCAGTTAGTGCACATAGTGGTAACAAGGATCAGTGAATGACAAACTTTATTAATTAAAAGGGTACGACCTTATGTCCAAAGTTTACATCCATAGACCATAGGATAAAATTAAATAATAGTAGCAGAAGAAAAACACTGAAGTGGAAGAAGCCCACTGAGCCTGCCCACAAGAAAACGACAGTAAGATGCCTCCTACTCATCTAGGTTTTTACCATAGTCGATGTTGTCCTCCTTTAAGATGAGATAGAAAGAGTGATTATAAACCTGTACTCCGCAAGTCGCACAGGAGAATGCAATATAACGATAAAGGCAACAATTAAAGACATATAGGGTTATTTAAACATAAAATAGCAGTTTAGGAAATACAATAAATAGATTAAAATTACTAAATTTAATATTATAAGTAAAGATAATAATTTAACAAAGCAATACTGTTAGCACTGGAATCTTTCTCCAAAAGATTCCACGGTTCCATCTAAAATCATTTTCCAAAAAATAAAGTCTAATCTATAAAAAACTTTACTCAGTATGCCCATGACCATAGGCATGGCTATTCATGATAATTTATACACTTTGTAGATATTGTACAATTTTACCTACATCACATGATCATCTCATATTACCACGCGATTGGTACACTTCCTTGGGTGTGCGGCAGAGAGATCATGACAAGATCTTTACAATGAAAAACTATCAACATGGCCACGCCTTCACTAAGGTTTCACTCTAAGAAGGAATCCACTAGATCAGGACCCGCTCTTATACTGTGTAAGACTTCTCAGGGCCTATGCAACGCTCACATTCAACCTGTAGCGAGACTCAGATTGGGACTAATAAATTAGTCAGTCAGGACTATCCCATATCAGTCTTGTGGTAGCACGATAGGGCTTTATACCAGTAACTCACAAACCGGTCATTAATTGACTTAGACACTTCCCACATACCTATTGTGCCAGGCAATCAGCATCGTGTCACCGAACAACAATGTATACCAGTAAGCACCCACCACCTAACAATTTGCCTAGGTCTAAACCAAGTTTTATATTTTGCTCTAAAATATTTCATAGACTTTGTTGACTCATTGAAGTCAAGAAAACATTTTAAAATCTCGACATTTAATGTGAAAATTGTATCCCAAGCCTAGATTTATTTCTAAGCAAGACTAAGCATTTGCTATAAAAGACCTCTAACCATACTATTGTACTAGCTAGAGTCTTATTATAGGGTGCCAAGGTGTCGAGGAATCAATGTCAACGGAGAAATTAATGAGTAGGCATTAACTAAGTTAAAAAGCTGAATTGAAATACGTTCAATAAAATTATACATACAAGATAATTTAAAACAATATAATTTTATTTTTTAATCTGGGATCAACATGATCAAGGTGTGTAACTTCCTTTGCTCCATAAATTGATGCGAATCGTCGTCGAAGAATTCTTCTGAATCATCGTAATCTACATGTGAAAATAACCCACCAAACTCAAATAAAATCTAAATAAATTTAAATAAACTCTAAATATTAAAAGGAGGGCATAAATGGATAGATTGAAATTTTTGATGAATTTAAAATTTTGAATGGGCTCAATCGGATTTGGGATGAGGGAGAATGGGCTTCTGGAAGTCTGAATTCTAAAGAAAATGAATAAATCTAAATTTTTAGAATTATTTTTCTATAGAAAAAGGGATTATGGCAGTAGCAGGGGATTCTCATTTTTGTCTGAATTATGTTGTCTAATTTCAACTGAGATATGTTTTTTATGCTTACTATTGACATTTATGCTACACTGAGGTAATTTGAATTAGCTTAAACTAGTAGTATCTTTGAAGATTGTATCACTGTGATAATTGAAAACTTGACAAGAGTCCAAGAAGGCCAAGATTCTTTTAACTTGTGTAACTCCTCCCTAAGAGCAATACATTTAACATTATATATGTGCAGTCTGTAAATTTTATATGCTCACATACGTGTTCTATTAAGCATATGGCAATATGTTAATGTTTTGAATATATTATTTATTTAGAGAGATAATACATATGTTTCCATGCCAAGTTTCTAATAACTCGTGTAACTCCTCAAATTGAGAGCAAAAGATAATCATTAGTCTATGCATTATGCTAGATTTATATGCTCATATGCTTGTTCTATTGAATATATTGCAATATGTTAATGTTCTTAATTATAATTGAAATTAAATTAAAACTATTGCTAAAACCGCTCAAATTTGAAATTAACATGAGAAGGCCAAGATGTCGTCTGCTTATTCATCATCATCGTCACCAGATGCGTGTGATGTTCTTATTGAGAAACAATCAAGTGTTCAGGTGGAGTATATTATTGATTCAGGATCTACATCATAAATCAATAAGGAAAATACTCCAGAAGTTCCTATTGTTGCGTACTAACACAATGTTTCATTGCAGTTAATAGAGAAAGGAGGAACATCCAGCCTCCTAAAAGATTGATTGAAGAAGCTAATATTGTGGCCTATTATTTAAATATCTGCAAGATCGAGGATAACCGACTAGAAAGGGGTGAATAAGAGGTTATAAAAATTCTTGTCTTCTAAAGCTAATTTACTATAAATTGAAGCTAGGCAAAATTTTAGCTCAAATTAAACCTACACAATTCTAGTATACCTAAGGTACCACAAACACTCATCTCTACAAATATTTCTAGCACAAACAAATTAAACTATCACAATTATCATAAAATGCCAGGAATACAAGTGCAAAAAAATAGATAAAGAAATAATCAATTGACACACGATGTTTTACCGTGGTATTAAAAAACTTGCTAGTTTCCTCTAATCCACATTGAGAAAAGCCCAAGCGACTTAGACTAGCTCCACGAATTAAGCCTCAGCTCCTCAATCCACTAGTAGTTGTCCTTCCTCTACTCCAGAGATGGTGAACACCAAACCACTCACAAGTTGTAGCCGGGCCTCTTCACAATCTTCTTGAAGAGGTCACCTCGCAATCTTCGACCAGACCGTCTAGGTGACAGCAAGCATCAAGAGTAACAGATCACAGCTTCGTTTGACAGTGATCAAGTGCTAAGGATCAATGTAGAGATGAATGCACTTAATATGGCTCAACTACCTCAAATGAATGCACAATGTGAAATTGAGGTGTGCGAAGAATGCTCAATGCTCAATGTCTTTTCTTGCTGTCCTTGAGCTGGTGGAGGAGTATTTATACTTCCACCAATCAAATGTAGCCATTGCATAAAAGTGGAAGAGTATTTATACTCCAATCAATCAAATGTAGCCATTGCATAAAATAATATTGGAAAATCAGGAAAATCAGTAGTACCACTGTGTAATTTATGAAACTACCGCATTGCACTGTAAGTAGTAACGGCTATGTCAGAGTGTCAGAACTAACCATTTGAAAATCGGCGCGGTACTACTGTTGTTGAAATTGCGATAGTTTTGATTCATGATGCAGTACTTTTGATTCATTTGAGGTCCTCTCTGGAAAAAACATATCGCCCAAATTTTTGGTACTTCCGAGGTCTGGTAGTTCCGTTTTAGAGTGCGGTCGTATCGCTTTGCGGTAGTTCCACCATTCATTTTTCGGTAATACCGATGTCAAGGAGCCTAAGTGTTCAAGTGGGTACTCTATGAAAAAAATATACCGCTTAAAGCGGAGGTGCTTCCAAGTTCCAGTAGTACCATTGTGTACACGTCGGTACTTTTGGAGTCTGGTAGTTCTGCTAAACACACTTTGGTACTTCTGATTTTTCTAACAGAGCACATTTAGTTTTCAAATTTAATTTGAAGTGCATGCATGAACCTAAATTCATCCAAATAGCACAAGAACATGATTTCAAGTAACTTTCTATGATCCCTATTAATAGTATAGTAATTAACCTATATTCCGATCTTCTAACCCTTCTCCCAAGACCGGTTAAAAACAAAAGGGATTCTAATCTACTTGTATATTTGTCTTGAACCATCTTGATCATCATATTGATCTTTAGCATACATTTTTAATTTATCATATTCATCATTAGGGACTAAAGCTATGTGATATTCAGTGAACACATTAGTCCCATATTCACATATTGTCATTTAGCTTTTTGGTAATTGATGACAACACCAATATTATTTGAGAAGAATTTAGTTTTGAATATACCACTAGTTTGAGAACAAGTTGTATATTCTTTTGTGACTTTGGAAAACAATTAATTCTTGCAATGAACTTAGATGAGGTTAGAGAATTAATTGCTTTCCTTTGTTTCCTTTGTTCCCCCTAAATGTGTGCATATAGATGACAAGATGCATTGTAAGCACATGTTAAGAGAAAATTTTGGCAGAGTTTCCTTTGTTTGTTGAACTTTGAGGAAATAGACAGTTGCAATAATACAAATTATATAATGAAAGAGCACAAGTTGCACTTGAAGTTCAACTTCAAATTATAAAATAACCACAAATTTAAGTTCAACAAAATCATAGCATGATACTTAATAAAAAGATCACATGGTTCTAAAAGCATCACATGGTTCATTACACCATAATAATATTACATAATATTAAAAGATAAACTTGGCATCTCCTCCTTTGGCTGGCCATCAATCTTTCCTTCAATGTTCTTCATTTGTCTTTCCTTCTCCCCTTTGGCATCAAAGTACCAAAAAGGTTAGCCTTGTGGTCCTTGAGGAGACGAGTGATAACAGCAACGACGTCCAAAGTGAATAGGAGAGGGAGGGCGAGCGACTGCCTGCTCAAGGGAGGACACTCGATCACTAATGGTA
This sequence comes from Melocanna baccifera, assembly GCA_036346265.1. Taxonomy (NCBI): domain Eukaryota; kingdom Viridiplantae; phylum Streptophyta; class Magnoliopsida; order Poales; family Poaceae; genus Melocanna; species Melocanna baccifera. The sequence continues at coordinate 11,020,473 of CM070689.1, read as the reverse complement.
GAAACCTTGGCAGCCAGAGAGATGACTTGTCCATCAATCCTAAGGATTGCGGAGTAGACTTGAGAAAGAGTGAGCTCTTCCTCTACTTAATGCTCTGCTACAGCCCCTTCTGGTTGAGCTCTAGGACGAGGTGGTGCAGGAATAGGAGGATCTTTTCTGGGCTTGTATGACTTATGAACTGAGCCTAGACCATCTCGATACTCGGTCTTCCTGATGATCAGAGCCATAATGTAAGGGGCATAATTGATCCTTTTGACTCTATCATTTTTGGAGGAGGCTATCTCCCTAAAAATAAGATTAACCACATCAAACATTCGACCAGTCATTACGTAATTGATTAAGTTCCACGCATGACCACGAATACCATCAAAATTCCCACTCTTGGGAAGAATAGTGTAGTTGATGATCCTGTTCACAAGACTTGAAATAGGAAGGAGGCCCAGGAGCTTGCTTGGCACATATCTCTTATTTTGATCATAGTATTCAGTGCATGTAATGTAACATCCTATTTTTCTGAAGAATTTAAAACCCTATTTTTAAAAATAAATTTTTGGAATTTTTCTAGAATTAATAAAGCTTAATTTGAATTTTTAGAAATTGAAATGGATTTAATATGATTAAAATAAACATTAACATAAGCTAAAAATATTTTATTTGAGTTCCTCAGGTCTCAGGGAATTTTCTGATATTTTTGGGATTTATTTGCTATTTTTGTGGAGCTCACTTTATTTGAATTTCTGGAAATAAAAAAATCGGGGAAATCCCTAAAACCCTAGCGGGCCGGCCCATCCCTTCCCTTCGGCCCGTCCACGCGTCAGCCCACTCAGCTGGCCACGCGTCGCCCTCCCCTCGGCCCGGCCCACATTCCACCGCCCTCACTTCCTCGCCGCTTCCGTGCACCCAACTCCGCTCGGCCGCCCGATCCCTTCGCCTCCGCCCGTGTTTACCCGAGCCTCGCATCGCAGCCCTAGCCCGCTCGCCCCCAGACTCGTCCCTCACCGTCCGATGCCACCCCCCCATGCCACGTGTCACCCCCTCCGGTTTTCGTCTCTGATCGGAACCCTCGCGCCAGCGCCGTCTCCGAGTTGGATGCCTCGGGCGCCATGCATAAAACCCACGCCCGCCGCCACCCTCTCCCAACCGTGCACTGCCATCCCTTCGTCTCCGCCATCTCCGTCGCCGACTTCGAATGTGCCACTATGTCTCGACTCGCCGGACCTCGCCGTCCAACCGTCCGCCTTCCTCACGGCCTCACCGTGCGCTGCCGTCCCTCCCGGACCCTACCGTCGGAGTTCCACCACCGTCCTTGTCCACACCGGTAAGCACTGTTGCCGCCCCTCACCCTCGCCGCCGTTGGACTCCGCCACCACACCCCATGTCGCCGTCCTGGGCCGCATCCGTCCACGCTACCTCGGTTCGCGCACCACACCCATGACACGCGTCGTTAATCCGTCGGCCCGACCGTTCAATCGTGGCCGCAGATCTAGATCTGAACCCACGGCCTAGATCTAGCCACGTGCCCGCTCTACGACTGTCCGATCCCGCGCCCGCGACGGTTCGTACCACAAGCCACCAAGCGTCGACGATCCGTCGGCCCGAGCCTCGTATCGCAGCCGCCGATCTAGATCTGAGTCGACAGCCCAGATCCCTCCACGTGTCGCCATCTCAGCTGTCGGATCCCCTGCCGCCGTCGCAACTAAGCCGTGATACGTTAGCTCTAGGTGCCACGTGTGATGCCACGTCAGCCAAATCCGACCCCCCGGGTGCCACATTAGCAGTGCCACGTGTCAGCGCCCCAGCATGCCACGTCAGCCCTAACCCACCACGTTAGCAACCCTCTACACTATTCCGTAGACCCGGTCCACCGTGAACCCTCTCTGCCGTGCACCCAGTCCACAACATAGTACTTTTTCTGATTTTTCAGTATTTTTCGAGAGCTTGTTCTCCTCCGTCCTAGTTCGATTGACCCCGTTCTTTTTTGTAAATTCATTTAAAATCGAGCTCTATCTTTTGGTTCTAGTTTCAAAGTTTTTGGAGTTCATTTTCTTATTATTTTGTGTGATTTTATTATTTTGGTCGTTTTTTCTCTTGTTAGATTCCAATTCTGGAGGAGCAGGAGCGACGCCAGAAGACCCTGAGTACCTCGCTGAGCATAACTAAGGCAAGTCGTAACCTTTGATAATGTTGAACCCAGTTTGCAATCTATCCTACACCTTTGTACTCGTAGTTATCGTCCCAAATTGAATAATCCCTCCTTGTTATTTTGAATGCCATGATGCCATTGCCACCATTGGCTGGAAAATTTATTAGTGATGCTATGTTAGATGTCACATGGATGGTACGACTAGAATGCTTACTATTGGTTAATTTACGAAAGGGTTTATCATCGCATGTGAATAATTAATTTGACTTAATGAAATATGGAACCGTAGTTGGTGCCACATTTACTAAAATTTGTGCCATGACATTGGTGTGTCATTGGCGTGGTTATACAAACTTGCTTTTTCACTTGTGCAAGTGATCGTGCAGTAGAGGGGGAAGTGCAGGTTCACTTCGTGGGATGTGGTAGTCTCGTCCGGGTAGACTTAAAGACTTAACTTTGTGCGTCATTGATCTGAGTTTTATTGTGCATACCACATGTCTAGTATGAGATAGACTTGACTGATTAATTTGGGATGTTTCAATTTCAATCCTACCATTGTGATGAACATGGTTGCTGATTTCCATGTGGCGCGAGGGGGGTGTGATACGAAACTCTAGCGGGCGGGATTGAGTTGGAATTGAACTTTGTAAATGTCTTGTTGTGATTTTTTTAGGCCGAGGCTAATCACATCGTGTGGGTATAGTTGTGCAACCTCTGCAGAGTGTAAAACAATACTCGGTGATTTTACACGAGGGTTAGTGATTTCATATAAACTTGTGGTTTATGGTGCGAAAAGTGAACAGGTAGTTCACTGTTGGTTTAGCTTATGGATGGGAGGTTACAAATGGTCTATTTCAATTTCATTGATTATTTATTATTGTTTTCCATTAAAGTTCGCTTTCAATATATTTATCATATTTATCTTGAAATATCATTTTATGCCAATTAATCTTTCAGACCTCCATTGGTAAGCCTTACATATTATATTGCATTCATTTGTTACAATCGACTTGCTGAGTACCAATGTACTCACAGCTTTATGTCTATGTTGCTCAGTTGAGGAAGTGGAGTATTACCAAGAGGAGGTACCAGAGGGAGAGTATTTCGATGATTTCACGGATTAGGACTTCGCTCCACAGTCGATTGCCTATGGGTATGTCGAATGGCTATTACACTTTATTTTGGATTTTCGTTGCTAGTTTTGTTAAGCCCTTCAGGCTAGTAATATTGTAAGCTTGACCACAAGGTCGTACTTTAGATATTTATCGATATTTGAGGTTTCCTCTTTATTTTAGCGCGTATATGGTTGTGGTTACATCTATGCTTGACTGTGTGCACTAGCGTTATCCTGGACTAATGCAGTTTACACAGAGAGTCCGGATTTGCATATTCGGATCTCGACATGTGGCAAGCTGAAGAGCGGGTGAATCATAGACCTTCTCAAAAGCACTAGACTTAGTATGAAGAGCTTACTCAAATTCTCGCCTATTGGAGTCTAGGTACTGATGTCTAGTTATCCAAGATATATGTTCATAATTTAGAGAAATATACAGTGTAGCATAAAATTATCTTATGATCTCCTCATTGTAATCAAATTTTAATGCTCCATCATATTTTTCAATTTGAGTTAGGTGGTCCCAATCCACATACTTGTAATTAGCAAATTATTTGGAAAGGCCATATATTTGCTCATACACTTGCTCTTGGAATTTTGTGTGGAATCTGGGATTTTGGCTGTTTCTAGGAAGCACAAACTAATTTCTATATCTCAGAATAGCACAAACTGATCATCATTGGAGATGGTTCTAAGATCAATCTGCAGCTCCTCTGGTTCAAACATCTCATGATTTGGACTTCCTAATTGCTTAGTCTCAGTTTTAGAGGGAGAGGCTATTGCTTTTCCTTGTCCTCTCTTGCCTTCTGTGTAGATTCTTCTTGAGCTTCCAGTGGCATCTGGATTGAGGGTGAAGCCGAAACGGCGTAAGATGAGAAGAAGCTTATCCAGAAGGGTTATCGTTCCTGGCATATACTTTTCTTGCAATATTTCTAGTCCTCGACATCTTCAAAAAAAGAAGAAATGGTATCAAGGATAAGGTATGGATTAAAAAAATATGGTTTGAAATAAATGAAGCGATATTGCTGCTTTATCAGGCAAATCAGAAGTACTGATGTTCAAAGTGCGGTAGTACTGGGATGTAGTAGTATCGGCGTGTAAACTCCAGTATGAATTTTAATGGTGTTTTTTTAGGATTGAGTCCATGAAATAGATAAGTAGACATCACACACACCAAATATTGTCATTTGCCCAAGAAAATAACTCTAAATCATTCGCATTTCAAATCAAAACCTAACCTCAACCTAGGGTTCTTAGAATAAAGATGAAATCAGAGTTTTAATCACATTTACCTTGTGGGTTGAAGGAGTTGAACCCTTTGGATGCAAGAGGTCACCAAGAAGTGAAAAAAATCCACACAGGATTTGGAGATCAAGAAGTGGATTTGAGTGGTTCCTTGAGGGAGAGAGAGAGAAAGGAAAAGAGACGTTCGGTTGTGTGAGTGGGGGCACTGGAGAGAGAAAGAGAGAAGGAGATAAGAAGGCTCAGGTCCCGGAGTTAATGCACAAACCAACTGAAATCAGTAGGTTCACAGTTAACACTCCAGTAGTTCCAGAAATTTGAAGTACCATAATTATAACATCGGTAGTACCGGACCTCGGTAGTACCGCACAATACACAGCTGTAGTTTTGATTATTTTGGAACTTTTTAGGACAGAACAAGATCTGAGAGAATATGTAGATGATCCCTAGTTTTGCACCACAAACACTCTCTCTAGAAGTATCTCTAGCATAAGCAAATTAAGCAATCACAATTATCACAAAATGCTTGGAATACAAGTGTGAAAAAAAGAGACAAAAAAAATAACCAATTGACACACAATGTTTTATCTGGTATTCGAAAACTTGCCAATTTTTCCTAATCCACATTGAGGAAAGCCCAAGCGACTTGAATCGGCTCCGTGAATTAAGTCTCAGCTCCTCAATCCACTAGTGGGTGTCCTTCCTCTGCTCCAGAGATGGTGAACACCAAACCATTGACAAGTTGGCGTCGGGTCTCTTCACAATCTTCTTGAAGAGGTCACCTCGCAATCTTCCACCACACCATCTAGGTGCCGACAAGCACTAAGAGTAACAGATCACATCTTCACTTGATAGCGACCAAGTGCCAAGGATCAATATAGAGATGAAATGCACTTAATATGGCTCAACTATTTTAAATGAATGCACAATGTGAAATTGAGGTGTGCCAAGAATGCTCAATGCTCAAGAATATTCAATGAAGTCTCCTCTTGCCCTCCTTGAGCTGGTGGCGGAGTATTTATATTCCCAACAACCAAATATAGCCACTGCATAAAATATTCCTAAAAAATCAGGGAAATCTATAGTACCGCTGTGCAATTTACAGAACTATCGCATTGCACTGTAGCAAGTAGTAACAGCTATGTTAGAGCGTCAGAACTAGCCATTTGAAACTCAGTGCGGTGCTATCACCATTGAAATTGCGGTAGTTCTAATTTATGGTTCGATACTTCCAATTGCTTTGAGACCAAAAGTTTGTTCTCTCTGAAAAAATATACCGCCCAAATTTCTAGTTCTTTTGAGGTCCAGTGTTTCCGAGTTCTGGTAGTACCGCTGTGTATATATCGGCACTTCTAGAGTCCTGTAGTTCCGCTAAACACACTTCGGTACTTTCAATTTTTCTGATAGAGCACAGCTGGTTTTCAAATTTAATTCTAAGTGTATGCATGATCCTAAATTAATCTAAATGATACAAGAATATGCTTTCAAGTTACTTTCTTTGATTCCTCTTAATAGTACGATAATTAATCTATAATTCAGTCTTTCAACCTTTCTCCCAAGACCAGTTAAAAAGAAAAGGGATCTTAGACTACTTGTACTTTTGTCTTGAACCATCTTAATCCTCATGTTGACCTTTAGCATACATTTTCAATTTGTCACGTTTATCATTAGGGACTGTAACTATGTGATGCTCAGCAAACGTATTAGTCCCATATTCATATATTATCATTAATTACTAAAATAATTTTTAGGGGTTTAAATGCTTTCAATATGGCAGAAAAAATTAAAGATACTGGAGAACCTTCATCTTATTCAGAGGCTATATCTTTTGGTGATTCAGAAAGATGGATGACTGAAATGAATGATGAGATGGAATCTCTTGATAAGAATGACACTTGGGAGCTAGTCAAGTTACCAATTGAGAAGAAGACTATTCGCTATAAATGGATCTTCAGGAAAAAGGAAGGTGTTTCACCAACCGAAGAGGTTAGATACAAAGCAAGGCTAGTTACCAAAGGATAAAGCCAAATTTTAGATATTGATTTTACATATATCTTTTTCCTTATTGTGAAGCATAGTTCTATTTGTACTTTACTCAGTATTGTGGCTATACTTGATTATAAGCTTGAATAATTGGATGTGAAAACCACATTCTTATATGGGGCATTAGAAGAAGACATTTATATGGAGAAACTGAAAGATTTTATCATTCCGGGAAAGGAGAATTTTGTTTGTAGATTGAAGAAATCTCTTTATGGTTTGAAGTAATCATCTAGACAATGGTATAAAAGATTTGACTTCTTTATGATATCTCAGAATTTTAAATAATTCAATTATGACAGTTGTGTTTATTTGAATAATGTTAATAGTTCAGCTATTTATTTGCTCCTATAAGTTGATGATATGCTGATTGTTTCAAAAGATAAGGCTGAAATTTCAAAGTTGAAGGCACAATTAAGCAGTGAATTTGAGATAAAAGATCTCGGTGCAGCAAAAAAGATCATTCGTATGAAAATCATTAGAGACAGACGGTTTGACAAATTATATCTAAGATAAAATTTTTTGTCGTTTCAACATGCATAAGGCCAAACCTGTGAGTATTCACTTAGCTGTACATTTCAGACTTTTTTCAGTATCATGTCTACAATCTAATGATAAAGTTAAGTAAATGTCTAAAGTTTCATATGCGAGTGCAATTGGTTTGCTTATATATGTCATAGGATGTTCTCGCCCTGATTTGTCTTAATCATTAAGTATGATTAGTAGATACATGGCTAATCCTAGAAAGGAGCATTAAAAAGATGTTAAATGGATTTTCAGATATTTACGGGGTACATCTAATGCTTATTTATAGTTTGGTAAGACTAGAGATGGATTTGTTGGTTATATGGATTCTAATTTTGCCAAAGATTTAGATAAAATAAGATCTTTAACTAGTTATATGCTCACCATTAGAGGGTATTCCGTTAGCAAGTTAGTTTGCAAGCTACCGTTGCATTGTCTACTACAAAACCTGAGTATATGGCTATTTCTGAAGCTTGTATAGAAGTCATTTGATTAAGAGATTTATTTACTGAGTTTTATGGAAGTAAATCTTGCATTATAATATTTTGTAATAGTCAGAGTGTTATTTGCCTACCAAAGATCAAATATTTCATTAGAGAACAAAGCATATTGATATCAAGTATCACTACATTCGAGGTGTAATTACTCAAGGTGACATTAAAGTCAGATAAGTGCTGATCATGTGATCCAGCTGATATGTTGACAAAGCCAATTTCTGTATCTAAGTCTGAGCTTTGCTTAGATTTAGTTGGCATTACTCACTAGTCCTTTGGACTTTCGGTGCTCAAGGTGTACATGTAGATTTTATTGGGAGGGTTTATCATATTCTTCGACTAGTGAAGGGAATTCGTCTCAAGATGTAAATTGTTAAAAAGTTGATTCGAATTCGTACTGTATCCGTGTAGAACACTTCATCGTCTCATGCCAGATGTGGCATATAGGTGTATGCACATGTTGTATCAGACGTGTTATTAATCTGTAGCAACTGACTCTGATTCGGTTTTCCTTCCGTGTGAGACTCAGTTCCCTCAACCTATATATGTACCGTAGTAGCCAATAAGAAGAACAAACACTCTATTATAATATCTCTTTATTATAATAATTTATCTTCGAGCGTCTGTGATTTTTTATGTAAAGATTTTTTATATAAAAAATTTATATCTTTTATCTTTATTTTTATTTTGTATGTATTATTTACAACATGACACGGCGTCGCCATCTATCTATCTGGAACGAGACGTACGTACGCCGCATTGTAAAGAAAACAACAGATTGCTTTGGTCACTATCGCTAGCTGCAGAAGCCGAGTGGTGACAAGACGGAAGAAGAAGAAACAACGAGAACGCTCCACTACACTGTGTTCGATCTGGTCATGTGATGGGCCATTGATCGCGTCGTTTTGTTGTGATCATACAATATCATATGATCATCTGCAAATTTCTGCGACGGCTAGGACAGGCAGAGCGTGACAAGGTTTGCTTTTCGCAAGAATCTGGTCCTATTTGTTATGATTATAATTTATAGTTTTTAACTAAAATTTTTAAATTTTAACTATTTATGATAAAGATTACAGACAGAGAGATAATCGTTTGCGATTTTAGATTGTATAGATATTCGATTTTTAATTTGTACTACAATTAACTTGTAGATCTCATCATGAAAAAATACTCCGTTTAAAAGTTAAGTACTGTAGCAAGATGCCTTTCGTTTTGCACTTCTGCTCTTTGTTTTCTGTTTGCGATGGAAGCCGGAGAGGCTGGTCGCGTTAGCGTGTGTGTGTGTGTATATATATATATATATATATATATATATATATATATATATATATATATATATATATATATATATATATATATATATATATATATATATATATATATATATATATATATATCTATATAGGAAAAATATCTTTTACATCCGGGTGTAATTACACCCACCTCTAATATGCCACCTAAATGAATTTGAAATACTCATTTATCATTTTGGATATACTTGTGTACTAATTATAAGATACTCTAATGTGAACCACATGAAAAAATTGCACAGGAGCCTATAGTTTTAGCGTATTTTGTAAATATCTTTATATATGTCGAAAGAATATACATACCACCTCTAAAAAATTTTCATACCACCTAGATAGTCTTAAATACTCGTATACTACACGTACATACCCTCCGTTACGTGAGATACTCCCTACATTGTGAGATACGATATAGGGTGTAATTACACCTGGGTGTATAAAAGAGGCTTCCTATATATATATGTATGTATGTATGTTTGGAGAGGTAGGACAGGGCCAATACATGTGTTTTCACTCAAATTTGGCAATTTTGAGATAACAGGAGGAACTCTAAGATAAGGATAATAATTACGGACGATCTACATGTGAGATGTGATCCACAGCAGAAGCCGACGAAGACTGCACAATGCTTCCTACGATCAGAGTGCGAAGACTCTTTTCCTCGTACACGTGCGTACGTCGCGATAGGGATTGAAGCCAAGAAATCATAGGTATATCAAAGCTGGGGGATTCACGGCTCCCCAGCGTGTCCACATGTTGCCTCCCGTGAAAAAGTCTCACGAGTTTTCAAAATTACGTATAGGCCTTCGATTCTTGTAAAAAGGATCTTGATTTTTTGCGAAAAAGCCCCTCCGCTCTTTTTTCGTTGGATAACACCCCGCGGTTTTCCGAAATTACGTACAGGCCCTTGGTTCTTTCGAAAAGACCCTCGATTTTTTTATGAAAAGATCCCTCCACTCTCCTTTTACTGGATAATGCCCTGCGGTTTCTTCGAAATTCGTGTGGGTTCTTGGTTTTTTGTGGAGATGCCCCTAGCACGTTATTTCTATACGAATTTTCGTCTCTTTTAATTCGGTCCACATGGTAGCGAATTTTTGCTTCTTTTAGTTCGATCCACATGGTAGTTAGCGCGGCATGGCGCCGCGCCTATGTGGCTAGTTACTTCTATTCTTGTATGCGATCAGAAATTGAAGAATAGGCATCCAAGCTAGTACGTTCTTGTTGCCTAAGTTCTATTGGGTAAGGTCGTATTAGTTTCTATTTCTGATTTCTATTTAGATAAACTAAAAATCAATATGAATACCCAATTTTTCGAAGTGGTGTCTCCACTCCTCTCGCTACCATCTTGCTTTAGGGATAAGGCTGAGGGTCACGAGTGCATCACACACCGTACTTCTCTCGCTCCTGTCATACGCGCGCATAACTCTCATTTTTTCCACAGCTCATCCACTCCTTCTAAAAATCACTTATTTCAATCACTATTATTTATTTTTAGCTAAAAGGCATAGCTAAAAGCCATAAACAAAATCCAATACAAACGTCTCCTAATTAATATGTTGCCCGTGCAACAAAAAATGAAGCCAAATACAAGTTGCTATCTGATTCCTGATACATAAGGGAACCAAAACTCCGTAATGTGAGTAGACCAAGCCAAATTAGCGGGCCAACCTTTCTAACCTGTGGCATGGTACGATTGGTCCAATCTAGATACGGCACAACATAAACAGTAAACAGATCGTGTTGGCTTAGTACGACTAGGCATGCGGTGCTTGAGCTAGAACCTTGGCATGGTGGGCCATTCGACATGGCATGTACAGTACTGTGCCGAGGAACAACCTGGTCCAACATGGCATGGCATGCCATTTACCCCTAACCTCCCACTAGATCCAACCTCGCAGTGCAGTAAAATTGCATATTACTTGTCTTACTCTTAATGCTCACTTCCGAGTGCATACGAGTGACTTGATAGTAAACTTACTTATGACTGGCGGTAAAGATACTTGTGACTGGCAGTAAAAAATACTTTTGATTGATAGTAAAGTTACTTTTGACTCATAGTAAAATAATTTGTGACTAGTAGTAAAAATACTTGCGACCCGCACCTTCCCACGAGGGCAGCTGACCGAGAGTCAGGGAGTGCATGGCAGTGTGGCGGCCTAGATCTGGACCCCAACCTACTTCATGTTGTACAGCACGAAACCGACCTAGACAGACGTTGAGGCGGGAGTAGAGGGGTTTGCCACTCGCTAGCACGCCCATGTACTTTGCTAGAGGTAGAGGGGGCGGGCGACACGATAGCCAATACAATTACTTGCGATAGGCACTAAAAGTACTTGTGAACAGTAGTAAGCTTACCTGCTAATGGTGTTGTGCGTTAGAGCGGGGTTGGTACGGCGACGTGGCCGGCGAAACCCTAGAGTTGGTTGTGAGCGACGGAGCGAGCGGGTGCAAGCGAGCAAGAGTGACTAGGGCGGACGGCCAGGGATGGAAAGGGGAAAAGCTAGCTGTAAATTTACTAGCCGGATAATATATTTACAATCAATAAAAAAAATTAGTAGTAAATTTATTTGTGAATGGCAGTAAGCTAACTAGTGGACTAGATGGCATGGTTGGGCATAGATTATCACATATTTCCAAAATTGTTGACTATTTAGCGCATCATGGCATATCACAAGATAGCTAGTTTAGCCTTTGGGAACTCTAAGTCACAGTTGGGCATGGATTTCTAAAATTTTTAACAGTTTACTGAAGGATTACTTCCGAATGGCAAGTAAAATTACTTGTGATGGGCAGTATTATGACTAATAATACAAGTACTTATGAATGACAGTAAGCTTACCTATGAATGGTGTTGCACGTCGGAGGGGTTCTACACATTGGAGTAGATGGTGCTACATGTCGGAGGGGGTGGCATGGTGATGTGGCCAGGGAAACCTTAGAGTTGGGTGTGACCGACAGAGCAGGTGGGTGCGATCAAGTGAGAGTGACTAGGGCGGATAGGCTAGGGATAGAAAGGGAAAAAACTGGTAATAAATTTACTAGTTGGATTCAATATTTACAAGTAGTACAAAAACTAGCAGAAACTTACTTGCGAATGGTAGTAAGCTTATTTGTGGACTAGATGGCATGATTGGGCATGGTTTGTCACGGATTTCCAAAATTGTTGACTGTTTAGCATGGCTTATTTAGCCTTTGGGCATGCTAGTTGAATTTGTGAGATATTATTTGGGTGGAATTTTGGTTAGACATGTATGAGTGATTTATTCCATACTTAAAGACTTTTTTTGGGTTCCTATATTGATGATTCATGTATGGGATATATTCATGTTATCCATGCTATGGTTGCATAATTTTTAATGTCAGTCACTCAATTATGTGTCATTACTAATTAGAGCAAGTGAGAATATGAATTATTGCGGGGAATTTTCATATCAATCAGTAGAAATTACTTTGTTTTGGTTTGTTAGAGTGGGTGCCTTTCCCATATTGTTTGATGTATTTAAAGTATGAATGCTTCATAGATAGTGTCTTTACGACATGGCGTCCACATAGTTTTCGGGTTCAGCTTCGCTAAATGCATCTAATGACAAGACCAAAGGAGCAACTAAGCGAGAGGGTCGACACATATCAAAAATTCTTGAGAGCCAAATGACCATCATGGAGGTCAGTCGAGTTGGGGTCCCTCTACATCCGAAGAAAGTAGCTGTTGCATTCCGGACCACCTACGGGTAGTTGCAAGACAACAGGTCCCCATCACCTCACCAAGCTAAAAGTCTCTAACACGTGAAGAGAAAGAGCATCTTTGGGAGGATCTCTCAAGGTCCTTCAAAGTCAGAGAAGAAGTACAGGGCCTTATGGGATGATAGTGTTCCTTGTGATAGCAAGGTATGGAAGAACTTCAAGAACATATTTGTCATGAAGTACATAAACCAGGATGGGACATCATTCATGAAATATCCTTTCATCCATCCAGATACATAGGATGCCTTTGTGAGCATGAAGATGACCGTCGAATTCCAAGAAGAAAGCGAGGCGCATAAGGTAATCCAGGCCCAGAACAGTCACCCTCATAGACTCAGCACCGCTAGGTATGTTGGTAAAATCCCACAATAGATAAGGAAGGATGAGGAAGCAATCCTGTCAGAGGTCTTCCCACCATTTGCTAGGATCACAGACGAGCGCGCATAAAATTGGTTAAGTACGAGGACATTTACCACGTCTTCGGGTGCCATATCCTTCAAGAACCCAACAGACTAGGAAGTGTCACAATGCTCGGTAAGATATTAAACTACCTACTTGGTAATATGTCCATAACTTCATATGAACTAAAATAACATGTTGGCCTCTTGAAGAAAACATTGACTACAGAATCCTCCCAAGGCAACTTCTAGGCCGCCAGGGAGCGAGATATGTTATCCACAGCCTTGGGAAACAAGGAGCATCTGGATTGCACATGAGGCCTTGGCATTTACGTTCCCTAGAGGCAGGGATTCTCAAACGACTTCGATTCATACAGGAGTCGAAAGATATCAAAGGCTGAGCGCAAGGAGCGCATAAAAAAAAAGGAGATTTATGCAGAATTTTCTAGGAAGCTAGCACATTTAGAGGAGAGGCTAGAACAAGTCTACCTCTGTTATTGTGGAAGCTAGTCTACATTACCATTGGAGTAGCTACACGTCCACACACCAATTTGACCAAAGCGACGCTTGACTTTCGATCAAGGAAATCCAAGTAATTTACATGTCTAGAATGCTCTAAAGATAGATATTTAGGATGCCTTAGCTAATTGTGTAACATTTTGTAGGAGCCCACACCCTGCATGCGGAGACTGGTTGGGTCCATTCTTATTGAGGCTGAGCAGGGGATGACGTTTCCATGCCAGAAAGGGACAATGTTGCACAGTGCCCAGTGGGCGCAGGGTTATGTCAAGGTCCAGGTGGATATGGTATATGGCCCTTTCATGGTCATCCCCTTGGAGAAGCCCTTGAATCAAGACATGATAATACTAGGGGATGCCATTCACACTTTTGCCCACTGGTCCAAGAGGGGCATTGCTCTGGACCCTACAGTGCTGCGATTTCCATATGATCATGCCTCTCCACCTCAACCTCCACTTCAAAAGGCCGCCATATTGGCTCCCGTGGAGACGACGCCGAAAAAATAAGAAAAGTCTACCAAGTCATCTCTCGGGAAGATGTATCATAGGTGATGTACTAAGGCTAAATCAAAGAACATTAAGGCACCTCACAAGCCTTGGAAGTGCTCCCTCCTTGGAATGATTTGGAAGAGATTGCATGCCTGGTACATGCGAAGGACCAACGAGCAAAGGACAAACCGATCTACTAGATTCACTGTCAGATACACGAAGAGGTATTTCCTCCATGAGCCGGGCTTCTTCGTCGTGGGCTTCGATGACTTATTCTAACTATTCAACCTTGACGCCCTTGATATCTCACTTCTACGATGTTAAACACTGTAAATTTGTATAATCAAGTTCTACATTTATGTAATATCAATAAATATCATAACTCATTGTTATGTATAGATACATAATTCAAAAAGCTTGGCAATCATGAGAACCAATGGATTTCCTCAACCCACATTTGATCTGTAAGCAATGCATCACCCAACATGCATCCTACATCGAGAATTACATAATAACGGGATTGCTTGCTCAAGGCAACAAGGAGTACATACTGGTACCATACATCAGAGGTAAGTGCTTCACTAGTTTCTATACAAATTTTATTTGTACTTTATACGCAACATGAACTAAAGTTTAATGAATATAGCGGTATACATGAGCAGGTGGCACTAGATCCTTCTAGTAATTGTACCAAAGTGGAACAAGGTAATATACCTTGATTCCCTACTCAGGAACAATCACGACTTCACCCTTCTGCAACAAACACTCGACAGGTACGTCCATTTCCTCCATACATAACTCTATTGATGTCTTTCCTTTCGTTTGTAATGATCAATGATAACTTTTTAGAATCACGTAGGTTGTTCAACGCCTATATTGCTAAGGGAGAGAGAAAGAAGGAATCGAGCGCCACATTGCAACACATGATATGATTTTTGGTACCCGCTACAATACAATAATCCTATATCACACTTTATAATAATGCCTCTTGAACTGATTATATCTGTGTATATAATTCTATTTTTGCAGTGTCACCACTAGCTACAAGGCAGCCTATGTGCATCTACATTTGCCATCATATGCATGAAATCATGAGTGCTAAGATGAATGATCCAGAGATTTGTCAATATCGCAATAATTATTTTCTAATTATCAATTTAAATATATATGCTTACTACTTTACTCCTCGTAGCGATAGAGCATGACAATCAATTCAAGTACATTCAATCCGAACAAATGATCGAACGTTTTAGGACGGCTCTCCACCTTCATGACAGATGTCATTGACTCGAAAGGAGAGTTTTACTCTGGCAAAACTGTTTAATACATGTTCAAACAATTGATTCAATTGTAACTTTAGCGACAATACATGAACATTCTTTTGTAATTTATTTTGAGTTGTAATTTACTCTACGTTATAAATCACTTTGAATAGTTGTAATTCAGTTATATGTCATTTATATGTAATATGCTTACTTGTTTTCAGAAGACATGACTAGCATTTCCCGAGGCTAGCAAAAAGAAAATAAAATTTTGTAGCTATACAAAGAATTGTCACAGACATAGATGGCTAATATAAAAAAACCGTTTGTGATACGTAGACCATCACAGATGATTTTTTGTATTAGGCGTCTGTGATATGTTTGATATCACGGATAATTATTTTTAAAAGTTGTCTGTGTTATGACTTATCACAGATAGTTTGGAAGCCGTCCGTGATAACCACATATTATCACTGATGCAATAAATCAGACAGTTCAAAAACCATCTGTGATGACGGTTACGAACCGTCTCTGATGACCCCATGCATATGTGGTAGTGTAGGTTATGAACCTCTATAGTATTACATTTGCTAGATTGAATTTCAGTAGGTGAACCAAAACCTAGAGAAGATCTTTTGATTATTGGTTGACCTAGCTTTTACCCGCTTATTCTCCTAAGTTGATTTATATTTCCATCATTTAATCATAATTTTATAGTTAGTAGCATGTTTGTTTAAATAGTTGATCTAAGACCTAAAGCTTCGCGCACTACTATAAAAGTCATCATCACAGACGGTTCAAAAATGTCATCACAGACGGTTTTCTGAACTGTCTGAATTTATGGGTCAGTGATAATCGAATGTTATCACAGACGGTTTTCGAACCGTCTATGGTGTAAATATCATAGACGGTTTTTAATTAAAAATTATTTGTGATTATCAGCTATCACATATGGTTTTTACTTAAAAACCGTCTATGAAATTCTTTTCTACCTCTAAATCTATTTCTGTTTATTGGCTAGCATCAAGAAATGCTAGTCATGCCCTTTGAAACTAGTAGATCAACATGTACCATCTGTGATAGTTCATTCTATACCTAATTTTTTTTATATATTTTTGAATTAGCCTTAGGAAATATTAGCTATACTTTTTGAAAATAAGCAAAAACGACAACAAACAAAGCAGAGAACATTCTATTTATGTTACAATCCACCATTACAATATCACAGGATTACAATCAACCATTACAATAGCAGAGAACATTCCATTTTCATTACAATTCGAGCAACAGAGAAGAAAGAAAATAGAAGAATTAGAATCAAATATTGCAAACAATGGAGCAACAGAGAACAACAGAGAAGCTCATCCCTGATGCAGCTCAGGTAGGCCTTCTTAGTGGCCGCCTCACTGTAAGCTTCTGGGCAGCAATGGAGGCTATAATGGAGACCTAAACCCCACAGAATCAAATATTAGAAGAAACAATGGAGGAAGAAAACTTAAGATGCATTTGAAGGGAGGGGCGGATGGGTTCAAGTGAGTATTTACAGAGGAGGGAGAGCTACCATCCGTGGGGTGTGGGTTGGTCGGTTTCTATTGACTGGAATTGAGTTGATGAGGATTGATGGGCTCAAAGGTCAGAGAACAAATTATCACAGACGATTCTTAATTAAGAACCGTATATAATATTGGCTATATATATACCGATACAATATAAACAACTAGTCTCAAAATATGAAATAACAAAGTTCTGTATGACTTATATATACTCATTTGAAAGGTTTCGACGAGATCTACAACTTTGCAGTTGAGACAAACCCCAAATTTCGAAGGGAAGATAAAATTTTTTGGTAAAAACAGAAATAAAAAACTTGCGATTCGAATTTGAGGCTAAAGATGGCCGATTTTGGGGGTCTTTGGGAACGAACGGCACTAGCCGGTCGTTTGTTTTATTAGGCTCATCGTTAGCTTTCCAACAAGTACAAAAACGTTGAAAACGGACACCGTGTGCAAAAGTTTTGCCCACTTTACTGAATATGTGTCAAAACGGAATCCTACTCGAACTCAGATGGGAAATTATAAAATTTTAGGGGTGTGTGAGGCGGAAAACATATCACGGACGGTTCTTAATTAAGAACCGTCTATGATATACCAATATCACAGACGGTTCGTAAGAACCGTCGGTGATATTCCGCAATATCACACGGTTCTTAATTTCTGTGATATTGACCATATCACAGACGGTTCTTAATAGGAACCGTCTATGATTGCATTCAATACAGGCGGTTTTTATGAACCGTCTGTGATGAGACGTCTAATATAAACGTTTTTGTAATAATGGTGTGAATTCGATAATCTGATACTCTAAGTGAAAGCTACAATGGTTTCGTGCGTTTGTGAGGAATTTTAGGTGCATAGGAGACGTCAACAGTCACAAATTGTTTTTATTATTGCAAAAGTATCCAAATACTTTTGACAAATAGTAACGTTTTGAATATTTACGTCATTCTTACGAAAATAATATGCATATATTAGTTATTGCTAATACTTCCAATTTTTTTTTAATAAATGTATTGTATTGTTACGTGTACGCCATCACCACGCCATATTTTGTATTGATTTGTTATTCAATTCCTCTGGATAGTAGCCATCTCCCTCTGGATGGCATGCTCTATATGTGTACATGAATCTTGTGTTTTCGTCAATTCCTTGTTACACGCTGAGAGTAGGATAGCCCGATGAGTCGATGTTCCGTGCCATTTCTATCACCTGTGTTAGACCTCTGTCTAAAATATAGTAGTATTCATTATGCAATAACTTTATCTGTACTGTAGATATGTACAATAAGATCCCACCAAATAGGCAATGTGTTTTATTCTACTTTTCTCTTAGTTATTGAGATAATTTTTAGGAATGTTTCTATCTTTTTTATTATTATTGTAGAAATTCTAGCACTCCAAGTTATGGAAACAGCTCTAATATCACCAGTACAATCTTGACACTTAGGGGGTGTTTATATTGGATTTTGTTGATGGTTTTTGGCTTTAACTTATGAATAGCAACTACTAGTAGAGAAAGAGACACTTATGTGCGATTTTGACTATAAATAAAATCTACTACAGTTCTACTATAATCGACTAGTAGACCCCGTGTTAAAAAGACAATTTGTTTGAAAGTTGAGAACTATAAAAAACCATTTACTGTAAAAAAAGTGGTTTTTAGAAGTCAATATAAACATGACTTAAATTGTTCATAGTTTTGTACGGCTTGCTATACAAAATATGAAAAACCATGGGCGACACCTATTGATAGAAAAATAGTTGGAATTTAGTAGAAAAATGAAAGAAAAATAAAAATAAAAGGGACCTCAACACAATCTTGGAAGCCTTAGCAGGCACGTCCGTCTCATTCACAAATCACGAGTAGAAGTTAGCATGTATGTCACGGGCCGAAGGCCACCTTTCATGCACGAGCAGAAGGCCGATATGTTTTCCATAGAACTTATCCTCTTTTTTAGCTTTCAAATTACAAAATAATATATATCTCTAAATACTAATATTTAATTGTCGCTATAGTTCGACTTTAATTAGAATCCACTATATCAAAGATCATATCAAAGATCAGCTGCTTTTTTTGTTGAGAATTTGTAGTATCTCTTTTTTAAATAACATCCAATTGTCGCTATAGTCATCTTTAATTGGGGCTCATCAGATTAAGAGCCGGATATTTTATCGTTTTTTGAGAATTTCTATTATCGTTTTTTGAGAATTTCTATCATTTACTTTTCATAGCTGTTCTAAAGCTCTTGTCATCGACTTTTATTATATTACAAATTGTAATAGAATGTTAATAGGTTGCATTACATGTTGGCGCTAGTGAGGTTATAGTTGTATTATATTTATATAGTGCATTAGCATTTGTTTCTGTCAGGATGGTTTGAACATGGTTTTGGTAAGATTGATTATATGAGTGTTTTTTATTAGAACATGTTAATAGACCATTTCTCAGTTATTATAATTTTTGAAAAAAAAATGATCAATAATGAACTGTTTCCTTTTTGTTATTGGAAGGAACGATGTTCTTTTAACATCATTTGACAAATGTCAAGTATTTTTCATATGAGCAATGGTCCAGTGCAGGGACATGTTTAAAGATCTTGCTAAAAAGGCAATTACTCGACAAGAACATGTGAACACATAATTTCATCTTGCAAAGCGCGTGGCATGAGAGTTTGAACAATTTGGTGAAATAAACAGTGAGTATTAATTCTACACTGTCACAAATTAAAAAGTGGCCTGACTGTTTGGACAACTTGGCGAATTAATCAGAGTATTTTTACACTTTCATAAGATAAGCAAACATGCATGCACAGATATTAATTTCCTTATGGTTGCCGATTGATAATTCATGCAGATTCTCTTATATCTCGAATCTGTGAATCTGTAAGAGTCTTTTATCTGCCTTATTTTCGAGTCACAATTTGGAGTCCTCCTTTTATTATGGATTTTTCTCTTGCTTTATTTTGGTGGAAAGTGGAAACTACATTTTTATTCACTCTCCCTATGTTGTAACTCTCACATTGATCTATTCAAAGAACTGTTCCAGCATACATTTTGGAAGTGATGAGGGCGAAAATCCGGTGGACAGTTCTGACAATAGACTAGTATTGAATAAGCTAGTTGCTTGATTTAGGTTTGTTTAGCCACATGCATACTTAATGACAGTACAACAGTGTTGCATTGTTAATATACAGAATCTAATGTTTTTAATGTTTGCCCCATAAAAGTCTACTCACATACCATCAGCGTTAGGGGACCATGTAGAATTTTGTGAATATTTTCTCTCTCTTGAGAAACAAATAAAAAACTTGATAAATTATTCACACAAGATCCAATTGTCAAAATCCTATTGGAAGCTATATTGCCCAGCCACTAATATATTGACACATCAGCAGTACTTATGATGAGTTGGAGTGATCAGACCTTATATCAACCACTAAACCATTGACACATCAGCAATGTTATCTGACAGGTCAGGCTCTCAAAGCAAGCTAGATGAATTTTTTTTAAGGAAGGTTAAGACTTGTTGTCATTGACCTAAGTTGGAATAGTCCATCTTTAACGGGGTCGTACGATTGTTTAATTATTCTTTAGTATATAAAATATAAATGAGATTAAAATGAAGTTTAAAATCTATAACATCCTTTAAAAAATAATAAGATCTAACGCGCGTGGCTGTTGTTTATGGTGTTGAATGGATACAACATCCTAATAATCTCGTTAATGTTGTCTTCTCTGTGCGAGAACCATTGGGGCTAAGTCCAAGCACACCATTTGTATGGACTAAGTGAACACTAAATCTAAGAATAAATTAATGTTATTGAACCATATATCTCTCTATTAAATAACATACTAAAACCACACATCCACTTTTACATTAAAATAAGGGTACTGAGTGAAAATATTACAATAACTATACTTTAATTCTATGCTTCTGAATAAAATGGATTTATTTGATTCTATGCTTCTGAATAAAATGGATTTATATTGCAGGACGGAGTTACTATATATCTTGTTTTACCCATTTAGTTTCTTAAGAATAGGGTTAAGTTAATTGCATCTCTCTGGTTTAGTTAAGAGCTACTTCTACAAATCATAATTCATAAAAATACTTTAAATAAAAAAGAGTAAATTTTACTTTGCACCGGATAACCTCACCAGTGTTTCACAAAGCACCAGCAATTGCACATCTTTTCACTTGACACCACCTTTTCTCACCCTCTTGCACATTGCACTAGGGAATTCACTGGCAACGAACGAAAGCCATATCATATGCACCTCATCGTCTTCGCGCAGGATAGAAGCAGACCTCGTTCCGGAGCACTCACGCATGGCGGGAGCAGAGGGGTGCCCTCCCGCATCATCCTAGGGCATCATGATGCAGCTTATTGACCTCCAGTTGGCCTAGTCGGTGGAGGCAACGCCCATCAGAGGATGTCGGTTTTGGACCCTAGCTAGGTGTTCAGTTTGGATTTCTTTGGCTAGGGTTGGCGCTAGAGGTAGGCGAAACACTTGATTTGACGGTTGCTATTTGGCAACTCGGTTCGTGCAAATTTTGGCGGAGTTTAATTTGGGGGAATTTGTGCTGCAAGATGGCCGCAGAGTTTTGGTCTCTGAGGGTGTTCAAAGTTTCGAAAATCATCTTGGACGAGGTTTCCAATTCAAAGTTGGTGAGGTTAATCGTTGGAAGTGGAGGCGTATCAATTACATGGTTAACAGGCCACCAATTGAGATCTACTTCCCATTGTTGCACGCACTTGACATTTTGTATGCCACATATTTGAAAAGAATTATTTTTATTGGAATTTTTAAAACAATTAATTATTTTTTATTGGAAAATTTTAAAACAATTAATTATTTTTTATTGGAAAATTTTAAAACAATTATTTCATTTCTATATTTAGATGCATGATATGTTTTCATGTTGCGAGTTGATAAATTTTGGTCTTCAAGGAATTGATTATATTTGTAAATTTAGTCACTAGAAATGTCTTTGTGGCGTAGATTGATGTACATTTATGTTTATTACTTTTGCATTATTTACAGAAAGTGTACAAATAATTTTAATCAAATTTCTTATTATCTTTCCTACATATTTTCATTGTTGCATAGTTTGAATAATTGAACCCTGAAATCGATATTTATTTTGAGGTTGACGTACACAACCTGGCCTGTAGAACTACGAACGCTATGCGAGCTTGGTTGGATAGTCCTCATGGGAAATTTCATATCCACCCCACGCAACCCCCTCCCCCTAAGTGGCCCGAACGTCCTTTTCTTTTATCTATGGTTTTCTTTAATGTATTTGGCTTTCATTAGGGCCTCCCTCGATCCTTGTCTTTTACTCAAGACATTTTTTACGTTTTCTTGTATTTCTTGCTTTGAACAATGTATCTTTTCTAGCTTTTTTTGGTTAAATATTTGAATTCCATAATTATAACAACATCAAATGTAGACTCTTGTTAGGCCAAGTCAACAAATGTCTTAAAATCCCCATAATTTTCTCCTTTTACTCACCAAAATCTGATCGTTTGATCATATATTGGTATCTATTTTTGACAAAAAGAGATAGATTGCATTTTGTTTGTACTACTAAATACCTATAAAATACTAGTTGAAGACTCACACATTGTCTCACAGTACCACTCATAACAATTCTAGGGAGATAAAGAAATTTACGTAAAATCACACAACGTTTTTTCATTCTCACACTAGAATGAGGGAGGGGGAGTTAGGACTAAAACAAAATAAGAGGTGGTTTTGTTATATTTGAGTTTTGGGGTGCATTTTATTTGTATTTCTTAAGGATTCAGTTGAAGTTTTCTTGTGGGTAAATTCAAAGGAGGAGGTGGGCCCGCCTGGCAGCACCAAATTAAATTTAAGTAGCAAAGAAAGAAGAAGGAGCATATATGGTTAGCTCTTTACAATAGTGGATATAAATCTGTAGGATATACTCCAAACCTAGGATGGTGCTTCTAAAAATATGCAATCTTCATGTTCGATCCCAACATAGCTCTTAACAACAGGGGTGAAGCTTAGAAAATTAGACTGATAATATGATCGGTTCGCCTCTTATTCATGACCAGCTATTTTATCACCGTTATTGACTTTCGACAGTAGATACTAGCGTCATAGACTTACGATGGGTGGAAACTAAAACCAAGCTGATGTAGTGCACCCCAATAAGGAGTAGCGTTTTTTTTTCCCTTTGGTGCACGGAAAATAAAAGAAACAAATGCACCTAACTCTATGATGCATGATTCATCTACCATTACAGTATATACGATACAATGAACAACCTAGCTTACAACTGGAACCAAGCCACACCCCAGTCAAACCATTTGGCAATTAACAAACTCATCACCATTTTTACCCCCCAAACCCCAAAGAGCCAATCCTACCTCCCCCTTCCATCTTTTATAAACCCCTCATTTGTTCCACTTAACTACACCACCTTCCTCCTCCCTCTTTTGTTCTTCTTATTCTTATTTGCTCGATTTCCCTGTTCGTTGAGTCTCTTTGCATTCTCTATTTTCAAGAATCCTTCCAATCTCGTGTTTCTTTTCTTGAGATCGATTGCCCAGCTTGATCATCTTCCCAATTCGGAAGATGCCTTGATTTCTAAAAAAAGTTTAGCTTTTGTGGTTTATGCACAACATTGGCAACTAGCATCTACTGTTTGTCGTGTCGAAAGCCATCTTCTTGGATCAGAAACCATGTCCACGGCCCAGAGAGCCAGCCCGAGCGTGGCGGCGGCGGAGGCGAGCAATCACTGGGCACCACGCGGCCCGCTGCTGACGGCGTGCATCGTCGGCCTCAACGTGCTCATGATCCTCCTCATCTTCTTCTACTTCTGGCGGTTCTTCTCCGGGAAGCGAGGGCCGTCCTCCCCGGCCGGCGACGACGAGGCGGCGCCGTCGGCGTGGGCCGACACGTCGCCGGAGACCTCCCCGAGAGCGTCCACGTTGCTGCGCGACCCCTACCAGCCGGACGTCGCGTCATCCCTGCACGTGTCCGTGTACTCCACTAGTAGCGAAGGCAGTGGGACGGCGGCGGAGTGCGCGGTGTGCATCGTGGAGTTCCGCGACGGCGACCGGGCGCGCCTCCTCCCGCGGTGCGGGCACTGGTTCCACGCCGTGTGCGTGGACGCGTGGCTGCAGCTCCACGCCACATGCCCGCTCTGCCGCGCCAGCGTCGTCAACCCCGGCCCCGCCGCCGCCGAGCCCAAGAACTAACCAACGGCGACGGCGCGGCGGAGTGCCCGGTGTGAGCAAGAAATTATAGCAAGCAAAGCTGGAGGAGCACGTAACGATGGGAAGGCGACAAGCATCTTTCGGCGTCGGCGTCCAGCAGGTTGGTGAGGCGAGGCGAGGTACGGTCGCTTCGTCCTGTTTTGTTGTCTATATGATGTTTGTGTATATGATTGGAATTGTAAGATAGCAATAAGATGTATATAGATTGCATGTGTGTGGAAAACTAACAGTAAAGCTTGGAACTTCTTTTTGTAGCTCGGTCGGAACCTTTTTGTTCTGAATCTTGTATATTTTCATGCGCATGACCCCGGTAGCCAGGGAATAACCCTACCTAAATGGAAGCGGATTAACTCCAACGTAATTGTAACACATGAATTTTAGCTCCCCCGTCGATTTGGACTAGGATCCCATCCACTCTGAATTCATCTAGATGAAGCCTATAGCTGTCAGTTGTCACCACTACTACAGAGAAGATTATACTAGATATCGATCTCATCATAGATAATTCTATAGAACCTGTAAGTGTTAACTTGTAGCATAGTTATCTCAGACGGTTTTACTAACGTGACCGTCTATGTTACAATTGATGGAAAAAACTGTTTGTGATGACCCATTTATCACATATGATTGCTTATGATATCCGATATATCATGAACGATTTTTATTAAAAATCATCAGTGATATATCACATATGGTTTTTTATATTAGTTTTGAATGAAACTTCTGTGATATTTATTGTGTTATTAAATACCCTCGTCCTGACAGATATTCTATCTATGTGGAGGTAGCGCTTTGAGGTGATTTAGTGAAAAAAGTCCAAAAATTTGAAAGGGTGCTTGTATATCCATTTGTTCTTGGTGATCTAAGATATTATATATATAATAAAATACATTATATTTTAGCTAGATCTATGCACTTTTTATTTGCAAGAAAAGAGATCTAGCATGCTAATTTTTGCTCTAATTTAAGAGTGGGTCTTACTCCTATCTACTTTAATTCTTGTTAGATTGGTTTATGAATCATAACTAGCTACTTTAGATGAAGAAATTATGGTAAATAACAATTATGTGTATAGTAAGAGCTAGTGTATACGTACATGTAATTTAAAAACTAAAGAATGCCAACGCATTGTAGTTTAAAAACTAAAGAAGATAATCTTGTCTGATATTTTATTTGATTTATCTCTTAATTGGGTAAACACTCACGGCAAAAAAAAAAAAAAGAATAGACAAATAGTCCGCGCATCCGCACGCCGTTTCTTTCTGTACTGTACGCAAGATGCAGAGCCGCATGCCCTTCCCCCCTCTTTGTATGTCATGCAGCGTGAGTCCTACGGCCATCACAGTACCTCAGAGGAGTCAGGCCTCAAATAGCTCCTGGCTTTTAATTGTTAGAAACCAACTTTTGAATGAAGTGATTTTTAAAATAGTTTCTATAATTCGTTTATAGGAGTTATTGTAGAAATCATTTTAAACAGAGTAATTTCTTAACACAATTGTTTTTTACTCTCTTAATCTCTCAACACTTTTATAGGGCATTCGTCCATTACGGGTGTGATGGGTTGGCTGGGTGGTCTTGAGCTTGCTTGCTTTGTAGAGACACATTAGGCTGGGACACGCAGAAGGGATGCAAGAGATGGTGTTTGATTGTGCGTATGGTCAGATAGTATTTATGAATATGTTTAGATCTACATGGTGTTGATCGTATGTGTAGATGCAAGAGATGGTGGAAAAAATGTTAGCATGGCTTTATGTTTGCCTTAATATGTTCTAAAAGCCCTTATTTTTACCTTAATCCACTTTAATACACTCTAATACTACCTAATATGTACTGATCATATCTTAATAATGTCCTTAGTAGAGCCAGCATTCGGGGAAACGGAGAAATTGGGCGTTTCTGTAGAGCCTGGCCCGGAGACACTTTTTGCATTAGCTCAGCCATGTTGCTTTATGCATGCAGGCATCCAAACATGCCAAAAAGAAAAGATTCGGCATCTGTGCAGCCTGATTCAAGGTGATGCACACAACCAATCACACCCTCTACATGTCCGTGTTGGTGCACACATACAAGATATTATGACACAAGCATGACGGCCCAAACAGAGTAGAAACATGGTACAATTGTACTTGGGTGATCGGAACGGCTTCTAAAAGCTTCAGCTTCTAGCTTCAGCTTTTTTTTCACTATTCACTACACTATCCACTAACTCAGCTACAGTGTTTTTTCAGCCAGCTACAGTGTTTTTTCAGCCAAAAACCAAAAGCCATCGCTATTCCGATCACCCCTTAAAAGCAATCCACTATGAGCAGTGTGAGCTTGTACTGCTATTCGGCACATCACCTAGCCAAGGAAGCATGGAATATCATAGATAAAAAATAGAGAGAAGTGATGCACAGTGGGCTTTAATTTGATCTATTTTTTACCAATGAACTTTATAAAGGTAGTGTAATAGTTTTTCTTTCAAAAGTTGTATGTGTGTTCTACCGCTGAGTCGCATAGTCAAGGAATGACAAAATCAGGTTTATTTTGTACACTAAAACTACTATTTGTGTTTTATGCAACAAAGACCTTACTGAAAAGTTTAGTTTAACATACAAAGGTGGCAGTCCTACTCTTGTATGTTACAACGATTAATGAAATTTGAGATATATGTACAAATTAAATTTTATAAAGAAAAACAGTAGCTTCACAATTGTGACAGCCCGAAAAATTCCAAAAAATGCACAAATTTTTTTCGCAAAATGTCTCCAATTATTCATTGCGTTTTTGGACCCTCCCCGAACAAAGGAGTTCATAGAGTATTTGGACAAGTTTATTGTTCTGTTCATCGATAATATTATGATTTAGTCTAAAGATGAGAAAGAACATGAGCAGCATTTGAAGTTTGTATTGTAGAAGCTCAGAGAGCATAGGCTTTAGGCTAAGTTCAGTAAATGTGAGTTTTGGATGAAGAAATTTGTTTCCTAGGCCATGTCATGTCAACAGAAGGTGTGGCAGTTGATCCTGAAAAAAATTAAAGATGTGCTTAATTGGAAATAACCTACTTCAGTGTCTCAGGTCAGAAGTTTTCTTGTTATGATATGATATTATCGTCGTTTCATTAAAGGATTTTTCAATGTAGCAAGACCGCTCACACAATTATTGGAGAAGGAAAAGAAGTTTGTTTGGACGTTAGAGTGCGAGAAGAGTTTTTAAAAATTGAAGGAGTATCTGACCATTACACCAGTATTAGTGTTGCCAGACATAAACAAAGATTTTTATATTTATTATGATACTTTCTGCAAAAGTTTAGGATATGTGTTGATGCAAGATAGAAAGGTAGTAGCCTATACTTCTCGTCAGTTGAGACTGTATGAAGATAATTATCCTACTCATAATTTTGAGTTAGCCGCCATTGTGCATACTTTAAAAATTTGGTGTCATTATCTCATGGGTAATCGTTGTGAGATCTATATAGATCGTAAGAGTTTAAAGTATATTTTTACCCAAGCCGATCTTAATTTATGACAAAGAAGATAGTTTGAGTCGATAAAAGATTACAATGTCGGGATTTATTATCACCTAGGCAAGGCCAATGTGGTAGCCAATACCTTGAGTAGAATGAATTATTGCAATACTGTGATGATCAATGAAAGCCAGCCAGTTTTACATGTGAAATTCTATAAGCTTAGTTTGGAGTTAGTTGAAGAAGGATTTTTAGCTACAATGGAGCTATAGCCGACTTTAGATGCACAAATTCGCCAAGCACAAGCTGAAGATGTGGGTATCAAGAAAATAAAGACTAACCTGGGAAAAAGTAAAGCTTCAGGTTTTATAGAGGATGAACAAGGTACTCAGTGGTTCAAGGAGCTCTTGTGTGTGCCAAATAAGGAGTTTAAAGAATTATTGCTCATAAAAGCTGATGAGTCTTTGTATTCAATTCATCTAGGCAGCAATAAGATGTATTAGGAAGGATAAGTACTGGTGGCCTAGTATGAAGCAGGAGATAGAAGAGTATGTTACACTATGTGATATGTATCAGAGGGTCAAAGCTGAGCATCAGAGACCAATAAGTTTGTTACAACCGTTGAGAATCTCCAAGTGGAAGTGAGAACAGTATAGACTTCAATACAGGATTACTTAAAACAAAGGAAGGTTTTGACTCAATTTGGGTACTTGTGGATCGTTTGATAAAAGTTGCTCATTTCATTCTAGTCAAGATAATAGGTGATAAGTTGGCAGATCTGTATTTGTCGAGAATTGTAAGTCTCTATGGTGTGCCTAAAAGGATAGTATCATATCGTGGATCACAGTCTATGTCTCAATTTTGGAAACGTTTCCATGAAGCCATAGGTACTCATCTAAATTTTAGTATAGCGTATCATCCCTAAAAGAATGGGTAGACTAAGTGTGTAAATCATATTCTTAAGATGTGCTAAGAGCTTATGTGTTAGATTATGGATCCAAGTGGGATAGGTGTTTGCCTTTTGCAGAGTTCTATAATAACAATTATTAGTCTAGTTTACAAATGTCACCGTTTGAAGTTTTGCATGGAAGAAAATGCAGAACCCTTCTCAATTGGAAAGAGACTAGGGAGGGTCAAGTCTATGGTCCGGAGTGTTTAAAAGAAGCTGAGGAAAATTTCTTCTAATTCAAGAAAGGTTGAGAACAGCTCAGACTTGATAGAAAAGTTATGTAGATAATCATTGTCGAGATTTGAGCTTTGAGACATACGATTATGTATATCTTAGGATTACACCATTCAGAGGAGTCAAGATATTCTAGATGAAAGGAAAGCTTTCACTAAGATATGTTGGACTGTTCAAAATTTTGAAGTGTAAAGGAGAGGTTGCTTATCAGTTGGAGTAATTACTTACATCTTTCAGTGGGATACATGATGTCTTTCATTTGTCTCAGTTGAAGAAGTATTTGCGTGTGCTAGAAAATCAGTGCCAGTAGAAGTAGTGGATCTTCAAGAGGATTTTACTTATAAGGAGCACCTTGTCAAAATTTTGAAAGTGTCTGAGTGTATGACTAGGAGTAAAGTTAATTATTTTTTGTAAGGTTCAGTTGAGCAACCATTCTAAAGAGAAAGCAATCTAGGAACGTAAGGAGGATCTCAGGGCAGAGTTTCCAAACCTATTCCTTTAATGAGCCCAAATCTCAGGGTCGAGATTCTATTTAAGGGGGAAGGTTTAGAACATCCTATTTTTCAAGAGTCTTTTTGGAGTTTTCAAAATAAAATTCATCATTTGGATTTTGCTGGAATTAATTAAAGCTTAATTTGAATATTTAGAAAATTACATGATTTAATGAGACTAAGTTAAACCTCATTTAATCCCAAAATTATTTTATTTGGATTCCATGTGATGCAAGGTTTTTTCTGAATTTTCTGCGTTTTTTCGGATTTATTTGCTATTTTCTAGAGCTCAATTGGATTTTTATCAATTTCTGAAATTAGAAAATGCTAGAAAATCTTTAAAGGCCTCTTGGGCCAAAACCCTAGGGCCTGGCCCAAATTCTTTCAGTTCAACCCACCAACGCAGTCGCACTGTCCCCGTGTCGGTCATCTGGGTCACGACCCGTGCTAGCCGTCCGATTCCCTCCCTTGGCACATGTCGCTCATCGGAGCCCCCATGCCCTATTCATTGTCTCCAATGGAATCCCTACCATGTCCAAGCCAATTCTATTTCGGTGTCTATTGAGACCCGAATATGCAAATCCGAACTCTTTGTGTATACCGCACTAGTTCAGGATCACGCTAGTACATACAGTGTAGCATAGATGAAATATCGACCATATGCACGATAAAATAAATGAAAAGACTCAACTATTAGTAATTATCAGAGTATGACCTTATGACCAAACTTACAATTAATAGCTTGAAGGGCTTAAGAAACTAGCAGTGAAAAACAGTAATAAATATAGAAGCCATTCGACATGCCCATAGACAATCGACTGGGAAGCGAAGTCCTAATCCGTGAAGTCATCGAAGTATCCTCCTTTAGGTATCTCCTGCTGATATGGCTCTTCTTCTTCAACTGAGTAACAGTGAGCATAAAGTCATGAGTACATTGGTACTCAACAAGTTGTTTGTAACAAATGAATGCAATATAACATACAAGGCTTACCAATGGATGACTGAAAAGTTAGTTTGCAGAAAGCAAGGATTTAAAGTAAATACAATAAATAGATTGAAAGCGAACTTTACAAAAATTGATAGTACATAAATAATCAAAGTAATTGAATAAACCATAAGTGAACTACCAATTCACTTAGTAAACCAATAGTGAACTAACCACGTACTTCCACAGCCCTCCTAGCCAAATTTTTAAGAAAATATTTACCCCTTGTGTGAAATCAACAAGTATTGTCCATAACCAGGGATACGACTATTCGAATAGTTTTACACTCTACAGAGGTTGCACAACTATATCCATATGATATGATCATCCTCACGTTAAATAAAATCACAACAAAGCCTTTACAATATTCAACCTCAATCTCAATTCCGCCTACTAAGGTTTCACTATCGAGTAGGCTTCAACCTAGTCGATAATTGCCCCCTATTGCGCCTCATGGAAATCAACAACCATATTTAACTTAATGGCGGAGTTGAAATTGAAATATCACAAATTAATTAGCCAGATCTATCACATACTAGACATGTGGTTTGCATGGTATGGCTCAGATTAATAGCGCATAAAGTTAAGTCCTTAAACATTACTTAGACGAGACTTCCACATCCCTCGAAGTGAATCAACACTTCCCCCTTTACTACATGATCACTCGTCTAAGTGAAAAGAAATTTTGTATAACCAATACCAATGATACACCAATATTATGATACACAGATTTTATAACTATGGTACCAACCACGATTCAATATCACTTTAAATCAAATTAATTAATTAACCAACTATGATGATGAACCCATCGAACTATCAGCATGGCTAA
Source organism: Melocanna baccifera (assembly GCA_036346265.1). Taxonomy (NCBI): domain Eukaryota; kingdom Viridiplantae; phylum Streptophyta; class Magnoliopsida; order Poales; family Poaceae; genus Melocanna; species Melocanna baccifera. The sequence goes on along the minus strand of CM070689.1, from coordinate 10,989,453 downwards.
GCAAATGAATCGTACAACCTATATGACAACTAATATGGTATCACTAAATAATTTTTTATCGTATAGTGATAATGGAGTCATGGTATTCAAATTATCAAAGGTATGATTAATCAATGTGGACACTAACTACCATATACAAAGGTTTGTAATAAAATAGCAATGCATAATAATTTAAAACAAAATAAGTAAATAATAGATTAAAAATTGAGTTCAATATGATCAAAAGACATGACTTGCATTGATTTTGCTCAATTATGAATTCTTAATCTTTTGATATGCTCCCACTTTTTCGAAGACGTAATCTAACGAGGGAGAAAACAAATAAGGCACAAAAATAAAATGAAATAAAATTCAAATAAACTTAAAAAATATTAAAACTAGAACCAAAAGATAGAGCTCAATTTTAAATGAATTTAGAAAAAAGAATGGGGCCAATCGGAGCTCGGACAGAGGAGAACAAGCTGTTGGAAAATATAATCTAACGAAAATATTAGAAATTAAAAAATTCTGCTATGTTGTGGACACGATGCACGAAAAGGATGGTCTACAGTGGACTTGACTCATGAAACAATGCACGGTGACTCGAGTGCTAATGCGGTGGCTATGGCTGACATGGCGGACACCTGGCAGCTGATTGAGCAGTTAGGCCTGATGTGGCAGCTGAGTTGGTATGGTGACATGGCTGACACGTGGCATGCTAACATGTCAGCTGACGTGGCACCTGGAGGGTTCAGGTGGCTGATGTGGTACCCACGTGGCATGAAACATGGCTTCTAGGGCTGAGGTGGCATGCTTACTTGGTTGGATCGGCTCACAAGACTACAGAACATTTGCGCTAACTGGTGGGACCCGGCTGGCAGTGACTCAGTTCAGGTGAACTTAGTTCATGGAGAAGGCAAAACGATGGCGGAGCATGGGTGCGGGGTGACAGTAGGACGATCCGACGGTCGATCGGGCTCCAAATGGTTGATTCTAGTCCGTTGGCTTGGATTAATGACACAAATCCGATCAAACGGTCAAGACGATGATGCGTGGCATGGTGCGGGGTTTGGGGCGATGCTTTGGTATGCGAAGGGTCGTGATGCCGACACGCAAATGGAGATGATGAGTGAACACGGGTGATGGTTCGGGAACTCACCAGCAACAGCTCGATGGTTGGCAGCTTGTCAACCAACAATGCACAACGGGGCGGAGCGGTGGTGCTGGCCAAGAGTGACGAATGGCGGCCGGCGCGGAAGAAGACGACAACCACGGTGAAGAAGCGAGCTCGGCGGAGGACGACAGCAGAACGGGTGGGAAAAATGGAGGCAGCAACTCGGCTTTTAAGAACGGAGGCCAAGGGATTCCGGAGCGGATAGGTCTCGGAGTCCGCGGTCGAAACGGTTGCAGGCGGATTCTCAGCGACGGACGTGGCGGAGATCGGTTCGGATGCGACGACGGAGAGACCCAGATGAAGATGATGAACAATAGCTTCACCAACGGATGGATGACACGTGGCACAAGAAGGAATCAGATGGCAGATGGCACAGATGAACAGTACCACGGTATCCCGATGCCTCACACATGGCAACAACGGGATCCGGCGGCTGCTATTGGGGCTTGCCTGAATGGCTGACGTGTGGCGGGTTTCGGATCAATGGCTGAGGGTGAATGGGCCAGACGAATAGTAATGGGCTCGGCCTAGTACTGTTCCTAGGATTTTTAGAAATTTGTCAATTTCAGAAATTCAAACAAAATAAAATGAGCTCTAGAAAATAGCAAATAAATCTAGAGAAATCCAAAAAATCTAGAAAATTTCTTAAGACACAAGGAAGCTCAATAAAATATTTTCAGCATATGTTGATATTTATTTTAGTAATATTAATTCCTTTTGATTTATAAAAAAATTAATTTAAGCTTTAAATAAATCCAGAAAAATCTAAATGGTGAATTTTATTTTGAAAAGCTTCAAAAAGCTCTAAAAATTAGAATGTTATAGCATTTGTGCCATCACTGCTCGAGACTCGCGTTGTGTCTGGCTCGGCATTTGCGCCTTAAGTACCGAGCCACTGGTTTTAGAGTTAGCTATCATAAATCTTCGAAGATACCAATTAGTGTTTGTGTGGAGAAAGTTGAGGACCTAGCAAGTTTGTTTGGATACAAGATTGGTGACATGCCATTCACATATTTGGGACTACCTCAGGGAACAACAAGACCAAAATTGAAGGATTTCTGACCTTTGATGGATAGGGTGGAAAGAAGACTCTCTAGTACAATGGCTTTTCTATCATATGGGGGATGGCTTACGATTGTTAACGCAGTACTCTCACTTCAACAATCTATTATATGTGTTTGCTTCAATTTCCCAAAAAGGTAATTGATCATATTGATAGAGCTCGGTGGCACTATCTTTGGAGAGGTTCTAAAGAGCTGCAAGCGTGATGTAATTCATTGGCATCTTAGGATGCAGTATGTCGGCCAAAAATGAAAGGGGACTAGAGGTGCTTAATTTGCACTTGCAAAACAATGCTTTGCTCATGAAGCACCTTCAAAAATTCTTTGGTTGACATGATGTTCCATGGGTGCATCTAGTTTGGGAGAAGTAGTATGGACATGTAGGTCCTCACGCACCAAGTGCTTGTGGATCCTTTTGGTGGCTTTATGTCATGAAAGGTGTTTCATTGTTTTGTGGCATTGCAATGGGAAATCTAGGAGATGGACGTGATATCCTTTCTGGAAGGTTTGCTAGGATGGGCATCTTTTTTGTTGGAAGTACCCCCAAGCTCTATTCTTATGCCAGAAATCAAGACATATCCGTTAGGGAGTTTATGTCAAGAAATAACCTTGAGTATTTGTTTCAATTGCCACTCTCAGAAGAAGCTTACCAAGAGTACATTGATTTGCAATAGTTAAGAGTTATTGTTATCCAACTGCACCAGAAGGATCATTGGAACTATATTTGGGGCAATGATGTCTATAGTTCATAGTGTTTCTACGCCCATTAGTTTAGTCAGCTCCAGGCATCCATGGTATATCCGCGCATTTGGAAGAACAAATGTGTGATGAAACTCAAGGTCTTTTCCTGACTTCTTATGATGGATAGGTTAAATACATGAAATATCCTTAGGAGAACATTTTAGTGTTGATGGAAATGTGAGTTGTGTCCTTTGTGATAGTGTTGATGAAGAGACCTCACGACACTTGTTTTTCACTTGTTCTTAGTATGCAGTGTTGGAGTGCCATTAGGATCAAATGGATTTCTGATGCTGATGTTTCGCACATGGTATTGCAGTCTAGCTTAGCTTCTGGGAATTATTTTTCATGGAGATCTTTATTATGGTAGCATGGCATACTTGGTTCACAGCACATTAGATTTTCTCAAAATTTTAGGAATTTATTTTCTAAAAAAATTTCTAAGAGCCTCGTTCTCCTCCATCTTAGCTCTAATTAACTTGATTCTTTTTTTAAAATTTATCTAAAATTGATCTCTATGTTTTAGTTGTAGTTTTTAGAGTTTGTTTCTATTTTATTTGGTTTTATTTGTGTTTTATTTTTTTTCTCTCGTTAGATAATGTCTTCAAAAGAGTAAAAGCAGGACCAAAAGATCAAGAGTTGGTAACTGAGCAAGGCATAGGCAAGTCATGACCTTTGATCATGTTGAACCTAGTTTTTAAATCTATTTATTTATTATTTTATTTTAAATTATCATGCATTGCTATTTTAATGCAAACCTTTGTACATGATAGTTATTGTTCAAATTGATTAATTTCACCTTGGTAATTTGAATGCCATGATTTCATTGTCACCATTGGATGTGACCTAGTGATGCAATAGTAGTTATCACATGGGTTATACGTTTAATATACTTAGCCATACTTGTAGTACATTGGGTTCATCATCACATGTTGATTAATTAGTTAATTTTGACTTGATGAGATATGGAATCGTGGTGGTTGACCACAGTTATAAAATTTGGGTACCATGATATGGATAGTGTCGTTGATGTTGGTTATATAAGATGGTTTTCACTTGGGCGAGTGATCGTGCAGTAAAGGGAGAAGTGTGACTAGCACTTCTTGGGATGTGCATGTCTCATCTAAGTAATGTCTAAAGACTTAATTTTGTACACCATTGATTTGAGCTTTATCGTGCAACCACATGTCTAGTATGAGATGGATCTAACTGATTAATTTACGATATTTCAACCTCGATGTTGCCATTGAGATGTTTTGTTGGTACAAAAGGGGACTTTTACCGACTAGGTGGTTAGGCTATTTGGTAGCGAAACCTTAGTGGGCAATATCAGTTTGAGATAGAGCATTGTATAAGCCTTATTGTGATCTTCTTGGTCGACATGCCTAAGAAAGCATGTTATACCGATGGCATTATAAGATGGACATGTCATGTGGGTAAAGTAGTGCAACCACTGTAGAGTATAAAACTATTCGAATAGCAGTGTCCCTGATTATGGACAATGCTCAATGATTTCGTACGAGGGTTAGGTTTTTCCTAAATTTTGGTTTAGTGGAAAGTAAGTTGGTTAGGATGTATATGGTTAGTTCATTTGTGGTTTATTCGTTTCTTGGTTTGTTATTTATTTATTTACATCATATGCATAACTACATTTTCAATCAATTTACTTAAGGTATTTACTTCAAATTGTTGTTTTCTATAAAATAACAACTTAGCCATCATTTGTTAAGCCTGACATAATTATATTGTATTTTGTTACAAATGACTTGCTGAGTACTCTATGTACTAACGGCTATACCCATATTTGCTCAATTGCTGAAGAAGAGCCATATCAATTAGAGGTACCCAAAGGAGGATACTTTGACAACTTCTCAGATTAAGGTCTCGCTTCCCAGTCGATTGCCTATGGGCATGTCGAATGGTCACTTTGTTTTTCATTATTTTCTACTAGTAGTTTCTTAAGCCTTTGAGGCTATTATTTGTAAGCTTAGCCATAAGGTCACTATTTTGATAATTAATAATATTTGAGTCTTTTTATTAGTGAATCATGATGTGGTTGATATTTTATCTATGTTTTTACTGTGTACACTTGTGCAGTATGCACAGAGTCTGGATTTGCATATTCATGTCTTGACACTCCTCTACCATTCGTTGAGTCCTACTAGCCATCACCTTCAATCGCCTATAAAGTCGGAAATAGCAGTGCAACTAGCTCCTTTCCTTCCTCTTCACTCCCCGAGGCCAACCTCACCATTGCTAAGGTGTGGCATCGTGCACAAACTTGTTGAGAGCACCGCCTCTTCCTTTGGCCATCCAAGTAATTTGCCTAAATTCATTCCCGCCATCATTCTCTCCCCCAAATTGATTGTACCATCATCTTCTCCATTTCTTTATGGTCCTAACGGCACCTTTCTCGCACCGAGATATCACCGAAGTCTCCATCGCCATTCATTGCACCGCTAGACTCATTACTGCCACCATCAATCCATATCCTCTGTCATCCCCTTCCCTTGCCATCCATGTCACGAGGTGTGCCTCAACACACCGTTGCCGAGTCCCACCACCATCGACCACTGTGTCCATGTGCACAACCGCTGACGAGCTTCATCTCATCGCCATAGCCACCAACACTTCCTGTTGCACCCATGCCAAGCCATCTTCACTAGAGGACTCCCCATGACCACGCCATGCTCATGCACCCACCATTTTTACCATAGACCATCGAAGCTCACCACTGACGAGTTTGCTCCTTTCCCCAGCCATTGCTTTTACTCTGCCTTCTCTAACCACTAGAGTCCACGCCGTCTTCCCAAACCACCCAAAATGGATTCAATATGCCTAGGAATACTTTATGCACACATCATCATTGTTGTTCAAACGTCGTGTCACCATCGCCGTCCTTTCCTCCCTCTATATTTTCCTCTACTCAACAAAGAAGAAGAACAACGCTGCTCGGCACTGTGCTCACGCGGTTTGACCAAACTAGCTATCACCCGACTAAGCCCGCGCTTAGACCTGTCCTCACACAGTCAAGTTAGACTATCTCACGCTAAGCAAAACTAGAACCAAACCTATTTCAGACTGAGTCCAATCTGAATCAAACCCATTTAATTTGAGTCCAACTCAATTCCCACCGATTCAACCTGGTTTAGACTGATTTAGGACTGATTTGTGGCCAATTCCATAGTTCCAAGCCTTTTTTCTCCAAGTTTCCACCAGTTTTGCATAGTAGACTAACCCTAGACCCCTGTAGATAACTCAATTATTATTGTTCACCCCTGATATCCCAATTCACAACTTTTAAAAGCCAATTCTTCATTGGTTTTCCCTTCGATAGCTTTTCAGTTCTGTTTCCCCCGTTTTCTTTTTTGGTGTTTTATTTGCAAGTGTTGTAGCTCTATAATATGCTTATTTGGTTTTGTTCGTATGTGTACGCTAGATTACGGAGAAGAAGTCATGTACACTAGATTACGAAGAAGCCCATGACAACTGGAGCTTGAAGTGACAACCCTAAAACCTAGGAAAGAGTAAGCGCCAACTACGAGCTGCAAGGAAAGCCATGATCCTTGATCATATTAAATTCCTATTAGTTGGGTTATATTATGTATGGGTTCATTTTTGCACTATTTAATTAGCAATGCAAATTGTTATCAGTTATTTTTGAATGATCATTAATTACATTGTTTACTTGCCATTCTTGATAATAATATGATCTAGTTTTCTTGATGAACTTCGAGTTAGTGTATCATACTTTAGATTAACATAGTAGTGAACATGGATAACAATATTCTCATAACATTGTGGTCTGTCGTCACAAGTTGACGCATCAGAATTTATGACCATGTGAATTAGTGATGAATTCTATTATCCTGTCTTTGATCAAGTCATGGATATCACATGGGTAAAGTTGGGCATTCTCTGCAGAGATTAAACTAAATCATTCGAATTTGTCGTGCTTTCGGTTAATGGAGCTATGTCAAATGGGGTGATTCCTAAATCATGGCATAAGGAATATTATTAGTTAAAATTATGGTAATTTGAAAGTGAGATAACTTGTTAATATTCAACCCCCTAACAAAAAACCTTCTTTATGAACTTGTTTTGATTAAACTCAAATGTTGGGTATTAGTGATGATAGGTCCAAGATAAATCCTCTTTGATAGATATTTTCCTTGAAATCCTCAAATACATTATAAAACTTTACCGCCATAGCTTGTTGAGTACGAATTACACATTCTTGTATATTTTGGTTAAGACAATGAATAATATGAAGAAGACATACAAGTAGATAACGAGTACTACGATGATGAAGATCATACATTTTAGGTCTAGTCTACACTCAAGTGTTGCCTATGGTGTTATCATTTTTGTCATCTTTTGTCTATAAGTAAGTTTGGCTTCGAAGCCTTAAAACTCTATAATCCAGTTCTATATTGTAGTTTATGTAAGAACTTTGCCAAGGTATTGTAATCCTAAGCAAGTTCTTTCTCGCTTTGTGTGCAACTAAAATCCTAAACGGTTATATGAATTGAAGATTCCTAATAAATTCAAAACCAATTTTGTATAACTATCACCAATGACACATTAATGTCATGGCACATAAATTTTATAACTGTAGCACCAATCATGATTCAATATCTCAATAAGTCAAATTGATTATTTGATCACATGTGATAATGAACCCAATGAGAATATAAGCTTGGCTAAGCATATTAAACAAACAACCCTTGTGACAACTAATATGGTATCACTAAATAATTTTTTCGTCCTATGGTGACAATGGAATCATAGCATTCGAATTATCAACAGAGGAATTAATCAATTAGGACAGTAACTACCAATTTCAAGGATTTATAATAAATTAGCAATGCATGATAATTTAAAATAAAATAGATTCAGAATAGATTTGAAAACTGGATTTAATATGGTCAAAGGATACAATTTGTCTTGGCCTTACTCAGTTATGAGTTCTTAATCATCTAATTGTGCTTTCGCTCCTTGGAAGATACAATCTAACGAGAGAGAAAACGAATAAAGTACAAAATAAAATTAAATAAAATTTAAATAAACTTCAAAAACTTTAAAACCAGAACAAAAAGATAGAGCTCGATTTTAGATAAATTTAGATAAAAGAATGGAGTCAATCGGAGCTAGGATGGAGAAGAACAGACTCATGGAAAATCTAATCTAAAGAAAAATACTGAAAATTCAGAAATTATATTGTGTTGTTGACTTGGTGCACGGAAAGACTGGTCTACGGTGGACTAAGCTCATGAAATAGTTGTAACATCCTGTTTTTCAGAGCCTTTTGTAGCTTTTCAAATAAAATTTATTTTTTGGATTTTTCTAGAATTAATTAAAGCGTACAATGAATTTTTATTCATTAAAATGATTTAATTTGATTAAAACAAACATTAACATGTGCTAAAAATATTTTATTTGGTTTCTTTGTGTCTAAAGGAATTTTCTAAGAATTTTTTTGGTTTATTTGCTTTTTTTAGAGGTGTTTTTATTTTATTTGAATTTCTAAAAAAGAAAAACCCCAAAATTCTTGTGAACAGTGTTAGCCTGGCCATTAACTGTTCATCCCGACCCATCCTCCCGCAGCTTCCCGATTCCCCCCTCTACCGCGTGTCGGTCATCCAGGCCATGTTGCTCTACGTTCGCCGGATCCCGCCGAAGGCCACGCGTTAGCCATCATGAGGAGCCACCACTAATTCATCCATGATTTCTCGCTCACCCGTCTGATCACCAGGCTCTACCACACGTCACGCATCTGCAGTGCCATGCAATGTTCATCGTCGTTGCTGCGACAAGTCCATCTCCGTTGCGTCCTTGATTCGTGTGCTCGACCCGGACTCCGTCGCGCACGCCGTCTCCACCGCGGACTCCGCCCTGTGCTCGTTCCAGATTCCCTCAGTGTTTGCGCATAAAAGCCATGCACCATCCCTGTTTTCCCACACCTCGAGTCGCTCGCTTGCTTCGCCATTCTCACGCAACCGTCGCCGTCACCGGTAGCTCGGTCATCGGAGTTCGTAGTGATCTTAGTCTGCCACTGTCCAGGAAGACCCTGCATCACGTAGCTGCCATCTGTTGACCAGACCACCGGTGAGCTCTGCCATCCTGTCATCGGTGAACCTCGCATCTTCCCGTTCTACCCCGAGCTTGCGCCGTCGCCCGCACCGCTGTAGCACCGCCTCTCGGTCCATGTGTGCACGCCTGTGACCCCTCGTGCGCCGAATCGATGCCTCGCATCGTCCGATCCGCCCATCCCGACCGTCCGCCAAGATCTACACCAACGGTCGAGATCTTCCCACGTGTCATAACCGTCACCGTCGGATCATGCTGATGTCACACCGCACCCGCGCCCCCACGTTGCTTTGCCTTCTCCATGGACTATGTCCACCGTGAGCTGAGCCACTAACCAGTTGACCCCACCTGTTAGCCGCCACTGTGCTGTGAACCCGTGAGCTGGATCATCCGAGTCAACCGCCAGCTCAGCTACCACATCAGCCCTAACTGCCACGTAGTGCCACATGTTAGTGACACATCAGTGCCATGTCAGCATTGAGCCATCCTACATGCCACATCAGCCCTAGTGCCACTATGTCAGCATCTCCACTGCCCGTGCACTATTCCATGCGCTGAGTCCACCGTAGACCAGCCTTTCCGTGCACGGACTCCATAACATAGTAACTTTTCTGATTTTTCAGTATTTTCCAGTAGATTAATTTTTCAAGAGCCCGTTCTTCTCTGTCTTACATCCGATTACCCTGTTCTTTTTTCTAAATTCATGTAAAATCAAGATATATCTTTTGGTTCTAGTTTTGAAGTTTTTGGAGTTTATTTGATTTTATTTTGTTAGATCGCGTCTTAGAAGAAGCTGGAGCACCGTCAGAAGATTTAGAGTTCCTAGCTGAGCAAGACCAAGGAAAGTCGTGTTCTTTGATCATGTTAAATCTAGCTTTCAATCTATGATTTTTTTATTTTGATTTAAATTATTGTGCATCGCTACTTTATTACAAACCTTCGTACTTGGTAGTTACTATCGCAATTGATTAATCCCTCCTTGATAATTTGAATACCCTGATGCCATTGACATCCTAGGTTGGAAAATTATTTAATGATACCATACTAGTTGTCACATGGGTGGTACGATTAATATACTTAGCCATGCTTATAGTTCGATGGGTTCATCATCACATGTGATCAATTAATTAATTTGACTTAATGAGATATTGAATCATGGTTGGGAGCCACAGTGAATCATGTTTGGTGCCACGGTCATAAAATTTGTGTGCCATGACATTGGTGTGTCATTGGTGTTGGTTATATAAAACTGATTTTCGCTTGGGTGAGTGATCATGCAGTAAAGGCGGAAGTGTGGATTCAATTCGAGAGATGTGGAAGTCTCGCCTAAGTAATATTAAGAACTTAACTTTGTGTGCCATTAATCTGAGCCTTACCATGTAAACCATATGTCTAGAATGGGATAGACATGGCTGATTAATTTGGTATATTTCAATTTTAATCTCGCCATTGTGATAAACATGTTTGCTAATTTCCGTGAGGCGCAAAGGGGGTGTGATATGAAACCCTAGCGGGTGGGATTGAGTTGAGGTTGAACTTTGTAAAGGCCTTGTTGTGATTTCTTTAGCGTGAGACTAATCACATCGTGTGGGTACAATTGTGTAACCTCTGTGGAGTGTAAAACTATTTGAATAGCCGTATCCCTGATTATGAACAATGCTTGGTGCTTTCACACGAGGGGTAGAATTTTCATAAAAACTTGATTGGTTATCTTTGGAAAGTGAATGGTTAGTTTCTTATTGGTTTAGCTTATGAATGGGAGGTTCTCAAGTGGTTTATTCAATTCTGTTGATTATTTATTTATTATTAATTTTCCTTAAAGTTCACCATCAACCTATTTACAGTATTTACTTTAAATTTTTTACTTTCTGCAAATTAACTTTTCAACCATACATTGGTAAGTCTTGCATATTATATTGCATTCAATGTTACAAACGACTTGCTGAGTACCAAAGTACTCACAGCTTTATGCCCACTGTTACTCAATTGAGGAGGAGGAGCTATATCAGCAGGAGGTACCAAATGGAGGATACTTTGATGACTTCACGGATTAGGCATTTGCTTCCCAGTCGATTGCCTGTGAGCATGTCGAGTGGCTTCTATCTTATTTCTATTTTTCGCTGCTAGATTTTAAGCCTTTCAGGCTAGTAAGTTGTAAGCTTGATCATAAGGTTGTACCTTGGCAATTATTAATATTTGAGTTTTTCCTTTATCTACCGTATATATGGTCAATATTTTATTTATGTTACACTGTATGCACTAGCATGATTCTGGACTAGTGCGATATACACAGAGAGTTCGGATTTGCATATTCGGGTCTCGACAATAGTGCATGCGACTGGGCTTGCTGATGTGGCTGTTGACTAAGTTTCTAGGGTTGACATGGCAGTGATGTGGCAAGGCACATGCGCACTAGGGCTGATGTGGCAAGGTAACATGGCATGACACGTGGCATCTGATGTGGTGCTGATGTAGCACCAAATGGCTCGATTTTGCTGATGTGGCACTGACTTGTGGTGACATGTGGCATCTAGGGCTTGTGTGGCTCCTGGCGTGGATGCTGATTCAGTTAGATTGGCTCACGATCTATGGAATAATAGTGGCTGATGTGTAGGTCCCGCATGTCGAAAACTCAGCTCACATGAACTCAGTTCACAGAGAAGGTGAATTGATGCGCAGGAGCAGGTGTGGGGTGGTGTCACTGCTGACGTCGATGGTGTGCGGACCGAGGCAACCCTTCAATGTGCAAAACATCGCTACGACGCGGTGGGCGAGCAGCGCGGAATGGTACGACGGGGTTCGACCGGCAAGGCCGATGCTGTAGCCAGAACGGGTCGACAGAGAGGTGACAGAGAGGAAGCTCACTAGCAGAATGAAGACGGCGGTGCACGGGAGAGGCGACAGAGAGGAAGCTCGGCTCGGCAGCTCACCAATCGACGTAGACGATGGCTAGGCAAAGGCGACAACGACGGTGACTGCAGCTCGACAGCTCGATATTTCATCTATGTTTACACTGTGTGCACTAGTATGATCTTAAACTAGTGCAGTATACACAGAGATTCTGGATTTGCAAATTTGGGTCTCAACAGAGGTGATATCAGAGCCATATAGACAGTAGTACGAAGTCCTAGTTAGAGTGGTCGCGTTAGCCAAATTTTAAAATCTATTTTCTCAATAAAAAACCGAATTAGATATTTAGTAATCTCTCTACTCTCTTTCCCTTTGTTAAGGTTCTTACTCTCCACCTTATTCAAAAATTTATTTTTTTGAAATCCTTAAATTGACTTCTTTCCTTTATAATACCTTAAATGTCTCAAGCTTCCTATAGTCAGACTAGAGGATGGCGAGGACTTCTCTGAGTCTTGTTGTAGAGTCTTGGATTGAAGTGGTCACCAGTCTACTTCACTAAGGATGAGAAGGCAAAAGGCCAATGCATTGGATGCATCACTAGGCTGTACTTCACCATAAGGATTGGCACCAAGTTCTACACCATGGTTTCAAGTGCATTGGTGCTTGTGGAGAGTGGTCCGCGCATAAGGCCGTTCGACATTTTTGCAAACTGTAAAAGATCAGCATGCCCAAACTCATTTAGAAGTTCAAGGAGCAATATGTAGCCACTCCCAGTAAAGCAGAATAAGAAAAACCTCAACCGCAGCTGCTAGTACCTCTACCTTTGCCCATGCCACCGAGTTTGGAGGAGAGGCGACGCATAGCAGACAATCGCTAGGAGTATCTTCGAAACCTCATTCCAGCCGTAGCAGAAGAGTGGTCACCACAAGTCCGCAGCTCGTGGGTATTCTATAGTGACTCGGAGGAAGGTTCAAGCGAGCCCTACTTGGCAGAACCTGAGTGGGAGCCCTTAGATTAGATCCTTGTACAGTTTAGAAAATGCAAGCAGAATATTTTGGTTTTTATTTGCAATTGCTTGTGATGTGAGCTACAGTCTTACCCATAAAATTATTATATTGCAGTCATGTCAAAACCTTTATTTGATTAATTTATTTGCTTCTTTTATTTGTCTCTCGGCTAAGTATTTGCTTAGTATAGGTTTGCCATTAAAGATCCCCTTAGACGAGTTTACCGCTTATCTATGTGTTTCCTTCTCACCTTTTGAGCCGGAGAAGCCAGTTCTTAGTAGTTGTGTTTCCTTTCAGAGCAGTAAAAAAATGGTTGACAGTTAGAACTCAGCTGTACGTGATCAGATGAGTCAGGACCCAAGGAGCAATGCCACAAATTCATCAACTCAGGGACCACACGAAACTCCCACGAGAATAGATCTAGTTCTAAGTCAGTTCATGGTAGCCCAGACTTAATTGATGAATACAATGATGCAAAATATGAATGCAATGATGAAACTAAAATCAAAGCTATAGACCTAAACCAGCAACTAAAACTTGACGATGGACAAAAATTCAACATGGTAAAACAAAAACTGAAATTGCAAAGGCACAACTAGGGTTTGGTTTTGCTGATTTTTGATAAACTAATATTTTTGTGGGGCACTTTTCTGGTTATAGGTATGGAAAAAAACAAAAAAGAAATCTTACCGGGCAATCTATGCTCTGATACCAACTGATGAGGGGATTTGGTCCGATCTTCTGATAAGAATGATAACTACGATTGTTTGATACAACGTTGATGACAAGTCTACTTGACCAAAACGACCAAGTCTATTCTATAATCGCTACACCACACCCTTGTTGTTACCAACCGTGCCCAACATGGCTGATCTTTCATGCAAGTAATTGAGAATCAAGCAATAAAGAAATAAGCATGATCTGAATTTGTGAATGAAATATGAAGTTTCATTGAAGAATGGAGAGGCGTAAAGTCGCCGTAGTTGGTCTAGTCGACACAAGTACACAACTAATATTGTCTAAATGAAAATCAATCTAAACAAGCCAAAAACCTAAAAATGGCATCCCTAGCAGTTTTTGAGAGGCTAGGGACATGTGGAGAACGTCCGTGAAGCTAGGGGAACATCCCACTATAGCACCCCAGTTGAGCTTAAATTTATACAAGGCACAAGGCCGAGGTTTGAAACTGATTTAGAATTCTTTTGTGGACTAGAATGTGCTCAGGTGTACTTTTGAGGAGGAACCAAAACCATTAGAAAGAGGACATCATAAGCTTTCCAACAAGTCCAAGATCACCTCATTTGGACTCCATATGCATCTTCTATACTCGTTTGAATTTAGCACTATCTCTGAAGGCAGAACTAGATTCTAAAACATGCCTAGCTTTCATTCTTTGTTGTCCTAGCCTCAGAGTGATGTGATGACCTCCAATGTTTATCCCAAGCATGTCTGTGACTCCATGTGCCTCTCTTTGGTCTCTGCCCATGTTTCTAAGCACAATCACATCACAAGCATCAGGTAGTAACCCATTCTCAGAAGTTAAATTAAATAACCCTATGAATGAGCTCACCCGATAATTCAATTGTTGTGCATGTGCCCTCATCATAGTTCCTTCCCTAGCATCATGGATGAGTGTTGTATGTAAGCAAAGAAGTGATGTCCTCATCAGATCCGGCTCGAGACTACCCAAACTAAATGTTTGGGAAGCGCTCAGGATTCATTTCTGAGTACACCTAGGATTTCATTCTTGGGTACACCCGAGCTACACATCCAGGGGTGCCACAGACCACTAGTCTGGGAAATTTGTTTTGCAAAAATGGGGTAAGTCATTTTTACGTTGTCAACCATCATTTTATTTACTTTATAGATGCTTCCATGTCCTTTTTATGGCTGACTAGTTTCTTTAGTTATATAGATGAAAGGATAAGAAGCTTATGAGCATGGTCCACATTTTGCTATGAGTGGCAAAAAGGGTCCAAGCCATAATTTCACTTACTAACTCCTGACCTAGGAAGCTACAGTCAGATAATTCTAAATCTACCCTTGCCAAATATTTTTCAAGCAATCTATCCTAGGTTCATTTGCATGCATGCTAAGGTATTTTAATGGAACAACAACATTTAATTAGAAACAAAGTTCTATCTTGTAGATTGACAACAACACTTAAATGTCAGGGTTATTTAAGGAGGTACACTAATTCATATTACAATGCTAATGAAAGATACAACTGATTCACCAATACTAGAATAATTTCATATAACATCAATGCATGATGATGCTAAAATTTGCATGCATCAAGGAGACTCAACCTACCCCTGAAAGGACAATAGGCCTGTGAGCTTACTACCCATCTCCCCTCCTCACTCCTCTGGATTGCTCTCCTCCTCATCCTCTCCCTCATACCCTCTATCATCCCCTCTCCCACTATCCTTGATCCCCCAACTGCTACTGGCTCCTAACCCAATGGCCTGGTTACTACTGGGATCCTCAAAGTAAGCACGGTAGATGAGGTCTAATAGGGTTGAATCTCTGGTTGAGCGAGGGCCACAAAAATTTGGCCTTAGATGGGGTAAATATGGGTGGGGGTGGGTGGCGACTAAGTAAAGGTATCCCCTAGGTGTCCTGGTGAAGGTGGAATAGGAAAAATATGGTCAGAATAATATTGTGGGGGTGGTGGAGCATAGTCTGGTGGAGGTGTGGGGCATAGGTGGGGTCCTAGAATGGGTTGTAAGCAGGTGGTGGTTGTGGGTAAGTCCAAGAAGGTGGTGGGATTGGAGGTGGTGCTCTGGGAACATTGGCCCATGGAGTGGATGTAAGGTGTGAAATGTGGTGGACGATACCCCCTGCTACAGTAGACTAGAGGTACTCTCGTATGGCCTCCCTCTCTATGTCCAAATCCCTACACCTCCACTGCTAGAAAGCGGAGCTCACCTTAACTAGGGCTCCCTGGATGTTGTTATGCAACATGATATTGGCTAACAACATCGTCCCTACGGTCTCACTAGGAAGTTGAGAGTGATGGTGAGGATGGCTCGAAAGAATGTTTACGGGAATGGCTAGGGCCAGACTGTGCCTCGAGGGTCCCTGGTGCTATAAGTGGAATCTCTCCATACCTAGAATCCCTCATCTGGTCACTAAAATGAGCTCTAAGGGTGTGGATGGCCTTTTGGGCCACCTCCCGCAGGGGTAGGTAATTATCTGAGGTGCACCACTCCTCAACACACTCTAGGTGGTAGGTCAAGTTTAGGGGAATGCCCGTCACTATGACCCCTATCCTTAGTGAAGCGATTCCCGCTAGGATCTCCTCAAAGTACTCTAGAAGGGTGCTCCCAGGTACTACAGTAACCTCCCTAGAAGTAGCACGTGGTGCCCTCGCACTCGGGTAGGCAGAAGGCTAGCTCGAGTCATCCTGTAAAAGGAATGGTTCTATGTTAGTACTGGTTGTCACTATAAAGAATAGGGAAGCTTTAACATATTAATTTTGAGATTAGAGCAAAGTAGAAAATAACATGTCGGACAAGAGTTAGTAAAGTACTTAGTGCCATATAGCAAGTAAGAAAGGCGCACTTAAGCTCTGCAATAGTATCTAGTTATATGTGTGTCCCCTAATTATCGCTTTGATAGCACCTGTCACACCCCATGTCTTTATCCTTAGAACATGATACTGGGCAATGGATTACTATTCCCTAATCCCAATGACTTAGGAAATAGTAGGCCTTTACTAGAGTAACACAGCAGAAACATAACTAGAGACTGTGCCTTATTACAACAGTTAGCCATACAGGGCCACAATGTTTAATATAAATACTTAGATACAAAAGAAACACAAGTTATTTACATACCCTATCTCTCAACAACGAGGTGCTACAAGTCGTCTACTCATCCCAACTACTGAATAGGGCATCCACCTCACCCTGGTCCTCAGCACAATCGCCCTCATCTCACACGACATCGTCAGCACCTGATTTTCCTGCGTCCCACTCGAGGTACTCCCTAATTTGATTGGGGTCTAATAAAGAAAATAATAGTAATGATGAGTACTAATGTACTCATCAAACAATAATAGCAATAAATACACCGCATGACTCTTTTCTTTCTCATGATCACAATTTCTAGCTCATCTCTTTCTTTAGAAATTAGATCATCAAAATTAGTGGGTTTTCAGGTTTTTATTCTGAAAATGCTACTTGTCACTCAGTGGGAAGAAAGACCCCAGTGGCCTCCATAGCCTTCAATCTAGGATACAGGTATGAATTCGTGATTTTTATTTAGCATTGCACAAGTTTGTGCCACTTTATCCATAGCTACTCTGATATCTTTCGAATTGGGTGACTCGTATTTTCGAGATATGGTGCTGACTTCATAGTACAGAATATTTTCCCTGGTTACGTTATTAAATCTCCACCCAACTATTCATAGTCGATGACCCAGAGCGGTATCTCACCCTTACCCGGCACCCACCAACTTCAAGTAGTCATTGGTTAGGCCGGTTATCCCTTTACCCAACTCTCCACCAGTGCTAATATATACGCATTGGATCCCCCACTTCTGAGCTCTATACCAGTTCTGGGTTCCTCCACTAATCATCTGTACTACTTACCATTTGTGAAGAGGATAGGAACGTAGTACAATAGCATTTTTCTGCTTGTCAAAAACGAGAAGATAGCTGACACTTAATTATTAGCCCCCTTTCCATGTGAGAACTTGGTTGATCCTATTGTCATATTCATACATAAAGGGCCCCAACATTTCCTCTCTTTCCTAACCAGGACACATTTTACCCTCCTATTATTTATCTCTTACAGCTTAGCTAGTTATCTCAGCTAGACTGCTTTCTTTCTCTTATCTCTTTCTTTCATCATTTATCTGGTTTCTTTCAAAAAGATATTTTCTTGCATAGATAAATAATAGCATAAGGAATTTAGTTTATTAATTTAACATAGCTATCTGAGGGGATTAAAGGAATAAGCTTGCCTTCGTATGCCTAGATTGCCTCGGTATCTACCGTGGCTAGTTCAACTATCTCTTCTTGCCATGGTTCATCCTTTGCATTATAGAGCAAATCTACGGTTTAATAACCTAGTGTAGTGCTATTTTTTTGTTTTATGGTAATTATGCCTATTTTAGGTGCGGCTTCTACTGGGTTTTATTTAATCTGATAATTCCTACCGGTGGTTTAATTAGTTCTAATGTCCCATATTATTTTTCTGGATTCACCCCGTTTTCTATCTGTTCTTAGCCGGCCTACTGCCGGCCCACTTGTGCGGCCTAGCCAACACACACGCCACTCATGCACTCGACCTGGCGCGTGCACACACACGGCCCAGCACACGCGCACGCGGCACTGCACAGCAGGCACACGGCACTACACAGCACGCATGGCGCAACACAGTGCAACACAGCACACACGCAGCGCAGCACATGCACAGCGCAGGGCGCACTCATGCACGTGCCTCTGTTTCTCGTTCTTCCCCTGGGCTCCCAATCCCCTTTCGGCGTCCCCTCAATTTCCCATCAGTTCATTCGATTTTGGCCTCCTAATCGCCGTCGGCCACCTCCTCCGCCGATTCCCCGCACCACTCTTCCACCACCTCGGCTCGAATGTCTCCGGCGGTGGCTATTTTGGCACGGTTTCGCAGTTTGGCACCGTCGTCGGTTCGCTGGCTCTTTCACCTGGTTCTGTGGCTCTTCTCCCTCTCCTCTAGCTAGATCCAGTGCCGATGGTGTTGGGTGCAGCTTGGCTCTGTCTAATGGTGTTTCCCCCGCCCCCCTTTTTCTTCCATGTGCCCCAATCTATTCGATTCCTACTCATTTTTGCATTTTGATGTGATTTTTGCTTTTGCTCTACACATGTGCTCGTGGTGGGGATGAAGGCTAGCGGTTGTGCCGCCGTGACGGGACTTGGGGAGTTCACATGTGTCAGGGAGCATGCCGCTTCGCCAAGGGCACACAGGTGGTTCTCCGTAGCTGCTGCCGTGAGCCGGCTACGTTGACTGTCGGCCCTATCCGGCCAATGTGCCATTACTCTACGTTCACTGTATTGTAATTAGTTTACTGGCCTCTTAATTGCTTTTAATTAATTTAATTGCGCCATTTAATTAGATTAAGAGTGAGGATTATTTCAACTACCACATTAGGAATGATGGCGTAGCAAGTTTTGGTCACGCGAAGGGTGTTTGACGTGGCTAAAAGAGTGCGACTTGAAAATAAATTGCACAGGTCAACAATAAAAATAAACTAAATTTTTTTTAAATAATGATAATAGCTAAGCTAGCTAGCTTGCAGCAGCAGCGGCCAGAATTCCTGGGCAAGTCCTGCACGCTCCAAGGTAGCACCAAAATTCCTTGAGAAGAAAAAGGCACAGCACGACGGGATAGCCACTAAACATGTCATTTACGTTGTCGTCGTGTCAGTTGTACCTTCCTCAGATCCTACCATTTCGTACGTCGATGGCGACATGATTGGAAGCAAAAAACAAAGAGAGAAACGATCTCCTTGCCTGCATTTTTCTAACCGAGCACGACGACCGCCGCTGCTGAAGTTGACGTGCATGTAATGCGACCAGCTAGTGCCATGCCGTGTATTTTTTTTAGAAGCCTCTTTTCTACTTTCAGACATAATTACTCTTTACATTATATCTCATAATATATAAAATATCTCGTATAATAGAGGGTATATACTTATAGTACACGAGTATTTAAATCCATCTAGGTGATATATACAATTTTTTAGAGGTGGTATGTATATTTTTTAAACATACTTTTTTTTATATGCATATATAAAGATATTTAGAAAATACGTTGAAAACTATGTACTCTTTTGTAATTTTTTATGTGGTTCACATTGGAGTATCTCATAATTAGTATATGAGTATATCTAAAATGATAAAGGAGTATTTCAAGTTTGGTTAGGTGGTATATAAGAGGTGAGAGTAATTACATATTTACATCTGGAAGTAAAATATATTTTTCCTATATATATAATCTGGGAGCAAGATGGTTATCTACAACGCTTTCATGTCGTTGTATGACCAGAGTAACAAGCTTTTGATGAAAATCAAACGCACCCAAAACCATCTCTACAAGGCAATATTGGAGACTTGTGAACCGGTATGTTTACTTGTAAGGATGGAGGATCAAGCATGGATATGGCACATAAGACTGGGGCATGTTAATTTCCAATCCATCAAGCAAATGGGGGAAAATGTGGTGGTGGTTGGATTGCCTAAAATCAACCATCCCACTTAAGTCTATGAGGGATGCCTAATTGCAAAGCAAACTTGTCTTTCTTTTCTCAATGTGGCAGCTTACTGAGTTTAGCGACAGCTTGAACTTGTCCATGCAGACCTCTATGGACCAATCTCTCCATCGATAGTAGCCGAAAATAAATACTTTCTCCTCCTCGTCGACGACTACAGCAGAATGATGTGGGTGCACATGCTCAGAGAAAAGCGATGCATTCGAAGAATTCAAGAAGTACACGGCACAAGTGGAGAATGAGAGTGGCAGTAGTCTGAAGATTCTGAGAACAGACCAAGGGGGGAGTTTCTCTCAAATGCTTTCAAAGCCTTCTGTGCAAGCAAAGGGATACAGAGGCATTAATTGACCATGCCATATACACCACAGCAAAACAGTGTTGTAGAGTGTCAAAATAGGATAGTGTTGTCCATGGTAAGAAGTATGCTTAAGAGTATGAAGATGCCCAGAGAACTATGGGGAGAAGCAGTGAGGCATGCAATATACATATTGAACCGTGTGTTTACCAAGGCACTTGCTCTTTCCACCCCCTACCAGATGTGGACTGCTAAGAAGCCACAGTTAGAACACCTAAAAGTGTTTGGTTGCAGGGCTCACATGAACATTACATTAGCAGGAGTGAGAAAACTTGATGATCGAAGCATGCCGATGGTGTACCTTGGTGTTGAAACAGGGTGCAAGGCACACATGCTTCTAGATCCAAGCCGAAACAAAGTTTACATAAGCCGTGATGTGATATTTGAGGAGAACAAGTGTTGAGACTGGAAAGAAGCTTCAACAACTATTAGTGACAATTGGGCCACGTTCACTATAGAAGAACCAGTGGAAGGAGATTCCATGGTGGCCGGTGAGGGCCCCATATCACCCACGGCAACTCCACCTATATCACCAATGGGGGCTGATGATCAATTTAGCATGGATCATTCAGATACACCAGGACTAAACTCAACTCTGTCCGCAACATCTGAACTAGAAGATGCAGCGCCTTCAAAGGGGATACCATAGAGATTTCGATCTCTTGTTAAAATTTATGAAGAAATAGAGGAGGTAACTCTGTCTCTAGAAGAGCTACTGCAGGTTGCAGTAGAGGAACCGATGTCATACTCAATAGCAGCCAAACAGGAGCAATGGATTGAGGCTATGAATTATGAGATTGTCTCAATCGAGAAGAACAGAATGTGGTCACTCACTGAGTTGCCGACAGGACAAAACCAATTGGTCTAAAGTGGGTTTACAAGATGAAAAGGGACTTTGCAGAGAAGACTGTGAAGTATAAAGCTTGACTCGTTGCAAAAGGTTATGTACAAAAGCAAGGAATTGATTTCAAAATTTTTTTTCTCTAGTAGCGAGAATCGAGAATATGAAATTGCTACTTGCTCTAGCTACCCAATGCAAGTAGCAAGAATCAAAACAACCTTCTTGAATGGGGAATTGCAAGAAGAGGTTTACGTTGTGCAGCCAGAAGGTTATGAGGTGAAGCATGAAGAGCACAAGGTGTATAGACTCCATAAAACTCTATATGGGCTTCGACAAGCACCTCAAGCATGGAATCAGCGACTGGACAAAAGTCTGAAGTAGCTCGGCTTCATAGAGTGCCCTCAAGAACATGACGTATACATGAGAAGAGATAGGACTGACATCTTAATCATTGGAGTCTATGTCGATGATCTCATTATAATAGGCTCAAAGGTCAAAGGCATACAAAATTTTAAGCAACAAATGATGAGGGAGTTTGAGATGACCAACCTCAGATTGCTCACCTAGTACCTTGATATTGAAGTTGAGCAAAGAGAAGATCGAATCATCCTCAAATAGTCTAGATATGCAAGGAAAATCCTTAAACAATTCGGCATGGAGGATTGCAATTCATGCAAGTGCCCCATGGAACAAAAGCTACAGTTGAGGAAAGATGAAGAAGGAGAGCTAGCGGATTCAACCAAGTACCGGCAAGCCATTGAATGTCTGAGATATCTATTGCACACCCAACCTGATTTGGCTTATTCGGTTGGACTAGTTAGTAGATTCATGGAGAGGCCAACAATGATGCACAAAGGCAGTCAAGCAGATCCTTTGATATTTGAAAGGCACTGTTGAATTCGGCTTGGAGTACACGAGTATAGGTGAAGGAAAGTTGGCCGACTTAAATGATAGTAGTCTGGCGGACAATGTTGATGATAGGAGAAGTACCATTTGCCTAGTATTTTATCTCAACAATTATGCAATTTCGTGGACATCACAGAAGCAAAAATGTGTTGCTTTGTCATCATGTGAGGCAGAGTTCATGGCGGCAGCAGCAGCCGCATGCTAGGCAATGTGGCTAAGAGTATTGATGAGTGAGATCACAGGGCATCCTCTAGAAAAAGTCACATTGTATGTTGATAATAAGTCAGCAATTGCGTTGATCAAAAACCCAGTGTTTCATGGGAGAAGCAAATATATCAATACAAGGTTCCACTTTATTCGAGAATGTGTTGAGAGAGGGGAGATTGAAATTGAGTATGTCCTGGGAGATGAACAGCGAGCAGACATCCTCACCAAATCTCTTGCTAAACTGAAGTTTTCAGAGATGGGGATGTTGATTGGTGTCAAGCATTTTGCAGAATCAAGCTTAGATTAGAGGGGAGTTTGTTGAAATTAATCTAGGCTTGATTAGTAGTCACTGAGTGCAGGTGTTTGCTTAGAGTACGAGTTAGTTCTATCCGGTTGTGGAATCGAACCAGAAGTCCAGGTTGGTTTCAGTGTCGGAGTCTAGTTTTAGTATGAGAAAGAGTCCGAGTCCGGTTTGAAATCAGCAATGAATTGCCCGTCTTTGAGATGTAATCTTGAATATAAATAAAGAGAAGTTTACTCCAGAAAAGGTACGACGATTGAAGCATCACCAAAAGATTTGTCTTTGCATTATTCAGTTGTTTGCGGTAGTGGCAGATCCAGGATTTTTAGGATGGGTATTCGGACTTCAGAGCTAGATTCCTTGGATACGTCGATACCACGACACACCATCCCCCCAAACATCGATACAACGATATATGTATATAGATATAATAACAATGCAAAAATTATAAAAATTAACTATTTCTTACGAGAAAATGGTTGACATAAAGCTAGCATAATAACATGAATTAAATAGCAAATTATAGAGATTAATGATAGTTACATACCTTATTGATCATGCCCTTTTCTTTGTTCTCTTCAGATTAGCAAAGATCAGGTTAAACCACAAAGGCATCGTACCTTATTCTCCACGAGAACATCATATCAAAAGTATTATTCTTCACGAGGGAGGTTCTCGTCGTATATTCAACCTATGTAATTTGTATCAGCAGAATGATATTGTTCCAAGAGAAGAGGATTAAGTAAACAATTCCATTATTGTCACTTACATCAATTATAAGAGACCAGCCCTTCAGTCCAACCTTCACATAGTTCTTCTTAATCTCACAGACAACAAACCTTGATTTTATCCCTTAGGGTACTGGAATGGTTACATTAACATCTAGCAACTGCTAAGTCCAAGAATATTTCTCCAAGTCCAAACCACTTTCAGCATTTGGTTCTAATATAAAATACAAAAGGAAGACATATCTTTAGTTTCTTGATGTCCCTATCAAAGCAAAATTGAAGTAGCAGCAATCCATTTAGTTTTTAAAATGAATTAATAGCAGTTCTTTTTAAAACTTAAAACAAATAGGAGTAAATGTTGCAAATAATTTCACTAGACTGGAAAGTTTGCACAACTTGAAACATGGAAAGTTTGCACAGCTCAAAACAAAACTGGATTACTTGAAAACCGGAAGGCTCATAACATGTGCAGTATACAAGCCTATAATTGGAGCTTAACAATCACCAAAGCATACAAAGACACTAGCTCATAACATCAGTTAATTAACAGCTAAAACTTCCTCTTGCTAAACAGAAGAAAAAGACACTAGCTAGAATAAAATTAGGACAAGTAACTTTTTCAAGCTCTAGCTCAACTTCTACAAAGGACAATTCTTGTAGATTTGAGCAAAATAACTACAAATTTCTCTTGCTAAATCTAACCATGGCACATCACTGACAGGAGAGGAGCTCGGATTCTATCACATAATCGCAAAGTTTGGAGCTATCCAAATTCAGATCCAAACCCCCAGTGTCGATTCATCAATTCTTGTATTATCTCTACAAGTGGTAGGGTAGTACCAAAATTAGACTGGTCTGCTAATCTCTGGAAATGGATCTGCCATTTTTAGGAAAAATTTATCTTCCATGGACACCAAAACACACAAGCAAGGTTACATCCATCCGTTTTTTCTCATGGATCCCTAAATCAAAATCCAGAACTTCGAAATATAGCAAAATTTGAATGCAAATCAGATCTGGCAACCAGGTAATGTGGCATAGAGAAACTGAGAAAGTACCTCCCCACTGTCCCCAGGCCGTCGGGGGTGAAGATGAGGTCGCCGCCTACCAGCCTCGTCGGAGTGCCGAACACCGGTTGCCGGGGAACCCGTGGGATCTGATCTGGGAGACCGGAGACGTGAAGTTGAGGCTTGGGCACTGGCCGCTGGGCTGTTGACGGATGCGGAGCCTCGGAGTCTGAGGGAGGAGGAACCAGCGCGCAGCGCGGCAGCGCCCGACCGGCGAGGCGGCGACCGCCCATCCGCCGCCAGGGAGAGGAGAGCTGGGGAGCCTGAGGCCAGGTCGCTGAGCGACTCAGCCGAGGCGTGAGACTGCGTGGGTAAGCGTGGGGCGTGGGGCGTGGGCCAACTATGGGCCAGTCGGGAGGGGAGGCAGTCGGCCCAGCTGCGCGGAGTCGCTAGCTTCGGCTCAGAGACGAAAATGAGATGAATTAAATACATTTATTTGTATATATATGTATTGTATGGTATATATAGTGGATTTTTTGTCAAAATTTTTAGGTATTCAGCTGAATACCCATAAATTACTGTAGATCCGCCCCTGATTTGCGGTCTGTCGCTGCTATACTCGAAGATCAGAGGAGATACAAGTACCGGAGGAGCTTTCGAGTGCTCGGAAGTTTTTCGAGCAACTAGAAGCCACAACTACCAACTACCATTCGTAGTCGGTCGAAGACTCCGAGCGTGGAGCGGTCAGTGGTTTCCGAGCGCAGAGCGGTCGAAACTTTTCAGGCAACGGAGAGGTCGGAGGTTACAAGGTCGTAACTCATAACTAACAGAGGTATGACACAAGTGCTACTGAAAGTGTTAGGTTTCCCTGTTGATTGCAAATGCTATTCTTTAGTGATTTCCCTATTGCTTACGTGCCTGGTAGAATAGCAGTCTTTGCAGAGAACCGCTCATGTGAAAAGCACAACTTATTTTTACTGAACATTGTGCAACTTGCATCCTCTTCTGCCATGCAACCAATTTATCGTGCATGTCTAAGGACCAAAAGGACATACTAACATAAGTACCATATATGCTTTCGTAAAACAGTTCCACCTCAGTATTGAACTAAAGTAGCTTGTTTGGAGGAAACATTCTTGTTTAAATTGGGCTAATCTAGAACTCTGTCTATATGCACACATGTATTTCAATGATACATCAGGTTTACTGCTACAGCATGGCCTTTTTTTTGCCTCTGTTGTTCCTATTTATTTATCTCTAATATGAAGCATCCAAATATATCAATATATTTGTGTGCTGTTAAATGTAGTTTGTTTTTTGGGAACACATTCAAAATCGATCGGCACAGCGTAGTGCATGGCTCTTCCTTGTTATTGTAAAGAGAGAGATTCTTGGACGCTCAATCTCCTTAATCAATGTCATCTATTAGATTTGTATGCTACAGGCAACATGCAATTGGAAAAAAGTGTCCGAACCGGAAACATTTACTAATTGGAGGCTCAGGAGCTCTTACGTTAATTCTAAAAGGTAAAAAGCTATAAATTCTCACATTAATCAAAAAAAGAAAAAGAGGTAGAAATTCCCACATTATTGTAAAAAGGAAAATCTTTGTCGTCCAATCTCCTTAATCAACGTCACCTACGGCTTTGATTTGTATGTAATAGGCAACATGCGATTTGAAAAATAAAGTGTACGAACTGGAAATGTTTACTAATTGGGGGTTTCTCCAGAAGCCCCTACGATAATTTTAGAAGGTAAAACGCTATAAATTCTCACATTAATAAAAAAAAAGCTAGAAATTCCCAAGTTATTCTAAACAAGAGAAAACCTTGGTCGTCCAATCTCCTTAATCAATTTCATCTATGGCTTAGATTTGTATGTAAGAGGCAACGTGCAATTGGAAAAAAAAAGTGCCCGAACCGGGAACATTTACTAATTGGAGGATCCTCGAGCCTCCCCAAGCTATATATTCTCATATTTATCGAAAAGATAGCTAGAAATACCCATATTATTCTAAAGGAGTAAATCGTGGTCGCCCAATCTCCTTCATCAATTTCATCTACGGCTTAGATTTGTATGCAACAGGCAACATGCAATTGGAAAAAAGCGTCCGAACAGGGAACTGAAATAAAAATTGTCATGGCATGCATGCACATTAGACACCAAGTACACCTAGAGTCCAGAAAGTAAGGGAAATTTTTTGTTTGCCCCTTAGGAGTAGTTTTTTTACAAAAATGGCTCTGTGGACATAGTTTTTGCAAAAATGGCCCCCTTGCGCCTGAGACTGCACCAGGTCATGGCGCGGCTGGGGCGTGTCACACCGAGCAGAGCTCCAACTTTTTCTAATAATTTCAGCTTTACATCGTGTTGTTGTCATTCACTGCATCTATTCACGTGGTTATTTAAGCACATGAGGGCATGCAGCAAACCGCACCCCTGCATTCCCTCATGCCTCCTTACACATTGCTCGTAGCGCTCTGTCGCAAACAACAATGCTCCCCCATTTGCATATTACTTCATCCTGCATTGAGGATACTAATCTGCATTATTAGTTGTTTTTTCTGGTGTTATTCATTTGGAGCACTATTTGATGATGTAGGTAATAATGCCATATATATTTGTCTATGCAGTATTTCGTTTGTGCGGTGTACAGACACTCCCCTATTATCGGTAAGTTAGTTTCAATATGATATGTATGTGTTTTTAGGTGGAATGATGCTTTATTGCTATAGTATTTTTCATAGAAATGGATAAGTTGTTCGTGTTCCATGATGGTGAGGTTGCGCGTGGTGGTCCGTTCAGACTTGATTTGTCCAACTATGAGCGAGCCATAGTAACTATTCCCAACCTAGCGCACATGCCTTTGGTCGAGCTACGCCAGTGCATTCGGCAATTGTTTGATAGGGGCGTGGTAAGAAACAAGATAATAGTAGAGACAGTGGCAACCACCCTAGGGGCAAATCATGTGGGTCATGGTGAAACTTACTAGTAGTGCCATATGGGAGCATTACATGGAGATCGCTAGCAATCCTTTATCTCTGACTTTTCGGCGGCCCATGGTGTATGTCCATTTTGTTGACCATGGTGATTCCTCCAGTGTAGCTAACGCGCAAGCAGGCGGAAATGATCTTGTCCCCCTCTTCCATTCATTGTTGACAGAAGAGTTGCCCCAAGAGGCATAGGTCACCGAGGAGGAAGCTCCAAATGACAGAGATTCTATAGGCTTCCAGCCTAACAAAGGTGTTGGTAAATGGTGGAGCGCTCGCATTGACTGCTAGGAGATAATTCGTGGCATGTCCAAGAGGACAAATACCGAAGACAAGGAGGACATCGACTCGCAATCCAACGAGGATGAAGCAAGCAGTGAGGGTGGCAACATGGGTGGTATTGTTTCCACCGACACAGGCTATGTGGCCAGTCAGTTGGATTTGCAAGTGGCCTTTTCTCTAGTTCTGCCATAGGACCATGACTCTTCATGGGCCTTTGATGTGTACACCCTACTTGTGAGGCAACTCTTCCTTGATAAGAGTGCAGCGAAGAAGCTATCGCAAGCTTTGCATTTAGGATCAGTCAAACTTACTGAGTTTTCAGGTGAGTTGGACCGTGAACATATCACGTTATTTTTATGTGAACATAGTCGTAGTCACTAATATTTGTATGCTATCCTTTTGCAGGTCGAACCCTGACACTTACATAATTAAGTGCGTGGTTAGCTCTTGCCCGAGCAAAGTCTGTGCCAGAGATTCCCCGACGCAAGAACGGACTTCCACATCACAGTTGTAAGAGACCATGCATCGCCATCGAAATGTGACCTTGGGCTACATCATGACCATCATTAGTCATTTAGTTATATCAGATGTAACCATTTCCCCAGAGGTTCTGATGGCGGATGTAGAAAATGTAATAGGCTATACTGTGAACTACAACAAGGTGTGGCAGGCAAAGCGAAAGGTGCTCAAAGGGATGTACGATATATATGAGGAGGCGTATGACCTAGTCCCCAGAATATTGCACTAGATAGTCGATGCTAATCTAGGCACACACCTCAACAAGATGGACCGACCTCACCCTACTAACACCCCAAATCCCCTAATTCTAGATCGTGTATTCTGGGCATTTGGCCCGATAGTGGAGGGATTCAAGCACTGTCGGCCCATTCTCAGTATGGACGGGACCTTCCTATGTGGGAAGTACAAGAGCACCATCTTGACTGCTATTGCCACTGATGCCAATGACCAGTTACTCCCAGTTGCCTTCGCAATTGTAAAGAACGAAA
This sequence comes from Melocanna baccifera, assembly GCA_036346265.1. Classification (NCBI taxonomy): domain Eukaryota; kingdom Viridiplantae; phylum Streptophyta; class Magnoliopsida; order Poales; family Poaceae; genus Melocanna; species Melocanna baccifera. The sequence continues at coordinate 10,960,676 of CM070689.1, read as the reverse complement.
ACACCGATAGATGGCTATGGTTCCTGTCCAACATAAAACAACATTTTGTGTAGGATTGGCCAGATGTGTGCATCATCATAGACCATCACATTGGGTTGTTGTGCGCACTGAACACTACATAGCATGGCACAAGGCCACCATTCCAATGGAACGACATGCGCACATGTTGGTACATGCGACATCTTGTGGCCAACTTCCACGCTCATTTCTAGAGCAAGGATCTTATGAAGAAGTTCAAGAAGTTGTGCCCGCAGAACCAGAAGTGAAAGTTCGATGTTGTATGGCGAGAGCTTAAGGTGGAAATCGCCGGTAGGAGTGGAGGTCTAGGGGCAGGCACATCGCAAACAGAGTTTGTTGAGTAGATGAGCATGCATTGCCCAGACTTGGAGAAGTGGTCCCTTCTCCATGACACGCACGATGCGTGATATGACATCATGACGATCAACATGTCTGAGGTGTACAATGGTGTGTTCAAAGGGGTTCGTGCCCTGCCCATCACCGCCGTTGTGGATGAGACTTGGAACCGCAGTATCAATTACTTCGTGAACTGAGTTATGATGACCAAGAAGCACTTTGATGAGGGGAAGCAATACTCGAAGATTACCCTTGCCTACATGCACCATAGGGGATGTGGCTGTTTGCACTTGCAATAAGCCTCAACTACTGCACAAGCCTTGTTCTCACGTATATGCTGCATGTGCCATACTACGCCAATCTTCTGCAATGTACATATCAAAGTTCTACGATATGTGTCACATGTATGATACTTGGAACGCGGAGTTCAACTCGTATGGTGTTGAAGGGCACTACAGGGACCTATGACAGAGGGATATCAAGTGGTCACCTAATAGCGCACTGTGACATCCTGGGTGGGGCCGGCGTCAGTCAAGGCGCATTTGGAACGACATGGATGCTAGCCAACGGGAGACAAACCTAGACCTAGGAGGTGCAGGCTATGCAAGACTGTTGAGCACTCATTGAGGGACTGCCCAAATAGGCCTTCTTCCTCCGATGTGTGCCCAAGCAGACACTCTATCAGTTGATTTCAGTACAGCCCTCAAATGTTGTGCCTTTAAACTTTCTCAGGTTGTGTGCTACTGTCTTGTCCAATGTGTATGAGTAAAAATAATTTGTTTTAATGAGCCATGAATGCCTAGTTTTGACCGTTTCGTGCATGATTGCTTCTTATCTTTGTTATCACATTGGAAGCTTACACATTGAGTCATTTACTAATGCTCTCTCATCGGCAAACCTGCAGATGACTACGCGGCACTGTCCCACTTTCACCGTGGGGGAGCATCGTCGCCTCTTTTGACCGTCCGTCTAGGGCCATGCTTGAAAGCCGCCAATGGTACTCGGCAGCCACTATCATGTGATGGCCATCCACACCTATGTGGCTAAGACGTCACCACAACCACCTGCTCAGCGGCTCAAAAACACCAAGTGTGACAAATTGCACACTACTGAACTTGCTTAATTCAGGTCCCATGCGTTGGCCAGGTCCAAAACGTGATATTGTATGTTGTTTTCTTGCTTCTGTTGTTCGTCATTTGCAAGGTGTACTGTTGTGACTGTTGTATTGGTTCACGTGTTCCTATGCAATGGAGTCAGGTTAATTTTTTAGTTGCCCAACAAATCAATGGAAGCATAAATGCATTGGAATCCGCACAGAGAGGAGATTACATGGCATGATGGGTCAGCAAATTGGTTTTGTCATCGTCGCTACGACTACAAACAATGGAAGGGTACATGCCTTTAGGAGGTTGGAAAAACACAGCAGCTAGCATTAGGGAATAATACACGATGAGTCGGTGTACTATGTGGACTGGGGCCAGTTGCTTTTTCTTGCGATCTTGGTGTTGTAGTTCTCTCAGGCTGCCTTTGCCTGGGCCACGATAACATGCTTCCTGTCACGCTCCTTCTCGTAAGCCTAGTGCTCCGTGCGCCTACACGCCTCGAGATGGGCTTGTGTCTCACGCTGGATACAATCATCACACTCCTCGTTACGGTGCTGCTTCTCCATCTCTTCGCGGTCCCTGCTGGCATCCCACTCCTCGCAATCAAGACACCACTGGTTGTACGAGTGAATCTCTCTGTCGATTCACTTCCAGTAGCTACATAGTAGATCCAGCAACTACAAGTAGACGGGAGAGGTTGTTAGTGCGAACTTCCGTATAGAAATAGAGGGGGAATGTACTGCATGTAGTCCTTATCGGCTGCCAGAAGCTGTCCGTGTCCCAACGGCGGTTGGGATAGTCCCAGGTGTAGTTACCACATCCCCAGTAACGCATGCCTAGACTTAGACGCTCTTTGGAATTGAAAAACTTTGCATTTGTCCTTGCACCAGCAGAGGGGTGACATGTCCCCCTCGGGGGGGATGCTCCATCGAAATATTCAGGTAAGGGATACTGCTTGGGGGGGAGGAGGGTGGCGAGTCGTTGCGGGGAGGTGCCCTTCTAGCACACCGCCTTTCTTCATCCTGGGCTACAGCAGCGGAAAGCTAACTTTTTTGCGTTCGCGAGGCAGCGGACCATCACTGCGGAAAGCTGACCCATTCGGTCACACCGCTGCAGGACGTGATGCAACGTAAAGTTGAAATTATCAAGGAAAGATGGAGCTCGGCTCAGGCACCTAGCGCACTCATCGGCTGTGCCATGTGCCCTGGTGCGCTCGTCGGCCATGCCATGTGCCTAACATGGTCCCCGACTGCGCAAGGGCGCTATTTCTGCAAAAATCATATCTACGGGACCATTATCACAAAAAAAAAAAAACTACACACAAGGGGCCAAAAAAATTGAAAGTAAGGAGCTCTCAACGTTGTTCTACATGGTGTATTGCACTAGGAAAATGATACATTAGAACCCCTCCCCTCTCTCTCTGTATATATCAGTCTCACGTAACTCCCTTTTTTCCAGTATGATTTTTAATCACAGTATTAACTATTAAATATTTCTACAAATTATTATTTAAAATTGGTATTATCATGCTATTTAAATAAATATAGTTTGACCTAGTTGATAATTACGTTAGGTTTCATCCTATATTTATTAGCTTTTGTATAAGCTTACATCACTAAAATTTATTGTTTAAATAGAACATTTGCCCTGTACGGGTGCATTGAATATCGCTATCCATTTATTAGTCATACAATTTAGGGAGCACTCATTTCAGCGTTCATCGCCGTGTTCAACATTCATTTCACTGTAGCAGTGATTTTAGACACTGTAGCACTTTTGTCCTTATTTAATTTTTTATATATTTTTTAGTATTTTTGTGTTTTATTTTTTCCCGTATTTCTTTGTATTATCCGCTCTAAATTAGCGTATCGTTTTTATTTTTACATTTTTTTAGATTTAATTATGCCCAATAAACCAACTTAGCTACAGTAAAAAAATCAACTAACTACAGTAAAGTTTCAGCAAAAATCAAAAGCCATTGCTATTCCGAACGCCCCCTTAGTATGTACCCCTCTGTCGATTTTTTATTAGGGCATCTCCAATGGTTCTAGCTAGCAACTAACTAGGAGACTTCCACATCATCAACCAAATAGCTAGCATACAAAGGACTGTCTATAAGAATAGTTATTTGATACTTACATGCACACACAGTCATTTATAGAGACTGCCTCGTTTTCTGTTATAGCCTAGTGCTTAAGTAAGAGCCGGCTCAATTTTTTTTGCATACTCTCTTTCCTCCACATAGGATTTATGCTGATGTGTACATGCAAATAGCCAGCTGACTCAGACCATTGGAGATGCCCTTAGTTGTCCATGTTTTTATATGCAAACTTTGTAATATTTGATCAAGAATTAGTCCAACAATATAACGTTTTTGCAACACCAAAGTAACATCGATAGATTCACATTTGAATGTACGTACTCTCTTATAATCATGATTTTGTAATTACAAAAAACATATTTAAAAAAAAACAATGGACAAAGCTCAATTTTGAAAACCACACCTAGTCAAACCACGCCTTATAGGAGTAATTGTAAAGTTTGATGGGTCCAATTTATAATGCTCTGGATATATCCAATTTATAACTTGGTCTGACCTACGAATTTATATTTGGAAATTTCCAGATTAATATTTAAAAACAAATTTGGAAAATGAATTGGGAATTTCATACTCGGAACTAGAACTAAGTCCAAAATAAATTTAAATTGACCATTTGTTTCTACACAAAAATAGAAAAAATATTGTTAAAATCATTACTAGCCTGTACAGGTGCACCGACTGAAGACTAGTGCCTACTAGCCTACTGCCTACTAGCAAGCAAACAAACATTTGGAATAAGAGATATTTTCATAGCGACGCAAGCAAATAATAGCCTACTAGCCTTGAGCCTACTGCCTACCCTCGAAGATCCCATTTGGAATAAGAGATATTTTCATATTTATGTGAAAAATTGGACCGTTTCTTATGAAATTTACGCATTGTAAACAAGTATAAAGCCTTTGCATGTCTACCGTCAATCAACAAGACCGGTCGATCCATTGCATGACTAGAAAAGGGCTATTTGGTCACCATAGGCGGACTGTGTGGGGGCAACACGCGACTCGACCCGCACACAATTGAACCGTTAGTGAAGACGAAAACCGACGAGGATTAAAACCACCTTTTGGTCAAAAATCATATTCAGTCAGTGCTTCTCGGATGGGTAACAAACAGGTTAGATACGCAAAGTATCCCGACCAACTAGTCGACACAGCCTTGCAGTAAGCACGTGCAACACACGTTCCTGTTGGAAAACAAACTTTGGTCCAGACTATGGGGGTGATCGGAATAGCGATGGCTTTTAGCTTTTAGCTGAAAAAACACTGTAGCTGGCTGAAAAAACACTGTAGCTGAGTTAGTGGATAGTGTAGTGAATAGTGAAAAAAAAGCTGAAGCTAGAAGCTGAAGCCGAAAAAAGCCGAAACGATCACCCCTATATAGAGAGTTCTAATGATTATATTGTATGATTTTAGAGAAGAAAATAATAAAGAAAGAAGAAAAAGTTCTCCAATCCGTGTGTTAATTTTATTGCTTTTGTACTTCTTCATGTGCGATTCTTCTTCCATCTACGAGGCGATCAATAAGACTGGATTTGCTAACGATGGTTTCTCAACACATTATTAGCATGAATAGCTCCAGCCTATCTCTAGGCCTCATCTAATTGGACCGTAAGGTAATCGTCAAAGCACGACACTTGTATATAGAATCGCCTATCTAGATCATTTCAATTCCACAAATTTTACTTTCTACATTACCTTCTACAATTCAAATCCGCTCTAATCTACCGCGAGCTGACTTGAAGTTGCTGGCTAAGCTGATCGGTAGATTTGTATAGATATTGATTGTACTATAGATTGAAAAAGAAAAACAATGCAGTCGGCCATGCTGACCACCGCGCCGTGCCATCGCGCCTCCTGCATGAGGCTACACCGTCGAGCCACAGCGGCCCTCACCGCCTGAATGCGGCCGAGCTCCATGTCACGCGTCGGCCAAAGCCACGCCGCCCATACGGGGCCGACCGTCGCCTGCATGTAGCTGTGCCAACTGCCGCACCACGCCGCCTGAATGCAGTCATGCTGCCAGCAAGCGGCCGCGTCGCTGAACCACACCACCCGCCGTATAAAAGCCGTAGCCTATAAAAGCTAGCCAAATGCTCCACAGGAAAATAAGGCTAGTAAACCAAAGTGGGATGACAAACCCTATGGTCAATAAGACCAAATCTACTACAAGTGTGGTAAATAGGGCATTGGTCACAGATCTATAAAGAACCACAACACGTCGTCGATGCTTTCCAGGCCAAAAGGACTCACAGCAACTGCCTGCGTCGATGAAGGTTGACTCTACTCTTGCAGCCGCACCCCCCCTTGATATTGCAGCTGCTGCTGCCATGATTTTCTAGGAAGTGCACCTCACCCCTGAGAAGATAGCAACTGAAGTCTCTGACTTCTTGGCGAATTCAGTCTAATGCACATAATGCATTTGGACTTTAATTGTTATTCATTTTATGTGTAAATAGAATAAGTTCAATTTTCTATTGATGATGCTCAAGCAATTTATTTTCTTGTGATAGTTGGATGATATTCTTTAATTTATTCATTCAATTAATAAAAACATGATATGTTCTGATATTTAAAATATTTTGTTTATGTGTTGATTGTCTCCTACTACATATTAATAAGATACTTTATATTAGAATGTGTGTGGTACCCCATGGAGAAAGTGTGCTTAGCTGATAGTAACACAACGAATACCATATGAGAGACAAAATTCTTTCAGTCGATCAGCAAGAATACTGGTAGTTTTACGACAAGCGCGGGTAGTGATGTCTATATAAGAGGTTTAGGAAGAGCCACAATTATACTCCTGATGAGCACAACTTTAGTCATTAAAAAAGTTTTGTTATACCTAGAATCGACTAGAACTCTCTTAAGTTTCAAAGATATTCGTACTAACGATTTTCACGTTGAAAGTAAAGAAGAGTATAGTAAAGACTATCTAATCATTACAAAGCATGAAGTAATTGAAAAAAGGTATTAGAAAGATTTCCTTCATTTGAAACTGGGCTATACTACACTAATATTAAGGCACCTGTAGGGCACTGTAAAGTTTATATACCGATACCCCCACTATAGCGTACTGCAATGGACCCTCTCCAAAAGTATAGGATATACGTTGGTTATGAGACAACATCTATAATCAAGTATTTAGACCCTATGATATGATATTTGCATATCACCCATTTTGCTGATAGTATATTTGATAATGATAATTTCTTGATATTAGGGAGAGAAAATCAACCCCTTTGATAAAAAATATCAAAAAATCACATGGCAAGCCACAGGAATCCATACACATGATCCACGCACTAGTGAAACAAATATAGAAGTCCAGGAGATCATTGATTTACATGCATTAGCGAATCAACTGTCTGACCACTTTAGCCATTTGAAGAGCGTGATCAAGCCGTATATGCCTGCACGCAATGCACCGGAGAAGGTTGAAATACCAAAGAAAGTTGAAGGTATCTCTAACCCTGTCAAGAGGCCTCAGAATGAAAGAATGAAAACTCCGGTCCCTCAAATCCCAAGTAGTGGGGACGCCTAGTGAGAAAGGATAAGAAAGACTTGATACAATCAATCACTGAAGTTCTCCAGAAATAGAAAGGGAGCTAGTTGAGACCTGACATCAGTATGACACCATTAGAAAAGGGCATACCAGATTTGAACATTTCCATAGATGCAAAACCAGCATGGATGTGTACGCACACATCGAAACTAAAAAACTAAAGGGACTTACCCCACAACTATATGAAGCGGTGAGTAAGTAGAAGCACTAGAAGATACAACCCATAATGAAATAGCTATAAACTATGTAACCACGGGAGAATCCATGAATAGGACAACAGCCAATATTGACATTTATTTTATAAAAAAACCCATAATTATCCATCTTGATTCAAAGCATGCATCGCTTGCTCAATGTAAGAAAAGATTAGATTGAGAGGATTAAAAATGCAATAGAAACTAAATTATTATCTCTAAATAAAAGAAAAGTGTTTGGGCATGTAAGTCGCACGCCTCCCCATGTGCACCGCGTAGGGCACAAATGAGTATTTGTTCAAAAGAGAATGAGACAAATGAAGTTGTAAGATATAAAACAAAGTTCGTTACATAAGGTTTCACTCATCGCCCAGGAGTTGATTATGAAGAAACCTATTCACCGATCATGGGTGTATTACTTTTAGATATTTAATCTCGATGGCAGTAAATCTGAATTTAAAAATAAAATTAATGTATGTGGTAACTATATACCTTTATAAAAACTTGAATTTGGACATTTATATGAAGGAGTTTGAAGGCATCCCTATCCCGAACCAAGATATAGCAAATAGAAACCAGTACGACGTAAAACTAAGAAAATCACTGTACGAACTTAAGCAATTAGACAGAATATGGTATAATTGATTAAGTGACTTTCTATGTAAGAAAGGCTACACGAACAATGAGAATTGTCCCTATGTATTTATACGATGATCCCAGAATGAATTTTGTATAATTTTAGTGTATGTAGATGATTTGAATATCATTGGAACCCAGGAAGATATAAAGGAAGCGAGCACTTATCTGGAGTCAAAATTTGAAATAAAAGATTGGGGTAAAACCAAATATTACTTAGGCTTGCAGCTTAAGCATGTCCCTGAAGGGATATTAGTGCATCAGTCAGCCTATACTCAAAAGGTGTTGGAAAGGTTCGGCTTTGAAAAGACATACCCATCAAAAGTACTGATGATCGGGAGATCTTTGTAGGAAGACAATGATTCGTATAGACCTAGAGAAGAGGGGGAGAAAGTCTTGGGACCGGAATTTTCATACTTCAGTGCAATAAGAGCGCTTATGTATTTTACAAACAGCACTAGACCGGACATTCCATTTACTGCAAGCTTATTAACAAGGTATAGTGTAGACCCTATCAAAAGACAGTAGAAAATAAAGGACGTTTTTCAATACCTCCAAGGAAGCAAAGACCTTGTACTATTCTATAAAAAGAACCAAGATCTAAATATGATTGTCTATGCAAATGCCAGTTTAGACCCGCATACGGCCAGGTCACAAACAGGTTATGTATTCCCGTATGGTGAAACTGCAATTTTATGGAAATCATCTAAACACAGTTTTATATCAATTTCGACGAATCACTCAGAAATTATAGCACTATTGAAGCCGCACGAAAATGTGCTTGGTTTCAGCAGATAATTCACCACATCCAGTAGTCATGTGGATTGAATATCGTGCAAACTCCCACTATTATCTATGAAGATAATGAAGCTCGTGTTGCATAAGTACAGATGGGTTACGTGAAGAGTCATCTCACAAAGCATATCAACTCCAAGTTCTTCTATACTTATGAATTACAAAAGATGGATGAAATCAAGATACTGCATACTATGTTATGTGAAAATATTATAGATTTATTCACTAAATCACTTCCTGCATCTAACTTTGTGAGGTGTGTACGTAGAATTTGAATGATGAGACTTAGAGAAGTGCAGAAATCAGGAGAAGAATCTTCACGAACTTACTATTAAAACTTGATAATGAAGATCGAATACCCAAAAAATAAATCTTGTAGATTAAGCAAAATTGGGTGGATTGTACTCTTTTTTCCCTTGATGAGTTTTTAAGAAGTTTTTCGGACAAGGTTTTTAATAAGGTAATTCATCCAACGTAGCATAACATGTATTATATATTCTTTCTCCAAATTTTTTATACTCAGGTTTTGTAGAGTTTTAATGAGGGATGAACATGTCAAACGAGTGTCTAAGTGGGAGTGTTAGAAAATATGGGCCTAGGCCTGCAGGCCTTGGCCCATGGTGGGCACCCCATCCATTAGTCTATATATATAGGGGGTCCCAATGATTGTATTGTGTGCTTTTGGAGGAGAAAATAATAAAGAAAGAAGAATGAGTTCCCTCAATTCCCGTGTCAATTTTATTGCTTTTATACTTTTTCGTGTGTGATTCTTCTTCCATCTACGGACGATCAATCGGACTGAACTCGACAGCGACGATTCCTCGATAATTTCTACTCGTATAAAAGCATAAACTTTCTGCGATTATATCCAATTCCTGACGTTTCCTAGTGGTTCTTCGACCAAACCTTGCCTTCAGCAACCGTGTGGCAGTCTACACAACCTCAACAACAACCTCCATGGATGCCAATTGCATGCCACACGAAGAGTTGCCTCCAAGCAGTTAGTGTGGCGAGCACTACAAGGCCTTATTTGGATGGGCAATCATTGCTTGTCGAAACAAGGCCTAAAAAGGCCGAGAAAATAGCGGGAACAAAGGGGCAATCCAAGGGAATTCAAGCGTTAGCATAATACAGGCCATAATTGCCGATAGAAGAAGGCATAGGTTTGGTTCATCCGAGCCGACACTTGACGGGACGTAGATCTTGATCTCGTTCTTTTGAGCCGTGTATAGATGGCTTTAACTGTAGCTGATATATTTATTAAGTAGTACAGATTGATAAAAATTGGAGCTAAAAATCAATTGAAAAACCAAAAAAAAACGAGGCTAGTCCATTTCCGAAGAGCTGAACCAGCATAAAATTGCTGTCTTCTGCCTTCTCATTGCCTATTTCCGATTTGCTCGCATCATAAGAATCCACATGCCCCTACAGCTCAAAACACATTCTTCTTGAGAAACGGTCGTTTTACCGATCGCACAGGAAAACAAAGCCGAAACGACAAATTAAGGCACTGCAATGCAAAGTTAGGCTGTGAACCATGATTAGCTCTCCATGTATTTGCGTCGTAACTTTATGTGTCACAACACAAGATCGAACATCTACGAAAAGTTGCCAACTCCGCACCATGCTACTAGAGGAGAAAGAGAAAGACGTTATAGAGCTCTAGCCAGCTAGGTAGGATTAATCTGAACAATTGACTTCCATAACTACTTTATTTTTCCCCTAGAAAGTTATGCAGAATCACAGCCAATGGAAATGAAAAACAAAGGCAAAACAACAAAAGCACCACACAGTTATGCTGTTTTTTTAGATAAGGGAAGAAAAAACCTCTCCCAGCATCTGTACCTGAGGATACACATAGCCCAAAGTTTATTACAATAACCGCAATATTGTTAACCAGACGAAGCCATCACCCCATTAACCAAAATGAAGCGCCAAAACAAACATAGTCAAAACATAAACCAACGGCAAAACAAAAGCCATAAAAATGTAAACAACCTTATGAAAATAAACAAAAACATAAAAGTACTTCAAACATCTCGATGCCTATGCAATAGCTTCCACCCATGCTTGTTGAAGATCTTCCTTTTAACGACCTCCAATGCTTTGCTCTCAGCTACCAAGGCCTCCCTCCTTCCTTGGCATTGCAAACCTGACCAAGAGTGGATCCAATGGATACATCTGAATATAACTTGTAGGGGATGGTCAATAACTCTCTTGCCGAAAACAACATTATTACGACATAACCAGATAGACCAGCAAAGTGTAGCCACCCCCACCAAAATATTTGTTTTTAATTCCTAAGTAAGACCTACTAACTAGTTCCCGAAGATATTCCGAACAGTACTAGGTCTATTAAGATTGAAAGCAATTTGAACTATGTGCCAAGCAAAATGGGCAAAGCGACAATTGACAAACAAATGTTGTATAGTCTCCTTATGATCACAAAAATAGCAATTAGTGTCACCTCTTCAGTTTCTTTTTAATAAACTATCCTTAGTGAAAGTAACTCCTCTACAAAGGTACCATAAAAAGAATTTTATCTCAAGGGGTACTTTAACTTTCCATAAATTTTTACTTCGAAAACTACAATTGGTGTCAACCAAAACATCATACATAGATTTGACTGAAAATTATCCATTCCTATGTAAATTCCATCGAACTGTATCCTTATCCAAGGTAAGATGAGCTGTGGCTATTTTCACCACAAGATTATTGAAATCAAGCAAATTTGGGCCAATAATCGTTCTCCTAAAATTCAAATTTAAAGGCATAGTCCCTAAAACATCTGCAACCAAAGCATGTTTATTCCGGACTACTTGAAACAAAGTTGGATAAATTTCAAAAAGAAGCTGATGTCCAACCCAAATGTCCTTCCAAGATCTGATTACTTTCCCGTTCCCTAGATCAAAAGAACAATGTTGAAGAAAATCTTGCTTTACCTTCATTAATCTCTTCCAAAATGGGAATCCCCAGGTTTACTCTCTACTTGAGAGATAGACTTATCATTCAAATACTGATTCTTAAACAATTGCTGCCAAACCCCTTTCTCATTCAAAAGTTTAAACAACCATTTAGCCAAAAGGCACTTATTTATTATCTCGAGGTTTTGAATTCCCAACCCACCTTGGTCCTTACGCCTACAAATAATATTCTATTTAGCCAACCTATATTTCTTTTTATGGTTGTCACTCTACCAATAAAATCTAGGTGTGAGACCCGGAGTAGAAACTCCCAGACCCCCTGTGTATTACTGTACTAGTCCCAGAGATCAATGCTAGTACACACAGTTCAAACAGAAAAGATGATATATTGCCAACAACGCTTTATTACAATAGTAACTGAAGTTTTACAAAGGCCATTGCCTTACTAAGGTTCACAGAACCACAAGCAAAAATAAACACAGCGGAAGCAAAAGATAACTTGATCGACCCATCAATCTGCCACAGGCAATTGACTGGGGAAACGAATCCTAGGCATCCGAGAATATTCCACCGCATCCACATTCGGCGCAGAAGTCATACTCTCCAGCTTGATCTTCTCCATTCTCTGCTTTTATATATATAGAGCAACAGGTGAGTACAAAAATGTACTCCGCAAGTCTTGGGAAAAATGCATAGATGTAAGGTTTCACAAAGGAAAGCTATATGGTTTATTTGCAAAAACCAGCATTTTATTTCAAATCTACGTAACTACTTTACAAGCCATTTTGTAAACAACTTGTTTTTAATAGTCGAAATTGGATAAGTACTTTAGTGAAGGTTAAACTACCAACGCTAACATCTCAGGCCATCACAGCCAATCTTCAAAACCTCAGGTTACACCCCGATTCAACATCACGAGTCATACTACTCTCGAGTTTTTCTCCAACTCATTTTGTTTTGAAATCAAAACCAAAACTTCTACCATGTGTATGCATTCTTTGCTAGCCCTTGACCGTGGGCACGGCTATTCGAATAGTTTTACTCTGCAGAGGTTGTACACTTTACCCACAAGAGATAAATTATCTTAATAGTCAACACGCTTCCTTTGGCATGAGACCCAGATAAATTATCACAAAGCCTTTCGCCTACTCCAGTATAGTTTAAATACCACCCGCTAAGGTTTCACCACAACTCGAATCCACGAGTTGGAGCCCCCTCTTGCGCCATATGAGTACAGTAAACCCTGTCCCTCACTATGAGTAACCAGTACACCCTGGCACTCAATACACCACTGGTGATATCTAAACTACGCTATTATAGGGTAGTTAGCTAGGTCGTACCCATATAGACTTGTGGTTGTACTGTTTTGCTCAGTTTGAACAAACACAAGCGTCGGTCCTTAATCGACCAGGGTGGCTCATTCACAAACCCAACAATTCTCGTGCTAACTGCACCAGCCAAACCTTCCATCCACCCTTGTCAACTTTTCCCTTTGATTTTCAAATTAACAGTGGTAACATCCATTACCACTTTTCAAACAAAATATTTAACAATGGTAACATCCATTACCAATGTTCAAACAGAATATTTAACAATGGTAAAATCCATTACCAATGTTCAAACAAATCATTCATCAAAACATTTGATAAACATGCTACTCATTTGAATATTATTACATTCATTTGCTACGCTAAGCATTTGCTAGTGTTTAAACATTCAACAATTGTAACACTAACTCATCATTGAGTCAAAGGGATATCCTAAGTTGACAATGGTACAAGATAAACAATTTTCAATGGAAGGTATAACAAATTGGGTCTTTAACTAAATTTTCTAAACTAAATTATCACTTGATATAACATAAGCATGCATTAATTTAAAAATAACTACCTACTCATTTTATAAATCATTGGAGCAAGTTGATCAAAGGAAACTTGCAAAACATAGGAGCAAAATGGTCAAAGGAGACTTGCCTTCCTGTGTCTGGTTGAAATCTTCCCCAACTTGTTCTTGAGATTGCTCGGACAAATCGGTCTCTACACGTAAATCGAGAATTCCAAATAAATAAAATAAAATAAAAGTTCAAGAATTGAAAATAAATATACCAGATGAAAGATTGAAATTTTAGATGAATTTAGAAATTTGAATGGACCAATTTGGAGCTAAAATGAAAAAGATATGGCTATTTGAAAATCTCAGATTTGAATAAATCCAGAAATTCGGAAATCTCTGACATGTGGGGTCCACTGGTCAGCAATTTCATTAAAATGAGTCTCTGACATATGGGACCCACTGGACTCGGGACCCACTTGTCAGTGGCTAGCGCCGAGGGTGTCGCTGACGGGTGGGGCCTACCTGTCAGCGTGGAATAAAACGGAGAAAACTCAACCTCAGCGCGCGGAGCGGGGCTCGAACGCGCGCCGAGGGAGTTGGAGGGGGAGGAGAGCGGCGCTAGCCAAGTGAGCGGGGAGGCACTGCCTACCCTTAATGGGTAGGTAATCCTCTTGAGGATTATCTACGGGGAGGCCGGCGAGACAACGTGGCACACACGTGGCTGACGCGTGGTCGCCGCGTGGCTGCCACGTCACGGCTTTTTGCCGACGTGGCCGCGCACGCGCGAGGTGGCGGGGAAGTGCTCGGGTGGCGCCGACGTGGCGCCGATCTGGCCGCCACGCCTGCTGCCACCTCAGCCCGACGGCTGACGGGGCTGGCGGCCGGTGGTGGCGCACGGGGACCTAGGGTCGCCGGAGCTCCGGTGATCGGCGGCGCCGGCCAAGGGTACCAAAATGAAGAGGAGGATACAGGGAATGCGTTGGTACCTTGCGCGGAGACCGAGGGTGACCGGAGAGAAAAATCGGCTAGAAGGGGCGGCGGTCGGAGAGGAACCTCACGGCGGCGGAGGTGATCCGGTGGCGCAGCAGCTCGGGGAAGAGGTCGCCGGAACTCGCCTTAGCACCAGCAACGTCGGGAAGGTGTCGGCGAGGAATGAGGAAACCCGAGGCGGCCGGAATTGCTCGCCGGAGTATTTGAAGCCGCGGGGAAGAAATCGGGCGCAGGGAGGGCTCTGGTACTCGGGTGATTCGTTTGAGAGGTGAGGAGGAGCGCAGCGGTAGAGGGACCTCGGGTGTGGGTTTTATAGGCCGGGAGGGTGTAACGGCCGCGCGAGTTCGCCGGACTTGAACCGCTTCGGAGAGATGAATGCGACGGCGAGGAGAGGAGTAACGCACGTCTTTATGCCAGAAACTGACGCGGTGGAGGCGGGGGATCAATATGCAGTCGGCACGGGGAAGTAATTGGCCAAGAAACTGAAGCTTTTAAAGCTTCAGTTTCTCGGTTTAATGGCGGCAGCGGCGATGATCGCGCGAGGAAGAAGGGAGACAATCGGGGACGGAGGATCTGACAGGCGGGGCCCGCGCGTCAGTGAGAGAAGAAAAAGAGAAGGAAATCAGGCGACGGTTGGATTAGTGACGTGTGGCATAAGGAAAAGATCGGGGCCGCTAGATCACGGGCGAAGGGGTAAGTGAAAGGGAACGATCGAGATTCAATCCGGCAACCTTGATTAAATCTGAGCCGATGGGGTGTACTAAGTGGCAACGGGCGGCTGCGATTTAATACGGCAATCACGAACGGTCAAGATGACGACACGCGTCGGGTACGACGGGTTTGACATGTGGGACCCCCTGGCAGTGAGTCCACACGGACCGGTCTATGACAGGTGGGGCCCGCTTGTCAGCGCAAATTGAAAAAAAGAAACTCAACCTCGCGCGCGGAGCGGGGCTCGAACGCGCGCCGAGGGAGCGGGGGAGGAAAGAGAGCGGCGGCGGTAACCAGTCGGGCGGGGAGGATCAACCTACCCTATAAGGTTGATTTATCCTTTTGAGTGTTAGCCGCTGGGATGGCCGGGCTGCCGTCGGATGCGCGACACATGGCGCCGCGAGAGAGAGGGGAAGCGGGATGAGGAGTAGACGGCGGGGATGAGCTCGGGCCGGGGAGGAAGGGTTCGGATGCGTGACAAGTGTCAGCCCGAGGGAGATTTGATATTTAAATCTGTTATATATATTTCAGAAATCATTAGGAGACTTTAAAATACTCAGAAAAATACCAAATAAATTCCAAAAATTCCAGAAAAATTCACATAACTCACTGATAATGTTTTAAACATATGAAAAATATTTCCAACTTATTTGGATATTAAATTTTCTTTTCAACAGAAACTTTAACTTCAGAAAATTCCAGAAAATTGGAAATTATTAATTTAAAACTATTTCTTCAAAATAAAAGCAAAAATTGGGATGTTACAAACCTACCCCCCTTAGAAGGAATCTCGACCCCGAGATTCGGATGAACTGAGAAATAGATTAGGAAACTCGTCAAGATCCTCTTCGTTCCCAGTTGCTTCGACTGGGCGGTTGCTCCATTGCACTTTACGAATTTGATAGTCTTGTTTCTTGTGCAATCGCTGCCTCTTCCAAAATCTTGACAGGAATTCAGATATGTCAAGTCCTCTTTTAAATCAACATCCTCAAAAGGTATCAACTCCTCTGGTACTCTCAAACACTTTTTCAATCGTGATACATGAAATACATCATGTACTCGACAAGCGAGGAGGAAGTTCTAGGCGATAAGCGACTTCACCTCTTCTTGCTATAATTAGAAATGGTCCAATATACCTTGGGGCAAGCTTACCATCGACTTTGAATCGACGCATCCCTTTCATAGGTGACACTTTCGATACACATGATCGTCTGGCGTAAATTCCAACATTCTTCGACGATTATCCGCATAACTCTTTTGTCCGGTCTCATGGCTGCTTTCAATCGGTCTCGGATTAGCGAACTTGATCTTCCGCTAACTTTAAGACGTCCGGTCCGAATACTTGACTCTATCCGGTCTCTGACCAATATAACGGTGTTCTACATTTTACGCCATACAAGGCTTCAAACGGAGACATCTTGGACTAGATTGATAACTATTATTATATGAGAATTCCGCATAGGGCAAACTTTTATCCCAAGCGGCTTTATTGGCTAAAGCACATGCTCTCGATATCTTCCAATATCTGATTTACCGTTCGTCGACCATCTGTTTGAGGATGATAAGCGATCTCAAATTTAAATTGGTGCCCAAAACTTCATGAAGTTTCCAAAATCTTGAGGTAAATTGTGTTCCTCTATCTGACACTATCCTCTTTGGAACTCCATGCAAACACACAATTTTTGACATATAAAGCTCTGCCAATCTATCTCCCGAATATGTAGTCTTTACTGGTATAAAATGAGCGACTTTTGTTAAGCGGTCAACTATAACCCAAATTGAGTCATAACCTAACTTGGTCCTTGGTAGTCTGTTATGAAATCCATTCCAATTTCCTCCCATTTCCATTCGGTATATGCAGAGGTTGCAAAAGACCAGTGAGCCTTTGATGCTCTGCTTAACTCTTTGACATATATCACACAAGGCTACATATTCGCAATTTCCCTTTTCATATTGTTCCACCAAGAACTTTCCTTTAAATCTGATACATTTTTGTACTTCCAGGATGAATTGAATATCCTGATTCATGAGCTTCTTTTAAGATTAATCCTTTAATTTCCTTGTTCTCGGGTACTAGTATTCTCTTTCCAAACCAAAGAGTCCCTTCTTCATCTTACGAAAATCCAAGCGATTTACCTTTCTTCATATTCTCTTTAATTTCTTTAACATATTCATCCTCTCGTTGGGCTGCCTTGATTTGATCTTCCAAGGTAGGATGAACCTTCAATGCGCATGAATACCTTCGTTAACTATTTCCAAATTTAATCTTTGGAATTCTTCATGGAGGGTTAACTGCTTATCTGAAATTGACAGATTATTCATATGACTCTTTCGACTCAAAGCATCGGCTACTACATTAGCTTTTCCTGGATGATAGTGTATTCCCACATCATAATCCTTTATCAATTCGAGCCATCTTCTTTGTCTCATATTAAGATCAGGCTGGGTGAATATATACTTTAAACTTTTATGATCTGTATATATCTCACACCGATTACTAATTAAATAATGCCTCCATAACTTTAGTGCATGCACTGTGCAGCTAGTTCTAAGTCATGAGTGGGATAATTTTCTTCATGCGGTCTTAACTGCCTTGATGCGTAAGCTACCACCCTTCCTTCTTGCATTAACACACAACCAAGACCTTGTTTTGAAGCATCACAAAATATCTCAAAATCTTTTCAATATCAGTAACATGAACCGGTGCTGAAGTTAACCTTTTCTTTAATTCTTGAAAGCTATCCTCACAGATTTACTCCATTCAAATTTCTTTTCCTTCTTTAACAGTGGGTTAAAGGTCCGCAATTTTGGAAAAACCTTCAATAAATCGACGATAATAACCGGCTAAACCCAGAAAACTTCGGATCTCGGTTACTGTCTTGGGTGGAGTCCAATTTAATACATCCTTAACTTTTCCAGGATCTACAGATACTCCTTCTGCTGAGATCACATGTCCCGAAATTCAATTTCCTTTAACCAAAATGCACATTTGCTAAATTTAGCATATAATCGGTGTTCACGAGTCTTTGCAACACTATCCTTAGATGACCTTCATGTTCTTTGTTATTCTTTGAATAGATAAGAATGTCATCTATGAAAACAACAACAAACTTATCTAAATAATCCATAAAGACTTTATTCATCAAGTTCATGAAATATGCCGGTGCATTTGTCAGACCAAAAGACATCACCGTATACTCATATAATCCATATCTTGTGGCGAAGGCTGTCTTTGGTATATCTTCGTCTAATCTTCAATCGATGATATCCTCGACCAAGATCAATCTTGGAAAAGACACTTGATCCTATGAGTTGGTCAAACAAATCATCGATCCGGGTAAGGGATACTTATTCTTTATAGTGACTTCATTTAAAGCTCGATAATCAACGCACATCCGTTGACTACCATCCTTCTTCTTTACTAGAAGCACTGGGGCTCCCCAAGGCGAAGAACTTGGTCTGATGAATCCTTTCTCATACAACTCCTGGATCTGCCTTTTAACTTCTGCTAAATCATCGGCTGACATCCGATAGGGTCTTTTTGATATTGGAGCTGTACGGGCACCGTGTTTATAACAAATTCAACTTCTCGATCGTGTGGTAATCTGGCAAATCTTCAGAAAACATCCGGTACTCGCGAACTATCGACACATCTTCCAAACTTTTTCCTTTTAGGTCGGTTAACATATCGTCTTTCCCTGAGTGCATAACTGCCTCATGTCTTATCTGAATTCCATCAGAATTGGTAAGGATAATGGCACGATTGGCACAATCTATCTGCCCTTTATACTTGATCAACCAATCCATACCAAGTATTATATCTATGCCATCGAGTCTATTATAATAAGGTTCGCTAGGAACTTTACTCCATTTATAATTATGGTTGCACTAGGGCTAACCAAATTAGTCCTCAATTCTTTTCGAGGATTGACTATCATAAGGTCCCTTAGCAAACAAATTTTCCAATTATTCTTTTCAACAAAAGCCTTTGTTACGAAAGAATGTGTAGCTCCGTAATCAAATAATATAATTGCTGTATGCGAGTTTACTAGAAACTTACCCAGAACTACATCTGGTGCATCTTCCGCTGCCTCTGCGGTAACATGATTGATACGCCCTCGATTCATGTTTTGTGGAGTCTTGGGAGTTTGAGGGCTTCCACGTCCTTGACCATTAGTTGGAGCTCTTGCTGGTGTAGGGTCAAGATTGAAATGAACCGGGGTTACCGCTTGACGTTTCTGTGGACAGTTGCTGGCATAGTGTCCCATATTCTTGCAATTGTAGCATTGCACTCCTGCAGCTACATTTCTGTTTTGCTGCAGTTGGGCTGCATTTCCCGTTCTAGGAGCTTGAGGTAAAGGACGAGGTGCAGAAATTGGTATCCTTGTATGATTATGTACTGGAGGCCGGTTGTACTGTGGTGGCGTGAATCGTGAACTGCTCGCAGACTGCTGAGCTTGGAACTTCCTCTTCCGGGAGTCGAAGAGTTGGCGTTGAGCATCTTCTTGCAATAAAGCTTTATTCACTAGATGTTGAAAAGTAGGGTAGTCATTGGAGACTAATTGAACCTTAAGATTGGGGTCTATCCCTCCCATGAACCTCCAAATCTTTGCGGCATCGATCGCCACATCTTCCGGGGCATATCTAGATAGTCAATGAATTTGCTTAAATAAGCGGAAACGCTCAGTTTCCAGAGATGATGGAACTCCTTCCTCTTCATTTCCATAATACTCATAGGAATATGAGCATTACGGAAGGCTTCCAAAAATTCCCCAACCAATGTTCTGGCATCCCGGTGTGCTGCAAAGAATTGTCCCACCAATTGGCAACTCCTTGGAGTTGATGAGCAGCATATATAACCTTCTCATGTTCAGCACATTGAGCTAGATTCAGCTTCCTTTCCACTTCCTTAATCCAATCATCCGCTTCCAACGGATCGGCAGATCTGCGAAGGTCGGGGTCGGGTCCTCATGAATTCCCGAGCTTAGATCTGCGGTGGGTGAATAGGTACTTGCTGAGCTTGATTGACTTGATTTTGGGCCAAAGCCCAAGAAGTTGTAGTTGCATGGCCATCATTTGTTCCATGTTGGGAGCTTGGGTGGCGGAGGTGGAATTGGGGCCTCATTGTTGTTGGGCGCTGGTTGTTGTTGATGTTGCTTCTCGTGTTCACCATCCAAGCTCCATCAAGAAAAGTACAGAAAAGAGAGAAAAGCATAGATGAGAGACGGGCAATTTTATCATCCCAAAACCACACACAAGATCAACACAACAGATTGAGAAAACTCAACTTTTGAAATTCAAATTAACTTTGAAATGGCTGTACCACAAATGCACAAGGCTCGGTACAATCCATTTTATTACATCATATCATTATAAAAGCGTTCTAGTATCGATAAACGATCAAAAAGGGTAGTCTATCTAACATCTAATTATCCTCAATGATGATACGCTCCTCTGGCTCCTCCTCGGGATCCTCCTCTCGAGTCCGACGAGTGACTCTGCCCACAACCACGGCAGTTGTTCGCGAATCGACCGTGATCGGCTTTGGCTGAAAGTAGGTGATCTCGAACGGAGCGCCGGCGCCCTCGGCTGGATCCGTCAATGTCTAGGTCGGTAGCGGATCGGGCGCCGCACACTCTTCCTTGCCGTGAGCCTAGTGCGAGGTCCCGAGTCCGATCGAGCAGCAACAGGAGCCGGTGGAGTCGGTGTAGTGGTGGCAGCTCGAAGACGCCCACCTCGCCTCAGCCGCTGTCGCTCGCATGTCTGCGCGGCGTGGCGATCGACTGCAGCACTGTGTGCTCGAGAGTGTCGGAGTGGTCGTAGCTCGACGTTAGAAGCATTCGGAGAAGTCCTATCTCCCGCCGAGCTCGCGTAAGTCGCGGTCGATGCTTGGGTGAACTGCACTGATGAGACAGCGTGGTCGCCCACCACGATCCGAAAGCCTCGGGGTGAGTCTGTCCCGCTCGTAGTCGGAAAGAAGCGTATGGCGATCGTCGTAACTCCCCTTTGTGCCTCTGCACAACTCGCTATCGCCATCTTGGCCGCATCTTGGATAGCGTCTGCATGCGGGGGTCCGAGGGTGCTCAATACTGCGCAGAGACGGGTCAAGCTGCCCATCCGAGCATAGATGAATACTTCCATGGTCCATGAATCCATAGTCATCACTCTAGTGTTCCGCCTCTGAAAATGGGCTGTTGATTATATTTCGATGCTGCATTAATCGTCAGAGAAGAGTCGCAAAGCTCCTCACTCTCGCCATGAGAATGGTGATCCCATGGGGTCAAGACGACAAAGAACCTCGCCATCTATAAATTTGAAAATAAGGGAGATCAAGAAAGATTTTTTTAAATAATGAGAGTAGGACAAGAACAAGATACTAAGTAAGAAAAGAGTAGAAGCAAAAGAAACTTATATTTTTGTACATAAATTTTTATTAAATATAAATCCTTAAAGCTTCCCAAAACCTAGGGCTCGTCCTACACCAAGATGGCTCGATACCACTACAGTGAGACCCGAGTAGAAACTCCCGCACTCTCAGTGTATTCTTGTACTAGTCCCGAGATCAATGCTAGTACACACAGTTCAAACAGAAAAGATGATATATTGCCAACAACGCTTTATTACAATAGTAATCAAGTTTTACAAAGGCCATTGCCTTACTAAGGTTCACGTAACCACAAGCAAAAATAAACACAGCGGAAGCAAAGATAACTTGATCGACCCATCAATCTGCCACAGGCAATTGACTGGGGAAACGAATCCTAGGCATCCGAGAATATTCCACCGCATCCACATTCGGCGCAGAAGTCATACTCTCCAGCTTGATCTTCTCCATTCTCTGCTTTTATATATATAGAGCAACAGGTGAGTACAAAAATGTACTCCGCAAGTCTTGGGAAAAATGCATAGATGTAAGGTTTCACAAAGTAAAGCTATATGGTTTATTTGCAAAAACCAGCATTTTATTTCAAATCTACGTAACTACTTTACAAGCCATTTTGTAAACAACTTGTTTTTAATAGTCGAAATTGGATAAGTACTTTAGTGAAAGTTAAACTACCAACGCTAACATCTCAGGCCATCACAGCCAATCTTCAAAACCTCAGGTTACACCCCCTGATCTGAACATCACGAGAGTCATACTACTCTCGAGTTTTTCTCCAACTCATTTTGTTTTGAAATCAAAACCAAAACTTCTACCATGTGTATGCATTCTTTGCTAGCCCTTGACCGTGGGCACGGCTATTCGAATAGTTTTACTCTGCAGAGGTTGTACACTTTACCCACAAGAGATAAATTATCTTAATAGTCAACACGCTTCCTTTGGCATGAGACCCAGATAAATTATCACAAAGCCTTTCGCCTACTCCAGTATAGTTTAAATACCACCCGCTAAGGTTTCACCACAACTCGAATCCACGAGTTGGAGCCCTCTTGCGCCATATGAGTACAAGAAACCCTGTCCCTCACTATGAGTAACCAGTACACCCTGGCACTCAATACACCACTGGTGATATCTAAACTACGCTATTATAGGGTAGTTAGCTAGGTCGTACCCATATAGACTTGTGGTTGTACTGTTTTGCTCAGTTTGAACAAACACAAGCGTCGGTCCTTAATCGACCAGGGTGGCTCATTCACAAACCCAACAATTCTCGTGCTAATGCACTCACCAAACCTTCCATCCACCCTTGTCAACTTTTCCTTTGATTTTCAAATTAACAAGTGGTAACATCCATTACCACTTTTCAAACAAAATATTTAACAATGGTAACATCCATTACCAATGTTCAAACAGAATATTTAACAATGGTAAAATCCATTACCAATGTTCAAACAAATCATTCATCAAAACATTTGATAAACATGCTACTCATTTGAATATTATTACATTCATTTGCTACGCTAAGCATTTGCTAGTGTTTAAACATTCAACAATTGTAACACTAACTCATCATTGAGTCAAAGGGATATCCTAAGTTGACAATGGTACAAGATAAACAATTTTCAATGGAAGGTATAACAAATTGGGTCTTTAACTAAATTTTCTAAACTAAATTATCACTTGATATAACATAAGCATGCATTAATTTAAAAATAACTACCTACTCATTTTATAAATCATTGGAGCAAGTTGATCAAAGGAAACTTGCAAAACATAGGAGCAAAATGGTCAAAGGAGACTTGCCTTCCCGTGTCCGGTTGAAATCTTCCCCAACTTGTTCTTGAGATTGCTCTGACAAATCGGTCTCTACACGTAAATCGAGAATTCCAAATAAATAAAATAAAATAAAAGTTCAAGAATTGAAAATAAATATACCAGATGAAAGATTGAAATTTTAGATGAATTTAGAAATTTGAATGGACCAATTTGGAGCTAAAATGAAAAAGATATGGCTATTTGAAAATCTCAGATTTGAATAAATCCAGAAATTCGGAAATCTCTGACATGTGGGGTCCACTGGTCAGCAATTTCATTAAAATGAGTCTCTGACATATGGGACCCACTGGACTCGGGACCCACTTGTCAGTGGCTAGCGCCGAGGGTGTCGCCGACGGTGGGGCCTACACCGCCGTGGAATAAACGGAGAAAACTCAACCTCGCCACGGGCGCGGCTCGAACGCGCCGAGGGAGTTGGAGGGGGAGGAGAGCGGCGCTAGCCAAGTGAGCGGGGAGGCACTGCCTACCCTTAATGGGTAGGTAATCCTCTTGAGGATTATCTACGGGGAGGCCGGCGAGACAACGTGGCACACACGTGGCTGACGCGTGGTCGCCGCGTGGTCGCCACGCCACGCTTTGCCGACGTGGCCGCGCACGCGCGAGGTGGCGGGGAAGTGCTCGGGTGGCGCTGACGTGGCGCCGATCGGGCCGCCACGCCTGCTGCCACCTCAGCCCGACGGCTGACGGGGCTGGCGGCCGGTGGTGGCGCACGGGGACCTAGGGTCGCCGAGTTCGTGATCGGCGCGCGCCAAGGGTACCAAAATGAAGAGGAGGATACAGGAATGCGTTGGTACCTTGCGCGAGACCGAGGGTGACCGAGGGAAAATCGGCTAGAAGGGGCGGCGGTCGGAGAGGAACCTCACGGCGCGGAGGTGATCCGGCATGCAGCAGCTTCGGGAAGAGGTCGCGAACTCGCCTTAGCACCAGCAACGCCGGGAAGGTGTCGGCGAGGAATGAGGAAACCCGAGGCGCCGGAATTGCTCGCCGGAGTATTTGAAGCCGCGGGAAGAAATCGGGCGCAGGAGGGCTCGTGCTCGGGTGATTCGCTTGAGAGGTGAGGAGGAGCGCAGCGGTAGAGGGACCTCGGGTGTGGGTTTTATAGGCCGGGAGGGTGTAACGGCCGCGGGTTCGCCGGACTTGGAACTGCTGAGGAGATGAATGCGACGGCGAGGAGAGGAGTAACGCACGCCTTTATGCCGTAAACCGACGCGGTGGAGGCGGGGATCAATATGCGATCGGCACGGGAAGTATTGGTTAAGAAACCAAGCTTTAAAGCTTCGCTTTCTGCATCGGCGGCAGCGCGATGATCGCGCGAGGAAGAAGGGAGACAATCGGGATTTGAGGATCGGACAGCGGGGCCCGCGCGTCGCTGAGAGAAGAAAAGAGAAGGAAATCAAAGCGACGGTTGGATTAGTGACGTGTGGCATAAGGAAAGATCGGGCCGCTAGATCACGCGAAGGGTAAGTGAAAGGGAACGATCGAGATTCAATCCGCAACCTTGATTAAATCACGAGCCGATGGGGTGTACTAAGTGGCAACGGCGGCCGCGATTTAATACGGCAATCACGAACGGTCAAGATGACGACACGCGCCGGGACGACGGGTTTGACATGTGGGACCCCGCAGTGAGTCCACACGGACCGGCCTATGACAGTGGGGCCGCTTGTCGCAAATTGAAAAAAAGAAACTCAACTCGCGCGCGAGCGGGCTCGAACGCGCCGAGGAGCGGGAGGAAAGAGAGCGCGGCGGTAACGATCGGGCGGGAGGATCAACCTACCCTATAAGGTTGATTTATCCTTTGAGTGTTAGCTACTGGATGGCCTGCCGCCGTCGGATGCGCGACACATGGCGCCGCGAGAGAGAGGGAAGCGGGATGAGGAGTAGACGGCGGGATGAGCTCGGGCGGGAGGAAGGGTTCGGATGCGTGACAAGTGTCACCGAGGAGATTTGATATTTAAATCTGTTATATATATTTGAAATCATTAGAGACTTTAAAATACTCGAAAAATACCAAATAAATTCCAAAAATTCCAGAAAAATTCACATAACTCACTGATAATGTTTTAAACATATGAAAAATATTTCCAACTTATTTGGATATTAAATTTTCTTTTCAACAGAAACTTTAACTTCAGAAAATTCCAGAAAATTGGAAATTATTAATTTAAAACTATTTCTTCAAAATAAAAGCAAAAATTGGGATGTTACACTAGGCTTAAAAAATCCAGTCTTTTAAGGACCCCCTTGGGTACCTCAAAGAAAGAAAGCATAAACATAGGAAGGCTGTTCAAAACCAAATTTATAAGTGCCAGTCTACCACCAGTAGATAATTTTTTTCCTTTCCAATTGCTCAACCTTTAAGCGATCTTCTAAACCCACCCAATCATTATTCCATAGCTTTCTAAAATGAATCAGAATACCCAAATATTTAAATGGAAAAGAACCCATCGCACATCCAAATATCTATAAGTATTGAGGTTCAAAATTTTTTGCTTCTCCAAAGCAAAAGATCTAACTTTTATGAAAATTAATCTTTAAACCAGAAAGTTTCTCAAACGCACAAAGAATAAGCTTCAAATTTTTTGCTTGATCAAAATTGTAATCCATGAAAAGATAGTATCATCAGTATATTGAAGGATAGATAGACCATCATCAACCAAATGTGGTATTATCCCACTGACCTGACCCTCATTCTTAGCCCTTCCAATAATAATGACTAACATGTTTGCAACAATATTAAAAAGAATTGATGACAGCAAGTCACCTTTCCTAAACCCTTTCTTAGTTTGGAAATAAGGTCCAATACTATCGTTAATTTTAATCCCCACACTACCCCCTGTAACGAAATTTCCAATTCAAGCACGCCAATTTGGAGAAAAACCCTTCATCCTAAGAGTTTGCAGCAAAAAAGGCCACTTGACCTTATCATAAGCTTTTTCAAAATCAATATTTAAAATGGTTCCATCTAATTTCTTCTTATGAAGCTCATGGATTGTTTCATGTAAAACAACTACCCCTTCCATAATATTTCTCCCTAACATAAAAGCTATTTTCAGACGGATGAATAACCTTTTGAGCAATACCCATAAGACGATTAGTAGCAACCTTCGTAAAAAATTTTATAACTCACATTTAATAGGCACATCAGCCTATATTCACTACTACAACACAGACTATACTGGACGAGTACATCACAGACAGTTCATACGGAATCGTCTGTGCTTAACTATCACAGACGATTCATACTACCAACCAGCTGTGATATTTTCACAGACGGTTATTAACACGAACCGTCTATGATAATTGAGACAACACAGACGGTTTGTGTTGATAACTGTCTGTGAACTTTCATAGACAGTTCTTAATACGAACCGTTTGTGATAATCGAGACAATACAGACGGTTCGTGTTAATAATCGTCTATAAACTTTCACAGACAGTTCTAATACGAACCGTCTGTGATAATCGAGACATCACAGACGATTCATATAACAAACCATCTATGATATTCATTATCACAGACGGTTCGTATTAATAACCGTTTGTGATAAGTCACAGATGGTTATTAATATGAACCGTCTGTGATATTTGGTTTCACAGACCGTTTGTGGTTGGAACCGTTTGTGATAATCTGCACTATTAATTATTGGGTGTACTTGCTCGATGTTGACACATATCTATCTTCATTGCGCTGCATTGGTGGAGCAAGGCGGTCGGCTTTAGGAAGTTCGGGGTGAAAATATATCGCCGTCTTCTTAGTGATCTAATCAGAGGTTAGTACTCAATTACTTTTAATAACTTATATGCATGCATGTTTTTTTAATGGAAGGCCAGAGATGATAGCTAGGTTTTTGTTTAATTTAGATCTAGCTAGCTAACTAGGTTTAGAAAGATAATGTTAGTTTGCTCAATTTCAGAATAGATAATGTTAGGTTTTGACACCTATTTGTTACTTGTGTAGCGTAGATAAACCGAAGCTGGATGTACATTGAAAACCGTGTGAGTGAAGAGTACATTAATGGCGTGTCTGCTTTTAGAAGAGCGGGCGAGCTGGATATGTTAAAAAAAGGGGTAAAATATATATACTGTCCATGCATTGATTGTGATAATCTCAAGATGTTTAGCAACTCAGCGCAGATCGAAGCTCACTTGATTCAAAGGGATTTCAGAAAAGGGTACAAATGTTGGACCAGTCACGGTGAAGAGAAGAGTACACAAGAAAATAGTTATGACATAGTCGAGAGAGACAACGATATGCCAGTTGTGGACTGTGCTTTTGATCATGAGGATAGGTCGCGGGATAACAATCTGGATCAGATGTTACGTGATGCAAAAGTGAACTATAGTGAGAGAGAGTTTGGTAAATTCGAGAGCTTGATGGAGGACTCGGAGAAACATTTGTTCTTGGGCTACAAGTCGCAATACACGAGGTTGTCATCAGTTTTAGAACTGCTGAAATTGAAGGTAAGCAATGGTTGGTCCGACAAGAGTTTCACGGCATTGTTAGGTCTCCTAGCGGACATGCTTCTAACAGGAAATGTGTTGCCGAGAACCACCTATCAAGCCAAAAAGATTCTTTATCCATTAGAAATAGAAGTAGAAAGAATACATGTATATCCGAATAATTGTATCCTGTACCGTAAAGAGTATGCTAGCTTACATGTTTGTCCGGTGTGAAAGCATCCTGATAAAAGCGTAAAAATGACTCTGATGATGGGAAGAGCATCGAGGTGAAGCAAGGACCTCCTGCTAAAGTGTGGTGGTATCTTCCTGTAATCCCTCATTTGAAGTGTTTATTTGCAAACCGCAAGGATGTAAGATTGATACGTTGGTACTAAGAGTAGCGTAAAAAAGATGGAATGATAAGACATATTGCTGATTCTACTCAGTGGAGGAACATTGATAGGATGTTTGTAGATTTTGGTGTGGAACCAAGAAATATAAGATTTGGGTTAAGTACAGATGGAATGAATCTTTTTGACAACATGAGCAGTCGACATAGCACCTGACCCGTGACTCTGTGCATGTACAACCTTCCTCCTTGGCTGTGTATGAAGCGGAAGTATATTTTGATGTCACTACTTATCTAAGGGCTGAAGTAACCTAGCAACGATATTGATGTGTTCCTAGCACCATTGGTAAAAGATCTTGCAATACTGTGGAACAAAGAGGTACATGTATGGGATGCAGACAAACGATAGAACTTTACTCTACGCACCATGTTTTTCTGCACCATTAATAATTTTTCTACCCTTGATAACCTGTCAGGGTTGAGTACAAAAGGAGCTAAAGTGTGTCCGCACTGCTTAAATTATACCAAGAGTGTGTGGTTGAACAACTGGTGTAAAACTGTATACATGGGTCACCGTAGATTCCTTCCAAATTATCACCCATATCGCAAGATGAAGAAATAATTTGACGAAAAAAAGAGGATGACTCAGTATCAAGATCTTTTAGCGGGAAAGAGGTGCATGATATGGTCAAAGATATAAACGTTGTGCTTAAAAAGGGACGTAAATTGAGGAAGAACATGTGGAAAAAGAGGTCAATATTTTGGAACTTGCCTTATTGGGAGTACTTAGAAGTTCGCAATTGCATCTATGTCATACACGTAGAGAAGAATGTATGTGACAATTTGATTGGTCTCTTACTGAATATTTCTGATAAAACAAAGGATAGTGTTAACGCAAGGCGTGAATTAGTCGCTATGAACATCAGGACCGAGTTAGCACCGATAGAGACCGATAAAGACTGGACGTACCTTCCTTCAGCTTATTACACTCTATCTAAGTCCGAGAAAACTGAACTATGCCAGTCCTTACATGGTGTGAAAGTTTTATCCGGTCACTCCACCAGCATGAAGAAACTTGTTTCCATAGAACATTTGGCATTAATTGGCATGAAATCTCATGACTTTTATGTGCTAATGACACAAATGCTACCTGTTGCAATTAGAAGTATTTTGCCGAACAAGGTTCGAGTGACTATCTAAGGCTATGTTATTTCTTTAACGTAATTGCTCAGAAGGTCATTGATCCCGATGGACTAGATGCTCTGCAAACCGAGGTGGTGGCAACTCTATGTTATCTAGAATGTATTTTCCTCCATCATTTTTGATATTATGATCCATCTCATTGTCCACCTTGTGAAAGAGATAAAAATATATGGCCCCGTGTTTCTACGTCATATGTACCCTTTCAAGAGGTACATGTGAATTCTCAAGTCCTATGTATGCAATCAATCTCGACCGGAGGGTAGCATCATCGAAGATTATACAACAGAAGAGGTCATTGAATTCTGCATCAGCTACATGGCTCAGGTCAAGCCGATAGGTGTACCTCTCTCTCGTCGCGAGGGAAGGCTAGAGGGTATCGGGACTATCGGAAGGAAAGTAATAACTCCAGATCAAAATATGTATGCTCAAACCCATTTCACGGTTTTACAACACATGACTGAAGTGACCCCATATATTGAAGAGCACAAGCACATGATACGTCAAGAGAATGCAGGCCAATCAGAAGTTTGGATCACGAGACAACACAACCGTCAGTTCAACGAATAGATGAAGGCGAAATTGACTAGGAGGTCGTTAAGTAAAACACTACAATGGTTGGTAAAAGGGCCAAAATTTACAATTGTGACATAGTAAGGATACAACATTAATAGCTACATATTTTATACAACAGATCAAGATAGAAAGAGCACAATGCAGAACTCAGGTGTCTGCATAGATGCCTATGATGCGCACGTCAGTACCGCTGGCCCAAGCTCGTACTACGGGCTTGTAGAGGAGATTTGGGGGCTTGACTACGTAATTTTCAAGATTCCTCTATTTCGGTGCCGTTGGGTCCAACTCCCACGGGGTGTAAAGGTCGACAAGTACGGTGTCACTACAATGGATCTCGAATGTGTAGGATACAAAGACGAACCATTCGTACTCGCAAGGCAAGTTGTTCAAGTATTTTATGTAATCGACCCAACAAATAAGAAGCGCCATGTAGTTCTTCAGGAAAAAAGAAGGATTGTCAGAGTTGAGAATGTGGTGGATGAGGAAGAGTACAATCAATTTGATGATTTACCTCCATTCAGAGACGGCATCAGGCTCGAGGAAGAACAAGGCGATGAAGCAAGCTATATGCGTGTTGATCATCGTGAAGGGCTTTATTTAAAATGAAATAGTCAAGTGTAATAAATGTAACTATATATGTTCCATTGTAATTATAAAATGACTCAGGAACTAAGAAATAGTTATATTTATGATTATATTTATGAGTCATATATATGTATCTCTATGTTCATTGGGCTATTGTAAAGAAATTCACTCTGTGAGGTCTTATTACAATATAAGCTGGTTGGTGTAGGTAATAACTCAAGTGCGTGGGAAGGAAAGGCTTATTACAAATGGTTCTTAGTTAAGAACCGTCTGTGATA
This sequence comes from Melocanna baccifera, assembly GCA_036346265.1. Classification (NCBI taxonomy): domain Eukaryota; kingdom Viridiplantae; phylum Streptophyta; class Magnoliopsida; order Poales; family Poaceae; genus Melocanna; species Melocanna baccifera. The sequence continues at coordinate 10,929,820 of CM070689.1, read as the reverse complement.
AGTGATATGTATTATCACAAACAGTTCTTAACTAAGAACCGTCTGTGATATTCTAATATCACAGACGGTTCTATTATAGAATCATCTGTGATATAACTATCACAGACGGTTCCTTTATGGAACCGTATGTGATAGTTTCCCTATAAATACCCGTAACTAGGTCGCACAGTTCGCACTTACGCACTCTCCAGCGCCCCTACTAGGTTTTGCTCTCTCCCGCCGCTGTTCCCTCCCAATGCCGTCATCGGTCCCTCCCGACGCCGCTCCTTCCCGCCGCTGGTCCCTCCCGACGCCGCTCCCTCCCTCGAGCCCAGCGCCCTCCTCCCCCCCGACTCTAGCTCCCTCCTCCCTCACGAGCCCGGCGCCCTCCTCCCCCTACTCCGGTGCCCTCCTCCCCCGAGCCCTCCTTTCTAAAATGTCATCTTTATAGAATAATGTAGATCTTTCTCTTAAAAATGATGGAGGAAAATACATCTTAAGATTGAGGATGTGAAGGTCTTTAGATTTGTTTCATGTAGTTGTTTCATATTTCATATAGAATAGTTAAGATATGTTATTCATGTTTCATGTTTCATATATTGATATATATGCTACATTTGTTTCTTAATCATGTACTTTCATATTGATATATTGATATGTGTGTGTGTGTGTATATATATATTGATATGTGTGTGATTGTCCTTTCATTGATATATATTGATATGTATATATATGTATATGTGTGTGATATGTTATCAGATTACCCATGTATAGTTTGTCTCTCAACTACCCATCTATATATATATTGATATGTATATATGTGTGTGATATGTTATTAGATTACAGATAATGAAATATATGTTATACATGTGCTTACCTATGTATAGTTTGTCTCTCAACTATAGTTAGCCTTTCATACCTTAAGTTAGTATAAACTAGTATATATTGTGCGTACCCATGTACATTGCGCTTACCCATGTATAGTTTGTCTCTCAACTACCCATGTATAGTTTACCAAACAAGATGTCGAGAGGAGAACTCTGTAATTCCCCTCCAGCAAAAGTTTATATATATACTCTGTACCTAGGTCAAAGAAGAAGACGAGACTGAATTCTGAACTAAGATTGAGGACCCGAGATAGCAGCTATAGCTAGAGATGGCCACTCCTAATAATACCACTAAATTTAAAAGGATAAGTGTATAACGTGCAATGAGACAAGCGAAGTGACCAATGATAGTACTTATCAGGGAGTACTAGCATTGCATAGACCTTCATATTGATATACGTATGCAATGCTAGTACTCCCTAATAAGTAGTATCATTGGTCACTTCTCTAGTCTCTTTGTACGTTATATATGTATGAATATATGTACTTTTCATATTGATATATATATACCACATAAACCTTCAAAGGGCATGAAGCAAGTGAACAATTCAGTGTATCCGGTTCAATGAACTTGATACACTAGTTTGTGTCATTTGCTTCATAGAACTTCGTTTAGGCCCACACCTCACTGCGTCCATACAATCGTCCATAAATTTTTAATATATGCCACATAGACCTTCAAAAGGTATGAAGCAAATGACACACACCAGTGTATTCGGTTCAATAAACTTGATATACTGGTTTGTGTCATTTGCTTCATAGAACTTTGTTTAACTCACTGCAGTAACTTCAATGAACTGGATATACTGCACTTGTTAACTACAAAGTCTATTTGGAAAGCCCATAGCTCACTGCACTTGTTAATATATGCAGCTTTTCTCAGATTTATATAATCCGAATACAAAGCAAAACTAAAATTTATTTCCTATTCTTACGCCATGATTCGGTTCAGCCGTACCATCCCACGTCCAATGTAACCACCGCTCCACTAACTAACAGTCTAACTGAGAATCACGGTCACGATGTGAACATAAGCACATCTCAGACCACTAGTTATGACAGAATAAAATACAAATATATAATACAACGGGCTTAAATCTAACTACTCGGTACCATTGGCGATCGGTACGGTGAGGCTTTCACGCTCGGACAACGCCGCCGACGCGGCCTGCAGGCCATCAGGAAGGTCTGCTGGTTGGTCAGGATCGCCGAGAGCAGCGTCTGCATGTCGTCAGCCTATGGGTCGAGCAGCGTGTCCGTGCTCTTGAGCGCAGAGCCGGGGGCCGAGAGGAAGTCGACGTTAAGCTCCGAGAGGAGTTGGCAGTCTTGCAGCACGCCGACGGCGCTGCGGGAGAGGCCGCGGTGGTGGGCCAGGTAGCGGTCGATGAGGCCGACGAATTTGTCATCGCTGGCCGAGAAGCGGCCATATGTGTAGAGGTCGCTGGTGCCGTGCGGCGGCAGCACGGTCTGATAGAACGTCAGGTCTATCGTGGCATTGCACGTGGTGGACGGCGACACCGACGTGGACGGCGGCACGTCGGAGTGCGAGAAAGCCAAGAAGGACAGCAAAAGGATAATAGAGAGGGCGGTGTCGTAGTAGACTGCCATGGTGGCTAGCTAGCTATGTGTCAAGTGTGTTGTACCGCGTGTGTTTGAGGTAGTGATCGACAGGACAAGTGACCAATTTATAAGTGAAGAGGGGAGAGGGCTTTCTCGGAGAAACTGACAAGTGATAACTGATTTGGATTAAGCGACTGACAAGTGACCATTTTATTTGTGTTGAGTGATTGAGAGCTTTTTGTGCCTCGAAAAAGTGCGTGGAAGAAAGAAAGAATGCAATCAAGTTGGCGGGGAATGTGCGTGTAGGTCAAGCACTCGAGCTGGAGAGGCTATACGGATCATGGACGCACATGTTTTGATGGAGAAGGCATTAATTGATCGTTTGGGTTGGTTTGGTTGGATTCAAATTGCGGTCTTTTGTTTTTGCTCTTTTGAACTTTTTGGTCAAAGTAAAAGAGTTTGGGATGATCTGACTAGTTTTTAAGAGAAAATTACACTATAACTTCATGAACTTGTGGAGTTATGACACTTTATCTTCTAAACTTGTATTTTATTTTCTCAGCCTCTCAAACTTGCGTTCGTTTGCACCACATATCTATTGGATCGTTTGCTAATAGGAAGCGCTAAGCTAGTCTCCTCTCCCTCCCTCCCTCTCTCTCACGGTTGACGTAGAGGAGTCTAGGGCAAGGGCAGTGGCAAGCTACCATAGCTAAGTTCTGTGAAGATGTGCGCATGGTGCATTCCCGGGCACAACGAATCCTTTTTTATTTGCGTGAGGCAATTGGGACAACGAACACAGTCGAAACGAGGCGACAATGAGTCCACTAGACTCAGAGGGGACAAAGTCACCAACATCACATCCAAAGACCTTTGGCTGTGGAATTGGGCGCACAAGCACCGACTCACATGGAGATGCTAGGGGTATTGGCTGTTGGCAACAAGGGTGGCGGAGAAGAGCTGGCGACGACGGCGATCAGACAGTGGCACTCTATGACGAGACGAACGACTAAAGGAGATGGGTTTCAAGTTCAGTGTAATGCAACACACCTTGTGACATGGAGAGCTTGGTGCGGCATCGAGAGTGGCACTAATAGGACCGCAATGAAGTAAAGATGGCATGGTCAATTTTGGAAGAGGAACTGAATCAACAATGAATTTGGGATGTTTACTGTCGTAGTTTGGAGCAGTGGCGGTTGTTCGTTGGATTGGGGATGAGGAAGGGGGTACAACAGTGTTGTGGCTGGATGGAAGAGGTGGAAGGAGCAGTAAACGGGTTATTATTGTGTGCCTGGGTATCAATTTATCGTCTTCCTCATCGCCGTCAACCTTATCAATGTTGTCCCCATCATCCCCATGAAGCCTCCTCAACCCACTCCTCCTTCTTCCGTGCATGGCTTCTCAAGCCTAGGGAACATGCCACGCACACGGTGTCACCAGAACTCGGCCGTGACAACCCACGATCGCCCCATGCCCTCTATGCACTGCTCTGTTGCGCTCCAAGGGAGAAGAGTGCACTGTGCTAACTCAACGTTGTGCCCACATAATCGAGCCCAACCCTACTACATTAGCCATATGCTATACCAGCTCAATGTTTTCCATTAGCAAATGATCCAATGGACATGCGGTGCAAAAGAATGCAAGTTCAGGGGCTGAAAAGGTAAAATACAAGTTCAGGGGTAAAATGGCATAACCCCATAAGTTCAAGGGGCTAAAGTGCAATTTTATCCTTTTAAGAGTAGAGGGGGAATTTTTTTCTAGAGCAAGCATCTAACCCCTCCCTTTGAGGCCCTACACCAAATCATGCCACATGACATTAGCACAAATCTAAAAGCATTCTTCTTCCTATGCACCCCTTCCTCATCTCCCTCCTCATCCTATGCCCATGATCACAAGAGCTTGTCATTATCAGTGGTGCATCGTCGTTGTCATCGATGGTGGATGTAGTGCCACCGCCTTCTTGTTCATCCTGACCTCGGAGCCTCTCCACCCCAAAATCGGCGCCGCCAAATCCCGTCGTACTCGCTGATGGATCTTGCCACCCCAACCTTGGCGCTGCCGGATCCACCATTCCCGCCATCAGGTGTGCTCCACTTCCTCTTCTCTGGCTATCGTGCTACCGCACGTACTCTCCCTCCTCTTGGATCATTGTAAGTTCAAGCTCCATTAATTTGATTTTGGTGATTAATGATAAATCTAAATATGAGACTAACATGTTTGTTAATTATGATATTGCTTAGTATCATTTAAACGGAAAGATAAAAATCTTTAGAGGTATATATCTGATTTGATATTCTTATATCTTGTTGTATTTCTCATATCCAAAATATAAGGTTAACTCCACAAAAGTTTTAACTTGAACATGTGCATACACCTTTCGTATACATTCTTGCATGTACACATTTTGGGAGATTTTACTCTATGTTTTGAGGTTTACCTAGTATTGATCTATGTTCTTTATCCACATGTACTGAACATCTTTACTTTAAAACACATCATTTGCTTATATGAAGTTTTTGTAGTTGTAATATAATCATCTTGATTTAAATTCAATTATTTACAATAAGGTTGTCATCAATCACTAAAAAGAGTGAGATTGAAGAATCTAGGCCCTCCATTATATGTTAATGGTGTGTTTTGTTGATTAATGACAACCAGATGTGTGGGACTAATATTTTGCATGAGTTGGTTTATATGTCAAGTCCCATAATGAAGAAGACTTTGAAAGCATCACATGTTTATGGTTATAAAGTGAAGGTTTGCGATGAAGGATGTCATTATGTGTTGATGAGTATCAATATAAGATATCAAAAGTGAAGAGAATTCATCAAGTGTTGATGAACTAGACAATGACCTAGACTTGGAGAGAAAATTATCATCATCAAGCGAAAGCTCTAAGTGAATGCTCAAGGCAAATGTATAATTATCATAGACTAAGGATGTATTTCCAGTCTTTTACCGGTCTTGTGTTTGATTGGGAGACTAGATTACTAGTGTAAGTTGACATACTACTAAGAGGGGTGTTGTCTAATAGTTTGAGTCTCATCATATGTTAATATCTCAATCTCGCTTGCTCTAACTCTCTGTAGTATAATGCTATTGTTTGCGAATGGGTTTTTCAAATAGTTGAGATCCATACATCTAATCATTATAGTTTGTGATTATAGTTTACAAATATATTTTGCAAATGGATTAATGTAGCATCTCAAAATTTTAGTTTTTATTTATTTGAATTTATTTAAGTTTTTATGCATTTTATTTTCCTTTTATTTAAGCCTAGAGTAAGAAAAAGCCTTATTTGGTTATTTATGATTCATGGAAAGTTTATTTTATTTTTTCTTGAGTTTATCTTGAGCTGTAGTATTTTTCAGAATTTTTCTAAATTTTTTTGCTCTTATTTGCTATATTCTAAGCCTTATTCTAATATCCAGCCATTATTTAAATAGAAAAAAGAAAAATAAATCCCTTAAAATCTCTTGGGCCGAAACTTGGCCGGCCCAAACCTTCACGCACGTGACATAAGGCCTTGACCCATGTGGCCGAGCTCGCGTGCCGGCTTGCATCACTCTCGCTCGGCCCCACCCGTCAGTTGCCTCCCTTTCTTCCACCTGCCAACCGGGACCCACCTGCTAGCTAGCCCACACGTCAGACCCTCCTTCCTCCCTTTCTTCCCTCTCTAGCCAACCACCATGGCCGCACCTCAGAGCTTTTAATGCTTCGGTTTTTCTTCTGTTTCCCCTAGGCAATATTATTGATCATATTTCATCCCCGCATTCACCAAGTTAGTTTTCCTCACCTTAAACCACATTTTCACGCCATTATTCACATTTGCGCCACCATCAACTCCAACAAATAACTCCATGGCAAGCCCCCTTCTCCAAGCCTATATAAGGCCACCCTCACCATCCCTTTGCACAACCATACATCGTTCCACCTCCAATTCGCTCTCTAGCCTTGTCAAGCTCTCCAATGCCGTGTGCCGCCTATCCAAGCTTTGGCCGAAGCTTCGATCAAGAATTCTAGTTGCCCCAAGCCACGCTGCACCTCATCGTCATCGTCTTCGGCATCACCATGCCCAAATGACCGTTTCCCACCCCTCCACCATGCGAAGACATCGCCGGAGCACCATCTTCACTGGAGCCAAGCACCACCACTACCACCTTCTCATCATGGGCCACCTCCAATCCACTCTAAGTACCACGCTAAGGTAAAATGGCATCCCCACAATGCCCTTTTGCTTTTGCACCTCACACCGTTCGCTGCTGAGTGTCAAAACACTGGCAACCATTGGCATCTATGTACCACCACCTACGATATGCCACATCAGCGCACGTGGCCGCCACATGTTGCCATGTATCAAGCCATGCAAGCAAAAATCACCTAGTCAGCTCCCCACATGTCACGTTGAGTAGGCACATGCGCTTGGTCTACTGTGGACTAGGTCAAATTTCTGTGGACCCAGCCTAAAGACCCGAGCCCACCTATCAGTGACTCAAACTTTTTCCTTTAGAAAAATAATTCAGTTAAAATAAAAAATCTTTGATGACATCGTAATCCTGATTTTCCTATAGAAAAATAAATCTAGAAAATCTGGAAAAGGCTAAATAGTATAGAATGCTTGCTATTTTTTCTATGCGTGAGAGGGTGGGTTCATACAGGAACTTTTTTAAGACGAGTTCAGACAGGAACTAGGAAGTAAGGCCGTTGAAGAGAGCCGTTAGGTAGGACGTGAGCAAATCGTGAGGCAAGGGCGGCCGATGAAAAGCCAACTCGATCCATACCGCCTGTGCTGGCCTGCTAGGCCCGGAGGCTGCCCATTAGATCAATGGGGACTTGTTGGGACGGGCATAACTGGGCCACTGGCAGAGAAACGAGGCGTGTTAGCATATGGGCCTATTAATATTGACTACAACGTTTTTAATTGTGGTCGATGATTTTTAGCTAAAAATAAAAAAATAAGAACTACAATAAGTGATTTTTATAAATAAGAGCCGAGTGGTGGAGAAAGTGATAGAGATGTGTGTGCGAGATAGGAACGAAAGAAATTAGGTATATGATACACTCATATTCCTACCTCATTTAAATAAAAATTAAAAATAGAAATTAATATGAACAGGCTTGTATGACGATGAATCAAACCTGCAGTAATATCAGGAACACAGGCCTATTTTAGCAAAGCCCACAGACACGCAGTTTCCTGCAAGCCCAAGTTCTCACCTTCATTCATTTCAGTAAGGCCTATCTACCGGTGCTGTCAAGAATTAGATCATCTGAGCCCACTGCGAACCTTGGGTGGACTTCTACCTAGGCCGTTAAGCCCACATGCTTGGGCCGTCTGGGAATTTTCTTTTCAAGAACCGCAGGTACCGGAACCACTTTTTTTAAATAGTAAAGGTAATAAGGGGCCAGTGTAGACACTAGTAGCAATACCTATAATTTACTACCTTACATCGATATAAGACTAAAAATAATCTTTTAATCATAATATTTAGTAACCATCCCACCCACTTAATTTCTAATCTCTTATCTCACCTCATCTCTCTTCTTTTTATCAATCCATATGCTTTAGTTTTTTTTGTCCTCTCAAATATGCAATGTTTTATACGAGACACTACTATCACCTCTCTCTCTTCTTTAATTACCCTTCTATATCAGCCTTTTACTTACTTAATATAATATGAATACTACTTACATCACCTCATTAGGAATACCCTAATAAAGCCACATTGAGTATTGGAACCTTGTGTGTCCTTTATTTCTTACCTTGTCAAATAAAACCACTGTCATGAAGTAGTGTTATTCTTTTCTTTTTGTATATACCATTGCAGTACATGGGTGTATTCACTTTATGTAAACAAAAAAATAAAATAAAAATATACTATCATTCAGTTTTGCTGCCTGCTAATGGGCGCTAGCTACCTAGGAAGATGACGAGGATATAATAATCCTTTTATTTATTACGTTATCATATTCTCCGAATATACTCCTTAACGATAAGGGAGAAATTTCATAGAATAGTCATAAATTTCACTACGACTACTTCGTAAGTTCTTCTACGACTACCTAGTCGTAAGTTATCTATGACTACCTAGTCGTAAGTTCTGCTACGATTACCTAATCGTAAATTCCACTATGACTACCTAGTTATAAATTTTGCAACGACTACCCAGTCGTAAGATCTGCTACGACTACCTAGACGTAAGTTCTGCTACAATTACTTAGTCGTAAGACTTGTTGCGACTATTTGGTCATGAGTCCTATTGCGATGGTCTGATTGTTTTCTAATTTACGACTAACCTATCCCCGTAGTAGGGTAGCCTGACAAGGCAGCTAAGACATTGCATTTATACTTTATAACCACACACGATCTTACCCACGTCTCTCTGATAACAACCGTGCTATAGTAAACTGCTGCCCACGTCTCTCTGACGATAACTGTCATCCAGCGGAACTCCCAAAGTGTCAAGACGCATTCTGGCAAGAAGCAACCGCCACCAATTCGCTGGCAATATAAAGGACAAATTTTGAGAAGAGAGGGAGAGGCCTAAGGGAGAGATAAGTCCCAATAGGGAGCAATCATTTCTATAAGCAGTGTAATTTCTCATACTGTTCATGCTTATAAGCCTTCCTTCAACAACAATAGCACAGGGTGTAGGGTTATTATTCTCTCAAAAGAAAGCCCGAACCTTGATAAAATTCTCGTGTCTTCACTCTGCATGATCATACAAGAGCATTGAGTGCTTTCTCCCGAATCCAAGAAATTATACGTAAGATCGATATTAAAACATCGACAGTTGGTGTCATTCGTGGGGAGAGTTACTTCCAAGGCTCCGGTAAACACCTTGTCGGCAAGATCTCTGCCTTCTGATGCCATCATGACGGGAGAATGGAATGAGAAGAACTAGTTCGACTTGGTGAACTACGCAGATATCAACAGGGAGGCTTGCTACGACTACGAGCAGGTCGTACTTACTTTCAATGGTGAGGATGTTACTAGAGATTCATTAGAGGATTCCAGAGACTCCATCGCGAGAAAGACTGAGGAGGGATCCAATTCCCCCGCGACAGTACGTTCACAGGAGAACTCATTTTTCCCAAGTGGCAAGAATCAGTTTGACAGTGAGCAGAGCTAACAACGCGACCATAACTCTGCCCCAAGGAGTCCAAGGGCACCAACGGCAATGAATGACCCAGTTGTAGCCAATCCTGGAGAACCAAAGTTGGGGACATTGGTGTTGCCTGCTGATGTTGATACTCGTTGGAATCTCCAGGGGATTTACTCTCTGAGGGTTCGTCCGTCTGGTCGCAGAGTGCTCCTCCCGTCGGAGATGGTTATTACCCAGAGTTCCCCTACTTGGCGGGGTTTACTCCTGGTCGTGATGTGCTGCCGCTTGAGGTTTCTTCAGATGAGTTGACCTCCACCAGAAGTCGAGGTTCTAGACAGTAGGTCATAGCCCTCCCTTCAGATCCTTATCACATTCTCGATGGAGGCTCTCACGAGACTTCGGCTCGAGCACACTCTTCCTCCTCTTTTGAGGATGGCGCAGAGACCACCAATGATGAACAGGATCAATTCTCTGATGAGCGTGGGAGAAATCCTATAAATAATCGCTCTCCTCTGAGGCGGCTGCAACCTGCCTCAGAAATTGAAGATCCCGACACCGCTCGGGGGAGACGACCAGTAACCCGAGGAACTTTTCCTGGGCGCGTCTAGTATCAGTTTGAAGAGATACGAGAGCTCCAACACATTAATGACCTTGAGAATCCAACTCCAGAATTTGCTCAAGCGTCTAGTTACGACTACTTTGCTGAGGGGATTCCACGAAGACTTCACAAGATGATGGATAGGTTCGAGCAACCTCACCGACACAATTCCGGGAGTCGAACAAACACGATTGTTTCTAGTCACTCATAGAACTCAGCACGTAGGGTTTAATATGATAACAGTTTACGGTGGTCATCTGAGCATAAATCCAGCCGAAGAAGGCTTCCTCGAGCGACTCCGTAACAACTAACTGACCAAGCAGGCGGTCGATCGCCTCTTTAGCCAAGCAATCTATAGTGGAAGATGGAATACAGGGAGTATTGCCCTCGTATGAATCAGGCCTACTATTAGTTAGGTCAATCTACCATCGGGCATCATCGACTACGGTCCCCCGATGACCCGAATTACCCTTTCCCGCAAAGGAGACATCAAGAATTGGTTACTGGGTGTCGAGCATTTATACGCAAACTCCGAGCAGTATGCTGGCTACCATGATTCTGACCAGTGAACATGGAGAGGTTCAATGGGACTCAGAATGCCATTGAGTTCCTTTATATTTACACAACTATGGTGTCGACACCCGAATATGCAAATTCGGACTCTCTCTGTAAACTGCACTAGTCCAGGATCACGCTAGTGTACACAGTCAAACATAGATGCAATCACAACCATACACACGATAATAATAAAGTAAAACTCAAATATCGATAAGTCTCAAAGGTACGACCTTATGGCCAAGCTTACAATATCTCTAGCCGGAAGAGCTTAACAAAATAGCAGTGAAAATGCAAAATAAAACGTAGCAGCCAATCGATAAGCCCACAGACTATCGAGTGGAGAACGAAGCCTAATCCGTGAAGTCGTCGTAGTACTCTCCTTCTGGAACCTCCTGCTGATAATACTCCTCGCCCTCAACTGAGCAATATAGGCGCAAAGCCGTGAGTACATTGGTACTCAGCAAGTCGTTTGTAACAAATGAATGCAATATAATATGCAAGGCTCACCAAAGGAAGGCTAAAAGGTTAATTTGCATAAAAGATATTTCATGGTAAATATGAATAAATAGATTGAAAGCGAAGTTTAATTGAAAATAATAAGGATAAATAATCAAAGGGATAAACATGAACCACTTATGAACACCTATTCACAAGCTAAACCAATGGTGAACTACCTGTCCACCTCCAACATAAACCACCAAGTTTAAAAATAACACTAACCCTCGTGTAAAATCACCGAGCATCCATGACCGAGGACGTGGCTATTCGAATAGTTTTACACTCTGCAGAGGTTACACAACTGTACCCACACGATGTGATTAGCCTCGATCTCAGGAAATCACATCAAGGCCTTTACAATGCTATACCTCAACAGAATCCTGCCCGCTAGGGTTTCACATCACACCCCCCCCTTGCGCCACATGGAAATCAGCAACCATATCCATCACATTGGCAGAATTGAATTTAAATATTACAAATTAATCAGCCAGGTCCATCCCATACTAGACATGTGGTTTGCACGATTAAGCTCAGATCAATGGCGCACAAAGTTAAGTCCTTAGCATTACCCGGGCGAGACTACCACATCCTCCGAAGTGCACCTGCACTTCCCCCTTTGCTGCACGATCACTCGCCCGAGTGTAAAACCAAGTTTATAAACCCAGCCAATGATACACCAATGTCATAGCACAAATTTTTAATTAACGTGGCACCAATCACAGTTCCATAGGCCATTAAGTCAAATTAATAAATTACAGGTGATGATGAAACCAGTCGTAAATAAAGCAGGACTAAGCATCTAATCGTAACAACCCATGTGACAAATAATCTATCATCACTAGTACGTTTCCCAACCTAAAGTGACAAAGGTATCATGGTATTCCAAATTATCAAGGAGGGATAACCAGCATAGGACAATAACTACCAGTTGCAAAGTTTGAATAAAAGTAACAATGCAATATAACGTAAAACAAAATAAAATAATAGATTGAGAATTTGGGTTCAACAAGATCAAAGGACACGACTTGCCTTGGTTATGCTCAGTGAGGTACTCCTGGTCTTCGGGCGTAGAACCTGCTCCTCCGGAATCCGAATCTAACAAGAGAGAAAGTGACCGAAATAAATAAACACATAAAATGATAAGCAAATGAACTCCAAAAAATCACAAAACTAAGACCAACAGATAGAGCTCGATTTTAGATGAATTTAGAAAAAAGAACGGGGTCAATCGGAGCTAGGACGGAGGAGAACGGGGTCTCGGAAAAATTAATCTAAAGAAAATCGGAAAAGTTACTGTGTTGTGGACCGGGCGCACGGGGGATGTGGTCCACGGTGGACGCGGTCCACCAAACAGTGCACGGGTGAGGCGGCGCTGACGCGGTGTGCGGTGCTGACGTGGCAGCTGCTGATGCTACCACGTGGCTAAGGCTGACGTGGCTGCCACGTGGCTCGGGGGGGTGGGGTTTGGCTGACGTGGCGCTGACGTGGCATGCCACGTGGGAGGCCACGTGGACTAGGGCTGATGTGGCTTGTGGCGGGATCAAACAGCGGGGAAGATGACGCGCAGCGCGATCTGGACCTCCGGCCCAGATCTGGATGTGCGGTGGAGATTGCGCGGCCGGGAGGCCGGTGCAGCGCGGGTTCGGCGCGGGGACCGAGGCGGGGCGCGGGGCGACGCTGGAGGCGATGCTGGAGGCGACGATGGAGGCGGCTCGGGCGACGGGGCTCACCGGCGGCGCTAGGCGAAGGCGACGGCGTAGGCGACCGGCTCCGGCGACGAGGACCACTCCGGCGGCGGCGGGGACGCGCAGGGATGCGTGGGCGACGGCGAGGAGCGGCTCCGGCGGCGGCGCGGGCGCGAGAACGCACGAGGAGCGGCGGCGGCGAGTTCGGGCGATGGGCACGCGAACCGAGGAGCGTCGGCGGGTTTTAACACACGAACCGAGGAACTCAAATCGGTTACGGCTAGGGGTGCGGCTCGGATCGGGTTTGGACGGCTCGGATCAGCGGAGGGGAGATCGGACGGGCGAGGCGCGGCGCGGTTTGGGTTAGGGTTCACGGCGCGTGCGGCGGATCCGTCAGCTGGGGAGGCATGACGCGGAGATCGGACGGCTGAGGGAGGGGCGAGGCGCGGGCGACGGCGCGCTCTGCTGGTGTTGCTGCGTGCCGGGCGACGCCGATCGGACGGCGGGGAGGGAGGCAAGGCGAGAGCGTGCGGGCGCGGGTGCGAGGCCGAGCCGATGCCGACGCGTGGCACATCGGGCTACCGGGGTGGACGCGTGGGCGACGAGCGACGAGGGCGGCGGGATGCCGACGCGTGGCAGATGGAGGGATCGGGTGGCTGAGGAGGTTTCCCCTATTTTCTTTAATCCAGATAATTCAAATAACTTCCAAAAGCTCTAGAAAATAGCAAATAAATCTCAAAAATTCACCAAAAATACCAGAAAATTCCTTGAGACCTGAAGAATCCAAATAAAATATTTTTAACTTATGTTATAGTTTAATTTAATCATATTAAATCATTTAAAATTCTAAAATTCATTTAAAGCTTGATTTAATTTCAGAAAATTCCAGAAAATTCATTTTTAAATTCCTAGCTTTAAAAATAGCAGAAAAACAGGATGTTACAAACCTTACCCCCTTAAACGAGATCTCGACCCTCAGATCTGGGCCAACTAAGAGAATAGGTTCGGAAACTCTGCTCTGAGGTCCTCCTCGCGCTCCCAGGTGGCTTACTCCTCGGAATGGTTGCTCCACTGCACCTTGCAAAAACGGACCACTTTATTCCGGGTGACTCACTCTGACACTTCTAAAATTTTGATTGGGTGCTCCTTGTACGACAGATCCTCCTGCAGGTCAACGATCTCAACTGGTATAACCTCCTCTGGTACACGCAAATACTTCTTCAGCTGGGACACATGGAAGACGTCATGTACCCCACTGAAGGACACAGGTAGCTCCAACTGATAAGCAACCTCTCTCCTGCGTTTCAGAATCCTAAACGGACCAACATATCTCGGTGCAATCTTTCCTTTTAACTGAAACCTCTTCACACCTTTGAATGGTGTAATTCTGAGATACACAAAATCATCTGGCTCAAAACTTCGCTTCTCGACGTGCGTATCTCGCATAACTCTTACATGTCTCGACTGGCGATTTCAACCTTTCCTGTATCAAACGGACCTTATCTTCAGCTTATTTTAAACAATCTGGACCAAAAACCCGACCTTCCCCTGTCTCTTTCCAATTGAGAGGTGTTCTGCATTTCCTGCCATAAAGTGCCTCAAACGGTGACATCTGCAAACTGGCCTGATAACTGTTGTTGTATGAAAACTCTACAAAAGGCAAACAACTGTCCCACTTGGACCCATGCTCTAGCACACAGGATCTCAACATGTCCTCCAAAATCTGATTTACTCGCTCTGTCTGACCGTCTGTCTAGGGATGATAAGCTGTACTGAAATTCAGGTGAGTTCCCATAGCCTTATGGAAACTATCCCAAAAACGAGAGATGAACTGCGATCCACGATCTGACACAATCTTCTTGGGCACCCCATGTAAACTGACAATCCTGGACATGTATAGCTCTGCTAATCTGTCACCACTGTAGGTTGTCTTAACTGGAATGAAATGAGCAACCTTGGTCAATTGGTCCACGATGACCCAAATCGAATCATAGCCCTCTTTGGTCTTAGGCAGACCGACTATGAAGTCCATACCAATTTCTTTCCACTTCCACTCAGGGACTTTCAATGGCTGTAGCAAACCTGCTGGTCTCTGATGCTCTGCTTTTACTCTCTGACAAACATCACAAAGAGCCACATACTCAGCGATCTCACGCTTAATGCTTGGCCACCAATACTTATCCTTAATGTCCTGATACATCTTGGTACTGCCTGGATGAATCGAATACAACGACTCATGAGCTTCTTTTAACAACACATCCTTTAGTTCTTGCTTATTAGGCACACACAACCGCTGTTTGAACCACAAGGTTCCTTGGTCATCCACTGAAAATCCTGACTCCTTTCCTTCGCTTAAGTTCTTCCTGATCTGCTGAAAAGCCTCATCATCTGACTGAGCCTGACGAATCTGACCATCCAAAGTAGGCTGCAACTCCATAGCTGCCAAAAATCCTTGCTCAACCAACTCAAGGCTAAGCTTCTGAAATTCCTCATGCAACGCTGGCTGACTCTCTCGAACCATCACTGAGTTGCAATATACCTTTCTGCTCAGGGCATCTGCAACAACATTGGCCTTCCCAGGATGATAGTGTATACCAACATTACAATCCTTTATCAGCTTAGCCACCTCCTCTGCCTGAGGTTAAGCTCGGACTGGGTAAAGATGTATTTCAGACTCTTATGATCCGTGTACACCTCACATCTGTTACCCATCAGATAATGACGCCAAATCTTTAAAGCATGCACTACGGCTGCTAGCTCCAAATCATGAGTAGGGTAGTTCTCCTCATGCGGTCTCAACTAGCGTGAGGCATAGGCTACCACTCTCTTGTCCTGCATCAAGACGCAACCCAAACCTTTGCGAGAGGCATCGTAATAAATCTCAAAATCCTTATTTATATCAGGCAACACGAGCACTGGGGTTGTGGTCAAACTCTCCTTAAGTTTCTGAAAACTTTTCTCACACTCTGGCGTCCAAGTGAATTTCTTCTCTTTCTTGAGCAACTGCGTGAGAGGTCTGGCTACACTGGAGAAACCTTCAATGAAGCGTCAGTAATATCCTGTCATACCCAGAAAACTCCTGATCTGGGTCACTGAAGTAGGCGACTGCCAATCTAAAACATCACTCACTTTTCCTGGGTCAACTGCGACTCCTTCCGCTGTCAACACATGCCCTAGGAATGCGACTTTCTTCATCCAAAATTCACATTTGCTGAACTTAGCATACAACTGATTATCCCTCAATTTCTGCAATGCCAATCTCAGGTGCTCCTCATGCTCTCTCTCATCATTGGAATATATCAAAATATCGTCAATGAACACAACGACAAACTTGTCCAAATATTCCATGAACACCTTATTCATCAAATACATGAAATAAGCTAGAGCATTGGTCAAACCAAATGACATCACTGTGAACTCGTATAGACCATAACGAGTTGAGAATGCTGTCTTGGGTATGTCCTCCTTGCGAATCCTCATCTGATGATATCCTGACCTCAAATCAATCTTGGAGAAAATTCCTGCTCCCTTAAGCTGATCAAACAGGTCATCGATCCTGGGCAAAGGGTACTTATTCTTGATGGTGACCTCATTAAGCGCTCTGTAATCCACACACATGCGCTGACTACCATCCTTCTTCTTGACAAATAACACTAGCTCTCCCCACGGGGATGAACTCGGTCTAATGTATCCCTTATCCAAAAGCTCCTGAATTTGCTTCTTCAACTCTGCTAAATCATTGACTGGCATCCAATAGGGTCTCTTGGAAATCGGAGCGGTACCTGGTACAAACTCAATCAGAAACTCAACCTCTCTCTCAGGTGGCATACCTGGAAGGTCATCTGAAAACACGTTGGGGTATTCCCTGACAACTGGTACGTCCTCCAGCTGGATCACCGTGCTCTGGCAAACCATGATCGACTCGGCCGACACTCGGCTGGTCAGAATCGTACCTTGATCCCATCCGGATTGGTCAAGGTCATCGCTCTGCTCCCACGCCTAACATCGCTGCTTTGTTTACGAAGCGACCCATCCCTAAGATTACATCTAGGGACTGGATATCCAATAAGATCAGGTAGGCCCTGAACTCAACTCCCTGAATGGTTATCCTAACACCTGGACAACCCAGGTTGGATCTCAACTCGAACCGGGATTGATTAAAAGAACAGATCCAAGAGCAACAGTTTTCAATTGTTACTTTAAAGCAAAACTCCGTGAAACAAACGAATGCGAAGCTCCAGAATCAAACAAAACTGTAGCAGGAACTGAATGGACTAGAAACGTACCGATCACAACATCTGGTGCTGCCTGGGCATCCTCTGTGGTGACGTGGTTCACCTGACCTCTCACTACCGGCATCCTGCGCGCCTCGCCCCGATGCCGAGGTGCTCCTCGCCCGCTGCCGGGTAGGAGTACGACCGGGTGTGGCTCCCAAGTCAAAGCGAACTGGCGTCGGGGCCTGCCTCTAGGGGCACTTGCTAGAATAGTGTCCTACCTCATGACACTTGAAGCAAGTGACAGACGCTGCTGAATTATTACTCTTCTGCTGCTGTTGACCACTGGAACCACCTGGATGCTGTCCTGACTGAAACTGACGTAGCGTCTGAGCTGGGGTCCTGAAAGCTGACGACTGCTGCTGCTGCTGCTGTGGCACTTGTGTAGGCTGGAAGGAACCAAAGTAAGGCCTCTGGGACTGGTGTGACTGTGACCTCTGCTGGATCATCCTCCTCTTGCGAGACTCCTCGAGCTCGCGGCAACCCTCCTCAATGAGAATGGCCTTCTCCACCAACTGCTGGAAACTGGCATAGTCGTTGCCTATGACCTGCACCTTCAAAGCTGGGTTCAAGCCCTTCTTGAACCTCTTCTGACGAGCTGCATCTGAGGCTACATCCTCTGGCGCGTAGCGAGCTAGCTGAGTGAATTTATTGAGGTATTCACTCACTGACAGGTTCCTCTGCTGAAATTCCCGGAATTCATCCTTCTTCATCTCGACCACTCCATCCAAGACGTGGGCGTTATGGAAGGCTTTGGCGAACTCTTTCCAAGTGATGTTGTTCTGGTTCTCATGGGCGACACAGTAGTTCTCCCACCACTCTGCTGCTGGTCCCTCAAGCTGGTGTGCCGCATACAACACCTTCTCTCTGTCGGTGCACTGAGCCAAGTTCAGTTTCTTCTCAACTGAACGGATCCAATCATCGACCTCAAAGGCTCGACGAACCGAGAAAGCAGCGGTCTCGTCCTCATGAACTCTGCATAGCCGGATCTGCGACGATGTGCGGGTGGCGATCGGCTCTGGTCTTGCAGATCGTAGCTCGCATACTCTGCATCATAGTCTGCATCATCTAAGTCTGGGCCACCAAAAACTGACTGAGGGCGGGGTCCAAAGTAGGTGGCACTGGCTACGCAGCACTGCTCTCTAGATCCTGGTTCGCCCGGCTGCGGCCTGAGGAAGTCCTGGTATCAACCATCTTCTCCTGAAAAAGGAAACAACTGCTGACTGACCAAAGGAAAAAGACGAGGGGGAAAAGCTTAGATAAGAGGTAAATGCGTCTAAGGGGGTTTTGCTAATGGAAACCTAAACTAAAACAAACACTTAGCCAAAAAGGTTAACAACAAAATTGAGCAAAAATAAACTCCATTAAAAGGTTGACATGATCGCAATATAATGCTTTTAAGGGCAATATTTGCAACTCATATCACACACATCTGCAAATAAAATCCAACGCGTCTACTCGCACTATCTAATCTGAAGGCTCCCACTCGGGTCCTGACAAATAGGGTACAACACTATCATCCTCTGAATCGCTGTAGACAATCGACGAGTTGCGGACCGGCGGCGACTGCTCTCTGTTCAGGGCTGGAATAAACTGACTGAGGTACGCTCGACGATCACCGGTGACACGACGTCTCGGTCCGGGGCTCGACGGTGTAGGCGATGGTAGAGGTACTGGCGACTGCGGTCGAGGCTCCCCCCTGATTGGCTCTGGTAGTCTAGGGGTGGCTCTGTACTGCTCCTAGAACTTCCGGATGAGTCTGGCCATGTTGATCTAGTATAGCTTGCAAAGGCGACGGATGGCTTTGTATGCAACTCCTTGTGCTGACATCTCTCCACTGGCACCGGCATTCTTGAAGCTGTGATGTAGAACTTGCTTGCCGACTCGGGTGGTGAAGTACAACCTGCTGATGCTTCCGATGCGTTGACCTTTATGCTTCTCATCCTTGGTGAGGTAGACGGACAATCTCTTCAATCCGAGGCTCCGCAACAGAACATGTAGAAGTGCTCTCTATCCTCCTGTCGGGCTGTATGAAGCTTGGGACATCTAATGCATTTATAAAGGAAAGACCAGTTTATAACTTTATGAAAATAAATTTTTCAAGGATGGAGCGAGAGACAAGAATCCTTAAGAATAAGATAAGAAGATAGAGATATTACTAAATATCAAATTTAGTTGGTTTGATTTTAGAAAATAAATTTTTGGGCTAACGACCATTCTAGCTAGGACTTCGTCCTACAGTCGATATGGCTCTGATACCATCTCTGTCGAGACCCGAATATGCAAATTCGGACTCTCTGTGTAAACTGCACTAGTCCAAGATCACGCTAGTGCACACAGTCAAACATAGATGCAATCACAACCATACACATGATAATAATAAAGTAAAACTCAAATATCGATAAGTCTCAAAGGTACGACCTTATGACCAAGCTTACAATATCTCTAGCAAGAAGGGCTTAATAAAATAGCAGCAGAAATGCAAAGTAAAACCGTGAGTACATTGGTACTCAGCAAGTCGTTTGTAACAAATGAATGCAATATAATATGCAAGGCATACCAAAGGAATGCTGAAAGGTTAATTTGCATAAAAGACATTTCATGGTAAATATGAATAAATAGATTGAAAGCGAAGTTTAATTGAAAACAATAAGGATAAATAATCAAAGGGATAAACATGAACCACTTGTGAACACCTATTCACAAGCTAAACCAATGGCGAACTACCTGTTTAAAAATAACACTAACCCTCGTGTGAAATCACCAAGCACTGTCCATGACCGAGGACGCGGCTATTCGAATAGTTTTACACTCTGCAGAGGTTGCACAACTGTACCCACACGATGTGATTAGCCTCGATCTCAGGAAATCACATCAAGGCCTTTACAATGCTATACCTCAACCCAATCTTGCCCGCTAGGGTTTCGCATCACACCCCCCCTTGCGTCACGTGGAAATCAGCAACCATGTCCATCACATTGGCAGAATTGAATTGAAATATTACAAATTAATCAGTCAGGTCCATCACATACTAGACATGTGGTTTGCACGATTAAACTCAGATCAATGGCGCACAAAGTTAAGTCCTTAGCATTACCCAGGCGAGGCTACCACATCCCCCGAAGTGCACCTGCACTTCCCCTTTTACTACACGATCACTCGCCCGAGTGCAAAACCAAGTTTATAAACCCAGCCAATGACACACCAATACCATAGCACAAATTTTTAATTAACGTGGCACCAAGCACTGTTCCATATGCCATTAAGTCAAATTAATAAATTACAGGTGATGATGAAACCAGTCGTAAATAAAGCAGGACTAAGCATCTAATCGTAACAACCCATGTGACAAATAATCTATCATCACTAGTACGTTTCCCAACCTAAGGTGACAAAGGTATCATGGTATTCCAAATTATCAAGGAGGGATAACCAGCATAGGACAATAACTACCAATTGCAAAGTTTGAATAAAAGTAGCGATGCAATATAACGTAAAACAAAATAATTAAATAATAGATTGAGAATTTAGGTTCAACAAGATCAAAGGACATGACTTGCCTTGGTTATGCTCAGTGAGGTACTCCTGGTCTTCGGGCGTAGAACCTGCTCCTCCGGAATCCGAATCTAACGAGAGAGAAAGTGACTGAAACAAATAAACACATAAAATGATTAGCAAATAAACTCCAAAAATCACAAAAACTAGGACCAACAGCTAGAGCTCGATTTTAGATGAATTTAGAAAAAAGAACGAGGTCAATCGGAGTTAGGACGGAGGAGAACGGGCTCTCGGAAAATTTAATCTAAAGAAAATCGGGAAAATCGGAAAAGTTACTGTGCTGTGGACCGGGCGCACGGGGGACGTGGTCCACCGAACAGTGCATGGGTGAGGCGGCGCTGACGCCGTGGGCGGTGCTGACGTGGCAGCTGCTGATGCTGCCACGTGGCTAGGGCTGACGTGGTATGCTGACGTGGCTGCCACATGGCTCGGGGGGCGGGGTTTGGCTGATATGGCGCTGACGTGGCATGCCACGTGGGAGGCCACGTGGACTAGGGCTGATGTGGCTTGCCGCGTGGTAGGGCTGACGCGGCATGGGTTCGGGTGTGGGCAGCAGCGGCGGGATCGGACGGCAGGGAAGTTGACTCGCGGCGCGATCTGGACCTCTGGTCCAGATCTGGATGTGCAGTGGAGATTGCACGGCCGGGAGGCGGGACGGTGGCCGATGGGTGACGCGTGCCAGCCCCATTGCGTCGGCATCGCGTCTTGCTGGCGCGCGGCACGGGTTCGTCGCGAGGACCGGGCGGGCGCGGGCGACGCCGAGGGGAGATCGGACCAAGGAACTCAAATCGGTTACGGCTCGAGGTGCGGCTCGGATCGGGTTTGGATGGCTCGGATCAGCGGAGGGGAGATCGGACGGGCGAGGCACGGCGCGGTTAGGGTTAGGGTTCACGGCGCGTGCGGCGGATCCGTCGGCTGGGGAGGCATGACGCGGAGATCGGACGGCTGAGGGAGGGGCGAGGCGCGAGCGACGGCGCGCTCTGCTGGTGTTGCCGCGTGTCGGGCGACGCCGATCGGACGGCGGGGAGGGAGGCAAGGCGGGAGCGTGCAGGCGCGGGAGCGATGCCGAGCCGATGCCGACGCGTGGCACATTGGGCAACCGGGGTGGACGCGCGAGCGACGAGCGGCGAGGGCGGCGGGATGCCGACGCATGGCAGATGGAGGGATCGGGCGGCTGAGGAGGTTTCCCCTATTTTTCTTTAATCCAGATAAGTCAAATAACTTCCAAAAGCTCTAGAAAATAGCAAATAAATTCCAAAAATTCACCAAAAATACCAGAAAATTTCTTGAGACTTGAAGAATCCAAATAAAATATTTTCAACTTATGTTAATGTTTATTTTAATCATATTAAATCATTTAAAATTCAAAAATGCATTTAAAGCTTAATTTAATTTTAGAAAATTCCAGAATATTCATTTTTAAATTCCTGGCTTTAAAAATAGCAGAAAAACAAGATGTTACATATGGTATGAGCAGTAGGAGGTAATGAGCATGTTATGGCAAATTACCTTCCGACAGTGCTCGAGAGGTCAACTCGGTCTTGGTTGCTTAACCAACCATTCGAGTCGATTCATTCCTGGCAACATCTTTGCGATATGCTACTAGCCAATTTCCAAGGGACGTACAACCGCTCTGGGAAAGAGGATGACTTGCATCGGATGCGATAGAACAGCGGCAAGACCCTGCGATAGTTTGTCAGGTGCTTTAGCCAGGTTCGTAACTCGATTCCAGAAGTCTTTGATGCCTCCGTCATTAGGGAATTCAAGCAGGGAGTCTGAAATAAGATAATCACTGAAGACTTCGTCTTGCGTCCCTCGACCACCGTTGCTGAGCTCCTCGAGATGGTTGATCGTTACGTGACTGCCTTTGAGGCAGTCGAATGGACAAAACCACTTAATCAAGCCGATCGGAGTAATAAAAGAGAAGGCAAAGATGGTAAGAAAAAGGAGAAATCCAAGAGATCCAAGAATAAGGCTAAAAGTCTGAAACCCTAGGTCGATTCCTCAAAGGAAGTCTTGGTCGTATGTGATGAGAAGCCTTATAACCTCAAGCAATACCTCAATCGAGGCAAAGGCAAGGCATCCACCTAAAGAGACAGCAAGCCTAGGTGGTACCCACTTCATAAGAAGGAGGGCCACGACCTCCGCAATTGTCGAATTTTCTAAAGAAAGCTTGATGATTACTATTATGGCAAAGAACCACTTCCCACACTTGAGGAAGTGGGACAATCGAGCGGTCGGAAGCACTCAGACGAGGACGAAGATATGCCGTTGCAGAGCCTGAAGCATACAATTGAGCACATCTATGGGGGTTCGTCTACATATGAGTCAAAGCGGTAGTATAAAGCTGTCGAGCGAGAGGTAAACTCTGTTAATGTCTCCCTTGTCAATAACTTTCCAAAGTGGAAGGAAATTACCATCTCTTTTGAAATGGGTGACTGTCCAATTTCTTTGTGATGAGGCTCGGTCCCGATCTTCACGACGTAGGATCATGAACAAGATTACTAGCTGAAGAACAGCTGGGATAACTTGCTGCAAACAGTGGATAACTAGTGCAACCTGATGACACACACAAGGAGTCAACCACCGTCCCTATACGGCAGTCTGAACCAAGGATTTGCCCAACCACACTCTCAAGGAACCAACCTACGCAACCTGGAATCAATGGACCAGGAGCACAGATTGGGTGCCGATGTGTAAATCTCACGAAGGAAATCACAAGAGCAAAGAGCTAGAGATCACTCTTTGAATTTGTTGGCACACAGCTGAACAAAAAGGGGTTTGTATTTGATTATCAATAGTCTGAAAATAGCTTAGATACTAGGGGATTTTATATTAGGAACAACTCTCCTAGTTGAGTGTGAAATGGCTCTTGAGTTTCTGAAGATAGGCTAGCTGAAAGGTCTCCACAAAATAAATTCCCAAGGAGCTTCGCGTGGCCGTTGGGCTTTTGTGCAGGCTACACTAAAACAGTCATAATACCTTATTGGGAAGTCCAAATGATGCACCGTTTGTTGCATTGGAAAATAGACTTGATAAGCTTTCCAACCATATGTATTATGTTGCCCAGAACTTCACAGGTTAGTACGTCCATCCACATGAAGTTGCAGCTCTTGCTGTGTAAGCTGTAGTCTTATTCGCGTAACCTTCTTCAACATGTGCAGCATCCTTGTTATCTTCCGTGTAATCTTCCTCATCTTCGGTGTAACCGTTCTCCACTTCAATATCCTCCATTTCCTCATGTGTGAATCTGAGCAACAATAGTATATATGATTTAGCTAGTATAAAGTTCTCGGTTACATTGAAGTGAATTTCAGCAAGGAGTAAAGCCACATGTTGCAGTAGCTTCTTGGCACAGCTTCGCATAAGCGGTCCTTGTTCCATTACATAGCTTACATTGTTTGGTGTAGCTTTGCCATGTGCTTGTGTAACCAGTTCATGGGTTACCTCATGGTTTATGTGGGTGACTTCTTGGTTTACGCGGGTCTCTTCATGGTTTACTTGCGATAGCAGCTGATCAATTAGGATGTCCTCATCACTTTGACTAGACCTGGTCGGTTTTCAATTATAGTCGAACCCACCATCAACAATTGCCGAGTTAATCATGTATTGATTGATGGTGGCAGTTTTTTAAATATCTTATTCGTTAGCTCACTAGACGAGATACAGGTTTCTCAAAGCAGAATAAAACTGGTGCTGTATTCCTTTCATGGAATCATACCAGGATCTTCGGCTAAGGCTATTGGCCAAGTTTCTCTTCCCATAACATTCGGTACTCTGAGCAACTTTAAGACAGAAAAGATCTCCTTTGATGTGGTTGATTTCGATACGACATATAATGCCATACTCGGTTGACCGACCCTGGCATGTTTTCTGATAGCTGTTCATTATGCCTATCAATGTCTTAAGATGCCAGGTCCCAAGGGAATAATCCCTGTTTGTTGTGACAAGAAAATGGCATTAATATGTGACTGCAAGTATCTCGATATGGTCGGACAACCACCAACTCGAGAAGCTATTACGATGCAGCCTTTGAGCAAGCACTCAAAGTCTAAAGCTGTGCTGAAGCTGAACGAGGAAGTCAAGGAGGTTCCTTTGGATCCAGTGGAGCCTTGAAAGACTGTTCGCATCAGAGTTACTTCCGACCCTGCATAGGAAGACACCCTCATCACCTTCCTCCGAGCAAACACAGATGTGTTCATGTGGCAACCATCCGACATGTCCAGAGTCCCTATGGAGGTGATTGAGCACAGGCTAGCTCTACGGCCTGATAAGAAACCCGTAAGATAGAAATTATGGAGATTTGCACCAGATCGACGAGAAGCTATTAAATCAGAATTAGACAACCTGTTAAAAGCAGGCTTCATAAGGGAAGTCGATCACTCTAAGTGGTTGGCTAACCCTGTAATTGTAAAAAAAAAGTCTAATGGTAAGTAGCATATGTGTATAAACTATACCGATTTAAATAAAGCTTGTTCAAAGGATAATTTCGGCTTCCTCGCATCGATCAACTGCTTGACTCTACTGCTGGCTCCGAAATGTTAAGTTTTCTAGATGCATACTCTGGTTATCACCAAATTAGTATGTCACCAGAAGATAAAAGAGAAGACCGCATTTTATCATGCCATTTGGAATATTTTGTTATGTCAAAATGTCATTTGGTCTGAAAAATGCTAGTCCAACTTTTCAGTGTTTGATACAATTGACTTTTATATATCAAATGAGTCGCAATCTAGAGGCCTATGTTGATGATGTAGTTGTCAAAAGCATCAAACGACTTAATCATGTTTCAGACCTATAGGAGACTTTCGATAACTTCAGGAAACATCGTTTGAAATGTAATCCCAAGAAATGTGTGTTCGGAGTTTCTTCAGGAAAGTTGCTCGGGGGCTTGGGTGCAGGAACTCTCTTCAGTATTATGGGCAATTCGCACGACTCCTAGTCGAGCAACAGGAGAAACTCCTTTCTTCTTAATCTTTGGTCTAGAACTAAAAATACGATCAATAAGGGTTGCATATTTTAGCGACTCCAACCAATAGCAATTTTGAGCAGATGACATCAACCTGCTCGAAGAAAGAAGGAATCAAGTCTTAATCCGATATACGGTCTATCAGCAAGCCATGCTTAAGTACTACAATCGTAAGATCCAACCTCATAGCCTTGCTATGGGTGAGTTGGTATTGAGGAAAATCCAATTCAAGTCTAATCGGAATAAGCTTTCCCTCAAATGGAAATGTCCTTACTCTGTAGTCGAGGTCACACAACCAGACTCTATATGACTTACCATGAAAGATGGCCAGGTTCTTTCAAACTCTTAGAATATTGACCACTTGCGTAAATTTTATATTTGAACAATCACATTCTTTGGGAATAAAGTTTTTGTATTTCCAATCTTTTTTATGTTTGTCTAGTGGGAGTTCTTTTGTGTCTGCTCGATTGCTTCTAGTATATTCAATTGATTTTATCTGGTCAGAGAAGGAGATAACACTAGTTGAAGTCTTTTCTCTTTGCATGTAGTCCTGTTCACTAGAAGGACCTTCCTAGTGATACGCTATTCCTAACTCTTAGTGCCAGTACAAAACAATTAGGTCATCTACAAACACGTTGGGCAAATATAAAAGAAATATCTTGAATGATCATCTCACTACCATTATGTCTTTGATTTGATTAACCTGGTCGAAGTGTGGTAACGACTACTTAACCAGAGACTTTCCTTTTTGTATGTGGTCCTGCCCATTAGAAGGAACTCCCTAGCGTTGACTCTTTCCAGATTTTTGCTGCCAAGATATGACAATCGATTTCGACATTAGTAGTTAGAAGATATGCTCTTCTTGTTACTATTCGCTTAGTTTATCCATGCAAATTAAGTAAATATTAGGGGGTTAGGATAGAGTTATTTATATAATTTCTTTTCTTAGCTCTAAGTTATTTCTTCGAACTTTTGTCTTATGAGTACAAAAGAAAGATAAATTGTAGGAAAAGGAAAAGACTTCTGATACGGGGTCGCCCGATCTTCTCGACGTAGGATGGATACTCGTGGGAGTCTTGATAAATCGCAATGATCATTCAATACCAGTGTAAGGGATGAACACTCTTTAATCCGCTAAAACACACTCACGTCGATTTCGCCGACCACTAAGCAAAAATCTATGGTGCACCCAATTCCCAGCGGAAAGGCTGAACGATCTTGATTGAAGAACACTCCTAATTCCCTATGGAATTTCGGTAACAATGATGAATTCGAATAAACTTCAATAGATTAATTTTTCTCAAAAGTGGTTTGTATTACATGGCCAACGGAGCCTCTATTTATAGAGGTACGCAGACCCTTGCATATGGAATGATTTCAACACATGGAAAGTAATCAAATTCTATCGGATTCAATCTCTGTTTCAGAAACCTAAAATTGTTTTGATGATTTCATCGTGCACAAAAGGAATTTGGAGATGAGACAAAATCCATTAGAAAGAGGACGAGATAAGCTTTCATGCTGTACTCACATATTCCAAATGGACTCTTGATGCGAAATCTATGAGCATTTAAAATTGATCCTGTCGGGCTAAGTTAGTGTTGTGATAATTGTGGTGCGCACAGAAAGAATTTGTAGGTAGGGTTAGATCCATCTGAAAGTAGACTTCAAAAGCTTTCCAACATGTACTCATGGACCTCGAGATTCCTCTTGGATAAAGAGTTCTGGCCGTTTGAAGTAGACGCTGTTAGGAGGGCTGAATCTGAGTCAAACGTAAACAAAACTTGGTTTGCGCTTGACGGTTTCACTTGTATACTTGGGCTCACGTGGTCCTTCTCCATGGTTCTTAAGAACAATTAAATCATCACAAGGATTAAATAGTATTCCATTCTTTGGAACATTTGTATGCAAATTTAGAAACACATTCATCTGATAGTTAAGTTGACGTACTCGTACTTAAGTCATTGGTCCTTGTATCTAGGTTCGGCTTCATGAACATTCTCATGCATACTAGATCTAGAAGTAGCTGAGATGTCTTCATCATTAGATAGCATTATATTCTCATTTAAGATAAATTGAAACCAAAGAAACGAATTCACTTTTTGTTTATTCTTGGGAGTTATTATCATATACGTTTGTGGCAAGGTCACATCAATATCAACATGTGTATCCGCATCAACTTCTCATTCATCGAAGGAAAAGGTAGGAACATTTTATTCATCGAGGGTAAGTCTTTTATAAAACTTTTTACAAGTTGCACAACTATTCAAAGAACGAGTCGAGTTGCATTTCTTCAGAAACCTTTCAAGCGTAAGATTCGGTTTCTTCGATTAGTTGAGCTGCTCTTGTGTCTGAGCAATTGAAGTCATGCTCGATCGGTTAAAATGACCAGTTTGGGTTACGTGCTTTGAATTTTGCCAAGTCATAGCTTACGACACTTTTGACCGCTTCTCGATCGACTCAACTTGTTTGCCCTTTAGAGTAGCTAAGAGTTTCTCCAAAGTCTTCACTTGTAGCTTAATTGTACTCGCACAAGCGGTTATGGTATCTTCGGGAAGGCCTATCTTCTTAGGACCAAACTTGTCGAGTAAATTGTTGAAAAGTTTAACGTTGTCATGAAGAGTTGTCTTCACCGACTTCGTCTCCTCTTTACTACGAGTGGAGACGTCAGAGAGTCGTTTAATCTCAACTATAGCCCCTGCAAACAGAATAGCTATTGTCAGGTTATGTCACATATCACGACACTAGTCTTGGCATCCTAATCGAAAATGAAGTCTTCCTACGACTAGCTGGTCGTAAGTTTTGCTACAACTACCTAGTCAAGGTGAAGTATCTTCTACCTGAAAGTTGTACATCAAGACTTTCAAGGTCGCTTTTCATCTTCTCTTTCTTCTTATTTATTCTAGAAAGAGCTCCGATCACCTTGGTCTTTTCTTCAACATCGATGCGGAGACTATTTATTTCGGTTTTCTTTTCTATCAAAGGAAGGAAATCAAGGGAAGCGAGGAAGAAGTCAAGAGAACAAACAGTCTTCAATTCAGAACTTACTGTTTAATTTTTTATTCTAGGGCCTTGCCCTTGGAATCGACCTATATTAGGCCTATCCTTAGGTCGGTAACTTCCTTCTTGAGTCTTTGTGTCTTGAGTTTTTCCTCCTCAAGCGCAACCGCTAGGACCTTTGCATCGCTCCTGGGCCAACAAGGGCCGACTGCCAATATGAGAAGGTTGATCGAGCAATCAAAACAAAATTTGATTATAAGAAATCTTACCACGCTCTCGCATCTTCAGAGAGCTTAGCATTCTCTTGCCGTAGGAGAATGAGTTGTCTATGGTACTCAGACATAGTCGTCATGTTCTCCAATGCCCTCTATATTTGAGAAGGCAATAAAAAACTAGAAAAGATTATGTGTGAATGTTTAAGTACTAGATACTTACATTCATCTCCCTATAAGCAAAATTTGCGAGAATGAGTTGATCGACCCTTCTCTACCACACCTTCTCGAAACGATCATCATCGAAAATCTGCCATTTGTTGGGTAGGTCATTTGGGTGTGAAGTTTGAGGTCGATCGAACGAATGCCTCGGTACAAAAGGAGAATTAAAGATAGAAGAGAAGAAGTTGAGAAGCTCATTCGTTTCCCAGATGTTACCGTCCCGTGATTGAGGAGGGACGCCTCCAGCGAGCTCCTCAGTGCGCTGCTCAGAAAATTCTCTCCCCCTCCTCTATTTCCATGACCACCTCCATGGTCGTGGGCGCCACAACGCAGATGTCGGTTTCCATCGTTTTGGTGGTCATTTGTTCGACCACCATTTCTATCTCTTTTCCGACTATGGGCAAAGTTATGAGAGATTCTCCTGCAGTATCATCTTTCTTCAACGAAGGCGGCGAGCTGCATGCCACAAAAGTAAGATAGCTTTTCAACATAATATGAAAGTGAAGAACTACGTGCATGTCTATACATACGTTGTTTTCGCTACTTTGATTTTTAACTTAGAAGAAACTTTTTCGGAGATCAGTTTCTTCGATTTCTTCTTTTCGACCATCTCTGGTCGAACGGAGATACTCTCGACCATGCCTAGTCGAGGACCTTGACCAAGGATTTTTACTCCTTGCTCCTCCTGGCTCTTTTGACAGTCGAAGTCAGTTTTGACTACCTGAAGAGTCGACCCTTCCTTGATCGTAGGTGCTGCTGTTGCAGCAATTTCCTTCACAGAAGAAATGAAATTCTTCCAGTGTTCTTTGTTGAGTTTCTTAATAAAACCTCGAGAAGCACACACCGAACGGGTTTCAATATTATAGTAGAAAGGTACCTTGATCTTAGGGGTCGGTTGCTCAAATACAACTGCTCCAATCTCAGATGCAGCACTTACGTTTGCAATAAACTTCTGGATTGGGCCAGTCTGAGCAATGGGGGCAGAGGAAATAGTAGCACTCGAGCTAGCTTTCCCCTTGTCGGCAGCTCTAGTCAGCTTATGCCTTTTTGCAGCTGGAGTCTCTTTCTCCTCTACCGTTTTTCTAACAACTACCAATTCGACCCCTTAGTCGTCTTGACAGTTATTCACACCCACACTCTGAAAAAGGGAAGAATAACATTTAGTTGTAAGTTTTTGTACGACTACCTAGTTGTAAATTCTTCTACGACTATCTAGTCGTAAATTCTTCTACGACTATGTAGTACTAAAGGGTAACATCAGTATTTTGATTACCTTTAGGCATTCTTCCCTTTCTTCAATGAACACATCCACCAAGATACGAGGAGCCTCCACATCCATTGATGGAGTCTTCTTGTAGACATTCTTGACTCGAGAGTCAATCTCCTCCAAGTCAAGATTTGATTCATTTAAATTGGAGGGTTAGTATACAGTACTCAGAATTTAATACTACGAGTACTACTACACATACCATTTTTATAATCTTTGGTAGCATCAGTTGCACCAGAATACATCCACATGGGATGAGCTCATCTCTTCAAAGGGTTGATGCGGCGGGTGGTGTAGCCTTTACTACATGCCATCCCGTAAGTCCCTTATCTCTCAGCTCCTTGATAGCTAAGATATAGAGAGCAATCCTGGAAATGTCCTTCAGGATTGAATTCCAAGATAAGTTCTTCTCAGCATCCTTCCCCACAAAAGAAAGGTTGTCTTCACTGGTGGTCTCCCAGTAGAACCACCTCTTCTTCCACCCTGGCCACGACGACCGAGTGAACATCGGGATGTATGCCTCTGACTTCCCGACGTGGAGCTTCAATCCGCAGCTTCCAGCAATGCTGGTTTGATGGCTCATTTCGTGATAATACCGGAAGAGCTCCAAATCCGCGGGAATCCCCAAATACAAATCGCAGAGATACACAAATACGCTCAACATGATAATTGAGTTGGAAACTAGGTTCGCAAACTCAACCGCAAAGTACTCGAGTACCGCCGTGAGAAAGTGGTGAGCAGGAAGACGAAGGCCACACTCGCAGAAGGCCTAGAACACTGAGATTTGTCCCATTTCACCTGATGGCCAGTGCTGTCTGGCGGTCTCAATCCACCGCACGAAATCCTACGGTGGGATCTTCTCAACCTCTTCCAAGGCCTTCAGCTTGAGCCTGTCTATCTCTAACACTGTCCAGTTGGATGAGAGCTTTGTCATTTTCCTAAAGTAGATGATTTGGAAGAAGGTTGAAGGAGGGGGACGACTTATTCGTCAAAAAATGCAAGGACAATGGAAGTAGTTGAGAAATGTGAAGCCGAAAGATTGCCCAAGGGTTGCCTTTTTATCGAAGCTCTGGCTATCCGCCTTGGAAGTTGAGCGGTTCTCTCAGGAAATGAACGGGCAGACAGAGTCATGAGAGGTAATTAAGAATCCTTTTGAAGTCCGCATTTTCAACTCAAACGAAATTACCTTTCTGTCCAAGCGTACTCCTAGTCATGAATCAAAAAGACAATGCTTTCGATTATCTACGACTCCGCTTGCACAAAAAAATTATTTTCATTTGAACTTGGGAGGCTAGATGACGAGGATATAATAATCTTCTTATTTATTACATCATCATATTCTCCGAATATACCCCTTAACGATAAAGGAGAAATTTCATAGAGTAGTCATAATTTTCACTGCGACTACTCTGTAAGTTCTTCTACAACTATTTAGTCGTAAATTATGCTACAACCACCTAGTCATAAGTTCTGTTACGACTACCCAGTCGTAAGTTCTGCTATAGCTATCTAGTCATATAAGTTCTATTATGACTACTTAATCATAAAACCTGCTACGTCTACTTGGTCGTGAGTCCAATTATGATAGTCTGATTGTTCTCCAATTTACGACTAATCTACTCTCGCAGTGGGGTAACCTAACAAGGCAGTTAAGACGCGCGTTTATACTCCATAACCGTACACGGTTTTACCCATTTCTGTCTGACAACAACCGTCCTACAATGAATTGCTACCCACGTCTCTCTGACGATAACTGCTATCAAGTGGTTAACTCCCGAAGTGTCAAGATGCCTTTTGGCAAGAAGCAACTGCCATCGATTCGCCGGCAATATAAAGAACAAATCTTGAGAAGAGAGGAAGAGGCCTGAGGAAGAGATAGGTCTCACTAGGGAGCAATCAGTTCTATAAGCAGTGTAATTCCTCGTACTGTTCACGCTTATAAGCCTTCTCTTAGCAACAATAGTATAGGACGTAGGCTTATTGGTTTTTTAGGCTTTTTTTACTTTTTTTTCCTGTATTCCTTTATATTATCCGTGATAGGCTAAGCTATTTTTTTTACATTTTTAAAATTTAGTTACTTCAAAAAACCCACCAACAGATACAATGCAAGATAAGCCAGTTACAGTTAAAAACAAAGCTATAAGCCGGCTTATAAAGCCCAACTGAGCGCCTCCATATTTGTTTATGGTCTTAAGAGTATCTGTTTTAATATATTTGTGTAGAGTATAATTATTACAAAATTTTCACTTACTATGTCTACTTAAATGCTTTAGAAGTGGTTAAGTGGTTTTGTTATGTCATTTAATAAGGATATGTATGGTATAATTTTTAATTTTTTAAAAATTTCATGTTTTTTAATTTATACGTATAGTGTGCTGTAGATAAATATAATGAAATGATAAGTCATGCATGTATATAGCGAAACGGAGCAGTAATAAAAAGTAGTCCGACCAATTCGGCTCCTAATTATGACGTTGTTGATCTCCATATAAAAGAAAACGAAAGAAATGTACTAGTACTCGCAGGAGTAGTATACTCATGTACCAGTACAGCAGTACTCGTGGCTGGATTTGACGAGACATGCACGCAGGGCTGCAGTGGTACACCCTGACGGTAGCGACCCAGTCCACATGTATCAGGTCACTGCATTCGTACTGGGGCCACAAAAAAGTGACGTGACAGAAGCGGAGAAAACAAAGGCAACAAAAAGGCAACGGTGGCGTCGGCGCACGGCGATCACGGCACGGCGCGAGTCCCAGCGAAACCAGGGGGTCCGACCCACCGTTTTCCCCTGAAAACCGAAGGCGGAGTGGTGAAGGAGGCCGGCGGTCTGGCACCAGAGCCTCTCGGTCCTTTACAAAACCGCGCCCGCGCGCTGACCTCGTTCAACGCAGTGTCACGCGTACGCGCGGCGCGCGACAAGTGTGCCCGCCCCCTCACGGCCCCGCGGGCGGGCGACGGCGTCTCCCTGGTCGCCGCGTAGAACGCCTCGCCCACCGGCCTCTCCGTCCGACGCGGCCCTGCCCCCGCTTTGCACAGCCGTCGCGTACAGCCTTTACTGACGCAACGCTAGCTCCAGTACCATCATCACACATGTCAGCCGGCTACTGGTACTACGTACTACTCCTGTAGTGTTCGACTGTGCACTCGCCCTCGATCCCGTGCTATAGCTGTCACTGTGCTGCCTACATTTTATGGCGCGCACGTGAAGCGTACTGCACCATTCCGTCCTTTTATAAAACTCTAAGCTTCTCTGCTTTTCCGGAGAAAAGGATGGAACCTACTGTGCCTGTGTTCAGTTACAAAGTGCCTATATAGACAGGGACCACCCGTCACGCCCAGACCACGAGAAGGAAAGAAGCACCTCGCTTGCCCACTTTGCCGGCCAAGAGATTTCGCCCTGCCAATTCGGTGAGAAGAGCCAGACAATGTGCGGCGGAAAGATCGTCGCCGACTTCCTCCCGGCCGGCGCCCGCCTCCCGGCCACCTCCTCCACCGACGCCTCCGCCTCCTGCCTCACCGGTACGTAGCTAGCTACCGTCCTAGACACCGACGTCGTAGTGTAATTTATGGACATACTTGTTTACTCGAGGTTTGCACATGCAACTTGTCTGGTCACAAGTGTGTGTTTCCTGCTGATTCTCATATCCTATAAAAATGGTTAGAATACATAGATGGTTTTGTAACGTAGCTAGCGTCCTCCTGTATATATATATGTCGAGCAAGAGCATGCGTGCTGACTGCTAATACAATAACTGGCTTGTGCTTCTTTGTAAGGGGAGGAGTTGACGACGGTGAAGCCGCCGCCGCCGGGGCGGAAGACGGCGTACCGCGGGATCCGGCGCCGGCCCTGGGGCCGCTGGGCAGCGGAGATCCGCGACCCCAGGAAGGGGGCCCGCGTCTGGCTGGGCACCTACACCACCGCGGAGGAGGCCGCGCGCGCCTACGACAACGCGGCGCGCGAGATCCGCGGCGCCAAGGCCAAGCTCAACTTCCCGACCGCGGAGGCCGCGCAGCCGGCCGCGGCCGCGGCGGGGGCCAAGAAGCGCCGTCGGATCGCGGCCGAGGAAAGCTCGGGGTCTTCGGCTTCCCTTTCAGTGACGGCGTCGGCGGCGGCCGGTGGCGGCGGCGCGGAGAAGCTACGGGAGTGCATGTCCGGGCTGGAGGCGTTCCTGGGCCTCGAGGAAGTGGCCGCGGAGGGCGACGACATGCCCTGGGACACCGTCGACCTCATGTTGGAGTAGCCGTATCATCGTGACGGACGGCCGCGATCGATCGATCGATGGGGTTCGCTGTTATTTTGGAGTCCCTCTGCAATTCGTTGGCCCGTTCGCGCGGTGGCCACTTTTATTTAGAATGCTTATGCATGTATCCAGAATTCCAGATAGATTTGTCGCTAAATAAACAGATCATTCCATTAGGAGCTCCTGCGCTTTGCTGCTTGGCAATTGGCATAGCCAAGTGATGCATGGTAGTAGTATTAGTAGTATATTTTGTAGTAGTAATTTTGGAACTTTGGCACATGTGTTCGAAATTTTAAGCTCACATGTCACAAGCATTACCTGTCTAGATAATCTAGGTGCGATCTACATTAATTAATTACTGGCCATACAATGGTAGAGAAACAAGTGACTTGGTGCGTGATCGAGAATTAACATGTGCGTACGTAGGACGTAGCCATCTGAATGTGTAGTTGTGAGCTTCCAAATGTTCCATCTGTGTTAAACCTGTCTAGAAAAACACAAGTTTGCCGCGTTGACGTAGGCATGTGCGAATTTTTGGTATATATAGCACTGTTGTATTTGTATTTACAAAAATAACAGTACAGGTATTGTATTGCTAAAGATGGTATTTTTACCGCCGTAGAGCTGACGTGTGTCACATCAGGACCGGCCACAGTGCGGTAGTTTACTGTTGCAAGAGGATTGGATAAGAACTTGAGAGAACTATTGCTTTATTGATCATTCACTGTTTTCTATACATAGATGATATATTTATAGATGATATAGGGACGGTAGTTGCCGTCCGACAACCGGCGTCCGTACGGATCGTTGCGTCCGTACGGATGCGGCAGTTGGTCAGATTGTATGTAACACTCCCCCTTGACCAACGTGTCTCTATATGGTCACTTTTATTTATCATCTTGGAAAAACTCCTTTAAAACCCTGTAGGAAAATATGAGGAGAATCTGTAGAGTAGATATGCTATGAAAAACTCCTTTAAAACCCAGTGGGAAAATTTAAGTAGAAAAACGATATGGCATATATTTGATTATATCTGTTAAAAACCCCTGTGAGGAAAATAGAGATATAATATATGTAAGATTACGTTGTCATATTGCCTTATTAAAAACCTTGATGAGAAACCTTTAGAGGAAAACTCATAAAGGGAAAGAGTACAATATTTATATTTGAACGGGTTAAGTCTTAGGGGGTGATCATTTTAGCTTTTTTCAGCTTCAGCTTCTAGCTTCAGCTTTTTTTTCACTATTCACTACACTATCCACTAACTCACCTCATGATGTTTTTTCACCACTTCTGGTGTTTTTCACCAAAAGCCAAAAGCCATCGCTATTCCGATCACCCCTTAGGAGATTTCTTCCCTTGACGCCTGCAAATCACGTAGTCTTCGCATACCAATTCCATTAACGCATTTCTGGAATGTGGAAGTTGGTAACGACTTAGTGAATAAGTCTGCGAGATTATCACAAGACTTAGTTTGCAGAATAGTTATTTCCCCACTCTCTTACAATTCATGTGGGTAGAATAGTTTGAAATTTGGACCATTATAGCACTGTATATCGTATAAATTCCAGAACTAGCACCATACGCGAAAAATTTCCAGAACTAGCACCTTTCCCGACCGCACGACACCGGGCGAGGCGACACGTGGCGAACGTCGCGGAACGGACCGCCGCGACCGCTGCTCTGATGCAGCCGTCGCGGTACCGGACCGCACGATCGCGATCAGAGCGGCCGTCGCGGCGGTCCGGTTCCGCGACGATCGCGTCGCGCAGCGACCGCACGACCGCTCTCCGACCGCACGCCTCTCTGCTGTCAATTCCCTCCGCCAAAGCATCACGAGCGCGATTCTTTTGTACGCCACGACACGCGTCTCTTTCTGCTGTGGCACAAAGGCATGGCCCTCGCGAGAATGCTGCATACACACACTTAAAGAGCGCAATGTCTCACAGAAGCGAAGAAATTGAATCATTTGCGGTCTGCGGTGCAAAATGAAGTGAAGCAAGAACAAGAGAGTGAAGAGAGGAAAAAAGAGAGGAAACTCAAGATTTTGAGTTGATTTTGTTTGAAATCAACAGATTTTGGAGATACAAAAGTTGTAGATCGTGTTGCGAGCTTCAAGAAGAGGTAATTTTTGCCCCCGTGCAAGTATTTTTTTGTGAATGTCATTAGCCCATAATTAGGTAAACCTTGTTTCGTTAATGTTGTTATAAGTCAATCTTTGATACGGTGTGTATGTGTAGGTAAACATGCACATATGATTTAAGATTTATTGTAGTGTAAATGATGTCGTATTTTTTTTTGTTGAAGTTACGTGTCGTAATGTACTTAGTTTTTGGTGAATATATGTGCTTACATGTGTAGGTGTTGAAGAATTACATATTGATGTTAGAGCATTTGTAGGTGATAACAACAACATTTAGATTAGAGACAGTTTGTATAATATGTATAGAAATTAGTAATTGTTTTTTTGCATTAATGGAAACAAGCTTAATACAGAACAGTAGTGAAAATAAAATAACGTTGTAATGCATTTTTCATACGATTTAGAAATGGAAATAAAAAATAAATGAATTTTAGATTTACAAATACAAAAGAGATACTAATCGATTTTGTACGCCGTAGGAAGAGGTATGAAATACCGCACTGTTAATTTTACAATGCGGTAGTGGGGGTTTGATGGTACGATTATTGCATGTTGTGTACTAAGATGGTTTATTATGCACTTATGTTAGGTACGCCATGGCTGAGATTCAAGATTTGTTCATATTCTACGGCAGTGGTCTCGTACGTGACGGGCCGTATGGGGCGGACCTGTCAAATTGTCGCCGGACCATGATCCGGGCACCCGGTCTGAACGCCATGAGCTTGTCTGAGCTACGGCGGAATGTCCGTTCGGCGTTCGATCGGTACACCGCAAGAAAGAAGTTACGGATCGAGGCATTCTATGCCGCAATGGTGGGTGATGCAGGGGAGAGCAAGTGGCAACTTCTGAAGGTGACCAATGATGCATCATGGGCAAACTACATGGAGGTCGTGTGCAACCCTGATGCTGAGATATATGCCAAGCCAATGGTGTATGTGGAGTTCGTGGAGAGGCCAGAATCATCCGGACAGGTTGGATATGATGCTGCTGGTGAAGATGTAGTACCTGCGGGAGAACATGTGGGCGAGGAAGTGGGTGATGAAGACCTCAGGAGGCGTGCGGACAATTTTCAGGCCAACGAAGGTGTGGGGGAGAGGTGGTGGGCCGCCCGTATTGGCTGTCATGAGTACCTTGCGGATCAGGTGGAAGAAGTGGGGAGCGAGGAGGACGAGAATGTGGAAACAGACAGCTCCAGAGAGGATGACGATGGCGGAGGCGAAGGTACAAATGGAGGGTGGTGGGTGGTGTTGTGACCACCGACGTTGCGTCACGTGTCATCAAGATCGGATGACAATGCAGCGGCATCCTAGTGCCGCCACAGCGGAGGAGGCGAATGGGGTTCAACGAGGCCACACTCATTTTGGGGCGATGCTTCAATAATAAGAGTGCTGCCAGCAGTTATTCATAGATATGCCGTGAACATTAGCCGGACGTGCTCGGTGCATGTGTCAAACCCGACACGTACATTGTGAAGTGTGTCAACGGGTCTGTCTCGCAAAGTTCGTGCACAGCGGTACAAAGGCGCCGCACGGTCTTTCGGATAACGGTGCTACATGATCACGATTGCGAGCTTGCGGGGCCATTACATAGGCACCGCAACATGACATCATCTTATGTTGCGGGTGGTGAGCCACCTCATCGTGGCGTATGTTTCCATTTCTCCAAAGGTTCTAATGGCGAGGTAGCGAATATGGTGGGATTTCAAGTCACTATAAGAAGGTATGGCGGGCGAAACGAAAGGTTTTGCACCGTATGTTTGGGACTTATGAGGAGGCGTATGACCTGGTTCCAAGAATGCTACAGCAAATTGCAGAATCTAACCCAGGCACGTACATTAACAGGCAGGAGAGAGTGCATCATACGGAGGGCCCGAATTGTTTGATTCTTGATAGAGTGTTCTGGGCGTTCCATCAGGCGATTGAAGGGTTCAGGTGGTGCCGTCCAGTGCTAACGATGGATGGGACGTTCCTATCGGGCAAGTACAAGGGTACTATCGACCGCGATTGCGGTGATGCAAATGACCGATTACTCGATGGCATTTGCAATTGTGGAGAATGAGAGTACGGAGAGCTGGCTTTGGTTCCTTGCAAATGTGAAGCAAGCCATAGTGCAAGATCGCCCCGAAGTGTGTGTCATCTCGGACCGCAATGCAGGCCTGTTGTCTGCATTGCGAACGATGCAGAATGGGACGCAGCCCCCCTTCCAGTGGAATGATCTGAAGAATCGTTGGTGCATGAGGCATCTCGCAATAACTTCCATAGAAGGTTCCGTAGCAAGGACCTAATGAAGATGTTCAAGAAGTTATGTATGCAGAACCAGAAGCGGAAGTTCGAGACCTTGTGGAGGCAACTCGATCAGGAGGCTAGCAAGCATGTGCAGACAGAAGCCGGGTCCATAGAGGGAGACTCCACAAGAGTTGGGGCGTTCACACGATGGGTTCAATCCAATGCGCTCGACACGGAGATGTGGTCTTTGTTACATGACACCGGGGGGGCAAGGTATGGAATCATGACGACCAATATGTCGGAGGTTTACAACGGTGTTTTGAAGGGCGTCAGATCCCTACCGATCACGGCTATTGTGGACGAGACTTGGAATCGGACTGTTGGGTACTTTGTGAATAGAGCCATGATGGCGAAGAAGCACATGGACGAAAACAAACAATACTCTGAGGTAATGCAGGCCTACATGGATAAGAAGATAGAGAAGGGTCGTTCCCACATTCCTCAAATCATAGATGGCCTAAGAAAGAAGTTCGAGATCCGCCTCAGACAGAAGTACGTCATGGGTCACATTAGAGGGGATCGCAAGCAGGTATGTACGATTGATGAAAAAGCATATTGCACCTGCAACAAACCCCAGCTTCTGCACAAGCCATGCTCGCATGTGTACGCTGCATGCGCGGTATGGAAGCAGGCGTCGACGCAGTACATCTCAAAGTACTACGACATGCAAGACTTATATGCAACCCGGAGTGCGAGTTTCATTCATACGGGTAGACATGCACTACGGGAATTATGGCGGGGAGGTAAAATGGGTGCCTAATGATGCATTGAAGCATGTCGGTCGTGGAAGACGACAAAGCCGCCGCATCCGTAATGACATGGATGATAGCCGCGTGGGGATCGAGTTCAGGCGTCCGAAGTGTAGGCTATGCAAGACGATTGGACACTCCCTCAGCCAGTGCCCAAACAGGCCATCATCAAGCAACGCTCCGTAGTAGCAAGCATAATATTTTGCTGTACTCATTATTGCTTCCATGTGTACGCTTTGATGGTTCTATGTCTCTATGTTGCGAACATTAGACTGCAACATTTTACCGTGCGTATTTTATGTATGTTTTGCTACGTTTCATATGTTTCCCTGTTGTGTGGGTCATATTGGTGTGCACATTTTATGTATGTTTGGTACGTCACGTATGTTTCCCTGTCGTTACGTTTGGTGTTAATTTTGTTGTCATTGCTTGCACATTTTATTAACAATGTGGACTAACTTGTTTTCCTTCGTTGGCAGGAGATGGCGTACGAGTTGCTAGACCCCCGTTGGGATGAGGGGCACCGATGCCTGTCATGGACCTCAGGAGACGGGCCTCCATGCTTCATCCTTAGGAGCCCCCGAGAGCACTGGCCTCTCGACCCGCGGTACATCCCACTACTTCGGTACACCGGTCTGCTACCCATTGCACGTATGTTCGATATACGACATGCGTTCCAGTATGATGGGGCGTTGCTGTCGGCTCTTGTTGATCGTTGGAGGCCGGAGACTCATACCTTCCACTTCCGGTGGGGTGAGATGACGGTTACTCTGCAGGACGTGGCGATGCTTACAGGTTTACCCATTCGTGGTGCTGCTGTAGTACCACCCCCAAAGGACCCAGATTGGAAGGTCCATCTGGGTCACCGGTTCGGTCATCCGCTCCCGGACAACGTAGTTGGTGTGCCTCACGGATGGCTTCGACAGTTCATGACATGTCCTGGACACGCAGATGAGGACACGGTGCGGACGCACTTCGTTGCGTACCTGCTATTTCTGTTCGGGTGGGTCTTGTTCCCTACCACCACTGGAGACTCCGTGCAGCCGAGCTACATACACCTAGCAGAGTCGTTGGCAGATGGGTGGCCTGCCGAGGTGCCACAATATAGCTGGGGATCAGCAGTTCTTAGTGCCACATATCGGGGCTTGTGCGATGCCTCGCAGTCGGCGTACGCGGCGATGAGCGGTCCTAGCCGTCTGCTACATCCTTCTGCGGTTGTGGTCGTGGGAACACTTTCCGTTGGTAGGCCTTACTCGATCTGCTGTGCACCCTTATGAGTTCGTCCCGCAGTTCTACGGCCTTGATGATGGCGATGACCCTGTTGATGGGCCCACAATGGGTACGCGTTGGACACATGGTCACTTACGGTGGGCCAAGGAGCGACCGTGACTCGGCGCACCAACCGGAGGTGCAGTTGCCCCCTTTCACCCCTGGCGTGCAGTCCAGCAGAGAAGACCGGGATAGGTGGCATGGGCAAACCTATCAAGGGTACACAGCGCAGGAGTACATGCGCGATTTCCCTACGGCATCATCATTTCGAGAGCCTCATACCCCGGTACGCACTAACGTACTAAGCTAACCACGTCTATTTCAATGCCATCTCATCGCATTGCCCAAAAAATTACAGGTTTATACGGAGCAACAGGTCCATCAATTTCACGGTGGGTCAGACACATTCCAGACTACCCAGGTAATTACCATGTGGTACTACTATTTATTATTAATGGTGCTGTCCATTATCTAATTGTGCTATACATTGTTAGCAGGACATAGATCCATCGGCAACTGAATGGCTGAGCAACATATTCGCCCATCCAACACAAGTCCCCACGGGGCCATACGCAGGACAACAGCGGTCGCAGGCTTCGCAGTATGACCTTCGCGATGAACTGCACTCGCCACCCAGGTTCACCTTCTCAGAGGACCACATGCGGGGTCGGAGGCGGCGACGAGAAGATTCGGAATGAGTTTTTGTAATTAAGTTGTTGTAATGTCGCATGGTTCCGTGCAAGCATTTATGCAATTGTCATGTTCATACCACAAGGGCTTGTGAAATTATTTTACCTACAATTACAAACATCATTGCGGGGTGGACATCGCAGCTTCGCAATGCATTACACGTACATAGATTAACTCCGCAGGGAGAACATACGATAACAACAAATGAAGGTACAACATAGCATAAAACAAGATTTACCATAGACGAGAACAACCTACAGTCTACATACTCACTAAAGAATGAACATAACATAAGATAGAAAATAGCACACAACATTACATTTATCTTCCACTCCGGTCTATCGAAACGATGCCGCATCTCGACGAGTTCACTCCCCCATGACACCTCTGTCTTGCCGAATGTGTCCGCCCTAGTGCCCAGTTCATCCTCCCACACCTGAATCGGCAACCGCGAGGGCTTCCTGCGTTTCATGATAAGAAGATTTTAAAACGCACCTACACGATTTAACCGAATCCAAACAATCGTACTCACCGAGTGATAGGGACACTTGTAGTAGTGCCGACCAGGATTTGCAGCGTGTGTGTGAGGTCTTACGCCTAACTACCGTGTTGCATTGTGGGCAAATCACCGTGGGTGCCGATGAAGAGGTGCCGAGATGACTCATTTCGCGTTCGGGGAGTGAGCAGAAAGAAAGCTACAACAAATTCAGGAGAGGAGGAGAGCAATGCATGGGTCTAGGTGAGGAATGCCTCCTCTTATAGGCTCGGTGGGGGCTTCACTAACAGAGGCCACGTAATATGAAACTAACACGCGGTGACAACACGAAAGAGGCCACTTTGCAAAGAGGTCAGCTTTACGCAGTGACAAGACGATACGATCCCGCTTTATTGCTACACTATAGTCTCTCAAAAGCCTACATAGAGCCATTTATTGCTACACCGACAGCTAGAAGCCTACCCCAGTAATTTATTGCAACACTATAGTCTCGAAAAGCCTACATAGAGCCATTTATTGCTACAATGGACAGCTTAAAGCCTACCCTCTGTAATTTATTGCGACACTATAGTCTCTGAAAAGCCTACATAGAGCCATTTATTGCTACACCGACAGCTTAAAGCCTACCTGTAATTTATTACGACACTATAGTCTCTGAAAAGCCTACATAGAGCCATTTATTGCTACACCGACAGCTAGAAGCCTACCTGTAATTTATTGCAACACTATAGTCTCTGA
Organism: Melocanna baccifera; assembly: GCA_036346265.1. NCBI lineage: Eukaryota > Viridiplantae > Streptophyta > Magnoliopsida > Poales > Poaceae > Melocanna > Melocanna baccifera. Next base: position 10,886,836 of record CM070689.1, on the reverse strand, counting down.
AAAGCCTACATAAAGGCCACCTATGTCTTCCATACCACATCTTCTCCTCAAGACATCACAATACTACTACACAAAGAATGTCTTCACGGAGGTCCGAGCCATTTGGAGTGCCGAGTGGCATGAGCGCCCGGTGCCATTGCGGCTTCGGACGATGTTGTGCGACGACGACGCACGCGATACAACGATCCAACTACGGCCGTAGGTTCTTCAAGTGTCCCGACACGGATGACGACTTTGTGGTAACAACGACAACTACATCATTTGTTTCGCGTTCATCGTTTCTCAACTTGATCCATGACATCTATCACGCCACACATAGGCTTGCACGCTCATCGAATGGGTGGATCGGTGCCGCCGCATGGCCACGGAATCGGCCAGTGCAGGTGGAAAACAAAGGCCAATACTTTGCCAAGATGACTCAGGCTCGCGAGGTGGAACGACAATGCGGCTTGAGCAAGAGCGCCGCGTGAGGGTGGACCAAATCCGTCTGAAGGGCAAGGAAGATGGGCTGCAAATGAGGCATGAGCAGTTGATTCTGCGTGAAGCAGCCATCAAGCGTCAGGAGGAAGAGCTTCAAGCTCGTGAGGCAGCTCTCAAGAGGAAGAGTGACAGAAAAAGGATGTAGCGGAGCCATCTGCAGGGCGCGACAAAAAGGGGAAACAACCACGCTACACCCAGAGACAATATGTAATAGACCACCCGCACGAGAGGTCGTGAGAGCGCTTGGGTCGGTCGATCGATATCATGCTATATGCTATGCATGTAATAAAAATGTACGCGCCATGTTCGTCCCAACTTTATAAGCTTATTATCTCGATTTTTCGCATGCAATAGCCGGGAAAGAATCTACTTACTACTAACAAAGCAGTTCGTTCTCTCGAGTATGAGGACATTATGCTTTTAATAGATTCCAATTGGAGTAGACCCTCCCTATTGGGTTTCTGGGACTCAAATAACATTTTCTTGCGATTCCAAAGGCTTCTTCAAACCCTCACTACATCCAAATAAATTACGAACACTAGCAGTGACATTAAAACACTAGCAGTTATTGGCAATGATGGATCGACAAACACAACAAATAAATTACGACACACTACTAACGTAACCACTCTCTACTCCACATCGTAGAAAACGTACTGATACAAGGTACAAGCATACACCGCGTTGCCTACATGCCAAAAGAACCTCGTGGCACCCACATTGAGTATTGCTGAGGGGGACGCCTCGGACGTGGCTGGCCGTCGTTGTAGTGGCACGCACATATGCAGCTAGGGTTCGCGCAGCAACATCCGGGATCGTACGAGCTTCCTATGTTCACGACCTCCTCGTTGCCCCTCTCGCGTTGCATCCGTTGGCGGAGGTCGTTGTTCTCCTCGTTGAGAGTCTCGATTCGCTCCTCCAACTCCAATATTCGCTCCCATATTGTAGTCACGTAGATGACAACATACCGCTCATTAGGAGGGTCGATCCAACGAGAAGTCGATTTCGCCATCTGCGTGAAAAAACGCTTACCAAGGATGAACCATAAGTAGTAATGAAAATTATACTATTAGCAAGTTCTACCCACGAGTGTGGGCAACGGAAGAAACGTCGCCGCCATCGATTGGGCCATCAAGACCGCACAACCGCGTCCTCATTGTGCTCGCATTTTCGCCACGCGGGTTGAGCGCGGCGCTTGGTACCAGCGGCATCGTGGACCAAGTTCTCCTCCTTTCCAAGGGAAGATCTTCCTTCGGTGACCCACATCCGATCGACCTCTACTTCCGACATGGTATGTTTACGCACGACGGAGAAGGGGTGGGCTTCATCAATTTAAAGAGTTCTCTACGAGGGACCGGACGACCAAGAAAACGACGCACCGACACGTGTTCACAAGGGTAGGGTAGTCACGGGGCCCTCAGCGGGTGTCATCATGTCATTTTATGGCTTGCTCATTTTTTCTCGCGTGCCCACCTAAGCGGGTGAGGGTCACCCACTTAAAAGACTAGACGGGCCACTTTGTGCGCCGACATGACCAAAGACGCAAAGACGGATCGCATGCCTTTCGCATGCGCGGGATAGAGAGGTAAGCGTTACGCAGTGAGTACACAGTGACATATCAAGACGAGACGGGACAAGTGGCCTGCTTTACGCAGTGACAAGACGAGGCGAGACAAGTCATCTTTGGGCAGTGACTGCACAAGACTTGGCAGCTTTACGCAGTGACGGGAAAGAGTGTCCTGCTTTTTGCATTGACAAGACGAGGCGAGACGAGTCATCTTTGGGCAGTGACAGCGCAAGACTTGGCAGCTTTACGCAGTGAGGGGAAAGAGTGTCCTGCTTTACGCATTGACAAGACGATTCGGGCCGGCTTTACTTTACGCAGTGACAGCACAAGCATGTGCATTGCTTTGTGCACAGTTCATATGGGCCAACCCTGCACTCTTTCATTAATTCACGGGGCACCTTTTCATGGTTCGAAATTATCCACACCATTCCAACCCCTCAGCGTACATAAGGAGGTGAAAGGTATTTGAGATAAGTCACTACAGAATCCAAACCCCACACCTTCAAGATGGACAAGCGGCAGAAGGCACAATGGGAGAAGATGCAGAAGCAATGGGAGGAGACTCGCGACATAGCAAGAGCTGCGGCGGCCCGCGACGAACGGGCGAAGGCAGCCATGGAGCGGGCCCAAGAAGCGGTGCGTGCGAGGAGGACGGCTCCCCGAGAAGATATCCCGCGTTGCACCGACCCTATCCCGGCGGTTCCAACGACGCGTTCACCGCAAGACCCGCCCGAGGGGGAGAGGCCTCCCCTCTGTTGGTGTCAAGATCCATGTAAGTTTGTCAAGTCGAGCGGCTTAGCACTGGTATGCGCTCATCAAGTTGCGCAAACTACTCGATGACTATCCGGACCGACGTTGGGACACACGCACCTATCGGCAGCCTGTAAGAACCACTGACAGCGTGTTCCTCCCTACTACTTCTCGTTTCCTGTCCGCACTAACATTTCTTTTGTACTCGCAGTCCCCAGAACCCCTTTGCGGGTATCGCAAGTGGATTGACCAAGAGATCCACGAATACGACCAGTGGACTCTCGACTTCCACGAGTGGAATGAAAGAAGGACTCGAGATTCGCGAGGCGGGCGTCGGAACGACGAGCAGCCGAGCGATATCGTCGGAGACGCAAGCTCATCACGGCGTGCACGCGCGTAGGGAGCCGGCTTCGCGAAAGAGAACGCGAAGGAAAAGGGAGCTAGCGGCCAAGGCAAAAGAGGCAATGAGGAGTTCGACGCAGATGTCGTCGGGGAGGGAAAATGGCCCCGTCCACGCAATAGGTGGGCTTGTTCCGCGCCGTCCCGTGAATGGCCCGGTTATTAGGTTGTGTGTGTTCGTGTTTGTTTTCGTCCGCATAACTACGCCGCACATGTATCGTAGGAGTGTGTCGGTTTGTTTTCTATCGTGTAACTTTGTGCGCTATGTTATTTTCATGTTTACCTTTGCATTCAATTCTTCATGTAATCGCTTATGTGTGTAACGTTGTGTGTGTAAGTTTGTTTTCCTCAATATCGCTTATGTTCTTATTTACCAGCCGTTTCTACGCTAATCGTATGTTCATCTTGTCATTTCAATATTCTTCTTTTAGCAATATAAATAGCATGTTCGGACGGATTACATAATATGCCATATGAGGACTTCGATATCTAAATGTACAATAAAAGAACTAAATGAAAAGACATCAATCATGCTTTACTCATTTTGACAAATTGCTAAAATTTCAGAACTTTTCATAGTTTTAGGTCCATTTGTGATTTTCATATATTTTAATGTGCTCATAATCTGAGGTAGTCATAATTATGACTTTGCATCCTCACATATTGGTCTATATTGACAAATTTTTTCAGAATTATTGGACTCTTTTAAGGCACTTTTTCAGGTACCTTTTGAAGCTCAATTGGAATGCACAAACTTTCACATAGTTTTGAGCACTTTTCTGATTTTCATATATTTTAATGCACTCATAATCTGAGGTATTCATAATTATGACTTTTCATCCTCACATATTGGTCTATATGTGAAAATTTTCCCAAATTATTGCACTATTATAAGTCATTTTTCAGCTAGTTTTGAAGCTCAATTGGAATGCACAAACTTTTGCATAATTTTGAGCACTTTTCTGATTTTCATATCTTTTAATGTGTTCATAATCTGATGTACGAATAATTATGACTTGTCATCCTCACATATTGATCCAGATGGACAAATTTTCTCCCAATTATTGCACTCTTCTAAGTCATTTTTTCACATATCTTTTCAAGCTCAATTGGAATGCAAAAACCTCTCTAACTCCTACTTATATTGCAATGCCTACAACGAAAAAATCAGAAGTATGATTTTTACAAATGTTTTACATATACTTTTAAGTAAGTAATCAAACTCTACAATTAATCATATGTATCAGTTTTCACATTTTTTATAACTACATTAAGATGAAAGAATTACTATCAAACTTCATGTGTTCAATATGTTCCAAATATTTTTTCAGATAGTTGTTACAACAAAATTACACAAGCAGTAAACTAGAATGTACGTAAAATTCATATGTTTCAAACATCATTTTATATATCCAAAATTATTTTTATTCTACATATAGAAACCTAAATATAACCTTACAAATACATATAAATTCTATACGCTCGGAAAAATAACTTTACATATACATATAAATGAATACGATATCTACAATTAATTCTATACATATCCAAAATTTTATTCATTCCAAATATTAATTTCATACATGAGAATATTTTTAAATACAACTTCATAAATACAATTTTATTCATTTCAAAAATTTATTTCATCGCATCTTGACTTCGGCGGTGCCGGCTTCGGTCGTCGCGGACGGTACCGCACGGCCGGTGAACAGGTGTAACGTCGCGGTGCCGGACCGCACGACTCTCTCGTTCACCGGTCGTGCGTCCGGCATCGCATGATCGGACACACGTCGGCACCCTCGCGGTCGTGCGGTCGGCGCTGCAGTCGTGCGGTGCGTCGGGGGCCAGATCTGGAATTTTTTCGCAACCGGAGCTAGTTCGGGAAATTAGGGGCTACAGGGTACTACAAATGTCAAAATTTCGTTTCGAATAGTTTAGGTGTAATATGTTTTGTGATATTGCTCTTTATGTAACCTGTTTGCATTTGAACAACGCAAGCAGCATTATCTTCGTAGATAATGGTGGGTGATGCGATAGCACCTATACCACATGATTGTTGTATTGTAACATCCTGTTTTTCTGCTATTTTTAAAGCCAGGATTTTAAAATAAATTTTCTGGAATTTTCTGAAATTAATTCAAGTTTCAAATGAATTTTTAGAATTTTAAACGATTTAATATGATTAAAATAAACATTAACAAAAGTTGAAAATATTTTATTTGGATTCTTCAGGTCTCAAGAAATTTTCTGGTATTTTTGGTGAATTTTTGGGATTTATTTGCTATTTTCTAGAATTCCTGAAAGTTTATTTGAATTTCTGGAAAGAAATAAAAATGGGGGAAAAGCCTCAGCCATCCGATCCTTCTCCCTGCCACGCGTCAAGCATCCAGCCGTTCCCGCACCGCTGCCGTACCCCTTTCCCGCGCCTCGCTCCCCGCCGCCCCGCCACCTGGCTTGTATCCGCCCGCTCCCGCGCACGCCCGCTCGGCCCGGCCCGCTCCCCGCCGCAACCCGCCTCCCTCCGCGCTGAGCCGTCCGATCCGAAACCCTAGCCACGCGGCGGCACCAGCGCGCTCGCACCCGCGCCCCACTCGCCCGTCCGATCGCCGCCCACGCCGTGGCTCAATCCCGGCCGTCCATCCCCGCGCTCGCCCAAACCCGAACCCTAACCGCTCTGAGCCGTCGGATCTGAGCTCGCGTCACATGGCCGCATCCCGACCATTCAAACCTCATCCGCATCGCGCCCGCGCCGCGTTCGATTGGGACCGCCTCGGTTCGCGTGTTAAATACCACCGTCGCTCCTCGGTTCGCGTGCCCGCCCGTCGTCGCCGCCCTCGCCTCCGCTCTCTCGCTTCGCGCCGCCGTACCGGAGCCGCCGTCCTCGTCGCCGGAGTCCGTCCACCGCGCCACCGCCCCGTCGCCGAAGTCCCCCTCGCCGCCGACCCCGACGTCGCCGATGAGCTCCCCACGCTTCCTCGCTCGCCGTCGCCTTCCCCGTCGCCGCCCTTGTCGCCGGACGCGCCCGCGCGTCTCGCCTCGGTCGCCGTGTCGCCCACCCCGCGCACCCTCGACGCCGCGCCGCGCGACGCCAGCGCGACGCGCCCTCCACCCAATCGCAGCCGCCCACTCGGATCGATCCTCGGCGTGCCGCGCCCACGCGCCTCTCCGAGCGCGCCGATTCGCCGCGCCGCCGCACACCTGAGCCGCCACGTCAGCCCTAGCCGACGTGGCAGGCACGTCAGCCCTAGCCGACGTGGCAGGCACGTCAGCTTGACCCGACACGTGGCAGCCACATGTCCTGCCACGTCAGCCAAAAACCCGCCCGTGTGCCACGTGGCAGCCACGTCAGCCGCCACGTCAGCATGACACATGGCAGCACCAGCAGCTGCCACGTAAGCCACGCCCGCACCCGTGGTGTGACACTATTCCGTGCACCGGGTTCACGGTGGACTCGTTCCTTCGTACGCCGGGTCCACAGCACAATAACTTTTTTCAATTTTCCTGATTTAATTTTTGATTTATTTTTCGAGAGCCCATTCTCCTCTGTCCTAGCTCCGATTGACCCCGTTCTTTTTTCCAAATTCATCTAAAATCGAGCTCTAGTTTTTGGTTCTGGTTTCATGATTTTTGGAGTTCATTTGCTTATCATTTTATATGTTTTCTTTGTTTTGATCGCTTTCCCTCTCGTTAGATTCAGATTCCGGAGGAGCAGGTTCCACGCCTGAAGACCAGGAGTACCTCGCTGAGCATAACCAAGGTAAGTCGTGTCCTTTGATCATGTTGAACCCAATTTGTAATCTACTATTTAATTATTTTGTTTTAAAGTACATTGCACCGCTACTTTTATTCAAACCTTGCAACTGGTAGTTATTGTCCTATGTTGTTTATCCCTCTTTGATAATTTAGAACACCATGATACCTTTGTTACCTTAGGTTGGGAAACATACTAGTGATGCTAGATTAATGGTCACGTGGGTTGTACGATAGAATTGTTTAGCCTTGCTTATATTTACGATTGGATTCATCATCACATGTAAATTATTAATTTGACTTAATGGCTTACGGAACTTTGGTCGCTGCCACATTAACTAAAATCTGTGCCGTGGCATTGGTGTGTCATTGGCGGGGAGATACAGACTTGGTTTTGCACTCGGACGAGTGATCGTACAGTAAAGGGGGAGGTGCAGGTTCACTTCAGGGGATGTGGTAGCCTCGCCCGGGTAATGCTAAGGACTTAACTTTGAGCGCCATTGATTTGAGCTTAATCATGAAAACCACATGTCTAGTATGGGATAGACCTGACTGATTAATTTGTAATATTTCAATTCAATTCTGCCATTGTAATGTACATGGTTGCTAATTTCCATGTGGCGCAAGGGGGGGTATGATGCGAAACCCTAGCGGACAGGATTGGATTGAGGTAGAGCATTGTAAAGGCCTTGTTGTGATTTTTTGAGATCAAGGCTAATCACATCGTGTGGGTACAGTTGCGCAACCTCTGCAGAGTGTAAAACTATTCGGATAGCCGCGTCCTCGGTCATGGACAATGCTCGGTGATTTCACACGAGGGGTAGTGTTTTCATTTATAACTTGGTGGTTTATGTTGGAGGTGGACACGTAATTCACCATTTGGTTTAGCTTGTGGATAGGTGTTCACAAGTGGTTCTTGTTTATTTCTTTGATTACTTATTATTATTGTTTTCACTTAAATTCCGCTTTCAATCTATTTATCATATTTACTGTGAAATGTCTTTTATGCAAATTAACCTATCAGCCTTCCATTGGTAAGCCTTGCATATTATATTGCATCCATTTGTTACAAACGATTTGCTGAGTATCAATGTACTCACGGCTTTACGCCTATGTTGCTCAGTTGAGGGCGAGGAGTATTATCAGCAGGAGGTTCCAGAAGGAGAGTTCTACGACGACTTCACGGATTAGGATTCGTTCTCCACTCGATAGCCTGTGGGCTTGTCGATTGGCCGCTACGCTTTATTTTTGATTTCCGCTGCTATTTTGTTAAGACCTTCCGGCTAGAGATATTGTAAGCTTGGCCAAAAGGTCGTACCTTTGAGATTTATTGATATTTGAGTTTTCTCTTTTATTATTATCGTGTGTATCGTTGTGATTACATCTATGTTTGACTGTGTGCACTAGCGTGATGTTGGACTAGTGCAGTTTACACAGAGAGTCCGAATTTGCATATTCGAGTCTCGACAGAGATGGTATCAGAGCCATATCGACTGTAGGACGAAGCCCTAGTTAGAATGGTCGTTAGCCCAAAAATTTATTTTCTAAATCAAACCAACTAAATTTGATATTTAGTAATATCTCTATCTTCTTATCTCATTCATAAGGATTCTTGTCTCTTGCCCCATTCTTGCAAAATTTGTTTTCATAAAGCTATAAACGGATCTTTCCTTTATAATTGCATTAGATGTCCCAAGCTTCTTACATCCCGACAGGAGGATGGAGAGCACTTCTACGCGTTCTATTGCGGAGCCTCGGATTGAAGAGATTGCCCGTCTACCTCACCAAGGATGAGAAGCATAAGGGACAACGCATCGGGAGCACCTCTAGGCTATACTTCACCACCCGAGTTGGCAAGTAAGTACTACATCACAGCTTCAAGAATGCTGGAGCCAGTGGAGAGATGTCAGCACAAAGAGTTGCGCACAAAGCCATCCGTCGCCTTTGCAAGCTATACAAGATCAACATGGCCAGACTCATCCGAAAGTTCAAGGAGCAATATGGAGTTACCCCTAGACTACCAGAGCCAGTCAGGGAGGAGCCTCGACCGCAGTCGCTAGTACCTCTACCGTCGCCTACACCGCCGAGCCCAGAGCGGAGACGTCGTATCACTAGTGATCGTCGAGCATATCTTCGGCAATTCAACCCAGTTCCAGTTCCAGTCAGAGAACAGTCGCCGCCGGTCTGCAACTCGTGGGTTGTCTACAGTGACTCAGAGGACGATAATAGTGTACCCTATTTGTCAGGGCCCGAGTGGGAGCCTTCAGATTAGATAGTGCGAGTAGACACGTTGGATTTTATTTGCAGATGTGTGTGATGTGAGCTGCAAATATTGCCCTTAAAAACATTATATTGCGATCATGTCATTCTTTTAATGGAGTTTATTTTTGCTTAGTTTTGTTGTTAGCCTTTTTGGCAAAGTGTTTGTTTAGTTTAGGTTTCCATTAGCAAAACTCCCTTAGACGCATTTACCTCTTATCTATGCTTTTCCTCCTCGTCTTTTGCCTTTGGTCAGTCAGCAGTTGTTTTCTTTTCAGAGTAAGATGGTTGATACCAGGACTTCCTCAGGCCACCAGCAAACCAGATCCAGAGAAGCGATCTTTGCGCGCCAGCCCCACCAACCTTAGACCCGCCCTCGATCGGTTTTGGTGGCCTGACTCAGATGATGCAGACCATGATGCAGAATATGCAGGCTATGATGCAGCGACAGCACCAGGAGCTAGTACCGCCACCAGCACCTCGCCAGCAATTCAGCTATGCAGAGTTCATGAGGACGAGACCGCCTGTTTTCTCCAGTTCGTCAGAGCCTTTGGAGGCGGACGATTGGGTCCGTTCAGTTGAGAAGAAACTGAACTTGGGTCAGTGCATCGACAGGGAGAAGGTGTTGTATGCAGCACACCAGCTTGAGGGACTAGCAGCAGAGTGGTGGGAGAACTACTGTGCCACTCATGAGGATCAAAACAGCATCACTTGGAAGGAGTTCGCCAAAGCCTTCTATAATGCCCACATCTTGGATGGAGTGGTCGAGATGAAAAAGGATGAGTTTCAGGAGTTGCAACAGAAGAACCTGTCAGTGAGTGAATACCTCAATAAATTCACTCAGTTAGCTCGCTATGCGCCAGAGGACGTAGCCACAGATGCAGCTCGCCAGAAGAGATTCAAGAAGGGCTTAAACCCACCTTTGAAGGTGCAGGTCGTAGGCAATGACTATGCCAGTTTCCAGTAGTTGGTGGACAAGGTCATTCTCATCGAGGAAAGTCACCGCGAGCTCGAGGAGTCTCGCAAGAGGAGGATGATCTAGCAGGGATCCCATTCACACTAGTCTCAGAGGCCTCGCTTTGGTTCTTATCAGCCTGCACGAGTGCCTCAGCAGCAGCAGCGATCGTCGGCACGGGACCCGGCCCGGACACGCGCGCGATTTGGTCGGACCGCGTCCTGGTGGTTCCAGTGGTCAGCAGCAGAAGAGCAACAATCCAGCAGCGTCTATCACTTGCTTCAAGTGTCACGAGCCAGGACACTATGCTAGCAAGTGCCCCAGAGACAGGCCCCGACACTAGTTTGTTTCGACCTGGGAGCCACACCCGGTCGGACTCCTACCCCAGGAGCAGGATGAGGAGCACCACCGGCATTAGGGCAGGCCAGCAGGACGCCAGTGGTGAGAGGTCAGGTGAACCACGTCACCGCAGAGGAGGCCCAGGCAGCACCAGATGTTGTGATCGGTATATTTGATTCTGGAGCTTCGCATTCGTTTGTTTCTCGGAGTTTTGCTTTAAAGTAACAATTGAAAACTGTTGCTCTTGGATCTGTTCTTTTAATCCAATCCCCCGGTTCTGAGTTGAGATCCAACCTAGGTTGTCCAGGAGTTAGGATAACCATTCAGGGAGTTGAGTTCAGGGCCGACCTGATTTTGTTGAATATGCAGTCCCTAGATGTAATCTTGGGAATGGATTGGCTTCATAAGCAGCAAGCAGTGTTAGACTGTGGGAGTAGAGCAGTCACCTTAACCAATTCAGATGGGATTAAGGTACAGTTCGCAGCCAGCGAGTGTCAGCCAGAGTTAGTCATGGTTTGCCAGAGCAAGGTGATCGATTGGAGGATCGTACGGTTGTCGTGAGTACTCGATTTGTTTCGAATGACCTCCTGTATGCCACTAGAGAGAGAGGTTGAGTTTCTGATTGAGCTTGTACCAGGTACTGCTCCGATTTCTAAGAGACCCTATCGGATGCCAGCTAATGATCTAGCGGAGTTAAAGAAGCAAATTCAGGAGCTTTTGGATAAGGGTTATATCAGACCGAGTTCATCCCCGTGGGGAGCACCAGTGCTATTTGTCAAGAAGAAGGATGGTAGTCAGCGCATGTGTGTGGACTATAGAGCACTTAATGATGTCACCATCAAGAATAAGTACCTTTGCCCAGGATCGATGACCTATTTGATCAGCTTAAGGGAGCAGGAGTTTTCTCCAAGATTGATTTGAGGTCAGGATATCATCAGATGAGGATTCGTAAGGAAGATATACCCAAGATAGCCTTCTCGACTCATTATGGTTTATACGAGTTCACAGTGATGTCTTTTGGTTTGACCAATGCCCTAGCTTATTTCATGTATTTGATGAATAAGGTGTTCATGGAATATTTGGATAAGTTTATCGTTGTGTTCGTTGACGATATTTTGATTTACTCTAAGGATGAGAGAGAGCATGAGGAGCACTTGAGATTGGCATTGCAGAAACTGTGGGATAATTAGTTATATGCTAAGTTCAGCAAATGTGAGTTTTGGATGAAGGAGGTCGCCTTCTTAGGTCATGTGATGACAGCAGAAGGAGTCGCAGTTGACCCTAGAAAAGTGAGAGATATTTTGGATTGGCAGTCGCCTACTTCAGTTACCCAGATCAGGAGTTTTCTGGGTATGGCAGGTTATTACCGTCGCTTCATTGAGGGATTTTCCAGTGTAGCCAGACCCCTCACGCAGTTGCTCAAGAAGGAAAAGAAATTCACATGGACGCTAGAGTGCGAGAAAAGTTTTCAGAAACTTAAGGAGAGTTTGACCACAGCCCCAGTGCTTGTGTTGCCTGATATAAATAAGGATTTTGAGATTTATTGCGATGCCTCTCGCAAAGGTTTGGGTTGTGTCTTGATGCAAGACAAGAGAGTGATAGCCTATGCCTCACGCCAGTTGAGACCGCATGAGGAGAACTACCCTACCCATGACTTGGAGCTAGCAGCCGTAGTACATGCTTTGAAGATTTGGCGTCATTATCTGATGGGTAATAGATGTGAGGTTTACACGGATCATAAGAGTTTGAAATACATCTTTACCCAGTTCGAGCTTAACCTCAAGCAGAGGAGGTGGTTAGAGCTGATAAAGGATTATAATGTTGGCATACATTATCATCCTGGGAAGGCCAACGTTGTTGCAGATGCCTTGAGCAGAAAGGTATATTGCAATTCAGTGATGGTTCGAGAGAGTCAGCCAGCATTGCATAAGGAATTTCAGAAGCTTAGCCTTGAGTTGGTTGAGCAAGGATTTTTGGCAGCTATGGAGTTACAACCTACTTTGGATGGTCAGATTCGTCAGGCTCAGTCAGATGATGAAGCATTTCAGCGGATTAGGAAGAACTTAAGTGAAGGTAAAGAGTCAGAATTTTCAGTGGATGACCAAGGAACCCTGTGGTTCAAGCAGCGGTTGTGTGTGCCCAATAAACAAGAGTTAAAGAATGTATTGTTAAAAGAGGCTCATGAGTCGTTGTATTCGATTCATCCAGGCAGTATCAAGATGTATCAGGACATTAAGGATAAGTATTAGAGGCCAAGCATGAAGTGTGAGATCACTGAGTATGTAGCCCTTTGTGATGTTTGTTAGAGGGTAAAGGCAGAGCATCAGAGGCCAGCAGGTTTGCTACAGCCATTGAATGTTTCCGAGTGGAAGTGGGAAGAAATTGGTATGGACTTCATAGTCGGTCTGCCTAAGACCAAAGAGGGCTATGATTCGATTTGGGTCATCGTGGATCGATTGACCAAGGTTGCTCATTTTATTCCAGTTAAAACAACCTACAGTGGTGACAGATTGGCAGAGCTATATATATCGAGGATTGTCAGTTTACATGGTGTGCCAAAGAAGATTGTGTCGGATCGTGGATCGCAGTTCACCTCTCGCTTTTGGGCTAGTTTCCATAAAACTATGGGAACCCACCTGAATTTCAGTACAGCTTATCATCCCCAGAAAAATGGTCAGACAGAGCAAGTGAATCAGATTCTTGAGGACATGTTGAGGGCATGTGTGCTAGATCATGGGTCCAAGTGGAACAGTTGTTTGCCTTTTGCGGAGTTCTCATACAACAATAGTTATCAGGCCAGTTTGCAGATGTCACCGTTTGAGGCACTTTATGGCAGAAAATGCAGGACCCCTCTCAATTGGAAAGAGACGGGGGAAGGACAGGTTTTTGGTCCAGACTGTTTGAAAGAAGCTGAGGATAAGGTCCGTTTGATACAGTAAAGGTTGTAAACTGCCCAGGCGAGACAGAAGAGTTATGCAGATATCAGACATCGAGAGCTGAGTTTTGAGCCAGATGATTTTGTGTATCTCCGAATCACATCATTCAAAGGTGTGAAGAGGTTTCAGTTAAAAGGGAAGCTTGCACCGAGATATGTTGGTCCGTTCAGGATTCTAAAACGCAGGGGAGAAGTTGCTTATCAGTTGGAGCTACCTGCGTCCTTCAGTGGGGTACATGACGTCTTTCATGTGTCCCACCAAGAAGTGTTTATGCAGCGCGAGGAGGTTGTGCGCTTGAGGCCGTTGACCTGCAGGAGGACCTGTCGTACAAGGAGCACCCAGTCAAAGTTTTGGAAGTGTCAGAGCGAGTCACCCGGAATAAAGTGGTCTCTTTTTGCAAGGTTCATTGGAGCAACCATTCCGAGGAGGAAGCAACCTAGGAGCGCGAGGAGGACCTCAAAGCAGAGTTTCCGAACCTATTCTCGTAGTTGGCCCAGATCTCAGGGTCGAGATCTCGTTTAAGGGGGTAAGGTTTGTAACATCCTGTTTTTCTGCTATTTTTAAAGCCAGGAATTTAAAAATAAATTTTCTGAAATTTTTTAAAATTAATTCAAGGTTCAAATGAATTTTTAGAATTTTAAAAGATTTAATATGAATAAAATAAACATTAACATAAGTTAAAAATATTTTATTTGGATTCTTCAGATCTCAAGGAATTTTCTGGTATTTTTGGTGAATTTTTGGGATTTATTTGCTATTTTCTAGAGCTCCTGAAAGTTTATTTGAATTTCTGGAAAGAAATAAAAATGGGGGAAAAGCCTCAGCCGTCCGATCCTTCTCCCTGCCACGCATCAAGCATCCAGCCGTTCCCGCGTTGGCGCCGTACCCCTTTCCCACGCCTCGCTCCCCGCCGCCCGATCGCGCCGCCCGCCACTGGCTTATCCGCCGCCTCGCAAGACGCCCGCTGCCCGGCCGCGCCCGCCGCAACCCGCCTCCCTCCGCGCTGAGCCGTCCGACCCGAAACCCTAGCCGCGCGGCGGCACCAGCGCGCTCGCACCAGCGCCCCACTCGCCCGTCCGATCGCCGCCCACGCCGTGGCTCAATCCCGGCCGTCCATCCCCGCGCTCGCCCAAACCCTAACCCTAACCGCTCTGAGCCGTCGGATCCGTACTCGTGTCACGTGGCCGCATCCTGACCGTTCAAACCTCGTTCGCATCGCGCCTGCGCCGCGTTTGATTGGGACCACCTCGGTTCGCGTGTTAAATACCGTCGTCACTCCTCGGTTCGCGTGCCCGCCCGTCGTCGCCGCCCTCGCCTCCGCTCTCTCGCTTCGCGCCGCCGTACCGGAGCCACCGTCCTCGTCACTGGAGTCCGTCCACCGCGCCGCCGCTGAAGTCCCCCTCGCCGCCGACCCCGAAATCCCCGGTGAGCTCCCCGCGCTTCCTCGCTCGCCGTCGCCTTCCCCATCGCCGCCCTCGTCGCCGGACGTGCCGCGCGCTCGCGCCGCGCTCGCCCACCTCGCGCACTTCACACGCCACGCCGCGCCGCGACGCGCCGCGCCACGCGTCGGCAATCCGCCCCACCACCGCACCCCGGCCACCCAATCGCAGCTGCCCGCTCGGATCCGATCCCTCGGCGGTAACCGCGCCACACGCCCTCTTCTGAGCCGCCCGATCTGGCCGCACCGCCGCGCACCCGTGCCGCCACGTCAGCCCTAGCCGACGTGGCAGCCACGTCAGCTTGACCCGACACGTGGCAGCCACGTGTCCTGCCACGTTAGCCAAAAACCCGCCCGTGTGCCACGTGGCAGGCACGTTAGCCACCACGTCAGTATGACACGTGGGCACATCAGCAGCTGCCACGTCAGCCACGCCCGCACCCGTGGCGTGACACTATTCTGTGCACCGGGTTCACGGTGGACTCGTTCCTTCGTGAGCCGGGTCCACAGCACAGTAACTTTTTTCAATTCTCCCGATTTAATTTTTGATTTATTTTTTGAGAGCCTGTTCTCCTCCGTCCTAGCTCCGATTGACCCCATTCTTTTTTCTAAATTCATCTAAAATCGAGCTCTAGCTTTTGGTTCTAGTTTCATGATTTTTGGAGTTCATTTACTTATCATTTTATGTGTTTTGTTTGTTTCGGTCGCTTTCCTTCTCATTAGATCCGGATTCCGGAGGAGCAGATTCCACACCCGAAGACCAGGAGTACCTCGCTGTGCATAACCAAGGCAAGTCATGTCCTTTGATCATGTTGAACCTAGTTTGTAATCTACTATTTAATTATTTTGTTTTAAAGTACATTGCACCGCTACTTTTATTCAAACCTTGCAACTGGTAGTTATTGTCCCATGTTGTTTATCCCTCTTTGATAATTTGGAACACCATGATACCTTTGTCATCATCACATGTAAATTATTAATTTGACTTAATGGCTTACGGAACTTTGGTCGGTGCCACATTAACTAAAATCTGTGCCGTGGCATTGGTGTGTCATTGGCGGGGAGATACAGACTTGGTTTTGCACTCGGGCGAGTGATCGTGCAGTAAAGGGGGAGGTGCAGGTTCACTTCGGGGGATGTGGTAGCCTCGCTCGGGTAATGCTAAGGACTTAACTTTGAGCGTCATTGATTTGAGCTTAATCGTGAAAACCACATGTCTAGTATGGGATAGACCTGGCTGATTAATTTGTAATATTTCAATTCAATTCTGCCATTGTGATGGACATGGTTGCTGATTTCCATGTGGCGCAAGGGGGGTGTGATGCGAAACCCTAGCGGACAGGATTGGATTGAGGTAGAGCATTGTAAAGGCCTTGTTGTGATTTCCTGAGATCAAGGCTAATCACATCGTGTGGGTACAGTTGCGCAACCTCTGCAAAGTGTAAAACTATTCGGATAGCCGCGTCATCGGTCATGGACAATGCTCGGTGATTTCACACGAGGGGTAGTGTTTTCATTTATAACTTGGTGGTTTATGTTGGAGGTGGACACGTAATTCACCATTTGGTTTAGCTTGTGGATAGGTGTTCACAAGTGGTTCTTGTTTATTTCTTTGATTACTTATTATTATTGTTTTCACTTAAATTCCGCTTTCAATCTATTTATCATATTTACTGTGAAATGTCTTTTATGCAAATTAACCTATCAGCCTTCCATTGGTAAGCCTTGCATATTATATTGCATCCATTTGTTACAAACGATTTGCTGAGTATCAATGTACTCACGGCTTTACGCCTATGTTGCTCAGTTGAGGGCGAGGAGTATTATCAGCAGGAGGTTCCAGAAGGAGAGTTCTACGATGACTTTACAGATTAGGCTTCGTTCTCCACTCGATAGCCTGTGGGCTTGTCGATTGGCCGCTACGCTTTATTTTGGATTTCCGCTGCTATTTTGTTAAGTCCTTCCGGCTAGAGATATTGTAAGCTTAGCCATAAGGTTGTACCTTTGAGATTTATCGATATTTGAGTTTTCCCTTTTATTATTATCGTGTGTATGGTTGTGATTACATCTATGTTTGACTGTGTGCACTAGCGTGATGTTGGACTAGTGCAGTTTACACAGAGAGTTCGAATTTGCATATTCGGGTCTCGACATGTATGTAGTTAATCATTCTACGAAGCCATACATATTCACGTGATGCTTCATATAATGCAATTATTTCAGAATGATTAGTGGATGTAGCCACTAGTGTTTGTTTCGAAGACTTCCAAGAGATGGCTGTTCCACCATGTAAAAACACAAAGCCTGTTTGAGATCTGGCATTATGGGGATCTGATAAATAGCCAGCATCTGTATATCCTATTAAATCCATACGTTTATTCTTCTGGAAGAATAGACCGAGATCTTTAGTGCCTTGAAGATATCTAAAGATATTCTTCACTCCTACCCAATGTCTTTTGGTTGGAGCAGCGCTATATCTAGCAAGTAGATTTACTACAAATGCAATATCCGACCGGGTGCAATTTGCAAGGTACATAAGCACTCCGATGGCACTGAGATATGGAACCTCGGGTCCCAATAGCTCTTCATTGTCATCTCGGGGTCTAAATGGATCTTTATCCCTGTCTAGAGATAGAGATCGAACAACCATGGTGGTTTTCGATGGATATGCTTTGTCCATATTGAATTTTTCTAATATTTTATGGACATAGGCTGATTGATGCACTAGTATGCTTGTATGAAGGTGCTCAAGTTGTATACCTAAGCAAAATTTGGTTTTACCCAAATCCTTCATTTCAAATTCCGTCTTAAGATGATTACGTGCTTCATCTATATCTTGTGTATTACCAATGATATTGAGATCATCAACATATACAGATATAATGCAAAATGCTGTTGAGGATCTTTTGATGATCACGCATGGACAGTTATCATTGTTGGAGTATCCCTTTTTTGGTTAGGAACTCACTTAGTTGGTTGTACTACATTCTGCGCGACTGTTTCAAGCCGTATAGAGACTTGTTCAATTTTACACAATATATATTGCGATTTGCGCTTGGATTCGGAATTGAAATTCCATCAGGAACTTTTATGTATATGTCCGAATCAAGTGACCCATAAAGATATGCAGTCACTACATCCATCAACTGCAAAGATAGATGATTTTGTACTGCCAATGATATTGAATATCGGAATGTTATTCCACTCATTACTGGAGAATAAGTTTCATTGAAATCAATGCTGGGTTTCTGCGTGAACCCTTGTGCTACAAGCCTTGCTTTGTATCTCACCACCTCATTATTTTCATTCCATTTGCGGATGAAAACCCATTTGAAACCGACAGGGAATACATTAGGAGGTGTATGTATCATATTGGTGAATACATTTCTTTTCTTGAGCGAGGCTAACTCCGCTTGAATTGCATCTTTCCATTGATTCCAGTCCGAGCGCTGTTTGCACTCTTCCATGGTCTTGGGATCTGGATCATTTTGAAGATTGTTTGCAATTGTTGTGGAGAAATAAATGTCGACAATTGTAGTTGTTGTAGGGGTGGCCCCCACCTAAACCCAGCTAGCCTGTTGTGAACTATGTACTAAGGAAGGTTTCGTACTATAGCCCGGGTGGTAAAGGTGTACGTATATATATGACGATATCGAGTCTTGGGAAGGCCGAAGAGGTCATTTGTTTACCTAACTCTCCACCATCACTCTCTCTCTGTTTGGTCTGTAGCCACAACAGTAGTCTTACGATCATATGATTCTCCATAATCAGTATAGTTAGTGGAAAGTTCTTGGACCCCTGGTGACTCAATGTTATTTCCCAAAACATTTGAGTCAGGGTATTCCGATGTCCCAGGATCAGAATTTGAGTGCACTGTTGATCTGGGTTCAAGGATCCTTTGGTGTCTATCAACTTGAGGTTGATATGCATTTACATTCTTCTGTTTCCTTTGTCGCTTGTCAGAAGCTGTATCCGCCACTTGTGACGTACTTCTCCCCCTCTTATTTTGAACTGGGAGTTGAGTGGTGTTTTGCGGTACCTCCACTCTTTCAGGCACATTTCTGGCAGGATTATAGGATTTTGTGACACCTTTATAATCAGTAAATGCATCTGGCAGATTATTTGTAATGTTTTGCAAATGAATGAGTTTCTGAACTTGAAGTTCAGTCTCTCTGGTACGTGGGTCTAAGCCAGGAATGCCTTGAACATTCCAATCAATTTCCTGGCATTTAGTTTGGTACTTGTTGTCTCCCCCTAATGCCGGGAAATGTTCCTCATTGAATATGCAATCAGCGAACCGGCCGTAAAGTGTCCCAGTGAGGGGCTCGAGGTATTTTATAATCGACAGAGATTTATACCCAACATAGATCCCAAGTTTCCTGTGCGGTCCCATTGAGGTACGCTGCGGTGGTGAGATCGGTACGTATGTAGCGCAACCGAACTTTCGCAGATAGGAAATATCTGGTGGATTTCCACATACTAATTGTAGCGGGAAAGTGCTATGATATGCAGTTGGACGCAATTGAATTAAGTCAGCAGCGTGTAAAACTGCATGACCCCAACATGATGTTGGTAAGTTGCAATTCTGTAATAATGGTCTTGCTATGAGCTTTATTCTCTTGATGAGAGATCCTGCTAAACCATTTTGTGTATGAACATATGGAACAGTGTGTTGAACTTGTATCCCAAGAGCCATACAATAGTCATTGAATGCATGGGATGAAAATTCAGCAGCATTGTCTATTCGAATTGATTGAATTCGATATTCAGGGTAATGTGCTCGTAATTGGATAATTTGACCAATTAACTTAGCAAATGCATGGTTTTGTGTGGATAAAAGACATACATGTGACCATCTAGTAGATGCGTCAATGAGAACCATGAAATACCTGAATGGTCCACACAATAGTTGTATAGGACCACATATATCTCCTTGAATGCGTTCAAGAAATTTAAGTGGTTCAGCTCTGATTTTAAGATCAGAGGGTTTTAAAATCAATTTTTCGGTGGCATAGGAAGTGCACACAAAATCTGAGGATTCCGAAAATGTTATTTTGAGGTATGTATGACCAATGGAATTGCTAATAATTTTTCTCATCATTCCAATGCCTGGGTGGCCAAGGCGATCATGCCATGTTTGGAATGTGTTAGTGTTTTAGAAAATTACTTTGTTCGCAATATGTTGAATCGATTTGATGTATGTATAGTACAATCCGGATGTTAAAGATATAATTTTTTTCTAGTACTTGTTTGCCATATCCGTTGTTTTTGGTGAGGATGAGATATTCCTCTTTGTTGTCATTTAGGGTTTCAACATGAAAACCATTCTGACAGATATCTCTATAACTGAGTAGGGTACGTGTTGAATCAGGATACAAGAGTGCATCTTCAATTTCTAACTGTGTACCCATAGAGAGAGTGATAGAGGCACAACCGGAGTCTACTATCATTGCATCGCGTCCAGCGATGGTTAAAATGTTTCTTTTCCTCTTAGTGAGAGTTAGAAAATATTTTGTGTCCCTAAGTATAGAGTTTGTGGTGCCACTATTCACAAGGCATAATTCCTCCTCCATGTGATTGACTCCAAAAATCTATATACACAAAAGAAGAATTTGAATGAAAATCTTATTATGGTATATATAGAATACATACAAACTTAGTTACAATACTGAATATGTTCGATATATGATTATAGTATACAAGCGTACAATATACATGACAACATTATTCATATTACAACACTGTAGTGCTTAGAAGCTATGGCAATGGGAGTCTAGACAAGATCTCCAAACATGTCTTGAGAAGTAAATTCTTTAAGTGTGTTCTCGGTGCTCATGAGATCATCCTTCTTTGGAGAAGTACATGTGTCCTTGAATTCTTGAATGAACTGTTGAGAGCATCCAGCTTCGTTATTGTTGCATGGGAGATTGAAGTGCGCTTTAAATCTCTCTTCTTGAGCATGCTTGCCTTGAGCCCAAGACTGGAGGTAGAGGTTCACAAGGTGCTTCGGGGTGCGGCATTTCTTGGTAGGATGGTTGTAGCAACCATATTTTTGACAAACTTCAGTTTTGTCAACTTTCTTTCCATGATTGCTTTTACCCTTCTTGAATCCACCACGCTTTTACTTCATGTTGCGTATGTGTTTACCTTTAAAGTTCTTTGAGTGGTCTTTTGAACCCCGGAACTTAATGTTATTCTGATTAGCATGAACTTCAGGAAGTGGAGCAGCCCCGATGGGACGTTGTTAATTGTTCTTTAAAAGAAGTTCAGCGTGCTTCTCAGCTGAAGTATAGTATGCATTAGATCAGAATAAGTTTGGTAATTTGCAGCACGCCATTGCTGCTATAGGACCCTGTCGGATGGGAGCATAGTAGAAAGAGTCTTCTCTATTTTATCCGCATCTGTTGGTTCCTTTTCACAAAACCGCAACTTGGAGCAAATAGCATGAAGGGCATGGTTATAGTCTCCAACTGTTTTGAAGTCTTGGAGTCTAAGATATGCCCATTCATGATTAGCCTTAGGTAAAATAACAGCTTTTAACTGTTCATATCTATTTTTGAGAGCTAACCATAAAGCGAGTGGATTCTCCTCATATAGGTATTCAGCCTTCAAATCCGGATGTATATGATTCCGTATGATGCTCAAAACGAAATATTTTACAATATCCGGTGGGATTTGATCAGCTGGAGGATTGAATATCACCATTTGCATCCCACGTGTGGTGAGGTTGATTTTTAGGTCCATAGCCCATGTAGGGTAGTTGCTACCATCGAGAGCGAGAGGCTCAAATTCTTTGGTAGCCATTTAAAGCCTACATGAAAAGTACGCCATAAGATAATTAATTTACATGAGGTAAATTAATATGTATGGTAATATTGCAAAATATGTGAAAAACAATATGAGTATTGTAATCCGAATGAATATATACCCAAATTAAATATAACATGTGGTTATATTTATAATACCGTGTAATTACAATATTGGTGGAAACACCAATTAATTGTATGGCATGGCGTACAAAGAAATGTAGCAATGTGCCATAAATTTGTAATCATGGTATTTGTTGTAGGTATGCATTCATAATATGTTGCAAAAATTCTAAATTATTAAGTACAATGGTACTTACTAAAAGACAATATTAATGTAAATGTGCTAAATAGAGCGAATATTGAAATATTGTTGTAATACATATGGTAGGTAATTTGCAATAAAGTTGTAATCCCAGATATGTAAAAGTGTTTGAAATGTGCTCTGACATTTTATGTAAACAATTACATATATATATATATATATATATATATATATATATATATATATATATATATATATATATATATATATATATATATATATATATATATATATATCAGTCCTGAAGGGACTAAAATGTAAATTTATAGAAGTACAAATGGACGGTACAAATATAAACAAATACATGGGTTATTCTGCAAAAACTATAATATGAAATATAATTTATATGAAATATGGGGGAGAAGTGCAAAAGAGACACAACTTGGGCTAGGGCCCAATCGGCCTTTAGGCCCATTGGGGGGAGGTGGGGCTAATGGGCCAAGCCCATTTATTTGGCCACTATATAAAAGGGGCAGGTTGGGGCATTAGGGTTTCCCCAAACCCTTGCCAGTCATGGGGGAGCCGCCGCCGGGCCGGCCGACCGGCCGGCCACCGAGTGCCACCGCCGGGAGGCCCGCGCCACGCGCCTCCTCGGCCGGGGCGCGCCGCGCCGCTGTGGGGACCCGCGCGCCACCGTGCCCACCTGCCCATGGTTGCCGGCCGGCTGGCCGCCGCCGCCGGCCGAGCCCCGCGCCGGCGCGCTTGCCGCCGGCCGCGCCACCACCGCCCCCTTGCGCTGCCGCCGCCGCGCCGCTCTCTCTGCGCCGCCGCCGCATGCCGCTCGACCAGCCGCGGAGGGTTGCGCGCGGGGCAGCGCAGAAGCCGTCGCGGCCGCGCCCGCCGGGAGGCGTCGGCGAGGGCTCGCCGCGCGCGGCCGCTGGCCGGGCCGCGCGGTGGGGTCGCGCGCCCGGCGCTTGGGCGCGGCTAGAGGCGCGCCGGGACAGCCGCCGGTTTGGTGCCGCGCCGCGCGGAGCGCACCAGCCCCCTTCCCCTCCCCTCTTTATCTTCATCTAGGTATGAGAGTGCCTCCCCTGTGGAGGAGGCCGGTGGGGAGGTTGGGGGCCGGATCCGGGGGTCGAGACGGCGATTAGCCGCTGCGGAGGCGTGCATCGGGCGTCGGTAAGGGCCATAGCGTGGGGCCCTTGCCGGTGGGAAAACTCCATGAGCCTCCCATGGATGACAACGAACCGGCGAAGAACCATGGCTAGTTGCAATGACAGTGGTTGTTGCCGGTTCACAAGGAGCAAGAAGAACTTGCAGCGACTCGCACATCGAATCAATCGAAGTAAGAAACTCGAGTAAGGATTTGTGATGTTTTTCACACAGTTGGATCTGGTCGTTCTCGTTCTCCATTACCTTCGTAATGTTGAGCGTGCTGATAACGTGTTGCAAGAGGATTGGACAAGAACTTGAGAGAACTATTGCTTTATTGATCATTCACTATTTTCTGTACATGGATGACATATGTATAGATGATGTAGGGACGGCAGTTGCCACCGACAACCGGCGTCCGTACGGATTGCCGGCGTCCGTACGGATCGTCGTGTCCGTACGGATCGTCGCGTCCGTACGGATGTGGCAGTTGGTTAGATTGTATGTAACATTTACGACGAGCCCCGAGTAGCAAGTAGCAACCATGGTATTTAATGACTTGGCACCAGTGTCCTACATGTCCCGGAGTGTAGATGCACTGAAGCTAAGAATCATTCTTCTAGCACAGCCCCATTCTAGTCCTGAATTCTCGTCTTCGTCGCATCTAACACTATTTGATATTATATTTACAGAAATGACTGTATAGAAAATATATTAGTAAAAATAACATTTCTGTCATTCGGTGAACGAACGGCAACGCGGTGGGGAGAACGCGTGGCCCTGTCGTCCCGTGAGCGAACAGCAGGCGACCTGCCGCCTGATGGTGGGACGGCAGGTGATTAGGTCGGTTGATTAGCTGGACTAATTGTCCACTATTTTTTATTTTTGTGTAAAATTTGTGTAAATTTTTTAATATAGCAAATGAACTTTAAAAATTACAAAAATTTATATGCAGCCTCCGAACATAATGTAGTTGGTCGTGTAATTTTTTGTAATTTTATCTACAGTGAATGTTACTCAAAAATTTATATGATTTTAATATTCTTGGGAGTTGTTACATATAGCAAATAAGCTCAAAAAATTACGAAATTTTATGTGAAGCTCCCGATACACTCGTAGTAATTGTATAACTTTTTTAGAAAATTTATGTACTCTGAATTTGCTACGTTAATTCATGTTAAATAAATTATGAAATTAACGATATGTTGTTACATCTTTTACAGAACTCTACTTTTTTTTTTTGAGAATTTCATACATTACAAGTATTTTTATAAATACATATAATAGTAGAAAAACACATCGTACATGATGCGATATGGCTCACTCATCTGAGCCATTGCTATGTCGCTGTGTCTGCCTCCCCATGCGTGCCCTTGTCTTCCATTGAGCATGAATATGTCTCATGGGGTACATCAGCCGGTCCAGAGGTTGGGTTTTGATTCAGAGGAGGTACAGAGACTGGGTTCGGTAATCGTCGATGTCCTTTAGCTTGGTCATGTCGAATTGCGAGCCACCACTAATAATGTCACGAACAAAGGACTTTAGAAATCCTCCTATGCGGAGGAGCCCTCACCTTGATTGTACGATGTGGCAACGAAGCCGGAAGAGCTTTGCCCACCGAAGTCTCCAAACCCTACGTATGGAGTGAAAGCTGAGCTCTGTCCTACGCATGCTACAAATCTTGGCGCTGCGTACCGCTCCCTCGAAGCATCTGGGAGACCCGTATTGTCATCGGTAGACTCGATGTCACCCTCACAATGAATTAGAGGTTGCAAGATGAAACGATGTTAGTCACAACAAAAAAATAGAGTTCTGTAAAAGATACAATCGCGTATCGCTAATTTTTGGTATATATAGCACTGTTTGTATTTGTAATTACAAAAATAACAGTACAGATATTGTATTGCTAAAGATGGTATTTTTGCCGCCATAGAGTTGACATGTGTCACCTCAGGCCCGGCAATCGTGCAGTAGTTTACGACGAGCACCCGAGTAGCAAGTAGCAACCATTGTATTTAATGACTTGGCACCAGTGTCCTACATGTCTCGTAGTGTAGATGCACTGGAGCTAAGAATCTTTCTTCTAGCATAGAATTTTCGTCACACCTAGCACTGTTTAGCACTGTATTTACAGAAATAGCCGTATAAGAAGTGTATTAGCAAAAATAACCTTTCTATCGTCCGGTGGGCGGCAGCATGGTGGGAAGGACGCGTGGGTCTGTTGTCCTATGGGCGTACGACAGGCGGCTTACTGCCCAGTGGTGAGATGGCAGGTGATTAGGCCGGCTGATTAGCTGGCCTAATCACCTATCATTTTTTTAATTTTATGTAAAATTTGTGAGAATTTTAATATAGCAAATGAGCTTAAAAGATTACAAAAATTTATGTCCATCCTTCGGACACAATGTAGTTGACTGTGTAATTTTATCTACTGGGAATGTTGCTTAAAAATTAGTATAATTTTCATATTCGTAGGAGCTGTTACATATAACAAACGAGCTTTAAAAATTATAAAATTTTATGTGAAGCTCCTAACACATTTGTAGTAATTGTATAAATTTTTTGAGAATTTTATGTATTCCAAATTTGTTACGTTAATTTATATTATTTTAATCATGAAATTAACGATAGGCGATTACATCTTTTACAGAACTCTACCTTTTTTTTTTTGAGAATTTCATACATTAGGAATATTTTTTTAAATACATATAATAGTAGAAAAAATGCATCGTACATGATGTGATATGGCTCATTCATCTAAACCACTGCTATGTTGCCGCGTCTGCCTCTCCGTGCGTGCCCTTGTCTTTCGTTGAGCACGAGCATATCCCGTGGGGTATGTCAGCCGGTCCGGAGGTCGTGTCTCTGTTCAGAGGAGGTACGGATACCGCTTCGTTTGTTGTGTGGGCGGCGGTGGTCCAGTAGGCCGAGGTACGGCAGACTAGGTCCGGTAATCGTTGATATCCTCTAGTTGGATCATGTCGAACTGCGAGCCACCACTAATAATGTCGTGAATGAAAGACTCTAGAAATCCTCCTGGTGCAAAGGAGCCCTCACCTTGATTGTACGATGTGGCAGCGAAGCAGGAAGAGCTCTGCCCACCGAAGTATTCATACCTTGAGTATGGAGTGATCGAACGCTGAGCTCTATCCTACGTACGCTGCAAACCCTGGGGCTGCGTACCGCTCCCTCGAAGCATCCGGGACACCCGTATCGTCATCGGTAGACTCACCATTACCCCCACATTGAATTAGAGACTGCAAGATGAAACGATGTTAGTCACAACAAAAAAATAGAGTTCTGTAAAAGATGCAGTCATGTATCGCTAATTTCACAATTAAATTAACATGAATTAGTGTGGCAAATTTGAAGCATATAAATTCCCAAAAACAATTGTATAATTACTACGAGTACGTCGAGAGCTTCACATAAAATTTCATAATTTTTGGAGCTCGTTTGCTATATGTAACAGCTCCTACGAATATCAAAATCATATAAATTTTTGAGCAACATTCACAGTAGATAAAATTACAAAAAAATTACACGTTTAACTACGTTATGTTCAAAGGCTACACATAAATTGTTGTAATTTTTAAGCTCATTTTCTATATTAAAAATTCGCACAAATTTTGAATAAACTTAAAAAATGGCATATGATTAGGCCGACTAATTAGCTGGCCTAATCACCTGCTATCTCACCACTGGGCGGCGATCACCTGCCGTCTGGCCATGGGGCGGCAGGCGGTCTGCCATCCGGTAGGCAGACGGCAGGCGCCACGCGTTCGCCCCCAAGCATTGCCGCCCGTCCACCGGACGGCAAAAACGCTATTTTTGCCAATACGCTCCGTATACAACTACTTTTGTAATTACAGTGCCAAACAATGCTAAATGTGGTGAAAATTCTCCATTCGCTAGCACTTGTGCCAACTCCCCCCTCTCTCTCTCCTAGCACCGGTTACACACTGTGGATGGCCTAAATCCTAACCGGTATCAAATTAAAATATCGAATGTTGCCAACAGGTGCGGACCCTTTCTTCAAGCAAGGTTAGGTAGCTGCCCGGCTCCGTCGTCAGTGAAACCCCTCCTTTAGAGCGAGCAAAGAGCTAGATAATAGTGATAGAGAATGAACAGCCGAGTAGAGAACGACGATAGTTAAAGAAACATAGGAGGCACATGGACTTCAATCCAACCCAGGAGACAAGTAGAAGACACAAGCAAGTAGAGGGGTGGGTCGGCCGAGCGAGTAGAGGCGTAGCTAAGTGCTAACCCTAGAGTAGCCAAGGGGGCGTGCGGTGGCCGACGGCCACTAGCCAAGGGAAAGGGGCACAGTGGCCATCGGCCAAAGGGAAGGGGGCGCGACGACGGCCACTAGTATAAGGTCTGCTGATCTCCTCCTTACTTCAGTTGAGGTGCGCTCCTTCTCCTCCTCCTTCGTTTATCTACAAGGCATGCATTTTCGGATTTGAAATAACGCTGAAATTATTGTTCATCTCCTGATTTTACTGTTTATAGCGATCTAATTGCCACTGAAGCAGAGGTTTGACCGGCCTATAGGTCAGACCGCCCCTTCATGGAGGTCAGATTGCCATATCTGTAGAGATTAGACCATTGGAGGTTGTCAGAGCGTATGCTCGGTTTTGATCGGATTTTTCCTTGTGATTAGTTGTCTCTGATCTTCATATCTTCTTGTTATATAATGTTTAAATAGTATTGTTATACCTCTTTTTCTTTTTAAATATACTTTAATAATGATTATAAGATACTCTAAAATGAGTTCCATAAAAAATTTCATCAAAATTGATTTTTTATAGTATACTTTATTTATATACTTCTTTAATATATAAAAAGTATATAGTAAAAAAAAGAATTCCGATTATTTTTTCAAATTATATTAAAATATTTTAAAATTAGTATTTAAATATGTCGAAGTGGTAAACAAGTAAAATATCTTCTTTTAAGTGCGTTTATAGAATCTCTATGTCGTTCAACACACGCTTGTCTGTCGGTTGTTGATCGAAATGGAAAAGCACAGGACTAGGGGCTAGTCGCTGCCAACGTACTATGTTTTCCACTAATCTAATCACGAAGCTTACCTTACTTGGTCAAATCAAATAAAGTTGCACACACCGATGCTGCGTCTCCGAGATCGCACCAAACCCTATAAACGCACCGGTCGCCCGGACCAGCGACACCGCCTCATCACTCCCACTCTTTTCTTTTGACGAATTTTTCTCGGTCTTTTCGGCAGAGCAGACGTGCGATTCTTCGTGCGTCGGCGCGAAATCTCTCAATCCCCCATCGGGTCGAAACCGCCGGCGCGGCACACTGGTTTGCGCCTGCTTGTACCGTTGCAACACGTGATGGAAAAAGACCTCCGTACTGTTAAGCGTATTTACAATGATTTGTCTCCTAGATTATTTTTAAGATTTCTAAGTTTATTTAAACACAGCACAACAGATAACCTCTTTGATAATTTATTTATTGAGTTGTTCCTAAGAAAGCATATAACCTTTTAATTTTTATGTGTACATACAAAATATGATGATCAACATAAGACTGCATTTTTGTGGCTCTTGGTGTCATACTTGTTAAACCTTATCTTCTCTTAGATTTGCCAGACTTATGCACTGGGCCATGCTGGGCCGACATAGCATAGGCCCGGTCTAGGCACAATAAATAATCAGGCCATGTCGTACCGGTCCATGGGCCGAGGACCAAGCCCAGGTAGAGCCCACAGCTGTGCTGTGCCGACATAGGCGCGATTAGGCCTTAACGGGCCGTGCCAGCACGGTTGATCCGTTTAGTCGATAAAAGGACAAAAAAATAAAAAAATTGTAGAAAACTAAGAAAAAATTGTAGAAAATTGTAAAAAAATATAGAAAATTGTAGCCCATGCCGTGCCGTGTTGGCATGGCCCACGAGCGTTATCGGGCCGTGCCGTGCTGGCCTGGCGTGTCGCCCGCTCAGCCCAGACATGGCACAGTCTACTGAGTTGTACCGGCATGGCCCACGGCCTAAATGGGCCATGCTGTGCTTAGGCTGGGCCAATAGTGACGGGCCGCGAGCAGGCACGCTAAGGCCCAGCCCATTGGCCACCTATAAGATCCGCCTTTCAACTCTAGTTTCGCTATACTAGGCCTGCAAAATGAGAATTTGACTCAAAATCAGAACAAGAATAGAGGTGGTTCTTGTTCTTGACATTGCTTGTCGATTGGGGTGTCACAGGGCAGCAAGAAAGATTCACAACATCGAATAAACACTATGGGTGCTTGAAATCTAAACCACCTAAACAATACAATTGAGAAGGACATCATATTGTAAGTACGTACAAGGGGTAAATTAATTGTATTTGGACATCTGCAGGGAAAAGTTTGCACTCCGAAAAAAATTGGGCTTGTTTCTCTGCAATTGAGAAATCTACAAGCTGTACATCCTTTGCTAACTGCTCATCAACACTACCACAAAGCAATTTGTTAGGTACTTTATGCTTTAGATGCTCTCAAATTGTGGCTAACACATTATTTCAATATTTTCTGTACAATGAAGTTTATTTTGCATCAAATATCCATTTTTTTCTTACAGTGCTAGAAAATGTTAAATGGAAAATTTCTACAGAAAATGTTAAATGGAAAATTGCTACCGAATTATCACAAGCTGACCATGGCACTTTATGATTTAGATGCTCTCAAATTGTGGTTAACACATTATTTCAATATTTTCTGTACAATGAAGTTTATTTTGCATCAAATATCCATTTTTTCTTACAGTGCTAGGAAATGTTAAATGGAAAATTGCTACCGAATTATCACAAGCTGACCAAGGCACTATTTCCTGTATAATCAGCACAACAAGTATATCACAAATAGTCAACTGTAAACCCAACCTCCATTCTGGATTGTCGGCACAGCAACTAGCTTCCACTAGATCAACAATGAGACGGAGCAGCTCCACCCGCTCCTGATAGCTGCCTCTCTACCCTGCAATCACGACAGTTACTAGCCCACAAACGATGGCATACCTTGAATCTAAGTTTGTGATTCTCGCAGGCCAGAGATCTCGTATAACAAAAGCTGAAACTCAACAAGATGTAACCCATAACACCAACAAGCACACTCATTTCTCTCACCTGAATTACTTTGGTGTCGACCGAAGGCGTGATACCCAGGAAATTTGCAATCTCCGCCAAGTCTGCATAAACCCAAGCATTCCATCATCAGCACCACGCGTGACTCAATATAGCAACCATTTCAACTGCGAAGCAGCCAAACATGTAAAACTAAAACCTTACGTTGGATCCTGCTATTCTCCTCGTCGCGATCGAGGATACCCCCCTGCCAGTTCTGCTGCGTGAACGGCGATCTATCGCCCAGGAGCCTCCGGAACAGACAACAGCGAACACAAAAAACCCCTCAGTTTCGAATCCAAATCCCGAAACGCAGGCCAAATTCAGCAGAGAGCCGTGCAACTTGATGGAAGTTTCAAACGACAAAACGATCGTTCTGTAGAAGGATAAAGTAACTCTTCAGACAAGTTCAAAGTCTCTCACTTTGCCAATCGGACTAGTCCGATCGTGTTTTTATGAAGATCGAATGGTCGCAAGAGCGGTCCAAACGTCTCCGCTTGATCTGATTCGCTCGATCGAATTTTACGAAGATCGGACGCTTCTGAAGTGTGGTCCAAATCTTTCCCGCTGATCGGAGCGGTCTGATAAAGATCGGATGGTGTAGCTTTGCACGTTGTTCGGACTGGTCCGAACTTTCACACTGATCGGAACGGTCCGAAGATGATCGGACAGCGCACCTCTGGCTATCGTTCGCCCTGGTCTGAACGTCTTCACTTGATTGGATCCGTTCGATGATGATCAGACGATCTTGTCTCGTTCCCGATTGTTTCCCTTTGCTATTTGAATCTGGTGGTGACAATACAAGACACTTGAGCGATAGAATAAACACAATCTTTTGGTGGTGCTCAAATAGCCGCATCTTTTCTTTAGTTTTCTCCTCTATTTATACACAAGGTTATAGGTTACATATCGTATTATGACTAGGTTTCAGAGTTCGACTTTGAAACCAAATTTCTATCTCTAAAACAATTTGGACTTCAACTCTGAGACCAATTCGGTAGGATTATTTCCAACAAACACCCCCTAATCCTTGCCAACTTAACAAACTTCCTTGACACTAAGTAAATTAATCATACAACTAAAATTTACTCGTTCTAACGCCTTTGTGAGTGCATCGGCCCTCTAATCTTTTGTTGAGACGTGTGTAACAGCCACCAGTCTTTCTTCAATGTATTTTCGAATAAAATGATATCTAGTATCAATGTGTTTGTTTCTTTCATGAAACACTGGATTTTTCATAAGTGCTATTGCTGACTTGTTGTCCACAAGTAATGTAAATGGCTTGATGGGTTGTTTAATCACTTCATGAAGTAACCTCATCATTCAAATACCTTGACATGTAGTTGTGGTTGTTGCCATGAACTCTGCTTCACATGATGATAAGGCTACACTTTTTTGCTTCTGTGAGCATCATGTAATCACGTTTCTATGTAGATTAAATACCATACCAGTTGTACTTTTACGTTCAACTGGATTACTGGCTACATTGTTGTTGCAAAATCCTTTAAGCATTGGAGTGTTGTCATGCCTGACATATATCAGACCATGATTAATTGTTGCTGCTAAATATCTAAGTATATGCTTTAATGCTTGCTGTGTTGTACGGTTGGTCTTTCCATAAATTTGCTAAGTACTCCAACTGAGTATGCAAGATTTGGTCACGTATGTATTAAATATCGTAGACAATCGATTATACTCCAGAATTCAGTAGCATCAACTGGCTCTACTGTCTCACCTCTGTCAAGTTTTAACTTTGGCTCCATAGGGTATTGACAAGGATTGCAACCTATCATATTTGCCTTCTCGAGAATATTCTTTGCATAATTTGACTGCTTGATTGTAATATTATACTTATTTTTGTTTCATCTCCAAACCGAGGTAGTAAGTTAAAAGTCTGAGGTTGCTCATCTTAAATTATTTCAACAACTCCTTGAATTCTTCAATCCTTCGATTACACGTTCATGTGATAATGAGATTGTCGGACCCGGGAGCAACGACTCCTGGATCCTCTGTGTAAATCGCACTAGTTCAGAATCAAGCTAGTGCACACAGTGGATAACAAAGATTCATATCATGCACAATGATATTTATTCATTAACTAAATATGGCCCTGATGGCCAAAGTTTACATCAATGGTTCACAAACCAAAATTTAAATATAAGCAGCGGAAAAAGTCCCATAAAGCAGCAGCCCATCCTGCCTGCCCACAAGCGAATGACTGTAAGACGTGGCCTACTCGTCGTTAATCTCACCAAAGTTGATGAAGTCTTTTTCTGAAAATAGTGAATGAAGTAACATGGGTACATAAAGTACTCCACAAGCTACACCAGGAGGTTTAACAGAGTTTATGCATGCATAAGGATTGACAATGGAAGGCATAATAGGTTATTTGTGCGTAAAAGCAGAATTAAGGTAAATACAGTAAATAGATTCAAAAACTGAATTTGATATAATAGAAAGAATAATTTAACAAAATAATATTGTTAGTGCAGGCTCCGACCAAACACTAATATATTCACAGGTATCCCACCTGGTCCATCTTTTTCAAAATATCTCATATGGATTTCATCTATCTAAATGCTTTTTAAAATATACTATGAATTCCATCCATCTATAGGCCTTTTCAGAAATTATTTTTAAAAATCAAAGTCTAATCCATGAAAAATTTTACTCAGCTTGCCCATAATCGTGGGCACGGTTATCCAGGATAGATTATACACTCTGCAGAGGTTGTACAGCTTTACCCATAAGATATGATTATCTCATATTGTCGGCTATTACACGCTTCCGTAGATGTGCGTCTAAGAAAATCATAACAAGGCCTTTACAATGCTAAGTCTTCAACCTGGTCACGCCGCCACTAAGGTTTCACCACAACATGAATTCATAAGTTAGAGCCCTCTCTTGTGCCATGTGAGACTTCTCATGGCTTATGCCACACTCACATTCAACTTATAGCGAAATCAAAGTTGGATCTTCATAAATTAGTCAGCCAAGACTGTCCCATACCAGCCTTGTGGTAGTACGATATGGCTTTGCAACAGTAGCTCACAGACCGGTCCTTAACTTGACTTAGACTCAAACCATATACCACTTGTGCCTGACAATCAACATTGTATCACCGAACAACAATGCATGCCAGCACCCACCATCTAACCATTAGCCTAGGTCCAAACCAAGATTTTATATTTTTCTTTGAAACATTCATATTCCTTCTTGACTCACCGAAGTCAAGAATAGATTTTAGAAACTCATCGTTTTCTAGTGAAACAAATATTCTCACTTAAATCATTCTAAGCATGGCTAAGCAGTTTTTTAAAATTTCTAGTCAATACTATTGTACTAACTAGGTTTTCATCTAAGGTGACAAGGCATAAGAAAGTTCAATATCAAATCTGGCCATACACAAAGGATTTGAGCATAACTAGAATTTAAATCGAATTTAAACTAGATTTGAATAAAAGTATGCATACATAATAATTTTAAAAATAATATAAATAATTTAAATTACTAGGAACAATATGATCAAAGGTGTAACTTGCCTTGCTTCGAAGTTTGCTGAGGTTCGCTGAAGTTATACTCTCCGGATTAGTCGTAGCCTACATGCAAAAAATCAGAACAAACTAAACTCAAATAAAATCCAAATAAAATCCAGAAATTATAAAATATATACTAGGAGATGGAATATGAATTTAGGAATTTGAATGGGTTCAAACGAAGTTAGGGCGAGGAGAACGTTATGGTAGTTTGAATTCCAAAGAAATGAATAAAAGTAATTCTTGGAATTCTTTTATTTGTGAAGGGAAAGTGATCGGAAGCTATAATATTTATGTATGGTTGAAACCATGATCGAAGCCGTAATCGAAGATAGGGTGAAAATCATAGTCGAATCAAATGGTTGAAGTTGCGGAGGTCTAAGTCGAAGACAAAAACTCTAAGTACGGGTGTAGTCGAAGATTCGGTCAAAGACCTGGTAAGAACTGTACAGTGGTCGAAAGAATTGGATTTATGCAGAGTGGTTGAAAGAATCAGACTGCTTGGAGAGGTCGGACAACTTCGAGGGGTCGGAGAGATCAGAGGGTTCAGAGAGGTCAGAGGGTGCGGAGGTTAAAATGGTCCAACAGCCATGGTCAGTTCGAAGACAGAGGTCAAAGTCGAAGGCTCTGAGATCGAAGTCTTCGAGGTCGAAGGTCGAAGGCTGGAGTCGAAGTCTCCGAAGGTCAAAGTCAAAATCGAAGTCTTCGAAGATCGAAATCTCTGGGGTTGAAGGTCGAAGCTGAAATTGAAGGCTCTGAGCAGTCGGATTCTAAGAAGCCTCCAAACGGTCAGAGTCTAAAGAACCTATGGACGACGGAGTCTAAAGAGCCTCCAAACGTCGGAGTTTTATGAGCCTCCGAACGTCGGAGTCTAAGAATCAGATGGCTGAAAGAGGTCGAAAGAATCGGACGACGATGATGCACGGAGAAGTTTGGACCATCTGAAAGTTTAGAGGAGTTCAAACCATCCGATCGGTCTTGGGAGACATTCGAATCATCCAAACGATGACAGGTGGGGACGGTGGCGCGTCGCACGAAGCATGTGGGCTCGCTGGCGGTGCGGGGCACGACGGCGGTCGACGAGGGGTGCAAGAGAGAGGATACTACGAGGAGTGCGTTGGTGCACTTGTGCATTACCGCAAGTGGCGGAAAGTGGTCGGCGGCAAGGTGAAGCGGTGGTGCAACTCGGGCGGTGGTGGCGACGGTGTTCCGACGGTAAGGAGACTCAGCCAAGGGGCGGTTGAGAAAATCTAAAAATTATAAAATATATATTGAAAGGTATATTATGAATTTAGATAAATTTAGAAACTTGAATCACTTGATTCGGAGTTCGGACGGGGGAGAACGAGTGATTGGAAAATTAGCGGATCATAAAATTCTAGAAAAAGAAAAATCAGGAATATTCCAAAGGAATAATCGTGCGCAAAACTAACATAGAGTTGTTTTTGGCCATGGCGCTGGTGAAAAAAAGCACGAGAGGTGAAGCCAATTAGCAAATGGGTTGCTAAGGACCCGAGGCATATGTAGGAAATGACAACACGTCAAACGGAGCACAGTGACTACGTGTACGGCGACAATGACATAGGGTTGGAGAAAAGAATAATTTTCAGAAATAGAACATGGAGAAGTAAGGTGAGCACGGCCTAGAACGCGGCGAGGCGAAAATAGAAAAATTATCGGATAAGCCAAAAACTCAACGAAGACGATGCAATCGTCGTTTGAACGACATCGGTACCGAAACACGAAAAACACAATATCTTGTTGCTCGGTGAGGTAAATCCAAAACTGTCTGAAACGTAGCCTCCTGGGATGGTTTGGCACGTTTTGACACGAATGGATTGTTGAATGCATTCTCAGACAGATAGGGACGCGAAGTGCTAACTGCGGCTATGGCTAGGCGTTGGGCGCAAAAATTCGTAGAAGGTTTTTGGACAAATGGAGGGAAGCACGATGTAGAACGCGTCGAGATGAATTCAACAGTACAGATGGCTCGGCCAACGAACTAGCAAAACATGGTGAAGTCTTTAGGCAGCTGACGGGCTAACATCAACGTTCTGGGCAAACAAAGAGGAGTTAAGATGCGAGAGTTGCGGCGAAATGAAGAAGAGAGCAGGGGGAACATGATGCTCACCTTGGTTTTGGTCGGGCATACACAGTCGGTCGGTGGCGACGCGAGAAACGACGACATGATATGGCCCATGGTGGCGACGATGCTCTGGCGATGTTCCGACGAAGGCGAGGTGAGCACCGCGTAGAACGCGACGAGGCGAAGCCAACGGTGTGGTCAAAAGTGGCGGGGCTTCACTAT
The DNA here is from genome assembly GCA_036346265.1 of Melocanna baccifera. NCBI lineage: Eukaryota > Viridiplantae > Streptophyta > Magnoliopsida > Poales > Poaceae > Melocanna > Melocanna baccifera. Next base: position 10,850,773 of record CM070689.1, on the reverse strand, counting down.
AGGCGACGCAATAGGCCGAGGAACGGCGCTTGGATGACAAAATAAGAACTTCGATTGCGACCAAGAGGAAGTGAGACTTAAGATTTTCGGGGTTGAGTGGGGATGAGGAGGGGCACACGGTGCTCCCTTATATAGGGGCTAAGGAGGTCCGAGGTGGGAGATCAAGCAACCATATCTTTGAATGGCATGGGTTAATTCTCGCAAAAATGCTCATGAATGAGAGGGGAAACAGTGGGGAATGAAGAAGTCTTGATGAGAGGAAGTGAATGCAATTGATTTCACAGAAAATGGTTGAGAGAATCAAAAGTAATGGAGGTTTGAATAGAGCTCAGAGAAACATTCATGGTGGCTATGTCCTCTGTTGAAACGGCCTGGACGCTTGGAGAAGAAAGGAAAAGGAAGGAGAGAGAAAAGAGAGAAAAGAAAAAGAAAAAATTTCAGAAAAATTCAAGAAAACTTTAGAAAAATTCTTGGAACCTAAAAAGATTAAATAAAATAATTTTGAAATTAATTTAAGAATATTTTAAATTTTAAAATTTTTTTATTTTCTAGCTTTAAAATAATACAATAAATTACAAATAAAGCCTAAAATCTTAGAAAAATTCATAGAAGTTTCTAAAGCTATTTTGAACTTATAAAAATATTTTCAACTGAAATTTAAATATTTTTCTTTATAAAATATTTTTTTATTTAACAGAATGGCTTTTTTCTTTAAGCAGAAAATTAGGTTAGAAATTTTTTTCAAGGAACCAAATAACTTTGATTTTTATTTTGAACTAACTTAATTACTATTTTATTTATTTATTTTTATTTTTATTTATTTATTTTAAAAAATGGGTTGTTACAGAGATCATATATATATATATATATATATATATATATATATATATATATATATATCAAGTATCAACATGTTTTCTTTTGTTTTCTAGTATACAAAGCTGGGTCTTGCTTGCATCTTTCAAATCAAATTGTTATCAATGAGCTGTTTAGCTTCTTGTTCTAGGCTCTGGGTGCCTGTTTCAAATCATACAAGACTTTAAAGAGTCGATATACCTTACTTTCTTGACCTTTCACTTGAAAACCCTCCGGTTGTGATACATATACTTCTTTGGTAAGATCTGTATTGAAGAATATAGACTTGACATCCATGTGATGAACATCCCATCCAAATTAAGCAGCAAGAGCAAATATTAGCCTTTCTACTGAACATAGCCTTTTGCCACAAGATGAACAATGTTTCCACTTGTATCTCTTTTTTACTTTGAAAATCCATTTTAACCCTATTATCTTTTGATTATGAGGTAAATCAGTTAAGCTCCATGTTCTATTCTTTTCTATGGAGTCAAGCTTTGCCCTCATAGTATCCCTCTAATATCTTTCTTTTAAAGCTTCCTGAAATCCCATTGGTTCATCAGCTGTGACCATTAGTAATTCTTCTGCTAACTCAATGGGTTCGATTTGCTCATAAATTTCAATAAGGCTTTGATAAACAGGTGTCTTGCTCAGAGGAGTTTCTAACTCTTCTTGTTCAGTTTGAGAAACAGATGAAACATCCTCTACGGCCTCCTGTGGACTAGTGGATGCACTTGTCATAGGTGTAACTGGTTCTTGTGGATTAAACAAAAATCATATTTCATCATTGTTTTCTCCTTCAACTAACAATGAAATCCACTTCTGCAGATTGTGTTCTTCTGATGGCTTTGTCTCCCACTTCCATGTTTTATCTTCACAATAGACCATATCTCAACTCACCACAATTTTATCTTCATATGGGCTATATAATCGACTAGCTTTAGTTCGTGGTTCAACTTCTAGATATATTAGTTCCTTTTATCTATCATCTAATTTCTTTAGATGAGTGAGTACCTTTGCATAAGCTAAGCAGCCAAATACCTTCAGATGTTCTAGATTTGGTTTTCTTTCACTTAATACTTCATATAGAGTTTTCTCTTCTAGAGCTTTTGTGGGTACTTGATTGAGAATATACACAACATGTCTAATAGCCTCAGCCCAAAATTTTTCAGGTAGCATTCTGTTTTTGAGTAAACGTCTAGCCATGTTCATAGCTATTCGATTTCTTTGTTCTACTACTCTATTCTGTTGTGGACTATAGGAGGCTGTAAAATACCTTCTGATTCCTTTCTCTTCACAGATTGATTTAAATTCTCGTGACAAGAATTCTCCTCCACGATCAGATCTTACTGACTTAAGCTTGTGATCAGTCTTCTTTTCAACTTATGTCACAAACTTTTGAAATATGTTTGGCTTCTATTTTCTTTTTAAGCATATAAACCCACATAACTCTAGAATGATCATCAACAATAAGTAGAAAATACTTCTTACCTCCATTTGAATTAGGAGTAATAGGACCACAGAGATTACTGTGTAGAAATTCTAGAGGATGTGTGCTTCTATATTGTGCTGGTTGAGGAAATGGGAGTCTTATTTGTTTTGCAATAATGCAACCTTTACATATTTAAGATGGATGATTGATTGGAGGTAGTCTATGAACCAACCCTTTCTCTGTCATCAGTTTTAAAGACTGGAAATTAACATCATCGAGTCGATCATGCCATAACCATGCCATTTTATTCACCTTGTCACTGAAGCATGCTAGTTTGGCTGAGTTGAGTTCAATTTTGTAAAGTCAATTTGCTGTCCTTGTTACCTTCATCAGCAACTGTCCTTTGTGATCATGCAGACACATCACATCCTTCTTCAGTCAGTTGTCCCTGACTTATGATGTTATTGCATAATGTGGGTATATAATAAATATCATTTAATAATCTTTGCTCTCCATTCTTGTTTTGCAACAAAATAGTACATTTTTCTTCTATATGAATAATTGACCCATATCCAAACTTCACTGAATTTTCTCTTCTGTCCAGTCATGTGATTTGAAGCACCGTTGTCGAGGTACCAAGGATTGGACTCCACCATCTCCTCTCCAACTTTCAGTAGTTTCAGCTGGACTTGTTCTTTAGTGAGCATAATGAATTGTGTGCTCTTTTCTTCACAGATAGACTACAGGAGTGCTGGTTCCTGCTCTGTCTTAGCTTGAATCAAATTTGCCTCTTCCTTCTTTTTCTTATATCAGCAGTCAGCAGTGTAGTCTCCAAACTTTTGACACTTAGAATACTTAATATGACTTCTACATACTGCAGCATGGTGACCTTCCTGTCCATAGGTAAAGCATTTGATTCTTGGCTTGTCTTGGTTATAAGAGGACTTACCTTGCATTACTTGACCAGCAGTAAAGCCACAGCCTTCTTGACCAAAACCGCGACCGTGCCAATTTCCAGAACCACGGCCACTTCCTTGACTTGGATTTGCTTCTTGCCAAATTTGTTTTCTACTTTTGTTTTATTTGTTACTAGCAATGCTTGATCAGTCCTGGTCTTACACCCTTTAAGTAATCCCTCATGTGCTTTGAGAGACCCTGTTACCTCTTCTATTTTCATATCTTCAATATCGCCTAAATACGGAAGAGTTGTAACCACCGATATGAATCTTTGGGCAAGACCCGTAGATATTTCTTGACAATCGTAGTTTCTTCCAATTTGCCTTCAACAGATCGAATCTCATCAACCACCACAGTTAATTTTCCTGCAAACTCATCCACTAACTGAGTTTCACCCATATGCAACACCTCATATTCTTCTTGAAGAATTTGTAGGCAAACTTTCTTTACTCGATTTACTCATTCATCCATAGTCCAAAGAGCAATCCAAGCTTCTCGTGCTGTATCTTTTCTGACAAGTTGGCTGAGCATCGAGTTGGGTAGCGTAGATGAGAGCTAATGCAGTTTGATCGGTCTTCATGTCAACTTATTTAGCCTTTTCTTTTGGATCAATATTTCCATTAGCGTCGATTGGATTAGCTACAGTGTCCCAGACTCCTTGGGCATTGTCGAGACCCGAATATGCAAATCCGGTCTCTCTGTGTAAACTGCACTAGTCCAGGATCACGCTAGTGCACACAGTCGAACATAGATGTCATCATAGTCATACACACGATAATAATAAAGGGAAACTCGAACATCGATAAAATATCAAAGGTACGACCTTAAGGCCAAGCTTACAATATCTCTAGCCGGAAGGGCTTAACAAAATAGCAGCGGAAATCCAAAATAAAGCGTAGCGACCAATCGACAAGCCACAGGCTATCGAGTGGAGAACGAAGCCTAATCCGTGAAGTCGCCGTAGTACTCCCTTCCGCACCTCCTGCTGATAGTACTCCTCTCCCTCAACTGAGCAACATAGGCGTAAAGCCGTGAGTACATTGGTACTCAGCAAGTCGTTTGTAACAATAAATGCAATATAATATGCAAGGCTTACCAAGGGAAGGCTGAAAGGTTAATTTGCATAAAGGCATTTATTGATGAAATATATTAAATAACTTGAAAGCGAAAGTTAACTGAAAATAGTAACAATAGATAATCAAAGGAATAAACAAGAACCACTTGTGGACACCAATTCACAAGTTAAACCAACAGTGAACTACCTGTCCACTCCCAACATAATCCACCCAGTTATAAATGAAACACTAACCCTCGTGTGAAATCCCCGAGCACTGTCCATGACCGAGGACGCGGCTATTCGAATAGTTTTACACTCTGCAGAGGTTGCACAACTGTACCCACACGATGTGATTAACCTAGGCCTAAGGAAATCACAACAAGGCCTTTACAATGCTCTACCTCAACACAATCCTGCCCGCTAGGGTTTCGCATCACACCCCCCCTTGCGCCACATGGAAATCAGCAACCATGTCATCACAATGGCAGAATTGAATTGAAATATTACAAATTAATCAGCCAGGTCCATCCCATAATAGACATGTGGTTTGCACGATTAAGCTCAGATCAATGGCGCACAAAGTTAAGTCCTTAGCATTACCCGGGCGAGACTACCACATCCCCCAAAGTACAACTGTACTTCCCCCTTTACTGCACGATCACTCACCCGAGTGCAAAACCAATTTGTATAACCAAGCCAACGTCACACCAATGACATGGCACCAATTTTAATACACGTGGCACCTACCACAGTTTCATATATCATTAAGTCAAATTAATAATTTAACATGTGTGACGAGATCAAACGTAAATACAAACAGGCTAAGCAATCTAATCGTACCAACCCATGTGATAAATTAGCTAGCATCACTAATAAATTTCCCAACCTATGGTGACAAAGGCATCATGGTATTTCAAAGTGTCAAGGAGGTATAATTGCAATTGGGACAATAACTACCTGTGCAACGGTTTGAATAAAAATAGCAATGCAATGTAATTTAAAGTAAAATAATTAAATAATAGTTTGTGAAATTGGGTTCAACATGATCAAGGGACACGACTTGCCTTCGTTATGCTCGTGGGTACTCTGGTCTTCCGCGCGAAACTCGCTCCTCCTAATCCGAATCTAACGAGAGAGAAAACGACCGGAAACAAAGAAACACATAAAATGACAAGCAAAAGAACTCAAAAATTCACAAAAACAGAACCAACAGCTAGAGCTCGATTTTAGATGAATTTAGAAAAAAGAACGGGGTCAATCGGAGCTAGGACGGAGGAGAACGGGCTCCCGAAAAATTAATTCAAAATTAATTCGGGAAAAACGAAAAAGGTACTGTGCTGTGAACCTGGTCCACCGAATACCTGGTCCACGGTGAACCCGGCGCACGGAACAGTGCACGGGGGAGAGAGGGTCGACGCGCGCGTCGCGGACGTGGCGGCGAAGATATGCCGCCACGTGGCACGGTGACGTGGCGGCTGACGTGGCAGCTGACGTGGCTGCCACGTGGCTCGGGGGAGGCGGCTAGGGCTGACGTGGCATGCCACGTAGGATGCCACGTCAGCTAGGGCTGACGTGGCCGGCCGACGCGCACGCGCGCGCGCGACGGCGAGATCCGACGGCGGAGGGTCGACCACGCGCGCACGATCGGACCTTCGTCCAGACTGGAGCGACGGCGAGGATCGCGCGGCGCGGCGCGGCGCAGCGGCGGGCGGATCGGCGACGCGTGGCGGCTCGCCGCGCGGCGTCCCGACGCGCGCGGAGCGGGAGATGGCGACGCGTGGCCGGCGCGGTAGCGGATCGGCGACGCGGTGGCGGCGCTCGCGCGCGCGCGCGGCGCGCGCGCGTGCGCGCGCGCGCGCGCGGCTGGGCTCGCGGACCGAGGGGCGGAGCGGGTGCGGCGACGGCGACGGGCGGGCGACGCGGCGACGGCGAGAGAGGGGCGGCGAGGCTCACCGGCGAAGTCCTCGGCGACGGCGACGGGACGGCGCGCACGGAGAGGCGCGACGGCGGCAGCGGCGACGGGCGAGCGGCTCGGCGGCGCGCGGGCGCGAGGGCGGCGAGGGCGGCGGCGACGAGTTCGTCGGCGACGCACGCGAACCGAGGATGAACGCGATACTTATCACGCGAACCGAGGCAATCCCGATCGGTTCGACGCGAGCAAGCGCGATTAGGTTTGGGCGGCCGATTCAACGCGAAGGATCGGACGGCGGGCGCGCGAGGGTTAGGGTTAGGGTTTGCGCGCGCGCGCGAGTGGACGGCGGAGATCGCGCGCGCGCGATCGAGCGGCCGAGGGCGCGGCGGGCGCAGCGGTGCGGCGCGCGCCCAGTGCCGCCGCGTGTCGCGCGGATCTGCGCGACACGTGGCGCGGCGATTGGGCGGCGGAGAGCGCGCGCGCGAAAGGGTACGGCGCGCGGCGGCGGCGGATGGGTGACGCGTGGAGGAGAGAGGAGATCGGGCGGCGGGATTAAATTCATTTCTTTTCTTTTTCCGAAAATTTAAATAAACTTCTAAAAGCTCTAGAAAATAGCAAATAAATCCGGAAAAATCACCAAAATACCAGAAAATTCCTTGTGACACAAGGAACTCAAATAAAATATTTTCCACTTATGTTAATGTTTATTTTAATCACATTAAATCATTTAAAACTTTAAAAATTCATTTGAAGCTTCAATTAATTTCAGAAAATTCCAGAAAATTCATTTTTGAAATCCAGGCTTTAAAAATCTCAGAAAAACAGGATGTTACAAACCTTACCCCCTTAAACGAGATCTCGACCCCGAGATCTGGGCCAACTAAGAGAATAGGTTCGGGAACTCCGCTCTGAGATCTTCCTCGCGCTCCCAGGTGGCTTCCTCCTCGGAATGGTTGCTCCACTGAACTTTGCAAAAACGGACCGCTTTATTCCGGGTGACTCGCTCTGACACTTCCAAGATTTTGACTGGATGCTCTTTGTAAGACAGATCCTCCTGAAGATCAACGGCCTCAACTGGCACAACCTCCTCTGGTACGCGCAGGCACTTCTTCAGTTGGGACACATGAAAGACGTCATGTACCCCACTGAAAGACGCAGGTAGCTCCAACTGATAAGCAACCTCTCCCCTGCGTTTCAGAATCCTGAACGGACCAACATATATCGGTGCAAGCTTCCCTTTTAGCTGAAATCTCTTCACACCTTTGAATGGTGTGATCCTCAGATACACAAAATCATCTGGCTCAAAACTCAGCTCTCGGCGTCTGGTATCTGCATAGCTTTTCATGCTGCCCGGGCGGCTTTCAACCTTTCTGTATCAAGCGGACCTTATCCTCGGCTTCTTTCAAACAATGCTGGGCCAAAACTCGACCTTCCCCGTCTCTTTCCAATTGAGAGGGTCTCGCATTTCTGCCATACAATGCCTCAAACGGTGACATCTGCAAACCGGCTTGATAACCGTTGTTGTATGAGAACTCTGCAAAAGGTAAACAAACTGTCCCACTTAGACCCATGATCAAGCACACAGGCTCTCAACATGTCCTCCGTAACTGATTAACTCGCTCTGTCGACCATGCATGTCTGGGGTGATATGTCAGATCTTGAAATTCGGTGAGTTCCATAGCCTTATGGAAACTACCCCAAAACCGAGAGGTGAATCTGCGATCCACGATCGACACAATCTTCTTGGGCACACCATGCAAACCGACAATCTGGACATATATAGCTCGCCAATTTGTCACCACCGTAAGTCGTCTTAATCGGAATGAAATGAGCAACCTTGGTCAAGCGGTCCACAATGACCCAAATCGAATCATGACCCTCTTTGGTTTTAGGCAAGCCGACTATAAAGTCCATACCAATTTCTTCCCACTTCCACTCGGGGACTTTTAATGGTCAGAGCAAACTGCAGTCTCTCGTGCTCTGCCTTTACTCTCGACAAACATCACAAAGGGCTACATACTCGGCGATCTCACACTTCATGCTTGGCCACCAATACTTATCCTTAATGTCTTGGTACATCTTGGTACTTGCTGGATGAATCGAATACAACACTCATGAGCTTCTTTTAACAACACATCCTTTATTTCTTGTTTGTTGGGCACGCACAAACGCCGCTTGAACCACAAGGTTCCCGATCATCCACCAAAATCCCGACTCTTTACCTTCACTTAAATTCTTTCGATCCATTGAAATGCCTCATCATCCGATGAGCACGCGAATCGACCATCCAAAGTAGGTCGCATCTCCATAGTCGCCAAAAATCCAGCTCAACCAACTCAAGGCTAAGCTTCAAATTCCTCATGCAAAGTCGGTGACTCTCTCGAACCATCACCGAATTGCGGTATACCTTTCTCGCTCAAGGCATCTGCAACAACATTAGCTTTCCCGGGATGATAATGTATGCCCACATTATAATCCTTTATCAGCTCTAACCACCTCCTCTGCTCGAGGTTAAGCTCGGATCGGGTAAAGATGTATTTGGACTCTTATGATCCGTGTAAACCTCACATCTATTACCCATCGATAATGACGCCAAATCTTTAAAGCATGCACTACGGCCGCCAACTCCAAATCATGGGTAGGGTAGTTCTCCTCATGCGGTCTCAACTGGCGTGAGGCATAGGCTACCACTCTCTTGTCTTGCATCAAGACACAACCCAAACCTTTGCGCGAGGCATCGCAAAATATCTCAAAATCCTTGTTAATATCAACAACACAAGCACCGGGCTGTGGTCAAACTCTCCTTAAGTTTAGAAAACTTTTCTCGCACTCTGGCGTCTAAGTGAATTTCTTTTCCTTTTTGAGCAACTGCGTGAGGGGTCTGGCCACACTGGAAAATCCCTCAATAAAGCGACGGTAGTATCCTGCCATACCCAGAAAACTCCTAACCTGGGTAACTGAAGTGGGTGACTGCCAATCCAAAACATCACTTACTTTCCTGGTCAACTTCTCCTTCTGCTGTCAACACATGCCCTAGAAAGGCGACCTTCTTCATCCAAAACTCACATTTGCTGAACTTTGCATACAACCGATTATCCTCAATTTACGCAATGCCAACCTCGTGTGCTCTGATGTTCCTCCTCGGTCTTGGAATATATCAATATGTCGTCAATGAACACAACGACAAACTTGTCCAAATATTCCATAAACACTTTATTCATCAAATACATGAAATATGCTGGAGCATTAGTCAAACCAAATGACATCACTGTGAACTCGTATAGACCATAACGAGTCGAGAAGGCTGTCTTGGGTATGTCCTCCTTACGTATCCTCATCTGATGATATCCTGACCTCAAATCAATCTTGGAGAACACTCCTGCTCCCTTAAGCTGGTCAAACAGTCATCAATCCTGGGCAGAGGGTACTTATTTTTGATGGTGACCTCATTAAGTGCTCGTAGTCCACACACATGCGCCGATTACCATCCTTCTTCTTGACGAACAAGATCGGCGCTCCCACGGGACGAACTTGGTCCGATGTAACCCTTATCCAAAAGCTCCGAATTTGCTTCTTCAACTCTGCTAAGTCATTGGTGGCATCCGTAGGGTCTCTTGGAAATCGGAGCGGTACCGCACAAGCTCAATCGAAACTCAACCTCCCTCTCGGTGGTATACGGAAGATCCTCCGAAACACGTCGGGTACTCTCGACGATCGGTACACCCTCCAACCGGATTACCTTACTCGCAAATCATGACCGCTCTGCCGGCACTCATCGCTGCGAATCGCACCTTAACTCCGTCTGAATTGGTTAAGGTCACCGCTCGCTCCACGCCTAACACCGCTCGCCGCTACGGCCAATCCATTCCCAAGATTACATCTAGGGATCGCATATCCAACAAAATCAGTCGTGCTGAACTCAACTCCCGAATGGTTATCCTAACTCTGGACAACCTAGGTTGGATCTCAACTCGGATCCGGGTTTGGATTAAAAGAACAGATCCAAGAGCAACAGTTTTCAATTGTTGCTTTAAAGCAAAACTCAGAAACAAGCGAATGCGAAGCTCGAATCAAATAAAGCGGTGGCGGAATCGAATGTACGAAACGTCTCGATCACAACGTCCGTGCTGCTGGGCATCCTCTGCGTGGCGTGGTTCACGACCTCTCACCACCGGCGTCCCGCTGGCTCCCCGGCCGGGTGCTCCTCGTCCTGCTCCCGGCGTAGGGGTACGACCGGGTGTGGCTCCCAAGTCAAAGCGAACTGGCGTCGGGGCCTGCCTCTGAGGGCACTTGCTAGCATAGTGTCCCACCTCGTGACACTTGAAGCAAGTGATGGATGCTGCTGAATTATTGCTTTTCTGCTGCTGCTGTCCACTGGAACCACTAGGACGCTGTCTGATCAAACCGTGCGGTGTCCGAGCCGGGTCCAAATCAAGATCGCTGCTTCTTTGTGGCGCTCGTGCAGGCTGGTAGGAACCAAAACGAGGCCTCTGAGACTGGTGTGACTGTGATCCCTGCTGGATCAACCTCCTCTTGCGAGACTCCTCGAGCTCGCGGCGACTCTCCTCGATGAGAATGGCCTTATCCACCAACTGCTGGAAACTGGCATAGTCGTTGCCTACGACTTGCACCTTCAAAGCTGGGTTCAAACCTTTCTTGAACCTCTTACGCGAAGCTGCATCTGCCGCTACATCCTCCGCGCGTGGCGAGCCAACCGAGTGAATTTATTGAGATATTCACTCACCGATGAGTTCCTCTGCTGGAACTCCCAAACTCATCCTTCTTCATCTCAACCACTCCCTCCATGACATGAGCGGTGTGGAAAGCCTTTGCAATTCCTTCCGGTGATGTTGTCTTTGGTTCTCATGGGCGGCACAATGGTTCTCCCACCACTCTGCTGCTTTGGTCCCTCAAGCCGATGTCTTGCATACAAAACCTTCTCCTGTCCGGTGCAGGAGCCAAGTTCGTTTCTTCTCAACCGAACGGACCCAATCGTCGGCCTCAAGGGCTCGATGAAACCGAGAAAAGCAGCGGTCTCGTCCTCATAAACTCTGCATAGCTGGTCTGCGCGACGAGTCTGGCGGTGGTACTGCTCTCGTGCTGTCGCCGCATCATAGTCTCGCATACCTGCATCATAGTCTGCATCATCGTATGCGGGCCATCAAGAATCGATCGAGTGCGAGGATCCAAGACAGTGGCAGCCGCCGCGCAAAGACCTTTGTTCTCTGGTCTGGTTCCCCTGATGGCGGCTGGAGGAGTTCTTGGTATCAACCATCTTGCTCTGAAAAGAAAACAACTGCTGACTGACCAAAGGTGAAAGACGAGAGGGAAAAGCATAGATAAGAGGTAAATGCATCTAAGGGGGTTTTGCTTAATGGAGACCTAACTAAACAAACACTTAGCCAAAAGGCTAACTAAGAAACTGAACAAAAATAAACTCCATTAAAAGATTGACATGATCGCAATATAATGCTTTTAAGGCAATATTTGCAGCTCACATCACACTCAACTGCAAATAAAATCCAACGTGTCTACTCGCACTATCTACTCTGAAGGCTCCCACTCGGGTCCTGACAAATAGGGTATACTGCTATCGTCCCCGGAATCGCTGTAGACAACCCACGAGTTGCGGATCGGCGGTGACTGCTCTCTGACTGGGGCTGGAGTGAACCGACTGAGGTAGGCGCGATGATCTCCGGTGATACGATGTCTCTCCTCTGGGCTCGGCGGTGTAGGCGACGGTAGAGGTCTTGCGATCGCGGTCGGGCTCCTCCCGCATCGCTCTGTAGTCTCGGGTGGCTCCATCGCTCCTTGAACTTCGGGCGAGCACGCCATGTTGATCTTGTATAGCTTGCAAAGTCGACGGATGGCTTTGTGCGCAACTCCTGTCTTGACATCTCCCACCGCACGGTGTTCTTGAAAGCGTGATGTAGCACACCTGCCGACTCGGGTGGTGAAGTATAGCCTGGAGATGCTCCCGATGCGTTGACCTTTTTACTTCTCATCCTTGGTGAGGTAGACGGGCAGTCTCTTAAATCCGAGGCACCGCAACAAAACGCGTAGAAGCGACCTCCATCCTCCTGTCGGGCTGTAGGAAGTTTGGGACATCTAATGCATTTATAAAGGAAAGATCAGTTTATAACTTTAGGAAAACAAATTTTGCAAGAGTTGGGGCGAGAGATAAGAATCCTTAAGAATGAGGTAAGAAGATAGAGATATTACTAAATATCAAGTTTAGTTGGTTTGATTTAGAAAAATAAACTTTTGGGTTACGACCAATTTAACTTAGGGCTTCGTCCTACAGTCGATATGGCTCTGATACCATCTCTGTCGAGACCCGAATATGCAAATCCGGTCTCTCTGTGTAAACTGCACTAGTCCAGGATCACGCTAGTGCACACAGTCGAACATAGTTGTCATCATAGTCATACACACGATAATAATAAAGGGAAACTCGAACATCGATAAAATATCAAAGGTACGACCTTAAGGCCAAGCTTACAATATCTCTAGCCGGAAGGGCTTAACAAAATAGCAATGAAATCCAAAATAAAGCGTGGCGACCAATCGACAAGCCACGGGCTATCGAGTGGAGAACGAAGCCTAATCCGTGAAGTCGTCGTAGTACTCCCTTCGGCACCTCCTGCCGATAGTACTCCTCTCCTCAATCGAGCAACATAGGCGTAAAGCCGTGAGTACATTGGTACTCGACAAGTCGTTTGTAACAATAAATGCAATATAATATGCAAGGCTTACCAAGGAAAGGCTGAAAGGTTAATTTGCATAAAGGCATTTATTGATGAAATATATTAAATAACTTGAAAGCGAAAGTTAATCAAAATAGTAACAATAGATAATCAAAGGAATAAACAAGAACCACTTGTGGACACCAATTCACAAGTTAAACCAACGATGAACTACCCGTCCACTCCCAACATAATCCACCCGATTATAAATGAAACACTAACCTCGTGTGAAATCCCGAGCACCGCCCATGACCGAGGGCGCGGCTATTCGAATAGTTTTACACTCTGCAGAGGTTGCACAATCTGTACCCACACGATGTGATTAACCTAGGCCTAAGGAAATCACAACAAGGCCTTTACAATGCTCTACCTCAACACAATCCTCGCCCGCTAGGTTTCGTGATCACACCCCCTTGCGCCACATGGAAATCAAGCAACCATGTCATCACAATGGCGTAATTGAATTGAAATATTACAAATTAATCAGCCAGGTCCATCCCATAATAGACATGTGGTTTGCACGATTAAGCTCAGATCAATGGCGCACAAAGTTAAGTCCTTAGCATTACCCGGGCGAGACTACCACATCCCCCAAAGTACAACTGTACTTCCCCCTTTACTGCACGATCACTCACCCGAGTGCAAAACCAATTTGTATAACCAAGCCAACGTCACACCAATGACATGGCACCAATTTTAATACACGTGGCACCTACCACAGTTTCATATATCATTAAGTCAAATTAATAATTTAACATGTGTGACGAGATCAAACGTAAATACAAACAGGCTAAGCAATCTAATCGTACCAACCCATGTGATAAATTAGCTAGCATCACTAATAAATTTCCCAACCTATGGTGACAAAGGCATCATGGTATTTCAAAGTGTCAAGGAGGTATAATTGCAATTGGGACAATAACTACCTGTGCAACGGTTTGAATAAAAATAGCAATGCAATGTAATTTAAAGTAAAATAATTAAATAATAGTTTGTGAAATTGGGTTCAACATGATCAAGGGACACGACTTGCCTTCGTTATGCTCAGCGGGGTACTCCTGGTCTTCTGGCGCGAAACCTGCTCCTCCGGAATCCGAATCTAACGAGAGAGAAAACGACCGGAAACAAAGAAACACATAAAATGACAAGCAAAAGAACTCAAAAATTCACAAAAACAGAACCAACAGCTAGAGCTCGATTTTAGATGAATTTAGAAAAAAGAACGGGGTCAATCGGAGCTAGGACGGAGGAGAACGGGCTCCCGAAAAATTAATTCAAAATTAATTCGGGAAAAACGAAAAAATCTTGTCTTTGTGAACCCGGTCCACCGAATACCGGTCCACGGTGAACCCGCGCACGGACCGATGCACGGGAGAGAGGGTCGACGCGGCGGGCGTCTTGGCGTGGCGGCGGCATATCTTGCCACGTGGCACGGGCTGACGTGGCGGCTGACGTGGCAGCTGACGTGGCTGCCACGTGGCTCGGGGGAGGCGGCTAGGGCTGACGTGGCATGCCACGTAGGATGCCACGTCAGCTAGGGCTGACGTGGCCCGGCTGACGCGGCACGGCGCGCGGCGCGGCGCGGGATCCGACGGCGGAGGGTCGACCACGCGGCACGATCCGGACCTTCGGTCCGGATCCGAGCGACGGCGAGGATTGCGCGGCGCGGCGCGGCGGCGGCGGATCGGCGGCGCGTGGCGGCTCGCGCGCGCGCGCGTCGCGGGCGAGCGCGGGCGCGCGCGGAGCGGGAGATGGCGACGCGTGGCGGCGCGGGAGCGGATCGGCGACGCGTGGCGGCGCTCAGCTGGCGGCGGCGCGGCGCGAAGTGCGGTGCGCGCGCGGGGCTGGGCTCGAGGACCGAGGCGGGCGCGGTGCGGCGACGGCGGCGGGCGGCGACGCGGCGACGGCGAGAGAGAGGCGGCGAGGCTCACCGGCGAAGTCCTCGGCGGCGGCGACGGGACGGCGCGCGACGAGAGGCGCGACGGGCGGCGGCAGCGCGACGGCGAGCGGCTCCGGCGGCGCGCGGCGCGAGGGCGGCGAGGGCGGCGGCGACGAAGTTCGCGCGACGGCACGCGAACCGAGGGATGAACGCGATACTTATCACGCGAACCGAGGCAATCCCGATCGGTTACGGCACGGAGCAAACGCGGATTAGGTTTGGGCGGTGATTCAACGCGGAAGGATCGGACGGCGGGCGCGCGAGGGTTAGGGTTTGCGCGCGCGCGCGAGTGGGCGGCGGAGATCGCGCGGCGCGCGATCGGCGGCCGAGGGCGCGCGAAGCGCGGCGGTGCGGCGCGCGCTGGTGCCGCCGCGTGTCAGCGATGCGCGCGACACGTGCGCGGCGGGATCGAGCGGCGAGAGCGGCGCGCGAGAAAGGGTACGGCGGCGGCGGGATGGGTGACGCGTGGAGGAGAGAGGGAGATCGGGCGGCGGGGATTAAATTCATTTCTTTTCTTTTTCCAGAAATTCAAATAAACTTCTAAAAGCTCTAGAAAATAGCAAATAAATCCGGAAAAATCACCAAAATACCAGAAAATTCCTTGTGACACAAGGAACTCAAATAAAATATTTTCCACTTATGTTAATGTTTATTTTAATCACATTAAATCATTTAAAACTTTAAAAATTCATTTGAAGCTTCAATTAATTTCAGAAAATTCCAGAAAATTCATTTTTGAAATCCAGGCTTTAAAAATCTCAGAAAAACAGGATGTTACAGGCATGCATATTCACCCGCATCTTCATAGACCATGCCGAATAGTTCTCTGAATTGAGAACTAGATACAGAAGAGAATTTGGTCATTCCTTGATTGCAGAAGGATGAAGTAACTTTTCGGACAAGTCCGAAACCTCTCACTTTGTCGATTGAACTGGTCCGATCGTGTTTTTATGAAGATTGGACGGTTGCAAGATCGGTCCGAATGTCTCCACCTGATTTGATTTGCTCGATCAAGTTTTATGAAGATCGGACACTTATGAACTGTGGTCCGAACCTTTCCCGTTGATTGAAGTGGTCTGATGAAGATTGGACGGTGTAGCTTTGCACGCTGTTCAGACTAGTATGAACATTCACGCTGATTGGAATGGACCGATGATGATTAGACGGTGCACCTCTGGCTATCATTCATCCTGGTCTGAACATCTTCACTTGATTGAATCCGTCCGATGATGATCAGATGATCCTGTGTCGTTCTCGGTTATTTCCCTTTGCTATTTGAATCTGGCATTGACAATATAAGACATTTGAGTGATAGAATAAGCACAAGTCTTTTGGTGGTTCTCAAATCACCGCATCTTTTCTTTGGTTTTCTCCTCTATTTATACACAATGTTACATGTTACTTATTGGATTATGACTAGGTTTCAGAGTTCGACTCTGAAACCAAACTTCTATCTCTAAAACAATTTGGACTTGAACTTTGAGACAAATTCGGTAGGTTTATTTCCAACACAACTGAACAGGAGGAGTGGAACACAAATGTGGCATGGGTGGTCGTGTACCGGAAGAAGAGCCACTTGAGGAGGCGATAACTCTCGATATCGGCGAAGAGGAGGGACTGGGCGGGGGTGTTGGCATGCTGGTAGGCCAGCACGGCCAGCTTCCACTGGATCTCCTCCATTTGCTTTGACCATGGGTATCCCAGCTGCTTCGCTCTGCTCGTCGTGGAGGTCGGCCCGCATCTGATCCACAGTACACGTGAACAACCAACGACCTAACTCCAATAGTTCGGAGAGTCATGGTAACCTTCTTGTTCCGCGTACTACACCGATTGCTTGGTGAACAAACAACTACTATCTCTCTTTCATATCATCATAAAATCCTACGTGGTATCTCTTAAAGACAATTGAGACAGACTATTAGAGATGCCCTAGCTAGCAAGTAGGACTTGTAATCAATAATGCTATTCCTACTCCCTTATACTGCCTCCATACTCCTTGGGTGGGTCTAGTCCAGCATGATGTTATACTCGTGGAACCCTATACGTGGCTATCATTTGGTATTCTGAACTAACCCCATGACTGCTACTTCTAGTTTGTTTTGACTCCCTCAGCTGTATCTTCGTGAGTAGCACAATTGTCCCTCCGCGTCACCCCATCCGCATCGCCGCCCTACCCAACTACCCGTTCGCCCCCGTCGCCCCACCCTGCCATGATCGACACCAAGCCCCGTTGACACTCGACTGCATCTTCTCCCACCACATTGCCCCATCCTGCTGTCTTCAAAATTGAGCCCTACCACCCCAGGGTGACCAGCCTTCACGTCTGGCAGTGCTCCTTGACTCAAGTCATCTGTACCAAGCAAGAGATGCCCTTACTTCCCCTTTCTCTAGTCTCTCCAAAATCGAGGCAGATGAGTTCGATTCCGACTGGCAACGCTGAGATGAAGGTCACGATGATGACCACCGAGGAGAAGATTCTCACCTTGAATGTCAACCCCGATGTAAGAATGGCCTACCCTGTCTCTCTTCCCATGTCGATCTTCTAGGGTAGTAATGCATACTGCTTTTTTTGGCCAAATTTGGGGCACTGAAGTAGTAATGTATATCGGGTGCCCCAAATTTGGCCAAGAGAAGAAGTATGCATTACTACCCCAGAAGATCAAGACGGGAAGAGAGACATGGCAGGCTAGGCTTATGTCGGGGCAATGTCGAAGGTGAGAATCTGCTACTCGGCGGTCATCATTGTGACCTTCATCTTGCCACCGCCAGTTAGAATCGAATTCATCCACCTTGGTTTTGGAGAGACTAGAGAGAGGGCAAGTGAAGAAGTCTCTTGCTTGGTACGGGCGACTCAAGTCAACAGGGGTGCCACTAGACATGAAGGCGGGGTCTCCCTGGGGACAGCGGGGCTCAGTGTCGATGGAGATAGGGTAGGGTGGTGGCGGCTAGGGCGGTGGGAGAAGATGCAGTCGAGTGGTTGCGGGGCTCGGTGTTGATCGTGGCAAGGTGGGGCGGACGAGGCAGCGTAGAGGGACGGTTACGCTGCTCATGAATATGCAGCTGAGGGAGTCGAAACAAACCAGAAGCAACAGTCGTAGGGTTGGTTTGGGCTACCAAACAATAGGCACATCTAGGGTTCCACTCGCAACGCCACACTACGAGGGAGTAAGAATAGCGTTATTGCCTTGCAGTAAGTTGTGACCTATTTTAAGTTTCTTGCCACGCATTTGGTTAGAACGAGCGTTCATAAAAGTCGATTTTGTGAAATTGTGAAGAGTTTATAGTTTTTGTTTGAAACGTTCTCCTTTACGCTACTACATTTCCAACATTTCAACACAATCTTAATATATAGCCGACGATAGTACCCATTTTACATATTCTTCAAGTGACCACCATCCTGTTGTATTTCACTTTGTTAGCAATATTTGGTGTTAATTTGGATTATGCTAGAAACACCATCAGTTGTATGAGAAAAATACTAACAACCATAGCCAATCTGCAAATACTGTAAGGAAAAATTGTAAATTTAGGAGTGTAATAATATATATGGGCCTTTCACTGCACCACGCTTGAACTTTGGCATCTTGGCCTTGGCCCAAACTATTCTCTCCAGCCAATAACATTTCTAGTCAAGAAACAAAAACGAATGTTGTCTAGCACACTACAAGCTACTAATTCTAGTGATCGGGGTTGTTGAAGGTTGGGAGAGCCGTCGTCACTGCCGCTAGTAACCCTAGCTGCCTGCTACAGCTTCGTTGGTTCGTCGTTGGCTTCTCTCTCCTCAGCTCTGGTGTTCTTGCAGATGCCGAGTGGGTAGGTCCCATTGATTTTTAGAAATAATTTTAGTTTTTTATAAATATCCTATGATTTATATTAGTAAAAATGATACTTAATTTTTTACATTGAAGATTCAAATGAACGTCATGTTACTGCTGGACCTTTTCTCTCGATGAATGTGTACGACTTCTTTTATCTTCCTCACTGAAGACCCCGTTCTTGTGTAATATCCTAATTTTCCGAGTTTATTTTGAGCTTTTAAAAGAAAATACATCATTTGAATTTTTTTAGATTTAACACAAGCTTAAATTAAAATTTTTAATAATTAAAAAGATTTAATATGACTAAAATAAACAATAAAATTTCCTGAAAATATTTTATTTAGATCCCTTGTGTCACAAGGAATTTTCTATGAATTTTTCAGATTTATTTACTACTTAATAGAGCCCAATTGATTTTATTTGAATTTCTGAAATAGAAAAATGCTCAAAAAAACCTAAAACAGTAATGGGCCCAATCTATTTTCTAAATCAAATCAATCAAATTGGATGATTAGTAACCTCTCTATTCTCTTTCCCTTTTCTTAAGGTTCTTGCTCTCTGCTTTATTCAAAAAAAATTATTTTTTCAATTCCTTAAACTGACTCATTTCATTTAGAATGCCTTAGATGTCTCAAGCTTCCTACAGCCAAACTAGAGAATGGCAATAACTTCTCCAAGTTTTGCTGTGGAGTCTTGGATTAAAGAGGTCACCGATTTACTTCACCAATGATGAGAAGTCAAAGAGCCAATGTATTAGATGCATTACTCAGTTGTACTTCACCACAGGGATTGGCAACCAAGTTCTACACCATAATTTAAAGTGCACCGATGCTTGTGAAAAGTGGTCCATACAAGGAGCCGCGTACAAGGCCATTCGATGTCTCTGCAAGCTAAACAAGATCAGCATTTCCAAGCTTATTCTGAAGTTCAACGAGCAATATGTAGCTACTCCTAGTATAGAAGAGTAGGAAGGAGCCATGGAGGAACCTTAACCCTAGCTACCAATACCTCTACCTTTGCCCATGTAGCCAAGTTCAGAGGAGAGGCAATGCATAGCAGGCAACCGTTAGGAGTATCTTCGGCACTTCATTCCAGCTATAGCCGGAGAGTAGTTATCGCAAGTCCACAACTCATGGGTGTTCTATAGTGACTTAAAGGAAGAGCCAAGTGAGCCCTACTTGACAGGACCCAAGTGGGATCCTTAGATTAGACCATTGTATAGTTTAGAAAGCATGAGTAGAGTATTTTGGTTTTTATTTGCAATTGATTGTGACGTGAGCTGCAGTCTTGCCCTTAAAGGCATTATGTTGCAGTCATATCAAAACTTTTATTTAAGTAATCTAATTGCTTTAGCGCTTGGCTATGTATTTGCTTAGTCTAAGTTTACCATTAGAGATCCCCTTAGACAAGTTTACCTCTTATCTATGCTTTTCCCTCTTACTTTTTGAGTTGGTGGAGCCAGTTCTTAGCAGCTGTGTTTCTTTTAAGAGCAGTGGAAAGATGGTTGATACGAGGAACTCAACTGGTCGTGGTCAGATGAATTAGGACCTAGGGAGCAGTGCCGCAAATCCATCAACGCAAGGAAAGCAAGCAACCCCATTGGGATTAGATCCAGCCCTAAGTCAGTTCATGGTAGCCCAGACTCAGTTAATACACACGATGATGCAGAACATGAATGCAATGATGAATCGACAGAATTAGAAAGCAGTCGTGCCTCAGCCAGCTCACCAGTAGTCAAAACTTGCATAATTCATGAGGATGAGGCCACCCACCTATTCCCGATCTTCGTTTAGTAGAGAAGAGGCTAAACCTCGCTTAGTCCATCGATCACGAGAAAGTGCTTTACGCCACCTACCAGTTGGAAGGTGCCACCACAGAGTGGTGGGAGAACTACTGTGTTGCTCATGAGGATCAAGATAGCGTCACATGGGTTGACTTCACAGTAGTATTTCGTGATTTCTATATCTTGGATAGGGTGATTGAAATGAATAAGGAAGAGTTTCATGAGTTGTTGCAAAAGAACATGTCAGTGAGTGAGTATCTCAACAAGTTCATTTAGATAGCTCGCTATACACCTGAGGATGTTACCACCGATGATGCTCGTCAGAAGAGGTTTAAGAAAGGATTAAACTTAGGATCCTAAGTTCAAGTTATGGGCAATGATTACGCTAGTTTCTAGAACATGTTGGACAAAGCAATTCTCATTGAAGAAAGTCACTGTGAGCGAGAGGAGTCTCTCAAGAGGAGGATGATGCAACATAGATCTTAGCTGAATTAATCCTAGAAGGCTCGTTTCAGCACTTACCAGTTAACTCGTGTGTCACAACAGTCAGGATTTAGGACTCCCGCACCAGCACCCTATCAGTTCCAGTCTGCACCACGCCCTACTGAGTCAAGCAATTAGCAACAGAAGAATGCCAACCCTGCAACATCAGTCACCTATTACAAGTGTCATGATCAAGGTCACTATGCTAGAAAGTGCCCTCAGAGGCAAGCTACGATGCCAGTCCATTTTAGTTTGGGAGCCACACTAGATCGGACCCCTACTTTATGATTAAGACGTGGAGCGCCCCAAGTACCAGGCTAGGCCAGTCGAGCACTGCCATCAGTTATGTGTGGACAAGTGAAACATGTCACCGCAGAGGAGGCCCGAGCAGTGCCAGAGGTTGTGATTGATATGTTCCTAGTTAATTTATTTTCTGCTATAGTTTTGTTTGATTCTGGAGCTTCACATTTGTTTGTTTCTTGAAGTTTTGCCTTAAAGCAACAGTTGAAGACTATTGTTCTTAGATCTGTTCTTTTGGTTTAACCTCTGGGCTCTGAGTTAAATACTAACCTAGGTTGTCCTAGAGTCAAGATAGCTATTTAAGGAGTGGAGTTCTTTGTAGATCTTGTCGTGTTAGATGTTCAATCTTTGGATGTGATTTTGAGAATGGATTGGCTTAAGAAGCATCAAGTAGTGTTGGATTATGGAAGCAAAGCTGTTACCTTGACCAGTTCAGATGAAAGAAAAGTGATATTTGCAGCTAGCATGAGTCAGCCAGAGAAGGTTACGGTTTACTAGAGTAAGGGAATCTTATTAGAGGATGTGCTAGTTGCTAGAGAGTATCCCGATGTGTTTCCAGATGATCTTCCTAGAATGCCACCTGACCGAGAGGTTGAGTTTTCAATTCAGCTAGTACTTGGTACTTCATCGATTTCCAAGAGGTCGTACCGGATACCTGCTAATGAGTTGGCAAAGTTGAAGAAATAAATTCAAGAGTTGTTGGACAAAGGTTATGTCAGACCTAGTTCATCCCCGTGGGGAGCATCAATGTTGTTTGTCAAGAAGAAAGATGGTAGTCAGCGTATATGTTTGGATTATCGAGTACTCAATGAGGTCACTATGAAAAACAAGTATTCTCTTCCCAGGATCGTTGACTTGTTTGATTAGCTTAAAGGAGCTGGAGTTTTCTCCAAGATTGACTTAAGGTCAAGAAATGATCGTGCCATCCGTCAGTCGTCGCCTCGGTCCGTGCGCCTTCACCTCAGTTTGAGAGACCAGCTGACGCCAGCCGTGAAGTCACCCCACACCCGTGCCGAGTGACCATTTGGATTCTGCATGAACTAAGTCTACATGCATCAAGTCTCCGATCAGTGGGTCTCGCATGTTAGTGGTTGCTATTCCGTAGACCAACCGAGTCAACCATGCCAGCTCAGCAGCCACGCAAGCCTTAGATGCCACATGTCACCACATGTCATGACACGTGAGTGCCACATCAGCACCGAGCTGAGTCACCATGCCATGTGGCAGTGCCATGCCATCCGCCACATGTCACGCCACGTCAGCCCTACACTACCATCTGTCAGTCACGTTAGCGTATCCACCACGTCAGCAAGCCATGTCACCATGCACTGTTCTGTGAGCCAGGTCTACCATAGACTAGCTATTCCATGAACTGGGTCCACAACACAGTAGAATTCTTGATTTTTCAGTATTTTTCCTTGAGATTTGATTTTCCATGAGCTCGTTCTTCTCCATCCTAACTCTGATTGACCCTATTTTTTCTAAATTAATCTAAAATAGAGCTATATCTTTTGGTTCTAGTTTTGAAGTTTTTAGAGTCTATTTAAATTTTATTTGAATTTATTTTGTGCTCTAAATTCATTTTGGTTTCTCTCTCGTTAGAACATGTCTTCGAAGGAGCTGAAGCACGATTGAAGATCCAGAGCAATTAACTGAGCAAGACCAATGCAAGTCATATCCTTTGATCATGTTGAACATATTTTTTAATCTATTATTCTATTTATTTTTTTTAAATTTTCATACATACTATTTTATGATGAACTCTTGTACTTGATAGTTATTGTCCAATTTGATTAATCCTTCACTTCATAATTTGAACGCCATGATGTCATCATATAATGGGTAATTATTTAGTGATGCAATACTAGTTATCATATAGGTTGTGCATTTAATATTCTTAACCATGCTTATAGTCTCATTAGGTTTATCATCATATGTGATCAATTAATTAATTTGACTTAATGAGATATTGAATCATGGTTGTAACCACAGTTATAAAATTTGTGTGCTATGACATTGGTGTGTCATTAGTGATAATTATACAAAATTGATTTTCACTTGGACAAGTAAATGTGCAGTAAAGGGGGAAGTGTTGCTTCACTTCAAGGTTTGTGGATGTCTCGCCTGGGTAATGTCTAAGGATTTAACTTTGTATGTCATTGATTTGAGCCTTACTGTACAGCCACATGTCTAGTATGGGATAGCCTAGTTGATTAATTTGTGATATTTTAATTTTGATTTCACCATTGTGATAAACATGGATGCTGATTTTCATGAGGCACAAGGGGGGTGTGTGATGCGGAACCCTACCGGGCGAAATTGGGTTATAACTGAGCATTGTAAAGGCCTTGTTGTAATTTTCTTTAGCGTGAGGATGATTACATCATGTCGGTAAAGTTGTGCAACCTTTACAGAGTGTAAAACTATTCGAAAGTCGTGCCCCCGGTTATAGACAATGCTCGGTGATTTCGCACGAAGGGTAGATGTTTCATAAAACCTGGTTGGGAGAGCTTTGGAAAGTGAACAGGTAGTTCACTAGTGGTTTATGAAGAGAATGGTTAATTCACTTATGGTCTATTTAATTCCTTTGATTATTTATCATTCTTTTCTTTAAAGTTCACTTTCAATCTATTTATTGTATTTACTTTAAATTATTTCTTTCTATAAAATAACATTTCAACCATCAATTGGTAAGCCTTGCATACAAAATTACATTTTTGTTACAAACGACTTATTGAGCACTAATGTACTCATGACTTTATTCCCACTGTTACTAAGTTGAAGAGGAGGAACCATTTTAGTAGGAGGTACCAGAAGGAGAATACTTCGATGACTTCGTGGACTAGGACTTCACTTCCCAATCGATTGTCTGTGGGCATGTTGAATGGTTACCATGCCTAATTTTATTTTTCGTTGCTAGTTTTTTTAAGTCCTTCTGCTAGTAAGTTATAAGCTTGGGTATAAGGTCGTTCTCTAATAATTATTGATATTTGAATTTGTTTCTTTATTAATCATGCATATGATCGATATTTCATCTATGTTTACATTGTATGCGCTAGCGTGATTCTAAACTAGTGTGGTATACACAGAGAGTCTAGATTTGCATATTTGGATCTCAACATCTTGCAACGGAATCATGATTGCTGATGATCGCGACAACAAGAAGTAGATTGTCGATGAAGAAAATCACCGTCATCGTATTGTTTGTAGCAGTATTGGTAGCAGTATTGTTTGTTTGTTTGAAGAAAATCAAAGCCTTGGTAGCAGTATTGTTTGTTTGAAGAAAATCAAATGAGATTTATTTGCAGCAAACTTAGGCCAGCGTGGATCTCTAGTGTATGTGTCACCGTCATCGTACAAGTGAGTTCGTTCGATAAACCATCATGGATAAATAAAACCCGGCTAAAACTCACCAAAGAAGAACTAACTAGAACAACTTGATCTAAAAAAATAGAAGAATACTAAAGGAAAATATTAACTTTGGAAATCAATGGGTCCTCCACCCACTCAACACTAGTGAGAATGCCGGCGAAGAAGGGAGATAGGCCGGCGACAGTCAATGGAGTTGCGGTCGGTGGCAGTTGACGGAGTTGTGGCCGATGACATGTTCTGGCGACTAGGGTTCTTCGTATAGAAATAATTTTAGTTTTATTTAGTTTCTTCTGTTTTCCTTCCTAGATCAATTTTCTAGTTTTGTTCCTTGTGCGTGAGTTCTCAACAAAATTTTCTTTACACTTCATGGGTTTTATTGGACCAACTTACCTAGACATGATGGCGATGCTTATGCTAGAGATCACTATCAGGATGGTGTGAGTTGGGCGCAAATAAATCACCTCTAATAAATAACACCTCTACCAAAGTGTATGTCCTACATACCAATAGAGATCATTGACAAATCTTTCTTGCTGCTACGTTGGTTGGCAATTATGACACTGTTGCAAGATAAAGAGTCTACCTCGAGGAAGATAAAGAAGTCTAGAAAGTTTATCGAAAGTCTAGCACATTCATCAACTCAAGGACTTATAGTAGCATGTTGTTTGTTTGGAATCTTCAATACATTAGTTAGGTACTTATGTACTTTATCAATGAGTTATTAATATAAATTAGAGGTTTCCTAAACAACCCTACTCATATGTTAAGGCACACACAAACTTTCCATCAAGAAATATATTATTATCCCCAGTGAAATACAAAAAAAAAAGAATTAACATACAAAAATCCAAAGATATCCGGTAAGGTTTGGTATCTTGATATGCAGTAATTTTTTTCTTGCAATCATTGTATGGATTTGAATATTGGCTATGACTTGCCTCTTATCTGTCTATCTGTCTGTCTATCTATCTATCTATCTATCTATCTATCTATCTATCTATATCAATAATAATTGGAGGCTCCTTCAGGAGTTTTCACGTTAATCTTAGGAGAGTAAAAAACTAGAAATTCCTACATTAATCATAGAAAAAGAAAAATAGCTAGAAATTCTTATCATAATAAGGGAAAAAGAAAAGCATTTACATCGATCTTACAGTTTAATGCCCATACGTATGGGAGTTGTAGTACTACAAATCCTACCATACACCAATCCTAACTAATTAATTCTTGGGAATTGCTATGGGCCGGGCACCCGACGGGCGTTCACTCGGACAACCCATTTCCCTTGTCGGTTAGAAGCTTCATTAATCCACACAGATTGCGTCTAACATTTTGCCGCCTCCTTTCCTAACTCGCCTGACCACCATTTTTCATGCTCACTTGACTAGTGCTCCGTGAAATAGCCGTCGGCTTCGCCAGCATCTTTGACTAGGCTGCATTGCACACCTCTCCTCTCCCTCTCTAGAGCTCATATTGCTGGCGTGACGTGCCTCCCTGAACTCCAACACCATCACACCACCTCGATCCTCTCCACGATGTTGCACTCCCATATGACCAACTATATAGTGAGAGTGATGATGTGGTGGTATGGGTTGGGTTTGTCCCCCTCAGATCCGGGCTTGCTGAGACGAGACGGTGGTTTGGACCGGTTGCTGCCTCTTGCTTGGAGTATGGCACCTAAATGTTGCAATGGGTGAGTTGACTTGTTACACAAATTATTTTTGAATGTTGCAAATGTTTAAATGGTTTTTTTATTGTTGCACCAAGGTTTTATTTTTGTTGTAATAGTTTTATGTATTTGTTGCACTAATAATTGTTAGTTGTTGTACGGTTTTTTTTGCACTTTTTTGTTTGTTGCACCTGACGTAAGATTTGTTGCAAACTCCGTCACTAAATGTTGTCCTTTACGAATTTTTGTTACATCGGATGGAACGGACTGTCAAGACGAGATTGACGTCTTAGTGAGATCTACGACGGATGAAGAGTACAATGAGGACGTTCCTATCGTACGTTTGGGCACTAGTGCCCTTATTAATTCTTAGTTTCTAATCCGATCCAAATTGCCAATCCTGATTTATATACAGTACTACGATTCTACTAATCCTTCCTTAATGGATAGAAGTATGTTTGTGCCTAGTTGTACTAGAGCCAAACTCTTTGAAGCAAACCACTTGGTGCATGCGTGCGTGCACCCAAATAGGTCAGGTTTGGTGCGTGCATGTGACTCATTGGGCTGTTAACGAAGGATCTAATCTATGCTTAGCTCTTGCAATGTTCGTGAGTTTTGTTAGTATATCACGCTGGAACATGGGTTGATGACTAGTTTGTATTATATTTGGCAATTTCCATGCCTGTGATCGCACATCATTGTATATTTGTATAGGAAATTGTCATATGAATGAATGCAGTAGATTTTTTAAAAGAGAAAATTAAGATGGAAGTATATAACATTTGTCGGTAACTTCCTAAATTAGACGCTTTGATCTGATCCTGGATAACTGAATGATATGGTAATTTGGCCAGGGAAATATTGTAGGCCTTACAAAAGACATCAATGGTGAATGTATATAGGGAATCTCTACGGTTCAGGCATCTGATGCATTATACATCAGACGCCCACTCTAGCCACCCAGTCCATTAAATCGTTGGATGTTTTCTAGCCCACATGATAACCTCCATATCTTTTTTTACTCCTACTTCTAGTCTCTTCTTTAACTAGCGAGGTATAACACCTGACCAAAGCTTCTGTCTTCCCTGCCTCTCTCTCCCCCCTTCCATCTCTATCGCTATTGCCATGGTTGGCAGGAGATTGTGTAATCCTCCTCCTTCCTCCCTCACTCTCCACTCACGGTTGGGGCCTTGCGTGGATGCCCTCTCCTTTTTGAGGTTGCTATCGCTTGTGCTCACAAGTGCTACCTAAGCCAGCCATGCTCCATCATAGGTGGGCTTGGAGTATGAACTCCATGAGCATCATGGCCGTGGTTGACAAAAAAGAAATGCTCACCCCTTATAAACATTTGGGATGTTGCAATATGTTGCTTGAATTATTGCAATAAGAATTTTGAGATGTTTCATTTATTTGTTTTTCATTGTTGCAACAAAATTTTAAACTATTGGGTTTGGGACTTCAGGATGTTGCATCATCTTATTATAAATGTTGCAATGTCATAAGGTCATAAGTTTGTTGTTTGGAATTTCTAGTCTTGTTTTAGCACTTAGCTAAGTTTTATATTCATGGCTCATTCAATTCTTTTTGCTGAGAAGGTAATATTTTTTAATTTCTTCTCAACATTCCACTATTATTATGTAATTTGTTGCATATATTAGTTATGAATGTTACAAAGGTTGTCAACTGATGTTGCTCCAGAGCGTCCGATGGGAAGCCTCCCATCGAACGTAATAGCGCTAGTTGGTCCCATGTATATATGCAACATAAACATACAATATATGCATGCAGATTAGCATCCGTACGTGCGCTTCATCCCTGTCTACTGGTAGACTCAAGAATTATAGAATTGATGTTAGGACTTTAGAGCTAGATTGCTCGGATACGTCGATACCGATTCATCGATACCGTGACACACCATTTCCTCCAAAACACCAATACAAAGATACGTGTATATAGATATAATAAAAATACAAAAAATATAGCAATCAACAATTTCTTATGTGGAAATGGGTGACATAGGGTGAGCATAATGGCATGAATTAAACAACAAATTATAGAGATTAACGACAGTTGAATACCTTGCAAATCAAGCCCTTTTTTTTTTGCTCCTTTTCCTTAAGCACGAATCCCCCATCTAAGAGGAAGTTGTACGTTCCTTCCATGGAGCAAAAGACTACAAACAATTAGCATGTAAACGTATATAACAAGGGTCCAACTAACTGCCTATTGCCTAAGGCAAAGATTTTATTTTTGTATAGCATCCATTAGAAATAACGAAGAAACTAGAAGCTAGACTCTAGAAAGAACCAGAATCGAAGCAGAGTAGATTAGGGTAGAGTAGAGCAAGAAAGAAAATAGTGGAGTGGGTGGAGAACAATTAGATATGGAGAGAGGACGATGACAGTAAGTTGGAGGCGCTGCCCCCTTCCTAATGCCACTCCCTCTCGACCACCGCACTACTCCCTTCCCTGCTGCCCGCTCCCTACCTCCTTGTTCACTACGTCACTATTTGCTTGCCTGCGCTGCCTCTCTACTCGCACACATTGCTGCATGCTCTTCTTGCTTACTGTGCCGCCTCATGCATGCTTGCTATCACATTGTGGCACCACGTCCACCGGCCATCGCTCACCTCCGCAGTCTGCACCTCCCCCCACTCACCACTCGGAGGCCGAAACTGCCCCTACATAGATAGCCATAGGATGAGAGGGAGAGAACATAGGTTAGGGTTTGATTTGTATCTTTGCCTTTTTGGGCTTGTACGAGGAGGGCTGAGGTGGGAAAGAAAGTAGGCCTAATGTATTACATGGGCCGTGCACGAGATATAGGGAAGTACGGGCTGAATTTATTTGTGGGCACAAATATATAGTTTTGGCCCAACTAACATGATATATACCTAATATACCTATTATGTATATGGTATTTTGCAAAAAAAAGGTATTCAGCTAAAAAACCATGACCCATTGTTGGTCTGCCCTTGCCCCTGCCTATACATATATAGCACTCCAACTCCATCGATCTTTACAAAGAACTCATGCACAGGCATCATAGACACAGTGGAACAAATGGCCACCTGTGCTCACCGCTGTAGCGTCCTCCTGGTGCTTGTCGGCATCATCTGGGGCCCATCGTGACAAAAATGGCGAGAAAGGTTCCCAGTGGCAGCAATACCGACCTGATACATAGCCGCGACCCTCCTGGCACCACCGGCCACCTCATGGATGTTTTTTGTGGTTGTGAGAATCTTATTCATAATCCTCTCCACAAGGGTTACCCCTTACCCATGGCAGATGCTCCTAGTGGTGAAAACCTGGTAGGTAGCTCTTATCTTCCCTATAAAGATTCTACTTCCCCTTCTCATGAGCCTAGTTAACATGATACAGAGGCAGTAGTGGGTCATTATTTCAGGGTGCATACATGCATTAGGAATCATGCTGAATAAAAGAGGGAAAAAAAGATTATTCTTGCTCAGTTTATTATGGAAATTTATTTGAGTTCTGTTGTTTTAAATTTTTATGCTTCATTTGATTTTATTTTTGGGGGTATGGACGGATGAATTTGGATCTTAGTTCATTATGTAAACTACGGTGTTGGTGCAAGCATGCATGCAAGCCGACGCACGAGAACCACAAGTACATCACCATGTTGAGATGTACATGATCACAAAAGATGCATGATTTAGGCCCTACTCCAAATGGCTTCGGCAAGCAAGAAGCTACTAGGAATGTGTTAGCTTCTTAATTTTAGTTTTTTTTGGCTTTTTCAGCTTTTGCCTTTTGCCTTTATTCTTTTGCATTGTTCGTAACAATATAACAATTGTTTTTTCAATTTTGTTCTCATTTTTTATTGTTTTTCTTATTTTTTGACTCTAAAAAAGCTAACATTCGCTATAGTGCATTTACAGCAAAAAGCCAACAGCCGAAGCCAGAAACTAGGGCTTTTAAGCCAGTTGGAGCAGGGCTAATTATGACTATGGAGATTATATAATTTTGAGTAAATTTCAGGAAATAATATGTTTTAAGGCAAAAGTCTACATTTTACAAAATTTGTCAAGGAACAACATGTTCTTGGCCAAAAGATTTCACAAAACCCTATGTTTTCCCTTGTTGACATGATCTATGCATAATCAATGATAACTGCAAGCGCATGGATCAGTTGCAGATTTTCACCTTAGTATTTTAGGGTTATTGATCTCAGGGAACAATTGAGATTACAACTAAGGCGATCAATTACTACTAACAAGAATGTTGTATGAAATATTTAATCTTAAGAACTAAATTATGAGAGAATAGAAACAACCTAAGTTAAAAAAGAATTACTAGATCTTCCTCTAGGCAAGGTTCACTAGCATGCAAATCAAAATTAATACTACGAATAAGTACTTGGCTAAAATCGCTCTCAACCTACAAATCAATACTTCAGTTTTCATTGGTTCACCTATCTCATGATAAGGCTAATCTAAGCATAGCAAGCTTTGCACTATTTGATATAGATCAGTTGACTAAATCCAAACACCATATTTCAATCTAGCAACTAACAAGTTGATGGTACCATCAACTAAATAACACAATATGGAATAGACCGATGGAAGCAATTATGTACCATAAACATCACAGATAAAACTAGTGTCAATTACATCGCAAGATCCCCTAAACTCTGTTTAGGAAGGACATAATCTATCAACTTCAGGTTCAGAGCAACATCATGGGGAAGTAGTAGGATATAGAGGAAGCAGTCATGGATGTCGATCCTTACAAATCAACCATTGGTAGGGGTGGCGCAGCTCAGTGCCCAGGTGGCACTGACTGGTGCCGGGATAGTGCTGACCGGCGATAGGGCAGCACTGCTCAATGCTTTCTCCTCCTTGCTTGGAAAAACCCTAATCCGGTGTTTTCTTTCACTTCTCGGTGTCTAAACATCATTCTTGAGATGTAACACCCCAGGACTCACATTACCCTAGGATGCCACTAAACCACACCACGTCTAGCCAGAATACAAGGAAAATAAACTGGCAACATCTTCCAAAACATGATAAAAACTAAGCGGAAGAATAACAATACAGAAGGTAATGGATAATATTAAATAAGGAATAACCGCTAACAATTTTAACCAAAAAAAGCCAACCATAGTCTAGCATTATTAATTAATAGTGCTCAACAATGAGGGAATAGATAAGCGACTAAAGACTCCTTATATTTATTACAGCATAAATTATGAAATGGTGTATAATAGTATTGTGCCACTCTACCCTCCCTATGCATACTCAAGGATCACCTAGAAGGGTAAAAAACAAGAGTGAGATGCCCTCATTGTTTAAGCATCAATAATTATTTTCCACAATGTCCATATTTATATCCGAAACCACAATTCTCATACCACAGATGAAACCCACAAGTCAAAACCACATAAGATTTAAGTAAATAACAAATGTATGCAGTATGCCATCCACAAGTAAATGCATATGTATGCATATGATCCCCTGCACCCTTACCCAACAAGGTAAGAGTGTGCATCGTACTATAGCAATGTACGACGTTGTATCGGTACGGACGCAGCTAAGTGCGACGAGATCTACAATGCATATGACATGTTATGATATGCATGATATGACATAAATGATTCATAAGAATTTAACAACATAGACCACAATACATTCATAAAGAATACTACCTCATAAACCACATTTGTTTCATTAAGAGAAATACCACATAAACCACATTCGATTCATCAAGAACATAAACAATTGATTCATAAAGAATGCTACCACATAGACCACAATGTATATAAGGAGCATGTAGCACGACAAAGCATCATATTTTAAAAGAAATTAACTATTTTGAAGGTAGTAAAATTAACAAGTTAAATTGTAGCAACAATCGGTACGTTTACTTACCTCCACCGAAGGAGTGAAGAGCTCAAGCGTGGTCAGGAGTGAAGCAACCTGTCCAAAAACCACCACTTAACATATATCACTGAAAAGATCATGGTCCACTTAATTACAAATGAAGATTTGACATGAACCTTTGAAGCATTCGGAAGAAAAATGTATAATTACTTCAATGGTCCCGCCTCCATTACCAATTCTATTTTTACTTGCTGCAACATGCATGTATGGAAGAACAGGATAGAGGAAAAACAAACCCCACCGAGGGAAGTGATGGTAGTGGTAATACCACGCTACAAAAAATATAAAGCTATCACATTTATTTCAAGATAAGTACAACGTGAGCAAGCTAGGGGAATAGATAAAATTTTAGATAAACAAGCATTTGCATGCACTAGAATTGTACAAGGATAAGGATAAGGACGAATTAAGAGCTACCAATTATAGCTAGAAGATAAGGATGTGTTGCCATGTGGTCACACCCTTATATATACGATAATCAGGAACATCTTACCCACAAAAACAAATCAAGCATAGTCAAGCTATATGCGAAGTAAAAAGATGGTATAAGTTTCTCACCTATTCCTCACATTGCTCCTCTTGGTCAATGGCCTAGGGTTAATCACAACACCGGTTGCTCGTGTAATAGGTGTTACCAAGATAGAATCTCCTGGTGGCCTAAATCCAATCGATCGTCTAGTTCCTCCAAATGATGTGTTAGGTCACGGTACCTCACCGGGGCCATCTCCTTGTTGCCCGCCAGTTCATTCCCCTGTTCCTGGTGCCTCGTGATGTGATAGCTTCGAAGTTGATGAGAAATTCTACATATTAGTGATGGACAGAATCACTTATTAATAAAGTGGCTGTAGTTAT
Source organism: Melocanna baccifera (assembly GCA_036346265.1). NCBI lineage: Eukaryota > Viridiplantae > Streptophyta > Magnoliopsida > Poales > Poaceae > Melocanna > Melocanna baccifera. Next base: position 10,817,696 of record CM070689.1, on the reverse strand, counting down.
GCAATGCCCAAGTTGACATAATAATGGCGACCTGCATTTTCAAAATATGGCTTTCCTGCAATTTGTTTTTGTGTGATAACTAATGCTCCCTTTATTTAAAATCAGATGTCATATGTATAGCAGTTCCATTTCTGGAAATGCGCCCATGTACCGCAAGAAACTTAATGATATTAGTGATATACAATAGTCGGTGTTTCTTGTGTTGGCTGGGACTAACAATATGATAACGAACCACTCACTACTTGTTGCTGTTGAGAAGCAAGTACACCTTTGATCAGTACTACGACATCCTCATCGGTAGGCTTGTGTTCCCTTGCTCCACCCATGTCCTCCCTCATGCTCTTTTGATCATGATTCATGAGCAATGAAGCATGGACACTGTGGTCAAGCCGCTCAGTCCATATCGGATGCGGAGATGGCTCGAGCACATATTTACCGCATGTCCAAATGTTGCCATGTGAAAAAAAAAAGAATTTGTATTTCTATACATATTGGACACAACAGAGACACGTACGAGGACATTTGAAGGACACAGCATATCCCATTTCATTGAGCCCACATAGTCAAGCTACTCCTGAACCCATGTCTCCACAATAGATACACTTGTTTTTGCTCAACACATCGAACAGAAAGAAGTGCCGCTACCTCATGTCTATCCCTTCGACCAGCGATAGTGACTGGCAGCGACTGCATCGTCTAGCGACCGGTGGTGATTGCATCCTCTTGACTGGCGGTAATCCCGGTGTGTCCCCACATTTTCTCGTGCTCTTTCCTCTCCATTCTGGCATGTCAAATTTAAGTATCTCGTCTATTGATTTTTTTTCTTTATTTATTTTTAAGAGATAGGAACGGGTGGTTCAAGCGTAGCAAGAGATGAGCAGCAAAACTAGAAGACTCCATTGTGGAATCATGTCGACTCTTTAGATTGGACTAGTGCAAGTGGTGGAAACGAGAGATTTGGATGCAAGTTCCTTATGGAGCACATCATCATCATCCCAACTTCTCCCCATCTTCGAGCTGGAAAGTGGTATCCGGAGTAAATGTTATTTACTGACTGTTACAAATGGCCAATGTAGGAGATGAGTCAATTCCGTGGGAAAAAGGCACTGCGCTTGCATTGCACGTCCCTGTTTCTAATCCGAGAAAACTCAGCATGGTCAAGAACCATCATGCGTTCACCTTAGCTGCTACCTCGGGAGAGGCTATCAATGTCGTGCTTATTTTAGCTAAGTTGCAGCACATCTGCACAAGCGTGCGTCCCCTTGTCTCCTACTATGTACCAGGCGCTTCTTGATCGCCGCCATGGGTGATGCCGTGGTTCGGTGCTTGTCACCACGCAGTTGCAAATTTGCTTCGTACCGTGACTGAAAATACGTGATTTCTAATTTCCATGCCTATGGCAATGTACCTGTCTTCATAGAGTAAACCTACAACATACACTTACCCTCCATATAAAGGTTACCCTACGAAGATCGCAAGTTTCGATATGTATATATATATCAGTGAAAAGATCCTGGTCCACTTAATTATGAATGAAAATTTGACATGATCCTTTGAAGCATACGGAACAAAAAAAAAGTATAATTACTTCAATGGTTCTACCTCCATTACCCATTCTATTATTACTTGCTGCAACATGCATGGATGGATGAAAGGAAAGAGGAGAAACAAACCCCACCGAGGGAAGTAATGGTAGTGGTAATACCATGCCACTAAAAAATATAAAGCTGTCACATTTATTTCAAGATAAGTACAATCTGTGCAAGCTAGGGGAAAAGATTGAATTTAAGATCAATATGCATTCGCATGCACTAGAGTTGTACAAGGATAAGGATAAGGATGAATTAAGTGCTACCAATTATAGCTAGAAGATAAGGATGTGTTGCCATTTGATCACTCCCTATATATACGATGCTCAGGAACTTCTTACCGACAAAAACAAAGCAAGCAAAGTCAAGCTAGGTGCGAAGTAAAAGATGGTGCATGTTTCTCACCTATTCCTCACATTGCTCCTCTTGGTCAATGGCCTAGGGTTAATCACAACACCTGTTGCTCGTGAACTAGGTGTTAGTAAGATAGAATCTCCTGGTGGCCTAAATCAGATCGATCTTCCGTTCCTCCCTTGATGTGTTAGATCACCGTACCTCCCGGGGCCATCCCTTGTTGCCCGCTGTTCATTCCCGCGATCCTCGGTGCCTCGTGATGTGATCGCCGAATTGATGAGAAATTCTGTGTATTAGTGATGGACAACATCACTTATTAATAAAATGGTGTAGTTATGCAATGCCCAAGTCGACTTAATAATGGCTACCTTCACTTTGAAATATGGTTTTCCAAAGATTTGTTTTTGTGTGATAACTAATGCTCCTTCATTTAAAACCAGATGTCATATGTATAGCAGTTCCATTTCTGGAAATGCGCCCATGTAACGCAAGAAACTTAATGATATTAGTGATATACAATAGTCGGTGTTTCTTGTGTTGGTGGACTAATGATATGATAATGAACCACTTACTACTTGTTCTTCGTTGAGAAGCAAGTACACCTTTGATCAAGATACTCGACATCCTCATCGGTAGGCTTGTGTTCCCTTGCTCCACCCATGTTTTCCCTCATGCTTTTTCGATCATGATTCATGAGCAATGATGCATGGACACTATGGTCAAGCCGCTCAGTCCATATCAGATGCGGAGATGGCTCGAGCACATATTCACCGCATGTCCAAATGTTGCCATGTGAAAAAAGAATTTGTATTTCTATACATATTGGATGAATGAGACATGTACGGGGACATTTGAAGGACACAGCCTATCCCATTTCATCCAGCCCACATAGTCAAGCCACTCCTGAACCCATGTCTCCACAATAGATACACTTGTTTTTGCTCAACACATCGAACAGAAAGAAGTGCCGCTACCTCATGTCTATCCCTTTGACGAGCGACGATGGCCGCGGCAATGATCGCATCGTCTAGCGGCCGGTGGTGATTGCATCCTCTTGATGGAGGTAATCCGGTGTGTCCCTACATTTTCTTGTGCTCTTTCCTCTCCATTCTGGCATGTCAAATTTAAGTATCTCATCTATTGTTTTTTTTTTGCTTCTTTATTTATTTTTAAGAGATTGGAACGGGTGGTTCAAGCGCAGCAAGAGATGAGCAGCAAAACTAGAAGACTCCATTGTGGAATCATGTCGACTCTCTAGAGAGGACTAGTGCAAGTGGTGGAAACGATAGATTTGGATGTAAGTACTGCAAACAAGTGAATACTGGAAACTACTCTTATTGGAAAGCATACCTGTTCAAAATATGTAATGGTGGAATAAAAATGTGCCCAAAGGTGGTACTTACCCAAACTCAGCTTAAAAGTGAAATTGAAAAAACTGAAAAAGAATCAGCAAAAATAAAGCCAAGAAATGGTGGCGAGAGTGCTCATGCACCTCAGCCTCCATGGTGACAAAGCGTGCGTGGTGCTCGCTCATATCACGGACAGCACGGTGAACGTGTGAAGGGGCTCGCTGGAATCACGCATGAGATTTCTTTCGTGGTACAAGCATCGTACCAGTGGTATCGTACGTGATGCAAGTTCCTTATGGAGCACATCATCATCATCCCAACTTCTCCCCATCTTCGAGCTGGAAAGTGGTATCCGGAGTAAATGTTATTTACTGACTGTTACAAATGGCCAATGTAGGAGATGAGTCAATTCCGTGGGAAAAAGGCACTGCGCTTGCATTGCACGTCCCTGTTTCTAATCCGAGAAAACTCAGCATGGTCAAGAACCATCATGCGTTCACCTTAGCTGCTACCTACAGGAGGCTACTGAATGTCGTGCTTATTTTAGCTAAGTTGCAGCACATCTGCACAAGCGTGCGTCCCCTTGTCTCCTACTATGTACCAGGCGCTTCTTGATCGCCGCCATGGGTGATGCCGTGGTTCGGTGCTTGTCACCACGCAGTTGCAAATTTGCTTCGTACCGTGACCGAAAATACGTGATTTCTAATTTCCATGCCTATGGCAATGTACCTGTCTTCATAGAGTAAACCTACAACATACACTTACCCTCCATATAAAGGTTACCCTACGAAGATCGCAAGTTTCGATATGTATATATATATCAGTGAAAAGATCCTGGTCCACTTAATTATGAATGAAAATTTGACATGATCCTTTGAAGCATACGGAACAAAAAAAAAGTATAATTACTTCAATGGTTCTACCTCCATTACCCATTCTATTATTACTTGCTGCAACATGCATGGATGGATGAAAGGAAAGAGGAGAAACAAACCCCACCGAGGGAAGTAATGGTAGTGGTAATACCATGCCACTAAAAAATATAAAGCTGTCACATTTATTTCAAGATAAGTACAATCTGTGCAAGCTAGGGGAAAAGATTGAATTTAAGATCAACATGCATTCGCATGCACTAGAGTTGTACAAGGATAAGGATAAGGATGAATTAAGTGCTACCAATTATAGCTAGAAGATAAGGATGTGTTGCCATTTGATCACTCCCTATATATACGATGCTCAGGAACTTCTTACCGACAAAAACAAAGCAAGCAAAGTCAAGCTAGGTGCGAAGTAAAAGATGGTGCATGTTTCTCACCTATTCCTCACATTGGTCCTCTTGGTCAATGGCCTAGGGTTAATCACAACACCTGTTGCTCGTGAACTAGGTGTTAGTAAGATAGAATCTCCTGGTGGCCTAAATCAGATCGATCTTCCAGTTCCTCCCCTTGATGTGTTAGATCACCGTACCTCCCCGGGGCCATCCCCTTGTTGCCCGCCTGTTCATTCCCGCGATCCTGGTGCCTCGTGATGTGATCGCTTCGGAATTGATGAGAAATTCTGTGTATTAGTGATGGACAACATCACTTATTAATAAAATGGTGTAGTTATGCAATGCCCAAGTCGACTTAATAATGGCTACCTTCACTTTCGAAATATGGTTTTCCAGCAATTTGTTTTTGTGTGATAACTAATGCTCCTTCATTTAAAACCGGATGTCATATGTATAGCGTTCCATTTCGAAATGCGCCCATATAACATAAGAAACTTAATGATATTAGTGATATACAATAGTCGGTGTTTCTTGTGTTGGTTGGGACTAATGATATGATAATGAACCACTTACTACTTGTTGCTGTTGAGAAGCAAGTACACCTTTGATCAGTACTACGACATCCTCATCGGTAGGCTTGTGTTCCCTTGCTCCACCCATGTTTTCCCTCATGCTTTTTCGATCATGATTCATGAGCAATGATGCATGGACACTATGGTCAAGCCGCTCAGTCCATATCAGATGCGGAGATGGCTCGAGCACATATTTACCGCATGTCCAAATGTTGCCATGTGAAAAAAAAGAATTTGTATTTCTATACATATTGGACAGAACAGAGACATGTACGGGGACATTTGAAGGACACAGCCTATCCCATTTCATCCAGCCCACATAGTCAAGCCACTCCTGAACCCATGTCTCCACAATAGATACACTTGTTTTTGCTCAACACATCGAACAGAAAGAAGTGCCGCTACCTCATGTCTATCCCTTTGACGAGCGACAGTGACCGGCAGCGACTGCATCGTCTAGCGACCGGTGGTGATTGCATCCTCTTGACTGGAGGTAATCCCGGTGTGTCCCTACATTTTCTTGTGCTCTTTCCTCTCCATTCTGGCATGTCAAATTTAAGTATCTCGTCTATTGTTTTTTTTTGCTTCTTTATTTATTTTTAAGAGATTGGAACGGGTGGTTCAAGCGCAGCAAGAGATGAGCAGCAAAACTAGAAGACTCCATTGTGGAATCATATCGACTCTCTAGAGAGGACTAGTGCAAGTGGTGGAAACGAGAGATTTGGATGTAAGTACTGCAAACAAGTGAATACTGGAAACTACTATAATTGGAAAGCATACCTGTTCAAAATATGTAATGGTGGAATAAAAATGTGCCCAAAGGTGGTACTTACCCAAACTCAGCTTAAAAGTGAAATTGAAAAAACTGAAAAAGAATCAGCAAAAATAAAGCCAAGAAATGGTGGCGAGAGTGCTCATGCACCTCAGCCTCCATGGTGACAAAGCGTGCGTGGTGCTCGCTCATATCACGGACAGCACGGTGAACGTGTGAAGGGGCTCGCTGGAATCACGCATGAGATTTCTTTCGTGGTACAAGCATCGTACCAGTGGTATCGTACGTGATGCAAGTTCCTTATGGAGCACATCATCATCATCCCAACTTCTCCCCATCTTCGAGCTGGAAAGTGGTATCCGGAGTAAATGTTATTTACTGACTGTTACAAATGGCCAATGTAGGAGATGAGTCAATTCCGTGGGAAAAAGGCACTGCGCTTGCATTGCACGTCCCTCGCTTCTAATCAGAAAACTCGGCATGGTCAAGAACCATCATGCGTTCACCTTAGCCGCTACCTACGGGAGGCTCTTGAATGTCGTGCTTATTTTAGCTAAGTTGCAGACATCCGCACAAGCGTCGTCCCCTTGTCTCCTACTATGTACCGGGCGCTTCTTGATCGCGCCATGGGTGATGCCGTGGTTCGGTGCTTGTCACCACGCAGCTTGCAAATTTGCTTCGTACCGTGACCGAAAATACGTGATTTCTAATTTCCATGCCTATGGCAATGTACCTGTCTTCATAGAGTAAACCTACAACATACACTTACCCTCCATATAAAGGTTACCCTACGAATATCGCAAGTTTCGATATGTATATATATATCAGTGAAAAGATCCTGGTCCACTTAATTATGAATGAAAATTTGACATGATCCTTTGAAGCATACGGAACAAAAAAAAGTATAATTACTTCAATGGTTCTACCTCCATTACCCATTCTATTATACTTGCTGCAACATGCATGGATGGATGAAAGGAAAGAGGAGAAACAAACCCCACCGAGGGAAGTAATGGTAGTGGTAATACCATGCCACTAAAAAATATAAAGCTGTCACATTTATTTCAAGATAAGTACAATCTGTGCAAGCTAGGGGAAAAGATTGAATTTAAGATCAACATGCATTCGCATGCACTAGAGTTGTACAAGGATAAGGATAAGGAGGAATTAAGTGCTACCAATTATAGCTAGAAGATAAGGATGTGTTGCCATTTGATCACTCCCTATATATACGATGCTCAGGAACTTCTTACCGACAAAAACAAAGCAAGCAAAGTCAAGCTAGGTGCGAAGTAAAAGATGGTGCATGTTTCTCACCTATTCCTCACATTGGTCCTCTTGGTCAATGGCCTAGGGTTAATCACAACACCTGTTGCTCGTGAACTAGGTGTTAGTAAGATAGAATCTCCTGGTGGCCTAAATCAGATCGATCTTCCAGTTCCTCCCCTTGATGTGTTAGATCACCGTACCTCCCCGGGGCCATCCCCTTGTTGCCCGCCTGTTCATTCCCGCGATCCTGGTGCCTCGTGATGTGATCGCTTCGGAATTGATGAGAAATTCTGTGTATTAGTGATGGACAACATCACTTATTAATAAAATGGTGTAGTTATGCAATGCCCAAGTCGACTTAATAATGGCTACCTTCACTTTGAAATATGGTTTTCCAAAGAATTTGTTTTTGTGTGATAACTAATGCTCCCTTCATTTAAAACCGGATGTCATATGTATAGCAGTTCCATTTAAAATGCGCCCATGTAACGCAATAAACTTAATGATATTAGTGATATACAATAGTCGGTGTTTCTTGTGTTGGTGGGACTAATGATATGATAATGAACCACTTACTACTTGTTCTTTGTTGAGAAGCAAGTACACCTTTGATCGAGACTACGACATCCTCATCGGTAGGCTTGTGTTCCCTTGCTCCACCCATGTTTTCCCTCATGCTTTTTCGATCATGATTCATGAGCAATGATGCATGGACACTATGGTCAAGCCGCTCAGTCCATATCAGATGCGGAGATGGCTCGAGCACATATTTACCGCATGTCCAAATGTTGCCATGTGAAAAAAAAGAATTTGTATTTCTATACATATTGGACAGAACAGAGACATGTACGGGGACATTTGAAGGACACAGCCTATCCCATTTCATCCAGCCCACATAGTCAAGCCACTCCACGAACCCATGTCTCCACAATAGATACACTTGTTTTTGCTCAACACATCGAGCAGTAAAGAAGTGCCGCTACCTCATGTCTATCCCTTTGACGAGCGACAAGGACCGGCAATGATCGCATCGTCTAGCGACCGGTGGTGATTGCATCCTCTTGATGGAGGTAATCCGGTGTGTCCCTACATTTTCTTGTGCTCTTTCCTCTCCATTCTGGCATGTCAAATTTAAGTATCTCGTCTATTGTTTTTTTTTGCTTCTTTATTTATTTTTAAGAGATTGGAACGGGTGGTTCAAGCGCAGCAAGAGATGAGCAGCAAAACTAGAAGACTCCATTGTGGAATCATGTCGACTCTCTAGAGAGGACTAGTGCAAGTGGTGGAAACGAGAGATTTGGATGTAAGTACTGCAAACAAGTGAATACTGGAAACTACTATAATTGGAAAGCATACCTGTTCAAAATATGAAATGGTGGAATAAAAATGTGCCCAAAGGTGGTACTTACCCAAACTCAGCTTAAAAGTGAAATTGAAAAAACTGAAAAAGAATCAGCAAAAATAAAGCCAAGAAATGGTGGCGAGAGTGCTCATGCACCTCAGCCTCCATGGTGACAAAGCGTGCGTGGTGCTCGCTCATATCACGGACAGCACGGTGAACGTGTGAAGGGGCTCGCTGGAATCACGCATGAGATTTCTTTCGTGGTACAAGCATCGTACCAGTGGTATCGTACGTGATGCAAGTTCCTTATGGAGCACATCATCATCATCCCAACTTCTCCCCATCTTCGAGCTGGAAAGTGGTATCCGGAGTAAATGTTATTTACTGACTGTTACAAATGGCCAATGTAGGAGATGAGTCAATTCCGTGGGAAAAGGCACTTTGCGCTTGCATTGCACGTCCTCGCTTCTAATCCGAAAACTCGGCATGGTCAAGAACCATCATGCGTTCACCTTAGCTGCTACCTACAGGAGGCTACTGAATGTCGTGCTTATTTTAGCTAAGTTGCAGCACATCTGCACAAGCGTGCGTCCCCTTGTCTCCTACTATGTACCAGGCGCTTCTTGATCGCCGCCATGGGTGATGCCGTGGTTCGGTGCTTGTCACCACGCAGTTGCAAATTTGCTTCGCATCGTGACCGAAAATACGTGATTTCTAATTTCCATGCCTATGGCAATGTACTGTCTTCATAGAGTAAACCTACAACATACACTTACCCTCCATATAAAGGTTACCCTACGAAGATCGCAAGTTTCGATATGTATATATATATCGGTGAAAAGATCTGGTCCACTTAATTATGAATGAAAATTTGACATGATCCTTTGAAGCATACAGAACAAAAAAAAGTATAATTACTTCAATGGTTCTACCTCCATTACCCATTCTATTATTACTTGCTGCAACATGCATGGATGGATGAAAGGAAAGAGGAGAAACAAACCCCACCGAGGGAAGTAATGGTAGTGGTAATACCATGCGACTAAAAAATATAAAGCTGTCACATTTATTTCAAGATAAGTACAATCTGTGCAAGCTTGGGGAAAAGATTGAATTTAAGATCAACATGCATTCGCATGCACTAGAGTTGTACAAGGATAAGGATAAGGACGAATTAAGTGCTACCAATTATAGCTAGAAGATAAGGATGTGTTGCCATTTGATCACTCCCTATATATACGATGCTCAGGAACTTCTTACCAACAAAAACAAAGCAAGCAAAGTCAAGCTAGGTGCGAAGTAAAAGATGGTGCATGTTTCTCACCTATTCCTCACATTGGTCCTCTTGGTCAATGGCCTAGGGTTAATCACAACACCTGTTGCTCGTGAACTAGGTGTTAGTAAGATAGAATCTCCTGGTGGCCTAAATCAGATCGATCTTCCAGTTCCTCCCCTTGATGTGTTAGATCACCGTACCTCCCCGGGGCCATCCCCTTGTTGCCCGCCTGTTCAATCCCGCGATCCTGGTGCCTCGTGATGTGATCGCTTCGGAATTGATGAGAAATTCTGTGTATTAGTGATGGACAACATCACTTATTAATAAAATGGTGTAGTTATGCAATGCCCAAGTCGACTTAATAATGGCTACCTTCACTTTCGAAATATGGTTTTCCAGCAATTTGTTTTTGTGTGATAACTAATGCTCCCTTCATTTAAAACCAGATGTCATATGTATAGCAGTTCCATTTCTGGAAATGCGCCCATGTAACGCAATAAACTTAATGATATTAGTGATATACAATAGTCGGTGTTTCTTGTGTTGGCTGGGACTAATGATATGATAATGAACCACTTACTACTTGTTGCTGTTGAGAAGCAAGTACACCTTTGATCAGTACTACGACATCCTCATCGGTAGGCTTGTGTTCCCTTGCTCCACCCATGTTTTCCCTCATGCTTTTTCGATCATGATTCATGAGCAATGATGCATGGACACTATGGTCAAGCCGCTCAGTCCATATCAGATGCGGAGATGGCTCGAGCACATATTTACCGCATGTCCAAATGTTGCCATGTGAAAAAAAAGAATTTGTATTTCTATACATATTGGACAGAACAGAGACATGTACGGGGACATTTGAAGGACACAGCCTATCCCATTTCATCCAGCCCACATAGTCAAGCCACTCCTGAACCCATGTCTCCACAATAGATACACTTGTTTTTGCTCAACACATCGAACAGAAAGAAGTGCCGCTACCTCATGTCTATCCCTTTGACGAGCGACAGTGACCGGCAGCGACTGCATCGTCTAGCGACCGGTGGTGATTGCATCCTCTTGACTGGAGGTAATCCCGGTGTGTCCCTACATTTTCTTGTGCTCTTTCCTCTCCATTCTGGCATGTCAAATTTAAGTATCTCGTCTATTGTTTTTTTTTGCTTCTTTATTTATTTTTAAGAGATTGGAACGGGTGGTTCAAGCGCAGCAAGAGATGAGCAGCAAAACTAGAAGACTCCATTGTGGAATCATGTCGACTCTCTAGAGAGGACTAGTGCAAGTGGTGGAAACGAGAGATTTGGATGTAAGTACTTCAAATAAGTGAATACTGGGAACTACTCTAATTGGAAAGCATACCTGCTCAAAATATGTAATGGTGGAATAAAAATGTGCCCAAAGGTGGTACTTACCCAAACTCAGCTTAAAAGTGAAATTGAAAAAACTGAATAAGAATCAGAAAAAATAAAGCCAAGAAATGGTGGCGAGAGTGCTCATGCACCTCAGCCTCCATGGTGACAAAGCGTGCGTGGTGCTCGCTCATATCACGGACAGCACGGTGAACGTGTGAAGGGGCTCGCTGGAATCACGCATGAGATTTCTTTCGTGGTACAAGCATCGTACCAGTGGTATCGTACGTGATGCAAGTTCCTTATGGAGCACATCATCATCATCCCAACTTCTCCCCATCTTCGAGCTGGAAAGTGGTATCCGGAGTAAATGTTATTTACTGACTGTTACAAATGGCCAATGTAGGAGATGAGTCAATTCCGTGGGAAAAAGGCACTGCGCTTGCATTGCACGTCCCTGTTTCTAATCCGAGAAAACTCAGCATGGTCAAGAACCATCATGCTTTCACCTTAGCTGCTACCTACAGGAGGCTACTGAATGTCGTGCTTATTTTAGCTAAGTTGCAGCACATCCGCACATGCGTGCGTCCCCTTGTCTCCTACTATGTACCAGGCGCTTCTTGATCGCCGCCATGGGTGATGCCGTGGTTCGGTGCTTGTCACCACGCAGTTGCAAATTTGCTTCGTACCGTGACCGAAAATACGTGATTTCTAATTTCCATGCCTATGGCAATGTACCTGTCTTCATAGAGTAAACCTACAACATACACTTACCCTCCATATAAAGGTTACCCTACGAAGATCGCAAGTTTCGATATGTATATATATATCAGTGAAAAGATCCTGGTCCACTTAATTATGAATGAAAATTTGACATGATCCTTTGAAGCATACAGAACAAAAAAAAGTATAATTACTTCAATGGTTCTACCTCCATTACCCATTCTATTATTACTTGCTGCAACATGCATGGATGGATGAAAGGAAAGAGGAGAAACAAACCCCACCGAGGGAAGTAATGGTAGTGGTAATACCATGCGACTAAAAATATAAAGTCATCACATTTATTTCAAGATAAGTACAATCATGTGCAAGCTAGGGAAAAGATTGAATTTAAGATCAACATGCATTCGCATGCACTAGAGTTGTACAAGGATAAGGATAAGGACGAATTAAGTGCTACCAATTATAGCTAGAAGATAAGGATGTGTTGCCATTTGATCACTCCTATATATACGATGCTCGGGAACTTCTTACCAACAAAAACAAAGCAAGCAAAGTCAAGCTAGGTGCGAAGTAAAAGATGGTGCATGTTTCTCACCTATTCCTCACATTGGTCCTCTTGGTCAATGGCCTAGGGTTAATCACAACACCTGTTGCTCGTGAACTAGGTGTTAGTAAGATAGAATCTCCTGGTGGCCTAAATCAGATCGATCTTCCAGTTCCTCCCCTTGATGTGTTAGATCACCGTACCTCCCCGGGGCCATCCCCTTGTTGCCCGCCTGTTCATTCCCGCGATCCTGGTGCCTCGTGATGTGATCGCCTCGGAATTGATGAGAAATTCTGTGTATTAGTGATGGACAACATCACTTATTAATAAAATGGTGTAGTTATGCAATGCCCAAGTCGACTTAATAATGGCTACCTTCACTTTGAAATATGGTTTTCCAAAGCAATTTGTTTTTGTGTGATAACTAATGCTCCTTCATTTAAAACCGATGTCATATGTATAGCAGTTCCATTTAAAATGCGCCCATGTAACGCAATAAACTTAATGATATTAGTGATATACAATAGTCGGTGTTTCTTGTGTTGGCTGGGACTAATGATATGATAATGAACCACTTACTACTTGTTGCTGTTGAGAAGCAAGTACACCTTTGATCAAGATACTACGACATCCTCATCGGTAGGCTTGTGTTCCCTTGCTCCACCCATGTTTTCCCTCATGCTTTTTCGATCATGATTCATGAGCAATGATGCATGGACACTATGGTCAAGCCGCTCACCCATATCGATCGGAGATGGCTCGAGCACATATTTACCGCATGTCCAAATGTTGCCATGTGAAAAAAAAGAATTTGTATTTCTATACATATTGGACAGAACAGAGACATGTACGGGGACATTTGAAGGACACAGCCTATCCCATTTCATCCAGCCCACATAGTCAAGCCACTCCTGAACCCATGTCTCCACAATAGATACACTTGTTTTTGCTCAACACATCGAATGTAAAGAAGTGCCGCTACCTCATGTCTATCCCTTTGACGAGCGACGGTGGCCGCAATGATCGCATCGTCTAGCGACCGGTGGTGATTGCATCCTCTTGATGGAGGTAATCCCGGTGTGTCCCTACATTTTCTTGTGCTCTTTCCTCTCCATTCTGGCATGTCAAATTTAAGTATCTCGTCTATTGTTTTTTTTTGCTTCTTTATTTATTTTTAAGAGATTGGAACGGGTGGTTCAAGCGCAGCAAGAGATGAGCAGCAAAACTAGAAGACTCCATTGTGGAATCATGTCGACTCTCTAGAGAGGACTAGTGCAAGTGGTGGAAACGAGAGATTTGGATGTAAGTACTTCAAATAAGTGAATACTGGGAACTACTCTAATTGGAAAGCATACCTGCTCAAAATATGTAATGGTGGAATAAAAATGTGCCCAAAGGTGGTACTTACCCAAACTCAGCTTAAAAGTGAAATTGAAAAAACTGAATAAGAATCAGAAAAAATAAAGCCAAGAAATGGTGGCGAGAGTGCTCATGCACCTCAGCCTCCATGGTGACAAAGCGTGCGTGGTGCTCGCTCATATCACGGACAGCACGGTGAACGTGTGAAGGGGCTCGCTGGAATCACGCATGAGATTTCTTTCGTGGTACAAGCATCGTACCAGTGGTATCGTACGTGATGCAAGTTCCTTATGGAGCACATCATCATCATCCCAACTTCTCCCCATCTTCGAGCTGGAAAGTGGTATCCGGAGTAAATGTTATTTACTGACTGTTACAAATGGCCAATGTAGGAGATGAGTCAATTCCGTGGGAAAAAGGCACTGCGCTTGCATTGCACGTCCCTGTTTCTAATCCGAGAAAACTCAGCATGGTCAAGAACCATCATGCTTTCACCTTAGCTGCTACCTACAGGAGGCTACTGAATGTCGTGCTTATTTTAGCTAAGTTGCAGCACATCCGCACATGCGTGCGTCCCCTTGTCTCCTACTATGTACCAGGCGCTTCTTGATCGCCGCCATGGGTGATGCCGTGGTTCGGTGCTTGTCACCACGCAGTTGCAAATTTGCTTCGTACCGTGACCGAAAATACGTGATTTCTAATTTCCATGCCTATGGCAATGTACCTGTCTTCATAGAGTAAACCTACAACATACACTTACCCTCCATATAAAGGTTACCCTACGAAGATCGCAAGTTTCGATATGTATATATATATCAGTGAAAAGATCCTGGTCCACTTAATTATGAATGAAAATTTGACATGATCCTTTGAAGCATACAGAACAAAAAAAAGTATAATTACTTCAATGGTTCTACCTCCATTACCCATTCTATTATTACTTGCTGCAACATGCATGGATGGATGAAAGGAAAGAGGAGAAACAAACCCCACCGAGGGAAGTAATGGTAGTGGTAATACCATGCGACTAAAAAATATAAAGCTGTGACATTTATTTCAAGATAAGTACAATCTGTGCAAGCTAGGGGAAAAGATTGAATTTAAGATCAACATGCATTCGCATGCACTAGAGTTGTACAAGGATAAGGATAAGGACGAATTAAGTGCTACCAATTATAGCTAGAAGATAAGGATGTGTTGCCATTTGATCACTCCCTATATATACGATGCTCAGGAACTTCTTACCAACAAAAACAAAGCAAGCAAAGTCAAGCTAGGTGCGAAGTAAAAGATGGTGCATGTTTCTCACCTATTCCTCACATTGGTCCTCTTGGTCAATGGCCTAGGGTTAATCACAACACCTGTTGCTCGTGAACTAGGTGTTAGTAAGATAGAATCTCCTGGTGGCCTAAATCAGATCGATCTTCCAGTTCCTCCCCTTGATGTGTTAGATCACCGTACCTCCCCGGGGCCATCCCCTTGTTGCCCGCCTGTTCATTCCCGCGATCCTGGTGCCTCGTGATGTGATCGCTTCGGAATTGATGAGAAATTCTGTGTATTAGTGATGGACAACATCACTTATTAATAAAATGGTGTAGTTATGCAATGCCCAAGTCGACTTAATAATGGCTACCTTCACTTTGAAATATGGTTTTCCAAAGAATTTGTTTTTGTGTGATAACTAATGCTCCTTCATTTAAAACCGGATGTCATATGTATAGCGTTCCATTTCGAAATGCGCCCATGTAACATAATAAACTTAATGATATTAGTGATATACAATAGTCGGTGTTTCTTGTGTTGGCTGGGACTAATGATATGATAATGAACCACTTACTACTTGTTGCTGTTGAGAAGCAAGTACACCTTTGATCAGTACTACGACATCCTCATCGGTAGGCTTGTGTTCCCTTGCTCCACCCATGTTTTCCCTCATGCTTTTTCGATCATGATTCATGAGCAATGATGCATGGACACTATGGTCAAGCCGCTCACCATATCGATCACGGAGATGGCTCGAGCACATATTTACCGCATGTCCAAATGTTGCCATGTGAAAAAAAAGAATTTGTATTTCTATACATATTGGACAGAACAGAGACATGTACGGGGACATTTGAAGGACACAGCCTATCCCATTTCATCCAGCCCACATAGTCAAGCCACTCCTGAACCCATGTCTCCACAATAGATACACTTGTTTTTGCTCAACACATCGAACAGAAAGAAGTGCCTCTACCTCATGTCTATCCCTTTGACGAGCGACAGTGACCGGCAGCGACTGCATCGTCTAGCGACCGGTGGTGATTGCATCCTCTTGACTGGAGGTAATCCCGGTGTGTCCCTACATTTTCTTGTGCTCTTTCCTCTCCATTCTGGCATGTCAAATTTAAGTATCTCGTCTATTGTTTTTTTTTGCTTCTTTATTTATTTTTAAGAGATTGGAACGGGTGGTTCAAGCGCAGCAAGAGATGAGCAGCAAAACTAGAAGACTCCATTGTGGAATCATGTCGACTCTCTAGAGAGGACTAGTGCAAGTGGTGGAAACGAGAGATTTGGATGTAAGTACTTCAAATAAGTGAATACTGGGAACTACTCTAATTGGAAAGCATACCTGCTCAAAATATGTAATGGTGGAATAAAAATGTGCCCAAAGGTGGTACTTACCCAAACTCAGCTTAAAAGTGAAATTGAAAAAACTGAATAAGAATCGGAAAAATAAAGCCAAGAAATGGTGGCGAGAGTGCTCATGCACCTCAGCCTCCATGGTGACAAAGCGTGCGTGGTGCTCGCTCATATCACGGACAGCACGGTGAACGTGTGAAGGGGCTCGCTGGAATCACGCATGAGATTTCTTTCGTGGTACAAGCATCGTACCAGTGGTATCGTACGTGATGCAAGTTCCTTATGGAGCACATCATCATCATCCCAACTTCTCCCCATCTTCGAGCTGGAAAGTGGTATCCGGAGTAAATGTTATTTACTGACTGTTACAAATGGCCAATGTAGGAGATGAGTCAATT
This sequence comes from Melocanna baccifera, assembly GCA_036346265.1. Taxonomy (NCBI): domain Eukaryota; kingdom Viridiplantae; phylum Streptophyta; class Magnoliopsida; order Poales; family Poaceae; genus Melocanna; species Melocanna baccifera. The sequence continues at coordinate 10,800,902 of CM070689.1, read as the reverse complement.
CCGTGGGAAAAAGGCACTGCGCTTGCATTGCACGTCCCTGTTTCTAATCCGAGAAAACTCAGCATGGTCAAGAACCATCATGCTTTCACCTTAGCTGCTACCTACAGGAGGCTACTGAATGTCGTGCTTATTTTAGCTAAGTTGCAGCACATCCGCACATGCGTGCGTCCCCTTGTCTCCTACTATGTACCAGGCGCTTCTTGATCGCCGCCATGGGTGATGCCGTGGTTCGGTGCTTGTCACCACGCAGTTGCAAATTTGCTTCGTACCGTGACCGAAAATACGTGATTTCTAATTTCCATGCCTATGGCAATGTACCCGTCTTCATAGAGTAAACCTACAACATACACTTACCCTTACCATAGAGTAAACATCCTCTTGACTAGCGGTAATCCCAGGGTGTCCCAACATTTTCTCGTGCTCTTTCCTCTCCATTGTGGCATGTGAAATTTAAGTATCTCGTGTATTGTTTTTTTTTTTTGCTTCTTTATTTATTTTTAAGAGATAGGAACGGGTGGTTCAAGCGCAACAAGAGATGAGCAGCAAAACTTGAAGACTCCATTGTGGAATCATGTTTCTTGTGTTGGCCGGGACTAACGATGTGATTCTGAACCACTCACTACTTGTTGCTGTTGAGAAGCAAGTACACCTTTGGTTAGTACTGTGACTTTCTCATCGATAGGCTTGTGTTCCCCTGCTCCACCCTTAGCCTCCCTCGTGCTGTTTCGATCATGATTTGTGAGCAATGATGCATGGACACTGCAGTCAAGCCGCTGAGTCCGTATCGAATGCGGAGATGGCTCGAACACATATTTGCCGTATTTTTTAATGTTGCCATGCGAAAAAAGAATTTGTATTTCTTTATATATTGGACACAACAGAGACATGTGTGGGGACATTTGAAGGACACGACCTAGCCCAATTAGTCCAACCCACATAGTCAAACCACTCCTTAACCCTAGCACTGATGCTCTCATCTCTATTTTTGCTTGACACCTCGAACAAAAAGAAGTGCCACTGCCTCTCATCTATCCTTTCCGCTTGTGATAGCAACTGGTGGTGACTGCATCCTCTAGCGACTGGTGGCGATTGAATCCCCTGGCGACTGACAATAATCCCAGTGAGTCCCAAAATCTTCTCGTGCTCCTTCCTCTCTACTCTGGCTCATCAATTTTGAATATTTCATCTGTTGTTTCTTGCTTCTTTTTTTGTTTTTGTGAGATGGAAATGGGTGGTTCAAGTGCTGCAAGAGATGAGTATCATAATATCAAGAATGCATTGTGAAATCATGTCGACTCTCTAGAGACGACAACTCTAAAGTGAAAACTTAACAACTCAAAATATCTAATGGTGGAAGCAAAATGTGCCCAAAGGTGGTACTTACCCTTATTGTACTTGAAAGTGAAATTGCAAAAGCTGAACAAGAATTAGTAAAAACAAAGCCAAGAAATGGTGTCCATGCTATACTGTTCATGAGTGCGAGGTGGGGGGAGGTGATGGAGTCCGACGCGTGTGGTGGTGGTGTTGCGGTGCCATATGGTGGTTGGGGATGAGATGGTGCCAAGGGCGCTCATGCTCCTTAGCCTCTATGGTGACAAAGCGTGTAGTGGGGCTCGTTGGACGTACCCATGGAATTGTACGTGAAGCAGTTCCTTCTAGCGCTCATCGTCATCCTCCCAACTTCTCCCCATCTTCGAGGTGGAAAGTGGTATATGGACTAAATGTTATTTTTTGACCATTAAGAATGGCCAATGCGGGAGATGGGCCAATTCCATGGGAAAACAGGCACTGCGCTTGCATTGCATGTCCCCACTCCTAATCCGAGAAAACTCAGTATGGTCAAGAACCATCGTGGCTTCACCTTAGCTGGTACCTACAGGAGGCTTCACCTGGCCGCTATTTGTCGATCGAGCTGTGCTCCCCAGCTGTGGCCACCAACCTGAATCTCGGGCGTTCCTTCCCATCCAGATGGCTAGATCAATGCTAAGTGCATGAGTGCACACAATAGGTGAGTGCATAGTAAACACCTATATATATATATATATATATATATATATCACTAAAAAGATCCTGCTCCACTTAATTATCAATGAAGGTTTGACATGATCCTTTGAAGCTTTTGGAATGAGAAAAGTATGATTAATTCAATGGTCTTGCCTCCATTACCCATTTTGTTTTCACATGTTGCAAGTTGCATGTATGGACGAACAGGATAGAGGAAAACAAACCCCACCTAGGAAAGTGATGGTATCTCGAGATAAAAAAGATGTGAGGGACGAGGATGTACTGGAGTGCGAGCGTAGTAGTATTGTGTTATTCGCGTCCATATACACGTATATGCAAAGGCTAATTTGGTGCATTCCAAATGTGCAATATTCGATAATTAATCACAATGAAGATTACACAATCTTGGTTAATTTGGTGTTTTTATATGAACTATTGTCTATGTGTTGAGTTGAAATTCAAATTTATGAAAGATTTGGATTTTCAGTCTGTGGTTTCAACCTAGTAGTCAAACTGGCTGTGCAGAGTGGTTAGATCAGCATTGCATAGTAGTCAAACTAGCCCTGCATAGCGATCAAACTGGCCATGCAAGACAGCTAGAGCGGCTAACTCTGAATTTCTATTGAAGTTTTAACTTTGGGAATTTTATTGTAGATCGAGTCGAATTGCCCTAGGTTAGTGTATTCATGTTGCATGAAGCAAGTTTAAGCTAACGTAAGTCAAGTTGTAAAGAACTTGTACCCAAAAATAATTTCTTAATCTTTAAATGTGCAGGGAAGCTTAGACTCAACTATGGTCCATGGCGAGGATTGCGACTATGGTCATAGATGAGCCAAGATCCAGAATGGTCAAGAATACTGGGTGAGATAGTTGAGGTCAAGCGTGGTACAAAGAAGGCAAGAAATGTTGAAGAGAATGTTTGGGCAATGGGTTGCACCAAGTGGCTTGGTCGGTCCAATAGAGGCATGGTCCAGTGGGAATTGGAGCAGGAGAGACTTATTGATGCATGGAAAACCATTGGTGCACCTACATATGGTGAAGCATGGCGATCACTTGTAAGGAAAAGAGAAGACCGGATCAAGGCGACGATACTTTAGTTGGCTAAATACCAAAAATTTCATTAGATCAAATCTGTGGCACTTGAGTGGTGCTTGGGAAAGCTATTTAGGTCAAGGAGATACTGAGAAGATCAAGTGGAAGAAAGACTAAAGACTTAGTAGGTTCGGATTCATGTGCTTTGAAAGCATGCATGAGTAACGTGTAAGTGTAAACCCATGTTGCGTGGGGTTAATGGGTTTTCCCCAATTGTTCTAGTGGATTGTATCCATTAGAGTTACATGTGGGTTAGTTGTTCCATCTATTTAATGGATTTGAGATGGAGCATTGCAAGCCAACCATCCTAACTATTTCATAGGGTTAGGGTTTGAGAGGGAGAGTGAATTCTGTGGTGTACTATCTTATCCTCTTGAGGAGAGGCTATGAAACCTTTACCTTCAATAGTAATACAATCATTCTTGTTCCTATCTCATGAAGTATTTTTGTCTTGGTTCATTTGCTCTTATTGGTTCTTTGCCTCTTCTCGTCCTTTCTTGATCGTGTTGCATGTCAAGGACATGTAAGTGATAGAGATGACTCATGCAGATCAAATCTTATCTATCTAGACACTTTGGTTTGCAAGATTTCAATGTTTCCCTGTTCTTGCTTTGTTTGGAGCCTTTCTTGAGGATTCTTGACATGAGAGTTTTGGTTTTGATTATTTGGGTGGTCTTGTTGTGACATTTGGGAACTTATTTAGAGCCATCTTAGCTATTCTTAACTCATGTGCAGGTGGTTTTTCAAGTTTTTGAGATTTGTCCGGTTTTGGTACAAACTTGCATGTTTTGAAGAAAGGTTGGTGATAGACTATTCGAGTAGGTTTATATCAATTTGTGATGAACAATTATTAACTGGATTGAGTTGAATATAAGGTTTTACAAATAGTTTGCAATCCCTAAACTAACCAAGGGAAGAATTGTCGGACCCCGGAGCAACGACTCCTAGATCCTCTGTGTAAATCGCACTAGTCCAGGATCAAGCTAGTGCACACAGTGGATAACAAAGATTCATATCATGCACAATGACATTTATTCATTAAATAAATATGGGCCTGATGGCCAAATTTTACATCAATAGTTCATAAACCAAAAATACACAAAAACAGCGGAAGAAAACCAATGAAGTAGCAGACCTATCCCGCTGCCACAAAGCGAATGACTCAGAAGACGCGCCTAGTCGCCACCATCCTCACCGAAGTTGTTGACGTCATCATCTGGCAACAGATTTTAGCAAGGTGAGCACATAAAGTACTCCCAAGGTAAGCACATAAAGTACTTACGCAAGTTACAGCAGGAGTTTTAACAGAGTGAATGCATGCATAAGGATAACAAAGGAAGGCTTAATAAGGTTATTTGTGCGAAAACAGTATTGAATTTAAATACAATAGCATAAGTGCAAAAGCTGAATTGTTAATACAGTAGATAGAAATAATAATTTAACAAAATAATATCGTTAGTGCAGGCTCCGACCAAACACTAACCTAGTCACAGGTATCCCACCTGGTCCATCTTTTCAAAGGTTTTCACATGGATTCCATCTATCCATATGCTTTTCAAAATCTCTTATGGATTCATTTTGTTAGTGCAGGCTCCGACCATACACCAACTTATGCACAGGTATCCCACCTGGTCATGGATTCCATCCATCCATCCATAAGCCTTTTTCAGAAATCATTTTAAAAACCAAAGTCTAATCCATGAAAAACTTTACCCAGCTTGCCCATAACCGTGGGCGCGGCTATCTAGGATAGATTATACACTCTGTAGAGGTTGTACAGCTTTACCCACAAGACACGATCATCCCACATTGCCACTAGATTAACACACTTCCTTTGGTGTGCGGCGAGGAGATCATGACAAGGCCGTTACAATGATCCATAGACAAAACAGTCACGCCGCCACTAAGATTTCACCACAACTCGAATCCACGAGTTGGAGCCCCCTCTTGTGCCATGTGAGACTTCCCACAGCCTACGCCGCGCTCACATTCAGCCTATAGCGAGACTATACTTGAAACTTCACAAATTATTTAGCTAGGTCTGTCCCATACCAGACTTGTGGTAGTACGATGTGGCTTTGCAACAGTAGCTCACAGACCGGTCCTTAACTTGACTTAGGCTCAATCCACATACCCACATGCACGACAGTCAACCAGGTGTCACCAAACATGAGGCATGCTGGCACCCACCACCTATCCATTAGCCTAACTCCAAATCATAAGTTTCTATTTTTGTTTTTAAACCATTTTCACAAACCATCCCTGACTCACCGAAGTCAAGAACTCATTTTCAAATCGTCATTTCATGAGAAAGATTTGATCCCACCTAAAGTTATACTAAGCTAGGCTAAGCATTGCTATAAAAATTTCTAGCCAATACTATAGTACTGACTAGTTTTTAGCTAGGGTGACAAGGTATAGGAATTCGAGATTCAAATTGGGCTATAATCAAAGGATTATGGGTATAACTAAATTTAAAACAAATTTGAATTATATTTGAGTAAAGATACGCATGCATATACAGTAAAACAATATAAATACATTTGAAATATTAGCTTCAACATGGTCAAAGGTGTAACTTGCCTTTCTTTGAAGTTTGCCGAGGTTCGCTGAAGTTATACTCTCCGAAATAGTCGTAGTCTACACGCGAAAAGTAAGAACAAAATAAACTCAAATAAAATCCAAATTTTACAAAATAAATGCCGGGAGATAGAATATGAATTTAGAAATTTGAATTGGTCCAATCGGAGTTAGGATGAAGGAGAACGACTTCTGGAAGTTTGAATTCCAAAGAAATGAATAAAAGGAATTATTGAAATTCTTTTCTTGATGAAGGAAAAGTGGTTGGAAGCTACAATATTTGTGTAGGGTCGAAGTCATGATCGAAGGTGTAGTCGAAGACATGGTCAAGACCATAGTCGAATTAACGGTTGAAGATGCGGAGGTCCAAGCCGAAGACAAAGACTCCAAGTACGGGTGCAGTCAAATTCGAAGATTAAGATTCGGTTGAAGACTTACTCGAAATTGTATAGTGGTCGAAGAACACTATAACAGTCGAGAACAAATGGTAATCGGAGTCGAGTGGTCGGGACGACAATGAACGCCGGTGGTGGAAAGCGAAGGTACTCAGAGTCGGCTACGACTTCGACTACCGAGTATTCTTCCAACTACTCCTTGCTGAAAAAGCGAAGGTACTCGGAGACTTAGAGCGAAGAGTGACAGTGGTCGGAAGCGACTATGGTCGGAGGCAGACGGAGATGACAGTGGTTGGGAGTGACTGTAGTCGGAAAAACAATTGTGGTCGAAAGGATTGGAGTTTATGCAGAGTGATCGAAAGAATCGAATGGGTTGGAGGGTACGGAGGTTAAAATGGTCAAACAACCATGGTCGGTTTGAAGACGGAGGTTGAAGTCGAAGGCTCCGAGATTGAAGACCGAAGTCTAAGTCTTCGAGGTCGAAGGCTTGGGCTAGAGTCGAAGTCTCCAAAGGTCAAAGTCTCTGGGAATGAAGATCGAAGTCGAAGTTGAATGCTCCGAGTAGTCGGAGTCTAGGAAGCCTCCGAACAGCGGAGTCTAAAGTGCTTCTGGATGGCGGAGTCTAAGAGCCTCTGGATGGTAGAGTCTAACGAGCCTCCGGATAGCGGAGTCTTAGAATTGGATGGCTGGGAGAAGTCGGATGGCTTCGCGTGATGAGATCCGGGTGATCCAACGACGGCGAAGACCGGGGAGATGTACAAAAGAGGGAGAAGAGTATGGGTCCTGTTTTACCTTGGCGCAAGGTTTGGCCTACACAGAGTTAGCTGGCAGCGAGGGTGTAGCGGAGGCGGGGCACGATTATCGACGGTGGAGATTCTCCGACGACAGCTTGCTCGGAGAATGGGTGTCGAAGGTTCGCGCGGGCCTGATTAAGGTTACCGGCGGTGGGGGTACTCTGGTCATGCTCTGGCTCGGGAAAAGGGTGAAGGAGGTGCGCGTGGTCCTGTTGAAGATTTGGCGGTGTCGACGTGGACGTCGGTGGAAGAGACACCCGGCGGCGGGATTGCTCGGCAGAGGGGTGGCGAGGTGAAGAAAAGAGAGAGGGGATTGCGAGGAGTGCGTTGGTACTTTTGTGCAATACCAGAAGTGGTTGGAAGGTGGTCGGTGGCGAGTTGGAGTGATGGCGTAACTCGGGCGGCGGTGGCGGCAGTGTTCCGGCGGTGAGGAGACTCAACCAAGGGCGGTCAAGAAAATCCAAAAATTATGAAATATATACTGAAAAATAGATTATGAATTTAGATGAATTTAGAAACTTGAATCACCTGATTCGGAGTTCGGACAGAGGAGAACGAGCGATTGGAAGATTGTCGGATCAGAAAATTCTGAAAAAAGAAAAATCAGGAATATTCCGAAGGAATATTCCCGTGTGAACAGGAATGGACAGCAGCGTTGTTCACTGCTTTTGGCCATGTTGTCGATGAGAAAAGGCACGGGAGGTAAAGCCAATGGGTTGCTAATGACCCGAGGCACATGTAGGAATTAGCGGCACGTCAAACGGAGCACGATGACGACGTGTACGGCGAAAATGACATAGGGTGCGGAGAGAAGAATATTTTTCGGGCAGGGAATATGGAGAAGGAAGGTGAGCACAGCCTAGAATGCGGCGAGGTGAGTCTAGGAAAAATATCGGCTAAGCCGAAAACTCACCGGAGGCAACGCAATCGTCGTTTGAACGACGACGGTACCGAAACACGAAAAACTCAATATCTTCGCGCTCGGTCAGGCGAATCCAAAACCGTCTGAAACGTAGCCTCCTGGGATGGTTTGGCACGTTTTGACGCGAACGGATTGTCGAAAGCATTCCCAGACAGCCGGGGACACGAAGTGCCATTTACGGCCATGGCAAGGTGTCGGGCGCAAATATTTAGGAAAGGTTTTTGGACGAACGGAGGGGAGCACGGCGTAGAACACGTCGAGACGAACTCAACGCCGCAGACGGCTCGGCCAACGGACTAGCGAAACGCGGTGGACAAGACTTTATGTAGCCTACAGGCTGACATCGCCGTTCCGGGCAAACGGAGAGGAATTAACATGCGAGAGTTGCGGCGAATCGAAGAGTAGAGCATGGGGATCGTGATGCTCACCTTGGTTTTGGTCGGGCATGCATGGTCGGCTGGTGGCGACGCGACGAACGCGGATTCGATTTGGCCCACGGTGGCGACGGTGCTCCGGCGAAGTTCCGGCGAAGGCGAGGTGAGCACCGCGTAGAACGCAATGAGGCGAAGCCAACGGTGTGGTCAAACGCGGCGGGGCTTCACCGAACGAGGCACAATAAGCCGAAGAACGCCGCTTGGAACGCAAAAATAAAACTCCGATTGCGGCTAAACGAGAGGGAGTGGGGACTTGAGATTTTCGGGGTTGAGTGAGGATGAGAAGAGGCTCACGGGGCTCCCTTTTATAGGGGTGGAGGTGGACCGAGGAGGGAGATCAATGGGGCATGTCTTTGAATGGCATGGTTTAAATCCCGCGAAAATAGCTCATGAATGAGGGGGAAACGGTGAGGGAATGAAAAAGCTTGATGAGGGGAGTTGAATGCAATTTATTTCGCTAAAAACCGTTGAGTAAATCACGAGTTATGAGAGATTGAAGAAGAGCTCAAAAATGGCGTTTTCATGGCTGCCTTCACTGCGCACACGAGAAGAAACGCTTGGAGAAGAAAGGAAAAAGGAGGAGAGAGAAAAGAGAGAAAAGAAAAAAAAGAAAAAGAAAATTCGGGAAAATTCCAAAAAATATATTTTTAGAATCCTTGGAACCTGAAAAGAATAAAAAAAATATTTTCGGAATTTTTTGACGTTTATTTTAATTTTTAAAAATGTTTTCCTTTTTCTAGCTTTAAATAATACAATAAATAACAAATAAAGGCTAAAAATCTTATAAAAATTCACAGAAGTTTCTAAACCTATTTTGAACTTACAAAAATATTTTCAACTGAAATTTACATATTTTTCTTTATAAAATATTTTTTGTTTAACAGAAATGCTCTTTTCTTCTTTTCTTTAAAGGGGAAAATTAAGTTAACGAATTTTTTTTAAAATTTCCAGAAACCAAATAACTTTAATTTTTATTTTAAACTAACTTATTGAAGATTTAATTTATTTTTACTTTTATTTTTTTTAAAAAAATTCTTTTCATAAGAATAACCTTTTCTTTAAGCAGAAAATCAGGCAATTTAATTTAATTTTTTTTAAACTTAAGAAACCAAAAGTAAATATTTTATTTTATATTAAATCAAATATCTTGAAAAAAAACAGCTGGGCTGTTACAAGAATGAAGTGGCAACGTTGCTTACGGCCGACAAGAGGAGGGATGACCACGACAACGAATTCCTGGGGTGAAAGCCTAAAATTTGGAGAGGGGAAACACTAGGGGGAGGGGGTTCAGGGAACCGAGAGGGATTTTTGTGCGGTTTAAATGGGAGACAGAGTGGCGGCATTCCCATGGGTGTCAACCACCTAGAATGGGCTAGCAGGGCACTAATGCCATGATGACACGCTTGAAGTGCTTGACATCAGCTCTGGCACGACGCTGACACACAGTGAGGTGATGGAAGAGGCCAGTGGATGCGACACACATTGATGGCATGATGATAGGGTGACGTCAGCGTTCAACACAAGTAGTGCAGAAGCATGACATGACAAGGCCAAAGCAATGTTGCATGGCATGGGCATGTCGTGGCTCGGTTTGGGCATGGCAACATGGTGGCAGGGGTCAAACATTGTGGCTACACAGCCAGGTGGGGTCAGGTGCATGTGCACGGGTGGCACAGTTGGTGCGGAGCGATGCGCATAGGCGAGCACATGGCTGAGCGGGTGCGTACAGGGCATGCCAGCTTGTAGGCAATGCCGAGTTGAGGTGAGGCTTGAGTGTGTCATGCTTGGGCATGGGAGCTGGAACCAAGGCACATGTGGCCGATTGGGATTACGCGGGCGCACGACCGGGAGCAACAACTTTGGGCTGGCCATGCCCCTGAACAGGGGAGAGGAGAGAGAGAAGGAAAGAGGAGGGAGGAAAAGACAAAAAAGATGAAAAGAAAAAAGGAGGGAAAAGAAAAAGAGAAGGTGGGGCCCGGCTAGAAATGGAAGAGTGGAGAGAGAAAGAAAGGCTTTAGCCAAAATTGCAAAATTCAAATTTTTAATTCAAAAATTAAAATTGAATTTGGATTCTCAATTCAAATCTTTTTCAATTATTTGGATGCAAATTTTAACATTGCTTTGCTTTCAATTTGTATTGAATTTAAATTTTAGTTTGAAATTAAGATAAATCTGAAATTGGCTTATAATTTGTATTTTCCAATTTTTGAATTTGCTTTCCAATTAGACTTTTGATCATAATTCCTTCCTTTAAATTCTTACTTCAATTCAAGTTTTGATTTTATTGACTTGCACTTGCATTTAAGTTTTCAAATTTTGTTTTCATATTTCATTATCTAGAATTCTCCATTCTTTTAGTAACATGTTTAGTATTTGTACTTGGGAAAATTCCCTATTATTAATGTGCATAGTACCAAGTCTAGAAAATCCCAACTAAACTTTCATATGAAATTCGAGTAACAACAAATGCAACATACAGTTTAAATTTTTTTATAATTTCGAACATCCAAAGTTTTGGATGTTACAAACTTTCCCCCCTTAAAATAAATCTCGACTTCGAGATTTGAGTAGAATAGAAAGGAAAGAGATGGGGTTAAACTGGCCAGCAGTAGGTTCCAGGGTTTTGCTTGATGTGTTTGCTCCTCGTAGTAAGAGGAAGGGAGAATATCTTCATGGGCATGGGTTAAAAATTAGAGAAGACAAAAGAGAAGGGAGAGAGACCACATTCTTCTGTGTAGGTGATAGGCTTCAAATGCTTGCTTCTTAGCTTCATTACGTCTTGGTCATTGTGGGGTTGAATAGACATGTGCTCTACTGGCCCTTGGGATGGTCGCAAATTGCCTATGAATGGTTTGAAAGTATGGGTGTACATTCAAAGGGATAGATGGTCTTGGAGATGCCGATATGATAACTGGAATTTCTATTAATATGTCCCTCAGTCCTACTAGATCCCCATTTTTTATTCTTCGACCTGCTAATTACTGTAACTCAAACTCTAGGCATCACTTGAAATCATTAGCACCACAAGATTTTTAGCTGGTGAATCCCCATGCATTGGCCTGATCAGTCTTTAAGTTGCTACACTACCAACAGTAATTATACATCGTAGTAGTTCTCCGACATTCTTGTGTGTTCTTGCTACACCTCTAAAAATAAATGATATCCAATATTAGTTGTCTTTTCTAGATCCAGGCATGACGAGTCCTATGGTGACTTGGAGACTCTTCATTGTATCTCACATTCCTTGGTCAGCAACAAGTTCAGGGAGCATCTTTGGGGTAGTGGTCTTGTCCTTCCAAGACAAAACATGAGACCTTGCTCATTGGACACTTTCCTGGTTGGTGGTCTTCATCACGGTTGGGGCAGTTTACGGAACATTGGTTTGCCTGATGTTCTTTTTCTCCAGAACACCTACACACTACTTGGTTCATGGGGCAGCCTTCTGGTTGATGGTACTTCTCATAGCAGGAACAGTAGGGAACTGGGCACTTGTAGCAATAGTGTCCAATTCGCTCACATGTGAAGCATGCTTCTTGTGTGACTTGTCGTATTGGAAGACATAATCAGGTGGCGTGTCATGTCTTACCACACTTGAACATGTATCACTTGGTTTAGCTTCTAAATTTGGTAGTAGAACTTCGGTAGACGTAGCTTGTTTCTTTCTGGAGCACTTATTAGTGAAGTGTCTGGTATTTTCACAACAGAGACAAGAGATATCCTTTAGGGCCTGATGTGGTGTTTTTATTATTTCTATTGCGACAGCTTTTTTCTCAACAATCCTTGCAGAGTAGGGTTAGGTGACAACTTGTATGGGTGATAATGGCTATGGCGAGAAAAAAAACTATTGGTTCCCTTTTCCTACTTCCGCCAGTGAGGGCTATGTTGTTCTCAGCCATTGCGTCTGATTGACAAGGATTTGATCCAGTCCTTTGTGAAGGTAAGGGGAATTTAATGGAAAGATAGTGACTTGAGTCTTGGTCCTAGTGTGGGTTGAGACTTCCAGTCATCATCCTCTTGGTGATGTCGTTTTTTGAATATTGGAAGGTTGTGAAATCCGCAGTTGTTCTCGATTGCCTTGGGTTTTGGCTATCCATCACTTTGTTTCTATAGATTTGACAAGGTTTTTAAAAAAAGGGCGAGAGGGAATAGCATGATATATGGGAGGAATCGTAGAGATAAGGTAATCGAAACCCATCTAAAATTTAAAAGAACACACCTAGGAAGTTGTGGTGGCACATAAATCACACATACTTTTGAAAAAACGTTTTTCCTATGACTACAAAACAATGCCCAACGGCAAGAAGAAAGTGCACAGTGTCCAAGTAAAATTTTGTGACACTAAAACGTCTATTCGTGGGGACACATATAAGAGGGTGCATGGTCCAACCTACATAGTCCATTTAAAACGAGACCATCTTATCTTCGCGAACATCTTCGACGTTCCTAAACTTAAACTTTGGAGTAAGGGTAAGGAAAGAGAGAATTAATTTCCTTTTGAAATCAACAGAAGGAAGAGGAGAGCATTCAGAGGGTAGTGGATTGATATCAATACTCACTATTGTATTACCATTTTTGGCAAATGAGGCTTTGTGGCAAAAAATGGTTCTCCAATAGTGATTTTGAAATATTGAATTTGGAATAGATATCTTGCAAAGGTATTCTAACATCTTGCAATATTCAAATATCAATCAATGGACTAATTCACTTCCATATTGCTGCTATGCATAGGCTTAGAATCCAATAAACTTATTGATTTTGCCTCAACTTCTTGCTATTTATACCCATGCCATCTTCCTTTATTTCATGGCATCATTGTTGTCTAAAAATCCAAAAAAATATTATCATTTATCCTATCCACTGAATATGTAATTTATCTTGCATCACTCACAACTTTATTAACCAAATCATAGCTATCCAAATCTCTACACAGATCTCAACTTCCATTATGAATTTATAACTCCAATCTCAAATTCGCTATTTGTCAACTTATTCAATTCTACATCTTAACAATAATCCAACTTTCTCACTTTTAAATCCACTAATATCATTTGTATCAAGTTTTCCTAATAATCCAATCCTTTCCGTCATTGATTCAAGATCATATTTTGCTCCTCCAGTAATCAATCTTACTCTCCACAATCTATTCCCAAACGAATTCGTTATTATAAACATCCATCGAGGATAGTATTATTAATCAAGTCTATAATCCATTAGTTACTATCACATCTCCAATTTCTCCAAAGTTCAATTAATACATCCCTCTAGTTAATGCAATCCTATAAATTCCTCCAATTTATTCATCCAAATTCGCACATTGTTTCTTTCTAATGATCGACTTGAATCCACCAATATTCTGTATGTATGTATGTATGCATGTACGTAAATACGTACGCATGTATGTATGTGTGTATCTATGTATGTATGTATGTATGTATGTATGTATGTATGTATGTCCGTACGTACTGTCGGAACCCAGAGCAACGACTCCAAGTTCCTCTGTGTAAATCGCACTATCCCAAGAAAAGCTAGTGCACACAGGGTCAACAGTAATGTATATCATGCAAAATCACCACCGAAATATTATTAAACGACAAAATACGGCCTTATGGCCAAGTCTTACAATATAGGGGCAATGATTACCCAGATTGAATCATAACCTGATTGCGTCCTCGGAAGTCCAGTTATGAAATTCATACCGATTTCCTCCCACTTCCATTCTGGGATTGGCAATGGTTGTAAAAGTCCAGCTGGTCTCTGGTGCTCGGCTTTGACTCGTTGACAGGTGTCACAGGCCTCAATAAATTCGGCGATTTCTCTTTTCATACTGACCCACCAGTATCTTTCCCTCAGGTCCTGGTACATCTTGGTACGACCTAGGTGAATGGAGTATGGGGTGTCATGAGCCTCTTTCAGAATCATGGTTTTGATTTTCTGATTATTTGGTACACAGATGCGGTTCTCGAACCAAACCGTGCCATGCTCATCTTCACTGAATCCTGGTGCTTTGCCTCTTCTCATATTCTTTTTAATTTCTTGAATATCCTCATCAACCTTCTGAACTTCCTTAATCTGATCCGGCAAGCCAGGTTGTATTTCCAGGGTGGATAGAATGCTTGGTCCCATCAGATTTAGACTTAGACAGGCGACTCCCTCCTGAAGTCGGGTCTGGTCTTCTTCCGATAATACCGCATTCACATAAGATTTCCTGCTCAAGGCATCGACCACAACATTTGGTTTTTCGGGATGGTAATGTATACCAATATCGTAGTCCTTTATCAATTCTAACCACCTTCGCTGCCTCAGGTTGAGTTCTGCCTGGGTGAAGATATATTTTAAGCTCTTATGGTCCGTGTATACCTCACAACGGTTGCTGATAAGATAGTGATGCCAGATCTTCAAGGCATGCACCACGGCTGCTAATTCTAAGTCATGAGTAGGATAATTGCACTCATGAGGCTTGAGTTGGCGTGATGTATAGACTACTACCTTGCCTTCTTGCATCAAGACACAGCCTAAGCCTACGCGAGAGGTATCACAGAAAACCTCGAAGCCTTTATGCACATCCGGCAAAACAAGCACGGGCACTAAGACTAGCCTTTTCTTGAGGGCCTGAAAACTCTGCTCACAAGCTTTCGTCCATTCGAACTTCTTTTCCTTTTTCAGCAGTTGAGTCATGGGCTTGGCTAGCTCGGAGAATCCTGCTATGAACCGGCGGTAACAACCCGCAAGTCCAAGGAAGCTCTTGACTTCAGTCACAGACTTTGGTTGCTTCCACTTCATCACTGCTTCTATCTTGGAAGGATCTACAGCAATTCCCTCGGCTGTCACGATGTGTCCAAGGAAGGCAACCTCTTTTAGCCAAAATTCACATTTACTGAATTTGGCAAAAAGCTGATGCTCTCGAAGCTTTTCTAAGGTGATCCTGAGATGCTGCTCGTGTTCTTCTTCATTCTTGGAGTAGATGAGAATGTCATCGATGAAGATTACCATAAACTTGTCCAAGTATTTCATGAATACACTGTTCATCATGCTCATGAAATAGGCCGGTGCATTCGTCAGTCCAAACGACATGACCGTGAACTCATAATGCCCGTATCTGGTGGAGAAGGCAGTTTTTGGAATGTCTTCTTCACGGATCTTCAACTGATGATATCCTGATCGCAGGTCAATCTTGGAGAAGACACCGGCTCCTTTCAGCTGATCGAACAGGTCGTCGATCCTGGGCAGAGGGGTATTTGTTCTTGATGGTAACATCATTGAGTGCTCTGTAATCCACACATAGCCTCAAACTTTCATCCTTTTTCTTGACGAACAGGACGGGTGCTCCCCAAGGTGATGAACTAGGTCGGATGTATCCCTTGTCTTCCAATTCCTTGAGCTGTTTCTTCAACTCTGCTAACTCGTTAGCAGGCATCCGATATGGTCTCTTGGAAATTGGGGCGGTGCCTGAGATTAGGTCAATCACAAACTCGATCTCTCTATCCGGCGGCATTCCTGGTAATTCCTCCAGAAAGACATCCGGGTATTCCCGCACTACTGGCACTTCTTCCAAGACTTGAAGGTGAAAGAGGGCACATTCTTCTGCTTCCGAAATCTGAGGAGAGAAGATCACTTCTATGCCTTGGTCATCGGTGAGGGTGATGGATCTGGTAGCACAATTGATCTTGCCTTGATATTTACCTAACCAGTTCATCCCGAGAATAACATCTAGTCCTTGCGATTCCAAGACCAAAAGGTCATCTAGGAATTGGGTTCCATCTATGAGCAATTATACTTTCGGGCACAAGGTCCCTGATCTCATTTCTGCTCCAGGGAAGTGAACTATCATAGGGATGCTAAGAGTCACCATGCCCAACCCATGTTTATCCACAAAAGTTTTAGATACGACAGAATGCGATACTCCGGAATCGAAAAGAACTGATGCTGGTATTGAGTTGACGAGAAACATACCCAGCACGACGTCCGGTGCAGCTTGTGCTTCTTCTACTGTCACGTGGTTCACTCTCCCCTTGACGAAGGTCTGCGGCTTCTGCTGCCCCTGGTTCTGACTTCCGGAGGCTCCTGGAGTTGCTGTCGCTTGAATGTTCTTGGGGCACACCTTGGCATATTACCCTGGTTCTTTGCAGTAGAAACAGGTCACTCCGTCCGACGGTGGACTGCTCTTTTGCACCTGACCACTGGCAGTTGGGGTGCAGTTGGTCTGAAACTGCTGGCGGCTGGCTTGGAATGGCGGGCGGCTGGTTGAGGACTTGAACTTGCCCGACTGGGTCTTGAAGTTGCTGCCCTGAGGTCTGAACTTGTTCGCGTGCGGAGGAGTCTTGCGAACCTTGTGAGAATCTCCAGAGTTATTCCTCTGATCCGCCATTCTTCTCTTCCGGGTTTCCATCTCCATATGCTTGCCCTCTTGGCGGATGGCCTTGCTAACTAGCTGGTGGAAGTCGGTGCAGTCACTCGCTATCAGTTGCACTGAGATGTTGTTGTTCAGGCCCTCCATGAACCGTTCTTGCTTGGCTTCATCGGAGGCCATATCCTCTGGCGCATAGCGGGCCAGCTGGTTGAACTTCTACACGTACTCATTGACTGTACGGTTTCCTTGGCGAAAGGCCTGAAATTCCTTCTTCTTTAAGGCCATGGTGCCGGTGGGGATGTGAGCCTTGCGAAAGCTCTGCTCGAACTCGTTCCACGTTACAGTCTGCGGGTTGGCATGTGAGACGGTGAAAGTATCCCACCATTGAGACGTAGGCCCATTCAGCTGATGGGAAGCGAACAGGACTCGCTCCCGATCGGTGCACTACAATATATCCAGTTTCTTGCCAATCGACCTGAGTCAGTCGTCGGCGTCCATGGGTTCGGCACTGCCGGCGAAGGTCGGTGGCTTGATCCTTAGGAACTCCGAAAGCCGATTAGGAGGGGCTTGGGCAGGTTGATGATGAGCTTGAGGATTGTTGATGGTCTGAGCTAACAACTGGATCAACTGGTTTTGATTGGCCATCAACTGAGCCCAATCCGGTCCTGCTGCGGGCGGAGGTGGGGGAATAGGGGCTGACCGACTCCCCTGAGCTCCGGGGTTGGCGCTGTCACTGGGGTTCCTCCTCGTGTTCACCATCTGCCGAAGCTTCCAGATTTAGAGGAGAGAGAGGACTAAAGGAAAGGTTCTTGTAATAATCCCACAAACAAGAACACACAAAGGCAAGGAAAACCACAAATAAGAGCCAAATAAAACTTCTTTTATTTTATTATAATAGTCTCGCGGCTGTTAACAAGGGACTACAGCTCGCGGATAACATTTTAAGGCTAAGACTCAGGGTTTTCTAGACACTAGTGCTACGCTCGAGCCTCCTTGGAAATGGCTCGAAAGTAGTGGAGTTTGCATCCTCGACACGAAGCTTAGCCAGTTCTTCTTCTACTGCACAGAGCTTCTGGGTCGCGGTGTGCAGCTCATCTAGAGTGGTCTGGTACATGTGATCCATGGACTTGGTGAATTCCACCTGTCGTATGAGACGGGGGTTGCTCTCGTACTCCGTAGACGAGAAATCGCTGCAGCACCAAGGGGAGTCTTCATGGGGAAGTAGCGAAAGTCTGTGCGCTGTAGGTCCCGGGCGTAGATGTTCCTCAACTGGCGAATGGCCTCCCGGGCTGTATCTTGCACTCCGTCGAAGAAGGTAGCTCGAGGCAGGGGGCGTCAAAGATGTAAATGGCCCCGTTGGCTGCAAATCTTTGAAGATCTTCACTTCCACCCTCCAGCGCTCCTCGTCTTCGTACATGCCTACGTACCCTTAGTAGAGGTGATACGGACGGAAGTTGAGCTCCTGCATGAGGTTGTACAGGTCGTCCGCGAAGAGTCCGGCAAGGGTTCCGTGGGAGACGCAGGTAGGTTGCTCCATCTAAAATTTTGAACAGGAGAGGAAGTTAGTAACCAGTTTTGATAAGATATTGAGCAAAGGTAGAAATAATTTTAAAGGAAGTTTTCTTATCAAGATATATCCTTAAGGTTGGTCTCTAGCTAAGGTCACGTCTTAGGGTCATTATTGCTCTGATACCATTTTTGTCGGAACCCGGAGCAACGACTCCAAGTTCCTCTATGTAAATAGCACTATCCCAGGAAAAGCTAGTGCACACAGGGTCAACAGTAATGTATATCATGCAAAATCACCACCGAAATATTATTAAACGACAAAATACGGCCTTATGGCCAAGTCTTACAATATATGGGCACGAAGCCAACAGAAAGAAATGAAAGCAGCGGAAAACAATAAAGGTAGCAGGACAGCCCATCCAGCCTCCCACAGGCGAATGACTGTAAGACGCATCCTACTCGCTGAAGTAGTCATCACCGTCGTAGTCGCCGTCGAAGTCTGTCAACAGATTTTAGTAAGGTGAGCACATAAAGTACACCCAAGGTAAGCACATAAGTACTTACGCAAGTTACACCAGGAGTTTTAACAGAGTAGATGCATGCATAGGGATAACAAAAGAAGGCTTAACAGTTCATTTGCGCGAAAAGCAGTACTTGAATTTGAGTACAATAACAGATAAGTATGAAAGCTGAATTTAATACAACATATGAAACAGTATTTTTGAACAAGTAATACTGCTAGTGTAGGCTCCGACCTACACTAACCTAACCACGGGAATCCACCCGGACCATTACCAAAACCACGGTTTGTTTGTCCGAAAAATCAAGTTTTATAAAAACCAGGTCTAATCCGTGAAAATTTTACTCAGCATGTCCATGACCGTGGACACAGCTATCCAGATAGTTTGTTACTCTACAGAGGTGTACAACTTTACCCACAAGACATTCCCTCTCACTTGAGCCACGCGATAAACACACTTCCTTTGGTGTGCGGCGGAGAGTTCATGACAAGGCTGTTCCAACGATCCATAGCCAAAATAATTACGCCGCCACTAAGGTTTCACCACAACTCGAATCCACGAGTTGGAGCCCCCTCTGGTGCCATGTGAGACTTCCCACAGCCTACGCCGCGCTCACATTCAGCCTATAGCGAAACTATATTTGAAACTTCACAAATTACTTAGCCAGGTCCGTCCCATACCGAACTTGTGGTAGTACGAAGTGACTTCGTAAAGTAAATCACAGAAACGATCCTTAATCCGACTTAGGCTCAACCACATACCCACATGCACGACAATCAACCAGGTGTCACCAAACACGAGGCATGTCGGCACCCCACCACCTAACCAATAGCCTAAGTCCAAATCATAAGTTTCTATTTTTATTTTTAAATAATTTTCATAAACCACCCTTGACTCACCAAAGTCAAGGCTTCATTTTCAGATCGTCATTCCATGTGAAAGTTTTAATCCCACCTAAAATTATACTAAGCCAGGCTAAGCATTTCTATAAAATTTTCTAGTCAATACTATGGTACTAACTAAATTTTAGCTAGGGTGACAAGGTATATGAATTCGAGATTCAAATGGGCTATAATCAAAGGATCATGGGCATACCTAAAGTTTAAACTGAACTTAAATTAAATTTGAATAGAAGTACGCATGCATATATAGTAAAACAACATAACAAAATTTGAAATATTAGGTTCAACATGGTCAAAGGTGTAACTTGCCTTGATCGAATTCTTGCTGAGAATCGTCGAACTCGAACTCTCTGGAATCATCAAAATCTAACGTAAAGAGCCAATTCAAAAGAAATTTAGAAACAAAATTCAAATAAACTCAAATTTTCAAAATGATGCCAGAAATGGATAGATCATTATTTTTAGAAAAATTTAGAAATTTGAATGGGTCAATTTGGAGTTAAAATGAAGAAGTTATAGCCTTCCAAAGTTTAAATACATTTAAAAAGAAAAATACTCAATTATGAAATTAATTTTAACCGAAAAAACATTTATGACGTCAGCATGAATAATTTTTCTAAAGGAAATAACAGATTATGACATCAGCAAGGTAAATAGGTTTTCGGCTGAATTATTTTCATACGGGAAAATGGGTTTATGACGTCAGCAGACGTCAGCCCTAGGATTAAATAAATCGGACGAGGGACTGACAGGTGGGGCCAGTCTACGGTGGACTGAGTCCACGGACCCGAGGGAAGGGTGAGGTGGTACGCAGTTGAGCGAGCGCGTGGTGTGGCGCTGGCGTGGCTGCCCGAGGCCGAGGTGGCTTCCGGGTGGCGGCCACATCGGCTGCCAGCTCGGCCCGTCGAGCTGACGTGGCAGGGGTGGCCGGCGGTGGCGCACGGGAACCGAAGGTCGCCGGCGCTCCGACAGGTGGCGGCGCTGGCCGACGGCACCAAAATGTAGAGAGGAGTGAGGGGAATCGACTGGTACCTAGCGCAGGTCCCGAGGGTGGCGGAGAGGAAGATCGGCGGAGAGGGGCGGCGGTCGGAGAGGGCTTCACGGCGGCGGAGGAGCTCCGGTGGCGCAGAAGCTCGGGGAAGTGGTTGTCGGGGATCGCCGGTGCACTAGCAACGTCGGGGAGGCATCGGTGAAGCTCAAGGAGGCTTGAGGCGACGGCGATTGCTCGCCGGAGTCGTCGGAGCCGCGGAGAGGAAAATCGGGCTTAGGGACGTTCCGGCGCTCGGGTGCTTCGATTGAGAGGTGAGGGAGGGGAGGTGTGGGTAGAGGGACTTCGGGGTATCCCTTTTATAGGCTGGGGAGGGGAGTAACGGTCGCGCACAACTCGCCGGTTTTGGAACGGACGGGGAGCTTAATGCGACGGTGAAGGATGGTGTAATTGGGGAGAATTATGCCTGCAACGAACGCGGTGGAGAGGTAATTGCAATTTGCTGTCGGCGCAGGGCATCAATTGGGAAGGAAACCGAAGCTTTAAAAGCTTCGATTTTTGGCATCAATGGCGGCAGCGGGCAGGGATCGTGCGGAGAAGAAAGGAAAGGGGGCGGGGAAGACGGAGCTGACAAGCGGGGCCCAAGCGTCAGCGAGGGAGAGAAACGGGAAAGGAATCGGGCGGTGGTTGGATCAGCGACATGTGGCAGGAGGAGGAGATTGGGGCCGTCGGGTGCTGCACGAAGGGGTAAGTTAACGGGGACGGTCACGATTCGATCCGACAACCGGGATTGAATCCAAGTCGATCGGTGCGTTAAGAGGGAGGGGGCGGCTGCGATCTAGTACGGCAACAGGCGATGGTTGGGATTGAGCCCCACGTCGGAGGGAGGGGAGAGGGAAGCGGGCGAAGCGGTAAGTTGGTGCGGGCGGCTGAGATTGAATCAGGCGAGGCAACGGACGGCTCGATGCGAGACACACGTCGCGTGCGGAGAGAGGGAAGGCGGGATGAAGGGGTAAGTGGGATCGGACGGCTGGAAAAGAAACCGGCGGCGCTAGCTGAGCCAGTGCTTGACACTTGGGAGCCCGAGGGAGGGTTTGGATTTTATTTTCTTTTTGATTTTCAGAAATGAGTTGAAGGCTTTAAAATACTCAGAAAAATGCCAAATAAATTTTGAAAAATCCAGGAAAATTCAGAGAACCTTCTGGGACTAATTGAGACTTAATAAAATATTTTCAACCCATTTTGATAAATGATTTTCTCACAAACACAAAATGAATTTAAAGGGAGGGTTTTAAATCTTTATAATTTCCTGAAAATTAAAGTAATTACAGATTTGACTTTAGGAAAAAAGAATTACATTTATTGACTTCCATGAAATGTAATAAATTCTTTTTGGCTTTTATAAAATAGAAATTTTAGTTTTTCTCAAATCGGGCTTGGAATAAAATCCAGGAAATCCAATAAATTTCAGAAAATACTTTAATAAAGGAATAAAATTTTTGGGATGTTACATGTACGTACGTACGTATGTATGTACGTATGTACGTACGTATGTATGTACGTATGTACGTACGTACGTATGTATGTATGTATGTATGTATGTTTGTATGTATGCATGCATGTATGTATGTATGTATACTCGAGAAACCAAAGAGAGTTTTGTAATAAACTTGGTAAGAAGTAAGAACTTGAACTTTTGAAAATTTCCTCGGAAGATCAGGTTCTTTGATATGAGTTGAAAAATGAATTTTGTAAACCATTTGCTAACCAAACTTCCAAGGATAAAACAATTTTTGAACTTAAGATCGAAAGTTGAGCTTTGTGATTTGGGCTAAAAATAGGCCTTCAAGATGCATTTAGAAAGGGTTTGTACGAGGTGCCCCAAGAACCTTATCACATTGAATTTGGGGGTAAGAGAGTTTCAGAGTTAAAACCGTGAGGGCATAATATAGACAAGCGAGGTTCATCTAAGAGGGATGAGAATGAGCAATAATACTTATATTTTACGGATAGGTTTTGGAGAAATAATTCTAGTCATAAAACTAATGGTCGTGCTAACTAAGGTCAGGACCTACAGTCGATATACTCTAATACCAACACTGTAGGACCTAGATTTTATAATCCAGAATTATCTGTGATTCTGCCACACTATTCCTCTATGATTCTTGGTGTCTAAACTTGACTCTCGGGATGCATAATTGACTTTTCGATGTGCTCTTCTATGGTGGGGGGGGGGGCTTGGGATGCTTATATAGGCTCGGGGGGAGAGGTGTCCTTGACTTGAACTACAAGGAATAAGGTGGCCGAAGGCATGGTGCTGGGTGGTGCTGGGCAGCGCCAGGGCTCCCAGACCTTCCCATAAGTTGCCAACTAGTGCAAGCCCTGTTAGGGTGGGCCTTTGACAATTTCTGCGCTTTGTAAATTTTCCATCTGACCTTTGATTTGGGTAAATAATATATGTTTTTCAATCAACTCGATGAGATGGATGTCATGGTAGCCTCCAGTTTGCCATTTGATGAAGTTCATTTTTTGAGCATTTTCCAAAGGAACTTTTATTGGCACTTTTTAGCGAATTTGCTACAAAACAAACCAAACACAACATTTCTCTAGATGTCGTTAGGGTTAGTTGCCAAGTGCCACAATTTAGAACAAATACTAAGGAAAATAATAATAATTTGGGGCAAGTAAAGCACATAAAATGAGCATCAACAACTCCCCCACACTCAAATTTTGCTCATCCTTGAGCAAAGGCCTAAATCAATTTCCCTTAATCTTGAAAGTTGATCAAATTTGCTCAAATTAGGGACTCAACGATTCTTCCATGCCTCAGAAATTTACTCGTGGCAACGACTACTCCCCCACACTAATTATCTTGCTCATTCTTAGGCAAGACTAACTTCAAAAACTAGGATGAGTAATTATGCAAAGATCAAATTATAGCAAGAACAATATGTAATCATCTTCCACTCAAATCACCGAATATAATCAGTCAAACTTCAACATACTAATACCTCCAGGACACGAATTGCAAAGGGGGAGAAGACTCCTCAAACATTTTACCCTCACTAGGCCAGCCCTTTTAAGTGCTCAGCACCAGTGTTTTAGATAGGCTATAAAGTAATGAAAACACTTCTCAGTCCAAGATTTTATAATAGCCTCTCTTCAACATTATTCTCACTAGTCTCTTAGTGTATTTTGCTATATCAGTGGCTCAGTTTGAAAAATCAAAACAGGCTTGCCATCTAGATCCAGAATTTGTAGAAGTTCTTGTTAAAAAGATCATTAGTGTTGGACTTTTTTTATCTCAGGCCAAACGCCCGAGACGAGGGAGACGTGGGGAAACCCACGTCCCCGTTTTTCAGTCCGTTTTTTTTAGCACCCTGATCGGGGGTGCCTAACCAACTTATGGTTACGGTCCCCCGTTGCGCAGTGCAAGATAAAAGGGAGGGTTTCCGGCTTCTCACAAAACAAGAGTTTTTCTCGTGAGAGCAAGACCCCGTACATGTCCTAAGAAAATCGATCTACTACGCGTTGCTAGCAACGGGAAGGCCGGCGCCGCCACTGCAGGACCTCGCCGGCGACGACCCTCTGCACCGCTCCGACAACTCTCTGAACACCCCAAACCTGCCCCAACGTTCACCGACTTGATGGCTTTCATCGGCGACCGTAAGTCTTCCGATCCCCCTCAATCCTAGGTGTTCTAGTGCTAGACTAGCGGATTATGTGACATGCATCAGGATTAGACCCTACATTTGGTATCAGAGCACTGCTAGTTTTTTCCTAGAACCCTAGATCAATTCCCAAACTCAAATCTTGGGATTAGAGGGTTGGATCTTATGCTTGTTGTTTCGGTTAGCATTTAGAAGGAGGGGACTTATGAAATCCTTTGCAAATCCTGTCGAAATCCCCAAAATAAACCCTCAGTTCAAGGCAAAGAAACAAAGAAAGAAAGGGTCTTACGCCGCGCCGCCGCTGTGCCTCGGGCCCTGCTGACACGGATGCTGCTGCTGCGCGTCGGCCCGCCCGGCCCCTTGTGCCGCTGCGCCTACGCGCGCTTTAGGCGCTGCCGCCCGCCTGCTCGCCGCCGCTCTCGCTCCCCACCGGCGCGTGCATGCGCTGCTGCTGCCGCCGCATCGCACCGCTGCTGCCCATCGCCTGCGCGCTTCGCCGGCCCGCGCGCCTCGCCACTTGCTGCCCGCGCCCGCCTCCTGCGCGAGCTGCGCGACGTTGCCGCTGACCTCCTGCGTCCGCAGCGCCCCAGCGCGCACCTCCTGCACCCGCAGCCATGGCCCCTACGCGCCCGCCGGCCCCCCTGCGCGCCCGGCCGTGGGCAGCAGCCCCTCCCCTGCTGCACCGACGGATGCCGGCCCCTGCAGGCCCGAGCGCCCCACCCGGCCGCATGTGCCTCTAAGCCAGATCCGAAAATCAAGGGGCGGGTTGGAAATGAGTGGTGGAGAACCAGGCATTGGTAGAGATAAGGTTGGAAATTTTCAAAAGGGCCTCTTGGCCGGTTGATTATTTTCTTTTGGGCCCTACGCGAGTGCGTGTGTTTTCTGTTAGGCCGGTTATATTGTTGTAGGCCGCGCGCTAAAGTTTTGGACCGAAAAAAAGGGAGGAGGGGCAGCACATAATCTTTATATTTCATGCATATTTTTAGGTATATATATATATTTACATGAAATTGATTTATGGTGTATATTTCAGGCTGTTAGGTTTTATTTTCAGTATATATATTTCATGTATTTATGATATACCTAATGTTTAATTAATGATTATTTGATGTCTCATGAAATTATCACTGGATAATGTTGTTAAGCTGCTGAAAAATATTATGCTCTTTTCTGCTGCGTGATGTTCTACCCCTAATTGAATGGAACCAACGAGAAATTGATTTACTTTTGGACCAACGTTAATTGTAATTGCATGTCATCAATTATGTTTATTTTTTATGTTTAATTTTGCCATGCTATTACTCTTTGACCAATGTTAATTGTAATTGCATGTTCTGAATTATGTTAAATTTTTCGTTTCTGCCCAACAGTGATACGAAAAATTATTATGAGCGTGTTGTTAATCATACCAACATAAGGTTAACTTTCATGCAAATCAATTATGTGTTTTCCTAATGTAAATTTTTAAATTTTTTCAGCTGCTTCTGTTTCCGCTCAAGTTAATGCAATTGAGCCACTTAATGGCAGCAACTTCCAGAAATAGAAGTTCACACTTATGACAACTTTTCAGCTCTTGGATCTGGACTATGCGTTCAGGTTCGATGAGCCTGTCACTCCTAATGAAGGAGAGGACAAAATTGATGACAAAATGAAGGAGTACAAAACTAATGCTGAGAAGTGGGAGCGGTCTAATCGTGTTTCACTTGCTGTAATGAAAAACTCCATCAGTGAAGCCATTAAGGGAGCAATCCCTGAAAAAGATAAGGTGAAGGACTACTTGTCCTCCATCGAGGATTATTTTAAAGGATCCTCTAAGGTTTATACTACCACACTGATGCACAGGCTCATGAACACTAAGTACAATGGTACTGAAAATGTCCGTGAGCACATTATGACTATAATTAATATTTCTGCCAGACATAAGACAATGGACATGGAAATTTCTGATGATTTTGTTGTTCATTACATTATGATGTCTCTTTCTAAGCAATTTGAAGCTTTCAAGGTGAACTATAACACCATTAAGGACAAGTGGACAATGAGCGAGTTGATCGCTAATGTTTTTTAGGAGGAAGAGAGGCTCAAGGCTGAGAGGGCTGATGATGTTGTGAATCAAGTCAACTCCTCAAATAAAGCCGGTCCCTCTAGAAATAGAGGAGGCTATAAAGGAAAAGGAAAGAGGGAGCAACCCTACTCCCCGTATAAGAAGCCACAGCACCCACAGCATCCTAAAGCGCCTAAAAACGCTTCAGGTCCTGGGAGCTCAAATGGACAAAAGAAAAGTGATGAGTGTTACTTTTGTCAGTCAAAGGACCATTTCAAAGATAACTGTCCTGGCTGGCTAAAATGGCTCGTCAAGAATGGTACTTATGAAATTACTTTTGTTGATGAAGCATTTCATGCTGATTTTCCTATAAACTCTTGGTGGATTGATTCTGGTGCCACTGTGCACGTTACGAATTCCTTGCAGGGATTCCATATGTTGAGAAATCTCAGAGGGGAAAGAAGCCTAAGAGTGGCTAATGGAATGGAAGCTGAAATTAAAGCTATTGGATCAGTTTCCTTAGTTTTGAATAATGGCTTTGTAATGAAACTTAATGATGTTCTTTATGTTCCCTCGATGAGAAGAAACTTAATTTCTGTTTCATTATTAGATAATGATGGATATTCATGTAATTTTGGACACGGAAAGTGTCTTGTTTATTTCAATAATGATAATGTTGGTCGTGCCATCCGACACGACAGGCTTTATATGTTGTCCCTGCAATATTCTCCTATATCCATGAATATATGTGATGTGAATAAAAAGCGTAAGCGAATTGATGAGACTTCGTCGAAATTGTGGCACTGTCGTTTGGGCCACATTTCAAGGGGGGAGAATTGAACGTCTCATTAAAGATGACATTCTCCACCCTTTAAACTTTAATGATTCGGATGATCATTGCCTTGATTGTATCAAAGGCAAATATGTAACGCAAATAAAGAAATGTGCTACTCGAAGCACAGGGATTTTGAAATTAATTCATACTGACATATGTGGTCCTTTCCCTGTGACATTAGTGGATGGTTATAATTCTTTCATTACATTCACTGATGATTACTCACGTTATAGATACATCTATCCTATTAAAGAGAGATCGGAAGCACTTAATAAATTTAAAATATTTAAGGCTGAAGTTGAAAATCAACACAATCTAAAGATTAAAGTAGTGCATTCGGATCGCGGGGGAGAGTATTATGGGTGACACGCAACTTATGGGCAGGTTCCTGGTCTTTTTCCCAGATTCCTATAAGAAAATGGTATAGTCGCCCAGTACTTAATGCCTGCTAATCCCCAGCAAAATGGAGTAGCGGAAAGGAGAAACCGCACACTCATGGACATGGTTAGAAGTATGTTGAACTACTCCACTTTGCTAGTAAAGTTGTGGATGGAAGCATTAAAGACCGCTGCATACATACTCAATCGGGTTCCCAGTAAATCAGTACCTAAAACACCTTATGAATTATGGACTGGGAGAAAACCAAGTTTGAACTACCTCCACGTGTGGGGTTGTGTAGCTGAAGCTAAAGTGTTTAACCCATAAATTGGGAAATTAGATCCCAAGATTGTGAGTTACCATTTTATTGGCTACCCTGACAGGTCTAAAGGGTACCAATTCGATTGTCCAGATCGTACCACAAAATTTATAGAGACAAGACACGCTGTGTTCTTGAAAAATGATGGCATCAGTGGCGACTTAAATTCTAGAAAAATTGATCTTGAGGAGAAGCGGATTTATGTTCGTTCACCGCTAATCCGACAGACTGATTTTCCTATGCCCCAAGTGGTTGTGCCCACAGTTGATCCTGTAGTTGCAACTCCTGTTGCGTCTCCAGTTAATTCTGTGGCTACTCCTTCTGTCGAGGGCTCTGAAAATACAAGTGCGGTACCTAATGATGAGCTTTTCACAGCCCTCTGTGACAGTTAATGAACAGCCTAATGAGCCTGCTATTGGACCTGTCAGGAGATCATAACGAGTGAGGAGATCTGCTATCCCAAGTGATTATGAGGTTTACTTAAATGAAGGTGATCTTAGGAAGGTGGATGATTCTAGCTCTTATAAGGAAGCTATGAAGAGTAAGAATTCATCTAAGTGGCTAGATGTCATGAAAGATGAAATTAAGTCTATGGGCGATAATGGTGTATGGGACTTAATAGAAATTCCTAATAGAGCCAAAACAGTAAGCTGCAAATGGGTCTACAAAACCAAACATGACTCCAAAGGGAATATCGAAATGTTTAAGGCGAGACTTGTAACGAAAGGGCTTACACAAAGAGAAGGCATTGACTATAATAAAACTTTTTCTCCTGTCTCAGCTAAAGATTCTTTTAGAATCATAATGGCGCTAATAGCACATTTTGATTTAGAGTTGCAGCAAATAGATGTTAAGACTGCATTCCTGAATGGAGACTTGTATGAGGACGTTTACATGACACAACCGGAAGGTTTTGTTGTGGAAGGTAAGGAATATTTGGGATGCAAGTTAAGAAAATCGATATATGGCCTGAAGAAAGCTTCTAGACAATGGTACCTTAAGTTCGATGAAGTCATAAGGAAATTTGGATTTAAGGAGAATGATGTTGATTATTGTACATATGTTAAGTTCAGGGGGAGTAATTACACCTTCTTAATCCTTTATGTGAACGATATATTATTGGCCAGCAGCAGTATGGACATGCTGCGAAAAACTAAAAGATTTCTCTTATCCAACTTTGACATGAAGGATCTCGGTGAAGCATCTTATGTTCTTGGTATTGAAATTCACCGAGATAGGTCCAAAGGAACATTAGGTTTATCACAAAAGGCATACATTGACAGAGTACTAAAGAGATACAATATGCATAAATGCTCTGCCTCGCCTGCTCCTATTGTTAAGGGTGATAAGTTTGGAAATTTTCAATGTCCAAAGAATGACTATGAATCTGATCAGATGAAGGCTGTACCTTACGCTTCTGTTGTCGGAAGTATTATGTATGCTCAAGTATGTACACGCCCTGATTTAGCTTTTGTTACCGGGATGCTTGGCAGATATCAATCAAATCCAGGACTGAACCACTGGAAAGCCGTTAAGAAAGTCCTACGCTATATGCAAGGCACTAAAGGTCACATGCTCACATATAGAAAATGCGATAACCTTGAGGTTGTCGGTTATTCTGATGCTGATTTTGCGGGGTGTAAAGACACTAAGAAGTCCACATCAGGTTATATTTTCACCCTCGCAGGAGCAGCAATATCATGGAAAAGTGTAAAGCAAACACTTACTGCATCGTCGACAATGCAGGCTGAATTTGTGGCATGTTATGAGGCTACTAAGCAGGCTGTATGGCTTAAGAACTTTATCCCGGGATTAAGAGTGGTAGACAGCATTTCTAGACCACTCATTTTGTACTGCAATAATCAACCCGCAGTCTTCTATTCGAGTAACAACAAGTCAAGTGCAGCTGCCAAGCACATTGACATAAAGTATCATGTTGTGAAAGATAGAGTCCAGGATCAAACAATTAAGGTTGAGCATATTGGAACTAAATTTATGCTCACGGATCCGCTCACAAAAGGCTTACCACCCAATATTTTTTGTGATCATGTTGCCGGCATGGGTTTATTGGTGAGCCTGTGATCCTGGAATAAGAGGACCATATAAAGTAACCAACTCCCATGAAGTATTATGTTATCCGATCGACATAGAATGGAGCACTATAAGTATTGATGTCCAGCGGTGCTTAATTGACTATTGTGATGCATTACTTTGGTGTGAACTTTTATTGAGAGAGAGTTTATGATGTTTAGCCTTACGATCAAGGGGGAGAATGTTGGACTTTTTTTGATCTCAGGCCAAACAGCCAAGACGAGGGAGACGTGGAGAAACCCACGTCCCCGTTTTTAAGTCCGTTTTTTTTAGCTCCTTGATCGGGGGTGCCTAACCAACTTATGGTTACGGTCCCCCGTTGCGCAGTGCAAGATAAAAGGGAGGGTTTCCGGCTTCTCACAAAACAAGAGTTTTTCTCGTGAGAGCAAGACCCTGTACAAATCCTAAGAATGAAAATCAGTTGTTGAAGCGGACTATCACTCAGAACAGAGGGTTTTAGAACTATGCAACTAAGCAAAAGAAAATCCATCTAGTGGCAATACTTTACTAAGAATGAACTCGTGAAAACCTTTGCTTCACACCATTTTTTTGAAATTAAGGCTTTCTCCTCAAGAGTTAGACCATCACTCACAAAAAAAAGGTACCAAAAATTATGGCAGCTGAGGCACAAAATAAAAAATTATACTAACTCAGATTGGTCAAATTATAGGAAAGATAGTCACAATAATATATCGAAACATAAATTTAACATTATTTCGAAGAAAATGAAATAGCAACCCTCTGGGTCTTACCCAATCATCCACGATGCAACCTAAATGCTCTCCTAAATAGGCTAATGGCGTACAATGACTGCTTCCAAGGTAGCTATTGAAAGCCTGCCATTATTTCCCTTAAGTTCTACATGGCAAAATTTAAATTACTAGCTGAAGTTATCAAACTAAATGACACTTCTTGGAATCAAGAAGAAGAGCTGCCATAATCCCAAAATTTAAGCCTAACCAAAATGCAAGAAAAATAATTTGGCAAATTCAAAAATGATGAATGCTTGGAACATTTTACCTGATTGGATGAGAGGCCATAATCAATAATGGTAGCCTTTCCATCAAAGTGTTGAGCGTGTCGTTGGTGGATTGCTAAACGGCCTTTCCTGCAATGGGTTAGCTAAAAACATTGGGTTGCCTCTTGACAAGCACTCTTTTAATGCCAAGAGCTTGCCCAAGTGACAAAAAGTTAGTGGGTTTTGCAAAATTTGTGATAGACAAAAGCATCCATGACTGTTACCATATTGTTTTTCTATTGGATAGAAAAGGGTGGCCATTTTCATTGTTTGTACTTATCATTTTTAATCAAGTTCTCATGAGGCAAAAAAAATATTTGCAACAAGCATTAACACTACCTCCTGAGACACAACCATCTTGAATTTTTTTTAGCCTATGATGATGATCAAAGCTATATGTAGGCTAAGATTTCAACAAAATTTTATTCATGCTAGCGGTTGGACTAAATTATCTGAGGTGGTCAACAATAAAATAAATGCTAGCCCGAGGGTGCCAAAGAGAACCTAACAATAAAGTGATGATCATGAGGAATCTAGCAACAAATGATGGAGGGTTAGGGGAGTACCTGAATTTTGGTGTGGGTTGTTTGGGCTCTAGAATAGAGTTCTTTTCACAAGTTCCTCCGATTGGAGGGTTGTCAAGAGGATTAGTTGAAATTTGAGGAGGTTGAGGTTCATTTAGGGTTGTGTTTGCATTCTCCTCTTCATCAATATAATCATTGTACTCCAAGCATGTTCATGATGGGTCCCTGAAAGTGTTAGTCCAGCACACATTGAATTCAATTCTATTCTATCATGCCCTAGTCTTTTGATGATTTTGCTTTCTCCTATATCAATGGTTGCCTTTGTTTTTTCTAAGAAGGATTTTCTTAGAGTTATTCAATCATTAGCACACGTTTCCTTCTGATAATTCAACTTCCATTGAATTCTCTCTAGAAAAATGGTCCGACTCAGATCATCCAACTTCCATTGAATTCTCTTGTACATGCTCTCTAGAAAGATGGTCTGACTCATAGTCCGACCTAGTCAGATTATCCATCTTAATGAAAGTTTATGTTCCCAAGTCTGAAATTGCAGATGCATCACAAATATGACATTCTCACTTGGCTTGTTGGCTTCCACTAGCTAGATTTGAGTAAAAGAGATCATGTGTACATCACAACTAGCTACCCAATCTTAGTAAACTCAAGCTACCAGCTTTGAACCTTGCTTAATAGTATAACCAAAGCAAAATACAAAACTTATCACAAAATGATCCAAACTCGACTCATCAGGTCATTTATAGTCATAAGGTCCTTAATCTTCATGCTTAGCCAACATTTTTTTTATCAATATGGGGATCCATGAATACTAAGAATATCCAAAGCCAATATCAAGCACTAACCCAACTCAACTTCAACTGAACCATGATTAGTCTTGACAAAAAGCGTTCATTAATCACCAAAACACTTAGCTCCAAAATTTAGAGGCCTAGATGCTTACAGGGTGCCTAGTCAATGGTGTGCGTGGCCAAAAGAGGGGCCAACCCTGATGGCCTCCCTACAATTAGTGATGGCTTCCACCAAGTGCCCCATGCATGGCCATGAGTGGCTCCACTTTGTTGTTCCAGAACGCTAGTTTGTTGGGGTTGACGGAGATGGCCATCTTGTAGCAGCTGCAGGAGGTGCATCGATGGTGGTTGATTGGGCGATTTTTTTCACATAAAGGTTGCAGATCGAGCAGCGGTGACACATTGAAGGTGTGTGAGACTGTTAGTTTGGGTGAAGGATCAATCAACTCAATCAGATTAAGAGACGAGCGGCACTGACGGTAGTTAGGTTTGATGCACTAAACCCTATGGAGCAATAGGTTCAAGGTCCATTTGGCCCAATTTTTGTTTGGGCTGCACCTCTGGCTCATCATGTTAAATTTTTTGGTTTGGATCGGTGATCAAGGTAAATAACAATAATATGGGGAGAGTAAAGTACATAAAACAAGTGTCAATAGTCCTATCCTATTCCATCCAACTAGATATGAGGACTCACTTGTGCTAGAAAGTAGGTCCACATGTCAGCCCCTTTTCATCCCCTCCTTCCCTCCCGTTCTCTCTCCCAAAACAACTAGTTGGGTACATGCAATTGATCATTGGAGAGCGGTTTTGGTTAAGGTGGAGCTGGTTTAATTAAGACAGGTCAAGGCAAAGGATTTAATGGATTCGGGCTTACGTGCTTTGAAAAGATTGTATAAGTGAACTTGTGTAGGTAAAACTCATGTGTATGGGGTTAACGGGTTTCCCCCATTGTGTTAAGTGGATAGTATCCACTAAGGGATGGATTGAGCTAGCTATCCCATTTACAAAAAAGGGTTGGGATGAAGACATGTGGTTAACAATCCAACCCACATCTCTTGTACTTTGATGTTTTAGGGTTAGAGTTTTGAGTATATAGTGTTCTCTCTGTCCTCTAAGGTGGAGTGGCTGTAAAACTATCCTTCTCAAGCAAGCAATACATCAATCATTGATGATTTCCATTTCTATTTCTTGTTTTGATTGATTTGCTTCTGTTTTAGTTGGTTGTGATCTCTCTTCTTTCCTCTTCTTGATCTTGCTATGCCAAGAGTATGATTGAGACAGGGATAACCTCTTAAGATCAATCTCCTATCATCTAAACACTTTGAGAGCAAACTCATGAAGAAACCCGATTTTGCTTGATTTTGGCCTCATCGAGTGATTTCTTATTTCAAGGGCTTTTTGGTTGTGTTCTTCGGTGTTCTAGATTGCTGTGACATATGGGGATATATCTATAGCCATCTTGGCTACCATCTGTGCACGAGAAAGTTGTATTCACTGTTTAGGGTTTTAGCTCGGTTTTGACACAACCTTCGAACAAACTAGAAAAGGTCTCAACTTTAGCCCTAATTTTTATGATCATTTATTGGAATAGGTTCACAATAACCTAAGATCCGTACAAAATTTCATATTATTTAGATCTGTGGATCAAAAATTCTCTCAATTTTTGGATTTAAAATCAGGCTAAAAATACTATTCATTACCCTGATTTTGTTGTAGCAACAGGTCAGACCATCATTAGAAGGCCGGTTAGACCACTGGGAAGGGTTAGGTTCCACGTTTTATTGATTTGAGCAAGTTGGTTTGATTTTTAGCTGAGAATTCTGTGTTCTACACAATTGTAGGTGTCTGAGGATAGAATCTTGAATACTTGGGAAAAATTCTGAGTTGGCACCATTCACCTGCCTCTAATTCGGATCCTTATTCAATACGATTAGACATTGTATCTGACTCGGAGAGCCTCTGACTGGATCTTTATCCAATACGAGTAGAGATCGTATCCCACTAGGAGAGCCTCCAACCATATCTTTATCCAATATAAGTAGAGCTCGTATCTCACTCGGAGTCTATCATCTAGATCCTTATCGTTCCAACCCGTTGTAAGTTCAAATTCCATTAAGTTAGTTTTGGTGATAATAACAAATACAATTGCGAAACTAACTTGCTTATTAACTATAATATTACCTAGTCTCATTTTGCATGTAATTAATAGGAAACTGTTTAGGATATAATGATAAATACAATTATGAGACTAATATGCTTATTAGTTATGATATTGCCTAGTCTCATTTGGATGTAATGAATGACAAATGCTATTGTGAGACTAACATATTTGATTGATTATGATCTCTTAAGTCCCACTTAGATGAAAAGATTAAATCACAATGGTATGTATTCGATATCTCATTCTTATAACTTCTTTGATCCAAAATATAGATTAAACTCTACCAAAAGGTATAAGATGAATATGTGCATATGTTTTCCACTATATTCTTGTATGCACACATTTAGGGGAGTTCATTCTATGCTTTGTGGTTTCATTAGTATTGATCCATGTTTCTCTTTCCATATGTAATACCCTGAACGTCATTTCGGCATCGTTTTTTTAAAGTAATCGTGGGGTCGCTGGATTTTCGGTAAATCACGGGAAGGGAAGAAATAAAATTTCATGGAATAGCATAAAGTGAATAATATATGAAAAAGATATTCAAAAAAAACTCTTTAGCGAGCTGGCCGAAGGATAGGCCTGCCACCTTGGGCCTTTGGACCAAGGGGTGGTCGAACCCACCCCCCTCCACTTAACCCTAGCCCCATCTTGGCCGCACCCCTCCCTCCCCCTTTCCCACAGCTGCCACCCCCCTTTCCTCCCCCATGTGTGCCACTCCCCCCTCTCCTCCATTGCTGCCCCTTAGTGCTAGGAGAAATTGAGAAGGAATGAGAAGAAAGGAAGGAAGGAGAAGAAGACGAAGAAGAGGGGTGATCCCAAGGGGATCCCCTAGGTAACTCTCCCTCATCCCAAATCCCTCTTATTTTTGCTGTATTAGGGTTCTTAGCCCAAGGATTGGTGGAAATTAGCAATTAGATTCTCCAATTAGAGAGTTTCTGCTGTCTGCCTGTAGATCAATTCGCGCAGCGCGGCTGTTTGGCCCAAAAGGAAAAATGTAGAGGACGACAATACACATCTCCTTTTTTTAAAGATTTTTTGGTCGCGGGATCTGGACGCAGTAAGGTCGGGAACCTTGCTGTCCATCAAGGGGCAGATTGGGGGCAGACAGTTGTTCAGTTGTGAATTAGGGGTAGTAAATGATTTTTATATTTTTGGTCATCATTGGAAAAAATGTAGAGGAATAAGTAATCTATCTGTTGTATAAAAATTATATTTTTTAGAGCCTTGTACTGTGGTTGGGAATCGTTAGAAACTGGCTGTCCAGGATACCAGAACAGAGCACATCCTCTGTTTTACGCATTAAGTTACACATTGCTAAGCACAAAATAAAAATATGTGATCTACATGAAAAGTGTAGGTATTTAAGTGAGGAATCTAGAAATATATCTCTCTCTATAAAAGGCTTAGTATTATTAAAGATAGAAAAAAATAAGCAGCGTCGCTGCAGTGGAAAGATTGTAGAACCGTTACACGGGGAAGGATGTTGTGGGGTTTTGGGGTTTAGCGATATCTTTTCTTCGAGAGTCGCATTTTCATTGTTGTAATGTGTGCTGAGAGGTACCTTTTTAGATAGGCGGTTTTGCTTCTGAGCACGCGTGATTTCGTCGCTTCACCGGTAGGGGCAAGTAAACATAGCGGATGTGCTACCATTTAACCCGTTATTCTTACTACTTGCAATATGCATGATTTTCGTAATGTTAAATGATATTCCACGGCTACATGTTTTCTAAGTAAGAATATGGTAGCAAGATATTAATCAATTGCTATGTTTGGATGAGTTTTGGTAGTATTATGGTAATTTGCTTATTGAGCCAATTGTGGTATACTAAAGTAAATGCATGGTGGATATGATGATATTTCCTTGTTGTTAAATTCATGAGGATCATATTGATGTCCTTGAAGTTGGTATTATTGTGGTCTCGGTGGTAGTATTCTTAATTAATACTTGTGGTTGTGGTGATAGCAATCTTGATGAATATATTGTGGTAGGATTCACTATAGATCGATTGGTTATGATCTTGGTGAACCGAATGTGGGTTATGTGGTTGACCTTCGTGGTTAAATTCTTGTGATTTATCATTATCATATCATTCATAACATGTCATGATATTTGCATTGTTGATATCGCCGCTTATAGCCGCGACCATACTGGTACAGCATCGTGCATTGCCATAGCACGATACACACTTTTACCTTATTGGGTAAAGGTGCAGTGGAGCATAGCATGCATATGCATTGTATTGTGGAAAGATCATTTGCATACTTATGCAATGTATTGTGGTGAAGTTATTTTATAAACAACTGCAACTTTATAGTTGTAAGGTGAAATTAGCTCATGAGAGTCGCTTGTGGTATAAGGAAAATAGCTGTGGTCGTGGATTGGGGTTCATCCCTTGTGGTATGGTAGGGGTTGTGATTGTGGCATGAGATTCTTTTCTCTTGTGGTAATTGTTGATAGCAGTTGTGAATGTGAGAAATGATAAAGTTAGTGAGGTAAAACATGTTAATGCTTTATTGTCATTAGTAGTAGTAGTGGTGGATGATATGAAGTAGTTAATCAAGATTTATTTGCTAATGTTTTATTATTATTGGTAGTAAATGTGGTTAAGGCTATAATTATGGTCATTATGGAAATTGAATATTGATACTTAACATCATTGTAGTTTAATTAGTTTGTTAATGAATGTGGATGCACATTGTGGATGTGGACATGTGGTTACTTTAGTGATGTTGCATATTTGTTTGTAGTCTTAATAGCCTGTTAAATATTTTGCTTGTTGAGATTTTTATCTCACCCTTGTTTCCCCCCTTCAGGTGATTCTTGAGCATTCATGGGATGGGTAGAGCGGCACCATAATAATACACTTAGTTCATCAATTTATGTTGTAGTAAAGTCGATGGAATTCTAGCCAAATGCTTAGCTATTCGTGGATGATTATTTATTTAACAATGATGAACTTGTGAACTATTCTTTGATTAATCTGCTAAAGGTTGTTTCAATTATTGAATTTGTTACCGTTATGTTTGTTCCCTTAGTTGTTTATGTTTTCGCTTAATGCTTCATGTCTAGAAGTTGTTGCCAGAATAAATTATCTTGAAATTTTTGGCTAGCTGTAGAGCGGTTTATTAGCATTCCAGGGTAATGTGGGTTCTGAGGTGTTACACCATATATTAAGGATCTTTACTTTGAAACATATCTCTTGAATATGTATATATATAGCTTATGTAGTTCATATATACTCATAATCAGGTTATCATCTAGTTCCATCATTATGTGTTAATGGTTGGATGATTAATGACAACCGGATGAGTAAACTTTGCTAGTAATTAATCTCAATAGTAAATATACACATTCAAATAAGTTAATTGCTTAAAAAATATTCTAGATTATAGAATTTTCGTGTACATAGTGTATACTCATAAATCAATTTCTATCTTATTACTTATTGAGATTGTCATGAATTACCAAAAAAAATATTATAAATATAGTCCCTCCATTATGTGCTAATGGTGAAGTTTTGGTAATTGATGGCAATTGGTTTGTAGACTAACATTTTTTATGAGTTGGATGAATAGGTTAGCTTTCACAAGTGAGATTGACTTGGAATAACTTCATGTGTTGAAGATCATCAAGTCAAGATGATAGAGGACGACTTCATGTGTTGAAGACCATCCAGTCAAAATGATAGAAGATGGTTGCATGTGTTGAAGGTCATTAAGAAGAAAAGATGATCATTAGTTGATCATCGAGTCAAGATAGGACCCATCAAATGCTGATGGAGCTCAAGAAGAAAATACATTGTGAGTTGATGTATATCCAAGAGAAGATGATCATGTGTTGATCATGAAGTCAAGTGAAGACCCATCATGTGTTAATGGAGGTCAAGTAAAAGATATATCAGGGGTTGATGCACATCAAGACAAGGACACAGATTGCTAGTATAGATTGTCGTACTATTAAGATAGGCCATGTATAGTAGCCCTCTATGCTATGATGCTTATATTTACGAATATGTTTTGTAAATAGTTGAAACTCATGTATTGAATTCTTATAACATAGGACTATATATTGCAAATATATTTTGCAAGTATTTGAAACCCATGTTTCCTATTCCTTATGGTATGAGGCTTATATTTGCAAATGGTTGAAGCCTATACACAATCCTTGTAGCATGCGACTTAAATTTGCGAATGTATTTTGCAAATATATTGAGTCCATATACCAATTCCTTGTGTCATGATTTCAATGGTGTGAAATGTGTTTTGCAACTTCTTGAAAATCATTATTTATTCTTATGTGCTTGATACTATAACTTGCAAATGTATTTTGCATGATTTGTTCAAGTATATGCACTTATCAGGATAATCAGAACTACCAGCATATGTTGCGCTGTACTATCGGAAGTTAGTACTACTAGCTCTTTGTGAATGGTACTACCGGACTTCGGTAGTTCTGAAAATCCTGCGGTAAGTTTTTTCTAGAGAGACATGTGTGGTGGTCTTCTCCTTCCTACAAAAGTAGTAGTTCTGTATGTGTGGCACAACACTTTCGATGATCAGAAGTACCAAAAAATGAATGGCAGAACTACCGATTTTGCTGATAACGGCTAGTTTTCGACCGTTGAGAGGGGAGCAGTAGTTCTGGTTCTATAACGACAGAACTACCGCAAATCCTGATTTTTCAAGGGTTTTGCTTCCAACGGTTACTTTTTATGGTTTGAGTATATATATCCCCTTGTGACCAGTTGGAGTAAGACTTTTGGCACTCTACTTCACTATCTTGAGTTAGTGTGAGGTTCTCCTCTCAATTGTACATATGTTACACTTTATGAGCTAGGAGAAGGCTCTATATTGTATGTGTTGCACCTAGAGTTGGATTGACTATCCACTTAAGTTTGTGCATTCGTTGCACATGGTGAAAGTCATGTAAGAGGCTTGACTTGTTACTCTTGGAATTTGCTGACTTCTAGACGGCGTTGGAGACATCGTGCGTGTGATCTTCTAAAGAAGGTTGTGAGAAGACCTAACGAAGTTGTGAAGGTTGGAGCTCACCTACCTGGAGTAGCAAAGAGCTACCACTAGTTGATTTGAGGTGGAAGACTTAATTCATGGAGCCGGTCCAATTCGTTTGGGATTACTTCAACATGGACTTGGAGAGATTGGCAAGTCTCCAAACGCCACGGTAAAAAGAAACCATGTCTTTGTGATTTGTTTTCTTGTGCTCAATTTAGATTCAATAAATTTACATTCATTGAATTAAATTGATTGCTTATCATCTTACGATTACAAACCTAGACTTAGATTGTTCGTGCAATTAGGTGAATATTACTGATTTAGGAGTTATTTGTGCTAAACTAATTTGAGTTGATATTCCGCACTATATACATGGTTTGAACCAAATAGAGAAATTGTAATTAGTGAAGAGAATTTTAAAACCGTCCATTCACCCCTCCTCTAGTCGGCTTCTTTGATCCTATAAGTGGTATCAGAGTTTGGTCTCTCATTTATTAGGCTTCATCGCCTAGAGAATAAAGGATGGCAATTAGAGATATAGTGCACCTAGATAAACCACTTTTATTTGATAGCACAAATTATGATGACTGAAAAATCCACATGATATGCTATTTTAGTGTCACGAGCCCAAAAATATGACAAATTATAGATGTGGGTTTTTCTCCTCTATTGGATCCTCTTGCTCCAACAATTGAGAAAGAGAAATGCTCACATCTCGACGCTCAAGCAAGTAACGCTTTATTTAGTGCTTTGAGTGTAGAGGTGTTTAATACCATATGCAATCTTGAGAGCGCTCATGAGATGTAGACTAAAATTCAAGATGATTATGAAACGTCCACCTCAACTGATGAGAGTTGCATATAAGAGTGGATGTTGGGAGAAAAATGCTCAACCTCTAACTCCGACAATGAAGAATCCACAAATTCCTCCACATCAACTCAATGCTTCATGGCAAAGGTAATAAAAAGGTAAATAATGATGATGCACCTTCCTATAATGAGTTGATGGACATGCTAGAAGTGCTTAATGAATATCTTGGAAAGAAAAAGGCTAAGTATAAGATTTTGAAGAATGAATATATCTCTCTTCAAAATGGTTATAACAAGCTAAAGAAAGAACATAAAATTCTCCTTCTCAAAGAATATTCAAAGCCTAAGGTGGATATAGACATTATACGTAATTTATTAGATGATATACCATGTATAGCTTCTAGTCCTTGTCTGTCATCTCAAGTTAGCATATCCACCTCATGTGAGGATTTAATTGGCATACCTTGTTTTTTCTCAATTAGATGCTTCTACTTTTTCTATGCATTGCAATACTAACATTGTAGAGGAAAACAATGAGCTTAAGGCCCAAGTCACAAGGTTGAAAAATGACTTGGAGGAAAGCTAGAAAGGTAAGGCCTCTTTTGACAAAATATTAGAAAGCCAAGTAAATTTAAATGACAAGAGAGGTATTAGCTTCATCTGCAAGAAGAAGGAGAATAGCAAGACAAGGCACAATGCAAGACACACGAAGAAATATGTCAAGTACCATGGATGCAATGAGACGGGTCACCTTGCCTCTAATTGTCCCAATAAGGTGGATGACAAGCAAAAGTCATCAAAAATGAGGCAAACTGGCAGTGAGCAAGACAAGAACATGAGAAGGGGTAGCAATTGCCAAACTTGCTATAATTATCAGGAAGAAAGATATTTTAGTAAGGATTGTCCCAAAGGTGTTATTCCTAAGCCATCTCTTGTCAATCAAGATTATTTACTTAGGAAGGATATATATGTCAATGTGTTTACTAGAAATGTTAGTTCACAAAATTTTAATGTTAGGGCCAGTTGGGTGCTCAAATATATTGTGACTAACCTTCATGGACCCAACTAAGTTTTGGGTACCAAAATGCGCTTAAAAGCTTAATAGGTATTTGGAGAGGTATTAGAGGCTTGGCTTATTCGTGAAGAGGTGAATTTCACCACATACAAAATGGGAGCCAAGTTTGGAAATGATCAATATTTAACATCTTGAACCAATGCCATCTCGGTAACAAGTATAGACATTTAATGTATTTAGCCCTTACCTTGTGTAGGTTACATTACATTAAAATCTTTTAAAAGGGTGCTCTTGTTCTAAAAGTTTATTATTGTAATCATGAGCAAGATATGGGTGGCACATTAAGGAGTGCTAAATTATATATATATATATATATATATATATATATATATATATATATATATATATATATATATATATATATATATATATATCACATCCCTGAGTGTGCCCAAATTAATTAAGTGCCAGTATTGATTTTTACAAATTGATCCATTTAGCCAAAAAAAACAAAAAATTTGAAATTATTAATATATCTTTGAAAACTAGTTGAAAAATGTACACAAATATATTTAAAAGGTTTACCAAATGTTTTGGCTCTAGAAAAACTTATTTTAAGCAAAATTGAGTTTCTAACCCAAAATTAGCTATCTAGTATCTTGTTTTGACTTTAAACTCAAAAATTGGCCAGAATCAAATCTAAAAGGAATTTGAAAAGTGTTCAATATCAAAAACCTAGAGTTGGCTACTTCAAACATCATTGGCATTCAAAAGTTTTCCAAAAGGCCAACTGCTCAAAAGTTATTTGAAGTTGAAATTTATCCAAAATCTTTAGTTGACCTAAGTGGTTACAATCTAGAACTTAAGTGAGTTTTGCCGCTTGAGTTAAAACTATTGACATATATTGGCTCACAAGGGCATTTACAATTCATATATAAAATTGAATGCCTAAGATACCCTCTGTTGCTTATTTTGGCAATCTTAAAGAGTTTATTGAAAATGAGGTTGTTTTTGAAAAATAAAAGCTTAATTTGATAAAATCTATATTGAAAAGAATGTGAATCTTGGCATATAGTTGGAAATGCTCCACAAGTAGTTTACGTTTCTTTGTGAAAAACATTAGAGCAAGTACAACATTATATCAATCCTCTCCTCTAAATTCCAATCCTTAGCATGCTTTCAGCCGAAATTTTGTACTACCGCAATGCACTGAGTAGTACTACCGCTGAACGGTATGACCGCAGTTTAAATGGCGGTACTACCAATTTTTCTGAAAAATGACTGATTTGATTCAAAATTTGTGGTATCAATTTCTCTCAGTCATTATCTTTGCTCCTCTAAGTCGAGTTGACCCATGTTATCCTTGCTAAACTACCATTAAGTAATCTTTTGACTCCATATGCCATTTCGATCATTTTATGATACTTTTTTTATATACAAATGGTATTCTCTCTAAAGTGGTAGCCTTCTTGATCATCTTGACCTCAGTATGAATTTCACTCTTATCATTTTAAGTGATATCATCTTTTTTCTTTCAAAATGGTATCTAATAATTTCTCTTGCCGAGCAAAATATTTTCTTAACCAAGCCCTTTTCTATAATATCCTTCAATTGGTATCTTCTTACAAGTGGTATCCCCTTCAACAACTTCAAGGGAAAATCATTGAAAATCTCTTAAGATTATTTCAAGTGGGATATACGGTGATCATAGAAATGTCATCAAGTTTTTACAAATGGAATCAATCACACTTGATATCGTGTATGTTCACAAGTGGTATCAAGTCTTTACAAAAAGATTTAATCATACTTGATATCGTTCAAGCTCATAAGTGGTATCAAGTTCCTACAATTAAAATTAATTATACTTGGTATCATTTATGTTTACAAGTGGTATTTTGTTTTACAATTGGTATCAAACATCATCACAAATGGTATAAGTATCAAAGTGGTGTATGATTTTCATGAAAAAGACAAAAGAACTACAAAAGATTAATTGGCACCTATTATAGACAAAAGGTTCACAATTGGTATTCTTGATTGGTATTATAGACAAGAATGTTTAAATAAAAAGGAAGATATGTGAAAAGAGAAGAAACATAAGAAAGAGGAGAATCCGTTGCATGTCAAAGGAGAAGAGAGAAATAACAAGAGCTTTGTGAAAAACATATATAGTATTTTAGGCTTACTTAAACAGAATGGGTAAAGTATTATTATTGAAAAACTAATTTACTTAATTTTTCTAAAATATTTTATGGATCTCGAGAGTGAATGTGTTTCATTCTCATTTGCTCTAATTGTTATTGATGGAGTGAAAATTATCAATGATATGCAAGTTTAGTTTATCAAAAGAGCTATTTTGGTCAAAAAATCAAATATCTTATTTGAAAGGCTAAAACTTGTGACAAACTAGATAAAAGTACTTAAACATATATTTCAAGTATTTTCAAAGCCTTGAGTACAAATTTCTATTTCAAAAACCAAAAGGATAATTTGGCCCTAAAATGATCTTATATAATCTTAATTTTGGATTAAATGACATATTTTCAAAAATCAAAATCTGTTGAGTATTTGAAAAAGTGGTCAATACAAAACTTAAATGGTTGATCATCTCAAACATTTTTCTAGTTCAGGCTCCACGTCACGGCTTTATGCTGACGTGGACAACCGTGCGCGAGGTGGCGGGGAGGCGCCCGGCGCCTGACTGGCGGCCACGTCTACTGCCACCTCAGCCCGACGGCTGACGGGGCACGGCGGTCGGCGACGGCGCACGAGAACCGAGGGTCGTTGGCGCTCCGACGGGCGGCAGCGCTGGCCGAGGGGTGCAAAACGCAGAGGGAAGTGCGGGGAGTTCATCGGTACCTTGCGCGGTGCACAGGGACGGCCAGAGAGGGAGATCTGTGGGGAGGGGCGGCGGTCGGAGAGGGCTTCACGGCGGCAGAGGAGCTCCCGTGGCGCAGAAGCTTGGGGGAGTGGTTGTCAGGGATCGCCGGGGCACGAGCAACGTCGGAGAGGCGTCGGCGAGGAGCGGGGAAGCCCGAGATGGCCGGAATTGCTCGCCGGAGTCGTTGGAGCCGCGGAGGGGAAAATCGGGCTCGGGGAGGCTCCGGTGCTCGGGTGCTTCGATTGAGAGGTGAGGGAGGGGCGGTGTGAGTTGAGGGTGCTCGGGGGGTCCTTTTATAGGCGAGGAAGGGGTGGTAACAGGCGCTCGCAATCACTCCAGCCGCGTAAATGAACACGACGGCGAGGAGGGGCGTAATGCGCAACTTCATGCCAAAAATGGACGCGGTGCATGCGGGGGAGTAATTTGGTACCGGCACGGGCGGGAGAGAGGGATGGAAACCGAAGCTTTCAAAGTTCGGTTTCGGGTGTTATTGGCGGCGGCCGCGGCGGAGATCGTGCGAGGAAGAAGGAAACCGGTCGGGGACGACGGGTCTGACATGCGGGGCCCGCGTGTCAGCGAGAGAAAGAAACGGGAAAGAGCAGGGGTGACGGTCAGATTTGCGACGCGTGGTAGGTGGGGGAAACAGGGGCCGCTGGATCTAACGCGAACCGGTAAGTGAGCAGGTGCGGTCAAGATTTCATCCGGCAAACGAGACTCAATCCGAGCCGTTGTGGTTTCGGGCGGAGGGTTAAGTGGCTGCGGACGGGCGGGATGAAATCCGACAATGGCGAATGACCCCGATCACACCACGTGTCGGCAGGAGCGGAGGGG
This sequence comes from Melocanna baccifera, assembly GCA_036346265.1. Classification (NCBI taxonomy): domain Eukaryota; kingdom Viridiplantae; phylum Streptophyta; class Magnoliopsida; order Poales; family Poaceae; genus Melocanna; species Melocanna baccifera. The sequence goes on along the minus strand of CM070689.1, from coordinate 10,756,015 downwards.
AAGGTGGGATGCAGCGGTAAGTTGGCGTGGGCGGCTGTGATTAGGTCGGGCGGAGGGGCGGCCGGTCGGATGGGTGACACTTGTCGGCTCCGGGGAGGGTTTGGGTTTTTAATTCCCTTTTTGATTTCCAGAAATGATATTAAGCTTTAGAAAACTCAGAAAAATACCAAATAAACTTTGAAAAAACCAGAAAAATTCAGAGAACCTTCTGGGACTATTTGAGACTTAATAAAATTATTTCCCACCCATTTTGATAAGTATATTTTTGAAAAGCACAATTTGACTTAAAAGGGGAAGTTTTAAATCTACATAAAATCCTGAAAATTAATATAATTACAGGTTGACTTTAGGGAGATGAACTACATTTATTTTAACTTTCAAGAAATGCAACAAAATCAATTTGGCTTTTATAAAATAGAACTTTTAAATTTTCTCAAATTAGGAATAAGATCCAGGAAAATCCAATAAATATTTTAATAAAGGGATAAAATTTTTGGGATGTTACAACTTCCCTCTTAATCATTTGTATTTAATTTTATGCTCCCTATGACCGAATTTAAGTTGAATCAATTTGTATCAAGCTCCAAATGTTGGAAAATCTCCATTTTAACTAAATTTGCCTTTTTCATAGCCTTTTGGTGATAAATGCCAAAAGAGGGAGAAATATGCATAATAGTATTGTTGAAATGTATAATGCCAAAAAAAGGGAGAATAGCATTAATGTCGAAAGGGGGAGAAATGTCTAGAATAGCATTGTTAAAAATGGAAATTCTTTATATTTATGCTTTCACCTTCATTGAATTTCTGATCTTATGTTCATTTTCATTCAAATGCTATTATCATTAATGGATTTATCATTCACCACCAAAAAGGGGAAGATTGTAAGTTCAAGCTCCGTTAAGTTGGTGTCGGGACCCGAAACAACAACTCCAAGTCCTTCTATGTAAATCTCACTATCCCAGGAAAAGCTAGTGCACACAGGGTCTAACAGCGATGTATATCATGCATAATCAATCATTAATATTATTAATCAAAGGTACAGCCTTAAGGCCAAGTCTTTACAATAAAAGGGCTTAAGGCCAACTGAAATTAAAAGCAGCGGAAAACATAAAAGTAGCAGCACAGCCCATCCAGCCTCCCACAGGTGAATGACTGTAAGACACGGCCTATTCATCGAAGTCCTCACCGTAGTCGTTGTCGGAGTCGTACTCTGGCAACAGATTTAATCAAGGTAAGTACTTTAAAGTACTCCACAAGTTACACCAGGAAGTATAACAGAGTTGATGCATGCATAGTGGATTTCAAAGGAAGGCTTAATAGGGTACAAGTGCGAAAAAGCATTACAGAAATTTAAATACAATAATGTAAGTATGGAAAAGCTGAATTTGAATATATCATAAGAAACATTATGTTAATAAAGTAATATCGCTAGCATAGGCTCCAACCTACACTAGCCTAACCACGGGCATCTCACTCAGACATTGTCAAAAATCACTGTTGTTTGTCCAAAAACCAAGTTTTTATAAAAACCAGGTCTAATCTGTGAAAACTCTACTCAGCATATCCATGACCGTGGACACAGCTATCCAAGATAGATTAAAACTCTGCAAAGGTGTACAACTTTACCCATAAGACGTGTCTTCCCACTTGAGCCACGCGATCAACACACTGCCTTAGGTGTGCGACGGAGAATTTACGACAAGGCTGTTACAATGAACCATAGCCAAAACAGTCACGCCACCACTAAGGTTTCACGACAACTCGAATTCACGAGTTGGAGCCCCCTCTTGTGCCATGTGAGACTTCTCGCGGCCTACGCCACACTCACATTCAGCTTATAGCGAAACTATATTTAGAATTTCACAAATTACTTAGCCAGGTCCGTCCCATACCAGACTTGTGGTAGTACGAATTAACTTTGTAAAATAATTCACAGAAATGGTTCTTAAGTTGACTTAGGCTCAACCACATACCCACATGCACGACAATCGACTACGTGTTACCAAACATGAAGCATGCCGGCACCCCGCCTCCTAACCAATAGCCTAAGTCCAAATCATAATTTTTTTTATTTTTATTTTTAAACCATTTTCATAAACTATCCTTGACTAACCGAAGTCAAGAATTCATTTTCAAATCATCATTTCATGTGAAACAGTTGATCCCACCTGAATCATTCTAAGCCAGGCTAAGCAGTTCTATAAACTTTCTAGTCAATACTATTGTACTAACCAGGTTTTTCATCTAAGTGACAAGATATGTAAGTTCGAGATCAAAATTGGCTATAATCAAGTAATCATGGGTGTAACTAAGTTTAAATCAAATTCAAACTAGATTTGAATAAAGATACGCATGCATATACAGTAAAACAACATAATTAAATTTGAAATATTAGGGTCAACATGGTCAAAGGTGTAACTTACCTTGCTCGAAGTGCTGCTGTGAATCGTCGTCGAAATCGAACTCTCCGGAATCGTCGAAATCTATCGTGAAGACCCAAACAAAACAAATTCAAAAAAATTCAAATAAAATTGAAAAATTCAAACGAGTTGCAGAAATGGAAATTTCATGATTTTAGAAAAATTTAGAAATTTTAATGGGTCAATTTGGAGTTAAAATGAAGAAGTTATGGCCTTCTAAAGATTCAAATACAATTAAAAGAAAAAGACTATTCTCGGGATTTATTTTTAAACCAAAAAGCATTTATGACGTCATCACGAATTATTTTTCTGAAGGAAAAACAAGATAATGACGTCAACACTATAATTAGATTTTTAGTTGAATTATTTATATATTGAAAAATTGGAATTATGACGTAGGCATGACGTCAGCCCTGAATTAAATTAATCAGGTAGGTGACTGACATGCGGGCCCAGCTTATGGTGGACCAAGTCCATGGACTGAAGTGGGGTGAGGTGGCACGCGGGGCACGGGGAGGTGGGGTGGCGCTGGCGTGGCAGGCCTGGCGCGGACGTGGCGTCCACCGGGCTGCCACATTAGCTACCACGTCAGCCCGACCTGCTAACGTGGCTTGGCCGGCGGCGGCGGCGCTCGGGGACCGAGGGTCGCCGGCGATCCGGTGGGCAGCGGCGCCGGCCTAGGGGTGAAATAGCAAGAGGAGAGTGAGGGGATTCCACCGGTACCTTACACGGATCCCGAGGATGGCTGGTGCAATCTGATGGCAGAGAGGGGCGGCGGTCGGAGAAGGGGTTCACGGCGGTGGGGGTCTTCCGGCGGTGGGGAAGCTCGGGGAAGTGAGGGTTTTTGATCGCCGAGCCACGAGCAAGGTGTTGATGACGTCAGCGAGGAGTGGGGAGGTGGATGGAAACCGAAGTTTTGAAAGCTTCGGTTTCGGGCGTTAATGGCTGCAACGGCGGGCGCAAGGAGGAAGAAGTGGCGGAGACGACGGGCCTATCAAGCGGGTCTTGCTTGTCAGTGAGAGAGAAAAGAAGGAAAGGGGGAGGCGGCAGTTCGGATGAGTTACGCGCGGCGAAAGGAAGTGATCGGGGCCACAGGGTGCTGTGCGAAGGGGTAAGTGACTAGGGACGGATGAGATGAAAACTGGCTAGGTAAGGTCAGATCAGGGCCGTTCGAGGGAGGGGCGAAGGGTTAAGTGGCTACGGGCGGCGAGGATTTAATCCAGTAACCGCAAAGTGTCCAGATTAGGCCACTTGTCAAACCAGGATATAGAGGATGCGGATGAAGCAATAAGTGAGGACAGGCAGCTGAGATTAGATCGAGCGGGGGAATTGGCTGGTCTGATACTTGACACGCGTCGGCCAGAGGGAAGGGGAAGGCGGGGAAGGGTTAAGCGAAATTGGGCGGTCAGGATTGAATCCGGCTGCGGTGGAACGGCGCGATGCGCGACACCTGGCAACCGGGGAGGGGGTTTTAGGATTTTAATTTCTTTTTGATTTTTAGAAATACTTAAGAGGCTTTAAAATACTCAGAAAAATACCAAATAAATTTTAAAAATTCCAAAAAATTTCAGAGAATCATCTGGAACAATTTTACACTTAATAAAAATATTTTCAACCTAATTTGATAATTAGATTTTGCAAAAACATAATTTAATTTTAAAACGAGAGTTTTTAAATCTTTATAAATTCCTGAAAATTATTATAAATACATATTTGACTTTAGGAAAAGGAAATGCATTTAATTTTTGACCTTGCAAAATAAAATATTTATTTTGGCTTTTATAAAATGAGAGTTTTAACTTTTCTCACTTCAAGGCTTGGAATAAAATCCAGGAAAATCCAATAAATTCCAGAAAAACACTTTAAAAAGGAAAATAAAATTTTAGGATGTTACAGTTGGTTCTGGTGATAATGACAAATACAATTACGGGACTAACTTGTTTATCAACTATAATAGTGCCTAATCTCATTTTACATGTAATTAATGGCAAACTGTTTTGGATACAATAATAAATATAATTATGAGACTAATATGCTTATTAGTTATGATATTGCTTAGTCTCATTTAGATGTAATGAATGACAAATGCTATTGTGAGACTAACTTCTTTGATTGATTATGATCTTTTAAATCTCACTTGGATGAAAAGATGAAATTACAGATGTATGCATTTGATATCTTATTCTTATAACTTAGTGCATTCTTTGGACCTAAAATATAGATTAAACTCCACCAAAAAGTCTAAGATGAATATGTATATATGTTTTTCATTATATTCTTATATGCACACATTTTGGAGGAGTTCACTCTACGCTTTGTAGTTTCATCAGTATTGATCCATGTTTTTCTTTCCAAATATTAAGAATCTTTACTTTAAAATATATCCCTTGAGTATATATATATAGCTTGTGTAGTTCATATACACTCATAATCGGGTTGTTATCTAGTACCTCCATTATATGTTAATGGTTGGATGATTACTGACAATCGGATGAGTAAACTTTGCTAGCAATTAATGTCAAAGATAAACACACACGTTTAAATGAGTTAATTACTTAAGAAAGCTTATTCTAGAGTATACAATTATTATGTATGTAGTGTATACTCGTAAATCAATTTCTATCTCATTACTTGTTGAGACTGTCATGTATTACCACAAAGGAGAGATTGCAGATCTAGTCCCTCTATTATGTGTTAATGGTGAAGTTTCAGTGATTGATGGCAATTGGTTTGTGGACTAACATTTTCTATAAGTTGGATGAATAGGTTAGGTTCCACAAGTGAGAATGACTTCATATGTTGAAGATCATCAAGTCAAGATGATGGAGGATGACTTCATGTGTTGAAGATCATCCAGTCAAGATGATGAAAGTTGGCTTCATGTGTTAAAGGCCATCAAGAAGAGAAGATGATTATGAGTTGATTATCGAGTCAACACAAGACCATCATGTGTTGATAGTGCTCAAGAAGAAGATGCATCATAAGTTGATACATGTTCAAGAGAAGATGATCATGTATTGATTATCAAGTCAAGTGAAGACACATCATATGTTGATAGAGGTCAAGTGAAGGATGCATCATGGGTTAATGCACATCAAAACAAGGACCCTGACTTGAAGTGGTGATGTGTGTCATCATTTTTCAAGAAAATGCTCAAGGCAAATGTATGATCAGTTAGGGCTAAGGATGTGTTCCTAATTTTTTTAACAGTCTTGGAGTTTGATTAGAAGACCAGATTGCTAGTTTAGATTGCCATACTATTAAGAGGGGGTCATGTCTAGTAGTTTGAGTCTCATCATGTGTTGATAGCTCAACCTCACTTACTCTAGCTCTTTATAGTATGATTCTTATATTTGCAAATATATTTTTATAAATAGTTGAACCTCATGTATTGAATTCTTGTAACATAGGATTATACATTACAAATATGTTTTGCAAGTATTTGAAGTCCATGTTTTTTATTCCTTGTGGTATGAGGCTTATATTTTCAAATGTGTTTTGCAAATATATTGAGTCCATATACCAATTCCTTGTGTCATGATTTCAAAGGTATACAAATGTGTTTTACAACTTGTTAAGAATTATTATTGATCATTGTGTACTTGATATTATAACTTGCAAATGTGTTTTGCAATATTTGTTGTAGTATATGCACTTGTTAGGATAATCGAAACTACCGGCATATGTTGCACGGTACTACTGAAAGTTAGTACTATCGGCTCTATGTGAACGGTACTTTCGGACTTCAGAGGTTCCAGGAAATCCAATGGTACATTCTTTTCAGAGAGACACTTGTGTGGTGGTCTTCTCCTCCTCACGAAAGCGATAGTTCCGCATGTGTGGTGTGGTACATCCGATAATCGAAAGTACCAAAAAATGAATGGCAGAACTACCCATTTTGCTAATAACAACTAGTTTTCTAAATGTTGCGGGGGAGTGGTAGTTCTGGTTCTATAACGGCGGAACTATCGAAAATCTTGATTTTTCAGGTTTTGCTTCCAACAGCTAGTTTTTGTGGTGTGGGTATATATACCCCGTTGTGGTCGGTTGGGGTAAGACTTTTGGCACTCTATTTCACTCTCTTGAGCTAGTGTGAGGTCCTCCTCTCAATTGTGCATATGTTTCACTTTGTTAGCAAAGAGAAGGCTCTAAATTGCATGTGTTGCGTCTACAGGTGGATTGAGTATGCACTTGAGTTTGTGCATTCATTACACGTGGTGAGAGTCAGGCGAGAGGCTTGCTGTCGAGACCTGAATATGCAAATCCGAACTCTCTGTATATACCACACTAGTCCAGGATTACGCTAGTGCACACAATTTAACATAGATGAAATATCAACCATATACACGTTAAAATAAAGGAAAAACTCAATTGAAATCAGCAACCATGTTCATCACAATGACGAGATTGAAATTGAAACATGCCAAATTAATCAAACAGGTCTATCTCATACTAGACATGTGGTTTGCACATTAAAGCTTAGAATAATGGCGTACAAGGTTAAGTCCTTAATATTACTTAGGCAAGACTTCTACATCCCTTGAAGTGAATCCACACTTTCCCCTTTACTGCACGATCACTCGCCTAAATGAAAACTAATTTTGTATAATCCACACCAATGATACATCAATGCCATGGCACACAAATTTTATAACTGTGGCCCCAACCATGATTTACTATGGCTCCAACTACGATTCAATATCTCATTAAGTCAAATTAATTGATCATATGTAATGACAATCCCACCATAATATAAGCATAACTAAGCATATTAATCGTACCACCCATGTGACATCTAGTATGGTATCATTAAATAATTTCCTAATCTATGGTGACAATGGCATCATGGTATTCAAATTTTCAAGAAGAGATTAATCGATCGGGCTAGTACCTACCAAGTACAAGGGTTTGTAATAAAATAGCGATGCACGATAATTTAAATCAAAATAAATAAATAATAGATTATAAATTAGGTTCAACATGATCAAGGACATGACTTGCCTTGGCCTTGCTCAGCAAGAGACTCTGGATCTTTTGACGGCGCTCCTGCTCCTTCGAAGACGCAATCTAACGAGAGGGAAAACGATCGAGACATAAAAATAAAATCAAATAAAATTTAAATGAACTCCAAAAACCTCAAAACCAAAACCAAAAGGTAGAGCTTAATTTTAAATGAATTTAGAAAAAAGAACGGGGTCAATCAGAGTTAGGACGGAGAAGAATGGGCTATTGGAAAATTAATTGGCTAGAAAGGCTGGTTACTGTGCTGTGGACTCGGTGTATGGAAAGGCTGGTTCACAGTGGACGTGGCTCACAAAATAGTGCACGGTGCGGACGCTGACGTGGCGGCTATGGCTGATGTGGTAGTTGACAGGGCTGACACGTGGCACTAGGGCTGACGTGGATACCGACGTGGCATGCTGACGCGGCATCTGGGGCACGTTGCACCATGTGGCGGCTAGGGCTGACGTGTCGGCTGAGCAGGCTACAGACTCAGACGGATCTGGGCCACGGGTCCATGGCACAGTGTGGCTAATGGGAGGGACCGGTCTGTCATTCTCTCGGTTCATGGTAGATCGGGTTTACCGAGGAGGTGAACCTTCGGCGGGGCGTGGGTGCGGGGTGACGTTGGCGAGATCCGACGGCGGTGGAGCAGACGCATGGCAAGATCCTCATCGCAGACTCGGATCTAGATGCACAACTGTGATGGAAAGATCCGATCGTTCAGGTGACAACGCTTGGCAAGCGTGCGGCGCAAGGCGTCGGTGCGCGGCATGAGGCGTCACGGAGCTCAGGTCTGGGTGGCGGTGTAGGGGCGGCAGAGCTCCGGCGAGCGGTGGCAAGGACTCGAGACAACAGAGGGGACTCACCGGCGGCGACATCAATGGCGTCGGGTCGCAGGACGGCGTGGAACACGGTCGTGTTCAAAACGGTGACTCCGGCAAGTGGCGGTAAGGGCTCAGGATGGCGTAATGCACGGCGTGGGACGGCGGCAACTTGGTGATGCGGAGGAAGGAGATGTGTGGCGCATTTTATACATGGGGATCGAGAGGTCGGCTTGGAGACGGCGCATGCGAGCGTGGATTCCGCCTTGGGCACGGACACTCAGGCGTGCAGGAGCGAGACGGCGGCAGCGAGTCTAGGTCAGAGACGAAGCACGGTACCTAGCCCGATGGATGCACAACCGTGGCTCGGGCAAGGATCGAACGGTTGTGGGGGATTGCAACAGTGCGTAGTGCACGACCCATCTGATGGCCAACGTGTGGCGTGGGGCCGATCCAGCGACTTACGCGGGTGGCTGGATGCGCAACGCATGGCCGCAGCGCGATCGGTCGGCTGCGGGTGAACCGGTCGGTGAACAGTTATGGGCCAGCCCGTTACTGTTCACAAGGTTTTTTCGGGGTTATCTTTTTCAGAAAATCAGATAGAACAAAATGAGCTCTAGAAAATAGCAAATAAATCTGAAAAATTCTCAAAAAATTCCAGAAAATCCCTTGAGACACAAAGAATCCAAATAAAATATTTTTAGCTTATGTTAATATTTATTTTAATTAGATTAAATCCTTTTAATTCATATAAATTTATTTTAAGCTTTAATAAATTCCAGAAAAATCCAATTAGTAAATTTTATTTCAAAAACTTCAAAAAGGCTCTAAAAAATGATGTTACACTTGTATTGTTACTCTTGGAGTTTGCTAACTCCTAGATGGCGTTAGAGACGTCGTGCGTGGTAATCTTCTCAAGAAGGTTGTGAGAAGACTCGACGAAGTTGTGAAGATTGGAGCTCACCTACCGAGAGCGGGAAAGAACTACCACTAGTGAATTTGAGAGGGAAGATTTAATTTGTAGAGCTAGTCCAATTCATTTATGCTTACCTTAATGTTGACTTGGAGAGACCCGCAAGTCTCCGAACACCACGGTAAAAAAAACCATATCTTTGTGGTTTGTTTCCTTATGCTAAATGTACATTCAAGTAATTTACATTTATTGAATTAAATTGATTGCTTATCATCCTAAGATTGCAAATCTAGATTTAGGTTGTTCGTGCACTTAGGTAAATATTATTGATTTAGGCATTATTTGTGCTAAATCAATTTGGGTTAATTTTTTGTATTATATACTTGGTTTGAGCCAAATAGAAAAATTGTAATTAGTGAAGAGAATTTTAAAACTGTCTATTCACACCCCTCTAGTCAGCATCCTCGATCCTACACCCATTAAGAGTGTGACCTTGTAGATTCATCTATATTTGGCCATGGCCCAAAAACTTCTTTCTGGTTCATAAGCTAGTAGCAATCCCTAGCAGGACATAGCAACTCCCAAACATGCATAAAGATTATATCGGATGAACCTATAAAGTTCTTATATACCAATTCTTTGCTTCACGATACCAAATCGAACTCAAGGTGAGAAGCATGCCATGCTATGATAGCTTGATCTTTAGATTACTCGGTTTGTGATTGACTCCTCAACCACATGCAGCATGGATATGCACTTTCTTAATCTAACAACATTGAGACACTTAGATATACCTCTCTCGTTATATAAGAGGGACAAATTTCATCTTGATCACTTACATTTCTTTGCATGTTTCATAGTAAACCTAAAAGTTACCTTTATTACCACCCAGCTACGGAGTAGTGTTTGGAAACCCCTAAGTAAACTATTATATATTTAGGAAACTATAACAATCTCATATCTAAGAATCATGTATAAACTATGTGTGAGATAAACCAATAACACTTAAGAATATAACAATTTCTGCAGTGTCTCATGGTAGGTCAATTCAACACTATGTTCTCTACAATATGTGTACATTATTGATTTGATATCCTTCATTGATCCGTGAAACATGATCATCAATTAATACATGTACTGATCTATAAATCATACTTGTCCCACATAATGATATAAGATTAGAGATAATTTAGAATAACATGAAAACATAAATAAAGAGTTCCACGAACAAGTCACATTTGTTGATCAATATGAAAGATATTTATTCAAGAGACAAAATAACATATTATTCAAAAGATCATAAATATAGAAGTGATATAATTATCTCCATCATTGCCTCTAAGATATATTACTATCAACTTTTTAACTTGTGATCTTCATTTGTGTGATGCATACAGTAACCACCCAAATACATATTTGAATGCCACTGAACGTCGTTTCGGTGTCGGTTTTAAAGTAATCGCGGAGTCACCCAGATTTTCGATAAATCACGAGAAGAGAGAATAAAACTGTGGAATAATCAAAAATAAGAAAAATAAATATATAAATAACTTCTTAGTGGGCTGCCTGGAGGGTGGGCTTGCCACCTTGGGCCAATTGGCCTAAGGGGTGGCCGCACCCTCACCCCTAAACCCTAAGCCGCCCACCCCCGCCCCCCTATATGTCCCTGGGGCGCCTCCCCCACCCCTTCCCCCCAGCCGCCACCCCTTTCTTCCCCATTGCACCTCCATCTCCCCCCATTAGCTGCTGTCCATTCGTGCAAGGAGAAGGCAAGGCAAATAAGAAGAAGAGGAAGAGAAGGAAGAGAGGAAGAGAGGAAGAGGAGAAGAGAAGGAGGGTGATCCCAAGGAATCCCCTAGGTATTTTTTCCCCATCCCAAATCCTTCTGGTTTTGCTGTAATTAGGGTTCTTAGCACGAGAATTGATGGGGATTAGCAATTTGATTCTCCGATTAGGGAATTCCTGTAGTCTGCATGTAGTTCAATCCGTCCAGCGCGGCTGTTTGCGCAGATTAGACCTTTGAAACAATTTTTCCTATGGGTCTGGCCAAAAAAATTGTAGAGGACATCGAGACATATCTCTTGTATTTCGTTCAGATTTTCTGGCTGTGGGGTTGAGGCGCAGCAGGGTTGGGAAAACTGTTGTCTAGTAGAGGTGGAATCCGAGACAGATTGTTGTTCAGGTATGGTTTAGGAGTAGTAGATGATGTTTATGTTTTTGGTATCAATTATGAAAAATGTAGAGAATTCAGTAATATATCTACTATATAAAAATCATAATTTTTAGAGATTTATACTATGGTTGGGGAGCGTTAGAAACTGGCTGTGCAGATTGCTAGGACAGAGAGCGTCCTCTCTTTTGTGCGTTAAGATACACCTTGTTAGTAACAAAATAAAAAAAAGTGATCTACTTGAAAGATGAAGGTATTTAAGTTTAGATTCTAGAAATATATCCCTCTCTGTAAATGGTTTAATAGTTTTAAAGATACAAAAAAAATTTAGCAGCGCTGCTGCAGCGGGTAGAGTGTAGAACCGTTAAGCGGAGAGGAATGTTGTGGGATTTTGGGGTTTAGCGATATCTTTATTTCTTAAGTTGCGTTTTCATTGATGTAGTATTGTGCTGAGAGGTACTTTTGGATAGGTGGTTTTGTTCCTGAACGCGTGTGATTGTTTCGTTTCAACGGTAGAGGCAAGTAAACGTAGCGGTTGTGCTACTGTTTAACTCATTAATCATTCTACATTCACATTAATTAATTCTTTAATTTGAGGTGCTATGTCATTGTTACATGCTATCTTAATGTGGTCTAAATGGTAGTATTTTAAGAATTCAACTATTTATGGTCTTGATGGTTTAATTGTGGATATGCAAAATTGCTCTTGATGAAACAAATACAGTTGTGAGGTAGAATTCTTTATGAACATAGGGTGACCTAGCTGGTAGTATTCTTAGTGAATATTTGTGGTTGTGGTGGTTGCATTCTTGAGGAATATATTGTGGTCTAGGTGGTAGAATTCCCTATAGATCGATTGATTTTTGATCTTGGTGAATCGAATGTGGATTATATGGTAATGGTCTTATGACACATTGATATTGTGCTTAATAAGACACATGTGGATTATGAGAAAGTATTCATGATGATTATGTTTTTGATCTTCGTGGTTAGATTCTTGTGGTTTATGATTATCATATCATTCATAACATATCATGATATTTGCATTATGGATGTCACCGCTTATAGCCGTGACCATACCGGTACAGCATCGTACATTGCCGTAGTACAATGCACACTCTTACCTTGTTAGGTAAGGGTGTAGTGAATCATATGCATTTTCATTGTGGATGTATTATTTGCATACTTATGCAATGTGTTGTAGATGATTGATTTGCAAACAAATGCAACTTCATAACTTTATGTGGTATTGGCTCATGAGAGTCTCTTATGGTATGAGGAATGTGGCTGTGGTTGTGGAATAGGGGTTCACCCCCTTGTGGTATGGTAGGGGATGTGGTTATAGCATGAGGTATTTTCTCTTGTGGTAACTGTTGTTAGCGGTTGTGGTTGCAGAAAAGAATAAGGTTAGTGAGAAAAATATGTTAATGTTTTATTGATGTTGGTAGTAGTGGTGGTTACAATTATGAAGTAGGCAATCGAGACCTAATTGCTAATGTTATGTAGTTGTTGGTAGTAATGGTGGTTAAGGCTATAATTGAGGTCAATGTGAAAATTAAATATTGAAACTTAAACTATTATAGTTTAATTAGCTTGTTAAACAATTTGCTTGCTGAGATTTTTATCTCGCTCTTGCTTTTTCCCCCCTTCCAGGTGATCCTTGAGCATGCATGGGAAGGGTAGAGCGGCACAACATAATTGCATACCATCTTATGATTAATGTTGTGGCATGGATTTATTTCTCTCATCGATGTTTGTTCAAATTAATAATGTTAGACAGTGGTTTAGTAGCATCCCTAGTTAATGTGGATCCTGGGGTGTTACACTGACGGCGGAGATTAGAAGGGGTGAATGATCTTTCTCTCTTTTTCAACTTCTACAAAATTGACCCCTTTTGGCTTCTTCACTCAATTAGCTATGAGAAGATAAAAGGTTAGATAAATAGCGGAAACAAGCACAAAATAGAAGCCAACAAGCCAAGGGAACAAAAAAAGCAACAAACATGCCGAAGCATCAAATGGCCAATCTGATCATGGACACACACATGTATGACTAGGCCTAGACAATCTGACTATTCAGGTCACAGTGGTTTGACCACTCTCCAATCTAGAATAGAAAACAACCCACCACCAAGAACTCAAAATGGCCTAAGTTCTAATCTACTCAACCAGATAACTTGAAACTTTAAACATAACTTTCTCAAGGTCTTATGAACCTATTCCATCAATGGATCGACAAGCTACTTACCAAAGTATTGACCTTTGCCAAAAACAAGGCAGATTACATCAAAATCGGGCAAACTGAGGCAAATACCAAGAACTTCCCATGTGGTTAGCTAGATGGGTGGGATCTAGTCTCTAGGAAGTACTTCCATTATCCACACATCCTTGGTAATAAGCAAGATCATGGAGGGATGAAATCCAAATAGGAAAACCAACCAAATTAAAAGCATAAGGAGAAATCTATGGCACAACTCACTTATATGAAATTTAGAGTTTATTTCACTTGAAAATGAATGTTTAAAACCACTCCACTCTTAGAGGACAGAGTTCCCTCTTGGAAACCCTAACCCTAAGTCTCCCAAAAGCTCTCCAAAAAAGACTCCCTAAACCAACTCCTATTCCTCCCTATATATGGTGGCTCACACCACAAAACCCTAACCAGCACCTCTAGTTGTGTTTCATTCACTTACATGGTCTAACCCGATAATCCAATACTATATCGGGTTTTACATACATACGCATGGTAAAATGCCAAAAATGGCTCACCCAAAGGGCTTCGATAGCAAAAAATGCCAATCTAATCCATCAAAGCATATCTGCATGATTTGACACGTAGCATGTAGTACCCAATGACTAGTCGTCATGTCTTTATGCATTTGGACTCCCCCAAACCATCTGTACATACATCGACCTTATCACTTGGTGCACCACATGCACCAACTCACCTCACTGCGATGCCTGTTCCTTCTGTGCTTCTCGCTTAAGCAACGTAGCCGCACCTAGACTTAACCCAACCGCTCGGACCTCAGGTCCCTGCCTAATCTCGGCCCATTGTTGTTGACAGCCATCACTCTCCAAGCAACCTACACATCCAAAAACAAAGCAATGTAATTTTGAGCACAAGTTCTATGCACTTGGTTCATATTAGTCAAAGCAATGTATCATGCAACGTAGCATAACCAACTAATGGCACTCATGTCATGCACACACTCAACCAACTCAACTCAACTCAAATATCACTCTGAACCTACAGGGTTGGTTTGACCGCTAACCATAGGCCGTTCAAACAATCCAACTCTGCTCAACCTCAGCCCAGTTACAAGGGACGGTCTAATAGCTGGCCCAAAGCCAGTTAGATGGCCGACCACAAGTCGGTCTAACCATTTAAGTATACTAGAAAATACCCTCTCTGAAATTTTGGTAAAACTCTACCTAGTTTCTATAACATCTGGTTTCTTTCTAGAGTATATTTGAAGTCTTTAAAAGAAAATACATCATTTTGATTTTTTTGGATTTAATACAAGGTTAAATAGAATTTTTTTAATAATAAAAAATATTTAATATGATTAAACTAAACAATAACATTTGCTGAAAGTATTTTATTTGGGTTCCTTGTGTCTCAAGGAATTTTCTAGAATTTTTTTGGTTTTTTATGGATTTATTTGTTATTTTCTAGAGCCCATTTGATTTTATTTATTTTTTGAAAAGGGAAAATCCTTTAAAAATCCTAAAAACCTTTAGGTTGAGCCCATCATTATTCATCCAACCTACCACACCTCCGCCGCCTAATTCCCTCTCGGCCATGCGTCGGCCATCCGAACCATACTCTGCATTGGTCGCACAATTGCATCATTTGCCACATGTCACGGATCCGAGAGGGTGTGTACTGTTCATGTGTGCTTTCTGGCATCGTCATACGATCTCATCGCCCTGCCATGTGTCCTTCGTCAGTCGAGCTGAGCACTATTTATCGTCTCCAACACGAGCTCCCCTCCCTAACTTCGATAGGAACTTCTTGGTGTTTGTGACATCACCATCTCAAACTCGTCATCCTACCCGACCCTGCCACTTTGGCATCCGTGCCTATATGTATTTTGCATCATAGCAGAAGCCCGCCATGCGCCCTCGATGTTTGTGCAGTGCGCCGCCTTGCTCTGTCACCACTGAACTGCTATCACTCCCTGCTCTGGCAGACGCCGTCCTCATCTTCGCCGCTGCTCAGACTGTCTTCACCGTTCACCACTCGCTGGTAAGTTTCTACAGATGAGCCGTGCCACCTCTCTTTGCTTCGGCCACCGCAAGTCGCTGCACCGCTTCGCGTACCGCCACCCGCGCTCGCTGGCTACCTGAAGAGCCACCCCAGTTCGCACACCGCCGTCGTCAACACTGACGTCAGACCGCACCTATGTCCTATGTGTCAGCGTCTACTGTGTCAGGCACCCATGAGCCAGCCAAGCCGAGTCAGCCAAGTCCACGTGTCAGCCACGTCAGCACCGAGCCAAATCACCATGCCACATGACAGTTCCACGTCAGCTGCCACGTGTCTAGCCATGTCACTATGCCACGTCACCTGCCACCTCAGCCCTAATGCCACGTATCACTACCACGTCAACCGTCACATCATCTAACCATGCACAATTCACTGTTTCATAAGCCGAGTTCACCGTAGACTAGCCTTTCCATGTACCAGGTCCATAGCATAGTAGCATTTTCTTTTTTCTAGCATTTATTTTGGTTTAATTTTCTAAGACACTATTCTCCTCCGTCCTAGCTTCGATTGGCCTCATTTTTTTCATAAATTCATCTAAAATTGAGCATTATCTTTTGATTCTAGTTTTAAAGTTTTTGGAGTATATTTGAATTTATTTTGAGCTTCATTGTGTTTTCTCTCTCAATAGATCATGTCTTCGACGAAGCTGAAGCAAGATTTGAAGATCCAAAGCCCTTAACTAAGCAAGACTAAGGCAAGTCGTGTCCTTTGATCATGTTGAACCTAGTTTTCAAATCTATTATTTATTTATTTTATTTTAAATTATTATGCATTGCTATTTCATTACAAACCTTTGTACTTGATAGCTATATCCTCAATTGCTTAATTCTGTCTTAATAATTTGAATGCCACGATACCATTGTCACCATAGGATCGAAAATAATTTGGTGATGTCATACTAGTTGTCACATGGGTTATACGTTTGCAAGCTTAGCCATGCTTATTGTTATGTTAGACTCATCATCACATATGATCAATTAATTAATTTTGACTAAATGAGATATTGAATCATGGTTGTAGCCACAGTTTTAAAATTTACATGCCATGATATTGGTGTGTCATTGGTATTGGTTATACAAAATTGGTTTTCACTTCGACAAATGTAGATGTCCCACCTAGGCAATGTCTAAGGATTTAACTTTGTGCATCGTTGATTTGAGCCTTACCGTGCAACCACATGTCTAGTATGAGATAGATCTCGCTAATTAATTTATGATGTTTTAATTTCCATTTTGCCAATATGATGAACATGGATGTTGATTTTCATGAGACGTAAGAGGGGCTCTCTGACTAGGTTGTAGCCTACTCGGCCATAAAATCTTAGCGGATAGAATTGAGTTTAGGTTGATCATTATAAATGTTTTATTGTGATTTTCTTTAATGTGAGGATGATCATATCGTGTGGGTAAAGTTGTACAACCTATGCAGAGTGTAAAACTATTCAAATAGCCATGTCCCCAGTTATGGACAATGCTCGGTGATTTCACATGAAGGATAGAGATTTCATAAAACTTGGTTCGGATAACTTTAGAAAGTTGGTTAGTTCACTGCTGATTTAAATTTGTGAATAGTTAGTTCATGAGTAGTTCAATGCGGTTTATTTAATTCCTTTGATTACTTACTTATTATCATTTTTCTTAAAGTTTGTTTTTAATATATTTAATATATTTACTCATTATTGCTTTCTGCAAAATAACCTTTCAGCTATCACTTGATAAGTCTTACGTATTATATCGCATCTTTGTTACAAATGACTTGTTGAGTACCAATGTACTCATAGTTTTATGCCCACTATTGTTCAGTTGAACAGAAGAGTTATATCAGCAGGAGGTACCTGAAGGAAGATACTTCAACGACTTCATGGATTAGAACTTCACTCCTTAGTCGATTGCCTGTGGGTATGATGAATGGCTACCATGTTTATTTCTATTTTTCGCTGCTAGTTTCTTAAACCCTTTAGGCTAATATTTGTAAGCTTGACCATAAGATCGTACTCTGATAATTAATAATATTTGAGTCTTTTTCCTTTAATAATCATGCATATGATTGATATTTAATCTATGTTTATACTATGTATACTAGGGTAATTCTGAACTACTGCGGACGGCGGAGCCAGGAATTGAATATAGGGGGGCAATATAGACAACAAGTAGATAGAAAGTAGCACTAACAAGGAACAATATCATCTAAAATAGCACTCAGTGGCGGACCTAGGATTTTACCAAAGGGTATGTTGCACCAAAATTTTCATATGCAATTCGGTAAAACCATTTACCAATTCGGTAAATAATTGTAAAATAGATTTCATGTCCTCCATATTACAGTAAGAAATATCTATAAAGTGCATAGTACCCACCAATACTATGACGATTTACAGTAAGAAATATCTATAAAGAACTGAAAGAGAAAAGCAAGGATATTAGCAGTAAAGAATGTAAGATGATGTAGGACAGCAACAAAGTTCGTATGACCAATTAGTAATTAACCAAAAAACTACAAGCTAGTGAACTGAACTTACACTCGATGTTCTGTCAGATATCCCGTCAACATCAAAGAATAAGGCACCAGGAATATGAGCCACCTGGAAACAAGATTGAAGCAAATATTACTTCATCTGAATATCTGCTACTATACTTTCAAATGAACTGGAATCACCGAAAAATTAAGGTGACACAAACAATCAATAACAACAAGTATATAAAACCATCAGACAAATGCAATGACATAACAGCAAGTAGAGTTTCCAAATTCCAAAACCTCAAAACACAAGTAATCCCAACCTGGTACTCCTGAAGGCTGAAGTGGGTTCCTTTTCGCCACAGGCATGCACCAAGAGGCATCAAGTACCTTGACAAAAAAAAAAGAGAGTATAAGATACAATGCACTGATGGAAGAAAGACATATTTAACAGCATGAAAACTATCATGTGAATACCATCTAAAATAGCACTAACAAGGAACAATGCATGGAGATAGAAAGTAGCAACTAGCAAGAACCGAATCATCACCATTCAGGCCCGCAGGGGTGTCCTTGGGGTTGGGGACTTCCGTGCCCGTGCAAAGATGTGAGACGTCAGGACTCAGGCGTCGCGGCGAGTTCAAAGAAAAGAAACGAGCGAGGGCGCTACGGTGATTTTTGGAAATATGAAGCGTCGTTGACTCGCTGCGTCAGTCCTCCCTTCCAATCCCATCTAACCATGGCTAATTAATTGCAGGATTAGTAGAACTACTAACTACATAATAAAAGCTTAGTAGAAGGTTGGGGGGTGCCAAGCCCCCCTGGCCCTCCTCTCTCCGCCACTGACTGCGGTATACATAGAGAGTCCGAATTTGCATATTCAGATCTCAACAGTTTCAGCTCTAGTTTTTACTTCTAATGACACCTAGTGCAAACACATCTCCAAATAAGCCTACACAAGTATTTGGTATGCAATTTCCAAAAGCCCATTGGCCGGTTGATCGCTTGCCCCATGGCGGTCAGACCACTGACCAAAAGCGAGTTAGATCTGAATAATGCAAACTCTCAAAACCAAACTCAAAATTTGATAATATTTGCACAATAAAGTCAAAAATTCACCACACACCTTGTAACATCCTGTTTTTCAGCATTTTCAAAAGTCTTGAATTAAAAATGAATTTATAGGATTTTTTGGAATTTAATCAAGCTTACATGGAATTTTTAGAAATTAAAAAGGATTTAATATGATTAAAATAAATGTTAACATAAGCTAAAAATATTTTATTTGGATTCCTTGTGTCTCAAGGATTGTTCTGGAATTTTTGGTGAATTTTTTGGATTTATTTGCTATTTTTCTAGAGCTCCTTTTTATTTGATGGAATTTCTGAAAAACAAAAATTCGAGAAAAATCCTTGTAATAGTTCTGGGCTCGGCCCATCCCTATTCTTCGGCCCAGTCTTCTGCTACCGCCTGATCTGTCTCCCGCCACGCGTTGTCCATCGGCCGCGCCCCGCCCTTGTGCTACCGCCGCCCAATCCCCGCACGCCGCATCCAGGCCATCCGCATGTCAAGACGACGTGCGTCGTCTCCGCACCGAACTCGGCTACCGCCGTGCCTGACCGAGATTCCTTCTCGAGCTCCGCACTTAAAAGTCACCGCCGCCGCACCTTCACCCTACCATCGAGCCGCTTCCGTCCTCGCCGTGCACCGACGTCCCTCGTCGCCGCCGTCCCTCGCGCCACCACCTCCCCGATGTCGCCGCACCCGCACCTATGCCAAGTTACGCTCGCCATCGTCGGAGTCCTTCACCGCGTCCACGTCCCTCGCCAACGTCTCACCGATAAGCCCCGCCGCAAGACACCACCATCCCGAACCCTCTCTGCCGCCGCTGGACACCGTCGCTCGCTCCCGTGTCACCCCTGTCCGCCCGTCCACCGCGCCTGTGTCCACCGCACCACCTCGGTCCGTGAGCCCATGCCCGCGCCCACATCACTGTCGAGACCCGAATATGCAAATCCGGACTCCCTGTGTATTCTGCACTAGTCCCAGGATCATGCTAGTGCACACAGTTAAACATAGATGTCATTACAACCATATACACGATAAAATAAAGGAAAAGCTCAAATATCGATAAATCTCAAAAGGTACGATCTTATGGTCAAGCTTACAATAAACTGGCCCGAACGCTTAACAATAGTAGCAGCGGAAATCCAAAATAAAGCGCAGTGGCCAATCGACAAGCCCACAGGCTATCGAGTAGAGAACAGAGCCTAAACCGTGAAGTCGTCGAAATACTCTCCTTCTGGAACCTCCTGCTGGTGATACTCCTCTTCCTCAACTGAGCAACATTGGGCATAACGCCGTGAGTACATTGGTACTCAGCAAGTCGTTTGTAACAAATGAATGCAATATAGTATACAAGGCTTACCGAAGGATGGCTGAAAGGTTAATTTGCATAAATGACAGTTCAAATACAATAAATAGATTGAAGGCGACTTTAAGTAAAACAATAATAAATACATAATCAAAGGAATTGAAATAACCACTTGTGGACCTCCCATCCACAAGCTAAACTAACCACTTATGGACCTCCCATCCGTAAGCTAAACCAACCGCTTATGGACCTCCCATCCATAAGCTAAACCAACAGTGAACACCTGTCCACTTCCATTCACAAGTTTTCAGAAATAACTACCCCTCGTGTGAAATCACCGAGCATTGTCCATGACTGAGGACGCGGCTATTCGAATAGTTTTATACTCTGCAGAGGTTGCACAACTGTACCCACACAATGTAATTAGCCTCAGCTTAAGGTAATCACAACAAGGCCTTTACAAAGTTTAGTTACAACTCAATCCGCCCGCTAGGATTTCGCATCACACCCCCTTGCGCCACATGGAAATCAGCAACCATGTTCATCTCAATGGCAAGATTAAAGTTGAAACCTCCCAAATTAATCAGCCAAGTCCATCCCATACTAGACATGTGGTTTGCACGGTAAGACTCAGATCAATGGCGCACAAAGTTAAGTCCTTAACAATCTCCGGGCGAGGCTACCACATCCCTCGAAGTGCACCAACACTTCCCCCTTTACTGCACGATCACTCGCCCGAGTGAAAACCAATTTGTATAACCATCACCGATGACGCACCAACTCATGGCACAAATTTTAATAAACGTGGCACCAACCACTGTTACATATCTCATTAACTCAAATTTGATAATTCACATGTGATGATAAACCCGATCGTAACTATAAGCAACGCTAAGCAATTCTATCGTACCAATCCATGTGACAAATATCTAACATCACTAGTATATTTCCCAACCTAAGGTGACAAGGGTATCATGGTGTTCAAAGTTATCAAGGAGGGATGAATTCAAAAGGGACGATAACTACCAATTACAACGGTTGAATAAAAATAGCGATGCAATGTACTTTAAAACAAAATAATTAAATAACAGATTGCAAACTGGGTTCAACATGATCAAGGAACATGACTTGCCTTGGTTATCCTCAGCGAGGTACTCCTAATCTTCGGGCGTCGAACCTGCTCCTCCGGAATCCGAATCTAACGAGAGAGAAAATGACCGAAACAAAAAAACACATAAAATGATAAGCAAATAAACTCCAAAATTCATGAAACCAGAACCAAAAGCTAGAGCTCGATTTTAGATGAATTTAGAAAAAAGAACGGGGTCAATCGGAGCTAGGACGGAGGAGAACGGGCTCTCAAAAAATTAATCAGAAATTAAATCGAGGAAAACGAAAAAGGTTACTATGCTGTGGACCGGACGCACGGGAAACTGAGTCCACCGTAGACGCGGTCCACTGAACAGTGCGCGCGCGGTCGACGGGGTAGGGCTGACGTGGCAGGCACTGATGCCGCCACGTGTCGCTGCTGACGTGGCAGCTGACGTGGCTTGCCACGTGGCACCTGGGGACGGATATTGCTGACGTGGCTGCCACGTGTCATACCACGTGGCCCTAGGGCTGACGTGGCGTGCCACGTGGATAGGGCTAACGTGAACGGCTCGGGCGCGGGCAGCGGCGGCTCGATCCGACGGCTGCGGGCGCGGCACGCGGGGTGATCTGAGCCGAAGGCTCAGATCTGGGCGGATGGTGGAGATGGGGCGGCGCGGATACGGGATTGCGACCGATCGGCGACATGTGGCGGGCGCGTCGCCCGGACACGGGCGTGCGGGCGAGGCGGAAACGCGTCGACGAGATCCGACGGCGGAGGGAGGGACACGTGGCGCGCGCTGGTGCCTCGTGGCTCCGATCTTGGACGGACGGCGGGGATGCGGGGCGCGGAGGCAGGAAGGCTGCCGATGGGCGACGCGTGGCTCGGGCACGCCGCGCGAAGCGTCGCGCGCGGTGTCCAGCGCGGGGACCGAGGGCGGAGCGACGCGCGCGGGGCGACGGCGAGGGCAACGAGGAGGCGATGCGGGCGAAGGAAGGCGTCGGGGCTCACCGGCGGCGGAGACGACGGCAAGGAGGGAGCTCCGGCGGCGAGACAGCTCCGGCGACATCGTAGACGGCGGCGGGAAGGGACGGACGGCGGGGGAGCAGCTCCGGCGGCGGCGCGGGCTCGAGAACGGGCGACGGTCACGCGAACCGAGGATGAGCGACGGGTTTTATCACGCGAACCGAGGGAGTTTCGATCGGACGCGGTGCGAACGTGGGCGCTGATTCGGTTTGGACGGCCCGGATCGACGAGGGAAAGATCGGACGGGCGACGTAAGCGGCGAGGTTAGGGTTAGGGTTTCGCGCGGGCGCGAGGAATGGACGGCCGGGATGAGGCCACGACGCGGGATCGGGCGGCTGAGGGAGGTGCGAGGCGCGGGCGCGCAGGCGCGGCCGGTGCCTCCGCGTGGCAGCGCGGATGCGTGACACGCGTCCTGGTGGTTGATCGGGCGGCGCGGAGAGCGGGAAGGCGGGAAGGGGTACGGTGGCAGCGGGACGCGGTGGATGGCTAACGCGTGGAGGAGAGAGAAGATCGGGCGGCGGGGGAATTTTCCTTTTCTCTTTCTTTTCCAGAAATTCAAATAAACTTCGAAAAGCTCTAGAAAATAGCAAATAAATCCCAAAAATTCACCAAAAATACCAGAAAAATCCTTGAGACCTGAAGAATCCAAATAAAATATTTCTAACTTATGTTAATGTTTATTTTACTCAGATTAAATCATTTTAAAATTCTAAAATTCATTTGAAGCTTAATTTAATCCCAGAAAATTTCTTGTGACACAAGGAACTCAATTAAAATATTTTCAGCTAATGTTGTGGTTTAATTTAATCACATTAAATTATTTAAAATTTTGAAAATTCAGTTTAAACTTGATTAAAATTCAGAAAAAATTCTAGAAATTTATTTTTAAATTCAAGGTTTTAAAAATCCCCAAAAATCAGGATGTTACAGTCACATCGTGCCGCGCGCCCGCGACGCTTTACACGGTGAGCCACCACGCATCGGCGATCCAACGGCTCGATCATCCCATTGCCATGTGTCCGACTACCAGTCATCGAATCCGCGCGATGCCGCCGCTTCCTGCACCCGGCCCATCACAAGACCGAGTCACCGATCGCCCGATCCCACATGTCAGAGCCACTATTCTATAGACCCATGGACCGATCCCCGTCCACGTCAGCCCTAGATGCCATGTCAGCGCCACGTTAGCACCACCTGACCCCAGTGCCACATCAGCTGCCACGACAGCATGCCACGTTAGCATGCCACATGTCGGTGCCATGTCAGCCCTAGATTGCCACGTGTCAGTGCCATGTCAGCCCTAGACCGCGACGTCAACCGTGCCCGCCGCGTTAGCAACCCCTGTGTGCATTGTTCTGTGGACCGAGCCCACCGTGAACCCGCTTTTCTGTGCATTGAGTCCACAACACAGTTTTTTTTTGAATTTCTAGTATGTTCTTTAGATTTAATTTTCTGAGAGCCCATTCTCCTCCATCCTAGCTCTGATTAACCCCGTTCTTTTTTCTAAATTCATCTAAAATCGAGATAAACCTTTTGGTTCTAGTTTCAAGGTTTTTGGAGTTTATTTGAATTTTATTTGATTTTATTTTTGTTGTTCGATCGATTTTTCTCTCGTTAGATCCCGATTTCGGAGGAGCAAGAGCACCGCCAGAAGATCCCGAATACCTCACTGAGCATAACCAAGGCAAGTCGTAACCTTTGATCATGTTGAATCAAATTTTTAATCTATTATTTAACTACTTTGTTTTAAATTAACATGCATCGCTATTTTAATACAACCTTTGTACTTGGTACTTATTACCCCAATTGATTAATTCCCTCGATAATTTTGAATACCATTATGTCATTGTCACCATAGGTCGAGAATTTAATTAGTTATACCATACTAGATGTCACATGGGTGTTACGATTAGCATGCTTAGCCTTGCTTATATTACGAGTGGGTTTATCATCGCATTGAATAATTAATTTAACTTAATGAGATATGGAACTATGGTTGGTGCCGTAATTATAAAATTTATGCCATGACATTGGTGTTTCATTGGCGGTGGTTATACAAAACTGGTTTTCACTTGGGCGAGTGATCGTGCACTAAAGGAGAAGTGTGGATTCACTTCGAGAGATATGAAAGTCTCGCCTGAGTAACATTAAGGACTTAACTTTATGCGTCCTTGATATGAGTTTTACCGTGCACACTACATTTCTAGTATGGGATGGATCTGACTGATTAATTTGGGATATTTCAATTTCAATCTCGCCATCATGATGAACATGGTTGCTAATTTCCATAAGGCGCAAGGGTGGTGTGATGCAAAACCCTAGCGGGCGGGATTGAATTGAGGTTGAACATTGTAAAAGTCTTGCTGTGATTTCCTTAGATCGAGGCTAATCACATCATTTTGGTACAGCTGTGCAACCTCTATAAAGTGTAAAACTATTCGAAAAGCCGTGTCCCCGGTTATAGACAATGCTCGGTTATTTCACACGAGGGGTAGTGGTTTCATAGAAACTTGTGGTTTATGGTTGGAAAGTGAACGAGTAGTTCACTGTTTGGTTTAACTTGTGGATGGGAGGTTCACAAGTGGTTTAATTCTAATTTCGTTGATTATTTATTTATTATTATTATTTTATTAAAGTTCACTTTCAATCTATTTATCATATTTATCTTAAAATGTCATTTTATGTAAATTAACCTTTCAGCCCTTCATTGGTAAGCCTTGCATATTAGATTGCAATCATTTGTTACAAATAACTTACTAAGTACCAATATACTCATAGCTTTATACCCATGTTGCTTAGTTGAGAAGAAGTTATATCAGCAGGAGGTACCAGAGGGAGGATACTTCAGCGACCTCACGGATTAGGACTTCACTCTCTAGTCGATTGCTTTTTTGGTTATTACGCTTATATTTTGTTTTTCGCTGCTAGTTTTTGAGCCCTTCAGGCTAGTGAGATTGTAAGATTAGCCATAAGATCGTACTTTGAATAATTATCAATATTTGAGTTCTTCCTTTATTTTAGCGTGTGTATGGTCGATATTTCATGTATATTTAACTGTCTGCACTAGCGTGATAATGGACTAGTGCAGTATACAAAGAGAATTCGGATTTGCATATTCAGGTCTCGACAGAGATGGTATCAGAGCCATATCGACTGTAGGACGAAGCCTTGATTCGAATGATCATTAGCCCCAAAAATTATTTTCTAAATGAAACCAACTAAATTAGATACTCAGCAATATCTCTATCTCCTTACCTATAAATACATTAGATGTCTCAAGCTTCTTACAGTCTGACGGGAGGATGGAGAGGACTTCTTCCTGTTCTATTGTAGAGCCTTGGATTAAAGAGATCGCCCGTCTACCTCACTAAGGACGAGAAGGCGAAAGGTCAACACATCGGAAGCATCATCAGGTTGTACTTCACCACCAGAGTCAGCAAGCAAGTTCTACACCATAGCTAACCTTCACCACCAGAGTCAGCAAGCAAGTTCTACACTATAGCTTCAAGGGTATCGGTGCTTGCAGAGAATGGTCAGCACAAGGAGTAGCGCATAAGGCCATTCGACGACATTGCAAGTTATACAAAATCAACAGGTCCAGACTTATTCGAAGGTTTAAGAAGCAGTACGGAGCCACCCCTAGCCTACCAGAGCCAGTCAGGGAGGAGCCTCAATCGTAATCACCAGTACCTCTACCTTCGCCTACATCATCGAGCCCGGAGGAGAGACGACGCATTACCAGCAACCGACAAGAGTACCTTCGGCACTTCATTCTAGCCCAGTCGAAGAGCAGTCGCCGCAAATCCACAACTCGTGGATGTTCTACAGCAATTCGGAGGATGAGAGTAGCGAGCCCTACCTGTCAGGACCCGAGTGGGAGCCTTTAGATTAGAGAGTACGAGTAAAATATTGGATTTTATTTGTAGTTGTGTGTAATGTGAGCTGCAAATCTTGCACTCGAAAGCATTATATTGCAATCATATCAAAATTTTATTAGAGTTATTTTCCTAGTTTTGTTGTTAGCCTTTTTGGCTAAATGTTTATTTAGTTTAGGTTGCCATCATGAAACCCCCTTAGACGAATTCACCCCCTTACCTGTGCTTTTCCCTCTCATCTTTTGTGCCCTTGGAAAGTCAGCAATTGTTTCCCTTTTCAGAGCAGCAGCAAGATGGTTGATACCAGAAACTCCGCCGGCCGTAACCAGGCAAACCAGGATCCAGGAAGCAGTGCCACCCAGCCACCCCAAGCAGCCCCAGTAAGCTTGGACTCAGCCCTCAGTCAGTTTTTGGTGGCACAGACATAGATGATGCAGAATATGAATACTTTGATGCAACGTCAGACTCAGGAGGCAGTAGCACCTCAGGCCGCTCGTCAGCAGTCCGGATATGCAGAGTTCATGAGGACGAGACCGCCCACCTACTCCCGATCTTCAGAGCCTTTGGAGGCAGACGATTGGATCTGTTCAGTTGAGAAGAAACTGAACCTGGCCTAGTGCACCGACAGAGAGAAGGTGTTGTATGCTGCACACCAGCTTGAGGGAGCCGCTGCAGAATGGTGGAAGAATTACTGCGCTGCCCATGAAGACCAGGACAGCATCACGTGGGCAAAGTTCATCGCCGCTTTCTGACACGCCCATACCTTGGATGGAGTGATCGAGATGGAGGAATTCCAGGAGCTACAACAGAAGAACATGTCGGTGAGTGAATACCTCAATAAATTCACTCAACTAGCTCGCTACGCACCAGAGGACACAGCTACAGATGACGCTCGCTAGAAAAGGTTCAAGAAGGGTTTGAACCCAAGATTGAAAGTGCAAGTGGTGGGCAATAACTATGCCAGTTTTCAGCATATGGTGGATAAGGTTGTGCTATCGAGGAGAGTCGCTGTGAGCTAGAGTCTCGCAAGAGGAAGATGATGCAGCAAGGATCTCAGATGCATTAGGCTCAGAAGGCACGCTTTGGCACGTATCAGCCTACACAAGTAACACAACAGCCAGTCTTCAAGACACTGGCCCCAACGCCGCGTCAGTTTCAATCAAGACAGTGTCCTAGTGGATCAGGTAGCCAGCAGCAGAGGAGCACCAACCTAGCGACGTCCATCACTTGCTTCAAGTGTCATGAGCCAAGATACTATGCTAGCAAGTGCCCTCAGAGACAAACCCCTACGCCAGTTCGCTTCAACTTAGGAGCCACCCTAGATCAGACTCCTGCCTCAGGAGCAGGACGAGGAGTACCCCAGGCATCAGGCCAGGCCAATAGAGCATCACCAGTTGTGAGAGGCCAAGTGAACCATGTCACCGCTGAAAAGGCCCAGGCAGTGTCAGAAGTTGTGATCGGTAAGTTCCTAGCCCTTCAACTATAACATCCCAAAATTTTATTCCTTTATTAAAAACCAATTCTGCAATTTATTGGATTTTTCTGGAGTTTATTTCAAAGTCCTGATTTGAGAAAAATTAAAAACTTTAATTTATAAAAGCCAAAAATGAATTTATTGCACTACTGAAAGTTAAAACAAAGGTAATTCAGCTTCCTAAAGTCAAATAGGAATTTACATTAATTTTCAGGATTTTATAAAGATTTAAAACTACCCTTTTAAAACCAAATTGTGCTTTTGCAAAATATAAATGACAATTTGGATGGAAAATATTTTAATTAAGTCTCAATTAGTCCCAGAAGGTTCTCTGAATTTTTCTGGAATTTTCAAAATTTATTTGGTATTTTTCTGAGTTTTCTAAAGCTAAATAACATTTCTGGAAATCAAAAAAATAAATAAAAATCCTAAAACTCCCTTGGGCTGCCGCGTGTCGATCCATCGGAGCCCTCCGCCCGCCGGATTCCTCACCGTCCGATCTAACTTAACCTCTCCCGCCTTCCTCTCTCCGCTCGCGACGCATGTCGTGCATCGGGCCGCTCACTCCCACCCGACTCAATCTCCACCGCCTGGCTGCTACTTACCGCCGCGCTCCTCTTCCTTCGCCTCGCATGTGGCGCGATCCACACCGCCTCGTTGCGTAAAACAATCTCGACTGCTCTCATCACTTAAACGCCTCACCAACCCGGATTCTCTCACAATTGTTGGATCAAATCGGGGCCGTTCACGTTCACTTACCCCTTCGCCCACACCATGCGGTCCCGATCTTCTCCCAGCGCCACCACAAAGATCCGACCGTCCGCCGCACCTCCTTCCTTTCTTTCCTCTCACCGACCGGTGGCCCCACTCGCCGACTGCCTTCCCGCCTCTTTCCTTTCTTCCCCGCGATCCTCGCTCACGCCGCCATTGCCGCCACAAACCGAAGCTTTTAAAGCTTCGGTTTCCTTCCGAATTGATGCCCCGCGCCGACTGCAAATTGCAATTGATCCTCCACCGCGTCCGTTGCAGGCATAAATTCCCCCAATTACGCCCTCCTTCACCGTCGCATTCATCCTCCCCGTCCGCTTTCAAAACCGGCGGCTATGCGCGTTACCCTCCTCGGCCTATAAAGGACCTCCCGAGGTTCTCAGTACCACACCGCCACTCCCCGTGCCCCCACCCGCAAAATCGAGCCCGAGCCCCCGAGCTCGCTGGTCCGCTGGCCTCCAGCAGCTCCGGCGAGCAATCGCCGCCGCCTCGACTTCCCCGCCTCGCCAAGCACCTCTCCGACGCTGCTGGTGCCTCGGCGATCCTCGACGCCATCTTCCCGAGCCCGCGCGCGCCGAACATCTCCGCCGCCGTGAACCCCTCTCCGACCGCCGCCTCTCCGCCGATTCCCCCTCCGCCACCCTCGGCCTCGCGCAACGCATCGATGAACTCCCGCATCCTCCTCTTCATTTTAGTGCCCTCGCCAGCGCCGCCCGCCCGAGCACCGGCGACTCGGTCCCGCGGCGCCACCACCGCCGCCCGCCTCGCCGGCCGCCGGGCCAAGGTGGCAGCAGCGCGCCGCCAACCGGCGCCACGCCGGCGCCACCCGAAGCGCCGCCACCTCGCGCGCATGCCGCCACGCCGCACGCTGCGCGACGCGGCAGCCGCCAGAGCGACTCACGCAGTGCCAAGTGGCAGCCACGCGGCGCCACGTCGCCGCCACTCTCGCCGAAGCGCCGCCACCTCACCTCTTTCTGGGTCCATGGACTCATCCACGACACCGGGCCCACTGTCGCTTCTCTCCTCGAATAAATTAATCTTAGGTCGACGCCATAATATGTATTTTCCTTTAGAAAAATAATTAGTACTAACGCCATAAATTATTTCGGTTTAAAATAATCCAGAAGAATACCCCTTTTCTTTTAATTTGAATTAAAACTTTGGAAGGCTATAACTTTTGCATTTAACTCAAATTGACCCATCCAAATTTCTAAATTTCTCTAAAATCATAATCTATTCAGTCCTGGCATTATTTTGAAATTTTGAAATTTATTTAAATTTTGTTTGAATACATTTTGTAATCCCAAGATTTAAATTTTAAATTAAGAATTCCAATCTTAATTTAAAGGAATTGGAATTCTTAATTTAAAATTTAAATCTTGGGATTACAAAATATATTCAAACAAAATTTAAATAAATTTCAAATTTTCAAAATAATGCCAGGACTGGATAGATTATGATTTTAGAAAAATTTAGAAATTTGAATGGGTCAATTTGGAGTTAAAATGCAAAAGTTATAGCCTTCCAAAGTTTTAATTCAAATTAAAAGAAAAAGGGGTATTCTCTGGATTATTTTTAAACCGAAAAGGATTTATGACGTCAGCATGAATTATTTTTCTAAAGGAAAATATATATTATGACGTGAGCCCTAGGATTAATTTATTCGAGGAGAGTCTGACAGGTGGGGCCCGGGTGTCGTGGACTGAGTCCATGGACCCGAGAAAGAGGTGAGGTGGCAGGCGGGCGCTCGGGCGCGCGGTGCGGTGCTGATGTGGCGCCACGTGGCTGCCACTTGGCATCACGTGGCTGCCACGTCACGGCTTTATGCCGACGTGGCTGCATGCGCGTGAGGTGGCTAGGGGGCGTGCGGGTGGCATCGGCGCAGCCGACCGCCACCACCGCTGCCACGCATCTGCTGTGTCGCCCGACGGCCGACGTGGCCCGACCAATGGCGCGCGCGCCGGGGCGATGGTCGCCGAGTTCGGTGAGCGGCGGCGCCGGCCGAGGGTATCAAAATGAAGAGGGGAACGCGGGGAGTGCAATGGTACCTGTCACGGATCCCGAGGGTGGCCGGAGAGGGGAATCGGCGGAGAGGGGCGGCGGTCGGAGAAGGCCTCACGGCGGCGGAGGAGCTCCGGTGGTGCACGTGCCCGGGGAGGTGGGCGTCGAGGACCGCCGGGGCACAAGCAGTGTCGGAGAGGTGCTGGTGGGGTGCGGGGGAGCTCGAGGTGGCGGCAATTGCTCGCTGGAGCTGCTAGAGCTGGCGGAGGGAAATCGGGCACAGGAGGGCTCCGAGGCTCGGGGGCATCGATTGAGAGGTGAGGGAGAGGCGGTGTGGTTAGTGGGTGCTCGGGGAGGGCTTATATAGGCCGGAGGAGGGTGGTAACGGGCGCGTGAAGCTCGCCGAAGTGCAACGGGCGGGAAGAGTTAACGCGACGGCGAGGAGGGGCGTAATGCGCGATTTCATGCCAGAAATGGACGCGGTGCATGCGGGGGAGTAATTTGGCACTGGCGCGGGCGGGAGAGAGGGATGGAAACCGAAGCTTTCAAAACTTCGGTTTTGGGCGCTAATGGTGGCGGGGATGGCGCGAGGAAGAAGGAGGTGGCGGGGACGACGGCTCCGACAGGTGGGGCCCGCACGTCAGCGAGAGAGAAAAACGGAAAGAAATTGGGCGGTGGATGGATTGGTGACGCGTGGCAGGAGGAGGAGATCGGGGCCGTCGGGTGCTGCGCGAAGGGGTAAGTGAGGAGGTGCGGCTGAGATCCCATCCGACAAGGGAGACTTGATCTGAGCCGTTGGGGTTTCGGGCGGAGGGTTAAGTTGCTACGGACGGGCGGGATGAGATCCGAAAATGGCGAATGGTCCCGATCGCTCCACGTGGCGGCAGGAGCAGAGAGGGAGGCGGCCGAAACGGTAAGTTGGTGCGGGCGGCTGCGAACAAGTCGGGCGAAGGAGGGAATGGTCCGATGCTTGCCACGTGTCGACCTGAGGATAGGGGAAGGCGGGGTCGAACCGGTAAGTGAAGATGGGTGGCCGAGATTAGATCCGACGGGGTGGGGGTGGCTCCGATGGCTGACACGCGTCGGCCGAGGAGGGATTTAGGTTTTATTTTCTTTTCGATTTTTCAGAAATGACTAGGAGGCTTTAAAATGATCAGAAAAATACTAAATAAATTTTGAAAATTCCAGAAAAATTCAGAGAACCTTCTCGGACTAATTGGGCTTAATAAAAATATTTTCACCTCAAATTGACATTTATATTTTGCAAAAGCACAATTTGGTTTTAAAAGGGTAGTTTTAAATCTTTATAAAATCCTGAAAATTAATGTAATTTCATATTTGACTTTAGGAAGCTGAATTACCTTTGTTTTAACTTTCAGTAATGCAATAAATTCATTTTTGGCTTTTATAAATTAATGTTTTTAATTTTTCTCAAATCAGGACTTTGTAATAAACTCCAGGAAAATTTTAATAAATTCCAGAAATGGTTTTCATAAAGGAGTAAAAATTTTGGGATGTTACAGCTACTTCCCCATGAAGACCCCTCTGTGGGCTGCCAGCGACTTCTCATCTACAGAGTATGAGAGCAACCCCCGTCTCATACGACTGGTGGAATTCACCAAGTCCATGGATCACATGTACCGGACCACCCTGGATGAGCTACACACCGCACAGCAGAAGCTCCGCGCACGGGAAGAAGAACTTGCCGAACTCCGTGCTGAAGATGCAGGCTCCACTGATTCCGGGCCTTTTCCGAGGAGACTCGAGCGCAGCACTAGTGTCTAGACACCCTGAGTCCTAGAACGTTATCCGTGAGCTGTAGCCCCTTGTTAACAGCCACGAGACTATTATAATAAAATAAAAAAAAGTTTCATTTGGCTCTTATTTGCGTTTTCCTTGCTTTTGTGTGTTCTGTTGGTGGGATTGTTACTAGAACCTCTCCTTTAGTTCTCTCTCCTCTAAACTGAAGCTCCAGCAGATGGTGAACACCAGGAGAAACAAAGATGGACAACACCAACCCCGAGCTCAAGGAAGCGGCCAACCCCATCCCACCGCCTCCACCAGCAGCAGGACCGAATTGGGCGCAGTTAATGGCCAATCAGAATCAGTTGATCCAGCTGTTAGCTCAGACGATCAACAACCCTCAGGCTCATCACCAACTTGCCCAAGCACCTCCCAATCGTCTTTCCGAGTTCCTATGATCGCCACCGACCTTCGCGGCGATCTTGAACCAATGGGACGCCGACGACTGGCTCAGATCGATCGGCAAGAAGTTGGATATACTGCAGTGCACTGATCGGGAGCGATTCCTGTTCGCCTCCCATCAGCTGAATGGGCCCGCATCTCAATGGTGGGACACTTTCACCGCTTCACACGCCAACCCGCAAACAGTAACATGGAACGAAGTTCGAGCGAGTTTTCGCAAAGCTCACATCCCCACCGCACCATGGCATCAAGAAGAAGGAGTTCGATCCTCGCGCCAAGGAAGTCGATCACAATGAGTACGCAAAAGTTCAACCAACCGCCCGCTATGCGCGAAGATGTGGCTTCCACGGCCAAGCAAGAAAGGTTCATGGAGGGCCTAAATGACAACATATCGGTCACGGTGATATCGGGTGACTATATCGACTTCCACCGGCTAGTCGCCAAGGCCATCCGCCAGAGGGCAAGCACATGGAAATGGAAACCCTAAGAAAAGAATGGCGACTGAGGAACAACTCGAGTTCTTTCAAGAGTCGCACCGCCTCCGCACTAACAAGTTCGGACCTCGTGGCAAGAACTTCAAGAACCATCGGGCAGTTCAAGTCCTCAACCAAACCGCTGCTTTCGTGCCAATCGCCAAAGAAGCCAAAGCAACCGCACCCCAACATCCGGTGGCAGTGCGCGTAAGAGCAGTCCGCCAACCGACGGATTAACTCGTTACTCGCAAGGAACCGTGGCACTTTGCCAAGGCGTGCCCCAAGAAGATCCAAGCGCAAGAACTCCGTGAGCCTCCGAAGTCGTAACCGTGGACAAAGAAAAGCCGCCAACCTCATCAAGGGAGAGTGAACCACGTGATGCCAGAAGAAGCCTGTGCCGCACCAACGCCGTGGCCGGGTATGTTCCTTGTCAATTCAGTACCAGCATCAGTTCTTTTCGATTCCGGAGCATCGCATTCTTTTGTGTCAAAAACTTTTGTGGATAAGCATGGGTTGGGAAGGGTATCTCTTAGCAACCCTATGATAATTCACTCCCCTGGAGCAGAAATGAGAGCAGGGACCTTGTGCCCTAAAGTGGAATTGCTCATAGATGGGATCCGATTCCTAGCCGATCTTTTGGTTTTGGAATCGCAAGAATTAGATGTTATTCTCGGAATGAACTGGTTAGCCAAGAATCGAGGTCAGATCAATTGCGCTACTAGATCCATCACCCTCACCAATGACCAAGGCATGGAAGTAATCTTCTCTCCCTAGATCCCGGAAGCAGAAGAATGTGCCCTCTTCCACCTCCGAGTCTTGGAGGAAGTACCGATAGTGCGGGAATACCCAGATGTTTTTCCCGAGGAACTGCCAGGAATGCCGCCGGATAGGGAAATCGAGTTTGTGATTAACCTAGTCCCAGGCACCGCCCCAATTTCTAAAAGGCCATATCGGATGCCCGCTAATGAGTTAGCAGAACTGAAGAATCATCTCAAGGAACTAGAAGACAAGGGATACATCCGACCCAGTTCGTCACCTTGGGGAGCACCCGTCTTGTTCGTCAAGAAAAAGGATGAAAGTTTGAGGCTATGTGTGGACTACAGAGCACTCAACGATGTCACCATCAAGAATAAATACCCCCTCCCCAGGATCGATGACTTGTTCGATCAATTGAAAGGAGCCGGTGTCTTCTCCAAGATTGACCTGCGATCAGGATATCATCAGCTGAAGATTCGTGAAGAAGACATTCCCAAGACTGCCTTCTCCACCAGATATGGACATTATGAGTTCACGGTCATGTCGTTTGGACTAACCAATGCACTGGTCTACTTCATGAGTATGATGAACAGCGTATTCATGAAGTACTTGGACAAGTTTGTAGTAATCTTCATCGACGACATCCTCATCTACTCCAAGAATGAAGAAGAACATGAGCAGCATCTCAGGATAACCTTGGAAAAGCTTCGAGAGCATCAACTTTTTGCCAAATTCAGTAAATGCGAATTTTGGGTAAAAGAGGTTGCCTTCCTTGGACATATCGTGACCGCCGAAGGAATTGCCATAGACCCTTCCAAGATAAAGGCAGTAATGGAGTGGAAGCAACCGAAGTCCGTAACTGAAGTCAGAAGTTTCCTTGGACTTGCAGGTTATTACCGCCGGTTCATAGCAGGGTTCTCCGAGACAGCCAAGCCAATGACTCAACTGTTGAAAAAGGAAAACAAGTTCGATTGGACAAAAGCATGTGAGCAGAGTTTTCAGACCCTCAAGAAAAGGCTAGTCTCAGCACCCGTGCTTGTTTTGCCGGACGTGCATAAAGGCTTCGAGGTCTTCTGTGATGCCTCTCGCCTAGGCTTAGGCTGTGTTCTGATGCAAGAAGGCAAAGTGGTAGCCTATGCATCACACCAACTCAAGCCGCATGAGTGCAATTATCCTACTCATGACTTGGAGTTAGCCGCAGTAGTGCACGCCTTGAAAATCTGGCGCCACTATCTTATCGGTAACCGTTGTGAGGTATACACAGACCATAAGAGCTTGAAGTATATCTTCACCCAGGCAGAACTCAACCTGAGGCAGCGAAGATGGCTGGAGTTGATAAAGGACTATGACATCGGTATACACTACCATCCCGGAAAAGCTAATGTTGTAGCCGATGCCTTAAGCAGGAAGTCTTATGCAAATGTGGTTTTATCGGAAAAGGACCAGACCCGACTTTGGGAGGGAGTCGCCCGTCTAAGTCTAAATCCGACAGGACCAAGCATCCTCACCACCCTGGAGATACAACCAGGATTGCCCGATCAAATCAGGGAAGCCCAAAAGGTTGACGAGGATATCCAGGAAATCAGAAAGAATATGAGAAGAGGCAAGGCCCCAGGATTCAGTGAAGATGAGCATGGCACCATCTGGTTCGAGAACCGCATCTGTGTGCCAAATAATCAGAAAATCAAAACCATGATTCTGAAAGAAGCTCATGACACCCCATACTCAATCCACCCAGGTCGTACCAAGATGTACCAGGACCTAAGGGAAAAATATTGGTGGGTTAGTATGAAGAGGGAAATAGCAGAGTTTATTGAAGCCTGCGATACCTGTCAGCGAGTCAAAGCCGAACATCAGAGGCCAGCTGGACTCTTGCAACCACTGCCAATACCAGAATGGAAGTGGGAAGAAATCGATATGGATTTCATAACCGGACTCCTAAGGACACAATCTGGTTATGATTCAATCTGGGTGATCATAGACCGATTAACTAAAGTAGCTCACTTTATACCAGTCAAAACCACTTACTCCGGGAGTAAGTTAGCTGAGCTGTACATGTCTCGGATTGTGTGCCTGTACGGCGTTCCAAAGAAAATAGTGTCAGATCGAGGAAGTCAGTTTACTTCTCGATTCTGGCAGAAGCTGCATGAAGAGTTAGGGAGTAAGCTTAGTTTCAGTACCGCTTACCACCCCCAGACGGATGGTCAAACAGAGAGAGTTAATCAAGTGCTCAAGGATATGCTAAGGGCTTGTACTCTGGACTTTGGGAACAGCTGGGACCGTTCGTTGCCTTATGCAGAGTTCTCGTACAATAATAGCTACCAAGCCAGTCTACAGATGGCACCTTTCGAAGCCTTGTATGGTTGAAAGTGCAGGACACCCTTGCTTTGGGATCAGCAAGGAGAACCTCAAGAAGCTGGGCCGAACTTGCTTCAAGATGCCGAAGATAAAGTTAAGAAGATTAGAGACAGACTAAAGATAGCCCAATCTCGACAGAAGAGCTATGCGGACAACCGTCGTCGAGACTTGACCTTCGAGGTTGGGGACTACGTCTATCTTAGAGTATCCCCACTCAGAGGTGTAAAAAGATTCCAAGTCAGAGGAAAGCTAGCACCGCGTTATGTGGGACCCTTCAAGATTCTAAACCGAAGAGGTGAAGTCGCATATTAGTTGGACTTACCGCCAAGCATGTCAGGAGTGCACAACGTCTTTCATGTCTCGCAGTTGAAGAAGTGCCTCCGAGTCCCCGCAGAGCAAGCAGCATTGGAAGCCCTGGACCTTCAAGATGATCTCACTTATCAAGAGCAACCAATCAAGATTCTCGAGACTGCAGAGCGTCAGACCAAAAGGAAGACCATCAGCTTCTGCAAGGTTCAGTGGAGCAACCACACCGAAGACGAAGCCACCTGTGAGCGAGAAGAAGATTTAAAGGCCAGTCATCCCCATCTCTTTTTCTAGCCAGTGCAAATCTTGAGGGCAAGATTTCCTTTAAGGGGGGTAGATTTGTAACATCCCAAAATTTTATTCCTTTATTAAAAACCAATTCTGCAATTTATTGGATTTTTCTGGAGTTTATTTCAAAGTCCTGATTTGAGAAAAATTAAAAACTTTAATTTATAAAAGCCAAAAATGAATTTATTGCACTACTGAAAGTTAAAACAAAGGTAATTCAGCTTCCTAAAATCAAATATGAAATTACATTAATTTTCAGGATTTTATAGAGATTTAAAACTACCCTTTTAAAACCAAAGTATGCTTTTGCAAAATATAAATGTCAATTTGGGTGGAAAATATTTTTATTAAGTCTCAATTAGTCCCAGAAGGTTCTCTGAATTTTTTTGGAATTTTTAAAATTTATTTGGTATTTTTCTCAGTTTTCTGAAGCTAAATAGCATTTAAAATCAAAAATAAATAAAAATCCTAAAACTCCCTCGGGCTGCCGCGTGTCAGCCATCGGAGCCCCCTCCGCCCGCCGGATTCCCCCTCAGCCGTCCGATCTAACTTAACCCTCTCCCCCGCCTTCCCTCTCTCCGCTCGCGACGCGTGTCGTGCATCGGGCCGTTCACTCCCCTACCCGACTCAATCTCCACCGCCCGCTGTCACTTAGCGCTTCGCGGCTCCCCTCTTCCCTTCGCCCGGCATGTGGCGCGATCCACACCGCCCCCTGTTGCCGAAAACAATCTCGACCGTTCCCCGTCACTTAAACACCTCACCAGCCCGGATTCTCTCACAATTGTCGGATCAAATCGGGGCCGTTCACGTTCACTTACCCCTTCGCCCACACCATGCGGTCCCGATCTTCTCCCAGTGCCACCCGTCAAAGATCCGACCGTCGCCGCACCTCCTTCCTTTCTTTCCCTCTCGCGACCGGTGGGCCCACTCGTCGTAACCCGCCTTCCCGCCCCTTTCCTTTCTTCCCCGCGCGATCCCCGCCCGCTGCCGCCATTGCCGCCGCAAACCGAAGCTTTTAAAGCTTCGGTTTCCTTCCGAATTGATGCCCCGCGCCGACTGCAAATTGCAATTGATCCTCCACCGCGTCCGTTGCAGGCATAAATTCCCCCAATTACGCCCTCCTTCACCGTCGCATTCATCCTCCCCGTCCGTTTCAAAACCGGCGGGCTATGCGCGGCCATTACCCCCTCCTCGGCCTATAAAAGGACCTCCCCGAGGTTCCTCTACCCACATCGCCACTCCCCGTGCCCCCAATTCGCAAAAACTGAGCCCGGAGCCCCCCTGCGCTCGCTTTGGTCCGTCGGCCTCCAGCAGCTCCGGCGAGCACTCGCCGCCGCCTCGGACTTCCCCGCTCCTCGCCAGTACCTCTCCGACGCTGCTGGTGCCTCAGCGATCCTCGACGGCCATCTTCCCGAGCCCGTGCGCCGCCGGAACATCTCCGCCGCTATGAACCCCTCTCCAACCGCCGCCCCTCTCCGCCGATTCGCCCCTCCGGTCACCCTCGGCCTCCGCGCAAGGTACCGATGAACTCCCCGTATCCTCCTCTTCATTTTAGTGCCCTCGGCCAGCGCCGCCGCCCGCCGGAGCACCGGCGACCCTCGGTCCCCGTGC
Organism: Melocanna baccifera; assembly: GCA_036346265.1. Classification (NCBI taxonomy): domain Eukaryota; kingdom Viridiplantae; phylum Streptophyta; class Magnoliopsida; order Poales; family Poaceae; genus Melocanna; species Melocanna baccifera. The sequence continues at coordinate 10,717,353 of CM070689.1, read as the reverse complement.
GCCACCGCCGGCCGCCCGCCCGTCAGCCGCCGGGCCAAGGTGGCAGCAGGCGCGGCCGCCAACTGGGCGCCACATCGGTGCCACCCGAGCGCCTCCCTCGCCACCTCGCGCGCATGCCGCCACGTCGGCACGTTGCCGTGACGTGGCAGCCGCGTAGCGACCACGTGGTGCCAAGTGGCAGCCACGTGGCGCCACGCCGCCACCGCGCCCCGGCGCCCGCCGCCACTCACCTCTTTCTCGGGTCCATGGACTCAGTCCACGACACCCGGGCCCCACCTGTCAGCCTCTCCTCGAATAAATTAATCCTAGGGCTGACGTCATAATATGTATTTTCCTTTAGAAAAATAATTCGTGCTGACGTCATAAATCCTTTTCGGTTTAAAAATAATCCAGAGAATACCCCTTTTTCTTTTAATTTGAATTAAAACTTTCGAAGGCTATAACTTTTGCATTTTAACTCCAAATTGACCCATTCAAATTTCTAAATTTTTCTAAAATCATAATCTATCCAGTCCTGGCATTATTTTGAAATTTTGAAATTTATTTAAATTTTGTTTGAATACATTTTGTAATCCCAAGATTTAAATTTTAAATTAAGAATTCCAATTCCTTTAAAAGCCTCAATCCCTTTCTAAAAATTGTTAGTCCACATCCAAAATTCAAGATTCTGTCCCCCAGTTTATTTTATAATTTTTGAAAGTTATTTGGATTTCATTTGAATTCTGTTTTTAAATTTTCTTTGAATTGGCTCTTTACGTTAGATTTCGACGATTCCGGAGACGTTGAGTTCGACGATTCCCCGCAAGGCTTCGATCAAGGCAAGTTACACCTTTGACCATGTTGAACCTAATATTTCAAATGTATTTATATTGTTTTACTGTATATGCATGCGTATCTTTACTCAAATATAATTGAAATTTGTTTTAAAGTTAGTTATACCCATAACCCTTTGATTATAGCCCAATTTGAATCTCGAATTCCTATACCTTGTCACCCTAGCTGAAAACTAGTTAGTACCATAGTATTGACTAGAAAATTTTATAGAAATGCTTAGCCTGGCTTAGTATAATTTTAGGTGGGATCAATCTTTCACATGAAATGACAGACTTTGAAATTGATATCTTGACTTCGGTGAGTCAAGGATGGTTTATGAAAATTGTTTAAAAATAAAAATAGAAACTTATGATTTAGACTTAGGCTAATGGTTAGGTGGTGGGTGCCGGCATGCCTCGTGTTTGGTGATACCTGGTTGATTGTCATGTACGGGGGAATGTGGTTGGGCCTAAACCAACATAAGGACCGTTTATGTAATTCATTTTACAAAGTCACTTCGTACTACCACAAGTCCGGTATGGGACGGACCTGGCTAAGTAATTTGTGAAGTTCCAAGCATAGTCTCGCTATAGGCTGAATGTGAGCGCGGCGTAGGCTGTGGGAAGTCTCACATGGCACCAGAGGGGGCTCCAACTCGTGGATTCGAGTTGTGGTGAAACATTTGTGGCGGCGTGACTATTTTGGCTATGGATCTTTGGAACAGCCTTGTCATGAACTCTCCGCCGCACACCTAAGGCAGTGTGTTTATCGCGTGGCTCAAGTGAGAGTGAATGTCTTGTGGGTAAAGCTGTACACCTCTGCAGAGTTAAAGACCTATCTAGATAGCCGTGTCCACGGTCATGGACTTGCTGAGTAAAGTTGTCACAGATTAGACTGATTTTATAAAATATGGTTTTTTTAGCAAACAAATGATGGTTTTGGTGATGATCCGGGTGGATTCCCGTGGATAGGTTAGTGTGGGTCGGAGCCTACACTAACGATATTACTTGTTAAAAATAATGTTTCATATACTGTATTAAAAGTTCAGCTCTTCGTACTTACGTTATTGTATTTAAATTCAAGTTGCGCTTCCACATTTGCCCTATTAAGCCTTCCTTTGAAATCCGTTATGCATGCATCAACTCTGTTATAATTCCTGGTGTAACTTGCGTAAGCATTTACTTGCTTACCTTGGGAGTACTCTCGTACTCACCTTGTTTAATCTATTGCCAGACCTTGAGGGCGACTACGACGGTGAGGACTACTTCAGCGAGTAGGACGCGTCTTACAGTCATTCGCCTGTGGGAGGCTGGATGGGCTGTTCTGCTACCTTTATTTGCTTTCTGCTGTTTCATTTTCTTTCGTTGGCCTTGTGCCCTTTTATTGTAAGACTTGGCCTTAAGGCCGTATTTTGTCGTTTGATAATATTCGGTGGTGATTTTTTTTGCATGATATACATTACTATTGTTACTGTGTGCACTAGCTTTTCCTGGGATAGTGCGATTTACACCCCAGGCATCAGGCCAGGCCAATAGAGCATCACCAGTTGTGAGAGGCCAAGTGAACCATGTCACCGCTGAAAAGGCCCAGGCAGCGTCAGAAGTTGTGATCGGTAAGTTCCTAGTCCTTCAACCCCTGCCACATTTTTGTTTGATTCTGGAGCTTCGCATACCTTTGTTTCTCGGAGTTTTGCTTTAAAACAATGGTTGAAAACTGTTGTTCTTGGATCTGTTCTTTTAATCCATCCCCAGGTTTCGAGTTGAGCACAAACCTAGGCTGTCCAGGAGTTAAGATAACTATTCAGGGAGTGGAGTTCAGTGCCGGCCTAATCTTGTTGGACATCCAGTCTTTGGATGTGATCTTCGATATGGATTGGCTTAAAAAGAATCAGGCAGTATTGGATTGTGGGAGCAGAGCAGTGACCCTGACCAGTTCAGATGGGAGAAAAGTAGAGTTTGTAGCCAGTATGAGTCAGCTAGAAAAGGTTATGGTTTGCCAGAGCAAAGGAATCAAGTTAGAGGATGTACTAGTTATCAGAGAGCACCTCGACGTGTTTCCCGACGATCTTTCGGGTATGCCACCAGAGCGAGAGGTTGTGTTTCTGATTGAGTTAGTACCAGGTACCTATCCGATCTCCAAGAGACCTTACCGGATGCCTGTTAATGACTTAGCAGAGCTGAAGAAGCAAATTTAGGAGCTTTTGGACAAAATTTATGTCAGACCGAGTTCATCCCCTTGGGGAGCACCAGTATTGTTTGTCAAGAAGAAGGATGGTAGTCAACGCATATGTGTGGATTACCGAGCTCTTAATGAGGTCACCATCAAGAACAAGTACCCTTTGCTCAGGATTAATGACTTATTTGATCAGCTCAAGGGAGAAGGAGTTTTCTCCAAGATTGATTTGAGGTCGGGATACCATTAGATGAGGATTCGACAGGAGGATATACCTAAGACAACTTTCTCAACTCGTTATGGTCTGTACGAGTTCAAAGTGATGTCCTTTGGTTTGACCAATGCTGTAGTGTACTTTATGTATTTGATGAATAAGATGTTTATGGAATATTTGGATAAGTTTGTCGTTATGTTTATTGATGATAGTTTGATCTACTCCAAGGACGAGAGAGAATATGAGGAGCACTTGAAAATGGCATTGCAGAAATTGAGAGAGCACTAGTTGTTTGCCAAATTCATCAAGTGCGAGTTTTGGATGAAGGAAATCACCTCCCTAGGCCATGTAATGTCAGCAGAAGGAGTCATAGTTGACCCCGAAAAAGTAAAAGATGTTTTAGATTAGAAGTCACCTTCATCAATGACCCAGGTCAGGAGTTTTTGGGTATGGCAGGTTATTACCATCACTTCACTGAATGATTTTTCAGTGTAGCCAAACCCTTTACACAGTTGCTTAAAAAGGAAAAGAAATTTACTTGGATGCCAGAGTGAGAAGAGTTTTCAAAAACTGAATGAGAGTTTGACCACAGCCCCAGTGCTAGTGTTGCCCGATATAAACAAGGATTTTGATATTTATTGCGATGCTTCTCGCAAAGGATTGGGATGTGTGGTAATATAAGACAAGAGAGTGGTAGCATATGCATCACGCCAGTTGAGACCACATGAGGAGAATTATCCTACACATGATTTGAAGTTAGCAGCTGTAGTGCATGCTTTAAAAATTTGACGTCATTATCTCATGGGTAATCGATGTGAGGTTTACACGGATCACAAGAGTCTGAAATACATCTTTACCCAGGTTGAGCTCAATCTTCAGCAGAGGAGATGGTTGGAGTTAATAAAGGATTACAATGTTGGTATACATTACCACCCCGGGAAGGCCAATGTGGTTGTAGATGCTTTGAGCAGGAAGGTCTATTGCAATACAATGATGGTTAAGGAAAGTCAGCCCGCTTTGCATAAGGAATTCTAGAAACTTAGCTTGGAGTATGTTGATGAAGGATTTCTAGCCACGATGGAGTTGCAACCAACTTTGGATGATCAGATTCATCAGGCTCAGTCAGAGGATGAGACATTTCAGTGGATCAGAGTCAATATGAGTAAAGAGAAAGAGTCAGGATTCACCGAGGATGACCAAGGAACCCTGTGGTTCAAGCAGCGGTTGTGTGTGCCCAATAAGAAAGAATTAAAAGAACTGTTACTAAAGAAAGCTCATGAGTTGTTGTACTCGATTCATCCAGACAGTACCAAGATGTACCAGGATACTAAGAACAAGTATTGGTGGCCAAGCATGAAGCGTGAGATCGCTGAGTTTGTTGCACTTTATGATGTATGTCAGAGGGTGAGGGTCGAGCACCAGAGGTCGGCAGGCTTGCTACAACCATTAAAAATCCCTGAATGAAAGTGGGAAGAGATTGGTATGGATTTTATTACAGGACTACCAAAAACCAAAGAGGGATATGATTCGATTTAGGTCACTATGGATCGTTTGACCAAGGTTGCTCATTTTATTCCAGTCAAAACAACTTACACCGGTGATAAATTGGCAGAGTTGTACATGTCGAGGATTGTGAGTCTTCATGGAGTGCCAAAGAAAATAATGTCAGATCGTGGATCGCAGTTCACTACACGATTTCGGGAAAGTTTCCATGAGGCTATGGGAAGTCATCTAAATTTCAGTACAACATATCATCTCGAGACATATGGATAGACCGAGCGAGTAAATCAGATTCTTGAGGATATGCTACGAGCATGTGCATTGGATCATGGAGGCAAGTGGGACAGTTGTTTGCCTTTTGCATAATTTTCTTACAACAACAGTTATCAGGCCAGTTTGCAAATGTCACCGTTTGAGGCACTGTATGGCAGAAAGGCAGAACCCCTCTCAATTGGAAAGAGACGGGGGAAGGTCAAGTGTTTGGGCCAGATTGTTTAAAGGAAGCTGAGGAAAAAGTCCGTTTAATACAGGAAAGATTGAGGACTGCCCAAGCCAGGTAGAAGAGTTATGCGGATACCAGACGTCGAGAGTTGAGTGACTGTTCAAGATCCTCAAACGCAGGGGAGAAGTTGTGCATCAGTTGGAGCTACCTGCGTCCTTCAGCGGGATACATGACGTCTTCTAAGTGTCCTAGTTGAAAAAGTGCCTATGAGTGCCAGAACAGGTTGTGCTAGTTGAGGCTATCGATCTTCAGGAGGATCTATCATACAAAGAGCACCCGATCAGGATTTTGGAAGAGTCAGAGCAAGTGATGATGAATAAAGTTGTCTATTTTTGCAAAGTTCAACGGAGCAACCATTCAGAGGAGGAAACAACCTGGGAGTGCGAGGAGGACCTTAAGGCTGAGTTTCCAAACCTATTCTCTTAGTGAGCCCGGATCTCAGGGTCGAGATCTTGTTTAAGGAGAGGTTTGTAACATCCTGTTTTTCAGCATTTTCAAAAGTCTTGAATTAAAAATAAATTTATAGGATTTTCTGGAATTTAATCAAGCTTAAATGGAATTTTCAAAAATTAAAAAGTATTTAATATGATTAAAATAAATGTTAACATAAGCTAAAAATATTTTATTTGGATTCCTTGTATCTCAAGAATTTTTTGAAATTTTTGGTGAATTTTTTGGATTTATTACTATTTTTCTAAAGCTCCTTTTTATTTGATGGAATTTCTGAGAAAAAAATTCGAGAAAATCCCTTGTAACAGTTTTGGGCCCGATCCATCCTTGTTCTTCGGCCCAATCGTCCACTGTCACCCGATCTGTCTCCCACCACGCGTCGTCCATCGGCCGTGCCTGCGCCTCACCCTTGTGCCACCGCTACCTGATCCCCGTGCGCTGCATCCAGGCCTTCCACGTGTCAAGACGACGTGCGTCGTCTCCACGCCACTCTCCAAGCCGTACGGAACTAAACTTCCCACCTAGTTCTGGTCCATTGTCGCTAATAGCCATCACTCTCCAAGCCACTTGCATATCTAAAGACAAAGCAATCCAATTACGAGCACAACTTCTATGCACTTGACTCATGTTAGTTAAAATAATACATCATAAAACACAACCAACCAACGATACCCATACCGTACACACACTTAAACCAACTCAGCTAAACCCAAATCTCACTCTGAACCTACAGGATCGGTTTGACCACCAAATATAGGCCGGTCAAACTACTCGACTCCTCTCAATTTTAGCTCGATTACAGGGGACCAATTTGACCACTGGCCCAACGCAGGTCAGACCGCTGACCACAGGCCAGTCAAACCGCTCAAGAGCACTAAAAAACACCCTCTATTGAATTTTTGTTAAACTCCATCTAGTTTCAACTTCGATTTTCAATTCCTGCGACACCTAGTGAAAACACATCCCCAAACAAGTATACACAAGTGCTTGGTGTGCAATTTCCAAAAGCACATTGGTCGGCCTAACCGCTTACTACATGGTGGTCAATTTGCCTGACACCTAACAGCAACTTTGAACAATGCAAACTCTCAAAACCAAACTCAAACTTTGACAATATTTGCATAGCAAAGTTAAATACTCATCACACACCATAGAGTAACCTTCACATAGTTTCACAATAATTTTATTATTAACCCTTAGATCTACTCCCTCCATGTCAAAATGTAAGTCATTTTAGACTCGTGCACAAAAATTAAGGAGGTGGATCTGGTGGTGTCAGGTAGCTTGCCTCGAAGGATTGTATTAATGTTTCTCCAATATAAATAAAGTTCTCTCTTTCCTGCAAAAAAAAAGAATTAAAGACATAGGCGAAAATGATGTTACTACTCTTCAATCATTCTACATGGAAAACCATGTCCATTTATTCATGAGAGTGACATCATTCATTTGGCAAGGGCATGAGGGGAAAAAAGGTGGACATGTGCCTTGAAATTGCAAAACAACTTATATTGAGAATAGTTTAGAAGATTGAAACAACTCATATTTGCATAGGGTGAGTAGTTCAAATGGTAATGATTTTAAGAGGGGAGGGCCTGTTAGATATGACTGTGATTTATAACTTTTAGCTGAAAGTTTTGAATTTTAACTGTTTGTGATAGAGATTATGGAGAGAGACACTCTCTTGTGATTTTGGATGGTACAGATGTTGGACTTTTAACGTGTACTACAATTAACTTGTAGATTATCTCGAAAAAATACTTCATTTGAAAGTTAGGTACTGTAATAAAAGCCACAAAAAATACAAATTTCAGTGAATAATAAAATTATCTTTATCTTTTTTATTTTCTGATTTCCTTTTGAGCTGAACGTGTAGATTGAATTTAGATTTAAAACTTGGTGGTACGATAGATTGATTTTTTTTGTCAATGCTACTATTTTTGTAAAAAAATTATGATCATTTGCACTATATTTTTAAGAAGGTAATATTATAGTACAGTAAAGATAGGTAGCGCAGGATAGCTACCGCTTAGACCATTCTACTCCAGGAGTGTTAGGGTGCTAGTTTGTGATTCATGTGTGCCCTCGCGGCTCCATTTTCTCCATTCATCTCAACAAAACAACCTAGCTACTTCGACGTCAGCACCGTAGAAAACCGGTAGGAAAGCTTGTGCGAAGCTCTAAAATCTTAATTGCACACGCGGCAGTAGCATCCATCGAAGGAAAGAAACTTGCTTGTACCTTGAAGAAAAGAATATACTCTGATTCTCGCACTAGCACATGCAAAGATTACGGTGGACACTTACTTATGGTTTAATTTTCTATAATAAATATTTTTTAAATAAAATATATTTTTAAAATAGGATTTATAAATTAATTATAGTAAATATTATTCTAATTTTATCTATATCGATCAAAATCATACATAAATATATTTTTTCATATTCTCGTACGAATAACTAGAATTCAAAAATATAAACTATAAACCATAGAAAAAAATCCCCCCACTATTGCTTTGTTGCTTGCACGGTAACCTTGCCTGGAGCGGCGGAGGTTTGGCCAAAGTTCAGAGAGGACCAACGGTAAATGGTACTAGTATCTCCAATACTCAACCATGGATAGACAGGATAGAAAATCGAAATAGCGTTCACTAAAGTTCTTTTTCTTTGAAGTCGCATTTCTCTCTGCTCTTATGGCTTACCGTTACTGTAGAGGAGGTGCAACACCTTCTCTCTCCTGAAATTATTCCTTGAGCTACCACGGATTGGAGATGCTCCATCCACAATCTGTTTGGATAATAGAAATTTCATAAAAAGTTTATGCGAGACATCGTAAGGGTTCCTACGGAAATTTGTAATTCCTCAAGGATTCCTAGGGAATTTCGGCACCCCAAACGGCTTTTACGGCTGATATGCATGCTAGGAATTTTATATGAAATAGTTCATTTTTGCTGGAATACAAAAAAAAACTTGTCTTGCAAAAACGGGCTTAGCTCCCATTTGGAACACTCAAAGTTTTCCCGATTCCCATGGGATTGAATTATTTTATGTAAAGCTTCTGCAAAATTCCTATGAGGAAATCTTCTCCGGTTATTGCGAGAGTAAAAGGATTTATTGATCATATACCCTCTACTTAGATGAAAATTGAGGATTTATCCTCCTAATCTATGTGTCAGTGACCTATAATGACCCTACATGTCATTAAGTGAGGAGGATAAATTCTTAATTTTCTAATTAAAGAAAAGGTATATGATCTAAACCCCCAGAGTAAAATCGTTGTGTGTGAAATTTCTACTTTAAGTGGCCGTAGTGTCTTTCTTTCGTAAGAGATGCGCAGAATAGCAGATTAGCTGACCTTTGTAGGACCCGGTGTTTTTAAACCGGCACATGTTAAACGCCCAACAGCCAACAACCTCCTTTCCTTCCCAAACATCCCCAAAAACCAAACCACAAATCCGCCATGCTTCCCCACCTCCTCCTCCTCCTCCTCCTCCCGCTCCTCGCCGGCGCCGCCGCCGGCTCCGCGAAGCTGACGGCGTACGAGGCGCTTGCGGCCTTCGACTTCCCCCCGGGCATCCTCCCCAAGGGGGTCGTCTCCTACACCCTCGACAACTCCACCGGCGATTTCACGGCGACCCTCAACACCTCCTCCACCTGCGAGTTCTCCATCCAGGGCTCCTACTCGCTCCGCTACCAGCCCACCATCACCGGCCGCATCGCTGTCGACCACCTCTCCAACCTCGAGGGCGTCGCCGTCAAGGTCCTCTTCTTCTGGCTCAACATCGTCGAGGTCACCCGCCACGGCGACCAGCTCGGCTTCTCCGTCGGCATCGTCTCCGCGGACTTTGGCATCGACAACTTCCTCGAGTGCCCCACCTGCGGATGCGGCTTCGACTGCGACGACAGCCTCCTGCTGCCGCAGCAAGAGCCCGCGGAGTCGAGCCTGCGCCTGCGAGGTGCGTTCTAGAAATCCCACCCACTTCTTGGAGAGACTCGATTCAAAATTCAAGTACTTCTTGGATGGATAATCTTGCTCTTGTTGCTGCTGTAAGAGTTCAAGGGGGTTGGTACTTAGTAGTGCTGTTCTAGATGTCTCAATAAAGGGAAAGGTCCCAGCTTTTAGATGGGGCAGCAAGTTCAGGACTCGATTTCGTATGGGTGGATGAGTGGTGTACTGTTTCATACAGTTTAGAGAGGAACACTTAAGATCATCAATAAAGGTTTCTAATTTATGAACCCCTTTGATTTCTTCTTGTTCTGCGCCTCGTCATTTCCGACGCATGTTGATGAATCAGGAGGGTTAACAAGTTTGTTCAATGACCAAAGCTGTTTATTGAATCCAGTGTATGAATTGTGTGCTAACAACCTGGTCAGGTACTCTGGATGTCTTACAAATAGTTGGGTATAACAGCTTGTGATGAGAGTCAGGAGTAAGAGAGTGAACATGAGTTCTGTTTAATAGATAAGAGACATAGGAAAGGTGATTGCAGAGGAATTTTTAAGAAAGGCTACATTTCTGCTCAAATTTGCAGATAATGTTAATTTTTGCAGAGATTTTTTTTTGTTTCTATTTGGAGTATAGTCGTGCGAAAGGGAATTGTGATTGAAATTGATTTCAGAAATCAGGGCCAGGCACAACTTGCGCTAGCAGTTGAATGGGATTTCAAATTATATCCATTTTAACCCCCAAGAATCACTATTAATATTGAATAACTAAGTGAGATGTATGCTCAAGATGGTCCTTGTAGACAAGGTTTTATTGCGTCTTTAAATTATGTAAATACAAGGCCTATGTGGAATCGCATCCTTTGGATTTTGCACAAACTAAATCCACAAAAGTGCCAATCAAATCCCCCTCGTCCAAACACCCCTTTAGTCATTTTGTTTTTCCTACCTAAAGCGCTTATTATAAATATAAAACATTCTGCAAATGTGTCTTTGGCATAATAAATTTTCGTCAGCCCTCAAGCTAGTTGGCTATGTTAATTATTTAATGTTTCTAGGTTCTAAATTGTTCCCTTTTAAAACATAAAAGAGGGATTGCGTGTGACTTAGATCGATGCTGAACTTTTATTGTTACTTTGTTAGGTATGGACCTTGAGGTTTTGAAACTTTGAATATCATTTCGTATGGTACTTTTAGATTGGCATGATCTTGTCTTCGATTTACTTGTGTTTTTACATAAAAAAAATTAAGAGCAAGATGGATGGCCTTCTAAGGGAATTATGAAGCCATTGCTCTTTCCCATTATCATGATAAAAAATAATGTGTCATCTAACCTTCACTCCTAGTTGACCCGTGGACAGAGTCCTCTTGCTAGACAAGTCATACAGAATATCTGAATATCAGGTTTGTGGGTTCATTCTTCAAGTTATATGAAAACAAGCCTAAGATTGTTGTTTGAAAGCTCATCTTTGGGATTCTGTCCTTTTTTTATGTCATCATTTTCTTAATTTGATCAGGAGAAGCTCGTCTTTTGTATTTGGAAACAAGCAGTGCATTATTTGGGTCAATAGACATCGAGGAGTTCCAAGGCAGTTGAGGTTGCTCAGAAAGAAGATTCTGTTACAGATAATTAAAATGTTAAAATTGATCAGAATTGTCTCAGTAACTTTCAGAATAATAATCATTCAAGTAATCAAGTACTTTGATCCCAAAATTGATCAGAATTATCCCAGGAAAAAAGTTAAATCAGAAAATTGAGAATCCAACTTATTGGAGAGAGAAGTCCAGTAACCCTTGAATAGAATCTAGAACAGAGTACTTGATCAGTCGAAGTCCCAAAAAAATTGAAGTACAGAAAAGCTTGTCATACATAAAGAAGATCATCTTGGTCAAGATTAAAATTCACCTCTCTCTCACTCAAGTTTGATTCTTGCTGTTCGCTAGATTTCCACTAGACCATGTTTTCCTTTGGTCACCACCAAAAGAAGGTCCTGAACTCAAGTGGGACCTGTTCTCCAGCGACGGTTTTAAATGAAAAAATATGTAAAATAAAGTGGAAATTCATAAGACAGGGTATGTATTTAATAGGGCTGAAACAAATGATGTCAGTAGAACATAGCTAGATGTCTATGAACTTCTAATTGCGAACAGATCTTGTCAATCTATATAGTGAGATATCATCAGCATTCAGTCCGACAGTTGATGGAATTAAGATGAATGGCCGGCTTATCTCTATACCAATTTCATACGTGAAATATGCTTATTAGTAACGCTCAAATATGAAGAGAGTTTTTCGTTCATAATTATTGTAAACGAATCACCGTTTTCTCATATTTTTTCTGTTTATTGTGCTGTAAAAGATATAAACTAGGATTTGCACCAAAACTGTGAACTTCCGCTTTCAATGCTTCTTACTATCATTGAGATCGGTTCAAGTCTGTGCCATTTCAGCTTGTGATATGTTCTGTAAGATGAAATTCTATTGACTATCAGAGTTGACAGATCAGTAAGCAACATATCTAGCTTACGGCTTCCCTGGAATTGGTTCACAGATAATAGTCAGATTCACCATCCAGAGTTCAGATTCTGCAAAGTTAGACAGATTGTAATTTACAAAAAAATTATTGGCCACTCCATATCTTGTATGAACATAGAACGTAATTTTTTTAGGAGAGAAACTGCAGTCGTCGTCCAAGCACTTTCTATTGTGGAAAGCTCATTTGCCTTCCCTGTAACCAAACAGGACAAATGAGAATTTGCCTTCGGTGTTCTCGTGCTTCTTTCATTGTTGTTGGTGGCAGCATGTGCCCATCAGATGACAGCATTTTTTTAGAACTAGCATCAGATGACAACGTGATCAACAGGAAGACGTGTACGTCTGTTCCTTGCAAATTATTGTAGGTCAAAATTTGGATGTTTTGCCCAGTAAAAGATTGTGAAATAGCTGAAGCTGTAGCTTGAGTGTGTACTTAAACTGCCCTGCGGTTCACATATCTAATGCGCGGGCGAATCCAGCAGCGCCTTTAAACCCCCTCCCCCTCGAATCCTCTGCAGCATTTCACCAGTCGGCAGATGGAAGGATGGGCCTTTTCTCGGTGCCCAGTGGCCCACAAGATTTCGCATGCTGGAATTAATATTTCACCACAGGATAACAACTATGTTGGTTTACACGATATGCTCGTTAATATCACAGGACCCTTCAACAATCAGATGTGTGTGATATACTTGATATTAAGCAAGTTATATGAGGATGTTCACGACCCACCTAATTTGAGCCTCCCATTTCCATGTGCATTTAAATCTTAGCAATTTTCAGTACTACTTGATGTTACCGCTACTATGTTGGTTTGCACGATAAGCTCGTTAATATCACAGGACCCTTTAACAATCAGATGTGTGTGATATACTTGATATTAAGCAAGTTATATAAGGATGTTCACTACCCACCTAATTTGAGCTTCCCATTTCCATGTGCATTTAAATCTTAGCAATTTTCAGTACTACTTGATGTTACCGCAGGATATTTTGCTTTGTTTCTCTTTATCTATGAATTTGGATTGCACCGGACAATTACAAGTGTGTTCGGTATGTTTGTCTCATATTAATTGAGCCCTCTCTCCTTTTTTTTTTTCTTTTTTGTTCTGGGTTCACCACTGGCGCCGTTGGTAACAACAGACGCTAAATTCCTACAATTGAGTTGCTGAAATAATGTAATGTATTAAGTAGCACCATGTTATACTCTCATACCTTTTATGCATAGAAGTATTCAGATGGAACCAGAGTTTATAACATATGGCATTAGCATACACGGTATCAAGAATGAAAGAGATGAATCTCGTAAAGAGAACAAAAATAAACGATGTTAAAGCAACCACAACGAGAGGGAAAAGGTTTGACGAAGCCGACTACAAATTCCTTAAGCACAACCACAAAAAAGTACAAGGGGTTGCTGCTCTCTCACAGTCCTCTCGAATCTTTTAGAACTATCGGATCCTTACACTATACAAAAATTTAGTGCTAAAAAAATAACCTAGCCTCTAAACCTCTCGTGCACCTTTACCTTTGGATGAGTGGTTTCTTTGCTTTGTTACTTACTTGTTTGGATTCTCCATGACCACCATTTATGGATTTATATAGTCCCCCTAGACCTCCTCTAAAATGAGGTAGAAATTCCACTCAAAAAAAAAGAGCATGTTCTTTTTGGCTGTGACTTATGGTTTTTGGCTAAAATTTTTGAATTTTAACTATTTGCGATAGAAATTACAGAAAAAGAGATACTCGCTTGCGATTTTGGATGGTACAGATATTGGATTTTTAACGTGTACTATACTTAACTTGTAGACTCTGTTTTGAAAAAATACTTCGTTTAAAAGTTAGGTACTATAGCAAAACCCAAAAGCAGCTTCTAAAAACGGCTTCAAACAGGCCCGAAAGTAGGATCCTAATCCTATTAGAATTCATCTAAGACTCCTTATAGCACACCTTTTTAAATCCTAAAAGATTAGAATGTGTGTCATCATACTTAAAAATATCTACCTTAGACTCTTATCTGTTGAAGTCACTATACTCCTCCAAGTCAACTCCGTATTTTTTTCATTTTTTTTGTTTTCCTCCCACCTTTAGGAGTGCCCTCACCATAGAGGCTCATGCAATGCCGTATTGTATGTGTTAGTGTTCAAGCTAGCCTACCTAGACCTTCCACTTGAGAGTTCTTTTGTTGTGTAGTTTGATTAGCCGCATTTTCTGTTCCTACAGCCTTCCATGCCACAGGTTCGTACCGCCTCCGAACTCCACCTGCTCGCCGATACCACGTGGTTGGTCCCACCATGTCTTCCTTCTTTCAATAGTTCACACCTTTGCCTTTACGTCTACTAAATTTTGTAACTGTCTTTATAGTTCCGCACACAACTGCAGATGATACTTGATTACCTACCGTGGACATCACGGTTTCCTTCTCTTGGCCAGGATTTTTATGAGACTTCCTATTGGGTGCCTTTTCTTTAGGTGTACCTATCAATCGGTATTCTTTATTGCTCCGGATACTTTTCATGATCACTTGCCCTTTTCAAGTAACTCGCATGACTCCACCTCGAAATGATACCTTACAAACTTTGAGTTCAAGCGACCTCGTAGATATTATAATCTTCTATAAGTTAGGAACATACTGAACTCCTATCAATGTGCAATGTTCTCTATCATACATTTTCAATGTAACCATTCCTACTTCAATACTTGCATACTCCTTGCAATCTACTAAGTGAATAGTTCCATGCGCCAGCCATAAATATCTATCGTCAAACATATCTCTCATCGAACATATATAGAAGCAACAACCTGAATCTAGTATCTATCCATGAGAAGTACATGATTGACTGATGACTAGTATGTCTGAATCATCCTTTGCTCCACCGCTAAGTATGCACCCTTTATTTGCTTTAAATTCGGACAATCTTTTATCATATGACCTTTCTCATCACATAGATAGCATACACATGTGCTATTACTCTTTCCCTTCTTCCTGTAACTTTTGTTTCTGCCTGCAACACCTACTGCAACCAATGCTTGATCACCTGATGATGAAGATTTCGATGGCTTTTTAAGGACTTCACATTTAATAGATACACAACTGCCTTATTGAAGTTGAGAGTACTTTTCCCGATAAGAATATTCATTATCAATTGCTCCCATAATAGTGCTAAAGATGATACCAATATAACGACCTTGTCGTTCTCTTCAAGTTTCTTATCTACACTAGTAAACTGTGTGATAAGCTTATTGAAGATATTGAGATAGACAATAAATTGTGTACCTTTCTACATGCATAAGCTGTACAATTGTCATTTCAACACCCAGTGATTTGCCAGCGACTTTGCCATATATAATTCTTCTAAGTCATTTCATAATTTCTTCAATGAATTCTCTTTGATTATCGAGTACTTTATCTCATTAGAGAGACATAAATGAATTGCACTAACAGGCTCCTGCTCCATCACCTTCTAGTATTCAGAGGATGTCTTTTTCGATTTTTCCCTTCAAGAGCATCGATTAGCCTCTGATGGATAAAGACATCATTCCCTACATATTACCACATGCTAAAATTTTCTCTATCATCAAATTTCTCTAATTGATTCCACATCATTGACATCGATCTTGATTTTGTGCCACCTGATGCTTTATCGACCTCCTTACAAATCAGAGTAATCCAACCTTTGCTCTAATTCCATTTGTTACACCCTGATACCCCTTATGCACAGCAACCCCTAGATCAGATCAGAGTTTATAAGACATGACACAAGCACGCACGATATCAAGAATGAAGAGGATGAATCTCGTAGAGAGAACCAAAATAAATGACATTGAAGCAACCACGATGAGAGGAAAACGATTTGACAAAGCTGACCGCAAATTTCTAAAGCACAACCTCAAAAAATATAAGGAATTGTTGCTTTCTCACAATCCTCTCAAATCATTTAGGACACTCAGATCATTGCCCTATACAAGAATCTAGTGCAAAAGAATAACCTAACTTCTAATCTTCTCATGCACCTCTACCTTTGGATGAATAACTTCTTTGCTTTGTTGTTCGTGTTCTCTATGACCACTCCTTATGGCTTTATATAGTCCCGCTAGCCCTCCAAAGTAAAATATAAATCCTACTCCAAAAGAATGTAGAAATCCTAATTCTATTAGAATTCATCTAGGATTTCTTATAGCACACATTTTCAAATCCTAAAAGAGTAGGACGCGAATCATCATACTCAACACAACAAAAACCAAAGCACTTTGGTTTTTTTTAAACACTATAACTTTGGAGTAGAAGTTTTATAGTAGAAAATAGTTTGATTCCTATACACATCCTTTGTTCCAAATGGGACAAATGCAGCCTAAATTAATAGTTAGTAAGCCCAAAAATAGGGCTGTCAGTGTTTGACTTCCGTACGTACACTGTGTACAATGTTCACAGATGAACCATGGCTACACCGAAGAGGCACCATGGGATGCATAGGTGTGAAATCTGGAGGCATGGAGTGTAGTATCACTACTGCAACATCCTCTGCTTCAGCATCTCAGCGCACAGGTTGGTGGCATCCACCACCTCCTTGGTGCTGATCATTGGTCGGTAGTACCCGGCCTCGAGATCTAGCTCCATAACACAGTCTTCTCCTCGGTCGTAGTTGCCATCATGGTGGCGATGTCCTTCGCCACTGTGTCACCATCTTCTCCTTGACCTTCTTCATAGACTCTTTTGCCATGGTTATCATGGTGGAGAATCCCCTCCTACATCATGCATCCCACACATGTAAAGTTCAAATTCAAATCAAATAGGAGGAAATGTTTGTGTTTGCATGATGTGGAGCATTATTGAGGGAGACCTTTGTGCCAGGAGGGCAACACAGCTAGATACAACTCGCGAATTTGATCGAGATCGGACGGTCAGGTTCAACTCTATTCTTCCCCTTCTCTCTCCCCTCTTCCTTGATGTTGCCACCTTTTTTCGCTTCCTAGGGAGAGATGAGCATGCAGGCTATTAGGTATAGAGGACAAATAAGGAAAGAGCCAGATAATGTGCAACGAGAATGGAAGGTTGTCAAAACATGTCAGAGGCAAAGGCAGAGATCGTCTCTCGGTCTGCCACGTGTCAGTAGTCACATTTTTGGCATGCATTAATGCATGTGTACTGGTGGTAATCTTTGCTGCATGTCGGATCAATGGGCCTCGATCCGAGGTGAGGTGAGGGCCAAATGGCCATCAACATAGCCCATTTGTACTAGGACCAAGACTGGCCCTGAGATGGGCTTCAAACTTCAAAGGCCAACACACTTCCTTTTCCTGAAAGGCATGTGATATTCTTCTACAAAGTGAAAGCTATGTGTGATATGTTGTGCTCTTTCGTCGTTAAATAGGCCCTGTATCTGTGTGGTTAATGTTTTGAAACTTAAACTATTAATATATGTTAAATGGCCATATAAAAATAGTGTTATTAGATTTATCTTGAAAACACTCATAGTTTATAATTATTATTCTAATGAAGAGCACTGGACTTATCCATCCATATTTTTGCCAAAATTGTATATTCATGTCAATATTTTAAAATTTGCTAATCTACCATCTATTTTAAGATACTAAAAGGTTGGCATGTATTCTTCAGACCTTTATTATCTTCATCGGAGATAAAATAACAACAACAACAACAAATCCATGGAGAGTTTCCTGCCCTAGGATCCTACATCATCACCCTAGCTACCCCTAACAAAGGAATCCCCCTCTACGCACACATCCATTTCCAAGGTGCTAGCTTGAGTGTTTGCAACAACCAAGCCAAGTTATTACTACAAACATCTCTATCACCAAAGTGCAGTAGAGAATTGAGTAGTGGAGTGGTGGCCGATCGATGGGTGTGCATGTTGGCCATTGCGTTTTTTTATGCCTGACCCTAGCTTTGCCTCTCCCAACCAATGAGAGCACAACTCAACAAAAGAGCCTAGAATTTAATCCTAATAAAATTATTGCTAATCTGGCGCATCGCACACCACTAGAAGATTATGCCAATGAAATTAGAGATCAAGTGAGTAGGGAATATTTGTTGAATGGTCTAACTCGAACAATTAGGCATGCCTTTTCAAAGACATTGGATGGTAAGGTGTGAAAATTCTTTCAAGAATAATGATTTAATAAGTTTGATCGGTTGAAATATAGTATGGAAAAGAAAAGTTTGGTTCACTCAATGGGAGACAGCTATAGATGCTTTTGTGAGTTGCAATCTAGACTTGATGTTTTTATGTGCTTTGTAATAATCCAGCTTGGATTGGACCAAGTCATAGGAAAAATTGAGTCTGATGCATGTGTGTCATCAGACTCAGACTTCTAGGAGATGGAGCAGTGTGCTCCATCACTGCTCGATCATGGCCTAATTCCAAAAGTTGGAATCAGGATTTAGGTAGTTAGTTAGAAGTCTATTAAGTACTTGTTTCATCAGTTATTCAATATTGGTAGAGATAACAAACCGAGTTGATTCTGAAACTCTGTGATGCACTCTATTTTGTTTTTCCCCTCTTACCAGTCACATTATTCACCATCTGAAAATATCTAGAGTAGACTGCAAAGAGCCACTGAGAGACTTTGAAGAATCTAGAGTGAAACTGAAGTGGAGATGCCGAAGAATACCAACATTCTGGTATCAGAGCTTGGTTTATGCCTAGGTTCATGGCATCTAGCAAGGATGGTGCGATCTCACTTCAGTACCCAATGCTAATGAAGGAGAACTACACCACTTGGGCCATAAAAAATGAAAGTTTTTATGCAAGCACAAGGGGTCTGGGAAGCTGTTGAAGTCACGGCCAACAAAGTCATGGAAACCAAGAAAGACAACATGGCAATGGCCGCCATCTACTAGGGGATCTCAGAGGAGGCTCTGCTGGTCATCGCCAATAAGCAAACAGCAAAGGAAGTGTGGGATACGATGAAGACCATACATTTGGGCTCTGATTGTGTGAAGAATGTGAAGGTTCAGACACTCAAAGCAGAGTTTAAACTCCTCCACATGAAGGAGTCAGATTCAATTGATGAGTTCGCCATAAAAATGTCATCCATCTCAACAAAGTACGCAGCATCGAGGAAAGGAAGGAAGATAACTATATTGTGAAGAAGTTTCTTTGCTCAATGCTAGAGAAATTCTTGCCAATTGTATCCAAAACTAAGCAATTCAGCGACATTGAGAAATTGTTTGAAGAAACCATTAGACGTCTGAAGGATCATGAGGAGAAGACTCAGCTATACCGCAAGCAGTTAGAGAATTATCAAGGCCATCTACTGCTCACTCACACTAAGTGGCAGGCACGCACCAAGGAGTAGGGTGCTGGCTCATTGTTTGGTAGCAAAGGCCAATCATTTCGTGGGCATGGAACAACAGTGGCCATGGCCACTATGGAGGTTGAGGCCAAGGCAGTGGTCACATCGAGTGTTAGGAAGGCACCAGACGTGTCTCCAAACTAGCACATGACAAGAGTAAGATAAAATGCTTCAATTGTGACATTTTTGGGCATTTTACATCAGAGTGTTGGAAGCTGAAGCGCGACCAACATGAGGCAAACCTCACATGTGCATAAGATGAAGATCTAGCCTTGCTCCTGTCCGTTTGTGATGGGAGCATTCATCACGAGGTGCTGCTTAGTGAAGCCTAGTTTGTGCCCAAGCATCGTGAGGAGCAGGAGGTGTAGGCCAGCTCAGATCTATGTTATCTTGACAATGGGGCAAGCAATCACATGACCGGGGAGAGGTCCAAATTCAAAGAGCTGAATGAATCAATTGCCCAAACAGTGAAGTTTAGGGATGGCCCAACTGTGAGCATCAAAGGCAAGGCTTCCATCCTCTTCAAATGCAAGAATGGTATGCAAAGGCTCCTAGATGAGGTATACTACATACCTTGTCTCTACAATAATATAATTAGTCTTGGGCAGCTTACCGAGGCTGGCAACAAGGTGGTGCTTCAAGGCAGTTTCCTTTGGGTACATGAATTTAGTGGAAGGCTCCTCATGACGTCACCCTACACTCCACAACAAAATGATGTTGTGGAATGGAGGAATCGCACCATGGTGGCTATGGCAAGGAGCCTACTGTATGCCATGGGAGTGCCACCAGAACTATGGGGAGAAGCAGTGCATCATGCGGTTTGCTTGCTAAATCGTGTGCCAACTAAAGCTCTGAATAGAATCACACCATTTGAGGTTGGTCTGAGAGGAAATCGCATGTAGGACACCTGCGAGTGTTCAACTGTGTGGCATATGCAAAAGTCCCAAGTGAACAGCTAAAGAAACTTGATGACCACAATAGAAAACTTGTCTACCTCAGTGTTGAATCCAGCAGCAAAGCACACTGACTTCATGACCCTCATCATGGTAAGATTGTTGTGAGTCAGGACATCGTCTTTGATGAAGCCAAGTAATGGCCTTGGGGTGCACAAGCCATGGAAGCACCTCTTGGAGGAACATTCACGGTGGAGGTGTAGACCCAAGATGCCTAGGACCCACCAAATTTGTAGGCATCACCATCACCCAAGTTGAGCCACAAGCCATTGACACCTGGGTCGAGCCAAACACTACCAATGCTTGTGTTGTTCTAGGCATCGCCCACACCAGCATTGAACCAAGCGTCGCTCGTGCTGCAACAAAACCTAGGTGGTTCACCCACCTTGTCATCGGGACATACGACACTAGGGTTGGCTTCATCCTCATCGGTAGCTACATCTGACTCCTCAGAATTTAGTGAACATTGGCCAAGAGCATATATATCTTTGCGAGAGATTTATGCTAAAACCAAGGAGGTTGAGGGTGACCAAGACCTGTATCTTCTTGGTGCAGAGGAGCCAACCTCGTACATTGAAGCAACCCATGACCATAGATGGAGGAGAGCCACAGAACAAGAATTAGAGGCTCTAGAGAAGAATAAACCATGAGTGTTGACCGAGCTACCTTCTGACCACAAAGAAACTGGTCTTAAGTGGATATTCAAGTTGAAGAAAGATTGTGAAGTGAATATCATCAATCATAAGGCAAGAATTGTGACAAAGGGCTATGTCCAACAACAAGAAATTGATTTTGAGGAGGTCTTCGCTCCAGTAGCACAGCTTGAAACAGTGTGTATGCTTCTTGAACCTGCAGCTCAGCATGGTTGGGAAGTCCATCACCTTGATGTTAAATCGGCTTACCTCAATAGGGATCTCCAAGAAGAGGTATATGTTGTTTAACCTAAAGGGTTTTTGAAGAAGGATCATGAGCACCTTGTGTACAGATTGTCTAAGTTCCTTTATGGTATTTGTCAAGCCCCAAGAGCCTGAAATTTTTGGTTGGACAGATGCTTAAAGAACCTGGGTTTCAACCATTGCAATCAGGAGTCGGAAGTCTACACAAGGCATAAAAGATTCAGGCTATCTGATTGTTGGAGTTTATGTTGATGATCTGATTGTGACAGGCATAAGTAAACTTGAGATTGCTCAGTTCAAAGAGCAAATGAAGCAAGAATTCAATATGAGTGGCTTGGGACTCCTCACCTATTACCTTGGGATTGAGGTAAAGCAAGTTGGAGGATCCATTGCCATCAAGCAATTAGTTTATGGTAAGAAGATCCTCCACAAGGCAAACATGGCTGAATGCAACCCACTCAATACCCTATGGAGCCAAAGTTGCAAATTTGAAAGGATGAAACTAGAACTATGGTTAATGCCATCGAATATAGATGCATCATTCGAAGTTTAAGGTATCTCACTCACACTTGTCCTGATCTTGCATATTCAGTTGGGGTTGTAAGTAGGTTCATGGAGAAGCCTACAATTCTGCATATGCAAGCAGTCAAGCAAATTCTTTGATATGTGCAAGGCACAATACACTTTGGCCTTGTATATACCAGGATGGGAGAAGAGGAGAAGGTGGTAGGCTACTTAGATAGCAACCTGGCTGGTGATTTGGATGATAGGAAGAGTACAAGTGGAATGACATAGTACTTGAATGGAAATCTGATAGCATGGTCATCACAAATGCAAAAGACAATAGCTATTTCTTCCTGTGAAGTTAAATTTATGGTGGCAACAATGGCAACATTTCAAGGGATATGGCTACAGAACCTTCTAGAAGAGTTTATTCATCATTTTCTGGGACAGGTCACCATGTTTCTTGATGACAAGTCTGCAGTTTCACTCATGAAGAACTCAGTCTTCCATGGAAGGAGCGAGCACATAGATACATGTTTTCATTTCATATGTGAATGCATTGAAAATAGGTTGATCTTTGTGAATCATGCGCGATCGGAGGAACAGTGAGCAGATATTTTGACCAAGGCAATTCCGAGGATAAAATTTGGTGAAATGCGCTAGCTACTTGGCTTCAAGAAGTTAGAGTCTCGAAGTCTAGATTAGGGAGAGAATGTGAGTTGTAATCTAGACTTGCTATTTTTATGTGTTCTGTAATAATCTAGCTTGGATTGGACCAAGTAGTAGGAAAGATTGAGTATAACGCATGTGTGTCGTTAGACTCAGACTTCCAGGTGATTGAGCAATGTGCTCCATCGTGGCCTGATTCCAAGAGTTGGAATCAAGTTTAGGTAGTTGGTTAGAAGTCTATTAAGTACTTGTTTCATCAGTTATTCAATATTGGTAGATATAACAAACCGAGTAGGTTTCTGAAACCCTGTGGTGTGCTCTGTTTTGTTTTTCCCCTCTTGCCGGTCATACTATTCACCATCTAAAGAATCTAGAGTGAAACTGAAGCTGAGACACTGAAGAATGCCAACAGCTTTTAATAAACATATTGGTGGTCCAAATAGTACCCACATCATTGCAAGGGGTGAGTGTGATGACTTTAAGAATCAACAGTCTAGTGTGTTTAGTAAAATGAGTAATTACACTAAGGCTGAAATTGTATACAAAATTCATTTGACTGCATCTTTAGATTTGCAAGATATCTTATAACGCAAGGTGAAGCTTTTTGTGCACACGAAGAATCATCATCTTCCAGCAACAAATGGCAATTTCAAATAGTCGTTAGATTGGTATAAAGATAAGGAGGAAGTGAAGGAGGCCTTTGATATAACTCCAGTGCGTGCAATTATGATTTCTCCAGATATTCAAAAGGAGCTTTTAAAATATTACGCACGAGAGGTCACATAAGTGATTAAGGATGAGATTGGAGATAGAAATTTCATAGTGCTTATCGATGAGTCTCGAGATGTATCAATAAAGGAGCAAATGTCAGTGATTGTGAGGTTAGTTGTACATCTTTTTTTAGTTATACCATTTATGCATTGTTGTGTTAATCTAACTTTGCAAAATTTGTGGCATGCAGATTTATAAACAATCAAGGGAAGGTCATGGAAATCTTTCTTGCTATTGAGTGTATCACAAATTGTACATCTGTGGTATTAAAAGAAGCTTTGGTTGATTTGCTTGACCGACATGGTTTGCCTATTTTAAGACTTCGTGGGTAAGGCTACGATAGAGCTTTCAATATAAGAGATGAATTTAATAGCTTATAAAACTTATTTGAGATGAGAATACATATGCTTTCTATATCCATTGATTTGCACACTAGTTATAGTTAGTGGTTATCATGTCACAAATTGTAGTAGAGTTATTGCTGATTTCTTCAACCACGCCCTTGATAGTGATTGCTGTGAGTGCATTTTACAAGAGAAAAGATATGCTGATTGTAAAGCATCATGATGTCTTGTCAAACAAGTTAGAGAATGGTTTGATTTCATCTGGGATAGGGTTGCATTAGGAAGCTAGCGTAGCTAAACCTAGATATACTCAATGGGGCTCACATCTCAAAACATTATTTCGTATATACTAAATACGGGAGGCAGTGGTAGATATGCTAGAGCTTATAAGTGAACATGCTTGTCAAAATTCAAAACATAGTGGAGCAGAATGTTTGCTAAAAAAAGATGAAATCCTTTGAAATTGTGTTAATCATGCATTTATGAATAACCTTGCTGAGTACTACAAATGAGCTATCACTTGCTTTGCAAAGGAAGCATCAAGACATTGTTGAAACTATGTGTTTAACAGCGGATGTGAAAGATCGCTTGTAAGATATGAGGGATAATGGGTGAGAGCCATTGTTTGACCAAAGTAAAAGCTTTTGTGAGGCACATGGCATTTGTGTGCCAAATATGGATGATACCATTAGAGTTTTGGGTAAATCTGTACGTCGAAAGCATATAGTGGATCAACATCATTATTACAAAGTGGATATTTTCAATGCTGCTCTTGATGCAACTATGAATGAGATGAGTCATCACTTTAATGAAATTTCCTTGGAGTTATTGGTATGCATATCTTACCTTGATCCAAGGGACTCCTCTAAGTTTGATATTAATAAACTTGTTTAATTTACTAAGATTTATGCTGGTGATTTTATGGTAGCTGATCGGTTCTTGTTAAGAAGTTAGCTTCAAACATTCATTCTCAATATTAGGAGAAGTGATAAATTTTATGGATATCGTGATATTTTAAAACTTGCTCAAATGATGGTTGAAACCAAAAAAAAAGTAGAACTTTTCCATTAGTATATTGTCTCATCGAGTTAACATTGATCCTTCTAGTGGCAACGGCATCTGTTGAGAGAATATTTTCAGCAATGAATATTATCAACCAGATCTGTGCAACAAGATAGCCGATGAGTGACTCAATGACTTAATGGTGTGCTACACTAAATAGAAGATATTTATAAGATTTGATGATGATAGAATAATAAGATGTCTCCAAGGCATGAAATCTCGTAGAATGAATTTACCTCGTGATTTTTGTTAGCACTTTAGTGGAATGTTTCGTTTATTTTGAATGTTTATTATCATTTACAAATTATTATTGTATCTCTAATTTTGTTATTTTTGATATACGGATGACAGATCTCTACTCACTAAAAGTATATTTATATATTTTTGGGATGCACTTTCTAATACTAAGGTACTTTCGTTGCATTTCTCTCTTTTTTGCTTTCTTTTTTTCTATTCATGTATGAATTTGGATTGCACAAGAGTAAAATACTATATTTGTATCTATTTAGTTTAGTCCTTTGAGGCTTTGAGTCCACCCTCTATTTTCATCTTAGCTTCACCACTGGCTCCACCTCCACCCCTCCTGTAGTTGTACTCCTCCTTCGTCGTCTTTAGCTGCTCAACGTCATTGGATCCATCACCCCGATTGCCTCCCAACGCCCCTCATTGACCCTAACTCGACACTCATTTCATGTCCTCCCTCCGCTAACACTGGCCACTACCAGCCTCCAAACTTGTGCTTGGACCGCCATTGCCACCCTTATTGTAGAGTCAAGTCTAGTGAAACCCAACTCTAACCCAATGAACCCATGCCCTAACTTGTTGCCATTGCCACCATAGAAGAAGACCACCCTAGTCAGAGCATGCATCTTCAAGTAGATCAAAAGGTGGTGATAAATTAGACTATTTTTTAAAAATGGTTATATTCAAGTGATATATAGCAATTCTGTAAAATACAGTTAACTGATGTGTAGACAGCCCCTTTAAGATCGAATTCAGTACAATTGGCATCTCTCTTTTGTTTGTACGGATCGTGCAAGTTCTACATGTGCATACGCATGCATGCATGTCATTGTCACCGAACGTCCGCACGTACAGGAAATGGAATCGGCCCGGCCGGGCTTCATTTCAACTAGCCACATAGGCGCAGCACCACGCCGCGCTAGCTAACATGTAGACCAAAGTAAAAGAGACAAAAATCTATATAAGGTGATTATCTGAAAAAGTGAGGACTCAATCGTGTTTCAAAAAAAGTAAAGGGTCATTTTTTGCATAAAACCAAGAACCCTGCGTATTTTTGTGAAAACTGCGAGGCGCTATCGAGAAAAAGGAGGGCCTCTATGAAAATCCGGAGGACCCGTACACAATTTCAGAGAAATGGAGGGGGTTTTCGGAAAAAAATGATGTGCCAGGGGCCTCTCCGCAAAAACAAGGACCCGCGCGTAATTTTAAAAAACTGCGGGTCGTTATCTAGTAAAAGAAGAACGCTGGGTTTTTTTGCAAAAAAAAACAAGGGCCTTTTTGAAAGAACCGAGGACCTATACGTAATTACAAAAACTCAGGAGTTTTTTCGCATAGAATGCCACGTGGGCACAGTCGGGGGGAGGAATCCCCCAACTTTGTATATGGTATGATTGCTGCATGCCATTGATCAGCTAGCAACATCTAGACGTAGTACGTATATATATCCATTAATCGATCGTCGACGATCGACCGCCATTAAGTAAGGGAGTTAATAAACATCACTTTTGATTCAGGGGTTAATCCATGGACAATTTCTCATAACTGAGCACGATATATACGCATGCACATGGAAGTCAACTTCGATGATACACACACACACACACACACACACACACACACACACACACACACACACACATATATATATATACATATACATACATACATGCACACATATACACATATACATACAGATATATATATATATACATATGTATATATATATATATGTGTGTGTGTGTGTGTGTAATATATATATGTATATGTATACACTTGTCATATATATATATATATATATATATATATATATATATATATATATATATATATATATATATATATATATATATATATATATATATATATATATATACACACACACACACACACATACATACATACATACATATACACATATATTACACACACACATATATGACAAGTGTTTTATGTACTATGGTGTTTAAGCACCCAAATCAATACCTATTGATATGCTTTAAGATTCGCGATATTTGACGTGGGCATCTTCACATACCCATAAAAAGTGTATTTAAGATATCAAACTCCAATAAAATTAAATTCAACTTCAGTTTAACTAGTTTCATGGTATATACTCACTATAGTCACGTTAAATTCAAAACTAGTTTAAACTAATTTGAAATGAGTTCAAAAGTCACATACCATAAATAGATCAAGGGTATAAAACATTTTCATACTCGAATTCTAAAAATTCTATCAATCATACATGGACAGTTCTTAACAAGGGTGTCTAAACAACTACGTGCCTTATGTAACTATATATATACACACACATGATGCTGTATATATACGCATGCATGCGATATCGAATCCGACGGTAGATACGCCATACGTAAGCGAGTACGTTGGAATGCGTATGCGTGTGCCCTTACTGACTTGCTGAGCTACTGCTGTGCTACGCAGGCAGGCACGTAACGGCTGGGAGAAACTTAACAGCACACTAGAAACTTTCCAAGAAAGGCCCCTGGACAATGATGCATGATGTGCAGCTAGCTAGTTGCGGTATGCACGCAGCATCATTGTTATTCATTGCTTCAGCCATAGTTCAGACAGTGCAGAAGTGCACGCAGTGCAGTGCAGAGGTCATGCCTATGGAAGCAGTTGAATCTAGCTAGTGAACTGATCGATGATCAGGCAGGCCTTACATTTTTCTTTCCAGCTTCAGCTTCAATTCTCTTCTTTCGATTCCAGCTTTCCACGAATCATTAGAGGATCCAACGCTAGGTTTGCTTCTGCACGCACGCCACGGTTCGTCATCATTCGGCCGTGTACCGGTCATCATTGTCATACTGCTCCCATGTTCCTTCCGCATACAACTCGCGCGGTACACTTAACTCCATCATGCACACAGCTAGCACAGGTGGATTTTTTTTACTGCGGTTTATAATTTATGACTACAATTTATGATTTTTTGTCCTAACATAAGCACTTATATGAACGAATCGAATACTGATAAGTCGATAAACCGCTTCGAAAGATTGTCCCAACACTAGAAAATAGCTATAGATATAACTCTTTCAATCGTAGTGTTTATTCCTGGCCCAAGCAATAAATTCACATAACTCTTCCCCCCTCTCTCCCACCTCATCAGATTCAATGATTTGCTATTGAATTTTGTGCCTAAGCAATGTCTTGTATAAGACATTACTTTTCCATCTCTTCTTTAATGCTCCCTCCTAGAGGTGGCCACCTAGGCCGTGCCCACACGGGCCGGGCCGCGGCACGCTACTGTAGACCTGGTCCGAGCATGGCATGGCACGACAGCCAAACAGGTTGTGCCGGCACGACACGACAGCCCAGGCCGTGCCTGGGCCGGGAGGCCGGCACGGCACGGCCCGTTTAGCTCACAGGCCGTGTCGGCATGGGAGGCTCGCAACGGGAATAAATGGGTCGTGCCGGCATGACACGACACAGCCCGGCCCGGCTCCATATAGCTCATTATATCATTTAACAAGGCATCCATGTAATATCATTTAACAAGTTAATAAAGCTCATTATATCATTGATAATAATTATCTTGATGATTAACAATATCTATGATTTTTTATAATTTTTTTATATTTTTTATAATTTTTTATAATTTTCTACAATTTTTCCTCTATTTTCTACATTTGTCTACATTTTTCGGTATTTTTTTAATTTTCCCAGGCTAAACGGGCCGTGCCGGCAGTTTATCCTTAACCGTGCCCAGGCCGGCATGGCACGACCACGGGCCGTGCTTGGGCCCGACCCTCGGCACATGGGTCAGCACGACACGACCCATTTATTAACCGTGTCTAAACGTGTTATGCCTAAATGGGCCGTGCCGTGCCGATCCGGCACGACCCATTAGACAGCTCTACTCCCTCCACATCACAATCCTAGTTGGCATACTAATTAATGTTACAGATATTTCTGACTAGGACCCATTAGAAGTATCCTAAGCTAAAAAGAACTAAGCTATATGTAGATACATTAATTGCTCACAAGATCTATGCTATCTTCCATGGCCGCTCCGAATGTGCCAAAACATGAAATAGAAAGTTCCCTGCTTCCTTTCAACTTCAAAATCAAGCTTTGAACCTTTCAATTACAACTCTAAACTTTTAGTATTTCAACTCCTGAACTTTCGATTTCAGTTGTGAACTTTCCATTTTGACTTTGAATTTTCAATTCCAAACTTTGAACTTTTTCAATGGGATTTAACTTTCAACTTTGAAAAAGGCTAATTGAAGCTTTCAATCGAAATTGAAAACACTTTCAATTCAACAATGGAACTTTCAATTAAAAAATTCCAAATCTAAGTAAAACATGGAGACAGGGGAGGCCATGTGACCTCGATGGTGACCATGGTCCTCGTCGCCGGTGATGTCGATTCATCCAGTACTGGCAGATAAGATGACACCGCCATCAGAGATGAGGAGAGGTGGCGTGAGGTTCTGGTGGATCCGCGAGAAGAATGGTGGTGATAAGAGTTGGAGGAAAGCGGTACCGACACCGAAGGCGGTGCAGGCAGCCGCATTGGTTGGCGGTAGAGGCAGCGGGTGGGCCTCGGTGGGGATGAAGAAGACAAAGGATGGAGGACTAGGTCAGCTAGCCTTGACGCCGAAGGATGGCGGTGGGCACCATTGTCTCTCCTCTTGGCTAGGGTGAAGACGACGAAGAAAGGGGAAGCTCTCGGGTCAGGACTTGACTCCGACAATGTGCTGACAAAATAGTAAGGGTACCTGTTGCGACTAGATCACACATTGCAATGTGTACCTGTGAAACAATGGTTTCATATAGCGACATATATCCACCAAGACATCATTTGGAACACTGGAATTTCCCTCGATTCCTGTGGGAATTGAACTTCCTGTGGTCCAAACGGACCTAAACGCTTCATATATTTTTCAAGCTTAATCTCACTCTTGCTAGTGGTTATACACAATATGAGTTTGCAATGTGAACCACTAGACATGAATCAAGACTAATGCCCCACCAAAACCCTAAACCTTCCCACTCCCGGGCCCTACTCTGCTCGGTCTCCCCCACCCCACAAAACCCAGGCGCCACCCACCCACTCGCACACCACCAACACCACCACCATGGTTGATTGGACAAAACCACCTCACCACAACTCAGTTTTGGCTCATTCCAATCTGCCAAATTAGTTTCTCCACCACAGTGCCGCCACCGCTCCCTCATCATCACAGCCACCAGACGTATCATCTCTCCCCATGCCGGCAGCTCTGGTCTACATCCACGACACTAGCTAGTGCCATAGAATTCGAATAACCACCACAATACTATCCATATACTGTTTGAGGCTTGGTGAATCCGAAAACCATCTAATGCCATAGAATTCGACTAATCTTCCGTGGAATACCAAGGCGGTTGAATTTTAGCGAATACCATGGAAGTTTTCTCCACGTAGGCCCAACAACCGATCAGACGGCAACACATAATTACATATATCACTCTCATTCTGAACCATGATTTTCTAGTGTCATGTCCAAGGGAGCCGGGAACCTCTAGCCACTCCATTGCACCACACTCGATGGAGACACACACCACACGCTTCCTCCGCGAGGGCAAACTCACTCGAAGACTCAACCCGGCGCCGCCCTCTCTACACACACAGAGGGGGGAGAGAGAGAGAAAGAGAGAGAGAGAGAGAGAGAGAGAGATCTCACTTGTCATCGATCATATGGCCATAGTTCTCCTTCCTGTGGCTATATAACCCCAGCTGGGGCAGGCCTTGCTCTCTACTTGTGCATGCATTCACGGCTACACATATTTGGCTTTCAGACTAGCTGCTTAGCTTCTCTTCGTCTCCCACCCCTCTCTCATTGCAACTCTTCAGCTAGCTAGAGGTCGAGTCGACCACACTACAATCCCCCATATTCTTCGTCAGTTCCTATGCTCCCATAGGTGAGGAGGTCCTTGTTGGAGAAGCAGGGCACGTGCAAAGATCGGAGCACGCAAGTGCATATGAATGCATGGGTCGTTGTGCACGCGCTCCCCTTCTCCACCATGGCCTTCTCACCTTCCTTCTCGTTAAGTTTATCAAGACTGATTCTGCGGCGGCAACGGCATCCATCGATCTCGCATTATATATGTACTGAATTGTATATGCATGCTCTCCATATTACATTGATTTACTAGTTATATACTAGCTGTTAGCAGCTCCCACTCTCACATATATCTATATTTGGTTTTACATGTGGTATGTTGTTTACATCATTTAAACAGGGAGCATTTTAGCAACGAATAAATTATATAAGGATGTGTTGCAATGGAAACTGGGAATTAAACAAGTGTTCACGATATGTATGCAAATGCAAAGGCAACCGACAAGCTAACAATTAAGATGCACCTAGGATCTTTAGGAAAAATTATCGGTTAACATAGGCGCATGGTGCATGTTAATTTTCCTCTGTCGTAATCATGTAAACCACAAATGCTTCGAAGGCAAAGTAAGAAACCTCTCATTTGTCAAGCTCATAAGCCCTTCGGTGGATTTTTTTGAGCTGAAACTTATAGTTTATAGTTGTGGTTATTAAATTCTAATCTGCTCGTAAGAGCCAGTATGTAGAGGGAAATAGTCGTATATAATTTTAACTGGTACAGTTTATATTATAATTTATCTGTAGACCCCGCCTTGAAAAATACACCGTTTAACGATAAGTTATACAAAAATAAAAGTCAAAGTCTAAACATAAAATCAAAAGAACTACGTAAGCTTCCACTTACTGCACTTATGGGCCATCATTCCATTCCTTCCCCCTTTTGTTTCTAGTTAGCTAGAGAGTAATTTCTATGTACCAAATTAATTACAAATTAAACAACATTCATTCACAAATACATTGATGTAAGAGCCTCCTTTCAAAACAGAACAGTGGTGGAAAGAGCAGGTATAACTGAACTAAATTTTCAAATCCTATGCTAACTTAGTTACTGACTGATTATCTCTTCTCTTCTGGCAATGCATGGCTTAGCATACATGTCTTATGCTGAATCTGCCACTGATTCTTAGATTTTACACCCCAATTAAGAATAGGTGAGCGAATTTGATAGATATAGGTCATGTTCTTTTTAGCTGTGGCTGATGACTTTTTGGCTGTTTGCGACAGACATTGCGGAAAGAGAGATATTCGCTTGTGATTTTTTATGGTACATATATTAGATTTTTAACGTATACTACAATTAACTTGTAGATCCTGTCTTTAAAAAAATACTTTATTTGAAAGTTAGATACTACAGCAGAAGTCAAAAACCAAAAGTTGAAAGTTGAAAACAACAGGACCATATTCAGAGAGGGCCAGGGATGTGTACGCCAAATCAAACTAGCAGCTCTGGATTGATGCAATCAACTGATAAAAAAGGATACATCCATCATGTCTGTATATATGGATCGATGCTCACGCAAAGAGACGGTGACATTGATGATTTTATATGCACTTCGTCTCTCTCTCCCTCTCTCTCTCTCCTCTCTATCTCTCTCTCACATACGATCTTCCATGCGCTGCTGAGTGCTGACTGAGTGCAGGAAGCATGTCATCAACTGCCTCTAGCAATAGGATTTTTTGGCACAGATAACACTATTTTATTTTGTATTTATAAAAATGGTTGAACAACGATAGAAAATGATAGAAATGACATTTCTGTTATCTGACCACCAAATGATAGCACCGTGCATATTAGATG
Organism: Melocanna baccifera; assembly: GCA_036346265.1. Taxonomy (NCBI): domain Eukaryota; kingdom Viridiplantae; phylum Streptophyta; class Magnoliopsida; order Poales; family Poaceae; genus Melocanna; species Melocanna baccifera. The sequence continues at coordinate 10,684,763 of CM070689.1, read as the reverse complement.
TGCCCCTGTCTTTCGGCCTCCTGGCGTCTCTTGGCCTACGTACCGCCCTGCACCAGACGGTAGGGGCCTACCGCCCTATTGCCAGACGGTAGGTAATTAAGTCAGCTAATTAGCCCGCTTAATTACCTGCTGAATTAGTATTTTTATTTATTATTTATTTAAATTTTTTAATATAGCAAACGAGCTCAAAAAATTACCAAATTTTATATACAGTCTCCCGACACAACCTACTTCATTGTGTAATATTTTGAGAATTTTATCCACTATGAATGTTTCTCAAAAATTAGCGCTAAAACACGATTAGCAAAATTTATTTACATAAACTATTTGTAGGACATATTAATATTGAAAATGAGCTGAAAAATTATAATTTTTTTAAAATCCGTACATAGTGAACTTGATGGTGTAAATTTTTATTGAACCACGTAAGGATTACATCTAGCCTCTACTGATACAGGAGAAAAACAAACTAAACCAAAGAAGCAATGCAATAAAAGCATAAAGCATAGACTAGTTCATTAGAAAAGATGTTACATGACATTACATGTATACATCATCTACTGTGGGGGGTACAAAAGGGGTAAAGAAGGAGGTTTTGCAAACCGAAAGACTGCCTGACAAACACTGGCAACTAACCTATGTTATAGTAACTACTCCCTCTCGGGATGGTCCCCTTCACAGGTGGAGCAATCCCTGGGGAGCAGAAGTGATGAGGACATCATTAGCAAACACAATAGCAAATACACTACAAGTGTTAAAACTAATGGACCAATCACAAGAGCTAAAGCAAAACAAATGCGACAAGAAGTGAATCTTTTTCTTAGTGATTATTCTTGTACTTATGAGAATTTGTTGCTACCTAATTCTCCTATTTTATATGTTCTCAGATTCAAGGAAAGATAACAGAAGGAAAAGAAGCTTTAATAACATGGGCAGCTTAGCCACAGAAGATCAGAGAATATGATGTCAGCGCTTACCTCATTGCTTTCTTCGCCCCCAAGTAACCTTAACCACAGAAGATTGGAGAACATGATGTCAGCGCTTACCTCATACATTTCTTCGCCCTCAAATAACCTTAGCCACAGAAGATCAAAGAACGTGATGTCAGCGCTTACCTCATACGTTTCTTAATCCTTAAGTCACCTCCACTATAAATAGAGGGGCATCTCCCCATGTATGAAGGAACTTTTGGATGCTTGAAAATTTTAGTAGAACACTTGTTCCTTTTGTGTGTGAGTCATTTGCACCACTAATTGGGATTGGGTGTTATTTCTGAGTTGCTACTCCGTTGTTCTTGCGAATCCTTGGTGATTGCTTGAACGTGTCTACTCCACGTTAGCGAGTAGGCGAAGGCCGTAGCGTGTGGTTGAGTAATTTGAGTGCTGCAGGTTGCCGTATAGAGACGGTGGTTGGCCGTATCAATTGCTAGGTTGCACGGGCTAGTTATCCATAATCCTACATCGTGAAGATCGGGCCACCCCACCCCGCATCAGGAAGTGGTTGCAGCTGATGTCTGAAGAACTCAAGCGAGTAGGAGAACGTGAATGGCAACAACTTCTGTTGGATCCCCCATCGTCTGCTGCGGGTGGTGGGCGCACGCTCTTACAAGCGGTACTCCAGGTGCGGGGTCCCGGGTAACATGTCGGTGTTGCACCATAGGCGACAGGAGTAGGCAGGGGCAGGAGACGGGTAGTGAGCAAGTGCTGCTGGTACTGGTATTGGTACTGGTGATGCTGCTAGGACTACAGCTGTCGGTGGTGTTGGTGGGACTGGAGCTATGACTCGCACAGGTGACGATGGGATGTAAGTTGCCTCAGACCGACGACACACCAATTCAGTCTTTACTGCAATCCATTCTCGCTCGAAGAAAGTGAGAGTGGTGTCCAACCCAGCCAGTTGAGCTCGGAGGGTGTCTGAATGCTAGTAACTAGATGTCAACAGCATCCGAAGCTACCCTATCTCCTGGAGGGCATGGGAGTACGAGTCCACCATAGATTGAGTAAGCTGCACCAGATGGGAGAGTCTCAGGTCGTTCACTGGGACCTCCATGAGGTCAGGGTAGGAGTCTCTGGACCCCATGATAGGGAAGAAGCAATAGGGGGACTGCAGCAACTCACTTCTGTGCAATCGAGCATAGTTGAGCCAAAGTAAATTGAGCCGCATCCTACACAGCATCTGAACGGTGACTGCGGGGGTGTGTGATACGGACAGTGAGGGGATCGATTCCTCCCTCCCTAGCATACACAAAAGCCTCTATGGTCCAAACGTCGTGGTCCAAAACCCTCGTCCTCCACCCCCTGAAGATGGGCAGCTGACGACAGCGAAGATACTGAAGAAGCTGACATAGCAAGCCTATAAACTCGCTCTCTATCTGTGTGTAAGATAGGTAGTCCCACAAACCATCTGAGGAAGATCCGACCATCTACAATTTTCAAAGAGAAGATGCCATAATAGGTCAAATTCAAATAAAGTGCGGATAAGTAAAGACCTAAGAATGATAAGTGATTCAAGTAATAAGCTATATTTTATCATGGTTTCCTTAGTTTTTGAAAATAAGATTGGAGCCTTACAATAAGCACACCGCACGGGATGCGATATGGCTCACTCATCTGAGGCACTACTATCTCCTCGCCACGTCCACCTCCATGGCCATGGCCTTGGCTTTCGTTGCGCATGTCCCGTTATATACAATAGGCGGTCCGGCTTGATTACCTACCTTATTTTTTGTACTGCTTGTTAGAATTTTTAATACGAACAATTCATTAATTACCGACGATTTGATTACCCGTCCAAAAAAATTACAAGTAACTCATTACTGTCAACCTTAGCACTTAATTACTTAGCATTAACTCATCACTTAACCCTAACTAAATAACAATAATTAACTAGGACTGTAGGAATAACGCCGAAAGCATTAGATAAAAAATTATCTGTCTTTCGGGAGAAGCAATCATCACTGCAGTATCCTTAATGAGCTATGCATGGGCTTCTTAAAATAATGAGCTTCACACTCTTAATTTTGAGCGACGACCGCGAGACTGAGCTTCTGCGATGAGCGACTAAGATGAGCGATGACGAACTGTGAGAGGTTCATATTTATAACCAAGCGAAAAGGGAACCCGATGCACTCATCCTACAAATTAAGGAGTCCTTGTTGATGCGCAGCACTTCGGATGAGGGGGAATGGCATGGTAACACTAACAAATGTTTGGGCGAGGGGAGACGGTATGGTAACACTGACAAATGTGCAGACGAGGGAGCAAGCGAGGGGAGACGGCACGGACATAACAACGTTAGTATGAACAAAGGAGAACGCAATGGGGGACAACACGAATAGAGTGATAATTGTATAAAGCACTCAACGGGAAAGAAAAAGACAGCGGCAACAGACTAACATATGTGCGAACGACAGAGGTTAGACATTGCAAAAGATGCACATAAAATTCGATGTATATAAAATTTCTAAAAAATTATACAATTACTATGACTATGTTGGGAGGCTTCACATAAAAGTTTGTAATTTTTTGAGCTCATTTGCTATATGTAACAACTCTTGTAAATATCTCAATAGTATAAATTTTTTGGCAATATTCAGAGTGGATAAAAATGTTAGAAAATTAACGTTATGTTGGGAGGCTGTACATAAAATTTTGTAATTGTTTGAATATATTTGCTATGTTTAAAAATTTAAACAAATATTATACAAAAAAATTAAGGTAGGTAATTAAACCGGCTTATTAGACGGCTTAATTACCTGCCGTATAGCCATGGGACAGCAGGCCTCTTGCTATCTAGTCACTGAACAGCAGACTGCCTGCCATGCAGTGGTGGGGAGGCAGGCTGCTTGTCGTCTGCTGACGGGATGGCAGAAACATGTGTCACCCCTTCGATGTTACCGTCTAGCCATCGGACCGTAAAAACTTCATTTTTACCAATACATAACGTACGTACTACTATTTCTATAAATACTTGATACAATAATATTATATATGCTTAAAACTCCTAGCAATAGCATAGTCTTGCATGCATTGGGAATGGCTTATTCTATACTAAAGTCACTACTACAATCAATCAATTCTCTTGTTCCAACGCAGAAGCGGAGTACTGAAGAATAGATGCATGGAAAGGATAGCAAGCATGCATGCACGGAGAGAGGCCGAGCTTGGGACGGACGCGAGCAATTCCCGGGGGAACCTGACCTGATCTGACGACCGTCTGATGGATGGGCCGTGCACACAACAGTCAGCTCCCTTCCATTTCTTGCGGTGGATGCACTTTAATTTGCCGTGCGAAATTACTGTGGCCTGACTAACTGGGTTCAAGTAATACCTAATTACCACTAGCTAGTATGCATGAGGGCTTTAGAAGGAACTACTTGGGTTCAAATACACGTATATAGTGGGCATCCACAACGTATAAAAAACCTGTACATAAATTACGGCCAGTCCATGAGGAATAAACAATTAGGACCAACTAGCGCCTAGACGTTCGATTCAAATGCTACCGTCGTATGACCAAATCATCTGTTCACAAGGCCTCCACCCCATATCATCACAACAAATTCGATTAATCAAGAGTTGCGTCAAACTTCTTCCAAACTGATAGCGTCCCACATGGCGAGTACATCTGGTAGCAACCATGAATCACATAAGGAGTCTCTGCGGGACGATCCAGTTATGAATCCGCTAGTCGATGGAGTTCATTTGGGCTACAAGATCTAAGAACATATTTACGCTAACCTTAGACTCCTTTGATTAGCATGAACCATATCTAAAACAAAGCAACAAACCTGGCGCAACAAAAAAAGAAATGTGTAAAATAGAAATTGATATTAAATCTTGCAAGGCATATGGGTTGATGCACATTAGCGTGTTTTTTATTGATGTCACCCATTATACAGTGATGCAACAATTTGTATGTTTTGGTGCAACAACGATTACAAATGTTGCCAACATTTTTTTATTCAGAAAAATGTTGAGCTCAATGCTAAACAAGATGTACCACTAAGAATTGGAGATGATGATGACTATACTATAGTGGAGATTGGAGGAGAATAATTTGGTGATCAAGAAGAAGATGTTGTGTATTCTTAACTAGTTGTGCCTTTTGTTGGGAAAATGCTTGACAAATTTGAAGAGGCTACAAAGTGTATAATGACTATGCAAACAAACTTGGTTTTGACATCAACATAGCTTGCTCAAGAATCACCAAGGTAACAAAAAAGATGATCAAGAGGGAGTTTGAGTGTTTACATGCAAGAAGGCCAGAAGAAGATGTTGAAAACTCTATAAGCAATTCAGTGAGCTCCACAAATGACATTCCAAAATAAAAGGGAAGCAAGAAGGACATTTTTGTAGTCAACACTATTGGAACAAAGAAATAGAACAGAGTGACAAAGTTTAACTACAAAGCACACATGGTTGTAGGGCTGAGTGATGGCGGATGGCAAGTTATTGTTATGCAAGAAGAGCACACACATCTGCTAGTGAAACATGTTGCAAGGAGGAGGTTCTATAGGTCACACCGTCGTATCTCTTGGGAGGATTTTGAGTTCTTGAAGACTTTGCACCATAGGAACATCTCCACTTCACATATAATGGCATTGCTTGGTGATATGCATGGGGGGATTTGGAACCTCTCTTTCACGAATAAAGATGTTTTCAACATAAGGACAAATCTGAGACAAGGTATAACTTTCAGGGATATGGTTGTCACCCTTGAGTATTTCCAAAAAATACAAGTTGAAAGCCCCTCATTTTTCTATGCACTCAAGCTGGATGAAAATTAGGATGTGAGAGCTTTGTTTTGGGTTGATGGAAGGACTAGAGTGCTGTAATAAAGCTTCAGAGATTACGCCTTCTTTGACATGACATTCATGACAAACCATCACTACTACAGAGAAGGTTATATTGGACACCTCATTACAGATAGTTCTACAGAATCCGTCAGTGCTAAGCTGCAGCATAGTTATCTCAAACGGTTTTACTAGTGTGACTATCTATGTTGCAACCGATGGTAAGAACCGTTTGTGATGACCTACTTATCACATATGATTTTTTACACAAATTGTCTGTGATACATCACAGATGGTTCATAAAAAACCGTATATGACGTATGAACTTATCACAACTGATTTTTGTGAAAAGCCAGTAGTGATACATCATAGATGACTTTTTTTGTAAAAAATCGTTTGTAATGACCAACATATCACAAATAGTTATTTTTAAAAATCATCTGTGATAATATTTCTTCTATATATACACGGGTGAAAACCTAACTCATTGTACTCCTACACGCACTTAGATTTTCCCACACACCCGCACGCCTTCTCAACTCCCCCTTCTCCACCTCTGGTGTTGCCACCTCCTCCTTGGCTCATCATCGCCGTTGCCACCTCCTCAATTCCTTGTTGCACGGCTCCTCCTCCCAACTTCCTGTCGTCGTCGCCTCCTCCTTGGCTCCCTGTTGTGTGGCTCCTCTACCCAGCTCCTTGTTGCCATCACCTCCTTCTCGGCTCCAAGTCGCGTGGTAATCTATGGAGTTCGCTATATGCGTTTAGAATCTACAGCCAACAATAATACATTTGTCATCCTTTTCTATTCCTATTGCAGCTTCTCGCTTGAGAATATTGCTACAGTTTGGAAGAGTTGATTAAGAATAATATTGCAAAGCAAAGAAACCTAAGTTCACTACTACAAACCGTCTGTGATATTTCATGTATCACAGACGGTGCGAAACAGGAACCGTCTGTGATATAGTGTCTATCACAGACGGTTGTTGTGTGTAACCGTCTGTGAAAGTCGTCTATCACAGACGGTTGTTGTGTGTAACCGTCTGTAATGTGAGTTATCACAGACGGCTCGAGAGCCGTCTGTGATAACCACCTATTATCACTGACACATAAAAACAGACGGTTCGAAAACCGTCTGTGATGACGGTTCCGAACCGTCTGTGATAGGCCTGTCTGTAGCAGTGGTTTCACTTTTGCCAATCAGCCAAGCTCAATGTGTGCATCATGTGCATATCCACATTGATTTCTAATGCATTTCCATACTTATGTAAATGCCATGATATGTATGAATGGTTAATATGTGCATGAGTGTGATGCTACATTTTCATAGGTGATCCAATTTAATAAACTGCCATGTGATAATTCATTTGAGAATTCTTTGCTAATAAAAGGCAAGTAAAAATGGAATATTTAACATGCATAGAGAATACAACTTGGAAAATAAAATGCTACATGAATGTTACTAGTGTTCTAAACTAGAATAATATGATTGGCCCAAACATTAGTATGAATAGGGTTTTCTTAATTTATGTCAAGCATGTCCTTGAAGTTATAACATCTCTAATATCCATTTGAATATAATCTTATATGATTATCACTCTATGATAAAGGTTATGTTAATATGATTGATTAATCAATTCTAAGTATAGAAGCATACTAGTGTGATTCAATTTGCTATGCTCAGATTGTAGTATTAGTGTTGTATTTTCGTTCACACAAATGTATGTGTATATATGCATGTATGCATTATAGTTTCTTTAGAAAATGATGCTTGTTGAAAATAGAGTGCAATCGACACCTGAGATGGCATCCACATTGTCTTCGCCGAATGCATTTGATGACTAGACCAAAGGAGCAATTAAGCGAGAGGGCCAAGGCATATCAAAAATTCCTGGAAGCCAAATGGCCATCATGGAGGTCCTTTGAGATCGAAGAACGGCTTCTCTTTTAACACTGAGGTAGTAAACTACACAACATAAAATCACAACTCGCAACTTACTTATTCTTAATTTAGATAAATGATGCGCACATATTTCATAGTAACACTAATGTAGTCTTGCACACCCCACAATTTAATTGATCTAGAGACAAAGTTAGATCCCATATCACACTGACAGCTAAAACTATTTCAGTTAGAGTAGTAGTTATTTTAAAACACCTTTTCAATGAGACCTTATAGTAATAATATATACTAACATGAGAAAAAGAGAACTAATTGTCCATAAATTCTTCTGAAAAGTAGTCAGGTTACTCATATTGGTATTCTCAACAACTACATGAGGAACATTAAAGCACTATACCCTTAGGCTTCAAAGGGTTTGAAGCAAATCACACACTCCAATATGTTAGGTACTATGAAGTAGGTCATGCTTGCTATCTCTTCCTCTTTATCATGTTGTGTGTTGGGTTTGGTTGCTATCTTAGGCGTACTTCGCCACCTTCTTCGTGAATATCCATTGGCTTCCTAGGACTAGAGATAAAAAAAGGAGTGCAAAGAAGTAGATGGATAGTTGCGAAGAAGGCAGCGAGTACACCTAAGACAGCAACCAAGCTCAACACATAACATGATGAGGAGAAAGGGACAACAATCATGATCGACTTCATAGAACCTGACACACTAGAGTGTGTGATTTGCTTTATGCCCTTTTAAGCACAATGTACATGCTTTAATGTCCCTCTTGTAATTGTTGAAAAATATCAATATGAACAGCCTGACTACTTTTCAGAATAATTTGTGGACAATTGGTTCTCGTTTTCTTATCTTGGCATATATTATTGCTACAAGATCTTATTAGAAGGGTGTTTTACAATAACTACTACTCTAACTGACATAGTTTTAGCTGTCAAGTGTGATATAGGATCTGACTTTGCCTCTATCTCATTTAAATTATGGGGTCTTCAAGACTATGTTAATGTTACCATGAAATATGTGAGCATCATTTATCTAACTTAAGAACAAGTTGTGACTTGTGACTTTATGTTGTCTAGTTTATGACTTTACTCCTAGCGATAAGGCATGATAATCAACTCAAGTACATTCGATCTTAATGAGCTCTTCGACGTTCGAGAATAGCTCTCCACCTTGTTGATGATGGAGGCCATTGACCCGAACAGAGGGTTCAACTTCGACGACAACAATTAATAGATGTTCAAATATTTGATTCAGTTGTAATTCATTTAATTGTAAATCATTCAGTTGTAATTCATTTGTGAGATTTGTGTAATGATTATCGTGTGCTATAAGATCTGTAATTATCTGTGATCAACTTGCTATTTTCTAGAGGGTATGGCTAGCATTTCCTAAGGCTAGCAGAAAAATAGAAAATTTTTTAGCTATACAAAAAACCATCACATATGGTTTCTTGTATTAGTCATCTGTGATAATTCATAATACAGACGGTTATTTTTCAAAACCGTCTGTGATATCTGACATATCACGAATGGTTCTTTTTAAAAACCATCTGTGTTATGATATATCACAGACAATTCTTTTGAAAAATCATCTATGTTGTGACTTATCACAGACGGTTTGGGAGCCGTCTGTGATAACCACCTATTATCACAGACCCAATAAATCAGATGGTTTATGGTAGTGCATTATGATATGTCATTTGCATCATTTGTTGTAATAAACAATCACAAGTAAACCATCCTCCTTGGTTGTGCACTAATCCTTGATGAAACAACTAAAATATTTGTGTGGCTATTTGAAACCTAGAAGCTAGCAATGAATGGCCAGCCACCAATCTATATAATAACATATCAAAATAGATCGATGAAAGCAGTGATAGCACAGGTGTTCCCAGATGCCATCCACAGATGTTGCAAATGGCACATTATGCAAAAGGCTCAATAAGCTTGCAATGTTAATCTCAACTAAAGCAAGATTTTCTAATGATCTGCACAGAATTATGAATTTCTCAGAAATTGTTGAAGAAATTGAGAGCTCATGGTAAGAGATGTTGCAAAAGTATGGCTTGCATGACAACCAACACTTGCAAAACATGTGGAACTCAAGGCACATGTGGGCCCTAGCGTATTTCAGGAAAAAACTCTTCCCCTTCACTGGAACAACCGGTAGATCTGAAGGATTAAATGCAATCTTCAAGGCTCTCATTTATCCTCAAGACTCAGTTTGGACATTTGTGAAATAGTACGAACACATAATGGATGCTATGGTTGACAGGGAAGACGATGATGACTTCAAGGGAGAAACATCGGACCTGCTATTGTGGTCGAGGTACCTTTTCTTAACAATTAATACATGCAACAAAGTTCTATTTCTCATGCAATAAATTTAGTGAAAAAATTATTGAAAATCAATTTTATAGGTATAATTTGGAGAATCAAGCATCCAAGTTCTACATAAGAAGTGTTTTCTACAAGTTTTATTATCTACTAATGCAAACAATATCTTATACTTGCACTAGACTTAAGGAGCCTGGTTAAGTATTCGCACTGGTTGTGCTAGGTATGAAACCCCCAAAAACTTTAGAGTTTTGGTACATGAAGATGGATGTACATATTTATGTAGTTGCAACATGTTTGAGATGGATGGGCTTCTATGTGCAAACATTGTGAAAGTGATGATGCTACCTGGAATATTGTAAACCCATGCTTGCAATAATTCATTAGTATCAGTGTATCATATTGTAATGCTATCTGCAACATTATGAACCCATGCTTGCAACAAATCATTAGTATGAGTGCATCATATTTAATGTTATCTACAACATTATCAACCCATGCTTGCAGCAAATACAAATAATACATGCAACATTGCTGACATGGACACATATTGTAGCTAGAAAATTAAAGACTACTAGAAGGTGCCTCCAAAATTTGGCAAAAAAAATTCACTTAATATCATGATGCAATTGTAGGGGATCAATAGTTTTATCATATTTCTTTGGTTTGTTTACATTGATATGAGTGCAACATCTGGTAATATGAGGTGCAATATTATCAAACCATGGTTACAACAATTACAGATAGTACTAGTAAATAATTATGTATAGTACTTACATTATTGCTGAGAGGCACACACATGATAAACACAAAATCTAATGCATGGTATTTTGATAAACATAGTCAAATTCAGCACAGTTTCACGTAAGCAAAAACCAGATAGCATTTACAAAAAGGAACGGCATGTGAGAATACATTCACGCTTGTGAGTCACCAACTAGCAATAATTTGCTCTAACACTACTGATTACAAATATATCATCTCATTGTTGCAAAAAAAAAAAGTAGACAACAACAAGCTTGTTTCCCCCCAAAAACAAGTAAAGTCCTAAAGTTATGATCGCATCTAATTTTCACATCGAGGCTAGGTATCAACTCATTTTCCTTTTCCCTATTCTTCCTTCCCACTAAGCACAAACTTGACTTTATTAGTCTTGATGCAAACACTTTGCGGCATTCAAGAATGCTTTCCTGCATTTAAATGAAGCAAGTCCTGCAGGTGAGCCATTGAAACTTAAAGAAGAGCAACATAAAAGCAAAAACAAAATGTTGTTACCAGCAGAAACGGCTTGAGGGTCTTGCCATCCTAATTTTCCAAATATATCATTGTGTACACCCCACAATCAAAGCTTGCAAAAAAGGAAAAAGGAAACAAAATCATATCTACATTAGTTTTTGATTATATCAAAAGTGTATACAACTAAGAAAAGAGATGCTCTGAACAATTGAAAACATACAGATTAGATTGTTATGGATACTCTGTTGGCGAGTAACGTTGAAACTTTAAGACACCTTTCTTAATAATTTTGTACACATTAACAAGCTTGATGAAGTTTGCAATCTGACAAATAACAATTGTTGTTATAACAAAAGTTAGTAGAAATACAAAATATAGGGGATAAAAATGAGTAAAATAATAGTTATGGATGTGCTAACCACATTATTTGCTGCTGAACATGCAGAAGCATCCTTTTGAGTTTTTTATTGAGTCAAAGAAGTTGATTTGGCTATGTAAAATATTGACACAAGTAACCCAGTGCTTATTATGCACAATGGGGAAGAACAACTATATTATAAAAAATTATATGTGTTACAGAGAGTGTTAAAGACAAAAAAGATAGTGAATGTTGGCAACACAATTGAGTAACAACAGAAAAAATAAGAAATTTACCATATCCTTTTTGGCCAACTTGTACTTTTCATCAATCCTTTTCAAATCTTTCATACAAGTTTGTGGCATGAAGTTTTCAGGATCCAGAAGCAATTGAGACTATTTTAAAATGAAACAAAAAATATGCAAATAAGATGGATACAACAAGAGTTTGCAACAACACATCGAAAGAGTAAAAAATGTCACATAAAAATATATAAAACAACAAACTATTTTGCCGTGATAATAGGAGAGAAGGCAAATTTCTTTAAAGATGTTTTGTTTGATGGTGGTTTAATTTCATTCTCATTAAAATGCTGAACAAAAATTGTCATCAACTCATTGTCTACTTGCTCTCTATGCTTTAGTGAATTGTAAAAATGGTCATAAGATATGTGAAATCTACCAATATCGACAAATGTGGGGCTACAAAGACAAGTAGGAAACAAATTGGTATATTTATATTTCTATGTAAGCCATGAAACATTTCTAAGAAGCTACTGCAATAAAAAAGCCAAATTAACCTTTTATTATGTACACAAGTCAAGTAAATATACTGAATAATATTTACATTATAAAAAATAACAATAATATGAAGATGCTGCAACATTCATATATATAATGCAACAAAAAATAGTATACTTAGAAGTCAATGCGGAACAAACATGTAAAAAAGCCAAATGTAACATTTATATAAAGTTGGTGAAACAAGTCCATAGAACTAATGTAACATTTGTGTGCAAGCTATTACAATAAATCCAGTATTTAGCTTAATAAACTAAATACAACAAAAGTGTGAGGGTATTGCAAAAAAAAAAAAATAAAGATAATGCATAAATGAATAAACTCTACTACAACGTTGAGCATAAGTTGAAGTCAAAAGGATGCTCATAGTTCAATTCCCTTCTTACTCTTCTTAACATGTCTTGTGGATATATATTTTACATATGTATTCTCGACTATGGGATTCACCTTAAGTTTCTTTAACTTGCTTCCATCATCTAATGCATTCGCTGCCCTCTTCTTCCTAGTCTTCTTCTCATGAGTGATTGGGCCACTACTTGTATCAACACATTTGTCACTGCCAGACCAACTGCTTGTATAATTACTCATGAAGCTATGTGCAAACAAAACTGGATAGTATGAGTAAGGTGAACAAAAGTACCTTTAGTTTCAGAAGATTTACTAGTGGGTAGGCTAGCATTGGTAGGGCTGTGAATTGGGTCACTAGTGGCAGCAGCAACATTCTCATTAGAGTTCAATTGGCCATGTGTTAGACTACTATGTGCACCAGCCATATTCTCAAATAGATCAATGTATCCTGGTCCATCGACTTTGAATAAGTTGAAATCTACAACATCCTTGCAATAATTGGGTCATTCACTTGTATCAAGTCTACTATGACTCATTGGCTCCATGACACTTCTAGTTGGGCTACCAACATCTTGTGTGAGGCTTAGAGAATATTGGCTTTGGCTGCCATGTTGATTCAAACATAATTTGGCCATAAGACAATTGATGTCTATGCTAGCATGATTCTCAGTAATGGTTGGGCTCCCCTGCTGCTTGCTCAATGATGGTTGCATCATTGAAGCGATTCGGGTTACTATTGTTGGATTTCGGAATCACACAACCATGCACGGGACTCCTAGGTAGACTACCATCTAGAATCTTATCACCATTTCCTTCTCCATTTTCATTTACTTGGCTGCTCTGATGGATTATTGCAGCAATCCCATCATTAGCTTCAACGGTGAAAGCCTCGCCATCTTGAAGGCATATGTCACTAAATTGTCCCACTCAGTTTGTTGCTAATGCATCTCTAATTTCGGCAATCAAGGCCACTATTCGATTGACATGCATTGTCCTCAATGTTGCAACAACAGAGTAAAGGTCTTTTGCCCACAATTTGTTATGTTTATCAATAATTTCTTGAATGTTTTAGGGAATCTATAGAAGAAAAAATGCATACTATGAGAAAAAGGTACACTTACACAACATGGAGTGGAAAAACACAAAATTTGGATTAAAAAAGGTATTACCTATGAACATTGGCTGCTAGACTAAGGCAGCTGCACCCACTCCTAGAGAGATGCCGAGTCAGCTATTGAAACATTTTCCTTACTTGGGCTATCATGGTACAGAGTGCAAGATAAATAACAAAAATTTGTTCAGAGAACAAAAAAATAAAGAAAAGAGATCAGGAAGCTTTGTCATTAGTATCCAAAAAAGAAACAACATTCAAAGGGAAAAATAAAATGGGTGACATACAGGGCGAGATCCAAATGAAGTGTTGTTCAAGTTCAGTTTGTTCTTGTCAACCTTCTCCACAAATATGAAGTCATCAACATTGGTGTGGCAAATCCTAAGCAATGGATATTTTATTGCATGGTTATTAAGGTGTCCTGTGGGAAGGTCCACATGATCCATGTATACAATTTGCAAAAAAAAAAGGAAGAAGCAAATGAGTTAGAACAAAAAAGCATGATATAATATCCAACAACAAAAAATGGATTAAAAAAGGCAGTAGACATACGACGAGGAGGGGTAGACATCCACCAATCTAGAAAACACTAGTGTGTTGCTCCGGTGTCAACTTCTGGTACATATCAACCTCCTTCATCAGAACATTCAAAACATCTCTAGCTCAGTCATACTCTTTCAACTTTGATATGTCACCTAAGCTGAACAAGTAATCCAAGGAAATAGTGTTTCTAGTATCAGGATAACACACATACCAATGCAACATGCATGAATGACCACATGAATATACCATAATCCTCACTGCCTTTCAACACTCCAATAGCCCTTGCTATTGGTGACCTATCCCCAACCCTGTATATCTCACGAAGCTTCGCAACATCTTTCAGCTTGCCCGATAGTTTCAGAGGCTTTTCCCCAGAAGGTATCCCAAGGACTCTCTGTTTGGTGAAAATAATTAACTTGCCATGGTAGCAGAACTCACACATCAGGGGGCTCATCTTGCCCATTATCCACTCCACTAGATTACTTGGTAGTGTGAATTTTGTGATTGACAGCAAGCCTTCAATTCCATTCTTCAAAACAAATTCCTGCTGCCTTGGATTAAGTGCATTCACAACCTTCTATAACCTTTTTGCACTAAAATGATACTTGCAACATGATTTACTACCCCATCTGCCATGGTAAAAAAAATATTATATGAAAAATGTCAAGAGGTACACAGGTGTTATGCGTACTATAACAAAAATAAGAAGGATGCAACAACATTGTAAACAAAAATCTAGTAACGACTGCAAGCATTCCGATTGAACTACAGATAATAAAATCTAGTAATTACTACAACAAAATCCAACAAAAACATGCAACAAAAAATTGTGCCCATAGGATGCACATGGAACCTAATGGGGAAGCAACTCGTGCGGGCATTGGACATCGCCAAAAATCACTGGAGGAGGACACAGCCACCTTAGAGCCCCACCTTAGCAATGCTCTACCCCTCGAATCTGACAAATTTTGGTTAGAACTCTTCACCATGGCCAAAAATACCGAATGAGCAAACAGTTGCCTAAGAGTGTCATCGCCAATAAGCTCGATCGCATTGCATCGGACAACTTTTTTGCTTGAACCCTAGATTTTTTGCTACAAAAAATCAGCTCAGTTTTTTAACCCTAGATGCAAAAACCCATAGATTTGAGCATTTGTATAGTATCTATGTAGATGTGGATAGGGGAACTCACCTCAATCACGACAGTGTGTCGTCGCCCCAAAAAAGTCCGCCACCGATGAGATGTCGCCAGGATACACACACTCTTCGCTCCCCTCTACTGCCTTGCTCGCCTCCGCTTCACTTCTCCGCTCTAGTGGGGGAATGGGAGTTGGTGGGGGGAGTGGTTAAGTGGGTCAAACGACTGGGTGGGCATTGGATGATTGATGATAGCTAGGTGGACAGCAGATGAAAGCGTACGATGGAAGATGATAGAATCAGGTGTCCTCATCGTATACATTCCATAAACAATTCATTCTACAACAATTTTAATGTTCCCTGATGAAGCCAAAACATAAAAAAGATAGCATTTTTTGTCATAAAATATATTTTGTGACACGATAATAGCATCTCAACGATCATCATGTAACATGCGTCAAAGTACATTTTGGCATTTATCATACTAGTTACAGGCCCGTGTTTTGCACTAGAAAAACAAATCAAAAAGAGATGTTATCATGAGAAGACAAACACCACTTATGTTAAATGCTTGCAAGAGAAAAAGTATTTACTTATTTTCCATGATGTAACCATTTCAAAGCAATGTGAATATGTGATACAAATGAAGTGGCTGGATTCAGTTAGTATTTGAAAAGAAGATTATGAGTCTTGGTTTTCCCACTACTAATATTAAGGAGTACCATCTACTACAAAAAGCGAAATCATCGGCCAAATAATCCTAAATACCATCTTAAGGAAGTAATAAACCCAAGCTCTAGCCTCTAAATATCCTTTCAAGACCAAGTCACCAAATATTTCATTAGTAAACGGCCAGTAACCAATCTGATTTATAGCTCTGAAAATGGCCATTAATAAGTACCATATATGGAATGGCAATCCAATTGACAAATCAACAGAGATAATATTTTTCAAAAACAAAACAGATATTAACAACAGATGATGGAAAACCCTGATTACTACATGGTCTCTAGTGTGATGTCATCTCATCTTTTACCTTGGTGGCTGCGGCTGCGCTCCCCTATCTGGGTCCTCACGGCTCTCCACATAGGCTGTACGACAATCACAATCATCAAAACCATTTTTGTTTTCTCCAATCAATATTGCTCCAACCAGACTAACTACCGATGCATCCAGAGAACAAAACAAGGACATAAGTTATACACATACCAACATTCACATCAACCCCCAGCGGCCTTTGGTTCATCCAAGGAGACAGAGGTGGCTGCAAAAAATAACTCCCATGCATGAGGTGATTTCTAAACAGCAATCAATGTTTGGTAGTATAATAACGTATCTTCCAAATTGAGCATTATCTACACGGCCTACAAGCGTGCGCACCAGTATCTTATCAAAAATTGGGTCAGTTTCTGATATTTTAGAAAGGAAGTCGTGAGCTTCATCGTACTCTCCTGTACGTCAGCTCCATAGGCCTCAAGTTGTGCTAAATCATGTAGCTGACGACCTCCCTGGCCTCGTTGAATATCTCCAGGCTAGCGTATCCTCCGACGAGTGTGTGATAGGTTACAGTGTAGGGAGCCATGCCATCAACAATTATCTCAGTTAGGATCCTCTGAGCTTCTTTGATCAACCCTTGCTTGCAGAATCCATTTATGATAGTGTTATACGACACAACATTAGGCTTAACCTCGGAACTTTTGAGCTATTACAGTATCTTCTTAGCTTCCCAGGACTCATTGCTTTTCTATTCTTATATGTGGATGACATATTACTGATTGAAAATGATATTTCTATGCTTGAAATTGATAAGTCTTCATTAAAAAATAGTTTCTTTATGAAAGACTTAGGAGAGGTAACATATATCTTAGGCATAAAGATTTATAGAGATAGAAATAAAAGGCTAATTATATTAAGTCAAGATATGCATATTGACAAGGTGTTGAGTGTTTCAATATACAAGATTCTAAGAAGGGTCTCTTACCTATATCACATGACATTAGTCTTAGCAAGACTCGGAGTCCATCGACACATGATGAGCAAGACCGAATAAGTACGATTCCATATACTTCTGTCATTGGGTCTATCATGTATATACGACTAGATGTGTCATATGTTTTAAGTGTTACGAGAAGATATCAGTTAGATTCAAGTAAAGGTCACTGGATAGCTGTAAAAAATATCTTGAAATACTTGAGAAGAACTAGGGATGTGTTTCTTATTTATGGAGGTGAGGAAGAGTTGGTTGTAAATGGTTACACTGATACTAGCTTTCAAACTGACAAAGATAATTTTTATCGCAATCTAGGCTTGTGTTTTTTCTAAATGGAGGGGTAATGAGCAGGAAAAGTTCTAAGCAAGAGAAAGATGTTGATTGTACAACAGAAGTTGGGTGTATTACGGCTTTGGAAGCTGTAAGGGACGGTGTTTGGATAAGAAAGTCCATTTCTAAGGGCCCGCTCAGGTTGGCTTTTGTCAACGCTGGCGATGGGCGTTGAGCGATCAAATTACTGTAGCGCCAACTGTAGCGCTACAGTAAATTTTTTTAATTTTTTTCTCGTATTCCTTTGCATCGTCCGCTCTAGATTAACGTGCTATTTTTATTTTTATATTTTTTAAAATTTAATTATACTTAATAAACCAACTCTGCTACAGTAAAAAATAAGCCAGTTACAGTTTTTTTTAGCAAAAGCTAAAAGCCATCGCTATTCCGAATGCCCCCTAAATTAGGTATGGTCTCTAATGCTTCTAGTCCAATGGATAACTATTGTGATAACAGTGGAGCTATTACGCAAGCTAAGGAGCCTAGATCACATCAAAAGTCCAAACACATACTTCGGCATTATCACCTTATTCGTGAGATTGTTGATAGAGATGATGTAAAGATATGCAAAGTACACGTAGATTTAAACACTGCTGATCCATTGACAAACCTCTCCTGTAGCCAAAGCATGAGGTGCATACAAGAACTATGGGTATTAGATACCTGAATGATTCACTCTAATGTAAGTAGAAGATTGTTAGTGAAATGACCTAAAGGCAATCATGGAGATGATTGCATCATGTTTATGTTTATGATCTTTTGAATAAATATTATTATGTTCTTTGAATGAATTATTATTTAAAAAGTTGGCAAGTATGTCGCTTATTGGTGAAGCCCTTTATTTGTTATATGATATCATTCTAAAAGGATCCTTGGTCAGATATCACTTGTCGGAACACTAGACATTGGTAAACTAGCACATGATTGATTGATGATATGTTTCACCAATCATAGATATAGAGATATCAAATCAATAATATGAATATATCTTAGAGAGCATGGTGTTGGATTGACCCACCTTGAGACACTGTTGAGATTATTATGTCTTATGTATCATTAGTTGGTCTCAAGCAATTATGATATATAATCCAGTAACTGAGATCAGCACAATTTCGTATATGCGTTATAGTGCACTTATGATTTGCTAAATTTTAACATCCCGATTTTTGGATTTTGTTTTAATCTTCTAGTTTTGCTTAATTCCAATTTAAAGAAGGAAAAATGTGGTGTTTTCAAAATTTCAGCATTTGAATTATTGGATTTTTTTTTGCTAAAATTTTCTTCCTCTTATCTTTCAAAAAAAATAAAAAAGAAAAAGAAAAGAAAACCCTTCCCCCCTCCCTCCCGAGCAAGCCCAGCCAGGCCCAACGGCCCAGCCGGCCTACCCGTCTCGCTCTCCTCTCCTCTTTCCCTTCGCCCCCTCCTTCTCTCTATCGGCACAAGACGTCGCGCCCCTGTCCTTCGCACGCGCGTGCGCCGCTAACGCCGCAGCAGTCACCACCTTGGCTGCCCCTCCTCCGCCCTACACCGGTCCGAGGCTCACCCGTGGCGCCGCTGCAGCTCCCCCGTACTACCTCTCCAAGCTAGATGCCTTTCCCCTCCTAGCCTTGCCACCTGGGCGCTCTGCCATACTCCCCCGTCGTCATCGCCACTTAGCCTCCCCAGTGCTCACCGTCGCGTCCGAGCTGCCGCACCAGAGGCAACACCTTAATCTCTCCCCGCTTTTGCAGCGCTTGCGTCGGCCTCGCCCCTCTCTGGCCCTAGCCCTGCTCGTGGCGATGCCGCCGTCCGAGCCGTACGAGAGCCCATTGCATCAGCGCCACCACCATCACTATGGGGCATTGAAACTTCCGCACCCTCGCGCACGCATCGCCTCACCCCTCTTCTGTCTAGCTGCCGTAGAGGCACTTGAGCGCGCCGCACCGTCGCCAATTGCCTTAACTTGTGCCAACGCTCCCCACTCACAAATTCGCTATAAAATTTTGGCAAAAGGCTACCCCCTTCCAGTTCAATCAGTGCTCACTCGTCCCCCGACACACACATTCACCATCGTTCTGCTCTCCTCGGCCATCTCCGACGCCAGGCACCCTAGGACTCCTGCAAGCCATCTCAACCCCTTCTTTATGATCCTGGACCCTCCCTGATGCTCCAGTGAAGACTAATCGAACTCTCTTCTTCCACAGCTCATTGGCCCGACCGCCTTCCCCAACTCCAACCAACTCGTCTCACCGGCGAAATCGACCACCTCGGGCCAATTGCGCTCGCTAGTAGCTTCTCCAGGGTTAGGCAAGGCCATCCTTGATGCTAATTTGGAAGCCCGTTGATCCCTCTTTCTCGTCACCGAGCACCCCTTCCGCCATCCACGGTCGCCATCGCCAGCCCACTCCAGGCCACTCCGAGCTCGACTATCCCCTCCAGTGAGCTCTTGTCATTCACTGGATGCTCCCCTAGCCTTTAATCGAACTCCCATTGCTGCTCCCACCGTCACCCCTTCTGCCCTGGTTCTGTCGCCGCCGAGGTCATCGTCGGCGATAGCCCAGGCCAAGTGATGCCGCGCCGCTTCTCCAAGAGATGCACTAGAACCTGAGGAGCCCGTTTTTGGTATGCTTCCATGGGACAGAGCCCGCCCTCGCCGCCGGCAGGCCGCACCACTGCGCCACCGCAACCGCCTCTGTTCTGACATCATTAATAACCAAATCCCCCATTAATGGCTAATGATTATGATTAGTTTAAACTAGTGACTCGCTGATAGGTAGGCCCCGTAACGGTTTAACCGTTATGTTTGGCTGACACTCAGGCCCCACCTCAATTAAAAATATGTTAAACTCAAATTTAAGAAATTGTCTCGCTGACAAGTGGACCCCACTTTACTGTTGAGCTATACAAGGGCCCACATGTCGGCTCTGTCGATTTTTGAATTTCTGGATTTTAATTAGATCAATGGGCCCCACATGTCATTCTCTCAGTAATTAAAACTCGGGATTTAAAATAAAATTTAAATAAAACCGGTGGGACCCACATGTCAGAGAGAGAACCCTCTCTCCCCTTTTTATTTTTGGGATTTTTCCTGAAAATAAATTTTGGAGAGCTCGTTTTTCCTCACCGTAACTCCGATTTGAATGAAACTTGTTTCTAAATTTTTCTAAATTCAAGATCTTCTGGTAATTCAAGTTTTGTGTAATTTAGAGTTCATTTGAATTTTATTTGGGTTATTCATTGCTTTCTTGTCTATTATTTTCTTTCCGGTCTTCTCGTGCGAATAGAATACGAGGGCGTCCCCGATCAGCAATTCGACGCCTCTCCAGATCCTCAAGACTTCCCTGCTTCAGACCCAGGCGAGTCAACACTTTGATCATCTTGAACCCTGCTTTGTTCACTTATGTTGTTTAAAGATATTCAACATGCATGCGTTATTTTATGTACACTAGTTTACTACCTTTTTCATTAGCTAAATATCCAAGTTGTTATACTAGCAGTATCTAGCTATCCCTCCCCTTGACAATTGATATCCTTTACCGTTGTCGCCCTAGTTCTTACTATTAGTATGTTATCAGTTAAGTTATACAAAATACTATGCAAGTCTAACTAAATCTCAGGACACTAGGTTGTCCTGTTCATCCTTTCTCAAAAACACAAAAGTATTTTTGGGCAGTCATGGGATGTACATGACTGATAATTTGGTACAAGCTTATCTTATGCTTCTCAAAACCATACAAATGTGCTTCACTATCTGGGCGGATGGTAAGGAAGGATGGTGTGGATGTAACATGAGAACTTGTGGTTTCAGTAGACACCGCCTGGATAAATTAAGGACTTAATTTTGTGTTGACCTCTTCAAGTACAACAGTACAAACCACAAGCTGGCAGAGTGTAGGTATGACCAAATAATTTGCATCGTCAGTAAAGGTAAACACTTCAGAGTGACCCACGGGTCGTGATGCTGGTTTAAGCCGTCGTAGACACAGGTCGTATCGCTGGGTTTAAGCCACCGTGTGACGCAAGACGGGTCTGAACGAAGCAAAATAGCTATTCCGCAGACGAAACCTTAGCAAGTGTGACCCTTTACTAGGTGCATTGTAAAGGTTATGTGGTAATCCTTTTGATCTGCATGTCTAAGAAAACATGAGGAACATAGCAATGGGATTATCTCTTGTGGGTAAAGATGTACAATCTCTGCAGAATATAAACTATTTAAACAGCCGTGCCCACGGTCATGGGCATACATGGGAATTTCCTCGAGTTAGTTCTATTTACAAAATCTTTTAAGGGTGGGAACAAAATGAGTGAAGGGATACTTCAATTTTGATTTTACCTAAAGGAATGTACTCCAGCGATAGCTAATTAGGGTGGATGTAACCCAATAAACAAAACTAGCATTAGTGGACGGAACCATGTAATCGGTGTATGGAACTGTCTACAAAATACTTACTGCACATTCAATTACTACTCAGGTTCAACAAAATTGGCTAGGCTATAGGATTTTTTTTATTGTATCAGAAATATTTGTGAAAGATCACTTTCTACAACTAAAGGAAACTCGAGCCATCATTTGGATAGCCATGCATTTTATATTATTGCATTTTGTGTGTTCGCTTATGGAGCACAGTTGCAAGTGCTCACCCTCGCTCTCAACCCCTCCCCAGAGTTTGAGCAACAAGGTCACTATGAATATTACGAGGAGCAAGGCCAAGACGAAGGAGAAAATGCCAATAACTAAGCTTAGCTAACAATAGTTCCTCCTCTCGCAGTACAGTCGACCATTCTAACTATCAAGTGAATTCCATATTAGTTAAAGTTAACCAATACCGAATTCACTTGGGCTATCCCCACTCGCTGCTTGTGAGGGAAGTGCGCCTTCATGTTTTCCATTTTTCGCTGCATTTTTGTATTGAAACTACTTAGCCTGACGGCTTAATGTAAAAGTCTACTTAAACTTCATTATTGTAATAACAATATCTCATGTATGACATGATCCAGTTATGTATCTATGAGCACTATCTACTGATCCAGGGAATAGTGCAATAAATTCACAGAGGATTCAGATTGACAAAATTCAGGTCCGACATAAATGCTACACCGTAACTACGTATTTATAAAGGTAGCTTTCGGGTATACAATAAAACGTGTAGAGTGAAGTGACTGATCGGATATGAGATTTGCCCCTCCGACATAACAGGAGAGATATCTCTGGACCCCTCAATGTGATCAGATAAAGAAAGTGCATAGCCATGCTACGAGTGTTCAAAGAGTCGACCACATGAAGTTATCTATCATTAGATGGGGAAAAGATTGAACGGTCAATAGATGACACATCTCTTACTTGGAGTTCGATAGGACATCATGAGGATACATAAACAGGTCGATAGGTCCGACTGGATACGAACTAGTCATATGGACATACTGACCAGTTGTGGGCTGGTCGGATATATCATAGACTGGTTTGTGAACTCGTCGTATGAGGATACGAATTGGTCATGACCATATAAGAACTAGTTGTGACTATATACGATCTAGTCGTAAGGAGTTATGAGCTAATCGTGAGTGACTAAGACATGGGTACATATCATATTGCATAAGATTCATCCAGATTGATCTTTGTGTATATTTGGAGGTCGATATATTTTGCTAAGGACCACTACCAACCAGTGATCAGAAATATGTTACTGAATTATAATCAAATATATATGAATCTATAGGGTCACATACTTAATAGGTTAGAACAGTTAGAATCCGGATGATAGACTCCGAGTGAGATGCGATCTCTACTCATAGTCGATAAGGATCCGATCAAAAGCTTTTCAAGTGGGATATGGTCTCTGCTTGTATTAGATATGGATCTAGTAGGAGTCTCTATATAAAGGAGTGCATGGGCTATGCGTTGCACGTTCTAATATACACTCACCGAAATCCTAGCCGCCACCTCTAGAAACTCCTACCATGCACGTTGTTGCTAGCACACCAACACACGATATTCCATCTCTAGACATGTAGACTTAGTAGAGGCATTGCTGCAACTATGGCGCTGATCGGGACGATCATGAGAAGGAGGCGGTTGGCTCGTGGTTGATCAACTACTTCCACTACATTGACACGATTTACGTTGAATCGAGTTGCTTCAACTCTTCTTCTTATTCACTACACATCTAGTGATAATGATCTTTGATCTCTTACTCGTATGACTTTTTTGGCTTACGTATAGGATTCTTTCCCTTTTTCCCCATGTTATACACATGATTTTATTAAAGAAAATGATGGCATATGTTGTTTCCTTTTGGAGAGAATATGGTGTCTAGAATGTGCTATGAAATTCTCAATATAAAAATTGTGTCAAGAACCGTTATTTCCAACTAAAACTTAAATTGTTGTGGTTGTTACAATCCCTGTTGCACAATAAGGTCATGCAACAGGTGAAGTTCACTGAGAGATTGATGGATACGATCATTAGCACAGACAATCTACCTGGTCTTTGGGGCCTCATTGATTTGTCTTTTTGTTCATTGGATTGAAAAAAAGGTTATATAAAAGGGGACTTAATGATTAGGAGTCTAAACAATATTAAGCCGTGGTTTATTGCAATGAAATCCCTTCTGTTGTATATATCCACTTATATGTAGTCTTCTAGCATGTCCTTCTACAGTGTTCTAATGTATTTCTAACAAAATATTATTTTTAATTTCTCCACAGGATACATGGTTGGTTTTAATTTCTCCTCCCATATCGCCTTCGCCCGCTGGTCGCCGCCCCATCCACCTCCCCCACCACCCATCCTTCGCCTCCGCCGTCACCGGATTCTGCCTCTACCATTGTCTCTATCCTTCGCCTGTGCTATCGCCCTATCCGATGCTGCTTCCATTCGCCTCCACCACTACCCCCATCCTCCTCGCTGCACCACCAAGTGTATGTTCTTTGTCTGCTGCACGTGCCCCCGCCGAGCCGACACATGCCGTGCCGATGCATCCCCCCTTGTTTACCTCTTCTATCTACTCCCCCGTGTCCTTGTGCCCAAATTGCCCTACGTTTTGCCAAGCTACGGGCTGCGGTGGCTTGGTGCCGTTGTCCTCCATCCGTGTTCCCTGTTATATGTGCTTCCTCTCTACCTATGTGCTTCCTCTCTCCATCATGGCCAGCGCAGAATCATGGTCTGCTTTTCCCGAATTTGGCCTATTGGAATGTCTATTATGGCTGCTTCCTCCCTCCGTCGTTTCCCAGTCAGATCCTTAGTTTCCCCCATCGATCTACACTCGCTAGCCTGCATTTGGTCCCAATTTTTTTGGATCTGTCCGTTATCTGTGCCAACCTGCAGATCATCGGTAAAGCAAGACTTATTGCATAAGGTTTCACTCAATGTCCAGAAGTTGATTATGAAGAAACCTATTCTCCAATCATGGGTGGCATTACCTTTAAATATTTAATTTCGATGGCAGTAAATATGAATTTAGAAATGAAATTGATGGATGTGGTAATGGTATACCTTTATAGAAACTTGGATTCGGACATTTATATGAAGATATCTTTGTCCCGAACCAAGACAGAGAAAATAGAAACCTGTACAATGTAAAAGTCATAAAATTACTGTACGGACTTAAGCAAACAGGAAGGATGTGATATAATCGCTTAAACGACTTTCTATGTAAGAAAGGCTACACCAATAATGAGGATTGTTCGTGCGTATTTATATGATGATCCCAGAATGAGTTTTGTATAATCTCAATATATGTAGATGATGTGAATATCATTAAAACCCTGGAAGATATAAAGGAAGCAATCTCTTATTTAGAATCAGAGTTCGAAATGAAATATTTAGGTTAAACCAAATATTGTTTAGGCTTGTAGCTCGAGCAAGTCCCGAAAGGAATATTAGTACATCAGTCGGCCTACACTCAGAAGATATTAGAATGATTTGACTTTGGAAAAGCATACGCTTCAAAAATACCAATGGTCGGGAGATCTTTGTAGCAAGACAAGGATCCGTACAAACCTAAAAAAGAGGGAGAGGAATTCCTAGGACAGAAATTCCCATACTTAAGTATAATAGAAGAACTTATGTATTTAGCAAATTGCACTAGACCAGATATCGCATTTGCCGTAAACCTATTAGTAAGGTATAGTGCAGAATCTACCAAAAGACATTGGTAGGAAATAAAGAACATTTTTTGATACCTCCAAGGAAATAAAGACCTTAGATTGTTCTACAGAAAGAACCAAGATCTGAATATGACTGGCTATGCAGATGTCGGGTATTTGTTAGATCTGCATACCACCAGATCACAAACAGGCTATGTATTCCTGTGTAGTAGAACTACCATATCATAGAAATCATCTAAGTAAAGTCTTGTATCGACTTAGAGGAATTACTCATAAATTATAACACTGTATGAAGTCGTATGAGAATATGCTTGACTTCGACGGATGATTCACCACATCCAGCAGTCATATGGACTGAATATCGTACAAACTCCCACAATTATTTATAAAGATAATGCAACTTGTGTTGTACAAATACAAACAAGTTATGTGAAGAGTCATCTCACAAAGCATATCAACCCCAAATTTTTCTATGCTCATGAATTGCAAAAGATAGGCAAAATTAAAGTATTGCATACTAAGTCATGTGAAAATCTTATAAATTTATTCACTAAATCACTTCTAACATCTAATTTTAAAATATATGTATGTAGAATTGGAATGATAAGACTTAGACAAGTGCAGAATTCAGGGGGAGATTTTTCTCAAGCTCACTATTAAATTTGATGACGAAGATCGAGTACTTAGAGAATAAATCCTATAGATTAAATAAAATTGGGTGGATTGCACTTTTTTTCTCTTGATGAGTTTTTCTGAAGTTTCTCGGTCAAGGTTTTTAATAAGGCAATTTATGCAATACAACATAACATGTATCATGTACTCTTTCTCTAAATTTTTTACACTGGGTTTTACGGAGTTTTGATGAGGCATGAACATATTAGATGAGTGCCCAAGGGGCAATGTTGGAAAATCTAGGCCTGGGCCTGCAAGCCTGGCCCATTGATGGGCACCCTCCATTTAGTCTATAAATAGGGGTCTCAATCATTGTAAAGTGCATATAAACAGAGAAAATAATAAAGAAAAGAGTTCACATCTCATCTCTCTCTCGATTTTCATCCATTGGCACACTCACGATACTGCTGAATTGACAATCAGAGGGGCTGCTACCTGAATTGATTCGTAGATTCATTCCTTTCGACAATAGCATGTTCGGTTGAAGTGTTCAAGCATATTTAGTATGATTTACGTTCCATATGTTATGGACGACTGATTGCATACCAGTATGGAAAAATTCTGCATATTTTTTTTTAGATTAAGGAATAATCAGAATTCCGGCCTCCTTCATTCACAGGCGAATGAATACAGCCACTGAATTCTGCATATTTAACATGGTATTTTCGATGTGATAGCAGGCTAGAGGCGATTTACTTGATTGGGAAGCTTCTTGCTTCCTCTAGTCTTCACTTTGGTCAAAAAAACAAGTTAGTTCTTATGGAATTCTTTAAAGTTAGTTCTATGGAATTCTTTAACAGATTCTCTCGCATATCTGCTGGAGTAGCTGCAATTGGTGCAACAAAAAAATGCTACATGACTGTACCATCTGGAGATGAAGCACAAGATATCCTTACTAAGAGGCCTTCTGAGATGCTGGGTTGGAATTCTCAAAACAGGTTTTGACCTCAGGTTCTTTTTCTTCTTGTATGTTTTTTATGTATTGAAATGCCAAATGTTGCATGTTGGACTAATCTAAAACTAGGACCAGTGAATATTACTACAGATGCTCAGTTTCACTGATGCGGTAGTATGAGGGATATGATAGCTATACTGAAACAATCATTCATGTTTCATGTTCAAACTAGGGAGAAGGAGGTCATCTGTATAAGCTGGTCGAGGTCCAGTTTTGTCGTACTCCATACTCATAATATTTGAGGTGTGCTATATAACTCAAGTTACAGAAATTACACTGTTACATTTTTTGTGGACTCTATGCATCATTGTAGATTTTTTTGTGCTCATTGCTCAATAACAAAGAATTTTCTTATTTATTATATGATTGTTTGTTTTGTATGGTTGTTTTGCATTAAGTCCATGGGCTCTCTCTTCTTATATATGTTTGTGACGCAATCTTGGCAGATTTGTCACAATTATAGATTGCCATTCTCTGTACAGGCAAATTATTGCAACTTAATGATTGGATAAAAATAACTTCTCTATGAGACTCCATCTTTATGAATTCCACCTTAGATAAAAATAGCTGCTCTGGATTAAAAAATCATTGCTTCATAATGGTTGAGTTCTGGCCATTGGTGCTTCTTTTACTGAGGTTTTAGGAAGTGTATTTTACTGATATGATGTTATACTAAAAGAATAATTACATTCTAAGGGAACCATAAGAACATCTTCAATGATGCCAGAGTACCTTGGTCAGAGTACCGGTATTATGACCCCAAGACTGTTGGGTTGGATTTCAAGGGAATGATAGCTGATATACAGGTACTTGATTGATTTGAATATCCTCGTAGAGAACTGCATTTATATTAAATATTGTTATTTGCATTTGCCTATCATTCATTTGATGAACTTTGTTAAGGGTGACTTTTTTATTCAATTGGGGTGCATTCATAATAAGAAATTTGCACTCTGGAAATGAACAGGCCCCTTTTTTTACTATTGTTAATTTGTTATGCCTTAATTATTTGTTTATAATATTAGTTTGTGTGTTTACTCTTTGCACAATATGCTGCCCCAGATGGATCTTTTGTTCTGCTACATGGTTGTACTCACAATCCAACTGGAATAGATCTAACTACTGAAGAGTGGGAGAAAATAGCAGATGTTATCCAAGAGAAAAACCATATGCCTTTCTTTGATGTTGCATATCAGGTGAACTGTTTTCATTTGATTTTTTCCTATCTTTTTATCACAATTTCTCCCTGGCTGACTGGTTAATTTTCTTTCTCTAGGGTTTTGCCAGTGGAAGCCTTGATGAAGATGCATTTTGTCAGCCTTTTTGTTGAGCGTGGCCTGGAAGTGTTTGTTGCACGATCTTACAGCAAGAACCTTGGCCTGTATGCAGAAGGAATTGGAGCGATAGATGTTGTCTACTTGTTTGCTCAGGACCCGAAGTTGCAGACAGGTAATCTTATGTTCTAAATGATTGCCTGCCTACCCAAATTTTTTCCTATTCAAATGCTAATTTTGATTTTTATGCACCTTAGCCTGCCACCATAGCACAGTATAATTCTGCCTACCTATCAAGAAATTACCGATATGGTGTAGCACCTCAGCTGCCGTTTGTCCTTTCCTCTCTTTAGGTTGGGCTTATCTATATTTGTATGCACGAAGTCCCATAGCTCCGAATTATGTAAGACAGCGCAATTCTTTGTCCCTTCCCTTCTGAATTCACCAATTGGTTCTGACTTAAATTATTTAGTTTCTTTTCTTGCCTTTGGTTTTCAGACGAAGGACAAATTGAGGCTTCACTGGGAGATTCTTAACCTCAAGGTTGGTCTGTGTTGACTTGCTCTGAACTAGCCATCACAGAGTTTATGATCTTTGCAACTGTGCAGGTTCTATACCATATTTCCCTCTTCTTTTACTAATCTCCCTTCCTATCTTTATATTTTACATGCCTAATTTCAATACGAAATGGAAATTAGCGTTTTTTGATTAACTGAAAGCAGCTAGCATGTTATGTATCTGAGAGCAACATGAATGGATATGAGATAGAATTTGTTCGATTTTCAAGGGTTGTAGGTGATTTGTGAACTGTTTGCTTTATCCAGTCCTCTCTCCTTCAAGATTCAACAATACTTTCCTATTGTATGCTCAATTTATGTTTACAGAATTGGAATAGAGTGAAAATAACAATTAAATGTACATGTCAGTTTACTTCCATCAGATCTACACATTAGTAAGACTTACGGTACCATGTGCATCATCTGCAACAGTCCAAACAATTCAACTAAGCGAGCTCATTTTCTTATTGATACATATCAATGTGCTTGTGCTTTTGGTTATTCTCGCACAAACTTGGTGTGTGTAGCTCCATCACTTGCCTATAATCTGTTTTACATTCTACCTCATATAATCCTCCAATTCATTCATTGAGATCTGATGCTCCATATGAGCCATACAAATATATTACAGTCTAATGCTCCATTATGAGCCATACAAATATATTACAGTTTGATGCTCCATTATGAGCCATACAAATATATTACAGATTATTTACATGTGTGTGGTGCTTTTAATGATAGCAACTGTCACATTCAAATGCCGTTACAATACAAACACTGCTCTATCCCAATATTCTCTTACGCTTTCAGTCTCACACGGGGCACAGAGCACAACACGGCGCAGCGTAGCGCGCCATCCCTATCTAATTATTATGTACCTTTACTTTTTCATGTATCGTAAGAACACTATAGAGTTGTCTCTAGTTTAGCCAATAGATCCAATCTACTCTCTGTAATCTGATGTTGATCTATACTGCTTTGTATCTACGTATTGATTTCATGTTGACCTTCATCGGTTTACGCTTATTAGCGAATTTCTTCTATTCAATATTGCTTCGCATTGACGCATCGGCGGGTTGTCGACGCGACCAGTCATAGCGATGTGACGAGGCGAGCAGTGATGTGGGCAACGCAACGGTTGGTGTGGGTTCGACGGTGTGGCATGGGCGCAATAGTGCGGCATGCACGGGCTTGGCAAAGGCGTGGCAGTGCGGCGCACATGGGAGAGTCAATGCGGCAGGTGGCAACGTAACGGCCGGCAATGTGGCACACGCGGAGTTGTTGGCCAAGCCGGGCATGGCCAGAGTATGAGCGAGCGAGAGGAGGGAGCGGTTGGGATGATCGGTGCGAGGCCGGTAGGGAAAAGAAAAAGGAGTGGGCCATGGACCAGCGGCGTTGGCCCAGGAGAAGGAAGTGAGAGCGAGAGAAGGGAGTGGGCCGGTGGGAGGAATGGGCTGAAGGCCAACGGGCCGAGCAAAGAGAGGGAGGAAAAAGGAATGGGCCGGCCCAAGCAAAATTCTGATTTTTGAATTTCATTTCCTTTTGATTTGGATTTGAATTTGGTTTTTGGATTTGAATTTGAATTTGAATTCTAAATTTTACCCAAAATTTGAAGAGATGCTCATTTCAGCTTTCATTTCAGAAAGTTTCAAATTGTGCCAAGATTGGGTTGTTACATCGGGAACATTTTGCTTCCTGGCAGCATGTGGGATCAAGTTGGCCACAGTTGGGTATGGTGTGTTTGGCATCAATTATTTGAAGGCCATGGGAAGTCCATGGGTGCCAGATGCGACCGTTTCTTCAAGTTTGACCACCTTGTGGCTGACTGCAACCGTTTCTTCAACTTCAAGTCCATCTGCCGTAAAATATCTTCTAGCCTTATTAACTAACACCAAACTTCTACCAACACAGGTGAAAACACTGGCACGAGCACCTTGGTAATGGTATGCCCAATTTTTATGTTGCAGCAATGTGCCTCTTCTTTTCATATTCTAAAGCCGTTTTTCGATTTTTCTATATTAATTAGCTTTCAAATGAAATATCTTTTTAAGATGAAATCTATAAGTTAATTGTAGTAAGCACTGTAGCGACTTCATTTATATCGGCTAAAACCGCACGAGAATTATTTGTCTCTGTACTCTCTCATAATAGTAAAAGCCATAAGCTATAACCATAAAACATAAGCCATAACTAAAAAGAACATTAATACTCATGTAAAATAACATACGATGCTATGCATGATTCTTTATATATTCTTCTCTACTTTGAATCATCACTACGAATTAACTTCCCAGTCCTTGCATCTTACAGTCCGCTGAACTTCATATGAACACGCGTGAAATTTGTTGGCTCATTATGGTTTACAGAATCGATGAATTGACTACTCTTTTTTGCAGACATGGAGGAGTACAGAAACAAAAGCCGGTTCCTGTACGGTGAGTCCATGGGTAGTGCAGTTGCTCTATTGCTGCACAGGAACGATCCGACCTTCTGGGATGGTGTTGTCCTTGCGGCGCCAATGTGCAAGGTGCAGATTAGACTGAATTTTCTCAGTTTGAATTGCTTTGCATGGTCTAGATACCAGAAAAGGTGAAACGGCATCCAGTGGTGATCACCCTTCTGACATGTGGAGGAGCTCATCCCAAAGTGGAAGATTGTCCCAACCAAAGATGTCATTGACTCGGCTAAGTCCCGCTCGTTTCAGCTTTTTTTCAGTTTCAGTTTCTAACTTCAGTTTTTTTTTTCACTATTCAGTAATTCATCTTTTTCTGAATTTTTTTAGATTTTTTGGGTTTTTTGGATTTTTCTTTTTTTTTCCATGTTCCTTTGCATTGTCCGTGATGTGCTAACATATTTTTTTCTATTTTTACATTTTTTAAATTTAATTATGCCCAAAAAACCAAATCAGCTATAGTAAAAAAAAAGTCAGGTGCAGTAAAATTTCAACTAAAAGCCAGAAGCCATCGCTAAAACGAACGCCCCTGTTGGTTTCAGTATGTTACACAGTATTTTGTACATTCTGCACTCCTAGTACATTGCTAGGTTCGAATGTACAATCTGTTGCAAGAATTCTTTCCTGAAGTATGACCTTTTTTATGCACTACGAGTAGATCAGGAAAAACAAGCTCATCTACCGGGACAAGCCGCGACTAAAGACTGCGCTGGAGATGTTGAGAACCAGCACGGATGTCGAAGATAGCCTTCCAGAGGTACTGTCTGTCTATAACTTCAAGCTGCTACATTCTAGAAAGATTTTCCCATGATTCGTCAGCAATGTCAACTAGACAGCAATGAAGAAGACCCTATGATCTGCTGTACTTTCTGAATATGCTTTGACAGGTGAAGATGCCGTTCTTCATCCTGCACGGTGAAGCCGACACAGTGACTGACCCGGAGGTGAGCCGCGCACTGTACGAGCGTGCCGCCAGCACCGACAAGACAATCAAGCTCTACCCAGGGATGTGGCACGGCCTCACCGCCGGTGAGCCGACAAGAATGTGGAACTGGTCTTTCCTGACATTGTTGCATGGCTCAACGAGCGCAGTCGCCATTGCAAGCTTGAAGACCAGACAAGAGCTCCGCTGGAGCCCGGCAATTAACACTAGGTAGCATCCAAGAAGATCATCCGCATCGACAGCAGCAACGGCGCGGACAGCCCGATGTCAATACATGGGCGGCCTCAGCGGCGCGGCTGCTTCCTCTGCGGGCTCGGCCGAGCGCGCCACCAACAATGCAGAATGTAAATATGGAACCACGCCCTTTCCAGAATCATACATAAGGAAAGCAACAGATGTTGTGATGTTAACAGCGTGCTGAACGAATGCTCAATAAAATCTCGTTTCATCAGAACAAATGTTGTGTTTCAGTTTAGTTTCGGTTCTGGAGAAACATCAGCTGCCTAAAGCAGCAGGGCAAATGCACACTTTTCTGACTTCTGAGGGAACATGTAATTTATACCATATAATGCCATGATCTCAATAAAGAATTAGAAGACCCAGATTTGTCTCCAACAATTCAACTTGAAAACTCGTATAGCTCAGACTAGGAGGAAGAAAAAATTACAATTAAAAAATAACATTACAGCAACAACCAAGGTATTTTAGTAACACTCTCGAAGAACTACACGGCCATAGCTTTGTCAGTAAGGAGAGTAACCAAGGAGACAGAAGCAGGCCACCAAAATTTCCATGTCTTACGCTCCCATCTACCCTTGTTGGCCTCTGGTGTTGGTGACACTGTCTTGGTCACCAAAGATGCGCTTGCGGAAGTCAGTGACCATGAGCGGAAGGCCCTCACGGAGGGGAATCTTCGGCTCCCACCCAAGGAGCTCCTTTGCGCGGTTGATGTCAGGCTTGCGCTTGTGCGGGTCATCCTGAGTGTTGGGACGGAACTCGATTCGTGCATTCGGGTCAATGGTGTCCTGGACAACCTTGGCCAGCTCCAGCATGGTGAACTCACCGGGGTTACCCAGGTTGAATGGCCCTACGTGCTCCCCTTCCATCAGCCTCATCAACCCCTCAACCTGGCACAAGACCGAAATCAGTACAAGAAATGCAGTGCCCCTTGTCATATTGGCAGTATAGGATAACAGAAAAAAAAATGTCAGATCATAACCACTGTCTGTTGTTGTACTGGTTCCAAGTTGATAACAACTAGCAAATGCGTCTTTCTAGCTTAGTAGATGCAAACATCAATTGTGATGGACTGAATTGCCTAGTTTCCTTGCAATAAACAAACAGAGCATCCCCCTTGTTTCAAGAATGCCTGTTTGCAATTTATGTTAAAGAGTTTTTCCACAGGAAAACCTAACTTGGTACTACTGTCTTCCCAAGTGACTTTTCGATTTCAGATAACAATGTTACAGTTCACTTGTTTTATTCAGTGGAGTAGAGAGATAGACCCACCAGATCAGAAACGTATTGGAAGCTCCTGGTCTGCTTGCCATCACCATAAACCGTCAAAGGCTCCTTCCTTAATGCCTGTAACCATAAATACACATAGACCATTTGCTAACTGAACAATGGCAATATCCTTCTGAAATTACAATAGCAGTGGCAGCGTGCCTGTTTACCTGAGCAACAAAGTTGCTGACAACACGGCCATCATCAATGCACATGCGAGGGCCATATGTGTTAAAGATCCGAGCAATCCTCACCTGAACACAACAAATATCACCAATCACCACACATGAACAACTATTTCCAGACGAATGAAATGTAAAATCTAGTGTTTGCAGCAATATAAATGGCATTATACCTCTAGGTTGGCACCACGGTGGTAGTCCATTGTCAATGTCTCAGCTGTACGCTTGCCCTCGTCATAGCAGCTCCTGACACCTGTTATTCAGAGAAAACATCAGAATCAGTAAAACTTATCCAGAGCAGGCAAGACCTTCTCTAAGCAAAGAATTTAAACAGTACGCAATAAATACGTTTATGAGACATGGAGCAAGTGCTAGCTGTAGTTATCTAGCTCAACAAAAATTTCCTCCATTTCTGTTCTGTTCTCTTGATTGTTTGAAGTGTCTTGGTTGGTGGATGTTTGGTTGAGCACAACTGGTCAAGCATAGTTTTGTGCCGCCTCTTGCTTTATTAAAAAGGGATCCACCACGTGGCCCTCTAGGAGCACATTCCACCAACCAAAATTGTCCCTTTCCACCAAAAAAAATCAAAGCATGCAAGAGGCTACCCATCTAAAGATTCCACAGCCAGCATCTCCAGCGAGTAAGATCCCAAAATCCCTTTTCCCAATTGCGTAAACGAGGCTTTTCCATGAAACAGTAAGCTTCAAGTCAAGAACATAACTATTTTATAAGGCTCATTTCTGCTTTCTACTGCTTGTGGTAAAAAAATAGAGATTCGACAGCACAGAGCTTTCTTCTTTGCAATAGTACATGGTCCAACTGGCATGTGTTTTTTATTCTTTCAGTTCACCCCACAATCAATCTCTGAAAACTACTGCTACTGCTGAGCAACAAATTTGGGACAACCCTAAATCTATGTTCAATAGGTCTACTTGAATGAATGTGTGGGGATAAACAGCATTAATTTGGTAGCCAACAGTTTCCTGCCAATCGAAGATTGGACAATTTTTTCCCATATGCGTCATCCAACTTAGATCTCTCTCTGATCTCAACTAACAATAAGTTACCTCAACACGATAGATCCAAGAAACATGATACATAATCAAGTGCTATCAAAATAATGGCACTTAAGAAATTCCACAGCAGAGTACGAGAAGAGTTGTTACCAATAGGATTAACATTGCCCCAGTAAGTCTCCACCTGAGGGTGCTGGAGGGGATCACCATAGACCTCGCTGGTGCTGGTGAGGAGGAACCTGGCTCCGATCCTCTTCGCCAATCCAAGCATGTTCAGTGTCCCGACCACATTGGTTTTGTGCCATCTCAAAGGTTAAGGCTTTACACAAACCATTTCCAGAAAGATACAAGTAATAATAACGAAAGACAGGATCAGGCTCCCTTTTGACGTTTTGATATTATCATCACTTGGTTGCTAGGCTAAAATCTCCACTAGTGGAGATGCAAAAGAAAGCGCAAGGAAAATTATGCGAAGTGAACAGTAAGCAAAGTTGCTTAGAAGGGCAAAAACCACTTGGACTTCACTTTTTAGCTGTTCAAATCCATACTTCATGTCAGATTTAAGCAAGCTCCACAACTCACCCAGATCCAAGTGTAACGTGCGCTTGTTTTCGCTTTCTTCTCCCATTAGGAGATCATAAAGCAGAGTAAACTGTACGAGAAAAAATTAAGTCCATCTTTGATCTAAAGATGCCTCATCTAAAAACCTTGATCACAAACGGTCATATTAACTGCAACTTTTGCTCATTCTCCTATCAAAAGCAGACTAATTTCCATTCAGCATTGCAAAACTCGTATAATTATGATGACGAAACGATCTAACGACTGGAGATCTTCGACTTCATCTCAGCCATCTGAATTAAGCTAAACACTAGACGACACATTTGAACAATGCAAAAGAAAAAGAGAAGAAGTAATTTTGATCAACCCATTGAGAAGCAGAGAGATCTGAAACGGCCCAGCTCTGCTTATGCACGGACACATCTGAAACTCTGAACAGAAAGCTCCAAACTTCACAGCGAAACGTGGCGCAAATCCCGAGCTCCATACATCCAAAATTCCCCGTCCTAGATTCCCAATTCAGAAACCAACACGGAATCTAAGGCGTAAACTATTTCCTATCACAGAGATGCGCAATAACCGTCATGGCTACACACACAAAAGAACAAAATCCCTAGCATTTCCCACCAAAAACGCAAACAAAAACAAAATTTTTGCCGAGCATCCCGCACAAGAACCCAGGGAAAATCCAAGTATCGAGGAAGAAACGGGAAGGGATTGATAGATAATTAGAGGTAACAAAGGATATGATAGTCTTGACGGGGTTGTACTTGTAGTGGACGGGGGAGGCGGGGCAGGCGAGGTGGTAGATCTGGTCGACCTCGAGGAGTATGGGCTCGACGACGTCGTGGCGGATCATCTCGAAGTTGGGGTTGCCGAAATGGTGCACCACGTTGTCCTTGCGCCCCGTGAAGAGGTTGTCCACCACGATCACGCTGTCGCCGCGCTCCACCAGCCGGTCCACGAGGTGGCTCCCCACGAACCCGGCGCCGCCAGTGACCAGCACGCGGAGCGCCTTCCGCTTCAGCCCCAAGGGCACCTTGCCGCCGACGAAGTGGCGGGCCGCCTGGCCGTGCGCGGCGGGCTCCACCGAGAAGCGGCTGAGGGGGTTGGAGGAGGAAACGGCGCCGCCGGAGGAGTAGGAGGAGATAGCGGAGGAGCCGGAGGGGGTGGCGATGGAGAAGACCGCGGCGGCGAAGAGCATCCCGGCGAGGGCGAAGAGCGGGCGGTGCTCGCCGGCGGCGTACCGCGCGGCGCGGGGGAGCCACGCGAGCGGCTTGGACGGCTTCGGGGAGTACCCTCCGGTGCCGGCGCCGGAGTCCGGGGACGCCCCGCCTCGGTACGTCAGCTCCGAGGCCATCTCCGGCGAAGGACCCAGATACAAAATTATATATAACTGCAAGCGCCCTTCTGTAAAAGTTCCAGGGACCTGGCCGCAATTCTGGACGGGCAGAGGCGCGGGGCGAGGCGACGGGTGTAATGTAAGAGCGGTGGGAGAGGGGGTATTTATGGGCAGGTGGAGGCCGCGGTGTGCTGTCGCGAGATGGAACATGGAAGGGTGAGCAGTGGTGGTATTCTCCGTTGGATGCACCATGAACGGTTGAGATGAGGGTCCCCAGAGCTGCGGCGCGGGGCGGGGGTGGTTCGACTGCGGGTATGATTGGTGCGGCCGCCGTGTCAGTTAGTTGTCGTGTTCGCCCCGTCGGGGCGTATATTTTTCTTCCGATGGGTTTTAGCTATGACTGATTATTTTGATTAAAAATAAATATTAATGATTGAAAGAAATAGATTTTTAAAAATTATGCTGAGTAATAAAAAAAAGTGAGAGATATGTGTATAAGATATGAGCGAGAGAAATATAATATATGATATATTCATAACTTATTAATTTATCCTCTGAACAAGATATGAATAGGAGTAAATAAATTGTTTGGAGAAACCTAATGTTTATATTAAGCAGTAGCCAATTAATCGAAGCGGGACTGTGTGACGGGTCGGCAGCGGCTAGCTGAGCTGGCGGTGTGTAACCTATCCTAGTTTGCGAAACCTCAAGAATGCTTTTTTAAGCAGCAAGAGATTATTTCCCTACATACATGACTTGATAGAGCTTTAATGCTCTCCTTTTTTTTCTTTTGCGCAGCACAGTTAAGTTTAGACAAGATACGATGCACTACCTCCGTTCCTAAATAGAGAATGTTGATACTTATAAGAGACTAGTAACGTCCAAACCTTTTTTTTTGGCAACAAACTGAATGACTGCTAGAATTTGTTGGTTCCGAAGAGACCACACCTTGAATGCCTTTTCCTCCACAACAATGGCCTGATCCATGGTGATGAATGTATGCATATATATCTACTTGCAGTTATACTATAATTTGTACATCTGCATCGAGTCGATCTCTATTATGGACGACGGAAACGCTAATCTAGTTCATGTGTTGCAGCGCACGCGTAGAGGCTGTCAGGACAAAGAGCTGCCGGAATAACCACTCCCTCAGTTGTGCTCGACCGGCGACGGCTGCGGGCAACAGGGGTTAGAGTGAGGATTTTCTGGGGTTAGAGAGGGGTTCACCACGCGGGACTCCAGGGTATAGAGGGGAGAGGCAGCAGCCCAAATGGTGGGTAGTGATGACGCCACCGGTTGTGGGATCGAAGGAGCATGCTAGCTGCTGAGGTGAGTAGCACAACACAAGGAGTGGCTGAATATTAGGTTATGTGGAATTGAGGTGATAACAGGGGGAAGACAGGGTGGCGAGGGTGCCATCGGCTGGTGGTGGTGGAAGCGAGGGCGAGGGCATAAGCACATAGAGCTCGTGGAGGAAGGAAGAAAGAGGCGACGCACGTGGGGAAGAAAAAGGTGGATAAGGCAATGGTGAAGAAAGAGGAGGGGTGCCAGACCACTGGAGAGAAGGACGAGGCAATAATGGTGGTGGCAGACAAAGAGAACAAAGAAAGAAGGGGGAAGGTGGAAGGAGGAGAGGACAAGGAAGCCAATGCAAATCCGTCGATCTATCTACGTCATGTGTGGGGGCCATTGTGCATACAAACAGGAACTAGTACATGACAATCATCACACAAATCTCACAAATGAAGTAAACAACGCAAGCAGATCACATATATAGTATATGATAATCGTTACACAAATCTTACAAATAAATTAAACAACTAAATGAAATACAATTGAATGAATTGTTTGATTAAACACAACTGAGTGATTATAATTGTATCCAATGTTTCAACATTTAATTATTATCACTGGGCTGAAACTCTCTACTGTTGTTTATGACCTCCACTATCAAGGATTAGGAGAGCTTTTCTCGAATTTCAACGAGTTTGTCAAGATTGATTGCACGTTTGTTGAATTCCACACGCTATCGCTGGTAGTGTTAAGTCATTAGTGTGTGTGTGTGTGTGTGTGTGTTGATAATCATGAAATAACTATTGACAGGTTGGCAAACCTCTGGATCATTCGTCTCAGCATCCATGATTTCCTTCATATGGCGGCAAACATAGAATCCACATACGTTACCCTGTAGCTGCTGGTGACACTGCAAAAATATAATTACATACATAGGCATTGTCAGTTTTAGAGGTGTTATAACGAAGTGTGATATATAATTGTTGTGTTGTAGCGGGTACTGGAAATCACGTCATATGTCGTAGTATGGTGTTAGATTCCTTGTGTCTCCCTCCCTAGGCAACGTAAGCACTGAACGACCTACGTGATTCCAAAAGGTTAATCTCAACTATTACAAATGAAGGGAAGACTACAATAGAGTTATGTATGAAGAAAATGAGTTTACTTGTCAATTACTTGTTACACACGGGTGAAGTCGTGGTTACTCCTAAGTAAGGAATCAAGATATATTACCTTACCCTATTTTGGTACAATCACAATCAGAATCCAGTAAGACTTAGTCATATATGTTGCCATAGTGATTAATCCTAAATTTATATTATGTATAAAGTACAAATAAAATTTATGTAGCAACTAGTGAAGCACTTACCCTTGGTTAAAGGATACCATGATGTACTCCTTATCACTATAAGTAACCAGTCTCCTCGTTATGCAATCTTGGACGAAGGATGTATTAGTGTTGATGGATTGCTCAGAAACCAAGTGTAGGTTGA
The DNA here is from genome assembly GCA_036346265.1 of Melocanna baccifera. Lineage (NCBI taxonomy): Eukaryota > Viridiplantae > Streptophyta > Magnoliopsida > Poales > Poaceae > Melocanna > Melocanna baccifera. Next base: position 10,644,537 of record CM070689.1, on the reverse strand, counting down.
GGAAACCCACCAGTTCTCGTCATCGCCAGACTTGTTGGATCATGGATCTATATATAAACAATGGGTTACGACATTTATCGGTATTACGTGAATATAGAACATGATTATACAGTATACTTACAGTGTCCAACATTGTAGAAGTGAGGTGAGATTCAATAATAAGAATGAGTCTTTGAAGGTCACGATGAAGTAGCCTAAGTCGTAGAGGAAATGTGCCTCCGTGTATCTCACGATAAATTCACTTTGCCAGTTTGACTTCATGTTGGACCTCTACATGTACCAGGTATGCAAAGTACTGCAAACCAGTCCAAGGCTGGGTAATTGTGACTTAGGAACCAACAACACTCCGAGAATGAACTTCCATTGCCCAGGAAGCGCCTTAATCTTCTTCGGTTTGACCTTAGTGCCTCGCTTGCGATATATTTTCAGCGACATCTCTATGAAAGCTGATGCGACAAGTTTATGAAGCGAAGCTTGAGGTGGAGCCACGAGAGCTGATCTGACAGGCTCAGGGTGATGTCCCTCTTAGGCCACTGGATGTAGAGATCGCGGTATGGACATGTCTAGGGCGATGTCTCTCTTGGGCCACTGGATGAATGTGTGGACAACATTCTCTAATATCATAATCTCTTTATTTGGGGGCTTCTCAAGAGGGACGATCCTAAAAACATCATTAATCATGCCCACTTGGATCTTCACGAAACTGGTGTCTAGTTGGGCACTATGCACCAGCATTCCTGACAGCCATGGATATGCCATCCCTCACCTAGCGTCAATGGAAATGGAGCCAAGTAGCCAACAAGCCTAACTCTGATGATCCATGGTGTTGGCTCCTACATAACGATACATGATGAGGTAAGGCGTCCACTAGGTCTATCTATGTAGCATTCTAGAGAGTTACATTACCTGAATATTGTCGATAGGTAAGTGGGCATCGCTATGTTTAGAAATTGACATAGATGCGCAGCTACTCCAACGTTGAAGGGGACTGGCTACCACATTAACAGGGGTGGGCTGCGATTGGTTGCAAACTTGTTTCAGTTCTTCCCTTGGTAAATCTATCTCTCCTCAAAGTGAGGTAAATAGCTGTTTCTCAAGTTGTGCACGAAACTCCTATTTCATTTGTTCGTCGCGATAGACCTTGGATCTCTTTCTACTCCTATACGTCTTGGAGTCGTTTGGGAATCCATGCTTCCAAGATACGTAAACTTTCAGGCCTCATATGCGACTTAGGTGCTCTTTGTTTCTTAAGACTTATGATAGTATATCCTTCTCCCTGTCTTCTTCAAAGGAGTATTGGGAAGATTCAGTAGTTAATGCTTGCTGCAAGAGGCAATCATGTTATTGTAGACCCCATGAAGTTCAAGAGCTATTAACAATTAAGTAGTTTAAGATATCTTATCAAGCGTTGGAACACTTCCTTATCTACGGGATTTGTGAAAGAGGAGACAACCGAATACGTGATTGATGGCCTCGTTCTTAACCAGTTCCGCTCCATCTACGCTACAGATGTAATAAATTAGCTAGTGTCAAATTGGATTATTAGTGCTACTACAGATAACCAGCCTAGTTACTTATACACATAATTGTCATTCACCTTATAATAAATTGTTCATATCTAAATAAAGTAGCTAGCCACGTATTCATGAATATATATATATATATATATATATATATATATATATATATATGAAGCAAAAATATATTGAAGTAAATTAGGAGTACCGACCCATTCTTAAATTGGAGAAAACTACCATCTCTCTCTAAACCTAGGTACATGGCTAGATATAAAAATCTAGCTATTATCTCTCTCTATTACAAGACATATAAGTTATTAGAAGCAAACACTAACCTCTAATCACCAAGAACAAATCGATCTTCAAGCGGTATGTTTTCACTAAACTCCCCAAAGCCGGCTGCCTCATTCAATGCAGCGCAATGAAAACAAATATGTTAATATCACATTGGATATATAATAACATGGCGTATCTCAGACGGTTCCAACCACAAACCGTCTGTGATATAAAACTATCACATATGGTTTATATTAATAACCATCTGTGAACTAGCACAGATAGTTATTTATACAAATCGTCTGTGATGTTTGTCATTATCATGGACGGTTTGTATAAATAACCGTCTGTAAATTATTACAGACGGTTATTAATAGGAACCGTCTGTGATAGATTACATTATCACAACCGGTTATTCGTATGAACTGTCTATGAAAATATCACAGACGGTTATTCGTAGGAACCGTCTGTGATAATTACAGCACAGACGATTCTATATAAATTATCTGTGATGTAGCTATCTAATATAACCTCTTTGGTAGAAATGCATGCACAATCATGGTAGAAGAGGACCAATAATAATAATTCTTTATCAGTTGCCTGCGATCAGGAGTACCAAAAAAAATCTAGATCACCAAAATTTTATCATTAAAATTCATTTATACAAATAAATATACGCTTGCGCGCCTACATGTAAGTTGATAGACGACCTGTAGATTGTAGGCCTATCACCTCTGAGGCCCCGATCAGTTTGGAGTATTTTACACTGTAGTACTTTTGTCACGTAGTGAAATTTTTTTTGTTTTTTGGTTTTTTTACGTTCCGTTTTTTTTCTCATATTCCTTTGCATTGTCCGCACTAGACTAGCGAGCCGTTTTTATTTTTACATTTTTTAAAATTTAATTATGCCTAACATGCAACTCATTACTGATGTTTTTCACCACTCTGATATTTTTGGTAAAAACCAAAAATCTTCGCTATTCCGATCACCCCTTGAGCCCTACCATAACATAAATTACAAGAGAGTATTGCTCAGTATGCCATGTGGCCGAGTCAATTACGCTGCATATATACATACGTACAGACAGCAATTCATGGAGGGAGAAAGTTTGGTAAAGATCGAAGACATGTCTCGAGCTTGCTATACACATGCCAATATGCCATATACCGAACAATATATTCCTAACACCACGAAGTTCGAGGAGCTAAGCAAAGGTGTGGGCTCCACCACCTAGACTTAGTCTACTAAATGGAAAAGATACATAGTTTCTCGAACATGGATATTCCGCATGTACACATGTGGTCACATGTACTATAACCGCAATCAAATGTGTCTCGATCGAGATTGATATAGACCTTGTCCTTTTACGGTTTTTAAAAATTATTTTTAATTTTTATTATAGTAACTAACTTTTAAACGAAATATATTTTTAAGATAAGATCTACAAATTAATTATAGCACACGTTAAAAAATTAATATCTATACCATCATAAATCGTAAGTGAGTATCTCTCTTTCCGCAATCTTTGTCGTAAACAGCCAAAAAGCTATCAGTCACAGCCAAAAGCCATCAGCCGTAACCAAAAAGAACAGGCCCATAAACTTTAAAAATTGAAATCAACATCTCATCTTTTAATTACTGAATATCCCTCCATGAATCTTATGCCATGAGAATTAAGATAGTGCATGTACTATGTATGTGTGTGGTTTTGCATTTTTATGCTCCTCTTAGGTATTCTTATTTTTATAAGCACGAAGTTTTATGGGTAGTTTGAGCTTCGAAAGAAGTGGATTATGTCTATTATTGTCGGATAATTTAAATAGTAGTCATTAACTCCTTGCTATGTTACTAGTAGATCGGTGGTCCTATTGGTAAAGACTTTTTTTAAGAAGACCAATGGACAACCAAAGGCCAGATATGGCAGGAATGGTTGTGTAGAGGTACGCACATGATTTGGACCGTTGATCAAGATGACTTGTGACAAAATCTGCACTCCGCAGCACCAAGTTTTAACAAGAAAAGAAGAAAGATTATGCACAGAAGGGAAACTTCGTCATATACCCTCCTCACATTTGAGAGTTTCAGGATTTACCCTCCCGAGTCACTGACACGTGGGGTCGGGATGAGTCACTGACATGTGAGTCGAAGGATAAATTCTGAATTTTAGTCTAAGAGAAGGGTATATGATGAATAATTCTCACAAAAAATTACTATCATTTTCCCATCTCCACTTTCACAACCTTATGATGAGATGCACATACGCACTCCAGAAAACAAAGTGAGGAGATCGACGTGGGCATCTCATCTGACCACGTGGTGTACTCGCTAAAGGTGTCGAATTTTTATTTATTTGTTAGTTATTTATTTGCATTCCTCTGTCGCTTGATGGGTGATGACTAACACTTTCACTAATCTGAGGTTAACATCATGGAACAATTCCATGTAGAATCTAATTTACAGCTACAGGACACCAGGAGCTATAAATAATTGTCGGATATTTTGTTTCTCCGCACTGAAGCGTAACGGTTTTAGTGCATCCTGCAAGACCTTTTTGGAGCATAGGATTTTCGTAGAAATTGTTGAGAAATTTAGATCTGAATCAAAGGTCTTAGTTTATAGTAGACACTTCACGTCTTATCTAGGAGGAATTGTTTGAATTAGGCTTGTCAGCGACTGTTTCTCAACACGTTATCAGCACGAGTCCCTCCGGTGGATCCCATGGTAATTGTCAAAGCATGACCCTCGTTGATTTTGTTTTTACAGTGCAAATTTCCACTAATCTCCATGAGCCGACTTCGACTTGTCGGCACAATGCCGATCATTCGATTGAAAAAAAAGGGATTGTTGATTACATCCTATAAAAAGAAAAAAAACAGAGAAAACCCCTACGGCGTCGCCCGCACGCGACATGGCACGGGTGCCGTGGGGCCCCGCACGGACCGCCGCTGTCCGCAACCCTTTGGCTACCACCATGCACACTGGCGCCGGCCCAGCACGGTTGTTGTCGCCCGTATGCGCCGCCGTAGCCCGCATACGCCACCGGGCCATCGTGCGCCACCGTCGCCCACAAGCGTCGCGGGGCCGCCATGCGCTGGGCCACCGTGCACTGAGCTGCCGAGCGCCGTGCAGCCTGCATGCGCCGCCGGGCCGCCGTGCGCCGCCCATATGCGTTGCCAGGTCGCTGTGTGCTGCACCGCCAGCATGCGTTGCCTAGCATCGTGCCGCCGCCGCACGACCGGCCTCCACGTGAGCCACCGCCGTTGCCGCATGGCCGGAATCTCGCGAGTCATCGCCACTACACAGCGTGCCACCACCATCGGCCTCCGCGCAAGCCATCGCCGCACGACCGACCTCCGTGTGAGCTGTCACCGCACGGCAGGCCTCCTCTCACGCCGCCGCTATCCCCCCACGAGCCCGCATGTCACCGCCTTGCTTGGGGAATAGGGTCAAGAAACCGTATCCCCCTCCTGCATGTTTTGAATTGTAAATCATGCTTCTCATTTTAGTCGTTCTCTAATTAAGCAAGCATATTTGTTATTATACAAAACAATACATAGAGATATATAAGCATAATTTCTTCAATTCCCAAATATAATTTGGAATTTTGCAATGTTTTTAAAGGGTGCAATTGAGTTACTCTACATCACCTTTTAATCAACTCTTTTTTTGAAGAATTTTTATAGGTACCTAATTTCCATACGCAGCGCGGAGTATACTATTGGTTTGCAAGTCAACACTCTTTATTTTTATCTCTACATACTCACATATCTTTTTAGTAATAAATTTTGATAGCGTGACATTTAATCGATAAATTAGTGTACAATTAGTATTGCATTGTTTTTCCTTCAAAAAGATTCAATTATTTTTCAGTTAAATACAAATTATGATTTATTATATAATTACAAAATTTATAGCATACATAAACATTTCTTGAGCTAAAACTTTTTATAGTTTGTAGGAAAAAGTCCAAATTACTACCCTCAAGTATAGCCTAAGTCTGGATAACCCCCTAATCTACGAAAATATTTACTTAACCCCTTATATTTGATAAACCAGATCAAACTTCACCTTTCACACATAACTAAAACCATATTTGATAACATGGATTGAATGTAGCCCGATTTTGCTGATTGAGATTGACACGTTGGCGCCCCTACGTGCGATTATCTGTGCCGGTGGACACATCTGTAGCCGCCGCCCGGTTTTTATGTAGAAAGTGGTCAAGAACACAATAGTATTTTTTTATAATAATTGAAGGTTTCAGATGGGTTTGTACTATCAAATGTTTCATATATACTCAAATCAAATTATTGAAAAGTTCTGCATATGTATCCTTCTATATTGAGGGTGCATCTCCTAGTCTCCAGTATCAATACCAAAGGTTAGACAGACTTAAATTATTGAGCGCAGCGCAGCACGTAGCGACGGACCGGGGCTAGGTGGTGAGTGCGGCGTGGCTGGCTGGGAGCACGGCTGTCTCGCAATAGGCGAACGGCTGCAGATGTGTCCACCGGTGTAGATAATTGCACGTAGGGGCGCCGACTTGTCAATCTCAGTCAGTAAAACCGGGCTGTATTCAATCCATGTTATCAAATCCGATTTTAGTTATGTGTGAAAGGTGAAGTTTGATCTTGTTTACCAAATACAAGGGGTTAAGTAAACCTTTTTATAGATTAGGGGTTATCTAGACTTAAGCTATATATGAGAGTAGTAATTTGAATTTTTCCCTAATTTGTATGAAATAAACTAATAAAGTGTCGTTGCTTCGCCCGAGGGCCCCTGACCGGCCCTAGCACGCGCATGTACGTACTTCTAAATTTGGTAAATACACTGTCACACACACCTGGACAAGTACACACATAAGTACATATTCACATGGCTGCATGTGAGCTGTGCCTCATGCTTGAAGCACGTCGCTTCACTTGCCTGTGACTGTGCTCCTTTTCCCTTTGATGCTTCTGTCTAATGAAAATAAAATACAGCGGCTTTCTGCATATTTTAAAGCCTTACGTGCTACTGTTTAAAAAGGTTCCCGTATACAGTATATAATTTGTGCCTGTTCACCCGAATCAAACATAGCGCACATGATAGCAGCGTGGTGTCTCGTCTCTCTTGCTAAAAATACTCCGACCAACAATCGATTAGGTGGATTATTTTTTGTGAATTTTTCAGTCTAATTGTTCGGAATTCGAACTTATGACATGTAGATTGTGAGTAGCAATTCGGGATTTCAAATGGAGGCTTGCTCATTGTAGCAATCATCGAGGCCCATTTGGAAGTTGGAACGAACAGTAGAAATTTCACGGGAGGAAACATTTGGATTGTCGTATACAACTGAATCGTTGTATGAATCAGGAAAAGCTATTACGAACTGAGTAGTAGAATAAAGCATCTACATTATGTGTTCTCTTTAGATTTAATTTACCCGGTCTGCACAGAGGATCTCATAAAAAAATTGGATTTTTTTACCATCCAAAAGAATGGGAGCATGTCTGAGTTTTTTCCACACTGAGGAGATGTAGGTGCTCGATCATGGGCTTGATGGACCACTGGGAACTAGCAGTTCAGAGTGACGTCTCTTCCAAAAAAGAGAGAACTAGCAGTCTGGTACGGTGAGAAGCTCTTCTTTTTTGTATGAAGCTCCTACACAGCTTCCCTCCCGTTCATCCCGGGCAATCTGATTCCTAGTTAGGGATTGTGCACACTGGGGCGGAACGCATGTTCGAAGGGAAGACATTACGCAGATCAAGAATGGTCAGGCGCCATGGAGGAAGAGCAACAGGTCAAGAAATGTTTCTCAAGGACCACGCCCACAAGGCGTTCGTCGAAATGCCCCAATGGGATTGCCATTGGCACAGCAGCAGCAGCCAACCTTAAACTGTACTTGCTTCGGATATCTCAGGTCCGCGTGGCTGTTTCTTTGCTCTTTCCTGATCTGAATTGTTCATCGATCTGCTGTCTTACAAATTGCTTATTTTGTTGTTCATAGTGAGCAGCTCTGACGCGTTACCTGGAATGCTGGCTGCCATGTTGAACTTAAATTTTACAGTTCTTTGGCCCTCTGTCTGACAACTAAAATTCCCCAGTTTTTGCTCAGAATGGGATAGTGCGAGTTTGTGGCAATTGCTATGAGGGAGACAGTACCAAGTATTAACATACACAATCACTATCCTCTTAAAGAAATTAAAAAAAATCCATACACAGACAATCACTATTTACATGTGAAGCTACCAGTCATTGCTTTCGTAGAACTTGCTGATCATGGAGTTTATGCACGAATATAATAGCTGAGCTGCTGTGTCCTCCCGAGGGGGCGGCTTGTACAATAAAATGGTATGCTTTACTTTTTTTTTTCTTCATGTTTTCTGTACACACACTGCATTTACAAAATTGAACCTTGCTCTGTTCTCTTCTGTGCCCTTCACAATGGGATCCATGCCTGTAGTTGCAATAAGGTGCATTATATTTGCGGTGTAAAATGCTAGATGAATATAATTGGCACTTACCTAGATTGATGGTATGCTACTGACCTTGATTAACCCGGTTTCAGTTCCACAGAAAATGATGTCGTTTGCGGTGAAGATGCTCGATATCTTGCTCCCTGCAGATATCCTTCCTACTTTCTGCTGCTTCTCTCTCAACCATATCTGTGTCATAGATTCATAAGCAGAAGCATAATTAGGTTAGCAAGTTCTGTAATTTTGTAATCTAAGACCTCGGGGCGAAGGAGGTGTCTCTAATATCACCATTTGCATATAGATATACAGATTAGTATAACCAATATGAAAAAAAATAAAGAAATCACCTGAATGATACTAGGGCTTTTGTTGCAGTTCAAGTAGATGAAGTCCTCCACCACCGCCATTGCCTCTATATGCGCTCCCTTTGGTATCGGCATTGTCACGGTAGGTTTGCATCGCTTCTTCCAATCCTGTTTTACAAATAGTATAACATTTATCATTTTTATTTTCATCTGATGGCTTTCATAGGTGAACTTAGATCATTACCTTTATAGCAGATCCTTCCACTTGAGAACCGGCACAGTACATCCAATCTTTATATACTACAATGGAGCTAATGGCTTGTTTCCTAATTCTCCAGCTCCTTGTAGGTATCCTTATCTCGATCTTCGATTCTATTGATACATCTAATTCCTGTTGACAAGTTTTATGTTTAAAATGCCATGTTCCTAGATGCTTCTGCTGTCATCATCATGACAAAACTAACCTGTATACTCAAGTCTGCGCAGCCAAGGTATGCTTTTCCCTGAGCTATAGCTAGAGATTCGACATGTTTGCTCTTGTAAAACGTCTGGATGCTTCTTGATGAACAGGAGAACTATGGAAGTAAAAAGAATTCAAAGTAGAACATTGTTATTAATTGTTATACATTCCATTTGTTGAGATAATTGCCAAGAGCATAGGAAGCCAATGCTTACCTTGAGAACGTTGTTCTGTGTAAGTACAATGATTTTGTCACTGCAAATATCAAACTTTTGCACAGCCTCTTTTATTTGAATCACCTCAACACACTCAAGCTTGCGCTGAGCCATTTTCCATACCTGCAAAGGGACCTGTTAGTTAAATTTTTGCGATTAATTTTCCTGTGGTCGATTGCATTTCCTACCCGAATAGATTTGTCAGCTGATCCGCTCAGGAGATTTTCTCCAGATTTTGATAGTGCAAAACAGGTCACTGCTTTCTTGTGCTCTTTAACCTCTCTGATGATTACTGCTCTTTCACCTTTTATATCCCATGCCTGTACAGGAACTCCTGAGTATTAGGAATTTTAGTTATGGAAATACTCCTGCATGAACTAAAGTGATAAACTTCGATGCGTATCATGACAGTGTTGCTCTTATTTTCGTAGTTCGCTTCGCAATTAAGAAATAACTATTGTCATGTTACAATATGTGTTCTTATTTTGTGGATTTATGAGTAATTAAGAACTCTACTGACATATGGAAAATATCATTACCCTGATGGTGCCATTAGAATAACCAACAAAGAGCTGCCCTCTGAAGAATGTTATAGCAGTAGCTGCTCCATTGCCAGGTTGACCAATTTCCAGGATTTGTGTATGTACACATGATACACGCTGTACTGACAACTTCAGATAATTAGAATTCGTGTAAAAAATAAGGTCCAAAAGGGTAAGCTAGAGTCCATTCTTATTACAATTGCAGTATAGCTTACAAAGTATCCTAAAGCACTTCAGATTAGATAAAAAAGGACCATGTGCAACTGATAAGTATAATATTAGCTCCTTATACTCTAAGATGTATGATCTCTATTATTTAGAATATCATAGAAGCACGTTTATTCTATGTTAAGGGAGAACATGAATGATCAAGATTTCGCTCAACGGTTTTGATTCAGAAAGAAAGGAAAAGAGGGGAAAAAACAGGAGTTAAATTTGAACAGTACTCACTGGCTTGCTGGGGAGATAATAATCTGTAACTTGAAGTAACTCCTCAGCCATCCATGTGAATGATGTAAGCCTCCTAAGAGATTCCCGCGAACCCTCTGACAAGCTCATCAACTTTTGCTTCCCTGAAGTTACAAAAAAAATCACTTCTTTAAAATATATTGCTTTGATCATTCTTTTGTCGCACACTTCGGCTAGTCGAGCTCTACATTCCAAAATCTTCTTGATATGCAATCTACTAGTTAGTCAACACCAAACCACTCAACTATAAGTCTATAACTGGGTAATAATGAATCTTCGTTACCTTTCCCAGAGGTGTAGTTATAGACACACATGCATGCTAGAACCCTTTCATCAAGCTCAAATCCCGGATGCAGGTGGCGCGCAATGTCATGCAACAAGATCTCACAAGCAGAATATCTTATGTCATTTTCACCAAGAGCAGCCAGCTCACTTCCAAGCCATGCGGCACATACTAGGCAGTCATGTGAGGTTCCCTTCACCTTGCTTTGCATTCCTTTGGCCAAAGCATTGATAACTGGTATTCCTGTCCTGATAATTGTTCGTGCTGATTTACTGCACCATGAGCTTATTTCTGTATCCTGCATCATGTTTTACTCTTTTGTGTTACTTTTTAAGCTAGTTTCTGCTTTGCTGGTCAAATAAATGAATATTTTTATACTTAACCTGAAAGCAAGTATCAAGCCAGTCAATGTTTCTGATCATATTTCTATGACATGTTGATGTGAGACCTGCTTTCTTTGCGAGCCATGCAGCAGTGTAGGATTCTCCTGACCAGGAATAAGTCCCTCCAAGATTGGAAAGAAAAGATGCTGCTAATGCCTGCACAGTACAATTTTCTTGAGATGATAGAGACTCCAACATGACCTCCATTGCTTCATCTTTGAACACACTCCTGCCATCTGATTTTTTCTGCAAAAGCATATAAAAAACTGTCATTTTAGATAATGTAAGGTCACTCAGTGTTGTGGTAGTTAAATACATTATTGGGACAAAAATATCTTTTGGTGTTGTTTTATGAACATTGAATTGTGATTCTTAAAAGTGATCCTAGTGAGCAACATATCATCTGTTGTTTCTATGGACCAACAAATGATTGTTGAGATTACGGGTATTTGGGACAGTAGGAATACCAGCATATCCAATTGGAGGAGAAGATTAGCTGCTAAAACCCGATGTTCAGGTTCAGTTTGATGGAGACAGGCCATCAATGTATGCATAATAGCAACGCCTCCTAGCTGCTGTATTTCTTGGAGCAAAGAATTTGCTGAGGACCTGAAGGTTGACACAATTCATCAAGCTATGTAGGTAAATATTTACGAAGTTGAACCTTTTTCAGGGTGTGGATCATACCGAGGAATCTGAAGAATCTCATGGAAGTATTCAAGCGCAGCGCACTTGGCACGCTGCTCTTTTCTTCTGAGAAGGTGAAGGAAGGGGTCCACCGGAGTAGCCTGTGATAAGAACTTCTTGCAGTTTCCATTAAGTCGCACACACCTGACAAGAATAGCTGCCAGGGCTACACCTTCTTCCAAGTTGTTGTTCTTTGCAACATCAACAAGCTTAGAGAGAATATGGGGAGAGCTGATGGAGGCCAAGTGGACATTATTTGTTACATAGTCAAATGCCGTCACTAAGATCTCAATGAGAGCTATTGATGCTGATGTTGGTGTCAGTGGAAGCAATGTAGGCCATTTTTGGGCGTCTGAGTTACAGGCAACATGTAGAAGTGAAGGTAACAGCTCCAAGTTTTTGATCTCTAAAGGTGAAGGATCTAACAAATATATCAGAATGGCCGCTTCATGCACATCCCTCTTCAGTGCAGTGGCTAAATTGGATAAATGGAAGTCTTTCCTCTTGATGCCTCTCATTACATTCCTATCTTCAGATATCATAAGCAGTATTACATAGACTGATGCCCTGATCACTTTATCCTTTTTAGATGTGGAAATGCTGTCAAGCAGTTGGTCAAGGATGTCTAGCCTTACTGATGATTTGTGTCTTACCTCAGAAGTATTATTGAGCAACTGCCATATAGTTGTTACTTCTGAGCCGGCATCTAGGCAGCTATCTAGCTCATCTGAAACCAATAATTTCGATACTGCCTTCTCGAACCTTTCAAGAAAATCTGCCTGACTGTCCTTCCCCCAGCGTGAGCTGACATCGCTCCAGTCATCACTGTTTGAGAAAGCCTTGAATTTCCTACTCATGCTTCCTCGGGAGACTAGGTCAGATAGAGCACTTCCCTTGATGAATTTGGTTGAGAAGTTGCTGAAGCATCTGAGATCTTGCCTGGGTGTGCATTGTGGAAATATGTCGTCCTTGTTGAAATAATTGGACGTGGAGTATGAGTCTGCATTCTTTAAATCTAGGACTGAGTTTGACAGGTTATTCAGAGAGCCATGCGATCTGCTTGATTGTAAGTAGTTTGGTTTCATCTCGCGATCATCGACATGGTAAAGGGGAGAGTCAGGAGCGTATATCATTGCATGTTCAGGAGAAGTGCACCATGTCAGATTCTTCTTGTGACTTGATCTAAACAAAGATGATATTAAGACAGTGTTAGGACAACACGGGTAACAGTACATCAGATGATGTCTAGTGTAGTACCTTTCATGGAGTTTAGTTGACAAGAAATCTGCATCAATAGGCGTAATCTTTGCTGACCGCCCTTTGTCATGTGGAACTGCCTGCTTCAGATGAATTAGATGCCATGTAAGTCCAAGGGCTGCTCCAGCATATCTAAACTTTTACAATTAAGGTAAAAAATCTTACCCCATATATTAATATTACAAAGTCCCTGCTTACAGTGATAAGGCAAGGACTTAATAATATTTGCCAAGAAAAATTGTCGGATTTTCATTACTCTTGGCATCTATCTAATCTTGGTCTTCTTAGGCTTGTATCTCTTTCAGAGACAAAACCTTTGGACTTTATAATTATGTTATGACAATTCACATGGATGACTTGTGTAAAATCTCACTTCTGATATTTGTTCTATTTCAAACTCTGAAATCAAGTTCTTGAACTAAAAAATTGGAACATTGAACTCCCTTCTCCATGATAGTTTGCAACCAGTGCTAGAATTGACCATATTTTTACCTCGCTGTCGCTTGCTTCACTAGAATCAAGATGTGAGTAGAAGGAAGCTGGTGAATCGGATTGGGACTCCTCAAGCATCTCATGTAGGCACCTGCTGTCAGAGCTCCCCTTGGTATCTTCTTGAAATTTTTGATCCGCACAGTTGAGAAAATCTTTCAGCTCAGAGAAACCATCATGAGCGCTGAAGTTGGAGATCGAGGCCGTGCTCTTTCTTTCATGACCAACCGATTGGATTGTCTTATCCTGCACAAATGTCAAATTCACTTCAGCTTTCAAATGCAGGTAACTTCTCAACTCTTCTGTATATACATTGCATTATATCAAGACATGTATGCAAAAATTGGCACTTACCTCTGAGAAACTTGGCCATCTCGGAATGACAGAGCTTGCAGATCTTCCTAGCTGAAGACACCTGCTCATGGATGTATATATTCAGACAATGAGACAACTGATCCTTTCTTTTTTATACCTACAGATAGTACTAGCAACCAGCAAGCACTGCTACAGACTATAGCTGTATTAACAATGAAACGACTGTACTGAAACCATCAATTCATCTACTGGTTATTGAACTATATATAGCAGTAGCACTACTCAAGATGATCTCCCTAGATGGTGTTAACTGTTAAAAATTTTGCAGGCATGCAGCCGTGGGTCAGGATGGTTTAGTGTACATGCTTGTCTCAAGCTGCTAGTGGAGAATCTTTGTGCCCCAGCTTTGCTTCAAGAATTCGTCAGGAATTTGAAGATGGCATTCGGCAAAAAGGTGTGTCAGCCTGGCTTTTAGAATCCCTTAAAGAAAAGGAAGAGTCCTGATTTCTTCCTTTTTTGCCACATCACATAGACATGCTAGAAAGTGCAGATTTGTGCCCATGACCTGCACAGTGTGCTCCAATGGGTTCTACATGAACCAGGGAGAAGAAAAGATTGGGCAAAAGGGAATTAGAAAGAGAAGTCCAGACATCTCTTTCACAAATCACAAGATGGAGTCCTGCACCAAAATCACTCAAGAAAAGGTGTTCATCGTGTCTTGGTAGCAAGTTAATGTATTGTTATGCCCATGACTTGCAATCCTAGAACTTAATTGTCCTTACTTATGCCATTGTCACCAACATACAACCATAAAAAACTAAGGCCTCGATTGGAGCGCGCTGCAAATGGAACTATATCCTGTGAAATTTCTGCATTCCAAAGAGAAATAAAATCTCTATTTTATATTTTAAAATTTTGCATCAATGGCATGAAAGGAAAAATTAGCGAGAAAGAAAAAAAAAGAGAAAAGTGTGAAAGAGACCTTGGACAAAAAGGCACTCACGTCCCCATAACAAAATCTTTTCCTCGAAAAAAGAGACCATCCCTACTTCGACACATCACAGCCCTATCATGAAAAGTTTTTACTTTCCAGTCTCCTCAGCATCGTACGGTACATCAGTCACACGAGTATACGTATATACTGGTCAGTGTACGTATCATGTATGTATATACACTAGCCGTATACGTATACTAGCCAGTAATAGCAGACACAGTTATAACTGTCAGTCTGTCACGGTGACATAAGTTTCCTCCTTTGTAACGACTCACCCGCCGCTGCCCGCCGAGGCGCCGCTGGCGCCGTCCGGCACGGCGGCCACGACCTTGTAGTACATGAGCCAGTCCTTGTACCGCCTGGCCGCCCGCCGCGCCGCGTTCTCCTGGCTGGCGCCGCCGGCGCGCGCCAGCACGTCCTCGCCGAACAGCCCGTCCCAGAGCGCGCGGGGTGCGAGCTCGCCGGCGGCCACCGTGGCCGGGGATACGACCACGGCCTGCAGGAAGTGCATGGCCATCTGCCACGCGTCCCCCTGCGCTGCCCGCACCAGGGCGAGGTAGAAGTAGGCGCACGCCGCGACGCGCTGGTTATCCAGCCCCGCCGTCTCGCCGTCCTCCGGCAGCAGCGCCGGCGCCTGCAGCGCCGCCTCGACGCCGGCGAGGCCGTCTGCGTCAGCGGCGGCGTCGGGGAACGCGCCGATGGCATCGTGCAGCGCGGCGAGTACGGCAGCGTCGTCGGAGGTCGGGTCCCGGCCCGGCGGCTCGCTGCTTGTGCCAGGAGGGGCGAGCAGCGCAAGGCACCGGCAGCGCGCGGCGAGGAGCGCGGCAGGGTCGGCGAGGAGCGCGCGGAGGTGGTGGTGGAGGAAGGAGATGAGTGAATAGATGGAGGTGTGCGGCGGCACTGCCATTGCCGTCGTTGGCGTCGGCATTTCAATGCCGGCGGCGAGCTTTCCTGCCTTTCACTTGCTAGCTAGTATGTGCTTGTAGCGAGATCGTGTAACTGCAGCGGGACTGTGTTCTTGGAGGGATAAGTGTGCACATGCGCTAGAGAGAGATGTAAGTGTACTACCGGTGTAGACAGAGAGATGTGAATGTACTGTACTACTGGTGTGGTTACAGTTAACAGCTAGGCAACCTTGGTAGGTACGAGGAGCTGGTCTTATTAGGCTTCTTTTTACGCATCGATTTTTAACCTGTCTCTTTTTTTCCTTTACATTATAAGATAGAACAATATTTTTATTTATTTTTTATAAGAAAAAGCTAACGTTATAGTGTTATTTTAACTAAAAAGACAAAAAAAAGTTGAATTAAATAGGACCTTACTAGTTTCTTCGGTTCTGGACATAAATAAGTTAAGGTTAAAGAGAGTTCTGGAGGCGTTCGGAATAGCGATGATCTATAACTTTTTTATTGTAGCTGACTTATTTTTTTACTGTAGCTGAGTTGGCTTATTTAGCATAATTAAATGTAAAAAAAATTTAAAAATAGAAAAAACATGTTAGCCTATTATGGACAATATAAAGGAATACGAGAAAAAAAAGAAAAGACAAAAAGGCCAAAAAATCTTTAAAAAATCAGAAAAAGATGAAATTACTGAATAGTGAAAAAAAAGCAGAAACCAGAAGCAGAAACTGACTTTAAGCCAAAATGAGCAGGGTGAATTGAAGTGGGGTTGCACTCAGAAGTCTGAACTCTGCTCAGCTAAGCGAACTGGATAAGGATCAAGGGTTGAGTTCTTCCACACTTGACATGCGTATATGCGCTTGTTAGGGGGCGTTCGGAATAGCGATGGCTTCTGACTTCTAACTAAAATTTCACTGTACTTGAGTTGGTTTATTGGATATAATTAAATTTTAAAAAAAATATAAAAATAAAAGTGGCATGCTAACCTATCACAGACAATGCAAAGAAATACGAAAAAACAGAACACAAAAATACCAAAAAAAAGAAGCAAAACGACAAAATCGCTACAGTCATTTGGAAGCCGGCCGAACGCCCATCGCTGCCACCCATCGCTCTTTTGGATCTGGACCATTGTTTAAAGGGGCATTTCCCCTATCAGTTGAGGTACAATGGATTATTTACCCTCAATGTCACTTACACGTAGACCTAGAACCAACATGTCAGTGAAACATCATAAGGTAAATCATCAAATACATATCAAGTTTGGGGCAAATCATCAATTATCCCCTGTTTAAAGGGGTGGCTAGATAAAATTATAGTAAAGATTTTATTTAAAAGTACCTATCCAGATCTAATGGACCTCATCCTCCACCTCAATTATACAAATTCCCTCACCTCACTTACCCCCCAAACCCTACCCCATCTATCTTGCCGCCGCCGTTGCCTTCCCCATCGCCTTACTGTAGGATCGAGGAGAGTGACTAGAGGGGGTGAATAAACGGTTTTAAAATTCTTTAGTTAAAATCAAGTTTATAATGCGGAATAGTAAATACACCAATAACCCAAGTCTATGTCAAAGATTTGCAATCCTAGAGTGACAAGCAATCAATTTAATTCTATGAATACAAATTGCTTAAATGTAATTGAGCACAAGAAAACAAACCACAATAACACAATTTCTTTTTACCGTGATGTTCGAAAACTTGCCGGTCTTCTCTAGTCCAGGTTAAGGTAAACCCAAACGAATTGGACTATCTCCACGAATTAAACCAAACACCTTAATTTCACTAGTGGTAACTCTTTCCCGCTCCGGGTAGGTGGGCTCTAACCTTTACAACACGCCAGACTTTCTCGCAAGTTTCTTTGAGAAGATCACTGGACACGACACTTAAAACGTCGTCTAGAAGTCGGTAACCTCCAAGAGTAATAAGTCAAGCACCTTGCTTGACTCTCACCACGTGCAACGAATGCACAAGCTCAAGTGGATACGAAATCCACATCTAGATGCAACATATGTAACTAGAGACCTCTCTCTTTGCTCACAAGGTGTAACACATGCATAAAAAAGTGGAGAGGCTTACACTAGCTCAAGAAAGTAAAATAAGGTGCCAAAGATTGTCTTTCAACCAGCCAAGGGGGTATTTATAGCCCACACCACAAAAACTAACCGTTCGGAACAAAACCACTAAAAAATCAGGGAAATCGGTACTACCGCCGTTGTAACTACGGTATTATCATTTTCCATCATAACAGCTAGAAAATAGCCGTTATTCAGCATTTACGGTACTACCTAGTTATAATTGTGGTATTTTCGTTTTTCAAAACTATCGCAGCTATAAGAGCGATACTTTCGTTTTTGGTTTTTCAACACAGATGACACTTAAAAAAAGGCCATAACTTTTGATTTCAATGTCAGAATTGAGTGTTCTTGGATTATATAGAAAGCTTATTTAGAGGGTTACACAACTCATCTATTTACATGATCTCAAACATATTAGATTAATACAAAAATTATAAGAGATCCAAGGAGTCACTATCACGGTCTAAGTCTAACAAAATAGTAAGAAACAATCTTAGACCATGCAAAGGAATAGTACATGACCTCCAATAATTTGCAAAACATATTTGCAAATTTAGATCATGCCACAAGCAAAAGGTACAAGAACATCAACTATTTATAAAACATATTTGCAAAATATAGTCATATGTTGCATAGATTAGATGTATGAGTCTCAACTATTTGCAAAACACATTTGTAAATAATAGCATCATGCCATGGATACATAGAGTAAGCGAGATTAAGCTATCAACATATGATGAGACTCAAGCTACTAGACAAGACCCCTTTTAATGGTATGGCAATTCTATACTAGCAATCTGATCTTCCAACCAAACACCAAGACCGGTAAAAAATTAGGAACACATTCTTAGCCCTAGCTAGTTGTACATTTGCCTTGAGTATTCTTTTGAAGTTTGATGATAGACATATTCACTTAAAGTCTGGGTCATTGTCTTCTCTTGACTTGATAATCAACTTATGATCATCTCCTTTTTGAGATCTTGATGTGCATCAATACATGATCCATCTCCTCTTCGACATGTATCAACATATGATGCATCCTCTTTTGGATTGCCTTTAACTCATCAAACTATCTTCCATCTTAAACCTTTACTTGATAATCTTCAACATATGAAGCCATTTAAAGTCTTTATCATCATGGAACATAATCTTTTTTATCTAACTCATAAAAAATGTTAGTCCTACAATATGATTGTCATTAATTACCAAAATATACCATTAACTCATAATGATGGGTCTAGATTTTACAATCTTTTATTTGATAATTGATAACAACTACCACAATTTCAAATAATTGAATATAAAAACATCAAACTTAAAGTGTGGTACTACTGCCATCTAAGATTTGGTAGTTCCGCTCTTCGGTAGTTCTGATTTTATGTGCGATACTTTCGTTTGTCTTAAGCATCAAAACTTGGTCAATTCTGAAAAAACATACCACCCATAAATCTACTACCGCCATCTAAGATTTGGTAGTTCCGCTCTTCGGTAGTTCTGATTTTATGTGCGATACTTTCGTTTGTCTTGAGCATTAAAACTTGGTCAATTCTGAAAAAATATACCGTCCATAAATCTAGAACTTCCGGGGACTGGTAGTACCGCTTAGGAGTTGTGGTCATACCGCTCTGCGGCAATTCCGCCGTTCAAACTTTGGTACTATCATTTTCAGAGAGACTGAGTGTTTCAAGGGGGTGCTCTTTGAAAAAATGTTCCGCGAATTACAGGTTGGTACTTTCGAATTCCGGTAGTTCCGTACTACTATCCTGGTCATACTGCACTGCGGTAGCACCGCAGATACACACCGGTATTACCGATTTTTCTGTTAATGCATAGTTGGCTTTAGAATTTAAATTCAAATGCATGCATAACCTTTGTCTCGACCTTCTTGTCAATCTTAGCATGCATCTCCAAATCGTTAAGCAAAATCCAGGACTAATCCTTTCAAATACTTGATAATCATGTTAGTCCCACACACATACAATTGAGTATAAAGTAATATGAGTCAATGTAAATACATATAAACTACACAAGTTTTATATACTCAAAGAAAATATTTCAAAATAGAGATCCCAATATATGTGAAAAAAGAAACATGAATTAATACAAATAAAACCATAAAACATAGAGTAAACTCCCCCTAAATATATGCATATAAGATTGTATAATGAAAACATATGTACATATTCATTTTAGACTTTTGGTAGAGTTCAATCTATATTTTGTATTCGAGGAATGCACTAAGATAGGAATATGATGTAGAATGCATATCTCCATGATTTTCATCTCTTCATCCAAATGAGACTAAGCCATATTATAATTATTTAAACATGTTAGTCTCATAATTGTATTTGTAATTTATTACATCCAAATGAGACTAGGCAATATCATAACTAATAAGCATATTAGTCTCAAAATTATATTTATCATTATCACCAAAACCAACTAATGGATCTTGAGCTTACAATCTCCCACTTTTCAGTGATGAATGATAAACTCATTAATAATAGTAGCATTTGGATGAAAATGAACATATGATAGATAATTAAACTAAGGTAAAAGTATAAGCATAAAGAGTTTTCCCCTTTTTGGAAATTTTAATAATGCTATTATCCCACTTTTAGCATTATACCCTTCAGAAACAATGCTATTATACATTATTCTCATTATTCTCTCACTTTTGGCATTTATCACCAAAAATCAATAAGATTAGATAAGCCAAAAGAAGGACCTTCCAATATATGGAGTTTGATACCAATTAATTCCACTTAAAGTGGTCATAAAGAATAAAAGATAGGTGCATATGACCAATTTTAGAGGCTAACTACTTATTTAAAAAGATATTTAAATAATTTTACTCTTCATAGCTCCTTGAAGGCTTGGACATACCAATTAAAGTGTAGATTTTCATACTTTGCAATTTCAATTGAGTTTCAAAAGCTAGCTGAAAAATTGGCTTAGAAAAGTCCCATAAATCTGAGGAGATTTGACATTATAGACCACTAACTGAGGATCAAAAGTCATAATTATTCCTTCTTCAGATTGTGAGCACATTTAAAAATATAAAAATCACAGATCTGCTCAAAACTATGCAAAATTCTGAATTTTTAGTATTTTGTCAAAATGAGAAAAGTACACAACTTTCTCAAATAAAGTTGAAATACATTTTAGAAACAAACTTTGAACTTCTAAGAAATTTTTCCAACAAGAATTTTTGAAAAAGCGTCTCCATTCAAAAGTTATGCAAAAAATCGCTTTCTTTGCAAATTTTTACATAAAGAGAGGAGAAATGCAAGAACCATTCAAATGAGATTTAAATCTTTTAAAATTTTCTAGAATTTTATTTTGGACCAATTTGAGCATTTCATAAAAAGAATTTTCTTTCAAAAAATATGGCAAAATGCACTCTGTATACATGAGGATAGATTGATTTTTATCAAAGACTTAAAATGCAATCTAATTTTATTTTCATAGAGTTTTTCACTTTCATTGCTTTGTATGAGTTAGAAATACTATTTCAAACCAAGATACACAAAAAAATCTAGTTCAAATGACCAAACTCGCAATATGCAAAATATGTCATTTTACGTTAAGACTTCTTTTTCGGCGAATTTTAAATAGGTATAACTTTTTAACGGTTGATCTTTTCTGAAAATTTTGAAAAGAAATATTTGAAATGACCAACTCTGTGAGTTTGGTACTGACAACGTTTTAAAAACTCAATAGATTTTGATTTATGAAAATATACCTTTTTATTCAAAACGAAGATCACATAGATCCTTTTGATACTAAATTTGCTATTTTGTTTCTAAAATAGAAAATTTTACTCAATAAGCGTTGAAAAATATTTTAAATACATATTTAAGTACTTTCTTTTTAGTTTGTAATAAATTTGGGGCATTTTAAATAAGATTTTTAACTTTTTACCAAAGAGGCTCTTGAATAGGCTAAACTTGCATATTATTAGAAGTTTCATTCCATGAATATAAAATGAAGCAAGTGAGAATGAAACACATGTATTTAAGATCCATAAATTATTTTGGATAATTAAGAAAATACTTTTCCCAACATTAATATTTTACCCCATTTTAAGTAAGCCCAAGGGATTTAATAAGTTTTTTAATAAAGAAAAGCTCACCCTTATACATAGATTTCTCTTGGCATTTCTTTCTTCTCCTTTGGCACACAAAGGATTTTTCTCTATTTTATTTTTCTTCTCTTTGCATATCTCTTCCCTTTTATTTAACCTTTCTCTCCTTATGTCATCTAGCACCAAAAATCAATGATTTTTTCTTTTCTCCATAATGGGTGATTTTTAGCCTTTTGTAGTTCTTTTATCTTTTCCATGAAGAGCGTATACCACTTCTGAAAAATACTATTAGTAAACATAAATGATACCAAGTATAATTAATCCCAATTGTTGAAACTTGATACCATTTATGACCTTGAATGATATCAAGTATGATTAAATCTATTTGTAAAAAACTTGACACCGCTTTGTGTATACCACTTTTAAATCCTTCTTGAAACTTAAGGTATCACTTGTAGATTACTTGTCAACCACTTGAAATAATCTTGGGAGATCTTCAGTGATTTTCTCTTGCTACTATTAGACAAGATACCACTTGATAGAAAGAGATAATATTACTTGAAAATATAAGAATGAAGCTCATGCTGAGGTCAACATAATCAAGAGAATGCCATTTTTATGATAAAGGTTAAAAAAGGTATCAAATTAAGAGCAAAAGGGCATACGAAGTCAAGAAATACTTGAGGGTAGCTAACAAGGATAACAAGGATCAATTTGTCTTAGAGGAGCAAAAAGAATGGTTGAGAGAATTGAAATCAACAAATTTTGAATCAAATAAGTCATTTCCAGAAAATTCGGAAGTACCGTAGTTTCACTACTAGTAGTTCTAGAAAGTGGAAGTACCGCTGAATGACTGCTAGTAGTTTCGATTTTTCTAGAACTTTTCAGAAACTGAACTTGAGTTAAGAGAAAAGGGTTGATATAGCATTGTACCTTGCTCAAAGTTTTTCACAAAGAAATATGAACCACTTGTGGAGCACTTCCAATTATATGCCAAGATTAAAATTCTTTTCAATATCATTTTTAACAAATTAAGCTTTAATTTTAAAAAAATAAGCTTATTTTCAATAAATTTCTTCAAGATTGCAAAAATAAGCGTTATAGAGCATTTTAGGCATTCAATATTATGTATGAGTTGTAAATAACCTGATGAGTCAATATATGTCAATAATTTTAGCTCAAATAGCAAAACTCACTTAAGTGCTAGATTATGACCACTTAGGTTAATTCGAAATTTTGGATGAATTTTAAATCCAAATAACTTTTGATTGGTTGGCTTTTTGAAAATCTTTTGAATACCAATAATGTTTGAAATAGCCAACTTTAGGATTTTAGTACTGAACTCATTTTTAAATTCCTTTTAGAATTGATTTTAGCCAATTCTTGAGTTTAAAGCCAAAAAAAAAAAACTACATTGGTAGTTTTGGGTTAGAAACTCATTTCTACTTAAAATAAGTTTTTATAAAGCCAAAACCTTCGAAAAACCTTTGAAATGTATTTGTATCCATTTTTAACTAGTTTTTCAAAGATATACAAATAATTTCAAGATTTTAACTTTTTGGCTAAATGGCTCAATTTTAAAACAATACTAGCACTTACTAATTTGGGCACACGTAAGGATGTGATATACATGATTATGGTTTTGCACTCCCCCTTAATGTGCCACTAACCCATCTTGCTCAATATTGCAATAATGAAGTTTTGAATAAGAGCAAGAACACAAAATTTTTCTTTTAAATGATTTTTGTGAATGCAATGCAACCTACACAAGGTAAAGTGCTAGATACTTCAACGTAAGATACTTATTACCGAGAAAGCATTAGTTTTTTATATGAAATGACCATCCTCAAGCATTAGTTTCATTCTTTTAGCCTCTGTATAAACATCTTTTTGGGCATACTGTGATAGATTATGAAATTGTTGCTGCACATATTTCATGATAGCCTTTTCTCCTTGCTGAAGATTAAAAAAGGTCTTGATGCTTCACTGTGGTAACATCAAAGGAAATGTAGGCTTTGCAAAATTTCTTCACAAATTTTTCCCATATAATATCTTTCTTCTTTGGATGTATCCATTGGATAGTTTTCCACCAAGTAACTGTCGGTTCTAATAGCTAGTAAGTAGCAAAAAGAGCTTTTTCCTTATTTGTGCGTTGGATAGTGTCCATTTTCCATTCAATATTCTGTAACCAATTATCTGCACTTAGTGGTTTTGTTGCTGATAAGAATTTAGGGGGTTGAGTCTTTAGAAAAATACATAGTTGTACTTCATGCTAATGTTGATCCTTCTCGTAACATCTTTGTAGTAAACTATACCAGTAGTTTTGCCTATTGTTCCAATATTTTGGTTTGTTTTTACTCACATTCAATCTGATTTCTCTCGACGATGGCTAGGTCTTCCATCATACTAGGCTGATTTTCAAGATTTCTTCTCTCCATCTATTGTTACACGAGATTTTCAATTTGTCCAGTGATAT
Organism: Melocanna baccifera; assembly: GCA_036346265.1. Classification (NCBI taxonomy): domain Eukaryota; kingdom Viridiplantae; phylum Streptophyta; class Magnoliopsida; order Poales; family Poaceae; genus Melocanna; species Melocanna baccifera. Next base: position 10,620,342 of record CM070689.1, on the reverse strand, counting down.
TTAGTTCAGTAGTAACTGGGGTTCAAGAATCAAATTTGTATTATTTTTGGGTTTAGAAAAGAGAAGTTAGATTGGAATAAAGATAAGAGCAGAGAAGAAGTAGAAGAGAATTAGAATGAAGTAAGATTGAAGGATTTTCCTGATTATCTTTCTATACAAATGAGCTATTGATGGTACTCAGTAATCCTTATCAATCAAATTTCTCACTCAATTCTAAATTATATCAACATACTTAACAATATCAACCACCTTCTCATGATCAATCCTATAATCTTGGCCTTCCTTGAATGCTTATCTCCAAAATTTCCCTTATTCTTACAAAGGTATTCCAATGTCTTCTAATATTCAATATCAATCAATGGATAAATCATTCCCATGCTACTTCCTTAAATAGGCTTAGAATCCGATGGCTTTGTCATCAATTTAAATACTACTCCTTACTATTTATGTCTATATTATCAACCTTCATCACTTAGTCATGGTATCATTACCATCTAAAACTCTAAATAACACGCTTCATCATTTATCCAATACACCAAATATACATTTTCTATTGCATCATCCATAACTTCATTAATCCAATTATGGTTATTTGAATCTCACATAAATCTCAACTTTCACCATGAATTTGTGATAAAATCCTATCTTAGAACTGATATTTTCCAATTATTCAATCATACAACCTAGCGGTAAATCCAATATTCTCACTTTTAACTCCTCTATTACTCATTACATCCACCAATACCATTTGTGTCAAGATCCTCTAATAATCGAATCATTTCCACCATTGATGCATAATCATAATTTGCTCATTCAGCAATCAACTATGGTCTCCACTATATATTTTCGAAGTAAGTCATAATTGTAAACATCCACAAAGAATAGTATCATTCATCAATGTTATAATCCAATAGTTATTATTTGTTCATCTATCTCTCCAAAGTTTGATCAATCCATCTATTTAGTCAATCTCATCCAATAAATTCCACTAATTGATCCATCCAAATTTCGCACTACTAATTCTTCCTAATTGTCAATATGAATCCACCAATATACATGTTTATTCATCATTGCTTATACAAATCTCTTATAGGTTTATCTACTTTCATCACCTACGGCTTCATGGGTATAAATCAATCTACTTCTTGCAACTAGGAATTGGCATTTAATTTTTCTGTGGTTTGGAATATGATAGGTAAGGGAAAAAACAAGGGTAAGAATATAATGATGTAGGTAAGGATCAAGGCAAAATAGAGCAGAAGCAGAAAGCTTTAAATATAGTCTTTATTTGAAAACCAAAAATAGTTTTGCAGAAATTGCTTATATAACAACCTAATAGGTTGATAGTGCAATTTGGCTATTATAGTAATACAATAGAAAGGAATACATCTACTCAGATGGTTTTACCTGTAGCATCATGGAAATCAAACGAGTATTATTAACTAACTAGCATTGATCTTACAACCCTTCAAAAGGAAAAGTTTTGGTCAAGCTACTCGTACTATACTTCTTGACACCATTCTTAATACTACTTCTACTAAGATTAGCATTCGTTTCATTTGGCCAATACCTACAACAAGAAGTTGGCCTAGGCGGCTACATGAGTTTTAAATATTTTGACAAAATAAAAAAGAAAGCTTTATAGGTCTAAGAGAAATGAGATAGAAATAGGAAATACGAGATAGCAATAATACTTATAGTTATTGCATTTCTTTTGTATGAGAAAATTAGAGTTTTTTTAAAACTTGTATTCTTATCAGAAACAAGCCTATACTTAGGGCTGTAACATATAGTCAAGCCTACTCTAATACCATTCTGTAACGACCCCATTTTTAATAATAGGGTCATCATAATTCCTGCAATAGCCTAGGAGATCAGTTATGGATAGAAAGAGTATCATGCATGTTCAAGAGTATTTAAGAAAGGTTAGCTTGATTAAAATATGACCTAGCAGTCAAACTATAATAGATTTACGAGTGTTCAACCCCAAAACTTAACTTACATATAGAGAACCGATGAAATTCCACAAGAATGCTTGAGTACGGTTGTAATCCTTAAATGATAGATGATGCATCCTTCCTTCTTCTATTGTCTGTTCTCATGAAAATATGCAAGATTGAGTACACTAGATACTCAGCACATAGAAAGGCTATCTAACTACTATGTAAGGTGTTCAACTAAATAGATTTACAGATTGTAATATGATAAGAATAGACACAAGTTTACTAGTAACGAACTTTGCACTTGAAACAGTAAAACATTATTTAATTAGTAAGGGGGTTTTATCATTCGCAGTTTCCATATTAAGTTCATTCCAAATCTACTTATGCCTTATTGTTGAAATTACCCAAGAAACACAACTCCATTGACCGAGAACACATCATATTCAAATGCCATTTATTACACTTTGCAGAGTTGCCTAAATTTACCCACATAATATCTCAAACTCATAACGTCAAACTGTAGACACGCAACATTATAGCATGTGACTAAGCTAAAACAACAAGGTCGTTTCATTGTTCATTTCATTCTACTTTCTACCTGATAGGCTCGTAGCTATTCAACCCCATCGGGAATCCATGGCTAGTGCATAAATCGCGACCCGACGTTGAGTAGACTTACCATTGTGGAAAATCACAAGTGGCATACCTAACCCAACCTCCATCTTACCCCGTTCTGGCGTGCCATTCCAAACGCTGGGATATCGGTCTTTCCTATAGACATTCGACCGGATTGAGTAGTGCATAGATCAGGTTAACAAGTCAAATTTGTGGGTGGGTGAGTTTTATGTTATTTACTTGGCATAAGACTTCTTGTCCTTATGAGACTATCATTTACATACCCTGTGCATACCGGTACCACACTACCATATCATACCAAAGCCTCAAACTTAAGGTGAGGCCATGGGCTTCAACCATCTAACAGCTCCTCACTAAATAGCCTCAACCTTAGTACCATTTTAAAGACTACTAGGATGAAATCGAATTATTCTTAGAAGTTCAAGTAAATATTTATCAAACCAAGTTCAATGGAAATGTTCTACTACTACTGTTATCCCCTCTTCCAAAGCTTGGTGTTATACCGCGGAGGTTATACTTTTGCAACTTTGATCGATAGTGTATGAAAAATATATGATCAAATTAACTACATAGAAATTAGTACTTTTATTAGATATTTCATGTAGAATATTGCCATGGAAAGAGTACCGATCCCGAACCTCGCAAGGAATGCAATTCTGCAACTGAAGAAAGGAGTTACCCTGGTAGAGACGCTTGCTTGGTTTTTGCCAAGTTCTACTTCTGGCCAGGAACTACAGACATTTTGTTCAAGTATATAGTACAATAATTAATATCTACAAATGTGATGACCATATGTGTGTCTGATCTACTGTCAAGATAAATTAACTACTTTACTTGCAGCCTCTGACATTTGGTGGGTTTTTTGGTTGTGCCTTTGGTATTTGGCATATAATTTTTGAATTTTGGCTGTTCATAAGAAACAGTACGTATAGAAAAACAGTCGCATACAATTTTGGCCGATATAGCTAAACTCGGTACAGTGTTTACTATAATCTACCTATAGACCCCGACTTGAAAAGACGCAATATTTAAAAGCTAGTTACTGTAACAGGAAGTAATAAGCCAAAGCAAAAGCGAAAAAGAACCCAGCCATTGTGTTCTTGTGCATTACTGAATACTTCCTCTATCTATAAATGTAGATCGCTGTGAGTTCTGTGCGGTCAATTTTTTCAAACTTTGACTATTAATATATATTAAAGTATATAGATTGACAACATGAAAATAATACCATTGAATTTGTCTTGCACATTCTTTCATAATAATGTTTTTATTATTTTTGCTAGTGTATTATGATAATAAATTATAGTCAAAGTTTTATATTAGAGACCTAAAAAATAAAAAAACGACTTACATTTGTGGACGTGTGGCCCTGCTCGTTTCGGCTTCAGCTTTTGATTTCTGGCTTCTAGTTCACTATCCCTTAATTTTGTCTTTTTCTAGCTTTTTTGGTTTTTTTCCTTTTCTTTTTTTTTTGTGTTCCTTTGCATTGTCTATAATGAGATAATATTTTTCTATTTTGAATTTTTTAAATTTAATTATATCAAAAAAGCTACCAGTTACTATGGTGTAAAATAAACCAGCTACAGTAAAAAAAGCTAAAAACAAAAAAAAGCCCAACTAAACAATACCTAAAAGAATTGAAAAAAGAACCAATCATTGGTTGAAAAAAATACATGTAGCTAGCTACCCAGCTGAAGTCAAGAGATGAGCTTAGGCAGATCTTTACCACATAGTTAAGTCACCAAAGAATTGACCAACTCCTTGTCAGGATTTTGTCGACTAGAATCAGATAGATAGAGTAAGCTTACATATATTACTTAGATTTCATCTTATTGACTCCGATGCTCATAGTACACATGCATTCATTGATGTATCGTTGCATTATGGGATCAGCGATCGATGCAGACGACAGCTCGTCATGAAAGAGACGCCGGAAGGAGACAACAATCCTGTCCGTTACGATGGTGATAAAATAACCCCGTGAAACCCTATTTCTTTACCAGTTGGGATTCTCCAGAAATTCCGACAAGTGGATGTTTAACAAGTAGTACCTTTTTATACTTAGAGAATAAAAACTTCATTAAGCCATTTGAGTTGTACTATAAATAATTTAATCAAAGAATCAGATCTACTAATTCATGAAGTCGTTCATCTTCTTGCTAGTTACTTAGTGCTTTCAGTGTGTGTTATCTGGTACATTCTTATGCCCTCTCTTATTTATTAGAGACATGTTAAAAATGACGAACAATTCTCCCATCGTGTTCCGAGTTTTGAGTGGACATTAAGATCATGTTCGTATTAACTTTTAAAAGCTATTTTTCTATAGCAAATAGCTTTTTTTACAGTACCTAGTTTTCAAATATAGTGACTTCATTTATATCAGTCAAAATCACACGTGAGTATTTCTCTTTATAAGTTTATTTACAACCTGTTACTATTGATAAGGCAAAGCCAAAAGTCAATATGAATATACCCTAAATCATTGCATATCTTCACGGCCTCACGGGTTTACATCATATAAGCAGTTGCATGGTCAAACAACGAAAGAGAAATTAGCCATAATTTCTTTTGACTCATATTGGGATTGATTTATCGATTTTTCAGAATCACGACAACACATCTAGCAGCGGACAATTTTGACTGGTTTCAATCAGATTCCAAGGTCTTACCACTACGCTCGTGTATCTACAATATGACTTCAGGGGGCTAGGGTTTCCGATTGTTAATGACCAATGGAATAGTTTTACACATTCACTTTTGTTGTGGTGTCTACAAAGGGAGGAGGTGGTGGCTCACAACCTGGCCCCAATCTTGGATGCATGCAACCATAGAATTATTGGATTGTGTCACGCATTCTCTCCGCAAGGTCCAAAGACCTCACAAAGGGTTTGTTAACCCTAACAACCTGGCCATAGTGTGCTAGCTGATGGGGATGTACACCATCCATTTTACACCTTGTCAAGATCTTCAAAGGTCACCAACTCTGGTTCATTCTGTATTGCCATTGCCAGGGGATACTGGGGTTAGCAGACCGTTCTTTGTTTTTCAAGTAAAAAAATAGCATGCTTTTAAAACAAAAAAACATATCAGATATGGATTATAAAAAAAATTTGTAAAAATAAAATGTTGAGGCATTTCTACAAATAAAAATTTGCAGGCCAACTTCCTTTTCTGAAAAATATTATGCATAAAACAACATAACACTAAGAGGCATGTCCAGTTGCTAGCCATATTTTTGTGCCACAAGTTTTGCATGCTACAGTTTTTTAGCAGCCAAAATAGTCGTCACACACTTGTGACAAAAAATTGGTTAACAAATGAATCTATGACAGGCTAAGAAAGGGTGCTGGAAACCAAATGTTTTCCTTTAAGGCTAAGAAAGTGCGGCAAAACTCGGTAATGAACCAAGCAGGCCCTAAAACCAACCATCCTCGGAAGGAGGAAAAAACACTGCATCGGCGACAAAATAGCCTAAGAAAATAATATATATATATATATATATATATATATATATATATATATATATATATATATATATATATATATATATATATATATATATATCCTAAGAAAATAGTTGTCGATAAAAAATAAAAACACTGCATCGGCGACAAAACAGCAGGTAACGTGTGTTTTTTTTTTTCACTTCATTCGGAAGCAACACTCCTGACCATACGCAGATGTAGAAACAAAGTGGCGGTAGAAAATCAAGCCCAAAAGGGCACGCCACCATCTTGGCTTGGCACTGCATGCATCACGAGCTTCTTCCAACAGCAACAAGGGCCAAAAGACTTCAATTAGTTGCATTACATGCCATAACACTCCAAGGGTCACAAGATTCCCTAACTACTGCTAGCTCAGAAGCGCCACGGCAGAGAGAGAGCAGCAGGGAAAAGGAGTGAAAGGGAAAGGTAAACAGTTACTAGTACAAGTACAGCAGCAACATTGCTTCCAAAGCCACTGTTACACATTCCATCCACGAGAAAGAATCATGTCGAAGTAAAGTAAAGTAAAACACATCTCGTTTATTTCTCTCTTATTTTTTTTATGATAAGATAGAGGTTATAGGAGTATCACGTATCTCACTACTCTCGTTTTTGTTTCGCACGCGTATCTCTTTATCCTTTTTTCTATTGTTTATCCCTTCCTTCTAAAAAGCATTTCTGCTAATTATTACTATTTATTTTAAATCAAAATATATCGAAACGTATCAAATACAAACACCCTGAAGATAGTAAGAGCTGAACACACTTTCATAAATGGCTGCGTTGTAACTTGCAGGTTTGCAGAAAGTTGCCACCCACATGCACGCCTTCCCTTTCAGAATCTGCACCTGCACTGGCTTCCCTCCCTGCATGCAGAAGGCAAGAGTAAATGGAAGCTCTGATTGTTGCAGGATAGGTGCCGCAGGTTACTGCCTCCTGCATCGTGCATCCTCTCGCCTCGCCGGCAATCTTATCACTGTCCCAGAAAGGAAAGACACTGTTCGGTGACAACACAGCACACATGAGCTAGCTGCTGTGAGAGGCAGGTAAACTTTGTGGTGATGGTGCGCTGTGGCGATGCTGCGTAGGAAAGGCCAACATGTACAGCAGTGCTTCACAGTGATCGACAGCAAATACACGTAGCAGTATGTCTGTATGCGGTGGTGTGAAGACACGGTGACACTATACCAGGACAGGTGACGGCTGACAGTCAAATCCTCATCATTTCATTTGGCTAAAATGTTCGTGATCTCAGTAGTGAGATAAAGCCACTGTTTAATTTAGTTTTTGATTTTTGATTTCTATTTTATTATTATTTATTAATTTTATTACTTTCTATTTTTTATTTTTTTATTTTTTTACTTTTTTCGTATTTCTCTGTATTGTCTGTGATAGGTTAATATGTTTTTTATTTTTAAATATTTTTAAATTTAATTATGTTAAAGAAGCTAACTTAGTTAGAGTAAAAAATAAGCTAGTTACAGTAAAAAAATCATAAGCTAACGCTATTCTGAACACCTCTAAAACTAAAAGATCGACCATTCATGCATTAATGGGGAATTATATTGGGTTGTGCAGCCTAGTTCTTGAGAGAGCATAGTGGCATTTCCCTTTCTGATAAACCGATAATCATCCAACCTACACTGACTGGAGAGTGATAGTGGAGACTCGTATAAAGATCAGACAAATCTAACGCGTCGCTTGGAAATGGTAAATCTTACCATCTCATGCAAAATTTCTATGTTCTAAATGTACCCTAAAGACGTGCCAGATCATAGATGCACAAATCAAATTGCCAGAGCGCCTGCCTTACTGTTAAAAAAAAAATAGGTGAGTCGTGACGGGTCGACTTTAGGGAAGCATTGTCCGACACAGTAAAGACTCAAAGAGGGGCAGGCAGCATACAGCGATGGAACGATCACATGTCAACACGAAGACTTTAAGCCCAGGAGAGCAGAACAAAGCAATGGCGGGTGTGTTTTTCTAGCTGCCGTTTATGACTTACTCTAGGAAGGATACTCGTATAAATGAACTGAAATTTAATAAGATGTTTTTAAAAAACTATCCCGATATGCCACATCAAAATGATGACGAAGAAACTATCCCGTTTATTTGTTTAAGAGGAGTTATAAACCATAAGCTAAAATAAGCTGAAAAGAACGGATCTAATAAGTAATAACACAGAGAAGGTTAGAACCCACAAATCTATAGTCGTCTGTTTGTTTGTTTGGATCTATTCTTTTTAGCTCTTGGATTTTAACTTTTCTACAATAGTTAGTTTCAAACGAAGTGTCTTTCCAAGATAGGGACTACATGTTGATCGTAGTAGATACTGTAGCTATTTTATCTAGATCGGTCAAAATCGTAGTGAATCTCTCTTCGTAGTCTCTTACGAACAGCTAAAAGCCAAGACTTTTAGCTAAAAGATATAAATCACAGTTTAAAAGAACAACCTAATATATGAGAAAACAAGAGGACGACAATTTGGTGACAGGTGGGGCCACATGGCCAGTGAGACCTTCCATTCCATGCAAGGCTGCCAGGAAGACAACAATGCTAGGCCATGCTGTTTTCTTGAAATAATAAAATATTAGCTTTCTGAAAGATCCAAAGGCTTGAGTTCCCTAGTTGCAAGGCAACGTTAGAAAAATCTAATAACAACAGAAGGGAGAGGAGATCAAACTACAGTTCAGAGTTCAGACAACCAATTCCACTGCAAAGCTCACTTCTTTGGGGGCGTTTGTTTTAGTGATGGTTTTTGATTTTTGATTGAAATTTTACTGTATTTGGCTTTTTTTACTGTAGCTGATTTGGTTTTTAAGCATAATTAATTTAAAAAAATTTAAAAATAGAAAAAACATGTTAACCCATTAGGGACAATACAAAGGAACATGGGAAAAAATACAAAAAAACCTAAAATATCTAAAAAAAATTCAGAAAAAGACGAAATACTGAATAGTGAAAAAAAAGCAGAAGCTAGAAGCAGAAGCCAAAAAAAAGCCGAAACGAGCGGGGCCGCAGCATGGCCTTTTTGGTTGAAACATGAAAACAGTTAAAAAATAAGCATAAAAGAGAACTGCATTTCAACTATAAGGGCCGCTCCAATGGGTTGCTAGCTTCTGACTAAAATTATACTGTAACAGCTATTAACTTTTTCTGACTCATTCAATTAAAAAAAGAAAAAAACATCTTTATATCATCACGGACAATACAAAGAAATAAAGGAAAAAAAAAAGAAAAAACTAAAAAGCTAAAAAAGCCAACCATGTTCCAGTTCCAGTGACTTCTAGCTGGAAGCTAAAGGTCTGAAGCCGAAAACTTTTAAACCGGTTGGAGCAGGAACATATCTTGTCCGTTAACTAACATAATTTACTAGTACTGGTCAAAGTTTAACGCCTCTGAAACAGGGAAGGTTAGAACACATAGATCTATAGTAGAAAACTAGAGCTGCAGAGCTGAGCGGTTTAAACGTCAACGTAAAGGTTCTGTTCCTTAACAATACATATTAGCTACATGAGCAATGCGCAGTACAGAACGCTAGGAGATCTCAAATACATGACAAAACATAGCCGGGAGGGGACAAATGTCACAAATCCCAAATGCATACAAAACTCTGTCCTTTGGATGGAGGCACGTACAATGAGGGATCTGCATGCCTCCTTTCCATCATTTCAAAGTTTCAAATCAAACGAACGTACAATCCGCACCTCAAGTCTCAGCTCGATTGAAACAGGACAAAGAACAACGAACCACGGCAGCAGAACAGTCTGAACCAGTAAATCCTCCAAAAATGTGTTACCAAATCATCTAAAGAGTTGCTTTCCAATGACTTGCATCAAGGATACCGTAGCTTAGAACCACTAGAAGTCGTTCTGAATAAAGAGTAGGCAAAATGTGTTGACTTGTACATTAAAGAATACAAGTGTTGCAAACTATTCAGCTGACCACTAATATAACATACTGATGATGCAAACTGGTATTATTAACTATCCAGAAGATGTTGAGTTTCTGTGCCGCTTGTACAGCAGATACTTCCCACCTCCGCTATTTCAACTTAGACAGGATCTCCTCAGAAGGAAGCTCAAGTGTAGCTCCAGCATGTACCTTCTCAGGCTTCACAACTACAGCACCAAAATTAACGAATTGTCAGAACAAATGCAGAAACTCCTAATGTCAGTAAACCAATAAGCAACCTCAATAAGATAAACATGAAAACAAAACTCTTTTTTTTACATCAAAGATATGCCGCCTTCATGGTAATGAGGTGATACTTAAGTCATCATATATAAGAACATTTCATGTTTTTAAGGGTCAATTTAATTCAGGACAAAGCAAAAAACTGAAATCAACTGAAAGACTGTTGCCTTGACCCCTGGACCAGTAATACAGTTCACAGCTAATGTTACAATGATGCCCACGTAAGGAAGTCACAAGCATTGCAGCATAATAGCCAGTAAAGCCAATATATTGTCGGGACAGACCAGTTTTTCATTATTAGCACCCTGCACAGCCCTAGTGGTGGGCATGAGGTGTAGCCTGGACCACCTGTGAGCAGATACGATAAACAGTACCAATGTATTGCTACAACCAAAAGAAGGCAAAGGAATACAATTAATCCATTGAGAGATCTCTTTTTTTTAAAAAAAAATCCCTTACAATTGTACTGTTCATCTTCGAATTTTCCAGATGCCTAAGGCAGCTAGTGCATAGTTTTGAGAAACTGACACACTTCGCACTGCAATCCACAGTATTTGTGATAAATGAACACCATCCCTTTTGTTACAAAACTCACATTTTACAGACTCTGGACAGAAAAGACATGTGGCTTGGGTGGACAGACTAACGTTATATGAAAAATCTCAATCTGCTTTTACCCTGGGCCTCTTTATGCTATTTTGGACCAATGATGGAAAGCTGGTATTGAGAAAACAATTTTTTAGTTATATAACACATCATTTTGTTTAAATGTGAAACCTGTATTCCCAGCTAATTAACTTATCAAGGACAGGAAAACACTGAGTTACATTTCCATCTCAAGCGGCTATATACCTATATCTAAGAAAGCATAGAGTGATTTTGCACTTTTCAAGGAAAACACATGGATTTATTCAAGTCAATACACATCATGCGAACAATCACCTAATGGAACTGTGCAAAATTATGATCTTCAGCTACAGCTTCATTACTTCTCTACCCATAAAAAGGCGCTTCATGACAAAACTTTCTATACATCTTCAACTCAATTTTATCAACTCCATCAAAGTTTTTGATGACTCCTGACATGGTCGGTAGTTGGGTACAGATCCGAGGACCGAGAATAGGGCGCTCGCTCTCATTTAATTGCCGGTAAGGCTCTTCCCTAGCGAGGTAGGGAGGCTCTAAGGCCTGATTTTAGAAGATTATGGAGACTAGAGACTCGTTTGATTATTCATTGCTTCCTCATGAATGGTGCGGCTCCTCTCTTTATATAGATGAGATTAGCTCCTAACAATATGGAAACTAATATAATCTAATGCAATCAATCAACTAAAGATAAAATAATATCCATACTATCCAAACATGAAGATATTCATCTAACTATTCCTAATATGAAGATATACATCTAACTATTCCTAATATGAAGATATGCATGCATGCTATGGACTCCATGTTGCTGCGCCTCCTCCTTGTGTGCAGACTGTGGCCTCCCTAACCATGTCCCTAACACTCCTCTTGAAAAATACAGGAATGATTCTCTTCATTAAGCCCACTGTATAAAGTATAAACTGTAACTTCGTTTTTGCCCTCTGTAGGACAAAATATCGGTATCAAATTGTGTTAAAAGCTCAAACACATACCCAAATCCTTGTGGAGTGAAAAAGGGGAGATGACTACTGGATTAATTTTTACAGGAAAAATTTAATGTGTGCGCGGTGCTATTTAGTAGTGAGATTGTTGGGAAGATGAAAAAGATACTTAACTATTTAGAGGATTATGTTAGGCAATGTATCACAGAATTCTATGACAAATATGCCTAGAACATACTGAATGACTTGCATTTTTAAGCAACAAAAATAAGACTATAACTACATATTGTAAATGTTAAAAATGTTTCACAATAATCCAGTCCCAAGATAATTTTCAGAGTCTCTTGTTGTTTTTTACACAGTGAACACAATAAGACATTTGTGCCCCTGGTAAAATTCTCGTTGGTGAATAACTTTGTGCACAGTGTATCAATGATAGAGCCTCACGTCAGGCCAATAATTGGGAGTTTTACGTAGGTTAAAAAGTGTGATCATCATTCACCAATAACCTACAAACATTGAACTCAAACAGTAATTAGTTCAAGAACAATTCCCATAATCTTGACTCAAGAATTTAAACCATGACATGTACAGGAATGATGGAGTTAAATTAGTTCACAACATGGCTGAACAGGACAAATTAATTGAATGAGGAAAAGAGAAATTCAATATTTCACTTCCCTAGAGTTCCCAACAAGTATGCAAGAGCACAATCTGAGAGCATGACCCATGGATACATTAATTGAGGCATTTGAACAAATCAATCGCAAGCATACAAGGGAAGTGGTCTACTTGTGCACTCTTCCACCACCATCAGCTGCTTATACAGCAGTTCTAGGGCAAGCACCATTGTGGCTGGACTCATTGCACTTGTTCTCACACCACATCAGCTCCTTACACAGCATTACAGCAAGCTTTGCAACCATTGAGCTCAAACCCTGCAGGGCTAACACCCTTCATCACTGACTTCAGTTTGGGTGCTTCTAGGCTGATCAAACTGCCATTGATGGAGGGAGATTACAAATGACCAGACTACTAGATGTGAAAGTTTGAGGGGATATCGGACAAGTGAGATGGTGGAGACAACAGTGAGCTGTTGGGGATAAATTTGGGATTTTCACAAAACATAACTACATAAACATCACTGAATTGCTTAATGGTGCTGCTGTGCTAATTCATACTTAAACGTAATTAATCAAACCAACCAGTAGCCATAAGGGTATAGAGACAGGCTGAAGCACCTTCCAAAGGTTTTCTTTGTGAAAGGTTTCTTCTTTTGCAGGGTAACATGAGTCAAACCTTTTACAAGGGAACAGCCACAGTTGGTACTTACATCTTTAGCTCTACCATGTGTGGCATTCTGCCTTCCAACCATGTCAAGTTGAAAACTCGATACTGAGGCCTAAGGCTATGTTCCTCCAGGTATTGTTGAATTGAAGTTGGAAAATCACAATGTGATGTGCCCAGAGCGCATCGTAAGATCATGCTCAAAACATGTTAGATTAGTTTGAATCAAACAGTACACCCATCATACTGAAACTTTTCAGCCAAACGCAAACCAGTAAATCTGGCAGCTGACAAGGGCAGGTCCAATCCAGTCAGTCAACCCCCATGTGAAGTGACTCAAGAAAATTTATTTCTTAGAATTCTACTGCGATGGTTTTGGTGAAATGCTACATCTAGTACCAAGAAAAAAATACATTATTTCCATCTAATGGTATATATCTGAGACAGTTAGTACCGTTGAGAGCTACTGGACAACCAGTTGCAGCAGACACAAAACCAAAAAAGTTGCAAAATATGGCTAATTAAAACTATCTGTGCTTAAAATGACTTTAGCAATTCCTCATCACAGTTTGTACTCAAGAATTGCTACATTTCCATGAATTCAGAGGGTTTCAGCAGGCCAGGTCCCCCTATGCTACTGGCATTTCCAAATGCAAAGCTCTCATCTTCGGAGACCGGAAAATGGAGGATCCGTTGAATACATCAGCTACACTTAACATGTGAAATGTGAACCCAAAAGCCCCAATCTTAGAGAGAATGGATTTCTGACACACTTTCAAAACTAGCAACTCCAATTTGCTCAATGTGTTTTCCAGCGACTAACTGTTGCCACTTTAGCGATGCTGCTCCATGTGGAGCAGAGCTGCTGCACTTTTATCTGTTTTAGAAATTTCAAGTGTTAACAATAGTCATTCTGCACTCATCTGCAGATCCCTTCTTCATGAAGAATCAAGCACCACATTATCTTCTGCTAATACTAGCTAGAGTGAACATCCATATTCCACAGGCCCAATTCACAGACCTCACCGGCTCCTAGTATCAACCCAATAACTGCTCAAAACCCAAGCTCACGCAACGCAAACCAACGGCTGCTTCTAAGATCAACACGCAACGAAATCTTTCGAAACCCTAAGAACCTAAACAGAAAGCGAGCATCACGATTCAAGCAGGTGGTGTTGGGCGGCAGTGGTGATTGGTATCCTATAGATAGTAGTAGTACCGAACGATCCGGAGGGCGCGCGCTGGGCCTGGACGATCATGTGGGCGATGAAGTGCGCAGCCTCGCGGGCTTCGGAGAGGGCGCGGGCGGCCTCGTCGGAGCCCGGGGCGAGGCCGCGGTGTTCCTCGAAGCGCCGCCGGATCTCCACCGCCGACTCCGTCAGCATCAGCTGGTCGCCTGCGAACGTCCGCCGCGCCGCCCGCAGCACCGCCCGGTACGCCGCTAGCCCCTCCGCCGCCGCCATTCTCCTGAGGAGAGGTGTGGGCGTGTGGTGTTGTGATGGTTCAAGAGTCGGTAACTACTTTGGCCATCATGCCGACTAGCGTTTAAGGGTGAGCTCCTGCTTTGGCAAGAATTGTGTTTTTTCTGAGTTTTTTTTTAAAAAAAACTTTATTACCTTAGCTATGTGATTCGGCCAACTCGGTAAGGGCGTGTCCCAAGGTAATACGACTGTTGTATATGTTATGGCTGGTTTCTTTTCATCGTGGTTTATAATTTTTGGTTTAGATATTTAAATTTTATTTGTTTATAAAAAAAAATTATGAAGATGAAGATAGTCACATATGATTTTGACTAGTATAGTTAAAGTCAATATAATATATACTACAATGGAATAGTAGACCACATCTTAAAAAAACGCATCATTTAAAAGCTAGTTATTGTAACAAAAAGTGAAAAGCCAAAACAAAAGTTCTACCGAACCCAACTCATAGCACCTTATCTTATCTATAGATAAGGCTAAAAATAACTTCTATAATTCTTTTAAACTTCTTTATATAAGGCTACAATTTTTATTTTTTTTGCATACAAAGATGTTTTTTAGACAATAACTCATATAATGGTGTTTTATGTTGTTTATATAACTTTATTTCATAGTCTCAGGTGTTTCCTTCACCAAGAGATAACAACTCTCTCTCTCCTCCTTTCTCTACCATGTCAGCAAAAATCCTACATGGTAAAGCTTTAGAGACAGCTGACATCACATTATTATACATAACCTAAATAAGAAAACGACTCAAGCCATCAATGAGGCATGAGGTTCGAGTAAAGTGCCAACCTCGACGAGTCGATGAGTCTGCATCCTCTTCTACATAGTTTACTGACATAGGTTAGAAGTCGAGACATAAGAGGAAGGTGGACGTCAGCCGTTTGAAGGTCCGTCATTCACGAGAGGACATTTGGAGAGATTAGTTGTGGCTCTTTGTCTTTAGCTTTTTGTTATCATTATGCTTTGTGAGTAGCTAGGGAGTAACTATAAATATTTATCTCTAAGTATCAATAGATATCCAAAATTCGTCCAAATTTTTTTCTCTTTGCTCAAGTGTTGAATTCTCGTCTTGGTTTTATTTTTTGTGTTTCCTCCCTCTTGATTTTGTTGTGATCCATGATGAGTAAAAGGTAGAAGATGTCTAGAATTGTGTATCACGATTCACAAGGGGTTGAATGACTTCTAAAAACCTTCCCCTGGTATTAGCAACATAATACACTAGAAAATACAAGTCTACAAGTTACATCAAAACCAAGAGCCAAAGAACAAAAAAGCACCTAAGACAAACTGTCTCATCAGTCTAACCGTTGGCCATAGGGCGGTTGGACCGCTCAACCATAGGTATCACACCGATCGGACCAGTCAAGAGGAGGCTGACTAGAGGTGGGTAAATAGGCACCTTTTAATATTCACTCTTGGATAAAACCCGACTTTATGTGTGGAAGTGTAAATTAAATCGGTTTTGCACAAATAAGACCTATATCGCCTAGATTCACCTAAGAGCACCTACACCTTAAGTCTATGTCTAGGAAATCCTTAAGTAACAAGCAATCATTCAATTTCTATGAATATAAATTGCAAGTGTGTAAATTGAGTACAAAAAAGCAAACCATAATTGACGCACAATGTTTTACCATGGTGCTTGAAAACTTATCGGTTTTCCCTAATCCATGTTAAGGCAAGTCTGTTGGACCCGCTCCATGAATTAAGCCAATTGCCTCACTTTCCACTTGTGGTAGTTCTTCCCCCTTTGGGTAGGTGCGCTCTAATCTTCACAATACATCGAGCATCTTCACAATCTTCCTTGAAGAGATCACCGGACACGACATCTCCAACGCTATCTAGGAATTGACAACCTATAGGAATAACAGTCAAATCCCTTGCTTGACTCTTACCACATGCAACGAATGCACAAGCTCAAGTGGATATGAAATCAACCTCTAGATGCAACACATGCAAATAGAGACATCTCTTCTTGCTCACAAGGTGTAACACATACATAATTAAGTGAAGAGATTCACACTAGCTCAAGAATGTAGAATAGGGCATTAACAATTTATCCCCAACTGGTTGCAAGAGGGTATTTATACTCCACACCAAGAAATTAGCCGTTGGGAGCAAAAATCAGGAGATATGATACTACCACAGGCAAACGATTGGTACTACTGCTCTCCTCACAACATCCATAAAACTGGTCGTTACAAGACTTGGCCGATCTGACTGCCCTCACAAGGGCTAGTCAGACCGCATGCTGGTCAGATAGCCACATAGGCTGATCTGACTGCACCGATCACGACTAGAAAAATAGAGCGCTATGGAAAATAACTACCAGCAAAAAATGCACGATAGTACTGCAAGACCGATCACACCACGCTAGTCTAACTACTCACCATGAGCCGGTCTGATCGCTAACTAATGGCCAGTAAGATCGCCCAATCATACCACCACACTAAAAGCTGTCATACTGCTCACACCTTCACTATCATACCACCACACAAAGTGCGATCATACCGTAGTTTATTTCTAGCAGAGACAAGGGTGCATATATATCAACAGATTTGCAAAAACTTATTCGCTAATTATAGTACCATGCACATAAGGATCAATGTATGATTCACAACAAATTGCAAAACACATTTGTACGCTTTAGAATCATGACACACAGATTGGGTACATGGACTCAACCTATTTGCAAAACACATTTTCAAATCTAAATCACATTTTACAAGGGTTGTGCATGAGCTACAACTATTTGCAAAACACATTCGTAAATATAAGTATTATACCACAAGGAGTAGGGAACATGGAATTTAACTATTTGCAAAGCATATTTGTAAATCTAAGTCATATGTATCATCTTAAAGAAAACTAGAGCAAGTGAGATCAATCTATCAACATATTATAAGACTCATAATACTAGGCATGACCCCTCAACTCTTGATGCATTATTCACTTGTCCTCCATCAACATATGATGAGTCTTCTCTTGATTTGATGATCTACTCATGATCATCTCTTCTTCAAGATCTTGATTTAATACCATCAACACCTAATGTTATCCATTGTCTTCATCATCATGGAATATTTACCTATTCATCCAACTCATGAAAAATATTAGTCACACAAAATGATTGTCATTAATTACCAAAATATACCATTAACTCATAATAGCGGGTTTAGATTATTCAATCTGTCTTTTTTTGATAATTGATAACAACCACAACAATTACAAATAATTGAATTTAAAGAAACATGAGTATATATGAACTATACAAACTTTATATATTCTAGGGATATGTTTTAAAGTTGAGATCCTCAAGAAGTGGATAAAAGAGAAGGATAAATACGAATGGAACCACATAATATAGAGTAAACTCCCTGTGCATACATATATATAAGGTGAAACCATATGGATAGGGGTGTAATCAGGTCAGATTTGGAAGGATATTGCTTATACCATATCCTAACCCATATTTTTTTCCGGATTCGGTATCGAATACGGTCAGCCCGGATACAAGAAACAATAACATCGGGGTGGATACTTGACGGATTCGAATCGGACAACGGATAATATAAACGGATAGCATGCTCATACAAAACGATACATTCAACATAAGTTCTCGGTATAATACAAGTTCAACAAAAATGGTAAATTGATATATATAATTCATTAGCCAACAGTCTAACACGACATAAATTCAACATAATGATTAATGGACCAAATTATTAGATGATTCATTGTTGAAAAAAAGTAGGGTGATTGAAAGGGTGCGTTAGGAATTTTCCCTTGTGACAAAGTTCTCACTGTTCCCAGATTTCTTCCAATAAGGCATTGAAATTAGTATACAGCTTCCTCACTACGAACTCGTAGTAAATGCGAAAATATTATTAAAAAACATTTACCAATATCAGTAAATACAACATGAGAAACTACAATGCCATCAGCTTTCAACAAGTACATTGTAGAAAAGAAAACCTATGCAAAATAACTATTACACTAAATAATATTTGATATAAGTGCCTCCATGCAAAATAACTGTTATCCGGATATCCGACTGGATAATTATCCGATATCCGGATCCGGATATCCGACCAGATAATTATCCTATATCCGAATACCGACACTATTCGGTCGAATAGCAGTTCTCCTGATTTCGTTACCGAATCCGACATGAACTATCCGATACCAAATCCGAATCCGACTGGATACCAAATTCCCTTCTCAAATCCGGTACCAATCGGATTCAACATCGGATCGGTCGGGATTAACCCAACCCATTTGCACCCCTACATACGGGCACACCCAAGTTTTGCCTTGAGATGGAGTTTGACCTATATTTTGGATCCAAGAAATACAGTAATTGAATAAATGATAATTAACCATATGAGAATGTAAAACATGCATTCACAAGATCCATAAATAGTTTTACGCAAATAGGTAGAATAGTTTTTCAATATTAATATTTTATCCCTTTTTACGTAAGCCCAAAATATTTAATAAGTTCTTCATAAAGAAAGCTTCTCCTTACACAAAGGTACTTCTTTCGCCCCCCACCCCTTGACACACAAAGGTTCTTCATGTCATTTTATCATCTCGCCCTTTGTCAAATTTGCAACTCTTTGCAATTTGTAGATTTCTCTCCATGAAAAATTTATGCAATATTTCCCCCTTTACTAATGACCAATATGCAATTCTCCATTTGCAATTGTAGCTATCTCTCCACCTATGTCATCAAGCACCAAAATTTCTTCACCAAAAACTTCTTCTTTTCGCTATAAGAGGCGTTTTTAATTATCTTCTGATTCATTTGTCTTTTCCATGAAGACTTATTCACCACTTGAAATTTATACCACTTATGACAATAGTTAATACCACTTGTAAACAATTGATTTGGGCACTTAATCTTCTTTGAAGGATTTACATCTAATTGTGAACACCACTTGAGTATAGCACTTGGATAATAAAGGTATAACATGTAGATCACTTGTAGGCTACTTGATACTACTTGTGAGATCTTCAAGGATTACCACTTGAGATTAACTAACCACTTGGGAGTGACCAAATCTAGCATATACCACTTGTAGGAGAGAGCTTGGTTAAAAAAATTTGTTCAACAAGGAAAGAAATTAGATACCACTTAAAGGAAATGGATGAATTACAGGTCGAGGTCAAGATGATCAAAAGTGCTGTCACTTTAGATAATACCATTTGTATGATAAAAATAGCACAATAAGATCAAAATGACATGTAGAATGAAGAAAAGTAGTTAAGGGTAGCTAGCAATAAAAACAAGGATCAACATGACTTTGGGGATAATGAGAATGGCTAAAAAATTGGAAATCAACAATTTGGTTAAATTCAGCCAAAACTCTCTGGGCCTAGTCAGACCGTCAGCAAAGGAGCAGTTAGACCACTGGAAGGGGCCGGTTAGACCGCTTGGTGAAAATAGTCAAAACGATGATAATGCTCGGTCAAATCGCTGAGTCAACCCGGTCAGACCAGAGTGCAACTGAATGCACGTTGAAGACTAAAATTTGAGGAGAAGTTAGATATTGATGTAATTTGCTTCAAAGTTTTTCACAAAGAATCATAAACCACTCTTGGAGTATTTCCAACTACATTCCAAGGATGAAATCCTTTTAAAAATAGTGTATAATCAAATTATGCTTTTGTTTTGCAATACAAACTCATTTTCAAGAAATTCTTCGAGATTACTAAATAAAGCATGAGAGGGTATTTTTAGCATTCTTTAGCATGTATGACTTATAACTACCCTTATGAACAAAGGTATGTCAATAATTTTGGCTCAAGTAGAAAAACTCATTTAAGTGTTATATTGTGACCACTTATGTCTACTTAAGATTTTGGACAAATTTCAAAACCAAATATCTTGACCGTTTGTAAAACTTCTGAATACCAATTATATTTGAAGTAGCCAACTCTAGGTTTTTGGTATTGAACACTTTTTCAAATTCCTTTTTGAATTGATTTGAGCTATTTTCAAGTTTAAAGCCAAAAGAAGATATCATTTTTCTAGTTTTGGGTTAGAAACTCATTTTTACTTGAAGTTAGTTCTTCTAAAGACATAACCTTTGGAAACCTTTGAAATGTATTTGTATACATTTTTCAGCTAGTTTTTTTAGAGATATACCAATAATTCTAATTTTTTTGACTTTTGGCTAAAGTGGCTCAATTTTGAAAATTATTACTAGCACTTAATTAATTTAGGCACATATAGAGATGTGATACACTTGACTATGAAATAGCACTTTCCCTTAATGTGCCACCTCTAGCTAGCTCAAGTTTACAATAATGAAGTTTTTGAACGAGAGTAAGAACACTATTTTTAAAAGATTTTCATGTAATGCAACCTACACAAGGCAAAGGGCTAGATACTTTAGTGTAGATACTTTTTACCGAGATAGCATTGGTTCATGGTATGAAATGACCATCCTTAAGCTTGGTTCCAATTTTGCACATGGTGGAGTCCATCTTTTCATGAAGGAGCTAAGCTTTCAATGCATCTTCAAGTACCTATTAAGTATTTAAATATATTTTAGCACGTAAAACTAGGTTGGGTACATGAATGTTACTCATAATAAATTTGAGCACCCAAATAGCCATAGCAATAGACTTATATGAACTAACACATCTAGCAAACACATTGCCTTTTCTATTATTTCAAAGCAAATAATGTTTATTACAAAGAGTAGGCTTAGGAGATTTACCCATGGGACAATCTTTACTCAAATGTTCCTTCTCCCGGCAATTGTAACAAGTTTGACAGTTGCTTTCATCCTATGTCTTCTTGTCTTACTTATTGTCGGCTTGCCTCTTCTTTAATGAAACTCGCTTGTCATCCATCTTGTTAGGGCACACCGAGGCGAAGTGTCCTTTCTTATTGCACCCAAAGCACTTGATATCCTTCATGTGTCTTGTATTGTGTTTTGTCTTGATGCTCTTCTCCTTATTGGAGATGATGCTAATTCCTCTCTTATCACTTGACTTCCTTTGATTACTCAAGAGTTTGTGAAGATAGGCCTTCCCCTTATAGTGTTAGAAATATGTCCATATGAGTGAGGCCTATTTCCTATAATTTCAAAGCATGTATGGTTTAGTATCATATTAATAAGGCAATATGGAGGAGACCAATTTATAAGGTAGAGTTCTTGCCACTCTTTGAAATATGTGAAACATGGATGGGATGGCATGAGGAGGGCTTTAGCTATACACACACACATGCGCATATTCACATATTTTTGTGTGGAAAATCATGTGAATTGTGACTTGCACGCCACTTGGTAGACCAAGTTCACATTATTTTTGCTGAACTGTGCAACTCTCTCTGTTTAAATGAGATTCAAACGTTTGAATTTGAGGCTTTGTTAAGTGTTGATAATAGGTAGTTACCAGTGGGCAAATAGCTGGTTAAATGTCTCAGTTACCATTTGGTAAATGGCTAGTTAATCTTATTAGTTCATAGTTTGCATCTATATATATATATGCTTGGAGACATCCAAAGCAGATAGCCTAGCATCATTGCCTTCTCTATTTCTTTTTCTTCCTCCTACAAACCTGTGCTGTTGTGTTACATCGTCTGAACTTTGTCAACTCTTCTCTCTAGCGTGCACCATGAAGAAGGAGAGTAGTATCTTCAAGCCATTGTTGTTGTGAAGACCTGCACGACGGCGGCAATAAGATTTCTGGGCAACGCACATCTGCACAACCACTCACTTCATGGTTTCATCTACATTCTGCACTGCATCGAGTCTTTGCTGCTTCTGTGCTATAAGTCATTCGCATAACTGATCAACTTGTTTAAATTCTGTTTCTATATATATTTTGAAGTACAATGAGTTGCCTGCTATTAGTACTTATTTATTTATCATTAGTTATTTACGATATTTGCCTCCTAGTAAAATCTAGAATTAAAATATTATCTACATTTTCAATATTCCAGAAATCTTATTGTGAACTTTGTTGCAATACAGAAATGGCTGGTACTTCTGATGCTATGAAACCTAAAAGGTTTTCTGGTCAGATTTTTCATCGATGGCAAACTAGAGCCAAGTTTTGGCTCATATCTTTAGGGCTATGGTGGGTCATCCACCCATAGTATCCATTTATAACTGACTGGTTTGTACAATTCAAAAATGTGAACAACACCACTCTTGGCTACATTCTGACCATTCTGGCAGATCAGTTGATGAGATTGCACATTAAGTTTCTATCCGCGTGTATTATTGCCAAACTTTCTACTAGCTGATGAGATTTTGCCATTGGCTTCAAGCACAAGAGGGAAGAGATTTCTATTGAGAATCTCATTGCTGTCCTCGATGTGGAAGAAAAGACCAAAGCAAAAGATGCACCCACCACTTCTGGTTAGAACAATGCCAATATAGAGAAAAAGATAGCTGCAAAGAAGTACAAATTCAATAAACTGAACAAGACAACTAGCTTTAAGAAGAAAACTGAGAAAAAATTTGAGGGATACCACCTAATTTGTGTGCAGAAAAAGCGGTCATATGGCAAAGGACTGTCATTTCCGCAAGAGTAGAGATAGTGAACAGCAAAAGAAGAAGATTGTTAACATGACCATAGGCGATGCCTCGACTTTAAGAGGGTATGGTAATTCATCTATTGTCTTTTTAATATGTCAATCCATTAATTGGTGGGTTGATACCGGTGGTAATATTCACATATGTTCTAATACTTCCTTATTTTCTTCTTACCAAGCAGTAGAGGCTTCCTCCGTCATAATGAAAAATGGGTCACATGCTTCTGTTCTTAGTGTTTACATGGTAGATCTAAAGCTTATTTCAGGGAAGATTGTGCACTTAAAGAATCTGCAACATGCTCCTACAATAAACAATAATCTCATTAGTGGTTGTCTCCTCTACAGGATTGTTTATAAGCTAGTCTTTGAGTCAAAAAAGTTGTAATGTCTAATTTCGAGAATTTTGTTGGTAAAGGTTATGAGAGCAAAGGCTTGTTCTGCCTAAGTACTTTAGAGTCATGTTATGATCTGAATGTTACAATTGGTTTAAATAAATAAGAGGCTAATATTTGGCATTCTCTTTTCTTTCATATTGGGTTGATAGTATTGCTAGAATGTCCAGATTAGATTTAATTCCAAAGTGTGAAATTATCAAAGGATTAAAGTGCTAGTCATGTGTGTAAGCAAAGCAGCATCAAAAACCTTTTAAGGGATTAGAGGACAAATAGAACCTGGGACTACTAGATCGTGTTTATTTAGATTTATGTGAAATGAATAGATTGTTGACAAAGGAATCAAAATATATTTTCTAACTTTTGTTGATGATACAACATGCTACTGCTATATGTATTTGCTAAAAACTAAGAATGAAGCTTTAAACTACTTTAAGACTTGTAAAACTGAGGTTGAGAACCAACTAGAGAATAAAATAAAAAAGACTAAGGTTTGATCATAGAGGAGAGTACGTCTATCATGAATTTTTCAAATTCTATTCTAAGCATAGAGTAGTCCATGAATTTACACCACTATATTCATCCCAATCAAATGGGGGTAGCTGAGAGAAAAAGTTGGACACTAATATACTTAGTTAATGCCATGTTAGAGAATGCCGGTATGCCTAAGGCATGATGGGAGGAAGCTATATTGAAAATAACTTTCGTCCTTAACAGAGTAATCACTAAAAAAGTGAGATTACTCCATATGAGGGATGAAAGATGAGAAAACTTAATACCTAATATCAATTTTCTATGAACTTGAAAGTGTTTGACAAACGTCAATATACTATTGCAGAAAAAGAGAAAGTTTGGATCGAAAATAGTCAATTATATTTTCTAGCATATGCTCATAATAGCATAGCTTATAGATTTTTAGTAGTTAAATCAGAAACTCATGAGATTATTGCTAACACAATAATGGATTCTAGACATACTTCATTCTTTGAGGATATCTTTCCTATGAGAGCTGCAAACAGTACTTCACGAAGTAAGAATGTTTAGACTAAAAATATTGAAAGTGAGAATAATTAAACTTTTAAACTTTTCATCATTTTTGAACCAATATGTGATATTCCTGAGGATGATAACAATCTAGTCGCAGTGGCTCCTTGCAAGAGCAAGAGACAAAGGGTTGAGAAAACCTTTTATGATAACTTTATTGTATACCTCATGAATAATGTGCTAAAGACTCTTTTAGAGGCTTATACATATTCTAAAGCTAAGTATTGGACTCTATCATAACTAATGGTACTTGGGAAATAATTGATCGCCTTATTAGATGCAAATCTATAGGATGTAAGTAGGTCTTTAAAAAAAACTAAGACTTGATGGTACCATTGAAAAGTATAAGATAAGACTAGTGGCCAAGGGTTATATTCAAAAAGAGAGAGAAGATTTATACTTACTCTCCTGTCACTATACTAACCACCTTGAAAGTGCTCCTAACGTTAGCATATTCCTATTGTATACATGTCCATCAAATGGACGTGAAGACGACTTTCCTTAATGAAGAGTTGGAGGAATAAATCTATATAGATCAATCAGATAGTTTTGTGATTTCTAGATAGAAAAATATGGTATGCAGATAATTGAAATCCTTGTATGGCCTAAAGTAAGCACCTAAATAATGGCACGAGAAGTTTGATAAAACTTTGACATCCGCTGGCTTTGTTATGAATGAACCTGATAAATATGTATATTAACATTATGGTGGGGTAAAGGAGTGGTCTTGTATCTGTATATAGATGACATACTTATATTTGGGACAAACATTGCCGTGTCAAATATTTCTTATCTCGATGCTTTGATATGAAAGACTTGGGAGAGGCAAATATCATTCTGAATATTAAATTAGTCAAGAACGAGGATGGAATCACTTTTAATCAATTCCATTATGCTGAGAAAATATTGAGCCAGTTCGGCTTTCAAAACTACAAAGTTTCTTCAATGCCCTATGATGCGAGCATTAAACTTTGAAAAAATCAGGGGCTAAGAAAAGATTAATTGAGATATTCATAAATTATTAGGTCACTTATGTATTTAGTTGGTACCACGAGACCTAACATTTTATTTGTTGTAAGCAAATTAAATCGGTTTACTTCTAACCCAGGAGATAATCATTGGAAGGCACTTAAAAGATTGTTGTGCTAATTGAGAGACACCACATATTTTGGAATTCATTATATCGGATACCCTTTTATATTAGAAAGATAGAGTGACTTCAATTGGATCTCTAATATGGATGAGATCAAAACTATAAGTGGATTTGTGTTTACTTTAACTAGTGTTGCAGTTTTATGGAGGTCTTGCAAATAGACCATATTAACGAGGTGAACCATAGAAGCAGAACTTGTAGTACTTGACATAACCACTGTTGCAGCAAAATGGTTGAGAGAGAGGTTATGTTGGATTGTCATTGGTTGAGAAACAAATACAGGTAATCTTGATGTACTGTAATAATCAAATAGTGTTGGGTAATAAAATAGTGTTTGGTAAAGTCACAAGTACTAAGGATAATATAAATTCCTCCAGATATGTGAAGCGTAGGCTCAAATCTATTAGAAAATAGAGAAACTCTAGAGTGATTGTTGTGAATTATATTCATATTGAGAAAAAATCTGGCAGACCCTTTTACAAATGGATTAGTACAGAAAGCTATTTTCGTTACATTTATGGACATAGGAATGATGCCCATTTGAGTTACATCATAATAGTAACTCATACCTTCTTGATCAGAGATATTATGATTTAAGCAATAAAAAAATAAGTTGATGTTGTAACAAGAGAATACATATTCGTTGTATCCGTGCCCTAATAGACAAAGTACTCTTGAGTGTATAGAAGGTTGGTATAAAGTCTTAATATATTATGTTGTCCAAATCTTTACTACTTTAAAAGAAGGAGTTGGTGGTTGATGAGTCCTCTCCCATATCTCTTCTCAGCCATTTGATCTGAACAATAAAATCTTAACCGCCCCTTTCCTCTCCCCCTCTCTCTCTCTCTCTCACGATCTAACTGCTAAAGTTTTTCCGTTGCAACGCACGGACGTATGACTAGTAAGAAAAAGGTATTAGCCTGCAGGATATCTAAAAAGAATACACCTACTTGCCTATTAGTGTGGTCATTGTTCATGAGAACGAGGCATTCTCTAGAAAACTCATGAGCATATAAGAGAGTATGACCATATAATACTCTGTTTAGGCATAGTTTATTGGCAGCTTAGTATTAGTTGAGATTTCAAGTGAAGTTTGATCATGTAAAGCTATGAATTCATGGCATAATCCATTCATCAGTTCTGAAAAGATGAATCTTATCATTCTAGGTGCAAGTTCAACCCATACAAGACTTACACTAAGAGACTAGTATATAGATAATACTTCAACATAATATCTTTGACATCTTTTTACTCCTTGCTTTGGAATTGGTGGGGGATTGTTAGAAATAGGCCCATATGAGTGAGGCCCATTTCCTATAATTTCAAAGTATGCATGGTTTAGTACAATATTACTATGACAAGATAGATGAGACCAATTTATAAGGTGAAGTCCATGCCACTCTTTGAAACATGTGAAACATAGATGGGATGGCATAAGGAGGGTTTTGGCTAAACACACACGCGCGCACTCACACAAGTGCATATTCACGTATTTTCACATAGAAAATCATGTGATTGTGACTTGCACGCTACTGGCAGACCAAGTCCACATTATTTTTGTTAGTTAAATGTGTAAGTTATCAGTGGGTAGATGGCTAGTTAATCATGTCAATTGATAGTCTACATCTATATATATGCTTGGAGACATCTAAAGTAGATAGCCTAGCATCACTGCCCCCTCCATTTCTTTTTCTTTTTCCTAACAAACCTATGTCGTTGTGTTGCATTGTCTGAACTTTATCGACTCTTCTTCCTGATGTGCACCGTGAAGAAGGAGAGCGGTATCTCTGAGCCGTTGCTGCCATGAAGACCTGCATGGGGGGCAATAAGATTTCTGTGCAGACACATCTACGCAACTTCTTGCTTTGCGACTTCATTTATGTTTTGCACTGCATCGAACCTGCGATGCTTCCTGTTCTTTATCAGACCCAACTACAAGTCATTCATGTGACCGATTGACTTGTTTAAATTATGTTTCTACATATATTTTGAAATACAACGAGTTGCCTACTATTAGTATTGATTTATGCATATTAATTATTTACGATATTTGCTTCCTAGTAAAATATGGAATTAAAATATTGCTCACATTTCCAACATATAGCGTTTCTCCTTGTTATTTTTTAATTTGGTCACTTTGGCCTTGAGTTCTTTATTTTCTCTACAAGGTTAGTCTCACTGGACATAAAGGAAATAAAAGCATTTAATTTTGAGCAACAAGGCACTTCAAGCATATCATCTATAACATCCTCAAAATCAGGACGCTTGAAAATGTGTAAAATTTAAGACTTTTTTTAGCTTGCATCTTATTGGCATTTGGTTCTTAAAGCATTAAATAAAGTGATAATTGCTTGAGCGTCAAGATGTAAGTTTTTTTCCTCATTTGTTGGAGCAAGTGGATCCATAGGTGGAGAAAAGCTCACATCTACAATTCGTCATATTTTAGGTCTCATGGCTTTAAATTAATGTGATATGCATATTTTTCTATTAGCATAATTTCTGCCATCGAAAAGAGATGTCTCACCAAGGTGCACTATATCACTAGTCGTCATCCTTTACTCTCTAAGCGGTGAATCTTAATAAATGAGAGACCAAGTTTTGATACCACTTATAAGATTGAAAATGCCGACTAGAGAGGGGTGAATTGGCGCTTTTTAAAATTTACTCTTTGGCTAAAACCGAGTTTATGTGCAGAAGTATAAATCAAATTGGTTTTGCACAAATAATGCCTAAATCGTCTAGGTTCACATCATTTACAAGACTTAGGCAGTCTGACTACCCTCATTAGGGCCAGTTACACTGCACACCAGTCACACCACCACATAGGCCGATCTAACCACACCAATCATGATCAGAAAAGGAGCTCTCTGGAAAATAACTACCAGTAACAAATGGTTGGTAGTATCGCAACCGCTCGCCATGAGGCGGTCAGACTGCCCTAGTCATACCGCCACACTCAGAGCAGTCATGTCGTAGGCTGGTCTAACTACTCACACAGAGCTAATCTAACCACTGCAGTCATAATGCCACACAAAGTGCGGTTATACCATAGTTCATTTTCTAATAGAGACAATGGTACATATACATCAATAAATTTGTAAAATACATTCACAAAATATAGTACCACGCACACAAGGATCAAGGCATGATTCACAATAAGTTGTAAAATACATTTGTACACTTTAGAATCATGGCAAAACGATTAAGTACATGGACTCAACCCGTTTGCAAAACACATTTACAAACCCAAGTCTTATGCTACAAAGATTGTGCACAAGTCACAACTATATGCAAAACATATTCACAAGTACAAGCATCATTTCACAAGGAATAGGGAACATGGACTTCAACCATCTACAAAGTATATTTGCAAATCTAAGTCACATATCATAAAGATTATGTATGAGATACAAATATTTGTAAAACACATTTGTAAATACAAGCATCATGCTAAAGAGAGCTAGATCAAGTGAGATTGAGCTATCATTATATGATGAGACTCAAACTATTAGACATGACCTCTCTTAATAGTACGGTAATCCATACTAGCAATTCAGTCTTTAAACCAAATACCAAGACCAATAAAACACTAGAAATACATCCATAGCCTATACTAGTTATACCTTTGTTTCGAGCATCCTCTAAAGCTTTATGATGAACATCCTCACTTCAAGTCTGGGTCCTTGTCTTGATGTGCATCAACCATGATGCATCCTTCATTTACCCTCTATCAATATATGATGAGTCTTTTCTTGCCTTGATGATCTACTTATAATCATCTTCTCTTTGGGATCATGACTTAATGTTCAACAACACAGGATGATATCTAAAGTCTTCGTCATCATGGGATATTTACCTATTCATTTGACTCATGAAAAATATTAGTCCCACAAAGTGATTGTCATTAATTACTAAAACATACCATTGACACATCATGGCTAGTCTAGATTCTTCAACAATGGTCTAACTGCTCGCCAAACCGAGGCTAAAAACAACACTACACAGGACCAAAAAAGGCTAACTCTTAAACTTGTGAAGTACATAGGATGAAACTTGGTACAAATCCTCTCTAGCATATCAAGAACTTATTCCAATCATGGATCATGAAGATCAATGACAAAGTTACTACCTTTATAAAAAAACAAGAAGGGTTGCACTAAAACTGGGCAAAAGAGAGAAACCACAATCTACTCTTGGTCGTGAGTACTTGCTAATCTAGATAACCTTGTATGGGTTCTTATATGTCACAGCAAGCTAAATCCCAACAGAAACTCAAACCAAAATGCCTATAAGATCAAAACTCCAAAATCACCTATCTCTTGAGCAAAACCAGGCAATAACAATAACTTTTCATATAAAGTACCTAGATAGATGGGATATGATCTCTAAGAGATATCTCTATCTCTTACACATCCTTGGCACCAAGAGAGATCAAAAGGAGATAAAATACAACCAAGGAAACCAATCAAATCAAAAGCCCAAGGAGGAATCCATAGCATCACTCACTTGGACGAAATTTGGATGTTCATTTCACCTTGATATGACTATTTTATAGCCACTTCCTCATGGATAATAGAGCTCTAAGCCTAGAGCATATACACATAAAGTTTCTAATATAAGGAAACCCTAACCTCTCTCTAACATAAGAGATCCTCTCTCTCAATACACACAAGAGCTTATATAGTGGAGGCTCCTCACTTACCACCAAACCCTAGCAATCAGCACATCCTTAGTGGATACAACCACTTACAAATAGAAAAATCTGATAACCCACACACGAACAAGTTTTACACACACACTTGTGTGCTTTTCAAAGTACGATTTCACATGGCTACAATAACCCGATAAGACGCTCCATCCTCCAAGATGTAATCTAAACCACCTTAGGCCACCATTGTAGTTTCGCATGCTGCCTATCCACCCAATATCAGATAATTTCCTCAATTTTTACCCACTGGCCTTCACGGTGCTTCTTATCAAAGCAACCACCGTAACGAAGTCCATAACTGCCAAGATCATACACCTGCTCCGAGGGCCATCACCATAAGAAATGCTCAAGTCCAACGGCACATCATATGCATACATTTGCCTCATCATGATCCTTGTCTTTCTCCCACGCTTCTCCGCTATAGATGATCCTCCATCAGAACATATGCGACCTACCGTGGCCTCGGGGTACCTCCCCTAGCCTCGGCCTTGCCATTGACTGCAATAATTACTAAGCGCCCTACACATCAAAAAACAAGCAATCATCCTCAGAATAAGTGACATGTACTTGACTCTTCCATTGGCCAATGTGAAAAGCACTTTCCAACTCTGTGTGCTCCTACCATTGTTAAGTATGGTTTTACCATTTCCATATCACCCCCTTAATATATGTGCCATTCCAATTCTGGAATGCCAACACCCTGTAGATATTCAATTGATTTGAGCAACTACTAGATTAGGTTTGATAAGTCAAAACTTGTGGTTGAGTGATCACTATTTTTTTATTAAACATATGGTTTTAATCCTTACTTTTTACCAACGAGGCAACCATCTACAAGCTAATAACCCAGTGCACCACAGCACTATACCAATCCAACCAAAGCCTCCTCCCTAGGGTAAGGTTGCCAACCATTTCGTGGCGTTCCACAATACATCCTTAACCCTAGTGTCATTTTGTAATTCTATTAGTAAGACGCCAAATCTCTTAGTAGTATAAAGCATTTGAGTTCTTAGTATAATGTGGATATATTTTATAATAATTCATTATTACTAAGACTTGTCAAGGTGAATATGACCATCAAGTAAGATAGGGCTTTTCCAGTGTTAGGATATAGCTAAATTATCATGTCATTTCAAACAGCTATTTTAAATAAATTATAGTGTGTAAATAATAATAATCAAAGTACTGATTATTAAATAATTAAAGGACGTAGGTTCAACATGATCAAAAACATGTTACTTGCTTTGTTGTTCAAAGTGTTTGACTTGCTCTAAATTTTTCAGGTCTTGATATGCTTCTGGGATAGACTACTCAGCGAAATCGTGTGCTAGAGCAAATAAAAAGCAAGTAATTAATTTGGTGTGCATGATCTTATGAACAATATTCTACAGTATTGTGCTTGGCCTAAAATGGCTTTGGTGTGTTGAGCCGCTACTGTGCGGCCCACGGCCTACTAGGAACAGTTAACTTCTTCCTCTGTTGATGCTACAGTGCTACCGAATAGAGAGATAATGACGATAGTGAAATGTGGTGTGAGCGATAGTTCCCGACAGCAACCGAGGGCAAGGTAGGGTTTTGGAAAGTAAGGGGATCCCATTTTGGGGCTTGGGAGCAATCGGAGCTCACTGTAGACAGTCGGTTGCAGTGGGGGCTTGTAAGAGCTTTTCCATGGCATAGGAGTTAATAGAAGGATTATTGGCGAAGACAAGGGCAATTTGAGCATCTCCTGAACAAGAGGAAGGCTATGACGATGATGGCTCGGGCTCTAGGGCTTTGTGAAAAGCTATCCACAATGAAGTGTTTCGGTCGGGTGGAGGAGCTAGTCGCTAGTGAGCTAGAGGGCTGGAGAGGCTAAGGCGAGGATTCAGTGGTGTTCATTGCATCACAGTGAAGCTAAAGAGCGGAGGCAATTGAGTAATAGTGAAGAATTTAACAGAAATTGTGAGTTGGCGCTTACCGGTGAGTTTTCCGGTGGCAATGGCAAAGTGCTAGCCAGGGAAAAGAAGAGAGGGAGCTGAGGTGAATTGGGTGCCAATGCTGAAGAATGGGGGCTGTGGCAAGGCTTTGTAGCCACGGTAAGGTAATGGGAAGCAATAGGGGTTCCGTTCGGAAGGCAGTGTGTGGTTGGAATGGGAGGGTGTAGGAGCCTTCAGCTGGGTTCGGCAGTGATGGCAGGGAGGTCGGCAAGTGGCGTGGCACCTCGACCTCATGCCTCTTTGATCAGCGAGTTGTAGCAGTCAAGAATATGACGTGGGTATGTCTGCTGTGAGAGCTCACTCGGTGGTGGCGGTGAATTCCGTCCCAGTTGCTCTAGTGCGTAGTCAAGGGCTCATTTAAGGTGGTGTCAGAGCACAACAGGTGAGGGTACGGCTTTTGGTAGGGTGGCAGTCGCGAACGAAGTCACGGTGGTGGTGAACGGGGATGGTCCATTTGGCGGAGAGGGAACAGGGGAGATGGCGTATTTTGGAATGACACCAGGGTCTGGGGAAAGCTGAAGTCAAAAAGGGAAAGCAGAAAAAGGCCAGTTGATTTCTGAGTTGGGAAGGTTTCAAATTCAAATCAGATTCAACAAAAGTTCAAAAACAGTTGGAAATTTTGGGGTGTTTCATCTCCTGTCCTTGGGTTCGGTTGAGCAAGCGGGCCTCAAGGCCCTCGGCGCCGACGAGCTGATGGAGATTGCCACCCAAATGGTCCAAGGCGGGCACGTGAGGAGCCTAGTCCAAGAGTTCGGCGCTGACCCTACGGCCCCGCGGCGCATCCTTGACAGGTGGCTCGCCGAGCTGGGTGAATACTGGGTGCGTCGGATTCACGAGGAAGGTGGCAACGGGGCCTCGCACCTATGGGTGCAAACGGAGTAGATATTTTTTGACCGTCCGTCCGTTCATTTTACTTCGGATAGAATTCAGAGTAAATTTTTGGATATCTGGAGGTTTTGCCAGATAGGGAAACAGATTCAGATATTTTTTGCTGGATACGGAAACAGATTCGAAACAAACATTATCCGACGGATACGGAACTATCTGGATATTTTTTCGGATAGTTACCAGATATTTTTTCGGATAGTTATCGGATTCAAACTCAGATTCAACTCAGAACTCAATTCGGATTCGGTTCGGGACAACCCAACAGGCACTTACTAAAAAGGCCATAATTTTCACAAACGGAGTCCGATTCAGGTGTTCTTGTACTCGTTGGAAAGTTTATTACAAAACCTACGTGATGGATAAGGCTTTATCTTCAAATACATCATGAATCATCTGCTATGAACGAAATAATGTGATAGCTATAAAATCTAGTTTTCTTTTTGTGTGAGTTCGAATCTAAAATAATATAAAGTTGAGTTATATTCTGTTTGGGGACCATATGGACATCCCAAGGGGCTATATAAGCCTTGTAATCGTAGCCTTTAGGGCTCAGAGTACCTTTGAGAAAAATCAATCTACTAAAATTTGTTCGAGTTTATCATTGCTGCTGAAAGTCCATATAGAATTAAGAGTGTTTTTCAATCAAGATCGTTCAACCTTTCCGCTGAGAATTGGGTGCACGTAGATCTTTGCTTGGTGGTCGGCGAAATCAACGTGAACGTGTTTTGACGGATTAAAGAGTATTCGTCCCTTACACTGGCATTGGAGAATTATTACGATTCATTAAGACTCCTGCGAGTATCCATTCTACGTCGAGAAGATCGGGCAACCACCTATCAAGTAATGTACTTGACTATTTGGCTATGGATAATTCTTACTTTCCAACTGTGTGGCATGTAACTAATTAATTACTACTTGTTTAACTAGTCTCTATCATTTACTTGCTACTTTGCTAAC
Organism: Melocanna baccifera; assembly: GCA_036346265.1. Classification (NCBI taxonomy): domain Eukaryota; kingdom Viridiplantae; phylum Streptophyta; class Magnoliopsida; order Poales; family Poaceae; genus Melocanna; species Melocanna baccifera. The sequence goes on along the minus strand of CM070689.1, from coordinate 10,586,043 downwards.
TAGAATTTACTAGTTGCTTAACTTGTCTCTGTTATCGTGTGAAATTTGCTTGTTAAGCTACTAATGTAGTTTCATTATGGATATATAGTATAGTGATTGATCATTACATATATGATATATATGGTTTTTGTTTTCGCGCATTATCCGACTAAATATTCGTGACCGAGACTAACTGTATTCGGAGCGGTATGTATTCGCTCCGTATTTGTGACCGAGAATATCTATATTCGTATATGTATATAGCATTATCCGTGTCCGATTTTAACTCCGACAAAAAAATATGAAAAAAGATACGGAATAAGTAATATCTATCCGTATCTGCTCCATTTACACTACTACTTGCACCTACAGCAGCTCTCGCAGGTGGAGCGAATGCCGCTCCAGGACCTCGTGGCGAGCTGGACCAGAGCTTTCATCGTGATCGCTCAGGCCTTCCCCATCACAACCCTCGGGTCCCGCTCCTGCCAGGACGGCGCCATGGACGACGGGGGCGCCCTCGCGCGCTTCGACGATACAAGCATCCGCAAGATGTTTGCTTTCGCCGATGTCGTGATCGACGACGACGATGCTGGGGTGGCAGAGCCGCCGCCATACCCATTTGTGAAGCTGCAGGCTCTCGTGGACGTCCGCGCCCGTGTCAATGCCGGCTCCAGAAACGTTCTGAGGCTCTTCCAGGAGGACATGTACATGTACCAGGGCATGTTTGGCTTCTTGGTAGGGAAAGAGGACCAGCTCGGCACGGTCATATGGAACACGATGGGCGTGGTCAGAGCTCGCATTCTCCGGGGAGACCGCACGTGGTGGCTGTGTGTTTGACCACTCCCCACATCCTGTCGGAGGTCGCTGCGCCTCCGATGACCATGCGCGAGTACGAGGAGGCCGGACTCAGATCACTAGTCAGCATGGCACACGAGCTCATCGCCAGCCTAATGGCTGACCTCGGCAAACACTTACATTCGATGTACCCCGCGGATCCCACCGTGAGGTACGTATTCCTGCTCACCAACTCCCATTTTATAGCGGAACAGATCGAGTCGTTGGGCTTGGAGCCCCGGGTTCCGTTGAAGTACCGTGAAGCCGAGAGATGGTACATAGCGAGTACCCGCAGTCCACGCTGTTCTCTGTTTAGGATCTTTGGCTACTGTTTATATTTTTTTTATGTTTTTTAAAGCAGTAACAGACGGTGAGAACGTCGAGATGGACAGTGTATATGATTTTAGCTCGTGAAATCGTTTGAAAAAATTCAGTTTAAAAGGATGTTTTATTTATTTTAACTTTTTAAAAAACAAAAGCGTAAAAGAAGAAGCTACACCTCGCTGATTCTTGTGAGACAATTCACCGGCGAAATTAGGGGCGTTCGGAATAGCGATGGCTTTTGATTTTTGCTGAAATTTCACTGTAGCTGGCTGATTTTTTACTGTAACTGAGTGGCATATTGGGCATAATTAAATTTAAAAAAATGTAAAAATAAAAACAACACACTAGTCTAGAGCGGACAATGTAAAGGAATACGAGAGAAAAAAAATAATACACAAAAATACCAAAAAACAAAAAAAATTTCACTACGAGACAAAATTATTACAGTACCAAAAATCACTGCTACAGTAAATTCGTCGCTAAACAGTGAAATAAAAGTTAATACTCTCACGCGAACGTGCGCGGCGCAGCAGGGCTGGCAGGAGGGAAACGCTGCGGAAAGCCATGGTTGCGCGAGTCACCACGGGTTACACCTGGCTGCAGGGAGCGCTTGTTCCTCCCAAATAACCGATCCCCAGAAGGTGGAGGCACAAATCAGTAAGCTGTTCGAAGGATGCACCAATCTCCTGTTCCAAATTTTTCTGTAGGATGCTGCTGATGCATCTTTGCCGCTACTGCTACACTTGTTTTTTTTTAAAAGCCGGCGACTGCTACACTCTGTTGAGGAACCACTCATTGCTTGATGGATGTAGCTGGGAATTGTATCGATGCATGTATAGATGGCAGAAATAAATATCTCCCGCTAGCTGTGTCTCAAATATGTCTCATATAGATCCTGTTGTATTAGTTTGTAAAAATTGTTTTCCTACAATAAATAATTTTTCTATATTATCTAACTTTTAAATGAAGTATCTTTTTAAGAAAAAACAGAATCTACTAATCAATTATAGTACATACTGCAACGACTTTATTTATATCGGTTAAGATCACACAAGAGTATCTCTCTATATAAGTTGTTACTATTCATAAGCTAAAGCTAAAAGGCTATATGATCAGGCCCTCGTCTTCCAAAACATTTTCCCATGTGTTGCGTATTTTCTGTGTCGTCTTTCAATTATCCCTAGCTAGGGTGTTTGGATGAAGGGGATCTGCTTTTGGGAATTTTTTGTTGATCTAAATCATCGAGGGCTCAAATCCAAATCCCCTCTATCGGAGGGAACGTTCCGACTGCAGCGTTGAATGCTCTTCTAACCTCCGCTCCCAAATTCTCTTGTCGCCGACCATAATTCCCATCTGATCCACCGTCTACAACCAAAACCACAACAGTAATCACCAGCAACGCCAGGAGTACCCAACCAATTGTAATTTACAGTGGAGCTTCTTAGATGGAGTATTTACGCCAATGCATCTCCGGAATATCATTCAGATATCGCATTCAAGAATCAAGACCAGGAAACATCAACGATTCAACAACACAGCCATCACGCGCATCAAAGTATATAGCACCGCGTATTTCACACTTCTATTTGCCTCTCAAGGGTATTTCACAGCTCATTAAGGACGGCTACAGCCGTCTCATAGAATTTCAACTACTCCAGGCCAGTTTCAATGCCAACCATGAGATAACCACCATCCGAGCTCAGCAGTATTGGTACAAAAAATTGCACCCGCTAGCTGCTTCTCCTTAAAGTTCAGCAACTGGAGGCGGGTGTAAGATGACAGTTGGTGCATCGACATGGACCAAAGGCAACGGCCAGTTGAACTTCAATAGGTACGCCGCCAGATATCAAGCATCTTCATGTCGTAGACGATTTACTAGTTCATGACTTCATGCACAAAAACATTTCATTCAAATGTTATAACAGGTCGTACAAAATTTCCAGGTTACCTAGTTCCATCTAGCAACCAGATGGACTAGAAACCACATTACTCATCCTCTCCCGCAAAAGCTTCCCGTGTTAAATCTGCATCAACCAACAAAGTTGCAACAGAACATCAAAACAAGACCTACGTGAGACAAATATTCCAGATAGAGGTTAAATTTCAGCTGCTTGTCAGATATCACGTTACAGATAACTCAAAATCTCAATTAAGTCAAAAATAAATTGCTGAGATTTCAAATGTCGCGTTGAGTTTCAAGCACCATCTAGTTCACCCACAAGCTTATATGTGTCGAAAGGCGGATAATCTACTCATACTTCAACATGTGGCCTCTAGACATCAACATGAGAGCTCCTTCTAAATGTTCTTTGAACTACCCTTTTCCTAAGGACTGAAACACCGTGTCATAAAAACAACAGATAATTTACCATTCTGTACAAGTCCTGGCGATAATTTGATGCCCTTAAGGAGAAATTGGGAAATAGCCACTTGGGACTTAAGCCCTGCTCAGCGATGCGTCTGAGTGATCGGCGTTCGGCTTCTCAGCTTTTATTTTACTGTTTGCTATTTTGTCCTTTTTCTTTTTTTTTGTTTTTTGGTAATTTTGTGTTTTGTTTTTTTCCCGTATTTCTTTGTATTGTTTGTGATAGGTTAGCATGCCACTTTTATTTTTATATTTTTTAAATTTAATTATACCTAATAAGCCAACTCAGCTACAGAAAAAAAATCAGTCAGTTACAATGAAATTTTAGCCAGAAACCAGAAGTCATCACTATTCCGAACGCCCCCTTAAAACATCAGAATTCACATCAAGCAGACATATAGTTTGAATCGGAATTTAGAGAAGTCATATATGATACCTTCAAAGAGAGTGAAATTCTCCCAAGAATGAAAAGGTGAGAACAAACTAATCACCATGCGGACACTTATGCCACAGCAAGGCTCCGTAGCTTGTCACAGTAAGGTGTCAGGTAGTCCTTGGCCCATTGATGCTGTTGGAGTTCCACACGACAGTATCTTCCTAGCAGAGTTTTATAATCTTTGAAAACATTTTGCTCAAGATTATCTCTAGAAGCACTTCCTCGTGGAAACTTCTGATCAAAATCTTGTTTGCTGACGAAGTACTCCACCCCATGCTTTTCAGTGACTTTTGATATGGGAAAGTTGTATGTCTTATGCAGGGAATACTCAGGCTGTCGTAGTGGAATTAATGCAAACAAGACAAAAAACAATACCCCTGCAAGGTGCAGCAATATTGTAAAATTTATGCCTGACCCACCCTGCATCGGATGCTCCCTTCTCTGTTGCTGTTGCCTGCCTGTTCCTCGTGCTCTGTAAGCATTGTGAGAACGGAACAAATTATCATGGGTGCCATAAAAGAAGGATCTGAATATCTCATCTGGATCTAAATCTTCTTCATAGTTGTAGAAGCTACTTCTTGCTTGCCTCCTCCGCCTTGCAGCTCTCTGCCTCATGACATTGGAATATTGCTCATTAAACTCATGATCCTCAATGGCGCCTGTCTGATCATAAGTCTTTCGTGACTGATCATTGCTTAGGCACTTGAAAGCCTTGCTGACCAACTTGAATGCATCCTCAGCCCCAGGAGCCTTGTTCTTGTCAGGATGAACTTTCAGTGACAACCTCCTGTAGGCCTTCCCAATCTCCTCCACAGAGCAACTCCTCTCCACTCCAAGAATGGCATAGTAGTCCTTGTTCTTCCTGATATCAAGAACCACTCTAACGTTCTCCTCAGTGTAACCCTTGTCAACATTAGAAGGACCAACCGATTCTTTTGGCGTTTTTGGGTTTTCACGAGCTTGGCCTCTTCTGGTCTTGTCTTGGCAAGCAGTACCATTCATGGTATCAAACTTCTCAGCTGTGGCCAACAAAACATCAATTGGCAGGCTGGGATCCAATCTTTGGGCAATTCGAACAAAATTTTCTGCTCTCTGTCTATCTCCAGATGCAAGTGCAGTTTCTGCGAGCTTGACAGACCTCAAGGCCTCATCTTTGTTCCCATCCATGACTTTAGTCAGTCTTCTATCACTCAACCAAATATAGGCAGGACACTCAAATTGATGGTCTATGAGACAAGGGTAGAAAACTTGTTGGCATTAGCAGATATTTAAGATGTTCCAAGCGTGAATCAATACAACCTGTGGGCTTTAACTCTGACCCCTGTTTGCTAATTTGCAATTGTACAAAAATGGTATCCAAATCAAGAATCCAAATCAAGAAATAGCTCAGCATCGGAAATTAGTAGACAAGTGATACAACAAAGAATACACAATTGAGCATACAAAATTAGGAAACTCTTGTACAATACCAGATAATGACAAGAGTTAGATGCAACCAAAGCAAAAAAGATTGCCGCGCTCGTGGATAGACAAATTGCATACGTCGAACGAAAAGTAATAAACCAGACTTAGAATGGCCACACGCCTTGTGATAAAAAAAATGCCATGCCAAAGAATCATTGGCCTAGACACAGTTGGTGGGCGAGCAACGGACATACAAATCAGCCTCAAGTCTCATCAACCCTAAGGTACTTGTAGGAGTTGTAACCTTTCAACAAATCAAGAAATCAACAGACACTTAGCATCAATAAGTCCAAAAACCTCCCATCAAGAACAGCTTTCCCAGTCACAATCCCCAATCTCGCAGACAAACGAAATTTCTGCGCGATTATTTATTTGCACCGTAGAAACTACTAAACTCTCATCTTATTTGCATGCCCAAGCGACCGATCCCAATTAGCCACCGACTAGGCGAAGAAAGACATCGACTAACCAAGAACCACGCACGCAAGAATTAGGTGATCCTACCTACCGGTGCAATTCTTGCAAACCCTAGGCCGCATAACTTCGCAACCAAGAATAAAAAGAGAAAGAAACCTCCAAGTTGCGGCGAGAAACTGGGCTCACGGGGACCGAAACGAAGCGGAAACTAACAAGCCTAAGAATTTAGCATGATCTGGGAGTGATCGATCGGAAGTGCTTACCGAGAGGAGGGAGAAACCGGCACGGGCGCACGGCAAGGCGGCCACCACCTCCACCATCCGAGAGGAGACCAGGACAGGAAGGCTGGAAGAAGGGGAAGTGGACTTTTCCACGGAGCCCCTCAGATTTTCTATTTTTTTTAACGAGCTAGACCATCGAGCCGAACACTACTAGCGGCACGAATCGTGAAGCGCACTATTATTATGCTATATTTTTTTTATGTGATTGCCACTTTCTTAGCAAAAATAATTATCACCTATTTAGACCCCCTATATCTAAATGTTGGCTTTGCCCCCTGCGCTTGCCTCCGATGCTTCTCGACTACCCCCTTCTCCTGTCCTCTCCCTCGTCGCTGCAGCAGAGTCACAGCCTCGCAGGTGAGCCAAATCTCTAATCCTCTACCTCAAGAACCCTAGCTTTCCCGCGCTGGTTCCAGTACACGCTTCTGTACCAGTCATAGTTGGCTAACTGCTGCTGCTTTTGCATATACTTTCTCGTCTCGACGCGCGAGATTTGGTTTTCTGTCTACGCGATAGCTTGTTGGGTGAGTGCTTGGATTGGGTTTGAAACCCGCGGTTTTCTTGGCTAGGTTCCTTCGTTTAAGTGGTGGAGTTTCTTTGTTCATCGGAATCGATTGTGCTCTCAAGAGTTAAGATGCGATGCGTATTTGTTTAACTAGGTTTTCTTTTCTTTTTTTTTATGGTTGCTCAAACTTGGTTTGGCACTTTGGCTGCTTTCCTTTGCAATTTGCTTGCGTCAATGCGTGCTATTGGCTCCTCTGATCTTGCCTTTCTTGCAAGAACGATGAGCCGATGCAACAACCACGCCATCTATGTGGGCAATCTCCCCGATGACATCCGCAAGAGGGAAGTCGAGGATCTCTTCTACAAGGTTAGGTTTTAGAATTGATTGGTTTTACTTTACTCGTACCATGTCCTAGTACTTCTTGTCTGTAGGAAAGCACCAGATCAACTGGAAGGTGGTTGGGAGTTTTGTCTTTAATTCATGTAATCACTTATAGTTAGTCTTGGTTTGCTTTGCTCTACATATCTTTACATGATCTTGCAAGCATCTTTCGTAGCATAGCTTGGTAGAATACATGGTCACTAAACTTGGATAATTTTCATAGCTCTCATTGTCATAAAATCTAAAAATTAACAACAATAACCATGTCTCATCTTTAGTCATCTTTTGTTTCTTCCCTTCTTTACTTGATTCAAACATTGTCAAAAGGGGAGAAATTTGGGATCAAAATACATGTTTAAGGGCTAAGGTGGAGAGTTAGAGGAATTTTTGGTCTTTTGAGTTTTATTGCAAAAACTTGGTTTCTTGCCACCTTCTCACCATGATTGGGGTCATTTGAACACTTGTTATTTCATACGGACCTAGAATGAGAAATTTTCCAATTCTTTGTGGATGTTGAAGTATTTTATGGAAAACTTGCTCTTTCTAGTCACTTCGCTTCATTTCTAGCTCACTTGGTCATTTTCAATTCATTCTCCATCCTTTGGACCAAGTTGAGTTTTCTTTTGCAACATTCTCTTCCAAATTCTAAAATCAACTCAAACTTGCATTTTTGGAGTAGTTGCTAATGTGTTCATCAGAGGGGATTGAAGGATCATGTGAGAAGGTCTATGGTCAATTGATGATGAACAATTGACATATTTATTGAGTTGGATTTTAGTTTTTGGAAAAGTCTAGCAAAATTTAGTGCTGCTATTAGTGGAGCCAATCTGATTGGTATGCAGGACTGGTCAGACCACTAGGCAAGTGTGGTGTGACCAAGTTATGGTAGCCGATTGCATTTTTTCAAAGAGGGTCTTTGGAACTGGGAGGTGGCGGTTAGATCAACCAGGGGTTGGCTGTCTGATCGGCCTGATATTGGCGGTCTAGCCGGTATGGATGCCACAGTCAAACCACTCCATTGTTATCGAGGGAGGTTCAGGGGAGGGCATTCATGTCTAGGGGTATATTTGGGGTTTCTAGAGAGATGTTATTTTTCATATATATATATATATATATATATATATATATATATATATGTGGATACAACACCTTTTTAATTTAGAAAATAATATGTACTTCAGTGTTTTTATTTGGATACCCATATATTTCAGCATTTTATTTCCAAATTTACAAATGTTTGACAACTTAATTTTCTTTGCAATTTTAATTCAGAATTTATATACTTAGTACATTTTTATGGATTTTTAGCTATAAATATATAAATATTTGTATGTCATAATTTTGTTTTGAAGGTAGACGCTGATGGGGTAGGGGTGGCGAACTGCACCGCTCAACGCTGATGAGAAACAGCGATGATAAGAGTCTAGAAGTCCCCTAAAATATAAGGCAAAAAAAACTCCCTAAGGCTTTGTTTGATAATCCAAAATTCTCAGCCCATCCCTGTGGATGGGCCGGAATTATGGCTCATCCAAGCCCAATCTCGTGGATAGGCCAAGTTAATCCCGGTCTATCCACAGAGATGGTCGAAAAATTTTGAGCTCCAACAAAGTCTAAATGAAACAAGAAAGGTGTTGATGCCGTGCTAGAATTCGGCCCGGCCCATGTAGCCCCAACCGAATAAAAGCCGTTGCTTCCTTCCCTCGCTTCTCCCCTACTTCTCCAGCAGAGCACCCCACCCCCCTCTCTCTGACGGCGGCGTGCACAAAAGAAACCAAGCCTCTCGCACCCACTCGCCGCCGCCGCCGCAGGTCAGGTCCCTCCCTCCTCCTTCCCATGAATTTATCTGTTTCCTCTTCCCAATGCTTTCTGCGCCGCGCACTTCCCGATCCACGTAGCCCGCGCGCCGATCCCGGCTCGCTCGGCGTCGGCGCGCGTCTCTTGAGCTGGCGGCGCTCTTGTTTCTCGCGTCGTGAGTTGGTCAATGTTCGGTTAGGATGCACGCGAGACCTCTTTCACGCTGGAAAAATCAAGGATTCGGTTGGCTATTTCCTGCATGTTCGACAAGAAACGCTAGCTACTAGCTAGCCTGGTTGTTTGTTCAGGTTCTAGGAGCGAATCTAGCTTGTTTGTTCCGGTCCTCCTAGGGAAATTCAGTTCCTTTGATGCGGGCCGTTATTGTCGCCTGCCGCCATGGCTGCTGGCTGGCTGTTTTGATTTGATCGATGGCAGGCTTTCGATAGATTTCCATGGAGATGTTCCAGTGTAGTGGTGCCTAGCACATGCCAGTCATCATCAGAGGTCTTCTTTAGCTAGCTGCTCTCGATGGGAACTTCAGTTCTTTGATTTGGCGTGTTTCTTTCTAGCTAGCTAGCTGGCATTGTTCCACGTTTGCCTTTGAACAGTTGTTTGGTACCTGCCTGCCTGGGCTGTTGCTGTTTGATTTAGGGGTGCATCCAGCTCTTGCACGTACTGCCGTCCAGCGAAATTTGCCACCTTTAAGCAAAAGGTTTCACTGTTGTGTTTGCTGTTTCATTTAGGACATGTATCAGCCCTTCCTTTGGTCAAGAAATTAGTCTCGAGTTCCAAAAAATATGGAACCTTTAGCCAACTCTGCTTGGGAGGTTGAGTTCTTTCATGTAGTTGTGTGTGTACGTCTTGTTTGCGGCCGATATCCATGATCTTGGTTCATCGATCGCTTGAACTTTCAATAGGTGTTTCGGTGCAGCTGCAACCATTGCTTGTTTGATTAAATTAGGATTTGGAGAAGGTGCTTGTCAACTTCGCAAGTTCGGTTCTTTGGCCAACTAGCTACTCTGATTGGTACCTTTCAAAGAAAGAAAAAAACTAGCCGATCTGCTTGAAAATGTCAGTCAGTCTGATGTCTGGGTGGTGGTAACTGATTTAGAGATATATACCTGCTTTTGTACTGCCGGCTTGGGGAACTCGTCGCGGTTTCGCCCCAGTGAAATTTGCCACCTTGATGCAAAAGGTTTAACAGTCCTTCCCTTGCTCAAGAAACTAGCTCGAAAAGTTGGGATCTCTAGCCACTGGGGTTCAGTTCCTTGATGTTGCTCTTCTTGCTCGCGATGCTCATGAGCTTGTTCGATCGATAGCTTTGGAGCATTGCTGCTAGCTTTAATTGTTCAGCCTGCCTCTCTTCTGCTGAGTAGTAGGAAAGAATAGGGTGTGTCCTTGAAAAAAATGAAAGACTAGTAGGACATAACAGCTGGCCCATTGTTAAGAGCCCAACTAGGCCCATCAGAGAAGCCCGTTAGGGTTAGATTTCCCCCCTCTCTTTAGTTAGTCTTTGCTACCCACTTTTTTTTTTTGCTCCTTTTTTCTTTTGTTTTTTTTTTCTCCCGCGAGTTGCTCCTTCCTTCGGCAGCTGAGCTGTGGCGGCCGTCATCGGCTTCGCGTCGCTCCTTCCTCGCGTGCTCAGAGAGAGCGAGGCCGCGAGAGACGCGAGATTCTTGGAGGGAAGGGACCGCCGCCGCCGCCGCCGCTCCCGCTTGGTGCGCGCTTGCGCCAGGTGGCCGCTCTGGCTCGGGCTGTAGGTGCCGCCATTGCTCCTCCTCGCCGTCGCCGGCCGGCCGCTCTGCTGCCTTCAGCTTCGTCTCTCACCCGGGAGCCGACCAACACAGCCGTGTAGTGCTGCCCTCTGCCGGCGCGCGCGCGAGACGCCGCTGTCGGTCAGTTCTACGGTTTGATTCCATGTATGCCATTTCGCTAATTCGAACAAATTTGCGTTGTTTTCTGCGAGCGCAATTAGTAGTATCTACTTACGTGATGCCTGGTTACTAATAAAAACTCAATTGGCAATAATGTCAATGCTCAATGGTACCATATAATTTTCTTCAACGGAATGGTACTGTGGAGTTGAGTAAGGGGGAATAGTAAATACTGACAAATTTCTGGGAGGTGGTGAAACTCATGTTCTAATTGCTGGAATTGTGGAAATCCAGGATTCAATCGAGTATAGAATAGAGCCTTCTAATGTAGAGAACTGGTTTCATTGAATTCAGAGCTATGCACATTTTGGGTAATTCAGGCCTAGGAGAAAAGTTGTTTCCCTGAACCCATTTTTCTTGATTTTCGAGGGCTAAATGACTGAAGTTCAAAACTAGATCTCTAGCATTCAGTCTTTCGTAGTGATCTTCATGTAGACCGTTTGTGATCTACTCATGTAGAGTAACGAATTTGGCGCTCTATAGTAGGTGTCTATATTTGAGTTGCTTTCGTATTTTGATAGTAGCTGGCTGCTTGTTAGACCTGGTTGGTGTAGTTGACTTACACGCCCACTTGAAGCGGCTCCTTCCACTTCTAGGTATCCATTAGTCCGTTGCTAGGCGAGTAACTTTGGTTTGTTGATACTATTGCGTATTTTTCATTTGCTATTATTCAATGTGCATCGCAACATGATGAGGATGGATACATTATTGCATACTTGGTTAGTTGGTTTGTACAAGTGAGAGGTGCACTTGTATGTGGTGGGTTCAAATACACAACCACTTTTGTGCACGTTTGGCATCTTTGTGCTTTATACTTTTTAAGAAAAAGTCCACTTTTCAACCTCCAACTATGGTCTGAGTCCATTTTTTAACCCGCAACTCCAAAATTGTTTACTTTTCACACTCGAACTCTCAAAACCGGTGCAAAACACCCACTTGGCCTGAAACCATGGTGGTTTTGGTTGATGTGGCATTGACATGGATGAATTACAACAATGTCAGCAAAGTTTAATTGGCACGATAATAAATAAATTGTGTTCGCCCACATGTCATACATATCACTCCTTCCTCTCCCCTTGTCTCCTCTCCTCCCTCCCTCTCTCTCTCTCTCACACACACACACACAAGCTCGAGCTAGCCAGGTAGACACTTGCTAGTCGTCGTTGTCAGACACCTGCTCCTTCCCTCTCTCTACGTTGATACCGGATCTGGAGCATGGCAGCCCGGTGGGACGATCTCCAACTACGCCCTCCATCTTGTTCTTCCTCTCATCCGAATCCGAGCCCAAACACACCTCCGAACCCACCACGGCGTCGAGCCAAGCTCCCTGTAGGATGTGGCCGTGTCCACTCTACGCAAGCACCACATGCCTCGTGCTCAGTGGCATGATGGAACCACATGGGACAAACTATTACATGCTTCGTCAATGAACATGCCTGCAATAGGCGCTGTTTTGGGTCAATTTTGACAACGAATTGGCTCATCTATGGCCATCTAAATCAGATTTGAGGTGGTTGCTACTGCTTGTGCTTGTTCTATGCGTGCACATTGGCAAGCCATGATGGGCGACAGTTGAACTAGTAGTACATGGAGAAGGCAGTGGCTATGGGAAAAAGCGAGCAGATGGGCATGCCCCTCCGTTTCCGAACCCCATGACCCATGGCACGTAGGCGTCGGCCACAAGCGGCACGACTAGTGGGCCCTTCTCGAGCCGGTTGAGCAGGCACTCGAAGGGCGCCTCCATCTCGGTGCCGACTGCGTCAAGGAGGGGGCGGTGGCGAACATGTGGATGGACATGCTGCCCATGGCACCCACGGCGGTGAGTAGGAGGAAGGCGAGCAGTTGTGGAGCAGATCAAAAAGGGGAACAAAGCAGGGTAGAGGGAGACATGGAGTGAGGAAGAAGGAGAAGAGAGAGTAGACAAGGAAAAAATGATGTGGCATGTTGAGTAAAAGTTTTTGTTTTGCTGACTGGGCTGCCGTGTCAGCCAAACCACAGTGGTTTCATGTCAAGGGGGTATTTTGACTGGTTTTGATAGTTCAAGGTTGTAAAATGAATGGCTTTGGAGTTGCGGTTTAAAAATTGGACTTAGGCCATAGTTGGAGGTTGAAAAGTGAACTTTTTCCTACTTTTTATGCATGGATTGGTGGTATGAATGGTGGGGATGTGCCTGTATACAGTGGGAGATGGTACCATAGTCACCCTATGCTCCTATTTTGGGCGTTCAGCTCTTAGGGCCTGTTTACACCCACATGCATAATTCATCATGACATTGTGAGATTGTCCAAATTTTCAGTTTGCGGCAGTAATGTCAGTGTATAATTGTTTGCAACACCCTTTGTGAGTGTTCAATAAGCTTGCTGTTAACTGCTGAGAATTTGTTCTTATATCTGTTTGTTTTCTCTTGCAGTAAAGTAGGTGACATATTGCTTGTCCTTCATCATATTGTTTCAGGCTAAACTTAATGCATCTTCCATATTGTTTCATTAATACAGTTTGCACATAGACAATCTATTGCATGATCTTCACCTTTGAATAAATTATTTGTTGAAACTGATTATTTCATGTAGATTTCTACTGCAGTTTGAGGATTATGCTATCATTTGATCATTTTTGGAATATTCTCATATGGAACTATTTGGTAATTAGTTGCGATATGTGCATCTTTTGGGTGCCAAAGTGACATCTGATGCTCCCAGAGTTCGTGTCATTACAGGATATCTCATAAATTTCATCATGAATTTGTTTTGGCTTTCTTAAAAATGACAACGATTGATTTTCTGCACACCATGTCTAAGTCAAAATTTTGTTTTCCCCCATGCTATACACTTCGTATCTTCACATTATCACGAATTTTGTTGAAAAAGCTTCTGTTTTCTTAAATGTAGCAGTATATACATAGGTTGGAGTCAACTTTAAAATGGAGGATGCTAATGTAGTGGATTGGGATGTTGATGTTATTGGCCTGGGTAGTGGTTCTGCTTGCAGCAAATTGACCAAAACCGAAGACCCCAATGCCACAGAGTGTTCAAGTTCTTTTGGGGACACTCTATCAGGATCAGAGGATGATGCAAGGCCTTCAGAGATTAGTGACATTGAAGTGGATTCACCATTCTGCCGCAATCCTCCTAATGGTGATGCTGCTGCTCTCATGGAGGCAGCTGTTTCTGACAATTTGGATAGACTGTTGAAGTAAGTTGCTTGGGTAATTGATTACTTCCCAGCCTTGCTTTGTCTTCCTTCCTATAAATGTGAAATTCGCCCTTATTAGTCGGTTGTCACCTAATGATAGACTGGAGCAGAAGAGAAATTCGGGCAAAAACAAAATTGTTACACATATAAGCATTTTCCTTGCGGAATCTACTGATTGCTCTCATACTAGATGTGCTCAATTATACTCTAAGATTGAGTATTAATCGTTGTTATCCCCTTGGAAGATCAGTCAAAGAAAGTTTTAGGTATTTGCATCCTGTTAATAATTATTCGTTATCTCAAATGGATAATGTGAGATATGAATTTGTTGTGCTCAATATGTCAAGCAATTGTTAGTTTGTGTACAGTTTATTTAGAAGCTTCAATCCTTCAAGTACTAGTCAATGAGGCGTAGAAAAACTTAAGAAATAAGGGATAGTCATTAGATAAAGGCATCTGAAGAACAGCAATATACTTAATGTACAGTGTAGACAGAGACTAGTTTAGGTCTTCTATGAGTTCCTAAATGATGGAAAGTGCATGGCCGGAGGAACTTACAGTTAACATGTCGTTTACAGAGTAGTTCAGAATTTTAGACGAAGGATAGTGCATATCTCTAATGAGTTTCAGAAAGATGGAAGTGCATGAACAAATGGAATTTGCAGTTGAAGTTCGCATGTAGGTCCTTGTGGATATATTTTCTGTTATCAGCACATGACACCTTCACGGTTGTGGTATGTTCAAAATTCATTTTGCATTAATAGATAAAGATAGTCTTCAAACACCCTAGTCACAAAATCCGCTCAATGCCCAGCCCCCACGCGGGCTCCAAACAAGCATTATATTCTAGTACAACTCACTTCAGACTTCCATTGTGGGACTATCCCATCTCCACAACTCCACATGGGCCGCACTGCTAAATGGGCCAGGTGTTAGACTAACACAGTCGCTTTATATTTCAATATCCATTGTATGCAAAAACTCTTAGTGATAAAGACATGTCTAAGGTCTGATGTAATTGATTCCTGAAAATGGAACTTCACAATGTCACAAGTGTTGACTTGTCTGTCCAATGCACAAGCTGGCTCCAGTTTGTGACTACGATGCTTTAAGCAATAATAATTGGTTTCAGCTGATGCCTTCCTCGAACCCTTCTCCTTCAACTTAAGGCCCCTGTGAGTTCTGATTTCATTGTAAAATTCTATGCCTAAGCAGCTATAAACATAAAAATTCAGCTATCAAATTGTGGCAGCATGACGCCTGAACTTTATATACAGAACATGCCATTCCATTGGTGTGTGTTTCTAGATTTGGAGCAATGCCCAATGCATTTGATTCCAATCCGTGATGTTATGTCAACGGTTACACTATTTATGTATTTCATGTTATTTTCAAGAAGGCAAAGCACATCTAAGTATCTAACAATCTTATCATCCATTACAGGAAGAAAAAGGTGACTGATCATTGGAAAAATTATATTAGCCCATTAATGTGGAGATGCCAGTGGTTAGAGCTGCGGATGAAGGATTTGCAATCTCAAGTATCCAGATATGACAGGGAGCTTGCAGTACTTAAGCATGAGAAGGAGTTGCAAACAAAAATGATTGAACTGGACTGCTCCTCATCAAGATCAGTGCCCTTTTCTTCTCATTGCTGCAGGAAGACTATGAAAAGGAAGAGGAGAAAGAAAAATGAGGAGAAAATGAATGTTTCCTCATACATCTCAAACCACACCATATTCTCATATTACGGTAAACTTTGTGTTCTAATTTACACATAGAGGATTACAAACTGCCTTGGCCCTTGGTGACAGCTCGTTGCAACCATCCTGCAGAGAAAACGGAAGCAGATGGTCATTCTATTGACGATGATTGGGACTTCGGTAAGACTGTAAATTGCTTCATGATTGCAAAAAAAATATGGTCACTCAAACATGTTAGTGATTGTAGTATGTCATGCATATTCAGCTGCCTTTTGGCTGCATTTTGCATCAAGAAACTCATTTCCTGCTTACAGTAATAATGGCACACAAGATATGGTGACTCCATTAGTAAAACTTTTGTTCTCATGATTGCATGTAGGACTCAGTTTAACAAGAAACCTTACATATTGGCGATCAATATATTTTCTTAGGAATACAATATTTTATTTTGTTTTATATGTTGCAGATGAATTAACAAAACTTTATCTTGACCTTTCAGCAGATGACAGCACAAAAGGAAACAACGACGCTGATTGGCTACTTGGTAATGGAGGGAGCGATGCTATTGTCCAGCAGATTCTTTTAAGCATTCAATCTGTTCAAGACAGAGTATTTAGTCTGAGATCAAATATCAAGAAAGCAATGGCCAAGAAGGGCAATGGAACAGCCATTAAAGTCAAGACGCAGGTCAACGGTGCGCAGAGCTCAAGTTGCTCACCAGGAAAGGGCAAATTTGCTGGAGTGCTTGAAAGATCACCCCAGGACACGTCAGATTGTGATATGGATGATGCTGACATGCCTGAGAGTGCTCTCTCGAGCTACAGGGAAGCTAACAACATGGATATTTTTGAGAGCACCATGAGCCTTTTGTCAGCTGAAGATCCACATAAGATGAGAGAATTATGCCAGGTAAAGCTTCTATGACTCGGTTATCTCACACCATAACAACTTAATTGGGAATGTTCTCATCTGTTAGGAGGAGCTTTTGCTACGTTTCTTTACTGTTTTCTGCTTGCTTCGCTTGCAGAGTTCTGAAGATGTATTGATTGACAACCAAGCAGCTGAGGAAGGGTATCAGAACTTTGAGGTAAACAGTCATCCATGCAAACGACTAAGGGTATCGGTCAAGAGAGAAACCGCGGCACATTCTGAGGATGAGAGTATCGCCCCCAGAGATGCTGTCAAGAAGGAAGAAGAAAGCACAACCAGCTTCGGTCTTCAGGGTGCGATTCTGAAGCCCTGCTACACGGGCAAGCGGAGAGGCAGGAAGCCCAAAACTCAAAGGCGAGGTGGTTTGTCCGCATCTGTTATCATGTCGTGGAGCTCTCGGATCCGGAAAAGGAAGCAATTCTAGGTGCTGGCTACCTCAGGGAATCCATCTTACCCTTTAGCTTGGGATCTTCGGTTTAATTAGATGATGACGGCAAATGCGGACTTTTTTCTTTCCTTTCACCTGACGATACATTAGCGATGCCATAAGAGCAAGATGGAAAATGGCACTACGGCTTCAGCCGCCAAGTGCTTGTCATGAACAGTTGGAACTATTGTTGTTGTTGGTTATGGTCTTGTCATGAACAGTTGGAACTCGATTGCTGCGGTTTACCTAGCGACAAGGATTTGCTCTTCTCATTCCTGATTTTTTTTCTTGGATTCGATCGGTTTGCGATGGTAATGTCCTTTTATGTTCAATTGCCTCGCTCTCCTACGTTTCCGTGTGCGATCCAAAGTACAAGTATTTTTTTTTCTTACAAATAAAATTAGGAAAAATGCATAACCTGCACCTTCTCTATTTTAAAAGTTTTTTAGATGGTTGAAAATTTACCAGTATGAGTTATGGTTCACATCCCGATAAATCCTAGTGAATAATCCACGCAAATAATCAACCAACCTGCCATTGGTAAGAATCTAACTTTTGGTCATCGGTGCCCTACATATGTTCTAGGTGGAATCGGCTAAGAACTGCTACACCTTTCGACGCGCAGTTCTGCCTAACCTTATCCTTACCACTGTTGCAATTCAGCTTGGTGTTCTGTTTGGCCCAACTTACCTGAGCCCAGTGGCCCAATAATCCAAACAGTCCCCGCAGCGAGGAGTGCGCCCCATGACAAAATTTTATGAAGTCTTAAGGTGGGTTTTTTCTGAAAACTTTTGACACTAATATAAATGTTTATGTTAATATATTAAATATTAATAAGTTATTTAAAAAAGGCTATCCCAATATATCGTTCCGAAGAGATGGTATATTTGTTTATTCAGAAGAAACCATAAGCCAAAAAGAATTGGTCTAAGAGGTGTTTGTTTAAGTTTTTGTTAATAGCTTTTGGTTGAAAATAAATAATAATGACTGAAAAAAGTAACTTTAAGAAGGAAGGTGTGAGCGGTAGAAAAAGTGGAGAAAAGATATATACGCGTAATGGAAGCGAGAGAAGTGAGCTACGGATGCACCTATGACCTTTTATCTTATCTTTAGAGTAAAATAATAGCAAACAAAATAAAAATCATTTAAAAATTAGATATTTATATTATTTTTTAAACAGAAACTAATACGAATAGAAATTAAAATTTCTCTCTTCTCTTGTTTCTATCTACGTGGCCGTTGCCTCTGGTAGTTCGGTGCAAATTATAGGGTATGTTCTTTTTTGCTGTGGCTGATGGCTTTTGGCTGCGGTTAATGGCTTTTTTGGCTGTTTGCGATAGAGATTACGAAAAGAGAGATATTCGTTTGCGATTTTTGATGGTACAGATATTAATTTTTTAACATGTACTACAATTAACTTGTAGACCACATCTTAAAAAAAATACTCCATTTAAAAGTTAGTTACTGTAACAAAAGCCAAAAGCGGCTTTTAAAAACCACAAAAGAACAAAGCCATAGTCGAGTAGCTGGTAAGCTTAGGACGACGTAGGCAGCATAGGCTTCTACTACCAAACATGATCCTCTAGATCTTGGGTGCGTGCTTGGATCTTCTGTGTCGTTCGGTTCCGTTCCTTTTCAGGTGAAGGATGCAATGTATGCATGGTTTTTGTTGGCTACCATGGCGAAATCATCCCTTATATTCCTCCTATGCCATATCATCAGTTTCATAAAAAGATCATCTATATTTATGTTTTTTTGCAAAAAAAAAACCCTCCTAATTTACGAAATAACATAAGGGTCTTTAATTCTTGCAGAAAAACCTTACCACGTTGTTTTTTCCTAAAAAATATCTCCACTTCTCTGAAATTATGTACAAGTCATTCGTATTTTTATAAAGATCCTTCTTTTGCTAGATAGCACCCCACGGTTTTTTTCCAAAATTACGTAAGGATCTTTCATTTTATACGAAAAAACTTTGCTTTCTCCAGAAATAAGTATGTGTCTTATTTTTTTCAAAGAATTCTTCATATGATAGCTAGCGCGACGTGGCTTTGTGCTTATGCTACTAGTTATTGTTACATACAAAATAACAGTGACCAAAGGACGTGTCTGTACATACACGACGCGACGGTTCGTACGGACGCCGACGCGTTGGTCCGTACGGACGCCGGTTCATCGTTGGCAACCGCCGGCACTTCATCATCTATATATATGTGTGTCCAACATGTACAGAGATTAAGGAATGAATGAAAAGCAACAGTTCTCTCAAATACTTGTCAATATCTTGCAATACGTTATCAGCACGAACACAAGAACACAAGAAAAACATCAAGGTATGGAGAACGACTAGATCAATCTTTGTGAGAAACATCAAAAAGTATTACTTGAGTTTCTTGCTTCAATTGTTTCCCTGTGCGAATCACTGCAAGTTCTTCTTGCTCCTTGTCCACCGGTGACCACAACTGTCATTGCAACTGGCCATGGTTCTTCGCCAGTTCGTCGTCGTCCATGGGAGGCTCACGGAGTTTTCCCACAGGCAAGGACCCCGTGCTATGGCCCTTACCGGCGCCCGACGCACGCCTCCGCAGCGGCTAACCGCCGTCCCAGCCTCTGGATCCGGGCCCCAACCTCCCCACCGGCCTCCTCCACAAGGGAGGCACACTCCTCTACCTAGATCTAGAAGAAGAGGGGAGGGGGAGGAGACCGGTGCGCACGGCCAGGCAAGGACCACCGATGCACGGCGGCGCGCCCCCACGCGGCCTCCTGGCGTGCGGCCCCCCCTGGCGTGCGAAGGCACGCGGTGGCCCGGCGTGGCGGCACGGCGGCCGACGGCGATCGAGCAAAGCGCGCGCGCGGCGCGCCGAGGCGCGCGCGCACGGCGTGTGGCGCCCGACAAGCGCGCCAAGCAGCGCGCGGCGCGCGCGAGGCACACGGCGGCCCGGCGTGGCGGCGGCCAAAGTACCCGGCGCCGGCGGCTAGGATTTGGGTTAGGGAAACCCTAACTTTTCCCCCCTTGCCTCATTTTATAGTGGCTGCCCCTAATGGGCTTTTGGCCCATTATTCCCCACCTCCCCACTTGGGCCTAAAGGCTGAACGGGCCTGAGCTCAGGTTTTGCGTTTTTTTGCAAAATTCCCCCTCTATTTTATGGAATTTGTAGTTTTTGCAGTGTAGTCCCTGTGCTTGTTTATAATTGTACCCGTCAGTTTGTACTTTTATAAATTCGCATTTCAGTCCCTACAGGACCTAAAAATTATGTAATTGTTTAAATAAATGTCCAAACACATTTCTATAACTTTTACATATGGGATTACTACTTTATTGCAACTAATCTACATTATGATTTGCGACCATATATACATTTCGCTATTTGAACAATTTTACATTAAATTCCCATTTCGTAAGTACCATTGTACTTAATTAATTAAAAAAAAGAGGGAATTTTTGCAAAATATTATGAATGCATTCCTATAATAAAATATTTACACATATTTACACTAAACCATGATCACAATTTATGGCACTTTGCTACGTTTCTTTGTACTCTATGCCATACAATGAATTAGTGTTTACCACCAATATTGTGATTACACGGTATTATCAATATAACCACATGTTATATTTAATTTGGGTATATATTCTTTCGGATTACAATACTCATATTTTTTCCACATATTTGCATTTTATTACAACATTACCACACATATTAATTTACCTCATGTAAATTAATTATTTTATGATGTACTTTTCATGTAGGCTCAAAATGGCTACTAAAGATTTTGAGCCTCTCGCTCTTGATGGTATCAACTACCTTACATGGGCTATGAACCTGAAAATCAACCTCACCATACGTGGGGTGCAAAGGGTGATATTCGATCCTCCAGCTGATCAAATTCCCCCGGATATTGTAAAATATTCCATTTTGAGCATAATACGAAATCATATACATCCAGATTTGAAAACTGAATATCTGTATGAGGAGAATCCACTCACTTTATGGTTAGCCCTTAAAAATAGATATGAACAAAAAGCCATTATCTTACCTGAGGCTAATCATGAATGGGTACATCTTAGACTCCAAGACTTCAAAACTATTGGAGCCTATAACCATGCCCTTCATACTATTTGCTCTAAGTTGCGGTTTTGTGAAAAGGAACCAACGGATGCGGACAAAATAGAGAAGACTCTTTCTACTATGCTCCCATCTGATAGGGTCCTACAGCAGCAATGGTGTGCTGTAAATTACCAAACTTATTCTGATCTTATGCATACTATACTTCAGGCAGAAAAGTATGCTGAACTTCTTTTAAAGAACAATCAGCAACGTCCAATTGGAGCTGTTCCACTTCCTAAAGTTTATACTAATCAGAATAACACTAAGTTCAGTGGTTCTAAGTACCACTCAAAGAACTTTAAAGGTAAAAATAAACGCAATACGAAGCAAAAGCATGGTGAATTCAAAAAGGGTAAAGGCCATTATGGTAAGAAAGTTGACAACACTGAACTTTGTCAAAAATGTGGTTGCTACAACTATTCTACCAAGAAATGCCGCACCCCGAAGCACCTTGTGAACCTCTACCTCCGATCTTTGGCTCAAGGCAAACATGCTCAAGAGAAGAGATTTGAAGCGCACTTCAATCTCCCATGCAACAATAATGAAGCTGGATGCTCTCAAAAGTTCATTCAAGAACTCAAGGACAGATGTACTTCTCTAAAGAAGGATGATTTCCTGAGCACCGAGGACACACTTGAAGAATTTACTTCTCAAGATATGTTTGGAGATCTTATTTAGACTCCTATTGCCATAGCTATTAAGTACTACAGTGTTGTAAAATAAACAATGTTGTCATTTATATTGTACGCTTGCATGCTACAATCATATATCAAACATATTCGGTATTGTAACTAAGTTTGTATGTATTCTATATATACCACTATCAGAATTTCATTAAATTCTTCTTTTGTGTATATAGATTTTTGTAGTCAATCAAATGGAGGAGGAATTATGCCTTGTGGATAGTGGTACCACAAACTCTATTTTTAGGGACACAAAATATTTTCTAACTCTTACGAGGAAGAAAGGAAATATTTTAACCATCGCTGGACGCGATGCAACGATAATAGGATTTGGTCGCGCCTCTATCACTCTCCCTATGGGTACACAATTAGAAATTGAGTATGCACTATTGTATCCCGATTCAATACGTACTCTACTCAGTTATAGAGATATCCGTCAGAATGGTTTCCATGTTGAAACCCAAAATGACAACAAAGAGGAATATCTCATCCTAACAAAAAACAACGGATATGGCAAATAAGTACTAGAAAAAATTCTATCTTTAACCTCCGGATTGTACTATACATACATCAAATCGATTCCACATATTGCGTATAAAGTAATTTTCCAACACACTAATACATTCCAAACATGGCATAATCGTCTTGGCCACCCAGGCATTGGAATGATGAGAAAAATTATTAGCAATTCCATTGATCATACATACTTCAAAACAAAATTTCTGGAATCCTCATATTTTGTGTGCACTTTCTGTGCCACCGAAAAATTGATTTTAAGACCCTCTTATCTTAAAATCAGAGCTGAACCACTTAAATTTCTTGAACACATTCAAGGAGATATATGTGGTCCTATACAACCATTGTGTGGACCATTCAGATACTTCATGGTTCTCATTAACGCATCTACTAGATGGTCACATGTGTCTTTTATCCACACAAAATCATGCATTTGCTAAGTTAATTGGTCAGATTATCCAATTACGAACACATTACTCTGAATATCGAATTCAATCAATTCACATGGACAATGCTGCTGAATTTTCATCCCATGCATTCCATATGTTCATACACAAAATGGTTTAGCAGAATCTCTCATCAAGAGAATCAAGCTCATCGCAAGACCATTGTTACAAAATAGCAACTTACTAACATCATGTTGGGGTCATGCCGTTTTACACGCTGCTGATTTAATCTAATTAGTACGTGGAAATCTACCAGATATTTCCCATCTGTGAAAGTTCGGTTGCGCTACATACGTACCGATCTCACCACCGCAGCGTACCTCAATGGGACCACACAGGAAACTTGGGGTCTATGTTAGGTATAAATCTCCATCAATTATAAAATATGTCGAGCCCCTAACAGGGGACCTGTTTACGGCCCGGTACGCTGATTACATATTCAATGAGGAATATTTTCCGACATTAGGGGGAGACAACAAGTACCAAACTCAATGCCAGGAAATTGATTGGAATGTTCAAGGCATTCCTGTTTCAGATCCACGTACCAGAGAGACTGAACTTCAAGTTCAGAAACTCATACATTTGCAAAACATTGCAAATAATCTACCAGATGCATTTACTGATTATAAGGGTGTCACAAAATCCTATAATCCTACCA
Source organism: Melocanna baccifera (assembly GCA_036346265.1). Taxonomy (NCBI): domain Eukaryota; kingdom Viridiplantae; phylum Streptophyta; class Magnoliopsida; order Poales; family Poaceae; genus Melocanna; species Melocanna baccifera. The sequence goes on along the minus strand of CM070689.1, from coordinate 10,562,663 downwards.
GAAATGTGCCTGAAATAGTGGAGGTACCGCAAAACACCACTCAACTCTCAGTTCAAAATAAGAGGGGGAGAAGTACGGCACAAGTGACGGATATAGCTTCTGACAAGCGATAAAGGAAACAGAAGAATATAAATGTAGATCAACCTCAAGTTGATAGATACAAAAGGATCCTTGAACCCAGATAAACGATGCACTCAAATTCTGATCCTAGGACATCGGAATACCCCGATTCAAATATTTTGGGAAATAACATTGAGTCACCAGGGGTCCAAGAAATTTTCATTAACTACACTGATTCTGGAGAATCATATGATCGTAAGACTACACTTGTCGACATTTATTTCTCCACAATAAATGCAAACAATCTTCAAAATGATCCAGATCTCAAGATCATGGCAGAGTGCAAACAGCGCTCGGACTGGAATCAATGGAAAAATGCAATTCAAGCGGAGTTAGCCTCGCTTAAGAAAAGAAATATATTCACCAATGTGATACATACACATCCCAATGTATTCTCTGTCGGTTTCAAATGGGTTTTCATCCGCAAACGGAATGAAAACAATGAGGTGATGAGATACAAAGCAAGGCTTGTAGCACAAGGGTTCACGTAGAGACCCGGTATTGATTTCAATGAAACTTATTCTTCAATAATGAGTGGAATAACCTTCTGATACTTAATTTCATTGGCAGTACAAAATCATCTATCTTTGTAGTTGATAGATGCAGTGACTGCATACCTTTATAGGTCACTTGATTTGGACATATACATGAAAGTTCTTGATGGAATTTCAATTCCGAATCCAAGCGCAAATCGCAATATGTATTGTGTAAAATTGAACAAGTCTTTATACGGCTTGAAACAGTCGGGTAGAATGTGGTACAACTGACTAAGTGAGTTTCTAACCAAAAAGGGATACTCCAACAATTATGATTGTCCATGCGTATTCATCAAAAGATCATCAACAGGATTTTGCATTATATCTGTGTATGTTGATGATCTCAATATCATTGGTAATACACAAGATATAGATGAAGTACGTAGTCATCTTACGACGGAATTTGAAATGAAGGATTTGGGTAAAATCAAATTTTGCTTAGGTATACAACTTGAGCACCTTCATACAGGCATACTAGTGTATCAATCAGCCTATGTCCATAAAATATTGGAGAAATTCAATATGGACAAAGCATATCTATCGAAAACCCTCATGGTTGTTCGATCTCTAGACAGGGACAAAGATCCATTTAGACCCCGAGATGACAATAAAGAGCTATTGGGACCCGAGGTTCCGTATCTCAGTGCCATCGGAGCGCTTATGTACCTTGCAAATTGCACCCGACCGGATATTGCATTGTAGTAAATCTACTTGTTAGATATATCGCTGCTCCAACCAAAAGACATTGGTTAGGAGTGAAGAATATCCTTAGATATCTTCAAGGCATTAAAGATCTCGGTCTATTCTTCTAGAAGAATAAATGTATGGATTTAATAGGATATACAGATGCTGGCTATTTATCAGATCCCCATAATGCCAGATCTCAAACAGGCTTTGTGTTTTTACATTGTCGAGCAGCCATATCTTAGAAGTCTTCAAAACAGACTCTAGTGGCCACATCCACTAATCATTCTGAAATAATTGCATTATATGAAGTATCACGTGAATGTGTATAGCTTCGTAGAATGATTAACTACATACAACAATCATGTGGTATAGGTGCTATCGCATCACCCACCATTATCTACGAAGATAATGCTGCTTGAATTGTTCAAATGCAAACGGGTTAAATAAAGAGCAATATCATAAAACATATTGCACCTAAACTATTTTACCCACATGAATTGCAAGAGAGTGGAGAAATAACTATTCTGCAAACTAAGTCTTGTGATAATCTCGCAGACTTATTTACTAAGTCATTACCAACTTCCACATTCCAGAAATGTGTTCAAGGAATTGGTATGCGAAGACTACGTGATTTGCAGGTGTCAGGGGGAGAAATCCCCTAAACTTAACCCGTTTACATATAAATATTGTACTCTTTTCTCTTTATGAGTTTTTCTCTAAAGGTTTCTCATTAAGGTTTTTAATGAGACAATTTGATAACATAATCATAGATATATTATATCTCTATTTTCCCCTCAAGGGTTTTTAAAGATATAATCAAATATATGCCATATCAATTTTCTCTTTAAAATTTTCCACTGGGTTTTAAAGGAGTTTTTCATGACATATCTACTCTTCAGATTCTCCTCATATTTTTTCCTACAGAGTTTTTTGAGGAGTTTTTCCAAGATGATGAATCAAGGTTTTCATATAAAGACATATTAGTCAAGGGGGAGTGTTACATACAAAATAACAGTAACCAAAGGACGCATCTGTACGGACACGACGCGACGGTCCGTACGGACGCCGACACGTTGGCCCGTACGGACGCCGGTTTGTCGCCGGCAACCGCCGGCACTTCATCATCTATATATATATGTATCAAACATGTACAAAGATTAAGGAATAAATGAAAATCAACAGTTCTCTCAAATACTTATCAATCTTTTGCAATAGTTATTTTCATTACCAGCAAGAAATGACGTGTTTCATGCATGCATACATGCCCCGCCAAATCTGCCGGCGCAGATGATTAACGGATTCGTTTGATTGGCTCTCGAGCCCCTGCTGCCGTCTTGGAGTCGTCGACGTCTTCCAGGCCTCTCCGGCCGTATATACGTCTTAAGCTGCAATACGGTACATGCATCCACCGTGCGGAACATGCGTGGCATCGGAGATTCCGTTGCCTTCCTTCGTGTTACGGCAGCGCTGGCGTGGCAACGTTGTCGCTTCGCATCCATCGGTTGATCTCTTCGAGCGTGCGTTCTGCATTGGGAGACGCTTCCACGCTTCTCCAGCTTCTATTCACCACTGGAATTTCCTGTGGCTCCAACAGGTGCAGTTGCCACGTCGAAACAAGAAAGTTTCGAGCTAGGCTGTCAAAGCCATGTGCTACACGGAAGGTGCCAAGTAGTTCTTCGAGTGTGCAGTATACGTGCCAAAAGTACGTAGCTTTCTCAGTGAGCTCTTTCTAGGAGTTAAGTGTTCTTACCTCTCATCAAAAGTACGTAGTCTTTCTAGAAGTTAAATATTCTTACCTCTTTCTCGGTGAGCTCTTTCTGGTTTCAGACTTGAGTTTCAACCTTTTGCACACAACAGCCAACAAATGTGGCCAGGATGTGAGCTATAAGCGTGTTTCATGATGACCCAAAAATAAGACTACGATGATCATTAATTGGGGCCTCATGTAATTAAATGTATATGACGGTTGCATTAGTTAATTTGATAGATTCAGTTAGCCAAAATTAAATTAAAATTTATCAAAACTATTTCTTGTTCAAATTCGAGTTAGATCATGGATGATTTGATGTAATCCCTTGCATAAAGTGGATGAATGTTACTCCTTCCATTCAAATTTATAAGACGTATTTTCTCTTGATATATATACCAAGAAGATAGATGGGCCTCCAGTACTATCCGTTTGTATATATCTGTATGTCAAGTGATATGAAGAAGTCTGTTGTGACTTCACTTAGAAACAAGATAACATATAGACGGATTGTCACATTTAAATAGACGGGGGATCTTCCTTTGATATCTCCGCGATTAGTCTCTTTGTGTTCGCTCTGATTGTATCCTACTGTCTAATGTCCTGTGCAAAGAAGCAGATAATTTCTGTCCGACCGACTGTCCGTAGGATTATGGAACGGATACGAAATGAAGAAATAGATATCCAGTATTATCCATATTTGACTTTGACTCTAAGAAAAAAATATAAAAAAAGTATAAAATGAATGATATCTACTTCGATTACATCTCTATTTATGGTCTATGATCAGTGCACGAGGGCGCATTCATTGGATTGCTAGTCCTTTCAGAGCCGGCCATGCATCTGTTTGGCACCCCAAAGCAAATTAATATCCCGTCCTGCCACGGTATTATCCATGTATGCGTCGCTCTCGTACGTCCATCACGTTCGTCGCAAGCAAAAAAGAGTTGATAAATAAGACGCAGCACGGTGAGAGGCAAACAAAAATTAGAGGAGCGAGCGAGAGAGAGATGACGGCCGCCTCGCCCTGCGGCTGTGCGTCCAGCAGGCGCATGTCTGATCTGCTGCTGCTGCTGCTGCTGCTTGTTGCGCCATGGCAAGCCGCGGCGGCGCCTCGAGCTCTCAACTTCACGAGGGAGGATTTCCCCGGGGACTTCGTCTTTGGGGCCGGCACATCGGCCTACCAGGTAGAGATCTGAATATATATTACCTCTATTAATTACCCATGAGTCAATCATGCATGATGATACTAAGATACTGGTAAATCAATTAAGCTTTGTGTGTGTGTGTGTATGCACAAGAAAGTTCATTCTTCTCGTTCTATTTGATCTCTTCTTGATCTCTTTGCTTCGATTGTGCTTGTCACATACAGTACGAGGGGGCAACTGCTGAGGATGGAAGGAGTCCAAGCATTTGGGACACTTTTACTCATGCAGGTGAGATCAGAATTAGTGCCTAGCTATCATATGAGCTCTACATATATGATCATACATAGATATGTTCTTTTTAGCTTCTCAAAACGATTTTTAACTTTTGCTGCAATACCTAACTTTCAAACGGAATATTTTTTAAAATAGAGTCTACAAGTTAATTATAGTACACGTTAAAAGCTCAATATCTGTACCATCCAAAATCGCAAGCGAGTATCTCTCTCTCCATAATCTCTATCGCAAGCAGCTAAAATTCAAAAATTTCAGCCAAAAATCATAAACCGTAGCCAAAAAAATATGCTCATAGCTACACTTCCCTATCTTAATTAGTTTGGTGTTTATTCTCTCTCTTTTTCTGAAATAAATTTGGAGTTACGGTACTATGCATGCCATAACATTTTTCTTTTTGGACGCCACTATGGAGTCGTGTGAGGCACCTGCGCTAGATACTAATCCACCATGTTGATCGGTTACTCTGTACTTTTGCGAAGTGTTCATGTACCCGGCCGTCCCTTTCCGTTGCTTTAGTGATTGCACTCTTTATTTCATTATATTTTAAATAATATGCTTAATTATATTTGTATTATATTGGGTTAATTAACAACCGAAACACATGTTTGGAAAAACAGGAATTTTGTAGAATATAGAACAATTTCCTCCAAAATCATGTCAAACCCAATCTGCCGTATGCTTCGGTATCACACAAACTGATAATTTGCACTAAGGCCAAGTTTGGTTAAGGTTAAGATAGCCGGGTTAGCTATCTTAGGACGGTTAGTCATGCTAGATTAGTTTATTTCACTAATTTAAGAGGTTAACTTAATCCTATATTAAAAGGGTTAACATGTTTTGATTGGATTAAGTTAACCCTCATTAACCAAAGGTACTATGCGAGGTAAGACCCTGACCAACCTTTTAACCTCCTAGGCTCCCACCGGAGGAGGCCTAATAGTACACGGAACTAATGGTACACGCTTTCTGTCAGTATCAAAGTGACGTGACTTTTAACTGAAATAATATTACAGTAGCTATTAATTTTTTATGAAATATTTAATTAAAAAGTTATATCGTTATTTCTTTACGAGTAATACATAGAAAAAAGAAAGAAAAAACATTGCTAAGAAGTTAATATGTTCCAAAACATTTTTTGGGAGCCAAAAGTTTTGTGCTGTTCGGAACGGGGGTGATCAGAATAGCGATAGCTTTTAGGTGAAAAACATCAGAATGGTAGCTGAAAAACATCAGAATTGAGTTAGTGGATAGTGTAGTGAATAGTGAAAAAAAAGCTGAAACTAGAAACTGAAGCTTTTAGAAGCCGTTCCGATCACCCCCGTAAGTGGTGCATCTGCCTCTACTGTTTCAGTCCATTGTCCTGTATCTACAGTGCTCCATCAAATAAAATGGTCCAACTGACAACAAGTTCTTGATCTGAATGTGACTGCAGGGAGAATGCCAGACAAGAGCACCGGCGATCTAGGCGCAGATGGGTACCACAGATACAAGGTCTGCATTTGACTGGACTAACGAACAAATGTAAAAACCAATCGGCTTTCTAGATTTTTAGACAGCGATGTCTGGAGTCTGGACATTAACCCTGAGAATCTAGCGTTTGTTTCTTCGCCTACTTGTTAGAACTTATATGCCTGTCGCTTTCCATTGTTTCATGTTGACAAATGGAAATATAAATACGTAGCTTATCTTGAATCTTAATATATATAATATGATTTGTTAAGTGGAATAAGTGAAGCTAGGTCTAGTTTGGTGTTGTACATGTTATGATGTTCTGTATCACAACATCTAGTTAGTTAAGATAAACTTTACCTTTTTCTAGAAAAAAAATATTTCTGTTATGCGTGTTTAAAAAAAAAGGCTTCAGTTCCACACGTATAAACACACGAGTGTGTTTTAGTAGAAATTTTATAAGGTCAGAAATTTATTTGGTCTCCGTCTATCTAGGCGTGTACTAAGGAGGCATATTCACGTGTGGTGTGCGTGCTTGATGACATGCATATGTGTCTTTCTTGTAATAGTAAAAAAATAATAAAATAAAACTTTAGGTTTATAGACACCCCAATGCAAAGTAAGGGGGTGATCGGAATAGCAAGGACTTTTGGTTTTAGCTGAAAAAACACTGTAGCTGATTGAAAAAATACTGTAGCTGAGTTGGTTTATTGGGTATAATTAATTGTAAAAAATAAAAAAACAAAAACAAAAAACGAAAAAAGTATAAGTAAATTTAAAAAAACGAAAAAAAATAAAAAAATTTCATCATGTAGTAATGCATGCGGCGCGCTCTGATGAAAAAAGCCCACCGACGAGAAGCCGTTACGGCGACCCTAAATGTTGGGGGCATATATTGCTTCGGAACTCCACTAAAGAATACTTACGTGGATCTTAAACAAATTACCCGAGTACTTACCTGACTTGCTTTATTGGAGTTTATGGTTTAAAATTTGCTCCGACAGAAATATCTCAAATTTTCAGGAGGATGTCCAGTTGATAAGTGATACTGGCCTGGAGGCCTACCGGTTCTCCGTTTCATGGTCTAGGCTTATTCCAAGTAAGAACATACTAGTTGCAAAACTCATCTTGAAGTTTGCCTAGAATGCTTCAACTGTCATGAAAGATCTTTCAGTATTTCTTGGCGAAATTTTTATATATCATTATAAAGTTTCTAGTTCCAAAAATATCTAAAACCGTGGTTTCCTTATTTGCCTCTTCTTTTCCAAATCACTCTGCCCCTGCCGCCCCTTTACTGTTAGTTGACTTTCAAATGACATCGATACCCTCATCTCTCCTCTCTTGCCCTCCCCTATTTCCCTCTCTCCTCCGCCATCGCCGGCGATCCCACCGCCGTCACTGCTGCCTCCCACTTCCCATATCCAGTCGCCATCGGTTTCCTCGGCCTCGCCCTCGTCTTCAATCCCGACAGCGGCCGCGCGGGACGTGGTCAACAAATCCTGCAGCGTCGAGCTTGGATCTGACCTTAGCATGGTCGTGGACTCCGGGATTCGGGAGCGGCGGGGGCGGAGGCAGGGAGGTCGTCGAGCGGGGTGAGATAGAGGAGGAGGGCGTAGGAGGAGGAGGAGGAGGAGGCGGCGCGCGGGTGGAACTGGAACTTGGTGGGCGGGTAGGGGTGGTCGAAGGAGAGGGCGGGGAGGGTGCAGAAGGAGGCGGCGGATGGGTGGACGGGGTCGAAGGAGAGGAAAGAGACGTGGTTGTTGTAGTCCTCGAGGAAGCTGCCGGCCGCGAGGACGGGTGCGGAGGGTGAGGAGGTCAGGCGCGTACATCAAGTGCGGAAGCTCGCACGTGAAGGCATGCGGGTTCGGCGTTGTGTCCGCCCCCGTCGCCGCTGAGGTGGATGTCGATGGCGGCGGCTTCAGCTGGTCCATGGAAGAAGATCTTTGCTTTGCTTTGCTTTGCGCTGCGCTGTTTCGAGTGTATTTGGGGATGGACTTGGGCGGTGAATTGCGTGATTGGGTTTTCCCGGGAGTTAGAATGGAGCGGCCGAGCCAGCCTCCATGGCTGCCTCTGCTTCTCTCCTCTGTTTGGAACGAAAGTGGGACGGAGGAGGGCGAGATGAGGAAGAAAGGGCAAAATGGTCTTTCTACACCTCCATCACGGCTTGACTGGCGGAAAAGGGTGACAATGGTGCACAAGGGATTGTTTTGCAAAAGGAATGAAAAATAAGGAAGCCACGGTTTTGCAATGGCATTTCTGGGAATCGGAAATTTTGCCATGGCATATAAAAAAAGTTTTCCTATTTCTTTTTTTACATTTTTACAAGTGCAGGAGGAAGAGGACCTGTCAATCCGAAAGGGCTCGAATACTACAACAACCTGATAAATGAGCTGGTAAAACGGGGTAAGTCCAACGGATAGTACTGTTAGGGAGCCCCATTGGAACGCATAAATATCAAAGGGATTTACAAGAATTTCATGGAAGCAATACAAGAATTTATCTGTTAGTAATGAACCGATCATCTTTCTAATTGTATTGTAGGAATTCAGATACATGTGACTCTCTACCATCTCGATTTCCCTCAAATTCTAGAAGATGAGTACCATGGCTGGCTGAGCCCAAGAGTCGTGTAAGATGATCTCTGATCATGTTCAGGTTACAATATTAACTTACATTCTAAATTCTTCTGAAATTTTGTGGTGTCACTTGCACGTAATGCAGGGAGGATTTCACGGCCTTTGCAGACGTCTGCTTCAGGGAGTTCGGTGACCGGGTGACCCACTGGACCACCATGGGTGAACCGAACGTGCTCTCCATCGCAGCGTACGACAGCGGCGCGTTCCCGCCATGCCGCTGCTCGGCTCCCTTTGGGTTCAACTGCACGGTGGGCAACTCGACCGTGGAGCCGTACATTGTAGCTCACAACTCCATCCTGGCCCATGCTTCGGTTGTCAAGTTGTACAGAGAGAAGTACCAGGTGAGTTCTACTATTGGAGCATAGATGCAAGACATATCATAATCTTGTGAAAATCAATCAGTGATCAGATATTCAGAAAAAGCAACAATGAATTTGTTAAGGGTATAAGTGTCATTTCTTATATGTCCAGGGTTTGAGTCCTTATAATCCTTGTATTATATATAACCCCATGGGCTGCTATTGTAATACATCTAACATTTTCACATTTCCATTCTTTCTCATCTTGTAAAATAGTATGATAGCCCTAGAACTCGATCCAAGCCACCGCCGGCCGCACTGGCGCCTACCTTTTTCCGCTACTGCTGCCCCTGGGAGGAACAATGTCCACTCCCGGGGGCAGCCACTTCTTAGTGCCTCACCGCGCTCGCTCCGTCACCAAGCCACCGCGCTTGCACCCACCAAAACCAGGACCTCTGCGCCAGATTCGGGCGCCTCCGGCTCTCATCCACTCTGCCCGGCCGTGTCGACTGCCACCATGCCCGGATCCGACCCTCTCTGTCGTCACGCTGCCCGGCTCGAGATCCAGCCTCGCCCGCCGGATCGGCCTCCTCGGGCGAGTCCGCGAGCATGGCCGGTTAGCTCTGCGCACTGATCCGCCACCACGATGTCGCCACCACTGCTCCTGGATCTGACCACCCTGACGTTGCATCGGCCTCCTCTTGGCCGCCTGCACCTGGATCTGGCCAACCCGACGCCGCCTCCTTCGGCCACCGCTGCCTCTCGGCCGTCGTGCCCGCGCCTCCGTGCCTGCGCCACCGCCTTCGGATGCTGTCGCTGCCCCAAGCCTTCGTCTCTTCCCGCCGCGCGCTCTGCCCTTCCCATGGCTGCCGCTGTCGGATCATGTCGTTCTTGGGCCCGAGGAGCCGCCTCTTCCCCGTCGGTCGTCGCCCGCGCCTTCCACGCCTCCTCTGCGCTCCGCACTGCCGGATCAGGCTCCCCGCCGCCAGATTTGACAACCTCCTCATTGCCTCTGCCCCTCCCCTTCGTGGCCGCCTCGCTCCTGCTGCTGCTCCCCTGCAAGCGACGCAAGAAGCTCCTGAGGAAGGAGCAGATGGGATAGGAGAGGATAGAGTATGCAGGGGGAGTGAAGAAAAGAAGAGGAGGATTGAAGAAAGAAAAGAGAGGTTGTACGTAGTGGGCACTGTTTCTGCTTTTGTTTGTTTTTTTAGTTGGGCCATTGGATCTACGATCTAGGGTTGTGTATCTCTATCTCGAGTCTTTTTCTTTTGAGTCTTCCATTGCGTTCATCCAAATCTGTTGCCCGCTCTTTTTCAGTTCGTCAATGCCATGCGAGTCCACAAATTCATTATCAATCAGCTGACTCTTTGCTAGCCACGATTTATCCTCTTTGATCGAATGTGGTCATCTCCTTCCTTTCGTATATTCGCAGCCATCGCTCTTCTATTTGAGCCACTGCAGATCATAAAAGTCTTCATGATCACATCACTTCTTTTTGAGCAGTTGTCTCAAGCTTCTAAAGCCGTTGTGTTTCTTCTCACGCCTCCGTTACGCTTCTTGTGTACTACGCCGCCACCGTCTCGGGCTTCGATCTGTGCCACTATACTTCTATATCTCTCTTTGGCTTGATTTGATAACCCTCTCTATTTGTGTCACCTTCCGCATCCTTTTTGTCATATTACTGTGGTCGACTTTGATCCCGCTTACCTCTATCTTCTTGGCCTTTGCACTTTGTGCTTTATGGGCTGCCGCATGATTTCGGATGGGAGGCGATCTTTCCAACTCAATTTTCAAGAGTTGCGTGCTATAACAATGTCTTCAAGACATGGCATTTGGATTTTTCCTATTTTAGTGTCAATCTTTTTAAATGTATTGCTATTGCATATACTTTGTATTTAAGGGGGTGTTAAGGGTATAAGTGTCAATTCCTATATATCTAGGGTTTGAGTCCTTTTATTATATATAGTCCTATGGGCTGCTATTGCAATACATCTAACATTTTTATATTTTCATTCTTCCTCATCTTGTAACAGAATTAAGCAGATTGATCTTTTTTATTTCCAACATGAACATTGCAAGTTCTCTGAAAGAGAAACACGAACATTGCAGGCTACGCAGAAGGGCGTTGTCGGCATGAACATCTACAGCTTCTGGAACTATCCGTTCTCACCCAGCTCTGCAGACATCGCAGCAACTCAGAGATCGTTGGACTTCATGATTGGCTGGTGAGTGATCCATCGTTTCCTTTCAACTTACCAATTTAGCTTTCTTAGTTGGTCACATAAATGCAATAAGATGATGAGGACACATATATTCCTTTGTTTAGGATCTTGAACCCCTTGGTGTATGGTGACTACCCCGAAATCATGAAGAAGAAAGCTGGATCCCGGATTCCATCATTCACCAAAGAACAGTCCGAGCTGATCCGTGGGAGTACTGATTTCATTGGTATAAACCACTACACGTCGGTGTACGTCAGCGATGGATCGAACAGCGCAGACACAAACCTCCGAGACTACAATGCCGATATGTCTGCTACCTTCAGATGTAAGTCTAATTTTGGGGTGGAGCAAATCACTAAATATGGCACATCATACTATTGGTAGTACCTGGCATGTTCAGATTTACAGGCCTCGTAGCAAGTTTTTTAGTACTAAGAGGCAGTTTTTAGCAGTTAGCTACCTCTAGGTAGGCAGTTCATAAATCATAGTATTTGGTAAACATGACAAAAATTGATTATCTTTTGTAACTGTGCGTTTGCTTGTTTCACATTTCAGTTTCAAGGGATGATACACCGACTGGTCAGGTATTTTGTTACTCTTTTATCTACACATTCTTTTTAAAGGATTTTTCTTGCTCTTACTGAATTTGTACAACAAGAAAGCAGATCAAACTAAATGTTTACCTTTTTAATTTTCGATACAGTTTGTCCCTCTCAACATGCCAAGCGATCCGCAAGGGCTGCAATGTATGCTCAAGTACCTCAGTGACACATACCAGAACATTCCTGTCTATGTGCAAGAAAATGGCAAGTCTTTGATTCAATTATTCCTCAATTTCTGTTTACAGTGTTCTTCATCATTGACATATATATCATCATAGATTGTGGTGCCTTACAATCCTTCAAATGTACCTAAAATAATCCAGTGATGAATTCTACACTGCTGGTGCATGGCCTGCAAATTCTGCATAAACTAAAACACCAATTCTTTTACTTTGTCACCTAAGTTGTTCCCATGTGTGAAATCAAACGTGAATTTCATTGGTGTTTTTGGTGATCTAAATTTTGTTGTTTCTTCTTTCAATCATATTTTAGGATATGGGCAGCTCTTTAATGACTCGGTCAATGACCCTCAAAGAGTGAAGTACTTGAGTGGCTACATAGGCAGCACACTCGCTGCACTCAGGTGAGTGCTGCTGTTCTTTACTGTCAATGATAGATGAAGATTTTTTTTCTGAACTTTGGGTGCTATATATGGTTATTGCAGGAATGGAGCCAATGTGAAGGGCTACTTTGTTTGGTCATTCCTGGATGTGTTCGAGCTGCTAGCAGGCTATCATTCACGATTCGGCCTGCACTACGTCGACTTTCAGGATCCCGGGCTGCCAAGGCAGCCAAAGCTGTCTGCTCAGTGGTACTCCAAGTTCTTAAGGAGTGAAATTGGGATAAACATAGAGGACATGATAAGTCCTGATGCAAGCTCACATGCGCAACAATGAGCTTATTAGCGGTGCATGGATATGCTCAGATTGGAGGGGCTGAAGAAGCAAGCAAAAAGATCAGTGTGTTTTTTCCCGTTTCGCTGAAACATTTTTTTTATCGGTTTCTTATAGTTAGCCATCGCTCACCATTGGGTGTTCCACTCATAGGCATACACTCTTCTTGTAGACTTGTGATGTTCTTGTTTTCATGACTCATTACAGCTAGGTAATCAGATATAAATAAGAGAGTCCATGCTCCATTAAATACGTTGCGAATTGCTGTCTTCGTACTTCTCTCATGACAATTTTCAAAACCAGATTGGAGTGTCACAATCATGGTTCCAAAAACTAACGGTTACCGGTCGGTAATAGGCGGTTACCAGTTTTACCGGTGGGTACTTGGTTTTCGAAACTTGGCTAGTTTTCAAAATGTACATTTAAGTTTGTGACTGCATAATGTACTTTGTAGGTTGGTTTAGATTTTTTGTGCTAGGTTACTTATTGTATAAGGCTAAATATGCTTCAAAACATTCTAAATTCTAAAATTTTAGTTTTTTTTGGTTTTGGGCAATAACCATTACGGTTACCGGTTTCGAAATATCTCAAATTTAAAATTTTAGATCCAAAATTTAACCGGTTTTAGCAGGTTATCCATTACCTGCTGCTGGGCGGTAACCCCCATGCCGGGATTCTAACCTTGGTCACAATCAGGGATCGGATTACCGGCGGTTACCGGTCGGTAACCGCCGGTTACCGGAAATCCCGGCGGTGATCGGGATGAAAATAACCTGTCAAGATTCAAATTTTAAAAAATTGAATTTGTAGATATTTGAATGGATTTCAGGGGGCATTGTAGCTACATTGGATGCTTAAGAATCTGTTCAGGAACATGTTGGGCCCATGGGCATGAGAAAGTAGTCTTTTTTTTGTTGCATGTGAAGGAAATTGTTCTCTGCATGTGGGGGGAGAAAAGTTAGCAGGCTGCAGCAGTGCATCGCATTATTGGGTCTCTGAGAGCAGCAGGAAAGCAGGAGGGAGAGGAGAGAGAGCAGTTTCTAACAGCTTTACTCATCAGTTACTACCAGCATGTAATACTTCAGTTTTAGCTGTTTTGCATTATAAAAGGAGAGGAAAATGCAAGGGGAAGGGGAAGCCGGAGGTGGATTATCCAACACTCTTCCTTCTCTTGTTTTGCGGTTTTTTCGGTTTTTCCACCGGTTTTTCCTGTTTCCGACCGGTTACCAGTCTCCTCCCGCTCCCTCCAAAATTTTTATTTACTAAAATTTAACCGGGTTTTCCGGTAACCGACCGGTTCCCGGTACCGTCCGACGGCTAGAATTTGACCCAGTTCCGGTTTTTCGATCCTTGATCACAATTACTACGAAGAAAAATATGTAGCTACCTCAGCGTGAGGCATCTCCTCGTCAGCCAGCTTGGCCCAAACTAAATCACAAGCTACTAATCACGCGACGTCCAACATTAAAAGCCACTGATGAAATCAAAAAAAAATAACAACACTATCTAAAGCAAGTAGAGTTAACGGCGCTGCAGCAAGCTCATGTGCGTATATATATGTGTGTGAGTGAGGAGACGTACTCATCGTCGACGTCTACGTCGTGGTAGTCGCCGCCCTCACCGTGGGATCCTTTCCTCCTCGAGGGCCCGGCGAAGCGGTCCAGCCACTGCGCCGCCTCCTCGGTGACCCGCTGCAACGTGAACGAGTCCATAGCTCCCGGCCGCAGCAGGGGCACCATCTTCCCAGCCGAGAGGGCGCTGTCCAGGTACCGCGACTCCTCCTCGTCGAGATCTTGACTTTCCCTCCCGGCGCCGCTGGCGCGGCGACGGCGAGGAACAGGAGTGATGAGTTAATCTAGTGTCTTTTAAGTCTAGTCATGTTAATCTAGTGTGACGAGTTGCTCCAGGACAGCGCGGCGCGAGCGGGCACACCGTGGAGACGCGCACGCAGCGGTCGCATAGGACTCGTGGAGGCAACGTGGCGCAAGGAGGACAGATGTGTGAGACACAAGAGACACCAGACCATTTAAGGTCCTGCTCGTTTTAACTTTTTTTCAGTTTCAGCTTCTAACTTCAGCTTTTTTTTTACTATTCAGTAATTTATCTTTTTCTGAATTTTTTAGATTTTTTGAGCTTTTTTGCATTTTTCTTTTTTTCCCGTGTTCTTTTGTATTGTCCGTAATGGGCTAACATATTTTTTCTATTTTTACATTTTTTAAAATTTAATTATACCTAAAAAGCTAAATCAGCTACAGTAAAAAAAATCTTTTACAGTAAAATTTCAACCAAAAATCAGAAGTCATCGCTAAAACATCACCCCCTAACTCGATTCCGTTGATTACACGACTAGACTTAAAAGACACACACACTCAGTCGCCGTATGGGTATGGCCATGTTGATTTTGACAACGACAGGAAGCCCAGGAAACCGAAACTGTCGGCTCGATGCCGCCGTTACCATGCAGGACTCCATGTGTAACGAGTTCCCGCTTCGCCAGTGCTTCGCAGAAAGAACAGCGCATGATCTGCTCCCCGTAATTATTGCATGAACAAATAAAGAACAGATTATGGGATATGGGTAAAACCACTAGCATAAGTTGTTCAATCACTCATATCAAATGTAACCAAGTTGTGAATAAGCATAAGTCTGACGTTGAATTCACACAACGTTCCAAGCAAAAGTACAGAACAATGCTGAAATAGTTGCCACCGTCATAGTTTTGCTCAAGGTCTAGGGTGCATGCCAACATAACACATCTGACTCGTAGTTCTCCAACATGAAACAAGCTCATTCTTATATTCAATTCATCAGCAAGCTGCATTTTCATAGGCAAAATTTTCATGCCCCTTGGTGGGGGAAACAAGGCACATTCTACATTGTGAAAGTGAATTCTAGATACTCGTATGATACTACAGTGGATAGAGGAAATTCTTGCCACCAACATGGTATCTTTCGCAGAGCTTCTTCAATGTACCCACTGAGTGCTGCATAGAGTTCAGCTTGGTATCCATGAACATGGCCTGCAAACAAGATGCTTCTCTTAGTCTACATTCTCAGAATTTAAGTACTTGTTAATCATGAACTCAACTGAATAACATATTTAAATATTTTGTTATACCTTGTAGTTATCACCATACTTCTCTATTAATCGGCCGATACAAACACGTTGAATTTTAGTCAGTGGTTCCAAAGGTGCAGATTTGCCATCCCTCCTTTTCTTCCCAAGTGCAGATTTCAGATCTAACATTCCATAGAAACAGTTGCATGAGATACACAAGTACGTCATCATGCTTACATATAAGATCATAAGTAATTTCTAGTGTAAATCCATGTTGCATAATCTATGTCTTTTATGCGATGAAGACAACAACTTAATGAATGATAGCAGTATGCCTTGACCACTACGCAAGCATTAGAAATTCACCTGAGCTGCTAACCAAAGGACACATCGAATTATATCTATCAAGTTTCTAACATGATGCCCTGCTGTCGTATATTGACATGCCATAAACAAGCATAAAAAACTATGATGAAGCATTTGAAGATACAGTTTGTATGGATATCATTGTTGAATGCTGCAGATGGAAAAGAAGAGAGCGCAGGTTTTAAAATACATTGTAGACACTAACTTTAGAACAGAACGATGGAAAAGGTACCATTTCAAGGCACGTGTTAAAAGCAGTCATTTTCATTTTTCAATTCACCGCGCATTTCTAAATATAGAGCAAAATCCATGTTTGATGGGACTTCAGGATTACAAAACTGTTTTAGGGGGGACACTTCATGGCCAGTTTCAGTTTTTCACAGCTTACCAGAGGTAAGCGCTCAAAAACCACTAAAAGATCATAATTCAAATTTGGCACTTGAAAACCGGTCAAAATTTAAACATGATTTTTTTTCATATTTTATGGCTTTAGAAAGTCCCGGGAACACAAAGATTCCAAATCTGATGGTAACCAGCCAGCTGCCGAGTGTTTTCTGTTCCTAGATGGGACTTGTCTCATTGTCTCCATTGGAGAAACGTATTTTCTTTTCAAACTTTTGCTACTCTTTGAACAACTTGCCATCATGCCAATACTCAAAGCATAACGCTCATAAACAGGCATGAAGCAGGCCAGAGTATACTCTGAATAACCAATCAAAACAGACATTTCAAATCTAATGGCCATTAATTAGTCTTGAACCAGCATCGTTCAATTCCAACATGACCGATAATTTATCCAAAGTAATGTAAAGCACAAGCCATGTGCAGTTGTGCACTTTTTTGTATAGAACAGCTGCAGTCCATGTTAATTATTGTATTGTCTTCATCACTATTTTGGTGAAAACTACCCATTCCATTGGTGTAGTCTGCTGGAAAACTATTTACCCTTTATCAAAACTTGTCGGATTGAATCATCAACAGCTCTCTTCCTTGCTTAAAGTGTTTTTTCATCTTTCCTCATTGTTAGATTGTGAATCTAGATTGAACACCAAATATCTTAAAGGAAGCCTACAACTTCAAAGAGAATGCCTTGGCAAGTCTTAGTTCACATACTGCCC
Source organism: Melocanna baccifera (assembly GCA_036346265.1). Taxonomy (NCBI): domain Eukaryota; kingdom Viridiplantae; phylum Streptophyta; class Magnoliopsida; order Poales; family Poaceae; genus Melocanna; species Melocanna baccifera. Next base: position 10,545,488 of record CM070689.1, on the reverse strand, counting down.
ATTTTACTGGATTCGTCAGTTCAAACAATCATTCACAGCTCAAAACAATACAAATCTAGTGGCATGGCATCTATACCGTGCCCAAACATAAACGAACAACAAGAACCACCACATGTCGTTCAAAAAATATCAGTGCACCACACTGATCTATATCCCAAGATTACGCATTTAATAAAGCGAATTACCGGCCGTAAGGTTCACATTTATTAGAAATCAAACTCGAGGTAGGGAAGGGTGGGTCTGACCGTCGGACTCGAGGTCACTGCCGGTGTCGACGGGCTCGAACTCGTCGACGAGGGCGCGGGCGGCGTCGAGGTCGGGCGCCTGCAGCGCGGCGCTCTGGACGAGGCGCGGCGTGCCGCGTGAGTGCGCGCCGAGGAGATTCGGGTTGGCCACCACCCCGAACGCCGAGTAGTTCTTCACCACGGTGCCCTCCGCGTCCCACCTCGGCTCACCACCGCCGCCGCCCTCTGCGGCGGCGGCGGCGAGCGCCTCGGGCAGATCGAAGGCCGGCTTGAACTCCCGCGGCTTCTTGCTTGGCAGCCCCACGCGCACCTTGGCGCGCGAGCGCTTCAACTTGCGCCGTGAACCCCCCATCCACGCTAGGGTTTCGAGGCGAGGGGCTAGGGTTTTGGGAGACGGGGGCAGGGAGGGACGAGGAGGAAGTTTTAATGGGCCTTCGGGCGAAAATCGGAGGAGGCCCGTTATGGCTAGCTGATCGGGCCCACGTGCCAGTGGCAGGGAGCAAGCCTGTTGGAAGCGGGAGAATACAATACGTATTAGCTTTTAGAAAGCAGAACGTAGGCGATTGCCCAACGGCAGGCGCAAGCCCACCCCGTCTGCACAGACGCCAGATCCATCCGCCCCGCCCACACTGATGCCGGATCTGGGCTGGGGGGCACGATGACAGCGGGATTCGGTGCTGGCTACCCGAATCCGTCGAGGCAGCGGCCCCATGGGAGGCGGGAAGGTGCCGGTGACATAGAGGCTGGCAATGACCAGATCCGGGTGGGGTCTGCGGTCCGCGACCAGAATATACCAGGTACCTTGACACCTATCGAGCTCTCTAGCATCAGAGAAGCGCGTAGTCGGCAGCGCACCAAATTAACACACACAGCCACCTCAAAAATTCCATCAAGCACATGGTGGGCTTGCAGGGAGCGGCCAGGCCCAAACCGTAACAGAGATTGTGTTACCAAAGCATTATCAAATCAGATTGAACAGTTCCTACTTTGTCTCACAGCTAACCAAACCAAGATACCGAATGGCCACCACTAGGAGCAACCCATCGCAGACGCAACAAGGACAGACACTAGGCAACCCACATTTACAACCAAGAACCCGAGGCAAGCACATCCCCTGCCCCTCTTAGGCGGGGCGCTGGGGCGTGAACCAACAAACGAACGCAGAACAAGTATGCAATCTGTCACGGATCACGCTGAATTACCTGGCGCGGACCTCGTGAAAGCATCTAGACCCCTAAGATTAGGGTTTTGGTAATTAATGACGAATTATGAACTTAGGACTAATGTGTGTGCTAAGATTGTATAGATAAAATCTCATGTGTGCAAAGGTAAATAACAAGCTGCAAAGAAAATTGACGTCAAGAATTCTAAGATGAGGTATATAAGTTTTTGGGTCTATTTTAAATTTCATCGGTCTTAGGAGTAAAGGTGGAAGACCGGATTATAGGTTAGATGCCGTACTATTTTGGTGCACATTGGATCAACTTAGAATCATGCATGCATTTGAAACTAAACTTCAAAAATTAACTGTGCTCTCTCAGTAAAAACGATAGTACCGTAGACACCGCGGATCTACCGGCCTGCGGTAGTTCCGGCATGTACAGAGCGGAACTACCGCAGTCCGATAGTTCCGATTTTAAAGCGATACGTTTTTTTTCCAGAGAGCACTCTTCTGGGGACTTAGACTTAAATAAAATCGGTAGTTCCAGTTTTAGAATGGCGGAACTACTGCAGCGCGGTAGTACCGCATGATTTACAGAACTACCGGTTTCCGGTATGCTTTTCCCAGAAAGCACCGCGAAGAAAAACCAAACTAGCCTGAAATCAGAAGTACCGGATTTAGCACAGCGGAACAACCGCTGTGCGGTAGTACTGCGTGTCCAACGGAACTACCGCAGAGCGGTAGTACCGCACTTATAACGGCGGTAGTACCGCGCCGAATTTTAAACGGCTAGTACTGACCGTCTGACATAGCCGTTACGGAGTGCTACAGTAAATGCGGTAGTTCCGCACTTTGCACTGCGGTAGTTCCGATTTCTCTGATTTTTTAGGATTAATTTTTTGCAACGACTAGTTTTCGTTGGTGAGGGTATAAATACCCCCCCACTTGCACTTAGGCAGGTTGCTGAGCATTGCATTGATCATCTTGAGTCCTAGAGCATTCACTCCACTCATTTTTCTCATTTGTGCACTAAATTTGAGTGGTGAAGTATTTTTCGAGGGCATTCACTTCTAGCTTGATCCAATTGCACTCAAGTGTCGTCAAGTGAAATCATTTGTCCATTCTCTTGGTGCTTGCCGGCACCTAGACGGTGAGGAAGTTTGTTTGCCCGGTGACTTCTTCAAGAAGGTTATGAAGAAGTCCGAGCTGAATTGTGAGTGGTTTAGAGCTCACAATCTCTGGAGCGGAGGAAGAGCTACCAATAGTGATCGAGGTGCTTTAGCTTAATTCGTGGAGCCGGTCCGATTAGTTCGGGCTAACCTCAACGTGGACTAGTGGAAACCGGCAAGTTTCCGATACCAGGGTAAAAACATCGTGTGTCACATTGTGTTTGTTTCTTGTCTATTATAGTAATTGTCCTTGTTCACTTATTACTTATTGTCAATTGTTTAAGATTGCTTGTATTGTGTAGGATTGTACCTCACTTAGTTTTCTTACTTAGTGAGCATCTTGTCATTAATTGTTTAAATTAGCCAAAAATTTTAAAACCTCCTATTCACCCCCCTCTAGTTGGTTATCCTTGATCTTACACCTCGTTAGGGTCCTGGTCGGGGAGCAGCGAGCGCATGCACATGAGCAACGAGAGGTGGCGGAAGCCAAGCCGCGAAGGCATTGTGGGCGCTAGTTACCGCGGGTCCATAGGAGGGACGTGAAGCAGGGCAGTCGCTGGTTGAGGACGACGAGCGCGTAGGTGTCGGCGGGAGGCGGCGGAGCCATGGCGGACTGGCGGTGGTCGTGGTCGGTGCGTGGCGAGGGTGACGTGGCTCCGGGGAAGCGAGCGTGCATGATGGCTTCTATTAAGAAATCATCGAGGAGTAGATGAACGGCAATATCAATCATGAATCCAATCACCGATAGAAAGTTAATCATTCACACATGACACACAGAAAATAGGATGCCAGAGGGTAGTCTTTATTAATCTATAATCATCATTACATGGCACAAAAGCCTCCATTTATATAGAAGAGTAGAAGCAGGGGTAGTTTGGGTATTTGCCCATAACTAAAACCTTAGGTTTCGTAACACTCCCCCTTGGGCGAATACCATGGTATGCATATGCCTCATCAAAAACTCCTCCCAAAAATCCAGTGAAAAAAGGGATGGAGAAAAGAGTACATCGCATCCGTTACTTGTGGCACCTGTTGCTTCATTAAAACTTTGTGTGAGAAAACTTCAGAAAAAACTCACAAAGGAAAAAAGAGTGCAACATTTAGATCTTCAGGATCATGTAAGTCTTCGGACCTTATATATGGGCTGTGGTTCAGGGATTCGCTCTCCCTAAACCTTGTAACTCTCTAAGTCGTCTCATATCAATGCCTCGAACGCACTTGTGTAAACTAGTGGCCGGTAGTGATTTTGTGAATAAATCTGCTAAACTATCACAAGACTTAGCATTCAATATCTTTATCTCTCCATACTATTGGAGCTTATGAGGATAAAAGAACTAGGAGCAATATGCTTTGTGATATTGCTCTTATCATAGCCCATTTACACTTGTGCAACACAAGTAGCATTATCTTCATAGATAATGGTAGGGTCATTAATGGTGTGGTTAATCGTCCGTCAAAGTTAAACACATTCTGGTTAGACTTCATACCATGATATGCATATGCCTTATTAAAAACTCCTTCCAAAAACCCAGTAGGGAAAAAATGGAGAAAAGAGTATATAGCATACGTTAAATTGTATTGCAGTTGTTGTCTCATTAAAAACCCTTCAAGCAAGAAAACCCAATGGGAAAAACTTACTAAAGGAAAAGAGTACAATGCTTATCTTCAGGATTTATAAACTATCTTCAGGATATATTATGATCTTCAAGACCTTTATCATGTACATTGATTAGACTTATATCGATAGGTGGTAAAACCTTCAAAATTGTGACCATCAAGTCAATACCTTCTGGGTTTGACTAAAGTTAAGATTTTATAAATCTCATGCATAATTATAAAAAGTTTAGCATATTCTCCCCCTGAAGACCACTTCTGGTGAAATCTTATTGTTCTACTGTCTTTAATCCATTTTAGGAAATGAATGTAGGCCAGTATATTTATCCTAATCAGGATATGGAGGGTAATTAATTACAATACCATATTTCTTCAGGATGTGACTTATCAGAACCACTTAGTAATTATCCCTGAATAGTATTATATGACCAAAGGTTTGTTTTATAGAACCAATAGCGTGGCTGTACTACCACAGAATCAATATAACTAGTCTTAATTTCGGCACTTAGGGGTTAATAAATTTGTCATAAACACCAATATATATAATACCTTCATGGTAAGAGAGGATATTGCCACTCCATCAGCTTCTGATAGGAAATGCACTTTATATGTGCTTATGTGGCGAACTTCTGGTTTTTAGCTTTCTCATTTCATTTCCTCAGGTCTTAGATGGATCCTTATCCACTTCTAGGGATCGCATAGTCGTTGGTGTATTTTTGATCAACTGGTGATTTCTCTTCAGGGAAATACTCTATCTTCTAGGAGATATTCTTTCTTTAAGTAAGAGTTTATCAGGTATGAGTTTTGTATACATATGTATACATGTTGCGATTTATTTTCTTATTAAAACACCAAGTCCTTCAGGGATCGAGCTTTGGGTTCCTTCAGGGATCCTATCAAGGATTTTCAGAATCCGATAACTACATATCTCATTTATGTCATCTGCCAGAGTTATTATATAACGGAACATTATTTCATTCATAATAGGAGAATATAGATCTCTACAGGGATCTTTGAACCATCGCTTTCACCACCTCATTATTTCATAATGACCCATCAAGTCTGGACGAACAGGTTCCAAGACTTTTTATCTGCAATTATGGTTCGGCCTCGATTGCTTTCTTTCGTTTCGACCCGATACGAATACTTTAGGTGTTCGGCCATGGACTTTAGTTCCGGATTGTTCTCATGCGAGAAATTTTTAGCAATTTTAGAGGCAAACTAGTTGTCGATAACTTTTCTCTGAATATCCTCATAATTGAGCGTCTTTTAGTGTTAACCAAAACTTCGTCATTTCCCAAAACGAAGGCCTTTTGGTAGTTCCGTATTCCCTAGTATTGTAATATGTGCACACTTTATTACTGGGGTTTTCATCTTCATGATTCACCTCTTCATGAGGTATTTCACCTTCAGGGTGAATTCTTTTCTGGAGTATTTAATAATTATTTTGACTAGTGTCACCAGACCTTAGATCCATGGGCGTCCCCATAGAGTTTAGGTCACTGACCAATAAGTCAATTTCGCAAAGATGAAAATACTATTCAACCCGGGATATTCCAAACTTAGCGACACATTTGCTTCAGGTAAATACTATGTAACTCCTTCATGCAATGAGCAAAGAAAATCTGGTAGTCTCCCCTCTTCTAGCGTACAAGGGTATCGACTAAATTGATATTTAGCTTAGTTAGTGCGTGAACCATATAGTAAAGATCTTTCTTCAGGAAAATATCTCAGCATTCAAATATTTTGGGCATTACTTCTCCCCCTAATGCCGAGATGTGATCTTGCTTAATAGCATACTTTAAAATCCCCTCGGTATGCTGTGGTGGTGATATCATATGGGAAATGATTGGTTCTCATATTACGCACTAGTCCTAGATTGGGGTTCCTTTTCTTAATGCAGTGAGCTAAATATTTATTAATGCAATGTAATGGATAACTGTGCATCTCTACTTCCAGTAGATTATCCCAAAATATCTGTTGGGTTATTGATCTGCGATAGCAAAAAATATTCTAGCTTCTTATATTTTGCCCAATATTATGATCTAATTTCTTATACTTTTGACTTGAAATTTAGATCGCACAAAGCTTCAGGTTTTGTGTTAGTGCAACATGTATTATGCTTTGACAGCATAAAGTACATCCTCAGGGTGTTGGAAAAAGTATGAATATAGCACTATCACATAAGCACGCCTGACGATTAATCTACATGGAATATATTTATATATATATTCTGCTGGAATATACTTCTAGCTTAACCTCCCAGATTGAATAATTATTCTTCAGGAATATATGTGATTAATTTGGGAGATAATTTATATGCCTGTTATAGTTTATAATTCCAAATTAATGTAGTATATGTAGATCATTCAAGATCATTAATATCCAATAGGTCATCTAGTATTTGAGAGTTATGTTTGCTTCAGACAAATGGTTATAGTTTTCAGTGGTATATGTGCGGTAGCTTCATGCTACCATATAATACCCATATATGTGGTCGCATACTGGTGACTAGATTACTGGAGACAAATCAATTACCCTTCGAGGGTTGCAATGATTTGCCTACAGTGGAACATAGGTTCAATTATCTCTCAAATTTACAGCTTCAGGCTTATTCGTTTCTGTAGTTGACCTAGGATATGCCTCGGAGGTTTCAATATTCCTCATATGCCCCAAGTTCCTCCCCCTTTCCATGCCAACCATAAAATTTCACATGAGAATGCATGCTTCTAGCATTTGTTTTGAATTTACTTAGAGATTTAACAATAAGTTATTATTATACTACTTCAAGAGTATAATTTTATTGGCGTGAAACCAACACACACGTTGTAATATGGAAGGTAGGGTTATATTTAGACTTCAAGTCTTGGGGGGTCATAGCATTTCCTAGTCAAGGTGATCCTTCTGAGATTTTAATATTTGGCTAGAGTTCTTGTGCCTTTAAGGACACTTTTCCTATGGCCATCTGGGCAATAAGAAGTTGAGGTATGTTATCCTTTTCTAATATCAGGCATAATATTGACAAATGCTATTCCATGTATGATTAATTAATCTTACTTCAGGTAAGATATGCTACAGGCAATGTGTTCTATTAAGTAACTATTCAGCAGGGGTAAGATTTTAACTGAACAACTTAGACTAAATATTTATGGTATCTGGAAAAAGATTATTAATACATAAATGCAGCAAAGGATAAGATGTGCTCTGCATTAGCAAGATCAAGCTCGACAGGAGCTGTATCTATACAATTGATGCTACTCATGTAGGAAAATGACATCTAAATAACGCTAAGGGATAATTGGGAGAATGCTGCTGGTCTCCATTTTATTCACCGTTGGCATATTCTTACTTATGAATGCACCTATTTATGGTAACATACGGGTTACCTAAACTTTGTCCAGAGACAATACGGTGCAAGGCGAAGTAATACTTGCATGCGGACTTCTGGTCCTAGAAAGAGCAATAGATCCTGGCAAAGTGCTTTCAGGGCTACTAGTAATATTACAGGGTAGAGTAGATGCGATGCCTCACCAATTACCAAGTTTTTGCCTTTAGTGGTAAAAGGGTATAGTTTTGTAAACTTTAAGTTCAACAGTGGTATGACTTTATGCCAACAAAATAAGCTTAGGTGATACAGTTGCAGCCATTCAGGGCGTGCAAATATCCACTTAGTGATGTCTAATATCCTGCAATATTCATGCAATTGTATATATATACTTACTTTTGGTAAGTAATCTCAAGTGCATGAAATGAGTGCAAAAGAGTAATAATTTACTTTTATCTATTTAGTAGATAAAGTATCCTTTTTCAGATTTTTCTAGCAACCTTTTGGGATTTCTGATAATTATTAGGGCTTTAAGCAATTTTTCAGAAATTACTAACCCATGAAAAATTTCCCCAATCACATAATGCTAGGAAATAAACCATAAAAGAAAATATGATGCTTCCAAGGTGTACTAAGTCTAAGGTTTCACAAATTTACAGAAGCTCATATACCTAAAAGTCATGTTTCTATGATTTTCTGGAATTTTTAGAAATTTTTTGGCAATTTTAATATTTTTTTGCTAATTAAGAAGTAATTTTCAGAATTACTATAAAGCAGAAATAATATGCTGAAGAAAAAACCAGAAAACATATAGCAATAATACCACATTCTATCTTTAATGAATTTCTGCTAATTAATAAATAATTTTTAGAAATATTTAATAAGTAGAAAACAATATAATGAATAAAGAAATTTCAGAAGTATAATAGTGCCATAATATTGATTGGAGAACAGTAAATATGAAATAATTCAGTAAATAAAACAGATGGAATAAAATCAGTTTGTTGGATCAAATTGTAAATATGATAAGCAATAGGGGCTTAATCATAATCCTTATTTTCAGTTTCATTGCGTCCTGCTAATTTAATCAAAACCGAGGGGGTCAACTAAAAACTACCCTTGTAAAACTGTGATTTAGCAAAATGGGGGGGGGTCATTTTGCAAAAATGCCGGCTCCCCCTTATCCTCTCCATCGACAGCCACTTCCGCACAACCCTCATTTTTCGGCTACAGCAGAGACTTCTTCCTCAACCACAACGGCCTCTCCACCTCCCCTTGTTTTCCGGCCGCAACTGCCGCCCCACCTCCCACCCTTTCCGGATCTCTATGCGGGTGGGCGAGCGGCCACGGGGCGACTGGGTGCGAGGGCTTGCGGGCAGCGCCGGCCGGGTGCGGGGAGGGCCGGGCGCGCGTGAGGGCCAAGCGTGGGGCGGCGGCGGCGTGCGTGGGGCCTAGCGCAGGGCGGCGCGGCGGCGCCGGCGCTTCTGCGCGCGCATTGTGGCAGCCAGCGCTTGGCGGCGCACTACTGCGCGCGCGCGCGGCGGTGGCCCAGCGCAGGGGTGGTGTAGCGAAAGCCGGGCGCGATGCTGCTGGCACGGATGTGGCGGCCGGGCCCAAGCCCCAACTCAACGGGGGCAACCAAGCGCGAGGGCCTGATGCATCGGTGGCCGAGCGGGTTCGAACGCAGCGGCGGCCTGCGGGGTCGGTGCGATTATGGCCGCAGCCCCCCGAGTTCATCTGATTTATTGGTTTACTGATCTCTAATCTCAATTTCTAACTCATTTGTGAGATTAATCTAGGTACCAGCGGGTCCATTATCTGGAGAGTAATCTACCAACAGATTAGCAGTGCAAACATGATTCGATCTATGTTGAGTGGGGAATAGTGTGTGCAGGTATTGCAAAGATGTAATTTTGATCTAAAGACTGGATGCTGAAAACCAATCTATTGAATTCTAGATCTCATACTCAGTGTTTCGGACTAGATGTCTGCTAGTAACAATTAATAAAGAAGGATCTACCCATTGCATTGCAAGAAAATGTAGAACTGATCGAGATTGAATAGCAATGCATAGATGATTTGTGCGTGATTTATATACCGTACATCTTCGTAGAGCCGTCGTGCTGATAACGTATTAAGAAATCATCGAGGAGTAGATGAACGGCAATATCAATCACGAATCCAATCACCGATAGAAGTTAATCATTCACACATGACACACAGAAAATAGGATGCCAGAGGGTAGTCTTTATTAATCTATAATTATCATTACATGGCAGAAAAGCCTCCATTTATATAGAAGAGTACACGCAGGGGTAGTTTGGGTATTTACCCATAACTGAAACCATCGGTTTCGTAACAGCTTCTTCCTGCGATTGAGAGACTAGCAGCGAAAGTGCCACGTCAAGTCAGCTAGCTACTATATATATGAAAGTAAAAGAATAGCTAACTTGTAAAAAGTGTTTTTCTAAAAAAAATCGAGAATCCATATGTATTTTCAAAGAAAGTGAATTACATAGGTTTAATTTTTCTCTAAAAAATTCTCTCTTCAAAGGAGAAAAAAAAGCCGTTAGAGGATAGAGCGGATCCATATCGTCTTAGGAAACCAGGACTTTTGGTTTAAAAGTTCTTATCTGAAGTGGGCACCCCACCACCTTCTATAAATAAAGAGTTATATGGCTAAATTTGTACTCAATCAATTGAAGCAATAAAGAAAAACTAGAAGTTCTCTCTATCTCTCTGTGTTCATTCTATTATTCTGTCACCTTCTGTGATTGATTCGTTCTTGTTCTCAGTAGAGAAATTGATCGGATTGGTCGCCAGCGACGATTCCTCAACAGTGTGCACGCAGCTGCTCTCGATGGAGGACACACCGAGCAGCCCGTGGCGGATCTTCAGCGAGGAGTGCCGCACCGCCGACGTCTACGGGGCGCGCACCAAGGACATCGTCGACTCCGCAGTGTGAGGATTCAATGGCAACTTGTCTGCCTCTGCTTGCTATTATTGTTGGTGCGTATCCTAGGGCAAACTAGCTGGGTCCAATTCCATTTCATGGCAATCCATTGTTAGGGCTTGTTGTCGCGTCGTTTGTGGCGTTCCTTTTCACGTTCGTTGCGTCGCTCATCATCTCCGGGCTGTTGGTCGGCAGCGCCGTCGTCACCGCGCACGGCGCATTTTGCATGCCGGAGGATCTCCTCCTCGACGATGCGGACGCCGCCAAGGGCAACAGCGCGGCCTAGGGGCTGCTATACTTCCTTGGGGCACCCAGATGAAGGGTTTGAGGCTGCGAACGACAAGATCTGGTAGGCTTCTTGGGCTCGAGAAGTTTGTTTTAAGATGGAATTGGTCTGAATCTGTTCTGGCTCTAGCTGTAGCCTGTTAAAACTGTTTAGTTTTTTTTGGTTAGTTCTGTTAGATGGAATGCCATGGTGGTATGTCAAATTTCTTTTGCCACGTCACTACGTCAGGACATGTTTGTAGAGTCTGGATTTGGCCTAAGCTCATCGAACATACTGCATTTTGTGCACATGCTTCTGATTGGAAACATAGCTTTGACGCATCTGATTGGAAACCTAACTTTTTTTTATGCGTCCGGCATAACAAAGAGATTTATATTATGTTTGGTGATGATTTTTGGATTTTCAGTGCTGCAATATTTATGCAAGAGTAAATGGTACTGTACAGCAAATGTGTAATTGCTGTGTGAATTGAACAGTGCATATTATAAACCAGGTGTTAGAACATAACTTATTTGTGGATACAGGTTATATTACCAGTATGTACCAGACGGGAAGGAATGTCCAGTTTTGTGCAGAAAGTTGAGGCCCTCGGGTGGTCTAGCAGGAGCTCTCCTTAGTTACCTTTCTGGTTCGAAGAAGGATCAACTGTTGCTTGACTGGAATGAGATTGCAAAAATTTTGGTATGTGCTGCATTTAAGTTGTCTGGTCTGATCTCCACATGCTTAACAAATCAAGAAACCGATCAGATCTCCTACTGTATAGTTTCATATCATTTGATTATTCTGTTCCTGCAATTATTTTTCTTGGACGTTGCTTATTTGCTCGTATTTATCTATTTCTTGTGATGAGAATATTTTATTTGCTTAGCTATGAAAATTTATCATTTGGTAATTTTGAAACTTGTGCATGTTATGTGCACATTGGGAGTTGTCGAATCTCTCCTGATCATAGGTTCCTTGCATATACTCTCGATACATCTGGGGTGAACTCTTTTCCCTGGAGGCGAAAGATTTTCAATCTAAGAATGTCATTTTCAGTTCACCAGACAAGGGAATAGTTAGTTTAGCATGGGCTCGCAATAGTGGCAATTTATTTTGCACAGTCTGTGACGAGACTCTACGTCCTAATAAGTAATTCCCCTTCCTGCAAAGGAGCCATATATTTTAGGCTTATGAAATTTGAACTGTTTGGATCCTTTTGCTGTTTTTGATATGTTTACATGTTATAGGGTTTTCTGTAAAAAAAAGGATGCAATCAGATCAGCCGGGTTTTTTTAGTTTTCACGGAGAAAGATGTAAACTGTTGCGTGGTTATCACTAGCACAAAAGATTTTTAAGTATATCACTGTCAATTCTAACACAAGGACATCATCTAAGGAAGGTTTCCTTTTCAGTTTTCCACCCTCCAATTCCAAATGTATTTTTCCACATTCACACCACTAATGTCTCTTTTGGATTGTTCTCTCTGATCTTATGCCATGTTGCTGCAGGTTTATGTGATGGGAGTCTAGTAACGTAAGAGAAGACTTATGGCCCGTACAGAATCGAACCAACAAAGCGCAGTACTTTCTGAAGCACCATAATGAGTTTTTTCTACATCCTAGTTCCTTACTATGCCCTTTTGAAAGGTACTGAAACAGCAACTGAAGGCTACTACCTGGCCAGGTGTAGAGCTGAAAAGTCACTGATGGATAGATGGCAGGTCTCTTTCTCTCTCATCTGTTACATACAGTTGGTCAGTTGGAGCACATACATTAAAAGGGTGATCGTTTTAGCGATGACTTCTGATTTTTGGTTGAAATTTCACTGTAGCTGGTTTTTTTTACCGTAGCTGATTTAGCTTTTTGGGTATAATTAAATTTAAAAAAATGTAAAAATAGAAAAAATATGTTAGCCCATCACGGACAATGCAAAGGAACATGGGAAAAAAAGAAAAATACAAAAAAGCTCAAAAAATCTAAAAAAATTCAGAAAAAGACAAATTATTGAATAGTGAAAAAAAAGCTGAAGCTAGAATCTGAAGCTGAAAAAAAACTGAAACGAGCGGGGCCTAACTCAGATTAGAAAGTAGATCTGTAGGCAATGCTTATTAATTTGATAACATGAAGATATCTTCATCAACATTGACTCCTTTGCTATCAAAAGATGCTGATGGCAGCTGTTCCTATGAAATATACGAGTTTAATAACAGAAAGCTCCTTGAGGTAAAAGCATACAGGAAGTCGATGTAGGCGAACAAATTGTTGGTCTAGCTCCTGGAGACTAGAATTTGTACATTGTTTCCTCTCTAGAATATACACACATAAGAAGATGAATACAGATGAGTTTTGCTTTGTGCTGCCTGTCTCAATCCTGTAGTGTGATAACTTCTTCCTTTTATACTTGCAAAGCAAGACCCGTTACATACATGCTATAAAACTCCATTACTCTAGCGTTACACAACAGAAGCACTACAACCAGCACTAATCACCATAACTCCAAGCGTTACATAACGTATGCATGCATGCAGAGTTATTACTAGCATAGGGGTTACCAACAATCACCCCCTAATCCCTGTGCACGTCCTTGACGCCAATCAGTTGTCAGTTCTGCAAGGAGTTGTACCAGCCACACTCCTTGGCAGGCTGCTGATGTTGCCACAATGTACTCGATCTCACAAGATGAAGTCCAATCTCCTGATGCATCTCTAAGGAGTTTTGCCTTCTTCTTATTGATCATGCTGCCAGTGACATAACTTGCTGGCGTCTTTCACTTCTTCACCGTCGGTGACACACCTTATCGACGACTTTGATTTTTTTCTCAGCTCTAATTGTCTTTCGCCGATGACGCAACTTAACGGCGACGGAGAGTCTCATCAGAGCATACACACATGAGAACTTGGACATAATTATAAGGACTCACACACACATTACATTATGCACTGACACATCTACGTGCACAAGCACGATACGACTATGTGCACGTATGTAACACCCCTTCTACGTGCACGATTAAATAAATGACACATGCAACACTCCTACTGTGCCATCTCTCTCACTCACACACTTCGATGATGTTGTCGCCGCTTTAAACATCACCGTGTTCATGACATCTTACACCAAGACACTGCTGATGGTGGAAGAACGTCGTTTTCCGTCGACGCCGCTCCCGCCTTGCAGCCCACCTATGCCGCTCGTCGTCGCCACACCACAGCGATCACGTCGTCACCCTAGTGTGCACGTCACGTGCGATTATGGCACACCATCCTGACCTCGCCATGGCTGTGCGAACCTTCGTCGCCGTGCTTTTGAGCGCACGGTGCTGCAGTTGACTCGTCGCCAGCACTTGTGCACCTCCACCTGACACGCGCCGCTGTGCACGCCATCACGCCGATCAGCAAGTCATCGCTAGGGAACTTCTCCTCGCACCTCGCTCTGATACCAAATGTTGGTCCAGCTCCTGGAGAGAACTCGTACATTGTTTCCTCTCTAGAACACACACACAAGAAGATGAATACAGATGAGTTTTGCTTTATGCTGCCTGTCTCAATCCTGCAGTGTGATAGCTTCTTCCTTTTATACTTACAAAGTAAGACCCGTTACATGCATGCTATAAAACTCCATTACTCTAGTGTTACACAACGGAAGTACTACAACCAGCACTAATCACCATAACTACATAATGTATGCATGCATGCAGAGTTATTACTAGCACAGGGGTTACCAACACAAATGATATAGTATAATTTCTCTAATGTTGTCCTCTGAGTATCAGCACTTTAGCACCAAGCTTTTTCTATTACTTATGGTGTAATTCTGCCACTTAGTTGTGTATTCCGGATCAATCTCAAACTCTGCTACATCATGCAGGCCATTGATACCAGTGCAGAGCCTGCTGAGTTTGAACGCGAAGAACTCCTGAGTGGTGAGTGGTAATAGTGATCCACATCTCCTTGTCCCTTTTACAATGGATTTGGCAGCAGTCTTTGCTACAGCGATATCGCGACATTATCCAACTCTTTCTTTCCACAGGCCAATAAATGATGAACCAAAGTCTGATCCCAACCCCCAAGAATAGTCAATATATAACTTTTCACACTTGAGAATCTAGGCAGTCACAAACATAGAGTTTCAAGTGATGAAGTGCCAACTTATTTTTTTGTTGTTCTTTTTTGTTGTACAAAGCTAAGGACAATTTATTGGGGCGTCTATTTGCATTTGGATCACTTGCTAGGGTTCAGGACAGTGGACACGTGACAAATGTTCTCCCATTGTTAAGGATTTTGTGACTGAGGTTGTATAGCTTGCTAGCAAGAAACGTTATCTAACTGAGCCTGCAGTTACAGTGATTTTGGATTTGTCCAGGATGGTACATGCCTCAAGCACATTCTGAAATGTTTTTAACATGAGATGCTTTATTTTTTTGTAGTATAATACTGAACTATTTTTAACATGAGATGCTTTATTTTTTGTAGTAGCTTTATTTTTTGTAGTATAAACAGCTATATCGTGCATATAATGGAAGGTTTACACAGGTTAGTCAAAATGCTAGCAATGCTGGTAGTCCATGCTAATTTGGTGCTGAACATCGAAAACATACTTTTCCTGCTACAATTTGAATAATCTTTCAAAAACTAAAATAACTCAACTACCGAATTTTCTTGGCAATTAATTCACATAAAAAATAAAACAATATATAAAAATATTCCACATGGAGAAGTTGATTTTATATTAAATTGATGTCAGCGTGGTTCAAGAAATCTCAATCGTTGATTGAATCACTGTCACTAAGGAAGAACATAGCACTTATATGTTGGTAATAAATGTTTAAAATACATCAAACTTTGCATATATCTTTCCTTATTTGTTGTTGTTTTCCTTTATACCTAATATTCAATGTAATCTTGAATGTTTTTAGTTTTTTGCATTTATATATCAGTGCTAAGATAAATAAAATATCTATGGAACGATTTTGGATTATATTTGCTGATATGTACCATCCTTATTTGATACTCTATTGCAATAGACGGACACACTTACTAGTAAGTGTACGAAGTGGCTCTTAAGGAGGGTGTAAGTAGTAAAATATAACTATAAAAAATTGTAAAATGGAACTAGAATTTCGTGAAAGTCTTTACTATTATAAAAGAAGCAATTGGTGGTTGGTCCGTCCTCCCTCCTCTTCTCTCAGCCCTTCGATCTGATTACGAGATAAAATCCTAACCGTAAAAATTTCTCCGCTCCGCCTCCTCCCCTCCCTCCCACTACACTCCGCCTCCCTCCCACCCCGTGCGCCGCCTCCTCCCCTCCCTCCCACTCCGCTCCGCTCCGCCTCCCCACACCGCACCGCCTCCTCCCCACCCCGCGCGTCGCCTCCTCCCCCCCCGCTCCGCTCCGCCTCCCCACCCCACACGCCGCCTCCTCCTCCTCCCACTCCGCTCCACCGTCGATAATGCGCACCCTGGCTCCCACCCGCGCGCCGCCTCCTCCCCTCCCTCCCACCCCGCTCCGCCGCCTCCTCCCCCTCCCCACCCCGCGCCGCAGCCGCCTCCTCCCCACCCCACTCCGCCGCCGCCTCCCCTCTTCCCTATCCTCCTCTTCCCCACCCCGCGCCGCCGCCTCCTCCCCTCCCTCCCACCCCGCTTCGCCGCCGCCTCCCCTACTCCCCACCCCGAGCTCCTTGTGCAGGCGTTTCTCAGGCGCAACCGTGACCACCGCCGCGCCAAAGGACCATCCACGGCCGTGTCTGCCGCGGGGGTCGGCCTAACCGCCGTCGTGCCCCCTCGCTCAGTAGGACCACCAACATCGGCGAGATCCTGCAGTCGACGACAACATCGAGGACGAGGACCCCAACATCGCCCAGATCCGTACACCCCCTTCTTCCATCTCTGCATGTTTGTTTGATTACTCTGTAGAATCCTCTGTGGTTGCTGTGAGGTGACTTCTCATGTGGCTGTTAGTGCTCGAGACGATTCAGAGTGTGCTGCGGTGTTGCTCACAGGACTGAATAACGTGTGCAAAGCCTACGGATGCAGAAAATGTCTGGGTAATTTGGTGTATATGCCCAATTTCAACTTTAGGTGTTCAATTTGCACCTGTTGAGTGCTCTCAGATGTATAACACTATGGTGAATTGTGGTTAATCGGACCTTTTAAGTAGGGTTTTGCTTTTCGACTTAATGAGATAAACTAGGCAAATTGCCCCACTCAAAATACAATCTAGGCTTCTGTTCACCTTCACCAGTTCTTCTAAGTTCTAACAGATGAGATAATTTAGGTTCTGAGTTGACTATGTCTATGAAGTACAATGATTCGGTGCCACTAAGGATGGCAGTATGGTGTTGGTTAGTTCCTATTTGCTTTGAATTCTGTTTTCAGGACTCAGGATTTAGTTTATGCTTAAGATGATGCATTTTCTGCAAGTTCTGAAATTGTTGATGATAGTTGATAGATATATCTTCTCTTGGGATATAACACAAGTCCTCTCTTCTGCACTAAAAGAAAAGTCTGCATCTGAAGAAAATGATCTTTCTTGAGTCAAGTGAATGTATGATTACCACTCGATTTCTTGACATCCACTGCTCACTCCACTCTCTAGAAACGTTGCTAAGGCTTCTAAGTCAAGGAATAAGAACGAGAAAGTGGGCCTCGACACTTACGTCAAATGTTGGTAAGTGCAAACTTCTTCATAACCACTTCCTCTGAACTCTTCGTTTACATATGCTTTCCTGCGACAAAAGATTAAGCATGCACATCTTTGTGTGTACAGGTTCACCACTCAATCCACCAACTCCTGCTGGTACTTGCCGCTATGACATTCATTAGGTGATGATAACACTCTCTGTCTATAATTATTATGAATTTGTCTTAGGATGAGATATTACAAGTGGTGGGGCTCTGGTATTTTCTAGAGTATCTGAATATATTAATGTTATTGGTTTCTAAATGGAGGTTGCTATGCTGACTGCTCGTGTTTGAAATATTTCCATCCTAACTTATTACCAACTCCCTGTGCTACTGCTTCAATAATCCATGGCTTGCCAGTTCTATTTCTCTTTTGCAATCCAGTTAATCCATATTTCTCCAATTGACAAAAGCGTATGGTTTATTTGTTTGTATGTAGAAACATTCTCCGGGCATTCAGGAAGTATGGGAAATAATTGATTCTGTAATTATGAAGGACAAGCATACTAAGATGCCTCGTGGATTTGGATTTATTACATTTTCTGATCCATCCGTTATAGACAAGGTTTTGGAGGATGAACACGTTAAAGATGGAAGAACGGTAGGATATCTAAATTTAGATTGGCCATTGTGTGGGACCTCATTCTACAGTTTACTCTTTTACAAAGTTGCACAATTGAATTAAAGTTTAGCTTATCTCTATCTCTCACAACTTATGATTTATTCAGGTTGAAGTCAAAAGGGCAGTCCTGAGGGAAGAAATGACATCAAAAGATGGCCCCAAGACAAGAAAGATCTTTGTTGGTGGGCTACCGAGCACTAACTGAAGGTTACTATTAGTTGCAAATAACTAATCTTGAACATATTTCATTTATTATGGTGAAAACTGAGAAGGTGTCAAATTTCAGATGAGTTGAAGGACTACTTTTTGTCATATAGTAAGGTGGTTGAACATCAGATAATGCTTGAACATAGCATTGGGCATTCAAGAGGGTTTGGTTTTGTCACTTTTGAAAGTGAGGATTCTGTCGAAAGGGTCATATTAGAGGGAAGAATGCATGATCTTGGTGGGAAGCAGGTCAGAACCTTCTTTTCTTGTTTGCAAACTTTACATGCGATTCGGACTTTGATTAACATGCCTGCAATCGACATTTACATACATTCTATTTCTATGGGAACATTTAATTACAAATAGAAAATGAAAATAGAATTAAACTGAGAAATGCTCATATGCAAAGCTGCTCAAGTTGTAATGTGGGATATAGACATTGAATTATAGACTGCTAGCATGATATGATAGCTTATGCAGATTAACAATATTGAATTACTTCTACACTGTAATACCCTTAGTTGGCAAAATGTATGGTCCAACCGTTCTGTGTAACTTTTTTTCTTCATTTGAAGTGGTATGAGTGTGAAAAACAGAATTTTTTAGTGGATTTACTGCTGATTGGTCAGCTTGTCCAAGTGATTGAAAGATTCAGAGGAGTATTGATTACCGAATGATACTCTGTTTTTATTATAAGTCTTGTCTTAGCCAGTTATTGTTCCATGAGTAGCACCATGGCAAGCTTGCTAATTTGATCCTTTCAGATATTAGGATGGGCAAGGTCACACAAGCAGTTGAGAAAGCTAAGTAGTTACACAGCTTGAGGAGTGCATTGATTTCAGGAAGTCGAAAGAAGTGCAAATACCTTGGCAACTTTTGGTACGTTTTCTTGTGTTTCTAATTAAGCCTGTATACAAGAGGCTCGGATGTAATTTTTATCTTTTTCTGAAAAGATTAACTTAATGTTTTAATAACATCTCTTGAACAATATTGCTTCATCTTCTTTTAATTATATTTTGTCACAAGGGAGAAAATAAAGGATGTTCATAGATAATTGGGATGGCTGTAGTTATCTATACATTTATGGCTGAGCTTCCTCACAATATGCGTCCTTATTTAATTATAGCATGGCACAATTCTTTGCTTCTTGTTGCACATGTGAATCAGAAGTATTCTTTTTTTGTTACTATTTATGAGCTAATTTTATATCTACTACTTTTCCATGGACTATGGCTATTAGAGATGTGTTTTTTATATTGTATTTGGTTTTCCGTTGCAACGCACGGGCACCTTACTAGTAAAAAAGAAAGATAGGAGGCCATATACGTGTGACGTGTCTCATTCGAGCTCTTTATAATTTTTTTTTTCACTGGAAAGGGGAGCCATTACATGCACGGACACGTCGGCGCTGCACGGTCGTTTCTGGTCGCGAGAAGAGTTATTGTCACCGCCGGATCCGACGGGTGCGAAACGGACGGTCCGGAATCTACATGCTGTTGGACTTTCACAATTACAATCTCTTCAAATTTATTTCTGTTTCTAATTTTTATTTTAAAAAATCAAAAATCAATATAAATATATAGCTTCTCAAAACAGTTTCTTATCTCGTTTATATCATACGTATACATCTCTCTTATTTTTTTCACCGCTCGTCTATTTCTTTTAAAAGCTATATCTTTTAACTATTACTATTTATTTTTAATCAAAAATTATTATTATTATTTTCAATTAAAAACTGTAAATCATACTAAAAAACATCGAACGCTCCGTACGATCCAGCCATAGAGAGGCGGTCGGCCTAACCCGACGATTAAGTTGGGGTGGGTCTCGAGGGGCATTTTAGTCGGTCTACTCAAAGCCCAACAAAACCGAGGGCCAATTTTTGCTGCGCGCCTCCCGGCCCGCTTGTGTGATCTGCGCGCTCCGGCACGCCGGCTGCGCCACCGCCACGCCCGCCGCCGCCGCCGCACGCAAACCTCTTCCCTCTTCTTGTAATTTGCCATCTAAGAGCAACTCCAGCAGTAGCCCTCAAAACAGGGCCCCTACTTTTTATTTGAGGGCTCCTCCTATTTTTAGGGACCCTGTTTTCTGGGCTGTACTCCAGCAGGAGCCCTCAAAACAGGGCCTCTACTTCTCAATTCTCTCTATTTCCTCACACACTATATGCATATGTATAGGACAAAAGCACAATACACAATAAAATATTTATGATTCCACAATGAGGGACAATATGTAAATTTATGAATTCAAATACGAATATTCAAATTTAAATTCAAATTTGTTCCGAATTTAAATTGAAAGCACAAAGTTCATCACATAACATCAAATAAACTGATATAATCCATCATAACATGTAAAATGAAGTCTACGAAAATTATTAAACAACTAGCTAGCGCTATGTATCGACCACAAATGTTCTACAAGATCATCGCGGAGTTTCTCATGTCCTTGTCTAGCTTCAATCTCCCTGTGTATCTTGAGAAACTCCGACAACACAAGTGGATTGCGGCGTTGGTATTCCTCCTCCCTCAGCTCCTCACCCCCATCTTGATCATAGTCATAGCCCCCAACATCATCTGCATCTCGCTCATTTTCAATTATCATATTATGCATGATCACACACGTTGTCATTATATACCATAGTGTCTCCTTATTCCAAAATCTTGCAGGACCTCTAATCATGGCAAAGCATGATTGCAACACACCAAATGCTCTCTCAACATCCTTCCTTACCGCTTCTTGAGCTTTTGTGAAATGACATTTCTTGTTACCTTGTGGGTTTTTGTAGCTCTTCACAAATGTAGCCCATGATGGATAGATCCCATCTGCCAAATAATAACCCATGGTGTACTTGTTGCCATTCACCGTATACTCAATAGCAGGTGAAGTTCCCTGGTTAGCCATGAAATAGAGGGGACCTCTTCAGAACATTGATATCATTAAGTGATCCAGGCAATCCAAAAAATGAATGCCAAATCCACAAATCCTCTGATGCAACAGCTTCTAGTATCATGGTTGGTCCATCCACATGTCCCGAGTACATCCCTTTCCATGCAGTTGGGCAATTCTTCCACCTCCAATGCATACAGTCAATGCATCCAAGCATACCTGGCCAACCCCTCTTTTTATTTATCTCCATCAATCTTGCAGTATCCTCAATAGTGGGTGGCCTCAAGTATTGTTCACCAAAAATCTCAACCACAGTTTTTACAAAGTGATGGAAAGCCTCAATCATAGTGCTCTCTACAATTCTGACAACCTCATCCATGGAATCTGCAGGAACATCATATGCTAGCATCCTAAAAGATCCAACCACCTTCTGCAGGGCAGTAGCTCCAAGCAATCCTACTGCATTTGTCCTTTGCCTGAAATAATCATCATGTGTCTCCACCCCTTCAACAATTCTCAAAAACAGTGCCTTTGACATTCTAAATCGTCTCCGGAAGAACTTGTCATTGTAAACTGGGGGGTTTGCAAAATAATCTGCCACAATGCGCAGGTTCCCAGCATGCATATCTCGTGGTACCACTTGACGACCAGGCACCGAACCACGCCGAGCCTTCTTGCGTTCCCTTTCTTCAGCATCAGCAAGAATGAGCACAGCAGCAGCCAAATCATCATCGTCTGATTCATCTTCCTCCCACCATTGCTCAAGAAAATCATCATCATCATCGGTAAACACCATCTGCAGTACATACATAGAGAGGGAAACAAATTCAACCATAGTTATCATGAACTAGTCATTAACCATAGTTATTATGATTAAATGACCAACATAGAGAGGGGAACAAATTCAACCATAGTTATCATGAACTAGTCATTAACCATAGTTATCATGAACTAGTCATCAACCATACATAGTCCACTCCCATCAACTAAATTAACTAGTCATCAACCATACATAGAAATCAACATAAACATCCATAGAGCATGCATAGTAATAAACCAAAACAAACATCGATGTCTCAAATCTCTTCTCCACCACCAGACTCTCCACTGCCAGCAAAGCCACTGTTTAAGGCCGCCATCCTTTGTGCTGCAAGCTGAGCCCTCATTGCTATCACATATGCCCTTACATCGGAGTCTAATGTGTTGATATCACAAAACATAATCTTCTGTTCTTGCTCCCACATCAACTTTCTCTCCTCATTTGCAACCTTGCGCTCCTCAATCGATGCCTTGCGCTCTTGCATCATCTTTATCTCCTGCCATCTATCTTCTCTAATTTTTTCTTTTTCCATAAGCAATTTCTCAAGCATCCCTACATACTTAGATTCTTCCCCTCCCCTTTTCACCTTCTCCTTTGCTTGCTTCCTCCCCATAGGCCTTTTTGCACTAGGCATGGATGAGTCAGGAGTTTGGCTCTTGCCACTATCATCTTCTTCTTGATCAGGAACATCAATTGGTGTTGAGTTGCTTGTCCTAGGCCTTTTGGAGGGCATAAGAGCCGTGAACTTAGGGCAATGCCTTACCTTCAACCAACAGTGATAGAAAGGGAAACCCTTCTTGGTTGGCTCCTTGTCTGCATATATAGTTTGTGCTTTCAACACCTGAAACCAAAGACATGTGTGAGTCAGCATTTTTGGTATATTAATGAATTGATTAATGCTAATGTTCAATATGAAAGGATTTCTTACATGTTCCTGGAAAGGCACACCACTAGGATGGCGACGCTCAACTTCTTCAAAATAGCCCTGAAACTTCTGCAACTCCTTGTAAATTATGCCCCACCGATGCTCAAGAGAGTTGGCAGTCCTACTAGATTCAAAATTCTTATTGGCATGGTATTTATCATGAATTCGCTTCCAATATGCTGAACCAGGTTGCTCATTTGCAGTAATATGATCCATGCTAATGTTCTCCCATGACTCACATAGCTAGATATCCTCTTGCTGAGAGTAGTTGGCAGCACGGCTTGTCTTCTTTTTGGATGCACTAGGTTCAGTAGCAATTGGTTGAGACACAATTAGTTGAGTGCCAATTAGTGAACTATCAATATTATCAATCTCAAACTCCTCGGACATCATCCTTGACCACTGACCTCCTTGCGACATATCTCAAGCTGTGGACTGCACAGCACACATCTGTTGTGAGCACACAATATTTCAATTGCTATAGGAAGCATTCACAACTATATGCCCTCTTTCTGGTTCATAATACATACACACAAAAAACAAGAACTCACAAGAACAATATGCCCTCTTGCAACTCACAAGAACAATACCTTGAATTGTTATAGGTTTGCTTATCCAAAACAATATTTCAATTCTTCTAAATCATTTCCTCTTTCTATAAGACTGCACATCACACAATATTTCAATTGCTATAGCTTCGAATTCACAACTATATGCCCTCTTTCTGGTTCATAATACATACATTCACAACTATATGCCCTTTTGCAACTCACAAGAACAATACCTTGAATTGTTATAGGTTTGCTCATCCAAAACAATATTTCTGGTTCATAATACATACACACAAAAAAAAATTGTATGGAACCTTGAAATACCTTGAAGCTGTGCGGAGGAGGGGAGGAGGCGGCGGCGCGCGGGGTGGGGAGGAGGGGAGGAGGCAGCGGTGCGGGGTGGGAGGGAGGGAGGAGGCGTGCGGCGCGCGGGGAGGGGAGGAGGCGGCGCGGGGGATGGGGAGGAGGCGGCGCGGGGTGGGGAGGAGGGGAGGAGGAGGCGGCGGCGCGGGGTGGGAGGGAGGAGGTAGGCGCCCGGGGGATGGGGAGGAGGGGAGGAGGAGGCGGCGGCGCGGGGTGGGAGGGAGGAGGTAGGCGCCCGGGGGATGGGGAGGAGGGGAGGAGGAGGCGGCGGCGCGGGGTGGGGAGGAGGGGAGGAGGAGGCGGCGACGCGGGGTGGGAGGGAGGGGGTAGGCGCCCGGGCGATGGGGAGGAGGAAAGGAGGAGGCGACGCGGGGTGGGGAGGAGGGGAGGAGGAGGCGGCGGTGCGGTGTGGGAGGGAGGTGGTAGGCGCCCGGGCGATGGGGAGGAGGGGAGGAGGCGGCGCGGGGTGGGGAGGAGGGGAGGAGGAGGCGGCGGCGCGGTGTGGGAGGGAGGTGGTAGGCGGGGGATTGGAGGCGGCGGGGAATGGAGGCCGAGCGCGGCGGAAGAGGCGCACGGTGATTTGGAGGCCGAACGCGGGGGAATGGAGGTCGTGCGCGGGACGTTTCACTGGTGCGGGAAAAAAACTAGCAAACCTAAAAAATGAGAGCCTGAGCAGGGCCCCTAGGAATGGGGGCCTGGAGGTCTCATTTGAGAGGCCCCTATTTTTAAGGGCTCAAGTAGGGGCTCTGCTGGAGTTCAATTTTTGGCTCTGGCTCTCAAATCTGAGTTTATGGGCTCAAGTAGGGGCCCTGCTGGAGTTGCTCTAAACTCTCAGCTAATCTTCAAGCCATTTTTCAAGCCTGATTTGGAATCCACGTAGCACGCGAGCATAAAGAGACGGTCGAAGCTAAAAAAATCGGAGAGCTGGCGAAGCATCAGATGCCCCTCCGCGTCGCAGTGCCTAATCAAGATCTCCTTGAGCCGAATCTTTCTCTAGAAAGAAATTCGAGCTGATCCTTAATCAGTGCTCGACTCCCAAGGTGCACATGCACCTTCACTCTCAAGGCGCTGGAGCAAGCTACGGAACGGCAACTATTTTGTGAATAGTGCATGTACGTACGTAGTCATCGCCGTTCTCCTATGGTAATAATTCAACATGTTCCAGCCTCAATTCCTGACATGTGTGAATTGTATATATGTGCTCTCACGCAAATGCATCGACCAAAAGCGTTAAGTTGTGTGCATGTAGTCCTTTTATATTATCAGTTCAAATGTTCAATTCAGTAACTAGGTTTTCCTCTCTTCATCTTTATTTCTTTCTTTATCTCTTGTTTTTTTTAGAGAATGCCTGTTCAATTCAGTACCTAGGTTTTTCTCTCTTCCTTTTTTTAGAGAATGCATGTTCAATTCAGTAACTAGGTTTTTCTCCCTTCTTTGCTTCTTTCTTTATCTCTTTTTTCTTAGAGAGAATGCACGTTCAATTCAGTGTCTTTCATTCAGTATTACAAATCTACAATATTCCACCTTTAGTAGCAGTAGTACACTAGTACATGTAGTAAAACTGAAGACACAGAGGAAAGTAACCAAGCTAAAGATGGAATCATGGAACCAATTAGCACTAAGCAGCTAAGTGGAGAATAAGGAGCCTGTTCCCCTTGAGATGCGTCACACTACTCCCACACCTTGCATGTTCCATCAGTTGTAGATCGATCAGATTGTTCGAAACTCGGAAACAAGAGAGAGAGATCAGAAACTGAGACAAGAAAAACTCTTGGAACTTCGATTACAGTTGATGTATATCGGCTTATTTTCGGAGAGTCTAATTATATGGACATTTTACCTAGACCAAGTCCATGAGACTCATATACCATAATAGGAATAGTTTACTCCTACATGGATATTTATTTGACCACCTCACCTCTCCTCTCCCTTTAAATATGGTAGGGAGGCAGGGGTCTGATTTTGTACATACATAAATCTAATCAATAAAGTTAAGAGGAGACATGGAGACTACATCTTGTTCTTTTTGTTTTTATGCTTGTGCTTGATTGTTGACAACATGATCCCCAATATACAACAACAATCAATAGCTAGGGGAAGTGAAACATGCACACATGCAAAACAATCAATAGCTAGGGGGCTGATTTGGAGGCGGCGGTGGCGGTGGGCGTCGAACTCATCGATAGCGGTGGTGACGGCCGACATCGATCTCGTCGGCAGCGGCGTCGATGGGAAGAAGGCTGTTGGCGTCGAGTTTGTTAGTAGCCGCGTCGGTCGGAGGGAAGCTGGCATCAAGTGATTCGAAGGGATTGACCAGGCTGCGGCCAGTGCCGAGTAACAGCATCGGTCAGATGGCGTCGTGAAAAGACGCCCGAAGAAGAAGCAGCCCGAAGAGGCGTGGCGGCGGGAAGAGCCAGCCAAGAGAGCCTGACGGCAGTGGTGCGCAGCGAGGTCAAGAGAAGATAGCTGTGGCAGCTTTGATCCACACGGATCTGGCATGAAGGTAGACAGATCTAGGCGGCGCGCTGCTGGTGGTGGAAGCACCGACGAAGGCAATCTAGCACCGACAGTGGCAAGCCTCAGATCCCCATATCTGCCGATGGCAACTGAGAAGCTCGGCCTCTCTGACGGCCAGTGGACACCAACTGTGCTGGACAACGGTGCGGTGGTGGCGGCAGAAACCCGAAGCAGATCGATCCGAATAGGAGGATGTTATCGGGATGTGAAATCGGCTAAGATCTCGGGCTGAGCAGCGGCGGCGGAAGAAGTCCCAAGTATCGACAATTACAAGCACAGTGAGGTGGCGGCTGAGGAAGAACATCGACGGCCAGGCGAAATCATAGGTATGATGAAACTCTAGGTATTGTTTTGATATCATGTTATAAATAGCGCTTGTATATATCATGATGCCAATGAGCCAATATATATACATACAGATATGACATATATGCAGGAAACCCCTTATACAACAGAGTAAATACGTAGCTATATAAGATATATCTAACAAATAGGTTGCAGCAAATTTTTGGACTCTTTGGCCTATTCATAACAAATTGGCCATAGAAATAATATGATATCACACCATGCTGATGCATTATACAAAATTGCTTTTTTCGCGCAGCAGTGGAAGAAGATGCTAGAGGAGGAAGATTGGACGAGGGTGGACTAGATAGCAAATCAGCTTCAGGAGAAAACGTGCAGCTTGGAGCAACAGAGCACTGATTTTTTCCTTTTGCTGACGTCTCTTTTGGGCCCTTGTGAATTGATGCTCTATTCGACCTGATCAAGATCTGTAATAGGGAGATAGTTCTGTTTTCTGCAGCAATCTCGTTGTTCACTGAATTGTTTGAATGGAATAAATGGATTCAGGTTTCCATCTTTTGGATGGATTGCAGGGTGATTGTGTGATCTGGTTCATCTCCAATTATGTCGGAAATTGTACAGTCCTGCCTCTAGAGTAGCTTATTTGGTTGCGCTAATATCTACCAAGTAATATGTACATGACTTCTAATTTCAAATATGTTATGAAACGATGGTGATACATATGTCTTAGATCATCAACAAGATCAAGTTTGAACATGTATGCTTTGCTAGATACATGATGACGTGAGATAAAATTAATATTCACTGTTCAGTTTAGATCAAGTTTGATAATATGTATCACCCTTATTTGATACTCCATTGCAAGGCACGGGTATTTGACTAGTATTAGATAAAAAAGGAAATATGATGTATAATACATGCTGCGTACTTCCATCTACCACCGGCGTCAACCTCACCGTCGCCGCTGGAAACCGCCCACCGCCATCACCGAAAGCCTCAAGCAACAGCCACCCGAAACCTCCAGCCGTAGCTGTCCCCGCCGGAAACCTCAACGCGCCGCCGTCGTCAAAAACCTCTCTGCCCGTGAGGTCGTGCCGCTGTCGTCCGAGCTCCACCCATGCCTGAGCTCACGCGCCGCGCCGCCTCCGGATTTGGCCGCCACTCGTCGCCGGGGAGAGAGGCGAGACCGCGCGCACGAGAGAGAGAGATGTATGATATTTTAGAAATAGCCAAATACATAAGAAATACATGGTGTATATGACCAAGCGTGGATCTCAAAGCAACATTGAGGGTGGATGTGAGGAACATATGCCCATAGGGGCAAAAAATGCTTTTGCCTGCATGCATGCACCTGTATGGTAGCTATCATGCACGAACACGAGGACCAGTAGGCTAGCACGCGTCACTCTCTCTCTCTTGAACCTCATCACCACCGTCTATCTCTCATACACGCTACTGACTACACACACACACACAGAAACTTGCAGTTGCTGGGCACTCGAGCTCCGAAAGGCAAAGGCCAGCCAAAGGGCAAAACTAGTCTACACACGAATCGAACATGGCAGACCACCACCACCTCCCGCCGGAGCCAGCCGATGAGCTCTACCACCACAACCACCACCAGGGCGGGAAGGAGGTCCACGTCGACGAACTCCGCTACTACCGCGACCGCGACCACGCCGGCTTCGACCCACTCCGCATGCTCTGCTGCATCGTTCTTGCCGTCCTCCTTGCCGCCGGCATCACCGCGCTCGTGCTCTACCTCGTCTACCGCCCCGCCCGCCCGGCCTTCGCGGTCACCTCCGTCTCCGTCTACTCCCTCTACAACGCCACCAGCCCCGCCGTGGCTGGGGCGCCCACCGCCCTGGCCGCGTCGTTCCAGTTCGCCCTCGTCATCCGCAACCCCAACAGGCGGTCCGCGGCGCGATACGACCGGCTGTCGGCGTACGTGGCGTACCGCGGGGAGGCCATCACGGCGCCGGCGCCGATGTCGCCGCTGGTGCAGGATGCGGACAGCGCGGTGGCGGTGGCGCCCGTGCTCGGCGGCGGCGGGGCGGCCCCCGTACCCGTGTCGCGGGATGCCGCGGCGGCGCTGGCCACGGACGTGTTGTACGGCGTGGTGGCGCTCCGGGTGGTGGTGCTCGGCCGCGTCAGGTTCGTGTCCGGGCCGTTCCGGAGCGGGTGGCACTCCATGTACGCGCGCTGTGACCTGCTCGTCGGCGTCCGCAGGGGAGCGGGCTGTGGCGCCGCCGGTGGCCCCGAGGCGCCGTTGCTTGGGAACCCCGCGTGCGCCGTCGATATGTGATCCACGGTATCGTATCGATCAGGCAGCTTGATCGATCCCGTGTTCGCGCTCGTCCTACAGCTGACTTGTGTAAAACAGGTTAATTTACTTGCATACGTATGTGATGTGATGTGACTGTGTGCCTCTATATTATATTATTGTACGTATGTACATGTACAAATGCCAACTATATAGAATTTTTGATATATATAACACTATTTGAACTCGTATTTACAAAAATATTAGTATGTGCATTGTATTAGTAAAAATGACACTTCTGCCATCTAGTGGCCAGACAGCAGTGACGTAGAGCTGACACATGGCTCCTGAAGCTCCACCACCGGGCGGTCGCGCGCCGGCCACCCGGCCACCATACCCACCCAGCATGCTGCTTGCCCACCATGTAGCTTAATTACTTACCATAATTATTATTTTACATTACTTTTTTTGATATTTTAAATATAGGAAATGAGCTCAATAAATTATGAAATTTTATTCATAGCCTTCTGACATAACGTATTTCATTGTGTAATTTTTTTTATAATTTTATTTGGTGTGAATGTTGCTTGAAAATTCATACGGTTATGTTATTTGTAGGAGTTATTACATACAGCAAATGAGCTTTAAAAATTATAAAATTTTATATGCAGTCTCCCGGCACAGTCGACCAAATTTTATAATTTTTTTGGTAATTTTATATGCTGTAAATTTGCCATGCTAATTTATGTTAGTTTAATCATGAAATTAGTGACATGCGATACTCATTTAATTAGCCTACATGTGTGATTGCAGTTGATTTGTAAATTATAAATCGATTTAATGGTTCAATTTAATTTAGACATGATTTATGGATTTGGAACCTTAGGATCTGGTGGTAATATGGTAACAATGGGACTTCTATTTTAAAAATTGAATGCGAAAAGATGACGACAATTGATGTTGCGAATTAAAATAGACTTTATAATAAAGCTAAAAGTAACATAACACACAGGGTTTGGTAACATGTATAAGAAACAACATCTGCACGATGGAACAAACTGAAATACTCCTAATATACATATGTGCCTTTTTGGAATGGAAATAAATTCAACCTTCGGGAGACTAGTGCGGAATGACCCGACCTATTACGTGGACTGGGGCTATTTTTTCTTCCTTGTAAGCTCGGTGTTGAACTCTTTGGCGGCCTCGTTGACTTTGATCACCATTTTTCTCTTTTTCTCGTGCTTCCTCTCGCGAGCCTCATGCTCCTTGCGTGTGCACGCTTCGAGATGAGTTTTAGTCTTCCAAAGTATACGCTCGGTTTGCTTGTCATTGCGGTGCTCCTCCTCCTAGATCCCATAGGTCCTTTTGACATTCTATTTCTCATAGTCGAGAGCCCACTGGTCATGTGGGTAGATCTCTAGGTCGATCCACTTGCGATAAGCATATAACAGTTTCGGGGACTATGGGTAGACGGAAGAGGTTGTTAGTGCATGCTTTGAAAGGAAAATAGTAGAAGAATACACTATAACTAGTCCTTACCAGCTACCGATAGCTACTCGTGTCCCGACAACAGTCGGGATAATCACAGGAGTAGTTTGCGCAATCCCAGTAACACATGCCCAGACTGAGTGGCTGCGTAGACTTGAAGAATTTGCAAATGTCCCTACACCAACAGAGGGGTGGCACCTTCCCTTAGACGGGTGTTGCGGTGAATGCTTGGTTGGAACGTTTAGGACAAACATGCTATGACGGGGGGGGGGGGCGTCATTACGAGGAGGTGACCTCCTGGCATGCTCTGCTTATTTGTCCTATACCGCAGCAGCCCTTACTTATTCATCACAGGCCACAGCAGACCTTGCTAGTTCATGGGTCTCCTGCCATTGCTTCATCATCTTGTCCTATTGCTTTTTCTGCCTCTTGTCCATCCTGACGTGGTGAAGCAAGCTCTGGTGTAGTATTAGGTTTAGTTGTGTAGTATTCTTTTTTAGATCTCTTCCATCTCCTTTTATAAGTAAAAGGGTTAGTATGGTATGGTTAATTTTATGTTACTACCCTGCGAGATAGTGTTGCGCTATGTCTGTATTGTCTACCCTTACTCGCTCCCTCTACGCACACTTGTATGTGTGTCCGTGCCGTCCCCCTCGCCCTCTCCCTCATGCGCACACTTGTCGCTCTATCCGTGCCATCCCTCCTCACCCGCTCCCTCATGCACACACTTGTCACTCTGTCTATGCCATCCCCTCTCGCCCACTCCCTCGTGTGCACACTTGTCACTCTGTCTATGCCGTCCCCCTCGCCCGCTCCCTCGTACGCATACTTGTCACTCTGTCCGTGCAATCCCCCCTTGCCCACTTCCTCCTGTGCACACTTGTCACTCTATCCATGCCGTCTCCCCTAGCCCGCTCCCTCATGCGCACACTTGTCACTATGTTTGTGCCATCCCTCCTTGCCCGCTCCCTCTACGCACACTTGTCCGTGTGTCCATGCCGTCCCCCCTCGTACACATACTTATCTGTGTGTCCATGCCATCCCCCCTCGCCTGCTCTCTTGTGCGCACACTTGTCACTTTGTCCATGTCGTCCCCTTGCCTGCTCCCTCGTGTGCATATTTGTCACTCTATCCATATCGTCCCCCCTCGCCTGCTCCCTCCTGCGCATAATTGTCACTCTATCCATACTGTCCCCCTAGCCCACTCCTTTGTTTGCACACTTATCACTGTGTCCTTGTCGTCTCCCCCTCGTCCGCTCCCTCTGTGCACACTTGTCCATGAGTTCGGGTCGTCCCCCTTGCCCGCTCCCTCGTGTGCACACTTGTCACACTGTTCGTGCCATCCCCCTCGCTTGCTCCCTCGTGCGCACATGCAGAGATGTTTGTACCACGGTTGTCCCCTATTGTGGGCATGGATACACTAACATTTGTGCATGTGAAGGAGCTAGGAAGGAGGGATGGCTTGGACGAGCCAACACACGTCCGAAGGAGGGAGTAGGCAAGGGGGACAGCAACAAGGGGGTCACAAATGTGCGAGGGAGAGATATCGCCCCCTTGATGCTGCCCCCTTGCTTGCTCCCTCCTTTGGACATGTGCTGGCTCGACGTCGTTCCCCTATGCCAGCTCCTTTCTTCGGACATGTGTTGGCTTGTCCATGCCTTCCCCCTCACTCGCTCCCTCGTCTGCACAAATTTCAGTCTATCCATGTCATCCCCCCTTGCCTGCTCCCTCCTTTGGACATGTGTCCATAATTTTCGGTGGTAATGCACCGAGTTCCCTTTGTGCTCGGCTTCAAATACGGAGCT
Organism: Melocanna baccifera; assembly: GCA_036346265.1. Taxonomy (NCBI): domain Eukaryota; kingdom Viridiplantae; phylum Streptophyta; class Magnoliopsida; order Poales; family Poaceae; genus Melocanna; species Melocanna baccifera. Next base: position 10,513,314 of record CM070689.1, on the reverse strand, counting down.
CTCACAATCACTCGTCTAAGCTGTTTTTCACTTCTTATAGGAAGAAGAACCTTCACTGTCATACAATAACATAGCATGGTAGACGCTGAGAGGCCAGTCGGAGCGGGGTGGATAAAGAAAAGCCTTCCCCTGGAAAGTAAGGAGGATTTCGGCTCTAACTACCACTTGATGCCAAACAGCGGGCTCAACCGATATGGCCAAAATGCAAACACAGGGAGGACATAGTCGTGCAGGTTGTCGAAGACCATTTCAATGGTGGATGATGTTTCTTTCGATGCCCACACTCTGAGGTATAATTAGCCAATAGTTTATTTTCTTACTGCTAATAGAGTTTCCATGTTAACCCTCCTTTGCAGCAGATGGCGAAATACAACTTCATCTACTAGATTGATCCTCCCTATGAACGCTATGTTGTGCGGTACGTGAATACACTGTGGGAGCGAATCTTAGAGATAGAGGCATGGATTGACAATCTTAATGAGGAGAATGATGACATCCACTAACAGATGCAACACGAGAGGGGCAACAAGGAGGTCGTCAACATAGAAAGTTCCTATGATCCCATATGCTACTGTACAAACACTAGCTGCATATGTGTATGCCACTACAACAAACGGCCAGACACGTCCGAGGCAACCCCCACTATAACAGTCCATGTGGGTAGCACGAGACACATTCTACTAGTAGGCATGCATAGAGATGTTTGTAGCACGGTACTCTCCCCTGTAGTTTAGGGTTATGTTCAATCTTCTAAACCATGTAGCTGAATGGTGTACGCATCATTATGGTTACTATTTATTGAGTACAAACATACATCATACGAAGGAGTACAAATAAGAAAGTAGTATTATAGACATCATGTGCGATAATAGATTATGAAGTTAATCATTCAGGTAATCAATTGATTAATTACAAATTACATCTTAAATTAGTACAAATAAAAATTAATTTGATACACTAAAAGATACATAAAATTATGACATGAAATGGCAACTAGACGTGCTCAGTCTGTTTGGGCAATCTCTCATTGAGTGCTTGAAGATCTTGCATATCCTACACTATGCTGTGCGGCTAATGTTGGTACATTGGCTCACATCCAAGTCATTCTAGAAGTGCTGCATCTGCCGACGTCCCTTCACAATTATCTTCAACTCCTTGTTGACTGCCTGTTGTAACATGTTCGGCTAAAGATCCTTGTAGTCCATATCCATGCCGTACGAGTGAAACTCTGCACTCCATATACTAAAAAGGTGTAACATGTCAAACTACTCAGAGATGTACAGCTCGGACATCTGCCTTATTTGCACATATGCCTTGTACACATGCGAGCATGGCTTGTGTAGAAACTTTGGCTTATTACAGGTGCACGTTGCCATATCACCTAGGGTGTATTCCTATTTTATTTCACCCCCAGCATGACTGTTCACATATTTCTGCTAAAGCCTAATCTCATACTTTCTTCGGAGACCATCGATTATCCAGATGTTATGCATTCAGGCCTTCTCCATCTTCTGATCTATGTGCCTGTGCATATTCTCAGACCACTTCTTGCCTTCATCTATTTGTCACCTAGTTGCAATGGCTCTATTGATGAAATAACTGATAGTGTGAGTCCATATCTCCTCTACGATCGCGGTGATAGGGAGGCACCACACGCTTTTCAATACGCTGTTGTACACCTCGGACATGTTGGTCATACCATCCATGTCATAGAGAAGGGGCGATTTCTAAAGCATGTTGATGAATTCACTTTGAGAAACTTATGGCTCCACGGGGTTGCTCTTCCTCCATATTTTGCCTTTCTAGCTCTATTCAGATGGATTCGAATTTCCACCTCTGGTTTTGTAGACACAATGCCTTGAACATCTTCAGAACTTTCCGACTGTAGAACCATATAAACAAGTTAGATGCAAAATGCCTTGGGTTGACACATCGTTCCATTACTGAGGCGGTTCGGTAATGCAAAACCATAGGCGAGGAGTGTGAGAGCGACTGCGAGAAAGACTATGAGAGAGCTCATAATTTATAGTGAGAGTGAGAGCGCAGTGCGCGCTAACGACGTGCCAGTAATGACAAGAGGGAACTGTATGCGCGGAGACAAACGTGATGTCACCTCTCTTTCGGTGATGCAAAACCAGAGCAAACAAATGGCCCTGGGCCCACTGCACCGCATGGCCTTTGTTTGTATGCATGCTTTGCGTACTAAAAAAAACACACCTAGGCCCACCTCCACCGCATGGGGCATGCAGCACCAACCTCCCTCCGCACGGCCACCATATGGTATAGGCTTATTTGCTGCTAATAAGGGGCTAATGAGAGCTATTAAACTAATTAACGAAAATGCTGGTGGGGTGCCACACGGTGGTCGTGCGGTATCCACCGTGGCCGCACTGTGGCCATGTGGTAGGTTCTAACTGTATGGCCGCCCTGCATTTCTCTGATGTGTCGGCATTTTGGACCCTGTCACACGATCACTACTACAGAAAGCCTAATACTAGACGTCAAATCACAGACGATTTTACAAAACCGTCTGTGATTTACACTATTATAGACGGTTTTAATTTGGAGACCGTCTGTGCTGCTGAAGGAGTATCACAGACGGTTGTTACGGAAAAACCATCTGTAATACTTGACTATCACAGACGGTTTTTCCGTAAAAACCGTTTGTGCTATTCCAGACTATCACAGACGGTTTTTAGGTAAAATCGTCTGTGATAGTCCATTATCACAGACAGTTTTTTTTGTAAAAACCGTTTGTGATAATCCAGCTATGTATTTATTGCGTCACTCAGACCGCATTGTCTTTATTTCGATCCAGATCTAGCCGGTGCTGTAGCTGGGGGCGGAAGGCTTTTAGGCCATTTAATTTGGTGAAAGGAGGTTTATTTGGCAGGAGAGCTTTCAAGATTCATTGAGTTCTTAGTTGCCCTAGATATGGTTAGTAATGAAATTTGTTTTTGTTGTAATATCAAAATATAGATCTAGCTAATTTAGATTTAGTTAGCCTAATTGCATGTGGTATATATGGATATATCACAGACGGTTTTGGGTTACAAACCGTCTGTGATTATAGTTATCACAGACGGTTTTTAGTTATAAACCGTCTGTGATATTTACACCACATACGGTTCGAAAACCGTCTGTGATAACCTCCGATTATCACTGATCCATAAATCCAGACGGTTCAGAAAACCGTCTGTGATGACATTTTTAAACCGTCTGTGATACGATTTTTCTGTAGTAGTGAGTGATCATGCGGCGAAAACGTTATTTTTGCCATTACTGCACGACGGGTGCTATTCCCATAGATACAAACCAAGAAACGGTCAATTCGGCCAAAAACTGCATCGTTTGGTGCATGTATGCCAAAAAAAAAAACGTATGGTAATTACTAATTAATGCTTTGCAGTACTCCATATGTTCACAAAAATATTGTTTTGAGTATCTGCAGTAAAACATTAACTTTTATATTGATATTTTTTTAATATTTAGATCAGATACATAAAAATAATATACATAGATTTATCTTGAAAAACTTTTTATATAGTATAATTTTATTAGGTTTTATAAGTATATTATAATATAACTTAGTGATTGAAATTATGTTTTTGACACCATGCCAATCTCTAAAACAATTTTTTTGGTGAGAGGGAGTAATGTTTTGACGATGAAGTGCACTGCCCCACTTGCAAGTTGCAACTAGTTCTAAAATTGCCGGCTACAGCTTACACTACACGGTGCGGCGGCTGACTCATGGGTGCCCGGCGGTGGCTTGGGCCTTGGAGTCTTTCCTCCCTGGATAGCGGCGGCTGCTCTTGTGGTGAGGTTACTAGTTGCAGCCCAGCTAGCCGCGCTGTGGCATGCGGGCGCGTGATTCTGCGGCCCGAGATGAATTCCATCGGAAATTAGGGCTCATCTGGCTGCCGTGACGGGCTGCCGAACAACTGCAACCGACGACGGCCTGGGCAAGGGGAACCAATACCACACCGGCAATTAGATAGTAGTCGCAGTAGCGCAGGACCATAGGCAACCGGGCGAAGCTGCAGGCCTGCAGCAACTTCGTACGTTCTTTCTTTCCGTCTATCCCTCCTTAAAAAAATGCTTCGGTTAGTCTATCTCTCCCATCCGTTCGATTTTAGGCTGATCTATCTCTCCCGTCCATTCGGTTTTATTCTCTCTAGCACACCTTCTTCCCTCCCCACCCCACGTCTCCACCTAGGGCTGTAAACGAGCCGAGCTCGAACGAGCTTGACCTGGCTCAGCTCAAGCTTGGTAGAAACTCGAGCAGAGCTCGAGCGAGCTTGAGATTGCCGTCGAGCTTCAAGCTAAGCTTGAGCTCGGCTTGGACAAGCTCGAGAGGCTCGAGGGGGGGGAGGAGGGGGAGTAGGGGACGGACCCGGGGGGAGTACCTGCTGGCGGAGGCGCAGGGAGCCGTGGCCGAGCCGGATCTGGTCGAGGAGGCGCCGGGGAGGAGGGGGAGTGCGGCGGCGGGGAGAAGAAGGGACGGGAGGGGGGGCGGCGGCGGGGCCGAGGAGGGGCGGCGCCGGGGGGGAGAGGAGGGGGACGGGGGACAGCAGCGGGGGAGAGGAAGGGGACGGGGGGAGAGGGACGGAGGTGGGGGGCGGCGGCGGCGGGGCCGAGGAGGGGTGGCGGGGGGGGCGAGGAGGGGCGGCGTTGGGGGGAGAGGAGGGAGGGGGACGGGGTGCGGGGGTGGCAGGGGGGCGCGAGGAGGGGATGGGGTGGGGAGAGGAGAGGGGCGGAGGGCGCGAGGAGAGTTGGAGAGGGACGGGGGGCGGCTCGCGAGGAGCTCTCCTCGGGCGGGATTCGGCACGAATAGCGGGGGGAGGGGGGGCGGGAGTGCGCGGATCGGACGGGGGGACTGCGGGATTGTGCGACGGGATACGGGTGATGAATAAAAAATCTCAAGCTCACGAACTATTCGAGCTTGGCTCGCTAAAGCTCGCGAGTTTGATATTAGGCTCGAATTCGGTTCGTTTGGAGCTCGAGCCGAGTTCGAATCGAGTCTAAAATAAGCTTAGCTTGGGTAGTTCGCGAGCCTCAAGATTTTTTTACAGCCCTACCTCCACCCCACCCAACGCCTCCTCCCCACCCCGTACCGCCGCCTCCTCGCGAACCCACACCACTTCCTCCTCCTCCCCATCTCGCGCGGCCACCTCCTCCTCCCCACCCCACACCGCCGCCTCCCCACCCCGTGTGGCCGCCACCTCCTCCCCACCCCACACCGCCTCCTCCCCCACTCCTCCATCGCTCCCACTGGTCGCCTCCTCCTCCCACCTTGCTCTACCGCCACCTCCTCCTCCCCACCCCGCTTGACCGCCGCCTCCTCCCTACCCCGCACCGCCACCTCCTCCTCCCCCACTCCTCCGTCGCTCCCACCGTCGCCTCCTCCCCACCCCATGCTGCCGCCGCCCCGCGCCCAGGGCATCTGCCACCGCTTCACCCGCACGGTAAGTACGTATGCTCCTCTCCCCCAGTTTAACTACAACATTACGTGTGGTTGTGCCAAGATGAACTTGAGGTCAATTGCTTATGTGCGGTATTCCCTCGTGCACATTTGCAAGCAATCACCGTCCCATTGTTGTTACAAGGGACATACAAGGTTGGGGATTCATGCGAAGTCACATGTTGTTAATCCAGCATTAGCTCCATCTGGTGAGTTTGCTTCCTTGTGCTCTCTTTATTATTTTTTGTTAGTATGGGTTAAATGTGAATGGATTATCCGTATGTTTGCGAGATATATCACTTGTAGGATGCAACTTGGGCATATCATGAAAACCCGCCAACTTGACTTGTTAAGTGAATCCATATTGGGTTGTCTGATGGATGTTGGTCTAGACTTCAGTTTAATTCAAAAAATGCCTAATGATCTTCACAGGTTCCTAACTTAAGCATGCATTTATATTTGCCTTTTTGTTAACTTGATCCAAGGAACTGCCATTGTAAATCATTTTAGGTGGCTACCCATCTTTGCCCTTCTGTAGAACTCAATTAATACCTCTTTCTTCACTTACATACTTGTAGATCACTGTTCATTCTCCCATGGAGTGTACAATGCATAGGGTAGTATGTGAGTTAAGTACGAATTTGTTAGTTGCAGTTTGCGACTACTTATTTGAGTGCATTACAAAAATTATGTTTTGACTTGCCATTTATTATTCAGGTCCTGGCCCTGGATTGATGGTGCAGCAGTCTAATTTTCTTGGAAGTCAACCCAATTTTGTTGGATATCAGGCAGTGGAAGGAAATTCTTTCTTAGGTGATTTGATTATTGCATGACTCTTGCAAGACATAATACTCCATTGTTATAACTAGCTTGAGTAGTCTAGAGCCCAGATGCTAGATATTTGCAAAGCTAATGACACTGTTTCTTCCGATTGATGGTTGGACTTTGTTTCCTACATAGTTTCTTTTTTCATTCTATTTACGTTCAGAGTTTGTTTCTTACACAATTTCCTCTTCCAACTTAAATTAAAGCAATGAATAGGAACATTTGATGGTTCCTATCTCACTCTCTCAGTTGAAACCAAGGAAATGTAATATTTGAAGATTGTATTCTAGAAGTAGTTTGAGCTCAATATATATAAATAAATTACTGACCAAATTTTGCCTTACAATTATTTAGAAGTAAGTGAGCCAATTCTTTGGACACTGTTTAGTGTTTACAACTTACGATCATGCTATTGCCATCCTTCTCTCCAAAAATTTTCAGGAGCATTCTAAAGTATGATCCCATTACCTTGATTCCACGAAGCTTCAGTTATGTGCTTATAAACTTGTCTATGATAGTACATCATTTGCCTGTCTGATATGTGATAACACTTTTACCTAAGAGTAGCTAATGAGTGTATCCCTTTAAGGAAATCAATTGAAAATTTATTAATTCATACTGATTTGCTTTGAGTTCTGATTGCTTTCTTCAACACTTGGGCCAGGATATTGATTCAATCCTTTTATTGTTCTATGGATTTGTGTTTTACCTTTTGTCTTGATGATGCTTGCATATTGTACTCCAAAGATGTTCGGTATGGAGAATTAGAAATATGTTCTTTTACTTTATTCATAAAAGGAACGAACATGATAAACACTCCAATTTTCTACCAACTTTTTTTTGTTGTTGTTCATTTTATGATTTTGGTTATATATAAATGATACCATATGAAAGGAAAGAAAATTTTCAGCATGGTGAAGGGAGGAAAACAATACTAGTATTCTCAATTATGTCACTTAACAGAAGCTCAAAGAACTCAACATGTGTTTTCTTCATTGATGTCACCTTTTTTAGTAAGTGCCAACTATCATCTAAGACAAACTTCACAATAAAGCAAAGCATGAGTAGTCTGTGTATGTTCCCTCCATGTGTGTGCATGGGTGCATTCTATGTATGTTTTGTCATTGTAGGGCTAGGTTAGCTTAATAGCCTAAAATATTAATGGTGATTTTCATGATTAGGATCTCTTGATGATTTTCATGATTAAGGATTAATTTACTTTACAGGTAGTGTGTGAGAGCTGAAAATTTGATGTTTTTATTGATAAGAGTAATACATCTTTCTATTATGAGGTTAGAGCAACTTTATCAGTCTTAGCAGACCATGTGAACCCTTATATTTGCACATCTAGATATTTTATCTGTGAATTTTTTCTTTATTTAGGTATTTTAAAGGGCCTGAATTGCTGGTTGACTTCTAAGGTTATGATTACTCTTTTGACATATGGAGCCTTGGCTATATGTTTGCTGGAATGGTGTGTATGCAATGGCCTTGCTTCTCTAAATTATTAAATTATTATAGAATTATAGCATCAGTTGGGATTTATATACTGTTTTGGACATAGATATTCCACAAGGAACCATTCTTCTATGGTCACAACAACCATGACCAGCTTGTCAAAAATAGCCAAGGTTTGCTATTGTCTCACAATTGTCTTTGTTTTTGCTCACATAGGTGTGCTCCGAATGTGCTTAGATGTGTGTTTATACTAGGCACTTGCATATGCATGTATATATTTTCTATTTTTTGGTTGAAGATATTGCGGTCATTCACAATTGATGAACTGGTTATACTTCTGAGAGGTGCTAGGTATTGGTCAGCTTAGTGCTTATTTGAATAAATACAGAATTGTGCTTGATCCTCAGCTTGAGGCCCTGATTGGGAGGTATCTCACAGCACTATGAAGTCTTATGGTTTCACTTTAGATCACATTTTGCATCAGGAAATAACATTATTTTGCTTCACACGTATGCTATTGATTAAACACAGGCATAGCAGGAAACCTTGGTCCAAGTTTGTGAATGCAGAAAAGAGGCATCTCATCTCCGCAGAGGTTACATTTTCAATATTCTTCCTACAATTTCCCTTTTCTAATGTTTTTCTCTGCTAGGACTAATTGCTACAATAACTTCATGCAGGCAATTGATTTTCTTGATAGACTTCTTTGCTATGACCATGAAGATAGGCTTACAGGCCGTGAAGCTGTGGTAGGTTCCCGCCCTATTTTTAATTATAGAAGTAGTCAGTGTAGTGAAATAACAAGCAAGAGAGCTGCCCTGTTTTTTTGTTGTAGTAGGCTGTCAAATGAGTTGTAAAGAATGGTTAGTGAACAAGTTGTAATGCAATTGTTAAATGGACATGTTTGTAATGTCCTATTGAGTACACTAGATTTGCATTTTCAAGCATATGAGCAAGCAGAATTTGTTTGAAAAAATTGGTCGTTCTGTGCAACATGAATCAATGTTGTTTTATGCATTCTTTGTTGCTGCTCAGGTTTTTTGAAATGCAAACTGGGTCTACTCGTCGGCTTAGGTGGTGATCGTTTTAGCGATGGCTTTCTTTTGACTTTTTTACTGTAGCTGGCTTTTTTTTACTATAGCTGAGTTAGTGGATAGTGTAGTGAATAGTGAAAAAAAAGCTAAAGTTAGAAGCTGAAACCGAAACGATCACCACCAAGGGGAAGAAGCACCAAAGCAGAGGTAATTGTCGTCTTTGTGTTTACTGCAAATGTGGTTTTGCGCCGAACTATGGATTATCCTCTCATAGTTTGCATTGTATTTATTTTCCGTTGCAACGTACGGGCATATTACCAGTAGTTCCAAAATGTACAACTCCGCACGCACGATGCAATCTTCCACAGCTTATAAACGGGTAGCACAAAACCTCGGTGTTTCTTATTTTCTGATGAAATATCTATTGATTCAGAGGAGTAAGAAACTGCAAAATCAAGGACAAAGCTTAGCTTAGAAGGTAGGGTTGCAGACCATGGGGGTGACGTGAATAATTTAGCCTTGTTTGGATCGGAGGAATTTTGGATGAAAGGAGTAAGAATCTGCACAATCAGGGACAAAGCTTAGCTTGTAGGGCAGGGTGGCAGACCATGGGGGTGACGTGAACGATTAGGCCCCGTTTGGATCGGAGGAATTTCAGATGAAAGTTGTAGGTATCTCAAAACATAGTGAAGGAACCTGTATTGACCGTTTGGAACAAAAGATTGTGCCATCCAAATTCATTAGGAAAGTTTCTCAAACATATACTTTCACAGGAAAACAACAAAGAGTTCAAATCCAATGGAAAATTTTCCCATAATCTCTCTCACATGAAAAGAATGCATACCAAGCAGTGGGGAAGCGGCTCTTGCTAGGGTTTTCAAAATCAGCCAAAAATCAACCAAAAATAGGGAAATATCAGAAATATCAGACCCCTGGTAAAATTCTAAATCATTAGAAAATCGTTTTCACATGATTTTTATCACATATAAAAGAACTTTGTAACATTTCAAATCACATATAACCTGGTGGTAAGATCTAAGCCTTGGAGCAGCAGGTCTTGGGTTCAAACCCTCCAAATTGTATTTTTTTTCATCTTTTTTGTTTGGCTACCTTTGATCATTCGCTCTCTTTTACTTTGCTATTTATGTTTTGCCCTGAAGTTCTCATGCCAGTTGATCTTTTGTCCTATAGCCTGTTTTAATTTGTTTTTTTATTCAATGTCGTTGGGACCCCCATAAAAAATGATGAGATTGCCCCCCATATGTAATTCAGCCAAAAGACTCGAGTGAGCAGCCATGTTCTTCATCGCTCCTCTCCCGCACGCCTCTCTCTTGTACTTCGTCGGTTTTGTCTGGTGCACGGCAACTCTCCTACGCTTCGACTGCTCGTCAGTGTGTGGCCTGCTGTGCTCCTCTAGCGAGGTAAGCCCCCTTTGTGCGGCTCAGGGTTGATCAAAATAACCATGGCTTTTAACTTTTGCTGAAAAATACTGTAGCTAACTAAAAAAAACACTGTAACTGAGTTGGTTTATTAAGTATAATTAAATGTAAAAAAGTATAAAAAAATCGAAAACAAAAAACGAAAAAAAGTATAAGTAAATTAAAAAAACAAAAAAAAATTCATTTCTTTGTTTATCCTTCGGAAATTCTAGGTTCTAGCTTGATGGATCTGGGCTAAATAGAACTGATTGAGGAGCAGAGATGTGGATCCTAAGGGGTATGTTGTGCATTTCTTTGATTTTTTTTCTTGTCTTTCTTAGTTTTTCTTAGTGCATTTAAGTAGAACCGAATGAACGTAATAGTGTCGTCCCTAACTATTTTTGTGAATACAGGTTTGGGTGAAAATATTTCTAACTATGCTGCTATGACTCCACTCGGAATGAAACTGGAACTTCAAGAAACCAATGGGCCTGTAGTTCTAGTTGCCACACCAGGGAAAAGATCTCCTGGAGAAGAATGAAGAAAGGGCCTTTGGGACCCCAAGTCCCAGCAAGGAAGTCCACTACTTTGCAGAAACTAACCTAGGAGTAATGATGAATACGTGAAGTTGCTGCCTGATCAGCACAGGAGCAGGAATCGTTCAACTATTTCACAAAAAGGCAATCTGGTCTACTCACATGAGCTCCTAGTGGTTAAACAAATGGAAAATGATATAATATGTAGATAGGACAAAAAGATCAATTGGCAAGAGAACTTCAGGGCAAAAGGTGATGTTAAAGTAAAAGAGGGCAAATTATCAAAAACAACTAAACTGAAGGGTAAATGATCAGTTATCCCTAAGAACAAGGAATAGAGATAAGAACAAGAAATCGTCGTGCATCCACTGATGGTGGGGCATTTTGCTAAATTGGCCCACCTTGCCATTGACTCTAAAATAGTAATTTATTGTAGGTAATTGTTTGAGAAATATGATACACTATTCACTACTAAAACTTTTTGTGTTCTTTTTGTTCCTATGATTCCTCTATTTTGCCACTACGTTTCTACACCTATCCTTTGTTTGTCCTATTCGATCATATGTTTTCTATTCCTACATTCCAACCGGACTGTTGACACCGAAAAATATCTAACAATAGCACCCTATCCCTATAAAGGGCGCTCTTTAGCAGTGTATGCAACGTGTCAGCTGATTTTTCATCAAATCAACAAAATTGTTAATGGGTAAACCTAAACAAAAATTGGTATTTATAGCCTAAAATAATTGATTCAATATTAGATTATGCTTCATGTCTCTCTCTTTGTACGGGCTCAACTTTTCCTTGGAATGAGTCCCTGTCCATCTTCTAATCATCTTGTTTCCAATCTATGCTGACAATTTCCTTCTTCACATCTACCTTTCCTTAATCGATATCTTCTAGAGGTTTTTTAGGTGGTGATCGTTTCGGCTTTTTTCAGCTTCAGTTTCTAGCTTTAGCTTTTTTTTTCACTATTCACTACATTATCCACTAACTCAGCTATAGTAAAAAAACCAGCTACAGTAAAAAAAGCAAAAAACTATCGCTAAAACGATCACCACCTAGTGTGGTCGATGCTTGATTCTCATTTATGGCAAATCCCATTCTCTCATTATAATTACGTCAAATGCCAAAACCACTTTTACCAACTACTTCGCTTGCCAAAATCCAACGGCAGCATATGCCCTCTATTTTTTTTTTGTGAAGGTGAAATCTTTACCAAAAAAAGTCAAGCATCCTCAATTATAGCCAATTTTTCAACTAGCTTAATCCTATATTCTCCAAAATACCGGTCAAATAAGAGAATATATGCATCCTCCAATCTCGCTTCTTGAGCCGATATATTTTATCCACAACAAATCACCTCTTGTTATAAAGCCACGTATCTCACGAACTTCAGTAACATTGTTCTTCGTGAACAGGAATTCACCAAGGATTACTAGTAGCATCAACTTAACATAAACATTTCAAAAGAAAGACCAAATCCGGCTACTAGAAAAAGTCTCTCAAAGCCATTTTCCAGCTTCCAAGAAGAGCTAGAAAAACTACCCATAGATAGAAACCAGTAGCTGATGATGAATATCGGATCGGCTATCACTTAAAGACTACAAAACCCTAGGATGCAACAGTCTCAAATTGGTCAAACTCCCCCGAACTTCAATACGTAGTCTCTAGTCATAAAAAATGCACTCCCATTTGTTGAAAATGTAGGTAATATTTTAATTCCAAATTTTTCTAGGAGACAAATAAAATATAAAACTAGTGATACAAAACTCATAACTAATATCAGGCTACTAATTATACTTTAGAAAATACGTAAGGAAAATATAATATAAAATTTGATCGAACGCGCGAATTACTTATTGTTGGACTTGATGAAGAACAGGAAACAGCGTAGGCGTGATGCAGTGCAGAACGTAGATGACGCAGTGCAGTGAGCGGTCGCGTAGATGTGCACTGTCAAGAAACCTTATTGTTACCTCCATGCAGATCTTCATGGCAACAATGGCTCGAAGATATCGGTCACGTTCTTCATGGTGCACATCGGGAAAAGAGTAAACGGGGTTCAGACGGTGCTGCACAACAGCACAAGTTCGCAGGATGAAGAGAATGGAGGAAGTGAGATTCCTGACTATATACTCTGGACGTCTCAAGCATATATATAGATAGATTGATAACCGATATGATTAAACAATTATTTACTTATTGGTAACTAACATATTTAATCAGGCATTTACTTGCTAGTAACTATATATCATCAAACATAATAAAGCCTCAAATTCAAACGTTTGAATCTCATTCAAACAGAGAGAGATAGAGTGATGTGTGGTTCAACAAAAATAAAGGTGAATTTAGTCTGCCAAGTGGTGCGTCATGTCATGGCATGGTTGTGCGTCGTAAGTCAAAAGTCACATGATTTTCACACGAAAATATGCGAATACGCACACGTGTGTGTGCGCACATGTATGATTAGTCAAAACCCTTCTCATACCATACTCATCCATAATTCAAGGAGTGGCATGAAGTCCACCTTATTAATTAGTCTCTCCCCACCTTATCTTAGCAATATGGTACTAAATCATGCACGCTTTGAAACTAAGAATATGGGCCTCACTCATGGGCCTATTTTAAATAATATCCCACCGATTCCAAAGTAAGCAGCAAAAAAATGTCAAAGATATTGTGCTAAAGTACTGTTAATATTCTAATCTTTTAGTGTAAGTCTCGCATGGGTTAAATTTGCACATAGGATGATAAGATTCATCTTTTCATAGTTGATGAATAAACTATGTCTTGAATTCACAGCTTTTTATGATCAGATTTCACTTGAAATCTAAACTAGTACTAGGCTGCTAATGAACCACACCTAAATGGAGCGTTATATGATCATGCTCCCATATCTGCTTATGAGCTTTCTAAAGAATGCCCCGTTCTCATGAACTGCGACTACACAGTTAGGCTCAAATAGGTGTATTCTTTTTAGGTATCCTGCAGGTTAATACCTTTTCCTCATTTGGACAACAGAATGCATTAGGACTTTATGCCAACCTTCCATACAATCGAGAGTATTTTGTTTATTACGACATGGGTTCAATGAATATATATTCTCTTGTTACAAACATCAACTTGTTTTTTCTATTATCTAAGTCACGGGATCTCCGATCAAGAATGTATGTATTACCATTGTAATGTAACTCAGATAGGTCTCATTCCCATGTCTGTAGAAGCAACAGAATTTGCTTTTCGTGCTAACCACTTTGTAAAAGGATCTGCAAGATTTTTCTCAATATTAATATAATTCAGAGCTATCACTCTGGAGTTATATCAGTTTTGCTTCACATGTCTAGAAGACTTCATATTATCTTTTGTACTTATGACTTTGGCCAACACAAGTCACAAGTCATGCGAAAATACGCAAATCGCACGCACGCAATAAGTCAAAGCCCTCCTCATGCCATACCCATCTATAATTCAAGGAGTGGCAAGGACCAGTGGCGGAACTAGAATATGATGGGGGTTCACCATTTCATGCATACATATAATACCATATATAATTTCAAAGCATCGTTGAGTTAAATAGTTATGTGTGATATAATTTTTAGCATCAATAAGTTAATATAACCGATGGCAATATACAGTGATAAAAAATAGTGATCAAAATGCTTACCATAATGAAGAAATCCACTAATATTATTGGTTAATTGCAACAAAGTAAAGGAATTAAGAGTGAAATCACGGACAAAAGATGGTCAACATTGGCAAAATACGTCATCTGACCTCAATAGGCTACAGGCCTACAATAAAGAGAATAAATTGAATTAAAATTCTCAAGAAAAAAATAGTAAAAACAATCAAATGAAAATAAATGCATTACCTTTTAGTATTTACGTTCTTTCAAGTTTATAAAACGACGAACCACTGCATCATTTGTAACTTTCTTCATTTCTTCTTTTTCCACATAGCAAATTATCACATTAAAATCATAAATTATAAATTTAGTCCCTCTGCCTAAATGAGATAAGAAAAATTTAGAGAAAATTACAGACTTACTATTCTATACTACAAGAATCCTGAGCGAACATGCGAAGTGACGAGGGGTATTCGAGGCCGAGGGCGTCGCTGAGACTCCGAGTAGCGACCAGGGCAGGGCTGCAGCCTGCAGTGTTCTACACTTCTACTGTTATGTGCAAGACTGCAGGCCACTGGGCGCAAGGAGAGGAGACAGGCAGCCAACAGCCAGCAGGGGTGTGCAGTGCAGTGCGGGTGCAGCAGTGCGCTACAGGGATAGGCTACAACTGCTACTTCTTGTTCATGTGAAGTGTACAGTACGCTACTTCTTTCCTACCCCTGCCTACTTGCCTTGGGCCCTTGCCTACGGCTACTTCATGTGAAGGGCAATATCAATGATGTATTCACTGAAAAGGCAAGCTTAAAGGAAAGATGGAATTTTTAATAGAACTAGCTATGTAGCTATAACAAACATATTAACTGA
This sequence comes from Melocanna baccifera, assembly GCA_036346265.1. NCBI lineage: Eukaryota > Viridiplantae > Streptophyta > Magnoliopsida > Poales > Poaceae > Melocanna > Melocanna baccifera. The sequence continues at coordinate 10,498,087 of CM070689.1, read as the reverse complement.
AAAGGGAAACTTAAAGGAAGCCTGAACAAAACCAAGACATCTACATAAGAAATGCAATGACATCGCTGAGAAAGTGAGAATAAGGAACTTCCTAAAAAGAAACCGTCCAGTTCATACTGTCAATTAGATTTTTAATGTGTTCGATCACTGTTTAGTTGCATTTAGAATGGATAATTTGGTTACTCTTTTGTGATAATTTAAACAAATTATTCAATGTGAGTCCTATTATTTGCGCAGCTTTTGGAGTGCATTTAGTGGTGGTGAAGATTTCATTAGCATTTTGGAGCCTGTAGGTGTATCAACAAGCCTACAGGCTGCCTACTCTCAGTCTCTCACTGTCAGCCGAGCAGGGCAGGGGTGTGCTGTGTGCAGACATGCAGTGCATGAGGCGATGGGCAGCGAAAAGTCACTTGCTTTTGCTCAATTGATCGGAAGACGGACTAGAACGCATTGGAACTTGGAAGTTGTAGTAAATAGCCATCATAGCCTACGCAGTGACACCTCGTGGGCTTCTCCGCTTCTGTTTGTTTGGTGGGCTGAGCTGCCGGGTGTACAAATTTGTAGGCTGAGGGTGCACATATAGTATATATGGATTAATTAGTGTTAAAAAATTTTTTGGATCCGGGGTAGGTCTATTGTGCTCCGTCTCTGGCAAGAACTCCACCTTATAAATTGATCTTCTCTATATTATCTTCACAATATGATACTGAACTATATATATTTTAAAATTAAGAAAATAAGCATCACTCAGAGGGCTATTCTTAACACCATCTGCTCATATACCAATCACACGGTTATGCGAGCTTTCGAATGCTAAATTCTTCAAAAAAAAATATCTGTAGATATACAAGGATTCGGCAACTGGGTCCCCCAGCCAGGCCGAACCTAACTAGGCGGAACCCGGCGAGTTCAACCTAACCTTACCTCCGCCTGCGTGAGCCGCGCGTGCTTCGCAAACAAAAGCACACGCCCGTGCATCTGCCCGATGGACCGGGAGAGCGGCTCGCTTTCACCCACCTGCCACCGGCAGGCCAGCTGCCAAAATGTACTAGCACCGCGCCCACCACGAGGCGAGCGACACGCGGGTGGGTTGTGACACCATCCGTGCGTACGTCACCGCGGCGACGTCACTGCGAATATTCCTCGCCTCTCCTCACCCGCCCGCCGCTCGGCACGCACCGGCTGACGTGCGACGCCCGGGAGACCTTTCCCTGCTATGCCCACCACCGACTGGTGCGTTGACGGTAGGCAGGACAGACCGATGTAGGGGTACTTTCGTCACATCAGTTAAAAAAAGACGACCTGATTGACCATCATCTCTGTAAACACACAGATTGACGTCGTGTCCTTGTCAGCGGCGACAAAGCAAAACAGTACCTAGTGCGGCACTTTTTTCTCCTTTTTTTCCCCTTCTTTTCAGCGCCTCGTACCGTACCTTTTACTTTCTCTCTTTTTTTTACAGGACGGAGGACGCGCACTGTCGCATCCAGTACTGGGCGCCGTATTATTTTTGGCAGACCGTGTCCAGGCCAAGGTTAAGGGTGTTGGTCTTATGCTCTTGGTTTTTTTAATCTTTCATTATTTAAGGGTGTTGGTCTATTAGATCTTGCTCATTTTAGTTCTTGCTCATTTTAATTTGAGTTTTTAGTTTCTGATTTCTAGTTTACTATTTTTATATTGTATATTTTTATATTTTTTTAACTTTTTAGCCTATTTGTTTTTTCTGTATTTATTTGTATTATTCATGATGGGTTAATATATTTTTTCTAATTTTAAAATTTTTAAATTTAATTATGCGAAATACGCCACCATCGGCTACAGTATAAAATTAGCCATAAGCCAGCTTATTTAGCTGAAATGAGCAGCACCTTATTATCTTGGTTTTTTTTATATTTTGTCTTTTGGTATCTCTCTGAAAGTTGAAATAAACAGGATGAATTTTATAGCGGGTTTTTAAAGGGCTTTTTGAACCTAAAACCGTGTGTTGTTCGTGTCTACGTCTCCACTGTATGCTACCATCTCAAAAAATATAGACAAAAATCATCAGTCATAGCCAAAAGCCATCAGCCGCAACCCAAAAGAACAGAGTCATTGGTTGCAACTAATGATTTTTAACTATGATTGATGGATTTTGGCTAAAAATAAATAGTAATAGCCAAAAAATGGCTTTAAAAGGACGGTCGAGCAGCGGGGAAAGTGAGGGAGAGATGTGTGCGTGAGACAGGAGCAAGATGAATGAGGGTGTGTGATACACCCACGACCCCCTGTCTTATTCTCGATTGAGAAAAGAGCAAAAAGGGTAAATAAGCTATTTTGAAAAGTCATATGTTTATATTAGTTTGTGATGATAGGCCCTTAGATTACACGCTCCAACAATAATCCAGTGTACTTTAGTAAGGTGGTTTTATTCTCAAGACTAAGGTCGTTTATTCATTCAGGCCCATGTCAACTGTGAATTGTATAGTGTTTTTCTTTTAGAAACTATGAATTGTATTAGACCGTAACAAGATTATGCCAGATTGCACAACATACTTCTTTTGTGTGTTATTTGATTTTGCACATGGGATCATTAAAACTAAGTTTTGGGGTAGGTTTTTTAGCTGTAACTTATAGATTTTAATTTAAAATTTTAAATTCTGACTATTCACAAAAGAAAGTATAGAGAAGAACACTTATTATTTAAAAATTAAAAGTCACAAACAAGAAACCTAAAAAAACCCGGTCTTGGTTGCTAGGGCAACCGGAGTAAGTTTCTCCGGCATTTTCCTTCCATCTTCCTTCGGCCGTCGAAATGACCATCGAGGTTTTCAAACTCTTCGCACTCACGAATGCATAAACAAATAAAGTTATGAATAATCCATGTATTGGCAGTAGAAAATCACTAGTTTAACCAAGGCATCTCGATTTCTTTACTTTCTTTTAAAAAGAAGACTTGTACAGGCAGAAGTGGTCATCAATAAATCATGATGACTATTGACTCATGAGTATGACACACGTTTACGAGCAATGATATCCTTTTTCACGAGAAGTGCGCCGGCCCGCAGTCCACCGTGACTCACGGCGCCACGGCCCCTATTTAACCACCGCCACAGCGTTTTCCAGCTTCATAGCCTCCCTCGTGCCTTTCTCCGTACGACAAACATATATACTCATTTGTAGCAAGCTATACCAAGTTCGATCTGGCGGCGATGGATGCCACGACAGGGGACAGGCAGAAGGCTCCGGCGCCGCCAAGCGACGTCGGCGCGTCCCCGACGTCCGTGCCGGAGGGGCGGCCCGCGCCATTTCCTGGGGTTGTCGCCGGCGGCAGCGGCGGTGAGGCCGTGGAGAGCGGCGGCGAGGATGACGAGCAGGTGGAGAAGTTCTACGCGCTGCTGGCCAACATCCGGGCCCTGAGGGGCATGTACAGGGCCGGCGGCGGTGTGAGCACGGACAGCGGCGGGGATGGCGGCAGGTCGAGGAAGCGGGCGAGGGGGGCCGAGCCGCCCTGGAGGCCGGCGTTCAGGATGGAGGACTTCGAGGAGGCCGTCGTTGACGCGGGGTGCGCTAAGAAGGAGAGGACAGGCGCTGTGAGGCGGCCGGCGGCGACAGGGAAGGAGGCGGCCGACGACGAGGAAGATGTGGAAGGCGAGGACGTGGAAGGGCAAGACCGGGTCTCGCGGGCGTACTGACCAGCTAGCTAGTTAGCCAGTAATCGAATCCAATGCATGCCTTGGGACATTTCTGATTTTATTAATTTTCCATAAACAGTATGTATCATGCAATGGTGGATCCAGCTAAACTTTAAAAAGTTAACAGCTTAGAAATAACATCAATTTATATCCACACAATGATGTAACAAAAGTATGTCACAAATACATTATTAACATAAAACTTTAGCTCAATATTTCAACATACAACATAATAAGAAAACAATGGCAAAAACAAGGATACAATGATACCGCGATACAATATTTTGTAAAAATAAGGATACAACAATAAGATATTTTGTATAAATAAGGATACGACGATACGATAATTGTATATGTATTTAAAAATTAAAAAATATAGGCGAGAAACTGAGATTACCTTAATAAATACTACATATTTCATTATTCCTTATCTCTTTCAGTCGCTACTTTCAGTTCTGAAGTGCATAATTGACGCTGTTCATGAATCCCAATTCACAAAAGATAAATGTTTACAGATAATTTGATATATGACAATACAAATGCCTAATAGAAAAATCATTCATGACAAAATATCATTATTTTATTTTCACAAGATGGATCCTATATATTTACAGATAACTAGAATGCAATTTTGTAGGATGTCAATAAAATCTATATATCCTTTTGCAAGGATTTGATGATTTGGTGACAAGAAAGCAAGTTAAAGTCAACTACTTCTATAAGGTACAGAAACAGAAGGAAATGTGATGTAAAGTGAGAACAAGAAGATGCGATTCAAATTCTTACATAAGATAAAAGTGCTCATATAGGTGGTCTTTACGGGGTGTTCAGAATGACGTTAGCTTATGGTTTTTTTTACTGTAGTTGGCTTATTTTATACTGTAACTGAGTTGGCTTATTTGACATAATTAAAATTTTAAAAAATAAAAATAAAAAAAATATGTTAGCTCATTATGGACAATACAAAGGAATAAGGAAAAAACGCAAAAACAAAAATAGAAAAAGATGAAATTAATGAATAATGAAAAAGCAGAAGCCAGAAGGCTAAAACTAAATTGAGCGGTGCCTTAGGAGTGCCATCTAGACTATTGATAACTTCCAAAGAAGTATTTAGGAAAGAAAGTGTACATCTGGAGTACAGTTTGCAACTATCACTATTACAGAAAACGATATTACAGACGGTTGAAAAATGTCATCACAGACGGTTTCGTAACCGTCTGAATTTATAGGTCAGTAATGAAATAAGGTCATCACAGACATCACAGACAGCTTTTGAACCATCTGTGATAGAACTATCACAAACGATTTTAACTCCAAACTGTCTGTGATAGTTGATTATCACAGACGGTTTTTACTAAAAACTGTCTGTAATAGTTAAATATCACAGATAGTTTGAACTACAAACCGTCTGTGATAGTTTACTATCACAGACGATTTTTAGTAAAACTATCATAGACAATTTTTTAGTAAAAACTGTCTGTGATAATCAACTATCAGAGACAATTTGGAGTTAAAACCGTCTGTGATAGTTTCATCACCATTGGTTTCCACTGAAAACCATCTGTGATATTCTTTTCTTTTCCTAAATCTATTTCTGTTTATTGGCTAGCCTCGAAAATTGGTAGCCATACCCTCTGAAACAATTAGATTAATATATGTATATATCCAATTCACATTCATTCATTTCAGAAATAAAAACATACATTTTGTAAATTAATTAATTAAAATAAAATAAAATATTCATTAACAAATACACATGTACAATTAAGGTCAATTTTATCCCAATCAAATTTATTCTACATTGTGGAACTCTCCATCTGATTTTATGGCTACTGGTGGTACTGCAAAAATAAAATCTATTAATTCGAGAGGCATTACTACGAAGTGTTATATAGGATTAATGTGTACTAGCGAATACTAGAAAATTTCGAACATGTTGCAGGGCGTTGGCCCCTCCCTTCGATGTCTATACCTCTGCAACGTACGTAGCGAACGACCTACGTGATTCCAAAAAGTTAGCCTTAGTCATTTGGAAGGAAAGAAATACTACAATATTATTATGTATGGAGGAAATGTATTTACCTATAGATTAATTGGCTGATAACTGTGAAGTCGGTTTTGTTCTTCCTAAGGGAATCAAGGTATATTACCTTATTCCATTTTAGTATAATTACAATTAAAATCCAATAGAATCTATACAGGTATGTTAGTTGCTGTCATTAAACATAATCTCGTGTTGCTTATAAATTATAAATCAACAAGTATAGCCACTAGTGCAGCACTTACCCCTGATTGTAGGGCATAAATATAAATTCCTTATTGCAGTGAGCCACCACTGTTGTTGTAATGTAACTCTCAACGAAGGATGCATCCTCGTTGATAGTATCTATGGGGACCAGCGTGGGTTGAGGAAACTTGTGCTTGCTTTCCGTGGTAGGGTTGGACGCATAGCTACTCCGATGGTTGGGGGGCTGGCTAGCACAGGAGCAACGGTGACGTCCTGCTGATTCTCTCTATTCCTTCGCATGTTACCTCTAACGTAATCAGCGAGCTCCTCTCATAGAGATGCCTTAATCTCCTCTCGTAACCATGTCTGATGCTCGGCTTTGGCACTCTTCCTACTCCGATACAATTCAAAGTCATCTGAGAAACCATATTTCTAATGAACACACAGACCAAGGCGTCTCGTGCTACCTGGGTGCTCCTTGTTTACCAGGGCCACGTAGGGTATATCTCTCTCCCTACTTGCCTGGAATGATTCTTGGGAAGATTCTATACTTAACACTTCCTACAAGAGTTTGACATGTCATTTCACTTCCTATAAAGTTGAGAAGTAATTATAAGCTATGTAGTTCGATATCTTACCAGGAAATGGGACACTTCCTTGTTTACGGGGTTTCAGAAGGAAATATCCCTCAACGACATGGTAGATGATCTCGTTTTAATCTAATTTCGAGCGCGCTTATCTGGGATCGTGGCAAATGGTGGGGCGATGTCCCATAGGATTGCATGCTCGTCCTCCCTCCTCCATTGTGGGATTTTACCCGTATACCCAGCCTTGCCAAGTTTGTGGGGTGCGTGTTTTTTGCCTGGAGGGCCTTGTGCGCCGCACTTGTACTTCTAAAATTTTTTGTCGTCTTCATCACCGTAAACTCTTCCCATTGTGGTTACAGGAATGGATACTGATGAAAGGGTGTTAGATTCTTCTCCACGTACTGCTTGACAAGCAGGCTCTTGAAGTTCTTCCATGCTTTGCATACCGTTAGCAATGCATGTCGTTGCACGGAGTCATAGTGTTCCTCCGGGATCTCGAACAATGCAAAAAATTATGTCAGCGACTCATATTTTTGAGCTTCGGTCAAAGTCTTCCATGAATTGAATGTGATCTCAATTCATTCTCGTGCAACTATTCTGACCATTCTTCAGAATGCGGACACTGCTCGGCAAAGATTGAGAGGGGTCCTAGATGCATCGATCTCCGTGATGATAAATTGGCTCTCGGGCTTTTGCGATAATTCTCTTCCATGGTGTTTGGATTTTCCAGCGGATGGTGCATCACACACATCCGGCAACGATGTTGAAGAATGCATAGATGACATGTTGGCCTTCTCATATATGAAAATTAAGCACAATATAGTATACATACATATATATATATATATATATATATATATATATATATATATATCAATATGAAAATGACATGAAAGTACATGTATTGTGTCTGAAAGCAGATATACAATTCGGAACATTAACATATTGCAATAAATTCAATAGAATAATTAAGCATGTGAGTATTTAAATTCTACATAATCCACAAATTAATGATTGGATAAACAACATGTACGTAAAATCAATCGCTAATATCAAATTTATGCTACTATGGAGATGACAAGTATATTCGGCAATTGCATAAATAACATGTATGTAAAATCTACTCTTTCCCCTCAATAACATTAGAAACTAAATGATTGGATCCTCTTCCTTTTTTAATAATAAAAACAGCAAAACAAAAGAAGGGTGATTGTAGTTGCCTGGATCACATATGTATTGTGAGGGAACATTTGCATGTTACAAGGGAATGCCTTAAAAACATTCTCAACTTTGTACTACAAAAGTGAACACATTCAGGAATAAAATGACATATTGATAGATTCGATCTTTTACAATATATAAGCATGCATAATACCAGCCATTAGATTTGATTGGATGGGCTAACTCTTTGGACATGCGTCAAAACATAGTCGTGGGTCACATCTTAAACAATGTGGGAGTAGCCAGAGCGCTATTTGCACACAAGTCTTGTGGAATCCTTGGTTTTGTTGAATCAAGGACAATAAATGGCAATGAAAGTCTTAATGAGGATGGGATCTGTAGATCTGACAAACAGTCCTAATGAGGATATATGGGATCTGTTTATCCGGCAAAGCTACCACATAACGTAGTCGCGCGTGGGTGAGGATTGAGGACGCTGGAGTCGGGGGAGGTGGCGACGGGCTCGGGGGAGGTGGCGACGGGCTCAGGGGAGGAGGAGGGTGCCGGGCTCGGGGACTGGAGGCCGCGACGAGCTCAGGGGAGGCGACGACGGGCTCGAAGGAGTCGACGACGGGCTCAGGGACCGGAGGCGGCGACGTTAAGTCCTACCGCTGGTTGGTTAGCTAATTACTCAGTACGTGCAAGAAACCCTACAGGCGGTGCAATATATATAGGATAATCACAGATGATTCTATTTAAGAACCATTTGTGATATTAATAATCACAGACGGTTCTAAAATAGAACCATCTGTGAATATTTTTATTACAAACGGTTCTGTTTTAGAATCGTCTGTGATATACATCATCATAGACGGTTCACCAATACAACCGTCTCTAAGAAGAGCTCATAGAGACTGTTTTGTTCTACAAACACCCAGTGAAGATAAATATACATAAATGTAAATTCACATATGTATGGCTCATTCTCATATACATAAATGTAAATTCACCTATATATCACACATTTTTCTCATATACATAAATGCAAATTCACATATATATCACACATGCATTCTTATATACATAAATGTAAATTCACACACATATATTGTACATTCTCATTCCACTTACTTATTTCCTTTAAAAATTAGTCCTTTATGATGGTTGACGCGTATGTAGCTAGTTTTGTCACGTTGTCCTTCCTCGACCCTTATGTTGTTTCTAAAAGGAGGTAACCCGTCAAATTGATTGTATTTTCCCTCGTCCACTACATTCTCTCCTCAGATAATTCTACTTTTTCCATGAAGAACTACATGGCGTTTCTTATTTGCCTGGTTGGTTACATAGAAAACTTAAACAACTTAGTTAGTGAGTATGAATGGCTTATCTTTGTATTCGACACGTTTGAGACCCACGGTAGTGACACCGTACTTATCGACTTTCACCTGTGGGAGATGGACCTAACGACACCGAAATAAGGGGATCTTGAAAATCACGTAGTTGAGCTCTCAAATCTCTTTTATGAATCCATAGTACGAGTTTCTTAACCCATCGGTACTGAACGCATCTATGCGGACACCGCTGTTTCTGGTTAGTGCTCTTTATATCCTGAGCCTGTGTATAGAATATGTACCCATTTATGTCATATCCTTGCTAACCATGTCAACATCTAACTTGACGAGTTCCTAGCGATTTGCTCCTTCAACCATTGGTTGAACTGACTATTGTGTTTGTTCCATTTAGTTTGTCTATCTCAAAAATAAATGCAGGTTAAAACTAGGTGTGGAGGGAGTAGATGGTGACATTGTCTACAATATAAAAAGTATATATGCTAAAATTTAGTACTATATTTATGTGAAATCTTCTATTAAACAATTCAACAAAATATACTCTTACTATATGTTTAAAATCATGCACCATCTAATAACATATAGTGAATTAGGATCTATATTTCACTAAATCCTAGTGAGCTTTGGCATCATTACTAGAAATCTAGCGACATAAGTAAGCAACCCCTTACTAATTACATCACATGCAACTCTTGTTCGTTGAATGACATTGATATGTCCCAGCGTCAACATTATGCCCCTAGACCCAAAACTATTTTGATAACCTAGTCAAGTTAAATCAATATTATGCATGAAGTTTTCAACACTTTATCCTATTTTATTGAGATAATTAATGGCACCATACTTTGGTAGACCTACTAGTTAATGATAAAAATTTTGATAGATGTAACTATTGAAAGGGCATCAAGTTTAACTTAAATGTTCTAGAGGGATAGTATTCTATCATGTTAAAAAATCCCAAGAAATTAATAACATGAATAATAGTATAACAAGAACATAAAATCATTTACAATTAAATCATATTAATCTGTGATATAGTATAGCTTTTAGCATGGCAATCTCCATCCGAATTTGATCCGACTCGGATTCGGTGGTCGGTCGGTCAGGAAATATCCGATCCGTTTTCACCCCTAATCACCACACTTCCTATCCACCTAGCCATCAATGCTTGAGTTCACTACATTCATCTACTTAGCTATTACTCCTAACAGCTAACAATGAATTATATATAAAAATATTAAGTATCACAAATCGACACGCAGGCCGTTATATAATATATAGCACATGGCTATAAACCAGCATGACTAGCAGGCCATGAAAACTCATATATGCATCACATACACAATGGGCCATATTGTTCTTACAACCCTACAAAATGAGTTATGTGCAGAATCCAATTTCATTGTGCGATATGTACACATAACACCTATAATGTGCGGTACGATTATCTAGCATGGCGGTTCTGCTAGCCAGTTAGTGGGTGGGGATTGAAGGGGTAGCGCCCTTGGAAATTTTTTCAGGACATGAATTCTATTCACAAAATTGCCCTAAAAAATTTCATCAGATTAATCACATTAACCCAATTCTGAATCAATCTGATCACCTCGATTTTCCATTAATCAATCATATTGACCAGCGTGAGAGGTTTCCATAAAGAACAATAACTTGGTGCTATCAATTCATACCTCCTCTGAACCCATCTATTATCATTAAAATCGATTGATCTTATCAACCAATGCCTAAATCAATCCAATAACATGAACTAATCTAAGCTATCATATCAGACCGGTAATAGATCCAATCTACTACCATCACATATCAACTATATATGACCAATCTAGATCAAATACTATATAGGATGGCTCTGATACCACTATTAGGATACAGGTAGACTACGCTAGCGCAAATTAATATTTTCTACCGTGTAAACTAGGAAGCCATGCTAGTAGAGATTATAGATCATTACCACTAGACGTGCAGTGCAACAGAGGTAGAGTTGAAGCAGTCGATTTAACAAGAGCGTATCGATGTAGTGGAAGCAGTCAATCATCCTTCGGCCAACCGTCTCCAATCATCCCGATCAGCGCCGTAGTCATAGAAGCACCTCTACCGAGATCTGCACGTCTAGGGATGGAACACAGTGCGTCGACGTGCAAGCACCAGCACGCACGACAGAGATTATGAGAAGTGACGACCAGGATTTCGATGGGTGTGTTTCGAGATGCCCCCCAACCCCGCACCTCTCATTATATATCCTCCAATCGGATCCTTATTCGATATGAGTAGAGATTGTATTCCACTCAGAGACTATCATCCGAACCTTTATCGTTCCAACCTATTAAGTGTGTGACTCTGTAGGTTCATATATATTTGTCGTGGGCCAAAAACTCCTTTCTGATCCATAAGTCGGTGGCAGTCCCTAGCAGGATATAATGACTCTCAAACATACATAAAGATCATATCGAATGAACCTATATAGTGTTTTTGTACTGATCGCTTTGCCTCATGATACCAGATTGAACTCAAGGCGAGAAGCGTGTCATCCTATGTAGCTCGATCCTTCACTCGAATCTATAGTGGATTACTCAGTTGTTATTGACTCCTCAATCACATTCGGTATGCACATACATTTTCTTAATCCAACCACACCGAGAGAACCAGAGATATCTCTCCTGTTATATAAGAGGGGCAAATTCTACCTTGATTGCTCATATTCCTCCGCATGTTTCACAGTAAACCCGAAAGCTACCTTTATGATCATTCAGTCGCAGAGTAGTATTTTGTAACCCCTAAGTAAACTATTACACATGTAGAAAATAATAACGATATCAGGTCTAAAGATCTTACATACATTATGTATGAGACCAATTGATGATATTTAAGAATATAGCAATTTCCACAGTGTCTTATGGTGAGTCAATTCAACATCATGTTCTCTAACATATGTCCACATTATTGGTTTGATATCCTATATCTATAATTCGTGAAATATGATCATCAATCAATACATATACTGATCTCTAAATCATAATTATCTCATATAATAATATAAGATCAGGGATAATTTAAAATAACATCAAAATAAATAGTTCCACAAACAAGTCACATACTTATTAATCAATATGAAAGATATTTATTTAAGGAATAAAATAACGTATTATTTAAAATATCATAAACATAAAAGTGATATAATCATCTCTATGATTGTCTCTAGAGCATATCACTAACACTTTCCGCGAGAGCGAGCAGCGAATGGGCCGAGTGACTTCCAAGCGTGCTTTGAACTGAAATCGCCTGAGGTACCTAGGTTGGATTGGTAGATTGCTAACTCGGGCTGAACTAAAATTATCTGAATTATACGTTAGAAATTTTTTCACGTGCTAGGTTAAAACCTTCCTGCCACGGTCCTGATTCCGTCCCTGGCGCCATGTAAGCCGTTTAACTCTGCATGTTGCCACGTATCAAAATTGATCCAAAATAGCATAGATGGTGAACCTATCACAGCTAGCTGTCCCTGCAACTGTAGAAGACGTGTGCACACCTTGCAAATTTGAAAGTAAAAAGACACAGGAATTTACACCAATTATTGCAAGTTAACTTTCTAGTGGACGACACTTTGGTGGGATGGAATTTACGCCAATTATTTCAAGCCCGTTTGTAACACAGGAGAAGAAAAAGCATAGGAATTCGATGTCATTCCTAGCAGAATACTAGATAAATAGAAAAACTCAGCAATTCTTCCAATGAGTTGTTTGGATGCTCTATAGGAAAGATGAAAAAGAATATTTAGACTCTGTATAACGCAGGAATAAGAAAAACACAATGTGAAATGTCATGAATCCCATAGTAAATAAAATCACAAGAATGCTCAAAAGAGGTGTTTGGATGCCTCATAAGAAAAATACATGAACAACCATAAATATATCATTTTATGATACGTGCAATCAAACTTTTTAAAACTATTAATATCTTTTTAAATATTTAAATTAGATATATATAAATTATACATTTAGATTTATCTAAAAAGTATTTACATAATATTATAATTTTATTGGTGGGAGGTGGGGCCATCGTGCATGGGAGTTGTCGAGCGGGAAGGGGAGGCCCGCTAGAGATGGTAAGATTAAACCAAGCGTAAGGTTGTACAAAAAGCTCAAGATTCATGAGCTACTCAACCTCGGCTCATTTGAGATTCGATTTGAGCTCGGCTCGAGCTTTAAACAAGCCGAACTCAAGCTTGATCTTGCGCTCGCGAGCCTCAATTCGAGCTTTAATAGTGATATATATTAACTCTTACCAAGTTCACCCAAGCTGAACTCAAGCTCGAGCTTTTTTTATTGTTGAAAATTAGTACATATTTGAATTATTTTGACCGTTATCGAGTTTACTCGAGCCAAGCTTGAACTCAAAATTTTCTTATTGTTGAAAATTAGTGATGTTGTGGTTTCTGACCAAACAGTCAAGCTCAGAACTAGGAAGAGCTTTCTTTATTCTCCTTGGGGAAAAAGCCCCTAGATTTCCTCTTTTTGGGTATTATATAGCATACACACTCCCTTTACCATTTCACCCTTGGTGACAGGTGTTACACTAATGCAGACCTGTCTCTTACACATTCACAGGGGTCTCCGGCCTGTCACACCAGCAGGAAGGCCCCTGTCACACCAACGGTGCCACACACGCACCCACGTGTCACACCGGCTTGCTGGACCACGTGGGTCGAGCGGGCCAGGTGGAGGCCGGCCCCCTCAACAGTAGCCTCTCACAGTCGAAGGCTTCACTCCGTGTAGGCTGAAGCTGTGCCGCTGATTCTGTCTAGTCTCCTCCTCTCGCTCAGCCTTTTGCTCCATGAAGTCACAATCCGAACTGCTCGTGCTGCTAAGAATTTTCCTTTGTGGCTAAGACAAGTACCACAGCACTCCTTTGGATGTTCCCTCCGCGGGGCACAGGAAAAACCCATTGCCGTCGGGTGTCCTTATCATCCTCCGTGAGGCCCCGCGAAGTCTTCGCCCCCCGCCTCTTTTAGTCGAGCCCTCCGGGATATACGGGGGCCCATGAGCACGAGGCCTTATGACTTCGCCCAGGCTTGTGAAGTCTCGCGTGACCACTGAGTCATGCATCGGCTACCGGGGGCGTCGTTCCAGCGGAGGCTTATCGCCCGGTGGATGGGACACGGCCGCAGCTGTGCCAGCTGGTGGGGCCCCGCAGATTGCGTGCGGCACGGCAACCGGTGCGCCACTTGAGTGTACCGACTACAATTCACATGGTCCCAAAACATCGCGTACACCCTGTATGACGAGACTATTGATGACGCCGCCTATGTCAGGACCGTCGCTTCGGAGGCACTGTGTTCGGTAACCGGCACCCACACCAGACCCGCTGCTTTGGTGGCGCGGTGCTTGGTAACCAGCGCCACCATTAATTCTGTCGCTTCATGTCCTTTTGGCGCGAAAACTGCCCCCTGAGGTGTCGCCGGTGGGCTCCAAAAGGGCGCTGCTACCGAGAATGCACCTCCTCCGCTGCGTTCCCGCCTTATAAATGGAGTGAGCTTTCGCCCAGGAAACACTCTACTAGGGTCCAAAAGTCTTTGCCACAGTGCGCTCTCCACGCTCGTTCTCCTTCCTTTACCGCTCTCTTTTCGTTCCCTTTTTTCCACCCAATCAATGCCCCATTCTCGCCGCCCTGTCGAGATGGAGTTCGAGCTGACTGAGCGGGAGTTGTCCGTCGTTGACAGGCGATGGCATGTGAGCAAGAAGGTGACCGGCAACTGCTCCAACTTGCTGGGGATGAGTCAAGTCACCGAAGAATTGATTCGCACTCTGGTCAGCAGCAGCAAGATCTCAAGTCGTCGAGTGGTCCAGCTTCCCTCTCGCGACGAAAAGGAACCCCACCCTTTAGAATCCGAGTTGGTGGTGTTCTCTGCGTATTTCGACGTCGGTCTGCGGCTACCTGCGTCGAGGTTTGTGGCGGGGGTGCTTCGGTGCTACAAGCTGGAGCTGGCGCAGCTGACCCCGAACGCCCTCGTGCGCCTGGCTGTCTTCTGCTGGGCGTGTCAGGCGGAGGGGTCATCTCTGAGCCCATCCCTCTTCTGCTTTCTACATGACGCCCGGTGTCAGCCCAAGAAGCTCGCACCAGGCAAATACGTCATTCTAGGCAGCGTCAACTTCGTGCTACGTCCGCAATGCACGAAGCTGTTCCCGGCGAATTCAACAAGGACGAAGTGGGAATCCCACTGGACCCGCCAGTGGTTCTACCACTGCGTGGAGGACGCTAGCACACTGAAATGGTCCGGGGGAACGCTGGACTTCATCATGTCACCTTCGGTGTCCCTCGATCATGACGACGAGGCGAGGGCACGGAGGCTGGGCGGAGTGGCGCTTCGCTTCAACATGTGAGACTTGGCGGAGGAGTTCCTCATGTTCAAGGTAGCCCCATTGGCCCGCCAATGGTCGATGGAGACGGATGGCATCCGCGATGACGGCCTCTGACCCACCATAGCTTCTTTGCATCCTCCCGAGGTTCTAGGTAAGTTCTTGGATATCCCTTGGTACATGACTTTATTTTCGACGTTCTCAACGTGTTTTCGCAGGTATGACCCTCCGTGAGGCGGAGCAAGCTACTACGGTTTTCCTTGGCCCATACACTGCCAAGGAGCATAGCCTGCGAGAGTTGGTGACACAGAGCCACAGACGGATTAATCGGGTGTGCGAGGCCCTCCGGATTCCCGTACCTAAGTGTCCTCCCCCTAGCCTCCTGAAGAAATGTGGTGACGTAGGGGATGCCGCGGGGACCTCGGCCTCGCACACGGTGGCTCAATCCCTGGCAGAGGCGCCGAGGGCTCGCTTTCTCATTCGCTTCCTTCCGAGGATCGCGGACGGAGTGCTGCTGCGACCGTGGGGTCGAGCTCAGAGGGCCACGCCGACTCCGAACCCGACGAGGGAGAGGCTGTGAGGTCCAGACCACGGGAAGCCCTTCCTGATGCTGGCTCTGTCTCCTCCCCTAATGCACCGGAAGCCAAGTGGGCTTGGCTACGCTCTCCCGTCCGCATCAGCGAAGAGGGGACGACGGATATGGACGAAGACATCCGCCCTCCCGCAGCCGCGCTCGCCATCACACTTCTACTGGGGGCTTCCACATGGCGTCAGCTGCACTTTTGGAGAGTTCGGACTCCAAGGCGGAACCCACTGCTCCTGTGGTTGGGGCGGGGATCACCGCCCCAGGAACCGAGGCGGAGATCGCCGCTCCTAAGGCTGAGGGGGAGGTCGCCGCCACTGATGCCCGCACCGTCCCTGCGATCGATCAGGGGCCAGACGGGGTCGAGGTGATGGACGCTCCCTCCAGCCCTCTAGGTGCGAAGTTGGCAGCTGAACCCTCAGGCCTGCTTCTTGCGGACTTCATTGCTCGTCCAGATGCCCTGCGGATGCTGCGAGAGGCAGCCCATCGGGCGGACACCTCACTAGACCGTGACGCTTGCCTCCTGCAACTCCGAGCTGCTGGAGGACGCATTGGAGGCTGCCGAGATGAAGGTAAGCTCTGCCTTCGCGCTAGCATTAGAAAACCGAGCACCCGGGTCCTAACACATCGCAGGTCTTGGCCCTCTCACGGGCCCTCCGAGGCATCCGCGGTCAAGAACAGGAGGTCCTCCGGAAGCAGCTGTCTGCCGTAGGGACCTTCGCTGACCTCATTCACAACAGTGCCGCAGCGACTGCTGCTGCGGCCGTCGAAGAACGCATAGAGCTCCTTCAGCGGATCCGCAAGCTGGTGGTGGAGAAGGACCAGGCAGCTCGGGAAGCGGCGGAAAGGAGCGAAAAGATCCGCTTCCTCGAAACGGAAGGGGCCAGAGCCCTTGCCGATGTGAGGTCCCTCGTGGAGCGAACCCGGAGGGAGGCTGCGGAGGAGCACCAAGGTCTACTGCAGCAAATCTCCGAGTTGGAGGCGGAGAAGGCTCATCTGACATTCGAGGTTCAAGACCTGGGGTGCCGGCTCGGGGATGCTTTCGTACTGGCTTGGCAGTCAATGGAGTCGCTGGAGCATACCCTAACGGAGCTGGCGGCCGAAGTTCCCCCTCGGTCCCACGGCCCCGAAGACATGTCCAGCAGCCTTCGAAGGGTCGAGGAGGCATCGTCCTTGGCTCTAAGCGCCGCACGGGCATATGGCAACCACTGCTCCATTGTGACAACTGGGATGCTACTCGGCATGCTCCACACGCGTGGATGCCCGCACGTGGACGAACTAGATTCCTCTAACCTCGACCACCCTGAGGGGGAGGGGGTCATGTCCAGGCCATGCACGTCGTTCAGAAGTCCATTCGGGTCTTCCACGCCCGCACCTGGGACTTCATCGGCGAGGCCGTAGCCAAAATCGCATTGCGGCGTACCCTCGGTGCCAACGTCAACCTCGGAAGATGGTTGGACGAAGTCCCCCGCCGTGGCGGAGGCGAGGGTGGCCCGGACCCTGGCGTCGCCCCGTAGGTGTAACGCCGAGGTCCCCCTGATTGCTTCGCCTTTGTTTTTGCAATAGCGTGTCGAAGTGATGTAACCACTCTTTTGGAATAAAGATTGTATCTTTGCTTATTTCCGTTGAATACTTGGCTCGACCAGGTGCTCGACAGAGACATAACCCTTGCCTCGGACCGCCTTGTGTGCCGCCGACTCTGACACTGGGGCTTCGCCGAGGACCCTCGGCATTTTTCGGCCAACCGACCTGCGCAGGCTTGGAGCGGCACCTCTGCCCCCCCATACGTTAAGTTAGAACCTTGCGACGAATAGAGCCTACCGCGTGTGGACCGTCGCCTCGAGACACCACGTCGCATGTAGAGCTTCGCCTTGCCAGTGTACCGCGTTGTATGATAATGCCAATGTACAAGGGCGATGATTTTGGAGACCTTGATCTCTCTACTACTC
Source organism: Melocanna baccifera (assembly GCA_036346265.1). NCBI lineage: Eukaryota > Viridiplantae > Streptophyta > Magnoliopsida > Poales > Poaceae > Melocanna > Melocanna baccifera. The sequence continues at coordinate 10,480,192 of CM070689.1, read as the reverse complement.
TACTCCTTCCCCCCTCTCAGACCTCTCACCATTGGCATCACGCCGCGTTCACCGTTTCTCAGGTTCCCCTGATACCCGGCGGGACCTCCGACGCGCAATCTACGGAATTCCGCATGAGCCGCTTTACAGCTGGGGGCATCGCCTATCTTTGCCTCACGGGCCCCCCATAATAGATAGGACACGCAAATCGCAATTGGTGGAGTCCTGTGCTTGAGGCTGGAGGGTACTGTTGCGCCACGTGTTCCCGTGCATCGCCTATCTTTGCCTTACGGACCCCCCAAAACAGATAGGACACGCGAAGCATAATTGGCGGAGCCCTGTGCTTGAGGCTGGAGGATACTGTTGCGCCACGTGTTCCCAGGACAACCGATGGGACGCCTGAGGCGCAATTGGCGGAGCCTTGTGCTTGAGGCTGGAGGATACTGTTGCACCACGTGTTCCCAGGACAACCAATGGGACGCCTGAGGAGCAATCGGCGGAGCCTTGCGCCTTGGGCTCTTTAAAAGGGCGAGTGGTCGAGTGTAACGCCACCCACCTTTCCAGGTCCTCCTGACGTTGCGCCCAATGCCTCCTCTTGAATTCCCAGACTCTCCTTCTCCACTCCCATTTCCCTCGGTATTCCTTCACCGGTGCCAGTGGTGACGAGAGCCCGCGGCTGCAGCCAATGCCGCCAGGTCAGCCGTGGGTCCATACACCCCATCAACGTGAGGTGGACTTGGTGCAGTAGGGATGTCCGGGTTTTCCAACCTGCCGGAGTGCTCTGGTTGTGGGAAAGGTGAGCAATTCACTTGTACTTCAAAGGGAGGCTCCTCAGCCCCGGTGGAGGCCTCACCCCTACCCCCAGGCCACACATCGCCAAGGGAGACTTCAAGGAGCACCCTCCCGGCAGGAGGCCTCGCCCCTACCCCCCGAGCCACACATCGCCGGGGGAGACTTCAAGGAGTGCCCTCCATTTCTTCTTTAGAAGCGTAAGCCCTGCGTTGAGTTACGGCGCCGGAGGGTACTCGACACCGTGACGACGTGCCCCGCCGTCGCGTGCCAGTGGTTGTACACAACCTGGAGTCCCGGCGTCGCTTCTTTGACCAGCGGGCGAAGGTGCGGCAACACGAATTTGGCCGCCGACTGCTCTCGTGGCTTCCTTGCTCAAGCTTCCGCTCTTCTTCATGACTTTCTCCACGTTGTCACAGTCTAGCCGCAGCGCTCTCCCGGCGTCCTGGTTCTTGTGAGACCAGTCGTACCAAGAGCTGCTTTTGAACTGTAGCACTGAGAACCCATTGGATACTCATGTTTCAGAGCCGGAAGACATCTCAATGAGCTCTCCGCCTTTGTACTCCAAAGTACCATGTTCAGAGCGCTTCACCCCAGTAACCGCAAAACATTGTACATCGCACTGCGAAGCTTATAAAGGAATCACGTCTGTAAACTACCTGCTTCTACCATGGGAATATAGGACCACGGGACGGCATTATCGTTAACGACGAAACATGACCACAGCCTCGTTAGCAGCAAGGTGAGGCTTAGGAGCACCCACTTCACTGGATCCTGCCCTTGACAAGCCATAGCGTTTTAACCACGTTAATGTTATGAGCACGCTCTGGCCTGACTAGCAGAGGGAGCCCATGGGTCCCGTACCTGAGGCTCTAATCCCCATGTAGGAGCCTTTTAGTATTTGTTGGAGCCTCTGGCCACCGCGTCGAACCTCGGTCTCCGGTCACTTGGCCGTGCTCGCGGGGTGCTTGGGGGCTTGTAGTCTGCACCGTGCGATTCCTGTGTCGAGGGTGATTTATACTCCGTAGAGTGTGCTGAGGGTTTACTAGCACACCCGGAATTCTAGCTCATGAGAATATACCTCCCGACGCTTTATACTCCGCAGAGTACGCTGAGGGCCCGAAGGCAACGCTCGTGATTGTGGCTCAGGAGAATGCTTTTCCCGACATTTTATACTCCGCAGAGTACGCCGGGCGTACTGGGCAGCACTGGCGATTTTGAGGTCGACCGAGATTTAGACTCCGCAGAGTATGCTGAGGGCCCGATGGCAACGCTCGCGATTTTGGCTCGGGAGAATAAACCTCCTGACGCTGTATACTCCGCAGAGTACACTGAGGGCCCGATGGCAACGCTCGCGATTTTGGCTCGGGAGAATAAACATTCCGAAGCTTTATACTCCGCAGAGTACGCTGAGGGCCCGATGGCAATGCTCGCGGTTTTGGCTCAGGAGAATAAACCTCCCGACGCTTTATACTCCGCTGAGTACACTGAGGGCCCGATGGCAACGCTCGCGGTTTTGGCTCGGGAGAATAAATCTCCCGACGCTTTATACTCCGCAGAGTACGCTGAGGGCCCGATGGCAACGCTCGTGATTTTGGCTCGGGGGAATAAACCTCCCGACGCTTTATACTCTCCAGAGTACGCTGAGGGCCCGATGGCAACGCTCGTGGTCTTGGCTCGGGAGAATAAATCTCCCAACGCTTTATACTCTGCAGAGTACGCTGAGGGCCCGATGGCAACGCTCGTGATTTTGGCTTGGAAGAATAAACCTCCCGACGCTTTATACTCCATTGAGTACGCTGAGGGCCCGATGGCAACGCTCGCAATTTTGTCTCGGGAGAATAAACCTCCTGACGCTTTATACTCCGCAGAGTACGCTGGGCGCACTGGGCAACACCAGTGATTTTTAAATATAACCACACATGAAAACCGCTTAGGCAATGTATTCAAAAACATTCCCAGTAAGGTCTCCCTAGTAGTACAGCTGAAAAGGGCGAGACTTGACTCATTTAAGCATAGTACCGGCGGAGGCGGTCGGCGTTCCAAGTGTGGTTTAGAGCCCGGTCGTCAAGCGTAGATAGGCGATATGCTTCCTGGTGAAGTTTTGCTGATATAAGGTAGGGGCCTTCCCATTTGGAGTCGAGTTTCCTGGCGGTCGCGGCCTACAGCGCCTTCCGGAGTATAAGATCGCCTACTTGGAAACTTCGGTGGCAAACAAGCTTGTTGTACGCTCAGGTGGTTGTTCGCAGGTACTTGGAAATATGGTCTATAGCGCTTGCTCGGATACCATCGAGAAGCTCGAGGGAGACGTTGCGCTCAGAGGGGGGAGTTGGCACGAGGACCTGTCTAGACTCCACTTGAATTTCCTCCAGGGTGACCGCTTCGTCACCGTAGAGAAGCTTGAATGGGGTGAACCCCGTGGAACGTGTGACAGTAGTGCGGATAGACCAGTGCACGCTGGCCAACTGCTGCGGCCAGGAGCCCTTTGGGAAACCGACAAGTCGCTTCTTGAGGGCTGTCACGATGGTGCCGTTGACGCGCTCGACCGTACCGTTGGACTGAGGGTGTCCCACAGAGGCATAACGGAGCTTGATACCCATTTGTGCACAAAATGCCTTGAAAGCCTGTGAATCAAACTGAAGTCCGTTATCAGCCGTAATCTCTTGTGGGACCCTGAACCTACAAATGATATTCTGCCAGAGAAAACACTGAATGGCCATAGATGTAACTTTTGCCAAGGCGGACGCCTCCGGGCATTTGGAGAAGTATTCATATGCCACGACGACGAACCGTACATCTCCGGGGCCCCGGGGTAGGGGTCCAACAATGTCCAACCCCCACCGGGCCAGGGGTCAGACCGGAGGAATGGGATGCAGTTCATGTTGTAGGATCAAGGATAACTGACTAGAGAGGGGTGAATAGGAGGTTTTAACATTCTTTCCTAATTAAACTAGCAATTCCACTTTCAATAGAAGACAAGAATACAAGAAGAATTGATTTTACTAAATTATGACAATTCTAGTCAAACAATTCTATGAACTACAAGCGCAAGTAAATATATCAAGTATCGAATTGCTCAACTAATAATTGAAATATTAAATGCAAGCAAGAGAATGATCATAATGACTCGGCGGTGTTTTCCCATGGTATCGAAGACTTGTCGGTCTTCAGTAGTCCACGTTGAGGATAACCCAAGCGCTCTTGGACCGGCTCCACGAATTAAGTCTTGCTCCTCGATCACTAGGGTAGCTCTTCCTCCTTTTCGGAGATGGTGAGCTCCAAACCACTCACAAATTGGCTCCGGACTTCTTCACACTCTTCTTGAAGAAATCACCAGGCAAACAACCTCCTCGCCGTTTAGGTGCCGGCAAGCACCAAGAGAATAGATCTTTGATTCCGCTTGACGATGCTCAAGTGTAATTGGATCAACTAGAATTGAATGCACTTGAAAAACTCTCCACAAACTCAAAATGAATGCTCAAGAGAGAAATGAGAGTGGAGTGAATGCTCTAGAACTCAAATGAGTTCAATGTAGCTTCAGCAACCTGCCCAAGAGCAGGAGGAGGGGTATTTATACTCTCACCAACCAAAACTAGCTGTTGCTAAAAATTATTCTGAAAATTTCAAGAAAATCGGTATTACCGCTGTACAAAGTGCGGTATTACCGCACTTTACTATAGAATACAGTAACGGCTATGTCAGAACGAACAGAACTAGCCGTTGGAATTTTGTGTAGTATTATCGCCATTGTAAGTGCGCTATTACCGCCAAATGTATCTGCGATCGATCTTGATATTACCGCATCGCGTAGTTCTCGCGTGCTAACATCGATATTACCGATTTCTGGCCAGTTAAGTCTTGACTCGGGGGCTCTCTGGAAAAAACACTCCGGAAAACGGTAATACCGCAGTACCATGCGGTACTACTGTACTGCGGTAGTTCCGCCGTTCAAATTCCGGTATTACCGATTTCTGTGAGTTGAAGTCCCCAGAAGGGTGCTCTCTGGAATTTTCATACCGTATATAGTCCGGTATTACCGCCCTACAGTAATACCGCCGTTTATGTGCCGGTATTTCCGCACTGCGGTAATACCGTTGGTGGGTGCGGAATTACCGATTTTTCTGAGAGAGCACAGTGAGTTTTAAAACTTATTTTCAAATACATGCATATTCCTAGATTGATCCAATGTGCACCAAAACATGCTATCAAGCTACTTTCAAAGATCTCTCTTAATAGTACGGCATTTAACCTATAATCCGATCTTTCACCTTAACTTCTAAGACCGGTAAAATTGAAAAAGATATTCTGAACATGTGTACATCATCTTCGAATTTTTGATGACAATTTTCTATGTAGTTTGTTCTTCACTTTTGCACACATGAGACTTTATCTATACAATCTTAGCACACACATTAGTCCCATGTTCATAATTCGTCATTAATTACCAAAACTCTACTTTGGGGTCCTAGATGCTTTCACGTGTGGAGGACGGTGGATTTCTCTCGCCATCCATTGACAACCTTGACACTTTCAGACGAGTTCGTCGGCGTCAGTTGCGGTGGTAGGCCAGTAAAAACCCTGTCAGAAGGCTTTTCCCAACAGGGCCCTCGGAGAGATGTGAGACCCACAATGGCCTGCGTGGATATCCACGAGGAGCTGTTGGCCCTCAGAACGCGCGAGGCACCGTAGAAGCGGCGCATAGACCGCTCGCTTAAACAATATGCCCTCAATGATCTGGAAATTCCGTGCCCGCTGTTACAGCCGTTTGAGTTGGAGGGGATCATCTGGTTCGTAGGTGCCTTGCAGGAACATCTGGATTGGCTCCCTCCAATCTTCAACTGGTGCAATCTGGTGGATGAGGTCAACTTCAGGTTCCGCTGGATGGATGGCGGGGGCGGCAAGAGCTTCAGTAAACGCCCCCGCTGGAGGGGGAGCCCGAAGGCTTGCGGCCTTGGCGAGGGCATCAACGTTTTCATTTCCCGCTCTCGGGATGGGCTTCACTGTGAAGCCCAGAAAGTGCCGCTCCTTTGCCTGAACCACTGCCAGGTATCGGGCAAGGTCGTCATCTTTAGCTTGGAATGATTTGTCGACATGCCCCGCTAGTAACCGCGAATCAGTGTGCGCCAGGACCCTCCGGGTGCCCAGCGCTTTGAGCTTATCCAGCCCAAAGAGAAGGGCTTCATACTCTGCCACATTGTTCGTTGCGGGAAATTGCAAGCACACCAAATAAGAGAGACGGCGGACCTCCGGCGTGGTGATAATTACTCCGATGCCCGCCCCGGAGGCGCTGTACGCTCCATCGGTATGAAGTAGCCATACAGGTTCTGAGGGATTATCCATCGGAGGTGAAGCTGGGGGAGTCCACTCCGCAATGAAATCCGCAAGGATTTGTGATTTAATCGCCGTGCGGGCGACATAGGTTAAGGAAAACGGTGCCAATTCTGCCGCCCATTTTCCTATGCGCCTGGTAGCCTCCTTGTTCTGTAGTACCTCCGCCAGGGGGAATGATGATGGCACCGTAATGGAATGCGCGAGGAAATAATGCCGCAGCTTCCGCGAGGCCATCAAAAGAGCATAAGCCAACTTCTCCAACTCAGTGTACCACATTTTGGCCCCTTGGAGAGCTTCCAACACAAAGTATACCGGGTGTTGAACAGCACCCTCCTCCCAGACGAGGACCACACTCATGGTCGTCGGAGACACCGCCACATATAGTAGTAGCGGGTCCGCGAGCGGTGGGAAAACCAGAGTTGGGAGTTTGGCCAAGTGCAGCTTGAGTTCATTGAAGGCCATATCGCATTGGTGATTCCACTGGAAGCCTTCATGCCCTCGCAACGTCTTGAAGAAAGGGAGCCCTTGCTTGGTTGCGGCTGAGAGCAGCGAGACGACCCGTCAGCCTCTATACCTCGCGCGTGGTCTTGGGCAGCTCCATGGAAAGGATGGCGTCAACCTTCTCTGGATTTAAATGTATCCCACGGCCTCACACCAAGAAACCAAGGAGCTTGCCTGCCCGCACCCTGAAGACACATTTGGACGGGTTGAGCTTGAGCCCTGCCGTCCGCAAGTTGTCGAAAATCCCTTGCAGATCCTCGGGATGAGACCCGGTGTGTCTACTCTTAACTACTACGTCGTCAACATAAGCCTCAACATTCTAGCCCAGCTGGTCGGCGAGGACAAGCGCCACAAGTCGACTAAAGGTGGCCCCCGCATTCTTCAAGCCAAACAGCATGCGAGTAAAGCAATACGTGCCGCCGGGGTTATGAAGCTTGTCTTGACTTCGTCCTCGACTGCCATGAAGACCTGATGGTAACTGGAGTACGCGTCCAGGAAGCTCATTAGCTGACACCCGGCGGTGGCATCAACCAATTGATCAATGTGAGGAAGCGGATAATTATCCTTAGGGCATACCTTGTTCAGGCTGGTGAAATCGATGCACATCCGCCAGGTGCCATTGGTCTTCTTAACCAACATGGGGTTTGCTAGCCAATCGGGGTGTCGGACTTCGCGGATTATAGCGGACTTCAATAGCTTCGCAGTCTCCGTCTTCGCCGTTTGTTGATGTTCCACCAACATACGTCAGAGCTTCTGCTTGATGGTCCTGGCATCGGGCCGGACAGCGAGGTGGTGCTTGATGATTGTGCGGTCAACCCCGTTGATGTCACTCGGCGCCCAAGCAAAAACATCGACGTTGGATCGGGTGACTCGGAGAAGTCCTTGCTCCTGCTCCAGATCCATGCCTTCCCTCACGGATACTTGCCGGGGGTCCTCAGGGTTGTCCAAGTGGACTTTCTTGATGGCTCCATCCGGTTTTGCTTTCGGGGTCCACCCGGGTGCCGATGGGGTAGCCCCAGCATCAGTGGTAGGATTTTCATCGACCATATGCACTTTACGAGAGGGCCTTCGAGCACCCATCTCTATTTGCCTGGCGAGGTCTTGATCCCCGTAGATAGTAACAACGCCCCGCGATCTCGGGAACTTCATACATAAAAAGTTATGATGGATCACAACTCTAAACGCATTAAGCGTTGAACGACCGATGATGGCGTTGTAAGGGTAGGCGAGGTCCACAACGTCAAATGTAACCTCTTCGCTCGCCTCTTGATCTTCCGGCCCGAAAGACACCCTAAGTCGGATCCTCCCCATAGAGTGGAAAGGCTGTCCTCCGAACCCCTGAAGAGCGGCTCCGGAGGGCTGTAGTTGGCTCCGCGGAAGGCCCATTTGGTCGAATGCTCGGGCAAACAGAATGTCCGCAGAGCTCCCACCATCAATAAGGACGCGCCGGACATCACATCTCGCGATGCCAGCTTGTATGACCAAGGGATCCTGATGTGGGAAGTCAATGCCCTGTGCATCCGCCATAGAAAAGGTAATGTCAACCTGGGCGCCCTCCGGGGGTGCCTACACAGGGGAGACAGTGATGTGATGGAGGCGGTAGGTGTACGCCTTCCTCTGTATTTCTGATGAGAACTCCAGAGACAATCCCCCTGTGATGACGTTGATGACTCGGCGCTGGGCTCCTTCGGCGGTCCCTATGCGAAGAATAGCCAGGGCAGAAGGGATGAGTTGGCTTTCAGGGGGCTGCCCTTGTGCAGCGGCTTGCGATTGCGCTTTGAGGGCCTTGTCTCGGAGGTAGCTTTCTTGAAGAGCCGCAACCGAGGGGCAACTCCGGGTGAGATGGTTGCCGCGCCCATGTACCTCATACCAGAGCCCTTGTCCTTGCAACTCTGATGAGTGATAATCTGAGGACGGGCGACCTTGGTGCTCTCAACCGCCATCCTTGCCGGTCTCGCCTCTGCGGCCCCGGCCCCGTCGTCCCCTTCCTCGACCGTTCAAGTTGTTGTCGCTGCCTTCCACCTCCCTGCTGCTAATATCCAAAACGTGGCGACGCCGCTGGTTTCGGCGTGCTCCCCCAGCCGAACTCTCCGCAGCATCCTTGGCTCTTGTGAGAGGAAGGGCATCTCCTTGATGGAGTTGTGTGTCTTCCTCCGCCCGGGCATATTCTTTCATCTTGTCAAAGAGCTTGACCACCGTCATGATAGGCTTCCTAGCGTTGTACATGGCTAGCGGCTCGGGTCGAAGATCTCGTATCGCCGCGTTGATGATGGTGGTTTCGTTGACGTCCTTAACTTGACAGCGTATCTTGGCGAATCGCTTGAAGTATTCATGGAGCTTTTCAGTGGGCTTCTGCCGGACAGCAAAGAGCTGGCTGGCATCAACCTGCTCAGTGTAATTCCCTTGGAAGTTATTGTAGATGGAACTCCGGATCTGCTCCCACGAACGCACGGAATTCAGCTCCATGGTGAAGAACCAGGAGAGCGCTATGCCGTGAAGAGCTAGGGGTAATCCCTTCGTTTTGGTGGAGTCATCACCTCCCGCCGCTTCAATCGCCGATTCGTAGACGCGCATGAATTCTTGGGGGTCGGCGTCCCCTTTGTAAGGCTCGATGACAGGCATCTTAAAATCTTTTGGCCATGCGGCTTGTTGCAGATCCGCGGAAAGAGGAGACTCCAAGTCGGTTGGCCGAATTGTCCCCTGGTTGGCAGGCGGGACTTAATGACTTCCCGCTCTTTTAGCGGGGATCTCCCCCGCCACTAGCGGGGGCAGAGGATGACTCCGGGATTGCAGTTCACACACTGTGCCCCGGAGATCCTTCAACTCCCTTTGAAATGCGCCGAGAGCCTGCAGGAGGGCGCCCTCTGACCCTTGTCCGATAGTCTCCTGCACCCCAGGGACGCTCGGTGCAGGGGGATTCTGGGCATCGGCCTGGTGATCGACCTGGGCGTCACGACTAGGGGCGGGAACCGAAATAAGGGGCTGACCGACAGCCCCTTCAGCGTTCCTGCCGGAGGCCCCCGAGACCCCTGTCGCGGCCTCCGGGGCCACGGTGTGTCTCCCAACGAGGTCGGCAGAAACAGGAGGGACACCCGCACATAGCTCGCCGTGTTCTCCCCCGAGTGTCGCCAAGGCACCGGTTGCCGCCCAGGCCCGTATGGTCGCTTCTGCCGTGCTTTGTTTCTTCTTTGCAGATTTTGGTGGCATCTTTAGCTTGTAGCTTCTTACGTCGTCGTTCCTCACGGACGGTGCCAACTGTTGTGGTTTTTGACCAAACAGTTAAGTTCGAAACTAGGAAGAGCTTTCTTTTTTCTCCTTGGGGAAAAAGCCCATAGATTTCCTCTTTTTGGGTATTATATAGCATACACACTCCCTTTACCATTTCACCCTTGGTGACAGGCGTTACACTAAAGCAGACCTGTCCCTTACACATTCACAGGGGTCTCCGGCCTGTCACACCAACAGGAAGGCCCCTGTCACACCAACGGTGCCACACACGCACCCACGTGTCACACCGGCCTGCTGGACCACGTGGGCCGAGCGGGCCAGGTGGAGGTCGGCCCTCTCAACAAGTGCATAATAGATTATTTTAATTATTATTAAGCTTCAACAAGCTGAGCTCGAGCCTACTCGAGCTTCGGTCGAGCCAAGTTTGAGCCCAGATTCAAGCTCGTGTCCCAACTTGAACTCGGCTCGAGTTTCTATCGAGCTCGAGTTTAGAAGGCCAGGTTCGCTTGAGTTCGACTCATTTACAGCTCTAACCAAGGTTCAGAAACCGATCCCTATGCAATTGCTCAATTTTTTTCAGCAACTTACTACTTTATGTATTACTATAATACTTCCGGATTAGCTTCCCACATTTCCAATTGGAGTACGTTTCTATGCTCGAACAACAGAAGGTAGTAGTTCGAACATTGATGCGCGCAGAACGACGAGCTGACGCGAGATGGGTAGCCGCCTGGCCGGCCGGCCACTTGATTGCTTGATCAACCGAACCAACCATCCCGCACCAATTCCATTGTTCGGAGAAGCTGGCCCGTCTGTATCGTGTGAAGCACGCGTGCCACAAAATTAGACCAACAACTACTTGTTCGTATGCGCCGGATCGTCACCGGCATCTCCCGTGATGACGCCACCGGGATGTCGTCAGAAGAGTGACCACTATTCGCCTCCCCGCTTTCTTTTTTTTTCTTTTTGAGAGCTGGTCTCTTTGCTTTGTGTCTTTGTTGTTTTGAGCTATGGTAGATACTTTTTTACTCTATTTTTTAAAACGATGATGAACAGCAGAGACATGGACATAAAATATGATTTGAAGAAACGGCTTTATTGTTTGAAGAAGCCGCTCCGATTATTTTAACTTTAAAATAAACCAAAGCAAAAGACGTCTAAAACAAAAAAGTGCCCTTCTCCTCTTGTCGTTTGCACGTACGTCACCGGCTGACGACACCGTCCCTGTATGATGATGTCCAAGGATGGAGACGTGGAATCCTCGTCCTCTCGTTCCCCACTTCGCTCATCACCGACGAGCAAAGTGGCTTACGAGGACCAAAATGCAGGATTAGAAGATACGGAGTCCTATATAGGAGGGGCCGCCATTCGCTGCTACTCTGTTTTATTTTACCTTTGTTTCTAAAATACTAGTATTTTATAGTCTATGTTTTTTAAGTAAATAAATAGAATATTTTTTGTTATTTTTCAATATAGCTTATTAAGATATTCTTTTCAAAACAGCTTATCAACTTATTGATATTTGGTTCGTTATAAATGCTCACGTTAGAACTAAGAGCTATTAGCTGTAGTCGTAAACTATCAATCATAGCTAAAAAAACCTATCCTATATTATAGAAAAATAGAATAAAACAGCCGATGTAGCAGCTAGCTACCAGTGGTATGTGCTCCATTTGTTTGGGAGACTGGGTGCTGGTCACGGCCATGAATGTATTATATGTAAATTTCTAACATTATACTTTGATCACGGTTAATTATTCCGGCTCTACTTAGAAGGTAGGAAATTTTAAAAAAGTATATAAAATTTGTATTACTTCGTAGAAATTTTTTGAAAAATTTCTGCTTTCCAAATGGTGTGCAGCGTAAACTTACTATACGTGTACTACGTACGGTTTCCAGAGGATGTGCGTTTGCTTGGTGAGTTGGCAACGGAGATGCTTATGCTTTACGTATTTACCGTGCAATGGATCGAATAGCAAAGGTCCGCGTGGTTGACCCAGGACTTCCTTAGCAGCACGTGATTTGCCAACGTTCGGTTCGCTCCGAGCGGTTTCGTTTTCGTTTTATTTAAATTAGAAATCATTTAAAATGTGTTGATTTCTAATTTTTAATTTATTTTGATTTTTTTAGTTTTTTCGTCTTTGTTGTCTTTTCTTTTGTCTTTTATTTCTTTGCATTGTCTGTGAGAATATAATGAGTTTTCTCATTTTTTATCTTTTCAGAAAAGTTAACCGTTGCTACGTAATATCAATCATAAGTCAAAGTCACAGTTAGAAGTTTAAGTTACAAGCTAATTGAAGCACCACTGAAATCGACTTGAAAAAAAATGAGAATAAATTACACTGGTATTGATCGACAAGTGTCCTTGTCTGCTATCACATTTAATTATTTTTTTAGTTTAATTACGCGTAGTAATTGGACCTAATTCCCTTATAAATTTCGGTTTTGTTATTGCATAGTCGGCTAAAATTTTCTTTATCTCTTAGTTACTTAAAGTTACATAATACTAATTCATCCCTCTAAAAAAGCATTTTCTAAAAAAAGACCATTGAATAGTACTTATTTAATATATAAAAAAATAATTGAGAATAAAAAATAGTTGTATATGCAATAGTTGGTCCTATAAATTTACTCACCATGTCTCGACGTTCTCCGTGGCAGCAAGCTCCTCCGTGTTTCTTTCTCATTTTCCTAGTCGATCACATCACGACATTGTGGTTAAGCTAGCTAGCTACTAGGCCGGCCTACAGCATTGCCATGGACGCCACGGCGGCAGCGTGCGACGAGAAGGCTGTGGCGGCCGGCGGCGACGCTCTGTCGTCACCGCGAGCGGCGGCGCCGGAGGTGGTATCAGGACAGCAATTAGCGCCGTTGCCAGGCGACGCTGCGGCTTCGGTCGACTCGGCGTCCGCGACGGAAACGACGAGTACTGTGGAGAGCGGTGGCGGCGACCAGGACGAGCAGGTGGAGAAGTTCTACGCGCTGCTGGCCAACATCCGGGCCATGAGGGACATGTACAGGGCCGGCGCCGGCGCGAGCACGGACAGTGCCGGCGGGTCCAGGAAGCGGCCGAGAGGGGCGGAGCCGCCGTGGAGGCCAGCGTTCAGGATGGAGGACTTCGAGGAGCCGCGCGGCGCCTCCAGCCCCAAGAAGGCGATGAGGTACGACGTCGACGGCGCGAGGCGGCCTGGCAAGGAGACGACGGACGAGCATGGCGACGACAACGAGTGGAAAGGCAGCGGAGTCGTCGCGCCGCCGCCGTCGTCGCCTTCTCCGCCGCGCGCGGGTGCACAGCACGTGCGGGAGTAAGAACGTTTGACTTGTCGTCGGACGCGCGCGCATGCGTTCCAGACGTTCGTTTCGCGAAAGAAAAGGACGTACTGTACCGGCAATGCGATTTCTTCGATGCGATCAGCTGCTTGCGTCAACACAGGCTGCAACGCGATGCATGTACTATCAAAAATGGTCAAACGAACGAAGTTCGATTTGTCCGTCCATTGTACAATTTGTGGGATGCGTATGGAGCCGCGCCTTAATTGGCTCTTGGTAGAGCGCGTCGTGGGTTGATTCTCTGGTGATTGGTAGATGCAGCCATGTAGATAGGCAGCTCACATGCTCAATACCTCATGGATATGCAATTATGCACACATCGTCCGTGGTGTCCTTTTTTTTTTCTTGCGTCGATCATCCACGGTCTGGCGTGTGCGTGTCCCTCTTTTTCTTCCAAGCTGCTATCCAAGACTTCACAAAAAAAAAAGTAATTTGAATCGAATTTCTCATTTTTAGATCAATACCACGGTTCGTGCACCGGCGATCTCTGGTGAGGCGGGCTTGCCACTGTACGCCCCAATTTGACAATCCACCGATGCACCCTCTTTTCCTTTTACTAAGGAGATGAGTTCCCTAGAGACAGAGAAAACAACTATGGTGTGGCTACTATTGATGCAACAGAGGCACCATCACAGGAGGTAACACAAGGGAAGAGGAAGAGGAGGATGAGGCGGTAGCCCAAAGTAGGGGCGGAGCCAGCCCATCTTAGGAGCCTAGACAGATTGCTGGTTGACTTGGGAATTGTTGCTAGCCAGACTCATCATACGTTGCTGGCTGTCCGAGAATCGCTAAGGTGTCAAAGGTTGCTCACCGGCAAGCCCGGGCAACCACCCAAGGTTGCCGGATCTTAGCTCCACCATTAGCCCAAAGGGGACCTACCGAAAAGGTGGTGGTGGTTGGTTATGTCGATTATAAGTGGAAATTTGGAGGGAGGGTATAAACACATGCCACTCATTAGGATAGGTCCAAACTTTGATCATATGTCAAAACACGGCGCTATGCCGCACTAGCTATCATGTAAAACAAAATAAAATAGTCACTGCGACACAGGGGTCTCTATGCGAAAAACTGAAAGCAAACACTTGTACGTATTTACGAGAAAAAGGAGGGTTTTTTGGTGAAAAAATAAGGATTTATATGTAAAAAATAAGGACCTGTATATAATTCTGAAAAAATAGAAGACTTTTTTTTGCAAAAAGAGTGACATGGCGGCGGGAGGCTGGGAATCTCCCGGCCTTAAAATAGGTAGTATAACCTAAAATTTTGATTAAAATCCTTAAAACTTTAGTTGAGTGAAAATTTTGACTAAAATCCTTAAAATTTTAGTTGAGTGAAATTCTGACTGCTCCGCTCGTTTTGGTTTCAGCTTCTGTTTTCTAGCTTCTAGTTTACTATTTCTTTTCTTTTTTTGACTTTTTTGAGCTTTTTTACTGGTTTTTTTCCGTGTTTATTTGCATTGTCTATGATGGGCTAATCTTTTTTCTATTTTTTTAATTTTTTTAATTTTAATTACGTTAAATGAAGTTATAGTAAAAAATAATTTAACTTATTTAAGTTGAACTCGGCGCCACTAAAATCTTTAAAATTTTAGTTGAGTGTTACATAGCAGTCTTAAAAAAAGTGTTGTACAGCAACTCAGTTTTTAACACTCGCATGTGGCGTGCAAGTAACATCTTGTCCGTGAGTCCACCCATGTGTTCAGGAGTGTGGTGCATGGACAATGGTACATACCTACCTGCGATCGCAGTCTCGGAGATCTCGTAATCGAACCCATTTCTTGACCATGTTGTTGTCCTTGTCCGTTTCGTTTGATTAAAATTTCTACAAACGGCATTTCGATCTTCAACTATTCTTTTCAGTAGTTACTTTAGGTCCGCTCAGCGTTTGGACGCTGGCGGTAACGGTCGGCGATGGATTTTTTTTTTACTGTTTGTATTTTTGTATTTTTTTTGTTTTTTTGAATTTTTGTGTTTCGTTTTTTTTTCTCGTATTCATTTACATTGTCCGTGATATGTTAGCATGCCACTTTTATTTTTGTATTTTTTAAATTTAATTATGCCTAATAAGTCAATTCAGCTACAGTAAAAAATAAGCCAGCTACAGTAAAAAATAAGCCAGAAGCCATCGCTATTCCGAACGCTACCTTAGTTGCTTTAATCTAAATTTTTTAATTCTAGCGGTAATATTTATATTTAATAGATTAGTTTTTATTCTACTGTTCATAGCCACCATCCCACCAACCGGTCGGGCGCATGTCTCCACATGCTCGCCGACCATACCTTTCCCCATCCCGTTTGGCTGTACACCTCTGTGTATACACCGGTGCGCTGTTGCCAACACCGATCGGCCAAACGCTTGTGCCATTGGGCTACACCCTAGATCGGTTTAGGCTCGCCTCCGCGTACCTTCGCCGATCACCGCTGATGGGTTGATCGATCGTGTGCCTCTGTGCACGCACCACTGACCGTGAACGTCTAGGCAACAGCCATATGCCTTCGTGTACGTGCCGTTGCCAAGATCTGAGCACGGGTGCTGCCTCTGCGGCACGCCATTCGCACTACCGTCGGTATACGGCTTGTCGTTGCTCTCCTTCACGCACGTCGTCGGCCCCGATTGGGGAAAAGATATTGCCGTTAAGCGAGGTGTGGGACAAAGGGGTAGGACGACCTTTGTGCCTGTACCACCACCTCCATGGCAATGTCGGGTCGAGGTTGCCTTTGCACTGCACCATCTCTGCGTGTGCGTGCGGGCAAGGCTAGGGGCTCTAACTCTGTCCCTAACGAGGATAGAGTAGAGGTCACCACCGCTACCACCATCGTCCATGGCAAGGACGAGGTAGGGCATAGGTGTGCCGCCGCTGCCATATCGGTCCGGGATTGATTGGGCACGCGGGCATTACGGGATGCCACCACTACTGCTGATCCTCACCATCGTTGCTGCACGCCGTTGTTTCCTTGTGTGCCACCATCGCCTGGGCACCGACCTCATCGCTGTTGCTTTGCTCATGCATGCGGGCGAGGGGCCGAGCCACGCTAGGGATAGGGTTGGGGGAAACCTTAGTGGGCTGGCTATAGGAGCCACGTAATGGGCTATTTAGGCACTGCTTTTGGCCCATAAGGCCCAGACAGGATAGGATCTGACCGGCATTGGCACTTTTGCATAAAACCTCTTTGCTTTTTTCAAATTGAGGACCCTGAAAATTTGCATAAAGGACCCTGGAACTTTTAGAATAAAGTATGAGGTATCCCACTTGATGGAAATTTGAAAATTAAACCTCAAAAGTTTTATGGTTCTTTTATTTAAGTCTTTTGTGATTTATTTACATACTAGAAATTGATTGTATTAAATTGTGGGCACTGTAATTCATTTTATGCCTAGAAAATTGATTAGAAATAACTGAAAAAATCCATAAATTTGGTATTTACTACTCATGCAAGTTGTTTTATTATTGTAACACATGTTTTGACTCATGTAGCACATAGTGTACTTATTCATTACCTTGCGATAATTATGTATGTTGCTGTATAGTGTGGCAAGCAACATGAATAGATGTTATACTCTTTTTCCCTTGTTTGATTTTTGTTCCATAGGGTTTTCTTATTTGAAGGTTTTAATGAGGCAACATATACAATAGCAAGAATGCGAGCTATATACTCTTTTTTTCTTACTATTTTTTCACTGAGTTTTCGAAATAAGTTTTTAATGAGGTATAAGCATGGCGTTGGCGAAGTGTCCAAGGAGAGTGTTATATATTAGCTCGTTCTGATGATTGATTATGTATAGACATTTTACGTAAATGAAACCTATTAGGGGACCATCGGTCCATAAGGCCCATTAGTTAGTTTAGTCCCATATTATTTATCGAACTATGATGGAGAACCTCCTTTGCGTATATAAAGCGGGGCAAGGGGCTCTCATTGTACACACAATCTTACGGGCAGAAAGATTAATAATGAGAGAAGGTTGGGACTATATCTTTGTGTTCTTATCTACTTTTAATTCTTATTTGCGAGTTAAGAGATCCATTTGTCCGCAACGTGACCGCAAATAAACAACTAAATTTCCTTTCTCCCTTTTTTCTTTCTTTGAAATGATGGATTTTCCTTCCCAAAAAAGAAAACATGTTCTTTTTGGCTTTTCAACCAGCTTTTGACTTCGACTTTTATCAGCTAGTACTATTTATTAGACTTACTAACCGCAGCCCAAAAGAACGGGACCATAATCTTGTGCAGCTTTCGAGAGAAAAGTCCAACCTAGTATTCATTTTCTTCGGTAGTTGCCCAGCCCAGTAAACATTCCACGCTGTCGAAATGTGACCTATTTTGGGCCGCCAATCCAAACATAGAGCCCAAAAACTCCTCATGCTAATCTACATCGTCAACACCGCATCGGACGACAATCAGCGTCATGCCGGGCCGTAAAATTCTCTGTTCAATTCAACGCCGTCCCATTTTCTAGGGTTCATCTCCGCCTCGCACCTCCCGTTGTGAGCTCGTCGGCGCCATCGTCTGCGCCCGCATGAGTGAGCGAGGAAACCCTAGGCTCCAAGCAAAATGGTCAGATTAGAGCACCCTTTCGTCTCTGCTTTTGTTGGAACACACACACAATTACGATTACCTAATACTCGTTTATGACGATGGCACAAACGACTATGAGTAACTAATAATTGTTTATGACCACGACACACTCGACTACTCTCACGACTACAGTAGTTTTACGACTGCTACAGTGATTACAACTACTACAGTACCACTACGATTGCTACAATGATTTTACGACTGCTACAATACCATCATTGCGTTGATCTTATGACCGCTACTGATCGCTTCTACTGATGATCTCGCTCACATTCAATGCATCGCTGCAGCCCACTACGACTTCAAGCAGTCGACTACGACCACGAGCACTCGAACACTTGAGGATTCCTATACTCGATTACGACTATGAGAGAATGTTGTTTTTTTGCATCACGCTAAAATTGGTAGATTTTTCCAATTTTCTTCTCTGATTTATATGATACAAATACAAAACTAAACTAAAATTTATTGCCTATTCTTACGTCATGATCTATTTTAGTCGTGCCATCCCACGTCTAGCGTAACCACCACTCCACTAACTGACAATCTAACCGAGAATCATAGCCATGACATGAATGTGAGCACATCTCAGACCACTAACTATGGCAGAGTAAAATACAAATACATAGTGCAATGGGCTTAAGTCCAACAAATCACCTCCTAAGCCTATTGTGTAGACTTCACCTCCACGACATCGAGTTTCTGTCTCATCTCGATGAACTTGACTCACCCAAGTGCCTTAGTGAGTATATCGCCGAGTTGTCCATCCGTGCCGACATGCTCGATGTCCACCTTGCCATCTTCCATGAATTCACAAATAAAATAAAAATGGGTGTCGATATGCTTACTTCGTTTGTGATGCACTGGGTTCTTGCTTAGTGCGATGGCTGACTTGTTACCCACCAGAAGCTTTATTATCTTCGGTGCTTGTCCGACCAGCTCACCATACGGTCAGCTCAGCCAAACACCTTGACAAGCCACCGTTGCCGCCGCGATGTATTTCACCTTATAGGACGATACATCACCTCATAGGACTAAAGCGCGATAACCTTCTGCTTCTGGAATGTCCAAGTGATCACACTCGTGTTGAGGAAGAACACAACTCCAGTAGTGCTTCTGCAATCGTCGATGTCACCAGCAAGGTCACTATCACTAAACCCCACCAGTGTTGTCTCTTGCGTTCCTACCTTCTTGTAGCAACACATGTAGCTCGTAGTGCCACTAAGGTAGCGCAAGATCTGCTTCACCGCCGCCCAATGTGATGCAGCTGGTGCCTCCATGAACTTGCTCATAGTCCCTACTGCGTAAGTGATGTCGGGTCTCGTATTGCAGATATATCACAAACTCCCAACAATACTCCGGTACCGTGTTGCATCCACAACGGCACTAGTATCCTTCTTACTTAGGTTCAACTGATTCTCCATCGATGTGTGGCATAAATTGCATCTTGCCATGCCAGATGACTCCAAGATCTTCCCGGCATAGGCACTCTAGCAAAGTGTGATCTCACCAACATCTTTCTTGACCACAATTCCCAAGTAGTAACTCAGGAGATCGAGAGTGCTCATCTCGAATAGGTTATGCATCTGGTCTTTGAATGTGCTAATGTCATTGATGGTGGTGCTGGTGATGATCAGGTCGTCGACGTAGACGCTTACTAGCAGTGATGATATGCCACTGGTCCTCTGGTACACAGCATGTTCCAGAGGGCTATGCTCAAACCCAAGGAAGGCAAGCGACGCATCCAACTTTGCGTTCCATGCCCGCGGCGTCTAACGAAGACCGTACATGGCCTTGTGCAACTTGAACACCCTGTGCTCATTGTTGGGTCAACGAAGCCAGGCGGTTGGTGCACATAGACCTCCTCGGCTAGGTCACCATTCAAGAACGCCGACTTGACGTCCATGTGGTGCACCCCCAGCCTCTGTCCGCAGCGAGTGCCAGCAAGAGCCGTACCATCTCCATTTGCGCCACCGGGGTGAAGACTTCATCGAAGTCCACCCCCTGCCACTGAGCATATCCTTTAGCGACTAGACAGGTCTTGTTCCTTACTATCTTTCCTGCAGGGTCCTTCTTAACCTTGAACACCTATTTGAGTCTGATGGCCCTATGTCCGGCTGGAAGTGCGACAAGCTCCTATGTACCATTGTTGTGGATGGTCGTTAGCTCTTCTTCCATCGCCTGCTTCCAGCATGCTTCTTCGAGCGCTTAGTTAACGTTGGCTGGCTCATCAGCAGCCAGAAGACAAATCCTGCTCTGCTCGACATTGACTTTCTCCGTAGTATCGTAGATATTCGACAACTCCTGGTAGCGACGTGGCTCAGTGTCAGTGTTGAGCATGTCATCAATCATCATGGGTTGCTGGTGTCGTCCACTCGACGCCCGTAGATGTTGATGAAGTGTCGTTTGTGGCTTCGCCACCTGCGATGCCACCGAATCTACTTTAGGTGTCGATACTGTTGCTTCTCTAGTATCAACGTCTGCGATGCCTTGCTCCGTGGTGTATGTCACGGTGAATGTGGTAGCTGGGCATGGTCCAACATTACATTCGCCTGACTCCCAATCCCATCGTTTATGTTCCTCAAACATAACATCACAAGTTACATGAAGCTTCTTACGCATTTGCTCCTTCCTTATAATCGATGAACACCATCGACGTTGAGCAGTTTGCCAGCTTATTCACACCTGGCCTGACATTCTTTACATGTGCAATGCACCCAAAAACTCGGAGATGATGCACCTTCAGCTTCCTCTTGTGCCATGCCTCATACGGTGTCTTGTTGAGACTCCGTGTCGGCGCTCTGTTGAGGGTGTAGACTGTAGTTTTCACTGCCTCGCTCTAGAATGTCGTCGGCACACCCATGGTCCTCAGTAGACAATGTGCCATCTCCACTACAGTTTGGTTGTGGAGCTCAATGACCCCGACCTGCTACGTTGAATATGGTGCAGTGCTTGATGCTGAGCTCATCATAGTATTCATGGAACTCGGCGGAGTTGAACTCCCTACCAGGGTCTAAGCGAAATACCCTGAGTTTACCACTATGCTCAGTTTCCGCTAAGGTCTTGATCTTCTTG
Organism: Melocanna baccifera; assembly: GCA_036346265.1. Classification (NCBI taxonomy): domain Eukaryota; kingdom Viridiplantae; phylum Streptophyta; class Magnoliopsida; order Poales; family Poaceae; genus Melocanna; species Melocanna baccifera. Next base: position 10,459,382 of record CM070689.1, on the reverse strand, counting down.
AAAATTTTGAACGCCTTGTCTTTGGACCTGAGCACCTCGAGCCACATATATCTGCTATGATCGTCTACAATCAACAGAAAAACTTATTACCTTTAGCCGTCACTGGTGTGATCAGTCTGCATAAGTCACTATGCACCAACTCCAGTGGGTGCTCAGTGTGGTAAGTTGTAGCCTGTGGGAATGTGGCTCGGTGCTACTTGTTGACAACGCACCTATCATAGAACTACTCGACGTGATTGAATAGCAAAACCCCTACCGCCATTCCCTTCAGCGCCAGGTTTTGTAGAGCTCAAAAATTAAGGTGGCCATAGCGTCCATGCCACATCATCCACACGCGTGAGCAAGAACATAGGACCAGGAAGGTTCAGCTTCAAAATGTAAAGCCGGTTCCTGGTTCGATTCATCCGTGTCAATAATTTTCGCTCACGGTTGAAGATGAGTAGTTCTCTGTCTTCAATCGTCACCTTGCACCTGCTCTCATCCAATTGCCCATTTGAAATGATATTGCTGTGGAGATGTGGGATGAATTATACTTATGTGAGAAGCCGACGCTCCCCATTTCAGCACTGAAATATGATAGTTCCCTTGCCGCGGATGTCCACGAGTGAACCGTCGTCGATTTTGGCTGTCCCTTTCACCGATTTGTCGAGCATTCTAAACATCGGTCGAGATCCAGTCATGTGGCTTCTCGCTTCCATGTTGAGGTACCAGATGCCGTCGCCTACGTCTGTCAAGATCACCTTTCCCTCATTGAGGAGCACCGACTGCTGTTGGACCTTGCTATCAGTTTGTGACAGCTCGTAGTGCTCGACTATGAGCAGTGCGGGTTCTTCATCTTGCATACGTGTCAGGTGCACCTCATCCTTACGCTCGCGGCGGGGCTTGCGGCAGTTCCTGGAGAAGTGCCCCATATGGTCACAGTTGTAGCACTTTACTTGTGACATATCACAGTGTGTGCTGGACGAGCCATCGCCCCGAGCGTCGTACCCAGCTTTGTCGCACCCACGGCCTTGCCGCCTGCCACGGGCGGTGATTATCGTCGTTGTTGCTGATTCTTTGGTCTCCACCTAAGGAGCTATTGCCTTGCTCTCGTTTCTTAGCACGCGCGAGCCACTCGTCCTCAATGAGGAGCAAGCGCCTTCCAGAGCCGCATTTGTCGTCGACTCCATATTGCTCCTCCACCATGTGGAGCCGCCTAGTGAGCTTGTCGACTGAGAGTGTTCTTAGGTTGAGGAGTGTCTCGATGGAGATGGTCACCTGCATGTACCGTGAGGGTACGACTTCTAGAAACTTTTTCACAATCTTAGATTCCTTGATTGCATCGCCGAGGATGCGAAGATTGTTGACGAGGCCTATAATTTGCATCGAGAACTCATCGACGGTATCACCATCCTTGAAGGTGATGTCCTCAAACTCCTTGCGGAGTTTTTGCACATTCGCCTCGCACACGTGATCAATGCCCATCCGTTGCACCTTCATGGCATCCCACGCTTGTTTTGCTGTGTCCTTCACAGCGAGCGTTGACAGCATGTCAGACGACACCGCATAGAGAATCACAGCCAGTGCCATCCTGTCGTCACGGAAGTCGGCGTCGCCTGGCTCAATTGCTCGCTATAGGCCATGTGCCTGCAAGTTGACTCATCACGAGAGCCCAGTTGGAGTAGTTTGTGCGCATCTGTATGGGGTAGACCACTGTCCCCCTGCTCTCCCTTGTCACCTGTTGCACCACCACCTCGTGGCCGCGCACTCTCGTCCTACTACGCCCGCGGATCCTTAGTGAAATAAGGGACCTCAAAGGAGACTCTGATCCATCACCAGACATTGTCGATAGAATCTCTTCACTGCTCTGATACTAATTGTTGGAACACACACACGACTACGAGTACCTAGTACTCATTTACGACTACGGCATAAACGACTATGAGTACCTAGTACTCGTTTATGACCACAGCACACTCGACTACTCTCACGACTACAGTGGTTTTACGACTACTACAGTGATTTACGACTGCTACAGTACCACTATAATTGCTATAGTGATTTTATGACTGATACAGTGATCTTATAACTGCTGCAGTGATCCTGCGGCGAATGTGCTTACGACCTGCGGTGCCACCGAATCTGTTTTGGGTGTCAATATAGTTGCTTCTTTAGTATCAATTTCCACAACGCCTTGCTCTGTGATGTATGTCACAGTGAATGTGGCAGCTGGACATGGTCTAGCACCTCATTCGTCTGACTCTCAGTCCCATTATTTATGTTCCTCAAACATAACATCGCGAGTTACATGAAGCTTTTTCATCGCTGGATTGTACACCATGTACGCCTTTTCTTCTTCCTCATAGCCGATGAACACCATCGGCATTGAGCAGTCTGCAGCTTATTCACACTTGGCCTGATATTCTTTATGTGCACAATGCACCCAAAAACTCAAAGATAGTGCACCTTTGGCTTCCTCTTGTGGCATGTCTTATATGGTGTCTTGTTGTTGAGACTTCGTGTCGATGTCCTGTTGAGGATGTATACTGCAGTTTTTACTGCCTCACCCCAAAACATCACCAGCACACCCATGGTCTATAGTAGACAGTGCCATCTCCACTACAGTCTGGTTGCGGTACTCAACGACCTCGTTCTACTGCGGCAAATGTGGTGCAGTGGTATAGTGCTTGATGCCGAGCTCATCGCAGTATTCATGGAACTCGCAGAGTTAAACTCCCCACCATGGTCCGAGCGAAATGCCCTGAGCTTGCCACCACGCTTAGTTTCTACTAGGGTCTTGATCTTCTTGAAAAAATTAAACGCCTCATCTTTGCACCTGAGCCCCTTGAGCCACATATATCTACTATAATCGTCTATGATCAATAGGAAAAAGTTGTTACCTCTAGCCGTCACCGGTGTGATCGGTCCGCACAAGTCACTATGCACCAACTCCAGTGGGTGCTCGGTGTGGTAAGTTGTGGCCTGTGGGAACGCAGCTCAGTGCTGCTTGTCGAGAGCGTACCTATCACAGAACTGCTCAACGTGATCGACTACGAATATGAATACTCGAGCACTCTGGGATTCCTGCTACAGTAGAGGTTCCTGTTATTTTGATCTATCTGCAGAGCGAATCTTTGGCCAATACGATATATCGATCAGAGATTGCTTGCAGTCCTTCACTGTGTATGCATAGTTCTTGTGACAAGATGTTAGCATTTATTTTGTTCTCACACATAACAAGGTTTGTTAATTTTAACAAGTGAATTATACTACTAGTCTAAGAGTGTCATTGGATCACGTAAAATGCACTTGTTTCTGTAGGGTAGTTATCTTGATGGAGCCGTAGAAATATCACCTAGCATGGATGGGATAGGCTCTTGTACAAGTTTTCTGCTTGAGCTGTGGATTTCAATGTATAATACGAATAGTACAAGTTGCATGGGTTGTATTCATTTTTGGTTGCCCCTGACTCCATGTTCATGCGCCTGAAATCTCCATTGCTCTATTGACTTGCTAATACAATTTTTCTCAGTTGTGGATGGATTTAGGAACAATGCCCAAAGATATCACCGGATTTGCGGTTTTAAGCGCTCATCGGAATGGGGCATCTTGTGTGTTTTTTGGCTGTGTATGCTTTCCTTTCCTTTTCTCTGTTTTGTATTCAATGAACTCCATCTCTATTTACATTAACTTGCTATAAATTTTCCAGTTGTGCTTAAAAGGCGAGGATTTTGAGGAAGCATCTGAAGAGGCTCAATGCCCCCAAGCATTGGATGCTCGACAAGCTTGGTGGAGCTTTTGTAAGTACTTCATAGAGTTGTAATATGCTGTCGAAAGACTTTATGGATGCTGCTTCGTGCTGCTCAATCTTTGCTGACGATTTTTGTTGGGCAGGCACCCAAGCCTTTCTTCTGGTCACCAGAGAGCTAGGGAGTGCTTGCCTCTGATCCTTATCCTGAGGAATAGGTTGAAGTATGCTCTGACCTACGGTGAAGTTATTTCAGTCTTGATGCAGAGACATTTTATGGTTGATGGGAAAGGTCGGGACTGAATTCATGGGTAAGTATTCTTGTTTGCTGGATCATGATTTTTTGGTATGAACTGTAAATTTCCTGGCTATTGAATGTTGCGTCCTTTATTATTTTCTTGCGTCCTGCAGATGTTGTGTAAATGGGGAGAATTTCTGCCTTCTCCATGACACTAAGGCCTTCCAAAGTTTGGAAGCCCGAAACCTGGCTGGGATCTCGGCCCAATCCTGGTGAAGATGCGGCCTGTGGAAGGACTTTCCCTGCCTGAGCCAGTGGACTGTTTGGATGCTGCAAGTCCATCGAAAATCCCGGCCCAATCCACAGTTATCCACGGGGAAAAATAATCGTGTCCTGAGATGTAGAAAAAAAAAAATCCCCGTCTTCCCTCGCGGAGGCCATCTCGCTTCTTGCGTCGCCGCTTCAAACCGTTCCCGGCACTGCCTCAACTCCGCCTCCAAGCCCACTAGCCCGCGCACGACGATAGCACCTCCGCGGAGCCTTGCACGCGCCTCCCCCTTCTCCGAGCATGCGCACGGGGCCATCGGCGCCTCTGCATCCGTCGAGCCCTGCGCACGCCTCCGCCTTCTCTGAGCATGCTCGTGGCCGTGGGGCTGCCGGTGCCTCCCCCGAGCCCTTGCATGGCGCCGCGGCCTCCTCGAGCCTACGCGCGGTTCCGGCCGCCACCACTGGACCCATAGAAATACCACCTCCGACGAGCCCCTGCACGGCTCCACCGCCTTCGCGGACCCATGCGGTCACCATGGCTGAGCTCGCGCACTGCAGCCTGCTGCCACGCGCCGCCGACCTGGTCAACAGGCGAACCCTACCGGTGTTGATCCCCCCGCCGCCTTTATTTTCTTAATTTTCCCAACCCTTTTTTCGAAATTTCTAGTGGGAAGGATTCCCCCACGACTCCCAAATGACGATGGGGATTAGTACTCTCAGTGGATAACATGCCGTGGGAAGAGCAAGCTCTAATAGTAGCACTTTATTATAATCTTTTTTTATTATAGTAATTTACTTTTAAGTACTCATAATTTTTTCTCATAGAATTTTACACGTAAAAATTCGTACCTTATATCTTTATTTTTTTTGTGTATTATTTGCAACACCCTGCCCAAGCCCAAGCCGGAGCATGCCACCAGCACGAGCGTGCTGTCGCGGCGGTGGCGGCATGTCTGGGCCGGCCTCCCGGCCTTCGAGTTCTCAGACCACCACCGGCGAGCCGCGCCGGGGTTCGCCGACTCGGTGGACAGGGCCCTCGCGCACGGCCAAGGCATCGACAGCCTCAAGATGTCTTTGAACAAAGATGTGCACAAGGCCCGCGTCAGTGCGTGGCTTCGGCAAGCAGTGCGGTGCGTCCATGGCAAGATCGAAATACGATTGGATGGTTATAAGCATGCGCACAAGGCCGATGATCAGATCGCCGTGGACTTGCCGTGCGGCGGTAGGACCGCCGCCTGTCGTTCAACCTACCGGATAACACGGCCATCAGAATCCCTCCGGCGCTGCCAGCGTCCCCCGCGGCGCACAGCTCGTTGACGGAGCTGCAATTCTTGTACCTGCGGCTCCAGGGCAGCAGCCTCTAGGACTTCGTGTCCTCGTGCTGCCCCCGCCTGCGAAGGCTCGATCGTGCTCTGCTGCGTCCACGGGCTGGATGAGCTCCGGCTCACCACCGACGCCCTGGAGGACCTGGATCTCGAGTCCATTGGCGGCTGGCTAAGGCGGCTGGAGGTGGCCTCCGCCGCCTCCGCTTCTTGAATACCACCTTCGCTGCGGTCGAGGGAAGCGGCAAGGTGGCCAGCTTCCGCGCTCCCCGGCTCGAGGAGCTCCACTGGTCCAACGACACCCAGGTGCAGCCGAGCATGGTCGAGTTCGCCGACGGCGTCGAGACGGTTCGCCGGCTCTATCTCGCCCTGCGGACGCACAGGCAGGATGGTGACCCCCTTCCACCATGGCAACGACCTCGTCATCTGGCTTCTGCGACGGTGTTCCGGCGCTCGCCGCCATCATGTCTCCCTACGCAATCCAGTCGCAAAGGTGTACATACAATGCATCATGGCTCGTATAGTAGTATGTATATCCAGTACATGCGCTGTCTTGTATATGTTTTCTTATATAGGTCATATTTTTAACCATTTAACTAAATCAAAATGAAGGCGCACCTCTCAAAGCTAATCCACTAACAAAAAGAAGTCGACTGTAGTTAATGACCGCTAGGGATGAAAATGAATTAAATAGTCTTAAATACAAATATAAATTTAAATATTTTTTTAATATGAATACGAATCAAATGTCATAACAAATATGAATTCGAATCAAATATATACTTAATTTGGTCGAATACGAATATCCTAAAACATTTATAACAAATCTCCGGAGAACAAATTTATATAATATGACTATATGTCTACATGAGTTAGTAGTATAGCGTATAGAGTTGAAAATTATGTAAAGTAATTTTTATTTCTCGCTTATGAATCTTTTTCATCAGAAAATTATTTCATATAATTATCCTCAGAGATGAAAACGGATCAAATACGAATCGAATAGTCTTAAATATAAATACAAATATTCTCATATAAAGATACAAATATTATCAAATATAAAAATTTATAAATACTAATTTTTCTTATTATATTTCTATTTTTTAGACATAAATATCCGATAAAACGGATCCGTTTCCATTCTTACAGACCGCGACCAGCGAGCCTTGTTCAAAACACGTGGACGCCATGGGAGAAATTCCTGGAGCAATGAGTAGTGTCAGGGAGTTGACGGTGACCACTGACCACGGCTCACCTGCCGCTGCACGCGTATGCAGCAAGCATAGCAACACTCCTCCCGATGCACCCAATTGCGGAGCCTTACCATCGGAAAACGGCTTCCCTGTTCCCGTGTGAGTGTTCCCCTCCGTGTTCCCGCAATCTGAACCGTTCGATCTGGACCGTGAACGGTCCAGATCGCGGGAACACGAAGAGAAACACCCACACGGGAACAGGGAAGCTCCGTTCTTACCATCGACATCGAGCCTCTGGTAATATGAACTAGCAGATTTGCTATCTGACACTATACGAGCTTGTGCAATAGGAATATTTTGTATTGCCTCAACAGGTTACATTACAATGCATGCCTAATATAGGCTGAGAGCTGATTACATAAGTGGTGGAGCGTATCCAGCGCTAACTGAAGCGGAAGACTCGTTCTCCTTAACAGCCGCCCTCAGTCTGGACTCGGTAGGATGTGCAGTCTGGACTCCTTAACATAGCGCAATACTCATTTCAGAAGTTGAAGGTGTGGTTCCCTTAGATCATGCATGAATAAACATATTTGTTGCACAACATAACTAAGATCTGGCCTGATCAGTGTGAGATACTGGAGAGCACCAGCCATACTTCTATATTCAGTGGGATCAGAGATTCTGGAGCCGACTTGACCTGATAGCTTGGCTTTGGTGTCAACCGGGGTAAGACAGGGATTGCAGTGCAACATGTGAGCACGATCAAGAAGGTCACCGCATATCAAGCTTCGTGGACAGAACAAGCCAGAGTTGTTGTGAGAGATAGCAATGCCAAGAAAGTGTTGCAAGGTCCCCAAATCTTTCATAGCAAATTCACCGTGTAACCGTGCCATAATATCATGTAGCAGTGAAGTGGAGCTTGCTGTAAGAATGATATCATCAACATAAAGTAGAAGATAAGCCTTGGCCTGCCCACACTGGAGTATAAACAATGAGGGATCAGACTTGGAGACATAAAAACCAAGAGTCAATAGGAATGCCTTGAATCGAAGGAACCAAGTCCGTGGTACTTGCTTAAGACCGTAAAGGGACTTGTTGAGTTTGCACACAAAGCCTGGCTTGGAATGATCAAGAAACCCAAAAGGCTGTTGAGAATAGACTATCTCCAAAAGCTCCCCATGCAGAAAAGCATTGCTAACATCCATTTGATTGATGGGCCAATTATGGGAAGTGGCAATGCTCAAAACCACACGAATAGTTGTTGGCTTAATGACTGGACTGAAAGTCTCACTAAAATCAACACCAAATTACTGTGTGAAACCACGGACCACCCACCGAGCTTTATAGCAAGCAAAAGATTCATCCGAGTTGTATTTGTGCCGAAATATCCATTTGCCGGAGACCACATTAACACCTGTAGGCTGTGGAACAAGACACCAAGTATTGTTGGTCATCAAGGCATTGTATTCCTCTAACATAGCATTGTACCAATGTGGGTCCTTAAGAGCAGTACGGTAGTTAGAAGGAATCAGAGAAATAGATGTGTGTGTGGTGGAGAGAGTGAAAATCTTTTTCGGCCGAAAGATGCCATCTCTGGCTCGACTGGTCATGGGATGAGGTGCAGGTGCTTGGTGCACAGGAGAAATCAGACTGGTAACAGGGGGAGGCCTGTACCAGCTGAGGGTGAATCCAGCGTCAAGCAAGGCGAATGTGGAGATGACCCCCCCCCCCCGAGGCGTGAGCTGATTGGCTGACAGGAGCCGAACCTGCTTGTGGACCGGTGGGATTGTTGTGCGCAGGGATAGCCGGGAATCGTACAGGCACCAAATCCCAACTGGATGGTGCAGAAGCATCTGTGGCTGGGCTATGAGGCATAGGACTGGTAGTGTTCCTATGTGCAAGAGGAAAAACAGTTTCATCGAAATTGACATGCCGAGAAATTATGACTTTTTAGGTGGCAAGATCCATGCAGCGGTATCCTTTGTGCTTAGTTGGGTAGCCAAGGAAGAAGCAGGGTGTAAATCGAGGAGACAATTTGTGGCTTGCGGTTGCATACAAATTTGGATAGCAAAGGCATCCGAAAATGCGTAGGTGTGCATAGGATGGAGCTTGGCCAAAGAGGAGCTGATAGGGAGTTAGTAGTTGCTTGGGTTTGCAAGGTCGTCGGTTGAGGAGGTATGTAGCAGTACGGAGGGCCTCAACCCAAAAAGTTGGTGGCATGCTTGCTTGGAACAGAAGGGTTCGAAGAATGTCATTGGTGGTACGAATGGCTCTCTCGGTAGTGCCGTTTTGGGAAGAGGTATGAGGACAAGATAGGCGAAATAGAATACCATGAGTAGTGAGAAATTGTCGAAGAGAGGAGTTGTCAAATTCTCGCCCATTGTCGCATTGAATGGTTTGGATCGAGATATGAAATTGATTCAGAACCATGTGGTAGAAGGTGGGAATAGTAGTGTAGGCTTCAGCTTTCGATCGTAGTGGATAGGTCCATGTGTAATGAGTGAAATCATCAACAATAATAAGATAGTATTTATAACCTGTGAAGCTTACAATGGGGGAGGTCCAGAGATCACAGTGAATTATTTGAAAGGGAAAATAAGTACTAGAAGTGGAAGTGGAGAAGGGCAAACGTACATGCCTACCCTTCTGACATGCATCACAAATCGATGGCATACTGTTCTTATTGGTACATGGAAGAGGAAAAGTGGAAAGTAAATGCTGAAAAGAAGATGTGTCGGGATGGCCAAGCCGCCGGTGCCAGACAACAGCAGAGGGACGGGAAGCCAGGAGCGCCATCGGAGATGTGGCAGGTGGTGAACCATGAAAGGGATAAAGTTCTCCACTGCTACTGGACCTCATGATTTCTTTCTTGCTGCAAGTGTCCTTCACAGAAAAGCCAGCCGAGTCAAATTCAATTGAGCAATTGGTATCACGAGTGAATTGACGAACAGAGATTAAGTTCTTAACAATGTTTGGTGTATGAAGAACATTGGATAAATGAAAATGGGCATATGGTGTATGTAAAGAAAGAGAACCAATGCCTAGAATTGGTAAAGCAGACCCATTGCCTACAATGACATGCGAGGAATTATGCATTGAGGAAGGACAATACGAGGGTAAGTTATCGAAGTCGCCCGTCATGTGGGAGGATGCCCCGGTGTCCATATACCAATCACTACCGTTGGACTGTTGTTGCAGCGACATGGCGTGGAGTGCTTGGATAAGGCCATTGGTGTCCCAGGACGTTGATTGCAGAGGTGCAGGTGCCGTGGCGAGCTGCATCATCATGGGATATGCCTGGCCAGTGGGAGCTGGAGGACGACCAAGGACGTTGGGTCCTATGGCTCCAGTCCATGGTGCACATCACCCGCCGGCGCAGGGAGCACCCCAAGACGGGCAGGAAGCCATCCACGGATGCTACTGATGATGGCCACGCCCAACACGGTAGCCGCAGCCACGCCCGCCAGAGTGGACATTGTGGAAGGAGCCGTGGTCACCTTGGTTAGTGCGCGGCGGTGTGGTGTCAGATGCCGTTCTGCTGTTGGCGACGAGGACCATGTTGGTGGCAGCAGGTTGCTCATCATTGTCCTTCGATTATTCCTCAAGGAGTAGATATCCCCGATCCTGCATGAAGGTTAGAAAGGTGGGAAGCACAGGCAGTAGGGTCCTGAGAACATGAAACCTGGGGTTGAGTCCGCAAATGAGCTGGTGAACCAGAGCTCACTCGCTGACAGGTTGATCGTAGTCAGCAAGGGCATCCGCCAGAGTCTTCAGTTTGTGGCAGTATGTGCTGACGTTGATAGCACCTTGTTTGAGGCTATGGAACTCAACCTCCAAGTGCACCGCCTGGGAAGGTTTGTTGTCGCAGAAGTAAGCACGGAGCCGATCCCACACGCCGAATGCTGTGGCATTGTCAGCCAAAACCATGTCAATGAGATCCTCACTGATCGTGGCATAGATCTACATAAGAACCTGAAGGTTCTCGGTGACCCATTTCGGATCATCGTGACGCGGCTTGCCATCCTCCACATGTGAATGGAGATGGAATCGACCAAGAATGAGAAGAAAGAGGTTGCGCCATTTTCTGTAGTTGTTGGCCTCCATGGAAAGGGTGTAGGGAATGAGAGATTTAATGTTGATACTGGACATAGCTTGGAAGAGAGGAGTAGGCAGAGTTGAGGTGGAGCAAAGGTTGCCTGAAGTTGCGCTGGTCATGGCAGGGGCGGTGGAGTGGATAGGAGAGGGGTTGGCATCGCCCATGGTGACAGCAGGAGAGGAGGAGTGAGGAGCGCAGGAAACGGATCAGCGAGGATGGCGTGGGGAATGGTGCCGGAGGGGGACCTGGGGAACAGCGCCGGAAAGCGGGATCGGGGTTTGGTGACGCATTCGAGGGCGGACTCGAGGGTGAGGAGCAACGCCTGGAGGGAGGCGTCGGCAGCGGCGAAAATCGCAGCGCGTCGCACAGGGTCGCCTCGGGGTCCTACAGCGTCGACTTGTCCGGCGACCACGACCGAAACTGCACCGCGAAGGCCGCGTCCCACCATGTGTACGTGTTGCGCAGGCCGGTGAACGGGCGCGGAGGCCGTGCTGGGCGGAGAGGAGATGTCGACGGCCATGCGAACTGGCACAGAGGTCGCGCTGGGCGGAGAGGAGGCGTTGGCGGCGACGGAAGACTAGAGCCGTGGAGGGTCGGACTGGCAGAGGCTTCTCTGGATCTGGTGAGACGTGGAGTGAAATGGGGATCTCAGAAGATGAGTGGAGAGAAAGGATTAGGTGCAGAAAGGATGCGCTCTGATACCATGCAATAGGAATATTTTGTATTGCTTCAACTGGTTACATTACAATGCATGCCTAACATAGCCTGAGAGCTGATTACATTAGTGGTGGAGCGTATCCAGCGCTAACTGAAGCGGAAGACTCGTTCTCCTTAACAGCTTGTCGTATGCCTCTAATCCTCCAATTCTAATACACTATTATTTTACAACTATGTACTATTTTTTTCACCTGGTATATATGGTCTCGGATGTACAATTATATCTTGGTAGTATTTCTTGGCAAACTAGCACTGAATTTTTCCACTATCTGCAAAGGTTATAATCATAATATAATAATGCTATGAAAGTATTGTTGACGACGAATACGCCTATAACATTTTCTGGTAGCCGATCTCGACAGTTACAAAGAAATCAATGGTTATGGTTGAACATGTTTTGACCATTATGGGTAATTAAAAGCGATATTTCAAGGGGGGGCTTAGTGTGGCTGAAGCCTCACCTCCCCTGGTAGAGAAGCCCCCCCGTGAAGCTGCGGCCAAACCCCCCAGCGTCAGCATAGCTCACGGTGGCCGCTCCTCAGGTCACCCCACCCCCTAGTGGCCCAGCGTGTTTAGGCCCACATACTTTAGGCCCAACAAAACACAACAAAATAACAACAAATCACAAATCACATAGCAATCTAGATCTGGGAGACGGAGACCTATCGCGCGCCAAAGTGCCGAACGGCCGAGGCGGGCCGGATCTGGGAGTGGAGCGGAGGGGGGAGGCCGGAGGCGGGAAGCCGAGCGCCGGAGCGAAGGGGGGAGGCCAGAGGCGGGGAGCGGAGGGCGGAGGCGGGAGCGAAGGGGGGAGGTGAGAGCGTTGGGGGAGGCGGGGAGCGGAGGCTGGGCGGGTGGAGGCGTGGAGCGGAGGGGGGAGGCCGGAGGCGGGGAGCGGAAGGCGGAGGCGGGAGCGGAGGGGGGAGGCGGGAGCGTTGGGGGAGGTAGGGAGCGAAGGCCAGGCGGGTGGAGGCGTGGAGCAGAGGGGGAAAGGCCGAGAGGCGGGGAGCGGAGGGGCCGAGGGGGAGGCCGGAGGCGGGGTCGTGGGGAGCCAGGAGGCGGGAGTGGAGGGAGGGCCTGGAGGGGGAGGCTGGGAGGCGCCGAGTTGGGGAATGGGGAGCTGCAGCTTGTGGGAGTACGGGAGCGGGGAGTAAGAGATGGGGACGCCGGGGAGTTGGGGAGCTGCGGGACAGTGCGAGGGCCAGGACCGGGAGGCGTGGAGAACTGGAGAGGTCGACTGGCCGAGAGGAGTCGGTCGGGTGAAAAAAAGGCCGACTGGCTGAGCTCAGTATTAGTAAGTATGTATAATGTATATAGAAATATACTAATATAGAATCATAGATAGTTAATAGTTTAGATAGTTTAGATCGACAGTAATTAATTTGTTTAGATAGCATAATTAATTTAGAGTTTAGATAGCATAGTAAATAATTTGTTCACTTATAATCCTTCTTATCAATGTAATATGTAGATAGTTTTGTAGATAGCACAATTAATTTGCTTAGATAGCACAATTAAGATCGTTTCTTATCAATGTAATCTGTTCACTTATATGTAGATACTTTAGTCTTTATCAATGTAATTTTTATAACTTTGTACTGATAGAAATTAATACTTTATTTATAGATTTTGCTATAATGGAGAAGTATTGATGATGGTAAAATCCTAAACCGCTTTCAAGGCATGAAGTCGCGTAGAATGCATTTGCCCCGTGATTCAAATTAACTTAATTCTGGTATGTATCTAAATTTTTATTGCCATTCACAATTTTCTATTATATCACTAATTTTGATGTGTTTCATATATAGGTGACTTATCGCTACTCCGCACTCACGGCAGAATAATTATATATTTTTAGATATGCGCTTTCTATTATCGAGGTACCTACTTTGTATTTATCTCTTTTTCATTGTTTGTTTCTATCCAATTGTGTACTTTTGTGTGCATTTGAAATTCCATACGAGTAAAAGACTAAATTTGTGTCGACTTAGTTTAAATCTACAAATAGTTCAGGCCCCCTCAATTTCATTTATGGTTTCGCCACTGTGCAGGAGTGCACCTGGCGATGGGCTCCATGCGCGACGGCGTGCCCGTGGGCACCCAGCAGACTAGGTGGAGCGGAAGCTCCCACTAGATTTCCGGCGGCAAGTCGAGCTCCGCGGCGTCACCGGAGCGGATTGGCAGGTCGACCTCGTCAGGCTGCTGTGGCGGTTGGCACTGCAGAGGATCACCGTGACTTCATCGGAGTACGCGGAGGTTGAGATTAGCAGCGAGGAGCTGTGTGCACTACTACAGAAAGCCTAATACTAGACACCAAATCACAGACGGTTTGACAAAACCGTCTGTGACTGACATTAACACAGACGGTTTTAATTTGGACACCGTCTGTGTTGATGGTGTCGGAAAAAACGAGTATCACGCATCGCTCTTACCAATGAACCGCTCGTGATATTTGATATCGCGACGCGGTTTTTATTTAAAACCGTCTGTGATAAGCTGATTATCACAGACGGTTTGTATTACAAACCGTCTGTGATAATCTTTGAATTATCACAGACGGTTTGTAATGCAAACCGTCTGTGATGTTTTCTGTCAGAGGTTAATATATAAGTACGTACACATTACTTCTAATAACTTAACTATAGAACTAGTTAATATATAAGTACACATTGCTTCTAATAACTTACCTGCAGAACTACTGAGACAAGAGATCATAAATTAAAGGCAAATTTATTACAAAAGTCGCATACACAGATAAAGAGATTCCCATATTCTAATCTTCAGGGCTTCGTACGCTTCTTCGTCGACTTTGGGAGTCGGATCAGCCGTTGAGTTCTCGAACGCCGTTAAGATTGTCCTTGCCCTCAGCACTTCCTCCTCCAGCCTGGGGAAATGATTAGCATGGCCCATAATCTCGTAGAGGATAGCATTATAAGATTCCTCAGAATTTGCCGTTTTTGCTTGATCGGCAATGCTATCCATCAGTCTCTCCAATGCCACAAAAGTTTCTTCCGCTCTATGCACATTGTTGAGAAGAACCAGAGTGAGGGCGGTTTCCCTTTCTTGAGCGGCAGCGAGACGCCTCCGTCGACGGCGGATGATCAGGTCGAGCTGACGGATGCAAGAAAGTTGGGGAAGGAGAGCAGGGCGTGTGCGGAGAAACTGCTCCAGATGTAAATTGTTGGCCGCCTGTGTAAGGTTCCGGCCGAACAACTCTTGATGAACAAATGAGAGGAAGGAGATCATAGAAGCCATATTGTACGTTGCGTTGAGGATTAGGCGCACATATTTAACCTTTAGCAGAGACGGTTCGTATACCAAACAGTAATGAGACGGTTCGTATGCCGATATAGACGCTTCGATAGTCGCTCTCCCGAGTTCCGATCGAGCTATCATAGATGGTTTTATTTTGGAGACCGTCTGTGTTGAGTATCACAGACGGTTCTTACCAACGAAC
Organism: Melocanna baccifera; assembly: GCA_036346265.1. Classification (NCBI taxonomy): domain Eukaryota; kingdom Viridiplantae; phylum Streptophyta; class Magnoliopsida; order Poales; family Poaceae; genus Melocanna; species Melocanna baccifera. The sequence goes on along the minus strand of CM070689.1, from coordinate 10,444,365 downwards.
CGTCTGTGATAGTCAACCATCACAGACAGTTTTTACCAATGAACCGTATATGATAATCTGTGATAATCGGGAATATCACAAACGGTTTTCAACTAAAAATCGTCTGTGATGGTTGATATCATAGACGGTTTTTAGTAAAAATCGTCTGTGATAATGCTACTATGTATTTATTGCGCCGCTCAGATATCTTCATTTTGATCCAGATCTAGCCTGCTGCAGCTGGAGGCGGCAAGGCTTTTAGGCCATTTTTTGGTGGAAGGAGGCTTATTTGGCAGGAGAGCTTTGAAGATTCATTGAGTTCTTGATTGCCCTAGATATGGTTAGTAATGAAATTTATTTTTGGTTGCAATATCAAAATAAGTTTGATCTAGCTAATTAATTTTCGGTGAACTGTTATATATATACTTTGAAGATCTAGCTAATTTAGATTTAGCTAGCCTCAATGCTTGTGGTATATATGTAGTAATAATTAATTAAATTGATTTTAATACTAAGTTGTTATATATGTGCATAAAATAGGACTGAAGCTGGATGTATACCGCAAACCGTGTGAGCGAAGAGTACATTAATGGTGTGTCTGCTTTTACAAGAGCTGTCGAGGAGGATATGTTGAATAAGGGGTGGAATATATGTATTGTCCATGCACTGGCTGCGAGAATTTAAAAATATTTAAGAATCGAGAGCAGATTGAAGCGCACTTGATTCAGAGGGGTTTCATAAAGGGGTATACGTGTTGGACCAGTCATGGCGAAGTCAATGATATGCCGCCGGATGACATCGCCGGTGAAGTCAATGATATGCCGCCGGATGACATCGCCGGTAAAGTCAACGATATGCTGCACGATGACAATCTAGATCAGATGTTTCGTGATGTAGAAAAGAACTATAATGAGAGAGAGTATATTAAATTCCGAGGCTTGATGGAGAACTCAGAGAAACCTTTGTTCACGTGCCACAGGTAAAAGTACATGAAGTTGTTAGCTATGCATGAACTGTTGAAATTGAAGGTAAGCAATGTTTGGTCCGACAAGAGTTTCACGGCGCTACTAGATCTTTTAGCTGACATACTTCTGGAGGAAAATGAGTTGCCTAAAACCACGTATAAAGCCAAGAAGGTTCTTTGTCCATTGGAAATAGAAGTAGAAAGAATACATGCATGACCGAACGACTGTATCCTCTACCGTAAATAGTATTGAGAGACCATGTGGAGATAACCCCAGTTGTGTGATGAGTAATTGACGCGTGTCCTAAAAAGTCTGAGTTTGTTCTGGGCATTTTTGTGCTATTTACCGATGCAAATATTTGATTATATCATTTTGTGCGGTGCTATGTAATGCGTTTTCTTGTCGGTGATGACTGCAGGACTTTGAGACGGTGTCGTGGCGAGACACGGGTGACCGGACTAGGCACAGGCGGTGTTGAGGTCAGAGCAGTCGGGATGTGTCGAAGACGACGAGGACTCGAAGTGGCTGCGAGAGGCGCGCGCAAGACACGCAGGAAGCTTCGGTGAAGGTGCAGGAGGGGCATTTTGGTAAATGCGCAAGGCTGCACAAAAGGAAGCGGATTTTATTTGGAAATGATCCATTAGTGGAGAGGTGTTGTGACCTAATGGGTAAAATGGTGTGTAAACCCATTAGTGGAGAGTTGGTGTGACCTAATGGGTAAAGTAAGCTTCTAAACCCATTAGTGGAGGCTATAAATAGAGGTGCTCTCTAGGTGGAGAAGTGCACTTGAGATAGAGAAAAAGAAAAATGGGTATGAGTATTAGGGTTTCTTAATGTTTGTGCTCTTGGGAGAGAATTTTTTTCATGCAAGCTTTAGGGTTCATTCTCTCCTTGTGGGTGTTCTTGAGTGAGACATAGAAGAGTTGATGTAAACATTCATATGTTATAATCTTTCATCGCTCTTCGTCTCAATATGAATATCCTTGTTTTATATCTTGTACTATTTACTTGTTTTCCTTTTAATTAATGTTCTTGTTCTAGGTGCTCTCTCTCTCTTTATATATATATATATATATATATATATATATATATATATATATATATATATATATATATATATATATATATATATATATGCTTAGAACGGGATTCATCTCAAAGCGCGTTGGCTAGTTCATCCCAAAGCATTCCTTGTGTTGAGTTTGAGTGAATTTTATCTTTTCTGCTGCTCGGTGATGGGAGTTGGCTTCAAGATCAAGTGATCAGCTTCTTCCCAAGAGTTTTAGCAAGAGAAGGTTCTGCAATTTTGTTGTCCTGTTAATTAAGTAGAGCGAAATAATATGAGTTGTTTCCTTGTTGTTCTTCCTTTTCTTGCTAGTTAATCTTGTTCAAAGATCTTGTGAGGAGCAGTATACTTTCTTTGAACACAATGTTTGTAGCAAGCAGTATATGTTTGTGTTCAGGGCTCCTTCTTTCGATTGGTTAATCCCAGTTTGATTTTCAGTTTGTTTGCTTTGCTAGGTCGTTGATCTTTCCTCCGCTCGCCGCACCAAGTTGTAGTTTCAGTGCGTGCCAGGATCGCGATGCGCCGACACGAGTTCTCGCTATTTTTCTCGAGGTTCGGTTGGTAGATGTACTGCTCGCAGACTAGTGCAAGTACTAGTACGCAGGTCCAAGTTTCGGTTGCAAGAGCGATGAGCGTGTCTCTTTGTTTTATCCTTTACTGTTATAGTTTTATTTGCTGCGTCTTGGTGATTCTCTGCAGTTTTTGTTTCGTTCAGCGATGAGAGCAGCAGTTGCTCTCTCCCCTTGGTTGGAATCGCACTTTGATCAAGAACTTTGTTGCGTCCCAGTCTTTGTTCGCTCTTTGCATGTACCGATTTTTGGTGCTGTTTGGATGCGTAGGGTACTTGCTTTTGCTGCAGTTTCTGTTAGTGTGTGTGCTGTTCGGATGCAGTGTTTGTGCAGTTTTTGGACAACAAACTGAGTGCTTTTTCAGACTGCAAGTGCTGCAGATTTTTGGTATCTTTTCGGCTCTCAGTTTTCCTCTTTTGCTTTCAGTTTAGTGCAGCAGTTCATATACTTTTTCTCAGCTTTTTTGGACAGCTTCTGGACTTCTTTTAGTATCTTTTTCTGCAGCAGTTTGCACCTTGTTTAGTAGCTGTTTTCTTTTCAAAGTTTCGGCCAGGAGAGAAGCACTCCTTTTAGTAGTTTGCAGAATTGTTGTTCGTTGTTCTCCTCCTTTGTTTCTTTAGCTATTTACTTACTCTTTCTAGTTTGTTTTAAGAGCTGTTTTCTGGAGTCCTTAGCTTCAGTTTTTGCTATCTTCTTTCAAGTCTGGTCTCTAGTTTTTCGGTTAGATAGCTTATGATTAAACAGCAGTTCGTGCTCTCTTTCTGGATGTTAAGTTTTCGGTCAAGCCTACTCTGTGGCTTCCAGTCTCTGTTGTTCAGTTGACCGAGCTTGAGACATCTTTCTTGTCAGTCCGTAGTTTGGTTTTCACTTGAGCACTCGTTCTTTCTTCATAGTCGATCTTAATTCATAGTTGTTATAGCTATCGGAGTTCAAGGATTTGAGAGGGAATTTTTGAGTGTAGGATTTGTGTGCGAATACTCGGGATGATTTTAAAAGGCACCATTCACCCCCCTCTGTTGCCATTTCCGATCCTTCAATTGGTATCAGAGCAGGTTAGTTCTCGTCTATAGATCTTAACCGGTCTGCGAGCCATGGCAACGGACAGGTATTCCACCAAGCCACCTATCTTCGATGGGGTTGACTATCCCTTTTGGAAGAGTAAGATGGAGTCTTACATACAGGCTCAGGGCTATACAATCGGGCAAAAAGTTAAAACCCGATTTGTTGTTCCTGCCGATGAACACATCACTGCGAATAACATGCCAGATGTGGAGGCAAATGCTAAGGAAAGGAACATCATAATCCAGGGTTTGAGCAGGAGTGAATTTGATCGTATTTCTCATCTTTCGTCGGCCTACGATATCTGGGTGACTCTCGATGCATACCATGAGGGCACCACCCAGATCAAGACCGTACGACAGGACCAGTTCAAGCGAGAATACAACAAGTTTGAAATGCTCGCTGGCGAGTCACTGGATGAGTGTTTTTCGAGATTTCACAAGATTTTGAGCAACCTCCGAGCCGTCGGTTTCACATACTCTGACTCGGACAATACTCGTCAGATGCTCTCTGCTCTTGATTTGCGTGTTTGGAAGATGAAGGTGACCACGATTAAAGACCCACGAGATTGACATAGTCTCTCGAAAGTCGAAGTCGCAGTCGATGGCCCTAGTCAGCGATCCCGGTTCGGCTTCTGGTCTTTCTTCTGATTTGCCGTGTGGATTCTCCCTTACTGCTCTCTGTGACATAGCTGATGATCAGTTAGAGCAGCTTGAGGATGAGCAACTGACCCTCCTAACTCGGAAGTTTTCTCATGCTTACAAGAGGAGGAGGGACAAAAAGAGGGGAGGACCTGTCATTTGTTTCGAGTGTGGTGGCCCCAACCACATTCGGGCAAATTGCCCTAAGCTGGTGAAGGGCAAGAACGACTACGGCGGTGTGAGCAAGAACGACTACATCGACAAGAACCGCAACAAGAAACCCCTAGCTCACACTCAAGGCAAGAAGAAGTTCCGCAACTTTGGCAAAGCCAAGAAGCTCTTCCACCGCATCCTCACCGCCTTCGACGACATCGACTTCAGCGACGTGGAGGGGTGGGGCGACGACGACGACAAGAATGATCAAGATCCCAAGGACGGCGACGATTTCATCGGCATGTGCTTCATGGCCAACAACAACGACGTCAGCGACAGCGAGCTCTACAGCGACTCCGATGAGGTAGGTCCCTCCTACGACCAGCTCTATGATGCATTTCTGAAGCTAGGAAAGTTTTATGCTAGATCTAGAGCTAGGGTCGTAGATCTTGAGAAGGAAGTAGAGAGATTATCACGAGAGCATACTTCACTTATATCTGCTTCCTCCCGTGACGAATGTGATGTATGTTCTTCTTTGCTTGGAGATATGGAGAAGCTAAGGACCTCTCATGATAGTTTGACTTCTGAGCTTGATTTGTTTAAGGTGAAGAATGATAGTCTGCTTGTTGAACTAGAGATGAGTAGGACTACTTCTATTTCCTCTACTGTTCAGACTACTTCTTGTACCTCATGTGAGGATAAGGACAATGCTTTTAGAGGTCTTTACACTATGCTTATTGATCTGCCTGAAACTTGTGAAAATTGTAATAACATGAAAATGAACTTAAAAAGAGTAGATTATAAAATTGCTGAATTGTATGCTTCTTTGTTTGAGCCAATTGCTTCATGTTTGAACTGTCCTAAATTAACTGCTGAACTTGAATCTGTTTCTAAACACTTCCAAGAAATGATTGATTACAACAAGAAAATGGCTAAATATGCTTCTAAGGACCCTGTTAGCTCACCATGCAAAAATTGTGATAAACTAAAATCTGACTTGATTGTTTTGGAAGAAAAATGTGTGAAGCTAACTAAAGATTTACTAGAGAAGTCACAATCATGTTGTAATGTGTGTGCTGGTGTTGGGGAGAAGCCCAAGGGTAAGGTAGAGACGCCTAGTAACGTGAGCCAACCTGCTAGTAGTAGGACTATCCCATCAGAGTCGGCTGTGCGTGCACAAGCCATTCTTTCCTCTACTGTTGGTTCTTCTTCTGCTTCCTTACCCTCTGTTGTTCCCTCTTCTCCCTGCTCTTCTTGCACCTCTCTCTTTCGGGAGTGTCAGTATCTTATGAACACTCTCGAGAGATTTGTAGGAGGCAAGAAGAAGCTAAATCTTATTCTAGACCAATCTAAGATCTGCAGATTTAATCAGGGTCTAGGATATGATTTCTATGAGGATATAAGGAAACATCCACCTGCCGTGCTCGGACTCCATAGCACTGGTGTGATCGAGACCGAGCCCAGACCGAGAAAGTCCAATTCAAATCTCAGATTTGTCCAAGGGATCTCTCGCGATGAGGTGGTAACACCGATTACTTCGACCTCCCGTAAGGCGAAGTTTCATTGTACCTTCCGCGGAAGGATGGACACATGATCGAGAGATGCTTGAGCGCGCCAGATCGCGCAGATACCGTGTTGCAGCTCTTAGGCGTATTCGTGGTCAGCCCGCACCTTGAGTGTACCTAAGACCAACACAAGGTCCGTGTTTGCTCTCGTTGATGCTTTTGGGCAGCATCGAGGACTTGGTTTTTCTGGTTCTTCTGATTTTCGTCCTCGATTTGCCCCAGGTCATGATATCCGCCTTCCTGAGGGTAGATCTCGTTTCCATCGAGATAGCTACCCACGGCGAGATCAGTGTGTTGTTGGTACTCCGACTCGCTCTCCCGTAGCAGTCGAACCCAATAACAGCTTCAGGTCTTCACTAAGACCATCGGCTTCTTTGAGTGACAGAGAGCGTAGGTTAGATAGAGGTCAGTCGTGTTTGACTAGTTCAACTATTCGACGTGTTATTCAGTATTGGGTGCCAAAATCACTGTTGATTTACCCAGTACTGAGACTTTACTCTCTGTTTGACTCAGGTTCGCCGGGCAGAGAAGGGAAAGGTTTGGCTCGTAGACTCCGGGTGTTCACGACACATGACTGGAGATTCTCGTTGGTTTTCTTCCCTTGCCCGTGCTCCAGGTGATGAGACGATCACCTTCGGAGATGCTTCATCTGGGCGTGTCATCGCCAAAGGTACTGTGCGCATTAATGATTCTTTTGTTTTAAAAGATGTGGCCTTGGTTAGTAAGCTGCAGTATAATTTGCTTTCCGTTTCTCAGCTTACCGATGATGACTTTGAGGTGAGCTTTAAGAAAAACAGTTGCAAAATTCTTGATTCTTCGGGTAGTCTAGTTTGCGGGTTTTCTCGTTTTAGGAAGATCTTTCGTGCTGATTTTTCTGAGTCTTCTGGTGATCCTCTCAGGTGTTTAGTTGCTTCTGAGTCCCGCGACCTTTCTTTCTGGCATAGAAGGCTTGGTCATATTGGATTTGACCATTTGACCCGAGTTAGCGGCCACGATCTCATTCGTGGTCTGCCGAAGCTCAAGATGGTCAATGATCTTGTTTGTGCTCCTTGCCGACACGGCAAGATGGTCGCCGCTTCCCATCCCCCGGTCACAGTCACCATGACCGATGCACCAGGACAACTGCTCCACATGGACACAGTTGGACCAGTTAGAGTGCAGTCAGCAGGAGGGAAGTGGTATGTTCTTGTCGTGGTTGATGACTTCTCGAGGTATTCTTGGGTGTTTTTCTTAGCCTCGAAGGATGAGACATTTACCCATTTTCGGGGTCTTTTTAGTAGGCTTTCTGTTGAGCTCCCGGGTGCCTTACGAGCGATCCGCAGTGACAATAGTACGGAGTTCAAGAATTCCTACTTTGAGAGGTTTTACGATGAGACAGGTGTAGAGCATCAGTTCTCTTCTCCATACGTCCCCCAGCAAAATAGCGTTGTGGAGAGGAAGAACCGTACCTTGGTTGAGATGGCCAGGACGATGCTAAATGAATACTCTACACCTAGGAAGTTTTGGGCTGAGGCGATAGCCACCGCGTGCTATGTTTCAAATCGAGTTTTTCTGAGGGCACACTTGCATCGCACTTCTTATGAGTTGAGATACGGACGAAAGCCCAGTGTATCTCATTTTCGTGTTTTTGGTTGCAAATGTTTTATTCTGAAGTCTGGGAACCTAGATAAGTTCGAGTCACGTTCTTGTGATGGAATTTTTCTGAGTTACTCGACTTCTTCGCGGGCTTATAGGGTTTGGAACTGCGAGTCTAGCAAAATGGTAGAGACCTGCGAGGTGACCTTCGATGAGGCCAGTCCGGGGACTAGGCTCGATATCTTAGGTTTAGTAGAGCAGTCCAAGCCCATCTTTGTGGATAATGAGGAGGACGACGGTGAGAGTTGTCCACCCGATCCAGTCTCTCCTCCCCTTGAGGTGCCTGCTTCTTCCATCGCACCTCAAGGAGATCAGCCCATTCCTTCCACATCCTCAGGAGCTAGTGGCTCTGTTCCTACCTCATCAGCTCATGAGGTAGAGGCCACTACTTCTTCTCGTCTAGGACCTCCCCACCATATCCAAAAAGCTCATCCTTTAGAGCAGATAATTGGAGATATCTTTAAGCGCGTTACACGCTCAAAGTCTGGCACATCTCAATTCTGTCTCCACTCTGCCTTTGTTGCATCTTTTGAGCCCAAGGATGTTTGTCATGCTCTTTCTGATGAGTCTTGGGTTAATGTCATGCATGAGGAATTGGAAAATTTCGAGAGAAACAAGGTCTGGTCGCTTGTCGAGCCCCCGCGAGGTCACAATATTATTGGGACTAAGTGAGTGTTCAAGAACAAGCAGAGCGAGGATGGAGTGGTTATTCGAAACAAGGCTAGACTGGTAGCTCAGGGGTTCTCCCAGGTTGAGGGTCTAGATTTCGAGGAGACCTTTGCCCCTGTAGCCAGACTTGAAGCCATTAGAATCCTGCTCGCCTTTGCAGCTTCTAAAGGTTTCAAGCCTTACCAGATGGACGTCAAGAGTGCATTTCTCAATGGCTTTATTGAGGAAGAGGTCTACGTCCGACAGCCTCCTGGTTTCGAAAACCCCAAATACCCCAACTATATCTACAAGCTTTGCAAAGCGTTGTATAGACTTAAACAGGCCCCTAGAGCTTGGTATGAGAGGCTTAAGTGCTACCTGTTGAGTCATGGTTTTGAGATGGGTAAACTAGACAAGACCTTGTTCATTCGCCGGCATGGCACTGATCTTCTGCTCGTCCAGATTTATGTGGATGACATCATCTTTGGCGGCTCCTCATATGCTCTCGTTTCTCAGTTTTTCGATGTCATGAGCTCGGAGTTTGAGATGAGCATGATGGGCGAGTTGAGTTTCTTTCTTGGCTTCCAGATCAAGCAGACTCGGGAGGGTACCTTCTTGCATCAGGGCAAGTACACTCGAGACCTCCTGAAGCGCTTTGACATGAGTGATGGCAAGTCAGTATCTACTCCGATGGTGACAACGACTTCACTTGATCCAGATGAGGATGGCGAGCCAGTTGATCAGAAGGAGTTCAGAAGCATGATCGGTTCCCTCTTGTACCTCACTGCCTCGAGACCGGACATACACTTCTCTGTGTGTCTGTGTGCTCGATTTCAGGCTTCTCCTCGCGTATCTCACCGTCAAGCGGTGAAACGCATTTTCCGGTACCTTCGAGCTACCATAGACTATGGTATCTGGTACTCTTCCTCTTCTTGTCTTTCCCTTAGAGCCTACTCCGATGCAAACTTTGTCGGGTCAGAGGATAGACAGAAGAGCACTACGAACCTGCCAATTCATTGGCACTTCTTTTGTTTCTTGGTCATCTAGGAAGCAGTCCGGTGTTGCACAGTCCACCGTAGAGGCCGAGTACGTTGCTACCGCCAGTTGCTGCAGCCAGGTACTTTGGGTTAGTTATAGACAGTGTTCCACTCTTTTGTGATAACACTTCTGCTATTAATATTGCTAAGAACCCAGTGCAGCACTCTCGGACCAAGCACATCGATATCAGATATCATTTTCTTAGAGACCATATGGAAAAGGGTGATATAGTGCTCCAGTTTGTGGAGAGTGACCACCAGTTGGCTGATATCTTTACCAAGTCTTTGGATAGCTCTAGGTTTTCAGCTCTGCGGGGAGAGTTTGGGGTGGTTTGTCCTTATGGACTGTTGTGAGGGGGAGCTTTATGCTTTACTGCTTTTATTATTGATTATGCTCTTACTCCTTTCTGTTACATAGCATTCGGGGTGCATTGGGGTTAGTCCTTCTAGCATAGGTTAGAGTGGTTTTCTTGTCTAGTGCTCAGTCTCCTTCCTCTCATCTTGTGACGCTAGGATGCTACTTATTAGCTGTCTCTCTTCTCACTAGATTGAGTTTACTCACTTCTTATAGGTCTAGCGAGGGTTGGGCCACCCTTGGGTAGACAGGGAACGTGTTTACTCCCTAGTGTGTTATTTGACCAGCTGATAGTCCTAGAGTTATATGGGGTAGATGAGAGTCAGTCTGAGTCATATTATCCTATATATCTTGTCTATGCTTTAAGAACTGCCTTTTTGAGTTATTTGCCAGCTTCTCGTTTTATTGCTTGGGTTCAGGGGGGGTTCATTTGGGTATGCTAGAATTAAAATGTTGTCATAACTCCACTTGAATCAAAAAGTGCATCTCATGTTGAGGGGGAGCTGGATTCTCTTGTTTTTCTTCATGCTGCATTGTCATATAATTACATGGAGCCTTGATTATTATCCTTGTTAATTTATTTACACTGAATTACATTTTACCATGATCTATGCTAAAAATGCTTGATTTATCATGATTCTATATGTGTAGTCTAGTCTTTGCCATGATAAGTTAATTAAAAATGCTTAACTTAAATTAAATCTTGTTATGGTTAGCTCTTGAGAATAGTCTATCTTAAGTTCTCCATTTATGATTCATGCCATGTCAAATAGGCTGAGTTGAGTCTTGAATCTCTTTTGAGCTTTAGATTGAGCTATGTTAGTTCTTTTATGAAGCATGAATTATCATTAACTCCTTGGTCTATGAGCTAAATGAAACAAAAGCAAAGTGATCTCTTTTTGTGCGAAAAAACTGATCTCACCAATTCACTCTCATGAGACGGCTTGCCATTGCACTAGGCATAAACTCAGGGGGAGTTTTGGTTGACCATGATCATCTTCTTAAGCTTCTCGCTTGGAGTGATTGCATATGGCTTGAGATCTAGCACATGGCTACGACATTAAAATTTGTGAAAATGGTTGAAGCTTAGGAGGCAGTTGTGGATGGCTCCTAGTCCATGCTTGCTTTGCTAAGATAAAACCAAATGTGATTTTCAGCAAAAGTCAATTATGCTAAATTGCTTATTTACAAAAAGACCAAGTACATAAACAATTGAGTCATTTTTGAACTTGTAGCCATCTAAACTGGCTCAATATTAGCTTCTTGATTTCACTTAGATTATTTGACATGGCTTGCATCATCCTTGGATATCTTTAGCTAGACTGAACTCATGTTTGATTTGACATGCTAAGAAATTGGATAAAATTTTCAGATTATGATTTATTTCGTTTAGCTCGTCTATACATGAATCGTCATGATCTTAATAGCTTTCTTATGAATTATGGCTTGGTGTAATATTGGAAAAATCATTATGGATAATTTTCATAGCTCCGAATGATTAAAATAAAGAACACACAAGTCATTTCATTCTCTCGTGCATTTTGATGAATTTATTGCCAAAAGGGGGAGAATAGAGAAGAAAAAGCTAGTTTGGGATCATTTTAGAAAGCTAGTTTGGGATCATTTTAGAGCTTTGGAGAACAATTTGCTCTTTCAGTTGTTGCTCTAGTATTCCCTCTGTCGACATGGTCATTAGTTTCATTTTCTCTTTGGACCATGTTGGATTCTTCAAACTCAACTTTATATGCTTTTTCTGTGTTTGTCAATATACTCATCAAGGGGGAGATTGAGAGACCATGTGGAGATAACCCCAGTTGTGTGATGAGTAATTGACGCGTGTCCTAAAAAGTCTGAGTTTGTTTTGGGCATTTTTGTGCTAATTACCGATGCAAATATTTGATTATATCATTTTGTGCGGTGCTATGTAATGCGTTTTCTTGTTGGTGATGACTGCAGGACTTTGAGACGGTGTCGTGGCGAGACACGGGTGACCGGACTAGGCACAGGCGGTGCTGAGGTCAGAGCGGTCGGGATATGTCGAAGACGACGAGGACTCGAAGTGGCTACGAGGCGTGCGCGGCAAGACACGAAGAAGCTTCTAGAAAGGTGCAGGAGGGGCATTTTGGTAAATGCGCAAGGCTGCACAAAAGAAAGCGGATTTTGTTTGGAAATGATCCATTAGTGGAGAGGTGTTGTGACCTAATGGGTAAAATGGTGTGTAAACCCATTAATGGAGAGGTGTTGTGACCTAATGGGTAAAATGTGTGTAAACCCATTAGTGAAGAGTTGGTGTGACCTAATGGATAAAGTAAGCTTCTAAACCCATTAGTGGAGGCTATAAATACAGGTGCACTCTAGGTGGAGAAGTGCACTTGAGATAGAGAGAAAGAAAAATGGGTATGAGTATTAGGGTTTCCTAATGCTTGTGCTCTTGGGAGAGAATTTTTTTATGCAAGATTTAGGGTTCATTCTCTCCTTGTGGGTGTTCTTGAGTGAGACATGGAAGCGTTGATGTAAACATTCATATGTTATAATCTTTCATTGCTCTTCGTCTCAATATGAATATTCTTGTTTTATATCTTGTACAATTTACTTGCTTTCCTTTTAATTAATGTTCTTGTTCTAGGTGCTCTCTCTCTCTTTATATATATATATATATATATATATATATATATATATATATATATATATATATATATATATATATATATATATATATATATATTTTGCTTAGAACGGGGATTCATCTCAAAGCGCGTTGGCTAGTTCATCCCGAAAGCATTCCTTGTGTTGAGTTTGAGTGAATTTTATCTTTTCTTGCTGCTCGGTGATGGGAGTTGGCTTCAAGATCAAGTGATCAGTTCTTCCCAAGAGTTTTAGCAAGAGAAGGTTCTGCAATTTTTGTTGTCCTGTTAATTAAGTAGAGCAGAAATAATATGAGTTGTTTCCTTGTTGTTCTTCCTTTTCTTGCTAGTTAATCTTGTTCAAAGATCTTGTGAGGAGCAGTATACTTTCTTTGAACACAATGTTTGTAGCAAGCAGTATATGTTTGTGTTCAGGGCTCCTTCTTTCGATTGGTTAATCCCAGTTTGATTTTCAGTTTGTTTGCTGCTAGGCTGTTGATCTTTCCTCTGTTCGGCTGCACCAAGTTGTAGTTTCAGTAGCAGCAGGACTGCAGTCTGTGCCGACAGAGTTCTGCTATTTTTCTCCAGTGTTCGGTTGGTAGATGTACTGTTCGGCAGGACTAGTGCAAGTACTAGTACAGAGGTCTGAAGTTTCGGTTGTGCAGTAGCAGTAGCAGGTCTCTTTGTTTTATCCTTTACTGTTATAGTTTTATTTGCTGCGTCTTGGTGATTCTCTGCAGTTTTTGTTTCGGTTCAGCAGTAGACAGCAGGTTGCTCTCTGTCCCTTGGTTGGAATCTGCACTTTGATCAGCAACCTGTTGCAGGTCCCAGGCTGCTGTTCGGCTGCTGCATGTACTGATTTTTGGTGCTGTTTGGATGCAGTAGGGGTACTGTTTTGCTGCAGTTTCTGTTAGTGTGTGTGCTGTTCGGATGCAGTGTTTGTGCAGTTTTTGGACAACAAACTGAGTGCTTTTTCAGACTGCAAGTGCTGCAGATTTTTGGTATCTTTTCGGCTCTCAGTTTTCCTCTTTTGCTTTCAGTTTAGTGCAGCAGTTCATATACTTTTTCTCAGCTTTTTTGGACAGCTTCTGGACTTCTTTTAGTATCTTTTTCTGCAGCAGTTTGCACCTTGTTTAGTAGCTGTTTTCTTTTCAAAGTTTCGGCCAGGAGAGAAGCACTCCTTTTAGTAGTTTGCAGAATTGTTGTTCGTTGTTCTCCTCCTTTGTTTCTTTAGCTATTTACTTGCTCTTTCTAGTTTGTTTTAAGAGCTGTTTTCTGGAGTCCTTAGCTTCAGTTTTTGCTATCTTCTTTGAAGTCTGGTCTCTAGTTTTTCGGTTAGATAGCTTATGATTAAACAGCAGTTCGTGCTCTCTTTCTGGATGTTAAGTTTTTGGTCAAGCCTACTCTGTGGCTTCCAGTCTCTGTTGTTCAGTTGACCGAGCTTGAGACATCTTTCTTGTCAGTCCGTAGTTTGGTTTTCACTTGAGCACTCGTTCTTTCTTCATAGCCGATCTTACTTCATAGCTGTTATAGCTATCGGAGTACAAGGATTTGAGAGGGAATTTTTGATTGTAGGATTTGTGTGCGAATACTCGGGGCGATTTTAAAAGGCACCATTCCCCCCCTCTGTTGCCATTTCCGATCCTTCAAGTATGCAAACATGCATGTCTGTCCGGTGTGCAACGCATCCTGATACAAACGTAACAATCAATCAGATAATAATGGCGAGGGAACAGAGGTGAAGAGAGGACCTCCTGGAAAGGTGGCTTGGTATTTTTCTATAATTCCCCGTTTGAAGCGGTTTTTTGCGAATCCAAATGAGGCAAAACTACTGCGATGGCACTCGGAGGAGCGCAAGAAGGATGGAATGCTGAGACACCTTGTTGATTCCACCCAGTGGAGTAACATCGATAGGTGCTTTGCAGATTTTGGTGCAGAACCGAGGAATATAAGGTTTGGATTGAGTACAGTTGGAATGAATCCTTTCAGTAGCATGAGCAGCCGACATAGGACTAGGCCCGTGACTCTTTGCATCTATAAACTTCCTCCTTGGTTGTGTATGAAGCGAAAGTATATTTTGCTGTCGATACTTATCCAAGGGCCAAAGCAACCTGGGAATGATATTGATGTGTACGTAGCGCCGTTGGTGGAAAATCTAAAAGTACTGTGGGACGAAGGGGTACAGGTATGGGATGCATACAAACGAGAGAACTTCACTTTGTGCTCCTTATTATTCTGCACCATAAATAATTATTCTGCCATTGCTAACTTATCGGACCAGAGTACAAAAGGTACCAAAGTTTGTACTCACTGCTTAGATGGTACCGAGTGTGTGTGGCTGAAACACTCACACAAAACCGTGTATATGCGTCACCACCGATTCTTTTGGAGGGCTCACCTATACCGCAAGATGAAGAAACAATTTGACAGAGAGAAGGAGGACGGTTCAGTTCCAAGGCATTTAAACGGAAAAGAGGCTTATAATATTGTTAAGGATTTAGATGTTGTCCTCAAAAAGGGACATAAATTGAGGGGTCGTAAGAAGAACATCTGGAAGAAGAGATCAATATTTTGGGACTTACCTTATTGGGAGTACCTAGATGTTCGACACTGCATCGACGTCATGCACGTAGAAAAAAATGTATGTGACAGCTTAATTGGTCTCTTACTGAACATTCATGATAAAATAAAAGACGACGTGAATGCACGGCTTGACTTGGCTGATATGGACATCAGGCGTGAGTTAGCACTAAGAACAACAGATAATGGACGAACGTACCTTCCCCCTGCGTGTTACACTCTGTCCAAGGCCGAGAAAACAGAACTGTATCTGTGCTTGCATGGTGTCAATGTTCCGTCTAGTTACTCCGGCAATGTGAAGAAACTTATTTCGATGCAAGATTTGAAGTTAAATGGAATGAAGCCTCATGATTGTCATGTGCTGATGACACAAATGCTCCCTATTACAATTTAGAATATTTTACCGACCAAAGTCTGAGAGACAATCATGAGGCTATGTTATTTTCTTTAACACAATTGCTCAGAAGGTCATCGATCCCGAAGGACTAGATGCTCTGCAGAACGAGATGGTGATGACTCTACGTCATCTTGAGATGTATTTTCCTCCTTCATTTTTTAATATCATAGTCCATCTTATTGTTCACGTTGTGTGAAAGATAAAAATATACGGACCCGTATTCCTACGTAGCATGTACCCGTTTGAGAGGTTCATAGGAATTCTCAAATGCTATGTACGGAATCGATCAGGGCAGCATCGTCGGAGGTTATGCAAGCGAAGAGATCATTGAGTTTTGTGTCGATTATATGGCTCAGATTCAACTGATAGGTGTACCTCAATCTCGTTATGAGGGGAGGCTCAATAGTATCGGAACTATAGGAAGGAAAGAAATCACTCCAGATATGGACGCATATGCGCAAGCCCATTTCACAGTCTTACAACACATGACTGAAGTGGCCCATTATATCGACCAACACAAGGATGTGCTTCGGCAACAGAATCTGGAGCGACCGGATGTTTGGATCATGAGACAACACAACTGTCGGTTCAACCAATGGTTGAAGGAGCAAATCGCTAGGAGCTCATCAAGTGAGATGCTGACATGGTTGGCAAAAGGGCCAATATTTACAGTTGTGACATGGTAAGGATATGACATAAATGGGTACACATTCTACACACAGGTTCAGAATGTAAAGAGCACTAACCAGAACAGCGGTGTCTGCATAGATGCGTTCAGTTCTGATGGGGTGAGAAACTCGTACTATGGGTTCATAGAAGAGATTTGGGAGCTCGACTATGTGGTTTTCAAGATCCTCTTATTTCACTGTCGTTGGGTGCATCTCCCACAGGTGAAGGTTGACAAGTACGGTGTTACTACCGTGGACCTCCAACGTGTCGGGTACAAAGATGAACCATTCGTACTCGCCAACCAAGTTGTTCAAGTTTTCTATGTAACCGACCCGGCAAATAAGAAGCGCCATGTAGTTCTTCATGAAAAAAGGAGAATTGTCGGAGTAGAGAATGTAGTAGACGAGGAAGAATACAATCAATTTGACGAGTTACCTTCTTTTGAAAATAACATAAGGGTCGACGACGAACAACATGACGAAACTAGTTACGTACGCATTGATCATCATGAAGAGTTAATTTTTAAAGAAAATAAGCAAGTGGAATGAGAATGGCGACATATATGTGGTCATTTGCATTAATGTATATAATAATGTATGTATGGGATGTATATGTGAATTAGCATTGATGTATAAGTGAAAATGTGTGATATATAGGTGAATTTTGAGAATGTATGAGTGATACAAATGTATCTCTATGTTCATTGAGCTGTTGTAAAGAAATATACTGGATTGTTGTAAAGAAATAACTACAGCTGGGCAAAGGCTTATTGAATGCGCGCTGGTTGGTGTAGTTATATTAATTATTAACTACAGCCGGGCAAAGGCTTATTACAGACGGTTCTAAGCTTAGAACCGTCTGTGATAGTTAGTATCACAGACGGTTTTAAACTCAGAACCGTCTGTGATATCATAGATATCACAGACGGTTCTCATCTCAGAACCGTCTGTGATATTTATTATCACAGACGGTTCTAATCTTAGAACCGTTTGTAATAAGCCCTTATTTAAAACCCCCAGCTAGGGTTTTGCGCGTACAGTGCCAGTTATTAGCAATACCAACCAAGACTTAGTCGCTCTCCTGATCCCCCGAGCCAGTCACCACCGCCGTCCGCCGAGCCCGTCGCCGGCCGCCTTCGGTCCCCGAGCCCGTCACCGGCCGCCTCCGTCCCCCCGAGATCATCGCCGTCCTTGAGCCCGTCGCCAGCCGCCTCCGTCGAGCCCCCGAGCCCGTCGCAGTCCCCTGAGCCGGTCGCCCTCCTCCTTTTTCGGGCCCGTCGCCGGCCGCCTCCGTCCCCCCGAGCCTGTCGCCGTCCGCCTCCGTCGACGGTCGAGCCCGTTGGCCGCCTCCGTCCACGCTCGAGCTCCTCTCACATCGCCAGAATCCCCTCGGTGAGTCCATATTCAATTCTACGTATTGATCTTTTCTGTTATAATCAATATTGTTCATATCAAATGAATGTTAGATTGATTATGGTGATCTTTTCTGTTATCCAGTAAGTTATATTCATGATCTGTTAGTTTCTTTTAATAGAAAATTTTGATTTAAGCTCAAGATCTAATATATAGTTGTCATATAACTGTTGTATAGCATTATGCTGATTTTAGATACATGATATTTATGTTGGACATAAATTTCTACTTGAATAACTTAAAATGTTTATATGTATATATGTTGATTAAGTCATTTTTATGCCTCTGGTATCATGCATGTTGTATATCAAGGAAAGAATAGGCACTTGAACATATATTCTTATTATTTCATAAATCTTATTGTTGTTAAATCTTACTGTTATGCATATGCATATGTATATGTATATATATATGTTGCTAATGAACTTATATATGTATATGTATACTTGAATATATGTATACATATATTGGAATTAAATTTAAGTATGTGCTTATACCGCACTATTTACGTATATATGAGAAGGCCAACATGTCATCCGCGCATTTTTCAACATCATCGCCGGAAGTATCCGCTCCAAAATCAACACGCAAAGCAAGAGAACTATCGAAAAAGTCTGAGGGCCTATTTACCATCACAGAGGTCGATAGATCTGAGACCCCTCTCCTTCTTCACAAAGCAGTAAGAGCATTTCGAAGAACGATCAAAATAGTTGCACGAGAACGAATTGAGATCACATTCGATTCGTGGAAGAGTGTGAGTGAGACTCGAAAATGTGAGCTGCTGACAGAGATTTTTGCATCGTTCGAGATCCCAGAAGAACACCACGACTCTGTGCAACATCATGCCTTGCTTGCGGCGTGCAAATCATGGAAGAACTTCAAGAGCGTGCTTGTCAAGGACTATGTGGAGAAGTATCTAACGCCCTTTGACACGTATCCATTCCTAGAACCACAATGGGACGAGTTTAAGGCGATGAAGACGACCGAAGCTTTCAGAAGTGTAAGCGCGGCGCACAAGGCCCTCAAGGCAAAAAAACACACATCCCCACAGACTCGGTACAGCTGGGTATGCGGGTAAAATCCCGTAATGGAGGCAGGAGGACGAACAGGCAATCCTGCGGAACACTGCCCCGCCATTTGCCACGATCCCGGATGAGCGCGCTCGAAATTAGATTAGAGCGAAATAATCTACCATGTCGTCGGGGGACATCTCCTTCCGGAACCGTGCAGACCAGAAAGTGTCCCACCGCCTGGTAAGATATTGAACTACATAACTTGTAATTACTCCACAACTTCCCTGAAAACTAAATGACATGTCGAATCTTCCCAGGGATCATTCCAGTCAATTAGGGAAAAAGATATACTCTCCGCGGCACTGGGAAACAAGGAGCACCAGGGTCGTACGAGAGGCCTTGGGTTTTATGTTCCTTGGAATCAAGGTTTCTCAGATAACCCCGAATTGTTTCGGAGTAGGAAGAGAAACAAAGCCGAGCGTGACGTACGGCTATGGGAGGAGATCAAGGCATCTCTTAGAGAGGAGCTTGCTGATTACGTCAGAGATGAGGTGCGAAGACAAACAGAAGAAAATCAGCAGGCCGCTGCCGCTCCTGTGCTAGCCAGCCCCCCTAACCGTCGGAGTAGCTGCGCGTCCAATCCTACGACGGAAAGCGAGGGCAGATTTCCTGTGGACAATATCTTGCAAGCTACGAAGTGCAAGCTCCAAGTGAGATATGACTCCATTGCCTTGTGCGCTGCTTGGGGTCTGACATATCCGTCCGATGAAGGGGCCATGGTGCACCGTGCACCTTTAGCTCCAAGCTTCCGAAAAATGTCTGTGGATGGTGTACATGCCAATTTCGATGTCGTCCCGCTATCGAAGCCCCCCAACGATGAGATTGTAACTCTAAGGTAAGCCATGGGAACCTTCATCTGGTGGCTCAAAAGAGACATTTACTTGAGGCTTCTTCACCAGTGGCAGGTTCACAAGGGCAATACGAATCAGAGCAACTTGCACTAGTGCCATCTCCATAAGGTCTATCTCCACCACCGCTACCTGCACCGGTAATGTGTCCACAGAAGCTATTATCAGTGCAACAACTTCCACCGGTGCTACCTTTACAGTCAACCTACAGTCGAGGTAGCAAGGGCAAAGCAAAGAAGACCGATGATGATATCTCGTACCTACCATTGGTCTGCAAATTCGTTCTTGGCGAGCCGATGATCGACCCGGTGAATCGCCTCCCACTCCTACCAATTAGTTGCAACAAATTACACCTTTGGTATATGGAACAATCCAATAAGCCAGAAAGAGAACGGTGTTCAGGTATCACTGTCAAATTCAGGCAGCATCATTTCCAGCACGAATTTCAAGATAGTGTCTTTGTGGTAACCTTCGAGGATTTATTTGATCTTTTCACGCTCAACGCTCTTAATGTCTCACTCGTTCGATGCTGGATGCTGTAAGTGTGTACAATCACAGTCTCTGTTCATGTTATACCGATAAATGTCATCTATAATTTGTTGCTTTCGTGTGTATATATATAGATACATGGTGATTGAAGCTAGATTATCCAAATCATCGGTTGGTTTCTTGGACCCACACTTGGTCGCCAGTTATACCATCAACGAGGATGCTGGCGTCGTCGAGAGGTACATTGCAGCATCACTGCTGGCTTACCGCGATAAGGAATATGTACTGGTGCCCTACAATCAGGAGTTTCATTGGATTTTAATAGTAATTGTACTAAAGTGGAACAAGGCAATATACCATGATTCCCTAAGTAGGAATAAAGTCGACTACACAGTTGTCGGCCAAGTCATCGATAGGTAAGTACATTTTCTCTATACATACCTATATTGTACTCTTTCTTTCCTTCCGAATGACTAAGGTCAACTTTTTCGAATCACGTAGGGCGTTCGCGACGTACGTTAAAATGGCAAAGCTCTCGATGCAAGGGGGCCAAAGCCCTGACACATGATCGAAACTTTAAGGTATTCGCTAGTACATATTAATTAATCCTATGTAACAGTTGGTAGTATTAATGCCTCTTGAATTAACACATTCTATTTTTTGCAATGCCACCAGCAGCAGCCGAGCAACACGTGTGGATTCTACGTTTGCCACCATATGAGACTACTCCTCGATTCCTCGTGGATCACCAATCCCAATTCTAAGGTTTGTCAATATTCCCATAATTACTTCATACTTATCAAATTATATATATACGTACATTGATATTCTTATCGATAGGCTGCGTCCATCCTAAAAACTGCATTGAAACAGGCCAACCTTGAAGGAATTCTAGGAGAGTCCATGTACTTTTTGGTGGCTCAAGTCCTAAATCCAAAGGGAGAGTTCCACAACCCACAATGATTTTTTATTGCTCTTATCACAGTGCAATGTATACATGTACATGTTGATCTGCGAATGAAATGTAGATCTTTTGTAATTGTGTATTTGTTAATGGATATTTTACTTTATTTGCGAAATGGATGTTTTATGTTTGTCAAATGAATTGAGATGTGAATTGGATGCTATACGTTTCTGAAATGAATTGAGATGTCAATTGTCTGTATACATGTACATGTTGATCTGCTTATTTTAGAGGACATGGCTAGCATTTTCTGAAGCTAGCCAATTAACAGAAATAGATTTAGGGGCAGAAAAGAATATCACAGACGGTTTGTAACTAAAAAACCGTCTGTGATATGCCTTTTTTCATACAAACCGTCTACGATGATAGTTATCACAAACGGTTTTTAGTTACAAACCGTCTATGATATTTACTTCACAGACGATTCGAAAATCGTCTATGATAACCTTCGATTATCACTGATCTATAAATTCAGACGGTTCAGAAAATTATCTCTAGTAGTGGCGTGAGGCTAACCGGTTTTCCTCCCGACCATCGCTTCCAGAGCTGTCGTGGCAGCGTGTACACGTGGTTGGCCAGTGGAAGCGGCCAAGTGCGTTGAGCTTGTCGCACGTATGTATGCAAGGTGCTGCATGCATTACTAATTAGGTTAGGATGGAGAACGCGCGCGTGGATGCTCTGAGCCCGTCCACGTTCGAGCTTCCGTCGACGCGCGCTAAACCTAAAAACAAAAAAACAGGTACACACATGCGTGTTAAGTAGTACAGCATGTACCTACGCTTTGAAGATTGTTTTAACCGAAGCTTTCGGTTAATTTTTTTAGCATGTATAGAAAACACACATATGTATATATATAATGAGTGTGATATACGTAGGTTATAAAAGCGTCATGTACCTGAAAAATATGTTAGCATGAATTGTTCAGATTCGGAGTGAGTTCTTCAATGTTGTGTTATGGAGCCAAAATTCGCAGTGATGTTGGCACGGGTTTTGGCTAAGATTGAGATATACTGGGTTAATTTCACCCGATGGGATGAACTGCATATGCCATCCATACACTTTTATTTTATGCCATCCATACACTTTTATTTATGACTTTATTTTCTTGCAGTTTTATTTTCCATGCATAAAGGAGTATAGAAAGGAGCAGTTTAGTCGATAGATCCACCCCATTTTTCTCTGTGATTCCACCAAACAATAAGACTTTTGATTGGCTTGTCAGGCAATACATCGATCTCGTTGTCGATTTGCTGTTTTGGTCGCTAAGTGCGCATCACTCGTGCACCCTCCCCAGGGACATCTTCACCATCCGCAAGGACAAAGAGGCTGTCTTCCCTAGGCAAAGACATCAAACTCAACTCCATCTAGAGATAGAAATAGATCCAATATGATTGAATAGTCACAAATAAAAATATGAATCTATTTTTTAAAAATGAATAGGAATACAAATACAAATTTGAATACTCTCGAATATGAATACAAATCAAATGTCGTAACGAATACAAATTTGAATCGAATGTATAGTTAATTCGATCGAATACGAATATCCTCCTACAACTTCTATAACGAATGTTGGTAGAATAAATTTATGTAACATGATTACACCGTCTATACTATACATCTACATAGGAAATGAATTAAATAGTTTCGAATACGAATACAAATACAAACATTCTCAATTATGGATATAAATATTATCGAACACGAATACGAACATTTTTGAATATGAATTTTGCTTACTACATTCACATTTTCTCAAATATAAATATCGGATAAAATAGATTATCCGTTACTGTTTCCCACCTCTAACATCATCAAAGGAGAGAAAATCCTATGGGGACTGTTTACCATTAGGATCCTGTCTAGACCTTTTCAACTGCATAGGGCAATTGGAGATCCTCTAAAAACTAGCTATATGTACAGATGCTTGCAAGGGTTTGTAATATCCCGAATGTCATTCGGGGAATTCAGCGGATTAAAAAAAGATAAAAACAATAGAATTAAAGAAATTAATTCTCTAGGGTTTGCAAAAGGGAAGAAAATTTAGTATTTTTTTGTTGTGTTTTAGCCCGTGGTGTATTATTCCGAACAGCGTTCAGAGGTTTCGGTGAATAAGAAGCGAGAAAACTAACAAGGGTTAAAGAGGTAATTTCTGATGTGATCAATGGGAAATTAAATTATAAACTTTTGAGGATCAAAAGGAAATAAAAATTCAGAAATTGTGAGGATATTTTGGGCTCTAGGTCTTCGGCCTATGGTGTAAAGATGGCAACGGGTACCCAAAACCCGAGTACCCGATGGGTTTTACCCAATAAGGAGGTAAGCATGGAAAGATATCTTCACCCGCGGGTATATTAGTGGGCAAAACCCTCTACCCATCGGATAGAGTGGGTGTGGGTACGGCTGTATACTACCCGTACCCACATACCCGTGGGTAAAATATACCCGGCGGTCCATATACATAATACATACCCTTATCAATTCAGCCCACTCATGACCCATAGACTTGTGGCCCGTATATATATATTCAAAACGAAATCGATGGAAATCCGTGGGATATCTTCACTTTGTGCCTGTCAGTTGTGTGGAATCAGTGGGAAAAGAAATCCGTGCCTATCACTTTGTGCTATCGGGTATGGGTTACCCGTCGGGTACAAATACCCGCACGGGTGCGGGTATAGGTAAGTTTCTACACCCGTGTGCGGGTACGGGTATCGTAGCGGGTAGAGTTATATCTGTCGGGTGCAGGTATGGGGTGGCTATACCTAGCGGGTATGTACCTGTTGCCATCTCTACTATGGTGGTTTGGCCCATAGGGGCAGCTAGACACCCCCTTTCCCCCTAAACCCTAGCCACCCACCTCCCCTCCCCCTTTCACCCCTAGTAGCCCCTTCCCCTCTTTTGCCCTACCTTCCCACCTCCCCCACATCCCCTTACCACACTACAACACTTAGATCCCTTGGCAACTGAAAGAGGAGAGGAATAAAGGAGGGAGAAAGAAGAGGAACATGAAGGAGGAGAAAAGAAGAAGAAGGGTGGTTTGTGCTGGTATTCAGATATTCTTATTATGGTATCTGATACGGGGATGGGTCCCGATCTTCTCAGTGAGGAACCGTGGATAGTTGATGTGAAGTAGACGATGTCGCTAGCTGAACACTCGTGCCCACGCACGAACCCTCAACTCTTCGGAATACGCCCAAAACACACCGGATAGTTGTCGTCGCATACGACTGCGACTTAACGCCAAGTCCCCAATTCCCAATAGAACAACGGCTTGACCTTGAGTTGCAGAACGAACAATGGATCGCCTAATTCTCTCTCAAAGTCCTCGCATGAACTCTGGTGTTGAAAGAACAAGCAATAGCTATGTTTCAATCTGATGCATAAAACTTGGTCCCCCTCTAAGGATGCCAATACAGGGCTTATATAGCCTCTTGGGACGTGCATAGAGTCCCCCAAACCTAGTACAACTCAACCCTATATGGTTTTAGATACGAACTCTTAAAAAGGAAACTAGATTTTACAGCCGTTATATTGTTTCAGTCATAACTTTTGATCTGTGATGAATTTGATGCTGCGGCTAGATCCATTGCGTAGCTCTTGAAAATATCTTTCCAACAAGTACAAGAACGCCTGAATCGGACTCCGTTTGTGAAAGTTATGACCTTTTTAGTAACTGCCTGATAGGCTGTCCCGAACCGAGTCCGAATTGAATTCTGAGTTGAATCCGAGTTGGAATTGGATTGAGTACGTGGGAAGTCTGAGTTGGGCTTCAAAATAGTGTCCAAAACTTGTGCTCTAAGTTCTTGGGCTCCGTCCTTATACTCTCCCGCCACATGGGCTTTTTTTCCCCCTTCCACATGGGCTCCAACCAGCCACATGTACTTCGTTCTTGTTGGCTCCATCCACGTGGGCTTTGTTCCTTCATGTCTTTGGCACATAATGTGGTTATCCGCTTCCTTTTGCATCTCTATTGTTTTGCCATTGATAAACCTAAGAATACACCAAGTAATAACATGATGTAGTTTTTCATCTTTATGAATGACAACATTAAGTATAGTTTGAAATGAGTTCACCTGGCCATATTTCATGTGGCTCAATAATTCTTTCCAGTTGAATAAGATATTTAACGGAAAAGTACAAGACACGTGCATATCCGCATCAGTCTCCCTTAGGGGTAGTATAGTCATTTCACCAGTGTTTCTAGCCTGGCACAAATACAAAAAGAGTAGAAAATGAGAAGAGGGCAAATCATCAAATAAAAAAAATCAAAGATGGGGCAAATACTCAATTCAAACCAGTATGGGGAAAATGAGATGTTGCCAAGGAAAGGTGAGGGCAAATATGCAATTATCCCAATATTTTTTGTGCCAAAATCAGTCAAATTTTGAGCTATCGGATCAAGGTCCTGCTCCCTTCAGATGATAAAATGTGTCCCTCAAAAATCATACAATCCAACCCTGCCACTTGATCCCTCCTAGTTCCCATGCACGCCGCCACCATCTCTCCATCTTTGTCGCTCCTTCTTCTCTTTCTTCCATTATATATGACAACATCCACCAGCCACCACCTCCGCCTTCCATTCCAGCGAGCTTTGGCTCCTCCACCACCGCCCCCAACCCCTCTCGGCGACCCACCTCCCACCGCAACCACAAGCACCACCATCAACGCCGCGGCTGCCCCCCGTGTTGTCGCCAGCTGCTTTCATCACCAACGACGCTCTTGCCCCCTCGTCGCACCACCATCTCTTCCCTACTGCTGCAATCTCTGCCCCGCCCACCCTAAATCATCTCGCGGCATTGGTGTGCCGCCCACCACCCTCCTCCATGCCGACGGCGCCATCGCCGCCTTGCTCCCCCGCCACCCACCGCCCCTTCCTCCCTATATAGTGGGCCCTGGTGAATTCAAACCCTAACTCTAACCCAGTGAAACCCTGCCCTAAATCACCGCTGCTAGAGCCGGAGAAGAAGATGAACCGCCGGCCAGAGAACCAATCTTCAAGGAGATCGCAACGCTAGAATTTTCATGCGACATATTTTTAGCACTTTTGTTGTTATATTTGTCTTTCTCACTACTACAAAAATATTTATATTAGACGCCTCATCACAGACTGTTCATAAAAACCGTCAGTATTACATGCAATCACAGATGGTTCTGTCATATTGCCAATATCACAGACGGTTCTTATTTAAGAACCGTCTTTGATATGTTTCCCGCCCCCACATACCTCTAAAATTTCATAATTTCCCGCTTGAGTTCGAGTAGAATTCCGTTTTGACACACCTTCAGTAAAACGGGCATAACTTTTGCATACGGTGTCCGTTTTCGACGTTCTTGTACTCGTTGGAAAGCTAACGACGAGCCCGATTCAAAAAAAATGACTAGCTTGTGCTAGTCGCCCTTGAAGACCCCCAAAATCGGCCATTTATAACCTTAAATTCGAATTGGAAGTTTTTGAATTCTGTTTTTTGCCAAAATTTTAGATCTTCCCTTCAAAATTTGAGGTTTGTCTCAACTGTAAAGTTGTAGATCTCGTCGAAACCTTTCAAATGAGTATATATAAGCCATACAGAACTTTGCTATTTTATACTTTGAGACTAGTTGTTTATATTATATCGGTATATATATAGCCAATATCATAGACGGTTCTTAATTAAAAACCGTCTGTGATATGTTTCCCGCTTCGTGCATCTCTAAAATTTCGTAATTTCCCACCTGAGTTCGAGTAGGACTCCTCTATAAATACTCACCCGAACCCATCCACCCCCTCCCTTCAAATGTGTCTGTGGGGTTTAGGTCTTCATTATTTTTCACTTTCTCCATCCATTGTTTCTTCAAGTATTTGATTCTGTGGAGTTTAGGTCTCCATTGTAGCCTCCATTGTTGCCTGGGAGCTTACAGTGAGGTAGCTACTAAGAAGGTCTATTCGAGCTTGTGATGGTGGATTGTTATCTGCTATGTTGCTTTTATTGTTCTCTTCATTGTAGTCTCCATTGTTATTTCTATTATTTTCTGCTATTGTAATGGTGGACTGTAATCTTGTGATGTTGTAATGGTAGATTGTAATCTTATGATATTGTAATAGTGAATTGTAATCATGTGATGTTGTAATGGTGGATTGTAATAGAAATAAAATATTCTCTGCTATGTTTGATATCGTATTTGCTTGTTTTCGCTTGTTTTCAAAAAGCATAGCTAACATTTCCTGAGGCTAACTGAAAAATAGAAAAAATTTTAGGTATAGAATGAATTATCATAAATAATTTTATAGTATAAACCATCTGTGATCACACATCACAGATGGTTCTAAGTTTAGAACTGTTTGTGATGTGTGAGTATCACAAACGGTTTTATAGAACCGTCTATGTTGTGCGAGTATCACAGATGATTCTATATATAGAATCGTATGTGATAGTGTTTTTCACAAACAGTTCTAGTTACAAATCGTCTATATTGTATTTATCACAGACGGCTCACAAACCGTCTGTGATAATTTGCGATTATCACTGACCCATAAATTCAGATGGTTCAAAAAACCGTCTGTGATAACGTTTTAGAACCGTTTGTGATGATAATTTTTGTAGTAGTATCTTCATGTGGGGATAAAAAATAGGAACGTGCATACGTACGTATACGTGTATTTGATTTCAGTTAGAAATGTAGAGCCCTATATTACAACCATCACAATAGTAAACCGGTGCCCGATAATTTGTTGCGTATTTAAGCTTGATAGCTCTAGCTAGGCACTTTCTCACGAAATGATCAAGCGCGAGTACCACGTGAAAAGAAAAGGTACACGAAGTTCCGAACAGATCAATCCTTAGGTCCCTATTAGCGTACATAACCTCACTGTAGGATGATTTATTAATCAGAATAATTACCTGCTAAACAAATCGGAAGAGGGGAATCCAAAGCTCATTGGCGTAGACAGATGGTCCCACTTCATGGCAACACACACACACACAGAGCACAATCCGTCACATATGTGTTCTCATTGGTCGCTGCTGCATCTACCCAATAAGGCCAAGAAGTTTTCGTTAATTACTCTCTTCTCTCTCTCTCTCATCGATTTTTTATACTTAATCTTCAGAGTCTCTTGCGTAACATTTCTACTGACTATCCCAGTACAAGCCAAGAACCATAGTTACATGATGCACGGCACCATGGAGGAGATCGCGAGCAAGGAGCAGCAGCACCACTTCGTGCTAGTGCACGGGATGAACCACGGCGCGTGGTGCTGGTACAAGGTGGCCACGGCGCTGCGCCGCGCGGGCCACCGCGCCACGGCGCTTGACATGGCGGGCTGCGGCGTGAGTCCGGTGCGCGTTGAGGAGGTCCGCACCTTCGAGGAGTACTCACGCCCGCTGCTGGACGCGATGGCCGCGCTGCTGCCCGGCGAGTGCGCCGTGCTCGTGGCGCACAGCCACGGCGGGTACAGCGTCGCGCTCGCCGTAGAGAGGTTCCCCGAGAAGGTCGCCGCGGCCGTGTTCGTCACCGCCTCCATGCCGGCCATCGGCCGTGCCATGGCTGCCACCAGTGATGAGGTACTTTGACCAGATTTCGTAGTGCTTTAATTTTTCCCCTCTTAAAGCTTTGTTAGAACTTAATAACTTTGCACTGTTATTGCTTTGTTTACAACTAGAAAATTATGCAGAATTCCTACATAGAAATTATATTGTTTCCTGCAAAAACTTCTACATTGCAGAATTCCTATAGGATCCACGTCGCATTTCCCGACAACAAAATCCATAATGAGATTGTGATTGTGCCAAACATGTTTTCTCCGTAAAAATATGAGTAAATGTTTACTTGTACCCATTATTACAATCCAAATCCATTAAAGGGCAATGATAGTCATAGGGGTGCAAACGGAGTAGATAATTTTTATCCGACCGACCGACCGAAGATTCACAGAGCGGATATAAAAAAGGTAAATAGGTATCCGACACTAGCTATGTCCGACTCTGACTCTGAGGAAAAATATGGAATAGGATACGGCATGAGTAATATCCGTATGTCAAGTGATATGAGGAAGTCTATTGTAACTTCACTTAGGAACAAGATAATATATAAGTAGATTGTTACATCTAAACATGCAGAGAATATTGAGTGTTCTTACTTCGATATCTCGGTGATTAATCTCTCTGTGTTCACTAAGATTGCACCCTATTGTCCATTGTCCTATGTAAAGAAGCGGATAATTTCCGTTCGACTGACAGACCAAAGGCTCGCGGAGCGGATATGGAAGAGGTAAATAGGTATCCGACACTATCCATGTCCGACTCCGATTTCGAGAAAAAATATGGAATAGGATACATGATGGATGATATCCGTTCGTGTCCGCTCCGATTGCAGCCCTAGTAGTCCCTACAAGCATTGCTACGCCAGCGAGTGCAACTCATTTAGATCAATGATTTTGTAACTGTTCTCAATTAGTAATTGAGAGTTTTTACCGTCTTTTGAAAGTAACAGGAGGTTCTAATATCTCCTTACCAAATTACCCTTAAACTCTTGGTACCTGCACCTCTTAAACTCTTGGTGCCTTTTGGTGCTATCTCAATGGATAACTTGGTACCTTCCAAGGATGGTAAACAAATGTACCATAAAGAAACTATCATATCTCATTTAAGTTGGGCTAGCCTCTTCCTAAGATTCCACACCATGGGCCTTTATGTTCATAACGATGCCATGTGTCAGATCTGGATTTTATCAATCCTGAATTCTCTGTGATTTCATCACACTATTCCTTATAACAGCAGATAGTGCTAACAGATACATTATTATATATCAAAATCATATCCTACGGAAACGTAATTATAATAGCGGACTTACTCATGGGCCCATTAGGCCAAAATCATTAAAAATCAGCAACAGAATCGAAACTTCACACGGGTGGAACCCTTGAGACATGCCCACAGGCAGTCAACTGGGATTCACAACTTAGTTCCTGGCCTCAATGCTAGATGACCATAGTGCTTGTCATACTCCTTACTTATTGAATAGTGGTAATTAAGCAAAAATGGGTAATTGACCATAGTGCTTGTCATTCTTCTAATTGAATAATGGTAATTGAGCAAAAATGGGTACAAATATACTCAACAAATCACCATATAGAATGCAGTAATACTAGATATAAGGCTGCTAAATAGAGGCTTAAAGTTCTTTTATTTACTAAAGCCATCAATTTGAAAGTTACAATAAATATAAAATTTTCTAAGACTTAGCAGTTTTGACTAAACTAGATTTTCTAAAGTTGTTTGAGAGAATGCAGTAATAGAAATAGTGTAGATTACATCCACCTGTTACAGTGGCTACCTTCACCGCATGCTAGTTTTGTTACCAGGGCTATATGCACCCAATATAATTACTGGGTTACGCTCGCCTAGGGAAATCAATTCATAACCACATCTGTCTGATGACTTTTTATTCCACACACAAAGTTTAAAAAATAGACATTAACTCGAGTAAGTTTTCATGACCACCTATGACCGTGGGCACAACCGTTTGAATACTTTTCACTCTACAAGAGATAATCAACTTGTTAGGTTTTACATGTTTTCTTGAACATGCAAATCAAGAAGATTACCACAAAACCTTTACAATGCATCTCACCAGCGAGACCACACCCGTTAAAGTTTTCACCACTATGGGGCTACGTCCACCCACTCCAGAAGCCCCCTCTTGCACCATCACGTCAAAGGACTCCACTCGCTCAATTTGCCTCCTTGGTTGGTCTGATTTTTTTCGATTGAGTATCTTTTGCTTGTTAGTAAATTTTATTTTTGATGAATGAAAAGTTGAATATATATATATATATATATATATATATATATATATGCAAAAAATATATAATTGAGTCAACAAAGTAAAAGGGCATGTATTAACTGTTTGATGTTTCCCCTCTTGTTCTTAGTTACTGGCCTATGTCGGTGCGGACTTTTTCATGGATTCAAGAGAGCTGGAGCAAAAGAACCCCGACATCAAGGGCAAACCGTTCATCTTCGGGCCCAATTTCATGGCACAAAGGCTGTACCATCTGAGCCCACCAGAGGTGACAACTCGATTAAAATTTACTCTTTCATGAAAAAAAAGCATATATATGGAACTGTTTGCACCCATAATTATGAAAATAGTAGTATGCCTGCCCTATTGGCAAAAATTTTATTTTTGCCGCCCGGTGGCCGGGCGACGAAGCCGCAGAGCTTACACGTGGGCTTGCCACCCCACCACCAGATGGCCAGCTGCCTATTGCCCCGCCACCAGACGACAAGTTGCCTGCCACCCCGCCACCGGACGGCAGGTAATTAAGCCAGCTTAATTACCTACCTTAATTTTTTCATGCTATTTGTTGGAATTTTTTTAATATAGCAATTGACCTCAACAAATTACAAAATTTTATGTGCAGCCTCTCGACACAACATGCTTGACTATGTAATTTTTTAGCGTTTTTGTCCACTGTGAATGTTGCTCAAAAATTTGTACAATTATAATATTTGTAGAAGATGTTACATGTAGCAAATAAGCTGCAAAAATTATAAAATTTTATGTGCAGCATCCTAGCACAGTCATGGTAATTGTTTTTTTTTTGACAATTTTATACATTATGATATTTATAAAAGTACATATAATAGTAAAAAACATCACATGGGATGCAATATGATTCACCCATCTAAGCCACTGATATCTTCTTGCCTCGTTTGCCTCTCCATGCTTGGCCTTGTTTTTCGTTGAGCATGAGCATGTCCCATAGGGTACGTCAGCCAGTCCAAAGCATGCATCTCAGTTTTGGTCTAGTAAGCTGAGGTACAACAGGCTAGGTCCAGTAAGCGTCGATATCCTCTAGCTGAGACATCCGAACTATGGACCACCAGCAATAATATCGTGAATGAGGAACTCTAAAAATCCCCCTCATGGTGCAGTGGAGCTCTCGCCTTGACCGTACGACGTGGTAGCAAAGTCAGATGAGCTCTGCCCACTAAAGTCTCCAAACCCTAGGTATGGTATCAACGATGATCTCTGCTCTATATACACTACAAACCCTAGGGCTGTGTATCACTCCCTAGAAGAATTTAGGAGGCCCATATTGTCATCGATGGACTCAACATCACCTCCACATTGAATTGGAGGTTGCAAGATGAAATGATGTTAGTCACAATAAATATTCTAGATATAGAATGCAAATCCCGTACCTCTCGGATGTGTAGTGAAGATGAACGATGGAGAGCAGAAGTCTGTGTAGGTGGTGTAGACGTCAAAATTGATGTATCTCGATGATGGAACTGTGGCGGGAGAACACCATGATGTTAGTGGAACGTAAGGTCTAACAGAAAAATAAAACATAGATTTGTATGTAAGTTACTTACTCATCGATACAACCCACGGATGATCAACAGTTAGTACTATGACGTCGGGCAGACTTGCTAGGTCACGATGACCTGGCGGATAAGCATGGTGACCCCACTGGGTGCCCAATGTACACGGCATGATTTGTCCAACGGTCGTAGCTTAGGTTGTGCACTATTTTTTGGTTTGCTTTAGGATGTATTTCAAAGTATTCTGCAGGGCCAGTGGTGTGTCAGGGCTGCTGATGGCAGTCTCGGATGTGCTTGCGATGCGCTGCACCCACTCCAACTTAAGTGACATATGAAACAGGTTCAGTAAGGATCAGTATGAATTTTGTAAATGAAATGATCAGAAATTGTAACTGTCTTATGCTGTCATGCCACTGTGAAGCACTGTGATGATCGATCGAGCATTGTAGATTGTCATTATGTGTGATCTGCTCGAGGCGATCTAGTGGAGGAATGGTGAGTCTGTTGCGCAATCGGGGTATGTACCATTCCAGGCACTCATTGTACATCTGGACGTCGTACAGACACTGCTCTATGACGAGATCTAAGTGCACGTTGCCCGTCCATACCGTTGTCCACTCATGCTGCATTGGCCGCCAGTCCGTACCATGCCAACCTTCCTTCAATTGCCTACATTTTAAGAATCATTGATATTACAGAGTAAGATATACAAAGTGTAAACATTACTCGGATGGAGTTTAACTCACCAGTGTATGGCTCATGGTAGGAACCTACCATCCGAAGAGGCTACGACCTGGTGGAAATCGAACTGTTGCATTACGTGCTGCGACTCATAAGCTTCCACCATGTACAAGAACACCAAATGGTGTGTCATCACCCATAGTGTTGCGTCCTGCAGGCATTGCAGGGACAGCCTGTACGGTGATACATGCCCCACAAAGTCTACAGTCCATGGATCCTAGATGATGTTGCTGTCATACAACGATTCAAACTCATTGTGCTATAGCAAGTAGCACCTCGACGGTTTGCCCTTGGTCCGGCGTAGACAGGCACCAGTCCACTAGAAGCCCATAGTGGACCTGTCTATCAGGTCGACAAACTCACTGAACGGGTCTACTGATGTCACGATGGCTGGACGCCCGACAGGGAAGTGCTCCTAACTCTACATCTATAGGATCACGTGGCAGACGGATAGATTGGAGATATCAGCAGTACCGCACTGGTAAGCGTCAAATAACCCCCGATATTGATGAGGCAGATGAACTCAACATTGCATATATTGCCGTGCGTAGCTAGAAACATGCTACAACCAAAGAGCTGAATAAGTTACTCAACGAGATGCGTCCTGACAACCTCGAGTGGTGCATCCTATGGGTACACATTGAAATTTTTTAGCCAAGTGCGGGGGACGCCACAAGCACCCTTCGGGATAGTTAGGCCGAACCGGTCTACCAGGCTCTCCTTCCAGTCCGCCGGTGTAGAAACTGGAACAAGTGCATCACTCCGGAGAGGGGGAGCAGTCAAAAACAAGATGTCCTGTAGAGTGACCGTCATCTCACCTCACCAAAAGTGGAATGTGTGCGTCTCAGGCCTTCACCTGTCTACCAGTGCCGCGAACAGGCTGCCATCGATGGTGAAATGACATCCGATGGAGACCAGCCTCGCAAAGGGCAACAAGCCCATGGCCCATAGGATTGGGGCGTAACGTTCATCCAGCTCACAATGATCCCTCCCACCCCACAGCTTGAAGGGCGGAGGGCCAGCCGCGTCACCCGTCATCCATGAGTGGCACCGGTGATTCTTATCGTAGAACTATTCGAGAAGCTCTGGTAAAACCATACCTTCCAATAAATGAGATAGACCAAATATTAATGCAAAGATTGATAACGACAATAAAATACTACAAATTAAAATTTACGATGAAATAAATACTATAAAATAATGTATACTTAAGTACTAAAATGAATATGCAAATGCGTACTGGTCCAAATAAATAGTGCATATGAACACTTGCTCATAATCTAGTTAAGAAAAACATATGGGCCAATTAGCTTTTATACTTGATGCTACTTGTCATAATTGTTTGTCAATATAGTTTTGTTTTACTATATATCTGGTCTTTTACTTTTCTTTACCTCAGTTATTTTTTTATCAAAAGCAAGTAAATTAAGTGCTTAAGTTATTGAGCAATAGTGCGCTTAAGATCTGATATATATATATATATATATATATATATATATATATATATATATATATATATATATATATATATATATATATATATATATATGCTTCATTCACATCGCACCATCCACTCGGCTTTATGGACTAAATAACATGAATGCTATCATAAAAGAGTAGTACAAGCATGGGTGATACTTGTGTCCATAAAGAACAGTCCAAAGGTAAGGTGGTAATAAACTCAACTTTTTTATACTATATTTTTTATACTATAAATGTTAGGAGTAGCACTACTCAGGTATCTAGTCTAGGTTCACATGACAGGCTGACAGGGCATGCACGTATAATAGTACACAACATGCACGATGCAACAAAAAGTTTACTAGAGATTCCTTTTTTATATTTCTATATAATCTTTTCTCTAGCATCACAGTTTAATTAATTGCTACACTTAATAATTATGAATTTAATGTGACTAATAATAACAGCACTAAACAATATTTAATCGACTGTGAAGAAAACGGACGAAGAGTGCAGATAAGGAGTGTCAATGAAGAGACTACGAGACGAAGAGTGTCAGCGAAGAGACTACAAGAGTGTGAGTGTGTGCAGCTCAAAATTTTAGCGAGAGCGATAGCAAAGTGGGCGCTAATGACGCGGCGATAATGGCGGGAGTGAACTGTGCACGGGGAGATAGACATGATGTAAGTGACATTTTCAGTGGTCTATTTCCTACACACGTGCTCAATTTCCATAGGAGCCAAATATATACAGGCCACTGCATTTTTTCATATGCGGATTAAACAAAGCAAAGAAAACAAAAATATAGATTAAACAAAGCAAAGAAAATGAAATGACCTACCTTATAAATGTGTATTAATCATTTGCTAATCATACGAATTTTTTAGCAACATTCACAATGGATAAAATTGTTAAAAAATTACGCAATCAAGTACGTTGTCGCGAGAGGTTGCACATAAAATTTTGTAATTTTTAAGCTCATTTGCTATATTTCAAAATTTGTAAATTATCTAGTAATCGTACGAATTTTTGAGCAATATTCATAGTGAATAAAATTTTTTTAAAATACACAATTAAGCACATTGTGTCAAGAGACCACAAATAATTTTTTGTAATTTTCTGAACTTATTTGCTATATTTAAAAATTCAAATAAATAATATACAAAAAATTAAGGTAGTTAATTAAGCCGACTAATCTCCAGTTTAATTATCTGTCATCCGGTGGTAGAGAGGCAGGCAGCCTGTTGTCTGCTCACAGGACGGTAGGGTCTACGCGTCAGCGCACCGGCCTCACCATCCAGCCATTAGACGGCAAAAATACTAGTTTTGATAATACAATATATATACTTCTATTTTCATAAATATGAGTACAATTAATGCCATATACGTCAAAAACTCCTCTCTCATCAAAGCTTCGCAACACATTCTACGTATCAAAAATCAATTTGCTTGTGGACCTCGAGTCGCGTTTCCTCGCAGGACTTGACTCTGGGCCTGATGCTGATCCGGCCGGCCAACGGGTTCACGACGAACAACCCCGACGAGGCGACCATGAGGGATGAGAAGCTGCTCACGGCGGAGCGGTACGGGTCGGCAAGGCGCGTGTTCGTCGTCGTGGAGGACGACCGCGGCCTCCCGGTGGGCTTCCAGCGCCACATGATCGCGCAGAGCCCCGGCGTCGAGGTGGAGGAGATGGCTGCCGGCGGGGCCGACCACATGGCCATGCTCTCGCGGCCGGAGGAGCTCGTCGATATCCTCGTGAGGATCGCCAGCAAATCAGCAAGTGAATGATACAACACGATCGATGACTTGGTACACTAATTGTGCCACTCTATACAGTATGTTAACATGGAAGTTCTTGAAGAGAAGTAAAATGCATGCCAGTGCTCTGTTAGCTTCAAGCATCCTCCTTCCGTTCATGTTTACGGAACCAGCAGTCCAACATCTGCAAGGCATATGACTGGTTCTATTTGTGTGAAGTAATCCGCCCTTTTCTATCCTAACCCTTATATAAATTGAACAGATGCTTCCATTTCAGATGGCATGCAACATGCTGTTTTATCAAGCACTCTTGCATTACATTTTACCGAAAAAAAAAGAACAGCAAAGGTTTATATCACCACTGTCACGTACTACGATGGTCCATCCTTAGTTGAGATAATGGTGGAAACCATGTTACATTTGTTTTTTAGGATAGCCTGGCTTGGATCATGATTTGTGGGCGTGAGATTTCTTTGAGCCGTCCAATGCTAGCTGTAGGACCGAAACAAGGGGTTAATGGTGCCGTCTAAAATTTTTTTCTTAAGTATTTTTTATTCTCTTCTTAAATAATTATAGAGTTACAGAGAAAACCGGGCAAAATATGAAAACAGTGAATATAACTTACTTGTACGTAGGAGATGAACAAGATGGCTTTAAATGTATTTTTATATGTCACGGCAAGTAAGAATACCAAAAAAATCAAGGAAAAAACTCTTAGATTATGAAATCACTTGGAGATGTCAAAAACATACAAAACCGAATTTTTTCGTGATCTTGCTATCAAAGTGCCTAGACGGATAGAGATCAATTCACAGAGGTTATTTTCATCTCTTATACGTCCTTGGTACAGGAAGATCAAGAAGGGGTGAGAGGAGAGGAAAAACCAACCAAATCAATCAACACAAGAGGATTGATGTATTGCAACTTGAGGAGAAAGGTTTTACAACTACTGTACCTTGGAGGACAAAAAGCACATCACAAGCACTTAACTCTCAAACCCTAACCCTAACATATGAACACTTGAGAGAAATGTCAAATGGTTAACTACAAGTTCCCATCCTAACCCCTTAAATATATGACTAACCAGTCATATCTAACCTTTAGTAGATATTATCCACTTAACACAATAGAGAAAAACCCGATAACCCCCACACACGGGTTTTAACTCACACATCACACTTATACATGCTTTTCAAAGTACATAATTCCGAATCCGCTAAGTCTAAGATTTGTTCCATCTTGATCATACTAGCTTTTTCATGACCTAAACTGCCTTCCCAAGTCGCCACTTGCGCACCGTGATTTTCTTTTAATCAAACTACTAAAATACCTTTTTTAACCCGATCATCTCCTTCCATTGCAAGCAATCGCCATGCTTTTCATGTGTATGTACACCACTAGCTTACCATGCATCGGTAAGTCTCTCTCGCTCCGATTCCACTGGACCACATTTCACTTGGATCAACCAAGCCACATGATGCAATTCCGTCATTTGAATTTGCATTCAACATTTCCTGCTTTTCTTGTACCATACTTGAGCTTACCATCTCACCTGACATTCTCGACGTTCTGGGTCTCGACTCCTCCATGCGTGAAGCTCTAATCTTTGTCATTGACCGTGGTTAACTCCAAACCACCATGGACATCCAAAGACAAAGAAAATATTTTTAAGTATAAATTCTTCACAATTTGACCCACATTAGTAGTAACATATTTTATATAATATATATTCACTTATCTAGGCCACCAAAACCCATTCCGTGACCTAAAACCACAAGATAAAAACTTTGGTGAAAAACTGATGTCTGGCCGCATGGCCTGGCGATCAGACTGCTGCCATCAAACGGTCGGACCGAAACTAGCGAGCAGTTGAACCACCGGCACTACATGCTGTGTAGGGGTGTAAATGGGTTGGGTTAATCTCGACTGATCCGATGTCGAATCCGGTCAGTACCAGATTCGGGAAGGGAATTTGATATCTGGTCAGATTCGGATTTGGTACCGGATAGTTCATGTCGGATTCGGTAATGAAATTGGGAGAGCTGCTATCCGACCAAATAGTGTTAGTATCCGGATATCGGATAATTATCTGGTCGGATATCTGGATCCGGATATCGGATAATTATCCGGTCGGATATTCGGATAACAGTTATTTTGCATGGAGGCACTTATGTCAAATATTATTTAGTGTAACAAATATTTTGCATAGGTTTTCTTTCCTACAATATGCTTGTTGAAGGCTGATGGCATTGTAGTTTCTCATGTTTCACTTACTGATATTGATAAATGTTTTTTAATAATATTATCGCATTTACTATGAGTACACAATGAGGAAGCTGTATACTAAATTCAGTGCCTTATTGGAGGAAATCTAGGGATAGTGAGAAATTTGTCACAAGGAAAATTCCTAATGCATCCTTTCAATCACCCTACTTTTTTTTTCAACAATACATCATCTTATAATTTGGTTCATTAATCGTTATGTTGAATTTGTGTCGTGTTAGACTGGTGGTTAATGAATTATATATCAATTTACCATTTATGTTGAACTTGTATTGTGCCAAGAACTTATGTTAAATGTATCGTTTTGTATGAGCGTGCTATCCGTTTATATTATATGTTGTCCGATTCGAATCTGTAAGTATCCGCCCCGATGTTATCGTTTCCGAAAATCCGCATATTCCGAATTCATATTTGTATTTGGGCTGACCGTATTTGATACCGAATCCAGGAAAAAAATCTAGGTTATAATATAGTATAAACAATATCTATTCGAATCTGATCCGATTGCACCTCTAATGCTGTACCAATGCTGCTCACAGGCATCCAAGCCAACACGTCCACGCTGCTACTTAATTAATGCCACAACCACTGTTATATGCATGCAATTTCAACGGTTCATCTGACTCAAGGACAACCTGTTCATCTAATTAATGCAATTTTATACATTAATTAAATCCTGATAACAGAGAGTGATGCACGCAAGGCATTAAATTTTTGACAAAATGCAAATCTAAATTTTTAACTCTCTAAAGTACAGTGATTCATCACAATAATATTTAAAATCTTCCCACATAATCCTTCGCTAGCACATTGAACGGATGAGACGACTGGGCATTCTCCCATCCCTGAGAGCGCGGCCCTCAACTGGTATGCACGACGGCCATGGCGGCAGACCGGCAGTGTAAACGAGGGAATCCACTACTTTCCAAAGATAGTACAGAACATGTTTTATCATTGTTTTGATCAACATTGATTGATTGAAGTTACGTACTACTCAGCCAGTTGCTTTCAGTTAGATCGAGCCATTTTAGGCTCATTTCTATTGCTTGTTGAGTTTAGACCAAGGATCGAAAAACCGGAACTGGATCAAATCCTGGTCGTCGGGTGGTACTAGAAACCAGCTGGTTACCGAAAAACTCGGTTAAAACTGGTTAAATTTTGGCAAATGAACATTTTGGAGGGAGCGGGAGGGGACCGATAACCGGTCGAAAACTGGAAAACCGGAAAAATCGGTGGAAATCATCAATAGAAAACAAATTTGTTCCTTGTTCACTATCTGAAATGATTTGAGACAAGCACATTCTATTTATTCCTTCCTCTTCCAACATTTGTCCAGCAGCAACCCCATCCATCCCCCTAAGAATCCTATCTAAAATTTTGGCCGATTTTTTTAATCTCGGATCCAGTCAGATTTTCCGGTTACCAACAGTTACCGATCAGTAACCATCGGGAAACCAACCGAACCCTGGTTCAGATAGGCGGTGGAATTCATAGCACGGGCAGCGCTGCTGTGGCGAACTTCAGAATCCATGAACACAGAACAGTGGCGTCTACGTCTGGTTTACTGCTTCACTTTGCGAAGCCTCGACGATCCGACAGCGGTGCATTTCGCTACAGTATTCCGCCTGATACTTAACTCTGTCAAACTGAGCACAAATCGATCGATTTTGCTTCAACCTGTTCTAAAGAACAACGATCTATGTGAAATAACTTTGTACCCAGGTAGCAGAGACCCTGTTTTGATTTGATTTCTTGGCCTTTTTTTCTCTGTTGGAAAGGTGCTCTGCTTCTTGGTGACAAAGAAAATACGAAGAGTATCAAGTTCTGTGGTTCTGACCATCTTTGAAGGATTTAAGAATTACTACATCTGATTCCAAATATAGGTCATTTTTAGAATATGTGCCAGTCAAACATTTTTAAGTTTGACCATTAATATATTAAGAATTACTAAGATTGACAACATGAAATTCATATTACTAAATTCATCATGAAATATATTTTCATAATGTATAATTATTTTTATTTGAAACTATATTTATAGAAATTAATGATCAAAGTGTCACCCTCAAGACAATGTTACAGTCCAAAACAACTTACATTTGGAATCGAAGAGAGTAAGATGCATGCTACTACAGATTTCAAAGCTTAACACATGAGAGTTATTCTTCATGAGAAATAAAATACTGTACAATGAAAATCATGCTATTCTTGTTTTTCTACATCGTGTGACCAGTTCTCTTCTGGCTCCATCCGTCCTCCCTCCCCTTCATGTTTAATGAGCCGGGAGTGAACTACAGAAGGCATGGCCGGTGTGCTATTTGTGTGTGTGAAACAATCCTTTCTCCTTTCTTTTCCAAAACAAAGAAACCTCTATTAATTCCAGCTTAACCTTATATAAATTCAACTGATGCTTTCATTCAAATGGCACTAAGCAACATGTTTTGTCAAATGCCCACACTTGCAATGCATGAACTACAAAGACAATACAAGAGGACGTACGACACTAGTTTAGAAGGTGGAGGAAACCACATTCCCTAAGTCACAAATACATGCTGCTTTGGATATGTGTAGTGAATATTTTAAAACTTTGATCATCAATATCTTTTTAAATATTTAAATTGGATACATAAAAATTAAGTATAGATTTGTCTTGAAAAGTACTTTTATAATATTATAATTTTATTAGATTTTATAAATATATTATAATAGAAATTAGTGGTCAGAGTTGTGTTTTTGAGACCATATCAATATATAAAATGATATGTATTTGTGATCAGAGTAGTTATTTTTCAAGAAACAGCCCTTTCTTCGTTCCTGCCCAAAGAGAAGCTCTAGTTTGGATCCTGCTGTTCATACCTAGCACTCTTCACATCAATTGCTTTCGATATAGTAGAACAGTCGTCTGAAACGGAATGGGATGTGGATTGTGAACCGGATATTGAAGAGCCGGCATCGACACATCACAGGCATGTGTTTGTAGGTAGGGTATGATCGGAGCAGATACGAATAGACATCGCTTATTCTATATTTTATTCTGTAATTTTTTTAGAGTTGGAGTTGGACACGTATAATGTCGGATACCCATTTCTTTATTCCGTATATCGTTCCATAAGCATTCAAACGAAACGGAAATTATCTACTTCTTTACACAGGACATTAGACCGGTTTGGTTTTATTGTTGGACCGCCTGCGCAGTTGAGCCGGATTCAACCGGAAAAAACCGGGTTAAACCGGCCGGTTCTGTATAAAACCAGAGAAAAAACTGGCCGGTTGGACCGAAGGTATGTTTAGTGGGAAAATTTATGGAAAAATATGCATGAGACAAGGCTCGAACCTACAACCTCCTGTGACACCCACCTCATAGGTTAGCTCTGATAACTAAGTGAGCAAGTTAGATGTTATGATATATAAGAAATTTACTATATTTTTAAGTTATATTGAACCACCGGTTGGACCGGTAAACCACCGGTTGAACTGATGAACCGGTGAACCGGAAGGTCGACCGGTTCAATAACCGGTCCGACTTTAATAACTATGGGTGTGATGCAATCTAATCCGCATCATGTGCCAAAACAGAAGAGCGGACGTCAGTATGGGACGAGCCCTAAATGCACACCGTGGGCACATGGCCTGATCATCGCATACTATTTGTTTTGGAAAGTTAACCTGCCGACACTAGGAAGCAAGGGGTGTCAAACCCCATCCGGATTATCTATTTTATCTGACATTCGTATTCAGATGATAGCAAATATGATAAACAAAAATACATTAATATTGTAAATGAATCTAAATTTGGATAGTATTCAGATGTTTTTGTTAACTACGAATACAAATATGGTATATAAATAGGTGTCGAATCGAATACGAATAATATCCAAATTTGACGGACATAATAGCAGCAGCTAGCTAATACATATCTTTTACATTTGAACTTTAAATGGGTCAATTGGTTATACTATATATGCATTCGATCATCTCGATAAAACCATCGTCATGGTAGAGTCTAATTTGACACATCCTCTAATAAAGTTTTTTGCATGTGCTTTTTATCCAAATTCGTTATATTTGTAACCAATTTATTTACAATATATTTAGAAATAGTGACAACATAATACCAATAGTCAATGATTACGTGATAAACTAGAGGAAAATACTATAAAACTGGTGTCAATTTTGTAAACTTCATTATGCCATAGGATATTTGCATCTGATCGAATTAAGTAAATATTTAATTCATATTTGTATTTGTTATAATATTCAATTCATATTCGTATTCGAGTATATTCAAGTTCGTATTTGTATTCGTATCTATTTAAAAAATTAGAATACAAATATAGGAATACCACTATTTGATTCGTATTTAATCCGTTGATACATTGTATAGAAGAAAAGACCACTATTTGATTTGTATTCAATCTGTTGATACACTGTATAGAAGAAAAGATGGACTCAAAAAATATAATGAGGATGAACACAAACGGTGACGTGTACATCTAGTTCAAACAATTCAATTTTGGAAGCCTCAACAATCCGACAGCCGTGTATTGCGTTGTGGTATTCCGCCTTGTAGCTACTTGTCAAACTGGGCGCAAATCGAAACTTTGCTTCAGACGGTTCTAAACAACCACAATCGTATGACATAACATGTACCAAAATAGCAGAAACCCTCTTTAGATTCGATTTCTAAGCTTTTTTTTCTCTGTTGGAAAGGTGCTCTACTTCTTGGCCAATATTTTGTTAGTGACTTTGCAAGTAGTTGCTGCTTGTAGACTCAGTCGATATGTGTTGCAAATAATATATAGAAAAATAGTGATGAGAAACACGAATTTTTACGTAGAAAATCATTACAGAAAAAATCATGAGTCGATTGCTACAGATTAATACCACGTCTGATACAACATGTACATACACCTATCATGTCATATCTGACATGAGACGATGAAATATCCTATATGAATACGGCACGAATTCGGATCAACTTTTCAAAAATCTTTACCTTAAGCCAAATTCCCTCGTAGTCAAAGAATGTGATAAAATCTTTCAATAAAATCAGCATGTACACCCTTGAATGTTGAAAGTCCAAATGACTAGTGAGTAATATCAACTAAGTTTGAGATGCAGGAACTGACTTTCTCAATATATCAGATAAATTATCATGAATACTTATCTTGTTGACTTTAATATCAATTTGAGTAATAAGCCCTGCAAATATATAAAAATCCATTAAACTACTTTCCAATGCTTCTTTCCAGAATTAGTCATGTATCTACTAACCACACTTAATTATTGAGATAAATCAGGGCGAAAAACATACCATGATATACATAAGTGAACCAACTACACTTGCATATAGAACTTTAGACATGTACTCAACTTCATCATTAGATTATAGACATGACGTGGAAGAAAGTCTAGAATGTGCAGCTAAGGAAGTACTCACAGGTTTTGCCTTATGCATGTTGAAACAACAAAAAACTTTATCAATATATGCTATTTGACTTAGATATAATTTGCCAAACTGTCTGTCTCTATTGATTTCTATATCAAGAATCTTCTTTATTGCATCAAGATCTTTCATCTCAAATTAACTACTTAATTGTGCATTCAACTTTAAAATTTCAGTCTTGTTTTTTTGCAGCAATCAATATATCATCAACATATAGTAGCAAATAAATAGCTGAACCATTAACAGTCTTCAAATAAATATAGCTATTATAATTGGATCTTTTAAAATCCTAAAATATCATAAATAAGTCAAATCTCTTATACCATTGTCTAAGTGACTGTTTCAAACCACAAAGAGATTTTTCTAATTTGCAAGCAAAATTCTTCTTTTTTGAAATGATAAAATCTTCCGGTTGCTCCATATAAATATCTTCTTCTAATTTCACATAGAAGAATGCGGTTTTCACAGCCAATTATTCAAGCTTATAATCAAGCATAGCCACAATACTGAGTAAAGTGTGAATAGAACTATACTTCACAACAGGAGAAAAAACATCTGTAAAATCAATATCTGAAATTTGGTTGTATCCTTTGGTAACTAGTCTTGCTTTGTACCTAACCTTTTTGGTTGGTAAAATGCTTTTTTCTTAAAGATCCATTTGCAGCGAATAGACTTCTTCTCAATTGGCAACTTGATTAGCTTCCAAATGTCATTCTTGTCAAGAGACTCCATCTCATCATGCATGACAGTTATCTATCTTTCTGAGTTACTAGAAGAGATAACCTCTGAATTAGATGAAAGTTCTACAGTACTTTCAA
The DNA here is from genome assembly GCA_036346265.1 of Melocanna baccifera. Lineage (NCBI taxonomy): Eukaryota > Viridiplantae > Streptophyta > Magnoliopsida > Poales > Poaceae > Melocanna > Melocanna baccifera. The sequence continues at coordinate 10,399,815 of CM070689.1, read as the reverse complement.
TTTTTCTGTCATATTTAAACAATAAGCCACAATATTGGCTTCTTCAATCAATCTTTTAGAAGGATGAATGTTCCTTCTTTCTCTATTAACTACAATGAAATGTTGTATTGGTGGCACAACAATAGAAACTTCTGGAGTATTTTCCTTTTTGATTTCTTTCTCTATAATTTTGTAATTACCGGTAAAGGCAACGAGAACATCTCCATCAGAACCTTCTTTGGTGACAATGGTGGCTTTAGGTTCATCCTCTTATTGATCCTTTTTAAAATTATTATTCTTCTTCTCCTTGTTCTGCAACTTACAACACTTGGATATGTCATGACCATCCTTCTTGGAATACCTGCGTGACTTTATGATCCTGGATTTACATCTACCTCTGTATCTGCTTTTTGCTTCTACCTCTTAGATCGCTGTTTAAACCCTTCTTGTATTACCTGTCGCGGACAGATAAACCTTCTGCATGTGTACTTGATCTTTCATCGGGAACCACAAGTTTCATCTTTTGCTTAGCATACAGAGCTTCATAAACTTCACTGAGAGTAAGAATATCTCGGCTATATAGAATAATATCTCTAAAATTAAAGCATGAACTGAGCAAAGAGCATAGCAAAATAATACCTAAATCTTCATTATCATACTTTACCTCCATAAACTCGAGGTCGGCAACAACTTTCTTGAAAGCTGTTAGGTGGTTCAACAATGAGGCTGCCTCCGTAATCTTGTGTGAATAAAATTTCTGTTTCAAATGCATCTTACTAGTCAGATCAATTGTCATGCACATCTGCTCCAGCTTTAACCATAATGCGGCGCGAATGTCTCCTTCATAATCTCCTATAAAATATTATTTAACAGATGAAGATAAATTTGAAATAAGACCTTACGATCTATATGTTGTTTCTCATCAACGAACAATATGGTTAGCATCTTATTGATCTCCAAAAGTGCATCATCCAAATCAAACTGTGATAAAGCTGCTTGCATCTTGACTTGTCATAGAGAAAACCTCGTGTCGCAAACCAATAGCGAGAGGTTGCACTTCAGGGACGCCATGTGGAAGAAAACCAAATTTTACTGGTACAAATCTGGGTATATCTTTGATCTAGTTTATTTGCCTTCCTCAAATTGCGTGCATCTTTATTGGCTTTGCATGTATTTCCCCTTTTTTCTGATTGCTTTGCCTTTTGCTTGTTAAGGGCATGTACAACGCGTTGCGGAGAGCCGTCTGTATGATGTCTATTTTGCAGTTTGGTCCTCGTGAATGAAGAGGGAGAAGCGAGTCGTCGCCTCGTGAGACGACGGCACGGGCGCGTGCTCCCAGGACAAATCGCCGGCACGGGCGCGCGTTGTATGACCTGCTCCGAGTCGTCGTCGGCGTTCGAGATCCACTGCGCGCGGGAGTAAATCCGAGGCTATTGCAGCGCGGGAGAGGAAGGCCGTTGCGGCGCGGGAGAGGAAGGCCGTGGCGTCGGCAAGGGAGCAGAAGCAGATGGCGGCGGTGCCGGAGCGGAAAGGTGCTGGCTGCGTGGCGACACCGCTGGAGCGGACTGGTGCAGGCTTCCACCAAAATTCCCCTTCGCCAAGCTGCCCGGATTGAACCGTCGTCGATTTCGCCTCAATTAGGGGAGCAGCCATGAGCGAGGTGTTCGAGGGCTACAAGCGGCAGTACTACGAGGTCTCCGCCTCCCTCTCCCACAAGTGCACCGCTGCCTCCGCCCTCGATGGAGGTACCCGGCCGACCCCCTTGCCTAATCCGATATGCCTTCGTGATCCATCGGAGAGTTTCTCCCCACCCCTTTTTTTGTTGGTTTCGTCTAACACGGTGAGATCTCCGCATGCAGAGAAGAAGCACCAGAAGCTGTCCGAGATCCAGTTCAACGTGGAAGAAGCCGAATCGCTGGTAAATATCACACCATATTTTGTTTTTTTTGGGGATTCCTTACCTACATGGCTATATGATTCTGATGTCCCACGTTCTGCTATGTGGAGAGCAACTAGAATTGAGGTTGGTGATTTAACCCAGCAGTTCCAAATCGCAATCCATAGGTGGGTTAAAAAAGCTTCTTTTGTTAAGGTTTCTCTGTGCCCCACAAAAAAGCAACTGACTTGATTTGGTATATGTTCTCTCCCTGTCCCTTTGATCTCAAGGGATTTAATCTGTTGAGTTCCTTTTTCTGGGGGAGAAGGAAGGGAAGAAGGTACTTGATCTTTTGCCCATCAAGGTACTCGTGTTTTTTCCTTTCTTGCTGCTGGAATGATGATGGTGCTGTTCTTGCCATGGTTGATGGTTATACCTACTAAATAATCATTCTCAAGAAATATGTAGAACTGTTGATGATGTGTCAAACTCTGGGTTACTTAGATTTCATTTTGCATGTTATGACTTGTGCCTATGTATTGTAAAAAGTGATTAGTACATTCTAGCATGCTATTGAAGTCTAGTGTTGCTCACAAGACAAGTATGATTCTGCAATGAGTCTAGCTTGTGAGCTCTAAAGTTGAATAAACCATGTGTGCCTTGACTAATGATTGATTTGTATGAACTGTGAGCTTTTTATCATATGACAATATTTATCCAGTTATTTTAAATGCTAACATCATTGTAAGTTGTAACCCTTGAAACTTTTCACCTTTAGGTCCTTTACCCATGAACCAATGACAGTGAACCCTCTCTCATAGTAAACCTGAGTTCAGTAACAATTTAGTTTCCTGTTGTCCACCAAGTGTTTGACATCACTTGTTTGTGTCGATGGTTGTCCAACAACTTTTGTTCTACTTTCTGGAATAGGACGCCAGTATCTCAGTATTCCAACACTCTTTACCATGCTGACATATTCGGTGTTTCATTATGTGACTTAATTGTACCAGGATTTTACATGCCAGTGTGAAGTTTCCTGCTAGTATGAACATGCCAGTGTGAAGTTTCCTGCTAGTATGAACATGCCACTAGCATATCATGAAGATGTCATTTTTGGTCTTGCAACAAGAAGCTACATGATTCTATGACAACTTACCGACTGCAACAAACCACTTGCTGTATTGGCAATGGTGGCTACCATATTGGCCAATGGACTAATAAAAAGTGGATTCTGTCTTTGTTCACAATTAAAACTTGATCTAAAATGTTCTCAGATTGGTTTGTCAGCAATTATTTATGTGTGAGTTGATTGAAATAATTGAATTAGAAGTGTTCTTTTTTCACTTGTAGATCTATGTAGTGTAGACTATAGGTCAAATTCTACAGCCTACGAATTTCCATGTCAAATTTTCTGATGTTCAATGATAATACTTCAGAAGTTGGGTGTTGGCTCTAATCTATTATATATATATCTGCATCAATTGGAATTTTTTTTGGTCTGTTGTATTTGTTAGATGATCTAATTCATATTATGATAAAAAATTACATGAATCCACCTATCTTTTATTTAGTCTCTTAAACTATCTATTATGCATGTTTCAGGTCCAGAAATATGTGGAAGGTCTTTGCTGGGTTATGAGATACTACTATCAAGGTGTTTGTTCATGGCAGTGGTATGTAATTATTGACCGTCATCTGCGAGGATGTGCAACTACTGTTCTTTCTCATGATAGAGACCACACCACTTGATATTTCTGCAAGTCTTCTTCACTATTTCTTTTCTGGCCTAAAAATTATCTCCGCTTCTTAAGATAAGCAACAGTATAACTTGCCATATTGTAATTATGTTCATCTTATTTATGATTGATTTGTTTTGTATCAAGAAGCAACACAATGGTATACAGGAATCATATTCATACTTGATCATAACTGCATGCATGTATTAAACAGTTTGCAGATAGTCAAATAGACGATCCATTGTACAAGCTGTCTGTTCAGTTGTCTGTGTGTGAAGTGAAAAAAACTTGCAGACAGCAACCCGTCTGTGGGTTGTACATGCCCTAATGGTGCCGACGCTAAGAATCACTAGGAAAAAGAAAAAATGTCTGCTGCGCTTTCTTTTGTATGCACATGGATCGATGCTACTCACTTTTGGTCTTGCGCAACCAGACTGAGTTTTTCTTCCGTGCACTGCAGTTGCTTTTGCGTCTTCATATTATGCGTGTTGTGCCTTTTATTGCTCTGCTTGGACCTTGTGCTGGCTCAAATATGAATTAGACGCTGACTCGGAGACGTGAGACATGAAGACGTTAGATTCGGTGATTCGGCGACACCGAATTTTTTCCTCTCGAATCTGCTGTGCTCTAAACTTCTGTGCTCTGATATCACTTAATACAAATAATATATAGAAAAATAGAAACAAGAGACACAAATTTTTACATGAAAAACTCTTACTGAAAAAAACCACAGACGCTTGAAGGTAAATCATTATAATGAAAAAGATTACAATGGAGCAATTCTTTCTATGGACTACTGGGGTACATATATAGGGTGAGGAATAGAGTTCCACACGAAGAAAAAATCGAATCAGAGTCGATTGCTACATATTGATACCATGTTTGATACAACCTATGCATATATCTATCATACCACATCTGGTATAAGACGATAAAATATCCTACACGAATACGGTATAAATTCGGATTAACTTTTCAATAATACGCCATTCTCACCCACCGAGTATGTGCGTAAGTATTGATTTCACAGCTTACATACAAGGCCTGTAATACGAAGAGTATCAAGTTATCTGATACTTCTGACCATCTGTGAAGGATTTAAGACGTATGCATGCGACTACACCGTGTACAGATTTCACAGCATAAACATGCATGAGAGTTATTATTGACTGGAAATGACTTACCATGAACCTCATGCTATTCTTGTTTTTCAATATGATGTCGACATCACTCTGTTAGCTTCATGTATGCAACCTCCTTTTATTTTTTGAGAACTCAGGAGGATAGATTGATTAGAAGCAGAGTACAGAGGAGCTGGGAGTGATCCCAGTTGAGTTCTTTGAGCTGCCGCTGTATAGGGCATACATGCGGTTGTATGTTGTGGCTCAAATTCTGACAAGAGAAGGTACGAGTTTCAGTTGGAGGCGCCGTTTCGGCCTGCCTAGCAAGCTTGTGTGCCACCTTGTTGACTTCTCTTGGAATGTGTCGAATGTAGAACTGATGTATAGAATTCTCTCTGCTAGCAGTGGGCAAATCTTCCGGTGTCCAGGCGCTGTGGCAATGTTGTTGGTGTGCACTGCCTCTGCCAGCGTTAAGTTATCCGTGCGTGAGGTAAGTGATCGGCTGCATTTGTAGCGCTCTTGCCGCCGTTGACGCCATCTGAAGTGCTTTGGCCTCCGCCTGGAGCGGGTCTTGTATCCTGTATGCTCTGGCCTTGATAAGGATCGCTTGTTGTGGATCGGCGTTGGGGGTGCGGATGACGATGCCAATGCCGGCCGTGCTTGTCCTTTCTCCTTGCTGCTGCTGGTCTGTTCATGCGGTGTCCAGGCCGCATCCGTGAAGATTCTTGTTCCTGCAGGTAAGGGGCGAGTTTGTGATACCTGTGGCTGTTGTGAGTCGTTGATGTGCGCGTCGTCAGCGAGGATGTCTGCAGTCTGTGAGATGGCCTCTGCAGCTGCTAGCACCTGCTGGACTGTCCAGCCTTTCGTGTTAAAGACCAGATCGTTGCGTTCCCTCCAAATGCACCGTATTGAAGCGAAAACATTTTGGGGTGTAGCCTCAGGATGGTTACTCTGTAGGATGTGGTTTATTAAGGAGTTGAAGCTACTTCCGTCAATTTGGATGGCATCAGTTCAGGGTTGGAAACAAGAAGCAAACCAAGCAGCACTCAAGCAAGATCTTTTATCAAATTCAACCGATGCTTCTATTCAGACAGGCACTCAAGCAATATGTTTTATCAAATGCCCACACTCGCGACACAGGAATTATAAATCATCCCATATACAAAGGTAGAGGGGTTCACGGCCCCGTGTCCACGTGTCGGCTTTCCCAAAAAAACCTCTAAGTTTTCGTAATTACGTATCGGCTCTCGGTTCTTACAAAAAGATCATTGATTTTTTGTGAAAAAATCTCTCCACTCTTCTTTTACTGGATAACATCCTGTGGTTTTCTATAATTACGTACAAGCCCTTAGTTCTTTTGAAAAGGACCTCGATTTTTTCGAAAAAGCCCCTCCACTCCCCTTTTACTGGATAATGAATTTTTATTTTTTTTACTTCAGTCCACATGGTAGTTAGCGCGGCGCGGTGCCGCACCTATGAGGCTAGTAACAGACAATACTGGGGGAAACCACACAATATGGTCGGAGGCAAGGCAATCATTTTTGGTTTTATAGATATTTTAGTGAGCTGGTAGGAGTCTGGAGGGGTGACCATCTACGGCTTATTTTAGATAGTTGATAGAGATATATAAAGATAAAGATGTTATCAAAAAAATATAAATAAATATAAAGATTGTAGTAAAGATATAATTTTCACAATCAAAGACTCTCTGTCTCCTTTATTTATTTATTTATTTATTATTAGATAATAGAAATAGACAATCTTGTATACGCCTTTGTTTGATCGTGCATGTGCCACACCACTACGCATTACTTCTCACGCAGTACATCACCCTCACTTGCCGTATTTGTTGGCGATCCTCACGAGGACCTCGGCGACCTTCCCCGGCCTGGAGATCATGGCCATGTGGTCGGCACCGGCGATCTCCTCCACCTCGACGCCGGGGCTCTGCGCGACCATGCGGCGCTGGAACTCGGCGGAGATGGTGCGGTCGTCCTCCACGACGACGAAGACGCGCCTCGCCGACCCGTACCTCCCCTTGGTCAGGAACGCGGCGTCCCTCATGAGCGCGTCGCCGGTGAACTGGTTCGCCGGCCGGATCAACGACAGCGCCAGGGTCAAGTCCTACAGCAAGAACAGCATTGGCGTCATCATTAATCCATCGCAAGTAATTTGCAAGGCACAGAGATCGTGATGGCTCACCCCTGGTGGGCTGAGTTGGTACAGATTCTGGGCCATGAAATTGGGCCCGAAGATGATGGGCTTTCCGGGGATCTCGGGGTTCTCCTGCTCGAGCTCTCTTGTGTCCAGGAGGAACTGCGGCCCAACAGAACTCAGCAACTGGAAATATATACATCGGAAAAATTAGTCTCGAGCAGCTGCGTCAACCCACAGCGATTGATTATAAATAACTGAAAAATACCAGACGATGTTGAGTTTGTGCCGCTACGCAAGAACGAAACGGCTAAGCATAATACACACGTAGACTGCTGGTGTGTGTCCGATCGAGACCATATACATGTCACTCCGATCGATCCCTCGTTTAGGGCATCTCCAATGGTCTGAGTCAGCTGGCTATTTGCATGTACACATCAGCATAAATCCTATGTGGAGGAAAGAGAGTATGCAAAAAAAATCGAGCCGGCTCTTCCTTAAGCACTAGGCTATAACAGAAAACGAGACAGTCTCTATAAATGACTGTGTGTGCATGTAAGTATCAAATAGCTATCCTTATAGATAGTCATTTGTATGCTAGCTATTTGGTTGATGATGTGGAAGTCTCCTAGTTAGTTGCTAGTTAGGACCATTGGAGATGCCCTTATATTGGGGTGACATCTATTATTGCGTGCACATACAAGTTCGAATTAATTAGTCGATGCATGGAATTAATTAAATAGCGGTTATCGGATGCGCGCGTATTTATAGGTTGGCTTCCTTTGTAGGATATAGGAATGATCACTGGATCCATATATCGACCGGCAGTCATGTGTTGAAAAGCTTTTAAATTATTCAGGACAAATTGCAATGTCTCATGCATGTGTTATATATTCGCCACTAAAAATAGCTAGAATAGATTGCTAAGAAATCAGGCGCGCACTTATTTGCTATCTAACATTATATTGGTCAATTTAACTAGAGTGCTAAAAAATTTCTGGAAAAAGCTCAATATTATACTACAAATGTATTTTCAGATATTATTTTTACAACCAACAACAGGTGATGCTTGCTACGTATCAGTCTGAGTGACTGTCTGGTTAACACGCGGTTACCCGCTGGAATGAATATGGATCAATTAAATAAGTCCCGAAAAGAAATATCAAGCAATACAATAAATGATGTACGTAGAACTAGCTTCTCAATCTCAACCATGGAGAAATATGGGAAGCATGTACCTCATCAGTGGTGGCGGCCATGGGGCGGCCGAGGATGGGGAGGAAGGCTGTGAGGAACACGGTGGCGGCAAGCTTGTCCGGGAACCTCTCCGCGGCTAGCGCGACGCTGTACCCGCCCTGGCTGTGGCCAACGAGCATGACGTGCTCGCCGGGCGGCAACGCGGCTAGCGCGTCCAGCAGCGGGCCCGAGTACTCCTCGAACGTGCGCACCTCGGCGACGCGCGCTGGGTTCACGCCTGAGGCGGCCATGTCAAGCGTCGTGACACGGTGGCCCGCGCGGCGCAACACCGTGGCCACTTTGTACCAGCTCCACGCGCCATGGCACAGCCCGTGCACCAGCACGAAGTGGTGGTGCTGCTTGTGCTCGTGGTCGTTCGCATCGGTAATCTCCATGGTGTCCATGGACGACTTGAGTGGTTCTTGGACCAACCTGTAGCCATGAGGTCGTCCATGGGCCATCCTGTAACCATGTTTGTTGGCTTGTACTAGGTTAGATGGAAATGACGTGGTGGTGGTGAGTAGACAGATAATGCATAAGATCCTAAAGAGGTATAAATAATCCATGAGAGAGATGCCGTGGGGTTGAGGAGATATGTTACTAATTGAGCCTCTTTGGAGATATTTATAGGCTTTTGGTCTTGTACAAAAGACAAGCATACCCATTAAGAGGTTAAGTAGCGAAGGGTAGAAGCGTCTTTCACTTGGTCCTTGCATGAGGTCATCCTTGGCTTAGTCCGTTAAGTGCATCCGATGCCAAGAAGGGGGTTAATTAGGAATCTTTTTGCTAATGGCTAAATTAAAAATCTAACCTTCTTCTACCAAAGCCTATGTGCCTATGGTTTCTAGTGTTACCAAACATCTCCTACACAAGTCTAGTAAACTTTTGCAACCTAGGTTTTAATCTTACACAAGTTTAGTGATCTAAGAATTGAAAGACAACAATGAATTGCATAAATGAAAAAGTGACAAGAGGCATAACCAATTTTTACCAAGGTCTTGAAGATTCGGCAATCTTCCCTAATCATCATTAGAGCATTCTTGCAAGAGTATTGCTTTGTGTTGTCACTCACAAGAAACAATCAAGCCATCCACTCGTAGTAATCCTTCTCCGCTCTGGATAAGTGGACTTCAAACCTTCACAACCCTCCTGATGCCTTCCACAAGCTCCTCCTTGGAAGGTCACCAAGAGCACGCCTCCAAGACGTCTAGGCAGTGGCGAAGCCAGGAATAAATTCGAGGGTGGGCTAAGGCGCTAAGTTAGATTATTGTAAACATAATATTTTACTTTTATTCAATTCAAATTCATACGTGAATAAAAGATAAACAAAGCAAAACGACAGAAATATAACGAAAGTACCTCGGTAATGAAAGCATATCCTAAAAATATATAAATATGTTTTCAGTCGGTAGAGATCAATCATCTGCATATCAAAAATAGCAAAATTAGTGATATGATACTTATCGTAAATGATCACAAACATTCAAGAAAATCATAAATCAGAACAGAATGTGACACATCAATTTTAATCAAAACACATAAATCATAATTTTAATTTTAATATCTAGTAATTCGAGTTGGTCAATAGCAATGAAACAACATACATGTAATCTCTAAGAATTTAGGTGCTGAATGGCTCAATGTCAATAACTCAGTACAAATTATAAAGACTAAATAGTACCCCGCCTCCCCCGGTATAACTCAGTACAATACATATAAAGATTTAGGTGCTCATATTTCTCTCCGTGGCTCCGCCCGGCCGACAACGCAACCCGCCTCCCCTGGTCCCCCTATCTCTGATTATCTCCATCTCCGCCGCTCCCCAGCCCCCGCCAGCCTCTTTCTCTCCGCTCCTCGCCTCCCCCCTTCGCTCCTGGCTCCCCGCTTCTCCCCTCCGCTCCGGCGCTCGGCGCTCCACCCTCCCCCCTCCGCTCCAATGCTTGGCGCTCTGCCCTCCCCCCTCTGCTCCCGGCTCCCCGCCTCCCCCTCCTCGCCGCTCCCTACTTCCAACCTCCCCCCTCCACTCCGCTCCCTCGCCGGTGTCGCCTCCAGGCGCCAAATCCGGCCTGGTCCGGCTCCCCCTGCCCCGGCTCGGCCCCCCTCACCGACGTCGCCACCAGATCTGGCCCTTTTGCACCTCTGCTGTTCGGCACGGTTCAGGTCATCCCAGCCCCCTTTTGTTGCTGTGTGAATAGAAAACTAAAATCCTAGATTGCTATTTGCTATATCTGCTAGGTTTGTGACTTATGAGTTGGTCTATTGTGTGTTTGTGGGCTTTGCTGGGCCTGGAACTGAGATTTAGTCCAGTGCCAGGGAGTGGGGCTGGAACCGGGGCAAGAGGCCAGACACTGTCGGCCCGCCGTGAGCTTGGGGGGTCTACTAGGGTGTGGTGAGGCTTGAGCTTCACAAAGCCCCCCCTTGGCTTCGCCCCTACGTCTAGGTGACATAGACTTCCAAGAGTAATCCTATATAACACTTCGTAGTAATGCCTCTCGAATTAACAAATTCTATTTTTTTCAGTGCTACCAGCAGCCGCCGGGCAACACTTGTGGATTCTATGTTTGCCACCATATGCAACTACTACTCGATTTCTCGAAGATCAGCGGTCCTCAAGTTTGTCAATCTTACAATAATTATTTCATACTTATCAAGTTATATATGTACGCACGACATTAATATTCCGATCGATAGGATGCATCCATCTCTACAATTGCGTTGGAATAGGCCGAACTTGCACAAATTCAAGGAGATTACGTGTACTTTTTGATGTCTGAAGTCATAAAATCAGATGGAGATTTCCACAATGTAGAATAAATTTGATTGGGATAAGATTAACCTTAATTGTAGATATGTATTTTTTAAAGAATATTTTATTTTATTTCAATTAATTGATTTGCGAAATGGATGTTTTTGTTTCTGAAATGAATGAATGTGAATTGGATGTATACACGTGTTGATCTGTTTATTTCAAAGGGCATGACTAGCAATTCCTGAGGCTAACCAATAATCAGAAATAGATGTAGAAAAAGAAAAGAATATCAGAAACTGTCTTTGATATGTACGTATCACAGACGGTTTCAACTATAAACATGGTTTTAATTATAAACCGTCTGTTATAATTAATTATTACAGATGGTTTGTAATTAAAATCATATGTGATATTTAACTATCATAGACGATTTTTACAAAAACCGTATATGATAATCTACTATCACAGATGATTTATAGTTAAAAACCATCTATGATATTTACATCATAGACGGTTCAAAAGTAGTCAGTGATGACCTTATTTCATTACTGACCTATAAATTTACACGGTTCACGAAACCGTCTGTGATGACGTTTTTTTAACCATATGTGATAATGTTTTTCTTTAGTAGTGATTGGACAATTTTTTGGCTCAGAAATCGTATGTACTGTGGCACAATATGTCAAAGAATCGTGTGTAAATGAGTGGAGACACCTAGCTAAGATTTTATGGCATGCCAAAAGTATAGCATGAACCAAGCAAAAGACTAAGGACGTAAAATGATATGGGATGCTTAATGTTTACATGTAAGATTAGGGAAAATTTTGAATTCGTGTAGCTTAACGAATTGATGGTGCTAACTATTGTCTCAATACAGTAATATGTGATAAAAAAAATGCATCAACTATGTATTTCGATCCTCATCTACTCGGCCACGTAAAATTAGGCATGTTTTTCTTGTAAAAACACGAGAAAATCATAAGAAGAACGTCGATGATATTCATATTATAGCTTTCTATTTTATTAGAGATGTTATAGTATAAGTTATAGAATCAAGAATAAAAAATTTAATCTGAAAAATGTGGTCTCTAATGTAATAAAGAATATCGTACTTTATGCCTATTTATTTTAGCTTTTCTGACCTTCTCAGCTGTCATGTTTGTCCTTATCATTTTGACAGATGTGTCTCATGTACTTTTTTTCAGAAAGCTGTTCACCTGGTGCATTTTTTAAGGTCTCGCTGTTTCCCTGGCTTGAGAGGCTTTTTGCGCTCAATGTACTTGGGGTAGCTTGCAACTTTGTTTCTTACTGCCAAGTACATCATTCGCTTCTGCGAGTTTGACACGCCCCACGGAAGGGTCACGCCGGGAGCAAGTATCAGCGGGAGTTCATGGACGGAGCGGCGACGGCGGAAAAATTCCAATAGTTATGTTTGATTGTTGCATGCATGCAATCTATGCTTGGCACAACCGGACATCCTATCTTCTGCCTATAAGTTTCGAATATAACAAATAATATATTTGTTTCGATCAGATCAATAAGATCTTCATAATGGTTTTATTTATTTTAATATGCAATAATTCTTTATAAGGTATTCCAAATACATCTTCACTTTAAACTTATACAGATCGAATATGAGCATATATATAATTAAATAAAATGATAGTAATACTGTATCTTCAAGTATAATAATTAAAGATCTAATAAAATTAAAGTTCACCTGATAAAATTTAATACGACTCAATAATTTTTTCAGTTAAATAATATATTTAACTAAAAAATACTAAACATATCTATATCCTATCATAAAACTTATATTGTGTGGCACTGTGTGAACGAAAGCCCTTAATATGAGTAATTGGTAGTAGCAAGTGTCGTACTGGGCTTTTGTTTGAAATTATGTATATCATAGAATAGTAAGTCTGCACGTTACTCACGCGGTCACGCCTGATTGTTTCTTCAGAGGAATGGTAGGAGTATAAGCAGTTTGCTATCATCAGCATCTTTGAAAAAATGAAAATGAAAATATATAGGTATACCGTACACTGTTGGTCGACGAGATAATCGTGGTAGCTAGCTCCACGTAATATAGGTATGCCAATGTAGTGATCCAGGTCTAAAATATGCGTGGATAGTACAACCTGAGGAATGAGGCGCGTACACGCAATAACTAGCGGATTGACCGAAATATGTACAGAATAATTGGAGGTCAACTTCTGCACGGCGGCCGGCTGCCCGGCCATACATGTATGCGGCGTGCTGCAGCCCACTCATCCAGGGTCAATGTACTAGCCAGTTTAATTAGTTGCCAAAGGGAGCACTAGATTAATTAGCCTAGCCCTTCAAGAGGCGATGCGCCAACCGTAGGAGCATAGCCGTTAAACGGCACGTTTTATGTGTGTGTGTATATTTTAGATATAGTCTATAGATAAATTGTAATATAAACTATATCAAATTTAACTGTACTAGCGGTTCAACCGGTTGGCTATCCCGGATTGACCGCATGGTGGTAGCGGTGTGACCGCTAGAGCCGGCCAGTCTATAGATTTTGGCCGAATTTTTTTATCTTTGATTTGTGAGTTTGAAATGGGTTTAAGTGACTAAGGTCATTGGTTTTATGTTGTATGAGGAATATCCTAAAAATATGGATCAAGTTATGAAAACTTTATGTTCAAAAATAATTTCTTTGTTTTTGGATATACAGAATCGTTTTGAGTTAACCACACTCAACGGAGAGAATTGGAGCTACACTCATGGAGGAGTTGAGCTCTAGAACGATCGAGAATGCCAGATAAGACGGTGAACTCAAGAATGGCATAGGAAATATGGAAAATATTGAATGCAAGTTCAAACGGCAGGGTTATACCATGTGATTTGGTCGGTCTAAATTAGGTGTGGTCTAATAAAATCGAAACAGGAGAGAGTTGCGATGTGTGGTAAATTAATGGTGCACCTACATGTGGCAAGCATAATAATTGCTTGCGATGGAAGAAGATGACCGGGTGAAGAAATGGTATTTTGGTAGTTTGACTAAAATACCGGAAATGGATTTGGAACAAAATCACAGTGCGCAAGCAACGTATGGGAAGGTGGTTTAGGTCATGGAGAAGATGATTTGATCAAGTTGGATCAAAGCTAAGGACTTAATGGATTCAAGCTTATGCGCTTTGAAAAACGTGCATAAGTATGAAGTGTGAGTACCCATGTGTGTGTGGGGGTTAACAGATTTCTTCCATTGTGCTAAGTAAATAGTATCCACTAAGGATTAGATGTGGCTAGCTAGCCCATTTATTTAAGGGGTTAGGATGGAGACTTATGATAAACCATCCAACCTAACTCTCTTGTGCTTTTTTGTTTAGGATTAGGGTTTGAGAGTTGAGTACTTGATGTGCTCTCTGTCCTCCAAAGTGGAGTAGCTGTAAAACTTTCCTCCTTAATGTTGGACCCAAATTTTGCAATCCAGAATCCTCTGTAATTCCACCGCACTATTCTCTAGATCAGTAGATAGTACTCACAGATACAGTACTGAACATCAAAATTACATATCATGCGGAAGTATAAATAAAATGGTAGACTTACTCATGAGCCGATCAGGCTGAAATCAATAAAAAGCAGCAGTGGAAATGGAAACTTCACATAGGGGACCCTCAGGACACGCCCATAGGCAGCCAACTAGAGTTTGCTACCTAGTTATTGGCCTTATCATCTTACAGCTTTATTGACTCCTTTAGATGCCTGCAGGGCTTGTATGACTTCTTTTGACTTACTAAATAATAATAATTGAGCAACAGTGAGTACAAAGGTACTCAGCAAGCCACCACACAGAATGCAGTAATAATAGATGAAGTGCTGAACAAAAGAATGCTTAAGATTCTTTTATTTGCGAATTGCGACTATTTTGAGATACGATATAGGAAACACCAGAGACTTCGCAATTTTAACTGAAACCGAGTTTTCTAAAGTGTGTGAAAGATTATAATAAGAGTAGTATAGATTTCATCAACTGTTACATGTCACCTGCACCGTATGCTAGTTTCCAGTATCATATCCACTTATTATCATCACTGGGACCGACTGCCCAGGGCAACACAAAGACCAATTTTTCATCCGATCCACAGTTTTTGAAATAGAACTACATCAATGTAAAGTTCCCAACATACATCCATGACCATAGGCATGGTTGTTCGAATAGTTTATATTCTACAGAGGTTGTATATCTTTACCTATAAAATATGATTATCTTATAATGTAGCCCATTACACATTTCCTTAGACGTGCGACCGAGTAATCAGAACAAGACTGTTACAATGCATCTTTCTAGTGAGGCCATGTCCACTAAGGTTTCATTTATGTAGGGTGAGACCATCCCTCGAGAAGTCCCCTCTTGCACCGTCACTACAAAGGTGGAGATAAGACCATCCTTCTCTTTGCACGTGTTCACACCGGCGTAACCATACTGGGTCAATGCAAATTAGTTAGCCCTGCCTACATTTTACCAACTTGTGATTGTACTGTTATACACTAGGAGGTCATCATAAGATTCAATCCTTAGGATTTTCTAGGTAGTTCTACCACACTCCACACTCTTGTGCATCCACTGCACTGTACCCCTGAACTATCCGCCCGGATAGTTAAGCAATTTAAGGTTTTTGGGAGCATAAAAATATCCATATTAAAACATACCAGCCATTCTCCATTAATGACTACCCAAATCAGGTTTTTATTATTGAAATGATGCTAGGGCAAATTAATGCCCCTGAGTATCTAACAAGACTAAGCGTAGCGTATAAGTATAGACTTATTACTAGTGTGTTAACCATTAATTCTAGGGCAACAAGAGTTCATGTCCAAAGCCAAGGAATGAGATATAATGAAGCAATTATTTATAAGGAAATTAGTTATGAACTAATGCAAACATAATTTACATAGTAACGTAAAGCATGCAATTTGATATTTTCAAATAAAATAATTTGCATTCAAAAGGTTGGCACAATATGATCAAAGTGATGACTTACCTTGCTCAATTTACCGTGGCCTTGATCTTACTCATAGCCCTTTTCAGTTGATGGTCCTGCAATCTTGGTCTTTGTCTCTAATTGACCCTTCATCACGTTTGATCCTGTACTTTCTTCAAGATTCCGAGTTCTAATTATGCGATAAATGATTGAATCCACATAAATCCAAATAACGCAAAAGTCCAAAATCCGAATAAACTTAATCCACATAAATCCAAATAACTCAAAAGTCCAAAATCCGAATAAACTCCATTTATCTTTATTATGATTAAATGGGTGATCTAAGATAAGATTTAGTGAGCATGGATGTGGACGGAGTCAATTGAGCTTTCAACGAAGGATGTAGATGACAAAGGGGAACATCTGCTGGGAGGGATATCAAGGAAGGTTCAGTGATGAGGGAATATTAACGGGAATATTCTGCTTCATATTTGAAGATGGCTAGGCATAGCTGATGGTAGAGTACCACGACTTGATCTTTTTATTTATAACTTTTTTTAGTATTTTTTAATATTTACTAAGAAAGTTTCATGAGTCAGGTTAGACATATGGACATGTGTATGAGTTTAGCTGAGTACTAATTATTCGCTTGTCACGTGTTAACTTTTATGAATTAGGGCATGTCTTCTGTATGTGATGTGTACGGTTTTAGCCTATTGTATTAACCCTAGAGTCCATGTTTCTGGCAATTCAAGATGTGATATTTTATGGGGTTCTACTTGTCAATGATTCAAATTATTAATTAATTAACTCAATAATTTATTAAAGATTAAGCATAGGATTATTTATCTCATCACTGCTATTTAATGGTTAATTTCTACATATGTTTACTTGTAATACCCTCGTATTCTAGGTCCATCTTTGAATCATTTCAAGGCTTCTCTCTAACTTATAAAATTACAGCCCAACAATATTCCTAATATTATGATAACTTGGCATGTATATGATTACATGATCGAACAACGGTCAGTATTTATGTTATGAACCCACCTTCATTTTCCATACTGATGGTTTGATTAGAATTATCTTCCACCTGCTCGCACTTGATTTCCGCATGCTAACCATATCAGGGTATTCACAAATTATCTATGACTTAGGGTTGTTAGCCATGTTATGTTATGCATGAATTTACCTAACATCCCATGTTCAGAAGGCCTATCTAGGTATTACTTTATGACAAATTATCTATGCTAACCTTTTTTATTGCCATTGCTTCTTATATGAAATCGTGTCTTAGAGATGGCTTAAGGGTACATACATACATACATACATACATACATACATACATACATACATACATACATACATACATACATACATACATACATACATACATACATACATACATACATACATACATACATATACTAGTTAAGTTTTAGTTTTAGGGTAATTTCTTGTGAGCATGGTGATTACTCTCGCATAATAATTAACTCGCTATCCCATTCAATTGTCCAAAACTAACTCTCTAATATTCTTATTTTACATAAACCTTTATTTTAATTCCAAGATTCTATTTATGTGGGGCCAGGCTCCATACTGTTGTATTTAGTATCATTTGAACTAAATCTAATATTAAGGTTGAAGCGTCAGTGGCATGATGATGGTTAGGATTATATTTTATCGAGGTCTTCAGCTAAGGTTTAAGTTTCTATCTAAAGCAAATGATTTTGAGTTGTTATTGACCTTTGGCTCTTGTCTAGCTTCTCTCAATGAAAACTCTCCATTTAAAATGAATACTCCAACTCGATACTAAAAATATATATTTAAGGACATCTTAACTAAACCCTTTATTCTAATGGCATAGTTAAGTTTTATTTTTTTATGTGATTCCATAACAACTATTATTCTTATTTTTATTGACAACCAAATTTCATTAAATCACATTTTTATTAAATTCTTCTGATTATCTCTGAATGAGTTTCTAGCTGAAAAGGGGAACTAAAGATGGCATATGAGGTCATACATAGCATTGGGCCCACCTGCATACACACATAGCACACAACACATAGGGAGGCTCTCCTCTGCTTGGAAACAAAGGAGAAGAAGGGCGCCAACGACGGCGGTGGCTGTGGGGTGGCTTGCCAACGGCGGGGCCAGGGCAATCCCAAAAATGGGTCACTAAGGTGGGATAGCTGCCAGAGGAGACAGCGTCATGGTCGGAGCGGTCATCCCGATGGTCGGTGGCTGCACGGAGTGACCGGCTGCGAGGTAAGATTGGGGAACGGTGGCGCCAGAGTGAGAGGGGAAAAGTAACATGAGAATGAGTAGGAGGGGGCTGAGGGGAACTCACCCATGCGGTCAGAGGAGCCGAGGGAGTGCCAAGGCAGGCCAGCGTCATTGGCTAGGGGCGGCGAGGGGTCACTAGTGCCAGTGGCTTAGGGTGAAGGAGAGGCCGTGGCGGTGCTTGGAGATGGTAGAGAATGATGTGGTGATGCTTCTGAAGGTGGTAATTGAGCCGGGACATTGCGGTGGAGGAATGGTGGTGGCGGTGGGCAGCAGCGAGGAACACGCGAGTTTGACGAGCTCCAGCAGGGATGGCTCTAATCAACAAAGGGGAACAGCAATTAGCACCCTGGAATGTGTTGTGACGAGCTCGCTTTTGTGAAAAGGTGGTCGGGGCGGCAGGGACGCCAAGGGCATTGTGGCGGCCGACGTACGCCTTGGGCGATTTTGAGCTCAGGTTGGGTATTGGGAGGAAGGAGGGGAGTGAAAAGGAGCAAGGCGAGTCCGGAGAAGCTACAAGCTGGCGGTGGTCGCCGTGATGGCACTAAGATCCTCGACCGGGCAATGGTGCATGGTATCGTGCTTGGCGACGTGGGTGCGCGCGCCATGTCGAGACCCGAATATGCAAATTCGAACTCTCTGTGTATACGGCACTAGTCCAGGATCACGCTAGTACACACAGTCAAACATAAATGCAATATCATCCATACACACGCTAAAATAAAGGAAAACTCAAATAACGATAATATCTGAAGTATGACCTTATGGCCAAGCTTACAATATCACTAGCCCAAAGGGCTTAAAGTCTAGCAGCGAAAAGAAAAAATAAAGCGTAGTAGTCATTCGACATGCCCACAGGCAATCGGCTGGGGAGCGAAGTCCTAATACGTGAAGGTATCCTCCTTCTAGAACTTCCTGCTGGTGATACTCCTTCTCCTCAACTAAACAACATGGGCATGAAGTTGTGAGTACATTGGTACTCAGCAAGTCATCTGTAATAAATGAATGCAATATAATATGCAAGGCTTACCAATGGAAGGCTCAGAGGTTAGTTTGCATAAAATGCCAATTTGAGATAAATACAGTAAATAGATTGAAAGCGAACTTTAATGAAAACAGTAATAAATAAATAATCAATGGAATTACAATTAAACCACTTGCGAACTTCCCATCCACAAGCTAAGCTAACAGTGAACTACCTGTTCACTTTTCAACTATAAACCACAAGTTTTCATGAAGTCTTTACCCCTCGTGTGAAATCACCGAGCATTGTCCATAACCGAGGACGCGGCTATTCGAATAGTTTTACACTCTACAGAGGTTGCAAACTGTACCCACACGATGTGATTAGCCTCGATCTAAGAAAATCACAACAAGGCCTTTACAAAGTTCTATTCCAACATAATCCCATCCGCTAGGGTTTCGCATCACACCCCCCTTACGCCACATAGAAATCTACAACCATGTTTGTCACGATGGCGACATTGGAGTTGAAATATCCCAAATTAATCAGCCAGGTCTATCCCATACTAGACATGTGGTTTGTACGATAAAGCTCAGATCAATGGCGCACAAAGTTTAGTCATTATTACCTGGGCGAGACTACTACATCCCACGAAGTGAATCCACACTTCCCCATTTACTGCACGATCACTCGCCCAAGTGAAAACTAAGTTTGTATAACTACGCCAATGACACACCAATGTCATGGCACAAATTTTATAGCTGTGGCACCAACCACAGTTTCATATCTTATTAAGTCAAATTAATTATTCACATGCGATGATAAACCCATTCGTAAATTAAACAGACTAAGCATTCTAATCATACAACCCATGTGACATCTAGCATAACATCACTATGTAATTTTCCAACCTATGGTGACAATGGCATCATGTCATTCAACTTTATCAAGGGGGAATTATTCAATTGGGATGATAACTACAAGTACAAGGGTTTGTATTAAAATAGCGATGCAGTATAAAGTAAAATAAAATAATTAAATAATAGATTACAAACTGGGTTCAACATGATCAAAGGTTACGACTTGCCTTGGTTATGCTTAGCGAGGTACTCGGGGTCTTCTGGCGTTGCTTCTGCTCCTCCGAAATCGAGATCTAACGAGAGAGAAAACAATCAAAAGAACAAAAATAAATCAAATAAAATTCAAATAAACTCCAAAAACCTTAAAACTAGAACCAACAGCTAGAGCTCAATTTTAGATGAATTTAGAAAAAAGAATAGGATCAATCGGAGTTAGGATGGAGGAGAACGGACTCTCGAAAAATTAAATCTAAAGAAAATGCTGAAAATCAAAAATTGCACTGTGCTGTCGAGTCGGTGCACGGAAGATTGGGTTCACAGTGGACTCGATCCATAGAACAGTGCACGGGCTGCGCTGACGCGACGAGTTAGGGCTGACGTGGCGAGCTCAGGTGCTAACACGTGGCACAGCTGACGTGGCAGTTGACATGGCGTGCTTATGTGGCACTTGGGGGTTGACCTTTGCTGACGTGGCACTGCCACATGGTAGTAGGGCTGACGTGGCGTGACACGTGGCTAGGGCTGGCGTGTCACGACTCGGGTGTGGCGATGGCGGATAGATCCGACGGCGGGGATGGAGACACGTGGCGCAATCTGTGCCGAGGATCCGGATTTGAGACAACAATCGCGATGCGAGGCTTGGACTGTCGGATCCTCAACGCGTGGCAAGGCACGCTGCACGAAGTGATGCAGACATGGCGCGGGTGCGGACGTGGGCACAATGATCGAGGCGGTGCGGGCGTAGCGCGGGTACGCGGGTACGGACGTGGCGCGGTGGACTCGGGCGCGGGTGCGTCCGGTGGGGGTGTGTCGGCTGTGGCGAGGTCTGTCGGCGTCGTGGCCGGGCGTGCGTGTGCAGGGTTTCATCTCCGACGATGGCGGCGAGGAGGCGGGACGGCGGCAACGCTTACCGGCGAGGAAGATGGCGATGTCGATGAGGGCTCCAGCGGGGTCCGAGGGGAACGGCGGCACTCGAAGAGGCGGCGAGGGCGGCGGCGGCACGTTGCAACGGTGGCAGCGCGAGGTGCGGAGGAGGCAGGGGCAAGGCACAAGAACCGTGGGCGGCGGCGGTGGCTTAAAAGCACACAAACCGAGGTGGGTGCGAGAGGAACTCGGCGTGATGAAAACGGATCGGAGACGAAGACGGGGTGCTCGATGTGTGATCGAACGGCCGAGGCGAGTTCGGGGCGAGGGTGCGACCGCAGCCGCGCGACGTACGACACGTGGCCGGATCGACGGCGGGGAGCGAGTGCATGTGGCAACGCGAGGGGCTAGGGCAAGCGCGATGCGGGGAGAGGGCGGATGTGCACCACGTGGCGGAGGCGGTGATCGGGCGGCGGGGCGGAGCGGGAGCGGGGGAGTGGGCTGGGCCGAGGGTGAGGCGACGTGCGGGCGCGGCGAGGGCTGACGCGTGGCAGGGGGTAGGCCGAGGGGATTCGGCCCACGGGGTTTTAGGGATTTTGCCCGCTTTTCTTTTTCCAGAAATTAAAATAAATCCAAATGAGCTCCAGAAAATAGCAAATAAATCCCAAAAATTCTAAAAAAATCCTTGAGACACCAGGAATCAAAATAAAATATTTTTAGTTTATGTTAATATTTATTTTAATTATTTTAAATTATTTTAAATTTCTAAAAAATTCTAATTAAGCTTTATTAATTCCAGAAAAACTCCAAAAATTCATTTTTAAATTTAGGACTTCAAAAACTCCATAAAACATGATGTTACATGCCAAGGCGCAAATGGTAGGGCATGGCCATGGGACGAGAGAAGACCGGGGAAGGCCAAAGGAAAGAGGATGTGCGGGGTGGTCTAAGCCTGAGGCTAGCAGACCAACAGCATGCGTGGAGCAGTCGACAGAACAACTGGGCCGCTAGTGGGCATAGCAGGCGCTGGCATGCAAGGGGATGGCTCAGCGCAGGGTGACGTCGGAGGGCTGTGTGGTGCAGGCGCAAGTGGCGCACGACCGTCATGGCACCAGTGGTTGGGGCGACAGTCGGGAACAGGGGGAGGCATGAAGAAATAGAGAAGAAGAAGAGGGGAAAAGTTGTCAGTTTTGTGGAGATGATGAGATAGTAGAGCATTTGTTTGTTGTTGCTAGTACTCTATTTAGTTAGCTGTGGTTTGGTTTTATTCTGTT
Organism: Melocanna baccifera; assembly: GCA_036346265.1. Classification (NCBI taxonomy): domain Eukaryota; kingdom Viridiplantae; phylum Streptophyta; class Magnoliopsida; order Poales; family Poaceae; genus Melocanna; species Melocanna baccifera. Next base: position 10,377,542 of record CM070689.1, on the reverse strand, counting down.
AGCTTGCTCTGGTCGGCAGGTTAAAATCTTTTGTAAATAGGTGGATGGTTGCTGGTCTCATCTTAGCTTCATCTTCTTATCTTATGTTTCAAACTCTATAGCATGGTTTTTAGCCGCGGATCTTGAAATTTGAATTCAACTCTAAATTCCGCTTTTCCTTTGTTTCAATTTTATTTCATACTTGAATATATATTTCATTATTTTTGACCTTTTCGGTCTTTTTATTATTATGAGTATTATTGGCATTCGGGAAATATTCCCAGTTATTAATTTAGATAGCACAAAATTCAGAAAATCCAATTAAAATTCCAGAAGAAATTTGAATGACAACACTATGCAAGAAAAAGTATTAAAAATTTCATATTTTCAAACATTCAAATTTTCAGGATGTTACACTCAAGCAACAATAGAATCAATCTTTGATATTCTCCATGGCTATCTCTTTTCTTGATTGATTTGCTCTTAATTTGGTTAATTCCCCCTCTCTCACTTTCTTGATCTTGCCATGCCAAGGACGTATAAAAGATGGAGATAACATCTGAGAATCATTCTCCACCAATCTAGACACTTTGGTAGCAAGTTCATCAAGAAACTCAGTTTTTGCATATTTTCATTTTCCAAGTTGTTTCTTGATCTGAGGGTTTTTGGAGTGATTTCTTTGATGTTCTTACTTGTTGTGACATATAGGAATATATCCAAAGCCATCTTAACTATTTTCTGCCTACGAGTAAGTCTTGATCATTGATTTTGGTTTTAAGTTATTTTTTGTACATCCTTACTTAAATATCAAAAAGGTCTGAACTTTGACGTGGATTTTTTGCATTCCATAGATGGAATAGGTTTTTGAGATGTTAAATAAGGTGTGTACATGTAGGAATACGCGTAGGCTACGGAAGCAGAAAACAAAACTTTTCTACCGCGCACCCAAGAACATCATGCTAAGGAAGGATCATGGATCGTTACCACTTAGACGCAGTGCAGTGTGAAGAAGAATTGGAAACCGATCCAATCACGCGCGTCGAGGTAGTAGTGGAAGTAGTCGATCGTCCCGAACAGATCGTCTCCTCCACGCACGCCGATTAGTACTGCAACGAGCAGCGCCTCCACCGGTATCCACACGTCCGGGGTTGGAACGCCGATCGCGAGTGTACTAGCACTCGTGAGCGCCTAGGGTTTGGCTCGGGAGGTGATGGCTAGGTTTTGCTAGATGTTAACAGGACAAATCCTCACCCCTCGCCTCCATATATATAGACCTCCTCACGTGGGCCTTGCGGACCAAGGCCTATTAGGAGTCTATTCGGATCTTTATCCAATTGAGCCCATATCCAAATCATATTCGAATCGGTGTTCCAACCCGTTAAGCGTGCGACCACAGCAGGTTCACGTATACTTGGTCGTGACCGAAACGCCTTCCGGTCACCACATTAATAGCGGCCTCTAGTAAGACATATTAACCCCAAAGTATATGTAAAGATCATATCAGCTGAACCTGTAATGTTCTCTCATGTACGAATCCCTTTGCCTCACGATATAGATTGAGCTCAAGGCGAGACCTGTGTCATCCTCTTAATAGCTCAATCACTCTCTCGATTCCGTGATGGATTATAAACTTGTGATTGACTCCTCAATCACCTTGGCATGGCCATGCACTTTCATAATCCATTACATCGAGGGGCCCATGGATATCTCTCCCATAAGGAGGGGCAAATTCTATCTTGATCATTCACATCCCACTACATGTTTCATGGTAAATCCGAAGACTACTTTTATGACTACCTAGTTATGGAGTAGTGTTTAGTAGTCCCAAAATAAGCTACTACTCATGTTGGGAACCATGATGATCTCAAGTCTAAGGATTCTACATAAACACTACTCGAGACCAACTGATGACACATGGAATCTCTGCAGTGTCTCATGGCAGGTCTATCCAACATATGTTCACTAACACATGTCCATATTATTGATTTGGTATCATCATACCATGATCCATGAAACATGATCATCAATCAATACATATGCTGATCTTTGTCTTTGAATCATATTTGTTCCTCATATGATATACGATCAGGGATCATTTAGAAATAGCAACATTTTAGTATTTAAGAGTCTCATGAATAAGTCACATACTCATTGATCAATAATGATGATGTCTATTCCAAGGAACAAAGTAATGTATCATAAACATAGTATGTGATATATACAACATCTCCATGTTGCCTCTAGGGCATATCACTAACAGTGTACAAAGTTTCATGGATTTTGGATAATCCAATCAAAAGTTACGTGGATTTGAAGATTCGCAACCATGTTGATTTTACTATTCATTTACCTGAAATCACTACCGGAAGTTCGTTAATCGGGTCCTTGCTGCTCTTGAGAATGTTGACATGAGAAATGTGGATTCAAAAAATGAGGATGACAAGAATGACACCCTCGGCAAGAAGAAGGTCCAAGACTTCACTGCCATGTGCTTCATAGCCAAGGATAGCCACGACGTCGACTCCTCCGACTTTGATGAGCCCTACAGCGACCCCGATGAGGTACATCCCTCCTCCAAAGCAATGAAACGTACTCTTGTTGCAACTGAACAATAGCTAAAGAAGCAAACTAAAATGAAAATAGGAATCAAGACATCATGATTGACAAATTGAACCTAAGATTGTTAGGCTAAAATTAATTAACCATGATGATTGTGAATCTTGCTTTGCTTGCATGATGAGTTGTCAACTCTAAAATTTGTTGATTTCTCTGTTGTTGATCAACTTAAAAATGCTCTAGATGAACTAGATTCTCTTAAACCAAGTTATGATCATGTTTGCTTGGATGATATTGCTTTTAATGTGATTCCTATAGATGCTAGTCCATATTTTTGTTCAAATTGTGTTTTGTTTGAGATAAAATTGGATAGTGCTCTTAAGAAATTGCAAAAGTTTAATTTTGATCGTATTTGCTCTTGTTGTGAGGATAACAAAATCAAAATAAAAGAAATGACTGAAATGGTGATGCATTCCAGAACTGTATTATGTGAAAATTGTCCTAGACTCACAATTGACACAGATGCTCTTAACAAGACTCTAGAGGAGAAAGCTAAAATTGAAAATTTCATAGCCATAATTACATCTAAGAAAGTCATTAATTCTATTTTTTGTGTATTTTGTGCTAAGATTGGGAGTGATTTAGATGAAATGCATGAGGTCTTTAGGGTCAAGTGTAATGAGTAGTTCGCTAGGGTTAAGAATTCTTCTTGCGTGTCTTGTGAGGCTCTAAAACTTAAGGTAGCTGTTTATAAGGAAACATATGCTAGGACAACCAAGTTAAAAGAATGTGTCACATGTGAAAACCTAGGTAAGGAAAATGACTACCTTAAAAAGACTCTTGAGAGATTTTCTAGTAAGAAAAAGAATCTCAACATGATCCTAACTAATCCAAGGTGAGTGTGAAGAAGAGAGGCTTAGGATTCAACTCTTTAAAGCGTTCCAAGAACCACCCGTCTACGATTGTAAGGGTTGTTTGTTGAGAGTGGTAAGTTTGAGGTAAAACCTTCTGAGCCATCTAAGACAGTCGTTAGATCTGCAGATTTTGCCCAAACTCCTTCTAGCAAGGTAGGTGCTTCTTCCTTATCAGGTCAGACCCTTCAAAAGGTCAAGTACCATAATACTTTTTGTAAGAAAGATAGCCACATAGTTGAGTTCTGCTTCTGTAAAACTAAGGTTGAGAGAAAGAAGAGACTGCGCCTGGTTGTAGAGTTTGGTTAGTTGTGTTGGTGGAGATTGTTTTACTGCTTTCGGAAGCTGAACACACAAGTTAATGGGCATCTGCTGTGCAAACTTCTAAGCTGGTATCCCAGCATAACTCTGGTTATTCTAGTTGAATAAAGTTGGGCCTTGGCTTGTTTTCTTAAAAAAAGAGAGATAACGACGTGTTGCACATCTCGAGTAGAATACTGATGAAGCAAAACAAACGTGTCAATCGGTGGCCTCACCGGGGTGACCAACGGCTTTGCCAGCTGTGAATGCTGGCAACCAGCCACAGCGGGTAGCACACCGAAGGCTTGTTGAACTATGGCTAACTGATTAATATGGTCCTTCTCGGCGATTCTTCTGGCCTGCTTGGTGGGAGCTTGTTGAGGCTAAAGATGTATTGACCGAAGCGTCACTTGTGGTTAGTGGTGGTTAGGGGTGCAAACGGGTTAGGTTAATCTCTTCCGATCCAGTGTTGAATCTGGTCGGTACTAGATTCAGGAAGGGAATTTGGTATCTATTCAGATTTTGTATCGATCGAATAGTTCATGTCGGATCCGGTAACGAAATCAGGAAAGCTGCTATCCGATCGAATAGTGCCACTATTTGGATACTGGATAATTATTCGATCAGATATCTAGACATATAGCCCATTGCGAGTGGGCCGAATAGGCCACGCAATACCGCCGCTGCTTATGGGCTAAGAGACTGGCTGCTGCTATTCTATGCGACATGCATACACTCACTAGTCACTACTCCTTACTAGCGCTTGCTTTGGGCGATCGATTGTGTGCCGTGAACACGTGTTGTCATTCCTTGGCGACCACCGGGTGTACTAGAGGTGGCCAAATGGGCGTGCCTCTGGAGCCGCCCACGCCACGCCACTATAGGCATGGCTCAAGCCGACACCACGACCCATTTTACTATCGTGCTAGGCTAGCCCAGCATGAAGCGTCGGGCCATGCTTGGGTCGCCGCCCTAGCCCAGCGTGCTGGCCCGGCACGGTATGATCTAGCCCGGCATGGCCTGTTAGGCCCGTTCATTTTGTTAATATTTATATAATTTTATTTTTATATTTTTTTTGAATTTCATATAGTTAATTCTATAAGTAAGTAAATTTATTTTGTATTTTTAAAAAATTTATATTTCCTAGTATTTCTTTACATTTTAAAAAAATTAGGCGAAACAGTTAGCGGTCCTACTAGGCCTGTCGGGCTAAACGGACTCATGCTAGCCCGGTACGATATAGCTTCCCGCTGGGTCGTGCCTGGGTTACCTTCTCGACACATAGGCCAATACAACACGGCCCATTTAGTCTAACGGCTAAGTAGGCCCGTGCCACCTGATGCTTGTGCCAGGCCACCCATTTGGACAATACTTACTATACCGTTTTTTTTTAAATTTTCAGTCAGAAAATGTTATTCAGCTTCTTTTGTAATAAATCAGCTTGAGTCCATACACTACTCGTTATTAAATCACCGTCTCGTATTTCAGCGTGTTGAATTATGCTCCGGATGGTGTTAAGATATGGTACAAATAATTATGTTGAGTAGTTCACGGCCGCTTGCGACAGATGATTAACTGTGCAAGCTGAGGAAGGGAAGGACCGCGTAGTGCGTCCCATTCGTCGAGTGACTTAAACAGTAGCCCTTGCGCGTTTGTACTAGACCCTGACCCTTTTGTCAAAAAACAAAGGTAGCGTGGTTGACGTTGGGTTATAATTTTTTTTACTGTAGTTGGTTTATTTTTTACTATAGTTGAGTTAATTTATTTAGTATAATTAAATTTAAAAATAGAAAAATAGAAAAAAATATGTTAGCCATTCACGAATAATACAAAGGAATACGGAAAAAAAGAAAAGGGCAAAAGAGCTCAAAAAATCTAAAAAATAAAAAAAGACGAAATTACTGAATAGTGAAAAAAAGCAAAAATCAGAAGCTGAAGCTGACTTTAAACCAACTTGGGCAAGGTTAAAAACTAATGCCATTTGGATACAGGAATTTCACAGCTTAATTTTTGCAGGAATTAGAAAAAAAATCTGTTTTTAAAAACTGGGCTTAAGTATGCGCATCCAATGTGAGTATAGTATATGTGACAGTGTTTTCCCCATATACTACAGTAATAGTCTAATAGACTGCTTTATCTCCTTTATTTAAACACTACTGTAGGGAATGCTGTAATGTTATTTAGCTTAGTCATCTGTTGGATAGTAATAGCCGAATTGTGCAAGCCATTATTTAATTGGAGAATTTTGTTCTTACCACTTAAAATATATGCAATATCATTTCTGCCATCAGAAATTTGATTATTTCATCCTTCCATCAATACACGCTTCATTTTTGCCATTTCATCCATATTTTCGTAAATCAATGGATCAGACCATTTAGAAATATAGGAAAAACTCAGGAAAAAACTTTTCTATATAAAATAAAATAATCAAGAAAATAGTAAAAATATAGAAAAGAAATGAAACATTTTGAACAGTTTTGTTTATTTTTTGAAACATTACTATAGGAAAATTTCTCAAAAACACTACACTAAAGAAAATGTTTTATATTCCTTAACTTTTATTGCTAAAGTTTTTCTAATGTAAAATTTCTGTGTGCAATTTTAAAATTTTTGTTCAGACGTGGTCCCTTAATTTTTCTATATTTTATGGGTTTTTTCTGAAAAATTCTTTTTTATGATATTTTTGCAAATTTTTTAACAGTTAAGCTATGTTGATTTGACAGAACATTATATGGAGTGGCAAAAATAAAATATACACTAACAGAAAGATGATAAAAATAAAATAAGTAGATTTTTAATAACAGAAACAATATTACATATATTTTAGGTGACAAGAATAAAATTTTTCCGTATTTAATTTGATCGTGCATGCATGTGCCATCACAGTACTGTGCTCGCTTCACGCACATCACTCTCACTTGGTGCGCTTATCGGCGATCCTCACAAGGACCTCAGCGACCTTCCTGGGCTTGCAGATCATTGCCATGTGGTCGGCTCCGGCGATCTCCTCCACCTCGATGCCAGGGTTGGAACACGGTGGGGATGGCGCGGTTGTCCTCCATGACGACGACGACGCGCCTCGCCGACGAGTCCTCTCCTTGGTCAGGAACCCGGCGTCCCTCATGAGCGCGTCGCCGGTGAACCGGTTCGCCGGCCGGATCAACGACAGCGCCAGTGGTCAAGTCCTACAAAGAAGAACGACAAGGCACGAATCGTGATGGCTCACCCCTGGTGGGCTGAGTTGGTACAGATTCTGGGCCAAGAAATTGGGCCCGAAGATGATAAGCTTTCCCGGGATCTCGGGGTTGTCCTACTCGAGCTCTGTTAAGTCCAGGAATAACCCCCGCCCCACATAAGTCAGAAACTGACAATACACAGTGCAAAGGTAAATGAAATACAGAAGAGAACTGATTGATTAGAATATTAACTTCTAGCATTCAAAAGCCAAAAATCATTTGAAAAGTATTGGCCTCTTAACGCGTTTTTTCTTCTTTTTTTGTTTTTCTTTTTCTTCGCATTATCCGTAGAGATATAATGATGTTTTGCATTTTCCATTTTTTCTTTATTTTCATTTCATTGAATGTCTTAGCAAAAGTTAACAGTCGTTACAGTGCCATTTTAACCAAAAACTAAAAGCCACGGTACTTTAGAATAGAGCCTCTGGCTAGTAGCGTCATCTAACAATGATACGTATATATTTGTTGTATGTGCTAGCTTAGTTGCACTGCAAATCCTTACGGGTCTCTTCTTTTCAGCTTCTAAAAGCTGCTTTTCGGCTTTTCTATAGTAACTAACTTTTAAATGAAGTATCTTTTTAAGACAAGGTCTACAAATTTATTGTAGTACACACTGTAACGATTTCATTTATATTAGCCAAAATCACACGCGAATTTCTGTTACTCTTTACTCTCTCACGAATAGCCTAAAAAACCATAAATCACAGCTAAAAGTCATAAACCAAAACCAACAAGAATAGACTCAAAGAACTAAGACAGTATCAATTGTTACCCTGTGTGACTGTAGTTAACCCATTGAATTGAATACCTTTCAATCCATTAAATAAGTCTAAAAAAAGAAATGGTACTCTCCTCTCTCTCTTTAACCATGGAGCAATGGGAAGCATGTACCTCCTCTCTCTCTAAAATGATTTGTAGATTGCAAGGTGAGTACATAGAGTACTCCATAAGTCTTTAAAAATACAGTTATTTAGATGCAATGCTCACAAAATGGGATTATTATGGTTATTTTGCACAAAGTAACAGTTCACAAATTTTCATAGTTTTACAAAGCATTCATTTGACAAACTGATTGTAATAATTGAAACTAGATATTTTCTAATGAAGGTTCTAGTTACCAACACTAGTATTAAGGCTCATCTGCTGAAGTTCAATGAATCGGTTCTATCTAACTACTTGCTCTAACTGCCATAATAAACACCTGAGAGCTCTAATAACTTCCAGATATCCAGAAGTTCATTTAAAAACAAAAACCATAAATCTACTATGTGAAAACGTATCTTGCCCCCTTGATCGTGGGCACGGCTATTCGTATAGTTTTACACTTTATAGAGGTTGAAAATTTTTTCCACAAGAGATAATCAACTTATCATGTTGGTCAATACACACTTTCTTAGGCGTGCAACTAAGTGATTATCATAAGGCCTTTACAATGCACTAACCTAACTCGACCCCGCCTGCTAAGGTTCTAGCTGCCCAGTGAGAAGCCCCGTCTTGCACCGTGTAGGAATAAACTATCTCTATCTAACACCCACTCAACCATCTAGCATAATCTAAGATATGTGGTTTCAATTAATTAGCTAGGTCCATGCTCAAAACCAAACTTGTGGTTGTACGGCAATACTAAATTTGAATAATCACAAACGTCATCCTTAATTGACTTGGACAAAACTATCACATTACAATGTCTCGTGCTCAATCTGCACCACCAGACATGTTATCTACCCTAGTCTAAAACAGATTTTCACCATTTTATTTTATTTTGTAAACCAACGAAAATACTTATTGCCATAAATTTCTCATAATAACTTGATTAAAGAATGTAATATTACTTCCCACCCATAGGGTTAAATGACCGACTAGCTTGTCTAAGCTAATCTACCATTCTAAACTAACCACAACAATGTACTCATTATCAATGGTAATCTATACTAGCGTGACAAAGGCACATGGATTTCAAATATCACTAAAAGTCATTTCAAGTAGGATTTAACAAATTCCTAACAATTGAATTATCATTTTATGTAATTAGCCAAGAATAATAGTTTTTTAAACAATATAAAAAATAACTTTGCAAAACATATGATCAACATGATCAAAGAAGAATTGCCTTTGTTGACATTAGTTGGGACTTCTTCTTGTTGGTCTTAGATCAAAATCAACAATGTCAGTGTCTAAACGCACAAAACAAGTAAAATATTAAAAAATATAAATTAGGTACTGGGAGGTAAACAACGTAGAACGGGTCATTGGTGGATTCGATGGGAGTGAAAAAAATCTGGAAAAGGAGAAAGGAATATTCCTAAGTATATCCACTCGTCTGGAAAAATGAATAAAAGAAAGAGAAACTGACTGCTGGGCCATGCTTGTTAATGAAATAGAGAGAGAGAGAGAGAGTGGAGAATAGAGAGGGAAACAGAGAGGAACAGAGGAGGGGCGGCTGCAGCTCGGGAGGGCGATGGCGTTGGCGAACGAAGATGTGGGGAAGTCGGGTGAGGGCCAAAATGGGTAGGTAGCATCTTAGGGATCCCATGGGAAGTAGCAGCATGGCGCAGGCACACAGCTACGATCGGAGCAATTGTTGGGGCGGTGACTGGGCGTTGGCGGGCCGGTGATGACGACCGACGGGAAATGGCACGAGCATGAGCATCGCGTGGATGAGAGGAATGCTTTAGAGAGGTTAGCGAGCGATGGCAACCATGGTGGTGGTGGAGTTCCACGGCAATGCATTGACTAAATTGCTTTAAGGGAAAGGTATAGGGAATAGTGGTGATGCTACAGGTACAAGGAATTGAAGGTTGGCTCACTAGAGATGATGAATCGATGGCTATGGCTATTTTGGGTTGGTTTTGGGGGAAGAAATAGATTTCCTGGTAAATGGATGTACCAAAATCATATTGACTTGGGGAATAGAATTAAGATGCTTGGGAACACATTGTGACACCAACGTATTTGAGAAATCTTCACCGAAGAGGGAGAATGTGGTGGTGAAATGATGACTCTTTGGCATGGCAACACGACAATAGCTCAGCCCGGCCGTGCACGATGGTAAGGAAAAATTCTTGGGACTGCATTTGTGTGAAAGGGTTGCGGCTTCCACTTTATCTACTCGGAGGAGAGGAAACCGACACGAATCGAAGCAAAGTGCAATAGTTTTGGAATGCATTTCAATGTGTGTGAATACGGATGGAAACAACTGGAATTAGTGGCAAGGAGAAACAAAAGGAACTTGATTGTGTGTGGAACTGACGATTTCCAAAAAGAAGCAGCAGGCGCTTGCTCGACAAGGAGAGCAAAGAAACAAGGCAGAGAGGAAGGAAGGATAAAGGAAGGGAAGGAAAAAAGAGAGATGGGCTGGCTTGGGCTAGGAAAAATGGGCTCAGTCCAAAGAGAAAAAGAAAATGGGCTTGGCCCAGATAAATGCTTTAAATAATTAATTTTGAAATTTAACTTTTAAAAAACTAAATTTTGAGATGTTACAAGAAGACGGTGACGATGAAGAACACAACCATGGCGGGCCCGTCCAGGAGCCTCTCTACAGCGAGCATGACCCTGAACCCACCCTGGCTGTGGTCGACGAGCATGATGTGCTTGCCAGGCGGCAACATGTCCAGCAGCGGACGCGAGCAATCCTTGAACGTGCACCGGGTTCACGGCCGAAGACGACTATCTCAAGTGTCGTGGCGCGGTGGCCCACGCGGCATAGCGCCTTGGCCGCCTTGTACCAGCTCCACGTGTTGTGACACAGCCCGTGCACCAGCACGAAGTGGTGCTGCTGCTTGTGCTCGTGGTCATTTTCATTGGCGATATTCGTGGTATCCATGGGCTCGAGTAATTATTGGGAAATCAAGTAACTATGTTTCGTAGCTAGTACTAGCAATGATGTGGTACCGGTGAGTTGACATATAATGCATGAGACTCTAAAGAAGCATAAGTAATCCATCAGAGAGAGATGAAAATGATAGCTAGAGTTGGATTCCACACCACCAAACGGCATAGGGAATACCAAACTTAAAATAAGACAAATAATATATGCATTTCGATCAATGAGATCTTCAGATGGCATCTTAATTCCAATATGTGATTTAGAGTTTTTGTGCCCAGTGGAACTTATGTTATTGTATTTTGGACATATAGTTGTTTATCAATGTTATATGTGCATTACGATTTGGGCCAACATGCATTATATGTTGGTGACTCAATCTATACTAAAAATGTGGGAGTAACGGTCGAGGTGTTATAGTATGATATCTATTTTCGTGTGATCGGGCGAAACCAAAGTAGCTCACCTAGTGTCAAAGAACATCAGGTCCAAAATTATTTTTAGTAGGGATCAATACCTCTAGCTTATGTGTAAACCCTCCACCCAAACTAAGTGCATTCGGTTCTCTCCTTAAAGCCCAACAAAGGGACACTCTGCAGAAATCATCGTCATAAATGGTTCAAAAATGTCATCACGCAGACGATTTTCTCAATCTATGCAATTTATAGGTCGGTGATAATACGAGGTCATCACAAGCGACTTTCGAATCGTCTATGGTGTAAATATCACAAGCGATTTTTAACTAAAACCGCTCGTGGTGCTATCAAGTATTGCTTGTGCAGCTTGACAAGTCGTTGATTATGGATTGTTCCTTCGCGAGACCTCGATTTCGGAGTGATAATGCAATAAAAATCATTCTTTGTTGTGGAACTCTCCTTCGAGTTTATGACTTCACCATCAAAAATACGTGCACTCTCCTCGAATTTGTGCAAGGTCGATGCATTGCAATGCGCTTGTTGGGATGGACGCACTGCCGATAGGAATATCAATGTGCGTATATATATAACCCGATAAGTATGAAATAATTATGGGAAGATTGACAAACATTTGCATTGGTGATCCTTGAGGAATCAAGTAGTCTTGTATGGTGGCAAACATAGAATCCACATGTGTTGCTCTGCGTCTCACGATGGCACCGTAAAAAAATAGAATGTGTTAATTCAAGAGGCATTACTACCAACTGTTGCATTGGATTAATTAATGTGTACTAGTGAATACCGTAAATTTTTTAACATGTTTCAAGCCGTTGGCCTCTTGCGTCGAGAGATCTGCCTTTTCAACGTACAGGACGAACGACCTACGTGATTCAAAAAAGTTAGCCTTAGTCATTCGGAAGGAAAGAAAGAGTACAATATAGTTATATATGGAGAAAATGTACTTACCTATCGATTAATTGGTGATAAGCGTAGTAGTCGGTGTTATTCTTAGGGAATCAAGGTATATTGACTTGTTCTATTTTGGTACAATTACTATCAAAATCCAATGGAACCCCGATTATGCGGCATAAGTATGTATTCTTTAACGCGGTAAGCCAGGCGATCTTCTTTGTAATGTACCTCTCGACGAAGGATGCATCCTTGGTGATGGTATGCATGGTGATCAAGTGGGTCCAGAAAATCAACCGATGATTTGGATGATCTAGCTTCAGTCAGCATGAATCTATATATGTACACACAAAAGCAATAAATTATATATGACATTTATCGGTATGACATGAACGGAGATCGTGATTGAACACACTTACGTCCCAAAGATCGAATGAGTGAGCGTCGAGAGCATTGAGCGTATAAAGATCGAATAAATCTTCAAATGTCACCATGAAGACACAATCCTGAATGTTGTGCTGTAAATGATCTGGCCTGAATTTGACAGTGGTACCTGAGCGCCGTTCTTCCTGTGGCTTATTGGCCTGTGCCATATACCAATTGTGTAATGTCTGGCAACTAAGTCCTAGGAGTACAAGATGCTCTTCCGGGACGATCATCGGGTCACCTAGCACGAATTTGCGGGCCAATGACAGGTACGGGATATCATCATCGGTCTTCTTTGATTTGCCTTGTTGCCCCTCGCTGCCTCAACTCGTAGATCGATCAGAAGGTAGCACCGTTGGAAGTTGCTGCACTAGGAATAGCTCCCGTGGACTAAACACCAGTGCATGTAGTGGTGGTGGAGATAGGCCTTGTGGAGATGGCACCAGTGCATTTAGCTCTGGTTCGGATTGCCCTTTGGATCTCACACCGTGAAGAAGTCTCGAGCGATGTTGCTTTTGGGCCATTGGATGAAGGTTCCAATAGCTTGCCCTAGAGTCACGAGCTCGTCGTTGGGGGGCTTCGGTAGCGGGACAACCTCAAAATTGGCATACACACCATTCACATTCACTTTTTCGAAACCTGGCGCTAAAGGTGCACTGTGCACCAAGGCCCCGGGACCGGACGGATATACCTGGCCCTAAGCAGCGCACAAGGCAACGGAGGCATATCTCACTTAGAGCTTGCACTTCGTAGGCTCCAGGATGTCGTCCACAGAAAATCTTGCCTCGCTTTCTGTCGTAGGATTGGACGCGCAGCTACTCCGACGGTTGGGGCCGGGCCGCGAGGCGCGGCGGCAGCCTACTGATTTTCTGTAAATCTTCGCATCTCATCTCTGACGTAATCAGCAAGCTCCTCTTTAAGAGATGCCTTGATCTCCTCTTGTAGCCGTCCCTCACGCTTGGCTTTGTTTCTCTTCTTACTCCGATACAATTCGGAGTTATCTGAGAAACCATGTTTCTAAGGAACATAAAGCCCGAGGCCTCTCATACAACCCAGGTGCTCCTTGTTTCCAAAGGTCGCGGAGAGTATATCTCTGTCCCTACTTGCCAGGAAGGATCCTTGGGAATATTCTACACTCGCATCCAAGTGGTGGGACACTTCACGATCCGCAAGGTTCGGAAGGAGATGTCCCCCGACGATGTGGTAGATGACCTCGCTCTAATCCAATTTCGAGCGCGCTCATCCGGGATCATGGCAAATGGCGGGGCGGTGTCCCGCAAGATTGCTGTTCGTCCTCTTACCTCCATCAAGATTTTACCCGCATACCCAGTGTGCCGAGTGCAGTGGGTGTGTGTGTTTTGCACGAGGGCCTTGTGCATCGCACTTGCACTTCTAAAATCTTTGGTCATCTTAATCGTCTTAAACTCTTCCCATTGTGGTTCCAGAAATGGGTACTTATGGAAAGGCATTAGATCCTTCTCCACAACCTTCTTGACAAGCACGCTCTTGAAGTTTTTCCATGCTTTACACGTCGCTAGCAAGGCATGTTGTTGCACAGAGTCTCTGTCAGCAGCTCATGTTTCCGAGTCTCACTCATGCTCTTCCACGAATTGAATGTGATCTCAATTCATTCTCGTGCAACTATTCCAATCGTTCTTCGAAATATGGCGGTTGCTCGGCGAGGAAGGAGAGGGGTCCCAGATCCATCGACCTCTGTGATGGTAAATCGGCCCTCAGGCTTTTTCGATAGTCCTCTTCCTTGGTATTTTGATTTTGGAGCCGACGATCCGCGATGATATTGAAGAATACGTGGATGACATGTTGGCCTTCTCATATATGAAAGCAAGATTTAACATATATTCATACGTATATATATTCATAAGTAACATATATTCATAAGTTAAAAAAATAAAGCAAGAGTTATCAAGAGTTCTAATAAACCAAGTATATGAATATAAAAAGTACATATATGAATATGAAATTTGATTTTAATTATTGCTCTCAGAAGGCTAGTTGCACAAGAATTATTCTTGGCCGTCTCCACCCCAACAGATATCAATCTTATATATATATATATATATATATATATATATATATATATATATATATATATATATATATATGATAACCTCTTTTCTACACTTGGGTGTAATTATACCCTATATCGTATCTCATACCGTAGGAAGTATCTCACGAACTGAGGGTATGTATGTGTAGTATACAGTATTTAAAATCATCTAGGTGGTATGAACAATTTTTTAGAGTTAGTATGTAGATTTTTTTTTGACATACTCCTTTTTATGTGCGTATATGAAGGTATTTACAAAATACATTAAAAACTATGGACTCTCTTGCAATTTTTTCATGTGGTTCACATTGAAATATCTTATAATTAGTATGTAGTATATCCAAAGTGATAAAGGAGTATTTCAAATTCGTTTAAGTGGTATATTAGAGGTGGGTGTAATTATACCAAGGTGTAGAAAGTATTTTTCCTATATATATATATATATATATAGCAGTTGTAGATTAGACCTTGAGCTTTATTTTCAAACTTAGATATTAAAGTAAGCAATCAAACCATGAACAAAATGCGATAACCAAAGATGTGACCTCCTTGTAATCAATCTACTGATTTCAACTTAAACTGAATCAAGATTAGACAGTGTATATATGTATGTATATAACTCAATGAGAATCAAATACATAGCTCGCTTAATGATCGGATCAAACAAAATGACAAACTCAAGGTCCATCTACCATCACACACACACACACACACACACACACATATATATATATATATATATATATATATATATATATATATATATATATATATATATATATATATATATATATATATATATATATATAAACTCATTTGTATGCCTTCATCATAGAGCTAGGTCCATCTACCATCACTTTAGTCATATGACACCTTTTGGCTTGGTTGCTAATTAGCTATATAGAAGGCAAATTAGTCAACTAAACATTTAGTGTTAAGATGTTAACAACAAGTCTTACTTTTGTTAAAAGCTATATAGGTAATTAGGTATGAGTCGTGGAGTTTTAGAGTTGTTGTGCTCAAATCATATCCTAAACCTTTTGCACTTCACTACATGTACATCTAGTGATGTTGCTGCCATATGATGGCATGGTTGGAAGTTTTCAAGGTGAAACAATATATTATACGAATTATGAGCACAATGTAGATAGATAGTACCTTGGGATATATACTAAAAGCACAATGTAGCACATATATATACTAAAAGCACAATGCAG